>OX387240.1:40802030-43458350 GCA_947561735.1 Cenchrus americanus | reverse complement strand
CCAATCTTGAATCCCGCTTCAATGAGAAAATCCCGGAGCCTCTCATACTATGCCCTAGGAGCTTGCTTGAGTCCATACAAAGCCTTGTGCAACCTATAGACATGGTTAGGATATGTAGCATCCTCAAAACCGGGAGGTTGCTCCACATAGACTTCTTCATTGATGAAGCCATTCAAGAAAGCACTTTTAACATTCATTTGAAAAAAATCATTTTATGACTAGATGCATATGCAAGGAGGATACGGATAGCTTCAAGGCATGCCACAGGAGCGAAGGTCTCTCCATAGTACAAGCCTTCTACTTGAGAGTACCCTTTGGCGACAAGTCTTGCCTTGTTCTTCACCACAATGCCGTGTTCATCTTGCTTGTTCCGGTAGACCCACTTAGTGCCAATCACATTCTTGTTCTTGGGGCGCTCTACCAACTCCCACACTTGATTTCTTGTGAAGTTGTTGAGCTCATCTTGCATAGCCAAGATCCAATCCGGTTCCCCAAGAGCTTCATCTATTGTTGTGGGTTCTACAAAAAGACAAAAGTGTCGGGGACAGCCATAAGGGTCCCCTGATAATCGGGGGAAACCCATTTTTTCGCAAATAATAAAAACACAAACGAACTCATGAATTGTAAATTACACCCCATGCAATCATGACTTGGTGACAGAAGCCCATGGCCCTGGCAACCTCAGCGGCCCATCAAGCGGTCAGCCCCGGCACCCCTCGGGCGAAACTCCGCTTCGCTCGAGGGGCCCAGTGCCATACCACCGAAACTCCGCCTCGCTCGAGGGCTGGACGCCCCCTCGGGCGAAACTCCGCCTCACTCGAGGGCTGGACGCCCCCTCGGGTGAGACTCCTCCTCGCTCGAGGGCCGGACGCCCCCTCGGGCGAGACTCCGCCTCGCTCGAGGGCTGGACGCCCCCTCGGGTGAGACTCCGCCTTGCTCAAGGGTTATGCACGCCCTCGGGCGGGTCTCTGTCTCGCTTGAGGCTCTTGCGGGTCCACCACTCCCGCACCCACTCCCCCGACCGAAGCATTAAATGCTCTGACGCGACGCGGGCGCCCGGGTCAAAGGCGAATCCCCGCCACGCCGGCCCACTGACACCGCCTGGGAATCATATCCCGGCCCTGTTTCACCATCGGCCCTGTGCGGCCATTCCCGCCACTGTACGTCACTGTGCGGTAAGGCTAGTGTCAGCTCTGTGACACTGTGCCACTCACTCTCATATAACCTGCATGCCACACCCTCGAATGAGGATGGTAGAACCCTCGAAAAGGATACGAACGCTTGTCTCGCACCCGCCAAACTAGTGGAGCATGTCTCCTCCGCCAATTCCGGTCCTGTGCAGCCATCCCCGCCATTGTACTGCCATCTCGGGCACTGCAGCGCCATCCCCAGCGTTGCGGAGCTCAGGACGACGAGATGTCGCCACGCCGGCTGTTGTGCAACCCCCAGTCTTCTGTTAGCCCAACCCTCGAGCTGATGTACGAGCAACGATCAGACAAGAGGCTCCCACACCGCTACCTTCGAAGCCGCTCCTAGACGGACACAGGACTCGCTGCGACGTCTCGCCAGAGGCAAGATTCGCCAGGACAGTCATCCTTTCCGCGGCGATGTACACCATACCGTCACACGTAGTTTAGAACTGTGCGGCACGATTGTAAACTGCCTCCCCTTGGCCTATAAAAGGAGGGGGTAGTCCCCCGGCCGTAGGGGACGACGAACAGCGCACACTTACACATTTTCCACCTTCACCACGATATTGGCATCTCGCCTCGGTCAAACCTCAGGGACCTGGAGGCATCGCCTCCTCTCCCGCCACGCTTGTAGCTCCCCTCTGCAAGCACACGGTGCAGTGCAATACAGTGCCTCGAGCACACCCCTGTTGGACGTACGACCCCAGCCGGAACCAGGATAAAACTCGTGTCACTTAGTTGCTTAGCACCGGCCATCAAGAGATAGATCTCAGCGCTCGTACTAGTTAGTGTCGGGACTACTTTCCGCACCGACAAAAAGCATGATGTTTACAAAATGAGGCATATTGCTTGCGGCGAGTCCTTGTACCCCCTTTGGGATCACCCAATACAAGATCAATTGGATGGTTTGTTGAAGTCCTTGTACGCCTTCCAAATGTTTTAGAGGTGGGATCATCTTGAGATTGAACTTCCCCCGTCTCCTCTACTTGATCTTGAGTGTCTTGTGATATAGGAGGTGGTTATTGTGAGGAAGATGGACTATCTTGTCTTGTGGGAGATGATGTTAGGCGCCTTGGTTGATCATCATTGTCATCATCATCGGAGGAGGAGTCTTCATCAATGGAGTGAGAGTCATCCTCCTCCTTTGGCTTGATGTCACCAATAGCCATCTTCTTCATTGCTTCTCGAAGAGGTTCCTTCCCTACATCATCACAACAAAAACCATCTCCTTGGGAGCCATTAGATTCATCAAACTCCATGTCACATGTTTCTTCAATCACTCGTGTAGAGTTATTGAATACTCTATATGCCTTGGAGTTAGATGCATAACCAACAAGCATGCCCTCATCTACTCTACTCTCAAACTTCCCTAGGTGCTTCCTCTTCTTGAAAATGAAACACTTACAACCAAACACCCGGAAGTAGGAAATATTGGGCTTTCTCCCAATGAGTACCTCATATGGTGCCTTCATCAATAGTCGGTGGAGATACACTCTATTTGAAGCATGGCATGTCGTGTTGATAGCTTCCACCCAAAACCTTTGTGAAACCCCATAGTCATCCAACATAGCTCTTGCAAGAGTGATGAGTGTCTTGTTCTTTCTCTCTACCACACCATTTTATTGTGGTGTATAGGTTGAAGAGAATTCATGCTTGATGCCTTCACCATCACAATACTCTTCCACTCTTGTGTTGCGGAATTCCGATCCATTGTCACTCCTAATCTTCACCATGGATGACCCAAACTCATTTTGGGCCCTAGTAGCAACTTGAAGATGTCAAATGTCTTGCCCTTGTCCTCCAAAAAGAATGTCTAAGTATAGTGTGAGTAATCATCAACAATGACAAGACAATAGAGATTACCACCAAGACTCTTGTATGTAGTTGGTCCGAAGAGATCCATGTGTATGAGCTCTAATGGTTTTGTGGTAGATACACAAGCCTTCATAGGATGATGACTTGCAACTTTCTTGCCGGCTTGACATGCACTACATAACTTGTCCTTCTCAAATGTAACATCCTTCACACCAAGTATCATACCCTTCTTGAAAGCTTTCTTGAGTTGGCTCATGCCTATATGTGCAATGCGTCAATGCCATAGCCAACCCTTGGATGTCTTGGTGATGAGGCAAGTAGTCCAGTTTGCTTCATGGGATGCAAAGTCTACAAGATAAAGATTGCCATAACGGAATCCCTTAAAAACAACTTCATTAGTTTTATTGTTAGTAATTGTGACCCCTTCATCATCAAAGGTGCATGAAAGACCAAGGTCACAAAATTGTGCAATAGAAAGCAAGTTATAACTACAAGAATCCACAAAGAGAACATTGGAGAGGGATAGATCATTAATTAGAGAGATTCACCCAATCCGGAGATCCTTCCTTTAGAGTTATCACCAAATGAAACTTGTTCATGATCTCCCGCATCATCCACTAGAGAGGTGAACATTTTTACTTAGCCGGTTATGTGTTGAGTGCAACAACTATCAAGTATCCAATGAGTCCCTCCGGCCCTGTAGTTCACCTACACACAAGAAATTAGGCTTGAGATTTAGGAACCCAAGAAAGTTTGGGCCCCTTTATGTGAGTGACAAGAGCTTTCGGAATCCATAAGCTTCTAGGTGGCTTGACTTTTGGTTTGGCACCAATGAACTAGACCGCAACCTTGCCATTGTTCTTCTTCATCAACAAGAAATGGTTATCATTGTACATGGACTTGTAATTGTTAGGCAAGGTGGGCAAAGGGCAAGTAGGTGTTGGGCACTCCCTTGTGTGATGACTGGTGACTTTGCAATGTTGACAGTAAGACCCAACTTCATTGATGAAACACCCATATAGCTCCTTAGACCTAGGAGTTTCCTTGATGGGATTAGGGAAAGAACCAAGTCCCCTTGTCCCATAATCTCTTGCATTGTAGTAGAGGATCTCCTTTAGTAACTCCTCACCTTTGGCTAAAGTCTTCACACAAGACCTTAGGCTTCTCACTTCTTCTTCAAGAGAGTTTCACCCTAGCATGGTTAGTCTTGGAGGAAGATGCAATATTTTCATCATTAAGCAAGACCTTAGGTTCATCAATTAGATCATCACATGAGGTAGAGGCATTGGTTTTAGTGACTTCTCTAGCACTTGCATGCCCACTAGAGCCAATGTCCACATTAGCAAGCTCAAGTTCTTGATATTTCATCTCTAAGATCACATGTTCTTTCTTAAGCTTCATATGATTTGACTCAAGAGACTTGTTAAGCACGGTTATGTCGTCATGCTTGACGATTAGCTCATTGTGCTTATCAAGCAACTTGTTGTGGTCATCTCTAAGTGACTTGTTGGACACTACCAAAGCATCATGTTCTTTTCTAAGGTCATTGTGCTTCACAAGCAACTCATCATATGATAGCTTAAGTTTCCCATGGGTCTCATCAAGTGCTTTGAGCTTACTCTTTTGTTTCTTAATCATGGAGTGTATTCATCAAAAAGACCCTTAAGAGCAAGTGGTGAAAGATCATCATCACTACTAGAAGAACCACTACTATCGCTATCACTCACCTTGGAGTGTTTTGCCATGAAGCACATAGGTGGAGGTGGGAGTGGAGGCTCTTCATCATCCATGATAGCAATACCAATGATCTTCTTGTTCTTTTCTTCTTCACTCTCACTTGATTCACTTGAAGTTTCACCACCGGTTACCCATTCATTGACCAAGAGAGAACGATGTTCACCCTTCTTCTTGTGGTAGGTCTTGTTTTATGACTTCTTCTTGGATGAGCTCTTCTTGTAGTACTTGGCATCTTTGTCATCCTCATCGTTCTTCTTGCTTGAGCTTGATACTCGCTTGTCGGGCTTGGCGCAATCATATGATAGATGATCATAGCTTCCACAATTATAGCACTTCCTATTGCTTCCTTCACCATTTCTTCTTGATGCCCGGAACTTTTGCTTCTTGGGATCATAGTTGTAGCCCTTCTTTCCAATCTTGGAGAGCATTCTTGTGGTTCTCTTCATGAGGAGAGCAAGCTTTGCATCATCGCTCTCCGCTTCACTTGAATCACTTTTATCTTCGCTCTCACTTGAGTAAGAAGGAGGCTTTGCATTGGTCTTCTTGGACTTGATCTTCTCACTAGCCTTGAGTGCAAGATCTTTCTTGGCGCTTGAGTGAGAGGTAGATGATTCCATGTCTTCCATCATGAACATCTCGTGGGAGCGGATCTTGTTCACAACCTCGGTGATGGTGAGGGTAGTGAAATCCTTCTCAAAGAGAAGTGCCTTCACGATGTTGTATCTTGGCTTGGGGAGCGTTTGAAGGATTTTTCGGATAATTTCCTACTCGGAAAGGTTAGCAACATAAAGAGCATTGATACTTTGAATAAGCACACCTATCCTAGAATACATTTGCTCTACACCCTCATCATCATTCATTTTGAACTCATTTAGTTCCACCTTGAGCAACTCATATTTCTCCTCACAGATCTTTTTGTTACCCACATGGATTTCTTTGAGTTGCATCCACACTTGATGGGTGGTTTCCAAAGCAAAGACCCGATCAAACAACTCCTCATCTAGCGCCTCAAAAATATGATTTCTAGCACGTGCATTCCACTTAGCCTCACTCTCGGTGGGAACACTAGGCAACTGATACATGGTAGTGCGCCATGCATCATGGTGTTGAGCTTGAAGGTAGCTTGCCATTCTACGCGCCCAAAAGGTAAATTGTTTCCCCGCCAACTTGGGAGGGCCATTGCCGCTACCTTTCCCCATCTCCCTAGGTGGTTAAGCCAAGCAAAAGGGAGCCTAGATCATCTGATACCACTTGTAGGATCAATGGCCCATAGAAGGGGGGTTGAATATGGGACTTCTTTTCAATCTCTAAAACAATAAGTAAACTTAACCTATCAGCTAGTGTTGTCCATCTAAAAGAGTTTTTCTCTACTACTAAAGCACACTAACAAGAATTTCCTTAGCAAGATTCACACTAAGAGATATGAAACACCCTAGGCAAGATATGAAGCGAACAAGCAAGGAACAAGAACTAGGGCAAGGAAACTTAAGTGCAGAAATTAAGTGCTGAAAATAAATGCGTGAAAGTAGAGAGAGGGACACAAGAGACGACCGAATTTTTTCCCGTGGTATCGAGAAGTTGATGCTACCCCCTAATCCACGTTGGAGCACTCACTTAGAGTATTGCTCCCCCTTGAGTCACCAAGACACAAGTGCTCACTAAGAGTACCCGTTCTCCATCTCCGAAACGGTGGGTCTCGAACCATGTACACCAAGCTTTTCTTGAGGCTCCCACAATCTCCAAGAGATCACCAAGAACCCCCAAAGCACTGAGACCGTCTAGGAGCCGTCAAACTCCAAGAGTAACAAGCCCGCACACTTTCACTTGACCTGAGCACTCAGCTGAGCCATGTATGCACCCTGAAAACTCTTGATCACTAAGAAAGAGCTCCTCAATGAAGAGGAAGAGAATCCCAAATGGCAAGAACACACTCTCCTTCTCTCCTTGGCTGCAGTAGATCTTCAGAATAGCAAAGGCAGCTCAAGAGAGGCAGGGGGGTCATATTTATAGGCCTAGCAAGGGAGGCTAGCCATTGGAAATGGTTTCCTGAAAAAGTAGTACAGTCGGATGAACTGATGGTATCCCCCCGCGCAGGCGTCGGATCATCTGGTCACTCACAGCATCCAATATAGCCGTTGAACCAAGTAACCCAGTCAATGCACCGACGCTATACACCGATGCCCCGTTGGATCATATGGTGCTGAAGAGCACCCACTCGGGGCAGTACTGTATGATTCAAACACATGCGTTGGATGAACCGCTGAGTAGACTTCCAAGCGTCAGTTCATCCGGTGCTGAAGCAAATATTTTGGCGCATCTCTGTATGTTTTAAATGTAACCATCAGATAGACCGCTGGTCAAGGCATCGGATCGTCCGGTGCTGAACAGGCGTAGCCCTGACTCTTACTGTTGCCAAACCTAAAGGCATCGGATGAACCGCTGCCTATGCCGTTGGTTCATCCGACGGTCTGTTTTCATTCCTTTGGCCACAGAACTCATCCAACGAATTTAAATTTGATGGTGTCGGTTCATCCGATGCTATGATTTGAATTCCAACTCGTCTAATTCAAACGCTTTTGAGTTTTCAGTCGACTCTTTTGCTTCAACCTTGCTTCCATGAACTCTCTGAGCTTGATAACAACCAAGGAACTTGAGTGTGCATATTTTCATGGCTTTATGGTGCATGGTCAAGCTACTAGTGCACGAACCCCTCTTAATAGTATGGTCAAACACTACAAATTAGCAATCCAAGTGTCCTTCATTGCCTTGTGACACTTGGAACTATCAGAGTCTTTAGCCTTGTAGTATTCATCCATTGAATGTCCATAAATTCAAATTGAGGGGTCTCTTTTCATTCAACACTTATGACAATTATCCAAATTATAATCCGCTGCAAAACAAAGGTTAGTCACAAGCATATGGGTGTCATTTATCACTGAAACACACATTTACCGAAGGTGTGAAAGGGTCTAGATGGTTACATGATTGCAATACCAAATCGTTCATCCTCTCTCGCGCTCGGAAAAGGACGAAGAGGCTTTTCCATGAGAAACCTGAAACCATAGGGCTGACCCCATCTTTTAAAATAATTAACTTGTCCTAAATGATATATATTTAAGAACAAAGTTAGTATTGTGTACAAAGATAAGACAACCTGCCCCACTCCAATCTAGTAGGAGACAGGAGTTTGAGACCCACTACTTTGAGGTGAGACTCTTTTTGCTATTTGGATTTCATAATATGGGAGGTTCTACAAGTGCTCTGCTGACAATTGCTTATACTGTGGTGAGGCCCACCTCATTTAGCACTTTCTTAGGGAACTCTGGTTCTACAAGTGCTGACAATTGCGATCTTCAAAACCTTACGTGGTGACGGGTGAGTGTGTTTGCAGTAATCCCTTTCACATACTACCTATTCGGTGCATTTCTAAACTTCTATGGCTATTGAAGGAAAAAGGACAGAAAAAAGCTTATGTTATTTATTAAAATTTTTTTGTGTTTAATTATTGTACCGGCTATTATTTCTTTATAAGATGTTCTCCAACTCTAAGAGACTAGCTAAAATGACTTGGCTAGCTAAATTTTGGAAAAAATCTCAAAAACACTCTTCCAACAGACTAGCTATCTACCCAACTAGCTATCCTAACTAGGTAAATTTGTTGCTCCACTAGCTATCTTTGGCTAGTGACGAGTGACTAGCTATCCTGATTTTCATGAGTATGGCAGGCGGGACCCACAGGCGGTGGAGCATATAGAGAGTTCAGTTTAGAGAGACTATTGGATGCCAACCAATTTTTGCTAGCTATTTCATTTTACATGCTAGCTAAATCATGATTTTAGCTAGTGATTTTTAAAGAGGCTCTTGGAGTTGCTCGTGTCTTCCTTATAAATCAATGATATTTTGTCAGATGTCAGATATTTAAGATGGTTAAAGATTGTTGGATTGATCGGCACCCTTCACCTGCCAACCCCTCACGATGGTTTCTTAGGAGTATTTTTAATAAGCCCTTAGGCAAGGTTTTATTGATTGAGAATAGTTACATCATTAGTTAAGAAAGGAATCTCTTAAAAAAATAATTAACAAAAGAACAACAAAACAAGGGGATCCCAATTACAATTCTCTTTTCTAAACATAGCTTTCCCGCCCACTCCGTTGTGAAATATTGATTAGTGATCAATTAGCATAACTATGTACTTAGGGGAATCATTAGTGATGTAATTAGGAAGTTACAACCGCCTTGTCAAAGGGTCATCCCGAAGGGGTGCGACACTCCCGAAGGGCTTGTTTGGGAATTAGTGGAATGAATGGGAATGAAGGGTATTGGGGTGGAGGAATTTCCATTATAAGTCAAAATTTCCCAAAATCCCCTTCAATCCTTTTCCATCCACTTGATTCCTCCATTTCCCAAACAAGCCCGAAAGGGTGCCTACACACCCTTTCCCTGTGTATATATTCAGGGGTCCACCCCCTCATCAACAATCCAATCATTTACCTTTATTCCATTATATTCCATTCCTTTTACTTTTAACACGTTATCATGCACTCGCTCTGCCTTTGAGCGCACAGGCCGAAACAGAGGAGGGTTAACAGAAACAGAGGAGGGTCTCACCAGCACCATCGTCGTGTAAGCCATGGACTCCCAGAACTTACGTTTCATCACCATTTCTTCTGGCTTCCTCGTTCTTCCTGACGGTGGCCTTCGTTGTTCCTTCTGCACCAGAGGCGCACGCCATAGCCACCGCGCTGCAAGACGTCGTGGCCGTCGCTTCCGTGGTTTCCACAGACGACGTCACTTCTCTGGATGGGGATGCTGGACGTCTCGGCACCGCAGTCCTTGCCGCGCTACACCACCGAGCCCAGCCTGTGGTCTGGCCTTTACAACGTGCCGCAAGTTCATGCGACAACAAGCAGCAACTGCTCCAGTGAGCATACTCGAATAGCAATGTCGTCGTACACCGCTGTCCTTGTCCACCCTGGACGAGGCCCCTCCCAGGTGGTGTCACGTCTTCGACGCCCACACCACCAGCAGAACCACCCACCCTCTTCTGGCACTCTGCATCCACTCACCAGGAAGGTGTCAGGGTGATTCCCGACCTCAACTCCTCTGCAACGGCGATAATGGCAGAGAATGGCATCGCCAACTTCAGTCTTCGGGTCGGCGCCTCCACGTCTGCTGCTACTCTTCTTCGATGACTCCTGCCGAACCACCGCCTCAGGCCGGCATGGCACGAGGAGCTCTCCCACCGCATGCACTGGGCCCCTCCTCCGAGGGCTAGACGGCCAGCCATGGCCAACGATCGACGCATGCCAGCGACCTGGGGTGACTGTGACAACTCGCCCAGGAAAATACCGTACTATCGCCTAAGACCGATCCACTTTGGTCGTTAAGCAATAGTAAAGTATCATCCTCTCGTTAGTTGCCAGGTTAACGCCCGGTAAATCACTTGGAATTCAAACAGAGGATCGACATATGCATTAAAACTCACGCGAAGGCGAGTCCAGAGTACAACACGAGTTAACATAATTTATTACAAACCATTGTTCATGACATGGAGACAAAAGGTTCAGAGTTCAAAAATACAGCGGAAATAATTTAAACTAGCGCAACGGTGAACATCACAGGAGGCCATCCGTGATGTCATCACTTGTCGTCACCCCTCCAATCAATCACACCTGCAACAACAGTTTTAAAGCAAGGCTGAGTATACTAATACTCAGCAAGACTTAACCGTCGGGTCATAACTACTTCACCAAACTCTAGACATGAAAGGCTTTTGGCCGGTGGAGTTTCTTTTGCTAAACAGCTGCTAATAGTAGATCCTTACTTTCAATCTTTTAGCACAAGTTCTAGTTGATTACCATTTCTAAGTGTGCCAACTAATTCAATCCATAATTGGACAAGCAATTAATTCATACAACAATATTCCTCGAGTTCCATCATTATGGGATATCATGGCCGCTGATTAAGCGAGTCTCGGATAACGGTGAGAGGCCGACAATCGATTGATTTAAACCTTGCAAGGTAGACCCAAACACACGGTAGGTCGTCCCCGCGAGGACAACCGTCCCGTGCCGTCCCCATAAATCCTCGGGTTGGGATCGAATCTTACGTCCCCGGTGCAGGCTATCCGCATACCCCGCGAGATACCCGGAGTCACCATACACCACCCTTCCCGTAGCTAGCCGGTAAGGGAGATTTCTCAAGAGTAGTAACAAGTAGGATCCCGTGCCGCCTCATTAAGGTACTAGGCTTACCGGTCCCATTCCCGGCAAATGTTTGGTACGTTCAAAAGCTTAGCCCACATGACCACTGGACCGGAGCCCAATCCCATGCTCTTACCACACGAGCAATCCATTTAAGGATATCTTACGATTCCTATCTAGGAACCTATTCTCGCGAGTGGCGAACATCACTCGACTTCTATCGATCCTATAGCATAGCAGCTATCAACCTAGCATACTAGTAAGAGGACATAGGTACCTAGGGATCATGCATCTAGGGTTTCATTCAACTCCTGAACGTAAATGCACAATCATCCATAGATAATTGAATAAAGAATTTGAAAACTGGGTTAGATGCACTGGAGCTTGCCTTCGTCGGCTAGGTTAGCCCTGGGCACCCTCGGTGTCGAGCACTTCCACGTACTGCGGCGAAGCTTCCGCTCCTCCTTCCTCGTTTTCCGGGACAAGGGAGTAATCTCCGTCCGGAAGATCTACACGGAATGCAATGCAAATTTAGGTGATGTGATAGTTTGTTGTCTTATCCAACTCTTGGTTGGTCATATTCACCTTAGCAAGCATCTATCTAATGTTTCTCTTTTAGGAAGGTCATTGGGTGTACATGGGTTATTCTTTTATTGCACATTTGAATAAAGGTTTTTATTGTACTTGTCATTTCATGTGAAGGCTTTAACTCCTTTTACTTTTACAAGCAAGGGTGTAAATAATATTTTTATTTATGAATTACTTTCTGATCAGCAATGGTAATTAATTAACCTTTAATTAAGTTAAATAATACTTTCAAAAAGTAAAAGAATTAATTAGGGGTTTTTCTTTATTTAACTTCTCTTTAATATTAAAAGGGCTTTTAAGCCTTTTTTATTAAGCAATTAAATTACCAAAAATTAAAGGAGTGTTTCTTAAGCCTACTAGCACCTATCCTGGTCCATTGGACCCACATGTAAGTGTTGGATGCTAGGAAAATAAATATTATTGAAAATAACAAAGGACTAGCTAGTGATTCAATTTAAATGCATACAAAAATAAATAAGCATCAAAATGCTCCCAACATTCTTGTGCATGCTCTCTAATCCTAAACAAGTCTAAAGAATCAGCATGTTCACATGGAATCTCTACTGAACTTGGTTTATTAATTTACAAAGGAAAACATGCATAAATCAAGAATAAATATTTCTGTTAATCCAAAAATCATGATTAATTCACAAGATGTGCATTTCGGTATTACAAGATAGTGTGCACAAGTTGGGCTCAAGAACATGAATATATTTGACAAGAAAAATCATTTATGCAGATCTGTCAGAAATAGAAAAACATTTTTAGAAAAATATTTATTGTGCAATTTTTGGCATAGGAGCTACTCATGACCTAACACACAACATATCCAAAAATTAGCTACAAAGGAGTTATGGTTTTCGAGATATTGCAGATTTAGGGTTTTCACATTTGTATTTTTCATGCAAAAACTAAAAGGAATTAGCTCAGGCCAGAATAACAAAAGTTGTAGTATAATTCATCATGAATCCAACAAAATTGGTTTGACATTTTTCTGATTTTTCTGTGATTTTCTACGCAATTTACAATTTTCAGGAAAATGGCAACACTATTGGAGTTACCTTTTTGCAATAAAGACCCCGGAAAGAAACTCGGGCTTTGCAATGTGGCCCTTGGGGCGGCCGGCCGGCGCGGGCGGCGACGCAATTCCGGTGAGGCCAGCGGCCTTGGCCGGGTGGGAGCGGGCGCGGGGTGGTCCCGGGGCTACGGGGGTGCGATTTGGGGGTTTGGTCCGGCGGAGGCGCGGCCGGCGATGGCCGTCGGCGGCGCACCCGGGCGGCAGCCGCGAGAGCCTCTGCTCCGGCGAGACAGAGATCAAAGCGCGGCAACCGGTGGTGGCGGGGGCTCTTGTGCACTCTAGAGGACGGGTTGGGAAGGTTGATTGGCCGCGGGAGCTAGCAGGGACGCAGCTCGATGGCGGCGGCCATGGAGGGCGACGACGGAGCAAGGAGCGGAGGGGGCGAGTGTGCGCCGCGGCCAGGGACCGGCTTCTCTTTTAAGGCGACACACGTGCGAGGCTTGTGACCGCGGGGCCGACGGCGACGTGCCTTGGGGCGGGCGACGGCCTCGGTAGGACGCGCGGTCCGTGCGGCACGTACGCGACCGGCGGTCCGTTGGACGCCGTCCGGCCGGCCGCGCGCGGCGCGAGGGGGATGACTTCCAGGGACTCTTGGGGCACGTGGAGCCTCGGGCAACGCGGGGCACGGCCGCCTAGGTGGTCCCCGCGTGCGTGCGCGGCCCGAGGCCGAGGCGCGCGCGGCACGGTGCGGCGCCGAGCGGCCGACCCGTTTCGCGGTGCCCTGGTTTGGACGCGTGTAACTCCAAAATCTTGAACTAAAGTGCACAAAACAATGAATAGGAAAGTTGTAGATCTAACTACCCTCTACAACTTTCGAAAAGGCCACATAGTGTTTTTCTCAACGGATTTTGCAGTAACGTCGTGCCAATATTGAATGCCGGCCTGTTCTGGTAAACAGGGGGGTACTGTCAGTCGATCAAGTTTTTCACCAATTTCCACCCAAAATTTGAAATGCCAATCTACATGAAAGTTGTGTCCCTCAACAAGATGGACAACTTTCATAAAGGTAGAATTTTAAGTGTTTAGGAGGATTTTTGGGGAATGCGGCAAAAGTTCCGGACGACATTCGCTGACGTCCACGGTCAAGCCGGTTTTGACCGTGTCTTTGACCAAGGGTCGACTACGGGTGTGTGTAGGCTTGGTCAAGGGGTTCATTGGGGTTCACTGGCGAGGTTTTCGGGTGATGACCCAGGTTGACCTAGGTTTGACCGGGGTTTGACTGGTTTGACCCGGCTGATCCGGTCATTAGCGTTAATGACGGTAATTAAAAACCTGGGGCGTCACAGCCTACCCCCCTTAAGAAGAATCTCGTCCCAAGATTCGAAATTCCAAGGACAAGACAGAGAAATAGAGGAGTGGTCCTCTCGGATGTTCTCAAATTACTCTGAGGGAGCAAACACGATGGGATTATCGGGCAATAAGTATAACCACCATCGGTTCAAGATTAGCCTGTAAGAGTAGTCAAAGATGGCAGGTAATGGAAAACTTTTGCACTGAGTTTACTTGCGGGTGCAAGCGGAAACTATGGAAAGATAAATTGATATAGGATCTTTCGAACGATCTTGCGCACATGTTATTTAGGTTGCAACCTTAGGTGGCATTGCCGTGCCACTACGGTGCAATGCTTTTCAAAAAGTGGTGTGATGCACATGTTTATGAAGACACGATGCATATGCTCAGGTAGTTTGGTGCTTATGATGCATGTTAGCATGACTCGGTTCCCCACAAAACGAGTTAGTGATTGAGAAGACAATCACAGGTTGAGACGGGGTGTGCGTGGCGAGTCGCATTCTCACAACCAAGATACCTAGTGCGCCCCTAGTGGCAATCATGTGGCTACAGCGCACATGACGCCCTAGGTTCCGTCACGGCACCTTTAGTTATGGGATGACAACTTCACCAAACACAAAGGATAGAGTGGGAGATATTGAAAACACTCCAAGCGTATGCATGTTAGTTCACCCAAGGTTCCCAATGCACATGCTATGCAAATGCATGCTCAAGAAGAGACATAACTATTTATTTATTTTTCAAAAGGCTGTGAGCAAGACCACGGGGAATAAGCTCATGATTGCATGTTCGAAGTAACCATGACAAGGATATCAATACGAAGAATACCCTGGTGCCTCAACATGTCTGAGGACAAGGGGTTGAAGGGAAAATACAAGTCGACGGAAATGACTTGATGATAGGAGAATCACTATTGAAGATTGAATTCTAAGATCAAGACATTCCCACGGCCTGGTAGAATGGCAAAAGTTCTCTTTTCTCATGTTGGGTAATATTGGGTAGTCATGTGCACAAAGGCACAGTTGTATGCTAGAACTCGAAGCGAGCTCACATACATAATGATATGAAGTTCTGGCAGTTGTGAACAAAAATTCATAACCAAAAACCCAGAAACCTCAAACTTTCCCAAGTTTTTCTGGTCCAAAAATTAATTCTTTAACACCTAATTCAATTTTAAGGTTGAGCATCGAACAAGGAACAAGGTGGATGGTCCTGAACCTGGATGTGCCTAGGAAAGTGTAAACCAACCCAAAAAGAACTAGGATCGAGACTTGCGATTACAAGATAACTAGTTAAGGAGCAATTGTTTTTAATAATTTGGTTTAATTAACCTAGCACAAGGTAAACAACCTTTTCAAAAATTTCGGCAGCATGACAGCTAGGAATGAGAGGTACTTCTAATTTATATATAAAAAAGCACACACTAGCATAATCTTCCTTAGAGAGCATATGGAAATTTAATTTTCGGGTCCATTTTAGTTGTTTCGATTTTTAACATGCATGCAAGACGTCCTATCCAACCTCACATGGCAATCAAGACAAAAATCGAAGTTAGTGCCGGTGGCAAGGCAACAATTACGTCTCTCCCTATAATAACTAGTCGAGACTATCGGTACTCGCTTAGCGACTTACGAACGTGGTTAGTGTACCTGCAGAAGATCACAGAACACAACGAACCTTTCATGCCAGCACTCATGAAAGCGTCCACATACATTACCGTTCACTATAGAAACGGCATCCATGCGTTAAGCCGCTGCATGGACGCCGTCCAACCTCGACACCCTCCGTTTGAATGGAGTGTATCCTTGCCTCGCATGAGCGACATGCGGAATGCACACGTATGAAACACGTGGCGACACACAACTCATAAACAGACGCGAAGATGGGATCCGTGGAATGGATCACTCCATCCACCCTCGCAATTCCCGTGATGCGGAACAGCACACGTATAAAACACGTGGCTCATCTAGTTTGGTTGTGCAAGAATGTAAGTCTGACATAAAGTAAAATGTGCTGGAAGTTAGCAAAATAAACCATAGATTAATAAGCCACCTGAAAGAACACAAAAATGTGACAACCCGCCCAGGAAAATACCGTACTATCGCCTAAGACCGATCCACTTTGGTCATTAAGCCATAGTAAAGTATCATCCTGTCGTTGGTTGCCGGGTTAACGCCCGGTAAATCACTTGGACATCGAACAGAGGATCGACACATGCATTAAAACTCACGCGAAGGCGAGTCCAGAGTACAACATGAATTAAACATTTTATTACAAACCATTGTTCATGGCATGAGACAAAAGGTTCAGAGTTCGAAAATACAGCGGAAATAATTTAAACTAGCGCAACAGTAGACATCACAGGAGGCCATCCGTGATGTCATCACTTGTCGTCACCCTTCCGATCAATCACACCTGCAACAGCAGTTTAAAGCAAGGCTGAGTATACTAATACTCAGCAAAACTTAACTGTCGGGTGATGACTACATCACCAACCTCTAGACATGAAAGGCTTTTGGCCGGTGGAGTTTCTTTTGCTGGAAAGCTACTAAGAGTAGGTCCTTACTTTCAATCTTTTAGCACAAGTTCTAGTTGATTACCATTTCTAAATGTGCCAACTAATTCAAGCAAGAATTGGACAAGCAATTAATTCAGCCAACCATATTTCTCGAGTTCCATCATTATGGGATATCATGGCCAGTTGATTAAGCAGTCTCGGATAACGGTGAGAGGCCGACAATCGATTGATTTAAACCTTGCAAGGTAGACCCAAACACACCCGTAGGTCGCCCCCACAAGGACAACTTCCCAGGCCGTTTCCAGAAGTCTTCGGGTTGGGATCGAATCTTACAGTCCCCGGTGCAAGCTATCCGCATACCCCGCGAGATACCCGGAGTCACCATACACCACCCTTCCCGGTAGCTAGCCGGTAAGGAGATTTCTCAAGAGTAGTAACGGTAGGATCCCGTGTCGCCTCATTAAGGTACTAGGCTTACCGGCCCCATAACCGGCGAATGTTTAGTACGTTCAAAAGCTTAGCCCACAAGACCACTGGACCGGAGCCCAATCCCATGCTCTTACCACATGAGCGATCCATTTAAGGATATCTTATGATTCCTATCTAGGAACCTATTCTCGCGAGTGACGAACATCACTCGACTTCTATCGGTCCTATAGCATGGCAGCTATCGACCTAGCATACTAGTGATAGAGCATAGGTACCTAAGGATTATGCATCTAGGGTTTCAAATCGCCTCGAAACGTAAATGCACAATCATAGCAAACATAATTGCATAATTTTAAAAGACGGGGTTAATGATCCGGGCTTGCCTTCGCCGGCAAGGTTGGCCTTGGGCCCTTCTCGGGACTTGGGTCCGTGTCTTGAGCTACGTCCACGCACGACGCTCGTTGTCGGCACCTTCGTCTCCTCCTTCCGCACGAGCGTACGTCTACCGGCGGAAAGATCTACACGAAGATGCAAATGCGGGATTTATTCGACGGTTTTCACTTTAATCGATTTCAAACCATATTGACAATCAAAGGGTGTATTTGTTGGGCACATTCACCTAGATAAGAATACATTCAAGATACTCTTCCATAAAGGAACAATATGCAACTCTTTATTAATTATTCTTTTTGATGGTGATTGTGTACACATATATGTAAATAATTTAATTCAAATTCATCAACAGGTAGTGGGTAGGTATATCTAGCCTTTTTAACATGGCTTGTAACCACACTCAATTTAACATGGGTGGTTAGGTGATTTCTCTTTTAGGAAGGTTATTGGTTGTACATGGGTTATTCTTTTATTGCACAATTGAATAAAGGTTTCTTTATACTTGTCATTTCATGTGAAAGCTTTAAACCTTTTCCTTTCACAAGCAAAGATATGAATAATATTTTTATCCTTGAATTAATTCCTTATCAGCAATGAGAATTAATTATCTTTTAATTAAATTAGATACTACTTTCAAAAAGGAAAAGAATTAAATAAGGGCTTTTCTTTATTTAATTTCTCTTTAATATTAAAAGGGCTTTTAAGCTTTTTATTAAGCAATTAAATTACCAAAAATTAATGTAGTGTTTCTTAAGCCTACTAGCACCTATACTGGTCCATTGGACCCACATGTAAGTGTTGGATGCTAGGAAATTAAATATTATGGAAAATATCAAAGGTTAGCTAGTGATCCAATTTAAATGCATATAAAAATAATTAAGCATCAAAATGATCCAAACTTTCTTGTGCATGCTCTCTGATCCTAAACAAGTCTAAAGAATCAGCATGTTCACATGGAATCTCTACTGAACTTGGTTTATTAATTTACAAAAGAAAACATGCATAAATCAAGAATAATTATTTCCGTTAATCCAAAAATCATGATTAATTCACAAGATGTGCATTTTGGTATTACAAGACAGTGTACATAAGTTGGACTCAAGAACATGAATATATTTAACAATAAAAATCATTTATGCAGATCTGTCAGAAATGGAAAAACATTTTTAGAACAAGATTTACATCATAACTTTGTGCAATTTTTGGCATAGGATCTAGTCATGACCTATCACACAACATATCCAAAAATTAGCTACAGAGAATTTATGGTTTTTGTGATATTGCAGATCTAGGGTTTTCACATTTGTATTTTTCATGCAAAAACTTAAAGGAATTAGCTCAGCCACAATAACAACAATTGTAGTATAATTCATCACGAATCCAACAAAATTGGTTTCACATTTTTCTGTTTTTTTGTGATTTTCTACGCAATTTACAAGTTCCGAAAAAGGGGGTATACTATTGAAGATGTGTTTTGCACCAAGACCCTCGGACGATTTAAAACATTACAACCGAGTGCCCTCGGTTTGCGGATAAACCCTTAGAAAGACAAAGAACCTTGCAATTGGGTCCTCCAGGGGGGTCGCCGGCGGGGGTCGCCGGATCGGCGATCCGGTGGCCGTGGACCGGCCGGGGGCTAGCCGAGGGCGTCCCTTGGGTCACCCCCTCGCTCGATTTACGAGTGCCGGTCGAGGCGGAAGGGTCACCGGCGAGCGGGCGCACCGACGGCCGGCGGCGGGAGCCGCCGCGGGTCCCCGCCGCGGCGTCGGGGCGCCGCGGCCAAGGCAAGGCGCGGCTCAAGCGGGGTGATATGGGTGCGGAGGTAACGCTAGGGCATGAGTTTTTGCAGTGGAGGTGGCCGGAGGTGGTAGTGCCGTCGGCGCGGCGGCCATGGCGACGGCGGGTGCCCAGGCGAGCGGCATGGAAGGGGTGGTGCACGCAATGTCGCTTGGAGGCCTTATGTACCCGCGTGCTAGCTTGCTTCTCGGGGAAGGGAGGGAGAGCATTCCGTGGTACGGCGCGCAGGGGGGAAAAGACCGTGGTCTGTCCGGCGGTCCGACGGGGAGCTCGCCGGTCGGGTCCGCGCGGCGAGCGGCCGGCCGTGGCACGAGGGGGGGAGGCGGATTCCCCACGCGCCTCGGTACGCGAGCGTCCCGGGGAAGGCGCGAGGTGCGGGTGCCGAGGCACGGCGGCGGGCGGGCGCGGGGCGGCGGCGCGGCCCGGAGCGCGCGCGCGCGCCCGGCGGCCGGCGGCGCGGCCGGGCGCTCGGCGCGCGGGAGCGCCTGAATTACTCAGACTGGCCCTGTTCAAGCCCATTTTTCTCCCAAAAATTAAATAGAAGTGCACAAAGTGGTGAATAGGAAAGTTGTAGATCTAACTACCCTCTACAACTTTCAAAAAGGCCATATAGTGTTTTTCTCAACGTATTTTGACGGAACGTCGTGCCAACTTTGAATGTCGTCTTGTTCTGGAAAACAGGGGGTACTGTCAGTCGATCAAGTTTTTCACCAATTTCCACCCAAAATTTGAAATGCCAATCTACATGAAAGTTGTGTCCCTCAACAAGATGGACAACTTTCATAAAGGTAGATTTTTAAGTGTTTAGGTGAATTTTGGAGAACGCGGCAAAAGTTCCGGACGACATTCGCTGACGTCAATGGTTAAGCCGGTTTTGACCGTGTCTTTGCCCACGGGTCCACTACGGGTGTGTGTAGGCTTGGTCAAGGGGTTCATTAGGGTTCATTGGCGAGGTTTTCGGGTGATGACCCAGGTTGACCTAGGTTTGACCGGGGTTTGACTGGTTTGACTCAGCTGATCCGGTCATTAGCGTTAATGACGGTAATTAAAAACCTGGGGCGTCACAACCTACCCCCCTTAAGAAGAATCTCGTCCCGAGATTCGAAATTACAAGGGGAGGTGAGGAATGGTTCTGGGATAGGGTGTTACCTAAGAAATTCAGTTGGCTTTGCTCCACTTGAGGGCTTTGCTTGTTGTTGTTGATAGCAGATCCGGGGTTCTACTTGTGTTGCTGGGGGTTCTGCTGTCTGGGGTTCGGGCACTCATTGGCAAAATGCCCGGGCTGTCTGCAATTGTAGCACAAACGGGGAGGAAGATCTTTGGGTTTGGAGATCGGTTGCTGGGTTTCCTCGATAAGGCGGAGCCTCTTCCTCTCCTTTTTCTTTGCCCTCTTCGTGGTTCGCGAAGGTGTTGCACTAGCAGGGAGTTGAGTGGTCTTGCTAGGGTTACAGCTTCGTTTGCCTTCACGCGGACAAGTCTCCGTACAGGTAATTTCCCACTCACTTACATCTATCTCAGAAAGTTCTCGTTTACTGCCTTTATTTGCCCTCTCTTCTGCCCTAAGATCCATCGGTAGCTGAGAAGGTGGTAATATTGAGTCGGAGGCTAGGGGTTGGTCTCGATTAACATACTCCTCCAACAGATTGAACAAACGGGCTTGTTCGACCATAGAAGCAGATAAGGACTGAGAGAGACTGGCTGCCAAATTATTCTGATATGGTTTCCCATAACGTCCTTGGATAACATCGTACACTATCTGGCTCAGCACGGAATTTTGCCCTTCAAGCAGTTGAGTTGCGCCGACAATGGTGTTTATGTCCCTCTGGGTGGGTACTTCTGGTGAGCAGGGCTTGGTAGGTGGAAGCTTCGGTTGCATCGGTGGCCTTTGTTGTAGTTGTTCAGCCATTTGTTGTTGTGTCTGCAGGAGCTGGCACAACACTTCGGTATGTGCTGCTACGAAAGCTTCGGTCAACATCGTGGGCGGCGGTAGCGTAAGATCACCACTACCCGATGCATCACAACCATTGGGGTTATTCCCTGCCGGTCGGAACATCTGAAAATTTAAGTCCCTAATTAGTACATGTTCATAGTCTCACGCATAAGCTTATAATTCAAACATATTCTACGAGACTCGTTCACGGTAAGCAATGCAAACCGGACATCCAAAAGTCACAATATCAAACTGGTAAAGCTTTATCTACACACATCTCATGATCGGGGATGCAGCTGGAACGAAAGGTACAAGGTGTGTCCTCTTACTACCTCATCGCCGTTCATGAGGAAGCGGACGATGAATGTGCACATGCACAACTAATAGTAGACATAATCCTCCTATGATACAGAGGTACATCCCTAACAATGTCCAGCGAAATGACTCGAGCTCTTCCGAAGACGGAGTCATGGGTGGCAGCTTGGATTGATTTCTGCCTTCAGTCTGCTCTGAACTTCTTCTCGACGTCGGGGACGAACACGGGGAACAGTTTGCTCGGGAAGATTGAAGTAGCTGGGAGAGGTGCTCTAGTGGCAAGTAGTCAAGCTAGCTAGAAGAAAAACAAGAACAGTGATACTGCTGAGCTCTGATGGAAATGGAGCTTTCGTATCGGCGGTTCCAGTAAAAGGTTCCATTTTATAACCGATGCGGGGCTGTAACGGTCAGTTGACCCAGTCGGGTATCTGGTGTAGGCAACACAGAGCTCAACAAGGTCAGCTCACGTGATCTCTGCGTCGTGAATATGGTTGCGGAAATCGATGGTAGAGCGACGTCATGGCGTCGTATGGTCGTGACCCTGATGACGATGGGGCTCAACGGTCTAAATAATCGACCGTGATGGGGAGCAAAACAAGAAAAGCTCAGTGTACAACGCTTTGTGTTTGCGATAGCAACAAAGAGAAGCGTAGCAAAAATGCTTCGATCGATCCTGGGCGTACTTCCTTGCTCGATTCTGAGGATTTGAAGGTTATGAGCGCGGACCAAAAACGAATACACGATGGATGACTTATCCATGTTGACTATTCGAGAACCTTGACTGCTCGAGAAAAATTTCTACGTCTAAGGCTTCCGCTTGGCTGGCAGAAAAGGAATTTGATGCTACAAGGTCGTCGGAAATGGCGGCCTGATGCCAAGCCGATCAGACTTTCCAAAAGAGCATTATGAGGAAAAGGAAGGCTAATAAAAGAGTTCCCATATTTCTTGTACGAAAGATGACTTCAAGTAGGAACTTCAAAGAATAATCTTGCTCACACCTTTACTTATTTCGCAAATTTTGAGGTTTTGACACTCGTTGTTTCGAAAGTGCAACACTTTTCAAGGTTGATGCAATGCGTATGCTTTTGCAGTATGGTGCTCATGATGCACGTTAGAACGACTCGGTTACCCATATGCGTTAGTGATTGCAAGGGCAATCAAAGTAGAGAGGGGATCTGTGTGACGAGTTGCTATCTCACAACCAATATACCTAGCGCGCTCCTAGTGGCAGTCGGGTGGCTGCAGCACACACGATACCCTAGGTTCCGTCGCGGCACCTTTGATTATGGGGTAACAACGTCATCCAACAGAGAGGTAGAGTAGAGGTACGGGGTTTCATGCGAATGCACGTTAGTATACCCATGCTTCCCAAATGCATATGCTATGCAGCGCATGCTCAAAAGCAACATTTTAAGTCAAATCACAAGGTTTGAGCAAGACCAAAAGAAACAAGTTCAGGACTTATGAATCGATTGGATCTTTGACTGGCACAAAATTCGTGGAGTACGGATCTTGATTGATCACAACTTAGCATAAATAATGCCTTACGATCATCATTGCTGGAAGGGATGTTTAATCCAGGCAGTACATCGATGAGGGTTTTCAGAATTACCAAACAACATTTGGAATTACAGGGCAGACTGGCTGCAGTAACAAGGTTTCTAATCCGACCGACAGCATTAGATAACCCAACGTGATTATTGCGCACGAGGGTTCCTTGCAACTACTACACTCTTATGACTCAGAACTTTTATTTTCAATGTACCAACTTCCAAGGGTGGGATCTTCCATGCTGAAGGACTACGGTGACTCGGGTCCAGACTCAATTCCAGATTCACCTTGGATATCCTCAACATCTTCTTCTTGCGCTGGTCCAGGAATGACAGGTTCTGGGGGTGGAACGGCTAGAGCTTCCAGTTGATTTTCTAGTTCAAGCATATACTGATCGTTATGCTGCAACAAGAAATTCTGCTCATGGATGATCTCGGTTAACTCTTGTATCTTGGCCTTATCCTTTCGTCTTTCCTTCTTGAGAGTAGCGATCATTGCTCGGGCTTCCTTCAACTCTTGAGCTGAACACTCCACTTCCTTAACTTTGTATCTACAGATTTGGTGTCTATAGAATACGCTTTCTCCCACCATTCGTTGGTAGGTGTCGTACATGGCTTCTGAAAAGCGGACTGAGGTGACCAGGTCAGGATTATAGTGAGTGTTGCTCTGGGCTGGGAGGATAGTTTCTCGTTCACCACCCGGTGCAATGTGTCGCTCGGGTACCGGAATTACTTTGGCTGCAGAGTTGGCTATCTCGGCGGTGCTTTCCACGTAAAGTTGTGAGTGCTTCGAGAGCAGCCTTCGCACTGTGTCGGACAAGTTTCTTCCGTGTGCCGTACACTCCCACTCATCCCAAGCAGGATTGGTCGGGCACACTGAAATCTTCACCTTCACTTCACAACGAAGGAGTTGGCCTGTGGTCATGACCTCACGTGTCGAGTACTCTGGGTAAGTGGTGTACCCAAAGTCCTTCAGGGTGTCCCACAAAAGTGCAGGAAAACCGCCCTCCTCGAGGTAATTCACGAGAGTCCATGCTTCCACATCAGTCGATGTAGAGCCAATGTTGTCCATCTGGACATAACGACAAAAGTGAGAATCGGGCGGGTGTGAGTGTACAAAGGTAACTCAATCCACGAGTACGGGTAAGGTCAAGGTATGGGATAACCATGCATACTTAAATACCATCGTATGCTGAGCTCGAATGAGCAGCATACCAACGATACATGGTCTGGCAATCGGAAACCGAACATCCTACTCAAACCAGAGTCCAACACTTCCCCAATTGGCGTAGCCACTTAGCAAGGTTATGAAACTTAAGTTGGGTACTCAAGGTTGAGCTAGAGAAGTGCTTAACCAAGCAAGATTCCAATGGTTCTCGGAAGATAGCAGACAAGGGTTGACTAACCGAGCATAACTTGCGGTAAACCTAAGTTATGATCATGAACTTTGGCGAGCAGAAACTGGATTAGATTGAAGTGACCTAGGTTAAGATCACCTAGACGAAAGGTTCTTGGACAAGAACAGCAATTTAAGCAACAATTCTATTAAATTTAAGCATGACAACACATCTACACCTGAAGAGGCTAAACAGGACAAAACGCGCTATCACTATTTTACCTTTAGAGAGCACGGAAACAGACGTGAGTTCAGTTTAGGTTCTTTCATGACTTTTAACATGATGCAAGACGTCCTATTCGTCCTCACAAGGCATTAAGCCAAAATTCGACGTTAGCGCCGGTGGCATGGCACATACACGTATCTCCCTATAATAACTAGTCGAGATCTAGTCGATGCTTACTTAGCGGACTTACGTAACGGGGTTAGTGTACCTGCAGAAGATCACAGAACACAACGAACCTTTCATGCCAGCACTCATGAAAGCGTCCACATACATTACCGTTCACTATAGAAACGGCACCCATGCGTTAAGCCACTGCATGGACAGCGTCCAACCTCGGACATTCTCCATTTGAATGGAGCATATCCTTGCCTCGCATGAGCGACATGCAGAATGCACACGTATGAAACACGTGGCGACAACACAACTCACAACCAGACGCGAAGATGGGATCTGTGGAATGGATCACTCCATCAACCCTCGCAATTCCCGTGATGCGGAACAGCACACGTATAAAACACGTGGCTCCTAGTTTGGTTGTGCAAGAAAGTAAGTCTGACATAAAGTAATGTGCTGGGAGTTAGCAAAATAAACCATAGATTAATAAGCCACCTGAAAGAACCCAAAAATTCCCTCTAGGGCCTCTCGGTCTAGTTTATCCTTAACGGACCAACGTGTTTTGCAAATCAAACAATCTTGGCAAATTTTATTCGAAAATCATGTGATTAGAGTTGTTAATTAAACTCTGGTGCATGCAGTCGCTCTGATACCAAATTTGTGACAACCCGCCCAGAAAATACCGTACTATCGCCTAAGACCGATCCACTTTGGTCAGTAAGCCATAGTAAAGTATCATCCTGTCGTTGGTTGCCGGGTTAACGCCCGGTAAATCACTTGGACATCGAACAGAGGATCGACACATGCATTAAAACTCACGCGAAGGCGAGTCTAGAGTACAACATGAATTAAACATTTTATTACAAACCATTGTTCATGGCATGAGACAAAAGGTTCAGAGTTCGAAAATACAGTGGAAATAATTTAAACTAGCGCAACGGTAGACATCACAGGAGGCCATCCATGATGTCATCACTTGTCGTCACCCTTCCGATCAATCACACCTGCAACAACAGTTTTAAAGCAAGGCTGAGTATACTAATACTCAGCAAGACTTAACCGTCGGGTGATGACTACATCACCAACCTCTAGACATGGAAGGCTTTTGGCCGGTGGAGTTTCTTTTGCTGGAAAGCTACTAAGAGTAGGTCCTTACTTTCAATCTTTTAGCACAAGTTCTAGTTGATTACCATTTCTAAATGTGCCAACTAATTCAAGCAAGAATTGGACAAGTAATTAATTCAGTTAACCATATTTCTCGAGTTCCATCATTATGGGATATCATGGCCAGTTGATTAAGCAGTCTCGGATAATGGTGAGAGGCCGACAATCGATTGATTTAAACCTTGCAAGGTAGACCCAAACACACGCGTAGGCGCCCCCGCAAGGACAACTTCCCGTGCCGTTTCCGGAAGTCTTCGGGTTGGGATCGAAACTTACGGTCCCCGGTGCAGGGCTATCCGGCATACCCCGCGAGATACCCGAGTCACCATACACCACCCCTTCCCGTAGCTAGCCGGTAAGGAGATTTCTCAAGAGTAGTAACGGTAGGATCCCCGTGCCGACTCATTAAGGTACTAGGCTTACCGGCCCCATAACCGGCGAATGTTTAATACGTTCAAAAGCTTAGCCCACAAGACCACTGGACTGGAGCCCAATCCCATGCTCTTACCACATGAGCGATCCATTTAAGGATATCTTATGATTCCTATCTAGGAACCTATTCTCGCGAGTGACGAACATCACTCGACTTCTATCGGTCCTATAGCATGGCAGCTATCGACCTAGCATACTAGTGATAGAGCATAGGTACCTAAGGATTATGCATCTAGGGTTTCAAATCAGTTCCTGAAACGTAAATGCACAATCATAGCAAACATAATTGCATAATTTTAAAAGACGGGGTTAATGATCCGGGGCTTGCCTTCGCTGGCAAGGTTGGCCTTGGGCCCTTCTGGACTTGGGTCCAGGTCTTGAGCTACGTCCACGCACGGCAGCTCGTTGTCGGCACCTTCGTCTCCTCCTTCCGGCACGAGCGTACGTCTACTGGCGGAAAGATCTACACGAAGATGCAAATGCAGGATTTATTCGACGGTTTTCACTTTAATCGATTGCAAACCATATTGACAATCAAAGGGTGTATTTGTTGGGCACATTCACCTAGATAAGAATACATTCAGCATACTTTTCCATAAAGGAACAATATGCAACTCTTTATTAATTATTCTTTTTGATGGTGATTGTGTACACATATATGTAAATAATTTAATTCAAATTCATCAACAGTAGTGGGTAGGTATATCTAGCCTTTTTAACATGGCTTGTAACCACACTCAATTTAACATGGGTGGTTAGGTGATTTCTCTTTTAGGAAGGTTATTGGTTGTACATGGGTTATTCTTTTATTGCACAATTGAATAAAGGTTTCTTTATACTTGTCATTTCATGTGAAAGCTTTAAACCTTTTCCTTTCACAAGCAAAGATATGAATAATATTTTTATCCTTGAATTAATTCCTTATCAGCAATGAGAATTAATTATCTTTTAATTAAATTAGATAATACTTTCAAAAAGGAAAAGAATTAAATAAGGGCTTTTCTTTATTTAATCTTTCTTTAATATTAAAATACAGCGGAAATAATTTAAACTAGCGCAACGGTGAACATCACAGGAGGCCATCCGTGATGTCATCACTTGTCGTCACCCCTCCGATCAATCACACCTGCAACAACAGTTTTAAAGCAAGGCTGAGTATACTAATACTCAGCAAGACTTAACCGTCGGGTGATAACTACATCACCAAACTCTTGACATGAAAGGCTTTTGGCCAGTGGAGTTTCTTTTGCTAAACAACTGCTAAGAGTAGATCCTTACTTTCAATCTTTTAGCACAAGTTCTAGTTGATTACCATTTCTAAGTGTGCCAACTAATTCAATCTAGAATTGGACAAGCAATTAATTCATACAACAATATTCCTCGAGTTCCATCATTATGGGATATCATGGCCGATTGATTAAGCGAGTCTCGGATAACGGTGAGAGGCCGACAATCGATTGATTTAAACCTTGCAAGGTAGACCCAAACACACGGTAGGGTTGTCCCCGCGAGGACAACCGTCCCGGCCGTCCCCATAAATCCTCGGGTTGGGATCGAATCTTACGGTCCCATTCCCGCAAATGTTTGGTACGTTCAAAAGCTTAGCCCACATGACCACTGGACCGGAGCCCAATCCCATGCTCTTACCACACGAGCAATCCATTTAAGGATATCTTATGATTCCTATCTAGGAACCTATTCTCGCGAGTGACGAACATCACTCGACTTCTATCGGTCCTATAGCATAGCAGCTATCGACCTAGCATACTAGTAAGAGGACATAGGTACCTAGGGATCATGCATCTAGGGTTTCATTCAACTCCTGAACGTAAATGCACAATCATCCATAGATAATTGAATAAAGAATTTGAAAACTGGGTTAGATGCACCGGAGCTTGCCTTCGTCGCCTAGGTTAGCTCGGGCACCCTCGGTGTCGAGCACTTCCACGTACTCGCGGCGAAGCTTCCGCTCCTCCTTCCTCGTTTTCCGGACAAGGGAGTAATCTCCGCTCCGTAAGATCTACACGGAATGCAATGCAAATTTAGGTGATGTGATAGTTTGTTGTCTTATCCAACTCTTGGTTGGTCATATTCACCTTAGCAAGCATCTATCTAATGTTTCTCTTTTAGGAAGGTCATTGGGTGTACATGGGTTATTCCTTTATTGCACATTTGAATAAAGGTTTTTATTGTACTTGTCATTTCATGTGAAGGCTTTAACTCCTTTTACTTTTACAAGCATGGGTGTAAATAATATTTTTATTTATGAATTACTTTCTGATCAGCAATGGTAATTAATTACCCTTTAATTAAGTTAAATAATACTTTCAAAAAGGAAAAGAATTAATTAGGGGTTTTTCTTTATTTAACTTCTCTTTAATATTAAAAGGGATTTTAAGCCTTTTTATTAAGCAATTAAATTACCAAAAATTAAAGGAATGTTTCTTAAGCCTACTAGCACCTATCCTGGTCCATTGGACCCACATGTAAGTGTTGGATGCTAGGAAAATAAATATTATTGAAAATAACAAAGGACTAGCTAGTGATTCAATTTAAATGCATACAAAAATAAATAAGCATCAAAATGCTCCCAACATTCTTGTGCATGCTCTCTAATCCTAAACAAGTCTAAAGAATCAGCATGTTCACATGGAATCTCTACTGAACTTGGTTTATTAATTTACAAAGGAAAACATGCATAAATCAAGAATAATTATTTCTATTAATACACAAATCATGATTAATTCACAAGATGTGCATTTTGGTATTACGAGACAGTGTGCACAAGTTGAGCTCAAGAACAAGAATATATTTAACAATAAAAATCATTTATGCAGATCTGTTAGAAATGGAAAAACATTTTTAGAACGAGATTTACATCATAACTTTGTGCAATCTTTGGCATAGGAGCTAGTCATGACCTAACACACAACATATCCAAAAATTAGCTACAAAGAATTATGGTTTTTGAGATATTGCAGATCTAGGGTTTTCACATTTGTATTTTTCATGCAAAAACTAAAAGGAATTAGCTCAGGCCAGAATAAAAAAAGTTGTAGTATAATTCATCACGAATCCAAAAAAATTGGTTTCACATTTTTCTGATTTTTCTGTGATTTTCTACGCAATTTACAATTTTCAGGAAAATGGCAACACTATTGGAGTTACCTTTTTGCAATAAAGACCCTGGAAAGAAACTGGGCTTTGCAATGTGGCCCTTGGGGCGGCCGGCCGGCGCGGGCGGCACACTTCGCGGCGAGGCCGGCGGCCTTGGCCGGGCGGGAGCGGCGCGCGGGGTGCTCCCGGGGCTACGGGGGTGCGATTTGGGGGTTTGGTCCGGGCGGAGGCGCGGCCGGCGATGGCCGTCGGCGGCGCACCCGGGCGGCGGCCGCGGGAGCCTCTGCTCCGGCGAGACAGAGATCAAAGCGCGGCAACCTGCGGTGGCGGGGGCTCTTGTGCACTCTAGAGGACGGGTTGGGAAGGTTGATTGGGCGCGGGAGCTAGCAGGGACGCGGCTTGACGGCGGCGGCCATGGAGGGCGGCGGCGGAGCAAGGAGCGGAGGGGGGGTGAGCGTGCGCCGCGACCGGGGGCCGACTTCCCTTTTAAGGTGACACACGTGAAGGCTTGTGACCGCGGGGCCGACGGCGACGTGCCTTGGGGCGGGCGACGGCCTCGGTAGGACGCGCGGTCCGTGCGGCACGGACGCGACCGGCGGTCCGTTGGAGCCTCGGGCAACGCGGGGGCACGGTCGCCTAGGTGGTCCCGGCGTGCGTGCGCGGCCCGGAAGCCGAGGCGCGCGGGGCGCGGCGCGACGCGCGACGTCGTGCCGCGCGCGCGTGCGGCGCCGAGCGGCCGACCCGTTTCGCAGTGCCCTGGTTTGGACGCGTGTAACTCCAAAGTCTTAAACTAAAGTGCACAAAACAATGAATAGGAAAGTTGTAGATCTAACTACTCTCTACAACTTTCAAAAAGGCCACATAGTGTTTTTCTCAACGGATTTTGCAGGAACGTCTTGCCAATATTGAATGCCGGCCTGTTCTGGTAAACAGGGGGTACTGTCAGTCGATCAAGTTTTTCACCAATTTCCACCCAAAATTTGAAATGCCAATATACATGAAAGTTGTGTCCCTCAACAAGATGGACAACTTTCATAAAGGTAGAATTTTAAGTGTTTAGGAGGATTTTTGGGGAACGCGGCAAAATTTCCGGACGACATTCGCTGACGTCCACGGTCAAGTCGGTTTTGACCGTGTCTTTGACCAAGGGTCGACTAAGGGTGTGTGTAGGCTTGGTCAAGGGGTTCATTGGGGTTCACTGGCGAGATTTTCGGGTGATGACCCAGGTTGACCTAGGTTTGACCAGGGTTTGACTGCTTTGACCCGGCTGATCCGGTCATTAGCGTTAATGACGGTAATTAAAAACCTGGGGCGTCACAGTGACGCATCAAAGGAAAAGAGGAGTGGGGAAATAGATTCGCGGTCGCATGTGGTGAGGGTCGACACCGGCCCTCTGACCAGCTTGGCCACCAGCGGCAGCGGACCAATAGACCGGCGGCGGAGGCAACATGGGAGGCGGACGGTTGGGAATTGATAACCCTAACCGCCACCCCTGATCTTTATACGGGCTGCGCCCATATCGGGGGCTCCTATCTACCTACCGGAAGGTGGATAAGCAAGCGAACTATAAAGCCCACGAAGTACAAAAACAGCCCACTTAGCAGATTCAAAGTCCACAAACACCCACACGCTTTGACTTTTTTTGTTTTTTAATAATTTTTTGAACTGTTGTCAGTATTTTTTCACCAACATTTTTAGAAATGTTGCGAACATTTTTTTCAACATTTTTTAAGTGATGTCAACATTTTTTTCAACATTTTTAAGAGTGTAGCCCACATTTTTGTCAACAATTTTATAAAATGTTCCAACATTTTTTAGTCAACATTTTTCTGGAGGCTTCTTCCAACATTTTCTGGAGCATTCTTCCAACATTTTTCATAAATGTTCCAACATTTCAAGAAATGTTGATTCCGTCAACATTTTATAAATGTTTCCAACATTTTTTAAGTCAACATTTTTCTAGAGGCTTCTTCCAACATTTTTCTGGGTGCTTCTTTCAACATTTTTTAGGCAACATTTTTCTAGAGACTTCTTCCAACATTTTTCTGGAGTCTTCTTCCAACATTTCTTGAAAATGTTGGTTTCGTCAACTTTTTTGTCAACATTTTTAAAAATGTTGGAAAATATTTTTCTCTTTTTTAGAATTCTTCCAACATTTTCAAAAATATTACAACATTTTTATGAAATGTTGAATTTGTGGATATGACCGAGGAAATTGTTCCAACATTTTTTGGTCCAACATTTTTTTCCTAACATTTTTTCTCCAACATTTTTTTCCTTCTTCCCTCTTCACCTCCAACGGCCGTCGGCGGCGGCGGCGCGCATCGGGACCGACGCGCGCGCGACGCGCTGGGGGCGGCCGGCGCACGGCGGGGCCGTCCCGGCCGGCGGGGAGCCCGTGGCGCGCGCGCGGGAGCCGGCGAGCGGAGGCGGGGGCGTGGCCGCGACGCGCGGGGGCGGCGGCTGCGCGCGCGCCTTAGCACCGGCGTGCGGCGCGGCGGCTCACGGCGGGGGCGGGGGCGCGCGCGCACGGCGGAGCCGGGGACCAGGAGCCAACCACGGCGACGGGTCGCGGCGCGGCTTCCCACGGTCGTGGCACATGAGACGGCGGCAGCGCCTGGAAGGTGGGAGGAGCCGGTGGAAGAAGAAGATAGGGTTTGCTAATATTGGGTTGTGTGGGTTGGCATGTGGGCTTCTAATGGGTTATAGTTGGTTAAGAAAAAAATCTTCCAAAAGTTACATAGGATTTCCGGCCCATATTAGGCCGAGGTGGGCCGCCGCCAGGCCAATTCTGGCCCACGGTCGACACAGCCCCGCAGGCTAGCTCCCCAGGATGGGCCAAACTGGGCCGCATCCAGGCGTCCACCATGGGCCGTCGCAAGCCTTCGCCGGCCCACAGGCCTGAAAGAAGCCCGCAGGCCAAAACCGTACCGCAATGCTCCTCCAGGGTGCAGAAGTCCTCCTGACCCCCTCCAACTTATGAAAAGTCCAGATTACCTCCTTGAACTTTCATATAGCCCTCAGGCTTTTATCTATTTACGTAGTCAGAATAATTAGTTCTGATATTTACGTTTGGGATCCTGAATTGTTCTATAATTATGTATTGTCACACACATTGTAATGTGTACCCTCTGGTATTTGCACCTTTGTAATTTGGATGCTAATATTACTGCAGTAATTATGCATTTCTATGATCTGGAGATCGTTTATTGGTGCTAGAACAATTCTTACATATGTAACTTAATTTTATTTGCATGATTAATGCTTAATCAAGTTTTCTACATCAAGTAGAATATTAGGCAAAATTAACATTAAGGTCTATACATATAATTTGGAATTACACAAGGTGATGTGACCTAGGCGCTAGCTGCGATATTGCCCTGAGATCCATGGTTTTTAGGCAGCTTTTGCTCATCATTGAGAGGTCTACGTTTTTATGATGATTACCTTCAAAGTGTATATCCACATTTCATATAAAAGGACAAAAATATTTGAATGACTATCAAGTCAAATTATTCCTACAGGAATTAAATATGTCCTATACCCTAATTTTGTAAAAATCATCTCAGATTCATTATTTTGCTTACTATAAAACAGAATTTTACATCAGTTGCAAGAATCATCTTGCCTTCACTAATATTGCATAATCATATCACCAACCTGATGATTATTTCCCCAAAATGACCTCCTAATCTTACTAGTGTAACACATATGAGTGGAGTCTAAAGTATTTATTGCAATCATGCAAATTATACCTGCAAAACGAGTTTCTCATCCACCATTTCAAAGGTTACACCATTCTAGTGATTACCTTTTATTGTATTAACTCACTAGTACATGATGATCGAGTCACACTCGATAATAACGATTTCATCACATATAAAAGATGAGGTCCACACTACTTGTAATTCAAATCGCAATTTGAAAATACAAGATTTTACATAAAATAATTCAAGATCCATCTTGAATACAAAATTTTAAGCATCAATTTTGGCTTAAATAAATAGCAGAAATCTGCAACATATTATGGTGATTATATTCTATCATAAAGAGACTATGTTTTGGTAATGATCATCAGATCATCTATATATTCTTGCAAGAATAAAGTCCAAAACATGTGCAACGACTTATATCGCTTGTCAATTACAAAATAGTCCACTTATAATCAAGAAATAACTTGATTTAAATAATTTGCACAACAATATATTTCATACTATATAATTTACTCATCGAGTAAATTCATTTAAGTACATAATTAACTCATGTAGGACATGACTAATGTTTCCAAAATGGAAAGTTTTTGAATTCGCATTGGATTAAATTTACTATCCAATATGGGTACATGATATCAACGATATCATTGCAATATTCATGGCATCCAAGCCACCATAGTTCTACTTTAAAAAAATACCCAATACAATTCACAATTGAATTACCACACATACACCTTTGGTGTTACTAAATTTCCTTAAATTCAGATTTTTCAAATCTGATTACCCGAACAAGATCCATTTATTTCTTTGAACTCCTCATAGAGTTATCAACAAAGAATAGAACTTTATGTTCATTCAATTTACAACATAATGGATCCCATGCATAAAATGTCATTTTCCTTAAAAGTGACCATAATGACAAAACTCATGTTTGTCTAAAGTGTGGTTGTACATTCATGTACACATGATTTCCAAATCAAATATTTGCTTCAAGCAAATACTTCCACATCATTGGAGGAAAGCGAATTCAAGGAGATCAATTTGAAGTGCACTTCAATAAATTAATAAATTAGATCTCTATATGTTTCCATATAAATTCATGAAATTATCGTTAGTTCAATATTATACTACAAGTGTAGTATATTGTTCATCATCAATATCATGTACTTCATACATGGTATTTACTCGGGATACACCCTGAAAGAAAAGGAATTCCATTTAGTGGATCACCACTATCACAATTATGAGAAATTTACTCTCCTCACGGGTATTCAATTATTTATTATAGATGCACAATGTATTCTACAAATACCCTCAATTTTGTGACAACCATTTCTATATGGTTTCATATTGAAACCCATTACCAAGGATAATGATGAAAAATCAGCACTCAACTTGGTAAAATAGATGAGAAAATTCAATATTCATACCATTCCTTTCATATTATCTAGGATATGTTATATCTGCATACAGAAATCCTATATGACATGTTGTGTATCAAATAATTTTTCAATCTTGATTATATCAAGAATTGGCATGATAGCCTTGGTCATTCTAACTCATGAATGATAAAAAATATATTATAAATTCCATTGAATCCTCAGATTTTGTGCACCGCATGTGTCACCTGAGAATTAATTTTAAGGCCCTCTTACCTTAGAATTATAAACAATAAGCCATACAAATTCTTGAATGTATTCAAGATAAGTTGGCATATTCAGCCATTTATGGATTATCTAAGCACTTTCAAGTGCTCATAAAGTCATTTATGAATAGTTCCATTTGTGTCTCTTACTGATCATAAGGCATAAAAGATTATCAAATTAATTGTTCTAGTTTTCAACTTTGAGCAAAATTTTCCTGGACGCAGGATCACATCCATTCATATGGAATATTTGGTTTTGAGAACTATATCACTTGTCCATATCAATTATGGCTTAATTGAATCTCTTATTGAGATAACTTATTTGTATGACCACCAAAATAGAATTCAATATATCAACATCAAGTTGATAATATGTGGATTTACACACCACATATTTTACATTCATCAAGCTACAATCATTCGGCTCCCTCCGTTGCAGTTAGTACGTGAAAGCTTGACCACAGCCAAATATTTCCCATCTGTGTGTCGGTTATGTCCACATACCGATATCACCACCTCACAACATACATCATGGGCATTAAGGACCTACATAAAAGGTATTATCCGCCATTCATATAATACCTTAGGTCTCTATGGGGATTTACACAAAAGTCTGTATGTTGATCACACTATGAGGATAATTCCAGGCATTAGGGGGAGATTAATACCACATATAGAATGCCGGGAATACAAAATAAATGTTACACATCACATTCAATCCTCACATTCATGACATACAAAAGAATATTTGAACTATCGGTTCAAAACATCTTATATATTTGTAGCATATTACAAATATTTTGCCAAATGCATTTATGTATCAAAAGTGTCATCATATTCAATCCCTACAATTTAATGTGCCCGAAAAGAGTGGAGATCAATAAGATCACTCAACTCCCAAATTAAAATAAGAGGGGGGAGAAGTATGGTCACTAGGGATGTAGCTTGTTAATAAGCATCCGCAGAAACAGGGGGAGATATCCTCCAAAATAGTAAATGCAATATATCAACATCAAGCATGTTGTTAGACACTTTATGGATAATTAACAAATTCAAAGTCTATGAATGTTTAACATTCAAAAGCCCAGTACATGTGCACATAAATTTAGGCACTGAGGCATCATTGGAACATCCTAACTCTATCGTCTTGGGAAATGAGATAAGAGTTATAAAGTATTAATATTTCACATGCTATATATATTGGTTCCATTGAATCAATCATACAAAGTCTACAAAACGTCGACAAATACTCCTCAAAATTGTTATACACCTTAAACTGGATCAGACCAAAAGTCCTAGGCAGAGTGTATCAACACTCAAATTGGGTCAAATAAAAAGGTGGCAATTATGGAGAATTTATCTCATTCACTAGTAAGAGGTATTTACCACAGTAATGTCATATTCTCACAAATGCATTCTTTATGAAAGCAAGGTGGTGATATAATGAGATATTGTAGCAATGGTTTCACGCAGAGACCGAGCAGCATACCCTTGTGGTATATGTGAAAATTATGTTCCTATACTTTATCATTGGCAGATCAAATGACTTTCATAGATTTGGATATACAAGTCTCGACTTATTCCATATTCTACATCTAAATATAAATCGCAACATATATTGTGTATCATTCAAGTCACTCCATAACTTGAAATGGTCAAGTTGATTGTGAACAACTGACTAAGTGAGTATCTTCCACAGAAGGATTACTCCAATCACTATGGTTGCATGTGTGTTCATAAATAAATCCAACTTGGATTTTCCATCATCATCTTTAACACACATAAACAAACAAGCAACCATTTCATGACGGAATTTGAGATGGAAATTTTGGTAAACCCAAACTATGCTTAAGTTTACAACTTGTGCATATATATATATCGATTTATCAATATTAGATTGATAATGTATACCAATATTCAAATAATATTGGACATAAATACTCATGGTCATTCAATCCGTAAAGATGGATTAATATCCATTTAGACCCTGGGATGATAAACTTTAGTACCAAGAAAGTGCTTGTGTATCATGCAAATTACAACATGCTTAATATTGCAATTGTAGATACCTTACTATAATTCAACTCCAACAACACCATGCTGGTGGGAGTGAAAAATGACATCCATAGATATCAAATGGTACTAAAAATCTTGATTAATATTTTGAGACTTGACCAAGTAGGATATGAAGATACTGGCTAACAGATCCCTATGTATATTGCGAGATCATAGACTGATACAAATAATAAAGTTTTCATGGTAGTCATCATAATGGACTCCACAACATAAACTTTTATATATCATTCTGAAACATCATATTCATATGCTTGACTTTAATGGATGATAAAATGTGATTCCATATAATCACTAGCATTATCCATAAATGATAATGCATCTTGTATTGATCAAAATGTTTATCCTCATTTTTTACAAAATGAGAGAATAAATATCTTGCAAAAGGCACTCACTAATGAGCTTATCCACCACTACATCGTAGAATGGTATTCGTGGTAAGTGGTGAGGGACAACTTAAACTTTTGCAAGGTTCAAGAGGAGATATTCTCATCAATTACAAAAGAAAGGTGAGATAGAAATCTTGCATACCAAATCATGTGATAATCTTAGAGATTGATTCACAAAGTCCTTACCAACAATATTATTCCTGAAATATGTTTTTTGGAATAGGTGTGAGACAACTCAAAGATTTGCAAGAATCAGGGGGAGACATTCCTTTGATATAACCTACACATAATCATATGATTATGAATATTGTACTCTTTTTCCTATAGGAGTTTTCCCTACAAGGTTTCTCATAAAAGGTTTTAATGAGGCAATATCAATACAAGAACATATCGCATATCACTTAATTTTTCCATTAAGGTTTTAAGGGTGATATTCAAGACATATTCTATGTCATATCTTCCGTTTTCTCTACAAGAGTTTTTAAGAAGATATAGAATCCCTTCCCATATTTTTCCCATTGGGTTTTGGAGAAGGTTATTCAAACATGATCCTCAGATCATAACATTACCGCTCTCTAAACATATTTATGAGTTTTTCCTTTTCAAGGTTTTCTCATATAAGTCATCAATGAGACAATAATCTAAAATACCATATCATTTTCTCCTTATATTTTCCCACTGGGTTTAAAGGAGTTTTAATGGCATATACACACGGATTGGTTTCTCCTCAAGATTTTCCCATAGGGTTTTTGGAGGAGTTTTACAAGACAATATCCAAAGATGATTGAAGAAGAATTACATCAAGATCCCAAAAAGCAATTGATCAAGGGGGAGTGTTGTGAAATATTGATTAGTGATCAATTAGCATAACTATGTAATTAGGGGAATCATTAGTGATGTAATTAGGAAGTTACAACCGCCTTGTCAAAGGGTCATCCCGAAGGGGTGCGGCACTCCCGAAAGGGTGCCTACACACCCTTTCCCTGTGTATATATTCAGGGGTCCACCCCCCTCATCAATCAATCCAATCATTTACCTTCATTCCATCACATTCCATTCCTTTTACTCTTAACACACTCCTCACTATGTTTTTCTAACGGAAGTCACTGCGGAAATCCCAACCTATTTTTAACATATATTTTTAGTCCAAACTATTTAATTCGCTCACACAGAAGTCCAATCTGAATTTAGTTTCTACTCAGGTGCTCTAATTATCGAGCTGGAGGTCTCTTTGCGAGATGTCCTAGCTCACATTATTAACAGAAAATGAGCAAGAATGAATTAATTCTTAGCGCAACTTCAGCAAACCCTTTAAACAATCCCCTACTTCAAATTTAAAGGGCCAAATAAAAGAAATTCCAGTAGATCCCCAAATGCCCCCTCCACCCTCCCATTTAGTTGAAAGTTATTGCTGGAGATGCCTAAAAAAGCTATTGCTGGAGTTGCTCTTATCTAGTTGGACCGATTTGTTTGAGCTGCAACTTTTGATCTTTTCAGAAAAGCTGGTGTTTTTTTCCTGAAAAACAACATTAGCCTTCAAAAGATGTGTCCAAATTTCTGAGCTCAAAAAGCTACGGAAAAAATATAAATTTAAGCCTCCCAACTTTCATATAAACTCAGCTTTTTTGGGATTTCAATTTTCTAGAAATTACACGAAAATTTTGTTGTTTGTTTCAGCTTCTGTTTTTTTATGCTAAGAAGCTATCTGCACTGAGCATGTATCCGCATTGAGCATGTGTGATATTTTAGAATCCATTTTCATTTGTGGAACTAAAACTAAACATGTCAAACATGATCGGCTTTTAGGTTCTTGATTTTGTATATCCAATTTGATGTGCTGACTTTTGGATGGGCGCATTTTTATTCCAAAGTACATTCATATGGATGCACATCTGCTAATTCCGCTAAATGTACTTTCAAAAGATTAGGCTAAGCAAAATTTGAATTCATCTTTAAAAGGAATCTTTTGATAAAACCAAAGCAAAATTACATGCTGAGACGATGCCTGAAATCGACCTTTTTTACAATAGATAGCTCATACATTAATTAACAACACAAGGCTATTAGAACCATTATAGAGTGCATGGTTACAAGTTGGAGTGCACTCAAAAGTGGGCACCCATGAATATGGCTGTGATTAGTACATGATCCAGTGAAGGAAATCTGATTGGAATGGAGATTAGCAAATCCCTGTCTTGCCAATGAATCACCCATCTGATTGTGGTGTCGCTTAATATTGTGAACTCTTATGGATGAACCTGCCAGAGATGAGGAGACAACCTGGGTAAAAGGCTTGATTCTCCAGTCGGGCACAGTGGAGGAATTGAGTCCGTTGATGTAATTGACTAGAAGCAGATTGTCACAGACAATGTTAGCTTCCTGAAAATGCATGTGGCTCAGAACACAGTGGCCAGTGCAAGAGCTGCTGACTCTGTCAATAGTACCGAAGTGGCGTCCTGCATTGCTGCCTAGTGCATACTCTGATACTCTGCTGCCTAGTACATACTCTGATACTCAAATCGGAGTTGAGTTCAAGACAGATCTATGCGATTTGGAAAAATGCTAATATATAGTTTTCAAACAGAAATACAAGTTCATATAATTTATGGAGTAATATTACTAAATTCTCTATGAAAGATATGTCAACAATATATAACGTTTTCTATCGTAAACAATATTTTTTAATGATATTGGTTGAAGTGTCGTATTGATAGGAGAAACAAGCAAGTACCGTCGGCATTGCCTACCTCCCGTTTCATTTATGCATCATTTAATCACTAATGATCGGAGAAGTAGTCACGGGCTTCTCACGGCTCCTCAGCAAGAATGGTATTTGAAGTGCTCCTCGCGGCTCTTCAAAACCACCACCTGAGAACTCATGGGTTAAGAAAGGAATGTAGCCATATCTATAGCGTTTAACTTACTAGTCAAACTTGTGTCTAATTTTATGACAAGACAAATAACCTATACTAAATTCAAGAGCCGACCATACTAGTGTTTGGACGTCCGGTGGGAACGTTACCCATTGGATGCCTCGGTAGCCCGTTGTAAAAACGAAAATAATGTTTGCAACACAGAAAATTAATTGAAACATTGAAAGTAGTGTTTGCAACATAAAAAACATGTTGAGAAAAGGTGTTTAGTGCTGAAAGCAATTCCTTGGAAAATGAGGAAAATCATTTTCATTTCAAATTCAACAACTTAAAAATTATTCATGATTTTTATACTCTCGATGTTTAGTGAAACCTTGTCCAAAATGACTTACTTTATAGATAAATATCTCATATACAAGGTAAGTTTTTCAATTAACAAGAGAAATATTTGCTAAGTTTTTAATTGAGTTGATAGAGTAATTATCAAAAAATATCTTCGGATGCATTATATTTGGGGACAATTTCAATTCTTGGAGGCATCTCGTCGTCCGCATCCTCTTGGTGTGGCCCCAACCTCGACCTTGTCCCTGCACCCGCCGGCCATGGAGCAGTTCGTCGTGCTCGGAGGTCGCCCCCTACTCATCGGCCATGGAGGTAGCTCATTGTGCTTGGAGCTTGTCGTCACGTTGCCCTCGGCGGCGGCCTCAACCTCCTCCATGTTGCTGTCCCGGAGCTATGGGTTCCATGTTGCAAGCGTACATTTATAATGTTTCATATAAATGTTGTTTCACGTGAATGTTGCAAAGATAACCGGGATGTTCCGATGTTTGTATATGTTTCATGTGCATGTTGCAAGTCTGTCATCTGTATGTTTCATTTTCAATGAGAGATTCAAATGTTCCAAGCAACATGAAATGTTTACGAGATGACGAGACTTGCAACATGCACATGAAACATATACAAACATCGGAACATCCCGGTTATCTTTGCAACATTCATGTGAAACAACATTTATATGAAACATTATAAACGTACGCTCGCAACATGGAACCCATAGCTCCGGACAAGCAACATGGAGGAGGTTGAGGCCGCCGCCGAGGGCAACAGATGACAAGCTCCAAGCACAATGAGCTACCTCCATGGCCGATGAGTAGGGGGCGACCTCCGAGCACGACGAACCGCTCCATGGCCGGCGGTGCGGGGACAAGGTCGAGGTTGGGGCCACGCCAAGAGGATGCGTACGACGAGATGCCTCCAAGAATTGAAATTGTCCCCAAATATAATGCATCCGAAGATATTTTTTGATAATTACTCTATCAACTCAATTAAAAACTTAGCAAATATTTCTCTTGTTAATTGAAAAACTTACCTTGTATATGAGATATTTATTTATAAAGTAAGTCATTTTGGACAAGGTTTCACCAAACACCGAGAGTATAAAAATCATGAATAACTTTTAAGTTGTTGAATTTGAAATGAAAACGATTTTCCTCATTTTCCAAGGAATTGCTTTCAGCACTAAACACCTTTTCTCAACATGTTTTTTATGTTGCAAACACTACTTTCAATGTTTCAATTAATTTTCTGTGTTGCAAACATTATTTTCGTTTTTACAACGGGCTACCGAGGCATCCAATGGGTAACGTTCCCACCGGACGTCCAAACACTAGTATGACTGGCTCTTGAATTTAGTATAGGTTATTTGTCTTGTCATAAAATTAGACACAAGTTTGACTAGTAAGTTAAACGCTATAGATATGGCTACATTCCTTTCTTAACCCATGAGTTCTCAGGTGGTGGTTTTGAAGAGCCGCGAGGAGCACTTCAAATACCATTCTTGCTGAGGAGCCGTGAGAAGCCCGTGACTACTTCTCCGATCATTAGTGATTAAATGATGCATAAATGAAACGGAGTAGACCCGAGCATTTTTCGGGTCGGGCCGGTTCGACCGGCTCAAAAAAATTTCGTTATTTCGGCCAAAAAAACCTGCCCATGACCATCCCACCGGGCGCGTCGGGCCTCAATTTTCGCGCCGGCTCGGCCGGCCCGTGCTTGGGCGTGTCGCCCGCGCATTTTATAGTGTAAAACAACTTAAAAACAACGCATTTCAAAGCCGGCTCGGCAAAAAAAAAAAAAATTTCGCGGGCTTCAAGATCTCTCGTCCACGCCCGTCCAATAAAGTTCGTGGGCGGGCCCGGCGCGGGCCGGGCCGGGCCGGCCCGGCCGGGCCTAGTCGGGCCGGGCTCAAAATGCTCGGGTATAAACGGGAGGTAGGCAACGCCGACGGTACTTGCTCGTTTCTCCAATCAATACAATACGACACTTCAACCAATATCATTAAAAAATATTGTTTACCATAGAAAATGTTATATATTATCGACATATCTTTCATATAGAAATGGGAAAAAGTCTACTTCACCCCCAACCTATTAGGGTTGGAACACATCACCCCCCAACCTACGAAAATGGATTTTTTACCCCCGAACTTTCTAAAACAAGACAAATCACCCCCCCGAAGTAGCTTTTGAAAAATCATAAAATGGAAAATCCAATTGTGTTGGACTTCAAATTAGTAGTTCTACCCAGTGAACATACAATATGGAATGCTTTAGTACATATTTTTTTGTTTTAACCTTAGATCTATGCTTTTCTCCATAACTGTAAAAAATGTACTAAATATAACATATTATATGTTTATTGTGTAGATGTACTCATTTAGAATCCAACACAATTGAATTTTGCATTTTATGATTTTTATGTGATTTACTATGATTTTTCAAAACTGCTTCAGGGGGTGATTTGTCCTGTTTTAGAAAGTTCAGGGGGTAAAAAATCCATTTTCATATGTTAGGGGGTGATGTGTTCAAACCCTCATATGTTGGAGGTGAAGTAGACTTTTTCCTATAGAATTTAGTAACACTACTCCATAAATTATATGAACTTGTATTTCTGTTTGAAAACTATATATTAGCATTTTGCCATCTTTACATGGTGTAATCACACACCTACCCATTTGTACATCACGACAAACACTAGTAGCGGTGGGTGCTCAATTTGTTCACTTCTCTTAACCCTTCTTTCCCTAGAGGGAGACGGGTGGTCTCCTCCATCATGGCATGTGCTCAAAAATCACATATGTTGTTGTCATTAGGCAAGTTTGATTAAAGTTGGACGCCCGAAATGTGACAATATTTCTTTCCCACCTAATGAGTCTCATGTGTGAAGGTGGTTTCGAATAGCCGTTCTCCAACCGTCTTATGCCTTATGCCTAAATTCAAATATATTTAGAAGTTTACCACATATCATGTTACTGTTCTTTTGGAACATATCAAGCATATCACTGACGTGTTGAATGGTTGAATTAATCTAGTTTGGCTCGCCTAAGGACGTGGATGGTTGAAGCAAACTAGCATTATGGCTCGCATAAATGAACTGAGTCCCTCCTGATCCGGCTGACTCATGCAAGTGCGCATTGCATTTTGTGGCGTGAATTCTATACACCCACTAATCGTATGAGCTAGCACTAGCTCTAAATCGATGAATTTAAATGAGAAAAGAGTCTGAACAACCAAATTTTAAATATTGTGCGGTGAGAGAACAATGTATTGGGAATTGAGCGAGCTTATCTCTTCTCTCTTAGTTAGTCTTTTGTCTTTTGCAATGTTTCATGATTAAAAAATTAGTTTCAATAGCTCTAAGCTAGATTGTTGGAGGCGTAAGACAAAGTCTCACTAGAAGTGATTGATTGGCCAGCTAGTTGCATCCACCTAGGAGGTGATTGGTTGCAGCTAGTTTGGTTCCCTGGCTCGCTTCAGCCAGGCCGCATAAAAACAGTGATTGGTTGGCTGAAAAATTGCATGCACTAGCCACTTTTGTGAGTCTGCAGATTGGGCCAACTATCGGCGCCTGCATCGCGCGAGCCTGGCTCGCCGGAAACGGCCGCTCACAGCGTTTCTACCGAGCAAGGCCCGCGGCCTCCGTTTGCACCTGAGCAGCCTGGTTGAACCCATCGTGCATGCAACCAATCATGAGAAAGCTGTATCCCGCGGGCTTGGTCATGCCGCATGCAGCGAACCAATCGCACCGCTAAGTATTTCAAGTCATACGTATGCTAACAAGACTCATCACGCCAACTAGGCTCACGAGAAACGGAAATAATTTTTGTATCTGCAGAGCTATGCAGGTAAGGACATTTTGCATCCATGATTTAGGTTCAACTCACCATACAGGTGACAAAACAGCTCGATGTTGAATCCCATAACTCGAGATAAAACCAAATTTGGGTAACCAATAACTCCCCTAATGAACAGGACCTATATGATCAGGCTGACTGCATGCAAGTGGAGTGTATTTGGTTGTGCACATGCATAGATCTTGGTTGTTCACAACTAGTGATTGTTCACAGCTAGTTGCATGCACATAAGTATTCCAGTCATAGGCATGCTAGCAAGACACATCACACCAGCTAGGCTCACGAGAAAACGGAAATTATTTTTGTTTCTACATAGCTATGCCGAGAAGGGCATTTTGCGTCCACGGTTGAGATCCAATGCACCATACAGGTGACAAAACAGCTCAATGTGGCATCCCATAGCTCGAGATAAAACCACATTTGGTAACGAATAACCCCCCAAATGAACTAGGCTTGTTCTGATCTGGCTGACTGCAGGCAAGTGGAGTGTATTTGATTACGCACATGCATAGATCTCAACTGTTCACAACTAGTGATTGATTGGCCAGCTAGTTGCATGCACCTAAGTATTCCGGTCATACGCATGCTAGCAACACGCATCGCGCCCCGCTAGGCTCACGATTTTTGTTTCTCATAGCCATGCTGGGAATGACATTTTGCATACACGGTTTGGGTCCAACTCACCATACATGTGACAAAACAGCTCGATGATGCATCACATAGCTCAAGACAAAACCCACAATGGGTAACCAATAACTCCCCTGATGAACTAGGTCTGTTTTGATCAGGCTGGGTGCATGCGGGTGGAATTTATTTGGTTCTTAGCTGCTCACAGCTAGTGCTTGATTGGCCAGCTAGTTGCATGCACCTAAGGGTGTCTCCAATCGTATGAGCTAGCACTAGCTCTAAGCTGATGAATTTAAACGAGAAAAGAGTGCAACAACTAGCTTTGAATATTGTGCAGTGAGAGAACAGTGTATTGGGAATTGAGCGAGCTTATCTCTTCTCTCCTAGTTAGTCTCTTGTCTTTTGCAATGTTTCATGATTAAAAAATTAGTTTCACTAACTCTAACCTAGATTGTTGGAGACGCCCTAAGTATTACAGTCATATGCATCTAGCAAGACGCATCACGACAGCTAGGCTCATGAGAAAAAAATGATTTTTATTTCTGCAGAGTCATGACGGGAAGGGCATTTTGCATCCACGGTTTAGGTCCAACTCACCGTAGTGACAAAATAGCTCGATAGTGCATCACATAGCTCAAGATTAACCACATTCGGGTAACCAATAACTCCCCTGGTGAACTAGGCCTGTTCTGATCAGGCTGACTGCATGCAAGTGGAGTGTATTTGGTTCTTGGTTGTTCACAGCTAGAGATTGACTCGCCGGCTAGTCGCATGCACCCAAGTATTACAGTCATACACATGCTAGCAATACGCATCACGCCAGCTAGGCTCACGAGAAACGCCTAGCGGATGTAATTCCCACCCACATATATGGCTGAATGGACAGGCGCGCTGATAGCGTTGTTGCGTTGCATGTGGTGGTGCCGCACCCTCCGTCTTCTCCTTGGTGTGGGCACTATACGGCTTGTTCGTTTGGTTGGTGGTTGGTGGGTGATGCTGATTTGTTTTGAGAAAAAAAAACCACTGACTGATGACTAATAAATCATAAGAACACGACGATAGTTCACATAAAACGTTTCGTGCGGTGCCCGGTGTGCAGCTAGCACATTCCTTCCGGCTCTTTGTCCGACTATCATTTCTTCGGCCCTCGACTTGAAAAGGCGAACGAACGAACGGCAACGTCTCGAACAGCTTTCTCCGAAAGTGCATTTCAGTGTGCGGTTTTTACGTTTTTTTTTTGGAGGGTCGGGGGTTACGTGCCTGAACATCTCTTCCTCCACCGCACGCTAAAGACAGACGGAGCTTTCGCTATCACTACGTACCACTAGCAGCTGATAAAAACACCCTAACCCCTCACAAACTCGGGGCAACGTCGTCGTTTTTTTAAAAAAGAAAACAGGCTTACCCACCAACTTCGTTCTCACTCTCAATTTTAAAAAACACATCAGCGAATTAATTGCCCCCGTGCACCACAACATAGGCACTAGTTAGCACACTACAGCGCGCGAGCTGTTGGAACGGGAGACGAGTCGAGCACACAGCGACCAAAAGCTACAATTAAACATGTACTACGTGCAGGTAAAAAAAGGGTAAATTGGCTGGATGAGTGGGATACGACGGCGGTACGGTGAGGCATGTCGACGGTCGTGGCCCCAACGTACGTACCGTTGTTCCTCACGGAGCTTGTGTGCCCATCATGTGCGACGACATGCATGCATATGCATGGCCCACGCGCGCGGCCTCGCACCCTGCGAGCCAAAATCGACTCCACAACGACCACAGATTTCACACTTGACGTGAGTGCAACCGCGTGCTGGTGCATTCCGTTGCCTTCCGACGTTGTTCCGAGATATAGAGATGGATCCATAAATCGTCATGGCCGTCGTGGCCGGGCCGCGCGCGCGTGGCACGAACCCGCCGAGGCGAGCGCAGGCGCACGTCCCACGGCGAGCGCCGCCGCGGAACCGCCCGCGTCCGCAGTCCGCACCGCGCGGAAGCCGGAGAGAAAGGGAAAACGGCCGCGGCGGCAGCACGTCAAGAGGTCAAAAGCCAAAACAAAACCCCATAAAAACCGCCGCCAAAGACAAAACAGAGAACCGCCAAACTGACCACTCCGCCGCCGAGAGAGAGGTCAAAGCCGAGCGCGCCGCGCCCACGTCGCGCCACGCACCGTCACGGCCCACCCGGCCACCGCCTCGCGCCCACTCTCACTGCTCTCGCCCCCAATAATAACTGCAGCGGCCAACCACGCCCGCGACCGGCGTCCACTACCACCACCGCACGTCCAGTCGTCCACACGCACACGTCTCTCCCTGGTAGTAACCTCCCGGTCTCCGGCGCATCGCCCAACCGCCCAGAGCCGAACCGCAGCAGCAGGAGGAAAAGCGACGGAGGACCGGCTGGGGAGAGGGACCAGCGCGACCATGCGTCGCGGACGCGGCGCCGGCAGAAAAAAGGGCACGGCCCCGCCGCACCCGCCTTTCCGCTGTCCCGTGCGCCTGCCTGCCTGCCTCGCCTCCGCCTCGCTCCTGTTGTGTCGCGTCGCCACCCACGGTCGCTGGCGCGGCTGGCACGCACCGCCACCGTCCTCCCCTCCCCACCGGAAATCACCCAGATCGCGGAGATTTTTCACTGGGAAAGAAAAGCCCTCCCACGTTTTACGCCAGCGCACCAGCCTGCCTCTGCCCCCCGCCTTCCCGTTTCGAGCTTCCGCCCCCCTCCCTCCCTCCTCCCTTCCTCTCTCGCACACGCCTTCGCAGTCGTACACCAACCCGAACTTCCTCACGGGCGCCCGCGCCGACGGCGACGGCTTCGGGCTAGGGAGGGTTAGGGTTTTCGGTCTAGCCTGCGTGGGTGGGGACGCGGCCTGCTGATCCATGGACGGGGCGACGGCCCCGGGCGCGGAGGTGCTCTCGCCCGGTGAGGCCGACTGGCCCCCGGAGCTCCGCCTCCCACCGCCTCCCCCTCCTCCTCCTCCTCCCGCCGCGCCGGTGCGCCCGCCCGTGACGCGCGGCTGGGCGGCCCCCGCTCCCCACCTGCACCTGCACCCGCCGCCTCCGCCTCCTCCTGCCGCGCTGGCGCCCAAGGTGGAGCAGCGGTCGCCGCCTCGCCACGCGGAGGGGGGTTTCGACGACCAGCAGTTCCTCGGCTCGATCATGGGCCCCGCCGCCGCCGCCGCGGCCCCGCACCAGCAGCAGCAGCAGCCCGCGGCCGCCGCCGCGCCGGTGAAGAGGAAGAGGGGGAGGCCGCCGAAGATCAGGGACGGCGCGCCGGCGGCCGTGCCCGCGCCGGTGAAGCCAGTGAGCAAGAAGGACGAGGAGGTGGTGTGCTTCATCTGCTTCGACGGGGGCGAACTCGTCGTCTGCGACCGGAGGTGCGTGCGACAGCTTGATTACCTGCTGTAATGCGGGTCGAGCTTTGATTGCCCGTGCTGACGAAGCGTCACTTGTGACTTTCAGGGGTTGCCCCAAGGTGTACCATCCCGCGTGCATCAAGCGCGACGCGTCCTTCTTCCGGTCTCGGGGCAAGTGGGATTGCGGTGAGCTGTTCTCTTGGACTCTGGTTTCTCTGTGTTTAGTGTCCCGACCCATTTCTTGAAGAGATACTGAGCAGTACTGCAAAATTAATGCTTAAGTAGGTGTTGTTGTAGCACTTTGGCATACCATGGTGTTTGAGATAATGCAAAGTCAAGATTGCTGTTGAAAAAATAGAAAGTGTTTGGAAGAAATAAATGCACGACCTGGCACATATGGTAATTAATGTATATACTTCCACACTAAATAAATTAGTCAGTTATGGTAATCCTGCCATCTCAGCCACCTCTAGCATGCAATTGGAAGATGATTTTATGCTACTGTGTAGGTGGACATAGGAGGGGGATCATAGCAGTATAGCATTTCCAGAATGATTCTTTGTTGCGAGAATTCCTCTTACAGAACGGAGTGAAAATGGATTTATTGTACTTGGATTGACAGTGGAGAGAAGAATGTGTTCCTTTTGCATTATATTATATCCGAGTATCGACAACAAAATCACCTTGTTTTGATGATTTTATGAGCACATTGATGGATTGTGCATACTAATCATTCAATTCAAACGGCAGTATGCATATGCACTTATTTCTTGATGTTACCCATGTCAGGTTGGCATATATGCAGCAGCTGCGAAAAGGCAGTACAATACATGTGCTATACCTGTACGTACTCCGTCTGCAAAGCATGCATCAAACAAGGCAAATTCTTTGGTGTCAGAGGGAGCAAGGGCTTCTGTGATACATGTTATGGTACAATATTGTTAATAGAATCAAAAGATGATGGTGCAAAGGTACCCTACTTTTAATCATATGCTTTCCATTTCTTCAATAATAGAAGCGTTTTTGTACACAAACATATTTATAGAAAGAAAGTGAATTCCGCTCTCGGTGAAAAAGTCAAGATTAAATATCACTATTGGTACCAAGCTTTACTCTAAGCTTCATTTGGGTCCTTGTACTTTTAACTTTTCTGATTTAGCCTTCAAACTGTGATTTATGATTAATTGATACTTTCGGCTAGCAAGCTGACATGGCACCAAGTCATCAATTGACACCGCAAAGTGTTGAAGACAGCCAGCTAGTCCATAAGTTGTTCGCATGCTGGAATCCAGATCATGACAGTTGATTTGAGAGGATATGGCATACACTGTTATTTATTTTCTAATACTGATCTCTGCTAGTGGGACATGCTTTTTTTTTGTTAAGGTCCTTTATTATACTGCATTTGTTTTTGAAAAAAATAGAGACGGCTTTGTTCTAAGAAGGTGTTGTGGTTCGAACCCGGGTCAGGACAGGAGTTTCAATGACTCCCGGAGTTTAACGCTATAACCGGTCCACCTGAGAAGCTTGGCGTACTGCATCTATTATGCTAATTGTCCTATAAAACACCATGCCTTTTTCTGATATTTTTACATTTTATTGTTTCCAAATATGCTATGATCTTTTTTGCATATGTGGTTTTTTATTCAATATATGCACTGTAGTAGCATTAATTTGCAGGTATGGGTGTGCTTACTGTGTTTTAATTTACTGTCAAAAAATATTTAGTCTTAGCTTGAAGGAATGAAGATATATATGGAGTAAAATAAATATTGACACCACCTTCAAAACTCAAAATGTCATATCATCTTGGTGATTGTTCTCCTGGGCAGCGGGAGCCTAACTTTGCTAAATGGTGGCGCAAAGCGATTAAGAAGATAAAGAAAGGAAACAAGAAATGAGTAAATTCCCTTATTATTTTGGGTACTTGGATGATATGGAAGCACATGAATGCTTGTATGTTTGAGGGGGTGGCTCCCTCAGTTAATTCCATCGCGAGGGATTTCAACGATGAGAACAGCCTCTGGTGTTAAGCTGGCACTAGAAAGCTGCAATAGGCCTGGGGATGACTGGTGCAACCTAGTTGACTAGGCTGAGTGTTTGGTCATGTTCTTCTTTGTTTCCATAGGCTAGTCGTTTATTTGTTTCTTTGAACCCAACTCTCATATTCGGTCCCTGTCTTAGAGATGGGAGTTGTATGTGGACTATTTTTCTCTCTCTAATATAATGAAACACAACTCTCCTGCGTTTTCAAAAAATATATTATCTTGGCCTTTTTTTTACTTAGATGAGCTAGATGCTACAGATAAATTACACGACCGCGTGGGCTAGTAAATTTCTAGGTTTTGTTTTACTTTTGGCAGAAATCTGCCTGAAACAAGCAGCACTACTTTTTTTGAGATATAAACGCTTTGAACAAGCAATAATTTGATCCTTGGTTTAGTTGCATGAATTGTTCTGCTGATCATCCTATGACATCCTTTTCAGGTTGGTGTTGATTTTGATGATAAAAATAGCTGGGAGTATCTTTTCAAATTATATTGGTTGGATCTGAAAGGGAAACATTTATTAACATTGGAAGAGCTAATCAGTGCCAAGAGCCACTGGACTGTCCCTACTGCTGCTTGTAGGAGAGAGAAAGAGGAGTCATCTGATGATTTATATGATGCAAATGATGATGAAGATGCTAGTTTTGACATCTCTTCAAGGAAACGAAGACGGAATAATTCTTCTGGGAAAAGAGGGCAGAAACGCAAGAAAGAAAGCGGTACTACTGCAAGGAAGTGTGGAATCTCAATCAACAGTGCTGGAAGCTTACCAAATGGATCAACATATAAAGGGATGTCCTTGCCAGGTGTTACAGAATGGGCTTCATCCGAGCTATTGGAGTTCATTGGGCACATGAAAAATGGTGATAATTCTTATATTTCCCAGTCTGATGTTCAGGCTCTTTTGCTTGAATATATAAAGCAAAATAATCTCCATGATCCTCACAAAAAAAGTCAAGTTATCTGCGATTTAAGGCTTAGTAATTTGTTTAAAAAACCGTGTGTCGGTCATTTTGAGATGTTAAAGCTTTTGGAGATGCATTATCTTGAGAAACAGGCCCCAGCATTAAATGCAGATAGTCAAAAATTGATCGATTCAGATTGTGCTGAAGCAGACACTGAAGGATATAATGAGCTGACGGCTAAAATGTGTTCTGATAAGAGGAGGAAGGCTCATAAGAAGACTGAAAGAGAACTGACAACTAATCCTGAGGATTATGCAGCCATTGACATGCATAATATAAATCTAATTTACTTGCGTCGCAGCTTGATGGAGGATCTTATTGATGATGCTGCTTCATTCTCTGACAAAATTGCTGGTGCTTTTGTGAGGATACGAATTTGTGGTCTTGGCAACAAGCAAGATATGTACCGTCTAGTGAAAGTTCTTGGTAAGATTACTACTACTACTACTACTACTACTACTACTACTACTACTACTACTACTACTATGGCAGACCTGAGCTACAAAATTTTTATATAACCAGGGTTTGATTCTATATGCAGGTACGCATAAGGTCGCTGAGCGATACAGTGTTGGTAAAAAGGCAACAGATTATGCTCTCGAGATATCAAATTTGGATAAAAAGGAGGTTATCACAATGGATACGATCTCTAATCAGGATTTCACAGAGGTAAAAAGAATAAGAAAACAACTATGTGCTGAGGATGAACATAACTGATTTGAAATTTTGGATATTGTATGTGTCGGTACCTTTTTGTAGGCTAATTAATTCAGGATATACCTTTTTGCACAAATCAGTTTTATTCCTTAAAATATTATAGACAGCTTTGCAGTTTGTTTGTTATAGATACAGCAAATATCATAAATGTCTTCAACAACAGAAATCATTACTCCAACTTAGAAATATACTGTTCCTTTTTGTTAGAGATGCTGGTCAAGCTGATTTGGATCAATAAAATTAATACTAGCACAGAAATATCAACATTTTGTGTTGAGTATAATTGTAGTACTAAGTTTACATGTTTTTTTAAACAACAGCTGTACAAAATCTGATCTCAGTTATTCCATTTCAATCTGATAAAATACACAATGTTGTCATTGAATCAGATATGTTTGTTTTCTTAACAATGATGTGGTATACGTTTTGCATTCCTTAGAAGTTGCTGACAATTAGAATCACCCCATGGTGAATCTATTGCATGTTGGGCTATCTTTTTTTTTTGCCATTTCAATGTATTTAGCCATTAAAATGTAATATTTCTGATTCTCAGTATTAATGTAGTAGTAGAATAATTTCTTGTTCTTCTTTCTCTCTTAACTGTAGATTTACATGCCCTTGTGTAGGAGGAATGCAAGCGCTTACGTCAGAGTATGAAGTTTGGTCTAATCACCCGGTTAAAAGTGGTACTGCTGTGATTCAATATATAATGACACATCTGATTCCCATGTGTACTAAATTTACATAGTCTGATATATCCTCTTTGCTTTTTGATAAATTCAGGGGGACATCCGTGAGAAAGCTAAAATATTCCAATCTCTGCGATTTAAAGATGTAAGCAAAATCTTTCAAAGGTACATTGGCTGCATGCTGAAATTTGTTTATTTCAGAATAACCAGACATGCTTTGTTAAATTCTTTTCCAGTGGTTGGAAAACGAGAAACAGAGGCTGAGCCATCTCCGTGATCGTGCTAGTGAAACTGGACGTCGAAAGGAATATCCTTTTTTGTAATAATGTTCTACTAAATTCTTTTTACTTCTTTCTGTCCCTTTCTTCCGGTGGACCAATTGTTTTTGATATATAAGTTCTCAGTTTTTATCACCATATTGCATGCTTAGTTGTGCATGCTTGACAGAGACAACCTTTTAATATCATCATGACAAACTGTTTTTTGGTATTTTGGTAAAGTATTGATTCTGTTAGGACGTTATCCAAGCAAGACTTACATGGAAATTTACAATTTTCTGTATTATAGTGTTATAGTAAAACCTCTCTGAGTATGCTTTTCTGGGTTTGCTAGGTACCTTAGGTTTCACACTAATCTGAAATTCTTTATTAAAGTTTCAGCAAAACCTTTGTGAGAATATGCTTTTATCGGTTTGCTAAAAAATACCTCGTTTTTGTGCTAATCTGAAATTTTCCAACAATATAAGTTCAGAAAAACATTTTGAGAATATGCCATGGGTTTTCTAGGTATTCATAATAATCTGAAAATGTTCTGCAATGAATTTTCAGAAAAGATTTTCTTGCTTCCATTAGGATTTCCCTTCTTTTTTTCTTTCACTTTTTGCACATTTGAATGTGCCTTGTTGACTACTAGCTTTGTCAAGAACGTACTTGTCATTCTCTTTGAATTTCTGACTTCTGAGGTACAAACCTTTGCATATTCTTGACCACCATGAGTTTTTTAAAGATTTGTTATCACAACAGCTTTTGAAAAATATGACTAATGTTTTATTGCATTGAGATGATACATCCGATAAAGCAAGATTTTGAGCTACAGCCTTTTTTATTAATGTAGTTTTGATGTCAGAATCTTGCCAGAAGATTGTGGCATGTGACATGCTTGTGTTTTCTGCTGCTCCATCATATGTTAAGATATGTATATGGTGTCACCTCGCCGCATGCCTTAATTCCTAGGCGTCTGGAAGGGGGTAGGTCGCCACGCCCACGCCTTGCCTTACTGCCGTAAAAACCATGACGCTCGCCCAGCCTTCTTGTCTCGCATTGCTATTACTGGCGAGCCATTTTGTTAGTGGTTTGTTAGGATAGAGATAAGATTTGATAGATTCGGTTAGGATATTTGCTTAAAGGGTCAAGTTAGTCGTCTTTATAGAAGACACCCCATTGTATTAATGAAAGGCAAGCAAGAAGAACCCTAAAAGTACTCATAGCCTCCTGCGGGAGGGCGACGAATAGATTCTTCAGGCTATCCCTATTTAGTCCATATCAGCACAGCCCTGAGAAACCTCGCCCATGATCCAAGCACTTGCTCCCCTTGCACAGTGAGGCAAGATGAGCCTCAACAAAGAAACCAAACGTCCCTTATGTCTTATATTATATTTCATAGCCTTAGTCCTCAAGTGTTTTAAGGCTTGATTTTCCTACATCAATGGTGATTGGCATGAATAAAATGTTCTTATTGATCATAATTTATGATCCTTAACTTGTATACATTGAGAGTGTGTAGAAAAGTTGCGACTTTGCACTTGCTCCCCTTGCACAGTGAGGCAAGACGAGCCTCAACAAAGAAACCAAACATCCCTTATGTCTTATATTATATTTCATAGCCTTAGTCCTCAAGTGTCTTAAGGCTTGATTTGCCTACATCAATGGTGATTGGCATGAATAAAATGTTCTTATTGATCATAATTTATGATCCTTAACTTGTACTATACATTGAGAGAGTGTGTAGAAAAGTTGCGACTTTTGGACACTCCTGAAGAAAAAGCCCGCAGGATTAATGAAGTGCCAGAAGTACATGTTGATCCCCACATGGCTCCGAGTTATGAATCTGCTGAAGAGCAGGATTATAAGAAAGCTGGTACTAAGAACTACCTGAACTGTTCCTATTCTGTAAGGATGTGTTTTGTTTATATTGTACTCTTACAAATTTGCTTGTTGATTTTGTATGCAGTTGATTGGACCATAAATAGGAAGGGGTCAGATCTAGGAAGAAAAGGATCAAAATCGAATTCTGTGGAAAATCATACGCAGAAGTGCCTGGATGGAAGCAATCACACAAGTGTGCCAACAGATGATGCGGGCCATAAATCTGGAGCAGGAAGCAACATTAATTTGAATAACACTGCAGTTGAGCCTGCAATGCTTGGAGTTGTATCAGATGACACCGAGCCAGAAAAAGTCTGGCACTACAAGGATCCTAAGGGAATTGTTCAGGGTCCATTTACTCTTTCACAGCTATCCAATTGGGTAACTTACTTCCCAAGCAACCTGAGAATATGGCTTACATTTGAGAATGAGGAGAACTCACTTCTGTTGTCTGAAGTGCTCCAAAAACAGCAGACAGATTTTGTTCCGCATTCAGCAGTTCAGTCTGGTGATAAATCAATATGGGTAAGCACTGGGCAAGATAGAATCAACTCAAATTTTGTTGCAAATAACTCTTCCTTCCCTATTGGTTACAGCGCAGTGCATCCTTCTACATCATCTGGCCATGTTGCTGAGGGTTCAGATCCTACAAAAGAAGATCCAAAGCCTATGGCCGCAACTTTACCATTGAGATCTCTAAAGGATGCTCATGGTCAGGTCCAGCATCGTGTTAGCTATTCGTCAACCATTCTATCTTCAGCAGGTTCAGATGTACCAACAAGCTCTCATGATGTGAGGTTCCCAAGAGAACCGGTTGGTGAATGGAACAGTTGTCGAGACAATGGCGATATGTGGAATCCAACCATAGCACCCATGACTGATATTCGCAAGAGTGATGTGGAGCAGCATCCTGATGACTGTACTACGAAGGACCAATTGCAAACTGAGTCTAAGAGTAATTCGCATAAAGTGTCAGTTCGTACTCCACAGCAATCTGAGAGGGACACAGCAACTTTTCTTAGCGCCTCAAGTCTGCTGGATTTCAAAGCCATGGGCCAGAAGGAACGCGACTGGAGCTCAGTAATAAATACTGGCACCCATGACCCTAAGGTATCTATTGCTTTGGTAAAACCAGAGAGCTGTTCTCCAACAAATCATGTTGAAGACAGAAATTCGAGTTCTGCTTCTGTGTCTACTCAGTCTGGAGCTCCTGTATGCCTTCCCCAACCAGTTCCACCTACATCTACCCCAAATTCAAGTAAGACTGAGGCAACCATGAAGCAACATAAAGCATGCCGACCTGATTCATGGAATGCACCAGTTCATCAGCATCCTGAACCTAAAAGTGGCCCATTGGTTTCCTCAAAGCCTCAAGATGTTGAGTGCGAGTATCCTAGCCCAACACCAAAACTGGAGAGGAAGGAGAGTTCCAAGAACCAATCAGGATCAACATCAGTAGCAGCTGAAGATTTAGCTACAAAGACATGTGTTCACTCTTCAATATCTTTTGTATCAGAACTATCTGGTCCACCTGCTAGTGAAATCGATAGCTTGCAATCAGTCAAGGAAAGATCATGTCTAGAAGAAAGAAATTCAAGAGAGAGGGAATCTATCACCCAAACAAAACATGTGTTTGAAGAGACTACAGTAAAGAGAACTAGTGAACTGGTTAATCCTGTATCTGATGCTGAAGGGATTACTGTATCAGATGTGTTGGAATCATTAACAGAACAAAGTTGTGAAAAATACAGTACACGTGAAGCTGCGCCTTTAGAAAATTTTGTGCCAGTTTCAGCTGAGGAAGAACAACCGCAATGCTCTAGTCCTATTGCAATGTCACCTTGGGGTGAGCCAAGTTACTATCAGGGTGAAGCTGTTGATTCTGCTCTATGGGGGGTCCAAGATGACCCTAGTAATGACATGTGGTCAATGTCTTCACCAACACCTGCTCTCCAGCCTTCCTCAGGTTAAGAAAAATGCTTACCATTTTCTAGGTTTGCTTCCTCAACAACTTTTGATCTTACAAAATCTTCCACAGGTCTTGGAGCTGATGGAAAAGATACTTCATGCATCATAGAGGAGGTGATAGCAGTTCAAGGAAATAGTGCTTTTGTTGAAACAGTACCAACACAAAAGGAGAAAAAGATGGAACAGGGAAATTCAAGTGCCACCACAGGTCCTGCAGTGCCAGAAGAGGTAATGCTACTTCAAATATCTAACTGTAGTAAGCTTCCAACTTGATTCATTTTTGGACTAGGGAAAAATCTTAATATGTTTTAACTTAGAACAGGTGCTTCTGACATTTTCAGGTAAAACCAAAACAAAGTGCTGCCTCAGGTTCATCTCTAGACGGGAGCACAAAAGCTTCATGTTGGCAACCCTCAGACACATCTCTAGATGGGAGTGCAAAAGCTTCAGGTTGGAGACCACCAACCTTATCACTTGAGGGGGTTTCTAACAATTCAGGTTCACTACCATCATGTCCTACGCAAGGGAGTGCAAAAGCTTCAAGTTGGCAGAGGTCAGGTTCATCTCCAAACGGGAGCAGAAAAGGCTCAGGTTGGCAAGCACCAAGTTCTTCTACAGAGGGCAGTGCAAAAACTGCATGGCACCGATCAAGTATTTCACCAGAGGGAGGCAGAAAAGCTTCAGGTTGGCAACGGTCAACTTCTTTCACTCAGGGAAGCACAAAAGCTTCAGGTTGGCAGCGCTCCGGTTCTACCGAGGGGTGTGCAAAAGGTGATGGCTGGCAACGAACAAGTTCATCTCCAGAGGGCTCCAGAAAATCTTCAAGTTTGCATTGGTCAGGTCGTGAGAGATCAAAGGTTAATTCGACATCTGGTGCCAGCGAAAACCGTAAATCAAGTTACCAAGCGACGACACCAACTGGGAGGCACTCTTTGGAAGTCCCAAAGAGACAGGGAAATGGCGACAAGAGTACTGTCTGGGAAGAGGCTCTAGGAAGCTCTAGGGAAGCATCAAAGAGGCCGGGAAGCAGCGACAAGAACACTGGCTGGGGAGAGGCTCTAGGAAGCAACAGGAGCTGGCATTCATCCTCTGGCAATGCTGGTCGGGGCAGCCAGGGGAGTCACCACCATGACAGACACTCCCATGGCAGTGAATCCCGGCGTGGCAGCTCAAACACCCCTAGGAGGTCTGACCATCGTCATGATTATGGCAATGGAGGGTCTTCAAGGTCGTCGTCGAGAGTGCCACCCCAAAAGGGGGTTTGCAAATACTATGAAAATGGTGGCAACTGCTGGAAGGGTTCCAGATGCCCGTTCCAGCACCGTTGATCTCCCGCGGTGGCAAAACGATGCGCAGTTGTGTCGTCGTGGTCACAATTTTGTATAGCCCTATATGATCACCCCGTAGTCAGTATAGGAGCAAGCTTATTAACCATGTTGGCACCACCAAAGCTGCTAGTAGTATATATCCATCAGGCATCAGCAAAGGACTATTGTTGAACTAGCATTCAAAGCATACAGGGCCACTGATTTATATGGCCGTGGAGGTAGGTTCGCTTTCGGTTGGTGAATCATTGTGCTCGGTTAAACGGAGTGGTTGGCATCCAAAATACGAGGTAGCTTCTGCAGGGGCAGCCGAGCTGCGACACAACCTTGACAGCCTCGTCTCCTTGTCACTCACATGTCAGTGGCTTGCGCACCGCGACACCGCGCGTGTCGGTCGATACGTCCAGGCTCACGCCGCCGGCGGCGGCAACCCACCCTCTCTCCACCTTGAGTTCTTGGGGCCTCCGACGGCGCGGCCCGCACCCGCAGGGTCCTGGCATACATATCCCATCCCGCAACCAATGCCAAGGCAGAGGGCAGGCAGTGCCGGGGGGATCCTATCTCCCTTCCGGAAGAAAGTTCCAGCCCATGAAGGTCCATTTAAACTTCATCTTCTTCCTCACGGACACCGCTGCGGCCGCCTCGTCCTCCGCCCCGCCGTGCCGCCCGCTCTCCCTCCACCGCGGCCCGCCACCCCGCCCTTCCTAACCCGAACCCTTACTAAGCCCTCGCTGCCGGTCATCGGCCCGCCGCCCATCCAACCCCGCCCGGCCATCGGTGCTACCGCGCCGCCTCGCTACGCCACCGGCCGAACCGTTGTCGCCGCCGGCCTCCGGCTTCCCCCTTCTAGGTCCGCCAAACATGGAGAACTTCCGAACCCGAACCCTACCCTAACCCTAAGGTTCGCCGCCTCCACCACCACCCCCGCCGGTGGCGACCTCGCCGCCGGTCACTCCCCCCACTGCCCGGCCGCCCCCACCCATCAACCTCGAACCCTAACCTTCGGTCGGCTCGACCCCCCACTCCCACTCAACCCACCGCCGGCCGATCCCGACCCGCCCTTATCGTCGCGACGGCGCTCACAAGAGAGAGAGGAGGGAGACGAGATGGGAGGGAAGGAGATCGTGCGGCTCTGGTAAGCTGCACGAATATCAAACATCGCAAGGTGGAGGGCCTTCCCTCCAGAAAAACATCGGAAGGTGGAGGGCCTTCCCTCCTTCCGGAAGGTATATAGGATTTGCCGGCCCGGCAAGTTTTCACTACAAACAAAACAAGCGAGCATCATTTGCTTCTACAAGGTCGTAAAAATGCATTAGCACAGCGATTTCATGCGTATTCCTCTGGCTTTGCAAACCATCCCTTTATTTACTACGTACAGTTCTCTCGAAAATTCACCCTTCGGCTCTGCGAGCATGGATCGACCCCTGTGGCTATTTCGTCTTGGGCGTGCCGGGATAGAACACCGGGTAGTAGCTGTTCAGCTCGAGGTGGTCCAGAATCTGCTGGACAAGCGAGAGGTAGGAAGAGTGCCCGAAGACGAGCTCGGTGACATCAACCTGTATATATGCGCATCAAACAGCCAGTTCAGGTAAGCCGGTGCACGGAGAAATACTCTTTACTGAATCAGTTCGGATGCCAAGGTGTGGACGCTCACGTTCTCTACTCCGGGGACATCCACGGCCTGGATGCCGGCCAGACCTTGCGTGAACAGGCTGCAAGGAAGCAATTCATCAGTCACTATTGCCGGCACAGACTGCCACAACGGTCATCTTCGTTTCTACTAACCGCAAGTACATATGAGCTCTGAAAGGCTAGCATCGACGGGATTTACCTGGCGCGGAAAGTGATGCCCAGAATCCAGTCGTTTGTGGAGTAGACGTTCACGAATCTGCCGGCAACCATCTGCAAAGAGGCAAAGGCCACGCGAAAGAAACTTTGAGACGGTCGTCTGGGGCAACCTTAAACTGACAGAAATGGTGGTTTCTTCTGGGAGTAAGCTTTAACCACTGCCTTGGTTGGATGACATAATGGAAAACAAGCTCAGATTCATCGTACCTTCCTGGCAGGCTCCCACATCTCACCTTTAACCGAGACAGGCGCACCTATGAGCACAGCTCTCTCAACTATACCCTCTGTGTCCATCGCAAACATGTCAGCAGAGCAAGCTACAAACTGACTTGTAATTATTCCTAAAAAATTGAGGCAATGTGCAGGCATTTGCAGGTACCGTTATTTCCCATGAGCGCTAACTCCTGTAAGCACTTGAACACAACACGGGCTCCCAGCGAAAACCCGACCAGAGTGACAGGCCTGGAATAGTTGTGGTAGCGGTGTGAATATTAGTAACCAGTAGGCAGCTCGAGCGGCAAAATTGGTTTACTGAAGAAAGTACATTGTGGGCACAACAACCTGCTCCCTTGCAATCCTTTGAGCAGAACATCAGCAAGCATTTTCCCAGCTTTATCTGACCTGGATGCATATACCAGATTAACCAAGCTGAAACATGCACTAGATATATCAATTGAACTTTGGACATTGCAGCTATTGCATTATACGACCAGGCTAAATTTAAGAAACAATCGAAATTTCAAAGTGCTGGAAAGTTACGATATAATGGCATTCAGTTTCACAAAGCTCAACAATTTAAAGTATTTAAAATAGGAAGAACACCGAAACATTAACCAGAAAATGCTGGCCAATTAGAGTTCAAAGTGACACCTGTCAATAGCAATGCTCCATTTGCTGTCGATAAATTCTGCAGCAGATACCAAGGTAGCAGGCCACGCAAATGCTGAAATGATGCCACTTAACACAGTCTGCATTGCACCTTCCCTTATCAACTCCAGGGCAACTCCTGCAGTGATTACCAGATTGTTTTAATATAATGGTCAAACGCGACTCAAATTATGTGTTCAAGTGAAAAATTACTTGACGCTAGCCAATCTTGTATTGCCGTGCTGACGGCAATTACATGCTTAGACTCCCACTGCAGAATGTACCTGCCAATATAAACAAGAATTGCATCTACCCTTTGGTATGCAAGGCAATCCATAAAATAACTATGCATTGCAAGCTGTTTTTTCACACATTAATAACGATGAGATGCTCACCTAGATTAATCCAGGTTATCTGAACTCTATATTTGTTTAAAATGCGTTATGTTTTGTTATGTTTCTTTACTTGTGTAATATGAAACTACATAAGGAATAGGTACCTCTCTAAGTTGGTTATCCATCCTTCCCATGGCTTCGAATAATCTTCCTCCGTAAAAGCAAATCCAGAAACAAAGATGCCAACTGCTAGGCGCTGGAACAACAAAGTCATTCGTGAATATCGGATAATAAACTTCACTCATATTTTTTCCTCAAAGACAACAGAGATGTCTTGCCATATGCCCTCTTAGACCATTTGAGCATCAAGCATGCACATGGAAGTAGACCAAAAACTCACACCCTGGCTATGGTTCTCGCCAATGGTCTTGAACTCAAATTCTTTAACATTGCCAATTCTTTTGGCCATTTTGGTCCCAGTCAACCCAGCTCCAGCAGCTGATTTCAAAATTAAGAACGATTAATTGCCACTGTTGATTGAAAAGACTTCTGAATTAATACCAGTTCAATATGCGTAAATAAATAACATGATTATTCACTACATTCCTAAATTCAACCGATCGATCACTAGTAGTGCACTACTATATTTTCACCACTAATCTAGGGGGTAACAATCAAGAGAACATAATGTGAAATGAGCGAGTATCGCCAAAATGTATCATGGTCCTAAGAGTCTAAGACAACATTCAGGCTCACCTCCAAACGATGCTGCAACCGCTACAGAGCCAGCAGTGTGCCCAGCAGCAGTAGCTATAGCAGCAAAACCGCTAGCTCCGATTACAGGTACAAGTGTGTGCAACGTTGGGACTAGAGCAGTGAACCCTGCAGCAATTGCTGGAGCTGCTAAACCTGTCAAGTTGGCAGCAAAAAAACAGCAAACTTGAGCACTTGACAATTTCAAGCAGTTCCTAGGATTCCTGAGTGAATTCATACCCCCAGATATAGCCATCAACGTTCCTCCTGTCAGCGCGGCTGCGCCGATGATCCCGCCGCGCTTCCAGTTCTGCCATCTGCTGGTCGGTGACGAATTCTCACGTGACTGCTCCTCCTCCTTCGCTGCAGCCATAGCAGAGCAAGCAACCATTATCTCGACAGCTTCCTACAATATACCAAGATGTCCGATGATCACAAAGCCGTACTCGACGTTATGCAACAGTGTTATCTTTGCATATATATGGTGCAAATAAAGGTGAAATAAAGGGCTGACCATCTTGTTCCACTTGACGTCGAGCCACGTGGCGAGCAGCCGCAGCGCGACGCGGTGGCGGGCGTCGTAGCCCTTGGTGACGCGCGGCGAGCCCATGCCCTCCTCGGCCATGTTTACATCGGCGACGCACGCCGAGAGGAGCATGTAGAGCACCGCCATCTTCCGGTAGTCCTTGGCGCGCGTCGACGCCGGGTCGTCGTCGTCGTCGTGGTCGGGGCCGCGGCTGCTCCCAGCTGGTTTGAGCGCCTCGGCCGCCGACTCGACGATACCGCTCTCCAGACCCATCGCCATCGCGTCCACGGCCTTGGCGAGCGCCAGCTCCTGGTCGGACCTCTCGGACCGGGCCTTGTCGTCGTCGTCGTCATCCTCGACGACCTTACGAAGGAACTGCACGCAGCCACGGCACGAGGGACGCATGGTTATTTTCTAAGATGAATTGTGTTCGGGGTGAATTCAAGACGGAATCTTTAATTTAGCATATTCGTTTGGTTCGATGCGTACGGCGCCAATGTGGTGCTTGGGATCGGAGGACGCGGCCGTCTTCTCCACCCCGGCCCAGGCCTTGGGGTCGATCTCAAGAAACCTACAAGAAATTGGTGAGAATGCGAGCATTCGAGCACGCGCTATGTTAATTGTTGAAATGGAGAAGCCATGGTGGGATCTCGGATCATCACCTGAGGACGGGTCGGAGGAGGCCGCGTGACTCGTGGGTCCAGAGGTCGCGGGCGTCGGGCTCGACGGCGGAGGCCGGGTCGGGTTGGGGCTGCTCGTCGTCGAGGCTGTGGGAGCCGAGAAGGACGGTCTGGTGGGTCTGCGCCTGGCGGAGCGCGAGCGCAAGGAGCGCCCCCGCCGCGTACCGCTGCGTCTGGCCCAGCGTCGACGACGCGGCCATCGCCACAGCACGGTGGGGGACCCGATCGCCGGTGCGGGCGGGCGGGCGGCTGGCTGCTCTCGGTTCCGCAGGAGACGTGGCGCGCGCGGGTGATCTATGTCTGTCTGTTTGTCTGTCGTCGTCTTCGTCCGTGGTAAATCCTCTCCGGTTGGGTTGACAGCGGCGGCGGCGCGCAGCCGGTTTCGGTGCCCGTGGGCCCCGTGCAGTCGCAAAGAATGAGCGAACGATCCACGGGCTCAATCCTCAAGGCCTCGTCCCAGCGACATATTTTGGGCCGCGCTTAAAATGTTTCACCAGAACGAAATCATCTCTACACAGTTACCTAGACAACAGTGTCTTGCATGAAACAAAATAACAATAGATAAAACTATGCATTGAGAGATGTGTTTCATTATAGTTTCAAATATTGTTTTTAAATGATATATCACTCTAAGTAATCGTGTTCATAGCATCTTGGCTACCACGAGATGATGTGGCAGTGGGGGTTTCATAGATATTAAATAGGCTGTCATGTGAGCACTTCATTAATACACTGCTCACTGGGGGTTTCATAGACATTAAATAGGCTGCCATGTGAGGACTTTTGATGAGGTGACAGTGCATTAATGAAGAGAGAGGTAAAATGAGTTTCATGATGATAACACTACATTTACCTAGACAACTTGTGTCATGCATGCAACCTAGAAAATAACAATAGATGAAATTATGCATTGAGAGTGAGGTGTTTCATTATTGTTTTAAATGTTTTTAGATTACGTATCACTCTAGGTAATCGTGTTGATGACATCTGCACTGACACTGGCATTAAACTGTCCAATAACGTCAGCGATGAGTCACACGGCCGATTGATCATGGATGTTTCCATCGTCTTTTCTCCAAGCTTTTTCCGACACGTACAGTTCCTGTTCTTGTGCTCTCGGTAGTCACGTGGCGCGGAGCAGTGCCTGTCCTCGGCCGGAATGACGGTCGGCGCCGAGCCGCCGAGAAAGGGACCTTTTGCTGGGTGCTGCTTCGCAATTCATTTTTTCACCCATTTTAATAATGGAAAATAGTTTTGACTTTAGAATTTTGATGAGGAGCATCAGATCGTGATTATTATAATACTGATGTTCACATCACATGTTGTCTAACATTATTGATCACACTGTGTTTAGAACTGTGCTTCACCATTTATTTGTCTAATGATCCCTAAAAAAAGAGAAAAGAGAGTGCTCTTGTGTGTGGGCTGTTAAAATTGGAAGAGGTTCCGTTCACTCTCATGTGGGATCCAAATATCAATGACCCAATTATAGAGACCACAACTGTAGAGCATTTCATTCTGTTAAACTCAGGGTTGGTAGTAAGATGACCGGCCGGATGATGCCCGGATCAATTCTTCAAACAACAGTTGGAGCGAGAAACTAGTTTCAGGCTTACAGCTCACGTAACTAATTAAGCTACGGTTGGGACTTTGGAGCATCCATCCTCCGTTATCGACGAGTCACGATCCACTCCTCCAAAGTACTCCATCCGTCCTTAAACAATAATGGTAGTTGTTGGTGCTCGTGCCACAAATTTGACTGAATTTGTAAAAAATATGTGTAAAATTTGTATCTTCAAATAATTTTGTTAAAAAACTAGATTCAAATATTTATCTAATGATATTAGTTTTACATCTTAAATATTGATATAATTTAATATATATTTAATCAAATTATTTCTCGACAAACGAAAACTGACAGTCATTCTGGAACGCGGATCGAGTGATCTACATACTATGTGCATCACAGGTCATTCCATTGTCCACACGTGCGATATACGTATATAGTAAGCACACCTTGGGGCCGGAACCGGGAGTGGCCGGTCGATGAGAATCAGCAGCCCGAAACCATACCATAATTAATGAGGTTTTGTTATGGTGCTTGCCATACATGTGGTTCCTCCCACCGTAATTTTCTCAGCACTATGGGTACTGTAGTAATTCTTCCTCCTATAAATACCACAGGGTTCGGTTCACGATCACCGAGAACGGATTGTCGATCCGGGAGCGAACAAACTTGCTTTCTTCGCTTCCGTGGGATTCAATCCGGCCGGAATAATAAATGTATGAGGGCTTGTTCGCTTCCGTGGGATTCAATCCTGCCGGAATAATAAATGTATGAAGAAAATTATGATAGGGACTCGGATTTATTCCGGATCAAAAATTAATTTACCAATCATGATAGGTAGAACAAGAGACCGTAGAGCCGGATTGGTTCCACACCTCTTGACTAGTGGATTGATTCCGAGCCTTTTGGTGTACCTATCATGAACAAATTAGTTTTCAACCCGGAATAAATCCGGATCTCTTATAGTTACTATCATGATTTTCTTGTTGTATTTATCCATTCCGATCGAAATTGATCCCGTGGAAACGAATGAGGCCTGAAGAAAATTATGATATGGACTCGGATTTATTCCGGATCAAAAATTAATTTACCAATCATGATAGGTAGAACAAGAGACCGTAGAGTCGGATTGGTTTCACACCTCTTGACTAGTAGATTGATTCCGAGCTTTTTGGTGTACCTATCATGAGAAAATTAATTTTCGACCCGGAATAAATCCGGATCTCTTATAGTAACTATCATGATTTTCTTGTTGTATTTATCCATTCCGATCGGAATTGATCCCGTGGAAACGAATGAGGCAGGGAGTCGCCGGCGGCCATCGGGAACCTGGAAGGCTGCAACGACGCCCATCAGCCACCCGCAACGAGCCTGTTCGGTTGGCTGGTGGCTGATGGCTGGTGCTGATTTGTTCTGAGAGAATAGTACTGCTGGCTGATTGCTGATGGCTGGTTTGTTGTAAGAGAAAAGTACTGCTGGCTGGTGGCTGATAAGCCAAGCGAACAGGGCGAACAACAAGCTGTTACCTAGCGGCGGATAGTTGCACGTCGATGTCGGGCAGCCCCTTCTGAAAACGATGCCACTTTCTTGTCTCGTTGAAATTATACATTGAAAAGAGTAAATTGCACTCATCATACAACAACTTGTAAGGTGGGTGCAAATTAGTCCAATAACTTGTATTATGCTCAATCTAATACAATAACTTGTCAGGTGGGTGCGAATTAGTCCAACGGTCAGGATCTTTCTCTAGGTGGAAGTGCTCCTTTATTGAAGAGCTTAGAACGGTCACCTTATGGTCAAGACGCAGCTGCGCGAGAAGTTTTTTTTTTAATGAGAAGATCCTCTTTTGGTTGACTAGCACCTGAAATTTTCCCTTTCTTCTTTAGGCTTGCGGCCTTGTAAAATGTAATCTTTTTTCCTTTTCCAAATATAAAAAAATAGAGGTAGTCAAACAAAAGAAAACGAAAATAATGTCATTGTCTCTTACTCTCTGTTGGACTTCTCTTATGCTACGGTTTTGTTGGTTCATTTGGAGTCAACATTACAAAATGAACCAAAAAATGAGAATTAGCCAAACTGCAAATTGAATAAGATTTTATGAATTTCTTCCCCTTTCTATTTTTCACTATTATACAACAGAGCTTTTTGATGTCTCCGTTACAAGGACAGAGATGAGCCTAAGACCACTAAGGCCGTGTGGCCGAAAAATCTCTTACACCCTATGTATGTCTCCTATGTCCTAGCAGACAATCTTGTAGAGTGGCCCTAGTCTCCGCCAACCCAAGTTAATTTGTGGCCCAACAAACCCAGCAACAACACAGACAACGCCTCACAGCCTGCTTCTTTTGTGGTTCTGCCTCCCTCGCGGTCACGAGTCGCGACTGCTGCTCTTCGTCTCTCCCTCATGCCCTCGCAACAACCCTAGCGTGTGACAAACCGCCCAGGAAAATACCGTATTATTACCTAAACCAATCCATTTTGGTCATCAGGCAATACTAAAGTATCGTCCTGTCGTAAGTTGTCGGGTTGACGCCCGGTGAATCACTCGGATATCAACAAAGGATCGACAATATGCATTAAACTCACGCGAAGGCGAGTCCCAGAGTACACTACACTAATTAACACAAATCTGCCCCGAAGGCGTTTAACTATTACACAACTTTGTTCATGACATGAAGGTAAAGATTCAGAGTTTTAAACAGCGGAAATAAAATAATCTGGCAGCTCGATGAACACCACAGGAGGTCGTCTGTGATGCCATCACTTGTCGTCATCCACCCATTCCAGCTCCCAGTCAGGTGGAATCTAACTAGGTCAAACAACACCTGCAACAACAGTTTTAAAGCAAGGCTGAGTATACTAATACTCAGCAAGACTTAACCGGCGGGTGATACTACATCACCAATCTCTAGACATGAGAGGCTTTTTGGCCGGTGGAGTTCTTTTGCTGAAAAGCAACAAGGAGTATGTCCTTACTTTCAATATTTTAGCGCAAGTTTGAGTTGATTAACATTCTAAGTGTGCCAACTAATTCAATCAAGAATTGTACAAACAATTAATTCAAGTAGTAAACTTCACAATGTTCCATCAATAAGGGATATCATGGCCAGTTGATTAAGCAGTCTCGGATAACGGTGAGAGATCGACAATCGATTGGCTTATAACCTTGCAAGGTGGACCTAAACACACGGACGAATGCATACCCCAAGAAGGTCCAACCAAAAATGAAACGGGGTATACACCGACCAGGCGGTTCCCGTCGATCTTCAGCTTGGGATCGGAACCTACATTCCTTGGTACAAGGCTAACTGGCTCGCCCACACACGAGCGTCCAGACTCACGCAGGTACCACACTGTTGCAAGCAGGGGGACACATCTCATAGGGTTAATGATCTGGGGCTTGCCTTCGGTGGCAAGGTTGGCCCTGGGCCCTTCTGGACTTTGGTCCAGGTCTTGCTCTACAACGACATGGTGCACGTCTCCATCAGTTCCTCCGTCTTCTCCTTCCGGCACACGCGTACAGCTACCGTTTGGGAGATCTACACGAGGATGCAATACAAGACTTAATTGACGGTTTCCAATTTAATTAATTGCAAACAACATATGACAACCATGAAGAGTGGCCATATTCACCTTGACAAACACATCTTGGTTTAATCTTTCTATTTAAGTAATTTCTTATGGTGCTTTATTATTTATTCTTTTTGATAATGAATGTGTAAATATTTTATGTAAATAAAATAATTTAGCTTTCACAAACAGAAAGGGGTTGATCTTTATTATTTTAAAATGATTTACATCACACACGTATGGCCTTTATATGTGAAGTCGATGATTTTCTCATTTAATTTAATATTAAGCCTTAAAAGGCTGCCATAGATTTTATTCCCAAACAACTTAATAAAATTCAGTGGGATGTGTTATGAATTATTTCCAAACCTACACAAGCCACTGCACACACATGCACTATTAAGAGAGCTATGAATTTAATTATATTGAAAATAACAAAAGCTAGCTAATGAAGGAAGATTGATGCATACAAAAATAAATACACATCAACATGATTCCAACCTTCTCACACATGGCCTCTGGTCCAAAACTAAGCTATGAAAGCAACATATACACCTAGAACCATCATAGATCTTGAGTTATGCATTTACCAACAAAATTAGTCATATTTCAAGAATAAATAATTCTGACAAATATAAAATTGTGATTAATTCACAAAAGGTGCATTTTGGCATAAAAAGATAGCATGCAGAAGTTTGTCACAAAAACTTAATTACAGCTACAAAAATCATTTAGACAGATTCTGCATAAATAGAAAACAATTCATATAAAAAGATTTACAACATAACTTTGTGCCGGTTTTGGTACAGAAGCTAGGCACGGCAAAACACACAACATATCCAAAATTCAGCTACAAAGGACTAGTAGATTTATAGATACAACAGATCTAGCTTATTCAGTTTTGTATTTTTCATGCAAAAACTATTAGGAAAAAGTATGATAGTGCTTTGTAAGAGTTGTAGGATTTTTCACAACGAATCCAACAAATTTAGTTTGCATTTTTCTAATTTGTCTTCGATTTTCTATGTATTTTCAAAGTTTCAGCAAAAACCCCTTTACTATTGGAGATTAGGTTTTACCGGCAGGCCCCTGGAACTTTCTAAACTTCACAACCAAACCCTTACTTCACACCAAACACCCTGGATAGCAAGAAAGGGACGCAATTGGGTCCCTAGGCCATGGAGGCGGCGGCTCCGGCCAAAATTGGGCTGCTCCGGTGGCGGGTTCGGTCAGGGAAAGTGTCGTATGGACCTCCTTGGGCCCACCACCTCGGTGGGTACCAGGACCGACTACTCGGTGGGCCCCTGGGACTACCCGGCTTGCGCTACACGGCATCTGAAGGCGTGGAGCACAAGGACTACACAGGAGTAGTACTTGGTTAGGAAGCTGTACATGTTCCGCACTGTATAGAGGACTCCTAGACGTACTCGACTAGTACTCTCTTCCTACTCCGACTTGTAACCCTGCCTCCCGGACTATATAAGGCGAGGCAGGGACCGATCCCCTCATCGAATCTCCTCTCATACAACTCACGGCGCATAATTGCACCATCGTGTAATCGTGCCCTATCAATCCAGAGCTACGCAGCATACAGGACGTAGGGTATTACGCACCTCGCGGCCCGAACCTGTCTAAATTGTGTGCCACGTGTCTCTTCCTTCGAGTTACCGATCTCTCGCGAGTCACATTCATCTACTTCGGGTACTCCCCCGTAGTAGGTTGCCGGTCTAAAACACCGACACCGGCGCGCCGGGTAGGGGCTCTCGCTCGAGATCACATGGCGAACTCGACGGCTTCCGTTCACATCAAGCCAACCGTCGCCTTCAACCGCGGCGACACCTTCGTCTTCGGCGCACGGGTCCGCACTGCCGATGGCGCGAGGCTCCTTCCGGCCGCCGCGACCATGCGGCCCAACCCGAGGACAGGCCTCGTGACGCTTCCCGACGTCGTCACAGGCGAACTCGCCGGCAAGTTCGGCGAAATTTCGCTCTTCAACCATCACGCTGACTTCGAGCTCGAGTCCGTCTCCAACTCGAACCCGACGTCGCCATGGGCCATTGCATGCGAGCCGGCTGCTCAGCCATCACAGGCGGCCCCTTCACCACGCCAGCGCTCCGCGCGTGGCCCCCGCGTCCTCAGCCGGGCCCGCACGGGGGCTCCTTCACCACGCCGGGCCGGCAAGGAGCCCGTAACCGAGTACAACTCGGACTCCGACGCCGTCCCTGACCGCATCTCAGACTCCAGCCCTCTCTCCGAGTTCTACTCGAACCCGGATTACGAGTTCGACTTCGGGTCGGACCCTGAGGAGCCCGAGTCCGAAGATGACCCCACTGAGCTTCCCTTGTCAGGGCCAGCCTCTGGGCTGGTTATAAGATCGACGCCGACCGGAAGATACGTCTACTGGCCAGACCGCAAGCCCGCTGAACTGACAAAGGAGGACTCACGCTACGTCGCCTACATCGACTCGCTACCGTTCCAGGAGGGAACACCACTGGCCCAGGCTGACTCAAACACACCAACCGAGGTGGCGCCCTCTGAGTCCAGCCTGGGTACCCCCGACCGCCAAGTCTTCATGGCTGCCGGCGACAACACTCCAGGACCCTCAGGCACGGCTGAAGATAGGTACCTGGAGGACATCTCCGCGGACGAGCTGTCTGCCAACGCACCTGCAGACGAGACCGCTGCCAACAGGGACGCTCGACGCGAACGCAACAGGAAGCGCGGGGAACGACGCCGGCGGCTCGGGAGACAACCTCCCCATCCGCAACCTCGCGGAAGCTCTCGAGGCGGTCGAGAGCGAGTACACACCACCCCCCGAGCGATGCCTCATGTCGATCACGACAATCGCACGACAGGCTCAGGGCATACACGCTGGCGAGGTCATCGCCAAGCTCGCTGAAGAAGCCTACTTCATGCGGGTCGACAACAGAGTCAGCCAACCTCTTCCAGCTAAGCCCCACGACAACGAAGCTACTAGTCGCAACGCTGATCCCGGCCCCAACCGTACTCGAGCTGACCTCCCGGCTGACCCAAACCGCCGCCGCTCCAACGCCGGCGGACCTTCACGACAAGACCAAGGCAACCGAGAAGTCGTCCCCCACCGCGCTCCGGCCGGTGGCGGCGGCAACGATCCTGACGGCGGCGGCGGCCGACGGCGGCGGCTCCAACCACGGGGCCAACGAGAATAGCCGGAGGCGGCGGCGCCGCGGCGGCCAAGGCCACGCGAACGCCCACGCCTCCGGTGCCTCCCACGGCGGGTACGACGCTCGCCGAAGATCGAGGAGCCGCGGCGGAAGAAGTCGACCACCGCTGCCGAAGGCGACGGCTTCCCCGCCTTCTCACCCCGGCTCGCAACCCTCGCTCCTCCCCGACAAGTTCAAGCCTCGGGGATCACCAAGTACGACGCGGCGGATCCCATCCGGTGGCTCCGATGCTACGCCCTCTCCATCGAGAACGCCGGCGGCAACGGCGACACCAAATGCCTCTACTTCCCCTTCTGTCTGGACCAAGCTCCACTCACATGGCTCGAGTCGCTAGACAAGCACTCGATCGACAAGTGGGACCAGCTGAAGGAACAGTTCACGAGCAACTTCGCGGGCGCCATGGGCCGTTCGGGTACTCGCATGGACCTTGCCATGATCAAGCAGGAACAAGGCGAGACCCTCCGCAAGTACATGCGCCGCTTCTTCGACAAGCGCGCTACCGTCGTCGACGTCACCGACAAGGAGGTCATCGACCTCTTCCAGGACGGCCTCTACCATCGCCGCACCTTCGAGGACTTCGATCGTCGCCGCCCCAAGTCCATTCCCCACCTCAAGGACATGATCACGTCCTGGGCGGATGAAGAGGACAAGGCCAACGCCAAGTACGATGCCATCCGCGGCAAGTCCAAGCGAGAACCGGGGCGGCGGCGGCGCAAAAGAATGCAAACCAAGGCGGCCGCAACAACAACAACAACAAGAACAACTACTCGGGTTCCAACCGCAAGCGCAAGCCGGACAACACCGTCGCGGCTATCCGGCGCCCTCCGAAAGGGAACTCGAAGAAGAATTCGGCGGGTTCAAGGACCTCGCGGAAGGAGAAGTGCCCGTGGCATCCAAACGGCAACCACACTACCGAGCGGTGCTACCGGCTCGAGCACGCACTCAAGGACACGCCGAAGCCACCGCACCCTCACGACCAAAAGGGCAAGAAGAAGGACGGCGACGACAACGACTTCCAAGAACCCGAGAAGACCGTCAACGTCCTCTTCGGCGGAGCGCCCGGCGAGGCGGGAGCGAAGGCTACCCGTCGTGAAGTGATGTCCATTGAACCGGCGGTCCCGACCCCTCTCGGTGGTCGGAGGTACCCATCACCTTCTCCCGCGCGGACCAATGGACCAACTTCTCCGAACCGGGACGGTTCCCCCTCGTCCCGAAGCCAACGATGGCGGGTTCCAAGCTCAACAAGGTGCTCATCGACGGTGGAAGCGGGCTCAACGTCCTCTTCACCAAAACCTTGAAGAAGATGAACCTCGACGTCACCCCCATGCTCACCAAGAGCAGCACGCCCTTCTACGGCATCGTCCCAGGCAACGCGGCTATCCCACTGGGCTCAGTGGTGCTGCCAGTTACCTTCGGGGCGTCTCGGGATAACTACCGCACCGAGTACATCAAGTTCGAGGTCGCAGATTTCGAGACTTCTTACCACGCCATCCTCGGCAGACCGGCCATCGCCAAGTTCATGGCGGTGCCCCACTACACCTACTTGGTACTCAAAATGCCAAGTCCAGCTGGCGTACTCTCCCTCCAAGGGGACTTGAAGATCTCCCACGACTGCGATACAGAAGCCGTGGTGATCGCCTCCACGAACCAAGTACCCAATGCAATGATGGAGGTCTACGCCGCGTCGAAGAAGCTCGCCACGAGCGAACTCTACATCCCAGAGAAGTCTGACAGCACCAACAAGCCTCAGCCACCTGAGGAGGTACTCGTCAGGACGGTCGACCTTGGAACAGGCGACCCCAGCAAGACCACCACCATCGGGGCCGGCCTCGACCCCAAATAGGAAGACGCGCTCATCAGCTTCCTTCGGGCTAACCGCGACATCTTCGCGTGGAAGCCGACGGACATGCCGGGAGTGCCCGGGGAGCCGATTGAGCACCGCCTCAACGTCGATCCAAAGGCCACCCCCAAGCGATAACACCTCCGACGTTTTGCCGACGACAGACGGGACGCCATCAAGAAGGAGCTCGCCAAGCTACTCGCGGTGGCTTCATCCGAGAAGTCTTCCATCTCGAGTGGCTCGCCAACCCCGTCCTCGTCCGCAAGAAGAACTCGAACGAGTGGAGGATGTGCGTCGACTACACCGACCTCAACAAGCACGCCCCAAGGACCCCTTCGGGTTGCCGCGGATTGATCGAGTCATCGACTCCACGGCGGGCTGCGACTCCTCTGCTTCCTCGATCGCTACTCCGGTACCACCAGATCGCAATCAAGGAGGAAGACCAGGAAAAGACCGCGTTCATCACCCCGTTTGGCGCGTACTGCTACACGACCATGTCATTCGGGTTGAAAACGCCGGCGCTACATATCAACGGGCCATCCAGGCCTGCTTCAAGCGGCAACTCAACAAGAACGTCGAGGCCTACGTGGATGACGTGGTTGTTAAAACCAGGGACTCCAGTACCCTCATCGACGACCTTGAAGAGACCTTCGCATCGCTACGCGAGTACCGCTGGAAGCTCAACCCGAACAAGTGCGTCTTCGGCGTCCCTTCGGGCAAGCTACTCGGCTTCATCATCAGCCAGCGCGGCATCGAAGCCAACCCCGAGAAGATCTCCGCCATCACCAGCATGAAAGCTCCCACGAGCATCAAGGACGTCCAGAAGCTGACGGGGTGCATGGCGGCGTTGAACAGATTCATCTCGAGGCTAGGAGAACGGGGCCTCCCCTTCTTCAAACTACTCAAGCATCACGAGAAGTTCGTGTGGACTCCAGAGGCGGATCAAGCCCTTGCCCAGCTCAAGGACTTCTTGTCGAAGCCGCCAATCCTCACGGCTCCTCACAAGGGCGAGCAGCTACTGCTCTACCTAGTTGCGACTACTCACGTGGTCAGTACTGCCATCGTTGTCGAGCGGCAGGAAGACGGCCACGCCTATCCGGGGCCGGCGCCCGGTCTACTTCGTCGGCGAGGTTCTATCGAGTCCAAGGCTCGCTACCGGCCCGTGCGAAGCTCCCGTACGCTCTACTCATCACCTCGCGGAAGCTACGACACTACTTCCGGGAGTACTCGGTCTCCGTCGTCACCGACTACCCGCTCGGCGACATCCCGAGGAACCAAGACGCCACCGAAGAATCTCCAAGTGGGCCGTCGAGCTCGGCGCCCTCACCATCGACTTCAAGCCACGCACGGCCATCAAGTCGCAAGCACTAGTCGACTTCATGGCGAGTGGCGGGAGAACCGGCCTACCTACTCCCACCGTGCGACCGAGCATTGGGTGATGTACTTTGATGGCTCACTCAACCTCGAGGGCGCGGGCGCGGGGGTACTCCCCCGATCTCTCCAACGGGCGAACAACTCAAGTACGTCCTGCGGATCTTCCGGAAGGTCTCAAACAACGAAGCCAAGTACGAAGCTCTCCTACACGGGCTCCCGCCTCGCGGCTTCACCGGGCATCAAGCGGCTACTAGTCTACGGCGACTCCGCAGTGGTCATCAACCAAGTCAACAAGTCCTGGGACCGCAACAAGGAGAACATGGACGCCTATCGCCTTGAAGTCCGCAAGCTCGAGAACAAATTCTATGGTCTCGAGTTCCATCACATCGTCCGCGACAACAACGTTGCGGCGGACGTCCTCTCGAAGCTTGGATCCACCCGCGCACAAGTACCGCGGGCGTCTTCGTCCATGAGCTTCACGCGCCATCCATCCAGAACCGGCGCCACCGACCACCGTACCGGCCCATCCACCACCGGGCAGGAGGTCATGATGATCGACGTGGACTGGAGGCAACCCTTCATCGACTACCTCAGCGAGCAGAAGGTCCCCTCCGACAAGAACGCAGCCGAACAACTCGTCCGCCGCGCCAAATCCTACGTCCTCGTCGGAGACAAGCTTTACAAGCGGGGCGCATCTTCTGGAGTACTCATGAAGTGCGTCCCTCGTGAAGAAGGCAAGGACATCTTGGAGGAGATCCACAAGGGCGTCTGCGGCAACCACGCGTCTTCACGCACGCTGGTCAGCAAGGCCTTCCGGCGAGCTTTCTACTGGCCCACAGCCCTAGGCGACGCCGCGCGCGAACTCGTCGAAGGTGCCAAGGATGTCGGTACTTCGCCAAGTAGCAACACGTCCCGGCCTACAAGCTAGTCACCATACCGCCAACCCGGCCCTTTGCCCGCCGGGGGCTCGACATGATTGGGCCACTACCAACCGCGCCGGGAGGATTCAACGAGGTGCCGGTGGCTATCGACAAGTTCACCAAGTGGATCGAGGTCAAGCCGGTCACATGCCCCAAGGCGACGAGTACTCGACTTCCCGGATGAACTCGTACACCGCTACGGGCTACCCCACCGCATCATCACGGACACCGGGGTCCAACTTCAACAACCACCGCTTCCGGGAGTACCGCGAGAACGGCGGAATCGACGTCGGATACGTCTCGGTCGCCCATCCATGGGCCAACGGACAAGTCGAGCGCGCCAACGGGATGGTGCTCGACGCCCTCAAGAAGCGGCTACACGACGCCGCTAACTCAAAAGGGGGGCAAGTGGATCAAGGAACTATCCAACGCACTCGGGGGGCCGTGGACTCAACCATCCGTGCCAACGGGGCAATCCCCCTACTTCCCGGTCTACGGCTCGAAGCCATCCTCCCCGCCGACGTCATATGGAACTCGCCGGCGGTGGAACACTACGACGAAGGCGTCTCGAAAGACGACGGACGAGTTGATATCGACAGCCTCGAAGAAGCTCGGCCGCGCCGCCCTCGTCCAATCGGCAAGGTACCCGGAGGGTATCCGACGCTACCATGATCGCAACGTCAAGGAACGCTCCTTCAACGTTGGAGACCTTGTCCTCCGCCGTATCCCGTAACACGGAAGGACTCCACAAGCTCGGCTCCCCACGGGAAGGCCCCTTCACCGTGGCTAAGGTGACCGGCCGGACTCCTACCGCCTCCAAACACTTGAAGGCGAAGACGTCAACAACTCGTGGAATGTCGACCAACTCTGTCGATTCTACGCCTAGTCTACATGACTACCCCGGGGTTCAAATCTACACGACTACATCAACACCCCTTGCCGCAAGCGACCCTCCGGGTCCTGGCTTCAAGTCTCCGGACTACTCTCCTCCAGGCTCCAGCCCACGCGGCTACCTACGGACCCTGGGCTGCGACGAGCGTCAAGGACTCTAGCAGCGGTCTACCAAGAGACCACACTCCAAGATCCAGCCCCTCACGGCTACCTACGGATCTGCGATCCAGCCTACACGGCTACCTACGGATCACCTGCTGCAAGCGGCTACCCGCTCCAGCGCCACTTAGCTGTAAGCGGCCTCCGGGTCCAGGCGACTACTTGTAACTACGGCCCTGGCCACCCGTGTTACTTCTTCGCAATAAAGCTTGATTGTTCATCAACTTGTTTACTGTTCTGCTCCCTACGAAGGGACTACTAAGCCGAGTACTACTACTCGCACCTACTCCACGATGGGCGCTCCGCACTCTGAGATCGCGGTTACGAGTACTCATTGCTGGAAAATTCCATTTCATTGATACATGAATACTTCATTACAAGTGTTTTTTGTACAACTATGGCTACTAGCTACCTATGCAGGGCTACTGGAGGTTCAGCTTCTCGGCTACCTGCTCCGCGATGGGAGCCATCTTCTCCCGGCGGCTACGCGTGCATCGCTCATCCGAGCAGTTGGCGGCTACCCCGCCGGCGACCACCTCCACTGGAGCCTTCGGGAAGTACGACTTCATGAAGGCCAGGACTTGCTTCGGGATCGACTTGGCCATGTGCTTGACATAGGCGGCCAGCCGGCTTGGTGCCTCACGAAGTCGATCCGCCAGAGGGGCGATCTTGGGGCCGCCCGGGTGCGGCACCAGAAGCCTCGCGATCGGGAGAGCAGCCTCTTCAAGGTCCTTCAGCTGGGCCCGGAGCGCCTCACAATCTTCATTCAACTTCTGCAAAGATTTGTAGCAGTTGACGAGATCTCTGTCAGAGGCAATCCGCAGCTCCATGTGCTTCTCGCACTCGAAGGCGAGCTCCTTGTAGTCGAGCTCAAGTACCTGGCGGGCTTCTTGCTCCCGGTAGAAGAGGTTCTTCATGCTGACCTCCGAGGCCTTCAGCTGCTCCACCTGGTCTTCTAGTTCTGCAACATGGAAACACAACAACGGGTCAGGGGCTTGACGACTCCCAACAAGTACCCGACAAGTCGAGGGACATACCTTTATTCTTGTTGCGGAGGCCTTTGTTCTTCCGCACCAACTCGTCGCCCTTCGCCTGCAGCTCCATCACGTCGTTGTGGTACTTGGCGAAGGCGGCATCGAGTTTCGACTGCATGGCAGCCGCGTGCTTCCGCGACTTCACGAGCGCTCCTCCGGGGCCTCGGCTCGGAGCACGGTGTCGCCGTAACCTTGCGAGCGATTCCGACTTCTCGCGGGATCGCTCCGCGACGTCCCGCACAAGACAAGCTCAAGTCAAGCAGAGTACTCAACGCAAAGGATTGACTACTCGGGAGGCTACGGCTATGTACCTTCATCCACTGTTCGGCTCGTCGCATCGCCTTCGGTGCCTTGCGCCACCATCGCCGGCTCGACGAGGTCGTCGGCCGAAGTTCAATCCCGCCGCGGCTACTCGACGTAGCCTCCGTCATCGGCGCGACCGGATGGGCTCCGCGTCTTGGATCTCGGGGGAGCGGATAGCCACCTCCGGGGCAACCCCCCGGCGACGTGGTGACCGCCTCTCCCCCGGTGGACTTCTCGACGACTTCCCCCCCCCACGGGCTCGGGGGCTCCTTCTGCCGGCCTCTCGTGGCCTCTCGGTGTCAACTCTCCACGCGGCACCCCCGCAGGGATGTCACCTCCTTCGGCCGCTCGCCAACACACGACACGCGCATCGGTGCCTACGACTACTCATCCCGGAGTCCTACGGCTCCAAGACGGAACTCACCTTCGACTACGACCGCCTCCCGCGCCGGCGCTTCGGTAGCGGGGGCTCGGTCGTGGCTTGGGCTTCGGGAGCGGCCTCCTCGACCGGCGGCGCGGTTTCCTCCGCCACCGCCGATGAGGGCTCGTCTCCATCCCGGCTTAGATCCGTGGATTTTCTCGCGCGAAGTGTTCACGAAAGATCGTCAGGCAATCATCGACTACTGCAGCTAGTACTACTCGTAAGACATGGTACTTACAAGCTCGACCGGACGATGGTCACGGCCGGAGCACCGAGGATGCTGGCAATATCAACCAGTCCACCCTCGGCGGGCGCCTCTTCTTCCGCCTCTTCGGCTACTGCCTCCTCCACGGCGGCGGCGGTAGTAGCACCTTCACCTTCCGCTCCAGGGGTCACCACCTTACCAACGGTGGCGTCCGCGGGTCCTTTGCTCTCTGCTGGAGCAGGGGGCTGGCGCTCCAGCTGTGCCAGGAGCTCCTCGACAGTGGGGGCTGGACTTCGGCTTCCAGCCGGTTCCCCCACCGTGTCCCACACGCCCTCGTCGCCCTCTTCGACGGGCTCCGTTGGTGGCACCTCCTGCACACAAAGGAATACTACTCGTCAGCAATGTACTCGAACAGCGGGTACTCGACTACTCTGCTCAAGATGACTTACCTCCGAGGCGTGGTCTCGAGACCTTCATCTTCTTCGCCACCCGCTTCTTGGCGGCGTTGCGCGGCTTCCTTGGCGGCGCGGCAAGGCTAGCCTCCGGGCTAGCGGAGGGTCTTGAACAAGTGGTACATGAGGCAAGCCCGGACGGCTAAACCTCGACCGCAGTCGGAAGCGGTCTGCAGCCGTCTCTTCGTCTTCATCGTCGTCATCGGAGGTATCCTCCGTGATGACGGTGTCGTCGCCTTCACCGACTTCGCGGCGCTCCTTCACCTTCCCCACCGCCGGGATCTCGATCCCGCTCGGTGGCGGCTGCGGCTCGGAGACGAACCGCTTCACATCATCCTGCGCAAAGACACAAGGCGTCAGAAACTTCACTGCGAGTACTCACTACTTGACGAGGGGGTACAACTACTCACCTCGTTGGGCGGGCGCGCGGCGGAGTACTCCTCGACCGAACACGCCGTGTACGGCGGCATGTCCTTGAAGATCCTCGACAACCTTTCGACAATGTTGTTGTCGTCCAGCTCGCCCCCCGGCATCCGCGACGTGTCGTCGTCGCCGGTGTACTCGAAGCCCATCGTATCCCGCGCCATCAGCGGCTGGATCCTGCGCTTCATGAAACTGAAGGCCACGTGCTCGGCCCTCAGTCCCGCATCCTTGAGAGTCTTGATGCGTGCTAGCAGCTCAGGGAGCTGGATCCCCTCTTGCATGGTGGGCTCCGTGTTCCACCAATCTTGGTGCCTCGGGCCGCCGTCCGCTCGGCTTCGGTAGTTCGGGATGGTGGTTCGTGATGTAGAACCATCTCGTCTTCCGGTCGGTGTTGGAGTCCACGAGCTTGTACGCCGTGCTTGCTCCGCGGCGTCCTCCCTCGGCCGGATTCGGCCCCTCCGACTACTCTAGGGTTGGAGGCGCCGGGCTGCGGCTTGACGCGGAAGAACTTCCGGAAGAGCACCCAGTGCGGCTTGATTCCCAGGAAGGCTTCACAGAAGTGGACGAAGACAGATGTATGGAAGATGCCGTTGGGGTTCAGATTGAGGTACTCGATGCCGTAGTACCTGAGCAGCCCCTTGAAGAAGTCGCTTGCTGGGAGCGCAAGACCGCGCTCCACGAAGCGCGAGAACATTGGGATTTCGTCTTCGGCTTTCTCCATCGGATAAGGATCTCTTGCGGCGGATCTCCACATGTCGATTTCCTTCTCCCTGATGAACCCGCTGTTCAACAGGGTCAGCAGGTCCTCCGTCTTGACCTTCGATTTCTTCCACTCGCGGCTTGGATCAGCGCGCGGCGGCGACACGGGCGGCGCTGCACTAGTGGCGGCCGCGGCGGCCTCTGCACGGCCTCTCTTCTTCCCGCCGGCCTTGGACGTCTTCGACGGCGACGGCTTCATTCTCCAAGTGCAAGGAGTTTTCACTCGCATCCGCTCGGGGGCTACCCTAAAGGCTTCGGGTGGCGATGCGCTCGGATCTACTACGGCGGCGCAGGCGCTGGAGTGGATCTACTTCAAGATTCAAATGGAAATGACTGCGGCTCACTTGGGTGAAAAACCCTAAGGGTTTTGGCTCTTATTTATAAGCCAAATCGCCTCCGTAACGGGCGGCTGGATAAGTCCACGCGCGGCTGACTCAGCGGCTGCGCGTGACTCTTCGTATTCTACTAGTCGATGCGCCCCACCTCGGGGGCTCGGCTACTTCTACTCGACTACCTGGGACGCGGCTAGTCTCAAGAGCATCTCAGGACACATTCTCCAAGAAGACCCTTCAATTCGAGAGGAAGTACTCGACTCAAGGCTCGGGGGCTCCGTGCCACGTGTCCTTCGGTTTTTCTCTTCGGATTTTTCGGGATTATCTTGCCAAGATTTCAGATGGACCCTAAGCCAGAGCCCGCGGCTCGAGGCTCGGGGGCTACTTCATGTGGAGTGCGGTTCTGCAAGTCGCACCTCCATGACGGCTCCGGCTTCAAGACAAGACTGGCATTTCTTGAAGACCTTCGAAGGCAGATTTCAAGGACGCTTGGGACTACTCGAGAAGACTTCAAGGTTGCTCAAACATCAGCTGGAGTACATTCCAGCCTCGGGATGCTTCGACTACTCTTGAGGACCTTTGACTTGTAGCGCTCAGGGACGCTTGAGGACTACTCGTTAAGGCCGTCAAGACTACTTGAAGCTATCCTTCTCGACTACAAAGTACTCGGGGGCTTGTCGTATGGACCTCCCTGGGCCCACCACCTCGGTGGGTACCAGGACCGACTACTCGGTGGGCCCCCGGGACTACCGGCTTGCGCTACACGACATCCGAAGGCGTGGAGCACAAGGACTACACGGGAGTAGTACTCGGTTAGGAAACCGTACATGTTCCGCACTTTGTATAGAGGACTCCTAGACATACTCGACTAGTACTCTCTTCCTACTCCGAGCTTGTAACCCCGCCTCCCGACTATATAAGGCGAGGCAGGGACCGATCCCCTCATCGAATCTCCTCTCATACAACTCACGGCGCATAATTGCACCATCATGTAATCGTGCCCTATCAATCCAGAGCTACGCAGCATACAGGACGTAGGGTATTACGCACCTCGCGGCCCGAACCTGTCTAAATTGTGTGCCACGTGTCTCTTCCTTCGAGTTACCGATCTCGGCGAGTCACATTCATCTACTTCGGGTACTCCCCGTAGTAGGTTGCCGGTCTAAAACACCGACAGAAAGGGAGGAGGAAGGTTAGGGGTTCACCGGGGCTCGATTTGCGCTCACGGACGGGGTAGGGAGGCGCTCGGTAGTGGCTTGCGGCGGCACCACGCGGCGGTGGCCGTTGGAGCTTCGCTCCGGCGAAGGGGGCGGTACCGGCAGTGCCACATGCGGCACAGGGAGGTTGTAGGGGGGCCGTGTGGAGCTGTTAGGCGCTTGTTCGGTGGTGGTAAGGTCGGGAGACAGGAACTCGCCGTAGGGCGTCGATGGCGGACCGTGTCGTCCGGCCTACGCGTGGTACCGCGAGCGGCTTTTATAGCCGGCCGGCTCCCTGTCTTTGCAACGAAGGGATGCGCTCGCCATAACTCCTCAGTACGGTGACGGACCTCGGTGGGCGTGCTCAGCAGGGGCCCGCGCGACGGACCGCGGGGCAACTCGGGGCGGGTATGGCGCGGTACTGGATAGGAAGATGCGGCAAGCGTTCCTAGGATGCCGGCGTGAAGGGGAACTGGTGGCTCGTGCCTTGAGGCGGTGGGAACCGGGCCCGCACGGACACCGAGGCGGCGCGGTGCCTTGCGCGCGGCGCAGGCCAAGCCGGCAGGGCTCCTAGCACGCCGGCGGCACTCTAGAGCGCGGTCAAGCTGCATTTTAGCCGGTCAACCCTCCGTTGACTGCGATTTTCTCCAAAAAGTTGAACTGTGTGACAAAAATGGTAGATACGAAAGTTGTAGAGGACACATCGCTCAACAATATTTGCAAAGGCCGTCCTATGTTTTTCTCGACGGTTTGAGCAGGAACGCCAAGCAAAGTTCGGGTTTTTCGGAGTGCCGATGAACAGTGAAACTGCAATTGACCAAGTTTTTCACCCTTTTCTGCTCAAAATTTGAAATTCCATCCAACATGAAAGTTGTGTTACTCGAAAAACTGGACAACTTTTATATTGGTAGAATTTGAAGTGTTTAGGTGAAATTTGGAGAACGAGGCAAAAGTTCCAGAAGGACAAGGGGTTTGACTAGGGTTTTAGCTAGAGTTTGACCAAGCTTTGACGACAAAGGTGTTTTGACTTAATTAAGAGTGTCATTAGCACTAAGCAAGGTAATTAAACACCTGAGGTGTTACATAGCGCCAACGGATGCGCTGCTGGGGCCTGGCAGCACCAGCATGACGACACCGGTGGTCGTGGGCGGCGGCCAGGTGGAGCATTGGAGCAGGACGGGCAGGCAGCACCGACGGCGGCGAGCGGTGGCCTAACTGAGCAGGTGTTGACGGTTCAATACGCGCCAAGTTTCACTGCAAGCGCACGGATCACTCTAGCTTTTCTTTATAGTATTCCATCCAAAGGTTAGTCATCTATGGATCGGCATTAAACTTACTAGGGTTTTCTATCTAACCTAATGGATCTAATCTAATCATGAAGCATTGATTGCATAATAAGGTAAACCTAATATGTATATGAGTTGTATGACATGTAAGTTGATCTCATCCAAGAACTTAGGCAAAAAGATAACAAAACACAAGCGAGGGCAATAAGGTCCTATCATATCTTAGTTGTAGCTCTAGCTAGATTGGCAAGCAAAACATCGTTCCCATTCAAAGCATCTTTAAACCTCTTTAAGCAACTTCAAGGACTTGCGGCGGGCATTGTCTTCCTCCAGTCCTTGCTTCTAGGTTTCGCCGAATTCTAGTGGATGGATGTGGCGGCCATCGGGGTTGTGGACTACTTATCGATTGAGGCAACCCTAGTCCAAAGGGGAGCGCAAACCGAGGCCGGAAAGGGGTGGACTGCCTGGCCTGGGCCCTTTTTGCCCATCTTGGGCCCGTCTTCCTCCATGTTGCTTCTTGCGTTGATTGGACCTTCCGCACCTTTGCATGTGGGCTTTAGACGTCATTATCCCCGCGACTAAGATAAAGGTACTTGTCGCATGAACTCTGGTCTTTTATCTCGGTCCTCGAGAATATCTTGTCATTGCATCTTGGTTCTTGTCACCTTTGGAAGTAAGTTCATCTTGTATTCACATACGAGCGGAGCTCCTTGATCCTCTTACACAGCACCCTCTGAACTTGATGCAAATTTATCCATTAAGTACATGATTTCCTGCATAAACATTACACTTCCAAAAGAACATGCACAGATGAACTTGTTACACCATTAGTATGCCTAATGGCGGGTTAGTTCCAAATCAAAGTCCAAACCAATGTGTAACAAGTGGTCCAGGAGTGTCATATTTGACCGCCAACAACAGGGCGGGCGGGGTGCCCATCTTCGGTCTCCAATGTTATCCCCATTCCCTAATCGGCTAATCCTCAAATCCTCATGAGTACTGAGATTATTTATCCGCTATTTTGTAGATTTTAAATTAGCATTACTCAGCTATGAAAATTATCAATACATAATTGAGAAATAAGCTGGGAAATGATTGGTTGAAACATAGGACTAAATTGAGCAAGAAATTTTTGCAAGCATTAAAAATGATGATATTCTGTACTATGGGCAAGATTTGAAGAATTGGTTGCAAAAATTTACTTCCTTTGCCTCGTAGCTGTGATGAAAGTAGTATGTTTTATATTCAATTTTCATTTTTCCGCTATTCAATTATATTTTGCATATTGCTTATCTAATTCATTTAAAATTTACAACTGGCTTGAGTGTCCTTCCTACGGTGACATGCGAGGAGCCGATGACGAACACACTAGTTAGTTATTTATTATATCAAGTTTGTTGCACAAATAGATCTTATTGTGATGTACTAGTATCACTACAAGAAATCTTGTGATCTATGACGAAATTAGAAATCGTCACAGATCAGCGAATAGCCCATTCAGGCTTAAACTGGGCCCGATTTCTGTGACGAATGTTTGGTGTTCGTCATAGATTGAAAAATGAACCCGATTTATGTGATGAAATTTGGTGTCCGTCATAGATTGAAAAATAAAAACATCGTGGAGTTGAAGCTGATAAAATAAATGTGTCACTTACTTGAAGTAACTAAGACGTGTGACATTTTTTTAGTTTTCTCATAAAATATGAGTGGGTAGAGAAAACAAAAAATACTAATTAAATATGCATGTGTAGGCAAGAAAAAATAAAAACATTTGTGTGGGTTACGATTACTGCAACTAAAGCACTCTAACCACCACACTACATAACATTTTGTGTTTTCCTTTGCATTCAATTTTTTTAGTTCATTTCAGAAAAAACTGCAGTTGGTTTCTCCACTGCCACTCCCCGGTCGGCCCAGCCATGCAGCTGCTGCTCCCAGCCGGTCGCGCAGGCAGTCGTAGATGCCTGGAAATTGAAAAAAAAGCCACAGCATTGAGGGTTCAAACTGAACTCAGGTCTCCAAGAACACATCCATGCGCTCTAACCATTGGGCTACGTTGAGGTTTGTTGCTTGGTAGGGACTTAAAATTTATTTATAATAGTTTTACTGATTTGATTGAATGACGAAAAAATAGGTGCAACTCATGGGAATCGACATAACCTCAGAGTATAACTAAGGAAACACAAACCATTGCACCACTGCGTTGTTTATGACTTGAGTTGGCATACATAATATATTAGTTTCTGAAATTGTGCTACGTGGCTGCACTCAAGAACAAGAAATAGGTCGATTTCTTATTTTAATTCGGAATTTAAATTTATATCTGGTATTTCTCCTTCATGGAGACTTCAAATTTGATGATTCTTTTCACACACTTTCATTTAATGGTGGTTATTTATATGATAATTGTTACATCTTGATATTTTCCGTATAACATGTTTTCTTCCAACTTAATAGAGAATATGAGAGTTGTGTTCATTTGTGAACAATGTATACTCCTTCTTTTTGAGAAATCTCTTAAAAAATTTATGTTAAGTTTAAACATCCATAAAATGATTCCGTGGCAATTTTCATATTTTTCTGACTGAATTTGGTTATTATTATTTTTATTTTCAATGAAGTTGTGCAAAGAAGTTGGAATTATCCATAAGAAACATTTGAATAGTTCATCTATTTTAAGGGATATGGGCTAAAATTGAGTATACATTCTTAAATATATTTTTGGGGATTTTGTAGATAATATTTTTGCATAGTTGTAGTTTGGATTATAATTACTTTCAATAAGCACGCAAAATTTCATTTAAATGGTAGAAAATAGCAAATCTACTTGAAAAATCTTGAAACTCCCACGTGAAAACTTATATGTCGTATTTTGCATTAGAAAATGTGTTGAGGGTATGTTAGATAATAATTTTTCATCTTACTTCACACGGGTGTATTAATTAAGTTTTAGAAAAAATAGAAAAATAATTTTTTTGCGTGACAATTGGAAATCTGAATCTCCAAATACTAATAGGAGAATAAGTGTAAGGTTGCATCAAAGTTTGAGGTGTCCATGGGGTAAGAAAGTACATGAGTTTATACAAACTTTGAAGTTTATGAGTTCTATGAAACAATGTGATGAACTATCTAGTTTATGAACAATGTATACTTCAATTTTTACAAAATGTTATAAACTTTTTTGTTAAGCTTGTACATCCATAAAATGATTCTATTTTAATTTACATAATTTTGGAGAAGTTTTAGGTATTATCATCATTATTTTATAACAAGGTGACTAATAGAATCTCGAGTTTTCCCTACAAGTTAATTGAATTTTTAGTGAATCTTTTAGATGTCAGATAGAATGGAACATAGGCACCTAAATATTTTTTTTGAATTTTTTGAATCTTATTAAAGATCCATATAGGTCAATTTGGAATTAATTTCGATAAACATGCAGAAATTCATTTATATCATAGAAAATAACAAATCTACTTGAATATTCTTGAAACTCCTATGTGACAATGTATATGCATACTATTATATATAAAAAATATATTTGTGCATATAAGATAATTATTTTTAGATGTTACTTCACAATGGTGCAATAAAAAGAATAAAGAAAAAGAAAAACATTTTCAGAAGATAAGAAATCAAACCTGGCCCGTTATGACCAAATGGCCCAACTAATTTTGGCCATCCATTGGCGATTCGATGGCTACGATTGCATTACAATTGTATAAAAGGTGCTCAAACCCTAACCCTTAGACCCCTATTATCAAAGCCACACCGCAACCGGCCGCCTCCTATGCTAGTGGCGCCCATCTCTCCCCACCGAAGCAGCCCCCATGGCCGCCCTCCCTCCCCCACCTCACCTCCGCTGCCCATTCCCGGTGGTGCCCCCCCTCCTATCGACCTCTCCCTCTGCCTACCTCTCACCCGGTCACCGCCCCCTCTCGGCGTCTCCCTCTCCCCACCCGCTACCTAACTTCATCTCCTCTCCCTCACTCAGATCCATGTTGCCCACCTTCCCCTCCTCTCCCTTCTGTAGATCTGCCTGTCGCTGCTCCTTGTGGCCGATGCGGCTCCAAGCTCGGCGTGGCGGCACGAGGTGTTGGCGGTCCTCCTCGGGCAAGCTCCGCCTGCAGGCCAGGCCCTGCGCCGGAGGTTGCATCCTCGGAGTGTCGCGCCGAGCTGCTGCTGTAGTCCATGGATCCAGAGGCGCAAGCGTCAAGGCCGACCTCGCACCGCCACACCCGTTCCAGACCACCATCCAATCGGCACAAACCCACCCCCTCCTCTGTTTTCCTTTACTCTTCCGTGCCAGCAAAACCCTAGCACTGGGAATTTTTGTTTGGGCGCACACGCTCTCACGCAGGGGACCAAGTTCTGGGTGTACAAGAAGAAGTTCGGGACGGAGTCCATCTACATATCCGCCTTTAGCGTCCGCAAGGATCTCAATTGCTAAATCCTCTCTAGGTCCTTCACTGCCCTCGTAATTTACTCATCAGCAAATGGGATTTACAGAAAAGTAGTAACGTCTTGGCATGCGTGTGCTAGGGAATGCATTTGTGCTTTTAGGTTTCAAATCTTACTTGCAGAAGGTCGACTAAACCAAGCTGCTAACAATTGTCTCTGTCTTCTTTCATCTAGCTGCACGGTTGTTAACATTTTGCATAATTGTAATTCCATTTCCCTTGTGTGTTGTATCCTTGATGCTACTTCAGGGTTGGATGTACCTAAATTTGGTTGCTCGTGTATTTGACAGTCCTTTGAAATTTTTTGTTATTGTGACAGCGTTGATGCCATGCTTGCTAATAACTTACTTTTGTATTCCCCTGCTTCACTGCTTGGCTGCTTGTACGTGCATTGCTTGGTTTTATCTGCATGCTTGGTTGTGTGTAAAGTCGGTCTCCTTTTCATCTAAATGCCTTACTTTATTCATGTGATGTTGTTAGATTTTGTTATTACATTGGAGGCTTTCCGGTAGCTTTATTAAGCACTTTGATAAATTGATCTTGTTATCCACGTTTGCTTATAGAATTAAATTGATCTTTTCTTTCGTCATTGTTATCCATGTCATGCCCAAGGATGAGAGAGTCGTGCCCAAGGACCATGAGGACGGTTGACACACCTTTCAATGGGTTTCTCTCAAAGGTATTAACTCCAATTTCTTTCATGTTGTAATTGCAAGACGGTATCTTGTTGTGTACTAGAGTGATAGGGAATTATGCAATGATGGTATTGATGCTATACTTGGGTAGTGCAGAGTGAAATGAATAATTTTCGTGTATATTAAGTGGATGTGAATTAAGTTGAGAACCTTTATTTAGCGGACTTGTTTAGCGGAGGTGGCACTGAAGTCTGTTATGCGGAGTTACTCCGGCAAGGCAGGGAGCTGCTACACCTCCAGCAAAGTACCTCATCCGACACAGCAGCACAGGACACTTCGGTGAGCCCAAACCTCCAGCAAAGCAGCAACCTGACTTGATAGTTGCTGGCTGCTTGTGCTAGGCTGCTATGTGCTACAACTACGAGCTCACTCCTCAATGCTGCTCTGTTATGCATTCTGTGTATCCATAGGCCATGTGCTAGTTATTGATTTACCTGTCAGTGCTAATTTAACCTTGCAATAACTATAATAGTTTTATTTACAGTAGCATCCCTATTGCATGGCACTTAGGCACTTTGGATTACTGAAGCAGTTGGATGCAGTTTACTGAAAATAATGATTGTATATACCTCTAAATTATGTGTATTGGACACATCTTACTCTCATTCTACCTGCATTGGACACATGTTGCAATGGTTATCTGCCTTTGGTTGGATAACAGAAATTATGTGTCACCTTCGAGAATTATTTAGGGGCTGACATGCTTTGTGCTATGGCTAGTAAATGATATTGTCTTCTACTTAGTCACGCATTTCTCAATATCTTCTTTGCACATGCTGCATATCGGTACTTAGTAGCTCGTATCCTCTTTGGTCTCTATTTTGTTCTGCAGTGAACTGTTTGTCTAGCACAATATATATTACATTTAGTTGTTTTGTGCAGTTTTTGACACCCCATGTACATCCTATAGATGTTAAATCTTATTCATGTTCGTCCATCTGTTAGATCACTTTACCATTTATGTTAAAGCAGGAGCTATTCTGATAATCACTAATGTCACATTTCTTTTAATTTCAGAAAAAATTGGAGATCAAGAAGTGAGATAAAGCTCTTGCTGGATGAAAATTTTGTATTTGATGTAATCCAAGATGAACAGTTTTTTTAATGTGATGCTAGTTCTGTTTAATTTTGTAAATGAGATTCATGGGTTGAAATTGTAATTTTGAAGTGGGATGAAATTCTATTAAAATTATTGGGCCAAAAATTGTTATGGGCCGTACATTTTAGTGGGCTGAAAATGTGATGATGTCATCATTTATGTATGCCGGTATTGAATTTGGCCACGTCAGCGCCACGCGGCAACCACGTGACCGCCACGTCAGCGCCATGTGGCCTCCACGTCAGCGCCACGTGGCTGCAATGTCAGCGCCACGTGGTTGCCATGTTAGTGACACGTTTTTAAAACACCATCACCACGTCATCTGCCACATAATCACCACGTCATCTGCCACATAATCGTCGCGTCATCTGCCACATCATCTCTACAAGTGATGTGGCAAGTTAATCCATGACGGTCACCTTCGTCACAGATTTTGGGCTTTGGGCTGGGTTCACTAAGCTTTACATCAATCTATGACGGTCTGAAAACGTCATGGATTACGACAATCAATGACGAAACCGTTAATACGTCACGAGAGGTGATTTGTGACGCTCAATCCATGACGAAATGAAATTTCGTCATAGATGTTGTTTTATGACGAAAATTGGATGATCCGTGACGAAAATCGACCGTCATAGATCACAAGGTTTTTTATGATAAATCCTGCATTTTAAGCACTTATATCATTGCATGGACTATCGCTATTGTGATTACCGCTATTATGTGGACTACATTGAGATTGAGTGGTCTAAGCGCTTACTAAGTGGCCCTAGGCGACAAAATCTGCTAGCTCCTCCACTGCTTGGTTATATACATGTGCTTGGAACATGTGCCTCACTTTTGTACCACTAGCCACTTTTCTAATAATTTTGGTTATATGTCCTTGAAAGATGTTTGAAGCCAAAAATATACCATCGACTATTATTTAAAAAAAGTCCAAGCATGTGAATGGATACATGGACTAGGAGCGGCTAACGAGTGGCTCATTACGGCTCGCTCATTATGGCTTGTTTCACAACGAACTCGACTCGTTAAAGTAACGAGTTAAAATCGAGTTCAGCTCGGTTCGTTTCAAAGTTCGAGTCGCCTCGTTTGGCTCTCGAGCCTAGTATTATTGAACATTAATATTATGCTAAATAATAATATTAACACTAATAAATGATAATTTATGTATGTTAATAATGTTTAGAGTTTAATTAATGATTATATTACAAAAATATATAACATAAGTCAATAAAACAAGATAATATAGATGTTTGTAGAATTAAAATAGACTTAATTAGTACTAGATTTTACTTACAAGTTGAAAAACAGGATTATTGTAAGTAATAGTAATATAATTCTATTCATAAAACTTGGTATTTTCATCTTTATTGAGACTAACGAGCTAGTCGACATTCACGAGCAGTTTACGAACAAACTAGTTAAGAAATCGAGCTGAAATTGTGGCTCGACTCAACTCGTTTAGAGATCGAGATGAGCTGAACCAAGCCAAAGCTATAAACGAGCTGAGTTAAGCTCACGAGCTTCAAGTTTTTATGCCACACCTAAAGGACCCTTGAAATTTCACTATCTATTTGCTAATTGGCAATTTTTTTTATCGAATCTTTAACGAGGAGAAGGTCGTTGCATCACATAGTGGAAGGTAACATAGCTGTTCATTGTCGCCTATAGATCGTGGTCAAAACCATGTGCCGCCACTTGTTTTTATTACTTAGACTAGTTGTTCTCGTGTAGCCGTGTAGGTCATCATTCAAATACAAGTGTGGTAACATAGAACTATAAAATCGAATTAGGTGTACTATACTATAAAGTATTTGTAGTGGCACTTATGCTTACTGCATCAAATTAAATTAAACTACTATTTTTGTTGAGCACTAGCCGAAAAGATAGAAATAGGGTGCGAATGGGCATACAGTCCAACGGTAGGACGGTCAGGTGGGACGCTACCCAACAAGGTTCAAATTCTGGTGTTCGCACCTGTCCTGGGTTTATTCTGGGATTTTCCGACGTTATGCGTTAAGTGGTAAGCGACGTTACCGTCGACGACGAGGGACGACGAGGCGCAAGTGGTGACTTCGAAAATCTCCAAATCTGTCGGTGCTCAGTCCTACGGAGGTGCTCATAAGGGTAGGGTTTATGTACGTGTGTTTATAGGGGTGAGTGTGTGTGCGTGTTATGAGGGTTTGCGTACGTGTGTTTATAGGGGTGAGTGCGTGTGCGTGTTGTGAGCGTCTGTGTTGTACTGTGTTATTTTTAAAAAAAAAGAAAGAAAAGATAGAAATAGGGCAATAAGCAATCTCGTCTGTATAGACCTTGTCCAAAAAAAGTTAAATAAATGAAACCATTCCCCACCATTTTGATACTTTTCGGAACGTCCCAATGTGCTTGCTCTCATCTCATTTCGCACACGCCACACCGGGCGTCTGGAGACGAAGAAATGGACACCACAGCGCACGAGCACACGCCAGGGGATGGAGAACATCACGGTTAGGGGTCGAGCGACCGATGGATGGCTCCATCATATCTGACTTTCCGTCCGTGCCTTTCCGACATATCTCTGGCTGCCCGAGGATCGGAGCTAGCGGAGCCTGCTGTCGATCGTTGGCCAAAAATATCGGCGGAAAAGAGGATTGCAGTTGCAGAGAACCGCACTCAAGAGACGACAAGGATCCTGATTCCTGAACATTTCCTGGTGCAAGTGCAAGCGGTTTGCTTTTCAGCTTACTTCTTTGTCTCTGGTGCTGCTGATTCCTCTGCACCCCCGGCCCGCCCCCCACTAAAATAGATCGAAAGCAGCAGGCACAGCCCGTTGTGGTAGCGTCATGGTTGGTGCCGAGATGGGACCAGCACGGCCGGCCGGCCAGGTTACCATGTTGAGACGACGAACATCAGGCTCGATCGGAGCAGCGGACGAGTGTCTACGAGACATATATAGCTAATTCGCTGAACACTCTGATGATCCGTCGTCGCTTCCGCTGAGTACAGACACGAGGCGAACTCGCGTTTCGTTGGGAGCAGGTTCTGGGCCTTCACAATCCAATCCAATCCAAGCTACACAGTCGTACGTGCAGTGTGGTCTACGTGGATGACACAGCAGCTACATACCCAACTGCATCCACGCCAGTACGTACTTGTATACCATCCATTGAAGTCTAACTTCAGTTGGAACTTGGAAGGCGAAGGGGAGAAAGAACTCCATACTTTTCTTTCCCTACTAAAAGAAACGAGTCTTATGTTACCTTGAGAGGTCAGAGAAAAAGACATGGCTGGCACAGTGGCGCCTCACAGTATGTATATCTCGGCGAGTGACGTCGCGGGTGCGGCAGCCACACGTATATGGGCCACACGCACTATGGCTACTACGGCGACGGCGATCTCGTGGGGCCTGGGGTTCCGGCCGGCCGGGGTGACAGGCCGATGAGAGCTCCACCAGAACGCTGTCACGTCGGAGCTGGTGACCAAACCAACCATATCACTAACGTCCGTGCGGCTCCCAGCTGATTGGCCTTCCCTTTCATGTATATATGTCCACCTTGGCAAGCGGTAGATCATGATCAGCTCATCCAGCACCAATCTACAATAAAATATATGTCCACTCCATTGTCTACCCACTACTCTGAAAAAAAACTGAAATGCAGTATATAAAGGGAAAATGTTCTTATAATGTCTCAAAATTAGGGATGCAATAATGCAATTTGGTACCTACTCCCTCCGTCTCGAAATAAATGTCACTTACTTGTGCAGAAGCACGTAAGTTGGTACCTACTCCCTCATGTTCTCGGATGGTACCTACTCCCTCATGTCTGTCTCAGAATAACCTAGCTTAATCCGAGATGGATGGAGTAGCTATCTATTACTAGATTGCAATGATCATTTTTGTTTAACATTTGGATCTGTGTTCATATGTATCAGTTTTGAGACTATAAGATGGCCTATAAAAGTCAAAAACTATCCCTGCTCAACAACAATTGGATGTCAGTTCGTAATGAGCTTTTCATTTACCATCCAGTTCACCTAGCAGCTTCTTGGTGTTCAGTCTATATATCAAACAAAGATAGATGATAGTACATTCGTACTTAATTAAGCACAACTTGAAAGCTCAACAACTTCATTTCCCTTCAATCCTACTATTACTCCTGATCCCTTTTTACGCTGAAAAAATATCTATCAGCATTTTATCTGCTACACTGTCAGGAATTTCTGTAGTGCGTCACCTTGTTCATCTGATTTTTTAACCACCAGCCAAATCAGAATCAGTCACCACCCACTAGCGAGACAATAATGTTTTCTCTCTCACAACAAATCAAAACACCAGCCTGCCGAAATAAGGTGTTTATCTCATAGGACGTACCAGAAAGATTACAAATAGGGTCACATCCATAATAATTTGAAAAAAAAATACAAGTTTCCAGTCTTAACAACCGATCTTCTCTTACATAGCTAGTCTTCTCATCATTTTTTGATGACTTTCAGAGGATTCAAAATCTAAACTAATAATTAGTTAATGTGTCATTATTACCGTTTAGTTATTGGTTGTTATGTTGGTCCGTTAAACTAGAATGGTATATATGCAGCGATTTTTCCCGGTGATGATTGAGATTTGAGAGCGATGTGCATGTTGTTAATTAGAGACACCCCTTTCTTTGGTCTTTGATGTTTATGATTGATCCTGACGAAATTATCACCTCATGCATCACCTGATCACCATCTTTGCAGTTTGCACAAAAAAATGGGATGGAGCGTTAGTTCTTATCTTCAATCTACCGCATCACTCAATTTGAATTGAAGGAAGCCAGGTTTTGCTGATCACCATCAATCCCATCAAGCTCCACGGCAGCCACTTTCTTGGAATATAATTAATCTTCAGGGGTTTGCATGAGCATCGCCTTTCGTCATGGTTGGATCACCTCTATTGTCACCTAGCTTACCCCACGTATTATGAGGATGATAATGAGTTGACTTATACAAAGTTATATATAGTACGAAGCACTAAGTTTTTTCAAGAAAGAAAGCTATCGGTGTGCAGCCTAGTGGCATTATTCCTCTACTACATCGCTGTAGATATCTTGAGTATATGCTGATAGTGATATTTTCTACATGTCTTCCTAATTTAAGTCAAAAACTTGTTTAATGTCTTGTGGTGAGAGGATAATTAGGAGTGCCACGGTTAGGTTAATCCCAATAGAGAGTTTCATTTTGATGTTTCCAATATAGTCACATAAGCAATATGAAAATGAAATAATGTTTGAAACTTCCTCTACAATGCAAAATTTCATTGTGTGTTTTCATATGCACTATATGCAAAACACAAATTGTGCTGGTAACTGTGCATACATGGTTTCATGTTGATGAAGCCTCTCCCACCTCTCTCCTCATTAACTCACTATCATATCATCAAAAATGCTGACATGACACCCTAATTAATATGCATAAAACATCTATAAAACTTGCACTGGGAATAGCTTTATACCCATTTCGTAAACATCGATGGATCCGTATTTTGTTGTGCTACTAGATCCGGCCACGTTCTCAACCAAGCCCTATATAATGCAATGACTGAATATTATTTAAGAGCATGATCTGCATGACCTAGCAAAAACAATTTTTATACAATTTTACATGAAAAAATCCACTCACCGGTGACCAGCATCATCCTTTTTATACATTTTTTTAGTTCTTATGGCCACACTTCGATCCATACTTCCTTATAAACTAGTTTAACCATGCAGCGGCTTATCCATGAGCAAGAATTCCCTTATTGCCCTACAGTACCAGGTATGATGATTTTATAACGAGAAAGGAAAAAAACAAAAAAAAAGCCACCGGAATCACCAACGGCACACACGCACGCGTGCTAATCACACGTACACCTCCTCAGTAGAGGGGGCAGTTGAGCCGGGGCGTGGGCACGGCGTAGAGCCTCGTGGCGCGCGGCGCGGTGAGCCCGAAGAGGTCGCTCATGTCGAGCTCCGAGGGCTTCATGCCGTCAGGCAGCGACCAGTTGAAGCCGTGCGCCAGCTGCGCGACGGCGAGCTCCAGCGCGTAGAGGCCCAGCGCCATGCCGGGGCAAGATCGGCGGCCGGACCCGAAGGGCAGGAACTCGAAGCAGCCGCCCTTGAAGTCGAGCCCGGCGGCGTCGCCGCCCGGCGCGAACCGCGACGGCCGGAAGGCGTCGGCGTCCTTCCACGAGCCGCGGTCGCGGCCGATGGCCCAGACGTTGATCATGACGCGGGAGCCCTTGGGAACCGAGTAGCCGCCGACGACGCAGTCCTCGGCGGTCTCGTGGAGGAGCAGCGGGATCGGCGGGTGCAGCCGGAGCGTCTCCTTGATGACGCACCGGAGGAAGGGGAGCTTGTCGAGGTCCGCCTCGGTCACGTTCCGGTCGTAGCCGACCACGTCGGCGAGCTCCTGCTGCAGGCGCCGGAGATCGTCCGGGCTGTGCATCATCTCCGCCAGCGCCCACTCGATCGCAGACGCCACCGTCTCCGTCCCGCCAAACATCACGTCCTGCATCCATGAAAATTATATTAAAGCCACGTTACATCATAATACTACCGTATTAGTTTGAAAATAAACGGTGTGATCTAAAATTGTTCGTCATTCAACATTGATACGGTTTTCAATCCAAATTTTTTGCAAATATGCCGTTCAAATTAATGTAATGTAATCATAATAATGAAGATGAACTATAACAAATGATGGTATATATCATCTCATATATCAAACTTTGTTACGAGAACTTACTGCATACACAATTGCACACCGGATCAATCAGAAGTTACAGAACCGTGACGGTGTTTTCTACTCTTATTGGTGGTTAATTTACATCGCACACCAGCTGCAACTATTATTTTACCTTTGAACTCAAGGGAGCAAAAAGTGGTTGGTGGTATCAAGATAGGGGGAGCGGTTGCAGTCAGGCCATGAGATATGATGCTTTTTTACGTTTTGGAAGGCAACACGCATCGAGGTGACCAGAGCTAATGTAACATATGCAGCAAGGTTATAAAAGGATGCATCCAAAAAGTGACATGGAAAGTCTCCAATGGTTGGCTTGAGTATTGATTTTTCCACAGCGCTGAAGAGAAAACGTATGGGTTTGAAGCAGGCACTTAAAAGGTGTCCGGTCCAAACTTGCGCTTGCGACAAGTATCACCATCTTTTTTTTATGTAGAAAAAGTATACTAGGAATACACATATGGTACGCATGCCATAACTAGATTAATAATTTTAATTATGTGCTCTTTTCCAAGTATGAACAGTAAAAGGGTGAGACACATACTAGATAATTATGTTCATATTCATGCCATATCATTAGAAACAGGCATCTCATGATTGCCATTAGTTTAAAAAGGATAATTATATTTTTATATGTATATACTCACCGTCGTAATAAATTATTGATCATTTTGACTTTTCTAAATGCATAGATATTAAACATAAGAGTAATTTAAGTGCACAGCCAGTTCTATGATTTTTTTTAAAGCTGACCTGTAATTTGGGACGGATCAAAAGTAAACTCGACGAATCAATCGTGTGTCTACGTCTAGCAAAACCGGCTCGGCAGGACACCATGGACAGACATAGGAGTACCAAATAAAGCGGATGCATATCATATACTAGCTAGACGATGACTTGGGGCTGTCACTGTTCAGACTAGGACAACGTTATTGAAAAGCAAACAAGAAGGAAAAATTAATCAAAATTTATGCATCACGAGCCATATTCACAATTGTCAAACCATACATTTATGCGGTTTTTTGTCGCTTATAAAAGTTTATGCACGTATACTTCGACCAAAGTGACAGTGCGGCTATCTATTGGTGCGGGTCCAGCTACGTATTTGCGTTGTTGATGAGGAACCCACAACACGAAAGAAAACATTATTCTGAAAGAAAAAAGAGATGGTTTCGCTCGGATGAAATGAAATTGACGAACAGATATGTTTTGGCATGTTTTCAAATTTTCAAATGATGGGTTGGTATATTCCGTACAGAAAGAGAAGACATGTTCTAGCTAGATATTTGCATGTTTGGCACGTTGGTAAATTACAATGGCATGTTTGATCCTATTAGGTACAAGTACGTCACGATTTCTCGGGCAGGTGAGCCACAGTCATGACTTGCCGTATTTTTTGCCACGTAGTACTATACCAAGACTTTTATACATCTTTGCCAAACATCGCCTAATATATGACACCAAAAAAATTTGTTGCCAATACTAAAGGTGCAGTACTAGTAGTGGCCAAAGTCCAGACACGTAGTATGTATTTTTTCTGAATGGTAGTAAATCAGTTTCCCTGGTAGATTGTATCTTTAATTTGCTGTTATTTGGCATGCATGATCTGACAATCGATAAGCACCAATTTAATTCACTGTCAAAATAAAATGTAGCCTGAATCCAGGGCCTCTGATAAGTACATACACTCTACTATACATGTATAGTAGCATGCTGTGGACAGAGATCACACACCTACACCTGCCGCTGTATGTAGGGTCCCACCAATGCTATTCAGAATCAAGCGATGAGATCGACCTAGGCCATTGGGTCACAAGTATAAGTGGAGTTGCTTTCCCTTATGGATGGCAGTTATCGCTAGCTAATCGCCTAGTGCTATCGCATCCGTGTGCCGCTGCGGAACACGTTTGTTTTACCGTTCCTGCCCTACGCTACGCACACCGTATACCTCAGGATTAGTATTCAGGATCTCGAGCACGTTATTATATACCGATAGAATTAATGGCCGTGATTAGTGTGACAGCGGGTCAGAGGGCGAGCATACTACGTACCATGATGATTGCCTTGATGTTGTCCCGCGTGAGGCGGAGAGTGCTCTGCAGGTCGTCCACGTCGCCGCCGCCGGCGGACTTGTTGGCCGCCGGCTTGGCCTCGGCGAGGAAGGCGAGCATGTCGTCGACCATGTCGGCGTCGGCGTCGTCGGGGCTCTTCCCCCGCTTCATGTGCTCGTCGATGATCTTGTCGATGAAGCAGTCCAGCGCGGCGCGGGCGTCGCGGAGGCGGCGGTTGATGCCCTGCGGGTCCATCCAGCTCAGCCAGGGGATGAAGTCGCCGATGTTGAAGGCGCCGAAGAGCTTGGAGAACTCCTGGAGGATGGCGATGAACTCCTCCTGGCCGTCGCCGTCGCGGGTGCCGAACGCGGCGCGGAAGATGACGTTCTTGGTGAGGTTGAAGATGAGCTCGCCCAGGTTCACGGCCTCGCCGCCGCTCGACGCCACGGCGCGGACCAGCGCCGCGCTCTCGTCGCGCACGGCCACCCACGTCTCGGCGCGCCGCCGGCTGAAGAGCTTCATCACGCACAGCTTCCGCATCTGGCGCCAGAAGGGCCCGTAGTGCGCGAACGCCATGTCGGCGCGGTCATAGGTCAGGTACGCGATGGCGATGGTCGCCGGCCGGTTCGAGAACGCGCCGTCCTGCGCCTGCAGCACCTCGCGCGCGTACTCCGGCGTCGACACGGCGAACGCGTGAAGCCGGCCCAGCCGGAGGTGGAGGAGCCCGCCGTACTGCTCGGCCAGCGCCGCCAGGCCGCGGTGGGTCAGCTGGTCCATCATCGTCATGTTCCCGATGATCGGGAGCGGCTTCGGGCCCGGCGGTAGCGGCGCCTTGCCCCGCCGCCGGAGCTGCAGCAGCACGAAGGCCACCGAGGCCAGCAGTGCCCAGCTCAGAGGGTCCTGGAGCCACTCCATGGCGATCTTGGGCACGGCCACCACCATGATCGACGACACCTTTTTTTTTCTCCTTTTTCGTTTGGGGTTTTAGATTGCGGCGCGGTGGTAGTGGAACATACAGAACGCTCTTGGAGTAGAGCTGAGGAGAAATGGGAAGGCGCAGGGTTTATATAGCCGGAGGAGGAGTAGTAGGTGAGGACTGCGGACGAAGACGAAGGCTGTGAGAAGATTAGGTTGAGAGATTTGTAACTAATTAATGGGGATATGAACTCAGTTTTCTATATTTCTATTCTTTTTTTCATCGTTGAAAAAAAGGGTTGTGGTCTTGGTATCCCTTCCCTGATCATGAGAAAGCGATGTATGACGATACAGTTGATGGCGAGAACAAGGATATTAGTTGGAGACAGTGTGTGACCATTGGATTCCAACTAGGCAAGTACAGAAAGGCTGAATTTAAGAAATTTGATTGCAAAGAATCCTACTCTGATCTCTGCTCTCTGCAGTCACAAATTTGAACATCTGGAGAGATTTTGATAGTCAATGTTGAGGTGTAGTATTTACTCAGTAGCTGCATGCATTATTGCAGTCCAAACAACAGTTGTAACTGGCTGGGCTACTGTATTAACTAGCCAGCTAGTACGTATACTCCTATATCTTGATTTTTCCTTGCTTGCTGTTCTAACCAGCAAGCTGATTTATGAGCATTAAGTGTCTTTTTGGACATTTAATTCAATCAATACAGGAGCGCCAAAAATTTGAGTTGGTAGCTGCAATATGCAACCTAGGAGTGGAAATGTGTGAACCTATGGCACCAATTGAATACAGGGACGATGCATGCCAGAATCTCTGTCAGTTGATAGCTTTGCCTACAATAATGCTTTATTGTGGCTACAAAACTTCCATCGCGTACTCATCAGCAAGTTTGTACACAAGCGTATTACGTCGGTGTCATTTGCGCCCCTCCCTCGCTTGATCATGGTAATCCCTTTGAAGAAACTACATCAGCTCCCAGCTCACTGCCGGCGACTGGATCAAAAAAAACGAAGGTAATAAGAAGAGGTCGTGGCCCCCGGCCAGCAAAAATGCGTGATGACGGCGTGAAAAAACTTGTTCAACGAGACGATAAGGTCACCGGTCGATGATTCGAAGGGAACTCGCTGCCGGGTGCCGTTGAACTGAGCACATTCGTGTCCAGTTTATCTAATCCAGGATGGTGAAAAGCGACCGGAAAAGTGGACCCAGTACACATACGAAGGATTTGCACAGCAGCAACCAGCGTACGTGAAGCACTGGCCAATGAAAGTCAGCCGGGCATTGCGATTGCGCCACCAAGTTTTTCTGGATAGGTAGCAGGTCAGGTGCACTGGCTGGAAACCCCTACGAATACCTGAATTGGTGAACATGTGTAGGTGGCCCGGGCCAGTTCTCACCAAGAAGTTGGGTGTTCATGTTGCACGAAAAGGGAAAACAGACATGGTGGTAGCCGATCGATGTTCGATATCCAACCGTTAGCAGAATGGGACGTTCTGCTTGGAGGGGTCAACAGTGGTGTGCCAATATTGCACCCGTATTTTTAGATAATGGAAAGGGTTTGGGCTTCGGCCTTCTTTACGAGAGGGGATCAGTCCAAAATTATTATTACACTTAGTAGTAGCTCAACGCTACCCGTGCCAAAGTAATTGGTTTAACAAACACAAACAAAGTATCAAACACCAATCCGCAAACTAGTAAACGACCATCTATAGAAGGCAAAGAAGTTAAGGGCTGATGTCTCCAAGGTTTGACATGTTTGGATTATCATCTTCTCACTATTAATCAAGTAGTGCATACACTTGGAATGCAAATGAGAAGGCCCGTTAGCATGAAGTGTCCAACTGAAGGTGTTTCTATCCTCTTTAAAATTTGCATTTAAGAATCTTGCTATAAGATTATGCCAGTTTCGTAGTTTATCACCCACTAACAATCTCCAAAAAGAGATATTTAAAGGTGTTGAACTAAACACCTCTCAATTGTAGCGTATCTTTTACGAACAATGTAACAATGTTATACAAAGATGGATACTGGGAGCTCAACGTTCCAATTCGTCTTTCACACCAATGATCATTTCTGCAACTTAAACCTTCCCAAGCTAAGGAATTGGTCTTTCACACTCATAAGGCTCATCCAAAAATGTGTGTCTCCTGGTTTCTTTATAATCTGACATAACAACCTTGTTCTTTAGATATTGTTTCTTAAAGATTCTTGCCAAGTTACATCCTCATTACACAATTTAAATAGCCACTTACTAGGCATTTATTATGTAGTTCTAGATGTTTTATGTCCAATCCACCTTTTTTTGTTGGCACACAATTTTCCATTTAACTAATCTATACCTCTTATTATGTTGATCATTTCGTCAAAATATGATCTATAATAATCCATTTTTATTGAGAATTCCATTCGAGACCTAAAAAAGGACATCATAAACATAAGTAAAATGGATAGAACCAAATTGATCGAAAGCAATCTAGCTTCTACCTATAGTAACTTGCCTTTTCATTAACTTAGTCTCTTTTAAAAATCTATCTTATGTGAATTTCTAGTCTTTGTTACTCAGTTTTCTATAAAGAAATGGGATGCCAAGGTAGCGAAAAAGGTATGTTCCCATCGTACAATCAAATAGTATTGAATATTTCAATTCAAATTGTTTTGCCCATACAGAGCAGAAGATTTCACCTTTATGAAAATTTATCTTTGGCCCAGATAACTGTTCAAAGACCCATAGCAATAATTTCATATTCTTTGCTTTGTAAATATCATGGTCTATAAAAATTATAGTGTCATCTACATATTGCGGCATAGACAAGCCATCGCCCCCCAGGTCTGGAACTACCCCTTTACTTGTCCAACCTGCCTAGCACTAGAAATGATGATAGCCATCATGTGAGGCACTATGTTAAATAATATGGGCAATAGAGGATCACCTTGTCTCAACCCCTTTCTAGTTTGGAAATATGAACCCATTTTGTCATTCACATTTATCCCCACATTCCCCCATTGGGTGAATGCTTCTACCCATTTGCACTATGTCTCAAAGAAGCCTTTCATACGCAAGGTCTGATGTAAGAAGTCTCATTTTACTTTATTATACACTTTCTCAAATCTATTTAAAAATCACTCCATCTTGCTTTGTAGCTCATGTATAGTTTCATGCAAAAATGACTGCCCCTTCTGATATGTTTCTTCCACGAAGGAATGCAGTTTGTGATGGTCTAATTATCTTTTGATCCACATTTGCGTTTAATTTGGTGGCCACCTCGAGTGCAAAATCTTGAAACTAACAATCAACAAACATCAGTGTTGACCCAAGCCCCCGATTGGCAGGGGCCACACCCAAGTCTATGTACACGTACGAATACACATGAGTCGATGAAAAATGTCCATCTCGAAGTGAGAAAAGAAAGAAGAGGGAAAAAGTAGATGATTTTAAATAAACACAGAGAGAAACTCTTGATAAATTATTTAGTACTACTAGCAATTCAAAAATCTAGATAATTTGGCTATAGTTGTTGTAGAGGAACAAGCTTATATTGATCTAGAAGATCAGGCCCCTGTGCGGGAAGAAAATGGTGGAGTGAACATGGATGGTAACAATGTGAGTGATCATGAGCTAATATCAAGCCCCTAATGTTGGTTCCATATTAATTGTGAATTGGTAATAATTTATATATTGACATAATTATTATTATTGTTGTTGTTGTTGTTGTTGTTGTTGTTGTTGTTGTTGTTGTTGTTGTTGTTGTTGTTGTTGTTGTTGTTGTTGTTCTAAGGTCCCGTCTTAAGTTTTGCCCCAGACCTCCGAAAGCTGAGGTCCGCCACTGACATTGTTGGATTTGCCTTGCTTCACTATTTTTGATAGTAGAATTATTGTACCAAAGTTTAAGCTATGAAGAGGTAGGGTGGCATTGTGAAATTCCTAAAACAGAGGCATCAAGTCCTCTTTGATATTGTGCTAAAAGACTTTGATAAAACTCAAAAGGAAAACCATTCATACTCAAAGCTTTGTTATGCCTCATCTGAAAGATTTGCTTCCCTTGATTTTTCTTCTGTGAATTTGGCAGCCAACAACTCATCAAATGCCACCCTACTCGTGCCAGATGCGATGAAAAGGTGCTCATAATAGTTGATGATATACTTCTTTAAATTAGCATCACCGTGTATGACTCTTCCCTCTTGCTCAAGTTGGGAAATTCGTGGTATTCATGTTTTTCGACGGGAATTGTGTCATCCATGTTTACCGCGTACGACTCCTTCCTCTTGCTCAAGTTGGAAAACTCGTGGTTTCCTATGTTTACTATTAGCCACTAGTTGGAAGTAGGAGTACTTCATATTTGCATTGCGTTCCGATAGATTATGATCTTTTGCTGTTTGGTATCATTTCTCTCTTAAAAGCTTTGTTAGCCTCATTAAGTGTATCATGTTCACTTTATGAGAGGTTTACATTGATGTTTTGACTTTTTCTTTGTCTAAGTCGTCAAGCTTATTAAGAAACTGTTTTTTTCTTTTCTATATGCACCATTTACACTCTTAGCTCTTTATTTTTGACCCACCCTCGTAGGTATTGACGCAGCCGTCTAATTTTTGCTTACCATCTGTCTAAAGGAGTGGGTCCCACGCTTGTACACTGCCAAATATCAGTAACCAATTAACCATGTGTGCAGTATTAGATTCTCTTTGATTAAAAAAAACAAAAACTCGAGATGCACGGATACTTTCGACTACTCTTCCAATAGAGATTTCAGGCAACGCTTTCTACTGCCATCATGGTGGTTTGGTCGACCAAACGCACATACATTGTATACCAGCAGCCGATACATAAAAAAGCAAGATGGATTCTTCAAGTATATCCAAGTCTGCTTAAGAACGAGGCACCACCAAACCCTGAAATCCACTGGTCACTGGCCGGGCAGCCACTCGGCGTAAGCAAAGCCGGTGACGTGGCCAGCCCAGTTAGTTTCGGGATGCTGACGTTGCTGCAGGCCAGCAGGGCCGGGAGGAGGCCTAGCTGCTACCACCAGAAACTGACGTGATGTGCAGCTAGAACGCCTGCGAAAACTCCTTGCTTTGTTCTTTGAAAAACTGGGAAAACTCTTTGCTCTGTTCAGAGTTTGGGCAGATGGTGGGGGCGGCGTCGATCGCTGTCACCTGGCCGGGGTAATCAAAAGATGATTTAAGAGCGGGAGGAAACGGTAGGCATTTCGTGATGCTGCTGTTCTCTGACTTTCTGAAACTTATATCTCTATATATGGTTGAATTGTTGGCCCCCCCATTTTTTTTATATTGCTGTTCGTTATTTCCCCCCTGTCATGATGCTAGAACTGGCTCTGCCTCTCGGTTCGTGATCTCTCCGAAAATGCAGAGCTTTGACGACGGAAGGAGAGTGCCATCGCACGCAACGCACTGAATATACTCTTGAGTCTCAATCTGCCGCCAAGTGGAGAAAAAATGACGAAGGGTAGTTTGTCATTAAGCAGCAAAGCTTAATAATTATATCTATACCCTGAATATACGACCAGTATACTGACTGTACAATAGAAAAAAGTACAAGCAGAAAGCTATATACGAACCTTCTCTCTAGCTAGTCAAGGAGTATATATATCTCGAATCTCGAACGACGACAGCTACGGGAACCACCTACCGCAAGCGTCTCGCGTTCATTCAGCGGCCTTCTCTCCGCAGTCAAAGGCACGCACTGTGTCGAGACAGTCAGAGTGAGAAAAAACGGCGAGCACGTCCCCGATGCACGTAGCATAGCCACTCATGTTCGCCGGTGACTCAGCTGGGCGCGGACACGGCCCTCGACCTCTATGCTGTACCAACCGTCTCTGCAGGCGACGGTGTAACTCAGCTGTCGGCGGCAGAACACTGACTGACCCAGTAACAACATTGCCATCAGGGATTCTTCTGGAAAACGAAATCTTTGTTGGTTGGTGAAGCCACTGCAGTTAAAAGCTTATTACTAGTACTAAGCTGGTGCGGTAAATAAAGCTAGCTAGCACGGTAACAATACCGTCCCAAGTGTCGATAGGCCATATCTGCCTATATATAGGCACTCTCCGTTACCATGGATCATCCCTGTGACAGGAAATGCTTATTTTCAAAACAAAGACAGAGACGTGCTTGACGCTGGAAATGGTTGTGGTGCGATCACAGTAGCAGGTATAGCTAGCGGCGTCGTCATCGCCACGTGATCGTGGCATCAATTTGCAGACTAAATTAACAACTGGATCAAGTCTTAATCTCTTCGCCCATTCATTCAGTGTGGAAACAGTTAAAACAGAAAGTCATCCTATCGCACCCTTTACTTGATCTTGATCCCAAAAGTGCCCAACTTTTTTCGGTAGCATTAGTAAACTTACGGCTTGTGTGTGAAAACAGTTAGAACAGAAAGTCGTTGCCTAGCCCTTTACCTTCTGATCCCAAAAATACCCAACTTTCTTCGGTAGCATTAGTAAACTTACGGCTTGTGTGTTACTTACGCCTCAGTCACACCTCCGTGAACAGAATATTACCATGTCACATCAATGAGCGGAGTGACCGTAGCTTTGTGAAAATCATGAGGAATCGCTGTTCTCTACTGAATGAGGTCATCAACTTAGAGCCGGGGCAAAGGAGACGGCTTGGCACAAGCATATAGCGCGCATCACAATAATCCAGCATACAAAACACATATGCATGCATGGGCCCCCTGAAATGCGTTTGCCAGAAAGCTGCTCCTCAACTTTCCATCGCATAAATTTTATGAGGATTCAGAAGAAGTGCAGAAGGATAATGATGATCTGTCGCGGATCACCGGTTCATCGATCATTCCCGCTCGCTGTCACGGACCAATTCATATTCATGTCCAATGGGCTAGGGTAGATTCTTTTCCGGTAATTGTTATCCCCCTTTGCTTGATAGTGGCTGTGTGATTGCGTGGCTCTGCATTAAGCATGACGGCATGACGCAGGACTCACATGAAAACAAAGGGGAAACATATGAGGTTTTTTAGGTACACAATACGACCTCTACGTCCGGTTGAAAAAGCACTCGTATGTAATAGAAAAGGGCCTATATGTAAGGATATGACGGTTGAGATTAATTCTATACGACTGGTTTTTTTAGCTGTCGTATAGTAATATTCAAAGGTCGTATGAGTAGTATAAGGGTATTATCGAAAATGTAAAATGGTATTGTTGTATATAGTATATATGAAATATTCTAGATAGTATAAGGGGTAGCAGGGAATTTTTTTCCAAATATTATATATCAATCAAATTATCATTTTACCCATAGAAAAAATCGATAATACGACCGTTGGGTCGTATTGTGTATAGTAAAAACCTCAAATAATAACCGAGCTCGACTGATCTGCAAGCGACGCGAAGTCAAGGGCACTTCATAGTTCACACAGTGCAAAAAGGACAGCGAGAGTCTACTGGCCAACCATCGTACGGCGGTTCTCCGACTTGGGTGTTTTCCTTAAAAAAATGAGGGTGTTCCTCGCCTAATCCGTGAATGTTTTGGACTTTCAACAACTGCATATCCTGTTCAACTGCACCGATTCGCATCCATGTCGTCATTGCAACATAATAAAGGACATATCATCTCGCAGTTGAACATACTGATAAGTTATCTCCGCACTGCGGCATTGATCAAACTGCTCAAATTACTAGCGCATGGTCTCTCTTCCACCTCTTTTTCAGCCCTTAGTTTCTACCGGATCCACTCCAGTCTCCAAGAGCAGAGAGCCACATATATATATACAACCATATATACATGTGTACTTGCCCAATTAACCCTTTCCCCAGCTTAGTGACAAACTATCATGGTGACCCTGGAGCTTAACCGAAGGTGGCAGCTCACCCGCCTGAAAGGTGCACCGAACTGGAGTCCGGAAGCAGCTGGGCGCGGCTGAAAGCGTTGCAGCTCAAAAAAGCAGACTCCTCATCAGGGCTCAGCCATGGCTGCTTTGCTTCCCACGGTAGCAACACGGTTAGGCCAAAACCAGACTTCGTCATCAACCGTCAGTTCACGGATGTCATTTCCTTTAATTTGATCCTGTAAACATCTCTGAGCTATGTTAATTATATGCGTTGCAGGTAGAAAGCATCGGAGGCGTGTCGCGTCGCGGCGGAAGCATGTCAGGTCAGTGGTCATGGGTTGTTTGTCAGGGGAACGTAAAGCAACTCTTGTTCTTCGGAGAATGGGAAGGTGCAGCAACTGGTGGGGTTGCATGCATTGCCGCATCTTCTAGAGCTATTGTCCTAGTGAGGGCCGCATGAGGACCACATCGATATCCAGGTCTTACCGTCTTGTGGAATCCCCCAGTTCTCCACACGATTTTTTTAAAAAAAAATGAGTTCTCCACATGATTTTCCTTTCTGTGAAAAGGGAAACTGTACAACTGCCTTGTTCATAGGGTCTGTTTGTGGGTACAAAGGTTTTATTGGAATGGTGTGATTGTCTACAGGAATCCGGATAGATTTCTTGCCCCCACTTTCTACCGAACCTTACAACAATGCTAGACGCGGACATGCGGTGGAGCAAAGCGAGGGCGGTCTAGTCTCGACGCAAAAGCTGAATGCGAAATGAGGCGCCACAAAATCAGGTGCTGGTGGCCATACTGAAGATTTCTTATAACATCAGTGATCATCATGTCGTTGTTATATACAAGTCCTCATTGTTACTGTTTCCGTCCTGAAAACACACATTTCAACAACCAATGTGAACTAATATGACTAGTGTTGGAGAAAATGTTGAAACTTTCATTTAGCAATTGATCTCATGTGGTACCAGTAAACCAAGTACAGCCAAAAATAAGTCAAAGATGGCAGAACTCTCCTCCGCAACCACGAATTAGAGCAATATCTGAATCTTTAGCAAGAAGAGGGGAGGCTTATCACCACCAAAAAGAAGATTTTCTCTCGTAACAAACCAGCAAGAAGAAGAACCCAACAATACTTTTCTCTCGTAACAAACCAAAGACCAGCCATCACCACCAGCCATCCGAACAGGCTGCCAAAAGGCAGAACAGTCCGAAAGGCAGCAAATTTTGATTGACCTCATGGTTGCAGTAATTCAATTACAGGCCGAAAATAAGTCAAAGATAACAGAACTCTCACCACCAACCATTAATTGGGGCGACCATACGTGAGCTGAGATCAAGAAAGGAAACCCAAAAGGCAGAATAAGAAGAAAGGGAGCAAACTGATGATGCAACCAAACATCAGGATTCCCCAAATATCTGAGATTTTATATAGCTTTCAAACACGACTGGGGTTCCTGACATCAATTTGTTGATTTGCCAAACCACAAAGGCTCCAATGTCCTTTGCTGGCACGACTGGTCAATTAGAAATAGAAGAAATGGGCACATTTTCTTCTTTCAAAATATGAAATGGGCACATGTGCAACACATCAACACACATGAGACATGACCTTAAAAAATAAAAGTTATTCTTTATTAAAAAAGTTTGCTCTCTGCCAGAAAAGTTCCATAATTGTATAAGTGTTCCCAATTTCCCTGGCGGCCTAGTCGTGTTGCTAAGATGGTTATTGGACATTTGGACCGATGGTGATGGCTCGGGACAATTGCAATATCAAGCACTGAAACAACAGTGCACCGCATACATGTGGATGCTAATTTTATTATGGATTAAGCTGGGCCCTTGGCTGGATCCAAGTGCACCTCATTGTACAATATGGCTGGGGCCTTGGCTGCAAGTGATGGATTAAGCTGATGGCCCCAGCTGCAAGTGCAACTCACCCTGATGAGGCCAATCCGAATGATAAGGCTACTGGGAGGGTAACAAAGTGGGCAGATTAACTATGGATTTGGGTGCAGATTAACTCTTTAGTGAAACAAACAAAGTCACAAAAGCAAGCAAACAGATGGTCCTCCGCTGGTCCTCCGCTGTGCTTTCAAAGGCCATATAAAGAGGTATACGGACAAACATGGACAAAAATTCAAGTTCCTGTGCTAAGATCCGAAGGTCTGCATCCAAGGCAACGGAAGGAAGAAAAAGACGACGGCGCACCAATTTTGTAGCAGGTCAGATATATATAGATCAATTGAGTTATCTCATGTTTTAGTCTAGGACACCAAATTGCACATAGATCTTAATAGCATTCCCAACTTTGATTTGTACGAGAGAGAACTACTCCATCTGACAAAAATAGCTTGTGCCTATTTCATTGTGTGGTTGATGAGACCTGGGAGCTGGAACCGTAGCTTTACTGGCAAAAACTAGAATTAGCATTAGCATCCACATACCATTTTATGCTACTGCTACCCTCGGCCGTATGAGGATCCCTTGGATGACATTGATCTTCTCTTCTGCTGAGACCCAAATGTGGACACAAACCTTCTGCCTGCACTGTTTCTAGGTCGTTCTTCAAACGACTCTTCAGACTTTGCAAATCTCCTAGCGATTTCTTCTTTAGATCTTGCAAATCTCCTAGCATTTTCATCAGCCTCTTGCCTCTTTTTCATCTTGCTAGTGCTAGGTCGATACAGAATTACTGAGCGGCCAATTTGGTCAATAGCAACAGATCCTGTTGACTCCTCAAGTTGTAGTATCACATCAGGTAGCTCCCCAGGGCAGTTCCCGTGAATCTTTAGCTGTTATAGCATAAGGATGTTGGTGAGAAGAATCTAATAGTCGCGAGACTAATGCTGAAGGAAATGGAAAACAAAAGCAAGACCCTAACATACACTGAATCTTGCATTCTCATTGTATTCTTCCACGTGAATTGGAACAAAGAAAGTTTCATGCGTAAATTATCACAGTGCGAGGGCACCAGCATCATGTCTTCCCAACTTGGGCAACTAGAATACAGGGTTTCCTAACTTCACGTCATGCTTATTTTAGTTTCATGTAAAACTTGACATTTTAGATTAAATTTCTTTAATTAAGGGTAATGCTTCTTGAAAGATAGTTTTGAAATAAAATTCTAGCAAGAAACTTACACACCAAGATTGGTGATCAGTTGGAATCTCCAAATCTCATTGGAGCCTTTGTTGATTATCAAAATTCTGCCCAGACCAACATTATTATAGCAATCCATAGTCCACCACACAGTTTGAACCTGTCGCCCATTCTATCCAATTAGACTCTAGTGAGTCAACATTTAACCTTTGGGCAGTTGGCCATCCTATTTAATAATTTGGGGATAGCAAAACTAATCTCTAAATCTACTTTTGCTTTCCCCAAATTACTAAACCGGATGGCCAACAGCCCAAAGGTTGAATGTTGACTCACTAGAGAAGAGGCTAATAAAATGGAATGTGATTGGTCCTGATAACTACAGAGTTGGAGTTGATGCTTGCTGCAGCTAACGTGGATACAAGTTTTGCCATTTTTCCTTGCCAATCTAGCTTATAACATTTGTGCGTCTACATTTACCCAAATATAAGGACAAAAAAGAAGGGTGGCACACTGATAAAACTCAACCAGTCACAACTTAGTTGCAGAATCTTCCTCCTTCAGCTAATTCTCAGTCAAGTTCAACTTGCCAGCACTAGCTGAAAGCAGTTGCACAGTGGCAACCCGCAGCATCCATATGAAAACCATGTTTGGAACTGGACTGAAAACATTTGTTCTGAATTTGTGATTCATCTACTGAACGAATGAAGAAACCCTATAATAGCGACAATTCCTAGTTTTATTCACAGGCATATCTCAGGAAGTGGTTCTCCAGGATGTACAGAATCAACAGTTCAACACTCAAATTCCTCGCAGGCAAAACTAAATCCACCATGGATTTGACAATAAGGGAGGGGGGCAGATGGGCCATCTACCTTGAGGAGCTCGTTGGACTCGAGGTTGTCGCTGAAGGCGGAGACGAGGTTGGGTGTGACGCCGCCCTTGCCGACCTGTTGCGACTTGAGCGTCTTCCCAAGGCCGTGCGCGTACGAGGCCAGCTCCTTGCGCTCCTTCACGCTCAGCTTCGGCCGCGGCAGCCGCGGGAGAACGAATGACCGGGGCGCCTCCGCCTCCTCGTCGGCCAGAGACTCCTCCTCGTGACTCTCTTCCACTGCATCGACCGAGTCCCCCTCAGGTTCCGGCGCGGCTACCGCCTCGGACACGGCCGCGGAGGCGGAGCCGTGGCCCAGGGAGGAGAGGAAGCGGTGGGAGGTGGAGATGCGGAGGCGTGGCGGTGGGAGGCGAGGGCAATGGGCAGAGCGGAGGTGGTAGGAGAGACGGGCGAGAGGATGGCGGAGGAGGGTCACAGCCGCCGCCGCTGCAACCGCCATGGTGCTCGACGGGGGGATAAAGCAGGGGATAGCAAGCCTGAGTGAAACCCGCAGAAGCAGAGGGGGATAAGAAATTAAGGTACGTGTCCCCACATGTCAGTGACCAGTAGGATCCGAATCGCTTCCCCCGAGCCACCACAAGGCTGCCTGTGAGAAATGCAAAAACACAGCACAGGAGTGACGATTCACACAGGAGAGGTTGCATTTGAATTGCTGCCGAGAATTCGAAATTTTTCCATTCGTTGTCATCCTGCTAGTACATTTCAGGGCAATGGGCCGTGGCCGATCAAAAAACGGAAGTGCAGAACCAATCGAACATACTGCACGTAACGAAATGTGCCTATTACCAAATGAGTCCTCGAATACTGAATTCTGTGTCAGATACCATTTAAACAAAATCGTGAAACAATAGAGATTAATTGGTGCTTGACTTCTGATTGTGTGCATGCTTGAAACAGAAGACAAGGTATGGGTATATATTGACGGAATAGTTGAAGAATGAAGTTAAACATTAGTGTTCAGTTCCAGCCATACGCCCATACGGATTCGAACAATGTAGACGGCCAGGCAGGAACAGCAGGCAGCTTTCAGCAAAATTACATATTTTCTCTGACGATAACGAACATAATACACAGTGTACAACCCCGGAGGACATGTATGGCTCAGTGAGCGTCTCAGAAAACTTGGGCAACTTTACTTGCAAGCACACGTTCCCGTTTCTCGATGTAGTCAGAAGGGAACCAGCCAGCTTTACCCCTACATTCACCTTCTGCCCATCCATTGTTTGACACCTGATAAGGAAAGTTTTTGACAGTTCAGTAACAAAATTTGCCTATAATGCGCCGGAGACCATGATTAAATATTTAAATGAGCAAAGGAATAAGTTTGAAGCTGGTTGCAGCAGAGCTGTAGCATGGGCAATCATTTAAGCTGCTGACTAAACAGTGCCCGTGCACCTGGACTGAGCTACGGAGCAAGTACTGTTACTCCATGAGAAAGCACTACCTTTCGGACTACTATGTAGTCACCAGCTGCAAGGTTGAGCTCAGTGTCACTCTCAGCCCGATATGACTGGATGGCCTGCCAAGGAAAAATGACCATACTTAGCAAGATTATCATGAAACAGCTAGCAGCTAAAAAACTTGTGCAATGTGATAAAGCAAGTTACCTCAGCCAAGAAGTACTCCACAGTCTCGACCAATTCTGCAACAGTGTTCCTCATGAATATACCATTGACTTCTTCATATGCAGGTGGCGGTGGCATGGAACTTTCAACCACCGGAGGAGGTGCTCCTTCAATTCTTTGGCGCTCAGATACCATCTAGAAAAATAAGTACTTGATCAGGATATCAGAACCAACTAGATTTATCAAAGATAACGGAGTTCTATAATACAAGCTTGGTAAGAATGTGAAACTACCACTACCTCTCTTTCAAGCTGATCAAGAATTTGTAGCACCCTTTGGTGGTAATTTCTTTCAGATTCAACCTTCAGTTAAGTCAACAAGTGTTATGAGTAAAGCTCAAGACTTACAAGAAACTAGTCAGGTGACCACCCAAACATCCAACTATACAAAGAATGTACCAATGCAATAAGTCGCTGCAATGTCAGCCTTTGCTGTTGAGATTCAACGGCAGTCATTGCTGCAACAGCTTCTTTGCCCAAGACACCCATATTCGATTTCAACTCCTGTAGCTTTGTTTCAGCAACCTCTAGCCTTGAAATCATATCGCCATTTCCAGATGCCTCTCTTAATTTCATTTGGCGCTTTGAAACTTCAATAGCCTGCAAAAATCAAAGAAAATTTTGTATGTTTACAGGAACAATAAAAGGAAGGTTCTGAAAAGGAACAGTACAGCATGCCTAAGTGATAAACAATAAAAGGAAGGTCGACTGATGACTGACTAAACAATGTTGAAAAGTAGAATAAATGGAAAACAAAGATTCTGAACAATGCAATTTTTTTAGAAGGGGGTTTTCCTTGTTCGGTTGCCACGGTACGTGGAAAAGAAAAAATAAGCATAATATCGACTAGGAAGTTATCGATATACCTACTTGCTACACAAATAGTTAATATAGTCACTCCACCTCAAGTTCTCAACTATTTTCTTTGGTCTTGATGCAACATAGCCTTACAGCTCAACTGAAAAAGGAATGCTCTCATTTTATATTCTAGCACAAGTGCAAACAAAACAGAAAGTGTGTTAACTAGGTTCCTAGATGCATAAAAATAAGTTATATTAATGACTAACATGGTATAACCTGAGCTTAAATTACCCAAAGTACATTCCTCATATAAAAGACAACTGTCAAAATCCTAAAAAATGCACGCCTTGATTCAAAAAGTTTTACAATGCATTATTAGTAATCTGAGATGGACCAATAAATTTTTTGCTATGACACTCTACCATGTATCTTTCGATTAGTGAGAATGAGTGTAAAGATTTCTTGATACAAGAAATAACGGTGACGCTGGATGTGGACATGCGGTTGTTTGTTAATGGTGAGATACAAAGACTAAAGGCAAATGTAAATCTATTATGTAATACATAGTTAAGTTACCTGCGCTTCAGCTTCTTGACGCATTCTGTCATATCTTTGGGCAAGGTGACGAGCATCCTCCAACGGAGCTCCCATAACCATAGCCCTCAGTGGTTCTGCAACCTGATGGGGTGATGGTAGTTCACATTACTTACACAATGTTTTGTCGAGGTTTAATCGCAGGATAAATGTACAAAGTATGTGAGGCCTTATGGCATTCATATCAAAACAAGGAAGATAATAGCTTGAAAGTGGGAATGAACAATTTATAGACAGTACCAAATGAGATGTTCGAAAAAGGAAAGCAATAGAAACACAGGTAAAAAGGCACAACTTAAAATCCAATGCTTGCCCAGACCCATGGACAGCCAAGTTCCACTTTTTTCCCTACGATCCTATCTTCTAATTCATTGGACTTCCAGGTTCCGATAAACATAAGAATAAGAAATTAGGAAAAGGTTATGAAGTGGGAAGTTTCAAGTTCCGATACATTTAGTATTTAACTGTTGCAAGTTTATGTTACATATAAGATGAATAATGGCTATTTAACTAGCACAAATTACCCTAACATAGATTTCTATGCTAACAATACAACACAATGACAGAAATAAAAGATGAGCCAACAGAAATGCTAGTGTTCTATTCTGCGATAACTGACAACTAATCCAACAAACATTGGCATGAATCAAATACTTGTGCCATTTGCCAGTCTGCTTCAATAAATTCAGAATTATTCCAAGCGTAACGCACAACACATCAGTAGCTCCTCTTCCATATTCTCATGCATTCAAGTTCATACGTTACAGGTATAAAGGCAAGCGATGGTCAGTACCTGCGTGCCCAGGGCTTTCAGCAGGTTACCCCTTTCCTTTTCCATCATGGACCGTGCCTTAGCGAAACTTAATGCCGCCTTCGATAGCGTGCTCCCACTGGTACACGTGTTCTCAGTGCCATACTTCTTGCCGTCCTCACATAGCTTGTTCCCTGCACACCACAAAGCACGTCACATTCCCAGTTGCAAACTTCAAATTCCGGGTACGCCGAAAGGGTGGTGGGAAAATTCAGCTCAGCTGCCTACCTATCTCGACTTGCTTCGACCCGGTGACGATGTAGCCCTCGACGCCCCGAACTATATCCCTTTGGAAGTGCTGGGAGGAAACGAAAACGCAACGCATTATGTAGGAAGAGCCTAGTTGGGACGGAGCTACGAAACCGAGCAAGGACCGTGACGAGGGGAATGATCGATTCTTTTACCTTGGCGGCGCGCGTGGAGATGTAGAGCTTCTCGAGCTTGGAATGCTGCTGCGCGTCAGCCTCGTCCGCGAAGGCGCCGTCCGCGCCGTACCCGCCGCCGAACTGCTTCAGCACCGCCTGCGAAAAACACAACGGCCCGGCGCGCGCGGCCGCGAGCGCGGAGGGGCGTCATCGGTCATCAGTCATCAGCAACTAACTAGCGACGGCAACCGGATCTCGCGGGAGGCCGGGCGGTGCGAGCCCGCGGCCGGGGCGCGGAAGAACAGATGGCGGAGATCTTGAGAAGGGGAGCCGGGGTGCGGCGCGCTCACCTGCTGCTGTCGGGCGACCTGCTCCCGGAGCTTGGAGGCCTGCTTCCGGATGGCCTCCATTGGCCGCCGCTCTCTCCGACGCCGCGGCTGATCGGCGGGGACACGGAGGTCAGGAGGTGCGGTGGGAATGGAGGCGAGCCGAGGAGAGATCTGAATCCGGGGAGGTGGTGGCGTCAGGCTCCCGCTCCGGCGTTCTTCTCTTCGCCTTTCTCTTTCTCCTTTTTGTTGGGTTCGGCCGTTCGGGGATCGGGGAGGAGTGGCGACGCTCGGACGGCTGAGATGACGGGGTGTCCGGAACGAGTCGGCTCTGGTGACGGAGGCGGTCGGTACTGTGTCAGATGCTGCCCGTTCACCTTGTGAGGTGTGCCTCGCGTGAATGTGCCCTCGGTACCGCCCGTGCTCGGACTCCGGCTGTTTCTGCAACTGCACACGGTACACTGCGCAGTAGCGTACGTCTTGCTCGTTCGTATGTCATTTGAATTCGAATTGCAAGAACCATGGATGAGGTTCTCCGTTCTCATCATTTCTATCTACACTAGAAAGGCAGGCGCGGACTTGCCGCGCCCAAACTTGATATTACTTAAATAATTTGCTATTTTTATGAGGTATTCAATAAAAACGTAAATTACATATCAAAGCCCAAGATTGAAATAGAAACATAAACTTTTTTAAGGTAAAAAATAATTGTAAAAGATGGAACGTGTCCACGATGGCTATCCAATACGTAATAAGTTACATAACGAAAAAATTATAAGATATACGGATATTCGTTTGGTAATAAGACTGACTCCAACGATGCTGACCAAACTCATAAATAAGTCATGCACAATGTTTTCCATCTCAAAAATGACATCCAGCAGATTACCCAAACACATGACGCACTTTGTCTGCTCACCCAACTGTGAGGCAAAAAAGTGTCCCCTCTCTCCACGCTACGCAAAGCTCTAGCCCGCTTGCACATGTCTCCCTCCCTCGTGTTGTCGTGCAGGCATGTGGGCTCCACTTGCGGCCTTTGGGTTTGGGTTGGCTGCAGGAGAACGTAAATTTTTTGAGTACGGGACCTTTTTATTGTGCAACAAGCAAACTTCAATTTGGGTCTCCAATTTAGGTATTAGTTGTTGGGGTTGGTCTAATAAATTTTATGACAATATGCATTAAAAGCAACTATATTTTGTTACCAGGGTTGTGATCCTTTCATGAAAAAGGGGGAATTTAAAGAAATTGCTAAGCTAGTATTCTGCAATATTAAGTGCTACCTTTGTGCACAAAATTTGGAAAGCACTGATCAAACCAAATATACATGGTTGAATGGATTAGCTTCTAGTCGTGTCATATTGAATTTGAGTGCAACCTATTACAATGTAGTCCAAGTAGATTTGAAGATTGTCTTCTCTTAAACATAAATGACGGCATAAAAAAGTACTACAGTTTGAGAATACCCAACAGGATTACAGGAAACGTTACAGTTGATTTAATGTCTATTTCAGAGAAAAATGGTCTACCTTACTGTATTGGTGGAAACCCATATGTCAACTTTTGCTTTAACAATATGCAGCTGAAACCCATATGTCAACTTTTGCTTTAACAATATGCAGCTGAAACCCATATGTCAACTTTTGCTTTAACAATATGCAGCTGATTTCAAATATTGAAGGTATCAGGTATGGATGTACACCTTTGCGCAAAGTAACAACGATGTAACAGGTTGAGGAACATAGGAAATGAAGGTAGGAAAATTGAAAATTGTACCCCTTCCTAGATGAGTCTGGATGAACATGAGAACCGGTACCTGATAGCCCTCTAGAACCACTGCTAAACGTCGTTTTTTTAATAGTGATCTTTCCTTTGGTTCATAATTTTATTTCGTGTAAAATATAAATGTATACATTAAGAAACTAAACTATAAATTACTTTTTTCCTCGTACGCCTTTTCTTTTTCCACCATAAGCTTTTTCTCAACACGACAACTTTTTTATCTCTGTCTTATTCTTATCGTATTGCGCTACATGTGGAGTCTGACCTTTGTTTTCTATCTGTTCTTCAATCTTCTCCTCTCCAACCCGGTGACGCACTCAGTGGCCATGGCTGCTGCGCAGCTCCTATGACGGCTACGCCTACGCCTCGCTCTGGCCGCTTCCCTGTGCCGCTTGCCATACAGGTCCCCCACCACCGCCGGTCTATGCTCACACCGACTCCACCAATCCATTGTTGCTGCCACCCACCTTCCCGTGATAGATCCCATGGTACGATGGCCGGCGAGGCATCCAGATGCGGCGGTGCGTGGCTTTCCTCAGGGACACGCTGTCGGCGAGGGACGACGCGGCTCCAATCCTGGCCTTCAGCAGCGGGGCTAGTGCAACGGCACCCGGCCTTGGTGGCATCCCGCGGGGGGCGACCGCGAGGCGAGGCGCGAGCCCTCTTGCCTCCGGCCTCATCCGCGTGGGGCGCGGCAGGCGGCGCGAACGACGGTAACCTCCCGGGCACGACGGTATCCATGGCCGGCGGCGGACCTCTCGCCCTCCATGGCCGGCGTGGCGGGGCCGAGCAACGGGCGATTGCTTCTTCTGTTGCGAGCGGTGCGTCAAGGGGCCCGCACACCCCCGCCCTCTGCTGCGAGCAGCGTGGCGAGGTGCCGACGCTGTCCCTTTGCCGGCAGGTGGCGCATCTGACGCCCCCTCCCTTCTCTGGCGGGCAGAGCGACAAAGGGCGAGGCCCTTTCATTGGACCGTGGGATTGAATCCGAGAAAGGTCAGGGTCTTATTTGAAAAATGTCGGTGCTTACTCCATATAAGCCGTTCATCCGCCCGAATCGACGGTCGTGAGGTACGCGTGACGTGGCCACGCTCCCTGATGTCGATATTAGCCACGGATCGTATTGAAGAGAAGAGATTGGCAATAGCAAAAACCGCATCGCTATCTTGTTCTTTCTCAAGCCGAAGAAAATGTTGTCAGAAATTAATGCGGTTTCGGTTTTAGAAATCCACTTAACTAAGGGCTTTAGACCAGGGTTCCAAAAACCGTGGGATCACCAGTTCCCACGGTTAAAAAAACTGTCCGGTAAACCGGTCAAACCGGCCGGTTCATTGGGGCTTACAAATGGGGTGGGAACCGGACCCGTTCGTGTACCGGGCCGGACCGGTTCGTGTACCGGGCCGGACCGGTTCCACCGACCGGTTTTGCGAACCCTGCTTTAGACCACCCGCAGTGGTCACTGCAAAAAAAAGGGGATCCGCTACTGCAGGAGACGGAACCCGTTTTTCCGCCTGCAGCGGGGCTCCTGCAGGAGGCCGGGGGAATGGCGTCGGCCCCGGAATCCTCTGGATCCAGAGGCTCCGCCATCGCGGACGTGGCGCCTGGCGCGGGGGCTCACCCTGTCCTCGCGACCTCCGCCGTTCCTCGCGCGCCGTGAGCGGGAAGGGGAGGGAGAAGGGGATGGCCGGGGGTGGGAGGGAGGGACGCCGATGGACGGAGAGGGAGAGGTCGTCGTCGTCCTGGAGCCCGCGCCGCCGGGACCCTCGCTCGCTTGCCGCCGGACGAGCCACGCAGGAGGGAGGCCGGATCCGGCCCCCTCCCCTCGCTTCTCCGCCCGCCCGACGTGCTCGCGAGTAGGAGATGGAGGAGGGCGTGCCGACGGTGGGAGGCGGAGCTCCCCGAAGCAGTGGTGGCGTCCGTGAGCTCCAACAGTGGCGGCGCCTGTCGCTTCCCGCTCCTACAGCGAGGAGCTCCGCGCGCGGAGGAGAAGCTCCACCGCCATGGACGTGCGCGGGGAGGAGGAGGACAGCGGCCACACGACTTGTAGAAGAGGAGGGAGGTCAGATTCTGGAGCGAAGCTCCACCGTCGTTGCAGATCGAGAGTCGGGGAATGCCGACGAGCTCCACCATGAGAAGGGGCCGCGTCGGCGAGGGAGAACGAGGAGGGGAGCGGGAGCAACTCGTTCCTACGGCAGAGAGAGGAAGGGAGGAGAGGGCGGCGCCGACACTGGCGATGGAGAAAGGAAGAGGGCGGCGCCGGTGACGAAGAAACTGAGGAGGGAGGGAGGGGTTGGCCTGCTGGGTGGGTGGAGGGTGGGAGAAAGAGGGGAATTGGAGGGGCGGTTGGGTGGGGGGTGGGGAGGGGGGATAAAAAATTATGTGTGGGCCCTAAAAGAGAGAATTGAAGGAAGATGAGTGCAAAAAATTGGAGATGAAGGAAATAATCTTGATCACTAAGAATCTAGGATAGCACATTCCGGTTTGAAAGAGGAAATGGAGGAACACGAGTGTAGATGGTCATAGTGTTTGGGAATTAGTGGATTGGAGGGGATTGACTATTGAGGGCACTGGAGTGAAGGAATTTTCACAAGTCAAAATCTTCCAAAAAAACCCTTCAACCTCATTCCATCCACTTCAATCATCCATTTCCCAAACAAATACGAATGGACAGCACTTGCGGCAATTTTGTATTTTTTTTGAAATTAAAAATTTTGTAAATTATATGTTGTCATCTCACTCTCACCAGTCACCACTGTTCATACGGTGCAACCAACGAATAGGTTTCAGGGACTTGCCACCTTGGGCTGGACACAGCAAGTCGTCGACTGTTCATCCGGTGCAACCAACGAATAGGTTTCAGGGACTTGCCACCTTGGGCTGGACACAGCAAGTCGTCGTATTCTGCCATTTCTGTATGAATGGGCCCAAATATTGGCCCGCCAACATCACAAAACTACGAAACTTCCAGCATCACAAATTTTGGCACACCCGATCGAACGATCAGCAGCATATATTACAGGGCGAATTGTACAGCCCAGTCAAAAAGGCAACCAGTACCAGCTTGTACACGCCATCAGGTTGTCGACTGCTTTTCTTCAGGGGGGGAAATCAAAATGTGTTACAACGTCGAGTCGCATATCTATACATATTTGCACAGCGAGAAGTCATCATTTGTAACTCCTCGGTACAACAAAGAACGAAAGATGAGCCTATAGGGTAATCGAAAGAATGGCGATACAACACAGAAGGAACATAAAAGGCACCTTCTTTGCTACAAGGAAAAAAGAAGAAACATATACCCTGAGGATTTTACAAGAGAATGCGTGCTTCAGAACCACCTGCCAGAGAGACGCACATCTCGTTAGGAAAATACAGAGGTCATTATGAAAATCAACACACAGGTAGTGAATGTGTTTCGTTTCTAAAAAAAAGGTGGTGAAGTGTTTGGCACCTGAAGCTAGCAAGAGGCTCATGTGAAAGTGATTATCCTGTCGGCGATTCTAGTGCGGCACAGAGGGCACTCTGAACAGGCAAGCGAGCAGGGCTTGCACACTGAAAAGGAGAAACCCGTGTGGTTAGAATGAAAAGTCCACTTCAACGCATGAAAGCAATTCGCCAGCCTAGGAGGCAGTTGCTTACAGCAGAAGTGCCGGCATGGAAGCAATACTGCAGCGGCTGCAGATTCAAAACATACTTTGCAGACATGTGAGTTCCCATCTTTGTCACTTAAAGGGTCCAAGTCCTTTTCCTTCATCTCCTGAATTTTAGCCTGCACGCAGAAGAATTTATCAGGTTTGTAAGTGGCATGTATCACTCACTATCCGCAATCCAGCAGCAACTGTCACCTGATTTACTAAGTTGATAAATTGAACCACCAATATCAATGATGGAGCAAAATCAAATAGTTGTTCAGATATAATCACTAGTCCATGTATCTGACAGCAAGTGTGGTTGCCACCATTAAACTTGTTTGTGGACATGTGTCTACTGCTTTAAACATAAAAGCTGTCTACACCTAGCCAAACCTAGATTCCAAGCAGGTTTTACAATGCTGCAATAAGATAGCTTCATGTAATCCCTTCTGGGCACAAAGTTTTGTTAACCTTAATTAGTAATTACGATGGCACCACTGCACTGCAGCACCCTCAATCTACTTTTCAGATTTCCAAATCCAGCTTTGCAAAACATATTAAAGTTATAGGAGTTGATAGCAGACACTACAAAAACTTATGAACCATGTATCAACAAAAAAAAGTATGTACCTTCAGACGAACAAGAAGCGGTTCAAACTCAGGACTTCGATGTTCTTCTGTGGTCAGTGACTTCACAGTATCTTCTGAAATTTGTTTCTCAACTAGAGCAAAATTCTTGTCAACTTTGTTTTCCTTTGTGCCATTAGTTATATCAGCTAGGTTGACTGAACGGTCATCAACATTCAAATCGGATATGCCTAAAGCTCCTCTCTTCAACTTAGCAACAAGGACCCACATGCCTGCTAGATCATTTTCCAAAGATAGCTCCTTTTTCTTTGCCTCGTCAAACTTTTTCTTGTACTCCTCTTCGAGAAGCTCTTTCTCTGCCAAAGCAGCTTCCAGAGCAGCCTCTCTCTGTCTTCTAGCCTGTAGCTCCATCTTCATGTCCTCTAAATCAAGGCTCCATGTCCCAACCTCATCCCTGCCTCTACTGGTTGCACGACCCTTTCTAGCATGAACCCTTGAGTGTGCCATCTCTTGAGCAACTAATAACTCCTTTGCCTGCTTTGCATTTAGTACGGATAACTTTGTAACTTCTTCAGCCAAATTCTTGAGTTCAACAGCAGCTGAAGATGCCAATTCCTTTGCATATGCAGCTTCCTCACTCAATTTATGATTTTGACTGATCAAGTCATGATGCTCCTCAGTAATTTTCAGGTGCTCATATTTCAGCTTTTCAATTTCAGCTTCCTGTTAAAATACACCAGCAAAATTGGTTAACATGAATTAAGATAAACCAAGCATGAACATTGTTTGCATACAGTCATGTAAGAAACGTGCATAATATTTCTATATACTAGAATTACAGTAAGGGTGTAGCAAGAAAGTTGGTGTGTATAGATCAGTGAACCAAATGTCCTAATCATGGCTATTCTATATTGAAGACTATACCACAATAAATTATAGTGTGCAAGAGTACAGAAATACAAAATGAAAGAAATTGCAAAAGATGGTCACTAAAATGCATGGAAAGAAATTCAGTTGAAAGATCAGTGAAAGCACCTTGGACTGAAGTTTAGATTTCAAATCAATAGTCTCCTGTTGTGTGTAATTAGTCTCCTGCTCAGGGGGTATATCAGCTTTTACTGAGAGCTGTTGCTCAAGGCGAAGAACTTTTTCTTGTAACTCATTGATTTCCACATTCTGCAATTAGCAAAACGTTTGGATCAAACTTTTGCCAACTTGAAGGTTTAAGAGTGAAAAGGGTGGGTGGGGTGGTGGGGGGACCTTCTGATGTAGCTGGTCTTGAAGAACACGATTATCGGCTGATTTTAACTGTCACAAAAGACAGAAAACAATGTTAAAAAAGCCATTCCAGGGTTATGGAAATCATAGTAGAAGTTCAAAAGATCACCTCTAACTCAAAAGCCTTCTCACTGCATTGAGCTGTCAGTTTTGAAATAGTCTGTTTTCACATAAACAAACATGTTACTATTGAGAGGGGGTGGGGATTTGCAGAAACAAGAGGGAAATCCATATGCTGGACAAATCACCTGCTGCATATCCACCATGGAAGCATTAGCAACTGATGCTTCACCACTTTCCATGATTTGTTGCTCCAGGGCTCGCATGTGCCTTCTTTTTTGCTGGATTTCACGTTCTAAATTCTCGATCTGTTATAAAGATGTATGTGAATATTTTAAGCAACTATACAGTGTATATCAAAATAGATTCAGAAACCAGCTACACCGAATATTATTTTTCCTGACATGCATGTGAACGGAAAAGGCTAATTTGCATGCTTTATGACTGCTGCTGCTTCAAAGTTTAATGGACTTCACTATTTGTTCAGCTATTAGTTTCTTTCCAGAAGTAACACAATAGTGTGCCACTAATCACTACTTTAGTACTGATGAAAAGGTAAAAACAAAAAAAATGACAAAAAGGGGTTTACTTGGTCCTTTGTCCCTTCAGGGTCATCTATCGATTGTTCGATTAATCTTTTCAGTGAACTGGTACCAAAAGCAACCTCCCCAGCAAGCATCTTAATTTGCTCAATTAGTAGATCCATTTGATCTGATGCCGTGAAACCTGCCTGAAATGCCAAGTTAAGAAGTCAGAGTTGAAAAAAAAATCTTAGAAATTGTTTCTCAGGAGTTGAGTCAAGGTGGCCTTGTAAAATGGATTCTTGTGTAGAGCTAATGAATGTTAACTGATTGATCTCATCCAATGCCCTCCAACACCTTACAGATTAGAATTGTTTTATTGAAAAAGCTGCAGGTAATTTACCTGCATTGAATCTAGTGCAGAACCAGTAATTGAAGAATGCTCCCCACTGGCAGATCTTAACTGATTGATCTCATCCAATGAGTCCGGCAAAGCAGATGTTAGGGGGTCTTTTATATTGCCTTCATTTTGGACGAGCATCAAACTATCTTGTGAAGTGCTTAACTTCTGAAATATACAGGTAGTTTATATTTTCAGGTAAAAGGTACAGAAAACAGAAGCATAAAGAAAGATTATATGCAAATGTACAGCAGTTTAGCAATTAGTACTTACATCTTGCTCACTAGAAGAATTGTGCCGCTGATGACCATCTGCCAAGGCAGGAATATTGTTTTTTGTGGAAACAAGTATTAATTTGGTCAAGCGTTGTATCCTGCTCATTAGAGCCGCTTTTGCTTCCTCTTCCTCCTCCAGACGATACTGCATCTTTACCTGACCCTCCTCCAGCTAAAAAGGAAAGAAAGAAAAGTAATTTCTATTGAGTTGCATGCACCAACCAGTTTAACCCAAAAGCTTAAGCTGATAGGGAAAGGTGGGCAATTCACTTATACTCCAACACTCCCCCTCACGTGCAGGCTCCCCCAGGCCGCATACGTGGAATATTGGAGTGGACTGTAATTATTTTAATTAACGCGCCCGTCAGGATTCGAACTCGAGACCTCTGGCTCTGATACCATATTGAGTTGCATGCACCAACCAGTTCAACCCAAAAGCTTAAGCTGATAGGGAAAGGTGGGCAATTCACTTATACTCCAACAATTTCAACCATTTATCAACTTACCAACACAAAGATTATTCTACAGAATCAGTTTTCAAGGAGCACCAAACAATGTAACAGCGTAGTTTTATCAAGAAAACAGAACATACCTGCTGGCGTAAACTCATAATTTCTTCCTGGCTAGCACCGCCAATCATTCCTCTCCTTAGCTGATCCAGTTCTTGCTTTAGAGAGGATATTTCTCTCTGATACTTCTTGATCAAAGACTTCTCATCAATTATCTGGGCAGTCACAATCATTATGTCAGTTATTTTTTTTCTAAAATGGTAGCATTGGAAATCAGTTTTGTCTGCCTAAATAGTTACCCGGTTGCGAGAAGCGTAAATTTCGACACGTTTTGCTCTGCTTGCAAATTTCAATGTGTTATGTGTTTCTTCCATGTTGCTTGATGCTGGGGTAATTGTACAAATTAGCTGCATGAAGAAAGTAAGCATGTCAGCTGACCACTTCAGAAGCAGGTTTCAATGGTTTACTTCTTTAATGTCTCGTCCAGAACAATGGAGTGAGTTCCAAAAGGAATGGCTCCCGTAGAAAAGGTAAGTACTTACTGAGACATGACCATGGCCACTTAATGATGACTGTAGCAAACGGGTCAACTTAGAATCACGATAGGGTATATGTGTAGCCCTCCCTTCACTGAGTTTGCCAATGACCTTTGAATATAAAAATGTTCAAGTGAATAGAACTTAAGACTGAATATTTTGACAAATTCTGAGTTGTCACATATGATTGGCAATGAGAACTTACAGTTCCAAGAGTTAAAAGACTCTTGTTAATATATGCACCTTCCCTTCTTCTTAACCCTGTAGTCTCTGTCTTCGAGCTCTCAGAACCAGCTAGATCAATCAAATTCTAGAAAATGACAAACCCCAGAATACGATATTAGAAACTTGTGGGCAACTGAAAAGTGTAAAAAGAAAATATTTCTTAAGAGCAGAACAACGTACGAGCTGTGAATACATGACCCCCTCATACTCATCACCACGGGCACTGCTTTCAATCATCTGAAGAAGAGCACAGATATGCTATGGGTCAAATAAAGAAATACAGCATGTCACAAATGTGACTGGAGATGGTACAGGTGAATCCAGCAACTCAGGAGTATTTATGGCATAGAAAATAAACAAAGGGAAACATTTGCAGAGCTGCATTAGTCATTAAATGCTGAAGGAAATTATGAACTCACCAATGTGAAAATAGTATGACTTCGGCTACTAAATAAGTTGAAGTTGTTAGAGCCAACATGCCTATGTTCTGTCATGTTACATAGTATTAGTTTAGATGTAAAAAATGAACTCATGCCACTTCATTACACAACTGAAATGATCCCATGTTTCAGAAAAGTGAAACAGATTTTCAGTAGTTAACATTGTTGAAGCCTTAGGTAATTAAAAAAAACTATACATAACAGGTGAACAAAAAATATGGAAAAGAATAACCTGTGAGTGGTCAATTTCATACATGGGTTCTTGAGAATCTTAGAAAGCATAATATAAATGACAATATTTCTGTTTCCCGGAAAGGTTCACATTGAGGTTCAGAATAGAGTATAAGAGTAGTATTTAGGGTTCCTAAATGATTTGTTAATGTGCATGAGTAGCCAGAACTTGGATTGGTAACATGGAGTCCAAACAAAGAATATGATTTTAAGGCATGGACCAAGAACCTACAAGAGAAGCAAAGCATATGCTACAATTTAGAGAAACAGGTGAATAACTAAAAGCGCATATCTCAATGAATCAACACGGTTATGTTGCCTGCCCAATCCAATTAGTCACAGCCATAAAAAAATGAGTCTGGAAGTAACAGACTATCATATGACATAAGAGCCCAAGATGTACTGTCACCTCAAACAGCCATAACAAGAAAAAGTATCTTTGGTAAGAATGACAGTAAAACCTGCCTCCAGTAACATACTAATAACTAGGAAGATAATGTAATCACCTTCACCAGCTGCAATAAAAGAAAGAGCATGTCCTGGAGATAAAACTACTTCTTCTTTTATTCCTTCTACATAGGTTCCCTATAGAGAGAGGAATAAAAAGAAGCAATTAGAGAAGCACATAAATGAAATATTAATTGCGATGGAATGATGGATGAAGCTATAAGCTACATTTTAATATACCAAAGGTAACACTGTAAATGAATAAAAAACAAATTAGGAAGGTGGGATATGAAAATAATCCTGTATGATATGATATTATTAGGATAAATAAGATCATATTGTGTTAATCGCTCTCGGAACAAAATGGCTCCACAAAAACAATGTACATGTTGACTTAAAACTTTCCAACAACCGAAGGCGACAAACTGCATCCGGATAACAATCATGAATAAACATAATTCTACCTAAGTAAGAAGTAAGAACACAAAATCAGATTATTTTTTCCATATATTGCAAAAAACCATTTAGTTAAAACTACTTGTCAATTCTCTGTACCAGTATATCATGAGAATGCGCCAAAAGGTTCTAGAGTTTTTTTTTTCTCAAACACACAGGACACAGGAGAATTGTGTATCATTATATTAATAGAAAAGGTTCTAGAGATTTAAACCTGTGCATCCTCCCGCACACGCAAATTTTGGCCAGTAGGATCAAGTAGATCATTTATCACCTGAAATGAGATATACAGATTAAATCTATCCATATAATACAAGCTGAATGTGAATAACAATATAGATAACCTTGCCATAGAAAGTGACATCAAAGTTTGCTTAGACCTCCAGGAAAGGAAAATTAGAGTCGGTAGTATAATATGTCCATAAAGAAAAACACAGTGGCAAATATTTGTACTGCATGATAGTAACTACTCCATCCGTCTCATCAAAAGTGAAATCCTAGCATTTGAAAAAAGAAACACAAAAGAGTGCAATCCTAGAAAATATACTTAAGTGCCTACCTAATTAAGTTCCCAGATCTGATTTGCATGCTAAAACTTACCGCATGTGGCCAACAAATGAGGGTATTTGAGTCTTTTCACACCATCACTAATTTTTCTTAGAAAAACCAAATTGTACTTTTCATGGGGACAGAGGGAGTACTTAAGAACAAGTATAGATTCTGCATAACTGAAAGAGTTGCAGACAGCAAACAAAAAAGAGTATGCTAGATAAAGTGAAGTGCATTCCAGGTAGAATTATCAAACAGGAACCCATTCGTGAAGGGCCAAGACAGTCAAGATAAAAGCAGAGGGTGAGTTACATAAAGGATCAAATAACATAAGATCAAATCGCATCCAAGAAATTTACTAACATCGGTAAAACACTCAAACTTGCTCAGGAAGTGTACCTCGTTATAGATTTCAAGATACGACACGCGGAGCAAAAATTCCCTTCCAGGACTCTGTTGATCAAGATAGGGAAAATGAGGTTGCAGTTAAAAGTGATAGCCAGAGTCGGTGATGAAATACAGGAGAGAATTGAACAGCATCAAGCACGCAGTACAGTTCAGGACACATTAAGATTTACAAGAAATGGCTGACCAAATTTTGTGTATAGTCAAGCCGACTCATATGGAACTTTGTAATCACAACTTTCTTGGAGACATCAATCTTCACACTCTGGCTCTCAAAGCCCTTAACCAAATGATAGAAGTTCTCCCTCTTGTAGAATAAAAACTGAGCAGAGATTCTCTTTTGCATAAAGAAAAGTAGTAAAGCCCTCCAGATTTAAGAATGTTCCTGTGTAGCTAACTATCAAGAAAGGACCGCCACACAATTAAACAGATCAAGACCTCAAGCTCTTGCTTCTTGGGTTAAAAAAAACACACACTGCTAAGTTGTATAAACATAGTTTGCATGGGAAATACAATGTCCTAAATAATGTTATTCGATAGTATTGATATATACACAAGATCATAAGTGCCAAGAAAACATCAACGCAGATTTAGGAGGTATTCTTATTTAGGAAGAGGTCATGAAAAAGTGCTCCTCCATTTAAATATTTAATATATATATATATATATATATATATATATATATATATATATATATATATATATATATTCATTTGAAATAAGGACATTATGACTTAGAAGAGTTGGAAAAACAATCATAAAGCAGGATTGCTTGACTTTTTGTAACTCGAGTATTTACTGCCATACATCTTGGATCATGCTGAAGACATCTTTAATGGCAAGTGGAATTATTCCAGGACAATTCTGGTCACCCTGCGAAAAATCAAAAAAGGCATACCAATAAGTATAAGCATATGTTTAGCATGTAAAAGGCAAGTGTTACAGTTACTATTTCTTAGCAGTTGTAGAAAATATCTTCCGAGTAGAACTGCATTGGAAGTAATGTGCATGTGCCAGATGGTGGATCTACAAATCTGGACCTAAGCAGGTGCCACATGGATAAACTAACTATGCCATATAGTTGTAGCTTTCCTAGGAAATTAGCTTGGTAATTTTTCCAGCAGATTTTGGATATGCAAACTTACATGCATTGTGTGGGTCTTCCCACTACTTGTGACACCATAAGCAAAAACTGTCCCTACAAATAAGTACAAAGTTGCATTTAGAAATGATGCAAGGGCATTGACAAGTTAGCAACACATTAAACAAGGTAAAACAGTAATTCTGTAACAAATAAATGGTGCTGCAATTAAAGATAGGAATTGAATCGGTAGGAAAAAAAATGTGCCCTAATAGCTCATAACCAATAGACTAAAATTACATGTGGTCGTAGAATTCACTCATTATGTAATACATTAGTGAACCAAAAATCACCATGAAATGTGTGCAAGTAAATGCATACAATTAAAAATGCTTAAGATGATCTAAATAAGCCAAAATTGGCATACCATTTATGCCCTCCATAGCACCTTTCACAACAGGGCGAGCTGCAACATCATAGACAGCCTCGGTGGTTGTCGAAGGCCCAAAAACTCTGTCTGAAAAAATTAAGCAAATGGGAAACGGCCATTAATTATTAAGTAGACATAATGTTAATATAGCAGATAAATAGAATATAAATTGTGTGATGCCTTAATCTGCACAAGCAAGCTGTGTGATGGGTTAGGCCAGATTGATTGGCTGCGATTGGGAACAAAAATTATAATGAAACCAAAAACATCAGTGCAAATGTTTTCTAGTAACAGTTACAGGAAGTAGAAATTGAACTTATCAAAAAAAATGTTTCTACCAGGTTGTTTCTCCTTTTATTTTGCCCATGCGTCAACTTTCCGTTTGGGACTATTGCACCTCCTGGTCCTACCCATCTGTCTCCCCTTGTTCGTTTTATGGGAGAATTAAAGACCCAGTGGAAACCATATCAAGTCTTGTCTATTCTACCGAGTTTCTCATTTTACTTTGCTTGTGCATCAACTTTCCATTTGGGACTATTGCACCTCCTGGCCCTACCCATCTATCTCCCCTTGATTGTTCACAATTTGCAAAATGGTTCATCTGAAGCAGTGTCTCCGACTAAATGTTGAATGCTTCTACAGCCCAGCAGGTGAGTGTCCCTAGAGAATAGAGACTATTGTAGAGCACTAGAGCGAAATATTTCTGTAGAGTTCCTCGGAAAAATATTTCCACACTTGCAAATCAATGGTAACTTGAAAGTTTGAACAGCAGTGACACTGCAAATCAGAGGCTTGGATTTTGGAGAAGCTACAGAGACCTACAGTTCCCAATTTGGTGCAGCCACATCTCAGGGTTAAGAGTTCACTGGTTCACACTTCATATTAACATCCTGCAGTAGGCAAAAAAAGGATCTGTCCAACCTATACTTCCTAAGGTATGTGTGATTGTGAAGAATGTCAGTCTTCCAGACAGATTTCAAAACCAACAGTTAACAACAACAACAACATAGCCTTTCAGTCCCAAGCAAGTTTTTTTAGTTTTTTTGAAACAGTCCCAAGCAAGTTGGGGTAGGCTAACAGTCACTACTTAAGCAAGTTTAATAATCACACCCGCTCGCCAGCGTCTCACGCGGTGATGTGGGGTGCAGTGTTGGTGGGGCCCTCCAGCATTTAATTCCAAGCAGGAATCCGGGCAATAGCAAGTGCTGCAGCTCGTTTTGATCGGTTCTCACCAGCTTCGTTTCTTTCTCTCTTCGTTTCTCTCTCGCACGTAGGATTTCACCGGCATCTCACCCATTATTAAACTTGCTCTTATTTTGCGGTTGTCACAGTGACTCATTTCATGCTAAAGTTATTTGGAGTCACTGTACACAAGACCAGTTCAATTAAGTGTGCATCCAACAAAGATAAGGTTAAATGTTGGTATACATGATGTTCCATTGCACAACAAAATAGGAATCATCTAAGGATGTGATTGCTATTTGACCATGATGATGACATGCATTGCATCTGGGAACACAACTTTCGAACATCTAAGGATCCAAAACAAATTGGAAAGGTGCAGATGAACTAATGCTGCCAGAATGAAGTTTGTTTCATCAGCCCAAGCTATTCAAATAACAAAAACTCACAGGACACTGTAAGCTAACCAATCAAGATTCAACAACAAGCAGCAAGCAATACTTTATGATCAGCTAGAAAAGGTATAAATGGTGCAAGCCTCATAACAGTGGCTACATATTAACAACATATGCTTCCATAGCAACAGATGCCTTCCAAAACAGTAGACCATGTCCTAGATTTTGGTTTCATAATGAAGCCACGTCTCCTTTCAAAAAATGAAGCCACATCTAAGCTCATATGAACATCTCCTTTCAAAAAATGAAGCCACAAAATACTAATAAGAACTAATTTCAGAAGTTCATCAAGTGTCCGAAGCCCCAAATTAGAAAAAGGCTCGAGAGTGCAACTCCAATGCCTATAAAATTGCATATATCCCCAATCGCACTACCTGCATTGCACGATTGGACGAAGACGGAGCTGAAGGAAGGCTACTCACCGTAACCATAAGCCGTCGCCGGGTTGTACTCGCACCGCACAAGCCGATCCCCATCCGGGTACCACGAGATCTCGTCGCCGCGCTGGAACTCCCGCTCGCTGCAACCACACCAAATCCAGCTCAAAACCACTTCGTGCGCGTCCCAACCCTACTCACAGCACAAGGCGAACAGATCCGAGCGACCCCCTCCGAGATCCCCCACCTGAGCGGGCGGAAGCGGATGGTGACAGAGATGCTGTCACCGGATCGGGAAGTGTCCTCGATGACGAGCTCGTCCGCGCTGGGGAACGGCACTGGCGCGAGCACGGGCGCCGGCTCCGGCGCCGGTGCCACGGACGAGCGGCGGCGGCCGGGGGTGGTGGACCTCGAGCTTCCCCCGCCCCCGCCGCCGTAGTAGCTGGAGCTGACGGAGGACGGGGACGAGCGCGGAATGAGGCGGCCGGAGCTGAAGTACGAGCTCGAGGAGGAGGACGCGATGGGCGGGCGGCGGTGCCCCGCGGAGAACGGCGAGCTGCTCCGCCGCGACGACGACGACGACGGCCGCGACGACATCGCGCGAACGCGCGCGGATCTCGCGGAAGCTTCGCCTCCCCCCGCTTGAGGCGACGCTGGCGCGGTGTCCTGCTGCCGCAGCCTGCTGCCTGCCTGCAGCACGGGGAAGGGAAGGGGGAGCGAGCGGAGAGGGAAGGTATCGGGAGGTCAGAGGCTTCACATGGCCTGCTCCAAAAGAGGTGAGCGGCCACGGCGTCGCGGGATTTTAAAGCGAGACGGCAGGAGGTGGGAGGCCTCGGCCCCTTTCTACTGCCGCAGCTGCTGCCGTAGGCTGCAGGGGCGTCCCGCGGAGGTGGGGGGACCGCATGGTCCACGTGGCGGGGAACGGTGACGCTGACGTCTGTGCCCCGCTCCTCCGCGGGGCCCGCGCGCCTGGCATGGCCGGTGGGGGCTCCGTAATTTGAACTGGAGGGGACGGGGTGGGGGGAGTGCGCGTGGTGGGCGGGAATAACCGCGGCGTGTCTTGTTTCCTGCGGAAGATTTTAAATTTTCGCTGGGAAAAGTGCAGCGCGGGGTCCACAGGCCAGAGAGGAGGCGCGGAGGGCGGCGGTGGAAAACCCGAAAAAGCGGAGGGGTGAACACGAGCGTTGGCACTGCACACCCCACACGCCGCGGCTTTTCTGGGGACGCAAGCGATCTGCCCTGCCGGGCGGCGCCGCACCCAGCACCCAGCAGGGCCGCTGCGCGGCGTGGCACCGGCACCGCTAGGCACTAGCCGCTGCTGCTCCCGGAGAGAGGGGGGTTTCTGGTTGTGGTTGGTGCCCGTGGTACCCCAGCTTTGGCTTGGTTTTATTTATGACTTTGTTTTTATTAGATCTATATGCGCTTTTTTTGTTCTCATTGCGATTTTGAAATGTGATTTTAGGATGATGACAGGAAGCTGTGCTTAGTTTATGGATCGTAGTATAGTATACTAGTCGGTTTTGAAAATGAAGGATGGTGACAATGATTGCTTTTAAGTGCTCTTAGACATTGGCGATTGGCGTTACATTTGAGTTTGACCGGATACATTATATTTTGATATGTTTGAAAGGTAATATTTTAAGCATTTGTTGTCTTACTCACACGGTTTGGACATTTACCTCCAGGTTTGGTAGATGAAGTCGTTTTGACATGATTTGAGTCAAACATTGGGAATATAAATCATGAATAACTTTGAAGTTATTGAGTTTAGAAATGTGAAAATTACATGAATAGATTTGTGTTGCAAAATACTTTCATAAAAGTATACATAGGTTAGTTTTTAACAAATATTTTTATACAAATAAGAAGTCAAAGTTGTCTTTGGAGACCGCGTCGTTGTCCTAAACGACTTCATTTACCAAACCTGAGGAGTACTACATATGCATGATAGACGTATTTCATACTCCATTCATTTTTAGTTATATGTCGTTTTTTTATTTTTCTAGATACATATTTTTTTACTATGCATCATGTATATAGAAAGAACTAAAATGACCTATTGAAACGGAGGGAGTAATAATACCCGCTTGCTTATTTACGATTAAATGAACAATAATAAGTTACATGGGTTAGAAAACATTTCTTTTGTTAATCCCAAGTAATCAAAGATCAAATTTACGATGATAATAGATAGAGAGGATAAGAAATATATCATGTAGATTTGATTCAAAGATAACAAGGTGGGAATTTTATGGTTTATACTACTATCCAAGTAAAAATGCCTAGATATCATGTGAAACATTTAGAGAGAGTGAAACTAATGCCTCTTCGAAAGTGCAAGCCTAATAAGTTCTCCAGGTCACCATGCACATCAAGAAGGATATTTACCAACGATGATTAGCATTCATACTATTCCTTAGGGGATACTTTTGATATGCAGTTTCCTTTATGTGTTTTCATAGTGATACCCCCTAGCTTTCAAAATTTTAGTTTTCCTCCTCTTAATTGAATGCTTTTTCCAAAAGAAAAATGCTGCTACTGTATTTTTAAAGTCATGTTTTCACCTTTCAACTATGCAATAGTCTAATTCCAAACCCCAACTACAAAATCGGATAAAGAGAGCACCCAACCATCAAAACAGGGCAAATTTAGCCCTTGGGTGGTTTCAAAAGTAGTTTTGTATTTTTATAAAATTGTAATTAGTTTATGATTTATTTTAAAAATCATACTAATGCATTACAATTTACAAATTGGAAAACTATCAAATTTACGCAAAATATTTTTTGAAAAATGCAGCCTATATGTTGGTATTCTACTTGCAATTATTTGATTTCTAGTTGTTCGTGTTCCTTGTGTTTTATTATGAGCAATAAAACATTTGATGTAAAAAAATCCAAATATATTACTGACAAATAGCCTACATTTTTAGAAAACTTTTGGTGCCATATTCATATTTTTGGATTTGAAATGAATTATTTATAAATTTATAGATGTTGTTTTAACCAAATATTTTAATTTTTTAAAAATGCAAAACCACCATTGAGACCATCCAAAGAGCCAAAGTTGCCTGGTTTTGATAGCTAAATACCCTCTTTGTCTGTTTTTGTAGTTGTGGGTTGAAATTCAAACTTCTACAGTAGTTGGAGGGTGAAATATAACTTTTTCCCTTTTTTAAAAAAGCTTGATCACTAACTGGGTATATAAAAAACTCGCCCATTCACTTTAGAAGATAACGGTTTTTTCTCTAGAAAAATAAAGTACCTTTAGTTTTCTGAAGCTCTGTGCCTAATTCAAGAGTCCAACCACTTTGCCAAGTCATACAACGACAGTGCGACACAAAGAAGGCCCGCTTGCTTCATTTGCGGAATTTTTGGTGCAACGATCACGTTTGAGATTAATTTAATAATGTATCATGCTTTGTTTATTAGATGTTTTTTATGTGCACAGTACTTCGAAAGGAAGAAAATACAGCGACAAGCAGCAGTAAAATCTGGAGTGGATTTTGGTGCAATAAAACATGTGGAAGGGAGAGAGCAAGGCACTAAAGCACGACGCATAACATGGTTGTTGGCGAGTCGTCGTCCTAATGCCAAGAATCAAGCTCTGTCTTTAGGCATAATGCTCGATCAGAACCTGATGTGTGTGTGGGCAAGACGCCATGATGCCAATCAGACGTGTGGTCATATATGCTCTCAACCTTCGTTCTGCTCTCGCCCCACATATATTCTCACCCAAAATGAACTGTGTGTGGCATGCCATGTGTGTGACCACTGAATTCACGTTGAGTTGTTGCTGTCCACTGTCCAGAGACTGAAACAGCACAAGTGCATACGCAGACATGAAGCTGAATCATATGATATGATCATATGAAGTCCCCGGCACATAATTTTCCAAACCTGTGATGAAAAATAGGACAATAAGGGATAATGGATCTTGGGCACATGGTGCCAACCACTGGTCGGTCAAACTCTGCAATCCTCCCTCCTATACAAAACTGCTGCAGCGGGTGCATCTGAGAGGGGGTTCTTTTCCTTCCACATTAGCCACCTGCGTCAGTATCACTGCCATTTAAGTAACCTTCCCAGTAGCACACTAATTTAACCTGGTAGTAGGTAAGCAACCCATATGCGTTATTCAATTCAGCAGTAGATCAAGACAAGAGCGAATCACCAACCAGATGAGGCCTCCGGGCTCACTGCCAGCTAGGCCACACACACTAGTATCCAATTTTTCCAACTGACACCAGAACAAACCAGTAGGGTAGCGACATGATTAGCAAGTTTTCTTTAACCCTGCAAGGCTGCAAGGCAAGGGAGGGGAGCATGCACACAGTTTTGTCTCTCTGCACTCGCTGAAAATTCCCTTCCACTGATAGAGGCATGTTTGTAGGGTGCGCGCGCGTGTATACTTGCAAGTCACATGTGTCCATCATGCCGTAAAATATTTTTTGCTGCCGCGGATTGGAGGGAGAATCAGCCATTGTGTCATCTTCTGTAAATTTTCAAACTTAAAACCGACGCAACCGTCAAAGGGGAATAAACAAAGAATTCGGTTTGTGTAAGAAACATCTCAAGAAACAAAGGACAGTAGGAGTAAGATTCGTCTGTAGTTTTTTTTTCGCACCAGGCTTCAGGATCACTTTTTTGCAGCGCAACGCAAGAGATGTGAGACATCGGGCATGCGTGCAGGGGCCTAGCCCAGGGGCCCTGTAGGACCACGGCCGGGGGGACAGGCAACAGGAGAACAGAGAGAGAGAGGGGCGAAAAGAAGCTACGGCGAAAACAGGCCGCATGCTTTTCAAAAAACAAAAAACAGGCCGCATGCACTGATGCACGTACGGCCTTTACAGCGCGTGCAAGTACTACAACGTTAATCGGTGCATAAATGCGCGGCGTACCTTACCGCAGCCACGACCACGATGCATGCCTACACTATTCATTTGCACGTCGTGGTTGAATCTCCCGCTGTTGCTGTAAAATCATTGGTGAGATTATTTTGCTCATTCCTATTCAAAGATACTACTGGTAGGTAGTATTTGGCCATCCTTCATTTGATTGCCTTCCCCACACATCAGCAATCGATTGTTCATCATGGGAGTGAGCTTATATACGGCAATTCCCATCAGCTCTCGCGCTAGCAAGTGTGTAGAATTATTGGTAAGCGAGCAGGACTGCCACATGCCGACGACCTCTAGCGTAGTACTGGAAGGAGATCCTCATGATGCTAGGAGATGCCAAAGGCACAATAAATGGAAATACTAACGGACAGGGACGTGGAAAGCGCGAGCTCCGCCTGGGAGCATGAAGGGCTTTGTTTTAGTTGTGTAAAAGATTTTGCCAACACAATTTTGGCAACTAAGAGCTTGTTCATTTGGCTGGTGGTGATTTGTTTTAAGAGAAAAGTATTAGTTACTAGTGACCGGCTTGTTCTGAGAGAAAGTAGCGGTGGTTGGTGCCTTATAAGCCACACGAAAGAGCGTAAAGAAGCGCCCAAATTAGGAGGCGCGGCACGTGGGTCACGGTCCCCACGGACTGTTGGATCGAAGACGACGACACCGGATTTTCTGCTACGTGCAGGTGCAGTGCCCGCGTCACTTTCAAGTTCCCAGAGCTTGGGTACGCTACAAAACCCATCCCTGTCAAGCTCCAAGCCAAGACCTCGCCGTAGATGTTGAGGTTGAGGCACTCGAGAGGCCCTTTTGAGGCCCATCTCAAACTCAGAGGTTTCGCAAGGATTTCCGTAATGCGCGCACAGTTAGTTTCCTTGCAATTCCTGCAAGAGCGTTACGAACTTTATTTTCGTGCTATTCTTCAGGTCGCTCGTTCTCGAGAAGCAATCGCTGGGAAGTGTTGTGTGCTGGCTGCTGAAGGTCAAGCCGGACACGTCGGGAGCTCGAGGCCTCCTCGAGTGTTCCGAGCCTTGCACGTTACTCTACAAAAAGGAAAGGGGGGAATTGGAGATATGGAGCCAGTGGCAGTGGAGTGGACGGCGTCCGATCTCTGATGATGGCCAGGCCAGCAAGGTACAGTACACACTACACAGGCGCCGTGTCTGATGAGGGTCGGACTAGTGTGACTAGTCAGTGTCGCCTGGGACGGATTTTTGCTGTCTGTACGTGGAAGATTCCATTCCATCGGGTGCGGTGCAGTGCAGGCTTGCAGGGTGCGCCAGGGCGGCAGGCACGGTCGATCGTCGGGACAAGCGGAGAGAGAGCAGCTAGAGTATCTACGAGAAGGCCTGGCCTGGCAACGCTCTCACGTCGAACGCGAGCTAGGCTGCGACCTGCCCGTGCTGCCGTGTCTCTGTCAGCCAGGTGGTTTCCTCATGGACCGACCAGTCATGGTCATGCCAATTGGCAAAATTGGCAGTGCCAAAAGAGGTTAATCCGACGAGCCCGGTTTGGTGGCAAAATTTGGACACGAAGTTTTTTGTTTTGTGTGTTATCAGCAACGATCGTGGAGAAAACGGACCGCGAAATTGGACATTCCTTTCCGTCCGTGGACGAGGAAGGCCCATAACTACCGTGCCTTGCAAATCCAGGCCCATTAGCTTCGTTTCGCCGGCGTGGTTCAGAATATAGTTACAGGCCCAGTTTCCGTCTTGTTGTTTTTAGATTTTTTTACTTTCTTTATTATTTTCATTTTTGCCGCAGTTTCTCCTAATTCAGGGAACTCGAGCCCTTGACTTTCCAAAACCTGATCCAACAAGTTTATCACACGTTCAGATGCCCGTTAGCCGGCGCATCGGCGTGGCTTTTTATTCCGACACGATCGCCGATCGCATCAAATCGAACACGACAAATTGTTCAAGACACGACTCTTGGCGACTTACACAAATAATCCACGACACAGACCAACACAGTTCAAAGCACTGGAGACGCATGCCGGCCGGCCGTCCTGGACGAAGCAAAACGGCGGGGGCTTATTGTGACACGGTACACGTACCGACTTGACACTAACACACGGAACGAACGCACCAGCACCACGGACACGATCGACGACGTGGCTGCAGGTACGTACGTGGAGGAGGGGACGGAGACACGGCCGCTGGACAATGCTCGTCAGCGGCGGAAGCTGCGCTGCGCGCGCGGGGTCTCGCCGTTCTCGTCCCTGAGCTTGACGGCGGTGTACACGCCGGCCCCCGCCAGCGCGCCGAGCGTCGGCGCCAGCAGGTAGATCCACAGCTGCCGGTAGTTCCCCGCCGCCACCGCCGGCCCCAGCGTCCTCACCGGGTTCATCGACCCGCCCGTCGTCGGCCTGCAAGCAGCAGCAAATGCCGGCCAGTTCTATTAGCCAGCGTAGACGCGCGCGCAGCTCGTCAGCTCACCAGCAGGCATCATGTGACGCGACAGCTTACCCGGCGACGAGGATGTTCAGCGTGACGGCGGCCCCGACCGCGATGCCGGCGAGCTCACCCACGGCGCGTGTGTCGGTGGCGACGGCGGTGACGACGAAGAGGAGGTTGAACGTGATGATGAACTCGGTGAAGAATGCCTGGGCGGTGGAGATGGTGACGTCGGGCACGGTGACCCCCCCGGAGAGGAAAGGGTGGAAGACGCCCTTGAGTGCGAAGCTGGCGCAGATGGAGCCCAGCACCTGGACGGACACGTAGGCGGGCACCTGGAGCCAGGGGAAGTGGCGCAGCGCCGCGAAGGCGATGGTGAGGGACGGGTTGAGGTGCGCGCCCGAGATGTGTCCCGTCGACAGGATGATGATGGTCACGGCGAGCCCCGCGCACGCCGCGTTCCCGAACGGGCTGATCGCGCCGCCGTACTTCTGGTTCACGATCGGCGCCGCCGTCGCGAAGAAGATGAGGATGAACGTGCCCACGAACTCCGCGCCCAGCTGCAACCATCAGAACGTAGCAGTCGGTTGCTGCTGTCAGCTACAGGAGTTTGTTAGTTCATCACTTTTTCCAATCAATGATCTTATCTGAAAAAAAAATCGGAACAACACATGCAGAATCGCGTATGATTGCAAACGACGAAATCAGCGCAAAAGCATTGGAGCGTCCGGCTGTCATTCAAAGCTTAAAACGACGTACATGACGATGTCGCTGTTTTCCATCAAACCCAATGATCGTATGCATGCCAAAATCCAATTGAACACCACGGTCGTCCACAGTGCTCCATCATCCATATTCATTCAGCCGTAGCCTTTTTCTCATTGCGTCGCCGCGGGCCAATAATTCCGTGATGATCGTGTCAAGCCAACGACAGATTGGACGGAAGTGACCGGGGCGGGAGAGCCAAAAGCAGGCAACCACTCTAGTCTAGCTCGTCACGGACGCCTGGAGCGATCGTCCGGTCAACTTTGAGTTTTCGCATTGGAGATAGGCCTTTTCTGTCGGGTCACGTCCGAGCAACCTTATCACGAAATGATTGTACTACTTGGGCACTTGGCCACCATTTCCTCTGGTTGGAAAATGCTGTAGCTTCTCGTCGATCGATCGAGGCAATACTTTTTTAAAAAAGAAAATCAACAATGCTATTAGGCTCGTGTGTTTTCAAACTAAAGATTACGGACACGACGTGGCTACGATCTATAGTACAATTCTTTGCTCACATGGAGCTTTTTGTTTAATTTTCAAGTACGGGAACTAGACCTCGCTTTTTGTCAAGGGCTCATGACGGATCACTTTTGCACTGCAGAGAGAATGTGATTGCTCTCGGAAGAAGAGGGAACTGATCAATGAGATCTGGCAGGGAAAAAGGTTTATTAATAGAAATTGGCAGAGAAAACAGACAAACGAAACGAATACGTGCTGGGTCAGCAAGAGTTTATATGTCCTAGAAAAATGAAAGTTGCGGATTTCGCACGCAAGAACTTGTATATTCATCACACGGAAAAAAATCATCGATCTGTTTGACATCAGAACACCTTATTACTAGTATATATGATCGAGTACTTAAAAAAAATGGCATGTCCTTATATATGTTTTTGTTTGGTGATAGACACTTAATATTTATTTACTAGTATAAATGATCGAGTACTTTTACAAAATTGGGGTGCCCTTATATATGTTTTTTTTGTGTGTGATAGACTTCAACTCAAGCTTCTCCGCAATTCACTACGTCAAAAATGTTGGATCCAACACACAATTTAAACAAGTATATCATTTCCCGGGATTGGTTAAGTTAACCGGAGAATGCATATGTATGCATGAAAGAAGCTGAATGGTGGTTGGTCAGGGGACATGATATGGTGTGGACTCGCACGCATCTGCCCCGGTTACGCACGGTCGCCGCACGGTGGTGGGCGCTGCCGTACCAAGCCAAAAACACCCCCGGCAACTTGGTGTGATGAAGGCTGCAGGCGGCTTGGAGACCAGGCCATCATGAACCAAACTACTCCTACGTTATACTACCTTTCCTTTAGCTGCAAAAATATGCTTACTTATCGATTGTAAATCATGCTCGTGTAGCTGGTGAATGGTATAGTAAACAAAATGTTCAAAGATTTTTAGATGCCTGTTGAAGCAAGATTCCTAGGCGCTTGAACCACTTCACCCTGGCACAGCCTGCCTCTGCATCTGACCGTAGGGAGTGGTTGGTGTAGTGAGTAGTGACAGCCCTGCACCAGATCCAACGTTCGCCTCGTCACCCTTGTTCGTTTCTACTAGCTGCTAGCTTGTTCGTATAGTATTAATTCCAGAGAAAAATACTAACTGGGCTGCAAAGTTTTATCGTACCGTTTTTTTCTTCTTTTTCTATGTATCTAGGTATATACATCCATATCAATGAATAGTAATTCGAGACGGGCAGTACTCCTACTTCGTATGTAATACCGTATAGGACGCACGTGGTAGTAACTAGCTAGGGTGCACAATTTTCAGAAGCATTCAGCCTGTTCGTTTGGCGGTGCTTGATGGTTGGTCTTGGTTTGTTCCGATAGAAAATCTTCTTTGGTTATTGTCATACTGGTTTGTTATGAGAGAAAATCTGCATTCTTGCAGTGGTGATAAGCCAAACGAACAGGGTGATTGCTTCGGAAACCCCCTTTAAACTGAATTGAAACCCAACCATCGTTAGTGGTGATGATGGTGCTCTTTTTGTCTCGTGCAGTGCTAGTTGTAATCAATTGTTGAATTTAGAAGCTAGCTCGATGCAAATAATCAATTCTTTTTATCGCAAAAATAAAAACAATCAACAAACTGCTTGCAATGAATCCACAGGTTAGCTGCATCATTGATCCTTCTTCTAGAATGCAGAACTCAAATGAATAGTTCGTAAGCGCCGTATATAAGGTCACACAAGCAAGTTACCAAGAACTGAAAAGTGGAAACAGACACCAAAAAACAGTCAACAGCTGGTGACATGGATCGCCGACATTTTTTCTTTAAGAATCACTACCGTCAGGGCCGCGTTGGTACAGGCTTGCAGACACATGACTTTTGTAACGTAGCATTGACCTACTACAGTATAAAATACGAGGATCCATGTATGTCTGTACTTAACAGCCAGGCATAATGAACGCGGAAAACATCATCGAACAGAAACTTCAGAGATCGGACGCTTACGAACAACAAGAAAAACAAGCCGCGCACACGCAAAAGAAAAGAGTATCGCGCGCGAAGAGAGAATTTTAAAAAGACGAAGGAAAAGAGAGCAAATGCAAAAGAACGGGGGACGGGCATGTGCATGGGCGGCGTACCTTGCGGGTGAGCGAGACGTCCGGCGCGGGGATCTCGACGACGCAGGTGTGGGTGGCCACCCCCCACCCCTCCACCGCCGGGAGGCACCTGCACCGCGGCATCGACTTGCGGTCGTACGACATCGAGCGAGCTGAGTCCACCCGCGGCCCGTTGGAGAACAGCGGCGCTGGCGTGCCCGGCGTCGCCGGCGCCGACCCGTTCGGCGGCGTCGACTCCGGCTCCATCACTGACCACCTCGAGGAGGGAGCTCTCTAGCTGTTTACTCCTCTCACTCTCAAACACTCTCTTTTTTTTTTGTTTTTTTATACTACTGGACGAGCAGCAGAAATGGGAGATGACGGGCTACTACTAATTACATGATTTGATGTTTTTTGCAGGGGTAATGCTACGACAATGGCTCCAGCAGGATCGCTGGACCGCGACTGCTGATGGACTCGGCTGCTGCTACTAAAGATTCATGCTGGATTTTCTTCCTACTGCTACTTTTTTTTGTTTTTTTCAGCTGGGCGTGTCAAGCAAAGGTAGTGGCGAAACTTACATGATCCGGAGGCTTTTCTTGATTTTGTGCTAAGGAATCAGTGGGGGTGTCTCCAGCCTACCAACTTACGCCTCGCTTCGCAACTTTTTTTGGAGTTTGGATGAAGTGGACTCTTTTTTTTTGTGATTTTTTGGGGGTTGGGTTTTGATTTTCGGATAGGGACTGCGTTACATGCTGCAAAGGTTTTTCTCGAGGTTGCGCTAAGGCGTAATGATGGGCAGGAAAGCGGTGCGCAGTAGGTTTCTCACAAGAACAAGATTAATTCTTTCTCTGTCTCCGGATTGCTAGAAATGTATGAGCAGAGAGAGACGCATGCGGAGGAACAGCAAGAACTGTGTGCAAGAGATGCTATGAAGATGCAAAGAATGGCGGCAAGGTGAGGCGAGGAAGAAAGGATGCAATGCAAGAATGGAGAATGGGCAGGTGGGTGGTGATGGGTTTGGAGGAAGGGGGAGGTGGTGTGGGTGTGTGGGGCTGTGTATATAGAGGCTGCAGACGCACATGAGGGGGATGGATCGAGGTCAATGGCCTCCCTCCACTTGAGGCTGCAGCTGCACTGCAGCACCTCCCAACTGCTCTCGAATCGTGCAAAATTAAAAAAAAAGATAGATAAGAGCCCCGGATGCATGGCGTCATCTTGATTAATGAGCGCTTTCAAGTTTCCTGTTTGTTTAAGCCAAAGACAGATAAAGCAAACCGGAATCGAAGCTGCTAAGGTCTACTGTTTGGAGGCCTGGATAAGTTTTTCTTTTTTAAAAAAATACTTAGAAGGGTCAGAACTGAGCAATCTCAATGGGAATTCTGAAAGAGCTATGGGGTACCAATGTTGCTGGTAGCACTAGCAAGTTTTGTCACCTCATCAGAGATGGTTGCTCTCCTCTTGAAAAAGAATTGATCTAATAAAAAGAAAACTATATCAAATAAGCTTTTATTGCATACTACTCGTACCGATGGCTTTACCTGAAGACTGGCTCCCGCATGAAAGCGTTGAAGAAATGGTACTGACCGACGAGGAGTCGTACCAGAACGATTTGAATATGCTGCCATACCGTTTCACCACCAATTCACTATTCTATTAGTTCAGGGGCTCATCATTACGCTCTGATTGATCTGGAACCCCGGTTCCGGTGAGAAAAAAAAGATATTTGGCGCATCATGTGCAATCTGATCGACGCTGCAATGGAAGACGCATGAAACTTATTTTTGTGCAAAGAAAACTGAAGGTGACCTCATGCAAAGTAGGACTGTAGCATGTAGGAGGAGCATGAGAAGAAGCCCATCCGAAGATACCGAGCATAGGGGTATGAAATTGCGTTTGTCAGGCTGTCACCTAATCTTGCATGTAAATTAGGCCAAAATAATCTGCCATGTAGATAAACTGCCCCCCGGGAACGTATGGCCCGCATGTCGGTGACTGTTCGCGTCAAGATTTCACTCTGTCCCTAAATATAAGCATTCATTGACTTTTTTAACATTACGTTTGATCGCTCGTCTTATTCAAAAAATTTATGAAAATATTATTTGTTTTGTTATGACATGTTTTATCATCATATACTCTCTCTGTCCCGCAAATAGTGTCCAATTTAACTTTTGTCAGTCAAATTATTTGAAGTTCGATTAAATTTATAATGAATAATATGAATATTTATAACATTTAATAAGTATGGTATGAAAATATGTTTCATAATGAATCTAATATGAGTATACATCAGAAGTATTATATATTTTTATATACACTTAGTCAAACATAAAATGGTTTGACTGAAAAAAAATCTAAGTGGACACTCTTTGCCGGACGGAGGGAGTATATTTTAGGTATATCATAATTATTTTTACATTTTCACAAATTTTTTGAATAAGATGAATGGTCAAACGTGCATCATGGAAATCGAAAAATGCTTATGCACGGAAGGCACTCCAGCCCCGACAAGTCGCCCGGAGATTTTCAGCCCCCACTGCGCTCCACTTGATCGCGTCCTTTTTTGCTCTTTTCTCGCGGCGTTTCCCTATCCGAGTGCGGCGTTGCGAGAGGACTGTACGTGCACTGAACGGATTGCTACTTGCTAGCCAAAAGTATGTAAGGGGTAGTCGGTGTGCGCGTACGTGGCTCCGAGCTAACTTGTGTGGTCAGGTCAAATGCTGCGCCTGCGCGCGCGCGCACTGTCCACACGATCAGTTCACACTTCAGGCCCCGGCGCCGATCCCGATTCGATCCCCAGCTGCAGCTGGTGTGGCTACTGCCTACTGGCAGTGTTTCAGAGTTTGATCGATCACACACGCACACATCGCGTTATCGTTATCCCTTGATCTCGATCCAAAGGCACGCACGTGATTGATTGATTGATCGGAGCTTCGAGTCGAGTACGCGAGGTTCCGTCGTGGGAATTGGATCCCGACTCGTAGGTGATGGAAAACCATTGACGGCTGACGACGAGCACCGGTGCTAGTGGCAGCGAGATGCTTCTTCTGGCTCTCTGGCGAGTATGTAGAAGCGCCCGTGCGTCCCGGTCTGAATGAACTCTGACGGCGCGCTCTCGGAGAACACAGTGTGATTCTCTAGGCTAGCCCAACCCAACCCAAACCAAATGGCACGTCAGATCTTGGTGTCCTCCGTATTGGTGCCAATCATTCGAGTTGGTTGATTAATCGCAGCAAGCCCGCAAAAGCCTCCGGCTTATTAAACTAACGCTGCTAACTGCCGGGCCAGGAGAACCATCGGTGGTGCGTGAAGCGGTGGCGCGATTCGCCGCGCCGGCGCGCCTTTTATTCCTCGAGCCTGGCATCAGCATCAGACCGAGCGAGCGGAAACCTAGGTTAGCTGCTAACACGGGCACTAGAAAAAAATGATTAGTATATGCATATACAACGTGGACGAACAGTTTGCCCCACTGATAGGAATATAGGATCCGCGCTTTACACTCCACGCCGAATGAGCAACCGGGCCGGCGCCTCCGGCTCCGGGGAAGTTCAGTGAACCGGAGCATCTTGGCTTGCAGAAACTGAAGCCCAGGAAAAGCGCATTGCAAAAGCAGGAGGAGCTAAATCTAGCATCCTATACCACTTGTGTTATGAAATGCGATACGAGGTAAGCTCTTTCCTGATCGCGCGCGCGAACTCGAGAAAGAAGATGGTTGTGCCGGTTGTTCTCGGACGGCGAAGTTCGGCTGGTCTTGCAGAGGAGATCGTGCCAGCGTCGGCGGCGGGCACCTGCGACCGTCGCGGAAGAAGTTTGGCGGGCGGGACGTGGCGTGGCGGCGCCGCGGCGGCACGTTGGGGACGATGCCTTGCCCGCCTTGGTTGCCTTGGGGCCGCTTGACTCGCGCGCTTTGAGTCGAGAACTCGAGACGCGGGCGGTGGGCGGGAACAGGATCGCCCATGCCGCAAGTGACTCCGACAGTCTCACGGCGGTGGTTAACCGAAGGAGATTGGATGAATAGATTCTGGCTTTCATGTGTGCTCTGACGATGTGTTTGCCGTGACGAGCGAACAAAGGTTGCAAAGCTCTCAGCTACTGCGTGCACGCACAACCTTACGTGCGCTCGTTTCGTTTGGCTACTGTGGCAGTAGGTGGTCTTGCCGCTTTTGTCACCGGCACAGCAAGGATCGGTACTGTTACGGCAGCAGGGGGGCGCGGATGGATGGATGGTGCCAGTGTTGTGTTCCCTTCTGTTCTGCAGCACCAGCAGCCACCAGGAGCAGGGCCGGCAGCGGCTCGGGCACTTTTGTTCTAGGCCATCAGTCCCGCGCTGAAAAGGGAATCCCCCCGAGGCCCCCCGCCTTCTTCCTTTACCCCGTCGATAGGTTTCGTTTCATTTCACCTCTGACCTGACCGCTCGCCAACTCACCACCGATAGTCAAAGATGATGGACACACATTATTGTCAGGCCTGAATGCCTGATGAGTGCATGCCAAGGGCGCGCGCTGCGTGTGCCGGGTCGGGCGGGGAGGGTCCCCGGCGTGATGGCGCGCAGGGGGCCGAGGGCGCGTCCCTTCCAGGCCGTCCGCTGCGATCCGCCCGCATGGGGGGCAGGGGAATGATGGACCATCAGTTTCAGATGCCAAGCGAACAATCGAGCACGGGGTGCCTGCCCCGATCTCCCTGTTTTCGGCAGGGGCAAAGGTGCCACCGCCACCTCACTTTCCCTCGGCCTGGTAATGGTACCACACCGGGAGCGGATCGGACGGAGCAGGTGCGGTGGCCGTGAACGAGGACACGGCGGACACGGCGAACTCTACATGCAGCCTGTCGCCCTGTCCTCGTCCTAGCGTTTCCGTCGTCACAGTGACGGGCTCGCCGAGGCCACAATAAGGCGTGTAAGTGATCCTCAATCTGTCGCGCGGTCATGTCTGCTCCGGCCGCTCTGTCCCGCCCGGCAGCAGGCCGCGCGCATCAGGACCAGAACTGAGCCTGCCGCTAACATCGCATGGCGATCTGATCCCATATACAACATCGGTCGAGGTCATCAAGAAAAGAGCCGCGCCTGCTTTAGCCCTTTTCTCAGCACCCGTCAAATGTCCGACGGCGACGGATCCTGCAGGCCGCCTGGCGAAAAGCGCACCGGCGACGATGCCATGGACACGGCCACCCGAAAGTCGCCGGTAAAGGTGGGAATAACAAGAGGTCCTCGCCAATTGTCATCGGCAATCTTCTTCTTCGTCGGGCCAATGATGCCCATGGGAGAAATGAAAAGCGAGCGGGAGAGAATTTGGGCTCGTCGTGGGGGCCAGGTCCAACAGTGGCCCAGGACGGTAGGGACGGCCAGCCAGCCAGATGCTTGATCGCAGCCGCCGCAGCAGCACCCAACAGGCAGGCCATGGTGTATCGATTTGTCACCGGGAGGCACACGACAGGCGGAATGTGATGCGGTTGTAGAATGATCATTTGATCGGTAACGCTGCACATGACTGCCTCTGATTAGGATCTTTTGGGTGCTAATTATGCAGGTTAAGGACAGCAGAAGAGCGGTGTGTGAGAGATCAGAGCATGTGCAGCAGGCCAAACGATTTGCTGGCGAGAAGATTCACACGGGACAGGACAGCGCCTGTACTTTTTTTCATGGGACGGGAGAGGCGCGCGGGGCAGGCGATGAGATAGCTGGGGTGGTCTGGTGCGGCTACTGTGCACGGCGACCTCGAGCGGGAGAGGCTAGAAACGCGAGCACAGTGGCAATGCGGCATTTCCAGAAGCCTGAAATAGCTAAAGCAGTAGCTGAAATTTAGCAAAAAATTGCTACTTTTTCAACTCTCTCCATCACATCACATTAAATACACCAAAAGGCATATGTTCGGAGCAATAAATGTAGGTAAAAAATTAACTAATCACATAATTCTGTTGTACATTACGAGCCGAATCTTTTGAGCCTAGTTAGTTCATGATTAGACGATATTTACCACAAACAAAACCAAACGTGCTACAATGTGATATAAGAGTTCGAAACGTTGAAAAGGCTAAATTTCAGCCTAAACAAGGCTCTGCCTGTGATTGCTAAAAAAATAGCTGCCTGTGCGTGGCGGCCTGGGCCAGGGCCCAGGGATAATGGATGTAAAGAGGCATGGATCGATCATTCAGCCGATCGAGCACCAGACCGGGCATCAGCTCGATCGATCAGGATTCAGGCACACATGCACTGCCGCACTACGCGCGCATAAAGGGCACCGGAAACTGGCATGAGTACGTGACAGCGGGGAAAAGGAGAAGCTTGAGGCGGGGAAGGAGGCGGGCAATGCTTGGAGGTGATCAAAAGCGCGGTGGCACGGGCCCCGGCCGGCCATGGAGCGGAGCGACGAGCGACGGTGGCCTCTGGATTTCCCTTTTCGTCGCCATTGGTCGTCGCCGGACCGCCCGGGCCCTTTTCGCCCTCTTTGGAATTCGCCGATCACGCATGCGGCGCGGCAGAGATACCTGACATGATGATCATCGCGCGGTAGTGGGAGACAGGGGGTGAGGGGAGAGTACTGCACGGCTCCGCCAGGGACAGGGGGTTGCTGCTTGGGTAGCGTTGAAAACCAATCGACAGTGAGAGCAATCAGCCATGGCCGTCGCGGCTCGTGTTCGAGAGCAAATCGCGGTTGTTCGTTCCACGACGCAAACCCCATCGGCCATCGACTCGCCCGGGCCGGCCGGCTGCCGACAAGTCCGGCTTCGGGTAAATCCATCGCGTCGCCGCCGGTCAGATCGCGGTCGTCGCATGCAGCAGCCTAGTCATAGCGTGATCGAGCGGAACGAGCCGAGAGCACAATGCAGACATCATGGCGCGACCCTCTGACACGACGGAACCGCGCCAAAGGCCGTCCCCCCGGCGCCCGGGCCGGCCCTTTGCTGCATACGCACGCGTGGCCGTGTGCCCCGGCCGGCTCGCTTGCTTCGGCCGCACTTCGCCGTCGGCGCCAGGCGTGGCGACGTGACGCCGGGTCGGATCGATCCTGCCCGTGCGCCGGGCGGCGAGCTACTTAGCTAGGCCGGGGGCCGGATGGGAAAGGCGACGGCATCGCCGCGCCAGCCGCTGCTTTTGGCCTACGTGATCGTGAAGCTTCTTCAATTCACTCCGGATCACCGGAGAGGAGGTGGTGATTTGATTTGATTAGGGACCAGGGTTCACAAAACCGCGGTAACCGGTCGTTTACCACGGTAAACGGTCTAATCGAGCTGGCTCGGTTACTAAAACCGACCGGTAACCGCCCCTAATCGTATCTACAAAACTGAGCTTTTCGGCTAACCGGTCGGTTTGGTCGGTTTACCGGTCCGGTTTCGTTGAATTCGAAAACCGCTACTGTAGCGGTTGTTAAAACCCTGTTAGGGACCTGAGAGCAACTCCAACCGTTTGACAAATCAACTTGGCATCCATCTAATTTTGGCAAAACAAGAAAAATTGGCCTCCAACAGTTTGACAAACCAACTTGGTAAAAATAGAAACTTGGAAAAACTCACCTCCCCACGTGCATATATGCGCGCGCGGATCGTGGTTGCCATCGGTGTTTCCCTCTAGGTGGGAGGGTGAAAAAGAAATAAAGAATAAAGAAGGATTCCTGATGTAAGTTTTTCAAGAGGTGGAAGGGCACAAACATAATTTTGTTTCTCTTAGGATTCCTGATGTAAGTTAGATCTGGATTTGACAAGCGAATTATGCCAAACTGTTGGAGATGAACTCTTTTTTTACTTTGCATAGCTTTTTAAGAAGTTGGCAAAACATAAGATTTGACAAGTAAATTTTGGCAAACTCTTGGAGATGCTCTGACCACAGGGAGAGCCCTCTCCTTTTAGCGTTAGGTGGAGAGCCCTCCTTAATTAGCATCATTTCCATTTATGGAAACAGCCCCATGTGCGCCAACCCCCTCCTCCTTTGAGCATTTTCTATTTTAGTAAATACACATGGGGAAAGCAAGCGGAGCACGTTCAAACGGCTATTTGTGCGGAAAAAGGGGGCACTGCTAACCAGCGACCGGTCGCTAGGAGCCCCCCTAGCGACCGGTTCTTTCTCTCTGCGAGTTTCCATTTCGGAAACAAAATGTTCCTACATAACTTTCTATTTTTGAATATCATAACTTGTACATATAACTTTGACACATAACTTTGAGTTATAAAATTTTGTCGGATAATATGAGCATAAGTTTGATGGCGTGCATAACTTATATGTACAACTTATATGCACAATTATTTGAAGAATAACTTGTGTGTACAATTTTTATTTTAATAACAAGTTGTACACATAACTTTTTATGGAAACGATATGTGCACATAACTTATGAAAGAAGGAAAAAATTATTAAATGAAGAAAAAGAAAAAAAGAGAGAACCGATGGGGTCTGCGCACATGGGAAGGTGCGGGACCCCCGCTCCCGGTCGGACGCAGCAACGCCCCGGTTGCTCGATTGGTTTTGCCGGAAAAAGGGCAGCAATGCCACACACGCATCCAATTGATTTCGCGAGATTTTTTTGCAGTTGAATCATTCAGAAATACGAAATACCTTAAAAAGACCTATGGATTCAGTCCAGATAAGAAAAACCCTAGATATGCCATGAATCAGGAAGAAACATCAAAATATCACATGAAAAAGATAAAGTATAGGGCAGCATAGGATCTGAAGCACCAATAAAGGGAATTATCCAAGTTAGCATCCTTCTTATCGAGGATACTATCGGGGACAGCCATAAGGGTCCCCTAAACAACCAGGGAAAACCCATTTACCTTCGTATAAAACAAACTCAAACGAACCTAAAAGCACGCGTAAGATAAACCCACGGCCCCACGGCCCACCAGACAATCGGTCTAGCCACCCTCGAGCGGAACTCCGCTTCGCTTGAGGGAAATGGTGCCGCGCTGGTAAAGCCCCGCCTCACTCGAGGGCCGGTCGCCTCCTCGGGTGAGGTTCCGCCTCGCTCGGGGGCTGGGCGCCTCCTCGAGCGGGGTTCCGCTTCGCTCGAGGACTGGACGACCCCTCAAGCGGGGAATCGTCTCGATTGAGAGCTAAACGCCCCCTCGAGCAAGGCTCCGTCTCGCTCGAGGACCTCACGGGCCCGCCGCTGTCGGTGTTTTAGACTGGCAACCTACCAAGGGGAGTACCCGAGGTAGATGAATGTGGCCTCGCCGAGATCGGTAACTCGAAGGAAGAGACACGTGGCACACAATTTAGACAGGTTCGGGCCGCGAAGTGCGTAATACCCTACGTCTTGTATGCTGCGTAGCTCTGGATTGATTCGATGTGTTTACAAGATGATGCGTATGAGAGAGATAGGGGTCCCTGCCTCGCCTTATATAGCCCGGGAGGCAGGGTTACAGGTCGGTTTGAGAAGAGAGTACTAGTCGGGTACGGCTAGGAGTTCTCTACATAGTGCAGGACATGTACAACTACCTATCCGAGTACTTCTCCACCGTAGTCCTTGCGCCCCACGCCATCAGGTGCCGTGTGGCACAAGTCGAGCAGTCCCAGGGGCCCACCGAGTAGTCAGTCCTGGTACCCACCGAGGCAGTGGGCCCAGGGAGGTCCATACGACAAGCCCCTGAGTACTTTGCAGTCGAGTAGGATAGTTTCGAGTACTCTTGACGGACTTGATGAGTAGTCCTCAAGCGTCACCAAGTACTACAAGCTAAAAGTCCTCAAGATTACTTGAAGCATCCCGAGGCTGGAAGGTACTCCAGCTGATCCTTGAGTAGTCTTGAAGTCTTCTCGAGTAGTTCCCAAGCGTCCTCAAGTTCTCCTCTTGAAGGTCTTCAATAATACTCGCTTTGTCTTAAAGAAGAAACCATATGGAAAATGCGATTCGAAGAATCGCATTCCATATGGAATGTAGCCCCCGAGCCTTAGGTCGAATCGTATATTCAAGCTGAGGGTCAATCTGAAATTCCGCCAAGATTATCTCGCCAAATTCGGAGAAAAAACCGAAGGACACGTGGCACGGAGCCCCCGAGCCTTGAGTTGAGTACTTCCTCTCGAATTGAAGGGTCATCTTGATTGTAAAATGTGTCCTGAGTTGCTCTGGAGTCTTGTCACCACCCAGGGATTTGAGTAGATGTAGCCGAGCCGCCGAGATGAAGCGCGTCGACTACTAGAAGTTGAAGGGTCAGGCGGCTGCCGCTGAGTCAGCTGTCGATACTTATCCATCTGGCTGTCACCGTGCCGCCAGTTAGCTTATAAATAAAAGCCAAAACCCTTAGGGTTTTCCATCCTCCGCATTCCCAGACATTTGAAATAGATCTAGCCAAGAGTTAGCCACCCGAGCACACTGCCACTGCACCCTAGGCTGCAAATCCACGTGCACCGCCGCTGCTTGCCTCCGAAGAAGCCCCCGAGCGGATGCGAGTGAAAACCCAGTGCATTTGGAGGATGAAGTCTTCCCCGTCGAAGAGCATGAAGACCGGCGCCGGGAAGAAGAGATCCCGTGATGAGGTGGCTGGATTCGCCCAGGGGTCAACACCGCCAACCTCCCCCCCCCACCCCCGCGCCCGAATCCGAACAAAGAATGGAAGAAATCCAAGGCGAAGACCGAAGACCTGCTAGCGCTAGTGAGCAACGGTTTCCTCCGGGAGAAGGAGATGGACATGTGGCGCGCCGCCGCACGAGATCAATACCCAATGGAGAAGAACCCCGAAGAGATCCCAATGTTCGCGCGGTTCGTGGAGCGAGGGCTGGCTCTCCCGGCGAGCGACTTCTTCAAGGGTCTCCTCAAGTACTACGGTATCGAGTACTTGAACCTGAACCCTAACGAAATCTTTCACGTCTCCGTCTTCATCCACTTCTGCGAGGCCTTCGTGGGGATCAAGCCCCACTGGGTGCTGTTTCGAAAGTTCTTCCGCTTGAAGTCGCAGCCGAGCGCCAACGACCCAAGAGTAGTCGGAGGAGCCGACATCCAAATGTGCGAGGATGCCGCCGAGCAGTACCTGTCGTACAAGCTCATCGACTCCAACTAGGATTGGAAGTCAAAATGGTTCTACATCACCAACCACCACCCGGAGCCGCTGAAGCCGAGCGGGAAGCAGCCAAAGCATCAGCCCTGGCGGAACACGGAGCCAACGATGCAGGAGGGTATTCAACTACTCGAGCTGCTGCAGAAGATCAAGGCTTTGAGAGAAGCCGGGCTGAGGGCCGAACACGTGGCCTTCAGCTTCGTGAAGAGGAGGGTACAACCGCTGATGGCACGTGATACCCTCGGGTACCAGTATACGGGCGACAACGACACGTCGAGGATGCCTAGTAATGAGATTGATGATGACGACATCATCGAGAGGCTGGGTAGGATCTTCAAAGATATGCCAACATACGTACCCTGCCCAGTCCCCGAGTACTCCGCGGCTCGTCCGCCAAACAAGGTTGGTAGCTGAACTTATGTCTTTGAGTACTCATTGTATTGTAGTAGTCGAGCTCACCCAAACTGTTTGATGCAGGATGATCGGATAAAGTTTGTCTCCGACCCCGCTTCTCCTCCTCGACTTGTGGATATTCCAGAGGAGGGCAAGGGCAAAGACAAGGAGCGCCGTGAAGTCGGCGAGGGTGACGACACCATCACCATAGAAGACACGTCCGACGAGGAGGACGGGGAGACGCTTCAGTAGCGGTTCCAGCTGCGGTCCAGGTTCAGCCGACCTGGGTTGCCTCACATCCCCCTTGTCGAAGATCCACCGGCTAGCCTGGAGGCTAGTCTCCCGGCGCTGCCACGGAGGCCGCGTAATGTGGCACGCAAACAAGTCGCCAAGAAGCTGAAGGTGACCGAGACTACGTCTCAAGAGGTGAGCTCCTCGAGTAGAGTAGTCGAGTACTTGACTTGAAGTATTCTGTATGCTGACGAATGACTTCTGAGTTGTCGCAGCAGATTGCCTCATCCGACCCTGTTGAACAAGGGAAGGAGAGGACTGGGACACGGTGGGCGGGCCGGCTGAAATGAGCCGCAGTCCATCCCCCACCGTCGAAGAACTTGTGTCGCGGATGACACAGCGGTCGACTAGAGTTGTCGAGCCGCAGGCGCCGGCTGTGGAGAGCAGGCCGGAACCGAGCACGACTACTGGTGCTGAAGAACCGACAGCAGCTCAAGCTGAAGAGGAGGCGCCCGCCGAAGCCGGGCTTGTAGATATCGCCAGCATCCTTGGCGCTCCGACCGTGACTGTTGTCCGGTCTAGCTTGTAAGTGAAGACCTTTCCCGAGTAGTACTTGCAGCTTGGTAGTCTTACTTGGTTGACCACCAATCTTGTACCATGTAGGATATCAACTGACTTGTCCTGGGACGGAGATGAACCCAGCATGGCGGCGGCTGAAGAAGTTTCCGCGCCTGCCGCCGAGGAGTCCGCTCCCCTCCCTCAGGCCGAGACCGTGGCGCCGATCGCAGAGGCTACGCTGCCAGAAGCCAGCATAGTAGAAGGTGAGTACGCTGCAGTAATGCAGCCTTGCTCGAGTAGTAGTCAAAGCCCCCGGGGAACTGATCCCGTATGTCTTGTGTTGACAGGGGCGGAAGTCGAGGGTAGCACCATCCCCGAGGCTGTGCCGGTTAAAGGCGTTGTGCCGGTAACCGAGGTGGCCACCGGAGAAGCAACTGAGCCTATGGAGACAGCAGCCCCCGGGGTGACCAAAGAGGTGCGTGGAGATGACCTGCCGGAGGTGAACTTGGAGGTAGTCGTCCGTTCGCCAGAAATCCAAGACGCGGAGCCGATCCGTTCGGCGCCGATGTCCGAGGCCACCACGACTAGTCGAGATGGACTCGAGCTTTTGGCGGATGATCTTATCAGCCCGGCAGTGGTAGCTCGCAACTTGGAATCGATGCGACGAGCTGAGCAATGGATGAAGGTACGTGACTGTACCCTTGAGTAGTCGAGTTCCAGCAGAACGAGTACCCAAGTAATAGTTGTTGCCTTGTGCAGGATGTCGTGGAGAGATCCCGACAAAAGTCTGACATGCTCCAGGGGTATGGCGATACGGTGCTTCGGGCGGAAACTTTGGAGAAAGAAATCGCTAAAGCCAGGAAGCACTCCACCATGCTCTAGTCCAAGCTTGATGGCGCCTTCGCCCAATACCACAATGAAGTGCAAGATATGTAGGGAAGAGCGATGAGCTGGTCCGGAAGAATAAGTCGCTGCACCAGAAGAACAAAGGTATGCCGATGCCATCTTGTCGAGTACTTATTGTGGGTACCCTATAGTAGTCCGACTTCTCTCTTTAAGTTGTTTGCAGATCTTGAGGCCTGCGTGGAGCAGCTGAAGGCATCGGAGACTGATATGAAGAATCTCTTCTACTGAGAGAAAGATGCACGCGAGGTACTTGAGTATGATTATAAGCAGCTGGCCCATCAGTGTTGTACGCACATGGAGCTTCGGATCGCCTCAGACTGTGACCTTGTCAACTGTTATAAATCTCCGCAGAAGCTTGGTGAAGACTGCGAGAAGCTGCGAGGTCAACTCAAGGAGCTTGAAGAAGCCGCGCTGCCCATCGCTAGGCTGCTGGTACCTCACCCGGGCGGACCAAAGATTACTCCATTGGTCGACCGGCTGAAGGAAGCCCCCGGTCGTCTGGCGATGTATGTCAAGCATCTGGCGAAGTCCATCCCCAACCAGGTCTTAGCATTCATGAAGTCGTACTTCCCCAAGGCCCCGGTTGATGTAGTCGCGGGTGGACTAGCCGCCAACTGCACGGATGAGCAGTACACAGAGCTTCTGGAGTAGATGGCGCCAATCGCTGAGCAAGTCGCGGAGAAGCTAAACCTCCAGTAGTTGTCCTGTAGGGCTAGCTTATGGCGACATATGTAATATAAACAAAGTTGTAAGAAACTTGTTTAAGTAGTTATGAAAATACTTCCATGAAATGAGTACTCGTTGTCGCGATATATGTATGTGGAGTGCCCATCTATGGAGTTGTGGGCGAGTAGTGGTACTCGTCAGTAGACCCGTTGAGGGAGCCACAGTATATGAGTTGATCGATAATCAAACTTTATTACTGAAAGAGTACACCTGGATGGCTAGGGCCGTTTACAAGTGTAGTCGCCAGGACCCGGAGGCCGCTTACGGCTGAGTAGTGCTAGGGCGCGTGGCCGCTTACAGCTAAAGATCCGTTAGTAGCCGTATAGGCTGGATCTAAGAGTGCATGGTCTCTTGATAGACCGCTGCTAGAGTCCTTGACGCTCTAAGCAGCCCGAGTTCCGTTAGTAGCCGTTAACGCTGGAAGGATCTGGCGCCGTCAGCAGTGCACACCCAAGACCCGAAGACAAAGGTGTCGTCGCGGTTGAAAGCGGCGATTGGCTTGATGAAAACTGAAGCCGTCGAGTTCGCCATGAGATCTTCGGCGAGATCCCCTACCTGGCGCGCCAGCTGTCGGTGTTTTAGATCGGCAACCTACCAAGGGGAGTACCCGAGGTAGATGAATGTGGCCTCGCCGAGATCGGTAACTCGAAGGAAGAGACACGTGGCACATAATTTAGACAGGTTCGGGCCGCGAAGTGCGTAATACTGCCACACCCTGAAATTTCCAAATTTCAGGATGTGAATAGAACGAATAATTAAACAACAATTCTCTCATAATTTTAAAATTTTTTCAACATTTATTTTCTTTACAGGAAATATAGCATAGGAAAAATTCTTGTTTGATTTTCTAAATCAAATAAAAAGTTGTGAGTGTTGCATTCATGCAGAAGCATCTTGGTGTTTCTTGAGTGCAAAAGGTTTCAAAAATGCGTTTAGGAGCTGTCCTAACTCTCGCGAGAATTTTCCGGCTTTTCTGGAATTTATTTTTTTCTCAAACCTTAATCTATCTTCTACAACCTCTGAAATTCTTTCCATGAGCTTCAAGTATTTTATTTGGCTCTACCGTGCTCTATATCATCTCCACATATTTTCTAGCTACTCTGATCTGTCTTCTTTTCAAGATCTTACTCTACATCAATAACTTCCATGGCTACATGCATTATCTTTTATTTCCCTTTTCTATTTCTTTTTATCCTATCGTCACTTCCGTCTTGGGCCCAAAAAAAACTCACGTCAAAGCCTCCCTCTCTATTTTCTTGCACCCATGGGCTCGATCTGTCAGCACCCTTGGATCTCCATCTCTAAATACCAGATTTGAGTTGAGATAGTAACCCTGCCATATATATCAAGATGAGCACACATAAACCCTAGTTGCCTTAGTTTGCAAGCCGCCGCCAAGGCTTAGTCTTTTATTTCCCTCGTGGATCTTGTCCTTCCTAGCTTAATGCAATCTCCATGTTCAATCTGTGCTGCTGGCCGCTCCCTGATCCGACTTGCTCTGCAGCTCCACCGTCACGAAGGACTTCAATCGCCACCATCTATCTGTTGCAAATCCGGCCGGTTTGCGCAACCGTTGACTTGCTTGGGTGGAGGCCTCGTTCGCCGGACGTTGCCATTGATGCACCACGTCTTTGCGAAACCACCCTCCGTCGTCCATGTGTGCCAGTTCTTGCTTCCTTGCTGCTACTCGTACGCCCGTCGTCAATCATCTTGCAAGGCAGAACGACTTCATTCCGAAGCTATATCCACCGGCCATGCAAATCTATCCGTGGTAATTTTCAATGCTCTTAGTAATGTGCATGGTTAATAGCTACTACTCCGATCTATAATCTCTTTGTTTTCCCGTTGCAACAACTTCGCAGCCGCAACCCTAGCGCGACGCCATAGCCGTCGCTCAACCCCTTAGCCGCCGGCATTGATCTGCGTCGTCTTCACCATTCTATAAGTCTGCTGCAGCGAGCTGTCGGCGCACTTGAAGTCGTGTCGCCGATCACGTCATCGTCGCCCGTCTCTGGCCGAGCTCACCGTCGAACGTTGCTGGTGAGAACCTCCATATACATCTTCTCATTCTCTGTCCTCTATCACACTGATCCGTGCAAGCCTTCAATGCATGCACGTATGAATCACCAGCGACGACGTGCTCGTTAACTACTCATGCATGCACAACCATCTTTATCTCTAATCCATGCATGTGCTACTATGGCCGTGCCCTCTTGTTGTTGCATCCAAATATTACAGGACGACATAGCAAACAGATGGCATGCACGTTCCATCGTTCCTAATGCCCTAGCTACATCTTCGGAACCACCTTCCCCGTCTGTACAACAATTATAGCGCAAGCCATGAAGTCCAAGCAAGACGACAGTTGTAGAAATTAAAGAGGTGCACAGGTTGGTGCTGAAGCAAACAAGCTAGCATCGTTCATACATCTTTCCCTTGCCGGTGATGACATCATTGTGACCTCATGCTTATGTGGTAATCAGGACTTCTCCTTTAACAAAATAATCAACACGTCTCCTTTGTTTCTTTTGGTAATGTCTTCATTGATCATCGTTAGGCCTTGCAAATCACTGATCTATAGTATAATTATTTATTCATCCGTAAAATCCTTGCTCACGTCGTCTAATCTATCTATCATTTAATTTCTTTTCTTGATTATTGCTCATGGAGACATCATCTTTATGTCATATTCAATCAACTATCTTTTTCTTGTTATTAAAATTCATATCCTAGTCTATTCAGTTTCGACCTCAGTAATTCTTTCAGTAACATGTTCCTCCTAACGCGTAGATTAGTTTTGTACCTTTATAGTGTGTTTGTGCCGTTGAATAGTTCGCTTCACCATAACTTGTGCGTTAGCATGTGTATCACTTGTTACTTGTTTTAATATTAAAGATGCATGTTAATCTTGACTAATTCTTATTTAATTGGTTTTCTAAATAAAAGTGATTAGGTTCTACTTCTGTTTTCTTTAACCGTGGTTTAAATTGTTTAATTCTTATTTATAACTAGTTTTTATAAATAAAAATGCTTAGTGCTACATATCGGCTTTCATAATATTTTTAATATGATTAATGGTATTATAATTATCTTTTCAATATTAATATGCTTAGTTGAACACGAAATATAAAGTTATTCGATTAGATTCTTTCACATGCTTTGTCTTTTAATATTAATTGTTAATTGGATATAACTTGCACTTAAATATCTGCTAATAAATATGAATAGGTTTACCGTGTTTTCTTAACTAAACATAACCTGCTTTGTAATATTCTTGCCACATTATTTTATAATTAAAACATATGAAGCATGTAGTCTCTTGTTGTTTGATAATAATCTTTCGATAGCTTCGACCTTAGTTTCGTTTTCAGCGTTCCTTGCGTTTGCGTAACCATAGAATTGAGTCTATCATTTAGTGCGCTCTTTTAAAGCTTTTCTTATGATTGGTGCATTGTTCTTAGTTATACTTGTTGCTTTGTATGTTGTGCCGATGTTTGCTTCGAGTAGAAGATGGATCGTTGTTCGTTGCTTTGAAGATAAGGAGTTTCAAGAGAGCAAGTGTTGAAGAGCAGTAAGAGTAGTTTTTCGTTGGAGAAAGGCAAGTGTCCCTAACCACCTTCTACCTATGCTTTATTACAAGAATACTTTTGCATTAATTGGAACATAGAGCGACCACCCAGGAAAACAGTACTACCACAAGACATATGGCTCTGTCTTGGCCAATTAATTAGAAAACCTGGTGTTAGGTATGCTTTACCCAAAAGGGGTTGGGGGTTGCCGGTAGTTGGTGTATAGCCCGGCCCTCAGACTGATCTGCTCTATGGTAGCTTCGCAGCTGAGAGAGGTTTATGCATTGCGCTGTCAAGTAACCTAGCGAGCAGTCTGCACCAGGGGATCTTTGTAAAGGCCTCGTAGCGTCCCTATGCAATCACACCTCGGTAGTGTGGTATGGTGTCTTGCAAACACCGCATGGTTGGGTCTAAAGTTCTTCGGGACTTTTACGCGACTTGTGGGTAAAGATGTACAACCTCTGCAGAGTGTAAAACTAATCGATTAGTTGTGCTCACGGTCAAGAGCGGCCTGGACCCTCACATGATTAATAAACTTAAAGATGGACTTTAAATCATTTCTGGTTAGTTTTTGTGGCCTTGCTGAGTACCAACCATAAGTGTACTCATCCTTGTTTACTGCTGCTCAGAAGCAAAAGGTGTGAAGCTGTTGAAGATGATGATGCTAGGCGTACGCGACCCCCGCCGATTGCTTGTGGAGTTGGCACCTCCGTTTCTAGGATTGAGCTGTATAACTCTGATAGAATAGTAAGTTTGTTTATGTTTTTATACGAATACTGTTACTGTTATTCACTTATGTCTACTATATGCATGAAACTTGATCCTGGCATGCATATAGGTATGCACTTGGTTTGCTTTTCTAAAACCGGGTGTGACAAATACCCTACGTCCTGTATGCTGCGTAGCTCTGGATTGATTCGATGTGTTTACAAGATGATGCGTATGAGAGAGATAGGGGTCCCTGCCTCGCCTTATATAGCCCGGGAGGCAGGGTTACAAGTCGGTTTGAGGAGAGAGTACTAGTCGGGTACGGCTAGGAGTTCTCTACATAGTGCAGGACATGTATAGCTTCCTATCCGAGTACTTCTCCACTGTAGTCCTTGCGCCCCACGCCATCAGGTGCCGTGTGGCACAAGTCGAGCAGTCCCAGGGGCCCACCGAGTAGTCGGTCTGGTACCCACCGAGGCAGTGGGCCCAGGGAGGTCCATACGACACCCGCTCCCCTGGCAGGAGCATTTAATGCAGTGACACAGGCAGGCGCTCGGTTCAAAGGCGAATTTATGCCACGGCTCGCCTAGGAATCACGCCCCGACACTGCTCCGCCGACTCCCCGCCGTTGTGCGGCACTGTGCGCCATGGTCAGCAACCACCCCGTGGCACTGTACCACCCACTCCCATACGGTCGGCGCACCGCACCCTCGAAAAAGGACGGCAGAACCCTCGAAGGGAAGACGCACGACTACTCCACGCCCGTACGGGACGACGCCGTGATGTCAGGCCAGTGGGAGTGGTCACCTCCGTCACCATCAGCCCTGTGCGACCATCCCCGCCATCGCGACGCCATCCCGGCCACTGCATCACCACCCCCGACGCTGTGGAAGCGTGCGGCGACAGGACACCGCCACGACGACCACTGTGCCCCGTACGACCTCACATCAACGGCACCCTCGAGTCCTCACATGGGCAGCCCTCGAACAGGCGACCTCTACGCCGCCACCCTCGAAGCCGCACCTGGACGCGCACAGGACGCGCCATGACGCCCCGCTGGAAGCAAGGTTCGCCAGGACGGCCGTCTACTCCATGGCACTGTACGCCATGCCTCCATACATAGCTAGAACAGTGCGGCACACTTGTAAACTGCTTCCTCCTTAGCCTTTAATGCACTGACACACGCAGGCGCTTGGTTCAAAGGCGAATCCATGCCACGACGCGCCTGGGAATCACGTCCTGGCACTTCTCTGTCGACTCCCCGCTGCAGTGCGACACTGTGCAGCATGGTCAGCAACCACCCTGTGGCACTGTACCACCCACTCCCGTACGGCCGGCGCACCGCACCCTCGAAAAAGGACAGCAGAACCCTCGAAGGGAAGACGCACGACTACTCCACGCCCGCATGGGACGGCGCCGTGACATCAGGCCATTGGGAGCGGTCACCTCCGTCGCCATCGGCCCTGTGCGACCATCCCCGCCATCGCGACGCCATCCCGGCCACTGCATCACCATCCCCAACGCTGTGGAAGCGTGCGGTGACAGGACACCGCCACGACGGCCACTGTGCCCCGTACGGCCCCACGTCAACGGCACCCTCGAGTCCTCACACGGGCAGCCCTTGAACAGTGACCTCTACGCCGCCACCCTCGAAGCCGCACCTAGACGCGCACAGGACGCGGCATGACGCCCCACCGGAAGCAAGGTTCGCCAGGACGGCCGTCTACTCCATGGCACTGTACGCCATGCCTCCACACGTAGCTAGAACAGTGCGGCACGCTTGTAAACTGCTTCCTCCTTGGCCTTTAAAAGGAGGGGCAGTCCCCCAGCCGCAGGGGGACGACGGACAACGCTCACTTGCACGCTTTCCGCCTTCACACGATATTGGCACTTGCCTCAATCAGTACCTCTGGGTCCTGGAGGACCAGCCTCCTCTCTCGCCTCGCTTGTAGCCCCCCTCTGCAAGCACCACGGTGCGCCGCAATATAGTGCCCCGAGCACACCCCTGCTGGACGTACGGCCCCGGCCGGAACCAGGATAAACTCAGTGTCACTAGTTGCTTAGCGCCGGCCATCGAGAGATATATCTCAGCACTTCTTACTAGTTACTGTCGGGACTACTTTCCGCACCGACAGATATATAGAAACACAAACTTCTAACACATCAATTCCATCAGTTCACCTTCACCTCCATAGATTAGGACTGAAATAAACTAGCTACATGCAACAGATTTATGGGTTTCACATCCTGCATCTACATATCATTACTTGTCTTTATCAGTCTCGATTTGCATCCTGGAAGAAGCATCAACAATTTTATGGGTTGTTCATATAATGCATCCATGTATGTATAGCTCCTAAACACCAAATTTAGATTCCTGAATTGGAAAGCAAAAATAGATACAAAGTTACATTCGGGTCAACAATTTAGAAGACAACATACATATGTAGATAGAAAAAATATGTTAAATACAAACAACAATTGCATTGTCTTGTTGTATATTCGTTTGTCACCTATACCTTAAGGTATATGAGAGAGTTAATTAGTACATATTTCCTATAGGGAAAATTAATTGCTCAGTGGATCAATTGTGTAAATATCTATGTAAATGAAGCCAAATGCAAGGAGAAAATTGTGTAGAGAATGAGGGCACTTATTCGAAGTAGCAACAGTCCCTTAAGACAATCAGGTATGTTGACATGTGCAATGTGTTTGCAAATATTGCAAAAGAAGCAAGCATGAATGAGAAAACAACGGGAATTGTGAGGAAGCACATGGTTGATATGGAAGGTGAGCTTAGGGCCTTTGAGGTGAAGAATTCTAAAAAGTACAAGACTACTGTAGCTCAAGATACAACTAGGAAGGTGAAATGACCCTTCGGTAGCTAAACCAAAGGGGCGACCCATTTTAACAAGAAGAAAGCTATGCTCCAGTCTAGATGAGGTGTAGAAGAAGATGAAGTATGGAGTTTGTGGTTCAATAGAATACATGGTTGACAAGTGTGACAACAAGTTGGGTAAGAAATAGCATGGAGAAAGCATGTATACAAGAGCATAGGTAGAGAAGTTGTATGTAAAAAAATCAGAAAAATGTAAGAGGCTAATGATATATATAATCTACGGCAATACATAGTTTAGTTACTTTCTACAAACATTCAAATTGAGATCAAATTACATCCTATATGATTCAAATGTATTCCTACTTACTTCCTGAATATTCAAATCACCACCTTAGTTACTTTCTACAACAACCAAATTAAAATCAAGCTACTTCAATATGATTCAGATGCATGCATAGTTACTTCCTGAATGTTTAGATTAGCACCTTAGTTACTTTCTACAACATTCAAACTAAATCAAGTTACTTTTGATATGATTCAAATGCATGCTTAGTTATTTTCCGAATGTTCAGATCAGGGGAGCTGCTGATATGGACTAAATAATGATGCAAAATGAACAAATTTCAGAAATCTACTACATATAAAAGATAGTGAGTTGCATCCTTCTATACAGTTAAAATATGAAAGGCCAAATGGAAAAGAACAAAAGCTAATGGCAAAATATTCCTATTGGATCTATCGACAATATGTAGACAATAACGCACGACACGGAAGTGCTTGAATAAAGTTGACGGCATAAAATTTCAAAACTAGTTACTTCTTATAACATTGAATATATGGTTAGTTACCTACAAAAAAGAATATATGGTAAGTTACTTATTATGAAATATGAAATCAAAATCAGTTCTTATGAGATAGCATATGAGGTTAAGTTACTCCCTTAAGCTGATCACCAGACATAAAGTATGATATAAGGGTGGAACATGAATAGACCAGATAATGAGATAACTTTTAACTCACAAGGAACCAAAAATAAGATAGTTACATTTGCTATCACATCTTGACATAGAAATATACCTACAGATCATTAAATAAGATCGTCAAAGAGCAACATAATTACACATTCTGTAATGCAAGAAAAAAGTTACTTCTTAAAGCATGTGTATTAGGTCACTTTACTTCCTATCTCTTTAAATAAATGATTAGTTACTTATAATGTGTTCAAGTCAGGGACATGTTACTTACTCTCCTTCATAAATGAATGATTAGTTACTTCCTATGCGTTTCAAATTAGCATCAAGTGACTTCCTATATCATGTAAATCAACGATAAGTTACTTCGTAGACTAGCTAGATTTGTAGTGAAAGAGTGAAAAAATAATTTCCAACTCAAAATAGAAAGAGTAATGAGTTACATCATATTTTGTTTGAGCAGACCTATTTCAAATGAAGTTGCACTAGAATTTCTTTAGAAAACTCTTCATAGTGTCAAAACTACTCTCCTTTATAACACATTGCAAAAATATTAAACAGACATATCAGAAGTTTGTGGTGGACCATTAGATATGCATGAAAAGTACCTAAAAAATGGGGGTAAAAAAGAGCAGCATAGTTACATCTAATACTATGTAAATTAATCATCATTTACTTCCTAAAACATCTAAACTGGTTAAGGTTTACTTCCTACAATGTGAAAAATAGTCACAAGTTACTTCTTCCAATATGTTTTAAAAAAAAAGAAACATGGTGCCAAATCACATGTAATCCAGTCACTTTGTCTTGTGTAATTCTATAATCAGTTATTTCCTGATGTGATCTAAGATAGAGATAAGTTACTTCGTGTTAAACTGATTAAAAATGTACTTACTATGTGTTCCTAAATTGATATGTTGATTATATATTTTCACAAGTGTAATGCTATAAGAATAACAATTTGTAGAAAAGATAAGGTGTGATGCTATGTAGTGCTTTCATGCCGAGAATTACAGGATCACAAAGGCAAAATCAAAAGATATGGACTTATGGTTTACCCCATGGCCACATTACACACTCCGGTAGATTTTTATTAGCATTATACTCAGCAGAATAACCTAACATCCACCACCTCCAATTACAGTTGATAGTTCAGGTTTGGTTTGAAAAACAGGAAGACACAGATCGACTAGCCTAATAAAAAAGTTGAGGTATGAATGCAAAATTCTAAAAAGGACGAACATAAGTAGCTGAAAGAAATCAACATGCACCCATCACTAAGTAACAATTACAATGATTATGGTTGCGCTGTTTATCACTAAATTGAGAGGCCTCTCTGTTTAATTTTTTAGAGCCAATAATCTTTTTCTCCAATCTCGGCGGGCCGATCATGGAGGTAGATCTGGAGTTACATTTTGTTGTTGTCCTTGTTGTGGTCAATAAGTAACAAAGGGGGCTCTCGATTTATCACTAAATCGAGAGGCCTCCCTTTTTAGTTTTTGCATTATATGATTGGGACATACCTGATGAATATGTGACAATCACTAGCTGTAAAGGGATAATGTTGCTCTATATGAACGAACATTGTCTTATCAACACCTTTAGAATGTCATAAATAGGAGGGACTTAACTTCATTTCTCAGGTGAATAAATGATTAGTTACTTCCTAACTACTCATATAAATAGATGCCTAGTTACTTTCTATTTGTTTTAATTAGAGAAAAGTTACTTTATGTATGGTGTAAATGAATGATAAGGTACTGCCTATGTGCAGTGTGTCAAAATCAGGGATATATTACTTTCTATCTCATTCGACAAATGATTAGTTACTTTGTAAGATCATATAAATCAAAATAAGTTACTTTCTACCCCGTAGTTGTAGTAGCAGATTACTTCTAACTTAAAATAGAGAGAGAATTGCAGAAGGTGTTAGTTTGTTTTTGTTGTTACTGAACCTAACACGTGTAGTTCGTGCTTGCAATTGAACTGTTCCGCATGGGTTATGAACATGATATGCAGTAACTGACAGATGCTAAACTACTGAAAATCGGTTATCTTAATCATATCCTAATCCTAATGTAACTAGAGACATGTTTTAAAACGCTACAAGACATGCTTTAAAACTTCACATCGGTTATCTTAATCAGATCCTAACACTAATGTAGAAGTTTGAAGGATCACAAACAAAATACTCAGAAAAAAATGTTGATCCCCACATGCACAAAACAAGAACGTGCTTATGACCTGTGAGCTGATAGTTTCATCCCATAAACAACACATAAACATGAACCAGTAGTACTAATGAGCAGGATCTAATTTGATATTAAATAGCAAGGTGACGAATGAGAAAGGGGTCTGGACAGACCTTAGGTCATCCGCTAACACCTTGTTGAAGGACAGACCCTGACACGCCATGTAGTCAACGGCACCGTCGTGGAGCAGTGGATAAGAGGTTCATGACATTGGGGTAACAGAACCGTCGGTGCCCCTCTGCAAGCCGTGTGTCACAGCCCTCAATGAAGATTCCAAGCAGAAGGCGCCCTGCAGAGGGAATCCTTCCTCCGCTCGACGCACGTCCCCTCCGGCCAAACATGAACGGCGTGTGACCTCCCCTACATTGCTGGTATTGCCCAGACTCACCTAGCCTCCGGTCCGCTCGCCATGCGTCACGGCCCCTCCGCCGTCGCTCGGTGCACAACACCTCTGGCCGGAGATTCGCGGCGTGTGGCCTTCCTGGCTTCCTCCCTTGCCGTCCCAATGGAAGAAGGAGAAAAAAAAGGGAAAGGGGAAAAGAACGGGTGAAGGGTCGTCGCCTGCTGGTTTTTGTGTGATGCCTCTTCCACTCGTTTTGGAGAGCGTGGCTGCGCGTCCGATCTGAAACTGACGAAGATGAGAAGGGGTCTCAGTGTAAGACTAACGAGAGAACCCTCTCCAGGTAGGATTCGCGTTTGATTAGATAGAGAGAATTGCATTGTTACCATGGTTGGAGAATGGGGGCCAGCCACGGAGAGAATCATCATGCGGGTTTTGAAACGCAAAACTAGTTTGGCGGGCGGTCGCTCCAAGCGACCGCGCCGCCCGTCCCCGCGCCGGTTTTCCTTTTTTTATTTTTTTTAAATTTCTTCTTTCAACAATTTTTCTTATATATAAGTTATGTGTACAACTCATCTTTTTTATGGAAAAAGTTATCTTGCACACAAATCGAAGTTTACTGAAAAATTATGCACACAGTTGTTGTTAGCGAAAAAATATACATACAAGTTATTCTTCAAGTAGTTATGCACACAAGTTATGCGATAAATTTTCTGCTCGAATCAAACTTTATCGCTTAAAATTATCTCGACAAAATTTATAAGTCGTTTACGCACCAGAAGTTGTATGTAAGTTATGATATTAGGAAATAGAAATTACGGAAGAAAACCGATCGTTGGGAAGGCTCCCAGCGACCGGTCGCTAACTAGCGGTGCCCGTTTTGAAAGGCAGTCACGAGTGCGTGCGTGGTCGTGTAGAACTCTGTAGTGCCGTGCCGGGCGACCAATTGGAACGTGTGCTGGCGGGACACTGTTGTCGGCGGCGATAGAGCTGTGGACTGGTGGTGGACTGCCGGAGTGCCGGTCAAATTGTCTGAACTTGTGAGGCCACCAGCCAGCCACAAGCCCACAAGGGATAGTGAGCAGTGACATGTACTCCTACGTGCTTGGGATCTTGAATCTCCTTTGAATTCTTCACTTTGTACGGCAGGCAGCAACCAACAGAGATTGAGAAATGAGACAAAGTACTGGCACGCTGATAAACCAGATCAGTGCGCAATCCAATCTGATTTCTGTGATGGGCCTCTATCTAAAAGACATTTGGCACGGCCCAACCCATAGTAAGTGTAAATCTTAATCAGCGATCTCGGCCGGCGGCAGCCATGTGCGATTGGTTGCCTGGTTCCAAGCCATCGGATGCAGCGTCGTTCTCTTGATTGGTTGTCTGAAGTGGAGACTGGGCCTGGTCAGGGCGATGCAAAAAGTGCCGCTTAGCCTGGCTCATCAGATATGCAGAAATCGAGCGTTTCTCCGCAGTCAGGCTCGCGCGTTGTAGTTGCTTGAGAGGGAAAAGTGAATTTGTGATTGGCATGCGCAACCGAACGGCAACTCCGTTGGGCCTAACTCATTACATGCATCAACCGAACAAAAGGGCACTGCATCTATCGGGCCTGGCCAACGCGACCAGCACGCGCAGTGCGAGCCAGGCTCCGGCGGTATCGAAACCAATCACGCCCGGCGGTGAGACGCAACCAAGGCGGTCCACCTCAGTGGATTCCTCCACCATCAGGCCTTGTTAAAATAAATGTCGATGCAGCCACTTCGAAGAATTCCAACAAGGCAGTGGCGGCTGCCATCGCTAGGGATGCGACAGGAAACTTTTTGGGAGCGTCGCTCTGGTGATTCGTGGACTCTCTGATCCATAGATCATCGAAGCTATTGCATGCAAGGAAGGTTTGGCATTGACGAGTGACCTCTTGGTTCAACACTTCAGGCTAGCCTTGGACAATATTAATGTGATCAGAGCAATCAAGGATGAAGGAATAGCCGCCCGTGGTCAGATCATTAGGGAGATAAAGGCTACAACAACACAGTTTGGTACTGCTGATTTTGTTCATGAGAACATACGTTCCAACATGGATGCTCATACCATCGCAAGAAGTAAGATTTGTGCTGATTTTGGTAGGCAAGTTTTGGTTGTTAAATCCTCCCCAAGATGTTTGTAACTCTTATAACTCTATTCATGAATAGAGAGTTACACTTCCTAAAAAACCAACAGTACAACCGACTCATAGACGGTGACGCTACGCTACCTTGGTGCTCGCAGATCGACGTTCCCGTCGATGACGAAGCGCGATGTTGGCTTCTGAATCTCCAGATCTATTTGGTCGCCGGTAAAACGCTGAAGTGGGCATTTCTTCTTTCTAGTATTTATTTTTTTGTTATTGTTTTATGAAACTTTTCTAGGATATCTTTTCTTACGTGGCTTAACCACTCGTTTTTTCTTTCACGGCTACAAAGATGCTGATGCCTATACAAACACCATCAGTCCAACACGTACGCTCGAGCAGTAGTCCCACATTTTCCCCACATGCACCGAGGATCTTGAGTTCTTCACACTCGGAAGCCCACCGATCATTTTCTTAGATTGCGTAGCAAATGTTAATGGACATCTGTGCGCGAGGACGCGAGGTGGCAGCGTGGCATCCGTAGGGGGTGGTGTGTAGTGTAGCACGTGGACAAACGGAGGTGAGAAAGGAAGACTTCAAAACCAGACAATCTCGAGGCATGAAAGCACGTTCACACGGGGATTAAGCAAGGACACGTCACCAGAAAAGGACTCGCACGATCGAGACACATTACTAGACAAATACAATGGGCCTAATCACCAGTAAAGCAAGCAGGCTGGCGGCGCCGCTGCCATCCCGGGAGCCGATGGGCCCCACGGGAAAAATATCAGAGGCTAGAGCCCAACGTGTTGCTATATTGCTACCAGCACGGCCCAACCCAGTTCACCTCAACGGCCGTCTGGAACTTTCCGCCGTTCACATTGCCTTCCCCCTTCCTCTCTTTCCTTCCCCAGCCTCGCAATCTCTCACCCAACGGCAAAGGAGTCAAGCGCACACCCGACACAGCCAGCCTTCGCAGCTTTTGCGAACGCAACCCCCGGTTCTTCGAGCTCGAATCGACTCGGGCGCACCCGGATCCAGGTATGGGTGACCCCTCTGCTCGTGCTGCAGCTTTGGCTCTCGATCTGGTTGTAGTTGGGGTCGAGGGGAGCGGTCGATTTCGCCCGGATTCGGGGGGGAAAGTCCAGATGAATCTGTGGGCAGTAGATTTGTGATTTGTTCGATTTCTGCGGATAGGTTATTGGATTCTGCGGCTCGCATGGTGATTACTACCAGGTTTTATAAGCTGCGCTTCTTATCATCCCTAATGTTTGCTAGTAGCCTCTAGTCAAGTGCGTGTAAGGTATGAGGCGCCGACGCGGTAGCCAACTTCCTGGTGTATTGCCTGCGATTTGCTGAAGTAGTGCGCTCAAGTGTGCTGGGACCTGGGAGTATCACTAGGGTTTTGTAGCTTGTGTGAAAGCCTGTCCTATCCTAGAATCGAATCGAGGAAGAATCTTCCAGAAAGATACCAAGGGTGGGTAGATTTCCCACTGCAGAGTGCTACTGTATTAGGTTATTAGCATCACGTGTGGTGTTTATATCCATAGATAGCATAGATAGCGCTTATGCTATTTCGTGGTGTAAATATTTGCTTCTGCTCTAGTATTGTGTTTGTGCTGTGAATTCCTGAACTGAAGCTTTTGCTTTGACTGCAGTGGAGATGAGCCGCGCGCACGACGGGCACAGGTCCTTCTTCCCTGTCGGGAACCCCTTCAGGATGATCCTTCCAAGAGGATCCCACATGTCGCCGAAGCTCACCGAGGTGCTCACGTCGTATGAGGATGGCTTGGCCTCAAGCTTGAGGAAGCTCAAGCCAGAGGCTGCCTCGAGTGTGCTCACCCTGTCATGGATGAGGCTTGCGGTGGACTGCTTATCGGAGCTGCACACCAACATAGCGACCCTGATCACTGAGCTGGAGCTGCCTGTCTCGGATTGGGATGAGAAATGGGTGGACATTTATCTGAACAGCAGCGTGAGGCTACTGGACATCTGCATCGCATTGAGCTCTGAGCTTGCTCGGTTGGATCAAGGGCAGTTGCTGGTGCAGTATGTCCTGCATGTTTTGGACTCTGGAAACAAAGTGCCGTCACGAGAGCAACTCAATAGAGCTGAGGCGTCGCTTAAGGAATGGATGGAACGCTCAAGTGAGAGGTCTCTGAGGCTTGATAATTGCTCGACAGCATTACAGGAGCTTTCTGGGAACCTTCGCTTCATGAAGGTTAAGCATTCTGCTAAGGGGAAGGTGCTCATGCGAGCATTGTATGGAATTGAGGCTGTTACAGTCTTCATCTGCAGTGTGCTTGTAGCCATACTGTCGGGAAGCTCCAAGCCTCTGGTGGAGTTCGATATCCCTGGGAAATTTGGTTGGTCTAACACTTTCAATGATCTACATAAGGCCATAAGTGGTGAACTTAGCAGACAACTATCCAGAGGTAGTGTTGCAGCTGTAAAAGAGCTGGAGGAAGTTGAGGTATGTGCTAGACAGCTGCATGCGTTGACAAGTGCTGCTCAGCTTGAAAGAAATAATGCCAGTCTGGCTGATGCTGTTAGTCATTCAAAGGAAGTGGTCATGTCAGATACTACCACCCAGGAAGGAGGTCATGAGGATAATTTTAAGCTGACTGAGGACACTAGCCATGAGCATGAAGTAATTACGCTTCAGAAGAAAGAAGAAGGAATAGATACGGCCGACATTAAAGAGGATGGCAAGACTATCAGCCATACAAAAGAAGTGATGTTGCTTGAAAGAACCAGTGGCGGAGGACATCAAGATGATAACACAAAGCAAGTCACTGGTGTTGGCAGTGAGATCAGTGGCTCGGAAAGGAGAGAGGAGCTGCTGAACTGCATCTCCAGTATGTCGAGAAGTGCCGAAGGGCTCCGGCTGGGGTTGGACTCGCTGTCAAAGCAAGTCGGGGACTTCTTCCAGGTCGTGCTTACAGGCCGCGATGCATTGCTCTGCAACCTCAGGATTTCAGATGGGAGCAAAGTTGCCACCGAGGTTAGGTCTTAGACTGTCAGTATGCTACACCATGTTTGTGCGTGCCGTGTAATGTGTGCATATGCATTATGCAGCTCAGTAGCTCATCTTTACGCGTGGTGCTTACGACTTCTGGCCCCTGTTCGGACCGAAACACTAAGCTGGGGCCAGATCTCAGAGGTACTGTGCGTAATCATGTGCCGCTAGTTGTGGTGTGCAAAAACTTATATATATGCCTCATAGAGTCATAGTCATAGTATGTGGGTCAAGTGGAGCGAGATTGTGGCGTCGTAGTTTATTTTTACAGTTCTTGCCCTCTTTTTGGTGGGTGGTAATGTTGTGAGTAAATAGCGTGTTGCTGAGTTGGTGTTGGTGGAATGTACAATGGCGAGAATAGACTGTAGAGTAACTGTATGTATGCTCGTGTGCTGGTAATGGAGATGAAAATGAGATGCAAAATGTCAATCCCTGTCTTCGGTATGCGCAACTTTTAGCTTTGTTCTTGCCTTCTTGGGCGCTTCCACGGATTTGTATTTCATTCTATGAGACAATTTTAGCAGTCCTGGCCACATCACCTGGCACATATCTCTATCCTTTCCAGTTCTGCTGTTTGTTGAGCCGAGGAAAGAAAAGCTCTTCTGTTTGGCCCCACCAGCCAAAGGCCCAAGCTGATTTAACCGGGCCTATCCGCACAGTTTCTCCCGCTTTCGCACTTCTATTGCGTTGCGCGATCTTGAGTTCTCCGCCGCCGCCGCCACCGCCGCCGGCGCCGATGGATATGGATGACATCGTCGAAGAGATCCTCCGCCGGTTGCCGCCGGAGGCCGGACGACCCCGCGAGCCTCGCGCCGCGCTTGTCTGCAAGCGTTGGTACCGCCTCGTCACCGATCCCCATTTCCGCCGCAGATTCCGCAGCTTCCATCGATCTGCCCCCATGATTCTCTGACGCCGCCGTTAGCAATGGCTGCTTCTTCGTGTCCACCAGAGATTTCTCCGCGCGGGACGCTCGCCACGGCCGCGTCCAACCCCAAGAGCCGAGACCTCCGCCCTGTTCGTTTGGCTTATCGGTAGCCACCGGTCAAGACTACTTTTCTGCCGAACAAATCAACCAAGAAGAAGAACCGTGACAGATTTTCTGCCGAACAAATCAGCACCAACACGAACAAATCATCACCAACACCAGTACTCGTCGCCCTGGCTTCGCGTGTGGGATCCCATCACAAACAAGCAGCAGCAACTGCCCGATCTGCCACTTCAGTGGTTTCAAACTGACACGTTGAACTGGAACGCCGCGGTGGTCTGCGCCGCTGTGCACCTGTGACCATCTGGAATGCCACCACGGACACTTCCTCGTCGTCTTTGTAGCCAGCAACTTGGAGCTGATATGGACCTGCGTGTACTCATCGAAGTCTGGTGCTTGGGACAAGCACACCTCTGCTCTACGCGGCGGATGTCGTGGTGTCACTTAGGAGCCGTGTGTTCTTGTGGAAGGTGATGAACAAAATGTCCCTTGTTGGGGGTACCATCGGAATGCCGGCATGGTCGCATAGTGCCCACGGCTATGGAGGACGGCGGCCTGGGACTTGCTTGTGTGAAATGTCATCAATTCCACATTTGGTCGAGGGTGGTTGCTCCTGAAGGATGGGAACAAAGGACAGAGTCATTGAGCTAGATACACTCCACGTTAATGCTCGTTCAGCTTCGATGGTTGTGTCTGGCTTTGCGGGCAGTGTTGGTGTCATTTTTGTGCATACCAATGGTGTATTTTTCATGATTAATCTCACATCCAATCAGGTCACAAAGGTATGCCGGGATGTTAATGTCTACCGCGCTTTCCTTTACATCAGGTACTTGCGTCCTTGTCTATCTTTGATCTAGTTCAGGTTTCCATATTTCAAAGTTATATCAGTGTTCAGTATGAATGATAATTCAGTTGGTAATATGAAACTACATTCTTCAAATTGTGTAAGCATTCCTAGGAATTTATGTATTTATTACACCTGTTATGGACAGATGATGGAGACTTCAAAACTGATCAAAATTAAAGAAACTGAAAAAGAAAAGGACGCTACCTACATAAACATCTGAAACCCTTTACATTCCTTGCTATGATGTGGCCACTTAACAACACAGAATATGGATGATTTTCTTTGAGGAACAAGAATATGGATGATGATATTTGTGTTCAACAGAAGATAGGTTTTCTTCTTTCTCAACATGGCCAGATTGCAGTTGCAGCACAAGCTGCATGACTGGGCATTGGCCTTATATGGAAATGACTGCTTCTTGGGTTTTCAATCATGGTCTTACATGCTCCTCTTTGCTCATGAAAAAATGGTGTGTGCCAGGGTGTAATGTTCATTATTTCCCAGCCACTTACGACATAATACAGATGCGCCCCAAAATTCAGCTAGTCAGGAGTAGGTTCTACCGTAATGAAATCAAACGGTCTGTCATTCGCATGCAATTTTTTTGGGTGGATTATGAGTTTATGTATTGTGAGCCTTGGCCCTAAGCTAAATGTCAGGTAATGGGTGGGTCACAATCACAAGATATTTCCATTTTTTTTTGAAATGCAAAAATATTTTTTCCTTATAACCTTTCACGCGACTGATGCACCAAATGCTCCCAAGGCAATTGCCAAAACCGGTCCAGCATTTCCTAGGTGTTGCTCTTGCTTGAAATTTAGTGCCTTTTAGTTTTGATAGTTGTCAATCACTTGGAAATTTAATAATCGCCAATTATGTAAAACATCATACTGATTTAGCTTAATGAAGTGACTTAGCCTTCAAGTGACCGAAGATTTGGTGTTTTTGTTACTATTTATTGTCCTCTAAAAGAAAATGCCAAATTAAGTGGGGGTTATGGGCTATAGCCACCTTTTCGCCCTGTTCGTTTGTACGTTTCTCTCAGAACAAATCAGTCACTAGCAACCAGCCGACAGTACTTTTATCTCAAAACAAACCAGGACAGCCACCGACCACCACTCGGTGCTCATTTCTCTAAATTTCTCATGACTGGTGGTTGTGATGAAGATGATGATGCAAATGATATTTGGTTGACATCAGTAATGTGATGGATAGTGCTGGAACTTTTTTGTGATGTTGCTTATCTCTTTTGATCTATAGCGGTTTGCCAAATCGAGTTGCCATTTTTTTATTTTTGGCAAAAACGTTAAAAATATTCCTCCATCAATTTGGCAAAAGACTGACATTTTTTGGCAACTTAGGAAAAATCAGCCTCCAGCGCATAAATATACGCGCGTGGCTCGCGGTTGGCATCGTTTCTAGACAAGTGGGACGGTGAAAAAGAAATAAATAACAGAGAAGGATTCCCGGTGCAAGTTTTCAAGAGGTGGAATAATATAAACATAATTTTATTTCTCTCTCGGGTTTCTGATGCAAGTTAGATCTAGGCTTTGCAAGTGAATTATGCCAAACGGTTGGAGATGTTTTTTTACTTGGCATATCTTTTTAGAAGTAGGCAAAACATAAGATTTGCCACGTAAAATTTGACAAACTATTGGAGATGTGTTGAAACGAAGAATTTCTGCTGATTTTGGATTTTTTTTTCATTTCTGTTAATTTGGAAGGCATTAACTTCTTAGTGCAGAACCTTATTTTGTTTTTTTGCTATGTTTGTTGAGGGTTCAAAAATCGGATGAGAATCTCGAACAAGATAGAATAAAACTTATGAACAACGAGAAGTATAAAAATCTCAGAAAGACTATTTTCTCCTCAAAAGTTGTGTCCCCCTTTACACATGTCGCTAGGCCTCCTTTTATAGGGAGACGAGAGAACTTTTACATTCCGATATTACCCTCAGATCTAAAGAATATTCCTTATGTGAACATGTAAAAAAAGGTCACAAGTGATCACACAATTTGCGTGACCACCTTTGGATTTTACAAGTTTGCCACTTGTTCACACTTCTACTTCAAACCTTCAACGTTACGTCATTACTTGGTCTGCTCGGAACTTTTCCTTCTTCGAGGATCGCTGAAGATCAAGCCTCCCGACTTTGGAAGTCCGAACCGAGCGAAGGCGGCTTTCCTCAATCGCTTCCTTCTTCCACAACAGCCACTCCCCTGAAATGATTCACAAAACCTCAAGAACACACATTACTTCGGTAAATATTTCCTCCGAAGATCATCAGTTGGTTAGAAAGTATTTTAATTATGCTTTTGTGCACTTCAATCCTTAAAGTTCATAAGGGAATCTTCAAAATTTATGAACGTAGTGCGCGTCATCAAGTTCTTTTTAGGCGCGTTGCGATCTTCTCGAAACCCGTGTTTTCTACGAGTGATGGGATTTTGCCCATTTCCCCAACAATCTTATTACTAGTTTCGTTCCAGAATATTAACATTTGTTGACTTTTGCTGATCACGTTTGACCATTCGTCTTATTAAAAAAATATTAGTTAATTTGTTATGACGTGTTTTATTATCATATATATTTGAAGTATATCATAATTGTTTTTACATTTTTACATTTTTTGAATAAGACGAATGGTTAAACGTGCACCATAAAAATTGAAAAATTCTTATATTTTCAACGGATGGAGTATTTTTTTTTGTTTAAGGAGTAGCTTGCTTCCTGTACTCCCATACTTTTTTTTAGCATTGGCAATAGCGTTAAATTATTACAGAAATTCTCCGGCGGGCGGCGGCTACACGATGATCTGATTCGTATCCTATCTATGCATCGAGCCGCTCGCTCTTCACACTCTCATCGTAAAACAAAGGACAAATTGACAAATTGCCGCTGGCGTCTTCACACTCTCATTCATCAGCCATGATGAGCCCATGACGTCGACAGGCACGAGAGCTTGAAGCTCAATTCCCTCCCCGGTCCCCAGCTACACACATCACTACTGGAAAGCAGAGCAAGAAGACTTCGCCATGGACGCACAGCTCCTCCTCCTCGCCGCCCTCCTCCTGCCCATCGCCACCCTCCTGCTCCTCGCGAGGCACCACGGCGTCCGCGGGGGCAAGAGCGGCGCCCGCCTCCCGCCGGGCCCGCCAGGCCTGCCGATCCTCGGCAACCTGCTGCTGATGAGGCGCTCCTCGTCCGACTTCGAGGCCCTGCTCCGCCGCCTCGTTGCGCGGTACGGCCCTGTCGTGTCCCTGCGCGTGGGCTCCACGCTGTCCATCTTCATCTCCGACCGCGGCGTCGCGCACGCAGCCCTGATCGGGAGCGGCGCCGCGCTCGCCGACCGCCCCGCCGTCACGCGCTCGTTCCTGGGGGAGAACGGCAACACCATCTCGCGCTCCAGCTACGGGCCCGTGTGGCGCCTCCTCCGCCGCAACCTCGTCGCCGAGACCCTGCACCCGTCGCGGGTGAAGCTGTTCGCGCCGGCCCGCAGCTGGGTGCGCCGCGTGCTCGCGGAGATGCTCGGGCGGGAGGCCGAGGAGGCACAGGCCCAGGAGCGGGCGCCGGCCCCCGTGATGGAGACGTTCCGGTACGCCATGTTCTGCCTCCTCGTGCTCATGTGCTTCGGCGAGCGGCTGGACGAGCCGGCGGTGCGCGACATCGCAGCCGCGCAGCAGGCCTGGCTCATGTTCGTGGGCCGGAACACGAACATTTTCGCGTTCTGGCCGGCGCTGACCAGGATCCTCTTCCGGGGCCGCCTCCAGAAGGGGCTCGACGCGCGGCGGCGCCAGAAGGAGCTATTCGTGCCACTCATCGAGGCGCGCCGGGAGCGCAAGAAGCAGCTGAGCTCAGGAGGCGGCGCTGCGGCGTTGCCGGAGAAGGAGACGACGTTCGAGCACTCGTACGTGGACACACTGCTCGACATCAAGCTTCCCGACGAGGGGAACCGCGCGCTCACGGACGAAGAGATTGCGAACCTATGCTCCGAGTTCCTCACCGCCGGGACCGACACGACGTCCACGGCGCTGCAGTGGATCATGGCGGAGCTCGTCAAGAACCCGGCCGTCCAGGAGAAGCTCTACAGCGAGATCAAGGCGGCGTGCGGCGACGAGCGAGAGGAGGTCGGCGAGGAGGACACGCACAGTATGCCCTACCTCAAGGCCGTCGTCCTCGAGGGCCTGCGCCGGCACCCTCCGGCGCACTTCGTGCTGGCGCACAAGGCGGCGGAGGACATCGAGGTCGGCGGGTACCTGATCCCCAAGGGTGCGACGGTGAACTTCACGGTGGCGGAGATGGGCTGGGACGAGCGGGAGTGGGACAGGCCCAGAGAGTTCGTGCCGGAGCGGTTCCTGCCCAGCGGCGACGGCGAGGGCGTGGACGTGACGGGGAGCAGGGAGATCAAGATGATGCCGTTCGGCGTCGGGCGGCGGATCTGCCCCGGGCTCGGCATCGCCATGCTTCACTTGGAGTACTTCGTGGCCAACTTGGTCAGGGAGTTCGAATGGAAAGTGGTGCCCGGCGAGGAGGTGGACTTGGCCGAGACGCGTGAGTTCACCACCGTCATGAAGAAACCACTCCGCGCGCGGCTATTGCGCAGAACCACTGGGTGAATGCAATTCATGGTGTACAGTCTTCCGCAGCAATGCCCGCCCATCACCGCGTCTGGAGGCAGCAGAAGCCATCCTTGTTTTCCCCACTTTCCGATATGAACATGGTAATTTTCTTACTAGCTCATATAGGTACACTGCCATGTGAAATGCCTGTCCGTTGCTAATTAAACAAATTACCTGTGAAAGCAGTAATTATTTGCCAATCTTTATTCATAACAAATGGTTCCTGGATCCTGACAATCGAAGTACTTCCTTGGAGGCCCTCTTATTCTTTGTAGATTGTACAAAGCTGCTTGTGTTCTAATGATCAAATCTCAAAATCAAGAGGGAAAATAGCTTACATGGGCGTAGAGTCAGGCCACAAAAATATCGAATGAACATTTTTGGAGGACATGGATAAATATTAGTATCAGTTAAAACCAGCAACGAGGATTGACTAGAAAGAGAAAATTCAAAAGTCCGGTTTGGTTTCCCTAAATAGGGTGACTTAAAGTGTAAAAAGTGAAAATAAGTCACCTATGTGAACCAAACAGCCCTAACTTATTTGCATTTTAAGTCGCCCGACTTATAAGCCCTATAAGTAGATCCACCCCTACTTAAAGTAACTTGTTTCCACTTTTTCCCTCTACGACGCTATGTGGAGCCCACTGACTTATAAGTCACTGCAACTAAACATGACTGATTTAAATCCAACTGAATTATAAGTCAAATGACTTATGGGAACCAAACATGCCCTCAGTTAGATTGTAAAAAGGAGAGGAGATTTTCTGTTACTTCTGGTTCAAAATTGAAATGATTCCTGCACTACTGCTGGATTTGTGTCAAATAATGCCTCCAAAATATAGCAAATTGGAAATTGAAAGAAGTGCCAGAAAAATCTGGAATTCTAGTTACATATTCCTCTATGCCTCATCAAGGGGCATGAGAAAGAACCTGAATCCTTGTTTAATGGAGGCATCAGTAATGACAAAATCCTCTATGCCAATGCACATCTAAACATCAGTGATGACAAAATCGTACCCAAAACAGAGCTGTTTTGTCATCACTAATGGGCACTGTTCTTCTCATTTGAGTTCTTGTCCCCCTTTGGGAGAAAGCAAAAATCTATCCAACAGAGAAAGAGTTTTGTCATCACTAAGAGCAAGGCTAATAATTTAGCCCGGTGAAGGCTATATGCCATTGCCATGTCACATACAGCTAATCATATAGCCAACTCATTCGTGGTGATCATCTTAAAGGTTGACTGTTAGTTAGCTATTGAGTTGATCATCTTAAAGGTGAGTACCTGATCTGTTGTGCTCTATATCTTTGTTGCCTTCTCGTCAAACGGAGGAACAGAGAATAAACAACAAGGAAGAAGGCACACAGGATCCGGGGAGGAGAAGCATTATGCGCCCGCGGTGAGCTGGGACTTGGTGTTTTTCCCTCGGGCGTGGCGATTTAGACCATCCGCATCGGGGGACTGGAAAAGTCCCTGAGGAGACTTTTCCAGTTTCCCACCCCGTAGCGGTGTATTGGAGGCAGACGGCAAAATCAAGGAGGCCTCCCGTTTCCTTCGAATCCGGCGGTGGCAAGGACCTCCTTCATCACTGTTGGCACGGGTCTCACCCCTGCTCCTCCGCACACAGCCACACCATCTTCATCTTCGCGCCCAACTCGGAACAAAAGGAGCTCCGCCGGCTTGGGCACGTAGGCGAGCTCCGCGTCGTCGCAGCCGAGCTCGAGCCCGCCGCGCCTCCCAAGATCTCACCACCGCCGCAAAGGTAGGAGGCCCGGGGACCGCGACCGACGTAGGAGAAGGAGTCGCGGCCGCAGCACCTGTCCGCGGGAGCTCCTCGCCGCCGGAGAGAGAGGGGAGGGGTCAAGGCATGTGATGGGTACTGGAGGCCGGAGAGGAAGGAGGAGGGCCGCCGGGTCCGCTCGACCGCTCCTCTACCGCGCCGGAGGGAGGGAACTTCGTCAATCTGCGCCTCTCCCGCGGCCACCGCCGATCTGCCATCCGCGCCACCTCGGATCCTCCGCCGGCACGGGGGGAGAAGAAGCTAGTGTGGGAGGGCGAAGGAGGCCTCGCCGCGCCCAAGATCCTGCTCCTCCGCCAGACCGCCACCGCCGGCGCAAGAGCCCCTCCTTCTCCACCTCCGCGCCGCCGGATCCCGCAGCCCGCTGCCCGTCGCATCTGGAGGCGGCGCCCGTCGCTCGGAGGTCGCATACGGGAGCCAGCTTGCTGCCACCGCCGGTGCTCGACGTCCTCTTCTCCCCTGCTCCTCCCCTGTGCAGGGAGGTCCGCCGACGGAGATCTTGGGAGAGAGGTCGGGGAAGAGGGGGACGCGGGGAGGAGCTGCATGCCGACGTGGGGTACTGGAGCGAGCGGCAACGCTCGTCTCACCGCCGCCGCCTTTGGAGCGACGGCGCCCCGGCGCGTCGGAGGCGGAGGAGCAAAGGAGAGCAGGTAGGGAGGGGACGGTGGGAGGAGGGAGAAAGGTAGGTGGGGACGCGGGGTGGGTGGGGTGGTTGGGAGGTGTGGGCCAGTAGTGGGTGAAGGAGAGATTTGAAGAAAGATGGATGCGAGAAAACGGAGGATAAAGGAAAGAATCTTGCTGACTAGATAGGAATATACCGTTTTGAAGGAGAAAATGGAGTAACACGAGTGTGGATGGTCTTAGCCGGGCGAACGAAACACTTGATCCTTTCTCTCTCTGCTTTTCTCTTTCCGCCAGCAAGGATTTGTGTGACGTGGAGATGCATACAGCCCGCCTAGTTGGCTCTAAGGGCACATACAACGTGCAGCTGTAAGTCGTCTGCGAGCCGGTCTTTTTACACAAATCCCCCCACCTCAGGGTAGAGACGTCGTCGCCGTCGTCTCGCGAAAGGATGACGGGGGCTCGTGCTCCCAGGCCTTATCGACGAGCCCAGCACCGTTGCACGCCCGGCACACAGCAAAGTCGATCCTATGCGGCGTCGCGCAGAAATATGGCGCGAATCGATCCAAGCATGAGAGACAGCGTCCGGGACCTCCATGGCGCGGTGGGAGCCCCAAACTCGGGCCGCCGTCATCGGATCTGAACCGACGTGCGAGGAGTGAGGAGGCCATCGGTAGAGGGAGCACCAGAGGGGTGGCGACGCCTACAGCTCCGGAGAGGGAAGCCAGGCTGCTCACCGGTGAAGAAGGAGCAGGTGAAGGGCTGCGCGCCCCGCGGCTCGCTTCGGATCCACCCCTGCGCCGGCCCGGATTAACCCCTATGTTGAGCTTCGCCTCTGTGCCATCGAGGGAGGGCGGCCTTCGCGCCGAATCGAGCTCCGCTGCGCCATGGAGCGGGAAGGCTCGACGCCGTCGCCGCGAGCAGAGGGGACTTAGGGAGGAAGAGAGGTGAGCAGGGTGGGAGGAGCTTGCAAGAGCGGCATGGCGGCGGCGGAGCTGGTGCTCCCGCACGCGCACACCTTGGGGGAGCTGGCCGGAGTGGAAGGCGCTGGCTGGCGGAATCAACTGGCGGATGGAGCGAGGGAGCGCAGGGGAGAAAGGAGAGATCGAGAAGTTGGGCGCACGGTGACTCACGGGAGATGATATTTGTCATTGCACTTTATACATTTTAGCTCTTTCTAGATATACTTTTCATGTATAGGTCATTTAGATAAGCAAATTGGACATGAAATAGGTCCTTTACATTGGTAAATTTCATGTATACGTCCTTGATCATATATATATGTATGTATGTAAAAAGCAAGGAAAGATGTTTAGTGTACAATGTAACGATATTATAATTCAATTCCATTTGAGCACCAAAATACCTACAAAGATCAAGTGTGCACATAATCATCATGATTTACGTGTCAAAAGATGAATTAAATATCTTGTAGACAGACAAACTGACAAGTCATTGTACAAGTTGTCTATTTAGCTGTCTATGTATGTCAAATAGACAACATCCGTCTACACTGTTGTACTTGCCTAATGGGCACTGTGCTTCTCATTTGAATTCTTGTGCCCCTTTGGGAGACAAAGCAAAAATCTATCCACTAGAGAAAGGGCTTAGTGCGAATTCTAAACAGGCGCGGATGATGAAGAAAGGGAAGTGATCCAAAGAAGAGGATAAGGGTAGTGGCTAACGAGGCGCGAGGAAGAGAGATAAATTACTATGCAAGGTGTGAAATGTTGGAGGCAGAGTGCTAACTTAAAATGTTCCAGTACATGCAACTTTTTTGGGCACCTAGTGCTGGTATTAAAAAAATAGTTTCATGTAATGCAAGTCGTTGCCGCGGATGGAGGAAGGTGGGGACGAAGTTTTTTCTATCACTGCGTGTCCCACCTTAGTTATAGCTAAGCCTTTCCACACGTTAGAGCTTATTTTGTACATTTGTTTCCTGTGACGTGTCTCACCTTAACCAAAACTAAGAAAATATACATGGAAACTGCCCTAAGTTGATAAAAAACTACATTGATATCTGAGAAGTATGTCATTGGTCATAGTTGGCAGGCGCTCTTCAACACTCTAGGTTTGCGTTTTTGAATCGCATCAGGCCATCCAAAGTAATTTCTGTTGATTTTTTTCGTAGGACAATTTCTATTCAGGTATGACTCAACAAATTTTTTTATGGTTTGATGCAGGGCTGAAGCGGGCTGAAACACGGAAATTTCACGTCGGCCGAGGAGAGGATCATCTGCGAGATATACAGCAAGAGAGGAAGCTGCTATGGTAAACGCTCCGTTCGTTTGACTTATCAGTCACCAGTCAGCAATACTTTTCTCTCAGAACAAATCTGCACCAGCCATCAACCACCAGCCAAATGACAAGCAATACTGCCCGTTAACACCACTGAATTGTTCTTCAGAAGTTAATTTTTCCCTTCTTATTCTGCAAAAACTGCACCGTTTAATCACTGATCTAAGCGAACATACGAATCAAACTGTTGTTTATCAAATTGAGGTTGATTCTTGTCAGTTAGAGCGAATGCACTGTCAGTAGTAGCTCAGTGCATCTTTCTCTACTCTATATGCAAAGAAACTAGCACGTTGGCCCGCACTAATAGTGCGACTAGATTTGATAAAGTTATCGTTACATATGACTCGTTATTCATACTTTTGAAATCATTAACACTCAACCTTCATGTAGATATTGATGCCTCGATTTCGAAATTAGTATCGGTACACCCGAATTTTGTTGCTTGGGTGGTATTGGATTGGTGGATGGAAATCCAATAGCGAATGACACAATCAACGTTTCACTGCACCCTCGCATACATTACAAGCTCTGGCATCTCTTGGTCCCTCCGCGAATCTCTCTCTGCCTATTCTCTTCCTTATTTTTGTCACGCGGGATGTGAATAGAAAGAATAATTAAACAATGATTTTATTATAATTTTAAAAATTTTCTCAATATTTATTTTGTTTACATGAAATCTAGTATAGGAAAAAAATCATTGTTTGATTTTCTGAATAAAAATAAATTGGTTCGATGTGAGTGTTGTATTCATGCTGGTGCATATTGGTGCTTCTTGAGTGCAAAAGGTTTCAAAAGTGCGATTAGGTGCTGTCCAAATCCTTCCGAGAATTTTACGGGCTTTTCTGGAATTTATTCTCATTTTCTTTTGAGCTATTTCTATTTATTAGAAGGCTCTAAAATCTTTTTCATGAGATCCAAATACTTTATTTGGATTCATCATGACCCAAGTCATCTCTAGTAATTTTCCTTAATTTTTCTGAGCTTCCGGAGTATTTTTCGTGATTTAATTATGATTTCAGGATTTTCTGGAATTATTTTTAATCCGAAATTAATTTCCGAAATTAAAAAAAAGGGGAATAAAATCGGACTCAATCTCGGCCAATAAATAGTTGCCGGCGATCTCCTTGTCGCCCTCCAACGCCGCCAGCCTCATCGCGTTTCGATAACCCTAGCTTCCACGAACTCTCGCCGAACTTTTGCATCTACCAGATTCCGGCGAACTTCCGTCGAGCTTTTCCGGCGAAACCGTGCACTTCCGGTGCAAATGGACACCACCCTGGAGTTTCCCTTGTCGAGCTCTACGCAGTGATGTGGTCGGTCACGCGAATCCGACGTCGACTCCGTCATCTTCCCCGACTCCGACGTCTCCTCTCCAACTCCGGCAAGCTCTTCCATCGCCGTCATTCATCTTTGGCCGAAGGTGAGCACACCATCGCGTTCGTCTCGTCATTTCCTTTCCGTTTTGCCGTTCAATCTACAGTTTCGTGGTCGTTCTCATCTAATCCCTCTACCTTCTCTTTCTGTGCTGTACCGTTCGAGCTGCAGGCTGCCGTTGCCATTCCTTCATCGATTCCAGTCGCTCCCTCGGTCTCCATCACCGGTGAGGACCTCTACGAGATCCCTTTCATCCCCTCTTCCTATTCCTGGCTTCACCCGTGCTTCTCGTCGCCCGTTGACGGTGAAAATCCGTCAACCTAGCCATGAGTTTACCTTCGGTGTTGGCATGAGTTTTATACCTTATCCATTGGTACTAACCCCCGTGGTATAACAAGTTCACGTGTGCATGTCGGTTTTGGAGTTTAATGTTTATGCGGGGTTTTAGTGTTGAATGCAAGACATTCGGGATAAGTTCATCAAGCACCTCATGACAAGACCTTGAAGCCCCGTACAAGTCATGCAACAAAGCAAACTTAACTCCAAGAAGCCGGGGACTTGATCCGAGAAGATGACGGACTCCGAGGACACGACCGGAAAAGTGCTTCGAATCTTGCAAGACAAGGAGTTGAGTCCAATTCGGAGAGAAACCGACGACATGGACCTACATGCGAAGGGGAAAACATCCGGGAAGCAAGGGAACCGACGTAGAGCAAAGGAGGCCTCGGGGCCGGGCTCGGATGGGCCCGGGCCGACCCGGTCCGGTCGGCCCGGGCCCATACGGGGCCCATTTGCCCCCTCCTTTGCCCTAGCCGCCAATCGGGCTATTTATAGCCCACCGACCGAGAGCCACGCGAGAAGAATTCGTCATCGGCCGCCGAGGAGCGAGAGAAGAGAGGGACACCATCTCGGAGAGGAGAGGGTCGAGCTAGTTGACTAGGGTTTCCCTAGCTGACGTGGGAACCTTGCACGGAAGACCACGTCGGAGTTCCCGGAGCTAGAAGCAAGATCAAGGAAGGATCCCGGTGGTGATCTTGTGTATGTATCGTTGTTATAATTGAATTATCAAGTTGAATCTTTTCCTAGAGATCAAGTGTTCCCTCGAAGATTTCGTTTTTCGATCGGCTTCGCTTATTCCAATTCTATTCTCGAGATAGATTACATAGGGTGTTCTTGTAGCCGCGGTCGCTAGAGGTACACGCCGGATCTTCCGAAAGAATCTCGACTTGTCTTTTGACTCGCCCTAAGCTCCCCGCATGAGTAGGTGTCGGTGCGGAATGTGGTCCCGACACTAACCGGTAGTAAGCGCCGTGGTCTATCCCTCAATGGTCGATGCTAAGCAATAAGAGACACAGAGTTTTTATCCCGGTTCCCGCCGAGGGGGCCGTACGTCCCGGCGGTGGCGTGCTCAAGGCACTATATTACTTAGCACCGGGGGTGCTGTAGTGGGGCTGCTACAAGCAAGGCGGGAGAGGAAGCCCGGCTTCCAAGTCCCCGGTGTAATGACCGAAGATGTTGTGCGAGAATTGGAGAGAAAGTGCGTGGCGCGGCTTTGTCTCCGGTTGTGTTGTGTCCGTGTTCCCTTGTCCTCCCCGCGGCGGGGAGTGTTCGTCCCCCTTTTATAGATCAAGGAGGGAGCGAATCACATGCGCGCCGTGCTATTTAGCTACGTGAAGGGGCGTGGCGTGCTATGTTTGTAGAGTGGGCGGCCGTCCGGACGATCCTTGCGGCGATCCGGCCATCATGGCCTATCTTGTACCCGAACGGTGGCGGTTCGAGGGTAGAAGGGCGGCGGATGGTGGTGATGTCTTCCGATAGGCTCGAGGGAGGCTGGCGACGTTGGCCGTACGGAGTACGGGAGTAGGTAAAACGGCGTCCCGTTCCAATACGTTCCACGGCGCCGGGAGTCGTTGCTACGGCGCCCGGCGTGCGCCCTCGCACGCGCGGGGACGGCGGCCATTCCGTAACGGTGGCGGGGATGGCGTCCCACCGGCCTAGCGCCTCCACCTAACCCCGTAAGGTCACAAGAAAGCAAATCGAGGATGCAGCCGGCCCCCCTTCGAGGGCTCGGCGCGTTAGCCGTCTTGGAGCGAGGTGCACGGCGTCACGGAACGGGCACCGCCCTCGCCGCACGATCCCTCCCCACGGTGATGGGGATGGGCTCCCTCCGGGGAGTTGGTGCGGCCGCTACCGGGGCGCGAGCCCCGGCGCATGATGGCGCCGTCCCGCCGGTGTCGGGGCGTTAAATGCCCGTGTACGGGGGGCCGGCGCACGCGTGCGGGCGCCCTCGAGCGAGGCGGACCCCGGTCGAGGGCGGGGCGGACCCTCGAGCGAGGCGGAGCCTCGTTCGAGGGGGAGCGGGCCCTCGAGCGGGGGCGGAGCCCGCTCGAGGGAAGCGCACCCCCTCGAACGGGACGGAGCCCGCCCGAGGGAGGCGCGCACCCTCGAGCGAGGCGAAGCCTCGCTCGAGGGATCTTCGAGAGGGCCGCCTTGGCGGGTCGTTGAGGTCCCCTGCGGCGTGGGCCGTATCCCCCCGCATGGTCGGGCAAAGTGTGTTTGGCTTTGTTGCGGGTTTTAAGTGGGGATTTCCCGGTTGTTAAAGGGGACCCCTAGGGCTGTCCCCCGACGCAGCCCCCGAGCATCCGTGGGTTTGCCATTGAGGCTCCCGCGGTGCCGGAGCCTACGATAGGACGTTCTTCCCTTCTTGTCTTGCGAACGCTTTCCGTGGGGCCGCGTCAGCGGACCCGCAGGTCTAGCCCCCCCGAGCCCCGCAGAGCGTGGATGCTCCCGTAGGGGTTAACCGCGAGAGCTGGTCAGAGGGCGTGGTACATGTCCCAACCGGCGTCGGCAATATCTCAGCCGGCTTCGGTGACGCACGCGCCGCCGGTGCTTGTCTCCCGGCGGGTGCAATTCAAGGAGGTGTAGCCATGCGTCAAGCCCCCGAGCCTGGGCCCGTTCGAGGCGATCGGGTAGAGCTTTACGACTTGTTTCTTAACGCGCCCTCGCCGTCCCTCCGCGGGACGGAGGGTGAGGTTTCCGCAACCCCCATCGAGCGGGTCGCGAATTGCGGATTCCTCGTTGAGCCGCTAGTGGGTGGTTCGAGTGGACGCCCATGCCCCGTTCGATAAGGGTAGGCCGCGTGGTCCGGAGACACGTCCATTGAAGCGCTTGCGTGGGTTTGCTAGGTGGGGCTCGGTCCCGTTCGATAGGGACCGAGGGCGCGGAAGCTCTCCCTCGGTGGGATCCCCCGGCTAGGCCGCCCTCGGCGGCTCTCGAACACGACATATGGGGCACCCTCGAGCCGATGGGCTCGTGGAACGGCTCGAATGCGCGTGCCTTCGTCGTCCCCGACTCGCGATGCGGGCGCCCGTTCGAACCCGTCGAGGGTCGGGCTTCGAACCTCTGATCAGTAGGGCCGTGCGGGGGCGGCGCACCGGGCGGCCCCGTCTTTGCGTTTGTGGTCGTCAAGGGGTGCGGGCGTGCCGGCCCTCGAGGCGCGGGTCGGCGGCACGGGGTGGCATGGGTGCTTGTGGTACCGCCTTGTTTCGGGCGGGCCTCGGGGCGACCTTCTCACGCTTGTGCCCCTTGAGAGGGTTGATATTGTCTCGAGCCGGGGGCTCGCGCCGCTCGAGGGTCCTACGTGGCATGGGTGCTCGCGATGCCCGCTTTGTTTCAAGCGGGCCTCGGGGCGACCTTCTCACGCCCGTACCCTTCGCAGTGCGATATTGTCCCGAGCCGGGGGCTCGCGCCGCTCGAGGGTCCTACGTGGCATGGGTGCTCGCGATGCCCGCTTTGTTTCAAGCGGGCCTCGGGGGCGACCTTCTCACGCCCGTACCCTTCGCAGGGCCGATATTGTCCCGAGCCGGGGGCTCGCACCGCTCGAGGGTCCTACGTGGCATGGGTGCTCGCGATGCCCGCTTTGTTTCAAGCGGGCCTCGAGGCGGCCTTCTCACGCCCGTGCCCATCGAAGGCCGACATTGTCTAGAACCGGGGGCTCGCACCGCTCGAAGGTCCTACGTGGCATGGGTGCTCGCGATGCCCGCTTTGTTTCAAGCGGGCCTCGAGGCGACCTTCTCACGCCCGTACCTATTCGAGGGTTGAATTTATCCCGAGCCGGGAGTCCGTGCCGCTCGAGGGTTCTCCTTGTTTTGCAAGGGACCGGCCATTAAATGCTCCACGAGTAGAGGCCGCGGTTTCGCATCGCGCGGCGCGCCTTTTAGGCGTCGCGGCCGCGCGCGCGCGTAGTGGGCGGCGTGGGCGGCGGACATGACCGCCCGCCACGGCCCCGCTAGTCTTCACCGTGATGATGGCCTGTTTGCGGTGATGTGGCCGCCGCGGTCGTGGTGGGGTCCGCTCGCCGGCCGAGAAGAGAAGATTCCCCGCGGTTAATGCACGCGGGACATCCGCCCGAGAGCTCGCCCGCGGCTTATAAATCCGAGGGGAAGGGGAAGCGGCGGTTTTTTACCTTAGCGCTCCGCCATTTTAGCCCCCCGTGTTTTCTTCTTCGCTTTGCCTTCGTCACCGCGCGGCTTCGCCATTAGAGCTCTTCTTCCTCCTCCTCGTCCTCTCGCTCTCGCATTCCTTTGTCCTCTTCTCATGGCGCCGCCTCCACCCCTCACGATCCTTGACCCGTACGCCCGGGAGCGGTCGATGGTGAACCATCCGGCCCTTGGCGAGTTGGTCACCGCCGCCGATTGGCGGCAAACGAGGATGGCCGCCGGCGGAGTGGATAGTGCCGCCGGTGGGGGACCGCGCGCCCAACCCGCCGAAGGCTATGTGGTGAGCTTTGTCCGCTTCCACGAGCGAGGCTTCAACGCGCCGATGAGCCGCTTCATGCGAGCGCTGTGCCACTACTACGGCGTGGAGTTGCACAACTTCGCGCCCAACGCGATTTCGCAGGCGGCCACGTTCATGGGTGTCTGCGAGGGGTATCTGGGGATCCCAGTCAACTGGGAGCTCTGGGTACACCTCTTCCGCGCGGAGCTCTTCACGCAGCCCACGACGGAGCCGAGGACCCGCCGCGCGGTGCGCGCCGGCGGGATGTCACTCGCCCTGCGGGGGCGGTTCAAGGACGACTACATCCCCTGCACCATGACGACGAACAACGCCGGCTGGGAGCGGGGATGGTTCTATCTCGCGCAACGCCGAGCCCGGCCTCCCCCTACACCGGTCGGGTGTTCAAGGAGAAGCCCAGCTCCTGGGGCTACGGGGTGTCCACGCCCCAGCATCGGAGGCGGCGAGGACTCGGTTTTGGCCGCCCTAAGGAGCCTGACGGCGCGAGGGCTGACCGCGGCGAGCGTCTTCGCCTTCCTCCATCACCGGCGGGTCGTGCCTCTGATGGAGAGGCCGCTCTGCATCTACGAGATGACAGAGGAGGTGGACCCCATCGCGCTGGCGAGGTCGCGGATGCTCCCGACCCCCTCGGGCGGCCGTACGCGCTCACCCGGCGCGGAACGCCGTCGACTCCCGGATGCGGCGCACCCGAACCGGACCCCCGTGGGACCTCGAGATGCTCCCCACCGGCCCGCCGGTGAGTATGATTCTAGATTCCGTTTTAGTTCTTGGTGTTGCCTCCGCCTCCCCGATGCGTCTTTGACGTTCCCGCATGCGGTGGTGAGCTTCACCGCCGCGGAGTCCGTTCCGCCCACCCCCCCGACTCCCGCGCGCTCGGTCGGGCGGCGCAGAACGGGAGCGGGGAGCGGGCGGCGCGCAAGAGGGAGCGCGCGAGGCGGCACCGCGAGCGCCGCGAGCGACGGAACGCGGAGTACGGCGGCGCGAGGAACGGGGCTCTCCTCCTCGGGGGACCGAGGAGTACTCGTCCTCGAAGGAGGACGAAGAGGAAGAGGGCGAGGGGCGGGGCCCCTCGATAGGTGGGAGCCTCGCGCCCCGTCGCCGGGAGCCGGCTCCGGCGGCAAGGGCGGCATCGCCCGGGTGGGCGCAACGGCGCCCGCCGCCGGCAATCGACAACGAGGGCGGCGCGCGCCGCGGGGGCGCGCGGCGTGCCGCGGAGGCGCGCATGGCAAGCGCGCCGCGCGTGCGACAAGCGCGCTGCGCGCGTGGGGTGAGCGTGCTGCGCGCGGGCGGGGCCCGCGCGCGCGGTGGCGTCGTCAGGAGGCGCGGCGGCGGGCGTGCCGGCCGCGCCGGCCTCATCCGCTGAGGCTTCGAGGAAAAGGAAGCGCGCCTTTTCCTCTTCGAGGTAAGGGGCTCGCTTTTCTGCTTGGTTTGGTTTTTTGACGATCAGGCATTCTAACTTTCTGTTTGTGCTTGCGCAGGGTGGTGCCAACTGTGCCTCCCCTCGCACCGGCCAAGGTGCTGAGGGCGGACGCATCCATCCCCACCCGGCGGCGCTCGTCGAGGGCGTCGCGGGCGGGGGGCAAGCACGGCGGCGGCGGGCGAGAGCTCGCAAAGCCCGGCCGAGGCTTCGAGGCCTCGGCCGGCAGATCGCCCGCCATGGCGCGGCCGGCGGTCGCCGAGGAGCGGCCGGCGCCGGCCGTTGTGGGGACGCGGCCCACGGCCGGCGGCCGTGGCGGAGGCGCGGCCCGCGGAGGTCGCCGCTACGGAGGCGCGGTCCGTGGCGCCGGCTGCGGCAGAGGAGGCGGAGCGGGTGCAGCCGTGGCGGCGCCCGTGGTCGCGGAGGCACGGCCGGGAGGCGGTGGCCGCCGAGGAGGGCGGCCGAACGCCCGCCGCCGCGGGCGCGGCTAGAGGCGGTGGCCGCGGCGCCGCGTCAAGCGCCCGCGGCCGTGGAGGCGCAAGTGGAGGCGCCGGCGGAGGTGGCGCAAGGGCGGCCGCCCGCCCGGCGGTTCCCGGCGGAGGTGGTGGAGGTCTCGGACGACGACTCCCCGCCGCCGGGTGGGACCGGTGGGCGAGCTTCCCCACACGCTCCCCCGAGCCCCGGGGAGGGGGCCCTCGTGAGGGCGGCGCGAGGGTCACATGGTGGCGGGGGACCGAGGACATGGCGCCGAGGCCTCGTCCTCCCGCGCCGGCCACTCCGCCCGTGAGAGGGGGGCCGCTGGCGATCCCCCTGCGTTCGCCGACGCCCGGGGGGAGCAGGAGCTCTGGGGAGAGCTCCGGAGCCACGGCGCCACGCTCGACCGCGCGCTGAACGAGGCGCTGAGGGTCCATGGCGGCCCCGCATGGCGCGTCTTCCAGGTAGGGCGTTGTTGCTCGTTTTCTTCTTTCTCTCGTTTTTGTGCGCTGCTTCTGTGTCGTGGCGCTTACGGGTTTTGATTTGTGGGTGCCAGGAGCTCGAGCGCCGCGCCCACGACAAGTACGACGCCTTCGATCGGGTGAACGCCGAGCTCCACCCGCCCTCGGGAGCGATGCGGCGCTTTCGACGTGCTTGCCGACGCCCTCGGGACTCGGACGGCCGGTTGGCGTACGGGCCATGGCCCGGCGCGACGAACTCCCCGAGAGCTCGAGGAGGACCCGCGCGCCACTCTAGCCTCGAGCGGGTCCGCGCGGCCCTCATCGACCGTGATGAGGCGGCCGTGGGCGCGCTCGGCTCGGAGAAGATGCGCACGCCGGCAACCAATTGGGAGGCGGAGGTGGCCGGCGTCCGCGGCGAGAACCGGGGGCTCCGCTCGTCGCTCGAGGGGCGCGGCGTAGCGCCGCCGGCCGAGGAGCGGGCACGCGGGGCCGGAGCGGCGGGCCAAGGAGGCGGACGACTTGAAGGCCACCCTCGACGCCAAGGTCGCGGCGCTTGTCGTCGGCGAGGAGCGCCTCCCCGCAGAGCGCACCGCCCGCCAAGGGGCCGAGGGGCGGCTCCCGGCGAGGAGCAAGCCGCCCTTGCCGACGCCCGGTCGGCGCCGGAGCGAGAGGCGCGTCGCTCGCGAGGCGGCGCGGTCGCCGGAGGAGCGGAACACCGCACTCTCCAAGGCCGAGGGCGAGGTGATTATGCTCAGCATTACAAACGCAAATCAGGAGCTGGCCCTCCAGGAGCAAGGTGAGACCGTCAAGCGCCTCGAGCTGGCGGTCGAGGCCGTGCGCCGCGACCTTGAGGTGGAGAGGAAGCAAGTCGAAGGTGAGCCGTCGCTTGACTCTTGTTTGGTTGGTTTTCTGTTTGGGAATTCGCACTCCTTTTTCTGATTTCTTTCTTGTCTTGGTGACTCCAGGCTTGCGCACCGCTCTGGGGCATGCGGCGAGCGGGGCCGAGGCACCGCGGCTTCCTATAACTCCTCCGAGCAAGAGGCGCAGGGAGCCGCGTGGTGCGGCCCTCGAGACCTCGCCAAGCCGTGGAGGAGGGCGAAGCACGGGCCGACGCCTCGCCGGCCGGCCGCCCGTGCGCCCTTGGCGGCCATGTCACCGAGCGGATGCGCCGAGCGCTGCGTCTTGGCGTCCAGAAGGCCCTCGGAGTGGTACGATCCCACTACGAGGTCAACTTCGAGGCGCTGGCGGAGGGCTACGTCGTCCCCGAGGGTGTCGAGGACGAGGTGGCGATGGAGCGCGTGGACGCGCTCGCCGCCGACGCCGCCGGTCGCTCGGCCCGAAGCCTTCGAAGAGTTCCTCTTCCCGACGCCGTTGACGCCACCGCTCCTCCCCGCTCGGAAGACGAGTGGGCGCTAGGCCCGTTTTTATTTGTGTATCGGTATTCGGCCTCGCGGCCTTTGTAAATGAACAAGTTGTTTTTGACATAAACGTCTGCTGAAATGAAGTCTTTTGTTTACTACGCTTTTTGTTTCTCCTTCTTCCTGAGTAGATTCTAGTTAGGGGAGTTCGATTTTCGCGGGGGGCCTGCTGGGTTGGAGGCGAGAGAGAAGGGCCGTATCCTCGCGGCGTGGGCTATCTCTGGCTCGCGCGCTCCTTCCGCTAGGCCGCCTGCGCCCTGTTCGAATCGTTGCTCGGGGTTGAAGTAGAAAACAAACTTAGCGCGTGTGAGTTCTTTTGTTTTTGCGCGAAAATGGGACCATTTTGGGGGGGTGCCCCCCGCAGTAGCCCCCGAGGGTAACTTGGGTTTCAGGGGAAAGCCGAGTTGCCCTTTTTATTAGACTTGAAGCATTTACATAGTTGTCACCAACTGGGGCGTTGGTTATATGATTTTTACAACAAAAAGTACTTGGAAATCCTAGCTAAGGGTAGAAGCGACGTAGGCGTTGGATGTTCCAAGCGTTGGTGAGCTCTTCGCCGTCCTCGTTGGCCGCCTTGTACGTGCGGGCTTGAGTACCTTCACCACGACGTAGGGTCCCTCCCATGGGGGTGATAGCTTGTGGCGCCCCTCGGTTGTCTTGGCGTAGCCTTAGGACCAAATCCCCCTCGGCCGAAGTCCCGTCGGCGTATCTTGCGTGCTTGGTAGCGCCTTAGGGACCGTTGATACCTTGCGGAATGCATTAAGGCCACGAGGCGTGCCTCGTCCGCTCGATCCGGCGAGTCCTCGCGGGCTCGCCGGTTGGCATCCTCGTCATAGCCTCGAACCCCCGGGCGATCCGTATTCTAAGTCCGTGGGGAGGACGGCCTCCGCACCATGGACTAGGAAAAACGGGGTGAACCCGGTGGCTCTGCCGGGAGTGGTCCTTAGGCTCCACACAACCGCCGGTAGCTCTTGGAGCCATTTTCGCCCGCATTTGTTGAGCCGGTCGAAAATTCCGGGCTTAAGGCCTTGTAGGATCATGCCGTTGGCACGCTCCACTTGGCCGTTGGTCCGTGGGTGTGCCACACCGCCCAATCCACACGGATGTGGAATTTGTCGCAAAACTCCAAGAACTTCCCGCCCGTGAACCGGGACCCATTGTCGGTGATGATGAAGTTCGGCACTCCAAAGCGGTGGACGATGTCGGTGAAGAACGTTAGCGCCCGCTCCCGCCCCGAGATTCGTGATGGGGCGCACCTTCACCCACTTGGAGAACTTGTCGATTGCGACCAACAAGTGGGTGAAGCCCCCGAGGCGCCTTCCGCGGGGCCCAACGATGTCCAGCCCCCACACGACAAATGGCCACGTTACGGGGATGGTCTGCAGGGCATGGGCGGGTAGGTTGGACTTGCGGGCGTAGAACTGGCACCCTTCGCAAGTGCGTACGATTTCGCCGGCGTCCGCGACCGCGGTAGGCCAGTAAAAGCCTTGGCGGAACGCATTGCCGACGAGGGTACGAGGCGCTGCATGATGGTCGCAGACCCCGCGTGGATGTCCCGCAGGAGCTCGCGCCCTTCGGGGATGGGCACGCGGCGCCGCAGGATGCCGAGGCGGCGCGCTTGTATAGCACGCCGTCAACGAGGGCAAAGGACTTGGCCATCCTGGCGATGCGCACGGCCGCGGCCCGGTCCGCGGGGAGCTCCCCCTCGAGCCATCCAGGCGATGTATTTGTCACGCCAGTCCACTTTGACGGGAGCCGGCTCGATGTCCATCACGTCGGCCTCGTGGGAGCCATACCCCTCGAGGAGGGAGAGCACGTACGCCTCGTTCGAGGGGTCCTCGTCCATGGGTTCCGCACCCGCTGGGTTCGAGGGAGCCCCCGAGGGTTCGGGGCCGTGACTCGAGGGGTGGGGCTCGAAGACGACGGAGGGCCGAGCGACGTCGCGCGCGAAAACGTTCGAGGGGACGGTGATCCGCCCGATGCAATCTTGGCCGCCTCATCCGCCTCCTCGTTGTACCGGCGGGGGCACATGGTTGAGCTCGATGTCGTAGAACTTGTCCTCGAGGGCTCGCACGGCTTTGCAGTAGGCTTCCATCTTGTCGTCATGGCAGCTCATGTTCTTCATGAATTGATCGATTAAGAGCTGCGAGTCCCCCCGTACGTCGAGGCGCTTGACGCCTAACTCGATGGCGATTTTGAGGCCACAGAGGAGGGCCTGGTATTCAGCCATATTGTTAGACGCGGGGAAGTGGAGACGCACCGCGTATCGCATGTGCTCTCCGAGGGGTGGCACGAAGAGCAGGCCCGCTCCCGCCCTCGTTTTATCACCGAGCCGTCGAAGAACGCAGTCCGGCACTCTGCTTGGATCCGCGGCGGCGGCGCCGCGTATCCGTCCACTCGGCCGACGAAATCCGCCGGGATTTGAGACTTGATGGCCTTGCGCGGGGCGTAGGCAAGTGTCTCACCCATCGGCTCTACGGACCACTTGGCAATCCCCGCTCCGGCGTCGGGGTTGCGGATGATCTCCCCCAGCGGGAAAGAGGAGACCACCGTGACGGGGTGGGCCTCGAAGTAGTGGCGGAGCTTGCGCCGCGCAAGGACTACCGCGTACAACAACTTCTGGACCTGGGGGTAGCGCGTCTTGGTGTCTGACAGGACCTCGCTGATGTAATAGACAGGCCGCTGTACAGGTAAGGCATGCCCTTCCTCCGTGCGCTCCACGACGATCACGCGCGCGACCACCCGGGTGGTCGCGGCAACGTAGAGCCGGAAGGGCTCGCCGTCCGCGCGGCGTGAGGACTGGGGCGTGCGCTAAGGACGCCTTTAGCTTGTCGAGCGCGTCCTGGGCCTCGGCGGTCCAGGAGAAGCGCTCGTGCTTCTTGAGGAGGCGATAGAGGGGCAGGCCCTTCTCGCCGAGCCTCGAGATGAAGCGGCTCAGGGCGGCAAGGCACCCCAGCACCTTTTGCACCCCTTTGAGGTCCCGGATCGGACCCATTCGTTCGAGGGCCGCAACCTTTTCAGGGTTGGCCTCGATTCCCCGTTGAGAGACAATGTATCCCGGAGCATGCCTCGCGGCACTCCAAAGACACACTTTTCGGGGTTTAACTTGACCCCATTGGCCCGTAGGCGGCCGAACGCGATGCCAAGGTCGCCAACCAGGTCGTCCGCCTTCCCGGTCTTTACGACGATGTCATCCACATACGCCTCGACCGTCCGCCCGATGTGGTCTCCGAAAACGTGCCGCATGCGGCGGCGTACGTTGCACCCGCGTTTCGGAGGCCAAATGGCATCGTGACGTAGCGAACATCCCGAACGGCGTGATGAACGAAGTCGCGAGCCGGTCGGACTCCTTCATCTTTATTTGATGATACTCGGAGTAAGCATCAAGGAAGCAAAGCAATTCACACCCGCTAGTTGAATCAACGATTTGATCAATACGTGGCAAAGGAAAAGGAACTTTAGGACATGCTTTATTAAGACCGGTGTAGTCTATACACATCCGCCACTTCCCATTCTTTTTCTTTACAAGCACGGGGTTTGCTAGCCACTTTGGGTGGAACACCTCCTTGATGAACCCGGCCTCGAGAAGCTTCCGCGCCTCCGCTCCGATTGCCCGTCGCCGCTCCTCGTCGAAGCGGCGGAGCCGTTGTTGCACCCGAGCGGGCGTGAGGCAGGATGTCAAGGGAGTGCTCGACGACTTCCCTCGGGATGCCTGGCATATCCGAGGGGCTCCACGCGAAGATGTAGGTGTTGGCGCGGAGGAAGTCGACGAGCACCACTTCCTATTTGGGGTCGAGGGTGGAGCTGACCCTCAACGCCTTGCCCTCGGGGGCAGAAGGATCGAGGGGGACCTCCTTGGTCCGCTCCGCGGCCTCTAACGTGCCGGTGTGCTTGGCGGCGGAGTCGAGGTCTTCGTTGACCATCTTCTCCAGAGTGGTCACTAGCGCTTCATCCAGCGCCAGTGCTTCGCGTGCTCCATGCACTCGACGTCGCGAGCCGAATGCGTGCTCGATGGACGAGCCGACGGTGATGACGCCGTTTGGTCCCGGCATCTTCATCTTCAAGTAGGTATAGTTGGGGACCGCCATGAATTTGGCGTAACAGGGTCGCCCAAGTATAGCGTGGTAGGCTCCCTTGAACCCCACCACCTCGAAGGTGAGGATCTCCTTGCGGAAATTCTTCGCGGTGCCAAACCAAACCGGCAGGTCGATCTGCCCGAGGGGCGGACACCTTGCCGAGCACGATGCCGTGGAACGGCTTCGTGCTGGGCCGCAGCTGGTCCAACCCGATCCCCATCAAGCGCGCCGTATGCACGTAGAGGATGTTGAGGCCGCCGCCTCCGTCCATCAAGACCTTCGAGAACCGCGCGTTCACGATGATGGGGTCGACCACCGCCGGCATCGGCCCGGTTGGGGACGCGGTTCGGATGGTCCTCCCGCCGAAGGTGATGGCGTCCTCCGACCAATTGAGGAAGGAGGGAGGCGCCTTCTCCGCGGCGAGGACCTCGTGCCGCTCCTTCTTGCGCTGGCAGGTCGACATGTCGACGGTTGGCCCCCCAAAGATGAGGAACACGTTTTCCACGGCGGGGAAGCCGCCGGCGTCGCCATCTCCTCCGTCTTTCTTGGCCTCTGCCTCCTTCGCGGCGGCGCAGCCATAGAACTTCTTGAGCATGTCGCACTGCTCAAGGGTGTGGTTTACTGGGGTCTTGTGATAAGGACATGGCTTCTTCAAAGATGTCGTCAAACACCCCCGGCCTCGAGGGGCCGGTCGAGGGCCCCGTCGAGCCGGGTCAACCGCCGAGGGCCTCGGCATTACCGCCGTCGCGCCCCCCGCCGCGCGCCTCGCGGTGCGGCTTCTTTCCCTTCTTGCCCCGCTTGTCGTTGCGGTGGGGCTCCCCGGACTTGTCGCCCCTCCGCGGGCGCGTCCTCCGAGCGCTTGCCCTTCTTGCCGTCGAAGATCGCTCCCACGGCCTCGTCTCCCGAGGCGAAGCCGGTGGCGATGTCGAACGGCCTCGTTGGAGTCCGCGGGCGGCCGCGTCCCGGCCTCCCGCACGAGGTCCCGCACGTGGTGCCCTCGAGGAAGGCGTGCACGATTTCGGATTGCGCCACGCCGGGGAGCCTCGTACGCCGCTTGGAGAAGCGCCGTATGAAGTCCCGCGCGACCGACTCGCCGGCCTTCGTGTGCGGGAGCGCAGGTCCCGAGAATTCCCGGGGCGCACGTACGTGCCCCCGGAAGTTGCCCACGAACGTGCGGACCGCATCATCCCAATTGTGGATTTGGGCGGCGGGTGGTGCTCGAGCCATGTCCGGCCGCATCGCCGGGTGCAGGGGCAAGTTGCGGATGATGACCTCGTCGGCCGGTGGCCCCGCCCACCGGCAAGCAAAGCGGTAGTCATTGAGCCACACGCGGGGATCCGTCTCCCCGTTGTACTTGACAATGGTCGAGGGTTGGCGGAGGCGCCGGGGGAAGGCGGCCGCGCGGATCTCCCGCCGAACACACGGGTCCCCGGGGGCTCCGCGTCGGGGAGCGGTCCTCGCCGCTGTCCTAGCGTCCGCCCCGTCGAGGGTGGTAACCCACCGCCGCCGGCGTCCGCCTTGCTCGTGCGGCGGGCGTTGATGACGTTGCGAGCGTCCACCGTCCGGCGCTCTTCGCGTGTCAAGGAGCCGTTCCTTGGCCGCCGCGCGTCCCGAGTTGGCGGGTCGCCCCGCCGCTTCCCCCCGCGTGGACCGAGGGTTCGCCCCCTTGTGCGGCCCCGTCACTCCGCGCATCCCCCTTGTTGGCGGATGCGCGACGCCGAGCTCTCGTCCCGCCGGACGGCCGCTTGCTCGATGAGAGTTTGCACCTCGCGGTGCGGTGTCCCGTGCCTCGGGGGTCGAGGGTGCCGGCATGGCTCGTAGCGCCGTTGCGGCGTCAACGAGCTTCCGACTTGCCCGCGGCGGCACGTCGGGGGTTGTCGGCGTTGATGCGGTCGCGGGCTCCGTGCCGCCCGCCCTCCCGCACGCGTTCGCCGCGAGCGGAGGCTTCTCCGGCCATCGAGGCACGGAGCGCCCGCACCGTCCGTACTCCTCCGCCGCCTTGGCCTCGAGCTCGCGGGCTTGGGCTAGCCGCGCGTCGGCGTCGGCCCGGCGGAGCGCTTGGCCCCGCGGCTAGGCGTGTGACGATCCCCCGGGGCGGGCGTGATCTCCCCCGGTCTCCGCGCCCACCGCACCGGCGCATTGGCCGGGTCGTTGGTGATGACGACGTAGCACTCCCGCGCGGGGTCGTAGCTCCCGTTGTCGGGAGTCGTCGGAGCAGCCGAACCGCAGTCCGTAGCGTTGAGGAAACGCTTGAACATGACCGGGCCCGCACGCCGGAGAAGTCCCATTTTGCGTACCCGTGGCGGTTGGTGGGCGGCAACGCGTCGAGGGAGCCCGGGGACGACTCGTCGGCCCGCCGAGGCGCCGGGATCCCCGGCGACGAAGACGTGACGGCCGGGCGGAACCCCGCGCATCGTGGTGTTGACGCTTGCGTTGTAGGCCGACGTGGCACCACGCGGCCCCAATGGGGATGCGCGGTCCGAGACCGTGCGCCGTCCCGCCGGGATGGTGGTGATTGTGGCGGTGGGCGCGCCGCGCCGGGGAGGCGCGCGCGCTCGGCCTAGCGTCGCTCGGACCGCGCCCGGCGCAAACGTAGCCCCGCAGCGGTGGTGACGTCGTGGCGTCGACGGCCCGCGGCATCCGTGCCCGCGGGCGTCCGCGCCGTGGTGGTGCGTGCGGCGGGGACCGGAGCGGACCCGGCCCGGCGCCGCGCGCGGAGCTCCTCACGGTTGGTGAGGCGCATGAGGTAGCCATTCCCCGTGGCCTGAAAGTTCAGGCCCCCGAACCGGATTTCGAACCCGGCGGGGGAGGGGGTCCGAGCCGCCCATGCGTAACGTGTACCACGATACTCAATGCGGATCACCATGGAGGGAGTTGACGGATTGACCTTAGGCGCTCAGATTGCCCCACGGTGGGCGCCAACTGTCGGTGCGGAATATGGTCCCGACACTAACCGCAGTAAGCGCCGTGGTCTATCCCTCAATGGTCGATGCTAAGCAATAAGAGACACGAGTTTTATCCCGGTTCCGCCGAGGGGGCCGTACGTCCAGCAGCGGGCGTGCTCAAGGCACTATATTACTTAGCACCGGGGTGCTCGTAGTGGGGCTGCTACAAGCAAGGCGGGAGAGGAAGCCCGGCTTCCAAGTCCCCGGTGTAATGGTCGAAGATGTTGTGGGAGAATTGGAGAGCAAGTGCGTGGCGCGCCCGTCTCCGTTGTGTTGTGTCCGTGTTCCCTTGTCCTCCCCGCGGCGAGGGAGGGTTCGTCCCCCCTTTTATAGATCAAGGAGGGAGCGAATCACATGCGCGCCGCGCTATTTAGCTACATGAAGGGGCGTGGCGTGCTATGCCGTAGAGTGGGCGGCCGTCCGGACGATCCTTGCGCCGATCCGGCCATCATGGCCTATCTTGTACCCGAACAGTGGCGGTTCGAGGGTAGAAGGGCGGCGGATGGTGGTGATGTCTTCTGATAGGCTCGAGGGAGCTGCTGACGTTGGCCCGTACGGAGTACAGGAGTAGGTAAAATGGCGTCCCGTTCCAATACGTTCCACAGCGCCGGGAGTCGTTGCTGCGGCGCCGGCGTGCGCCTGCACGCGCGGGGACGGCAGCCATTCCGTAACAGTGGCAGGGATGGCGTCCCACCGGCCTAGCGCCTCCACCTAACCCCCGTAAGGTCACAAGAAAGCAAATCGAGGGTGCAGCCGGCCCCCCTTCGAGGGCTCGGCGCGTTAGCCGTACTGGAGCAGGTGCACGGCGTCACGGATCGGCACCGGCCCCCGGCCGCACGCCCGGTCCTTCCCCACGGATGGGGGATGGGCTCCCTTCGGGGAGTTGGTGCGGGCGCGCGGGCGCGAGCCACGGCGCATGATGGCGCCGTCCCGCCGCGTCGGGCGTTAAATGCCCGTGTACGGGGGCCGGCGCACGCGTGCGGGCGCCCTCGAGCGAGGCGGACCCCGGTCGAGGGCGGGGCGGACCCTCAAGCGAGGCGGAGCCCGTTCGAGGGGGAGCGGGCCCTCGAGCGGGGGCGGAGCCCGCTCGAGAGAAGTGCACCCCCTCGAACGGGACCCGGAGCCCGCCCGAGGGAGGCGCGCACCCTCGAGCGAGGCGAAGCCTCGCTCGAGGGGATCTTCGAGAGGGCCGTCTTGGTGGGTCGTTGAGGTCCCCGCGGCGTGGGCCGTATCCCCGCATGGTCGGGCAAAGTATGTTTGGCTTTGTTGCGGGTTTTAAGTGGGGATTTCCCGGTTGTTAAAGGGGACCCCTAGGGGCGTCCCCGACGTAGGGATACGTTGTGACGAACGGGGGTTCCGAAAGGCGGATGTTTTCGGATTTGGACGGGAAACCACGATTTAAAGACGCTTCTTATAAGATTCGATTTGCTACTTCTTCTCTTGCTTGGAACTTCAACAAAAGGCTTACCCCGATCCCTCTAGATCGGTTTATCTACCCAATCTTACTTTGTTTTCTCCAGTCTTTAGTAGATTAGATTCGTTTCGTGTCTTTTACTTAGATGCATTAAGGTTTCTTTTATCGAAGATTGAAGTTACTTGGCTTTATTAGATTAAGTTTTGCGTCACACATTTGTTCCACGGATTCGATACCTTGGGTTCACCACTCGAGGGAAGAAGGGTCCCTTGACTACGACGGGAGACTTGTACGCTTGCAAGTCACAAACGAACTTTGATATAACTATTAACCGTCAACAAGCCCCTTTTTCTGGCGCCGTTGCCGGGGAACAAGTGATCAAGATTTGATTTTTTATTGCCTTTTTGTAATTTTCAGTTTTCTTTTTGTTTTTCTTTTTGCATCTACTAAATTTTGATCATCCTCAAAATACATCTAATCTAGTTTGTCTAACTCTAGTTTCTATAGATTTGTTTTTACTTTCTAGTTTTTGCATACTTTGTTTATTGCTAACCCTAACAGGAGATGGACGGCTACCTCTCCAACAAACTCGATAATTTTGTGGATGATCCAGAAAAACTTTACGTACTAAGGAGACGCGAAGCACATCAAGCTAAAAAGCCGGATTTTGTAGATTCGGAGTCGGAAGACAAAGGATCGCAGGAATCTCCGAAGAATTCACCACCTCAAAGTCCTCGGGAGAATCGACTTCCACCAATGGGTGACCAACCACCGCAAGAACGCAAGATTGGGGAGTTATGCACCCCGTACATCATCGACCTACCAATCTTGAACCTTGAGGAGATCGGAAGACCGTTCGAGATCAAGACCTCAACAATCCGCATGGTGCAACATTCACCCTTCACCGGTAAAGAGGATCCGAACCTTCACCTCCAAGCATTCATTCAACTATGTCGACTTTCAACATGGATGGGGTGACTCAAGATCAAATGAGGGCAAGGATTTTTCCGTTTTCACTACTCGGGAAGGCTTTGCAATGGTTCCACTCTCAACCGATGGAGACGGTGCAAAATTGGAACACGTTGATGAAGGCTTTCATGAAGGAATACTACTCACCGGGTAAAACTCAAAGCTTGCGTAATAAGATTGCCACCTTTGTTCAATATCCTACGAAACTATCTCGGAGGCATTCGAGCGCTTCAACGAGTACACCGGCGGTTCCACATCACAAGTTCCCGAAGGAAGACCTCGTGCAAAAGTTCTATCAAGGACTCACCATGGCGTCAAGGACGATCATCGATGCATCGGCAGGAGGATCCATCATCGAACTTACACCGACGAAGCTTTCACGCTATTCAAGAAGGTCGCGGATAATGACACATGGGTGTCATCCGGCGCCTACATCCGGTTCAACCCACGGGGAACGTCAAAGGAGTCTTGCAAGTGGAGAAGGAGAACATACTTGAAGGCAAGATCGACTCGCTCATGAGGAGGTTGGAGAAGATGGAGATGGAAAAGAAAGAGGCTCAAGACTTGAAGGCCGCCGAAGCAAGGTCCACTTGCGAGGAATGCGGAGAGTATGGCCATGTCCGCAAAGATTGTCCCGAGGAAGCCAAAGTGCTCGACTACATGAGGAAGGGAGAATTGCCGAACTTCCGCTATGGGCAAGGTAGGCCTCAATTTAATGCAAGCTCATCTATTCCTAACGCGGTTCTGCTTCATATACAATTGAAGGAGTTCATGGATGAGCAAGCTAAGATCAACAAGGACACCGTCACCAAGTTCAAGACTATAGACAAGGTGTTGGAGAACATCGATAGCAAAGTGACGGAGGTCGGAAGTTCCAATCATCAAGTGCTCAACATGATGAAGATGCTCGAGACGCAAGTTGGACAACTTGCGGGCGCCTCACTAATGATGAAGGGAAGCTTCGGGACAACCCAAAAGTCCCGAATCGGCGAAGGCCATTCAAACACGTTCGGGGAAGGAGACCGAAGATCCGAACGTTCCGTGGGAGCAAGGAAGCTTAAACCATTGACCGAGGTGGAAGGAGTTGCTAAAGAGAAGGTTACGGGGATCGTCACCGAGGAACCCGAATTTGAGATGCCGGAGGAAGACACGAGGATACCGCAACTCAAGCCACGCTTCTTCCGAGGTAAACTTGACAACCACTTTGAGAAGTTTGTGTAAGTTGTGCGTAGACTTAGCATCAACATGCCATTACTAGATGCCCTACAAGCACCTACATATTCTCGTTACTTTAAAGACATACTTGCAAATAAATATGAGATAGCAACACTCGGGGTAGATCATGTCAAGATGTCCCAGGAGTGTAGTGCCGCTATTGCTAATGGGCTAGAGAAGCAAAAGGATCCCGGGTTCCCTACAATTCCATGTTCGGTTGGTTCTTTCAACTTCAAGAAGGCGTTATGCGACCTTGGAGCTAGTGTGAGCGTCATGCCGAGGGATGTGTTCGAGAAGCTACGCCTACCAATGGAGCCTACGGGAATATGTTTGGAGTTGGGAGACAACTCCATTCGCTATCCCTAGGGCATTGCCGAAGATGTACCCGTGAAGGCTCGGACACCACTTCATCCCCATCGACTTCGTTGTGCTCGAGATGGGAGAGAGGGAGAAGCCGCCGCTCATCCTAGGGAGGCCTTTCCTCAAGACCGTGGGAGCTACTATTGATGTTGGCAAGGGGGAGATCATGTTCGATATCAACGGAGAAAGGAGTTCCTTCAAGTTCCGTCCAAGAATCGAGGCATGCAACATGATTGGAGTGAAGGGAGAACCAAAACAAATGGAGGGGCTGAAAAAGAAGGAGCCGAAAAAAATGAACGTAAAGAATCAAAGAAGGTGTTGCATCCGTCAAGACAAAGGAAGAGAAGCCGCCCGTGAAGACCAAAAAAATGACTAAGCCGAAGACAAGCCCGTGCCCAAGATGGTGCGGAAGTGGGTACCCAAGATTGCAACGCCCGCAAAGAGCGTTGATCCGAAGTAATCAAGTGAAGAAGTCTAGCTATAGACTATAAACGAAGCGCTAGGCGGGAGGCAACCCGTTTCGTCAAGTCAAGAATAAGCTACCGAAGGACAACCCGATTCCGGGTTTTTCGAGTATTTTTAATAATTTAGTTTTTGAGTTTTATTACGCAAAGACATTAGACTTAGAAGTGGTTGAACAATATTAGAGACATAATTCTTGATTGAATGATTGCTTTATCATAAACCCTTTTGCATAAACCCTCCTATGTGCTTGTTTGTTCTTTTCTTTTCGAGAAACCTCAACCAAATAATTTCAGAACCTAACTCAACCTTTCACCCTCATTATGGTGCTGAGGTTGACTTATTTTCATGCTAAAACCATACGAGTAGAGCCACGATTTATGTTTTGGTGTTAATAAAATTCAGCACGTGGTAGAACTCGCGTGAACCTAGAAATCAAAACTTTTGGTTGGTTTTAAAAATCTTTATCCTTGGTTTCTCTAGGATTAGAATTTTTCGAAGCCTATTCTAATTTTGTTTTATTAAAAATCTTTCTTATTTAGCCAAAATTAGAACCTAAACCTATGCCCCCATGATCAAGCCGGGAAAAGTTTGCTCTCAACCGATGAAGGCAAACTATACCGGTGAGACCGAAATCAACGTAGTCGAAAAATATTTTCGACTTACATTTGTTTTTAATGGTTTAAAAACTTCTCTAAAATTATGTTTGAGCTCTTGCATGGCTCTGAAAAATATTTTAAATTTCGAATTAGAGGAGTGCTTAACCTTAAACATACCTTAATGGAGGCAATCTAGTTTGAATTAATCATGCATGCACCATTGGATTCCCTTTCATCAACTTTCACCAATTCCACATGCAAAGGACAAGCATGGTGGGCGAGAAAGCATCAACTTTGCAGGAATTTCATGGTGGCATGTGAAGCAAGTGGAGCTAGGGAGCATGGATATGACCCAAAGCATGGAGCATCAAGTGGAAGGACCAATAATGCAAGAAAATGAGTGGACGAGAGTGTTTGGGCGGTGCAACTCGTGGAGCACGCGGGCGGGGAAAGTTGCGGAGGCGGAATGATCGTGCCGGAAGAAAGCCGAGGCGGGGAGGTGCACCGAGGACCCCGAGGCGGCCGGCCCCAGCCGGCCGGCCTCCCCTACTTAAGGAGCCCCCGGCTCCCGTTTTTGCGAGTGCAAGCTTCCCTCTCCTTCCTTTGTTTGTGTGTTCAAGTTTGTGTGCTCAAAACCTCCGTAGACATAGCCAACCTTCCCAAGCTTGATAGCTCAAGAAAAAAATCCACATCCTTAATCCACTCAAAGTCCACATCCGAAGCAAAGAGTTTAAGTGCCTAGTTACCGGTTGCAACCCGGAGTTTTAGTTGAAGAAAAGAGTGCAGCAACCATGTGGAAGAAAACCACAAGTCTCTTCTCCAAGAAGAAGAGTTCGTCGTCGTCCAAGCCGTCATCAACCACGTCTTCGAGGAGGCACTCGGTTTCCGAGTCTCCCCGAGCATAGAGACGGACACGGCACCACCAAGGAGGAACGATGCTCTCCTCCTTGGTGGCATGAGGGCTGCAAGAAGCACGTCCATGAGGTTTACCAAACCTCGTGGGCACATGGAGGAGCAGCCCGCGCCACCACGACGATCGACCCGTCCAACCACGCCACTTCCTTACACTCTGACATACTCTTCGTACGGCTTCATCATCTTGTCATCGGAGGAGGAGGAGAGGCTCTCTAATCTTGAGAAGAGGCTTGTGCCCAACGTTGAGTTCGACGACCAAGCACTCTACACCTTGGGTTTTGGCACCGACATATACTATATGTTGGGGCACCTTGGATGGGTGCAGTTCTCCAACGGAGTATCGGTGGACACCCACTTGGGGTTCGCCTTGGAAATTTTAATGACTATTGCACCTATCCTTGATGATGGGTGCAAAGCTTGTCATTCCGTTTGGAGGGAGTCCAACAAGTGGTTCCCTACGAGCACGTTAGGGAGCTGCTTGGATTGCAGAAGGGAGCTCCGGAGAAAGCAGACGTGCCACCCGGCATGTTAGCGGGATTTTGGAATATGATCTCCGGAGAAGCCCATCAACAACGCAATTGCATCCGCAACCCCATTATCCGGATATTTCACTCTTGGATGTGCAAGAGGGTATTGGGGAGGATGAAGGAGACAAAGGTGACCGACACGGAGTTGAATTGGCTTTACTCGGCTTTAATTGCCAGGCAGCCAATAGACCCCTCTTACCTCATGATCAACCGTTGGTGTTGTGAAGCAACATCGGGGGCGGGAAATATTGGTTCGGGGTGCTACCTCTCCATGTTGGCCTTCTCCTTACGGCCGGGGATCGCAAGAAACCCCGACCATCTTTTGCGTGGTACCTCTCTCGGTATTGAGCATTTGCGGCAAGGCAAATACATTAGTGGAGATGAGAGAGGAGGTTATCGATTGGCCATAGTGAATCTACCCCTTCCCAATGAGAGGCTTAGGCTTTTTACCGAAGGGAGAGAAGATTGGTTGGAAGAGGGACTCCTTGTCCCTGCAAGGAAGAACAAAAGAGGAAGAATCGTAGAGGAGGGAACATCCTCCGCACAAGTGAGTGGAGCACAACCCAATGTGCAACCATTCGGCGGGATCCCTCCTCCGCCAAGTTATTACGGAGGGCCACAAGAGCAAGCATGGGGGGGGGGGTGGTGCACCGGTACCCCCACCAAATTATGTGGTGCCCAACGCTAACTTCGCGGAGTCCTACGCACATCATCCCCAACCACAACAAAGCATGGCCATAATTGGAGGGTATGCTGCAAGAAACGCCCAAAACATCGCAGCCATCCAAGCTAACGCAGCTCAACTTGGTGAAGGCAATGCAAATATTGCCTTTGAGCTTGGACGCCTTCACCTTGTGGAGCCAAATCAATTCGTCGGAGGAAATGTCCAATCATACTATGAACAAGGGTATTATTATCAAGATCATCAACATCAACCACCGGCGGAGGACTAGAAGATTTAGGAACTTTAGTTTTCTTTTGTTTTTTTTTCTCTCGTAATTTTTAGCTTTGGCTTATGTGTGTTTGCGTAGTATTTTCTGTTTTTATTTAAATTTCAGCAAGCATTTTTGTTTATTTTCAGTTTGTATTTCAACTTGATGTCATCATTAATAAAGACACCACCTTGATTATATCATTGGAAAAGTTACAAAAATTTGTGCCATGATGATATATGATTATAATTGCAGCTTTGTTCATCTTTGTAATTGATCTATGCATGTTCAAGCTAGTGCTCTCTTAAAAATACAAATCTAAATTTATTTAAATGCTAGCTTAATTTTCAGCGGAGGTTATGATTAAAATAAAGACCCATAGTGTTTTATGTGCTCTCAAGTTATGAATAGATTAAAGATGTCTTTTATGCTCAAAAATATCGCTAACCTTGTCACAAATATCACTTGTGTGTTGCTCAACCTATCCAAAGCCTTATATATATTTGAGTGCATAAACCTTAGTGTACAAGATTTATTTTTGAGTGAGTTATTGCAGGCCATGATTTCTCTGGCCCGAGACTAAGAAGCTGGTCATTCCATTTTTGCGTATCTATCTTTTTGCTAGCCTTTTATCCGTGCATTGTGTATCCCCGCATTGGAGATCTCACAAACCTCGCCGGATATCCACCCTTAAACCAAATATCATCTTTTGTGATTACCTCCTTGACCACAACCTATCGTTGAGAATGGATCATCAATTCAAGGAAGATCGCAAGACGGTGCCGACATTGAAGATTTCAAGTATCTCTCCAAAGGAAAAATATTTCCGTACCTACCTTATTTTTCGCCTCTTTGCTCGAGGACGAGCAACGTCTAAGCATGGGGGAGGAGGTAGGTACGGTGCAGTTTTAGAGTTCAAAGGGGGGTATTTAAAAAAAATGATGATTAAAAATATATTCGGCGATGAACATGACTTCCAAGGTGAAGGTCTCACAAGAAGAAAGAAAAAATATATATATATATAATGAAAGAAAGAAAGAAAAGAATGAGAAATATAAGAAAGAGCAAAAATATGAGTATGCGTAAAGTGAACTCCCCGGTTCTCTAAGAGTGCATTCAAGGCTTCAAGTTTAAAAGATCCATTCTCATTTTCCAACCATGTGCAATCCGATAACGAGGACTTCCTTTGTGCCTCGGGATCACTCTTTGCCATTTGCACATGTCCACTTATCTAAAGTATGTGTATTTTTCTCTTTCCCCTCCTTGATTTAACATTATTTTCCAATGACCTTTTTGACGAGTCTCGGTAAGACCATGAGAAGCTTGTCTTGTTTTGACAACACCTCATTTATAAAATCTTGTTAGGACTAAACTTTCCCAAAGCTCCATATAAAGCCTACCACACATATATGTTATGAGGGGGAAAGGAGTAGAATATATAGGCTTGAGAGACAAGCGAGATGAGAGTTCATGAGCAATATGCAAGATGATTTAAATTTGTGAACTTGGTTTAGCTTTTCTTTATCTCGTTCTTTATTTCAAAAATTCTGAGATCTATTTAAACTTTGTGAGCATGTTAATACTTGTGGGATAAGCTTAATAAGAATCTACCCTCCGTAGAGATGAAGGCTAGTACATTATGGAACTTTAATGAATTAAAATTTTGAGAGCATTATGTTTTCTCATGTATGATCAAGTGCAAGGTTTAAACATTGTTTGGCAATGATGATATCCATCGAAGGCTTACTCGAGGACGAGCAAGGTTTAAGCATGGGGGAGATGTTGACGGTGAAAATCCGTCAACCTAGCCATGAGTTTACCTTCGGTGTTGGCATGAGTTTTATACCTTATCCATTGGTACTAACCCCCGTGGTATAACAAGTTCACGTGTGCATGTCGGTTTTGGAGTTTAATGTTTATGCAGGGTTTTAGTGTTGAATGCAAGACTTTCGGGATAAGTTCATCAAGCACCTCATGACAAGACCTTGAAGCCCCGTACAAGTCATGCAACAAAGCAAACTTAACTCCAAGAAGCCGGGGACTTGATCCGAGAAGACGACGGACACCAAGGACCCGACCGTAAAAAAGTGCCGAATCTTGCAAGACAAGGAGTTGAGTCCAATTCGGAGAGAAACCGACGACATGTACCTACATGCGAAGGGGGAAACATCTAGGAAGCAAGGGAACCGACGTAGAGCAAAGGAGGCCTCGGGGCCGGGCTCGGATGGGCCCGGCCGGCCGGCCCGGTCCGGTCGGCCCAGGCCCATCCAGGGCCCATTTGCCCCCTCCTTTGCCCTAGCCGCCAATCGGGCTATTTATAGCCCCCTGACCGAGAGCCACGCAGAGAAGAATTCGTCATCGGCCGCCGAGGAGCAGAGAAGAGAGGGACACCATCTCGGAGAGGAGAGGGTTGAGCTAGTTGACTAGGGTTCCCCTAGCCGACGTGGGAACGTTTCATGGAAGACCACGTCGAGTTCCCCGAGCTAGAAGCAAGATCAAGGAAGGATCCCGGTGGTGATCTTGTGAATGTATCATTGTTATAGTTGAATTATCAAGTTGAATCTTTTCCTAGCGATCAAGTGTTTCCTCGAAGATTTCGTTTTTCGATCGGCTTTGCTTATTCCAATTCTATTCTCGAGATAGATTACATAGGGTGTTCTTGTAGCTGCGGTGGCTAGAGTTACACGCCGGATCTTCCTAAAGAATCTCCACTTGTCTTTTGACTCGCCCTAAGCTCCCCGCATGAGTAGGGATACGTTGTGACAGAACGGGGTTCTGAAAGGCGGATGTTTTCGGATTTGGACGGGAAACCACGATTTAAAGACGCTTCTTATAAGATTCGATTTGCTACTTCTTCTCTTGCTTGGAACTTCAACAAAAGGCTTACCCCGATCCCTCTAGATCGGTTTATCTACCCAATCTTACTTTGTTTTCTCCGGTCTTTAGTAGATTAGATTCGTTTCGTGTCTTTTACTTAGATGCATTAAGGTTTATTTTATCGAAGATTGGAGTTACTTGGCTTTATTAGATTAAGTTTTGCGTCACACATTTGTTCCACGGATTCGATACCTTGGGTTCACCACTCGAGGGAAGAAGGGTCCCTTGACTACGACGGGAGACTTGTACGCTTGCAAGTCACAAATGAACTTTGATATAACTATTAACCGTCAACATCGCCCGAATCGTTAGCACCGTCAAAAGTCAGGAAGTCTCTGTACCCTTGGACAGAGGTAGAAGATGAGGTGCCTCTTTTGTGTTTTGACCCCTGGAGATAGATGTAACCCGTAGGTTAATTCTTGTGTCTTGGTAAATCTGCAGATAACCCCCTAACAAAATCCTACCTTTCACACATAAATCCCACCCAAGCCATTTTGTAGATCTAACACTGTCCTTTGACCTTTTTGCGAGCACTATTTGATGTGTCTTGCAGATCTTCTCTGCTAGCCCCTGTTGTCTATAGTTAATCACTTCTAGGTCCCTGCTACCTTGTTTATCTCATATATTCTTTGTTTTAGCTCCGTTTTAATCCGTTCAAGTTGCGTTAGGTTCATAATAAAATAAAGTACACGCTAGCGATAAGTTTTTATCATATATGTTTTCTGAAAATTTATTTAATATTAATTTTGATTAATGCTTAGTAAACATGTCTTTTACAAATAAAATCTATATAGTGTTGTACACCGTCATTTATTGTTAAAATTAATTTGAGTAATGTTTATTTCACATGCTTTTACGAATAAAAGCTAATTAGATTTTTATCTCGATTTTGTTAAACAAACATTAATTTGTTTAATAGTTAATTTAATCTTTTCTAATTAAAAGTTGATTGGGCTTTTACACCGTCTTTTATAAAAAATGTTAACTGGACTAATGCCAACATGCATGTGCTTTCTAAATAAAGTTTGTTTAGCACAACACGTCACATGCTTTAATTCAATTAGATGTTGTAATCTTTCTAAATTAATGTTTAATTGGCATATTGGCACGTGAACAATTATAAATAAAATTTGACTACGTTCTTTATGCCGATTTCTTCAAATAAAGTTTAATTTGCATTAATGCCAACATAGGGTATTTTATTTCTGAAATATCCTTTACATAAATTTTTTTAATTAAAATGAATCTAGCTCATAATCTTGTTCTCTCATAAATGCAAATAATCGTTAGACGTTGTCTGTGAGCTATATCTCAGTTATCTCTGTTTCCTAGCTAGTAAATCCTTTCCTAGTTGCATCTCGGTGAATCAGCTATGCTCTTGTGTCTAGTCTTTCACAACTATCTTTCTTTAGAGCCAATCTTGTTATCTTTTCTCTAGCAACATCAGTTCAGCTTACCTTCGTTTAGTGTTCTCCCTTCAGCCTTGACCCTCGCTTAAGGTTTCTTGTGCGCTTGATAGTTCGTTGCTATCGTTCTAGCTCGTTTCACCATAACTTGTGCGTTAGCATGTGTATCACCTGTTACTTGTTTCAACACTAAGGTTGCATGTTAATCTTGGATAATTCTTATTCCATTGCTTTTCTAAAATAAAAGTGATTAGGTTCTATTTTCAGTTTTCTTTAATGATGATGTAATTGGTTAATTTCCATTTATAATTAGCGTTTTCTAAATAAAAGATGCTTAGTGTTATACATCGGTTTTTATAATAAATTTAATATGATTAATGGTATTATAATTACATTTTCAAATTTAATATGCTTAGTTGAACACGCAATATAAAGTTATTCGACTAGATACATTATACACGCTTTGGGCTTCTAAAAGTTAATTGTTAATTGGATATAACTTGTATTTAAATATCTGCTAATAAATATGATTAGGTTTACCGTGTTTTCTTAACTAAACATAACCTGCCTTGTAATATTCTTGCCACATTATTTTCTAATTAAAACATATGAAGCACATAGTCTCTTGTTGTTTGATAATAACCTTTTGATAGCTTCGACCTTAGTTTTGTCTTCAACGTTCTTTCGTCGTTGCGTAACCATAGAATCGAGCCTATCCTTTAGTGCACTCTTTTAAAGCTTTTCTTTTGCTTGGTGCATTGTTCTTAGTTATACTTGTTGCTTTGTATGTTGTGCCCGATGTTTGCTTCGAGTAGAAGAAGGATCGTTGTTCGCTGCTTTGAAGTTGAAGAGTTTTAAGAAAGCGAGAGCTGAAGAAAGAGCAGTAAGAGTAGCTTTTCATTGGAGAAAGGCAAGTGTCCCTAACCACCTTCTACCTATGCTTTATTACAAGATTATACTATGCATTAATCGGAACATGGAGCGACCACCGAGGACAACCGTACTACCACAAGACATATGGCTCTGTCTTGGCTAATTAATTAGAAACCTTAGTATGCGGTATGCTTTACCTGAAAGGGGTTGGGGGCTGACGGGAGATGGTTTATAGACCTGCTCTGGCGGGGAGTTGGGCTTTGCTAAGAAACGGTACCCGCTAGGGAGCTTTATGCGCTGCACTGATCAGGTAACCTAGCGAGCAGCCCGTGCTAGGGAATCTTTGTAAAGGCCTCGTAGCGTCCCTATGCAATCACACCTAGGTAGTGTGGTATGATGCCTGATCCGCATCGCATGGTTGGGTCTAAAGTTCTTCGGGACTTTTACGCGACTTGTGGGTAAAGATGTACAACCTCTGCAGAGTGTAAAACTAATCGATTAGCCGTGCTCACGGTCAAGAGCGGCCTAGACACTCACATGATTAATAGACTTAAAGATGGACCTTAAATCGCCTTCTGGTTATTTTTTGTGGCCTTGCTGAGTACCAACCATAAGTGTACTCATCCTTGCTTTCTGCTGCTCAGAAGCAAGGTGTGAAGCTGTTGAAGATGGTGTTGATGCTAGGCGTACGCAGCCCCCAGTCGATTGCTTGTGGAGTTGGCACCTCCGTTTCCAGGATTGAGCTGTATAACTCTGATAGATTTGTAAGTTTTGTTTATGTTCTTTACGTGATACTGTTACTGTTATTCACTTTTGTCTACTATATGTATGAAACTTGATCCTGGCATACATATAGGTATGCACTTGGTTTGTTTTTCTAAAACCAGGTGTGACAATTTTTGTCTAGTGAACTATGCCTTTCTGATACTATGGCTTCTGAGTGCGGCTTAGGCATTGACCTTGTGTAGAGCCTCTGTCACACCCGGATTTAAGGGCAAATCCGAATGCAGGAATACATGTGCGCCAGGATCAAGTTACACAATGCATCGACTTAGTGAATACCAAAACACAGTGTAAAGCGTAAAGAGAGTATTAAACAATTATTACATGACCGAATGTCTCAACTAACAACCGTTCGAGTAGCTAACAGTGGAAATAGAAACACACGCAGAAGTCCTCCACAGGCAGCTGACTGCAGAACGAACGCCTAGAACTCATCGAACTCTCCAGGGAAATCCTCAAAGCGTCCATCTAAACAGCAGCCGGGTAGTGTAGATGCAATATAGAAACAACAAGCATGAGCGCATGTCGTACTCAACAAGGGAAAAGTTCTATAACAACATGCAAGGCTTTATGGTGGAAGCTGATGGTTATAAAGCAAGTCAGCATTTTAGTTGGTCAAGTTTTATTTAGCATCTGTTACTAGCAAGTGAAAGTATATACCAAACCCAAATAACAAATGCAACTGAACCATATAATGTAATGCACAAGATTAAAAGTTCCATCTTTCATAAATTACTCATGTGAGGGTCCAGGCCGCCCTTGACCGTGGGCACGGCTAACTAGTCGGTTTTACACTGCGCAGGTTGTACATCTCTACCCACAAGTCACGTAAAAACCCAAAAGATTTTTAGACCCAACCATGCCGTGCAAAAGTAGGCACAATACCACACTACCGAGGTGTGGCCGCATAGGGACGCTACGAGGCCGTTACAAAGATCCCCGCATGCGGGCCGCCCGCTAGGTTACCTGATCAGTGCAACGTATAAAGCTCCCTGGCGAGTACCGTCTCTTAGCCAAGCCCACACCTCGCCAGAGCAGGCCCATACGCCATCTACCGTCAGCCCCCAACCCTTATCAGGTAAATCATACCTAACACCTAGTTCTCTAATTATTAACCCAAGATAGAGCCATATGTCTTGTGGTTGTACTGTTTTCATGGGTGGTTCTCCATGTTCCTATTAACAGGCATAAAGTGTTCTTGCATTACATGAATAACAACATAAATAAATCCATATTGACAAGTGTTCATTAAACCACCCAAAACCAGGTAAAGCTCTAGCATGTGCTACCCAACATAAAGTAAACCCAGGTTGATCAAGGCATAGGATAAACAAAGCTAGTCGAACCTTAACAATAGGACCCATCAATTTAATGCAAAGCAATAATAAATAACGGTGTAATTAAAATGCATGTTGTAATAGGATCAATGGGAATGCAGCAAGGACTTGCCTTCTACCAGCTCCAGAAACTGCTCAGGGTCTTGAAATTCTTCAACGACAGCGAAGTCCTCGAACTGCTCGTACTCTACGCTCCACACATTCACATACAAGCATATAATGGAAACAAATAAGAAACAGTACACCAATCATCTCAAATAGAAACAAAAGCAACATAAAACTAATCTACTCGTCGAGACGATCGCGTGGACATAAAGAACGTTGAAAACAGAGTTAAAATGGCTAAGATACGGCTAACACAAGTTTAAGGACTAAACTGTAAAGAAAAACTAAGCTTCGGGGCTAAACTGAAGAAAACTGGGCCTAATTGCGAGAAAACATTAAGGTGGAAGGACCGGGTTGTAAATTTAAAGGAACTCGGGATTTTCTTTGCAAAAGCGCGCGACTAAGGCGATGCTGCGGATCTGATCCGCTGGATCTAGATCTGGCGGCCGAGAACGTCTGCGGGCGCGGGTCCGCAGGTTGACCGGTATTGACCGGGGCGGGTTAGATCCGGCCCGTCAGATCTAAATCCGATGGCCTAGGTGCAGCGCGAGCGAGGCAGCGGCGAGGGGCCGGCGGCGCGCGTCGGCGAGCGGCGGCGCGAGGCTGAAGTAGGGCTAGGGTGCCCCATTTAACGCGCAAACAACACCGGCACGAAGGTGAGCTCACGGTGAACTCCACGGGGTGGACATTGGGGCGGCGGAGATGGCACAGGATGGCAGACGACGGCCAGGCACGGCGGAGCAACTCCGGCGACCCTGCCTCGGCGTTGCGGAGCGCCGCGACATCAATGAACAGCACCATAGGGTCCCTTACCGCACGGCGAAGCTCCGAGGATGGTTCTCAACGACTGCAAGGCGGCGGTGCGACGAGCTCACGGCGGCGGCCGGCTAGGGATAGGAGGCGGCGGTGGTGCGACCTCTGGCTAGGGTTTTGAGCGAGGGAGGCGGCGTGGCTGCACAGGTCGGCCTTAAATAGGTCGGGCAATCCGACTGGAGCGCGGCCCCCCCGGGGGGGGCACGGACGCCGAGTCGGGGCTGAACCCGAGCTCGACCCCGGCTCGGTCGCGAGGCGTGGCGAGGGCGCGAGGAAGCGAAAAGACGGGTGGCCCCCACCCGCCGCCGGCGGCGGCGGTGGCGCGCGCATGGGAAGTGGCGAGCGTGCCGCGCCGGGGCCGAAGAGCGGCCGGGCCGCGCGCTTAGGCGGGCCGCAAGCGAAGGCGGGGGCGAAAAGGAGGGAGGAGTGGAGGGTTTAAAAGAAAAAGGTTTTCATTTTTTTCAAACACACTCAAACAATGAATTCAAACAAGAGTTTGAATTCAGACACCCAAAAATGATGCACCAGCATGTATGTAATAATAAACTCCTATATTTCATTATTTAATTAAGAAAAATGATTAAATGCCTAGAAAAGCACAATCTCCTTATATTCCTTAAACGAGAGAAAATGTTGCTAAACATATTTTGATTAAATTCAAAAGTGAATTTTAGGGTGTTACAAATCCTACCCCCCTTAGGATGAATCTCGTCCTCGAGATTCAGATGGATCAAAGAGATGTGGATATTCTGCTCTCAACTCCTCTTCTCTTTCCCAAGTTGCCTCATCCTCTGCATGATTACTCCACTGCACCTTACACATTGTGAAAGTCCGGTTTCTTGTAACCCGTGTCAACGTATCCAAAATCCTGATAGGTCGTTCAGTAATGGTGAGATCTTCCTTAACATCCAACCCATCCATAGGCAATGGCTCTTTATCATGAGGTTTGAGACCCCTTTTTAACTGCGAGATATGAAACACATCATGCACATCGGAGAGTTGCTCTGGCAAGTCAAGCTTGTATGCTACCTCTCCCACTCGCTGTAAGATCTAGAAAGGTCCAATAAAGCGAGGGACAACTTTCCCTTCACTTTAAACCTGCACAAGCCTTTGATGGGTGACACTTTCAAGTACACATAGTCACCTTCCTGGAAAGATACATCCCTTCTCTTCCCGTCCACATAACTCTTTTGCCTGGACTGAGCAATCCTCAAGTTCTCCCTTATGATCTGAACTTGCCTTTCTGCCTCCTTAATGATATCAGTCCCAAACAACTGACTCTCTCCTGTCTGACTCCAGTACAATGGTGTTCTGCACTTCCTCCCATACAGTGCCTCGAAGGGTGCCATCTTCACACTGGCTTGATAGTTGTTGTTGTAAGAGAACTCAGCATACGGCAAACTCTTATCCCAGCTACCACCATGCTTAAGGGCACAAGCTCTTAACATATCCTTCAGAATCTGATTTGTCCTCTCAGTCTGACCATTGGTCTGCGGATGATAGGCTGAGCTGAAGTTCAACTTCGTATCCATGGACTCATGAAGCTTCTCCCAGAAACGAGATGTGAACTGGGTACCTCTGTCAGACACTATCTTCTTAGGCACACCATGTAAGCATACGATCCTGGACATGTACAACTCAGCTAGCTTTGCCCCTGTATAAGTGGTACGCACTGGTATGAAGTGAGCAACCTTTGTCAAACGGTCCACTATAACCCATATTGAATCATAACCATCGCAAGTACGGGGCAACCCAACAATGAAATCCATGCCTATCTCTTCCCACTTCCACTCTGGCACCTTCAATGGCTGAAGCAATCCCGCTGGCCTCTGATGTTCAGCCTTGACCTTGTGGCACGTGTCACACAACGCAACATGAGCGGCCACATCCCTCTTCATCCCATACCACCAATACCTCTGCTTAAGATCCTGATACATCTTAGTACTGCCAGGGTGAATGGAATAAGCTGAATCATGGGCCTCCCATAGGATAGCCTTCCGAAGATCTCCCACATCAGGCACACGGATCCTATTCTTGAACCATATCGTTCCCTGATCATCCTCAGTGAAATCCCGGGCCTTGCCCCTTTCCATGGTGTCCCTGATCTCCACATCCTCCAACTGCCCTTCACGTATCTGCCGCTCCAGAGTAGACTCTACCTCCAAGGTGACTCCCTCAGTGTGAGCAGCCATCCCTAGATTGAGTTTCTCAAACTCCTTCATCAGCTCGTCAGGCAGCTGGAACGCCAAAGCCATGTTGGCCTGTCCCTTCCGACTCAAAGCATCTGCAACCAGATTAGCCTTCCCAGATCATAATCCTTGATCAACTCCAACCATTGTCGTTGCCTCAGATTAAGATCCTTCGGAGTGAAGATGTACTTCAGGCTCTTGTGATCTGTGTACATCTGGCACTTGGTTCCCATGATATAATGCCTCCAGATCATTAAAGCATGAACCACAGCTGCCAATTCCAGATCATGTGTAGGATAGTTCTGCTCATGCTTCCTCAACTGCCTCGATGCATAGGCTATAACATGTCCCTCCTGCATAAGAACACAACCCAAACCTTGTCGAGACGCATCACAATAGATATCATAGCCCTTCTGCAAATTTGGCATCACAAGAACGGGAGCGGTAGTCAACCTCCTCTTCAACTCCTCGAAACTATTCTGACAGGCATCTGTCCACTTGAACTCTCTATCCTTCTCCAGTAAGGTGGTGAGAGGCTTCACAATCTTAGAGAACCCCTCGATGAACCGTTGATAGTACCCTGCAAGTCGAAGGAAACTCCTGATCTCCTTAACTGTCCTCGACGGTTCCCACTTCAACACATCTTCAACCTTAGCTGGATCGACTGAGATACCTCCATCTGTGATAATATGCCCCAGAAAAGAGACTTCCTTCAGCCAGAAATTACACTTACTGAACTTGGCATACAACTGATGCTCTCTCAACTTCTGCAAGACAAGTCTCAAATGCTCCTCATGTTCCTCCTCAGTCTTGGAGTAAATTAGAATATCATCAATAAACACCACAACAAACTTATCCAAGTACTCCATAAACACCTTGTTCATCAAATACATAAAGTAGGCAGGTGCATTTGTCAACCCAAAGGACATAACGGTATACTCATAAAGTCCATACCTAGTGGTGAATACAGTTTTAGGAATATCTGACCATCTGATCTTCATCTGATGATAACCAAAACGCAAATCAATCTTGGAGAACACCTTAGCACCTCTCATCTGATCAAACAAGTCTTCAATGTGAGGTAATGGATACTTATTCTTGATAGTAACCTCGTTAAGCAGTCGATAATCCACACACATCCTCTGAGTACCATCCTTCTTCTCTACATAGATAACTGGTGCCCCCAAGGTGATGAACTAGGACGGATAAACCCCTTTTCCAACAATTCTTTAATCCGTTTCTTAAGTTATATCAATTGAGTAATAGACATTCTATATGGACGTTTAGAAATAGGAGCAGTGCCAGGTAATAGATCAATAACAAACTCGACATCACGGTCAGGTGACATACCTGGTAACTCCTCTGGAAACACATCCGGATACTCACAGACAACCCTGATACCCTCCAAAGCTTTGCCATCCAACTGCTGCGCAGAACCTCCTGCATCTAATGGTGGATCAGCCACAAGCTCAATCTTTTCCCCGTTGGGACCAGTAAGAAGAATTGTCCTCCTGGCACACTGAATCGTCGCATCATGCATGCCCAACCAATCCATACCCAGAATGACATCAAGATCCTTCGATTCCAGAACTATCAACTTTGCCCAAAAATCTGCTCCCATGATCTTTAGACTGACATTAGGACACATATATAAAGCTTTCATTTCCCCTGGTGATTTAACTAGCATGGTTTGTTTCATGGTACACATGGTTATGCTATGCTTGGCCACAAATTGAGCAGATATAAAAGAATGAGATGCTCCAGAATCAAATAAGACGGATGCGGGGATAGAGTTGACAAAGAACATACCAAGCACCACTTGTGGATTCTCTTGAGCTGTCTCAGCACTCACATGGTTCACCCTGCCATGGCCTTGACTCTGCTGTCCTTTGTTGCTCTGCGGGGTCTGGTTCCCATTCCTCAGCTGCTGCATCTGTTGGTTCTGCACAGGGTGCCCGGAGGGTGCCTCTTAGGACAGGAATTAGCATAATGCCCAACCTCTCCACATTTAAAGCAACTGTTGCCCGCGAGGGTGTGAGGTGCACTGGGCCTCACGGGCGTACCAACTGGAGTCATCGGACGGTGCTGCGGGTACGCAGGGCGTGGTGTCTGCGGCCCAGGGCGCTGGAACTGCTGAGGAGAGCACTAGAACTGCTGGTACTACTGTGGCTGGTACTGGTACTACTGTTGCTGGCCATAGCCTCCTGTCGGGCCTCCTGGACAGAACGAGACTCCCAGCGGTGAGGTAAAGCGGGGGCGAGTGCTGCTCCCAGACTGTCCTGGAGTGGTGGCCTTCATCTTCAGCTCCCCCAGCTCTCTGCGCATGGACTCCAAGACAATAGCTTTGTCTAACAGCTGCTGGAAGGACAGAAAGGTGTGAGGCGTCAGCTGGTAACGAAGCGGTCCAGCCAAACCCTCCATGAAGAGCTCCTGCTTCTTTAGGTCATCGGCTACCTCCTTTGGTGCATAGCGAGACAGCTCGATGAACCTGTCCCGGTACTCTGCACTGACATTCCCCCCTGTTTGAGAGAGGAACTCCTTCTTCTTCAGCCTCATCAACCCTGCAGGAATGTGGTGGTTCCTGAAACTCTCCGTGAACTCCTGCCATGTAATGGCGTCGGGCGTAGCATGGGCGATAGTGTAAGCATCCCACCATGCTCCTGCTGATCCCTGGAGTCGGCCTACAGCAAACAGGACCTTCTCCCTGTCATCACACCGAGATGTGGTGAGCATCTTGCCCACATTCTTTAGCCAATCATCAGCATCAAGTGGGTCAGCAGCATGGGTGAACACTGGCGGACGGTGTCTCATGAACTCCCTATGCTTGTTCATGGGCGCCGGCTGCTGCAGTGGTGGCTGAGGAGGGTTGTTGACCTGGGCCTGCAGGTTGACCGCAGTGTTGGTCAGGTTCTCCAGTAGCTGCATCTGGTTCTGGAAGAACTGTTGTATGGGATCCATTGGTGCTGGTTGCGGTGCACTGCTTGAATTGTTGCCTCGTCCTTGGCGTGTCACTGGAGGCTGATCAACTCTAGATACGGACCTGGTGTTTACCATCTGAGCGTTAGAAACACTGATTTAGATTATGACAATGATAGAAAAGCTGAAATGATAAACAAAGCAGACTTCCAAATTAAGACATATTATAGCTGTAAAGAAACAGAGATATCTCGCTGTACAGTTTTTTTTTCTGGAGATATGGTGCATAAAATTACTGAACTAACCCAACTGGATTTGCCTCAATCGGAGGTCTACAACTCGAGATATAAAATAATGAAGTCAGCTGTGTCAGCAGGATTTGACAGATTCTGTTGGTTTAGTGTTTCGTCCATAGCTCCCAGAATATACATTGGATAGTGCTGAATTTTTGATAGAAAATCATGTATAGAATTTGTGAACTAACCCAACTGGTTTTACTGAATTTGGAGTTCTGTAGCTCGAGATAAAAATAAAACACTACTGCTGTGTCAGGAAGTGACGTGAACAGATTTTGCAACAAGATATTCCTCATGATAGATAAAATATGACGGATAAAGAATTACGAAATTGCAAGATAAAAGGTGACTGGAACAGAACTTAAACCCACTAACCAAGCTTTATTACTAAACCAATGTCATTGTGGCATTAATCCACAACACACTGCAATCACACAAAGATCCAACTCATGAATGTTCACAAATCAAGCACTCAAACACACCACTAGCTAACACACCGATCCAACATCTCGTTTTTAACGATTACAGACTCTATAACTGAAGATGAAAGACACCTAGCACCTAAGGCCAAATGATCCAGGTACGGGATCTAAGTGACCCATAGCTTGTCCTCCTGGGTCTTGGTGACATTACATGCCATCTTTCCGCATCTTCATGCACCTCTTCCTCATCCTGTCCCGCGATCACTGCCTTGAGCCTTTTGATCTCCCTCCGGTCCTCATCTTGCTGATCCCGGAGGTCTTGCAGCTCCATGATGGTGTCATCAAGGTTGGTGTTGAGAGCTGCTACAAGTCCCACTTGAGTTGCATAGCGTGGTCCCAAGTTTGCATTAGCCACTGGAATCACGCTGCCCACAGCTCCAGCACGTCGACGGGGAAAGTCACCCCACACAGTGTTAGTGAGATGGTGAGCCTCCTCATAACACGTAAAGAGCCCTTCCGGCGCATCATCTCTCCCTGCAGCGAAGATAGCTCTGGTGGCTAGAGCATGGTGAACAGTAACCTCGTACTGTCCGCCCTCCTGCGGGTTATCGTCCAAGATGCGCACTGACACATCCCACTGCATTGGATAACGATGATGAGTCCTCCTTAGGCCAACGTAGTCAATAGTCACATGCAGGTGAAGACGCTGGAATAGCCTCCTCAACTTGGACGGAAAGCGTGCATGCCCTCCGTCATGGTGATAGACGACCACCTCCCACTTCTCAGGCGCTGGTTGATCATCAGCATCTCCATCCTCCGGATCTGAGTCCTCAGGGTCTGAGTGGTCATCCGGATCACCTCCTTGTTCTTGATCTTCAGCTGGCTCCTCTTCTGGCTCATCATCTGACAGCTCAATGACTGAAGCAGGTGGTGAAGCTTGCCCTGAAGCAGAGTTCGCTCCACTTCCCTCCTTAGAGACTCCATTATGCTCATCACTCTTCGTGGAGTAGCAGTAGAAGTCCTGGTCCTCCAGATACCTTGGAAAGCGGTAAGCACCTGAGTGAGTGGTCTTCAGTCGGCGAACCATCTAAGATAGATGAGACAAGTGCAGATTACTAGATGAGACAAGATTAAGCTTAGATAACAAAAGTAAACCAAGGATGAGATTAAACCAAGATTAGATATAATAAACATAATGAAGCAAACTAAGCTATGTGTGGCTTCTATTATTATAAAATCCTTAGTTTTTGACCAGTTCTAACTATGCTAACGTCCTAAAGTCAACACGGCTCTGATACCACTTTATCACACTAGGATTTAAGGGTAAATCCGAATGCAAGAATACATGTGTGCCAGGATCAAGTTACACACATGCATCGACTCAGTGAATACCGAAACACAGTGTAAAGCGTAAAGAGAGTATTAAGCAATTATTACATGACCGAATGTCTCAACTAACAACCGTTCGAGTAGCTAACAGCGGAAATAGAAACACACACGAAGTCCTCCACCGGCGGTCGACCGGAGAATGAACGCCTAGAACTCATCGAACTCTCCAGGGAAATCCTCAAAGCGTCCATCTAAGCAGCAGCCGGGTAGTGTAGATGCAATATAGAAACAACAAGCATGAGCACATGTCGTACTCTAGCATGTGCTACCCAACATAAAGTAAACCCAGGTTGGTCAAGGCATAGGATAAACAAAGCTAGTCGAACCTTAACAATAGGACCCATCAATTTAATGCAAAGCAATAATAAGTAACGGTGTAATTAAAATGCATGTTGTAATAGGATCAATGGGAATGCAGCAAGGACTTGCCTTCTACCAGCTCCGGAAACTGCTCAGGGTCTTGAAATTCTTCAACGGCAGCGAAGTCTTCGAACTGCTCGTACTCTATGCTCCACACATTCACATACAAGCATATAATGGAAACAAATAAGAAATACTACACCAATCATCTCAAACAGAAACAAAAGCAACAGAAAACTAATATACTCATCGAGACGATCACGTGGACATAAAGAACGCTGAAAACGGAGTTAAAACAGCTAAGATACGGCTAACAAAAGTTTAAGGACTAAACTGTAAAGAAAAACTAAGCTTCGGGGCTAAACTGAAGAAAACTGGGCCTAATTTTGGGATAACCTTAAGGTGGAAGGACCGGGTTGTAAATTTAAAGAAACTCGGGGTTTTCTTTGCAAAAGCGCGCGACTAAGGCGAGGGGGCGGATCTGATCCGCTGGATCAAGATCTGGCGGCCGAGAACGTCTGCGGGTGGGGTTAGATCCGGCCCGTCGGATCTAAATCCGATGGCCTAGGTGCAGCGCGAGGGAGGCAGCGGCGAGGGGCGGCGGCGAGCGGCGACGTGCGGTGGCGCGCGTCGGCGAGCGACGGCGCGAGGCCGAAGTAGGGCTAGGGTGCCCCATTTAATGCGCAAACCACACCGGCATGACGGCGAGCTCACGGTGAACTCCACGGGGTGGACACCGGGGCGGCGGAGACAGCGCGAGGACGGCGGACGGCGGCCGGCCGGCGGAGCAACTCCGACGACCCTGCCTCGGCGTTGGGGAGCGTCGCGACGTCAACAAATAGCACCATAGGGTCCCTTACCACGCGGCGAAGCTCCGAGGATGGTTCTCGACGACTGCAAGGCGGCGGTGCGGCGAGCTCACGGCGTCGGCCGGCTAGGGTTAGGAGGCGGCGGCGGCCCGACTGCTGGCTAGGGTTTTGAGCGAGGGAGGCGGCGCGGCTGCACGGGTCGGCCTTAAATAGGTCGGGCAATCCGACTGGAGCGCGGGCCCGGGGGGGGGGGCACGAACGCCGAGTCGGGGCTGAACCCGAGCTCGACCCCGGCTCGGTCGCGAGGCGCGGCGGGGCGCGAGGAAGCGGATGACGGGTGGCCCCCACTCGTCGGCGGCGGCGGCGGCGCGCGCGGGGGAAGCGGCGAGCGGGCCACACTGGGCCGGAAGAGCGGCTGGGTCGGCACGCTTAGCTGGGCTGCAAGTGAAGGCGAGCTGAAAAGGAGGGAGGAGTGGAGGGTTTAAAAGAAAAAGGTTTTCATTTTTTTCAAACACACTCAAACAATGAATTCAAACTAGAGTTTGAATTCAGACACCCAAAAATGATGCACCAGCATGTATGCAACAATAAACTCCTATATTTCATTATTTAATTAAGAAAAATGATTAAATGCCTAGAAAAGCACAATCTCCTTATATTCCTTAAACGAGAGCAAATGTTGCTAAACAAATTTTAATTAAATTCAGAAGTGAATTTTAGGGTGTTAGAGTCTCTATGCTCCTCCTCCCAATGTGTGGATCTGACTCCTCTTATCCAGTTCGTCGTACCCGGCAATGATGTCAATTACTGGCGTAGGCGATCTTGAAGGTTTCTCTCGATCTAGGGATATGTTAGTGTGGCGGTGGCACAAGTCCCTTCATCTCTCCTCTCTCTTTGCGTGCGCACACGCACACACACACCATCCACCCTGACAATGCCTCTTTCTCCCTTACTTTTGTCGTGCAAGCTCTACTTCTCTAATTCTGCGGCTTTTGAGTCTGAATCAAGCATTGTTCTTGTGTAGAGTTTCAATGCTTCACCTCTCAGCGCGTGGATTCAACTCCTTCTGGCGAGCTCGTTGTACATAGCTACGATGCCAGTTGTTGGTGTAGGCAACTTTGAAAGTTCCTCTTAATCTAGGTACTGGCTCATGCAATAGTTGCATAGGTCCCTCCGATCCCCCTCATCTTCCGACAACACCTCCTTCTTAGTTTCTCCCCAATTTTTGTTGGGCGAACTATGCCTCTCTGATTTCGCGGCTTTTGAGTCCGACTCAGATGTTAATCTTGTGTCTAACTCCTCTAGGCCAATTTGTCGTACCAGGTGGCGATGGTAGTTGCTAGGATAGGCAATCTTGAAAGTTCATCTTGATATAGGGACAAACTCATGTAGCGGTGGCACAGGACCCCTATCTCCCTCTCACTCTCTCTCAGTTTTTCCCTTACTTTTGTCCGGTGAACTCTCTCACATTGACTCCACGACTTCTGAGTCTTCAGCGTTGACATTGAGCATCACGCCTATACCATGTGATTAAAAACTTGTTTTCATGTAATTTGTAGATGTATTAATCTATATCCCTCTTTTAATTTCAAGTACATGACATACTCCATGATCCATTAAGGGGAAGTCTAAAAAAGCTTACCAAAGTTTGTTAGGAAATTAAAAAAATCCATGCAGATTCAAGTTGGTATTCAAATCCGGCACCTAATGTTAGGCAATAAAAAAAATATTGCATTCAAGTACGGAGTGCCATAAGGAAAGGAAATCATGGATAAAAATATTTCACCTTTTTAGAATAATATGAATTGTTAGATCTTCATAAAATCCAACGGTTCAAACTCTTCTCTCATTTAGATTAACATGGGAATTCCTTTTTTTCATAATAATATGAATCGTTAGATCTTCATAAAATCAACTACTATTTATGTATTCTGTTTTTTAATCAACTACTATTTTTATTATTTTTAATTCTGAATTTATGTATTTATTAATTGTATTTGTATTGAATATGGACTCTTTAGATTTACTTATTTTAATTCTGAATTTATGTATTCTTTGATTAATCTAGACCTTCAGATCTTCATAAAATCCAACAGTGTATATTCTTCTCTTTTTTGGATTAACGTGAGAATTTCTAGACCCTCTCGGCGAACGTGGTGACTTCTTTTAACACTCAAGTATAAAGATAAGCAGGTTGGCCCGCGCTAATAGCGCGACTAGATTTGATAAACCATATTTTTAAAATACTATGTTAGCATCATATTTTCTTTATCCATCTTACTTTATTATCCATCCTCTTGTAATCACTAATACCGATGTAAATATTGGAGCTCAAAATTCAGAACTGATATTGATACACTTGAATTTTGTTATTGGATGGTGTTTTAATTGGTGGATGAAATCTGACCTAACAACAAATGCTATTCGATTAGTTATTTGACACTTTGTTGCACCCTGCATACAGTGTCAACCTGAGCTCTGTATTAGACAGAAATTGTTGTTCACCCTCTCATCACTTAGTCCTCGTCTCAACCGACTGAGCCTCTTACTCCCCACTCTCGATGATCGAACTCTGCCTTGTTGATTATATGGCTCCTAAGTTTGGCTTGGTTGTTGACCTCACACGGAGTCTGGGTTCTCCACTTTCTGATGCACAGTTCCAACTCCTCCAGCGAGCTCGTCGTACCTCGTGGCACCGTTGGTTGCAACATAGATAACCTTGAAGCTTGATCTGGGGTGGGCTCAAGCAACGGTAGCGTAGGTCCTCCTCTCTTTTCCATATGGGTGCACCTCCTTCTTCATCTCATCAAATGGTATCTTCTTCCTCTCATCTGAAAGTTTCTCTTCCTTACGATCAACGACGGTCGATGCTCATTTCTTTTTCTTCTTCCTGCTCATCGATGGCCCCTACCTTCGTTGATGGTGCATGGCGGTCGATTCTCTCTCTTCTACATAGGATGTTTCTTATATATATACACATTATGTCATGTTTCCTAGGATATATATTTATTGCTTGAAATGCTATGTCCTTATTCATTGTTAAATATACCTTGTCTTCTAAAATGTAACCATTATGTTTGACACTACTTTATAACTTCCAAGATAACTACTGATCATCAATAGTAGTGTCGGGGACGCCCCGAGGGTCCCCTAAAAAACCGGGGAAATCCCGCTTAAAACCCGCAAAAAACGAAACGAAACACCCCTCACTTAAGCGCACACACGGGGCACGGCCCACGCCGCGGTGGCCCCCGCGGCCCGTCGGAGTGGCCCGGTCAAAGGCCCCCTCGAGCAGTTCCGCCTTGCTCGAGGGTCCACACCTCCCTCGAGCGGGTTCCCGCCTCGCTCGAGGGCTCACGCCTCCCTCGAGCGGGCTCCGACTCGCTCGAGGGCTCATCTCCGCCTCGCTCGAGGCCCCCTCACGAGCACACCCGCTCCCCGCACGCGGGTACGGGCATTTAATGCTCGACACGACGAACCGCGCCATCATGCGCCCGGGAATCACACCCCGGCGTTGTTTCGCCAAGTCCCCGGGGGGAAACCCATCCCCGCCACCGTGGGGGACCGTGCGACATGACCGGTGGCGGCCTCCGTGGCACTATGCCGCCCACTCCCGTACGGCTAAAGCACCGCGCCCTCGAAGGGGGGCCGGCCACACCCTCGAGCCCCTCTCTCATGAATCTGCAGGATCAAACCATGACGTCGGGCGGCGGGACGCCATCCCCGCCACCGTTGGTCCCGCGCGCCGCCCCCATGCTCGCGGCACCACGCCGGCACCTTGCTACAACAACCCCGGCCGTTGGGCAAGCGGGGACGGGACGCCGCCACGCCCGCCACCGTACCCCGCACGGATCACCGCCAACGGCTTCCACGAGCCCGTCCGAAGACGCCACGGCCAACCACTACGCATTCACCCTCGAAGCCGCCCCTGTTCAAGTACGGGACGTGCCACGGCGACAAGACCGGGGCAAGGACCGCAAGGACGGCCGCCAACTCCCCGCCCCGCACACCATACCCCCACCCCGTAGCTAAACGGCGCGGCATGCCCGTAAATCGTCCTCTCCTTAGTCTATAAAAGGAAGGCGATCCCCCTCGGCCGCAGGAGGAGACACGAACATCCGAAACCACATTGCACATACGCTCCTCAACCCTCCCACGATATTGGCGCTCGCCTCAATCACTCTGCCCGGGGACTTGGAGGCCACGCCTCCTCTCCCGCGTTGCTTGTAGCCGCCCCACTACAGGCACTCCGGTGCGAAGCAATATAGTGCCTCCAGCACACCACTGCTGGACGTACGGCCCCGGCCGGAACCAGGATAAACCCCGTGTCTCTAGTTGCTTAGCACCGACCATCGAGGGACAAACCACAACGCTTATTACTAGTTAGTGTCGGGACTACATTCCGCACCGACAGCTGGCGCCCACCGTGGGCCTCGTTGCACTGAAGGTCAACTTGTCACCAGCTCCCTCAATGGTGATTCGCACCGAGTACCGCGGTACACGTTACTCCATGGGCAGCTCGGACCCCCTCCCCGCTGGGTTTGAAATCTGGTTCGGGGGCCTAGATTTTCGGGCCACGGGGAATGGCTACCTGATGCGCCTCACCAACCATGAGGAACTCCGCGCGTAGCGCCAGGCCGGGTCCGCCCCCGGCCGCCGCCGCACGCGCGCGCCGCGACGCCGACGCCCGCCGGCCACGGACGCCGCGGGCCCATCGGCGCCACGGCGCCGCCGCCGCTCGGCCGGCGCTCGCGCCAAGCGCGGTCGGAGCGACGGCATGCCGAGTGCGTCGCCTCACAACGAGGTGCGCCCGTCGGCACGACGACGGCCGCCCCGGCGGGGAAGCGCTCGGTCTCGGACCGCGCTTCCCCATCGGTCCCGCGCGACGCCACGGCGGCCTACGCCGCCAACACCAACGCCGGCACCACGATGCGCAGGGTTCCCCCCCGGCGCCCACGTCTTGGTTGCCAGGGACCCTAGCGCCTCCGCCGGCGACGAGTCGTCCCTAGGCTCTCTCGACGCACTGCCACCCGCCACCTCGCATGGGTACGCGGAGTGGGACTTCTCCGGCGTGCCGGACCCAGTAATGTTCAGGCGGTTCCTCGACGCCACGGACTACTGGTTCGGCTGCTCTGACGACTCCAGCGCCGGGAGCTACGACCCCGCGCGGGAGTGCTGCGTCGTCATCGCCAACGACCCAGCAAACGCCACCGGCGCAGCGGGCGCCGGCGACGGAGAGGTTCTGCCGCTCTAGGGACCACTTCGCGCCTGGCTGTGGGGCCAAGCGCCCCTCCCCCCTCGCCACTGACAGGGGCCGATATCAACGCGCAGCTGACCCAAGCACGTGAGCTCGAGGCCAAGCTGGCGGAGGAGTACCACACGGTGCGGTTGCTTCGCGCCTCCATGGCGGGGGAAGCCTCCGCGCGCGGCGAACGCGCGCGCGCGGCGAGCCGGCGCACAAGCCCGTGGCCGCATCAACGCCGACTTCAACGTCGACAACCCGTACACGCCCCCGCGAGCGAGCCGAAGCTCATCGCCGCCGCAACACCGCCGCGGGCCATGCCCGCCCCTTCGACACCCGAGGCGCGGAACCCGCACCGCGAGGCGCGGACGCTCATCGAGCAAGCGGCCGTCCAACAAGCCGAGAGCTCGGCGTCCCGCATCCGTCGGCCAGGGGAGCGCGCGGAACGATGGCGGCGTGCAAGTTGATGAGCCCTCGCTCTACGCGGGTGGCGCGTCCGAGCGCCCCGCCAACCCGGGGCGCACGCCGGCCAAGGAGCGGCTCCTCGACACGCGCGGGCAAGCGCGAGACGGCGACGCCCGCAATGTCATCAACGCCCGACGGACGAGCAAAGCGGAGGCACGGGCGGCAGCAGGCTACCACCCTCGACGGGGTGGACGCTACGATAGCGATGAGGACCGCTCGCCAACACCGGAGCCCCCGGGGACCCGTGTGTTCAGCCGGGAGATCCGCACGGCGGCCTTTCCCCAGCGCTTCCGCCAGCCGACGACGATCGTCAAGTACAACGGGGAGACGGATCCCCGTGTGTGGCTCAACGACTACCGCCTAGCGTGCCAGCTGGGCGGAGCCACCAGCGACGAGGTCATCATCCGCAACCTCCCCCTGCACCTCGCCGACTCGGCGCGGACGTGGCTCGAGCACCTGCCGGCCAGCCCGGATCCACAACTGGGACGACTCCGGTCCGCACATTCGTTGGCAACTTCCGGGCACGTACGTGCGCCCTGGGAACTCCTGGGACCTGCGCTCTTGCACCCATAAGCCCGGCGAATCGCTTCGGGACTTCATACGGCGCTTCTCCAAGCGCTGCACGGAGCTCCCGAGCGTGGCGCAGTCCGAAATCGTGCACGCCTTCCTTGAGGGCACCACGTGCGGGACCTCATGCGCGAGCCGGGGCGCAGCCCGCCGGTCGACTCGAACGAGCTGTTCGACATCGCCACCAGCTTTGCCTCGGGCGAAGAGGCGGTGGGGGCGATCTTTGACGACAAGAAAGGCAAGCGCACGGACGACACGCCCGCGGAGGGCGCAAGTTCAAGGAGCTCCACCAGAAGAACAAGCGGGGCAAGAAGGGGGAAGAAGCCGCGCCGTGAGGCGCGCGAGTAGGGACGCGACGGCGACGACGCCGAGGCCCTTCTTCGTTGACCCGGCTCGACGGGGCCCTCGACCGGCCCCTCGAGGTCCGGAGTTTTCGACGACATGCTAGGAAGCCATGTCCCTACCACAAGACACCGGTCAATCACACCCTCGAGCAAGGCGACATGCTCAAGCGGTTCTATGGCCGCGCCACCGCGAAGGACGACGAGGCCAAGAAGGATGGGGGTGATGGCGACGCCGCCGGCTTCCCCGCTGTGGAAAACGTTTTCCTCATCTTCGGGGGGGCCGACCGTCGACATGTCGAGCCGCCAGCGCAAGCGGGAGCGGCACGAGGTTCTCGCCGCGGAGAAGGCGCCTCCCTCCTTCCTCGACTGGTCGGAGGACGCCATCACCTTCAACCGCGAGGATCACCCGAACCGCATCCCTAACCCGGGCCGTATCCACTGGTGGTCGACCCGGTCATCGGGAACGCGCGGTTCTCGAAGGTCCTGATGGACGGAGGCAGCAGCCTCAACATCCTCTACGTGCACACGCTGCGCTTGTTGGGGATCGGGTTGGACCAGCTGCGGCCCAACACGACGCTGTTCCGTGGCGTCGCGCCGGCAAGCGCATCCAGCCCCTCGGGTAGATCGACCTGCCCGTCTGGTTCGGCACGCCGGACAACTACCACAAGGAGACGCTCACCTTCGAGGTGGTGGGGTTCAGGGCCGCGTTCCATGCCATACTCGGGCGGCCCTGCTATGCCAAGTTCATGGCGGTCCCCAACTACACCTACCTCAAGATGAAGATGTCGGGGCCGAACGGCGTCATCCCCGTGGGCTCATCCATCGAGCATGCCTTCGACTGCGACGTCGAATGCGTGGAGCACGCGGAGGCCATGGCGCTGGACGAAGCGCTGGTGGCCAACATGGAGAAGATGGTCAACGAGGACCTCAGCTCCACCGCCAAGCACGCCGGCAGCTTCGAGGCTGCTGAGCAGACCAAGGAAATGCCCCTCGACCCTGCCGCCCCTGAGGGCAAGGCGTTGAAGGTCAGTTCTACCCTCGACCCGAAATAGGAAGTGGTGCTCGTCGACTTTCTCCGCGCCAACGCCGACATCTTCACGTGGAGCCCCTCAGACATGCCCGGCATCCCGAGGGAGGTCGCCGAGCACTCCCTTGACATCCTACCTCACTCCCGTGCCATGCAGCAACGGCTCCACCGCTTCGACGAGGAGCGACGGCGGGCGATCGAAGCGGACCCGCGGAAGCTCCTCGAGGCCGGGTTCATCAAGGAAGTGTTCCACCCTACGTGGCTAGCCAATCCCGTACTAGTAAAAAAAAAGAATGGGAAGTTGCGGATGTGTGTAGACTACACTAGTCTTAATAAAGCATGTCCTAAGGTTCCTTTTCCTTTGCCACGTATCGATCAAATTGTTGATTCAACCGCCAGTGTGAACTACTCTCGTTTCGTTGATGCCTACTCCGGTACCACCAAATCAAAATGAAGGAGTCCGAACAGCTCGTGACTTCATTCATCACGCCATTCGGGATGTATTGCTACGTCACGATGACGTTCGGCCTCCGAAACGCGGGTGCGACATACCGCGGTGCATGCAAGCACGTTTTTGGAGACCACATCGGACGAACCGTTGAGGCGTACGTAGACGACATAGTCATGAAAACCAGGAAGGCGGACGACCCGGTTAGCAACCTCGCATCGCGTTCGGCCGTCTACGGGCCAACGGGGGTAAAGTTGAACCCCGAAAAATGTGTCTTTGGCGTGCCGCGGGGCATGCTTCTAGGATACATCGTCTTCCAAAGCAAGGCATCGAGGCCAACCCCGAAAAGGTTGCGGCCCTCGAGCGAATGGGTCCGATTCGGGACCTCAAAGGCGTGCAAAGGGTGCCGGGGTGCCTCGCCTCCTTGAGCCGCTTCATCTCGCGGCTCGGCGAGAAAGGCTTGCCCCTCTACCGCCTCGTCAAGAAGCACGAGCGCTTCTCCTGGACCGCCGAGGCCCAGGAGGCGCTTGACAAGCCAAAGGCGTCCCTGACCCACGCCCCAATCCTCACACCGCCGCAAGACGGCGAGCCTCTGTACCTCTATGTGGCCGCGACTACCCGGTGGTCGGCGCCATGATCGTGGTGGAGCGCACGGAGGAAGGACACACTTTGCCGGTTCAGCGGCCGGTGTACTACATCACCGAGGTCTTGTCCGACACCAAGACGCGCTACCCACAAGTCCGTGTCGCTCTACGCAAAGGGTTCTCGCACGGCGCAAGCTTCGCCACTACTTCGAGGCCCATCCCGTCACGGTGGTTTCCTCCTTTCCATTAGGGGAGATCATCCGCAATCCGACGCAGCAGCGGGATCGCCAAGTGGTCGGTGGAGCCGATGGGCGAGGCGCTCGCCTACGCCCCGCGTAAGGCCATCAAGTCCCAAATCTTGGCGGATTTCGTCGCCAAGTGGACGGACACGCAATTGCCGCCGCCACAGATCCAGGCGGAATGCTGGACTCTGTACTTCGATGGCTCGGTGATGAAGACAAGGGCGGCGCGGGCTCGCTCTTCGTCTCGCCTCTCGGGGAGCACATGCGGTACGCTGTACGCCTCCACTTCCCCACGTCAAACAACATGGCTGAGTACGAGGCCTTGCTTTGTAGCCTCAAGATCGCCGTCGAGATAGGCATTTAACGCCTCGACGTGCGAGGGGATTCGCAGCTCGTGATCGACCAAGTCATGAAGAACGCGAGCTGCCACGACGACAAGATGGAGGCGTACTGCAAGGCCGTGCGGGCCCTCGAGGACAAGTTCTACGGCATCGAGCTCAATCACGTGCCCCGCCGGTACAACGAGGAGGCGGACGAACTTGCCAAGATCGCATCAGGGTGGATCACTATTCCCCCGAACGTCTTCGCTCGGGACGTCGCTCAACCGTCCGTCGCCCTCGAGCCGCACCCCTCGAACCACGCGGAACCCTCGGGGGCTCCCTCAAATCCAGCGGGCGCAGAGCCCATGGACGAGGACCCCTCGAACGAGGCGCACGTGCTCTCCCTCCTCGAGGGGTACGGCTCCAGCGAGGCCGAAGTCATGGATGTCGAGCTGGCCCCCAGCAGGGTGGACTGGCGCGACAAATACATCACTTGGATGGACCGAGGGGAACTCCCCCTCGGACCGGTCCGAGGCCGGATGCATCGCCAGGATGGCCAAATCCTTCGCCCTCATCGACGGCGAGCCGTACAAGCGCGCCGCCTCCGTATCCCCGAAGTGGATGCGTGCCCATCCCCGAGGGGGCGCGAGCTCCTCCGGGACATACTCGCGGGAATCGCCGGCCACTATGCCGCGCCCGCACCCTCGTAGGCAACGCGTTCCGACAAGGCTTCTACCGGCCCACCGCGGTCGCCGACGCCGCCGAGATCGTACGCACCTCGCGAAGGGTGCCGCTTCTACGCCCGTAAATCCAACCTCCCTACGCACGTCCTGCAGACCATCCCCATCACATGGCCTTTCGCCGTGTGGGGGCTGGACATCGTCGGGCCCTTACGGAAGGCGCCCGGGGGCTACACCCACCTGTTGGTCGCGATCGAAAAAATTTTCCAAGTGGGTGGAGGTGCGTCCCATCACGAACCTTAGGGCGGAGCAGGTGGTGACGTTCTTCACCGACATTGTCTATCGCTTTGGAGTGCCGAACTCCATCATCACCGACAACGGGTCCCAATTCACGGACGAAAGTTCTTGGAGTTCTCGCGATAAGTTCCATATCCGTGTGGACTGGGCAGCTGTGGCACACCCACAGACCAACGGCCAAGTGGAGCGTGCCAACGACATGATTCTACAAGGCCTCAAGCCCAGAATTTTTGACCAGCTGAACTAATCTGGTTGAAAATGGCTCCAGGAGCTGCCTGCGGTCGTATGGAGCGTTAGGACCACCTCAAGCAGAGCCACCGGGTTCACCCCGTTCTTTCTAGTCCACGGCACGGAGGCTGTCCTCCCCATGGACTTAGAATATGGGTCACCCAGAGTGCGGGGCTACGACGAAGACACCAACCAGCGAGCCCGCGAGGACTCACTGGACCAGCTGGACAAAGCACGCCTCGTGGCCCCGGTGCACTCCACAAGGTACCGCCGCGTCTCTAAGGCGCTACCAAGCTCGAAAGGTGCGCCGGCGGGACTTCAGCGAAGGGGATTTGGTCCTAAGGCTGCGCCAAGACAACCGAGGACGCCACAAGCTATCACCTCCGTGGGAGGGACCCTACGTCGTGGTGAAGGTGCTCATGCCATGCGCATACAAGCTAGCCAACGAGGACGGCGAAGAACTCACCAACGCTTGGAACATCCAGCAGCTACGTCGCTTCTACCCTTAGCTAGGATCTCCAAGTTTTCTGTTGTACATCACAAAGCCCAACACCCCAGTTGGCAACACAAATGTAAATAACAGCAAGTTAATAAAGCTAAAGGGCGACTCGGCTTTCCCCAGAAAACCAAGCCACCCTCGGGGGCTACTACGGGGGGCATCCCCCCCCCAAAAAAATGGTCCCATTTTTTCGCAAAAAACCCACGAGCGCGCTAAGTATGGCTCGACCTTAGCCTCGAGCAAAATTCAGACGGGGCGCGGATGGCCTAGCGCAAAGGACGCGCGAGCCAGAGATAGCCTACGCCTCCACGAGGATACGGCCCTTCTCTCTTGCCTCCGGCCCAGCAGGCTGCTCGCGAAAATCGAACTCCCCAACTCGAATTCGCTCAAGCAAAGGAAGAAACAAAACAGCGTGATAAAGTAACAAACACCATTCACTTCCACAAATGTTTGAAACAAAATGTTTGTTTATTTACATGGCCACATGGCCCAGATACTAACATTCAAATAAAAAAGGGCCTGGCGCCCGGCGATCTTCAGGCTTGAGGGGCATCAGTGTCAGCGGCGTCCGGAAACAGGAACTCCTCGAAGGCCTCGGTGAGCGCCTCGGCGGCATCAGCGGCTAGCACGTCCACATGCTCCATTGCCGCTTCATCCTCGACGCCCTCCGAGACGACGAAGCCTGACGCCACGGCCTCGAAGTTCACCTCGTAGTGGGACCGCACCACGTCGAGGGCCTTCGGACGCCCGTGTGGAGCGCGCGACGCATGCGCCCGCAGACGTGCCCGACGAGGGCGCGCGGCGGGCGCGGCCAACGAGCTTCCGCTTGCGCCGCGCCCTCTTCGACGGCCCGGCAGGTCTCGAGGGCCGCGGCACGCGGCTCCACCGCCCCCCGCCGGAGGAGTTGTAGGCGGCCCGCAACGTCTCGGCCCGATTGGTCGCATGCCCCGCCGCGGTGCGCAGCTCGAACGTCACAAGCGAAAGAAATCAAAAGGGGAACGAACCCCCCGAAGGAAATATCGACAAAACAAAAAACGAAACAACGACTTACCTTCAACCTCGCTTCTTCTCCACCTCGAGAGTGCGGCGCTCGCCCGACCGCCCGCCGCAAGCCGACAACGGTGGCACCTTGCTCTTCGAGGGACCGCTCCCGATCCACGTTCGAGATGCCGAGGGATATCGGCCTCCGCATCGAGCCTCGAGACCTCGGCGTCCCGCTCTTCCGGCGACTTCCGCGCCCCCTCGAGAGCGGTGCGCTCCCGCTCGAGCGCCGACCGGGCGGCGGCGAGGGCGGCCCGCTCCCCGCCGGAGCGGGCCCTCGGCCTCCGGCGGCGGCACGCTCCCCGCCGGAGCTGCTCCTCCGCCGTGGCAAGTGCGGCGACCATGGCGTCGAGGGTGGCCTTTAACTCGTCGGCCTCCTTGGCCTTCTGCTCGGCTGCCCGTGCCCTCTCCTCGGCCCGGCTGTGCTGGGACTGCGCCTCCCAGAGCCACGTGCGAAGCTCTCGGTTATCGGCCCGGACGGTCCCCACCTCCGCCTCCCAGTCGGAATCCACGGTGCGCACCTTCTCCCGCATCCCCCGCGCCCGCCGGCGCGTGCCTCATCCCGATCGATGAGGGTTGTGCAAATCCGCTCGATGGCGGGGGGCGTGCCGCGGCCTCGCCCCTCGTGCTCCAAGAGCCGGTCGCGCGGGGCCTCGCCCGCACGACGGCCCGGCCGTCTTGGGTCCTCAAGGCCTCCGCAAGCGCATCGAAGGCGTCACACTTGCTCCCGAGCCGGCGAAGCTCGGCACTCATCCGGTCGAAGGCGCCATACTTATCGCGGGCGCGGTGCTCGAGCTCCTACCGCCAACGCACCGTAACGAATGAGTGTTGCGCCACGAGAAGTAAGCACGGGAACAACAAAATCAAAGAAAAAGACAACAAGACTTCACCCGGAAAATGCGCCACGCCGGGCCGCCGTGGATCCGCAGCGCCTCGTTCAACGCTCGGTTGAGCGAGGTGCCGTGATCGCGGAGCTCCTCCCACAACTGTTGCTCCTCCTAGGCGTCGGCGAAGGTGGGCGGCTCGTCGACACGCTCCTCGCCCAAGCCAGGAGGGGCGGCGTGGGACGAAGAGGCCTCAACGCTGCGTCTCGAGCCCCCGGCCACCATGTGGCTGTCCCACCGTCTAACGAGCGCCCCTGCCAGGGGCTCGGGGCCGGCGTGGGCGAGCTTGCCCACCGGTCCCACCCGGGCGGCGGGACGTCGTCGTCCGGGATTTCCACCGCCGTCGCCCCGGGAGCCGCCCGGCGAGGGCGGGCCCCCGCCGCGCCCCCACGACCCCTTCCGATCGCGCCTCCGTGGCCGCGGACTCCCCGCTGCGGCGCGCGCGGCCGCCGCCTCCGGCCCGCGTCTCGGTGGCCGCCGGCGCCGAACGGCTCTCCACGGCGACGCCGCCGCAATGCCACTACAACCGGCGCCGCCGGCCGTACCTCCGTCTCCCGCCGCGCCTCCGCCGCGGCCATCGCCTCGCCTGCGCCTCCACCACGACCGGTGCCCGCCACTCCTCGGCCGACCGCCGGGCGCGGCCCGACGGGCGAGACCACCGGCCGCGGCCCTCGAGGCCTCGGTCGCGCCTTGCGAGCTCGCGCTCGCCGTCGCCGCCGTGCTCGCCCCCGCCCGCGGCACCCTTGACGAACGCCGCCGGGTCGGGATGGACGCATCCACCCTCGGCACCTTGGCGGTGCGAGGGGGAGGCACGGTTGGCGCCGCCCCGTGGACACGGAAACAACCGTCAGGGTCCCGCCCTATCGGGCACGCAACCCCTCGAAAGACAATTCCTTACCTCAAGGAGGAGAAGGCGCGCTTCCTCTTCCTCGAGGCCCTCGCCGACGCCGCGGGCGCGGCCGGCGCGGCCGCCGCCGCACCTCCGGCCATCTCCGCCGCATGCGCGGGCCCCGCCCCGCGCGTGGGCACCTTCGCCGCGCGTGCGGACGCCTCCGAGGCGCGCGCCGGCGCCCCGCGGCCCGCGCCGCCTCCGTCGGCCGACCGCCCGCGGCGGACGCCTCTGCGCCCGCCCCGAGTGATGGTTCTCCTACACCGGAGCCGGCTCCGGTGACGGGGGTGCGGCTCCCACCCGTCGGGGAGGACCTCGCTCTCTAACTTCTTCCTCCTCTTCCTCCTCCTTATCCGATGACGAGTACTCCTTTGTCCCCGGCGAGGAGAGTCCTCGTTGCTCGCGCGGCCGAACTCCCTCACTCCTCCGCTCGCGACGCTCCCGTGCCGCGTCTCCACGCTCCTTCCTCGCGGGCCACCCACTCCCGCTCCCGCTGTTGCGCCGCGCGCACGAGCGCGCGGGAGCGGGGGTGGGCGGCTCGGACTTCGCGGCGCTCACCCTCACCATCTGCAGGGGTCAGGAGAAGCCTTAAAATGCGTTGACAACTTGAAAAAACCAGCTAAGTTAGGAATGAAGCTAAGAACTCCGCTCACCAGTGGGCTGGTGGGGAGCATCTCAAGCACCCACAGGGCCATGTCATCGCAGCGCCCCGACTTGGGGTCGATGGCGCGCCGCGCCCGGGTGGCTGCGAACGCCCGCGGGAAGGGGTCCGGCAGCAGCCGTGATCTCGCCAACGCGACGGGGTCCGCGATCTCGGTCATCTCGAAGATGCGGAGCGGCCTCTCCATCAAGGGGACGACCCGCCGGTGGTGGAGGTTGGCGAGGACAACCCCCGCAGTCAGCCCGCGGCCCACCAGCTCCTGCAGCACGGCCACGAGCGAATCCAGCCGCGCCTGGTGCTGGGGCGGGGACACCCCATGGTACCAGGAGGGGGCCCTCTCTCGGAGCACCTTGCCAGTGTAGGGGGGAAGGTCGGGCTCAGCGTTGCGGAGGTAGAACCACCCCCGTTCCCGGTCCGAGTTGTTGGTGGTCATCGTGCAGGGGATGTACTCCTCCTTGCGCTGGGTCCCCACAGCGAGCGACATGCCACCAGCGCGCGCCGCGCGGCGGGTTCTTGGCTCCGACGTTGGCAGCGTGTGCAGCTCCACGCGGAAGAGATGGATCCAGAGATCCCAGTTCACGGGGATCCCTAGGAAGCCCTCGCAGATGCCGACGAACATGGCCGCCTGTGAGATCGCGTTTGGCGCGAAGTTGTGAAGCTCCACGCCGTAGTGGTAGCAGAGGCCCTGCAAAAAACGGCTCGCCGGCGCCGTGAAGCCACGCTCATGGAAGCGGATGAAGCTAACCACGTAGCCGTACGGAGGATTGGGCACTCGCTCTCTCTCCGACGGCGCGATCCACTCAGCCGGTTTCCCGTCCTCGTTCGCCGCTAGCTGGCCGCCGGCCACCAGCTGACCCAGGGCCAGCGGCGTCGCCGTCGAGCGCTCCCACGCCGGCGGGTCGATGATGACGAGGGGATGCTGGGGAGCCATGCAAATGGGCGGGGGAGCGGGGAACTAGAAGCAAGAAGAGCTCTAAGAGCAGAGGCGCAATGGCGAGAGCGGCTCGGGGCCCGGAGCGCAAGAGGCAAGAACAATGAACACCGAATGCAAAGGTAAAAAACCGCCCCTTCCCTGCCTATCGAATTTATAGGCTGTGAGGCGTGCCCTCCGGAGCGCACGCCCCGCGCGCATTAACTGCAGGTGAAGCGCTCACTCACTGACAAGCGGGGCCCACCACGACCGCGGCGGCCACATAACCGCACACGCGCCATCATCACGGCGCGGTAACCGGAGGGCCGTGGCAGGCGGTCACGTCCGCCTGCCCACTCCGCCCACTACGCGCGCGGCCGCGGCGCCTGAAAAGGCGCGCCCGCGGCGCGAGACTACAGCCGCGACTGCGGGCATTAAATGGCCCTGTCCCTTACCAAGTAAGAGAGACCCTCGAGCGGCCCGAGCCCCTGGCTCAAATAAATGCGACCCTCGAAGGGTGCGAACACCGACCAGTGGCCTCGAAGCCCGTTTGAAATAAACGGGCGCCACAGGTGCCCTCGATTCACAGGATCTACGATCGGCGGTTCGAGGACCGGCACGGCCAAGGACCCTCGAAACCTGCAGATGCGAAAGACGGGAGCACCCAGCTGCTACCCCGCACGGCCCTACTGATCAGGGGTTCGAAGCCTGACCCTCGATGGGTTCGAACAGGCGCCCCGCATCACCGCAGTCGGGGACGATGAGGGCACGCGCATTCGAGCCTTTCCTCGAGCCCACCGGCTCGAGGGCGCCCCACATGTCGTGTTCGAGAGCCAGCGAGGGCAGCTAGTCGGGGGGATCCCGCCGAGGGAGAGCTTCCGCGCCCTCGATCCCTAGCGAATAGGACCGAGCCCCACCTAGCAAACCCACGCAAGCGCTTTAATGGACAAGTCTCCGGACCGCGCAGCCTACCCTTATCGAATGGGGCATGGGCGTCCACTTGAACCACCCGCTAACAGCTCAATGAAGAATCCGCAATCCGCGACCCGATCGATGGGGGTTGCGGGAACCTCACCCTCCGTCCTGCGGAGGGATGGCGAGGGCGCGTCTAAAAAAAAGTCGAAGAGCTCGCCTCGATCGCCTCGAATGGGCCCGGAGCTCGGGGGCTCGACGCATGGCTACATCTCCCGGGATGCACCGGCCGTGAATGGTGCCGGTCGCGCGTGCGTCACCGAAGCCGGCTGGAATATTGCCGACGCCGGTTGGAATATGTACCACGCCCACTGACCAGATTCCGCGGTAAAACCCCCTCGCCCGAGCACCCACGCTCTCGCGGGCTTCGAGGCTAGACCCGCGGGTCCGTCGAGGCGGCCCCACGGAAAGCATTAGCAACCGGGGGAAGGATGTCCTATCGGTGGGCTTCGGCATCCGCAGAGCCCGGCCGGCTTGCCCGCGGATGCTCGGGGGCTACCGTCGGGGACAGCCCCGAGGGTCCCCTAAAAATTGGGGGAATCTCGCTTAAAACATGCAAAAACGAAACGAAACACCCCTCACTTAAGCGCACACACAAGGCATGGCCCACGCCGTGGTGGCCCCCGCGGCCCACCGGAGTGGCCCAGTCAAAGGCCCCCTCGAGCAGGTTCCGCCTCGCTTGAGGGTTCATGCCCCCCTAGAGCAGGTTCCACCTCGCTCGAGGGTTCACGCCTCCCTCGAGCAGGTTCCGCCTCGATCGAGGGTTCAAGCCTCCCTCGAGCGAGTTCCGCCTCGGTCGAGGGTCACGCCCTCCCTCGAGCAGGGTTCCACCTCGCTCGAGGGCTCACGCCTCCCTCGAGCGGGCTCCGCCTCGCTCGAGGGCTCATCTCCGCCTCGCTCGAGGCCCCCTCACGAGCACACCTGCTCCCGCACGCGGGTACAGGCATTTAATGCTCTGACACGGCAGAGCCGCGCCATCATGCGCCTGGGAATCACGCCCCGGCGCTGTTCCGCCAACTCCCTAGGGGAAACCCATCCCCGCCACTGTGGGGGACTGTGCGACATGGCCAGTGTCAGCTCCGTGGCACTGTGCCGCCCACTCCCGTACGACTAACGCACCGCGCCCTCGAAGGGGGGCCGGCCACACCCTCGAACCCCTCTCTCATGAATCGCAGGATCAAACCATGACGTCGGGCGGCGGGACGCCATCCCCACCACCGTTGGTCTCGCGCGGCCACTCCCGTGCTGCGGCACCACGCCGAGCACTTGCTACAACAACCCCGGCGCCGTTGGGCAAGCGGGGACGGGACGCCGCCACGCCCGCCACCGTACCCCGTACGGATCACCGTCAACGGCTTCCTCGAGCCCGTCCGAAGACGCCACGACCAACCACTACGCCTTCACCCTCGAAGCCGCCCCTGTTCAAGTACGGGACGTGCTACGGCGACAAGACCGGGGCAAGGACCGCCGGGACGGCCGCCAACTCCCCGGCGCCGCACGCCATACCCCCACCCCGTAGCTAAACAGTGCGACATGCCTGTAACTCATCCTCTCCTTGGTCTATAAAAGGAAGGTGAACCCCCTCGCCGCAGGGTATGACGAACATCCGAAACCACATCGCACATACGCTCCTCAACCCTCCCACGATATTGGCACTCGCCTCAATCACTCCGCTTGGGACTTGGAGGCCACGCCTCTTCTCCCGCCTTGCTTGTAGCCGCCCCACTACAGGCACCCCGGTGCAAAGCAATACAGTGCCTTGAGCACACCACTGCTGGACGTACGGCCCCGGCCGGAACCAGGATAAAACCCCGTGTCTCTAGTTGCTTAGCACCGACCATCGAGGGACAGACCACAACGCTTATTACTAGTTAGTGTCGGGACTACATTCCGCACCGACAAGTAGGTAACGTTATTCATTGTGGGCATACTTGTGTTTATCATCGTGTTCATTGTGTTGTTTGGTTCTTCATGCATCACATACCAACCTATTTTCAAAAGTTTTCGGGAGATTAGAAGATATACAACAAACCAACTTGATCTCATCACTTTCATTCTTATTAGGAAGTTTACTATGCTTATAGATATGTGTAGTCGAAGAATTCTTCCGCTCTATTTATTATAGAGGATCTCATGTCACTAACAGGTGGTCTATTCGCAAGCAAGCCCATGTTCTAGGGACACAAAGTCCCTCTACTGCAGAGCATGCTTATCCTAAATGGTGACATCATACTGATAATTCAATTATCTCCCTCATGTCTATTGTGCAAGATAGATATTTGCATTGGGTAACTTAAATTATTCCGCACATCGTGATAACTTCTCAGATGTATCACAATACTTGTTCATATTACAATGCTTATGTTTTCTCTTGTTGTATTCCCTTTTTTGTCAACCTTACACCTTCTTACTTTTTCAAGCATTTTGCCAATTTGTTGTAGCCATTTATATCCACCTACTTTGTCACTATTGTTGTCTACTACCTTAGTTCTTCTCAGACCAAAGCAGTCGTATCGCGTTAGTTGCTATTTAGGAAGCCATTATCTCGCTTTTGGTCTCCAAACCCGATATGGTTGATGCCAAATCATACTTAACATCTTCTTTGTCAAATTACTGCTATGCAAATCTACATGAATTGCTCATCAAATCTATCTTATTTTATCATCTCCGGTGGCATCCGATTTTTTGTCTACATAAAATCTAACGGTGTATATTCTTCTCCTTTTTGATTAAACATTAATTACTATTTTTCTTATTTTTAATTCCGAATTTATGTATTTATTAATTGTATTTGTATTGAGTACAGACTCTTTGGATTTCCTTATTTTAATTCCGAATTTATGTATTCTTTGGATTAATCTATACCTTCATAAAACCAAATGGTGTATATTCTTCTCTTTTTTAATTAAACATTAACTACTATTTTCTTATTTTTAATTCCGAATTTATGTATTTATTAATTGTATTTGTATTGAATATGGACTGTTTGGATTTCCTTATTTTAATTCCGAATTTATGTATTCTTTGGATTAATATAGACCTTCAAATCTTCATAAAATCCAATGGTGTATATTCTTCTCTTTTTTATTAAACATTAACTACTATTTTTCTTATTTTTATTTCGAATTTATGTATTTATTAATTGTATTTGTATTGAATACTGACTCTTTGGATTTCCTTATTTTAATTCCGAATTTATGTATTCTTTGGATTAATTTAGACCTTCAGATCTTCATAAAATGCAACGGTGTATATTCTTCTCCTTTTGGATTAACGTGAGAATTTCTAGACCCTCTCGGCGAACGTGGTAGCTTCTTTTAACACTCAAGTATAAAGATAATAATAGATTATGTATTCTTTGGATTAATATAGACCTTCAAATCTTCATAAAATCCAATGGTGTATATTCTTCTCTTTTTATTAAACATTAACTACTATTTTTCTTATTTTTAATTTTTATTTTATGTATTTATTAATTGTATTTGTATTGATTACAGACTCTTTGGATTTCCTTATTTTAATTCCGAATTTATGTATTCTTTGGATTAATTTAGACCTTCAGATCTTCATAAAATCCAACGGTGTATATTTTTCTATTCTATTTTTGGATTAACGTGGGAATTTCTATACCCTCTCGGCGAACGTGGTAGCTTAACACTCAAGTATAAAGATAATAGATGGATAGATTAAGCGCTGTTTTTTTGTTGATCGCCAGCATGCTACAAATTTCTTCGATTGACATGCTCATCGAACAGCTGGTCCGTCATCGCTGCCCAGCTCCCGGGGTGGACAGTCCTGGCCATCAAGAACTACTGGAACAGCACGCAGCACGCTCAAGAAGATGTTCCCGGGCTCCCGGCGGCGCCGGCGGCCTACCGCTGCCGGAACAACCCAGCCGGCAGCGCGTCGTCTGATGCCGAGACGCCGGCGCGGGACCAGAAGCTGGTTGAATGCAGCAGCGAGGAAAGCTCCACAGCAGGGTCCAGCGGTCCAGCCCTGCCAAGCACGTCTTGGCCGGTCCAACGCTGGTGCGAGCAGTGAAGCTGCCGGTTCCGGTCGTCGTCAGCATGCCAAGAACCGATCGCGGCGGTGCCGCGGAGGATCGAGAGCAGAAGCAGGCCGTGGTTTGCCGACTGCGTCTGGAGGATAAGCCGCGTCCACCACCACCGGCTTGTGATCAGACCGGCCGCCGGCGAGAGGGGTCATGGACATCGTCTGCGCGCCCATGTCTCCTGTTGAACCGGAGGAGCTGGCCTGCACTGCATGTACCAGTTCGATGAGATCGATAGCTTATTGCTGTGAACTGCCAAAAATGTTCCAGCTGGGGCTAAGATGTATGCTCCAGCTGGTACCAAAGTGAACTGCCAAAAATGTTCAATTCACCGTGTATGACTCAACAACTACTGAGTCTGAAATAGTGAAGCTTTACTTCGTCTCTTGCTACTTCGTCCAGAACGACGCGGCGAGTCAGTCTCACGTAGCGTGCTAGCTGAGGAAGGGTGCCGCCATGGACACACCACCGCTCCTGGTCCTCGTCGCCCTCCTCCTCCCACTCGTCCTCCTCCTGCTCCCGCAGAACGGGGCCAGGGCCAGGAAAGGCAAGAACGGCGGCCGTCTCCCGCCGGGCCCACTGGCCGTGCCGTTGCTCGGCAACTGGCAGCGGCACTCGGTCCAGCACCTTGTGGCTCGGTACGGCCCCGTCGTGTCGTTGCGCGTGGGCACCCGCCTCGTCGTCCTGGTGTCCGATCGCCGCGTCGCGCACGCGGCCCTGGTGGAGACCGGTGCGGCGCTGGCCGACCGCCCGGCGCCCGCGCGCGCGCTCCTCGGCGAGACCGGCCACACCACCATCTCGCGTGCCAGCTACGGGTCCGTGTGGCGCCTCCTGCGCCGCAACCTCGTCGCCGGGACGCTACACCAGTCGCGAGTCCGGCTGTTCGCGCCGGCGCGCGCGTGGGCGCGCCGCGCGCTCGTCGGCAAGCTCCGGGCGTCGTCGGAAGCGCCGGCCGGCGTGACGGAGGAGCTCCGGAACGCCGTGTCCTGCCTCCTCGTGCTGATGTGCTTCGGCGAGCGCCTGAGCGAGTCCGCCGTGCGAGCCGTCACGGCCGTGCAGCGGAACTGGCTCCTGTTTACGGCCTACCGCGCGCACGTGTTCGCGTTCTGGCCAGCAGTGACCAAGCACCTGTTCCGTCGCCGCCTCCAGATGGGGCTGGCTGCTTGGCGGAGGCAGAAGGAGGTCTTCATGCCGCTGATCGACGCTCGCCGGGAGCGCAAAAAGCAGCTCAGCCAAGGCGGCGGCGGCAGCGGCGCTGGGGCGCCAAAGAAGGCCACGGCATTCGAGCACTCGTACGTGGACACGCTGTTCGACATCAAGCTCCCCGACGATGGTGGCCGCGGGCTCACTGACGACGAGCTAGTCAGCCTCTGCTCCGAGTTCCTCACCGCGGGGACAGACACGACGTCCACCGCGCTGCAGTGGATCATGGCGGAGCTGGTCAAGAACCCGGCCATCCAGGAGAAGCTCCACAGCGAGATCAAGGCGACGTGCGGCGACGAGCAAGACGAGGTCGGCGAGGAGGACACGCGTAGGATGCCGTACCTCAAGGCCGTCGTCCTCGAGGGCCTGCGCCGGCACCCTCCGTCGCACGCCCTACTGGCGCACCGGGCGGCGGAGGACATAGACGTGTTCGGGTACCTCATCCCCAGGGGCGCGTTGGTGCACTTCACGGTGGCAGAGATGGGCTGGGACGAGCGGGTGTGGGGGAACCCGATGGAGTTTTCGCCGGAGCGGTTCTTGCCCGGCGGCGACGGGGAGGGCGTGGACGTGACCGGCACCAAGGGGGTCAGGATGATGCCGTTCGGCGCGGGCCGGAGGGTCTGCGCGGGGCTCGGCGTCGCCGTGCTGCACCTGGAGTACTTCGTGGCCAACCTGGTGCGCGAGTTCGAGTGGCAAGAGGTGCCCGGCGAAGAGGTGGACCTGGCCGAGAGCCACGAGATCACCACCGTCATGAAGAAGCCGCTCCGCCCGCGCCTCGTGCCCAGGAGGATCCAGCGTGTTACTGCTGCTGCACACTAGCTGTGTGCGATTACGGTTCATCAATCAGCAGCAGTGTGATTCTAGTGCTTCTAGCTGTAAATTGTTGGATTCAGGGACCACTAGTTCTAACGTGGATTACATGCATAATCACTAGCTGATGTGTCACTGCATAATCACTAGTAAATCACGTGCTAGTTGTTGTAATAGTAATTGGGAACAGTAACCATGAATAGTAATGAAGGTTTTTTTTAATTGATGAACAATGGTACATATATATAGTACATGTCCAAGGGGCAGTTTGTAGGATGTAAAGGCACTTGGTAACTGCCATTAGCAGTTGCTAATCATCCCTTCATTATCTTATAATTGATCATTAGAATATCAAGAATATTCTCAACACTCCCCCTGATCAATTATCTTCTGGAATCTCCAATGTTCATCATAGTTATTAATTCTTGAAAAACCCTGTGGGAAAAACTTATATATACATTGATATATCAGGATAAAACTCCTTAAAACCCAATGGGAAAATATAGGAGAAACGCCATGATAATCATGTGTATGCCCGTACAATATCATCTCCTAAAAAACCCTTGTGGAGAAAAACAAGATGATATGACATACATAATGCTGATATTGCCTTGTTAAAAGCTTCATATGAGAAACCATCAAAGTAAAACTCATATAAAGAAAAGAGTACAATACGATGCACAAAGGATTTATTTATTCAAATTTACTCTCCCGGATTTCTGCAAGTCTCTCATACCAATTCTTTCAACACATTTATGAAATGATGAATATGGTAGAGATTTTGTGAATAAATCAGCAAGATTATGACATAGTTTGCTGAATCTCTATTCCCCATCCCGTTATAACTCATGAGGATAAAATAACTTGGGAGTAATATGCTCAATCAAGTTACTCTTGATGTAACATGATTCAATTTGTGCAACACAAGCAGCATTATCTTCAAAGATAATTGTTAGTGCATCAAGTGCACCAATTCCACATAATTTGAATATGTGGTCAATCATTCTGCGAAGTCAAACACACTAATGTGATGGTTCATACTATGCAATGATCTCAGAATGGTTAGTGAAGTGGATATTAAAATCTGCTTGGATGACTTCCAAGAGACAGCAGTTCCACCATTCATAAAGATAAAGCATGTCTGGGATTTGCTATTATGGGGATCAGATAGGTAGCCTGCATCCGCATAGCCTAAAAGATTATGATTTGGATTTCTTTGATAGAACAATCCAAGATCTCTAGTTCCGTTACGATACCTGAATACGATCTTAACCCCGACTCAATGTCGTTTCGTAGGAGCTGCACTGTGTCTTGCTAGTAGATTCACCGCAAATGCAATGTCCAGTCGGGTACTGTTAGCAAGATACATCAATGCTCCAATGACACTTAGATAAGGAACCTCAGTTCCCAAAATCTTGTCACCACCATCCTATGGTCTGAAAGGATCTTTCTCAATATCCAAAGATCTCACTACCATAGGAGTCTTAAACGGGTAGGCATCATCCATGTTGAATTTCTCCAACATTTTCTGAATGTAAGCACCTTGGTATACAAATATCCCAGATGGTAAATGTTCAAGCTGTAGGCCTAAACACAATTTGATTTGACCCAAATCTTTCATTTCAAATTTCGTCAAATGATGACGAGCTTCATTGATGTCATGTCTTTTACCAATGATATTAATATCATCAATATAGACAGACACAATGCAAATATACATTGTAGTTCTCTTGATGAAACCATATAGACAATCATCATTGATTATGTATCCCTTATACTTAAGGAATACTCAACCGATTGTACCACATTTAGCTTGATTTTTTTAAAGTCATATCATGACTTCTGCAACTTAACACAAAAACATGTTGCTATTTGCCTTAGGAATTGATATACTTATTCCATCGGGAACATTCATGTATATCTTAGAATCCAATGACCCATACAAATATGTGGTCACTACGTCCATCAACTGCATAGATAGACGATTATGTACTGCCAAAGATACTAAGTATCTAAATATTATGCCACTCATAACTGGAGAATAAATTTTGTTGAAAATCAACATTAGACCTTTGCGTGAAGCCCTTTGTAACTAGCCTTGCATTATATCTCACCACTTCATTGTTTTCATTCCGTTTCCGGACAAAACAAATTTATATCCAATAGGATGAACATTAGGAGGTGTTGGCTTAACGCCAGAAAACACTTTCCTTAGTGAGCAAGGCTATCTCTGTTTCTATTGCATCCGTTCTATGTGTTCCAGTCTGAGCGCATCAGGCACTCTACCATGGATTTTAGACCTGGATCACTTTGAAGGATTTCAGCAATTTATCAGAGAAATAACTGTCGACAATGATAATAAGACTCTCCAGTCTTTATGTAGTTAATGGCAAACCCTTTAATAGATCATCATGATTTCCCAAAACAATCGATCTAGGGTCTTCAGATTTCCCAGTCTCACAATTTATGCGCATATGTGAGCTGGGTAACAATCAAATCTCTCTCAAAAGAATTGATTACTAAAAGATTTGTATCAACAAAAGTTGATCTTCGTTTACCACTTTCTTTTATTTCGTATCTTGCATCTTAGAATTGCCTCTCCCCCTCTTGCGTCCAAGAGAGATTATTTGAGTGGTTATCTTTAGGATCTTCCACTCTTTCAGGAATGTTCCTTGCAAGATAAAAGGGTTTAACAACACCTTTGTAATTGGTAAACAAATCTGGCAGATTGTTTGCAACATTTGCAAATCTATAAGTCTCTAAACATAAAGTTTAGTGTCCATAGTACGTGGATCATAAAGGACATGCTTCTTGCATTCCAAAGGACATGCTTCTCGCATTCCAATCAATTTCCAGGCATTCAAATTTATGGTACAATTCTCCCCCTTAATGTCAGAAAAGGATCCTATTAAAAATACTATCAGCGAAACGGGCCATACATAGATCTCCTGTCATAGGTTCTATATACTTAATGATCGACTGAGATTTAAATCTCACAAAGATCCTCAAATTTCTTAACGGCCCCATTGTTGCCGCTGATGTGGTGAGATGGGTACAGAAACAAGTTACCCAAACTTACGCAAATGGGAGATACTTGGTTAATTTCCACGTACCAATTGTAAGGGGGGATATAATAATATGCAGTTAGTCGTAGTTGGATTGATTCATCAGTGTGCAATACTTTATGATCCCAACATGATGTAGGCAACTTGCAATTCATCAATATTGGTCTTGTTTTGAGTTTAAACTCTTTAATCAATGGCTTATGCAAGCCATTTTTTTGTGTGGATATATCGTACAAAATGCTAAACCCGAATTTCCGACAGAAAATTCAGCAGCATTGTACTTTGGAATCGATTGATTTCGATGTTCAGAATAATGAGTCTCCAACTACATTAGTTGAGACAATATTTTAGCTAGCTTTATTCATGGTTTCATGTCAATAAAAGAGACACATAATACCATCTTATGTCTGGATCTATACCATGATTTATCTGAACAATCCACTGTCATGCTGAATCAATCCACAAATATCACCTTGAATTCTTTCAAGTAATTTGTTTTGATTCAGCATTTAATTTCCCTTTAGCACATGTAGTGCATACAAATCCAAATATTGTGGGAACTTTGCTTTATGCAAATCAAGACCAATGGAATTGCCAATAATCTTCCTCATCATTCCAACTCTAGGATGACTTAGACTATCATGCCATGCTTGGAATGAATTTACATTTCGGAAGATTACTTTATATGCAACAAAAGATATAAGTTTTATGTATGTATAGTACAATCCATATTCAAGGGATGGAATTTTCGTAAATTTGTTTGCCATATCCCGTAAGATTAGTGAAGTAAATTAATTCTTCTTTCCCATCTACATGTATTTCCACATGAAGACCTTCTTACGGATATCTTTATAGCATAATAGGGTACAAGTTAATCCCGGATACAGTAAGGTATCCTCTCTCATTAATTGAGCACTCTTAGGGAGAATAATAGTGGTTCAAACTGAACCAACGATTGAAGCATCATACATTGATGATCATAATCTTTCCTTCTCTTTTCTCAAGAGTCCGGAAAGATTCAACTCCCAAAGAATATATTTTCTAGTACCACTATCAACAATATATAATTTCATCCTACATTGTATTGACATCAAATATATTCTATAGTCTAATAAGAATGCATACTAAAGAGAACTTCTTATTAAACATATAGAAAAACATACATAATCACACAAATGTATTACAATATCCAACATATGAGTATGACATTACAATACATATGTACTCACAATACATCCACCACTAGCAAGTTTGCAGTGCAACTCTTCAAATCACATAGAGTTTGCACAATATAAATTATTACAACAATTCAACAATCCCACACTATAATGAAATAGATAGTAGCTTCGGCTTGAGACAATTTATTCTAAGTCTCCAAACATGTCATTTGAGGTGAACTCCATGAGCATGTCATCAGTACTTGGAAGCTTCTCCTTCATGAGATCTAGGTTGTCATTGTTGTCTGAGCAACCCACTTCCTTAGTCACAACATGAGCAAGATTGAAATGTGCTTCATGTCTTGGCGATTTGTCCTTGCCTTGCTCTGCATCCTTTAAGGACTTTTGGTAGAGAGCTACCAAATGCTTTGGAGTACGGCAATCTTTAGCAAAGTGATTGAAAGTGCCACATCTATGACATTTAGTGTCATTTTTGGTCTTAGCATGACCACCTCGCTTACCCTTGTGATTGGTCTTTTGCCTTTTGTTGAAATTTTGCTTCTCGGGCTTGTTCTTTGGGTCACCAGAATTGGATCCCTTGAACTTTCTCTTACCCTGCACACTATGAGCCTCAGGAAGAGGTGTTGCGCCAATCGGGTGCTTATGATGGTTCTTCATTAGAAGCTCATCATGTTTCTCAGCCCGAGTCAATGTGTGGATAAGTTGAGAATACTGAGTGTATTTATTAGCCCGATACTGTTGTTGTAAGACTCGATCCACAGGAAGCATGGTAGAAAGAGTTTTCTCAATCTTATCAGCATCCGTTGGTTCTTTCTCACAAAACTTCAACTAAGAGCAAATCTTATGACAACATGATTGTAGTCTGCAACAGACTTGAAGTCCTGTAAACGCAAATGGTTCCACTCATGATTAGCCTCCGGCCAAATGAGTTCTTTCTGCTGATCATAACGCTCTTTAAGCGCAAGCCATTAAACATGATGATTCATCTCCATGAGGTACTCTTGTTTGAGATCCTTATGGATGTAAAACCTTAATAGCAGTAAGGCACCATACTTCTTTTGTTCATCCAAAACGACACCTGCAGTAGGCTCGCTAAGGTATGGCAAAAGTCCGCGAGATGCAAAGTTAATCTTTATATCCGAAGCCCAAGTGGGGTAATTGTGACTATCAATGGCAAGTTCATCGAACTCCTTTGCCATGGCCATAGCCTACAAAGTAGGACCACATGATTCAATAATTCATTCATGAAATATAATCAAGTGGCTAAACAATGTTGTAATAAATCCAAATTAATTTGAATAACATAACTCTTCAAGGATTTAGAAAAGTACAAGGTAAACAAATAGCATGTAAACCCTCAATTTTTAATCTCATCAACTTGTATACATGGTAGATAGTCTCAAATGCCATAGGACATAGAGAGTAGATTAAAATGATAGGCAAATTAATTGCTGCCAAAGCATGGTCTCAAGGCAAATAATTCATCTTGAATTAAATGCAACCTTTGCTAAGGTCCCTATCACACCATGTGTATACTCAAGTTAATGATTTGAGCATTTAATTTGGTAATCACTACAATAGTGTTAGCCAAAATTCTCAATGGTAATCACTTCAACAGTGTAAGCCATTGTAATATTTTGATATTTTCGTCATGAATTGGGTTCGAACCAATATTTTTTCTTCTTTGCGATCCTTGTTTTGGGAACATTGTACAGGTAATCATCAATCTTCAAAATGAGCATGATGTAGACCTTTAGTAATAGACCGTCAAAATCCATATACATGGATATGATCTCTATCACATAATGTTTGTATCCCAAATTTTTAAGAGAAATGCATAAATTAATTGCAAAAGATCACTAGTAATATTTTACTAGTGAGTAAAATCATGACATTGAGATGGTGTATGTGATAAAAATTATGGCAATAACGAAATAAAATATGAAAGTGATAAATTTACACAAACATACTAATATGCGAAATTGCACGGTACATAAGTGATAAATACACATTTGTACAAAAACCATCACATGTTAGATCTAGACTTAATCAAGTAGCAAGACTAAACAATGATAATCAGCAGAAATTAACATAGTCTAATGGCTATGATTAAATGTTTAAAACTGCTGTAAAATAAAAAAAATAGAAACATAAAAAATGAAATTGGCCAGCACAGCCGCATGACCCAAGTGGCCTGCGCTGCAGCCGCTCGGACCAACCGGCTAACGCGCAGCCACGAGGCCCAGCTGGCCTTGCGTTGCTGCCGCCCGGCCCAGCTTAATCACACCGCTGCATGGCCCAGTTGGCCTCACCGGTTCGTCGGGGCGCGGACACGCGGCCGGCTTGGCCCGCGTCGTCATCGCTTGGCCCATCCAACCCGCGTCACCGGCGTATAAGAGGGCCGCCTCCTCCCCGGCCCGCACGGCCCGGCCAAGCCGTCGCCGGCGGCAATCTCCGACGCGCACCGGCCGCCTCCCCGCGCGCGTGGAACGTCCCGGCCACCGCAAGCCGTTGCGCGCGCTCGAGCCGCCGCGTCCGCCGGTCCACTACCACGCGCACGAGACGTTCGGCCACCGCAGTCCATGCAAGCCGGGAGCCGAGCGCCGCCGCCGCTTGCTCGCCGGCGGTGTATCCGCGAGCCGGACGCCCGAGTGAGGCCGCCACGCTCGTCGTTCATCTGTCGCTGGTGCATTCCCGGCACGGATCGAAGAAGGAGGCCACCACCTTGGTTCGCCGCTGCGCCGACACTTCGCTGCACAGCCGCGGGAGGCTCGCCGCCCGCGACCTAGCTTGGCACGATGCCGAAGAGAGCCTCCCTCGGACGTCATCGACGCCGGTGTGTTCTCCTCCCCTTCCAGCTGGCGTAAATCAGGGAGGGGTTTGAGCCGGCGACCCAAACTCGGTCGCGCCGGACCGAGTCGACGGTCAGCCGCTCCCCCTCTCACCTCCGGTCGGCATACCGCCGCTATCTGCCACAGGCGCGAAGACCCAAGCAGATGCCGCCCAGGAGCCACCGCTGGTCGTCATCAACGCCGGTGGCTCCTCCTCCCTCTCTTAGTTGGTTCAAGGAGAAGGGCGTGCCTCCCCCAGAAGGTGAAGCACCATCGTCGCATGTCATGCGCGGCCCGGCGGGGTTTGACCAGAGATGTGGAAGAAGATGGTGGAGGCGATGCCCGCAGTGACGGCATCTGAAGAACAAGCATCAGGGAAGAACATATGGTTCATCAGAGGCATTATTTGCTACCTTTGGTCTCTCGCTTTCCTTCCAGCGATCAGTGTTCTCCGGCGATCTTCACTGCAACTCCGGCGAGGAACTCCTACGCCGGTGACTGCTCCCGACCTTTGCCCAGTGGTAGAACGCTGATAACGTGTTGTAATAGTAATTGGGAACAGTAACCATGAATAGTAATGAAGGCTTTTTTTATTGATGAACAATGGTACATATATATAGTACATGCCCAAGGGGCAGTTTGTAGGATGTAATGGCACTTGGTAACTGCCATTGGCAGTTGCTAATCATCCCTTCATTATCTTATAATTGATCATTAGAATATCAAGAATATTCTCAACACTAGTAATTGTGTTCTTGACCTAGCTGATGTGTACCTCTGGAGTGCCGTCGTGTTCGTTCGAACTGGGATGGACAAACTTGCATTTGATCACCGTTCACGCATCCGCGCCCCCGCTGCACATACCAAGTCCTAGTATTTTCATGTAGTATGCTCCCATGTTTCTTGTTTCAGCACAATAGTATGCTCCCATGTTAACTACTATGACCTAGCTAAGGTAGATGGAGGCAAGGAGATATCCATGGGGGCGAACAATTAATACAGTAACCTGCTAGTCAGATGCTAACATTCTGATGTGGAAGGCAGGATGATCCATCGGTCATCCACGTACTACTCGGACACTAGCAGCAGACACCGGTGCAAGCAGAAGCAGGCACGGCAGCTTGCTAGCCATCCCCGGCAACGGCGACGACGATGGCCGCAAGAAGCGCGGCGCACAGCATGGCGACGAAGAGCCCGTAGTAGACGGCGATCGCTACGTGGCCGCGGCCCTGGCCCTGGCAGGCGACGACCCACGGGAGGACGACCACGGCGCCGTAGGCGGTGACGGCCCCCATCGCGCAGGCGAAGGGCGCGAACGGGCGCGCCGGCACCAGCGCGGCCACGGTCGCCGCGAGCGCCAGCGCCGCCACGGCCAGCAGCAGCAGCACGGACGAGGCGCGCAGGTTCGCCGCCGTCTGCCCCGTCGGAGCGCAGGCCCCCTGCGTTTTATTAGCAGCTAACGAGGTGATCGATGCAGCAGCGAGAGCAACACGAGGCGGTCGGAACTCGGAACGCGCGCGCAATGCAAGCCGATCGGCCCGGCGGGAACGAACCAGGAAGCCGGCGTCGGCTGGGTTGAGGGACAAGGCAAGGAGGGCGAGCGCCGCCGACGCGCACCCCAAGACGAAGAGGGCCGCCGCCGCCGTAGCACGCGCGCTCAACGGGCTCCGCGCTGGCGCTGCTGCCCGTGCCGGCTGTGCTGCTGCTCCTCGTGCGGCCGGCGCCGGAGCTGCTGCGACCGTGCCCCTGCTGGATTTATACCAAAGCTAACCATCAGAACGGTCGATCGATGGAGCGCACCATGGGTCGGTAAGAGCAACTTCAGCACCTTCCATATCCCCTCCCCAATAGTAAAAAGTAGTCATACAGGGGATGAAACCATCTCCACCAGATCCCCTATAGCTCCCTCTTTTTTTCTACATGGACTAAAAACTCATTTCCATCCCCTCTATAGAGGGGATCTCTCCTCCATCTCCTACTCGGTGGGACCCACTCGCTCCACTCCCCCCCCCCGCTCGGACGAACTCCTCCCCCCCCTCGCTCCCCCCGCCACCGCAACGGCCGCCGCCGTCTCCTCCCTCCCATCGCCCCCGCGCGGCCGCGGGTCCCACCGCTGCCCCCTCCTCCGCCGCCGTCCAAGACGCCCCATCCTCCACCGCCGTCCAAGGCGCGCATCGCCGTGTGACGGTTCGGCTCCCAGCAAGGCCACCACCCCGTGCACCAGCAGCGACGGCGGTGTCGTCGGCACGGCTGGCATGGGAGGCGCGCGGCGCTGAAGCTGGTGCCCAACAGGCTGTCGACGAAGAGGAGCCCGTAGCGGCGGTTCCACACAAATGGGTTGCACGAGAGGGAGGCGCCGTCGGGGTTGACGAGGTAGGGGCCGAGCTCGAAGAAGTCGCCGACGAGGCCGGAGCAGTCGGGCCTATCCTGGAGCCAGAGGAGGAGCGACGTGGAGGGCGGCGGCATGAGCGGGTCCTTAGGGAACCACGCCTCCTCCCCCCGCCGTATCTCCATCCTCCACCACCGCGTCGCGCGGCTGCCGACGTCCCCCTTCCTCTCGGACGACGGCGACTCGCCGCCACCTCGCAGCAGATCTCCGCCATGTATCAAACAACTGACCCCTCGAATTTTACACCGCCAACAAACAGACCCGGTCCCGCGAGACCTCGGCCGCCGCGGCGTCAACACATCGACGTCAGTTTCGCACGGATGCCAAGACCAACCATTGAAACAAGCTGCTGCTAGCCTCCACAGACCACAGCGCGGCTCACCCCCCCTCTGCCTCTGGTCTGGCCAGTCATTCCCCGCCGGCCCGCAGCCGCAAATAGGCCGGCCGGCGTAGGCCTTGGAAAATTCGACCCACGAGCTTGAGAATTCGCCGGCGGCGCAGCGGTTCGATGTGTTGACACCGGTGCTCTCCGTCCGAGAACACATCCGCATGGCCACCACCACTACCCAGCACCAGCATCCGCCGCCGCTCAACTTCCTTCGTGGCCGGCAGGCGCGTGCTGACGTTGTGAGGCGCATCACCATGGAACGCCAGTGCGAGCTGTAGGGCCTCTGTAACACCCCGTGTTTTTGCTCAGTGGTGATTAATGCTAATGACCCTCTTAACATCTTCTCTAACTACTCTTGAGAACCCTAGGTCAACCCTTGGTCAAAACCCTAGCCTAAAACCCTAGTGTCCCCTTTGACCCCCTTGTGCCATTCTAGAACTTTGGCACGTTCTACAAAATTTCACTAAACACTTCAAAATCGCCCAATGGGAAAGATTTGCAGATTGTCAAGGTACACAACTTCTCTGTTGAGTGGCATTGCTAGTTTGGAGTGTAAGCTTGCGAAAAATGCAAATCAATGTGCTGGATCACTGTTCATAGGTGCCGAATTTTCAGTCAAGTTTCCCTGCAATTTGTGCTCGATGTGTTGATCAAACCACCCAAGAGCCTTTGGCATTTTTGTAGAGGGTAACTTGCTTGACAACTTTGGTATTCAAAGTTTGGAGCACTTTTGTTTGAATTTTTGGAGAAAATTCGATTTGAAGAGGACTAAACGGAACGGTGTTTGAAACACTGGCGCTCCCGCGCATGACGTCGCGCTGCGCGACGCCATGTCGGCTCACTGTACCCCGGTTGCGCGCGCACGCCGAGGCGCCGAAGTGACAGCCGGTCCGAGGCCCGCGCCGCCGCCACCGTGCGCTAGTGCCCGTGACGCACGCGTGGAGGCTTAGGCCGGTGCCACGCGGCCACGGCCGACTCGCCCGCGCGCGCGCCGCCTTCTACCATTGGTCGTCGGCTCCACCGCACGTTGCCACCGCCTCGCGCCCATCCCCTAACTCATGTAGGCCACGAAGCTACCGAGCAACCGCCTCGGCACGCCCCCGAGCGTATAAAACCCCCTCTCCTTTTCCCTCACGCGCCCGAGCCAACCGCCGCCGCCCGCCATTAGCACCGCCGTGAGCTCGCCTTCTTGCTTGCGCCCGTGACCAACCCGTGACTCTAAGCTCCTCCCTAGCCCACGGGTGTCGAAGGACCGATACGGCGAACCGAGAGAGGGGGGAGTGAATGGGAGCCGATAAAAATTCTTCTCGAAGGAGATGAAAACTCCAACAAGAGGAACGCGGCTTCCAACACACGTCCTCGACTTACTACCAAGGTTGGTCAAGCCCACGTAGCCACTGAAGTGCCACTGGACCTAGGAACCAACACGCAACCTTCCGACCCGAGAAACGCAGCGGAAAAACCAAACCTCGAGTCTACAGACCCACACCGGTCAGACCGGTGAGCACCACCGGTCAGACCGGTCCCTGCAGGTGAACCTGAGCAACTTCCACTAAGTGGCTCTACACCGGTCAGACCGGTGAGACACACCGGTCAGACCGATGGCAGCCTGAAAGCCCCCAAGACACCAAACAGGCCAACCGACCACCAAACGGACCCAAACTCGAAACAGCAGCACCACGGGACAACAACGAACACACCAAGACGTTCACCCGAGCAAAAACCCACAAGGGCTCACACCGGTCAGACCGGTCAAGAGCACCGGTCAGGGCCGGTGTAGCTCGGGCGGCTCGGGATGAACGAAAGACCCGCGGGTCAACTCCCCCAAATCCAAATCTCGATCTCCCGAATCACTCCACGGACTTGAACAAGACTTTGGGGATATCAGGAACACCTCATGAGGAGTCCATAGCCAAGTTTAATCCCACCAAATCTCGTCCAAAAAGGAGGAATCGAAGAAATTCCGCCAAAGGCACTACCAACCCAAGAACTCAAGAAACCCCAAAATCGAGCACCTTTTCTCACGAATTTGGGAGGGGAATCACAGCCCAAAGAACCACGAAGGGTTCCCACAAATTTCCCCCATCAAATCCCCAAGAGAAAAGCCCCGAAAACACCCCAAAGAAATCACCGAGAGAGGGCTCCGAAAATCATCACCAAGAACAACGGGGAAAACACACCCAAACCTTGAGGAACCACGCCGAATCATCTATACATGAAACAAAGGTTCGTACAAGGTCTAGCAAGCCGCCCGATCATCCATCCCTCTCTACAAGATCTCTCCGTGAAGCTCTCTTGCTAGTCCTAGATAAAACCTAAGAAAAATAGGTGGAAAATAGGAAAACTAATGAGCTAGGGTTCCAAGAGTTGGCTGCCATCCTCTCACCTCTTGGGTTATATGGAGGCAACCGAATGTCTAAAACGCCCTTCTCTACTAACTAGGGATACAAGCCCCTCAAGGGCGGATTTGGAATTCTTGATGTCTTCACCATCGGACGGATGCCCGGCGACCGCACCCCGCGTAGCCTCGACGCAAGCCATGCGATCCCGACGCGTGTCCTCCGCTTCGAAGATTCGGACCGCGTCGTCGCACACGGCCGAGCCGGTCCCCACCGGTCGGACCGGTCGGACTCACCGGTCGGACCGGTCCGAGGCCGCTGCTTGCGGCTCCATCTTCGGTTCTCCGGTCTTGGCTTTTTGGATCAACCAAGGAACCCAGTGGTTTTCTGGTGAACCACCGGAAACCCCGCGAACTCGGTGTAGCCTTCGCCAATCTCCACTCATGACTTGGCTCCCACGTAGTCCCGGCTCGACCTTGGTTTTGAGGCTCAACCAAGAAACCGTCCACGACTTCATCTTGCTTGTTCATGCCACCATGCGGCCCGCACTTGACCCCCGCCGGCCACCGGGTCCCTCGAACAAAGCCTACTTGTCTTCTCCACACCCGGAGGCCTCACCGGCGACGACCTTTCGCGCTTGTTCTTCACCCGCACCAACACGAGTCAAGTCGCAACCCGCACCCGCAATACTTAGCCAAGAATCGGTCCACACAACGTTGTCAATCACTCATCACACAAGGAAGCGACCATCCACCGGTCCTTGAACCACGGATGGTCCTCAATCTCCCCCTTGATGAGTGCATTGACAACACCCACACGAAAGTAACAAGAGAGAAAAGAAAAAGAAAAGAAACGAACAAAAAGAAACTCCAACAAGCGATCGAAAGCCAAACAAAGGCAAAGAGCAAGATCACTTGAAGAAGACAAGTCTCGGACCCCTTAGGCAAGGGCAACGGCTCGACACATCCGAGACAAAGCAAAGCTCAAGCAAAGAGCACAAACCACCGAAACAAAGCTCGAACAACCACAAAGAGCTCCCCCTGCACACATGCAAGCTCCCCCTCGAACCAATGCACCTCCCCCCGGACGAATGCATGCAAAACAACAAAACAAACAGGCACACACAGCAATTTCGGCTCACACCGGTCGGACCGGTCATCACCACCGGTCGACCGGTGCCTAACATGTGTACGGGACCAGCACTCACACCGGTCGGACCGGTGCTCTTCACCGGTCGACCGGTGTACAACGAAACCCGTAAATGGCTCGAAACCACTCGAAAACCTTCTAAATGCATCCACCAAGCTATTTCAAGCTCAAACTTCTCCCCCTTGTTGGCAATGCATGAATCAAGCCAAAAATGCAAAACTTTCAACCTAGAGCTTCTCAAATAGACAAAATTCAACAAAGAATGCTACACATGTCCAAATGAGCAAGTTAGATACTCTACGGCTTCGTATCGATCTCAACTACATGATCACCAAGTTTCACAACCATTGGACGAAGCTAAGATGGATTTTGGCAATTTTGCGAAAAACTTGCCTCTCATGAGCAAAGTCCTAAACATGATCAAAGCATATCAAAATGGCAAAGCCACACAAACTTCATGCTAGGACAGCCATTCTAACCATAAGACCATCACAAACACCCACAAGCACCTCATGTCATGTCAAAGCCACCGAGCCATGTGCCTACTTCTATTTATGAGACTTCTCATTGGTAGGCATCATGCAACGGTTTAGCACCCAAAGCAAATTAAATTCAGCACGTATGACATGGGAGCATATTTTCCAAGCATTTTACATTTCATTTTCAGATTTGTAAATGGTACATGAAATGTCTTTGCGACAAAAAGGAACTTATGCTCCTCCACAAGATAAATCAAGAGGGCTAAACATTCATGATGGCAAATGAGCCTTTGGCTCCATATGATCAATAAACTAGCTATCCAACCACAAATTAAGCATAGCAAGGCCACAAAAACATGTCAAGAGCATGTAAAGGCATTTGCACATGAGAGAGCATACATGTGACATTTTTCAAAAGCATAGCTATCAACCATGGATTATTCATCAAGATCATCAAGAGCTAAGTCAAACTAACCATATCATACCAAACAAGCTCACAAAGACATATATCTCATTCCATGGTGAACAATGTATATGAGAGAAGCTTTTCCTAACCAATGTATATGATACAAAATGCATGCAATCTAAGATACAAGGATGCCTATACATCATGTTACATATGCCATGCCAAATGCAAGAAATGCACAAAGGAAAGCTATACATATGCTACAAACCGGCTCCTCGAGGGGAGGCAAAACGGGCTCGACACCACCGCAAAAGAGAGCTCCCACACACCCAACTCAAGAAATCAAACACACACCAAGTTCCCCCCGCAAACGAGAGAAAGTTGCTTGATCTAGGGGTTTGGTGAAAATATCGGCTAGTTGGTCATGTGTGGGCACATGGATCAAAGCTATCTTTCCTTTCTCGACGTTGTCTCTCAGAAAATGATACCTCACTTCTATGTGCTTGGTTTTAGAATGGAGCACTGGGTTCTTTGCAACACTTATGGCACTAGTGCTATCACATTGAAGTGGGACATGGGTATACTCCTCACCAAAGTCACTCATGGTGTAGGTGATCCAAAGGAGCTGAGAGCAACAACTAGCAGCGGCAACATACTCGGCCTCGGTCGTGGATTGAGCAACACTCGACTGCTTGCGGGAAGACCAAGACACCAAAGAAGAACCCAAAAACTGGCAAGTCCCAGAAGTGGACTTCCTATCCAACCGACACCCGGCAAAATCCGCGTCTAAAAAGCCATGAAGCGCCAAAGAAGAGGACGCGGAGTACCAAAGGCCGAAGTCGGGAGTGTGACGCAAGTACCTGAAAATTCGCTTCACTGCTTGCCGATGCGAAGTCCTCGGAGACGCTTGAAAACGAGCGCACAGACACACTGAGAACTGTATGTCCGGCCTCGTCGCCGTCAAGTAGAGGAGTGACCCGATCATGCTCCGGTACTCCTTCTGGTCCACGTGTTCACCTTCCTCGTTCGCATCAAGAGCCGTAGTCGTACTCATCGGCGTCGTCATAGCCTTGGAGTCCTCCATCTTGAACTTCCTCACAATGTCCTTGGTGTACTTAGCCTGGTGCACAAATGTTCCTTCCTTTGATTGCTTGATTTGTAGCCCGAGGAAGAACCGCAACTCGCCCATCGTGCTCATCTCAAACTCCCCGCTCATATCATCCGCAAACCTCGCAACAAGAGAGTTAGACGAGCCACCAAAGACAATATCATCCACGTACACCCGCACAATCGGGATATCTCTCGCCCTCTGCCTCGCAAAAACAAGGTCCGATCGACCTTCCCCATCTCAAAACCTCTCTCAAACAAGAACCCCCTCAACCTCGCCATACCAAGCTCTAGGCGCCCGCTTCAACCCATACGGCGCCTTCCTCAACTTGTACACCCGGTGGGGGGTACCTCTCACTCTCAAACCCCGAGGTCGCCTCACATACACTTCTTCCTCCAGGCACACCATTCGAAAAAGCACTCTTCACATCCATTTGGTGCAACTTGAACCCTTTAGCCACGAGAAAAGGCTAGAAGGATCCTAATCGCCTCCAAACGGGCTACGGGAGCAAAGGTCTCCTCGTAGTCAATCCCCTCCTTCCGACCGAACCCCCGGGCAACAAGTCTCGACTTGTTCCTCACAACCTCACCCTTCTCTCCCTCTTTGTTTTTCCACACCCACTTTGTACCAATCGGCTTACACCCCGGGGGAGGGTCAACCAACTCCCACACCCGATTCCTCTCAAAGTTCTCCAACTCCTCATGAATCGAGTTAACCCAATTGTGATCGGATAGTGCGTGTCCAATGTCTTTGGGCTCGAAACAAGCAACAAATGCAGCATGAGCAAAATGGGAATTGTTTCGAACCCTCGACCGTGTAGTGCGTTCATTCATGTCGCCGATGATCCTCGAAGCCGGGTGATCCACCCGAACTCGCCGGGGAGGTTCTCGCCTCGAAGCTACCTCCCCCTCAACATCGCCTTCTCCTCGTTCTTGATTTGTCGTCGTAGGTGTAGCAGAGGGTCCATCCATCATCGTAGTCGAAGTAGTGGGTACATGTTCGGCGGGGGCACCACACCGCCATCCTCATCATCACCATGTTCATGCCCTCCTCCCCGAAAGATCTCCTCGCCAAGCTCATCATCACCTGCACACTCAAAGACAAGGCGACTACGTGGCTCGTCTCGTCGAAGGTTACCTCGCAAGTCTCCACGATTTGGTTAGTTTCAAGATTGAGCACACGATATGCTCTAGAATGAGATGCATAACCAAAGAAAATGCCATCGACGGACCTAGCCTCAAACTTATCCAACTTCCCCGCCTTTCTTCGAATGAAACACTTGCAACCAAAGACATGGAAGTGACTCACCTTGGGTGTGCGACCATGCATCAACTCATAGCATGTCTTCTTCTTGTGCACTCCGAGGTATATCTCGTTCGACACATAGCACGCGGTATTCACCGCCTCGCCCCAATACCTCCTCGGAGTCCTATGCTCATCAAGCATCGTCCGAGCCATCTCGCACAAGGTCCCGTTCTTCCTTTCCACAACACCATTCCGGGGAGGCGTATACGGACTCGAAAACCGGTGCTCAAGACCCAAGTCATGACAAAAGGTTTCAAAACGAGAGTTCCCGAATTCCGAGCCATTATCACCGCGGATAGCTCGTATGGCATCTCCGTGCCTCTCGTTCCTCAACCTCAAGACTAGATCTCGAACAAAACCAAACGTCTCCCCCTTATCCTCGAGAAAGAACACCCACGCATACCGAGAATAGTCGTCCACCACAACAAGGACATACCACTTCCCACCCGCGGATCGCACACGAGCCGGGCCAACAAGGTCCATATGGAGCGAGCTCGCATGGACGCTCAGTCATCACATCGGTGAGAGGCGGGTGAGAAGAGGCCACCATCTTGGCATGCCTACACGGCGCACAAACCAACTCTTTCTCAAGCCTCAACCGTGGCAATCCTCGGACCAAATTGAGTTTACTCAAGCGAGACAAAAGGTCAAAGCTCAAGTGACCCAACTTCCTATGCCACTTCCACAACTCACTCGAAGAACCGGCCAAGAAACAACGCTCCACACCCGAAGACCGAGAAAAACAAGCACGAAACACCCGACCCTCGGGAACGACCATACGGACAAGGTCCCCTCGAGAGTCCACAATCCGAGAACCACCAGGCCGAAACAACACCTCAAAACCCTCATCCAACAAGCCGGGACACGAAAAGCAAATTGTACCCCGGCGATTGAACAAGAGCAACACGCCTCGCAGTGATCTTGTCACTCACTTTTATCTCACCTTCGAAAGCACACGCCCACGCCCATTGTCCCCAAAGGTGATGTACCTCTTCGTCACCACGGACGAGACTTGAGAACCACCCCCCCGTCTCCCGGTCATATGCCTCGAGCAACCGGAGTCAATCAACCAAATGTTCTTCAAGTCTCCCACCCGAAAATCAAAAATAGGCACGTGAGCGAACAAACGACTCAAGACCGGGGTTAGTACCAAAGGAGGAAAACCGAGTCCGAGCCATTTGCTCGAAAGTGGGGTTAGCACCAACCAAAGCATCTCTCCTACCAAAGCTACCTCCACGAAAACCACCACGGTAACCACCCCGAGGGAACCACCCCTCTCCGCCCGGAGGAGGACCAAAACCACGCAAGAAAGCCCGTGGAACATCCTTCCTCTCCAACTCAACGCCACGACTCCTCCAATTCCCGTATTGAGCACGAGGAGGAGAACGCCTAGCAACCGACCACCACGCACCCTTTCCGGCCCAACCACCGTAACCACGACCACCGAAACAACCCTCGCACCCGTAAGAGCTCGAAACCCGAACAAACCGTCCGTCCGTGCCCGCACCGGCTCGACCGGGTGCCCCACACCGGCCCGACCGGTGTGACTCAGGCAGCAGACACCACTGCAGCCTTCTTCTCTCCCCAAGCCCGAACTCGTCCTCACAATCGCCTTGCCCCCGGGCATCCGCATACGAGGCTCAAGTACACCATCGGAAGGGTGGTACTTGTCCTTGTTAGCCCACTCCTTCTCCATTCTCTCCTCTCGCTTCCTCTTGAAGCAAAACTCCTCCTTATGGCCATCTCTCCCACAATAGCCACAATGGAACCTCACAAGCTTAGGCTTAGGCTTTGGCTTGGGATGTGGTCGCTCACTCGGTTTCTCTCCACTCAAACCCTCCACCGGTTTCTCACCACTTGCCTTCTCACTCTCCTTCCCAAAGAACACTTTCCCCGAAGTGCTCACAAACTTGATAGGCTTTTGTAGGTCATTTGTGGGTGTAGGAAACACGGGTGGAGGCGGGGTTGTGTCTAGTCGGTTCCTTAGATGGTTAGGTTTTGGTGGGAAATCATTTTTGTGGTGGGTTTTTGGTGGCTCCGGGATATTCTCTCCACTTCCCTCACCAACCTTGTTTGCCCCAAGCCCCTCACCATCTTGCCTCTTAAAGGCCTCGATCATCATCCTCAACTGAGGCTCATGACCGGACAACCAACCCATCAACTTCCTCAAATCATCATTCTCATCCAGCAAGCGATCAACATAATGTGCAAGCTCCAAATTTTTCAATGCATGCATTTCACAGGTAGAGCAAGATGTAGGCATGGGTTCCTTCAATTTAGCCTCGAGCGAACTAGTGTAAGCATGCATCTCATCAATCTTAGCATGCAAAACAGGGCAAGAAGTGCAAGCACCTAGCAAAGCGAGTCTAGACTTAAGCTCGGCCACTTCAACCCTAAGCACATCTAGTTCCTCACACTTGGAGGCATGCTTCTCCTTAAACAAAGCAAGATCGGCAAGGAATATGGAGCAATCAAGCACAATCATTCTCATCGAAATAACGGGGCTAGCCTTAAGCGAATCAATCTCAAGCTTGCTATCAAGCACCCGTGTCTCTAGCTCGGCCCACTCTAGTCCTAGCATCCTCGAGTGAAGCCCTAAGCTCTTTCCTCATTTTCTTGGCCTCTCTAAGCATGTCATCACGGTTATCAAGCAAAGAGCCAAGCCTCTCATTCTCCCGGCGCAAGAAGGGAAGTTCATCACGCACCTCGTCGTCGGACTCGCAGTCCAAGTCGCTCCGTGTGCTCTTCTTCTTTGCCGCCGAGCTCAACGCCATGGTGCGAAGCCATCTCTCGCGAAGCGGCCTCGGCCCCGCTCGGGTTCTTGGACGACTTCTTGTTCTTGCGGCGATCTCCCTCGTCTTCGCCGCTTCGCTCGAGCTCGAGGTGGAGTACGCGGAACCGGAGTCGACGTCGCTCGCTCCAACCATCGCTCGGGCCTTGCCTCGGCCCTCCTTCTTCCTCGATCGTCGCTCGTCCTTGTACTTGTTCTTGTGCTTGCTCTTGTGGTCGCGCCTCGAACGGTACTTGCCATCGTTCATCCTCGGCTTGTGCTTGTAGCCGTCCTTGTTCTCGGCCTTCTCCGGGCGGTCGGCGACGAAGTGTCCCGGCTTGCCGCACCGGAAGCAAGTCCTCGTGTTCCTCCTCATGTTCACACGGTTCTCGTGCGGCCTCTCGAACCGCCTCGTCAACGGCGCCGGCTCGTCCTCTCCAAGGTCATCAAACTCCTCATCCGGCATAGACATCAAAGAGGAAAACGAGAACATCCTCGGTGGATGGGTTAGAGTTAGTCTTTCCTTTGGAACCACCAACGAGGGCAAGACTATGGGAATCGGTCGGTCCCTCGAGCTTGGCGATCATGCCCCTATCCACCTCGGTCGACTTGAGCTTCGAGAACGGCTCGTTCACCGTCGAGTATCATACCTCTCCGACTCGACTATGGCCTCGAACTTTCCGCCCCATATCGTACGATCCAAAGAGTGTAAGAGCTTGACCGCTCTATCATGATCATCGTACGGGAGCACGTCCACATTGGCCCTCATGTTGTTCACCACCACCGTGAACCTCGAAACAAGGCATCGATGGACTCACCGGGGAGATGAGTGAAGTTCTCGTACTCTCTCCGGTAGGTCGCATACAACCGTGCCCGAACACGGGCGTTCCCAACATGAGCCTCCTTCAACACCGCCCAAATCCTACAAGCCAAGTGCTCGGTGTGCACCCGATCGAACTCGGCCGACACAAAGCACGAAACAAGTAGTCGACCGCCTTATTGTTGGCGTCGAATCCGTCCCTCGACCCCGGAGCAAGGAAATCCATCGGCCGGACATAGCTCGTGTCCACCGTGACATCCCAAAGCGGTCGACCCTTTCCGCGGAGGAACGCACCCATCCGCTTGCTCCACATCCGGTAGTTCTTGCCATCGAAGTGTGGAGGACCCGAACCCCGTTCCCGGTACGCCATCCTTGGATCTTAGACGGTTAGAGTCAACAAAGACCCGAACCGGCTCGATACCACTTGAAGGACCGATACGGCGAACCGCAGAGGGGGGGAGTGAATGGGAGCCGATAAAAATTCTTCTCGAAGGAGATGAAAACTCCAACAAGAGGAACGCGGCTTCCAACACACGTCTCCGACTTACTACCAAGGTTGGTCAAGCCCACGTAGCCACCGAAGTGCCACCGGACCTAGGAACCAACACGCAACCTTCCGACACGAGAAACGCAGCGGAAAAACCAAACCTCGAGTCTACGGACCCACACCGGTCGGACCGGTGAGCACCACCGATCGACCGGTCCCCGCAGGTGAACCCGAGCAACTTCCACTAAGTGGCTCTACACGGTCGACCGGTGAGACACACCGGTCGGACCGATGGCGGCCGAAAGCCCCCAAGACACCAAACGAGCCAACCGACCACCAAACGGACCCAAACTCGAAACGAGCAGCACCACGGGACAACAACGAACACACCAAGACGTTCACTCGAGCAAAAACCCACAAGGGCTCACACCGGTCAGACCGGTCAAGAGCACCGGTCAGGCCGGTGTAGCTCCGGGCGCCTCGGGATGAACAGCACCCGCGGGTCAACTCCCCCAAATCCAAATCTCGATCTCTCGAATCACTCCACGGACTTGAACAAGACTTTGGGATATCAGGACACCTCATGAGGAGTCCATAGCCAAGATTAATCCCACCAAATCTCGTCCAAAAAGGAGGAATCGAAGAAATCCCGCCGAAAGCACTTCCAACCCAAGAACTCAAGAAACCCCAAAATCGAGCACCTTTTCTCACGAATTTGGGAGGGGAATCACGGCCCAAAGAACCACGAAGGGTTCCCACAAATTTCCCCCATCAAATCCCCAAGAGAAAAGCCCCGAAAACACCCCAAAGAAATCACCGAGAAAGGGCTGCGAAAATCATCACCAAGAACAACCGGGAAAACACACCCAAACCTTGAGGAACCACGCCGAATCATCTATACATGAAACAAAGGTTCGTACAAGGTCTAGCAAGCCGCCCGATCATCCATCCCTCTCTACAAGATCTCTCCGTGAAGCTCTCTTGCTAGTCCTAGAGAAAACCTAAGAAAAATAGGTGGAAAATAGGAAAACTAATGAGCTAGGGTTCCAAGAGTTGGCTGCCATCCTCTCACCTCTTGGGTTATATGGAGGCAACCGAATGTCTAAAACGCCCTTCTCTACTAACTAGGGATACAAGCCCCTCAAGGGCGGATTTGGAATTCTTGATGTCTTCACCATCGGACGGATGCCCGGCGACCGCACCCTCGCGTAGCCTCGACGCAAGCCATGCGATCCCGACGCGTGTCCTCCGCTTCGAAGATCCCGGACCGCGTCGTCGCACACCGGTCGAGCCGGTGCTCCTCACCGGTCGGGCCGGTCCCCACCGGTCGAGGCCGGTCCGTGCTGCTTGCAGCTCCATCTTCGGTTCTCCGGTCTTGGCTTTGTGGATCAACCAAGGAACCCAGTGGTTTTCTGGTGAACCACCGGAAACCCCGCGAACTCGGTGTAGCCTCCGCCAATCTCAACTCATGACTTGGCTCCCACGTAGTCCCGGCTTGACCTTGGTTTTGAGGCTCAACCAAGAAACCGTCCACGACTTCATCTTGCTGTTCATGCCACCATGCGGCCCGCACTTGACCCCCGCCGGCCACCGGGTCCCTCGAACAAAGCCTACTTGTCTTCTCCACACCCGGAGGCCTCACCGGCGACGACCTTTCGCGCTTGTTCTTCACCCGCACCAACACGAGTCAAGCCGCAACCTCGCACCCGCAATACTTAGCCAAGAATCGGTCCACACAACGTTGTCAATCACTCATCACACAAGGAAGCGACCATCCACCGGTCCTTGAACCACGGATGGTCCTCGGCCTCCAATCGCGCTTGATGGCCTAGCTTTGCCGGCGTTTCACCACAACCCGAGCCGCAGCGGTCGTGCTGCCATTGCCTCGCCGCCGGCCATCATCGGGCCGTTCCCCGGCCGAGCCTCCGCTGTCAATCGACCTCTAGTGAGTACAATCACACTCCTTGCTCGCTTGTTTGCCTCCCCGGGCCTCACCTCACCGTCGGCGAGCGCGCCACCGCCGTCAGGGTACAGTGGGGAAGGCCAAGGGAACATCTGTGAACTTTTAAACCTGGCAGGGGTCTACGTGCAAGATGTTTCTTCACCTCTTAAGTGTTTTAGCAGTACCTTGTAAATTCGAGATAAAATCGTAGAAAAATCCAAAAATTGCAAACCCAATTTTGTCGTGCTCTTTGTGACTAGAACTACAACTTCTTCAAAGCATGTATATACTTTTGAGCTTTAGTTTTTGTTTAAAAAATTGAAATTTGAAATAACTAGATCTGTGATTCGCAAAATCCATATGAGATCTTGAGCTGGATTTTCGATATGTTGTGGAGACTAGCATGTGTAGGTCCTGTGCCAACATTTGCACAAAGTTATTGAAGGAATATTCTTATATGAATTATCTTGTGTTATTGTCAAATCTGCCTAGATGATTTTTGTAGCTTAAAATATAATTATTTTTGAGCCCTACTTCCGGGTATTGTCAACTTATGCTAAGATGCACCTCTGGTGAATTTACCCTGATTTTATCTCTTTTAGAAATAGTATTTCCAAATATATGCTTGTTTTTATTCATAAATGTGGATATCAAGATCCTAAATAGCTGTAAGTGTGTTTGTTGGTTTCTTAGGCTTGTTTTAGGACAGAGCATGGGTAGGAGAAAGTTTGGCTCCATTTCTATTATAATTATTGTTATATGCATTTATCCTCCTATTGCTAGCTAGAAATGCATTTAATTGTGTACATTTAATTCAGTGGCTCAAACTTGTGGCTTGCTGTCCAAATGAGTGTTCCCTGGAAGTAGGACTAGTGGGTGCTGTTGGGCAAAGTTGAGGCTTGTTTGGTTGTTTAAAAAGTTGGAAACTAGATTAATCTAGTGAGGAAAAATAAGGGAAAAATTATTCTTTTGTGCATGAGCTATAGCAATGAGTTAGGAGAGTATTTTTGTGGCATGAGAGCACTTTTCCTTACTGTTTGGTAATTAAATGAAATATTATTTTATAGATGTGTACACAATCACCTTAAGGAGAAGGCTAATTAAACTTTGGATTATCTTTTAATGGAAGAATAGCACTCTTACCTAAGGACCTTGTATTTGTGTTGTAAAACTTGCTAAAAAGTTTATAACTAAAGCCTTGCTGTTTTATGAGGATTAAATTACTTATTTGTATATATATATATGTACACAGTCACTATTAAAAAGTCTAAATAATAAAGCAACGCATATTGTTCCTTTATAGGAAGAGTATGCTGAATGTATTATTATCTAGATGAATGTGGTCAACCATGCACCACATGGTTGTCATGTGTTGTTTGGTGATTAATTAAATCAACTGTTATTGAAGTCTTGCATTTGCATCCTCCGTGTAGAAGTTCCCGACGGTAGCTATACGCTCGTGCCGGCTGACGAGGACGAGGGAGCAGGAGGAGACGTGCACTACGTGACCATAGAGCAAGATCCAGACCAAAGTCCAGAAGTTTGTGGGCCTGCCTATGCTGACGAAGCCAAGCCCCGGTTTAATCATATGTTTACTTTCAAGTTCTGAATTTATTATTGCTATCTTATGTGCATTTACATTCAGGAGTTGATTGAAACCCTAGTTGCATGATCCATAAGCACCTATGATCTTTTACTAGCTTGTTAGGTCGCTAGTTGCTATGCTCTAAGGATCCGGTACAAGTCGAGTGATGTTCGTCACTCACGAGAATAGGATCTTCTTTTTGGAATCACCATATTGTATAAATGGATTGCTCACGTGGTAAGAGCATGGGATTGGGCTCCGGTCCAATGGCGTCGTTGGTTAAGTGTTTGAAAGTACTAAGCACTTGTTGGAAATGGGTACGATAAGCCTAGTACCTAAATGAGACGGTGCGGGAACTTTGCACTACTAAACTTAGGGTTGCGGCCCCGGGCTCGCCACCGCAGTACTTGCGTGAGGCCGGGTGACCTTGGTGGCGTAGCCCGGTAAACCTTGTACTTGAGATCGTAGCTTCCGATCCCAATCCGAGGATTGACGGGAATCGCCTGGTTGGTGAACTCTTGGTGAGGGCACCTCCCGCGTGCTTAGGTCCACCTTGCAAGGTTTTGAATCAATCGATTGTCGGCCTCTCACTGTTATCTGAGACTACTTAATCTACTAGCCATGATATCCCTTTATGATGGAACTTTGTGAAGATTATTACTTTGATTAATTATTTGTACAACTTTGATTGCAATAGTTGTTTATCTAGTAATGATTACTCCTACTAGAACATGAGCTAAAATGTGAAAGTAAGGATTCACTACTTTGTAGCTTTTTGGCAAACAAACCCACTAGCCAAAAGACTTGCATGATTAGAGGTAAAGGCTTTCTTTTAGACGGGTAAGCCTTGCTGAGTATTAGTATACTCAGCCTTGCTTTATAAATGTTGTTTCCAGGTAATGCATGTGATGTGTGGCCCGGAGAACTTCCACCCGGCTGGGAGCTAGAATGGGTGGATGACGAAGAGTGATTGCATCATGGGCAAGCCTCCAATGATGTGATCGTATCGTTTAGTTATCTTCCACTGTTCTCAATAAACTCTGCACTATTTACTTTCACGTCAAGAACTATGTTTGTAATAATGGACCCTAAGGGAATTTGATGTTAATTTGTAAGGCACTCTGGACTCTCCTTCGTGGGAGTTTTAATGAATACGTTCGATCCTCTGTGTTGTCAAGTGATTTATCGGGTGTTAACCCGGCAACACTCAATGGGATGATTCTTTATTATTGCTTAATGACCAAATGGATTGGTTTAGGCGATAATACGGATTTATCTCGGGTGGGGTTGTCACCGTTGGTATCAGAGCATCCGTATGCACCGAACTGATTAGATTAATACTAATCACATGATTTATAATAAAACTTTCCAAGATTGATTGGATTTTGAAAACACGTTGGATCACTAAGGAATGATCTAGATCGAGAGGCTCTAGAGGGAATTTTGGGTTCTTTAAGGTGGCATAAGAATCTATGGTTTAATTTGCCAACTTCCAGCAATTTAATTTATGTCAGACTTACTTTTTTGCGCAACCAAACTAGATGAGCCACGTGTTTCATACGTGTGCTGTTCCGCATCACGGGAATTGCGAGGGTTGATGGAGTGATCCATTCCACGGATCCCATCTTCGCATCTAGTTATGAGTTGTGAGGTCGCCACGTTTATCATACGTGTGCATTCCGCATGTCGAATATGCGAGGCAAGGATACACTCCATTCAAACGGAGGGTGTCCGAGGTTGGACGCTGTCCATGCAGCGGCTTGACGCATGGATACCGTTTCTATAGTGAACGGTAATTTATGTGGACGCTTCCGTGACGTGCTGGCACAGAAAGTTCGTTTTCTGCAGGTACACTAACAACGTATCATAAGTCATTAAGTGCGAATCGAGTAGCTCCAACTAGTTATTATAAGGAGAGCCGTTTATAAGCTTGCCACCGGCATTAACTACGTCTTTTGTATCCATGTGTGTGAGGTCGTTTAAGACGTGTGCATTCATGATTAAAATCTTGTTGGACCTAAAATTTGGTCCTTGCTTGCTTGAATAATTTTTCTAGGGTAATTGCTTGATCTTAGATAAGGTTTCCTCTCTTTTGATCTTAGGAAATTCCTGACAGATTCTGTTGGTGTCATTTCTCAATTTTTATAGCCCAATCTGTAAGGAATCTGATTATACATCCTTTAGAAAAGTTGTTTCTTATCAAATTGAGCATCCCCGGTGAATTTCTCAGGATGTTAGGAATTTTTTACAGAGAGTTATGCTCAGTTTAGTGAGTCTCTGTCCTGCTGTTTTGCTGGGAAAACTTCCTCTGAAAATGTATTTTTTCGAGCATGTTCCAATCCAATCAAGATCTACCTTTGAATACCAAAAGTGTGCATAATTATTCCACTGAGTTGCTGTAGAAATTTGGGGATTTTTGGGGTCCTGGTTTTTAAGTTATGATTTTTTGTTCATACCTGCCAGATTTTACCCTTTTTCTCGTATTGATGTCGATTGATGTCTAACGTGTAGTACCTAATTTTTGTGTACAGATGGCGCAGCCGCTGATCTACGAGATCGATGCAGACGGTACCATTCGTACCGATGCCCTTCACTGGGAGGGTTTTCCCCGCATTTTGTGGGAGACTCTCAGTGAGGTGGGCTACACTACGCCGTCGCTGTATGAGGTGGTCTCTTTTTGGGACCAGGGCGTTCCCTACGCCCGCGCGACCGCGACCGTGCTACCCCACCCCGAGCACCCGGAGTGGGCGGACTTGAGCATGATGTTCTTTGCTCACCGCGGTGTCGAGTCGGTTGAGTCCGCGGCCATGCGGATCCTCCACACCTTCTGCGAGCAGCACCCGGACGAGGTGATGCTCACTACGCCGGGGTTATTCCCGGCCATGGACCCACTTGACCCGGCTTGGCGTGAGCGTATCTCGCTCACCGACGCATTGCTTATGATGGACCCTCCAGAGGTCGTTGTGCGCCAGCTTCTGAGGTTGTTGGAGGCGGTGTACAACATGCATGTGTTTCGTCTTTCCACTCAGGGTATGCTCTCAGTTGTGTTGATGGACTCCACAACGATGAGGGATATCCTCACCTTAGACCTTCAGTTCAAGCGACAGACCGTTGCTCACCTCCAGCAGGAGCTTGTTGCGCTTCAGGACGAGCGTATCCAGTGGCACCAGGAGCGTGCCGAGTTCACAGAGCAGCTGCACGCCCGAGACCATGCTCTCGAGATGACTCAGGTGCAGCTAGCTCACACGGAGGCCCACCGTTTTGCCTTGGTGCGGAACGTGGCGGAGATGCGGAACCGGTAGCCGAGATGGAGATAGAGGTGGAGGTGTGGCAGGTGATGGCACACCAGGGGCAGCAGCCGCCGATCGCACCACCGGCTGCACCTGCCACTCCGGACGAGCTACAGGGAGCTTCGGGCTTGAGCGAGGACAGTGTTGGCGGTCCACCACCCGCTTCTCCGGATACTAGCGCTGGCTCCGCTGTGGGCTATTAGTGGCTTAGTAGTTGTTTTTTGGAGGAAAATCATGTACTCTTAGATTAGCCTCCTCAGCTAGCTTTTGTGTAAGGGTAGAGGCTGCTCGGAGAGTACGGATGATGATCTTTTGTTGTACATAAGTGTGTAGGTGATCCAAAGACTCCGCATCATGTAATGCTTGGATGAACACCTTCATGTTGTCATGTTTCAATGGATGAATTAGGGTTGTTGTGATCAAAATCTCGCCTTGTGTTGAATACCAACGTTGTGTGGTATGTTGTGGAGATCATGCTCCCCAAATTTCACCACCTTTGCATAAGCGTACCTAGAAGTACGGCGGAAATTGTGCAGTTCGGCCTCCAGCGAAAACAGCTAGGCAGAACCTCGGTGTTGGATTTTTTCGGGCATGTTAACGTTGGATTTGGACCTCGGGTTGAATACCAACGTTGGAGCTTACTAAATTTTGCACTTGCGGACCAGAAACGAGAATTTTTCCTATTAGGGGCAGAGAGTTATGAAATTTCTAACTACTCAGCTACGCTGTCCGGTTTCATCAAATTGATGCTATGAGTTTTCGTTTTGCATATTCTTCTTGTGGTTGTTGTAAACAAGCTTGTGAATATGTGGCTAATGAAAACCTCATGAATTTCAGATGGTGGGACAAACCCAAGATTCCCCTAACGGTTTTGGCGCAAGTGGGAGTGACGCTCCGCCACCACCTCCCAACATGACCATTCAAGAGCAATTTATGGTCACCCAAACTGAGGTGATGTGCAAATGCAGCAGCAACTTGCTCAACAGCTGCAGAACAATCCCCGTGGGAAAACATCGATGGCCAGCCTCGAGTCACCAAATATGAGCACTTGTATGCCATGAAGCCCCCGACTTTCGAAGAGGCCAAGGAGTCACTGGCTGCCGATGCGTGGATCAGGGCCATTGAGGCCAAGTTCTCCGTATTCACTTTGCCCTGCTCAGAAGAGCGCAAGGCTAGCTTAGCTGCTCTCCAGCTCCGTGGTGCAGTGTTGATATGGTGGGAGAATTTCAAGACCATGATTCTTGCGGGGCATCAAATTACATGGGCTGAATTCAAGTAGGCCTTCAAGGAATATCACATTCTTAAAGGTCTCATGGATAGAAAGATGAAGGAGTTGCTTGCTCCAAAGCAAGGTTCTGACACGGTGTATGAGTATGCTAAGAAGTTCAATGCCTTGTGTCAGTATGGTGGGCATCACGTTGACAACGATGCCAAGAAAATAGAGCGTTTTCGTGATGGGTTACACGGGGATCTCTATGAGAGGCTTAATCATTATGAGCCTAACAGTTATCAGGACCTTGTGAACAAGGCCATTTCTCAAGAGGATGCCATGTCAAAAGCCCAGAAGGCTAGGAAGAGGCAGGACGGATTCACCGCTACCGGTGGGTCGGGCAAGAAATTTCGCTTTGTCAACAAGGGCACTCAGGGTCCTCCCCGAGTTATCTTCAACTGGACACTGGAGGGTGACCCCGTCTCAGAACAAGCCACCCGGGAATTCCCAGTTCCGTAAGGCACAACAATAGCCATACAAGCCTAGTGCACCCCCAACTAGCAACAACAATAACAATGCCGCTAAAGACCGTCACTGCTATAATTGTGGGCAGCCCGAGCATTACATCAGTGAGTGTCCCAAACCCAGGCAGAATAAGCAAGGTGAAAGCTCAGGAATCCTCCAGGGAAATCAAGGCAAGAAACCTGTGGTGCAAGTCAAACAACACAAATTGAACTACACCTCCATGATGAACACTCCAGAAGGAGCCGCGGTGCTCACGGGTATATTCTCTATCTGAGGCTTTTCCGTTAAAGTCTTATTCGATTCTGGTGCAACTCATAGTTTTATAAATGAGAAAATTTTAAACAAGCTGGGATCGAAGAGTTGTCATATGAACCGACCTTTCTTGATAACTACGCCAGGTGGGCGAGTTACCACTGGCACTTTAGTCATGAGAGTGCCACTTGAGCTAGGTAGCAAAGTTGTTCCCGCAAACCTTTTGGCTTTGAGCTTAGAGGGCATCAATGTAATCCTAGGTATGGATTGGTTGACCCAACATCAGGTTGTTTTGGACATTGCCACAAGAATGGTAGAAATCCATTCCCCTACCAGTGGTCAAACCACCTTGTACTTGCCCAAGACAGAAGGCATAAGTACTTGTTCCTATCTTGCATATGACGCAAACCGTCCGGCTAGAAAACATCCCGGTAGTGTGTGTGAGTATCCGGATGTCTTTCCCGATGACTTGCACCGGTATGCCACCGGACGAGACGTCGAATTTGTCATAGAGCTTCGGCTCGCACCGCACCCATCTCTAAGAGACCCTACCGAATGCCACCCAAAGAGCTAGTCGAGTTGAAGAATCAATTGCAAGAATTGCTTGATAAAGGGTATATCCGCCCAAGTTCTTCTCCTTGGGGGAGTCCCACTCTTTTTGTGAAAAAGAAAGATGGCGGTTGCGGATGTGTGTTGACTATCGTCCACTCAATGCGGTGACAATCAAGAATAAATATCCGTTCTCTGTTGACGGATAAAAGACGTATCCCTCTATGATCCGCAAGCGTACGGACCCCACACCTTTTTCACCACGGGATTCCCAAGGTTCTTGTCAATCCGCGGAGCAAGGGGATTACAAGCGTTCGATCAACAACGACACACTAGCTACTAAAACCCTAACTACTATTATACTAGAAAACACTAAACTACACTAGAGAGAATGATAAACGATCAAGATAGAAGACACTCGCCCACGGGTCTACGATACTAGAGCATGCAATCGCTTAAAGACATGAAAACCAATCTAATCTATCGGGGATGTGACCACGGTTTCGCCCTTTCCCTCCTCTCGTCTTGTCACTATGCGAAGGTATTCATGACTAGACCTTTGATGGACACGACGTATTGAATGGATCCAAGGAAGCATTGGAGCTCGTACTCCCTCTACGGCACGGTTGCAAGCCTTAAGCATTAAAGTATATTCAACACAAGATGATAGATAGATAAACCGACAAAGTGCGATTACATCTCAAGATCGATTACAACCCATGGACGAATGAGAAGATTACCCCATCAAGGTGCTGATCATGGCACCGTTGATCATGGTTTCCCTTCCGCCGGTGTCTTCCTTCTTCTCCACGAGAGGGTGCTTCCTTCGAGGTGGTTGATCTCCCGCCGGAGATCCTCCTCCTCTCTCTCTCTAGCTTGTGGATGGCCTTCTGGTGCGAATGACTCCTCCCCTCGGTGTTGGCGGCGCGTCGGGGGTTTTAGGGTTGAAGATCCTTCGAGGGCAAGGAAAACGGGACCGAACCGGTGCCGGAAGTGGGCTGGGCCGGCCGGCCTGGGCCGGCCGGCCCGTGCCCAATTCGGCCCGGTTCGGTCGCCCCTTTTGCTCCGTGGGTCCTCGCGCACTTATGTACTTTGCCCCCTCCACTTGCACGATTTTGATGCTTTGTTATCCTCGCGTCCAAGATGGAGGCTCTCTTTGCATGAAGTTTGATCTTTTACGCTTCAATCCCCGGGGGTGTTCCTCGTAGCACTTCGGTCCTTGCCACCATTGGAAGTGATTTCGGCAAGCTCATGAACACGAACAAGACTCCATGAATGCTCCTTTGAACTTGTTGCGAATCCGTCCTTTATGTCCATGTTTTCCTACATAAACACAACACTTCCAAATGCATGCACAAAGATCAACTTGTTATATGATTAGTGTGCCTAGTGGCGGGTTAGTTCCATAATCAAATCCAAACCAAAGTGTAATGAACATTCTAGGTGCACCAAAATACACCGTCAACATCTCCCCCACACTTAGCTCTTGCTCGTCCTCGAGCAAGTATTCGTAAAAGAATTTCGTCCAAGGTGTGTAATCGTGTATCATTAATCCTCCTTCACAAGTTAGTCAATCTTTTCATCTTTAATACATAAACACAAAGTAATGATAATCAAACATAAACATGGGCGTTTAGAATTTTTACCACGTCAAGATTCACCCCACAACTCAAACCCTTCACTTGAAGTCTTCAATTTCAGCCATGCTTACTCCTTTGCTTCCATCGGAGGTTTTTTATGGTTTTCAAAACAAAAATTCCTGCAACAAGTATTAGACAAAAACCTTTCTCCAAGCTCTCTCAAGTCACTCATATGAAGTGGCTATCCTAACCAAGTTTTATAAAACTCTCACCTCCCATTAATCTCTCATATATCATGTAAAAGTGGAGCTATAGGTAGGGCTAGCGCAATCAACACAAGTATTGTCAAACTAAGAACTTCCTCTAATGGTTGTCTACGTTTCAAAGCCAATGATCATGAGAATTAACCATATGTAGGGATATCAAGGATGAGAAGATTTAGAATGGTGGACATGTGCAAGGGCAAAAGAAAATTGTGACTACAAGGCACCAATGATGTCCTCGTTGTCGGATTGCACATGGTTGGAAATAGAGTAAAAGTTTCGTCTCACAATCAACGTGATATCCTTCCTTACACTTTATTTTTTTCTTTTCTTTCACTTGATCCATCCCTCTCATATCTTCATTGCTAACTCATCTTTCTCTTTTTCTTTTTCTTCTTTCATTCACATATGATTTTTCTTTCTTTCTTTCTTTCTTTTCCATACACATACTTTTTCTCTTTATTTTTCTCTCTCTTGACAACTTTTCAAAGCTTTCAATTCTCTCTTTCCTCGCATGCATACAATCTGAAATTTTAAATAAATCATGCTAGAGACGAGACGAAACTTTGAAAATAGGTTGTGTTCAAGGAATACAATGTACAAAAGAGATGTATAGGGTTGGGTATGGAATTCGGCGATATACGTGACTTTCGTTGTGAAAGTCACGTTACCGAATATATGACGAGGCTAGCAACAAAAGATAAGCACAAGGACATGATCATTGCTTGAAATTAAAACTCACCAAGAGAGAAGGGTCCTAGCCTAACTCATCGTGCTAATCACACTTATGGTGGAGCGAAAAAAATAAACTTGGCTTTGGATAGGAATTTTTTCTTACTCTCAACTTGGAAAAAGAGGTTTTGCTAACCTTTATTACAAGGGTTTTAAGATAATTTTCAGAACTGAAATCCTCCAATTTTTAGCATCGAACATAGCACAACTAGCATGTGAAGCTCAAGATCGAAGTGCGGTATGGGTACTTTAAGTAGTAGCGATTCCACTAAGCACCACGGTAAACGATTTTCAAACCACATACTTGTGTTCATATATCAAGAATCGAAGATTAAACAAACAAGTAAATAAAGATAAACAATACATAAAACACAAAGATGTATATAAAGACTCTTTTTATTTGATTTTCTTGACTCAACACTAATTTAAGACACTTGCAAAAATTTTAAAACACACCGAAAAACTAAAGACTCATTAAAACACTAAGACTCTCACACGAAGATTAAACCGAACCTAAATTTGAAGTTCAAAAGCTAAGGCTAGCGAGCTAGCTCTCCCCCACACTTAAAACATACGACGTCCTCGTCGTATCTTACAAAATCCTAAGGGGAAAACTAGATCTAGTGGTACTTCAAGCAAGTTTTGCACCACTTGCCTCTCATGTTTCCAACCATGCCGAAAAGTTTGCGCACGTTACGGTTAAGGAACTTGTAGTCATCTTCAACTACGCGCTCCAAGTCCTCCATACGCCGCTTCATCGCTTCCATGGCTTGGAGACATTCGTCGGCCGACGTGTAGAGATCCGCGATGGATTGACGGCAAACTCGACAGCACACCGGATGCAATCCGAAGGGGTCGTCGTCGCCATAATCTCCACCGTTGTCACCACCATCGTCGCCATCTCCATTGTCGTTGCCTTCGCCACCGTCGTTGCCGTCACTGTTGGGGCCTTCGGGAGTCCATTCATTGGGCTGTTCATCCCAATCATCGTCATCTCTACCGGCGGCCGCCCACGAGCTCGGGCTATGATCGTCGGAGTAGTCGCTATCCCCATAATCCTTAGGCTCCGGCGACACCTCCTTGTAATCTTTACGCTTGATGCCTTGGAGGCGTGCCGACCTTCGGACGGGTGTAGGGACCTTCTCTCCTTCGACGGGGTTGCGAGATGCAAGAGCTCTGGTCGGGACACGTCCTCCGCAACGGATACGTGCGGTCCTCTTGATGGGTAGCTTGAGCTCGCATCGCATCGCCTCCTCCATCGATGGCTTCTTGGCTTCTAGCTTCAACTCTAAGCTTTTTGGAGGCTCAATGGCTGCTACAAGGGTGCAACACATTGCTTGAAAGGTTTGATTCCCGAGCTCCCAATTCGGCCAAATAAATAGTCCCGAGAGAAAAGCCCGGGAACCTTATTTTCCGTTTTTACACTTCCCTTAAAATTTTCCGACCAAACAAGGAAGTCAAAAAGGAGCAATTTGGGCGAAATTCGGCGTCATCGGGCGTCGGGCCCTCCCGGGCCGGTCCGCTCGGGCCGGCCGGCCCACCCCGCCTCGGGGGCCGGGCCGGTCCGGTTTTTGCACACCGCCCTATTTTTTTTCTTCCTTAGCCCATGGGAAAAAGTTGGCCCGATGAAATCTTCGCGAAAAACTCCGGAAAACTAAAAGAAAAATTATTTACGAGGTTGATGCCTTGTTTTTCGTCCTAGGCGGGACGTTCGGGCTCTTCCTCCATGGTAAAGACGTCAACATGGTGAAGGGGCACGACATCGGGTTCATAGTAAACCTTAAGCCGCCGTCCATTCACCACAAATTGATCGCCGTTTATATCCATAATGGTTACTTGCTCCGTTGGAGAACACCGAATGCACAACATAAGGTCCGTCCCACTTGCTTTGCAATTTCCCCTTTCCGAAGGTTTTAAACCTCGAATTGTAGAGGAGGACCTTATCTCCTTCTTTAAATTCTTTTTTCTTCAATCTTTTATCATACCACCTTTTGATTCTCTCCTTGTATATGCTTGCGTTTTCATATGCTTTCAACCTCAACTCCTCTAGCTCGCTTATTTGAATTCTTCGTTTCACCACCGCGGCATCGAGATCAAGGTTCATCTCTTTAATCTCCCAATAGGCTTTATGTTCCAACTCAACCGGAAGGTGGCAAGCTTTTCCATAGACGAATTGATACGGGGTCATACCTATCGGTGTTTTAAACGCCGTTCGATAAGCCCATAAAGCTCCGTCTAATTTCTTTGACCAATCCTTGCCTCCCTTCTCTATGGTTTTGTTGAGTATGCTTTTTAATTGCCTATTTGACGTCTCCGCTTGTCCATTGGTTTGTGGGTGATAGGCTGTGGAGACCCTATGCTCAATTCCCAACTTGGACAAGCACCTTTTGAAGTTCTTCCCGGTGAAATGAGTTCCTCCATCACTTATCAAGATTCTCGGTGTACCGAAACGGGGAAAAATCACGTTCTTGATCATAGTGATGGACTCCTCCGTGGAAGCTTTACGACATGGTATAGCCTCTACCCACTTGGATACATAATCAACCATAACAAGTATATACTCGAATCCAAATGAGTTTTTAAAAGGCCCCATGAAGTCTATGCCCCATACATCGAATATGTCGATTTGTAAGTTGTATTTCAAAGGCATAGAATTCCTTTGAGAGATGTTTCCGGTTCTTTGGCATTCGGGGCATGACGCAACATATCTTTTAGTATCTTCATGCATCTCCGGCCAATAGAATCCGCTCGACCATACTTTTGCTTCGGTTCGAAAATGGCTATAGTGTCCACCGTACTCCGCCGAGTGGCACTTCCTTAGAATCTCAACCCTCTCTTCTCTTGGCACACATCTTCTCATCACTCCATCATTGCCAAGCTTGAAGAGGTATGGTGCATCCCAAAAATATTTCTTACTTTCGAGAGATTATCTTCCTTTGAGTGTTTTTGTCTAGATGATCGAGGGGCATCCTTCGAATTGCTCGAATGATGTCGATCATCCAAGTATCTTTATCAAGCACTCTATAGAGGTGGTCATCTCTCATCTTATCTTCTATGAGCTCTTTATCATCTTGTCCACGATTCATCCTAGACAAATGATCGGCCACAACATTTTCCACCCCCTTTTTATCACGAATTTCAACATCAAACTCTTGGAGAAGAAGGATCCAACGAATCAAACGTGGTTTAGCTTCCTTCTTAGCCAAGAGATACTTGATGGCTGCGTGATCGCCGTAAACAATGACCTTCGAGTTCATGATGTAAGATCTGAAATTTTCGAAAGCGAATACCACCGCTAGCAACTCTTTTTCCGTAGTGGCGTAATTTAATTGTGCCCCACTAAGAGTTTTGCTAGCGTAGTAAACGGCGTGAACTCGGCCTTCCTTTCTTTGACCCAAGACCGCGCCTACGGCGTAGTCACTTGCGTCACACATGATCTCGAAAGGTTGGCTCCAATCCGGAGGTTGGATGATGGGAGCACTCACCAACGCATTTTTCAAGGTCCGGAATGCCGCTAGGCACTTCTCGTCAAAGTCGAAAGCCACATCCTTTTGAAGAAGGTGCGTTAAAGGCTTAGTAATCTTCGAAAAGTCCTTAATAAATCTTCTATAGAATCCGGCATGGCCTAGAAAGCTCCTTAAGGACTTAACATCCGTAGGAGGTGGGAGTTGCTCAACCGTCTCTACCTTAGCCTTGTCCACTTCAATTCCTCTCTCGGATATAACATGTCCGAGCACTATGCCTTGCTTAACCATGAAGTGGCACTTTTCCCAATTTAAAACCAAATCTACCTCCGCACACCTTGTAAGGACCTTTTCTAAGTTTGCTAAGCAATCCATGAACGTCTTCCCGTAAACGGAAAAATCATCCATAAACACTTCAACAATTTCTTCGATGAATTCCGAGAACACGGCCATCATGCAACGTTGAAAAGAGGCCGGAGCGTTGCATAGGCCGAAGGGCATCCTCCTATATGCAAACGTTCCGTAAGGACACGTAAACGTTGTCTTATGTTGATCTTCCGGGTGAATAGGAATTTGCATGAACCCCAAGTATCCATCGAGAAAGCAAAAATAAGCATGGTTTGCTAACCTCTCGAGCATCTCGTCTATGAACGGTAGGGGGAAGTGATCTTTCTTCGTCGCTTTGTTAAGCTTACGGTAATCGATACACATCCGCCACCCGGTCACGGTTCTTTGCGGTATCAATTCGTTCTTCTCATTCTTCACCACGGTCAAACCTCCTTTCTTCGGTACACAATGTACCGGCTCACCCATTCACTATGCGGAACCGGTAGATGATTCCGGCATCAAGTAACTTGATAACCTCTTTCTTTACTACCTCTCGCATGGCATGGGTTAGCCTCCTTTGATGGTCCACTACGGGCTTACATTGGTCTTCCATTGGTATACGATGAGTGCAAAAGGCTGGGCTAATACCTTTGAGATCATTAATTGAATATCCAATCACCTTCCTATGTTTTTTTAATAAAATCAGCAACGCTTCATTTTCTTCGGGGCTCAACTCGTCGCTCACAATGACCGGATAAGTTGTCCGGGCCCAAAAATTCATATTTTAATCCCTTGGGCAAAGGTTTAAGGTCTACCTCGGGCACTTGTGGCTCCTCGGGTTTGATTTCTCCTATGTCTTCGAATTTCTCTTCCTCCACACTACCATCATGCGGCTCTAAGCCTTTTGTTGCTTCCTCTAGTTCTTCATCTTGTTGATTACTAATTTGATTTTCCATCGCTCTTTGCGGCGGGTCTCTAAGGGTTTCAACAAAACAAAGACTATCTATCTCTTCTACTTCTTCATCTTCGGGAGGAAAAGGTGTAAGGTGTTTAGAAGCACGAAGAAAGTTATATGTGTACTTTGTTCCGTTAAGGTTCATTGTTACTTTGCCTTCTCCGCATCTAACACGGCATCTACCAACTTAAGAAAAGGCCTACCTAAGATTATATGATCGAATTACTATGGTAAGCATCAATAACAAAGAAATCGGTTGGTATATAGTTTCTAGAAATTTTTACTTTCATGTTGCAAGCAATACCTAGAGGTTTGATAGTTCTACCATCTCCCATAATTAATTTTGTTGATGTTGGAGCTAAGTCTAGGTTGTGGTATTGAACTTTATCATAAATTTTAGAAGATAGAACACTTACTTGGGCTCCGATGTCGCATAAAGCTTTGCATTGAACTCCGTTGATCTCGCAACTCAAGTGTGGCGTCATCTTCTCTTCTTCTTCGGATCCTATCGAGTAAATTTCAGCAAGGCGAGCGTATGGTGATGCTTCGGGCTTGATCCCCATGATTCTCTTCACCTCGGCAATATGTTCCGGATCCACCACGTCATCTCCAAAGAGCTTTTCAAAAATCTCACCGGTGGTTTCGAGGTCGTATGAATTTTCAGCTTTCTTCTCCGGTGGGAAATCCACTTCCAATGCTCTTGCCATCCCCTTTTGATTAGGGAACGGTCTTCTCTTGTCGAATACTTCTCCGTAATCAATAGGAACCCAATCCATTGGTTCGAACTCCCTTAGTGGCTTCGCGCTTGACATGCTTCTCTTGTTCGTCTCATTCGGCACGGCGAAGTCGACGTTTGGTGTAGTTCTTGACTTGATGTGTTCTTGTTCAAGCTTTTCCATGATTGGCTCCTCTTTTGTGACTTCCGGAGTTGCCTCTTTAGAAAAATCAGCAAGCTTCTTCTTCCTTGAATTGAATTCCGGCTCTTCCGCAAGTCTTGTTTCCCAATCTCTTCGCATGGCAGCCGCTTTACTAACTTTTTGTAGAAGTTGGGCGGCTTCCGTGAGTGTTTTCTCCATGAGATCCCCACCTGCACACATTTCGACGTGTCGCATGCAACTAGGGGTTAGGGAAAAGAAAAATGTATGCAAGAGTACGTCACCGGTGAAGCCGAGTTTTGGTCCTTGTTCGATTAATTCATTAAACCTATCCTAGGCTTGGTCTATCCCTTCCTCTTCTCCTTGCATGAAAGTGATCACTTGCCTCCTTAGATGTTGAACCTTGCTAATTGGAAAGAACTTCTCGCAAAACTTCTTTGTCAACTTGTTCCAATTGCCTTCAACTTCAAAGGACGCAACCGAATACCATGTCTTTGCTTTGCCGGCAAGTGAGTAGGGAAAGAGATTCCATTTGAACCATTCATCGGGAACTCCTTCTTGATGCACCGTGTTGCATATTGTCGTGAAATCCCTTATGTGTCTATATGGGTTCTCCGTAACCATCCCTTCAAATGGGTTTTCCGCCACCATCTTGATGATCTTGGATTTAATTTCATACTTGGTCGCTTCGAGCTTCGAATCCGACTCTTGTACTTTTATGTCTTCACATCGAGGGCTAGCGTAATCCCTTAATGATTTCTCCGGTTCTTCCATGGGTTGATTAACGAACTCCATCTAGACAATAAGATAAAAACAAAAACAAAAAAGAAACAAGTGTTTTTCTGGATAATATATGTTAGATATAGCAAATAAAATATAAACTAAAATATAAAACTAAGTTAGATGCAAATCAAACGATGTAAACTAACTTGCTCCCCGGCAACGGCGCCAGAAAAAGGGGCTTGTTGAAGGATAAAAGACGTATCCCTCTACGATCCGCAAGCGTACGGACCCCACACCTTTTTCACCACGGGATTCCCAAGGTTCTTGTCAATCCGCGGAGCAAGGGGATTACAAGCGTTCGATCAACAACGACACACTAGCTACTAAAACCCTAACTACTATTATACTAGAAAACACTAAACTACACTAGAGAGAATGATAAACGATCAAGATAGAAGACACTCGCCCACGGGTCTACGATACTAGAGCATGCAATCGCTTAAAGACATGAAAACCAATCTAATCTATCGGGGATGTGACCACGGTTTCGCCCTTTCCCTCCTCTCGTACTGTCACTACGTGAAGGTATTCATGACTAGACCTTTGATGGACACGGCGTATTGAATGGATCCAAGGAAGCATTGGAGCTCGTACTCCCTCTACGGCACGGTTGCAAGCCTTAAGCATTAAAGTATATTCAACACAAGATGATAGATAGATAAACCGACAAAGTGCGATTACATCTCAAGATCGATTACAACCCATGGACGAATGAGAAGATTACCCCATCAAGGTGCTGATCATGGCACCGTTGATCATGGTTTCCCTTCCGCCGGTGTCTTCCTTCTTCTCCATGAGAGGGTGCTTCCTTCGAGGTGGTTGATCTCCCGCCGGAGATCCTCCTCCTCTCTCTCTAGCTTGTGGATGGCCTTCCGGTGCGAATGACTCTTCCCCTCGGTGTTGGCGGCACCTCGGGGGTTTTAGGGTTGAAGATCCTTCGACGGCAAGGAAAGTGGGACCGAACCGGTGCCGGAAGTGGGCCGGGCCGGCCGGCCTGGGCCGGCCGGCCCGTGCCCACCCGGCCGGTTCGGTCGCCCCCTTTTGCTCCGTGGGTCCTCGCGCACTTATGTACTTTGCCCCCTCCACTTGCACGATTTTGATGTCGTTATCCTCGCGTCCAAGATGGAGGCTCTCTTTGCATGAAGTTTGATCTTTTACGCTTCAATCCCGGGGGTGTTCCTCGTAGCACTTTGGTCCTTGCCACCATTGGAAGTGATTTCAGCAAGCTCATGAACACGAACAAGACTCCATGAATGCTCCTTTGAACTTGTTGCGAATCCGTCCTTTATGTCCATGTTTTCCTACATAAACACAACACTTCCAAATGCATGCACAAAGATCAACTTGTTATATGATTAGTGTGCCTAGTGGCGGGTTAGTTCCATAATCAAATCCAAACCAAAGTGTAATGAACATTCTAGGTGCACCAAAATACACCGTCAACGGTTGCCCTGCATTGATGTTCTCTTTGATCAATTGGCAGGCGCCAAAGTCTTTTCCAAGATCGATCTTCGATCGGGCTATCATCAAATTAAGATTCGAGTGAGTGACGTCCCGAAGACAGCCTTCTCCACCAGATACGGTCTTTATGAATTTCTGGTGATGTCTTTCGGTCTCACAAATGCACCTGCCTATTTCATGTACCTTATGAACTCAGTCTTCATGGATGAATTGGACAAGTTCGTAGTGGTATTCATTGATGATATCCTTATTTATTCCACGAATGAAGCCGAGCATGCGATGCATCTTTGTATTGTCTTGCAGCGTTTGAGAGATCACAAACTCTATGCCAAATTCTCTAAATGTGAATTCTGGCTAGATAGTGTGAAATTTTGGGTCACACCATCTCCAAGAATGGTATATCCGTGGATCCTAGCAAAGTGCAAGAGGTCATGAAGTGGAAGCCACCCAAGTCGGTGCATCAAATCCGCAGTTTTATGGGTCTAGTGGGCTATTACCGTCGGTTTATTCCGGATTTCTCCAGAATAGCTAAACCCATGACTGAACTATTGAAGAAAGGTGTCAAGTTTGTGTGGAGTAAGGAGTGTGATAAAGCCTTCCATACCTTGAGGGAACACTTAACCTCAGCTCTCGTGTTGATACAGCCAGATATGTCCAAACCGTTTGAGGTGTTTTGTGATGCTTCAGGCACTGGCCTTGGTTGCGTGCTTATGCAAGAAAACCAAGTCATTACCTATGCCTCACGGGCACTTCGACCTCATGAGAAGAATTATCCTACTCACGATCTTGAGCTAGCAGCGGTTGTGTATGCCTTAAAACTTTGGCGGCACTACTTGATGGGTAATCACTGCAATATCTATACGGATCACAAGAGTCTCAAGTATATTTTCACTCAATCCGATCTGAATATGAGGCAAAGAAGATGGTTGGAATTAATAAAAGATTACGATTTGGAAGTCCATTATAACCCCGGCAAAGCTAACGTGGTTGCAGATGCGCTTAGTCGCAAGCATTGCAACTATGTGACGTTAGAGCCATATAATGAGGCTTTATGTGAAGAAATGAGGAAGCTTAACTTAGAATTGGTCGAGCAGGAGAATCTTTATGCCGTCTCGATCGAATCTCCTCTCCATGAAAAAATTTCTATGGCTCAACTCAACGATGAAGAGGTTCAGAAAATCAAACAGAAGTTAGAAGAAAGAGATCCCAAGTTTGATTGTTTCAGGAGGGAATTGTTTGGTTCGGTCAAAGATTAGTTATTCCCCAGGATCGGGACCTAAGAAAGGAGATTTTAGATGAGGCTCATCTCTCTAAATTCACCATCCATCCGGGTAGTACCAAAATGTACGGAGACCTTAGGGAAAACTTTTGGTGGTCAAACATGAAGGGTGAAATAGCCGAGTATGTGTCCGGTTGTGATACATGTCAAAGGATTAAGGCTACTCACCTAAAGACCGCGGGTCAAATGCAACCATTGTCCATTCCTGCATGGAAGTGGGACGATATAAGCATGGATTTTATTGTCGGGTTACCTCTCACACCCCGGAAGCATGATTCCATTAGGGTAATAGTGGAGCAGCTTACCAAGACCGCTCACTTCATTCCCGTTCACACTACCTATTCAGCCGAGCGCTATGCGGAAATCTATGTTGATCTCATAGTGCGCTTGCACGGTGTTCCAAAGACTATCTTGTCAGATCGAGGCACTCAATTTGTTGCTCCCTTCTAGGCACAAGTGCATGAATCTTTGGGAACCAAGCTAATCCACAGCTCCAGCTACCACCCCCAGACTGATGGTCAGACAGAAAGAGTGAATCAAATAGTGGAAGATATGTTGAGAGCTTGTGTCATTCATTTTTACAAATCTTGGGACAAAAGTTTAGCCTTAGCTGAGTTTGCTTATAACAATAGTTATCAAGCTAGTCTGAAGATGGCTCCGTTTGAAGCTTTGTATGGAAGAAGGTGTCGTACCCCGTTAAATTGGTCACAAGCGGGAGAGCGAACCTTGTTTGGCCCTAAGCTAGTACAAGAAGCCAAAGAGAAAGTGAGTGTGATTAGAGAAAATTTGAAAGCAGCTCAGATGAGGCAAAAGAGTTATCATGAAAAAGCTAAAGCTCCCCGAGAGTTTGAAGTTGGTAATTATGTGTACCTCAAGGTATCTCCAACCAAAGGTGTGCAACGCTTTGGAGTAAAAGGGAAATTAACTCCATGCTATATTGGTCCTTATGAAGTCACCGAGAAGTTTGGTACGGTTGCTTATCGTATTCGACTTCCAGACTGACTGTCTGCAGTACACGACGTGTTTCATGTCTCACAATTAAAGAAGTGCGAGCAGATTCCAGAAGCACAAATAATTGAGGAGACTAATGCAGAAATAGAACTGGATCTATCCTTAGCAGAGTATCCTATGAGAGTATTGGATCAAAAGGAAAGACAAACTAGGAGACAAAGGGTGAAGATGTACAAGATACAATGGAGTCACCACACCAAAGAAGAAGCTACATGGGAGACCGAGCAATTCTTAAACACCAAGTATCCAGACTGTCTTCTGAGTCAAACTCGTAAGTGAACTCTCCTCGCTTACTCTTTGATTCCGAATCTCGGGACGAGATTCCCGTTAAGGGGGGTAGGCTGTAACACCCCGTGTTTTTGCTCAGTGGTGATTAATGCTAACGACCCTCTTAATATCTTCTATAACTACTCTTGAGAACCCTAGGTCAACCCTTGGTCAAAACCCTAGCCTAAAACCCTAGTGTCCCCTTTGACCCCCTTGTGCCATTCTAGAACTTTAGCACGTTCTCCAAAATTTCACTAAACACATCAAAATCGCCCAATGGGAAAATGTGCAGAATGTCAAGGCACACAACTTCTCTGTTGAGTGGCATTGCTAGTTTGGAGTGTAAGCTTGTGAAAAATGCAAATCAAGGTGCTGGATCACTGTTCACAGGCGCCGAGTTTTCAGTCAAGTTTCCCTGCAATTTGTGCTCGATCTGTTGATCAAACTAGCCAAGAGCCTTTGGCATTTTTGTAGAGGGTAACTTGCTTGACAACTTTCGTATTCAAAGTTTGGGGCACTTCTATTTGAATTTTTGGAGAAAATTCGATTTGAAGAGGACTAAACGAAACGGTGTTTGAAACACCGGCGCTCCCGCGCACGACGTCGCACCGCGCGACGCCATGTCGGCTCGCCGTACCCCAGTTGCGCGCGCACGCCGAGGCACAGGAGTGATCGCCGGTTCGAGGCCCGCGCCGCCGCCACCGTGCGCTAGCGCCCGTGACGCACGCGTGGAGGCTTTGGACGGTGCCACGCGGCCACGGCCAACTCGCCCCCGCGCGCGCCGCCTTTCGCCATTGGTCGTCGGCTCCGACGCACGTCGCCACCGCCTCACGCCCATCCCCTATCTCCTGTAGGCCACGAAGCTACCGAGCAACCACCTCGGCACGCCCCGGGCCTATAAACCCCCCTCTCCTTTTCCCTTGCGCGCCCGAGCCAACCGCCGCCGCCCGCCATTAGCGCCGCCGGTGAGCTCGCCTTCTCGCTTGCGCCCGTGATCAACCCGTGACTCTAAGCTCTTCCCTAGCCCACACGTGAGCCTCCAATCGCGCTTGATGCCCTAGCTTTGTCGGCGTTTCACCGCAACCCGAGCCGCGGCGGCCGTGCTGCCATTGTCTCGCCGCCGGCCATCACCGGGCTGTTCCCCGGCCGAGCCTCCGCCACCAATCGACCTCTAGTGAGTCCAATCACACTCCTTGCTCGCTTGTTTGCCTCCCCGGGCCTCACCTCGCCGCCGGCGAGCGCGCCACCGCCGTCGGGGTACGGTGGGGAAGGCCGATGGCACATCTGTGAACTTTTAAACCTGGCAGGGGTCTACATGCAAGATGTTTCTTCACCTCTTAAGTGTTTTAGCAGTACCTTGTAAATTCGAGATACAATCTTAGAAAAATCCAAAAATTGCAAACACAATTTTGTCGTGCTCTTTGTGACTAGAACTACAACTTCCTCAAAGAATGTATATACTTTTGAGCTTTAGTGTTTGCTTGAGAAATTGAAATGTGAAATACCTAGATCCATGTTTCTGCAAAATCCATACGTGATCTTGAGCTGGATTTTCGATATGTTGTGGAGACTAGCATGTGTAGGTCCTGTGCCAACATTTGCACAAAGTTTTTGAAGGAATATTCTTATATGAATTATCTTGTGTTATTGTCAAATCTGCCTAGATGATTTTTGTAGCTTAAAATATAATTATTTTTGAGCCCTACTTCCGGGTATTGTCATCTTATGCTAAGATGCACCTCTGGTGAATTTACCCTGATTTTATCTCTTTTAGAAATAGTATTTCCCAATATATGCTTGTTTTTATTCATAAATGTGGATATCAAGATCCTTAATAGTTGTAAGTGTGTTTGTTGGTTTCTTAGGCTTGTTTTAGGGCAGAGCATGGGTAGGAGAAAATTTGGCTCCATTTCTGTTATAATTATTGTTATATGCATTTATCCTCCTATTGCTAGCTAGTAATGCATTTAATTGTGTACATTTAATTCAGTGGCTCAAACTTGTGGCTTGCTGTCCAAATGAGTGTTCTCTGGTCAGTGGGAGTAGTGGGTGCTGTTGGGCAAAGTTGAGGCTTGTTTGGTTGTTTAAAAAGTTGGAAACTAGATTAATCTAGTGAGGAAAAATAAGGGAAAAATATTCTTTTGTGCATGAGCTATAGCAATGAGTTAGGAGAGTATTTTTGTGGCATGAGAGCACTTTTCCTTACTGTTTGGTAATTAAATGAAATATTCTTTTATAGATGTGTACACAATCACCTTAAGGAGAAGGCTAATTAAACCTTGGATTATCTTTTAATGGAAGAATAGCACTCTTACCTAAGGACCTTGTATTTGTGTTGTAAAACTTTCTAAAAAGTTTTTAACTAAACCCTTGCTATTTTATGAGGATTAAATTACTTATTTGTGTGTATATATATATATATGTACACAGTCACTATTAAAAACTCTAGATAATAAAGCTACGTATATTGTTCCTTTATAGGAAGAGTATGCTGAATGTATTATTATCTAGATGAATGTGGTCAACCATGCACCCCATGGTTGTCATGTGTTGTTTGGTGATTAATTAAATCAACCGTTATTGAAGTCTTGTGTAACACCTTAATTCTATTAAAATTTTGGCTTTATTAAAATTTGCTAGCAACCATTTATTTGCTTAAGGAATATAAGGTCGTTTATTTATTTTTAGGCATTTAAAACTTTTCTAAAATAAAGTTAATGAATATAGGATTTATTTGTTGCATACATGCTGGAGCATTATTTTTGGTTGCCTGGAATTCAAATTCAAAATTTGAATTCCATTTGTTTGGTGCCTTTTTCCTAAATCCCTAAAATCCCAAAACCTAAACCCTATTTCCCTTCATCCCTTTCCCTTTCTAGCCCAACCCAGCAGTAGCCCAGCAGCAACAGCAGCAGCCCGCTCGCGCCGTGGCCCAGCACCGCGCAGCCCGCCTGCCGCGCTCGCCAGCCCGCCTAGCGCGGCCTAGCAAGCCGCCGGCCCAACGCCACCCGCCAGCCCCGCCTCCCTCCCGCTCCCGCCGACACCGACAGTGGGGACCACCCCGTCATCCCCCACCCGTGGTCGTCGCCGAGCCGGACTCGAGCAGGGAGTCCGACCGCACCCCGGCGTCCCCCGCGTGGCCCGCACGCCACGGGCGAGCTCCCCGCCCGGCTATTTAAGGCCACCGCCGCCCCCGGACCTCCTACCCGAGCAACCCGCGCCGCCTCTTGCCCTAGCCGCGCCTCGCCGAACCTTAGCCCGAGCTCGCCGCCGCCGCCGTCGATTCCTCGGTTCCGCCGTCGCTTCGTCGCCGTGAGATCGCTCCGAGCCGCGCAAGGAGGTGAGCGCCGCGCCCGTGCTACCCGCCGTCGTTCTCGTGCACCCCCGTCGCCCTAGGCCCGTCGCCGAGTTCCATCGCCGCGCCGCCGCGTCGACCCGTCGCTCCGCCGCGCCCTCCGCCGCGGCCGTTGGCCCCGCTAGCTCCGCGTGCTCGCGCGCCGCGCCTAGACGTCCTCCGCGTCCCAAACCGTGGCCGAAACCCCAGATCGGGGTTCCCCGCCGGCGAGTCCGCCGCCGCCCGCCGCCGCCGCCGCCGCCGGCCTTCGCGTGCCGCCGCCCCGCCGCATGCGCAAGACCCTAGCCGCCGGATTGAAATCCGACGCCCAGATCTAAGCCGCGCCGCCGCAACCCGCCTCAGCCGTTAGATCCAGATCCAACGGATCTAGATCCACCCGACCGGTCAACTAGGTCAAACCCGCCGCCACCCCGGAAATTTTGCGTAAAATCCCCCGAGTTTCTTATATTTACAAAAATACCCTTCCGCCTTATGAGTTTTCTTACGGTTAGTCCTTTTTCTTTATTTTAGCCCGAAAACTTTTCAAATCTTCGCATTAGTCCCTATACCTTCCCGAAGCCATAATTTAGTCGTTTTAGCTCCGATTTTAGCGTTCTTTATGTCCACGCGTTCGTTTCGAAGCGTAGATTAGTTTCATGCTACTGTTTAGATCTGTTTGATCTGTTTGGTGACTGTTTCTTATTTATTCCTATTGTATGCTTGTATGTGATGATTGTGGACCGTAGAGAGCGATTCGTTCGAGGGATTTGAAGATCAAGTCGTGCAAGAGTTTGAGCAGCAAGGCTTTGTTGAAGGCAAGTATTCCTTGATGCATGCCCGCTTGTCCTACATAACATGCATTTAAATTCACTCGTTTTTACTTTTCGCTTGCATTAATTTGATGGGAACCTATTAAGGATCATGCCTAGCTTTTTACTACCTTTACCTTGATGCCGGGAATTAAATTAATCTTGTGGTAGTGATTGCTTAGCATGCTCAACAGGGTTTTGGTATTAATCAACTTGGTTACCTTTTTGTTATTCTATGTTCCGTTTATGATCTTTTACTTTACAAGACCACTTTAATATGATAATCGGAACATGGAGAACCACCCAGAAAACAAGACAACCACAAAAACTAATGGGCAATGGTCTTGGCTGAATAATTAGGAACTTTAGCTTGGGATGGTCTTACCTGATAAGGACAAGGGATCAGCGGTACTGTGGGGTATGGACTCGCTCTAGCAGGGGGTTGGGTGAGTTATTCTTTTTATGGTGGGGTATCGACCTGCTAGGGGACTTTATACCTTGCTAACCGATCCGACCTTGTGGGTCATGACTTGCTAGGGAACCTTTGTAAAGGCCATGTAGCGTCCCTATGCAATCACACCTCGGAAGTGTGATATGGTGTCTTGCAAGCACCGCATGGTTGGGTCCAAAGTTCTTCGGAGCTTTTACGCCGCTTGTGGGTAAAGATGTACAACCTCTCGCAGTGTTAAACTAATCGATTAGCCGTGCTCACGGTCAAGAGCGGCTCGGACACTCACATGATTAAATTATGGAACTTTAATGTTTAAATTGTTGTTTTATTCTTTATTTATGATGTTTATATCTTATTAATTGGGTTGGTATGAACTTACACCTTTAGTAATCAAAGTTGCTAATAAAACTTGACCAACTAAAATGCTAAAGTGCTTGAACCTTAGCCATCCACCATATGGCCTTGCATGTTATGTTGTTTTCCCTTGCCGAGTACGATATGTGCTCACGCTTGTTTATTCTCTTGCATCTACAATACCCGGATTTGTCTTTGCTCGGTCGGGAGAACTTTGAAGACGTTCCAGGAGATTTCCGGAGTTCTAGGTGTGCGTAGTCTTCGGTCACCGCCCGTGGAGGCATTTTGTCCGTCCGCGAGAACTCGTTTATTTAAGTTTCGTTTAAGACTATGGTTTGTAATAACTCTTTATTCATGTGGCACTAATTTTGGTATTCATAATGTCTAAGCGTGTGTGTAACTTGATCCCGGCGCACACGTGATCAATGCATTCGGTTTTGCCTTTAAAACCGGGTGTGACAGAGTGGTACCGTAGCCGTGTTGATCGTAGGAACGCTAGCCTAGATAGAAATGGTCGAATTAAGGATTTTATACTCATAGAAGCTTTCTCTTACATGCTTGCTTTATTCTTACTAACCTTACTCTTGCCTTTTTGCTTCACTCTTGAGTCGTCTCGCATTCTTTATCTTGTGCTTGCTTTAGCTCTCGTCCTTTTGCCTTACCATCTTTCTCATTCTGCACTACACTACAGATGGCTCGTAGCTTGGAGACTTCTCGGGCCGGAGCAATCCATCGCATGCTCCACAGAACAAGTACCATGATTTGCATGATGGAGATACGGATGAGGAGATTGAGATGGAGCCCGCACCGTGGTTTTCCCTAACCTTATTATGGTGCCCGATGATGAGGAAGATCCGGAGGAGATGATCCCAGAGGAGGATGAGCTAGCTGAACAACCCAACCTAGAGGAGCAAGCGCCGAAGAAGATGAGGATCACTCAGATCAAGAGATGGAAGAACAAGAGCAAGAGGAGGAAGAGGTGGAAGCGATCTGGGAAGTGTACCACTACGTAGCCGATGGAGTAGGCATTCCCATGGCGGACCACCCGAGAGCAATGGTACTTCGCCTAGGCTATGATAAGGCCCCCGTCTACCATTGTGAGTCGTGGACTCATCCGTGGTTCAAGCCCCATTGGGAGGTTGCTTCGCCATCTTGGAGGAGTACATTCCATGCCGTGGAGTGAAGGAGGTGTCCAAGCATCATGACGTGGCTCACGGGACTACTATGGATGCCGGGATAGCGAGTCGGCTCGGAGGGCGCTCTATGTGCTCTCTCACAAGGAGCGTGACAGGTTGAAGGATACCCACCGCCGTTACACACCTTTTAGAGCAAGTGGGGAAGCCAAGACTTACATCGCACCAAAGACCACCCTATGAAGGGACGCTCAACAATGTCCGGAGTCTACTTGCAGCCGTGAACACCGCATTGGATGATGCTAACAACACACTATATGCAGCACGAGCAGATTTTCACTCGGAGACGCAGGCGTGCCTTGGAAGCTGCACTTCTGAACAGGGAGCAGCCAGAAGCCCATGAAGCCACAGAAGGATGTACCTCCCCATCACCCAAGAGGCCACACTACGACTCCCCTGACGCTCGCACAGATGCCATGGCGGAAGATAGTCCTTAGGTTTAAGATTAAGGATATAATTTCTTTATAATCGCTAATAGACGAACGGTAAAGTGTGTGTAGTTTAGAGGTGTGGTTGAATGCTTGATTTTGTGCTTAATGTATGAGTTGGATTTTTGGTTGAGTGCAATGTGTTGTGGAGTGATGACCACAACGACATTGGTTTAGTAGTAAGTTTGTGAGGGTTATCTTTCAGTCTCAATCAGTTATCTATCTTAATCTTTTGTCCCTTTAAGTTTTCCCTTAATGCAAATTCGAGATCCCAAAAATCTGTTCGCGCAGCTTCCTGAGTCAGCTGCACTGTTTTAATTTTATCTCGGGCTACAGAACTCCGATTGCAGTAAAACCAATTGGAAAAGTTCAAGAATTTTGTGAATGATTTTCTGTGAAAAATTCAGAATATTTGGATGGAAAACCAGAGAGTTATAACTGAAACATTACAGCCTCACGAATCTGTTAAACACTGCCGACCTACCTGACTTGTTTATTTTATAACCAGAGCTACACAACTCCGATCGAGGTGATTCCAGTTGGAGTAGTTCCGTACTTTCATTACCTTTTATCAGTCCAAAATCCATAATTTTTGGTTACTCGTACAGAGAGCTATGCCTGATTGTTTGGAGTCAACAGAATCTGTCTTATCTGAATATCATTGCTATCTTATCTTCCTGAGTTTAACCCTTGGTACAATCATCTAAAATAATGTCCCTAACACTCGGATGGTGAACACCGGTCGGGATCAGGTGTTGATCAACCAGCAGGAAGAGCACCCCGCCAAGACAAATGGATCCCGCTATGCAGCAGTTCCCGGAGGCACGGACCCGGCTCCTCCAGAACCTGACCACCACCGTGACAAACTTGCAAGCCCGTGTCAACAACCCACCGGTGCCGCCACCCGCGCCTCGCAACAAGCACCGGGAGTTCATGAGTCATCACCCTCCCCGTGTTTACTCACGCCGCCGATCCACTAGAAGCCGAAGATTGGCTAAAGACAAGATCGAAGATGCTCACTACTCCGTCGGTGTGACGACGAGAGAGAAGGTCCCGTATGCCGTAGGACGACTTCAAGGCTCTGCCGCCCGCTTGGTGGGATGCGTATTCCGCCGCTCATGCCGCCCCCGCACACCATCACTTGGGAGGAGTTTACCACCAACTTCGGGAGCCATCACATACCCTCTCGGAGTCATGAAGATCAAGAAGAAGGAGTTCCTTTCTCTCGAAGCGAGGAGGAATGTCGGTGGTCGAGTATAGAGACAAGTTCACCGAGCTATCTCGCTATGCGGTCGAGGAGGTTGCTCGAAGGTAGGAAGAAGCAGGAGCCGTTCCCGGATGGGTTAGGCCGGTTCGGCGCGCAGCACCGGCCGATGTCCTACCCGTTCCCTAACTTTCGGCGGCCTAGTTGATGCCGCCATCCGCTTGGAGCACAAGCGCAAGGAGCTCGGAGAGCGAAGAGGAAGGCCGCCGGCTGCGGGCGCTTTGGGAGTGCGTCTCGCCCGCGCTTCAACCAACCACCGAACACCCCGTTCCGCTATGGGGGACCGGGTGGAAACTTTGGGCGACGGCGGTCCCGGCCGTCCCCGCTCGGCCAGCCCCGCAGCCCGCTCGGCGGTTTCGGCGTCCCGTTCCTCGTACTCCCCGCCCGGCCTTCCCGGCGGAGTCAGAGAGAGCCCCGCTTGGCACACCCGTAAGGACCGTGGCACCGCCCAATCCTCGCCACCACTACTTGCTTCAAGTGCGGAGAGCTTGGTCACTATGCCAATGCTTGCCCAAAGAGGAACCCTCCACACACCCCCCGTGCGAACCGGCGGCGATCAAGGAGTGGAAGCCAAACCCCGCGGACTAACAAAGGACAACGCAGCTATGCACGAGGCAAGGCGATGCACGTTGATGCCGAAGTCGCTCGGAGAACCCCGCAGTAGTGCTCGGTATGTTTCTAGTCAACTCTACTCCCCGCCTCGCTTTGTTTGATTCCCGAGCATCCCATTCTTTCATTACATCCCGGTTCGTAGCTCAACATAATCTACCTATCGGTCCCATGTCTCGCCACATGTTAGTTACCTCACCCGGGGGGAATTGAAAGCCATCTATAAATGTGATAACGTCCATCTCAAGATTGTGGGCGAGAGATTTCCGTGCCAACCTTATAATCTTGGATTCAAAGGGGATTGATGTGATATTGGGAATGGGATGGTTGACCGCGTGTGATGCGGTGATACGGTGTGCTAAGAGGTCAATCCTACTTACAAGTCCAAATGGTGAAAGATTTGAGTTTGCGGCAGATCCCGCACCATCGTACACCGGTGCCGTGAATAATCTTGATGGAGCAAGCCTTGGAAGACATACGAGTAGTGTGCGATTATCCCGATGTGTTTCCCGAGGAGTTGCCGTGTATGCCCCCCGACCGAGATGTTGAGTTCGTTATTGATCTTTTACCCGGTACTCGCTCCTATCTCTAAGCGCCCATATAGAATGTCTAGTGATCGATTACAAGAACTTAAAGCTCGGATTAAAGAATTATTGGGTAAAGGGTTCATCCGTGCTAGTTCATCACCCCGGGGAGCACCCGTTATCTTTGTGGGTAAGAAAGATGGCACACGGAGGATGTGTGTTGATTACGAGTCTCTTAATGATGTTACCATCAAGAACAAGTATCCTCTCGCCACGTATTGAAGATTTGTTTGATCGGATGAGAGGAGCTAAAGTGTTTTCTAAGATCGATCCGCGATCCGGTTATCATCGATTGAAGATTAGGCCTTCGGATATTCCTAAGACGACTTTTACTACCGTGTACAAACTTTATGAGTACACAGTTATGTCCTTTGGGTTAACCAATGCACCCGCGTACTTTATGTACTTGATGAACAAGATCTTTATGGAGTATCCGGACAAGTTTGTTGTGGTATTCATTGATGACATTCCGATCTACTCCAAGAATGAGGAGGACCATGAGGAGCATTTGAGACTTGTGTTGCGAAGCCGAGAGAGCATGAGTTATATGCAAAGTTCGGCAAGTGTGAGTTCCGCTCAAGGAAGTGTCTTTTCTAGGTCATATCATCACCAACGGAGGTATTGCGGTGGATCCTAGCAAGGTTAGTGATGTGTTGAAGTGGGAAGCCCCTCGTACGGTGTCCGAGATTCGGAGTTTCCTTGGACTTGCTGGTTACTATCGTCCGTTTATTGAAGGATTCTCCAGATTGTGAAGCCTCTCACTACATTGCTAGAGAAGGACAAGGAATTCAAATGGACCAAGGTGCATGTCGATCCGCTTTGAAGAGTTAAAGAAGCGGTTAACCACGGACTTGTTCTAGTAATGCCCGATCTACGGAAGAGCTTTGACATATACTGTGATGCATCTCGACAAGGTCTAGGATGTGTCTTGATGCAAGAAGGTCATGTTATAGCCTATGCATCTCGTCGCTGAGGAAGCATGAGTTGAACTATCCTACGCATGATCTTGAGTTAGCAACGATGGTTCATGCATTGAAGATTTGGAGACATTACATTATGGGAACTAAGTGTCGGATCTATACCGATCACAAGAGTTTAAAGTATATCTTCACTCGAAGGATCTTAATCTAAGACAACGTCGTTGGTTAGAGTTGATCAAGGACTATGATCTAGAGATTCATTATCATCCGGTAAAGCGAATCCGGTTGCTGATGCTTTGAGTCGGAAGGGCCACACTAACATGGCTGTGACCATTCAGTTTCCTGAGGAATTGGTAAAAGAGTTTGAAAGGCTCAACTTGAAAGTGGTTGCGCATGCAGAAGAAGTGACTTTGGAAGTACAGTCCACTCTGGAGCAAGAGATACGCAAGTGGCAGATAGAGGATGCTGGAATACAAGAGATTAAAGAGAGTATGCAACAAGGAGAAGCCCCAGATTTCACAGAAGATGAGCAAGGAACCGTGTGGTTTAAGAACCGGTTGTGTGTACCAGAGACAGGAGATCTCAGAGAGAAGATCTTGAGAGAAGCTCACGACTCCGCTTATTCTATCCATCCAGGCAGTACTAAGATGTACCGGGATCTCAAGCAGAGGTATTGGTGGTACGATATGAAGAGAAATGTGGCCGCTCATGTGGCTTTGTGTGACACTTGCCACCGGGTTAAGGCTGAACATCGAGACCCGCCGGTTTGCTTCAACCATTGAAGGTGCCCGAATGGAAGTGGGAAGATATCGGAATGGACTTCATAGTGGGTTTACCCCGAACCCGAGATGGTTATGATTCCATTTGGGTTATCGTGGATCGTTTGACTAAGGTAGCTCACTTCATTCGGTAAAGACTACTTATACGGGAGCTAAGTTGGCGAGCTATATATGTCCGAGGATTGTGTGTTTGCATGGTGTACCAAAGAAGATCGTGTCGACGAGGTACTCGCTTTACTTCTCGTTTCGGGGGAAGTTGCATGAATCTCCGGATACTAAGCTAAATTTCAGCTCAGCTTATCATCCACAGACAGATGGACAGACAGAGAGAACCAATCAGATCCTAGAAGACATGCTGAGAGCATGTGCGCTTAAGCATGGTTGTAGTTGGGATAAGAGCTTGCCGTATGCTGAGTTCTCTTACAACAACAGCTACCAAGCTAGTCTCAAAATGTCACCCTTTGAGGCCCTGTATGGAAGGAAGTGTAGAACCCCGTTATATTGGAGTGAGACAGGCGAAAGGCAGTTATTTGGGGCAGATATCATCAGAGAAGCGGAGAAACAAGTTCAGATCATCAGAGAAAATTTGAGGATTGCTCAGTCTAGACGAAAAGTTATGCGGATGGCAAAAGAAGGGATGTGGTCTTTCAAAGAAGGCGATTATGTGTACCTAAAGGTGTCACTCATCGCAGGTTTGCGTCGATTCGGACTTAAGGGAAAGTTGTCACCTCGGTTTATTGGACCTTTCAAGATCCTTGAGAGAGTGGGAGAAGTGGCTTACAGGTTGGAGTTGCCAGTCCAGCTAGCTGATGTGCATGATGTGTTCCATATTTCTCAGTTAAAGAAGGGTTTTGGTCCCCATGACAAGGAGCCGTTACCCTTGGACGATCTAAGCGTTAAAGAGGATCTCACTATTGTTGAACACCCCATTCGGATATTGGAAACAATGACAAGGGTCACCAGGAATAGTGTGATTAAGATGTGCAAAGTACGGTGGAGTAATCATGCGAGGATGAGGCAACATGGGAAAGAGAGGATGAGCTGAAAGCAGAGTTTCCAGATCTTTTTCCCAATCGGTCCGAATCTCGAGGACGAGATTCTTCTTAAGGGGGTAGGATTTGTAACACCCTAATTCTATTAAAAATCTGGCTTTATTAAAATTTGCTAGCAACCATTTATTTGCTTAAGGAATATAAGGTTGTTTCATTTAATTTTAGGCATTTAAAACTTTTCTAAAACAAAGTTAATGAAATATAGGATTTATTTGTTGCATACATGCTGGAGCATTATTTTTGGTTGCCTGGAACTCAAATTCAAAATTTGAATTCCATTTGTTTGGTGCTTTTTCCTAAATCCCTAAAATCCCAAAACCTAAACCCTATTTCCCTTCATCCCTTTCCCTTTCTAGCCCAACCCAGTAGTAGCCCAGCAGCAACGCGCCAGCGGCCGCTCGCGCCGTGGCCCGGAAGACCGCGCGCCCGCCCGCCGCGCTCGCCACCCCCGCCTAGCGCGGCCCGAAGAAGCCGCCGGCCCAACGCCACCGGCCAGCCCCCGCCTCCCTCCCGCTCCCCGGCGACACCGACGGTGGGGACCACCCGTCATCCCCCACCCGTGGTCGTCGCCGAGCCGGACTCGAGCAGGAGTCCGACCGCGCCCCGGCGTCCCCGCGTGGCCCGCACGCCACGGCGAGCTCCCGCCCGGCTATTTAAGGCCACCGCCGCCCCCCCGGACCTCCTACCCGAGCAACCCGCGCCGCCTCTTGCCCTAGCCGCGCCTCGCCGGAACCTTAGCCCGAGCTCGCCGCCGCCACCGTCGATTCCTCGGTTCCGCCGTCGCTTCGTCGCCGTGAGATCGCTCCGGAGCCGCGCAAGGAGGTGAGCGCCGCGCCCGTGCTACCCGCCGTCGTTCTCGTGCACCCCGTCGCCCTAGGCCCGTCGCCGAGTTCCATCGCCGCGCCGCCGCGTCGACCCGGTCGCTCCGCCGCGCCCTCCGCCGCGGCCGTTGGCCCCGCTAGCTCCGCGTGCTCGCGCGCCGCGCCTAGACGCCCTCCGCGTCCCAAACCGTGGCCGGAAACCCTAGATCGGGGTTCCCGCCGGCGAGTCCGCCGCCGCCCGCCGCCACTCGCCGCCGCCGGCCTCGCGTGCCGCCGCCCCCGCCGCATGCGCAAGACCCCGGCCGCCGGATTGAAATCCGACGCCCGCATCTAAGCCGCGCCGCCGCAACCCGCCGCAGCTCGTTAGATCCGCATCCAACGGATCTAGATCCACCCGACCGGTCAACTAGGTCAAACCCGCCGCCACCCCCCGGAAATTTTGCGTAAAAGCCCCCGAGTTTCTTATATTTACAAAAATACCCTTCCACCTTATGAGTTTTCTTACGGTTTAGTCCTTTTTCTTTATTTTAGCCCGAAAACTTTTCAAATCTTCGCGATTAGTCCCTATACCTTCCCGAAGCCATAATTTAGTCGTTTTAGCTCCGATTTTAGCGTTCTTTATGTCCACGCGTTCGTCTCGAAGCGTAGATTAGTTTCATGCTAATGTTTAGATCTATTTGATCTGTTTGGTGACTGTTTCTTATTTATTCCTATTGTATGCTTGTATGTGATGATTGTGGACCGTAGAGAGCGATTCGTTCGAGGGATTTGAAGATCAAGTCGTGCAAGAGTTTGAGCAGCAAGGCTTTGTTGAAGGCAAGTATTCCTTGATGCATGCCCGCTTGTCCTACATAACATGCATTTAAATTCACTGTTTTTACTTTTCGCTTGCATTAATTTGATGGGAACCTATTAAGGATCATGCCTAGCTTTTTACTACCTTTACCTTGATGCCGGGAATTAAATTAATCTTGTGGTAGTGATTGCTTAGCATGCTCAACAGGGTTTTGGTATTAATCAACTTGGTTACCTTTTTGTTATTCTATGTTCCGTTTATGATCTTTTACTTTACAAGACCACTTTAATATGATAATCGGAACATGGAGAACCACCCAGAAAACAAGTACAACCACAAGAACTAATGGGCAATGGTCTTCGCCGAATAATTAGGAACTTTAGCTTGGGATGGTCTTACCCGATAAGGACAAGGGATCGGCGGTACCGTGGGGTATGGACTCGCTCTAGCAGGGGGCGGGTGAGTTATTCTTTTTATGGTGGGGTATCGACCGCTAGGGGACTTTATACCTTGCTAATCGATCCGGACCTTGTGGGTCATGACTTGCTAGGGAACCTTTGTAAAGGCCATGTAGCGTCCCTATGCAATCACACCTCGGAAGTGTGATATGGTGTCTTGCAAGCACCGCATGGTTGGGTCCAAAGTTCTTCGGAGCTTTTACGCCGCTTGTGGGTAAAGATGTACAACCTCTCGCAGTGTTAAACTAATCGATTAGCCGTGCTCACGGTCAAGAGCGGCTGGACACTCACATGATTAAATTATGGAACTTTAATGTTTAAATTGTTGTTTTATTCTTTATTTATGATGTTTATATCTTATTAATTGGGTTGGTATGAACTTACACCTTTAGTAATCAAAGTTGCTAATAAAACTTGACCAACTAAAATGCTAAAGTGCTTGAACCTTAGCCATCCACCATATGGCCTTGCATGTTATGTTGTTTTCCCTTGCCGAGTACGATATGTGCTCACGCTTGTTTATTCTCTTGCATCTACAATACCCGGATTTGCTTTCGGACCGGGGAGAACTTTGAAGACGTTCCAGAGATTTCCGGGAGTTCTAGGTTTGCGTAGTCTTCGCTTAGCCGCCCGTGGAGGCATTTTGTCCGCCGCGAGAACTCGTTTATTTAAGTTTCGTTTAAGACTATGGTTTGTAATAACTCTTTATTCGTGTGGCACGATTTTGGTATTCATAATGTCTAAGCGTGTGTGTAACTTGATCCCGGCGCACACGTGATCAATGCATTCGGTTTTGCCTTTAAAACCGGGTGTGACATCTTGCATTTGCATCCTCCGTGTAGAAGTTCCCGACGGTAGCTATACGCTTGTGCCGGGCCGACGAGGACGAGGGAGCAGGAGGAGACGTGCACTACGTGACCATAGGGCAAGATCCGGACCAAAGTCCGAAGTTTGTGGTTCCCGCTTCGTGCCGACGAAGGCAATCCCGGTTCAATCATATGTTTACTTTCAAGTTCTGAATTTATTATTGCTATTTTATGTGCATTTACGTTCAGGAGTTGATGAGACCCTAGTTGCATGATCCATAAGCACCTATGATCTTTTACTAGCTTGTTAGGTCGCTAGTTGCTATGCTCCAAGGATCCGGTACAAGTCGAGTGATGTTCGTCACTCGCGAGAATATGATCTTCTTTTTGGAATCACCATATTGTATAAATGGATTGCTCACGTGGTAAGAGCATGGGATTGGGCTCCGGTCCAATGGCGTCGTTGGTTAAGTGTTTGAAAGTACTAAGCACTTGTTGGAAATGGGTACGATAAGCCTAGTACCTAAATGAGACGGTGCGGGAACTTTGCACTACTAAACTTAGGGTTGCGGCCCCGGGCTCGCCACCCGAGTACTTGCGTGAGGCTGGGTGACCTTGGTGGCGTAGCCCAGTAAACCTCGTACTTGAGACTGTAGCATTTGATCCCAATCCGAGGATTGACGGGAATCGCCTGGTTGGTGAACTCTTGGTGAGGGCACCTCCCGCGTGCTTAGGTCCACCTTGCAAGGTTTTGAATCAATCGATTGTCGGCCTCTCACTGTTATCTGAGACTACTTAATCTACTAGCCATGATATCCCTTTATGATGGAACTTTGTGAAGATTATTACTTTGATTAATTATTTGTACAACTTTGATTGCAATAGTTGTTTATCTAGTAATGATTACTCCTACTAGAACATGAGCTAAAATGTGAAAGTAAGGATTCACTACTTAGTAGCTTTTTGGCAAACAAACCCACTAGCCAAAAAGACTTGCATGATTAGAGGTAAAGGCTTTCTTTTAGACGGGTAAGCCTTGCTGAGTATTAGTATACTCAGCCTTGCTTTATAAATGTTGTTTCCAGGTAATGCATGTGATGTGTGGCCCGGAGAACTTCCACCCGGCTGGGAGCTGGAATGGGTGGATGATGAAGAGTGATTGCATCATGGGCAAGCCTCCAATGATGTGATCGTATCGTTTAGTTATCTTCCACTGTTTTCAATAAACTCTGCAGTATTTACTTTCACGTCAAGAACTATGTTTGTAATAATGGACCCTAAGGGTATTTGATGTTAATTTGTAAGGCACTCTGGACTCTCCTTTGTGGGAGTTTTAATGCATACGTTCGATCCTCTGTGTTGTCAAGTGATTTACTGGGCGTTAACCCGGCAACACTCAACGGGATGATTCTTTATTATCGCTTAATGACCAAATGGAGTGGTTTAGGCGATAGTACGAAATTATCTCGGGTGGGGTTGTCACAGCCTCTCTGACCACCGCGCCGCCTATGCATTCGCTCATCAAGCGTCCGAGCCCGCATTCAGGTTTGTCAGCAGAACTAGCTGCAGACAGCGGACTGGATCTTCCAAAGATCCAAGATTTGTGGGAGGAGGAGAAAGGATGACGTGGCATGGTGGGACCCACGAGTTGGGAAGGGGAGTAGGTGAACAGCTGGAGCAAATTGTGTTTTAGGGATAGAAAGATTTTTACTCCATTCCCAATAACATCATATAGGGGATCAAATTTACTCCATTTGCCGAAGTTGCTCTAAGAGCAACTCCAGCGAGTATGCAAATTGTGGCCTCCAAAACGTATTTGCCGGCCCAACTGCAAAAAATAGAGGCTCAAAATTAGGACTCAACTCCAGTGGAGATATCAAAATGGGCCTCTATTTTTTCGTGGGTCCCATCTATCAGCCACCCCACTCCACCATGTGCGCTCGCCTTGCCTTGCCTTGCACCGCGCGCGCGCCGCCGCCCTACGCCTCCGCCCATGCGCCCACCCCCCCGCAACACTCCCCGGCTCTCGGTCGGCCCCCGCGGCCGGCCCGTGCGCCGTGCGCGGGCGCCTCTGCCCCTGCTCCGCGGCACTCGGGGTCCCTGCTCCGACCTTGCACCGGGAGACCCCACACACCCGCCATTGACATTGAGCCTCGCAGCCACGGAGAGAGCTCAGAGCACAGCAGTTGTACTAAGCTACCAGGGAGAGGAGGAGAGGGAGGCGATGGCGACAGCGACGGCGAGGAAGGCAACGTGGACACTGGTGGCAGTCTTGGCGTTGGCGGCCGCGGCCTGGGCTCCGTCTCCGCTCGGGCGCCGGCCGGGAGGCACGGTGCGGCGCGCAAGGCGAGTTCGACTACTTGAAGCTCTCCCCCGCGGTGGCCCCGGCACCATCCGCACCTCACCCGCCACCGCCGCGCCGACGCGGGTGCTGCCGGTACGTGCGCCCCGCCACGCTTCCCACCAACGGCTTCCTCTCGCGCCCCTTGCTCCATCTCAATATCGCATCCTCTCCTCCAACCGTCCGGAGCTTCACCGTAGATTAGTTTTTGCTAGTATTTCATTTTGGTTGATGCAAGACCTAACTGCTTCGACCTGGTGGCGCCATCGCACTGCTCCTCCAGACCTCCACCTCTGCCACAAGAACCTGTGGCACGATGGACACCCCATGGGGCCAAGGCCGGCACATTGCCGAGGACCGCCACCTCCCTTGTCGTGCTCGTCAGCCGCTGCTGTCTCCAAGGCCGGCGACCGCTTGAGCAAAATTCGGGGCGCGGTGCCCTCCATGACCGGCGAGGCGCGCTCCAAGCGGAGGTGGCGCGGAGAGCTCGATGTGAGGGAGATCAAGGGGGTGACGGCAGCCCGACAAGAGGGAGCATGAGGGAGGACGACGGCCCAACGACGAGCTCCTCGCACTGGGCTCCTCCCGGCGACGACCACGGTGTGGGTGGCCTGCCGCGTGCTCCCTTCCGCGGTCGTGAGCCGCAAGGTGTTCCCCCTCGACACTAGTGATCCCCTCCGCCGGCCGCCGTGATGAGGCGCGACCGCGCGAGCACCGGCCGGCGAGCTCCGGCCGCCGCTCCCACGTCGGTGAGATCCGACTTCCGCGCCCGTGTAGGAGAGCCCCAACCGCCGCGCTCGGGCGGTGTGTGCTCCGCCGCCGCGCTCGGGCGGGCGAGCCCATGTCGTGCCGCCCGACCGGCGAGCTCCATCCGCCGCGAGCGCTGCGGCCGCCCGCTCCGCTTTGCGCCGCTGCACGGTCTCGACGAGAGAGATCGGAAGGAGGAGAGGAAAAAGGAAGGAAAAAATGAAAAGGAAATAAAAATGGTGGGACCCACATTTGGAGGGGGATTTGGAGGACCTCCAGGAATGGAGGTTGGAAGGGAAAATTTGGAGGGGCATGCAAAATGGAGGTCCATTTGGAGGCTCTGCTGGAGTTGATTTTTTACACCAAACCTCCAAATTTTGAAGTAGAGGCCCATATGAAGGCCCTTTCTGGAGTTGCTCCAATACTCCTACTGCCAACAATAAAAGAGAAACGGAGGGCGGCGACGAGCTCACCAGCAGCGCCCATTGAAGGATCCATCAACGAAGCTTTGTTTGTTTTTTCCCGAAAAAAATGAAAAGCTTTGTTTGCAGCCTACTCAGTGCTCCCTTCCCTCCTGCTCGGCTGCTCCTCCTGTCCAGGCTGTGCCTCTTCGACACCAACTCCTTTTCCTCTGAGCAGAGTATACATGCGCTGGCCGTGCGCTGCACCAAGGATAGCATCCAATGACCACGATCGAGGTGAGCCGTAGGCCGGAAGGTGCGAGGAAATTGCATCTGCCCCATGGACGAGGACGAGAGGCTCGGGCAATCTACGACGACACCACATGGAGCGGTAGCTACGAGCAATCATGGCCTCGCAGGATCACGGGGCTCGCATCGAAATGGCTGGTGTGCTATGCCGAAGCTTAAACACAAACAATGAAACGAATGAAAAGGCTCAAGCAATCAACTCAAATGAATGCCGAACTAAAGGAAGACAAAAAGTTATCTTTCAACAGTGTAATTCTCAAAAGCCGATCCCCTTTACAAGTGCCGGTCTGCCTTCTTTTATAAGGAGACGAACAGACTTTTTACGTACCGAAATTGACTCTGAATAAAACGGATCAAACAAGAATGTACGAAGCTAATTTTGGGATTTCCCCAACAGGTATTCACGTAATCGGCGTTTCCTGTCGTCACGCCGCAAATCACAACGCTTTTCTTGGCATCAGCACGAGCGCCTGTCGGGTGAAGACCTTCAATTTTTGGAGATGCCCATTTCACCTAGCGAATCCCTGTACCTGAAGCACATGCAAATTTAAATGTGAATGAATAAGTGGTTAGCAGCGACGAAACCCTCATGCGACAAGTTGGCTAACGCTCCCTGAATAAAGAGGATTCAGCCGTGAAAAACTGATAGCAACAAAACCAAAGTTTGGTAAATTGAATTCTTCGCCCTGTACTAAGACTTTCGGACGACGAAGGGTATCTGGCGAAAGCTGATATAAAAGGAGTAAAACGATATCGATTGGTTTCAAGGGTTTCGCTGCTAGCCTTTCGAATTGCCCCGATCGAATTGTGGCGATCTTATGGTTTTGATCGTACTGGACTCGATTCCAAATCCCCCAACAGGAGCCCCTTGGAGGTGAAACGTTTGGGAGACCGAAAACTTGAGCCACCGAAACCTAAGGATTGAGAATCAAGGCAAAAGAAAACATCTTCCACGGTGTCGACTCCCGAGAAAACCGCGCAAGTTTTTAGCCGTTAGGTTCAAAATTTCGACCGTTACCGTTCACTGCCTATAAATAGAGGGGGTCGACGCCACAACCAAACTGCTGTCACTTTCACCACCTCCTCTCTCTTTTAGATTTTGCAATTGAGCTCTTGGGCTTCACCTCCTACAAGTCACGCTCCACAAAAGTTGTCCATCTTTAAAGGTTAGTTCTTAACTTCGATGGGTGATATTTTTGATCACCTATCTTTCGTTGTGGTGTGTTTTAAAGCTGGGACTTTATAGATGCATGGCTCGTGTTAGGCAGACTGCGAAAGTAATAGAGGACGAAGGCTCCCCTTCAAACTGCGAAGACCAGCTTGCTTCCTCTGAAGTTGTGGAGGCTGCCGCGACATCTTCCTCATCGTCATCCAGCTCAGAATCTGGTAACATTTCTAGCTTGGATGGGTCTGTTAGCTCTCGCGAGAGCTGCAGTTCTTCATCCACCTCGAGTAGTTGAGGACCATGTGTGGTTCGAGGACCGGTGGACGGTCGCTTCCTTGTGTGATGAGTGACTTATTCTTGGCAAAGTATTGCGGGTGCGAGTTGCGGCTTGACTCATGTTGGTGCGGGTGAAGAACAAGCGCGAAAGGTCGTTGCCGGTGAGGCCTCCGGTGTGGAGAAGACAAGTAGGCTTCGTTCGAGGGACCCGGTGGCCGGTGGGGTCAAGTGCGGGCCGCATGGTGGCATGAACAAGAAGATGAAGTCGTTGACAATTTCTTGGTAGAGCCTCAAAACCAAGGTCGAGCCGGGACTACGTGGGAGCCGAGTCATGAGTGGAGATTGGTGGAGGCTACACCGAGTTCGCGGGGTTTGCGGTGGTTCACCGTAAAAACCACCGGGTTACTCGGTTGAGCCACAAAACCGAGGCCGAAGACTCGACGAGGGAGGTGCGGCCACCCATGCCGGTTCAACCGCCCGGAGAGGCGGTCGGACCGCCCGGGGGCTGGTCGGATCTCCCGGCCGGTCCTAACCGCCCAAGGGGGGCGGTCCGACCGCCCGGCCGCCGGCGTCGAGATGCTTCGAAGCGGAGGACACGCGTCGGGATCGCAAGGCTTGCGTCGAGGCTAAGCAGGTTGCGGTCGCCGGGCATCCGTCCGATGAAGATATTCCGAAGATTTCCAAATTCGCCCTTGAGGGGAATGTATTCCTAGTTATTAGTGAAGGGTAGTTTAGTCTTTTGGGTGCCTCCATATATACTCTTTGAGTGGATGGTTGGCACCAACTCTTGGAACCCTAGCTCATTTGTTTTTCTATTTTCGTTCTCCTTTTCCCCTAGTTTTTCCTAGGACTAGCTTGAGAGCCTAATGTGAGATCTAAAGAGAGGGATAGATGTTTGGGTGGCAAGCTAGACCTTGTACGAACCTTTCATGGTATGTATAGATGGTTCGGTGTTGTTTCTCAAGGTGGTTTTCCCGTCTCTTTTGTGGTGATTCTCGGAGCTCTTTGTTGGCGGTGTTTTGAGAACGATTTATTATGGTTTTTGGTGGGTATCATGTATGAGGTGCTTGTACCTCTTTGGTCGGTGACTTTTCCCCCAAATCTCTCTTGAATCGGACTCGATTTGGTGGTTTTTCGAGTTGGGCGAGTTCTTGACCTAGAGAAGCGATTTCTTCGATTCCTCTTGATTGTGAGCGTTTCGGGTCGATTCCTTTGAGGTAGAGGTTGCCCGAGAGGTAACCCGGCCTAATTCCGAAGTTTCGCTACAATCCGTGGAGTGATTCGGGAGATCGGGTGTGAGGAAGTTAGGGTTTGACCCGCGGGTTCGGTTTCTTGAGGAGGCGGTCTAACCGCCCGGAGGGGGCGGTCTAACCGCCCCGGGGTCTCCGGGTCAAAGTTTTGTTTCGCCGGATTTTCCTCTCGTGAGTTTGTTCGCCTTGATCGAGGAGCGTGTGGGTGAATTTTCGGGTCGTTCTCGTGCCGTTTGCTAGGTGTTCTTGGTTGGAGTTCGTTGCTTGGGTACGGGAGGTTAGACCGCCCCCGGTAGCCGCCCAACCGCCCCTAGGCCCCTCGGGTGGAGTTTTGGTTTTCGCCAAGATTTTCTCGGTAGCTAGCATGGCCTTGACCGCAGATCTCTGTTTGTGAAACCGTGGTGCGTTTTGGTGCTCGGAAGAGATGTTTCGGAGCATTTCTTGGTTGCCAGGTGCAGGCGGTCTAACCGCCCCCTATACCCGACCTAACCGCCCCCTCTGGTTAGCCGGGTCTCAAGTTGTTTCCGCTGTCGTGGGTGCGTGTGTGTTGAGGTTGCTGGTAGAGTTTATTCCTAGGACCAGTAGCACTCCAGTGGCTACGTGGTTTTGGCAAACGGAAGGTAGAAGTGCGGAGAGTGTGATTTTGGGGGTCCGACCGAGCGAGTTCATCTTGTCGGAGTTTCAATCTCCCTCGAGAAGAATTTTTATCGGCTCCCATTCACTCCCCCCCCCTCTCTGGTCGCCTAATCGGTCCTTCAAGTGGTATCGAGCCGGTTCGGGTCTTTGTTGACTCTAACCGCCCTAAGATCCAAGGATGGCGTACCGAGAACGGGGTTCGGGTCCTCCACACTTCGATGGCAAGAACTACCAGATGTGGAGTAAGCGGATGGGTGCGTTTCTCCGCGGAAAGGGTCAGATCCTTTGGGATGTCACGGTGGACACGAGGCTATGTCCGGCCGATGGACTTCCTCGCTCCAGGATCGAGGGACAGATTCGACACCAACAATAAGGCGGTCGACCACTTGTTTCGTGCTTTGTGTCGGCCGAGTTCGATCGGGTGCACACCGAGCACTTGGCATGTAGAATTTGGACGGTGTTGAAGGAGGCTCATGTTGGGAATGCCCGTGTTCGAGCACGGATGTATGCGACCTACGGAGAGAGTACAAGAACTTCACTCATCTCCCCGGTGAGTCCATCGATGCATTGTTTCGAGAGGTTCACGATCGTTGTGAACAACATGAGGGCCAATGTGGACGTGCTCCCGTACGATGATCATGATAGAGCGGTCAAGCTCTTACACTCTTTGGATCGTACAATATGGGGCGGAAAGTTCGAGGCCATTGTGGAGTCAGAGAAGTATGACACTCTGACGGTGAACGAGCTGTTCTCAAAGCTCAAGTCGCTCGAGGTGGATAGGGGCATGACTGCCAAGCTCGAGGGTCCGACTGATTCCCATAGTCTCACCCTCGTTGGTGGTTCGAAAGGAAAGGCTAACACTAACCCATCCACCGGATGTTCTCTTTGTCCTCCTTGATGTTTATGCCGGATGAGGAGTTTGACGTGCTTGGAGAGGACAAGTTGGCGCTCCCGACGAGGCGGTTCGAGAGGCCGCACGAGAACCGATTGAACATGAGGAGGAACACGAGGACATACTTCAAGTGCGGCAAGGCCGGACACTATTTCGCCGAGTGTCCGAAGGTGAACAACCACGACAAGCACAAGTTCAAGGACAAGAGGAAGAAGTCCAAGAAGAAGGATCATGGACATGGGAAGAAGACACGGTCTCGCGAGAAGATGAAGAGATCAAGCGACATCGAGTTCGATTCCGAGGACACGTCTTCAAGCTCGAGTGATGAAGACGAAGAGCATGACAAGAAGAAGAAGAACCTCGACAAGTATCTCAACAGACCTTTGTGTGACGGACCTAAGCCTCAAGGACGACTTCGCGGCATGGCTCGCGGTTCTAGCGACAAGAGAAGCCGAGAAGGACGCGTCGGAGTTGGATTCCGAGGATGAGGTATGTGATGAGCTCTCTTCTTTGCGCAAGAAGAATGAGGAGTTGGTTGACTTGCTTGATAATCGAGATCACATGCTTAGAGAGGCTAAGAAGCTTAGGAAGGAGCTTAGATCTTTGCTCGAGGATGCTAGGACTAGAGTGGCCGAGCTAGAAACACCTGGTTCTTGATAGCAAGCTTGAAATTGATTCACTTAAGGCTAGCCCCGTTGTTTCGATGAAAATGATTGTGCTGATTGCTCGCTTTCCTAGCCGACTTGACTAATCTTAGGGAGAAGTATGCCTCCAAGTGTGAGGAACTAGATGTGCTTAGGGTTGAGTTGGCCGAGCTACAATCTAGACCCACTTTGCTTGGTGCTTGCACTTCTTGCCCCGGTTTGCATGAGAAAATTGTTGAGCTTCGTTCTCGCATTGGTTCGCTAGAGGCTGATTTGAAAGTGCCTATTCCTACTTCTTGTTCTACATGTGAGTTGCATGCTATGAAGAATTTGGATCTTGCAAAATGTATTGGTCGCTTGCAAGATGAGAATGATAAGTTGCGTGAAGCCCCGAGTTGGTTGTCGAGTCAAGAACCTCAACTTGGTATGATGATTGCTAGGCGTAAGCGTTTTGATGGTTGGGCTTTGGGATTGGATAAGGTTGGTGAGGGCAGTGGTGAGAGAGAAAGGAAATTTGGGAATGTTTCAGTTCCACCACAACCCACACCCAAAGACAAGTTTGCATCCAAGCCAAACCAACCTAGAGAAAAACCGAGTGAGAAGGCAAGTGAAAAGCCTAGTGAGAAACCAAGTGAAGAGCCTCAACGCAAGCCTAAGCCCAAACCAATCCTTTTCCATTGTGAGTTTTGTGGAAAGGATGGTCACAAGAGAGAGTTTTGCTATAAGAGAAAGAGAGAGGCGAGAATGGCTAAGGAGTGGGCGAACAAGGACAGTACCACCCTTCTCATGGTGTGCCCGAGCCTCATATGCCACCGCCTAAGGGAAATGGCTTTGTGCGTAAGGATCCGGCATGGGGAGATGAGAAATCCCGTAGCCGCGGTGGTGGTCCGGAGAGGGCGGTCGGACCGGCCCGGCTAGGTGGTCGGACCGGCCCCCGCCGGGGAAGGGCGGTCGACCGCCCGGCTAGGCGGTCGACCCGCCCTCCTCGCATTTCCGGGCACTTTTGTTTTCGAGGTCGTGATGCCGGTGGTTTCGGTTCCCTTGATCATGGTGCGGATGGTAGACACTTTGAGTCCGGTGGTGTTGAGTTTGTTGGACGTTCTCCACCTCGTGATCAATACGAGTTTGGAAGAGGTCGCGACTTTGAGTCTCGGAGGGGCTACGGACCATGCTCTCTTTTTCGTGGTATTCGTACTCCTCTAGTGAGACGGGAGTGGTTTTCCCATGGTGGTTCCAAGTTTGATAGGTTTGATAGGATGGATCGCCGTATTGATAGGCGGGTAGGATGAATGTTGTCGACCCTACTTTTGAGGAAATGGCCCGACACTAGTTTCACACCTTTGGGAGTAACCCCAGTGTTGATTCATTTGCTCATTCTCGCTCTTGGTTTTGAGTTGCAGGTGGGAGGCCTGGAGAACTTTTGGTTGATATCGGGGGTGGTTCTTCGACCTCATACCCCGGTGGTGACATGGAGGTACATCACTTTTGGGGATGGTGGACAAGGATGAGTGACTTCTGAAGAAATGATAAAGGTAAGTGAATTTGCGACCTTCAAGTGTGTGGCCTGGGTCAAGTCACTTGGTTCTTTTAGCTCTTTGCCCTATCTCTTGTGTGTAAGGTGAGCTTTGTGTGCTTTTTGGCCTTAATGCATGAGTTTAGGGGGAGCTTGTAAGTTTTGTGCTCCTTAGCTCTTTTGCCGGTGGTGTCGAGCCCTTTTTGCCTCCCCGCGAGGAGTCGGTCGTTTGTGAGCTTGGTGTGTGGGAGCTTCTTTGTAGCATATGTATAGCTTTCCTTTTATGCTTTTTTGCATTTGGCATGGCATATGTAACATGATGTATAGGCATCCTTGTATCTTAGATTGCATGCATTTTGTATCATATGCATTGGATAGGAAAAGCTTCTCCTATATACATTGTTCACCATGATGGGCTATATATGATCGTGTGAGCTAGTTTGGTATGTTATGGTTAGTTTGGCTTAGCTCTTGATGATCTTGATTTATATCCATGGTTGATGGCTATGTTTTTTGAAAAACGTCACATATATGCTCTCTCATGTGTAAATGCCTTTATATGATCTTGACATGTTTTAGTGGTTTAGCTATGCTTAATTTGTGGTTGGATAGCTAGTTTATTGATCATATGGGGCCAAAGGCTCATTTGCCATCATGAATGTTTAGCCCTCTTGCTTCATCTTGTGGAGGGGCATAAGTTCCTTAATGTCGCAAAGACATTTCATGTACCTTTCATAAATCTGAAAATGAAATGTAAAATGCTTGGAAAATATGCTCACATGTCATATGTGCTGAAATTAATTTGCTTTGGGTGCTAAACCGTTGCATGATGCCTACTAATGAGAAGTCTCATACATAGAAGTAGGCAAATGGCTCGGTGGCTTTGACATGACATGAGGTGCTTGTGGGTGTTTATGATGGTCTTATGATTAGAATGGCTGTCCTAGCATGAAGTTTGAGTGGCTTTGCCATTTTGATATGTTTCGCTCATGTTTAGGTATTTGCTTATGAGAGAGTAACTTTTCGCAAAATTACTCAATTCTTTTTTAGCCTTGTCCAATGGTTGTGAAACTTGGTGACCATGTAGTTAAGGTCATTACAAACCCGTAGAGTATCTAACTTGCTCATTTGGACTTGTGTAGCTCCTTGTGATGAATTTTGTATATTTGAGAACCTATATGTTGTAAAGTTTCGCATTTTGCCTTGATTCATGCATTGTCAACAAGGGGGAGAAGCTTGTGCATGCTTTGGGCACTGAGAGTGTTTGGAAGGTGTTCCAATTAGTTCGGGAAAATTTTGAGCAGTTTGGTGCGGGGGCTGGTCACATGGGGCGGTGTAACCTACCCCGGGCGGTGAGATGAGGTGCAGGCGGTCTAACCGCCCCGTACAGCGGTCTAACCGCCCGGGCGCAGTGAGCAGTTCATTGCTCTTTGTATTCCCGTGTTGCATTGCCGCATTTGTTTGCCGCATTTGTTCGGGGGGAGTGTGCTTTGGCTCAGGGGGAGCTTGCATATGTGCAGGGAGGAGCTCTCTCGTGGTGTTCGAGTTTTGGTTTGATGGTTTGCGCTATTTGCTTGAGCTTTGTTTTGTCTCGGATGTGTCGAGCCGTTGCCCTTGCCTAAGGGGTCCGAGACTTGTCTTCTTCAAGTGATCTTGCTCTTCGCCTTTCTTTGGCTTTCGATCGCTTGTTGAGGTTTCTTTTTATTTGTTTCTTTTCTTTTTCCTTTTCTCTTGTGTTACTTCATGTGGGTGTTGTCAATGCACTCATCAAGGGGGAGATTGAGGACCATGCGTGGTTCGAGGACCGGTGGATGGTTGCTTCCTTGTGTGATGAGTGATTGACAACGTTGTGTGGACTGATTCTTGGCTAAGTATTGCGGTGCGCAAAGTTGCGGCTTGACTCGTGTTGGTGCGTGTGAAGAACAAGCGCGAAAGGTTGTTGTTCGGTGAGGCCTCCGGTGTGGAGAAGACAAGTAGGCTTCGTTCGAGGGACCCGGTGGCCGGTGGGGTCAAGTGCGGGCCGCATGGTGGCATGAACAAGAAGATGAAGTCGTGGACGGTTTCTTGGTAGAGCCTCAAAACCAAGGTCGAGCCGGGACTACGTGGGAGCCGAGTCATGAGTGGAGATTGGCGGAGGCTACACCGAGTTCGCGGGGTTTGCGGTGGTTCACCGTAAACCACCGGGTTACTCGGTTGAGCCACAAAACCGAGGCCGAAGACTCGACGAGGAGGTGCGGCCACCCGAGCCGGTTCAACCGCCCGGAGAGGCGGTCGGACCGCCCGGGGCCGGTTAGATCTCCCCGGCCGGCCTAACCGCCCAAGGGGGGGCGGCTCGACCGCCCTGGCCGCCGGTGCCGAGATGCTTCATAGCGGAGGACACGCGTCGGGATCGCAAGGCTTGCGTCGAGGCTAAGCGGGTTGCGGTCGCCGGACATCCGTCCGATGAAGATATTCCGAAGATTTCCAAATCCTCCCTTGAGGGGCATGTATCCCTAGTTATTAGTGAAGGGTAGTTTAGTCTTTTGGGTGCCTCCATATATACTCATTGAGTGGAGGGTTGGCGCCAACTCTTGGAACCTAGCTCATTTATTTTTCTATTTTCATTCTCCTTTTTCCCTAGTTTTTCCTAGGACTAGCTTGAGAGCTTCATGTGAGATCTAGAGAGAGGGATGGATGTTTGGGTGGCAAGCTAGACCTTGTACGAACCTTTCATGGTATGTATAGATGGTTCGACGTTGTTCCTCAAGGTGGTTTTCCCATCTCTTTTGTGGTGATTTTTGGAGCTCTTTGTTGGCGGTGTTTTGAGAATGATTTCTTGGGGTTTTTGGTGGGTGTCACGTATGAGGTTCTTGTGCCTCTTTGGCTGGTGACTTTGCCCCCAAATCTCTCTTGAATCGGACTCGATTTGGTGGTTTTTCGAGTTGGGCGAGTTCTTGACCTAGAGAAGCGATTTCTTCGATTCCTCTTGATTGTGAGCGTTTCGGGTCGATTCCTTTGAGGTAGAGGTTGCCCAGAGGTAACCCGAAGAAATCCCGAAGTTTTGCTGCAATCCGTGGAGTGATTCGGGAGATCGGGTGCGAGGAAGTTAGGGTTTGACCCGCGGGTTCGGTTTCGGAGGAGGCGGTCTAACCGCCCGGAGGGGGCGGTCTAACCGCCCGGGGTCTCCGTGTCAAAGTTTTGTTTCACCGCATTTTCCTCCGTGAGTTTGTTCGCCTTGATCGAGGAGCGTGTGGGTGAATTTTCGGGTCGTTCTCATGCCATTTGCTAGGTGTTCTTGGTTGGAGTTCATTGCCGGGTACGGAGGTTAGACCGCCCCCGGTAGCCGGTCTAACCGCCCCTAGGCCTCCGGGTGGAGTTTTGGTTTTCGCCAAGATTTTCTCGGTAGCTAGCATAGCCTTGACCAGAGACCGCCGTTGGTGAAACCGTGGTGCGTTTTGGTGCTCGGAAGAGGTGTTTCGGAGGATTTCTTGGTTACCGTGTGGAGGCGGTCTAACCGCCCCCTATACCGGTCTAACCGCCCTCTCGGTTAGCCGGCTTTCGAGTTGTTTCCGCTCGTCGTGGGTGAGTGTGTGTTGAGGTTGCCGGGTAGAGTTTGTTCCTAGGACCGGTAGCACTCCGGTGGCTACGTGGTTTTGGCAAACGGAAGGTAGAAATGCAGAGAGTGTGATTTTGGGGGTCCGACCGAGCGAGTTCATCTTGTCGGAGTTCCAATCTCCCTCGAGAAGAATTTTTATCGGCTCCCATTCACTCCCCCCTCTCTCGGTTGCCTAATCGGTCCTTCGGTAGTGATGAAAATAGTGATTCCAATAGTGGAGGTGATGTGGAAACAATGTTGAGCGACAGAGATGCTAAGAAAATTGATGCTGATGTGGAGGAGGACGAGGTAGCTGAGGGAAGTGGCGCTGCTGCGATCGAAGAGTCAGGGGAAACTTTGGCAGGTGTGAATGGTGTCCTTGAGGACTTGGTCAAACCCAGTACATGTTTCATGGGACGGTCTCTGTGACTCAGTCTGATTTGGACGCCATGGTTTCGGAAGGTTATTTTGAATCTGGTAGTTGTCGACCGCCTGGGAAAGACACCACGCGGAAACCCAGGAAAAATGAAAGTGTCTGTTTCGCGACTTCTTTACAGTGGGTTTGCGCTTGCCGGTGTCAAAAAGGTTTGCTGAAATTTTGGCAGGTTACAAAGTTCAGATTCATCAGTTAACACCCAATTCATTCCCCCAAGTGCTGAAGTTTTTGTGGGCTTGTCGGTCTTTTGCTAGTGGCAATGACGTGGAAACTTTCGTTCGTCACTTTGAAATTCACTTGGCCAAGAGAACAATCACTGTTGATGACGAAGATAAGGAGGCTCATTACGGCTGCTGCACTTTCTAGACCTGTCACATCAACAAAAATCAACCTCCTGTGGAATTAGCCCCTGCTTACAAAAACAAGTGGGCCAACAGGTGGAATTCTTACTGGTTTTATGCCAGCATCCCAGTGGTTGGCATGAATGTGAAGAATGAGGAGGTGACAACCTATGACCTAGCCAGTCGTATGATAGATCTGGATGTTGAGTTAACTCCGGAGCTTACGAAAGCGAGCCGCAGCTCCGCCAAAGACTAGTGCCTTCTTCCAGGGCACTCATGTGATGACTACACGAGATGCTCTTGAAGAGTTCGTGGCTGCTGATATTTGGCCTTGCAAGCCTCGATGGGGTTCATGGGCTTTCAAGATGAAGAAACTACCCGGACTGGACTTCGAGACCCGCAACCCCAAAGTCAACATCAAGCGTCTCGAAGGGAAAACTGATGAAGAGATTTTGAATGAAGTTGAGATGAAAGTTATTCAGATGATCGGCAACTACACTCACAAGGAGTGGGACTAGCAGTGGCGGAACTGGAGAAAAAATTTAGGGGGGCCAAACAAAAATTGCCGATTCAATAATTTGCTAATTCATCCCATATTTTGCATGCATACAATAGCTGGTTATGACTATATAATAGTTAATTACGCAACGATAATACATGAAGACAAATAGTTTGCAAAAGTGATAAGTCTTGTTTAGATTCCACTGATGCTCATTTTTTCACTTGTTTGAGATATGCTGAGTTGTTGATATAAATTTAGGAAACAACACTAATAATGGTTTGAGATGGAGGTAGGGATGGCAACAGGGAATTCCCCGTTGGGGAATGGCTTACCATCCCCGTCCCCGCGGGGAAAGATTTCCCCACCCCCGTCCCCGCTAAAGCTCGCGGGGGGAGCTTTTCACCCATCCCCGTCCCCGCACGGGGACTTATCACCGTGGAGATCCCCATCCCCGCAATTGCATCGGTAACTAAAAGGAAGTCTGTCTCATACAGTATGCACAAATCTCACATTTATAGTGCCTTTAAAGTGCCTTCGAATCTGAGGAGATAATGCTAACTTTTCGCAAATTCTAACCCTACATTTACATCATCTAGAAATAGTGGGACGAGGACAAAAGAATTTAACATTGCAGAGTGACTCCAGTACAATTTCCAATTGCAATGGAATTGAATTGAAAAATTAAAAGATGGAACAAAACAAAAGAGCTTATGCCTCTGAATCTGAGCTTCGGTAGTCAGGCCTACTTCTTTTTGTGGCACCAGATGGAATCAGAATCACCTGCAGGGGCTCTGCCTCCCAGGGACTTGGCTTATGGCAGCAAAGTAGCAGCAACTATGGCAGGCTGGCAGCCGCCCATGGCTGCTGTGGCGAGGAGATGAGGAAGGAGAGAGACGACTTGGGGTAGCGGCATGCTTGGGACAGAGGAAGCGATGGCAGAGGGGGTGGTGCGGCGATCTGGTCTAGGCGGCTAGCGGACAGGCGGCCTGGTTGGGAAAGAATGAGGGTGAGCTAGGGTTTGGAGATTTCCTAATGCTTATATACCTATGTGAATGGGCCTCGTTTTTGTGGGCAGCTGGGCCAAAATGCAGCAAGTGGGGTTGTGGGGAATCGGGGACGGGGGACAGTATACCATCCCCGCCCCCGCCAGACCCGACGAGGACAACATGGGCCCCGATTAGATCCATGTGGGGATCAATTTGTTACCATCCCCGCCCCCTAATAGAGGAATTCCCCGCGGGGAATCGGGGATCGGGTCCCCGTTGCAATCCCTAGATGGAGAAGAAACATTAGCAAGAACGGAACTACTCGTGATGCCTGACTACTCATGTCCATCATTGTTGTTGCTCGCCATAATTGTGTGCTCGCACCTCATAGTCTCGGCCAAGCCGCTAGCTGTCGTGGCCACGCTGGTACCTGTTCCTTCACCGGCTTTTGACCTCGGCATCACGCCCTCGTCGTTGGGTGTCGCTGTGTTGGTTTGGAGCTCTGGACGGTAACATATGCAAAACAAAACATCATAGAACAAAAACGTCCACCGAGCTGTCTGACTGTTATCTGCTAATGCTTGAACTGTTGCTCATCCATTGCAAACTAGATGCAGACTGCATTGCTATGTTGCCTGTTGTACCCCTGTGTGGTTGAGTATTTGGGCTAAACAAAACATATATACATACTACATACTAGTAAAAAAATGTTGAAGGGGACCATGGCCCCCGCCGGCCCCCCTCAGTTCCGCCACTGAGTGGTAGTGTGCCCAAAAAATTTTGAAGCATGAAGGCCGCGTTAATCGCGTCCAGGAAGAGATGAAAGTCCAGTGCCCTCCGCGGCTGAAACCTGCAGCCCCGTGCAAGAAAATGCAACCTCCCGGTATCATTGGGTCTGAGCCAACAGAGGATTATAAAAAGGGAAAAGCGGACAAGGTTGCTATTACGACGGACGACACATCAAAGAATACGAAGGCCACTGATGTCTTGGTGCAGCGTAAGGCTGAACTGCTAAAACTACACTACCTCCAGTTGCTGAGAAATCTACTAAGTTAATGAAGGTTCGAAATACTGAGGCAGCGAAAGTGGGTGCCGCGGAGAAAGAGAAAAAGAAAACTCATGACGTGCCTCCGACTATTAATCTTGAGAACAAAACAACTTCCAATAGAAAAGCCCCAAGCACATCCAAATAAGATAAGGGGATTGTCATTGAAGAACAACAACCCGAGGCTGCAAAACCTCAGGGAAAAAAGTCGCGGACAGACCCGACCGCTGAGACGGACGAAAATGTGGATGTTCTAGCCACGCCGCAAATTCAACCTTCGACTTTTTATCCTTCGAGGGCTAAAGAAGTTGAAGAACCGAAAGATCAACTTGTGATTGCTCCGATTGATCTGGCCGAGGCAGCAGAGATTTAAGCCAGGAGAGAGCGCACGAGAATATATTTCTCATCCACCTGCCCTCCTGGGGAACATATGAAACGGACTCCAGAGGAAGAGGCTGTCGGTAAGAGGTACTGGGAACACTATGAATGGACTGGGGAATTTCTGATGACTGGTCCCATGCCAGAAAAATGTGTTGCTGGCTTGATGGATGTTATTGATGAAACTGAAGAGCTGTGTTATATTGACGCCGGTACCCCAATGGAAATCTCAAAACAGAATCCATCTGCTTCAGTGCCTGTCGAGGCCAGGATCAATCCTATGCCAGATGAAGGAAAGGGTTCAGGCTTGAAGGCGAGCGATCTGATTGATTTGGGCTCGTCAGAGGTTGAGAAACCCATGGAAAACAAGTCTCGGTCTCCATCTCCCACATTTGATGAGACTGAAAAGCATGTTGAGAAAGCGACTGGAGGTGACACCATTCTGGATTCCAAAAGTGACGACGCCCTTCTGCTCGAAAATGCTGGTACATTTCTTTGCGTTACTTTCTCTCTGACCTTTTTTACAGATCATGACGATAAAAAGCTTACCATTGTCCATGTTTGCTCCTTTTTTCAGTGGCTACAACTTTTATCACCCTTAGTGGCAAGGAAAAGGACCCACTCAATCAGCAGAATGCCTCGCCTTCATTTGGATTGGGCACTAATCCTTCGGTGTTGGAACCTGGTATGCACTAATTGACTGATTTCCTGAATGAATTTCAGATTGAACTTTCGCTATTGAATGAATGATGCTTCTAATTTGTGGTTTGAACTGACAACCCTTCGTCGCTCTGTAATTGTAGATTTCCTCCAATCCTTGGAAGGCCTTAATGGAAATCAATTGCTAAGGATGATGCAATCCTTTCTTTCAAAAGGCATAATTGCTGGCCAAAAGGGGTTTGAGCAACTCGCAAATGAAGCGAAGGTATCTCGTGAAGAAAAGATTCTCCTGGAAGAAGAAAATTGCAAGTTGCGTAAGGAAAACGAGAGATTGAAAAATCATTCCCAGCAACTTGCCAGCCAGGTTCGAACCTTGACAAGACAATGCTCAAATCAGAAAACGGCGATGGATGCTCTTAAACAAGAGCTAGAGAAAAGCATGAAGTGATATGAGGAATGTCGTGTCGAGCTTCGCGACCTTGTTGCCCAGTACAATGCCCAACAAATGCAGATACAGACACGTGATAATTTGATCATGGAATTAAAAAGGGTGAAGGGCGAATTGGAGGAGACTTTGGAAAAGAATGAAACTTACTTTCATCAATGGGAGGGTACACCTGGCCATAGCCTATCGTCATATGCTTGAATGCTATGGTGCCGAGACCCAAGAATTCAAAGTTACTAACAATATAGCCAGCTACTATCTATGGATGAACAATGAACTCAAACTTTTGGCTGATACTATGTCCAAAGTTGGAGATTACGGACCGGTGACGTGCTTTGAGGCCATTTTCCATCTGCTAGAGCAACAAGGCTGTGAACATTTCAAAGCTTTTGGCGCTCAAGGTTTTGAATTTCCATCTTCGGAGGACATGCTAGCCCCGAGCAAAACTGTTGACTTAATCACCAAAATAGTCCTTCGCAATTTCTGGATGAAAAGCGGTCGAGAATATGCTCGGAAGAAAGTTGTGGATCATTTGACTAAGGTTAGACCCTTTTCCTTGTTTACGCAGTTTTAATTGACCTTATGTATTTTTTGATCCCAATGGTTGGTGTTCTTGATACATTTCCTTTGTCATAGTTCTATTTTGTCCAAGAGAAACAAGCCTTGAAGCTTCATGAGCACTGAGCGACGCATGGCGCGGAGGCAACTCTTGGACCTTATGGGTCGTACAGAGATTGGCCGCCGAAATCTAGCACTGATGAAGGCGAAACCGTCGTGCCCAGAGCCCCTGTTCGTGAAGCAGTCAATACCGAAGGGGAGCAAATTGACCTGGTTACCGGCGAAGCTCTAGCTCCACTCCAGCACGAAGGGTCGCCTCCAAATCCAACTGTTGATCTAGATTTAGAGGTGTAAAATGAGAGAAGCTCTTAGGAAATTGTTTAGTGTAGCCTTGCTTAGGTTGCAAAAACGATGATGTAAATTTTGTGTGAATTGTTTTCGCAGACGACGGGCGAAGGTGTGATTTTGGATTTGATGCCAAAGACTTTCAGTCGTGCCAACACTTGCGTCAGCGGTGCTTCTTGGAAGGTTTTCCAACACCGATACCCCAAGAAAACTTTCGAAGAGTTTTGGGAATTTTGCTAGTATCATTCTTTCCATAGTTATCCACTTTGCTTTTTATGACCATGAACGACACTAGCAAGGTTGCTCTAGTGGGACCCAAAACTCACGAAGCCCCAGAGGTGAAAGAGGAGTTGTAACACCCTGTGTTGTTGCTTAGTGTCAACTAGTGCTAATGATCACTTTAATCAAGTCTCTAACCATCCATGGTCAACCCTTGGTCAAACCCTAGCCCAAAACCCTAGTCAACCCCTTGACCTTCCTTGTCCTTCTGGAATTTTTGTCGCGTTCTCCAAAATTCACCTAAACACTTCAATTTCTTCCAATGTAAAACTTGTGTAGTTCGTCGAGGCACAGAACTTTCATGTTGGACAACATTTCAAATTCGAAGTGCAAATTGGTGTAAAACTCCAGTCAACTCCTGCATTTACTATTCATCAGAGCCGAGAAAATCCCCAAGTTTCTCTGCAGTTCATGCCAAATCGGTTGCTCAAAACACCCACCAACCTTTACAAAAGTTGTAGAAGGATGCTAGATCTACAACTTTCATATTGGTCACTCCTGGCAGTTCAGTTGCAAAAATTTGAGAAAAATTGAGTCAAACAGAAGAACTTGAAACACTTGGGACCGCATCGGCCGTTGCTGCCGTACACGCACGTGCACGCCGAGGCGCCAGAAGGACCACCGGTCCGAAGCCGTGCACCGTGGGCACTGTGCTCCTACGGGAGGTGACGCATGCCGCCCCCCTTGGCCGGTGCCACACGGCCTCCGCGCACTCGCCGGAGCTCACACGCGCAACCCGCCATCGGCGGCGGCCTCACCGCACGTCGTCCACCAACCATCGCCCCATGCCGTGACCCCTGTAGCCAACGGAGGTCATCGAACTGCCCTTCCTCACTCGGTTGTGCCTATAAAACCCCTCCCCTTTTCTTCTTGTGTGCGCCAACACCTCGTTGTCGTCCGCCATTACCCCTGCCGCGACGAAACTCCCCCTCCACTTGTTTACCGAGCCGCCCAATCGCCTGAGATTCACCCCTAGGCATCACTCATGCTCCCACACGCACACATGGACTAGCTCGTCCCCACATTTCACCTGAATCCGAGCCGCAGCGGAGGCGCCGCCGCGACCTCGCCGCCGCCGCTCGCCGGACCCCTCTCCGGCCAAACCACCGGTGCCAATCGTCTCAGGGTGAGCCTAACCGACGAATCCCCTAGCTTGTTTGCCTGCCTTTCCCCCACCTCATCGGCGGCGAACTCGCCCTGCCGCCGGAGGGCACATCTATGAAGGCCATTTAGACCCAGTGAAGGACCGGATTGGTGACCAGACAGGGGGGAGTGAATGGGAGCCAATAAAAATTCCTTCTCAAAAGAACTCCGCCTATATTCCAATCGCAACTCCGAGGGTCACACACGAACAAATGGAAGCACACACAAATCTCTCTCGAGACCTTAGGAACAAGGCTTGGAAGGCTAGGAAGCAAAGCAGAAGCAAGCACGAAAGAACTCGAGCAACAAAGAGGAAGCCTGAGACCTACCGGGTCAACTGGCACAAGTGACTGGGTCACCCTGAGCCTTCCAGAGCCGCACCAGGTCTCCCGGGCACAAGTGACTGGGTCAACCTACCACCTTTGGGTCACCCGACAGGTGACCGGATCACCCGGGACAGCCCAGAAAACTGCCCGTGAATTCGCCCCAAACTTTCGATCAATGGATCTCCCAAACCACTTGGAGTCTTGAGATGAAATTTTGGGTAGATGATGAACACCCCAAGGAGAGGATATGCCCCCAAACATTACGGCCTCAAACTCCATACAACTCCTGGAATCGCCAATCTTGGTCAAGAACACTATGAACTAGGGTTCATCCGAAAATCAATGAAACAAAGGCCAAGTCCAGTGTTTGAGGAGTCAAGATGATCCACAAAGAGGCACAAGGCACTCACCCATGATCCCCTCAAAGAAATATAGAGAGAAATGCCCTCAAATCGACGAATCGAGCGATGAATGAAAATCCTCCAAAAATACCCCCGAAAATCGCAGAAAAAGAAAAACAACGGGAGCAAAGGATTTGGCACGAGATTAAGAAGGAAGATTTCGCTATGAATATCTTATCCAAGGCACTCACAAGAATCACAAATCTTGGATGGCAAAAAGCTCAAACAAAGAGCCACTCACACCTCTCTCCATCTCTCCCCAAGAGCACTCCAAAATGAAAGAGCACTCCCACCGCTAGCCAAAGAGTTGGCTGAAAATTCAGCCCCCTCCTCCTATATATAGGCCCTCCGGAAAAGATCGAAGTACCCCTACACTAGGAGTTACAACTAAATCCCTCACAGGGGCATTTTGGTCAACACATGAACTTCTCCATCGAACGGCCGCACATCCATCGGGCCTTCGTGTCCTCCCAACGCAAGCACCTCGATCATGTCGCGTGTCGCCCGCTTCGAAGCTTCTCGGTGCGCCCGGATCTTGTCTCCGCCCGCCGAGCCTCCGGTCTTGGTTTTGTGTATCAACCAAGTAACCCCGACGGTTTTGTGGTGAACCGCCGTAAACCCCACGGACTCGGTGCAGCCTCCACGCCAATCCCACTCATGACTTGGCCGCCACGTCGTCCCGGCTCGGTGTTGTTTTTGTGGAGTAAACCAACCAAACCCCGTGTGCAGACTCCGGTTGTGAGCCGCTACCCTGCACCGGCTCCACCTTGCTTTTGAGGCTCAACCAAGAAACTATACCCGACTTCGTCTTGCTTTTCATTCCACCATGCGGCCCGCACTTGATTCCGTCTGACCACCGGGTCCATCGAGCTGAGCCTACTTGTCTCTCCACTCCTCAGAGGCCACACAGGCTAAGACCTTTCGCGCCCGCTCTTCACCTGCACCAACGCAAATCAAGCCGCAACCTGCACTTGCAATACTCGGCCAAGAGTCAGTCCACACCATGTTGTCAATCACTCATCACACCAAGGAGCGACCATCCACCAGTCCTCGGACGCTTCGGTCCTCACCCAGGGACCCTTGTGCTAAAATCAAGGGTTTATCTGTGAATTTTCAAACTTTTCTAGGGGTTGTCACCTTAGAAGATTCTTGATTCCTTTGTGAATAGGTCCAGTGTCTTGTAAAATCCATATAAAATCACAGAAAAAACCTAAAAATGCAAAACCAATTTTGTTGTCTTCCTTGTGAGCAGACCTATATCGTTTGCAAAGATTGTATATACTTTTGAGTATAATTTTTGCATGAAAAATTGAAATCACTTTAAGCCACTTTTGTTGTAGTTCAAAATCTACATATGATCATAAGCTGATTTTTGGATATGTTGTGAGTAATAGCATGTGTATGCCCTGTGCAAAATTAGCAAAAAATTAATGAGTAAATCTTTTATTATGATTTATCTTGCATTTATGCTATTTCTATCTTAATGATTTTTGTAGCAAAAATTTAATAGATTTTTGAGCTCAACTTTTGTGAATGGTCATGAAATGTCTAGATACATATTTTATGAATTAATCATGAATTTTAGGCTGTTAGAAATATTTATTTCTGATTTATGCTTGTTTTTAATCATAAATGCTTAGTTCAAGATCTAAAATATCTATTGATGTGTTTGTTGGTTTACTAGCCTTATTTTAGACCAGAGATGGTGTAGGAGAAAATTTGGCCCCAAAAGTGATGTATTTATTTTTTGTGTGCATTTATCTCACTTGTGATAGCTAGAAATGTTATTTTTGGTGTATTTATATTCATAGCTCCAAAATGTGTGCTTGTTGTTCAGTGGCTATGAATTAGGTCAGTGAGGTCAGTGAGCTTCATCCATGGCTTCTTATAAAGCAGTTTGATGAATAGAAGTGGAGAAGCCATTATAAGCTTAATAATAAATTTAAATGGGAAAACCATTCCTTTTTATCTTTTGAGCCCTATGTTGCGTTGTGAGAAATGAATTCAGGATTGAAAACCATCTCAGTGTTGTTTGCGCAAATAAATTAATTATGTATTTAAATATGTACACAATCACTATAAAGAGAAGAAGAAATAAAACTTCCATAATTGTCGGGGACAGCCCTGAGGGTCCCCTAAAAAACCGGGGGAATCCTGCTTAAAACCTGCAAAAAACAAAACAAAACACACCTCTAACCGAAGCACGCACACACGGCGCGGCCCACGCTGCGATGGCCCCCGCGGCCCACCAGGGTGGCCCAATCAAGCGCCCCCTCGGGCAAGGTCCGCCTCGCTCGAGGGCTCACGCCCCCTCGAGCGGGTTACCGCCCTCGCTCGAGGGTCCCCACCTCCCTCGAGCGGGCTCCGCCTCGCTCGAGGCTCCCTCACGAGCGCACCCGCTCCCGCACGCGGGTACGAGCATTTAATGCTCGACACGGCGAGCCACGCCATCACGCGCCCCGGGAATCACGCCCCGGCCGCCGTTCCGCCAACTCCCTAGGGGAAGCCCATCCTCGTCCACCGTGGGGGACCGTGCGACGAGGCCGGTGTCAGCTCCGTGACACTGTGCCGCCCACTCTTGTACGGCTAACGCGCCGCGCCCCTCGAAGGGGGGCCGGTCGCACCCTCGAACCCTCCGCTCGTGACTCTGCAGGGTCAGACCGTGACATCAGGCCGGCGGGAGCGCCATCCCCCGTCGGCCGCCCCGGTCCGTGCGGCCATCCCCGCCCCCTGCGCCGCCACGCCGTGCACTGCTGCAACCACTCCAACGCTGTTGAGCACGCGGGGACAGGACGCCGCCACGCCTGCCACTGTACCCTGTACAAATCACCGTCAACAGCTTCCTCGAGCCCGCATGGAGACGCCCCGGTCAACCACTACGCCTTCACCCTCGAAACCGCCCCTGTTCAGGGCACGCCACGACACCGAGACCGGAGCAAGGTTCGCCAGGACAACCGCCAACTCCCCGGCACTGTACGCCGTACCTCCACACATAGCTAAACAGTGCGGCACGCCTATAAATCACCCTCTCCTTGGTCTATAAAAGGAAGGTGATCCCCCTCGCCACGAAAAAAAGAGGACATCAGACACGGGACCACGGGCTGCGATCGCTCACACGCTCCCCGTCTTCCCCACGATATTGGCACTCGCCTCAATCACTCCACCTGGGACTTGGAGGCCACGCCTCCTCTCCCGCCTCGCTTGTAGCCGCCCCACTACAGGCACCCCGGTGCGAAGCAATACAGTGCCTTGAGCACACCCCTGCTGGACGTACGGCCCAGGCCGGAACCAGGATAAACCAAGTGTCTTTAGTTGCTTAGCACCGACCATCGAGGGACAGATCTCAGCACTTATTACTAGTTAGTGTCGGGACTACATTCCGCACCGACAATAATAATCTTTAAAAGGAAAAGTGATGAATATTTTGTCAAGGTGAATATGGTCAACCATATGCTTCTTGTTGCCTGTTTGTTGCTGTTTGTAATTAAATTAAATTAATTTCACCCCTAATATTTGCATATGCATACTCCGTGTAGAAGTTCCCGACGGTAGCTACATTCTCATATCGGCTGAATAGGCCGAGGGAGCAGGAGGATACGTGCACTACGTGTCTGTAGATCAAGACCCGGACCAAAGTCCGAAAGTTTGTTTGACTACTTGTGTTGACGAAGGCAAGCCCGGTTTAAACATTAACCTATGTGTTTCTTTTAAGCTTCTGAATTTATCATTGTTATTTTATATGCATTTACATTCAGGAGTTGATTGAAACCCTAGTTGCATGATCCCTAAGTACATATGATCTTTTACTAGCATGCTAGGTCGCTAGTTGCTATGCTCTAAGGATCCGGTACAAGTCGAGTGATGTTCGTCACTCGCGAGAATAGGATCTCCTTTATGGAATCACCATATTTATTAATGGATTGCTCATGTGGTAAGAGCATGGGATTTGGGCTCCGATCCAGTGGCTTCATTGGTTAAGTGTTTGAATGTACTAAGCACTTGTCGGAAATAGGCACGGTAAGCCTAGTACCTAAATGAGGCGGTGCGGGAACTTTGCGCTACTAATCTTAGGGTTGCGGCCCCGGGTTCGCCACCCGAGTACTTGCGTGAGGCTGGGTGACCTTGGTGGTGTAGCCCAGTAAACCTTGTACTTGAGACTGTAACATCTTATCCCAATCCGAGGAATGACAGGAACCGCCTAGTTGGTGAACTCTTAGTGAGGGCACCTCTCGTGTGTTTAGGTCAGCTTGCAAGGTTTAAATCAATCGATTGTCAGCCTCTCACCGTTATCTGAGACTACTTAATCTACTGGCCATGATATCCTTTTATGATGGAACTTTGTGAATATTGTTATTTGATTAATTGCATTGTACAACTTATGATTGCAATAGTTGCTTATCTAGTAATGATTACTCCTACTAGAACTTGCGCTAAAATGTGAAAATAAGGATTCACTACTTAGTAGCTTTTTGGCAAACAAACCCACTGGCCAAAAGCCTTGCATGATTAGAGGTAACATATTTTATTTTAGATGGGAAAGCCTTGCTAAGCATTAGTATGCTCAGCCTTGCTTTTTAAATGTTGTTTCCAGGTAATGGATGTGATGTGTGGCCTGGAGAGATTCCACCCGGTTGGGAGCTGGAATGGGTGGATGATGACGAGTGAATGCATCATGGATAGCCTTCTATGGTGTTTATTGTGTCATTAGTTAATTCCGCTGTTTTAATAAACTCTGAACCATTTACTTTCATGTTAAGAACCAGGGTTTGTAATAATGGACTCTACGGGGAAGATTTGCTTTAAATTGTAAGGTACTCTGGACTCTCCTTCGTGGGAGTTTTAATGCATACGTTCGATCCTCTCTGTGTGTTTCAAGTGATTTACCGGGCTTTAACCCTGCAACACTCAGCGGGATGATTCTTTATTATCGCTTAATGACCAAATGGAGTGGATTAGGCGATAGTACGGAATTATCACGGATGGGGTTGTCACAGGAGCCATATGAAGAGGAAGACACAAATTATTGTTTCGTGTATGACATGGCAAAGAGTCGCGGGGGTGGTATTCAGATGGTAGTTGCATAGAACTACCATTCTCATGAAAACGATGTACTTAGAGTAGCATTCTCGCTGTTTTCGATTTGTGTTTCTGAAAGAAAACGTCTTCCCCCCTTCGAAACCTGGAAGAATGTAAATTGAGAATTTCATGTACCACCGAGCAAAACCTCGGATGTTAAATTTCGCTAGTTGGTTTGTGATGAATAATATTCTGTTTAAGAAATTTTACACTGATGAAAGGTACTGCATGAATACGTTTGTTTTTTTCCGATTGCTTCTTTCGTCGCAGAAAAAACTAGCCTACCATGCGACATGTGGGCGTGAAACGCATTTTAGGACTAGGGTCTGAACATAAAATGTCGAATTTACAGCCACGAAGCTGTTTTTCGACAATGAAAGTTTGCCACTGCCTGGCCTTAGTGCCGAGGCGTGAAACCAAGTTTCGCTTACATGAAAACTAAAAATTGATTTGAGACTTGGCAACTTTTCGTTGCTGTTTTGACTCAAAGTTGAATCACTTTTGATGCATCTTTTGCGGATGGGCTATTCCGAGAACAACTCTTTAAGAATATTGATTCTTGTGAATCATTCATGTTTCACCACTTGTGGGTGGGCTACTTTTGTGTAGCACTTCAATTCACTCGCTTTTGGAGTGGGCTATCCGTAGATAGCACTTTAAAGCATGCATGAAGGTAAAAAGCAGAAAATGTAGGGAGAAATTATTCCATTCATTGGGGAAGGGAAATTTTACATCAAGATTGCCTCGTTAAAAACCTCACGCTCCAGGATGGAGTCCCCCTATGTGAGGAAAAGAGTACAAACTTTGTTATTGAATTTTAAATTGCGTGAAAGTAAAAACTAGAAAAAGTAAAACTTATAAGTCGTTCACATTTATAGTTCCATGCGACCGACTCCTACCAATTTACACTACGGAGAGAACTTGGACAAGTTATACACATTCCACGAATGCGGTAACTCCACGCTTCCTCGTTCTTGAGACGAAAGGCTCCGTCTCTAACATTGTGCGCGACAATATAAGGCCCTTCCCATGCGAATTGCAATTTGCCTACTGAGTCGGCGTTCTTTTTTCTTTTGAAGACAATGTCTCCGACTTGAATGTTCTTCCAAGAAACCTTCTTGTTTCTCCATTCTGGTTTCCTCTTGATACTTCAGCAGATTTGCAACTACGTCAAGCCTGTCAATCTCTACCAGGTCTTTGTCCACTTCTTCGTTCTCACGAGAGCTCCCCATCAAAACTTTGGCACTCTCATTGGCTAGTTCTTCTAGACACATGGCTTCGGCTCCATACAACAGCCTGAATGGGGTGAATTTGGTAGCTCTAGACTCGGTGGTGTTATGTGACCAAATGACTATGGACAACTCATCAGCCCACTTTCCCTTCTTCTGATCAAAGAGACACTTCTTTATAGCTGAGAAAATTTGACCATTGGCTCTTTTTTGACTGCGTCATTGGATTGAGGATGATACACAGAAGTGAAGTGGAGCTTCATCCCAATAATCCGGTAGTATTCTCTGAAATCCTGACAATCAAACTGTTTCCCATTGTCAACTGTGAGTTCTTTGGGTACACTGAATCTGCAGACGATTTGCTGCCAGAAAAATTTTCTGATGGTGGTTGAAGTGATAGTAGCGACGGGCCTCGCTTCAATCCACTTGGTGAAGTACTCGACCGTTGTTGACACATTTTATCTATGCTCTTTATCCCTCACATTTTTTGGAAAAGGGAATAAAAGATGATTAGATCACCTTATTAGGGTTTATATTGACAATTTCCACAAGTTTTGGTGAATCTATGAATCTATAGGGACTATTCAAAAAATATGCAAAGAAACCACTCTAGAAGACTCCAGAAGGCTCCGGAACTCAACGTGACTTAGCACCCAAGAAAGAAGCATCTATAAGGATCAAGAGACCACCTGGCCGAAGTGGGCCCCGAGGGGGGCCACCCCAGACCGATCGGCCTGTTGGTGGGGCCGGTCGGTCCCCCCCCCCCCCCCGCCCCAAACCGCCTCATCTTCTGGAATGTTCCTCCACCACCTATGAGAATCAACCTAAACCACATGTTTAGGTTGGTTTGATCCTACGATGCACGTTCACCCCTCTGGACTATATAAGTAGCCCCCTGTCCCCTGGCAGAGGCATCTGGGAATCTAGAACTCATACACCAAATCAAGTAATCAAGTCAGAGACACTACACCCTAGAAACACCATATAGCAGAGTAGCTAGCTAGTTTAGATCTAGGAGGAGGCAAGGCTTCTACTTGGCTCCTGATCGTCTAGAGGCTGATCGAGATACTGATCTAGCTTCGCTCTTGTAAGTTCTTATCTTGTTCCTTACATTTGTTATACAGACATATGTTCTTATCAATGTTTATATTTGACATTATATGTTTTGGTGTTTATTATGATTACATGTTTAGCATAGTTTATTTGCCTTTATATTCATGTATGGAGTGGTATATCCCTCACCTAGATCATTTGTTAACATGGGTGAACGGTAAAGACAGTGTAAGCGTGGTGCTTATATTATATTTATCTGTGATTGCACCCTATATGTCGGGTCATGTGGAAGATCATGGTGGTGACAGCACTATTGAGTCCTTTGTAGTCCACCCCCCGTGTATAGGACTAGTGGAGCCCTATACTATTTGGGTTGTTACAAGTTTCGACCTTGATCTTCCTGAATAGTCTCCCCATGCATTAATATAATAGTTCTTCTCCATGATTGCTAAATGTTGCACTAATCATAGTTTGCATTGACATATAGTTTAGAATTGCCGAGGAGTATCCTCTCTAGCTAGACTTTGCTATGTTTCTCTTGCTATATTGACACTTTCTAGCTGCTCATGACGTTATGACTTGAACAATGCTATCATTCTATATATTTTATGTGACTTACCCCTGTTTATAGCAATTGATATATTTTGGCCACTCTGCATTATAAAACTGAGAGATGAGCATGTATTAGCTATTATGGATATGAAAGACTTCTTTCCCTGTGGTAGAATATAAATACGATACCTGGTTTCACTCCTGGTTAAAATGCTACAATGGTATATTCATATCTGCTTGCGGATACCCTGTTTATATATATATATATATATATATATATATATATATATATATATATATATACCATATCCATGCGTTTTCAAGCACACCTGTCAGGCTGACAACCTATATCGAGTTCTGCTATGAATCGTGTCAGAATTCATCTTTTAGTTTATCTGAAAGCAACATCCGATATACACTTAGCATCATGTTAAGATATACCTTCGCATTCCTGGTGTCTTCGATAGAGGTGGATCCTATATCCGTTTCTAGTCGATGATGTTAGCAATGTCAACAACCGCTACCCCGGCGAACTTGAAATTGTCTTGTGCCGTAGGTAATGGTACCACGATGTCCATGCCCCAACGCTGCAATGGCCTAGTAGGTGTGATGAACTGCGAAAGAGCATGTGGCCTTCGCTGATGCTTTACTGCAAACTGGCAGGCTTTGCACGTCTTGACAATCTGCTCAACGTCTCTTATTGCCATTGGTCAATAGAAACCTTGCTAAAAGCCTTTCTAGCTAAAGCTCTCACTGCGATGTGAGATCCACACATTCCACTGTGAATTTCTTTCATGAGCTCAATGCCTTGTTCTTGTGTGATGCACTTCAGCAGTAGTGCACGTGTTGGGGTAAATATTTCGCAACTAACCCCCCCATATCTTCAGCTCTAAGAAAAAGATCGAGGGTCTTCTTTGCTTGTGCACTTACTGTTTCAGGAAACCAGCTAAGAGTCGGCCGGCGAAGATCGGAAGCTACCAGAGATCTTCACCTTTTTGCAGAGGCCCAGTTCACCACGAGAAGAGTCAAGTGAAGATGCACCTTCTCCCTGCGAGGATGGGGTCTGCGGGAGAAGACGCGAGGAGAGAGTTGTCGCAGAGTCGAGCTAAGGTTCTACAAAGATGAAGCATGAGGTGGAGCGTCCTGACGTGAAGTCATGGTCTTCGAAGAGATGCCTCGCACGATCTTTGTACGATGATGTTGAGGATGCGAAGCGATGATCAGAAGAAGGCCCACAGGGAGAAAGAAACTTCGGTGAAGAGTCGCGTGGAGCGTATGCGGGCATGCGAAGATGAAATTGCCAGGATAGTAGACACGTGGAGAAGCTAGGTGTAAAGTGATCGTCTATAAAGTCTATGAGTACGGAGCCCTGTGAGGTTACCGAAATGCCCTTATGATATGGAGCCCTGCGAGGTTACCGAAATGCCCTTATGATTCTTCACACTAGGCGAAAAAGTAGTGGCAAGTGTTGTAAAGCATAATTGTAACTGACCTATAAAAGGGACTCAACAGTAATGAAAGGGGGGGCGATTGGAGAGAGGCTAAATTTGCTTACACCCAACTATCTTCATGTTTTCCTATTCTTCGGTTTTGGTCGTTACGTTTTTCCATTCCTTGTCCTGTTTGACTGTTGGCCCCTCTTCAGGGAAGATTTATATCCCAATAGCACGCACTCCCAACTTGAAAAGGTTGTCATCTTTGAGGACGTAGCCCTTCACTCGAGCTTGCATCTTTTTCATATCGTGAGTTTCGATCAGATCATAATGCCCACGAAGGAAAGCAATGATGGGAGCTCTCCAATCTATGCTTGCGATTGCATTGACCATACTGAGGGGTTGCTTATTTGGTTTGATAGATGGGGCAGTGAGAATCTCGAAGAATACATCTGGAGGCATCACCTCCCCTCTCGCAGCTTTCTTTGCTAGTTCATCAGCTTCCCCATTCCTATTTCTGGGCAGGTGGTCCATAATGAAACCCCAAAAATGTCTTTCCATTTTTCGTACCTCTGCAAAGTACTTGACAAGCTTCGGCTCTTTGGCCTCACTCTCCTTTTCGACATGATCCTTGATAACCTCAGCATCGCACTTGACTAGAAAATTGCTTGCTCCCAAGGCTCGCACCTTTCTGAGGCCTAAAAGGAGTGCCTCATACTCGGTGGTATTGTTGGTGCACCTGTTGGATGGATCTGAATAATCCAGCCTAGCGGCATATCTCAGCTTGACTCCTGCTGGTGAAGTAACAACAGCTGCAATTCCTACGCCTTTGCGCCCCCATGCTTCGTCGCCCTTGATTTCCCATACAGGAACCAGCTTCTCGTCCCCGGCGCTGTTGCTTGGTGAGGTCAAGTCCACCACAAAATCTGCCAAGACTTGAGATTTGATTGCTGATCTTTTCCCAGAATCGATTGTGTGCTCCGATAGCTCTGTTGCCCATTTGGCTATTATAGACGAAGCTTCTTTGTTAATGAAAAGATCATTGAGAGGTTGGTTAGTGAGCACGGTGACTTTGTGAGCTTCAAAGTAATGCCTAAGCTTTCTTGTGGCCATAACTACTGCATATGCAATTTTCTCTAGTTCCGAGTACAACCGTTTGGAACCTAATAAAGCCTCTGAAACAAATTACATCGGGATTTGGTATTTCCCTTTTTCACCATCAACCTCTCACAAAAGGGCCACGCTGACTGCTGCTTTGGATGCAGCTACGTATAGAAAGAGTGGCTCAGATGGGAGAGGTGGTGAAAGTATTGCCATCTCCTCGATGTAAGCCTTTAGCTCAGGGAAAGCTTTGCTCTGCTCAGGTCCCCACTCAATCTTGCCTTTGCCTTTCAATGATTTGAAGAATGAAGGCTTCGCTCAGTGGATCTGGAGATGAATCTGTTTAAAGCCGCAACTCGACCAATCAACTTCTGAATGTCCTTCTTCATTTTTGGCTCTTCCATTTCCCTGATGGCCTTTATCTTCTCTGAATTTGCCTCAATCTTCTTGGCTGAGATCAGGCATCCCAATATCTTTCCCTTTGTGACTCCAAATACACACTTTTCTATATTCAATTTCAATCTCGCTCATCTCATGTTAGCGAAAGTTTCAGCCAAGTCACTGATATGGTTGGACCTCTCCCCGCTTTTGACTATGAGGTCATCAACGTAGGCATGTATGTTCCTACCAATTTGTGGCTTGAATACTTCCCCTGTCATTCTGGTGAAAGTTGGGCTGGCATTCTTCAAACCTTCAGGCATTCACACGAAACATAAAGTACTGAAAGGCGTGATGAAGCTGGTCTTTTCCTCATCCTCTTTCGCCATCTAGCATTGATGGTAACGAGAGAAACAATCCAAAAGAGACATGATGGTGGCACTGGCAGTTCAATCAATGACCTGATCCATTCTCAGAAGTGGGTAATTATCTTTGTGTGTGGCTTTGTTGAGGTTTGTGAAATCTATGCACATGCTCCATTTGCCATTTTTCTTTTTAACTGGCATAGTGTTAGCCAACCACTTGGGATACAAGACCTCGCAAATGACATTAGCGTCCAGCAATCTCTGAGCTTCAGACTTGACTGCTACCACTTTGTCATCAGACATCTTTCTGAGCTTTTGCCTTCGCGGCTTGATTGTAGCATCGATATTCAATTTGTGCTCGATGAAATTGCGATGCACACCCGTGTGATCTTTAACGGACCAGGCAAACACATCTCTATTCTTCTGGAGGAATTGTATCAACCCCGTGGAGTGAGATCTGACCCAATGACAACAGCCTGATCCCAAACCATTTCATCCAACAAAACCTTCTTAGTGTCACAATTTGGCTGCACATTGATTTTTCCCTGTCTGCTTTCGGCTGCTTCCCCACATCTTTGATCTTGACTGCGTCGTCAAGAGCATTGACATTTCTTTGTCCTGGAGTTCTGCCTCTCTCTAGGTTTCGGTCGTCATTTTGGTGACCCCAGATTGTGATGACCCCCTATGTCACTATTATCTTCATGCACAGGTAGGCTTGATGAATAATAGCTTCGAACTTGTTGAGAAAGCCTCTCCCAAGGATTCCGTTGTAGGGATAGTACATTTCCACCACATCAAAAGACAGATACTATGTCCTGGCATTCTGGACAGTGCCAAAATATACCGAGGGCAAAACCTTTCCTATTGCATGAATAACATGCCCTCCAAAACCATACAATGGTGTGTCGGGAGGTTGTAATAAATTTTTGCTCAAACTCATTTTTCATACGCATCAGCAAAAATTATGTCTACTGACGAGCCATTGTCGATTAGAAGCTTTCCCAAAGTCCAGCTTGCTATGTTAGCTTCGATTACCAAGGCATCGTTGTGAGGAAAACCTTGTAATCTCACATCTTCCTCTGAAAAGGTGATTGGAATATGAGACCATCTTGTTCTTTCTACTCTCCCTTCCACACAAATATTCCGAACCTTGCGAAAGTAATGTTTCCTATCCTTCTTGCAATCAAATTCCAGAGCGGAGCCACACGAAATGGGAAGGATGGTTCCAACAGATGGCAGTGGGTCATTTTGGCCCTCAAATATTGCTGGTAAAGGTCGAGCGGTTGGGTCTTTGTATGGGGGGAGGGGAGCGATGGGGTGTTGATCAATGGGTCTGCGCTCAATGTTTTGAGCTTGGAAAACCTGGGATTGCCAAGGTTGTGGTTGAGTATAGTTTGGGATAGGTGGTGAGAAGTGAGGTGGCTGAAAAGGTTTGGCGAAAGGATTCCTACCGAAGTTTGGGTTTTGCCAAGCTGGGGCGGAGTGATTGATAGAGCTGCTTCTCTCTTTATCCTTTTTCTTTTCTTCTAAGATGGCCTCGAACCTCTTCTTATCCGGATAATAGTTGGAACTGTGCTCATCATTCTCTTTGTGAAAAATGCAGTACTACTTTCTTTTCTCTTGGTGGCCTCAGCCCCTGCCGCGACCTCTGCCTCTGCCGCCTCCCCTTCCACCTCTGTGGCCGCCCCCTTGATTTTGATGCGGTGGGCTGGGTGGGCTAGTGTTTAGGTTTGGAGTATCGCTCTGAGGGTTAAAGCTTTCCTGAGCATTTTCTCCCTCTAGGCCAAAAACATTTCTAGGGTTAGCGTGCGAGGCGTTCCTGGGATTGGACCATTCCCTTTTGCTGGACTGGTTAGCTTTGGCAGACTTCTTTTGTTAAGACTCCTCTTCCATACACATTCTGAAGTCATTGTCTGAGCGACAGTACTTCTCGAATTCCTCGACAAGCGCTCGATTGTTTTGGCCTTTGGGGCCTTTCGCGCATGAGATGCGAGCGAAATTGACCTGCCCTCAAACCCATGATTGCAGCATTGATAGCGACGGTGTCCAACACATTTGGTACCTGGGCTCTGAGGTGGACAAATATTCTGAAGTAGTTTTGAAGAGGTTCCTTGTCCTTTTGCTTACAAGAGAAAAGATCGCTCTCGGTAAGCTCTGGACGTTGGAAACCCTGAAAATTCAAGAGGATCCGCTGTTTCAAATCTTCCCATCCATGTATCACTCCAGGGATTAGAAGAGAATACCATTGCGCTGCTGCTTCATCTGCAGCGATAATGAATGACTTTGGCAGCACTAAATCATCACCCCCGGCCGAAAGGATGGCAGCCTCATAGCTCATTAAGAATTGCCTAGGATCCGATTAGACTGAAAACCTAGGGAGTGGTACTAGCCTGTAAGACTGTGGCCACGAAGTGATTTGGATCTCTTGAGACAAAGGCGATTTAGGGTCCCAAGATCTCATGCGAATGGTGCGAGTGTCATGGTTCGAAGGGCCAAACTCGAAAGGGTTGATGAAAGGATTACGGTTGAAAGTGGTGTACGGAGGGGGTTGAGTGAAAGGCATGTTGCCCTCCGTATATGTGGATTGGATGGGTACAGAATATTCAGTTGAGGGTTGGTCGAAACTTAAGGAATGTTTGGCTTTTATGACACGCAACTCTTCTTGCAGTTTGGCGATTTCGGCCTTTTGCTTTTCGATTTCCTTGGCTGCCTCAGCCTCTTGTTGCACCGCCAAAAGCTTCTTTTTAATTTTGGCCAGCTCCTCGGCCTCCTTCCGCAGCTTAGCCAGCTCGGCCTCGTATGCTGCCTTGGTCGTAGCCACAGTAGCATCCTGGTTTGACCTAGGGTGAGTACAATTCAGTTCTGGGAGCTCCTCTCCCTGAGTGAGGGATGGGTTCAACTCCTTGTCAAGGGATGACGAAGCCCGCTTGTTGGAATTAACAGTGGTCCTCTTCTTGTGGACATCTTGGGTTTCTTACTCAAGCCAAACACAAACGGTGGGCGCCAATTGTTGTGCTATGCCGAAGCTTAACCACAAATAATGAAAGGAACGAAAAGGCTCAAGCAATGAACTCAAAGGAATGCCGAACTAAAGGAAGACAAAAACCTATCTTTCAACGGTGTAATTCTCAAAAGTCGATCCCCTTTACAAGTACCAATCGACCTCCTTTTATAGGGAGATGAACAGACTTTTTACATATCGAAACTGACCCTGTGTAAACCGGATCAAACAAGAATGTACTAGGCTAATTTTGGGATTTCTCCATCAGGTCTTCACGTAATCGGCTTTTCCTGACATCACACCGCAAATCACTGCGCTTTTATCGGCATCAGCACGTGCGCCTGTCGGGTGAAGACCTTCAATTTTTGGAGATGCCTCTTTCGCCTAGCGAATCCCAGCACCTGAAGCACATGCAAAGCCAAATGTGAATGAATAAATGGTTAGCGGCGACGAAACCCCCAGGTGACAAGTTGGCTAATGCTCCCTGAATAATGAGGATTCAGCCCTGGGGTTTCATCCTGCAAAAAACTGAAAGCAACAAACCCAAAGTTTGGTAAATTGAATTCTTTGCCCTGTATTGAGACTTTCGTACGACGAAGGGTATCTGGCGAAAGCTGATATAAAAAGAGTAAAACAATGTCGATTGGTTTCAAGGGTTTCGCTGCTAGCCTTTCGAATTGCCCCTATCGGACTGTGGCAATCTTATAGTTTTGACCGTACTGGACTCGATTCCAAATCCCCCAACAATGGCAATGTCCAACTCTGGGCAAGCACACACCATTGGCTCTCTGCCTCTGTGTCCCTTTCTTCTCTTTGCTATTTTCAAAAATATTTGGAATTCAAATTTGTAAACCCTATTTTCAAAAATATCTGGAATTTAGAGATGGTTTCAAAAGCAAAGTTGGAGATCTTGAAAAGTTGAGTAACTTTATTTTTTTGAATTTTCATGTTGTTATAAGATTTTGAAAGCAACTTTTACAATAGAGAAAAGTAGTGAACTGCTATAGTAACCATCGTGTCTCTTTCTTCTTCTCGTTGTCACTAGTGCTATCGGGGACGAATGTGAACCGATTAGGATAGTTCAGGGATTGAATTAGATGTTTTGATAGTTCAAGTATCAAATTGAGTCGAACAATATAGTTCAGGGACAAAATTGGATGTTTTCAAAGTTCAGGGACTTAATTGAGCCTAATTGTATAGTTCAGGAACGATTGTGGCTATTACGCTGTATAAAAATATAGGTTGAGGTTTCATTACCGACTTCAATCATGTTAGATTTGGTTTCCACTATTTTATGAAATTCTTGATGATATTTAAAATTCTAACTAAAAAAAACTTCTGGTGCGAAAGCTCCTCGCAAATTGGGGTATGCTATTTTAAAACTCATTTAATCAATAAAATTGATAGAGTACTCACAAATTGGGGTATCTATTTGAAAACTCATTTAATTAATAAAATTGATAGAGTATACTCTTTAAGATGTGTAAGTTTGACAGACACATAGGATAGCCTAAGTGTTAGGAACGGAGCCAGGATGACACGGTTGGAGGGGCTCATTCCACTTCCTTTTCCTCCGGCCCCTCCTTCCCTCTAATTTCAATGGAGACCCGGTAGGGGGGCTTGAGCCCCCTCCGCCCCACCGGTTGCCTCCGTCCCTACTAAGTGTCAATATCAAACTGCGACTACTGACAATATACAATTATGAACTCGCAAGATTAGTTCAGCAATCAAACTGTCTATACAATTTTTTCTACACCCCCAGTCTCTAAAAGACTGTCGTTTTTCTTCGCAAGAAACAACTTTGACTAACTATAAATAAAAATATATTAATATTTATGATGTAAAACTAATATAGTTAGATAGATATTTGAATCTAGTGTTTTATTAAATTTGTCTAGAGATACAAATGTTACTTGTATTTTCTATAAATCTGGTCAAATTTGTGACACTAAAGCCAACGACGACAACTTTGTGGCTGTGGGGATGGATGGAGTACGCCCATTCTGCACACCAGTTGCTGCACCAGGATCGCCCCTCCTCCCCAGGCGCCAAACTCATGTGGAATCATGGGCGCCATTACGTGTCAAGCTCTTCCTAGCCTGTTGATGCCGGATTTGGACCGTGGGTCGACGAGAATGCGCATGAGACCTATGACCTATCTGATGTGCGACCAAACGCAAGAAACTGCTGACCACCTTATCGTGAGCTGTCCGGTTTGGCAAGGAGGTATGCTGGCTGAGGTGGGCTCCTAGCTCGGTTGGTGCAGCAGCTGGGTGTAGCGCACACCGTCCCGGGTGCAGCAGCTGGGTGTAGCGCACACCGTCCCGCGTTCGACACCCAGTCGGCGCGAGATCTCCTCTCCAGGGATTTAATTTCCAAAAAATTCTCTCGCCGGTGAAATCGGAGTTCGAGGGTTTTCTAAGTCGGGAATTGTCTTTCTTCTCTTAGTGAAAACCGTGGAGGCGGTCTTATCTCCACCGGCTTAGTTGGCTTAGTTTAAGTAGGTATGCTGGCCGGCTTTCTCTTGGGCTAAAGGCACATGCTCCTTCGGTGTGACCGTGACTATATACGAGATTGGTTGGAACAACCGGTGGCATCACAAACGGCGAGAAGATGGAAGGGCACATGGTAGTCGCATGGCACCTATGGAACAAATGTAATGCTACAGTGTTTGAGCAGCGTTCAGCGTCCACCTACGTGATCCTAAATAGGATCAAAGTAGAGACCAAGTCGTGGATAGCTGCTGAAGCGCCAAAACTAGGGCGTGTATTTTGTGAGTAGTTTGCATGAGGAACGCCCACTTGTGTGCTCCGTACTAATTTTTTCTTCTTATACAATGACGCGCAACTCTCCTGCGTATTCGAGAAAGGAAATTGTTATCACTATCACCGTTGGGCCTTGTTTAGTTGGCAATTTTTTTCCAAAAAAATTGCTATTTTTTCACCTCTCTCCATCACATCACATTAAATACACCAAAAGACATATGTTCAAAGCAGTAAATGTAGGTAAAAAAATTACTAATCACACAGTTCTATTGTACATCAGGAGCCAAATCTTTTGAGCCTAATTACCCCATGGTAGGATAATATTTACCACAAACAAACGAAATGTGCTACAGTGTGCTACAGGGATTCCAGAAGTTAAAAAGGCAAATTTTTCAACCAAGGCAAATTCAAGTGAACAAGAATGCATAACGTAACCTGGTTTTGACAAACCTATTGTAGTTGACGAGGGCCCGGATTAGGGCCCCTTTGACGGCAAGATTATCCTCATTAAACAACGGCAAACCACAACCCTCGGGGTGAAGTCAACCATTTGCCGGCAAGCAGCTCGAGGATGGTCGTACTCTTGCTGACTACAACATCTAGAAGGAGTCCACCCTTCACCGTCTCAGGGGAGGCATGCAGGTCTTCGTCAAGACCTTCACTGGCAAGACGACCAGTCCTTGGCCGGACAGCTGCATCTCTGACTAGTTTCCCACTAGAGGAACCTCGCACGACAAGTCTCCGCCTTGCACGACAAGTCCAGGATCCGACTGGTACGTGGGCCCGGGTGCACTACTCGGGAGACGCTACCGATGCGCAGGGAGGAGCAAATCTCCACGTCACGCGGAAACAACAGCTGGCGGCAATGCAAGCGGCCCGCCCCGGCAAGAGCCTTAATGCAGGTCTGACAAGCCGCACAGCCATCACATTGCCATCATCTCCTACTCTGCCTCACGCAAGACTCAACCCGAGGCATTCAAGTGTGACAGAACCGCCCAAAATAGTCCGTATTATCGCCTAAACCTGTCCACGTGGCCATTAAGCAATAATAAAGAACTATTCTGTCGCTTCCGCCGGGTAAAGCCCGGTAAATCACTTACAACAGGATCGAGATATGCGCTAAGCCCACACGAAGGCGGGACCAGAGTACAACATTACATTACATAAACGTTCACAAGTTCATAAGTACTTAATATTACAAACCAGGTTTTTCGTACATAAAAGTAAACATGGTTCAGAGTTTAAACAGCGGAAAGTAAACTACATGCATGATACACATAGTAGGCCATCCATGCATATCACTCATCATCATCGTTCTCCCATTCAACCTCCCATCCCTCTGGAATAACACCAGGCCAGAGAGGATTACCTGAAAACATCAAATTAAGACTAAGTACTAATACTCAGCAAGACTTACCCGATAAAGGAAAAATACAACTAGACATGCAAGGCTTTTTGGCTGCTGGGTTTGTTTTGCCAAAAGCGACTAAGAGTTGATCCTTATTTTCAGATTTTAGCTCAAGTTCTAGTATGTTAACCATTCTATGTGAGCACCTGCACTAAACAAGCATGTTGTTCAAACAATATTAAACAGGTAACGATATTAAGCCAGAATGTTCCATAAATAAACATGGGGTAGCCAGTGGTCAAGCCGACTCAGATAACGGCGAGTGACCGACGATCGATCGATTTATATCCTTGCAAGGTAAACCCAAGATACACGGAAGAAGTAGACCCCAAGAAATCAAATAAAAGCGAATGCGGGGTCTACCCCGACCAGGCGGTTCCCAACATCCCACAGTTTGGGGTCAGACACTACAAACTCTAGTACACAGTTATCCGGAGGGTCTAACCCGACCAGTCCGAACTCACACACTATACCACGGGTAGCTAGCCCGGAGACACATCCCAACCGGGTAGCTAGAAAGATCTCGCCCGGGTTCAGAAGGTACTAGGCTTACCGGTCCCATTCCCGACAAGCACTTGGTACGTTCAATAGCTTAAACCAAAGACAATGCTACTCGGTCGAGACCGAACCCATTGCTCTTACCACATGAGCGAGTCAAGTTAACCAACTTATGATTCCAACATAAGCATCCTATATCTCGCGAGCAATGAGTCATTACTCGACTTCTACCGTAACCTTAGAGCATGGCACTAGCGTTCCTAACATACTAGTAAAAGAGCATATGAGTCCTAAGGATCATGCAACTAGGTTTCAAAACAACTCCTGAAGCTTAAATGCACAATTTAAAGCATAGATACAGAAAGGTAAAGGACATGATTTTTAATTTATAAAATGGGTTAGATGAAACCGGTGCTTGCCTTCCTCAGACTCAAAACCCACACAAGCCTTGGGCTCTTCTGGACTTTGGTCCAGGTCTTGCTGCACACTAGCTTGATTCAACTCTCCACTAGCTGCTCCCTCCCCCTCCTAGGTGAGCGTGTATGTCCCGTCGGGAAGATCTACACGTTTACATGCACATGCATTAGATTATGGTGAAGGTGGGAGAATTATTACAAAACCAACTCTTGTTGGACACAACCATCCAAACATTGATATTTTCTCACAGAAATTATTAGGGTGTGTGATGATAAACAAAACATTACTTTGATGGTGATTGTGTGCACATCTAAGCAATTTAAGTTACTTAACTTCACCAAACAGCAAGGGGGTGTGTTTAAATCAATAAAAACAGAAACAAACATGATTTCACAATTTAACACTTTAATTGCTATTACTTTATTTAATTACTTAAAACAAGCCTTTCTACCATAAATCCATATTAAATCAAAAACACCTCAAATGAGCCTAATCTTTTTCACGCAGCAACATATGCCTAATTTAAGCTCTCAAACCAAAATTTAGCTTAAGATGATTTATACATTAATTTATACGAAAAAGACAAAATTCAGCCTAGTAAAACACCATTAATTCATATAAAAATATTTAATAAACTTTTTTATCTAAACTTTTTTCTATAGGTCATGTATTCCAAAAATGAGTTTCTGACCAAAGCATGGTTGCAGATTCAAATTATTTTTCAGATTTTGAATTTAAACTCCTACACAAGATTAAATCCAAAACATCTATTAAACAATTCCCTAAAATCACATCCATCATATCAGAGGTTCTAATCAACAAGGAAAAGCCCTAGGGTGCACTTGTGCTCCAAGAAAAGTTCATTAAAGAGGCTATAAAAAGCATCAAACATAATCTAGCATAAAACTTAAATAAATCATAACTGACAATATACATATCAAAATCATGCACACTTTTGCCACAGATCTAGACATGCCATAAAAAGCAACATATCCAAAAATCAAGTTCATATCATTTGTATATTTTAAACTACACCAAAAACACTCCAAACTGAGTTTGAATTTTTAATTCAAAAACTGAACAGAAAAACCCTATACATGTTTTCTAGAAAAGATAGGTTTCTTCACCACGAACCCAATAAAATTGGATTTGCATTTTTCTGATTTTTCTACGATTTTTAGTGAATTTTCTAAGCTTCAGCTGGAAACCCTAAAATACATTTACAGAGGGACCCTCGGGAACTTTCCCCAATTCACAGAAGTACCCTTACTTTACAAAAATCTCCCTGGAAAGAATCAGATCGCAGCAATTGGGTCCCTGCCGACAGAAGGGGCTCGCCGACGGCGAAATCCGGTCAGTCCTCGCCGGAGGACCCCGGGAGGAGGCGAGCGCGCCTACCCTGCAACCTTGGGGGCGGCGGCCGGCCGGACGTGGCTCCCCGGCGAGCCCTCGCCGTGTGGCGGCGGCGCCCGGCCTCGCCACGGGGGTGGGTGCCCGGCTGCGCAGCCCCACGGCGCGACGATGCAAGGGGTGCGGCGGCGTAGAAAGCTGTGGGTGGACTCGGAGGAGGAGTAGGAGCACTAGGGCAGCCTCGGTTTGGCGCGAGAGGAGGGTTCACGGCGGCGACGCCCACAACTTGGAGCGGCGGACAGTAGGGGCAACGGCAAGCTGCGGCTTCGCGAGTTTTGGCCGAGGCGCGCGTGCCCCACGATGTGGAAGAGGCAGCGGCTGGCCATAAGGCATGGCGCGGCCGCCCGGCTGCCTTGCAGCACGAGCGGCGGGCGCGTGGCCGGCCGGGCCCGTGGCCAAGCCGTGGAGTCGCGCATGGGCACGCGCGCACGGGTCCAAGGGTGAGGCGGAGAGTCCACGGCGCGAGCGGCCCACCACGGAGACGTCGAGGCGTCCATACGCCGACGCAAGGCGGGCTCGACGCGTGGCGCCCGGGGCTCGCACGCGCGTCGCTGCGCAGCGACGCCAGCGCTCTGGCCCATTTTCCTCTTGCTTAGCCATGTTCAAAAATAAGAAACTCCAATTTCTTGAATATAACTTAAAAATCTCCAAAAATAAAAGTTGTAGAGGAGCTATAGACCTACAACTTTCCCAAAGGGCAACATATGTTTTGATCAACGGTTTGCCCGGGAACGTCGACCGAAGTTGCAGTTTTTCCACAGCTCGGGTTACTGTGCACAGCGCGTTCAACTCGATTTTTGGCCAATTTGCACCCAAAATTGGAATGTCCGCCAATTACGAAAAATGTGTTCCCGGAACTAACGAACAACTTTCGTATTGGTCGATTTTGAACTTCTATAGTGAAATTTGGAGAACGCGCAAGAAAACCATTTCAGCCTTAAAGGAGATCTAGGGTTTGACAGTGATTTGGGATTTTGACCAAGGTCTTTTGTGCAAATTTGTGACAAAAAATGTCAAACATGCTTGGAAGCTAATTAACCTTGATTAACACATCTAATTAATGTCATTAGCACAATCAAACATCAGGGATGTTACATCAAGCACCCTCTACGACGCGCACAAGCCTAGACTTAGGCTCGGGCATGGCAAGCTAGGCAAGCACTCGGACAGACTAAGACAAGCTCAAACTACTCGGGGAGAAGGCCAAGCGTCCCGGAAGGAACAGTCCAACCCAGCCACGCAGCGACTTCCCCGACAAGGCATCGCGACTCGGCTTCACTACATCTCGACAGACAGCGACGTACGACGGGACATGCCAGCTGCCAAGCATTGTAACTCTTTTATATTTCCCCTTGTGCCCCTCCCCTTGAGACTATAAAAGGGAGAGGAGGGCAACGGTCACAAGAGTTAGACCTTCATACGATCAACGCCACCACTCGGGACATGGGAACGAACTCCCTGTCCCGAATAGCTTGTAACCCCTACTACGATCACACTTGGTGCAGGAACACGGTTGCAACACACTAGACGTAGGGTATTACTCCTCGGAGGCCCGAACCAGTATAAACCCCGTTGTCTCCTACGCTAACCATCCGAGCCCGATATGCGATCGATAGAAATTTATTACCGCGGTAGAGAACCCCGACAGTTGGCGCACCAGGTAGGGGAACATCGTGTGTCTCGACGAACTCAGCGGATCGGATGGACGGTCGCGGGGTCACGTTGACTCCCGGGACCACCCTGCGCTTCGACTCCCTCAGCTGCATCTACACCGGGCCGGTGGAGTCCGTTGCCGGCCGCACCTTCGGCCGGTCGCCTCGCCCCAATGTCCTCTTGGGGGCTGCGACGCGCAAGGCCTTCGTTCGAAACTACTCGGGCGACATCATCATCAGCATGTTGGGGCCAAACCCAACGCAGGAGCGTTTTAGGCTCGCCGCCTACTACCTCACCGACCTCGCCTTCCAGGCCAGCGGAGACGAACCCCCGTGGTACACCGCAATGTACCCCTGTGGACAGCCCGGCCTCCTGGACGACCCGGTGACGGCCTACGTTAACAGCCTCCGCACGGTTGGCGTAGCCCTTGGGTCTACGAAGACTCGGGGGGGCACAGGCCGCGCGACACCACAACCCCACGCGGGAGTGCAACGTCTGCATGGCCACCGCATCGAGTAGCTCCTCATCAGAGCCAGCTCCGCGCCACCGCGGTGCCGATGACCGGCGGCGCGCGCGACTCGACGAGCTTGCGGAGGCAAGGCACCAGCTCGACCAGGAGTAGGCCCTCCTACACCAAGAGCTCGGCATGGACGCCGAGCAACGTGAGCGACAACCGGCACAGGACGTTCCTGTGCAGAGTGAGCCCCGCGAGGAGAATGGCAACCGGCATGAGCGTCGGCCGGCTGCAGACCAGCCACGTGGTCGTGCACCTACGCCGCCCGCGCGCACGCCGGAGCCCAACAACAATCGATGCGCCAATGAAGGCGCGAATGCCAACGCCGACGCACCACCACTCTTCCGGCGGGTGTCCCAGAACCTGGACGCGGCGGCCATGCTGCTAAGCAGCTGTCCGGAGCCCGCAACCTCCGAGGAGCAACGTGTGCGGGGAGCGGGGGCGAAGGCACCGCTCGAGGGCCGCGGCGGCCTCGGCAAGCGTAAAGCTCTGCCTCACGCCAACGCTCAGAGCGCGGGCGGGCTGGAGCGCCATCCGCCCACGGCCCGAACCCGCCTCCTCCTCAGCAACAGGAACAAGGGGGTAGAGTCGGAGCTGCGGCGTCAGCGGTCAGGAGCCGTCTCGGGCCCCAACGCGACGCCCGGCACACCATCGAGGCTCACCGGTGAGCCGAGAGTGTCGACAACGACAACGACAACCGCTTGCGCCACAAAGACGATCGTGGGCATAGACGGCGCCACGACAGCGATGACGACCGCGAGCGCAGCTGGTCACCAAGCCAGTGGGGTCCATGGGCCTTCGGCTGGAGCATCTGTGACGCGAAGTTCCTCTCGCGCTTCCGGGCCCCGACCAACATACCGAGGTACGATGGGGATACCAACCCCAGCGTATGGCTCGAGGACTACCGGCTCGCATGCCACACCGGTGGGGCGACCGATGATCTCTTCGTGATCAAGAATTTGCCGCTCTACCTCGGCGACTCCGCGCGCACATGGCTCGAGCGTCTGCCACGCGACAAGATCCAAGACTGGACTGATCTACGTCAGGTCTTCGTTGTCAACTTCCTAGGCACGTACATGCGCCCCGGCAAGTAGTGGGAGCTGCGCAACTGCAAACAGCAGCCCGGGGAGAGCCTTCGTGAGTACATACGACGCTTTTCCAAACGTTGCACCGAGCTCCCCGGTGCGACCGACAACGACGCCATCTTGGCGTTCCAGAACGGGACGACGTGTACCTCCCTCATCCATCAACTCGGGCGTCGCATGCCACGCACGACGCGAGAACTCCTCGACATCACGAGCAATCACGCCGACGGCGAGGAGGCGGTGGCCGCGGCACTCAACACCCCTCAGGGCAAGGGGAAACAAGTCGTGGACCATGCCGAGGGGACGTCCTCGCGTTTCAAGAAGAAGAAGAAGAATGACAAGTGCCGCCGCGACGACAACTTTGTCGCGGCAGTGGAGCGCAAGACGTCGCGCCCAAAGGGCAACCCGGGCAAGCCTGCACCAACCAGGGACCACTTCGAGAAGCTCCTGGACGCACCGTGCCCGCACCACATGAGGTCCCCATCAAGCAAACGCTTAGGGAGTGACGGCTGATGAAGAACTACGTCAAGAGCACCCTCAAGCCGAAGACGGCGGACCATCCCGACAAGCAAGGCCCATCCCACGACAACGATGATGGCGCAGGGGCTATGTTCCCCGGTGAAGACGGAGCGGTGCATATGATCTTCGGAGGATCACTGGCGAGGCCCTCGAGGCGGCCCGAGAAGCTCATCCGGCGTGAAGTCATGAACGCCGACGTTGCGAAGCCGTCCTACCTAAAGTGGTTGGAGGTTCCAATAACCTTCAATCGCAAGGACCATCCCGACATCGTACCCCAGCCTGGATCCTACCCGCTAGTGGTAGCCCCCTGTTCAAAACCAAAAGGATTCAAAAGGTCCTGATGGATGGGGGAGCGGGATCAACGTGCTCTACGCGTCAACACTTGACGAGATGGGCATCCCGCGATCCGCGTTGAGGCCGTCTATGGCGCCATTCCATGGGGTCGTACCTGGAATCGAGGTGCTCCCCCTCAGGTAGATCTATCTGCCCGTCACATTCGGGGACGTGCAGAACTTCCGCACAGAAACCCTCACCTTCGAAGTGGTGGGGTTCTCGGGGACGTACCATGCGATCCTCGGGAGGTCGGCATACACGAAGTTTATGGACGTGCCTAATTATACGTACCTAAAATTTGAAAATCCCCAGACCGAGGGATATCATCACAGAAGGGCCTACGTACCAGCGCGCATACGAGTGCGACGCTGAGTGCTTTCAGTTTGCTGAAGCAACTGTCCGATCCGCGAGGCTCCATGCTGAGCCTCGTTCCGAGGACCAGGACGTCCCCGAGTCGTCCAAGCGTCCGGCCTGCTCTTTCGAGCCCGCCAAGGATGTCAAGGACGCGGTCGTCTCCGACGATGGCCACAAGCTCCGTATCGGGACGACGCTCGATCATAAATAGGAAAGTGCGCTCGTCGACTTCCTCAAACCGAACCTCGACGTGTTTGCATGGAAACCCTCCGATATGAAGGGGATCCCGAGGGAGGTTGCCAAGCACAAACTCAACATCAAGCCGAGATCGAAGCCGGTCAAACAGTGCCTACGCTGCTTCAACGACGACAAGTGCAAGGCGATTGGCGAGGAGATCTTGAAGCTCCTTAGTGTAGGGTTCATCTGTGAAGTCTACCACCCCGAGTGGTTAGAAAACCCTGTACTTGTAAAGAAGAAGAATAAAAATGGAGGATGTGTGTTAACTATACGAGCCTTAACAAGGTGTGTCCCAAGGATCCATTTCCTTTGCCTCGCATAGATCAGGTAGTTGATTCGACGGCAGGGTGCGAGACCCTATGTTTTCTCGATGCGTACTCTAGGTACCACCAGATCACGATGTGCGTAGCAGACCAACTCACAACCTCGTTCATCACACCGTTCGGCGTGTACTACTATCAAACGATGCCCTTTGGGCTCAAGAATGCAGGCGCAACTTTCCAACGATGCATGCGACATGTCTTCGGGGAGCTGATAGGCTGCATCATAGAAGCGTACGTTGACAATATTGTAGTCAAGTCAAAGAGAACAGGGGACCTGGTCCCCAACCTCACGGAGGTCTTCGCGAAGCTACGGCAAAACGGGGTGAAGCTGAACCCCGAGAAGTGTGTTTTCGGGGTTCCGAGGGGAATGCTCCTCGGCTTTGTCGTGTCGGAACGCGGCATTGAAGCTAAACCCGAGAAGATCTCGGCCATCATGGACATGGGGCGGATCAAGAACCTGAAGGGTGTACAACGCGTCACAGGATGTCTTGCGGCTTTGAGTCGCTTCATAGCACGGCTCGGAGAGTGCAGCCTGCCACTATACAAGCTGATGAAGAAGTCCGACCACTTTATGTGGACCCCCGAGGCACAAAAGGCACTTGACTCACTCAAGAACCTCCTCAAGACTCCCCCGATATTGACTGCCCCGACCGCGGAAGAGCCAATGTTGTTGTATATCTCAGCAACGACCCAGGTCGTCAGTGCAGCTTTTGTGGTAGAGCGGGAAGATCCCGAGAGGTCCCAAAAGGTGCAGCGACCAATGTACTTCATCAGCGAGGTACTCTCCGACTCCAAGACGCGCTACTCACAGATGCAAAAGCTCATGTATGTGATCTTGATGACCAAGCGCAAGCTCCGGCATTACTTCGACGCGCACCCCATCACTGTGGTGTCCAAGTATCCACTCGGGGAAGTCATCCAGAACCCTGAGGCCGAAGGAAGAATTGCTAAGTGGGCGCTCGAGTTGATGGGGCAAAACATCACGTATGCTCCACGCAGCGCGATCAAGTCTCAAGTACTCGCAGACTTCGTGGCCGAATGGACGGAGATGCAAACTCCACCAGCAAAAATCGAGCATGGGACCTGGATCATGTACTTCGATGGCTCAGCCATGAAGGAAGGAGCCAGTGTAGGCCTCGTCTTCATCTCGCCCCAGGGCGTGCGCATGGAGTACATGGTCTGACTATATTTCCCGGCATCAAACAACGCCGCCGAGTACGAAGCCCTGATCAATGGTCTCTGGATCGCTGTCAAACTCGGGATCAAGCATCTCGAGATCACCGACTTCGAACTGGTCGTGGCACAAGTCATGAAAGACAAGAATTGTGTTGACCCGAAGATGGCAGCTTATTGCCGTGACAACCCGCCCCGTAAAAATACCGTACTATCGCCTAAGACCGATCCACTTTGGTCATTAAGCAACAATAAAGTATCATCCTGTCGTTAGTTGTCGGGCTAACGCCCGGTAAATCACTTGAAAAGCAACAAGGATCGAATATATGCATTAAAACTCACTCGAAGGCGAGTCCAGAGATACAACAACATTAATATCCAAATTCGTACCCCGAAGGGGTTAATTATTACAAACCATAGTTTTTGTCATGAAGAAATAGTTCGAGTTTTTGAAAGCAACTGAAATAAACTAACGGAAGCGAAGACACCACAGAGGCCATCCATGATGCTTTCGCTAGTCGTCCTCCACCCACTCCGGCCTCCCGGCCCGGCGGGATCTCTCCGGCCACACATCACCGAAGGTATTACCCGGATCAACACATTATAGCAAGGCCGAGTATACTAATACTCGGCAAGACTTACCCGTCGGTGATAACTACTTCACCGCATCTAGACCATGAAAGGCTTTTTTGGCTACTTTGGGTTGCTTTTGCTAAAAAGTAACAAAGAGTAGGTCCTTACTTTCAAGATTTTAGCACAAGTTCTAGTAGGTTTAATCTTTACTACATTAGCCAACTAGTACAAACAAAGTTGTACAATACAATTAATCAAACATGATATTCATCAACTTCCATCATTAGGGATCTCATGACTAGTGGAGTAAGTAGTCTCGGATAACGGTGAGAGGCCGACAATCGATTGATTTAAACCTTGCAAGGTAGACCCAAACACACGGTAGGCTGCCCACCAAGGGACAACTTTCCCAGGCCGTTTCCAGAAATCCTCGGGTCGGGATCGAATCTTACAGTCTTTGGTGCAGGCTATCCGGCATGTCCCACCCGCACACCCGTAGTCACCATACACCACCGGTGGCGAGCCGTGAGAGCGAATCCCAAGAGTAGTAACGGTAGGATCCCTCGCCGCCTCATTAAGGTACTAGGCTTACCGGTCCCATTCCCGACATGTGCTTAGTACGTTCAAAAACTTAACCCACATAACCACCGGACCGGAGCCCGCATCCCATGCTCTTACCACGTGAGCAATCCATTTAGGATATATTGTGATTCCTATCTAGGGACCTATTCTCTCGAGTGAGGTCGTCACCCAACTTGTAACGGTCCTATAGCTTAGCAACTATCGACCTATCATTCTAGTAAGGACAAAGGTATCTAGAGATCATGCATCTAGGGTTTCATTCAACTCCCGAACTTAAATGCACAATCATCCATAGATAATTGAATAAAGAATTTGAAAAACTAGGTTAGATGCACCGAGCTTGCCTTCGTCGCCTAGGTTAGATGCACCCTCGTGGTCGTCGAGCACTTCCACGTCTTGCCGAAGCTTCCGCTCCTCCTTTCTCGGTTTCCGAGACAAGGGAGTAATCTCCGTCCGAAGATCTACACGGAATGCAATGCAAGTTTAGGTGATGTGATAGTTTGTTGTCTTATCCAACTCGGTTGGTCATATTCACCTTAACAAGCATCTAGATAGTGTTTCTCTTTTAGGAAGGTTATTGGGTGTACATGGGTTATTCTTTTATTGTACATTTGAATAAAGGTTTTTATTATACTTGTTATTTCATGTGAAGGCTTTAATTCCTTTTCTTTTCACAAGCAAAGGTATGAATAATATTTTTATTCATGAATTAACTTCTGATCAGCAATGAAAATTAATTATCTTTTAATTAAATTAGATAATACTTTCAAAAAGGAAAAAGAATTAATTAGGGGTTTTCTTTATTTAACTTCCCTTTAATATTAAAAGGGCTTTTAAGCTTTTTATTAAGCAATTAAATTACCAAAAATTAAGGAAATGTTTCTTAATCATATTAGCACCTATACTGGTCCATTGGACCCACATGTAAATGTTGGATGCTAGAAAATTAAATATTATTGAAAATAACAAAGGCTAGCTAGTGATTCCATTTTAAATGCATACAAAAATAAATAAGCATCAAAATGAGCCAAACTTTATCATGCTTGCTCTCTGGTCTTAAACAACCTAAAAACCAGCATATTCATCTAGGAACTTTACTGATCTTGGTTCATTAATTTACAAAGGAAAACATGTATAATTAGAGGATAAATATTTCTGGTAATTCAAAAATCATGATTAATTCACCAGAAGTGTATTTTGACATCATAAGACAGTGTGCACAAGTTGAGCTCAAAAACATAAATATATTTAGCAATAAAAATCATTTATGCAGATCCGGCAGAAATGGAAAAACATTTTTATAAAAAGATTTGCATCATAACTTTGTGCAATTTTAGGCATAGGATCTAGTCATGACCTAACACACAACATATCCAAAAATTAGCTACATAGGATTTATGGTTTTTGAGATATTGCAGATCTAGAGTTTTCACATTTGTATTTTTCATGCAAAAACTGTCAGGAACTAGCTCAGGAAAGAATAACAAAAGTTGTGGGATATTTCACCGCGAATCCAAAAAAATCAGGTTTTCATTTTTCTGATTTTTCTGTGATTTTCTACATAATTTACAAGAATCAGCAAACTCACTTTACTATTTTAGTTGCACTTTTGCAGGGAGGCCCTCGGAAAGATCTTGGTTTTTGCAATGTAGCCCCTGGGGCGTGGGCAGCGGCGGTCCGGCGGCAATTCCGGCCGGGGATCGCTGGAGTCCGGCCGGGGGATGGTAGGGGAGTGGCCTATGGACCACTAGGAGTCGATTTGAGGCTTGGTTGGCGGCGAACGGCCGGCCGGCAGGGGTGCCCCGCGGCGGGCCGTGCGGTGCCCGCCCGGAGCGGCCGCTCCGGTTAGAGGGGTGGCGCAGGGAAGGCTACGGGCGGCGGGGGTGACTCGGCGAGCAAGGGCAAGGGCGAGAGGAGGGTGGAGGAAGGTGGCTTTGGCCCACGGTCGGCCCGACCGCAGCTCGCCGCGGCGGCCCCCCCGTGGTGCCGTGCGCGGCTCGGGTGCGGATGGGGCGGCCCGGTGCACCGGGGAGAAGGACGGCGGCGCTTTTATAGTGGCGGGGACGGACCTCCTAGCGACCCGTGGACGGATGGAGGACGCGCCTAGGGACGCGCGCGCGGACGACAGGGAAGGGACCGCCGGTCCATGGCGGGTTGCACGGCGGCTCGGGACTCGCGGCGTTCCCGGCGTTCGAGGCGTCGGGAAGCGAGCCGTGACCTCGGGAAGGCGCGAGCGACCTTGGGAACACGCACCGGCGGGCCCGACGCCGAGGCGGCGGCGGCCCGCGGCGGGGGCGCGCGCACGGCGCGCGCTGGCCGGCGCGACGTCGCGGCGCGGCCTCGCTCTGGCGCTGCCCGTTTCAGACTGAGCTACTTTGAGCGCGATTTTCTCTCAAAACTTGAATACAAGTGCACGAAGTGATGAATACGAAAGTTGTAGATCTAGCTACCCTCTACAACTTTTGTAAAGGCCGTCTAGTGTTTTTCTCGACGGATTTTGCAGGAACGTCGTGCCAACATTGAATGCCGGCCGTTCGGAAAACAGAGGTACCGTCGACCAATCAAGTTTTTCACCAATTTCCACCCAAAATTTGAAATGCCACTCTACATGAAAGTTGTGTCCCTCAATAAGATGGACAACTTTCATAAAGGTAGATTTTGAAGTGTTTAGGTGAATTTTGGAGAACGCGGCAAAAGTTCCGGACGACATTCGCTGACGTCAACGGTTAAGCCGGTTTTGACCGTGTCTTTGACCAAGGGTCCACTACGGGTGTGTGTAGGCTTGGTCAAGGGGTTCATTAGGGTTCATTGGCGAGGTTTTCGGGGTGATGACCCAGGTTGACCGGTGTTTGACTGGTTTGACTCGGCTGATCCGGTCATTAGCGTTAATGACGGTAATTAAAAACCTGGGGCGTCACAATTGCCAAGCCGTACGAGATCTGGAGGGCAAATTCCACGGCCTCGAGTTGCACCACATGCTGCGCGACTACAATAAAGCGGCCGATGTGCTTGAGAAAGCGGCATCCAGTCGCAGCCCAGTTCGGCGTCTTTGCAAGTGATCAGCATCAACCGTCCATGCGAGAAGAGGGCGAGAAGCCACCTGAAGAGCCGAGGCCTGAGGTCATGGCAATCGACGAGCCACCGGAAGTAAACCTTGAGGATCCCGACTGGCGCTTCCCCATCCTCAAGTGGCTGGTCAAGGGGAAGCTCCCTTCCGACCAGACAGAAGCCTGACCCATCGCCCGCCGCGCGAATGCTTTCGTCATCATCGACGGTGAGCTCTACAAGCTCGGGACGGGCGGCATACTCACGTGGTGCATTCCCGGAGATCAAGGCCGCGAGCTGCTGCAAGAGATACACGTTGGTACCTGCGGTCACCATGCCGGGCTGAGAACCCTTATCAGAAAAGCTTTCCGACAAGGTTTCTATTGGTCCACAGCGGTCGCCGACTCGAAGGACATCGTGCGGCGTTGTGAGGGTTGCCAATTCTACGCTAGGCAAACTCACCTCCTGGTGCAGGCGTTGCAGATGATCCCCATCACGTGGCCCTTCACAGTCTGGAACCTCGACATGGTGGGACCGCTCTGACAAGCACCCGAGGGCTTCACTCACCTCCTCGTGGCGGTCGACAAATTCTCAGAGTGGATCGAGGCTCGACCCATAGTCAACGTCCACTCCGAGGAGGCCGTTTCGTTCTTCACCAACATCATCTACCGTTTCGGCATCCCCAACACGATCATTACCGACAACGGCACCCAGTTCATGGGGAAGAAATTCCTCAAATTCTGCAACGACAACCACATCCGTGTGGACTGGTCAGCTGTTGCTCTCCCGAAGACGAACGGGCAAGTCGAGAGGGCGAACGGTATGATCTTGCAAGGCTTGAAGCCAAGAATCTTCAAGCGGCTCGACAAGTTCCGAGCGAGATGGGTGGCCGAACTATCTTTTGTGTTGTGGAGTCTATGTACTACGCCAAGCAGGGCCACGGGGTTCATGCCCTTCTTCATGGTACATGGTTCTGAGGCGGTCATGCTCGTCGGTGTTTTGGACCGGCAACCTACTACGGGGAGTACCCGAAGTAGATGAATGTGACTCGCCGAGATCGGTAACTCGAAGGAAGAGGCACGCGACACACAATTTAGACAGTTCGGGCCGCGAGGTGCGTAATACCCTACGTCCCGTATGCCGCGTAGCTCGGGATTGATAGGGCACGATTACACGATGGTGCAATGGTGCGCCGTGAGTTTTGATGTGATGAGGTCGAGATGATCCCGGGATCGGTCCCCGCCCCGCCTTATATAGTCCGGAGGCAGTGGTTACAAGTCGGAGTAGGGAAGGAGTACTAGTCGAGTACGTCTAGGAGACCTCTATACGAAGGCGGAACGTGTACGCAGCCTTAACCGAGTACTACTCTCGTGTCGTCCTTGTGCTCCACGCCTTCGTGTGCCGTGTAGCGCAAGTCGAGTAGTCCCGTGGGCCCACCGAGTAGTCGGTCCCGGTACCCACCGAGGTAGTGGGCCCGGGGAGGTCCATACGACAAGCCCCCGAGTACTTTGTAGTCGAGAAGGATAGCTTCCGGTAGTCTTGACGGCCTTAACGAGTAGTCCTCAAGCGTCCCCGAGCGCTACAAGTCAAAAGTCCTCAAGAGTAGTCGAAGCATCCCGAGGCCGGAATGTACTCCGACCGATGTTTGAGCAATCTTGAAGTCTTCTCGAGTAGTCCCAAGCGTCCTTGAAATCCGCCTTCGAAGGTCTTCAAAAATGCTCGTCTTGTCTTGAAGCCGGAGCCGTCAAGAAGATGCGATTTGCCGAACCGCAATCCACGTGGAGTAGCCCCCGAGCCCCGAGCCGTGGGCTCGGGCCGAGGATCTATCCGAAGTCTTGAAGAGAAAATCCCGAAAAATCCGAGAGAGAAAAAAACCGAAGGACACGTGGCACGGAGCCCCCGAGCCTTGAGTCGAGTACTTCCTCTCGAATTGAAGGGTCTTCTTGAAGAATGTGTCCCGAGATGCTCTTGAGACTAGCCGCGTCCCGGTAGTCGAGTAGAAGTAGCCGAGCCCCCGAGGTGAGGCACGTCGACTAGTAGAATACGAAGAGTCACGCGCGAACTCGCCGAGTCGCCCACGCGCGGTCTTATCCGGCCGCCCGTTACGGAGGCGGTTTGGCTTATAAATTCAAACCGAAACCCTCAGGGGTTTTCACCCAAGTGAGCCGCAACTATTCGCGCACTTGAATCTTGAAGTAGATCCACTCCAACGGCACCGCCGCCGCAAAGAGATCCAAGCGCATCGCGCACCCGAAAGCCGTAGGGTAGCCCCCGAGCGGATGCGAGTGAAGACCTCCCGTTCTTGGAGAATGAAGCCGTCCCCGTCGAAGACGTTGAAGGCCGGCGGGAAGAAGAGGAGCCATGCGAAAGCCGCCGCGGCCGGCACCGAGCGGCGCCGCCCACATCTCCACCGCGCGCCGATCCAAGCCGCGAGTGGAAAAGGTCGAAGGTGAAGACCGAGGACTCGCTCGACCCCCGCCGAACTCCGGTTCATCGGGGAGAAGGAGATCGACATGTGGAGATCCGCCGCGAGAGATCCCTATCCAATGGAGAAGGCGCAAGACGAGATCCCGATGTTCTCGCGCTTCGTGGAGCGCGGGCTTGCGCTCCCAGCGAGCGATTTCTTCAAAGGACTTCTCGGGTACTACGGCATCGAGTACCTCAACTTGAACCCCAACGGAGTCTTCCACGCTTCGTCTTCGTCCATTTCGCGAAGCATTCTTGGGGATCAAGCCGCATTGGATTCTCTTCCGCAAGTTCTTCCGCGTGAAGCCGCAGCCCAGCGCCTCCAACCCTAGAGTAGTCGGCGGGGCCGGGATCCAGTTGAGGGAAGATGCCGCCGAGCGCACTCGGCGTACAAGCTCGTGGACTCCAACACGGATTGGAAGACGAGGTGGTTCTATACCACGAACCACCATCCCGAGCTGCCGAAGCCGAGCGGACGGCAGCCCAAGCACCAGGAGTGGTGGAACACGGAACCCACCATGCAAGAGGGGATCCAGCTCCCGGAGTTGCTGGGAAGAATCAAGGCCCTGCGAGATGCAGGACTGAGGGCCGAGCATGTGGCCTTCGCCTTCATGAAGCGTCGGATCCAGCCGCTGTCAGCGCGGGATACGATGGGCTTCGAGTACACCGGCGACGACGACACGTCGCGGATGCCGGGGGGCGAGATTGAAGACAACGACATCGTCGAGAGGTTGTCGAAGATCTTCAAGGACATGCCGGAGTACACGGCGTGCCCTGTCGAGGAGTTCTCCGCCGCGCGCCCGCCCAACGAGGTAGGTAGCCGTACCCGCCTCGTCGAGTAGTAGGCACTTGTAGCAGAGTTGCTGACGCCTTTCTGTCTTTTTGATGCAGGACGATGTGAAGCGGTTTGTCTCAGAGCCGCAGCCACCACCGAGCGGAATTGAGATTCCGGCGGTGGAGAAGGTGAAGGAGCGCCGAGTAGTCGGAGACGACGATCCCGTCATCGTGGAGGATACCTCCGAAGACGAAGAGGACGAGGAGACGCTGCAGGACCGCTTCCGCCCGCGGTCGAGGTTTAGCCGTCCGTGCTTGCCTCATGTGCCTCTCGTCCAAGACCCTCCGCCAGCTCCGGAGGCTAGCCTTGCCGCGCCGCCGAAGAAGCCGCGCAACCCCGCTAAGAAGCGGGTAGCCAAGAAGTTGAAGGTCTCGCAGACCACGCCTCTTGAGGTAAGTCATCTTGAGCGAGAAGACGTCGAGTACCCGATGATCGAGTACGGTGCCGACGAGTAGTTATCCCCATGTGCAGGAGAGGCCGCCAGCGGAGCCCGTGGAGGAGGGCGATGAGGGCACGTGGCCCACAGTGGGGGAACCGGCCGGGAAGCCGAAGTCCGGCCTCCCACTCGTCGAAGAGCTTTTGGCGCGCCCGGAGCGCCGCCCCCCGCCCCCAGAGGGAGCGAGTACCCGCGGCCGCCGCCGTTGGAGAGATGGAAGCCGCAGGGGCGCAGAGGACGCCCGCGCCGGCCGCCGCCACCATGGAGGAAGCAGTAGCGAAGAGGCGGAAGAAGAGACGCCCGCCGAGGGTGGACCGGGTTGACATCGCCGCATCCTCGGTGCTCCGCCGTGACTATCGTCCTGGTCGAACTTGTAAGTACCACGTCTTCGTGAGTAGTACTCATTTGTAGTAGCCGATGTTGTCCGATGAACCTTTGTGGATACTTGTACGTAAAATCCACCGACTTGAGCCGGGACGCGAGAGGAGCCCGTGGTAGCAGAGGCAGAGGAGGCCGTGCCACCCGTCGAGGAACCCGCTCCGGAGGCCCAAGCCGCGACCGAGCCCCCGCCCCGCCGAAGCGGCGCCGCCGCAGGCGGTCATAGTCGAAGGTGAGTACTCTTCCCGAAGCCGTAGAGCCCAAGAAGAGTAGTCGAGAATGCCGATGCGCGTGTTCCTTGGTGACAAGCGCCGAAGGTGGTGACATCCCCCGCAGGGGTACCCGTGCGGGGAGTTGACACCGCGAGGCCCCCGGAGGCCGCAGCAGAGCCCCCGAGCCCATGGGGGAAACCGTCGAGAAGTCCGCCGAGGAGGAGGCGGCCGCCACGTCGCCGTGGGCTGCCCCGGGAGGTGGCGATCCGGGCCCCGGAAATCCAAGACGCGGAGCCTATCCGCTCGGCGCCCATGGCGGAGGCTACGACAAGTAGCCGTGGCGGGATCGAGTTGCCGGCCGACGATCTCGTCGAGCCGGCGGCCGGCGCAAGCATCCGGAGGCGATGCGGCGAGCCGAACAATGGATGAAGGTACGTAGCCGTAGTCTTCCGAGTAGTCTATCCTTTGCGTAGAGTACTCGCTTGACTTGAGCTTGTATTGTGCGGACGTCGCGGAGCGATCCCGCGAGAAGTCCAACATGCCGGCAGGCTACGGCGACACCGTGCTCCGAGCCGAAGCCTTGGAGGAGCAGCTCACGAAGTCAAAGGAGCACGCGGCCGCCTTGCGCCGAGGCTTGACGTCGCCTTCGCCAAGTACCACAACGACGTGATGGACTTGCGGCGAAGAGCGATGATCCGGTGCGGAAGAATAAAGGCCTCCGCAACAAGAATAAAGGTATGTCTCTTGACTTGTCGGGTACTTGTTGGGAGTCATCAAGCTCTGACCCGTTGTTGTGTTCCCGTGTTGCAGAACTCGAAGACCAGGTGGAGCGTCCGAAGGGCTCGGAGATCGCATGAAGAATCTCTTCTACCGGGAGCAAGAAGCCCGCCGTGTACTTGAACTCGATTACAAGGAGCGGCCTTCGAGTGCGAGAAGCACATGGAGTTGAGAATTGCATCCGACGGGATCTCGTCAACCGCTACAAATCCTTGCGTGTTGAACGAAGATCGCGAGGCGCTCCGAGCCCAACCGAAGGACCCGGAAGAGGCCGCCCTCCCGATCGCGAGGCTCCCGGTGCCGCACCCGGCGGCCCCAAGATTGCTCCGTTGGCGGATCGACTTCGTGAGGCGCCAAGCCGGCCGGCCGCCTACGTGAAGCACATGGCCAAGTCGATCCCGAAGCAGGTGCCGGCCTTCATGAAGTCGTACTTCCCGAAGGCCCCGTGGAGGTAGTCGCCGGCGGAGTAGCCGCCAACCGGCCGGGACGAGCAAGACGCGAGTTGCCGGAGCAGCATGGCTCCCATCGCGGAGCGTAGCCGATAAGCCGAATCTCCGCAGCTCGCATAGATAGCTTGGTAGCCGTAGTTGTATAGGAAACAGCTTGTAATGAACTCGCTCTTATATCAATGAAATATGAAGTTCCGCAATGAGTACTCGTAGCCGCGATCTCGCAGTGCGGAGCGCCCATCGTGGAGTAGGTGCGAGTAGTAGTACTCGGCTTAGTAGTCCCGTCGCGGGAGTAGGCGAGAAAGAAGTTGATGAACAATCAAACTTTATTACCGAAGAGGTACACCCGCGGTGGCCGTGGCCGTAGTTACAAGTAGTCGCTCGGACCCGGAGGCCGCTTACGGCCGGGTAGTACCGGAGCGGGTAGCCGCTTACAAGGAGTGATCCGTAGGTAGCCGTGTAGGCCGGATCGCGCATCCGTAAGTAGCCGCGCAGTCCGGATCTTAGAGTGTGGTCTTTTTGGTAGACCGCTCGCTAGAGTCCTTGACGCTCGTTGCGGCCTCCCGTGTCCGTAGGTAGCCGCACGGGCCGGACTCGGAGGAGAGTAGTCCGGAGACTTGAAGCCGTGACCCGAGGGTCGCATGCGGCTAGGGGTGTTGATGTAGTCGCGTGGACTTGAACCCCCGGAGTAGTCGAGTAGACTAGGCGTAGAATCGACAGAGCCGGTCGACGTTCCACGAGTTGTTGATTTCTTCGCCTTCAAGTGTTTGGAGGCGGTAGGAGCCCGGCCCGGTCACCTTAGCCACGGTGAAGGGGCCTTCCCGTGGGGAGCCGAGCTTGTGAAGTCCTTCCGTGTTCGGGATGCGGCGGAGGACGAGATCTCCAACGTTAAAGGAGCGTTCCTTGACGTTGCGATCGTGGTAGCGTCGGACACCCTCGAGGTACCTTGCCGATTGGACGAGGGCGGCACGGCCGAGCTTCTTCGAGGCCGTCGATATCAACTCGTCCGTCGTCTTCCGAGACGCCTTCGTCGTAGTGCTCCACCGCCGGCGAGTTCCATATGACATCGGCAGGGAGGATGGCTTCGCAGCCGTAGACCAGAAGTAGGGGGATTGCCCCGTTGGCTTGGATGGTTGAGTCCGCGCCCCCGCAGTGCGTTGGGTAGTTCCTTGATCCACTTGCCCCCTTTTGAGTTAGCGCGTCGTGTAGCCGCTTCTTGAGGGCGTCGAGCACCATCCCGTTGGCGCGCTCGACTTGTCCGTTGGCCCGTGGATGGGCGACGGAGACGTATCCGACGTCGATTCCGCCGTTCTCGCGCACTCCCGCAACCGGTGGTTGTTGAAGTTGGACCCCGTGTCCGTGATGATGCGGTGGGGTAGCCCATAGCGGTGTACGAGTTCATCCGAAGTCGAGTACTCCGTCGCCCTTGGGGCATGTGACCGGCTTGACCTCGATCCACTTGGTGAACTTGTCGATAGCCACCAGCACCGCTGAATCCTCCCCGGCGCAGCTTGGCGCGGGCCCAATCATGTCGAGCCCCCGGCAGGCAAAGGGCCGTGTTGGTGGTATGGTGACTAGCTTGTAGGCGGGGACATGTTGTCGCTTGGCGAAGAACCGACATCCTTGGCACCGTCTCGACGAGTTCTTCGGCATCGCCCGTGGCCGCGTTGGCCGCAGAAGGCTCGCCGAAGGCCTTGCCGACCGCCGTGCGAGAGGACGCGTGGTTGCCGCGACACCCTTGTGGATCTCCTCCAAGATGTCCTTGCCTTCTTCGCGAGGGACGCATTTCATGAGTACTCCCGAGAAGATGCGCCTCGCTTGTAAAGCTTGTCGCCGACGAGGACGTAAGACTTGGCGCGGCGGACGAGTTGTTCGGCCGCGTTCTTGTCGGAGGGGACCTTCTCGCTCGCCGAGGTAGTCGATGAAGGGTTGCCTCCACTCCACGTCGATCATCATGACCTCCCGCCCGCCGGTTGGTTAGCCGGGACAAGGGTCGGTGGCGCCGGCTCCGGATGGATGGCGCGTGAAGCTCATGGACGAAGACGCCCGCGGGTACTTGGGCGCGGGTGGATCCGAGCTTCGAGAGGACGTCCGCCGCAACGTTGTTGTCGCGAACGATGTGGTGGAACTCGAGACCATAGAATTTGTTCTCGAGCTTGCGGACTTCTAGGCGCAGGCGTCCATGTTCTCCTTGTTGCGGTCCCGTGACTTGTTGACTTGGTTGATGACCACTGCGGAGTCGCCGTAGACTAGCAGCCGCTTGATGCCAAGTGAGGCCGCGAGGCGGAGCCCGTGTAGGAGGGCTTCGTACTCGGCTTCGTTGTTCGAGACCTTCCAAGAAGATCCGCAGGACGTACTTGAGTTGTTCGCCCGTTGGGGAGATCAGGAGTACCCCTGCGCCTGCGCCCTCGAGGTTGAGTGAGCCGTCGAAGTACATCACCCAATGCTCGGTCGCACGGTGGGAGTAGGTAGCCGGTTCTCCCGCCACTCGCCATGAAGTCGACTAGAGCCTCGCGACTTGATGGCCGTGCGTGGCTTGAAGTCGATGGTGAGGGCGCCGAGCTCGACGGCCCATTTGGAGATCCTTCCGCGGGCGTCCGGGTTCCTCGCGATGTCGCCGAGCGGGTAGTCGGTGACGACGGAGACCGAGTACTCCCGGAAGTAGTGTCGTAGCTTCCGCGAGGTGATGAGTGGAGCGTACAGAGCTTCGCACGGCCGGTAGCGAGCCTTGGACTCGCTAGAACCTCGCCGACGAAGTAGACCGGGCGCCGGGACCGGTAGGCGTGGCCGTCTTCCCCGCCGCTCGACAACGATGGCAGCATCGACCACGTGAGTAGTCGCAGCGAGGTAGAGCAAGAGGCCGCTCGGCCTTGTAGGGAGCCGTGAGGACTGGGGGCTTCGACAGAAGTCCTTGAGCCGGGCAAGGGCTTGGTCCGCCTCTCGCAAATCCACACGAACTTCTCGTGGTGCTTGAGTAGTTTGAAGAAGGGGGAGACCCCGTTCTCCTAGCTTTGAGATGAATCTCAGCTTCGGTGCCGCCATGCACCCCGTCGCCTTCGGACGTCCTTGATGCTCGTGGGAGCTTTCATGCTGGTGATGGCGGAGATCTTCTCGGGGTTGGCTTCGATGCCGCGTTGGCTGATGATGAAGCCGAGTAGTTTGCCCGAAGGTACGCCGAAGACGCACTTGTTCGGGTTGAGCTTCCAGCGGTACTCGCGTAGCGACGCGAAGGTCTCTTCAAGGTCGTCGATGAGGGTACTGGAGTCCCTGGTTTTGACAACCACGTCATCCACGTAGGCCTCGACGTTCTTGTTGAGTTGCCGCTTGAAGCAGCTCCGGATGGCCCGTTGGTAAGTAGCGCCGCGTTCTTCAACCCGAAAGACATGGTCGTGTAGCAAGACGCGCCAAACGGGGTGATGAACGCGGTCTTCTCCTCGGTCTTCCTCCTTGATTGCGATCCGGTGGTACCCGGAGTAGCGACGAGGAAGCAGAGCAGTCGCAGCCCCGCCGTGGAGTCGATGACTTGATCAATCCGTGGCAACCCGAAGGGGTCCTTGGGGCGTGCTTATTGAGGTCGGTGTAGTCGACGCACATCCTCCACTCGTTCGAGTTCTTCTTGCGACGAGGACGGGGTTGGCGAGCCACTCAGATGGAAGACTTCTCCGATGAAGCCGGCAGCCGAGTAGCTTGGCGAGCTCCTTCTTGATGGCATCCCGTCCGTCGTCGGCGAAGCCGCTCGGAGGTGTTGTCGCTTGGGGGTGGCCTTTGGGTCGACGTTGAGGCAAGTGCTCGATCGGCCCCCGGGCACTCCCCGGCATGTCCGTCGGCTTCCACGCGAAGATGTCGCGGTTAGCCCGAAGGAAGCCGATGAGCGCGTCTTCCTATTTGGGGTCGAGGCCGGCCCCGATGGTGGTAGTCTTGGTGGGGTCGCCCGTTCCGAGGTCGACCGTCTTGGTGAGCACCTCCTCGGGTGGCCGAGGCTTGTTGGCGCCGTCGTACTTCTCGGGATGTCGAGTTCACTTGCGGCAAGCTTCTTCGACGCGGCGTAGACCTCCATCATTGGGGTGGGTACTTGATTTGTCGAAGCAATCACCACGGCCTCTCGTATCGCAGCCGTGAGAGATCTTCAAGTCCCCCCCGGAGGGAGAGTACGCCGGCCGGACTTGGCATTTTGAGTACCAAGTATGTGTAGTGGGGCACCGCCATGAACTTGGCGATGGCCGGTCCGCCGAGGATGGCATGGTAGGAAGTCTCGATGTCCGCGACCTCGAACTTGATGTACTCGGTGCGGTAGTTGTCGCGAGACGCCCCGAAGGTAATCGGCGCACCACCGAGCCCGGTGGGATAGCCGCGTTGCTCGGGACAATGCCGTAGAAAGGCATGCTCGCTCTTGTTGAGCATGGGGGTGACGTCAAGGTTCATCTTCCCGAGAGTCTTGGTGAAGAGGACGTTGAGCCCGCTTCCACCGTCGATGAGCACCTTGTTGAGCTTAGAGCCCGCCACCGTAGGTTGCGGGACGAGAGGGAATCGTCCCGGTTCGGAGAAGCTGGTCCATTGGTCCGCGCGGGAGAAGGTGATGGGCGTCTCTGACCACCTGAGAGGGGTCATAACCGCTGGTTCAATGGACATCACTTCACGGCGAGTAGCCTTCTGCTCCCGCCTGCAGGGTAGTCCACCGAAGAGGACGTTGACGGTCTTCTCGGGCTCTTGGAAGTCGTCGCCGTCCTTCTTCTTGTTCTTCTGATCGTGAGGGTGCGGTGGCTCCGGCGTATCCTTGAGCGCGTGCCTGAGCTGGTAGCACTGCTCGGTGGTGTGGTTGCCGTTTGGGTGCCACGGCACTTCTCCTTCGGCCAGGTCTTTGAACCCGCCGGGAGTTCTTCTTCGAGTTCCCTTTTGGAGGGCGCCGGATAGCCGCGACGGTGTTGTCCGGCTTGCGCTTGCGGTTGGAACCCGAGAAGTTGTTGTTGTTGTTGTTGTTGTTGCGGCCGCCTTGGTTTGGGTTGCCGCCGCCGCCGCCGCCTTGGTTCTCGCTTGGACTTGGCGCGGATGGCGTCGTACTTGGCGTTGGCCTTGTCCTCTTCATCCGCCCGGACGTGATCATGTCCTTGAGGTGGGGAATGGACCCGGGGCGGCGCCGGCCGAAGTCCTCGAAGGTGCGGCGATGGTAGAGCCCGTCCCGGAAGAGGTCGATGACCTCCTTGCTCGGTGACGTCCACGACGGTAGCACGCTTGTCGAAGAAGCGGCGCATGTACTTGCGAGGGTCTCGCCTTGTTCCTCGCTTGATCATGGCAAGGTCCATGCGAGTACCCGAACGGCCCATGGCGCCCGCGAAGTTGCTTGTGAATTGCTCCTTCGGCCCGGTCCCACTTGTCGATCGAGTGCTTGTCCGGGGCCGACTCGAGCCGGTGAGTGGGGCTTGGTCCGTGCGAAGGGGAAGTAGAGGCACTTGGTGTCGCTGTTGCCGCCAGCGTTCTCGATGGAGAGAGCGTAGCATCGGAGCCACTGGATGGGATCCTGCTTCGCGTCGTATTTGGTGATCCCCAAAGGCTTGAACTTGTCGGGGAGGAGCAGGTTGCGAAGCCGGGGTGAGAAGGCAGGGAAGCCGTCGCCTTCAGCAGCGGCCGTCGACTTCTTCTGCCGCAACTCTTCGATTCTCTGGCGGGCATCGTACCCGCCCTGAGAGGCGCCGAGGCGTGGCTGTGCGCGTGGCCACGGCCGCGGCGCCGCCGCCGCCCCCGCCTCTCTTGTTGGCTCCGTGGTTGGAGCCGCCGCCGCCGCCGCCGCCGCCGTCGGGTCGTTGCCGCCACCACCCGCCGAGGCACGCGTGGGGGACGAGTTCTCGCTGACGTTGTCTTGTCGTGAGGGTCCGCCGCCGGTGGAGCGTCGACGGCTTGGTTCGGCCGGGATGTCGCCCCCGAGTACGGTTAGGACCGGGGTCGGCAAGATCGCGACTAGTAGCCTCGTTGTCGCGAGGCTTGGCCGGGGGGAGGTTGGGCGACTCTCTTGTCGACCCGCATGAAGTAAGCTTCTTCGGCCGAGCTTGGCGATGACTTCTCCGGCCCGTATGCCCCGAGCCTCGCCGTGCGATCGCCGTGATCGACATGAGGCACCGTTCGTGAGTGGTGTGAACTCGCTCTCGACCGCCGAGAGCTTCCGCAAGGTTGCGGATGGGGAGGTTGTCCCCCGAGCCGCCGGCGTCGTTCGTTGCGCTTCCCCGTTACGTTCGCGCCGGCGTCCCGGCCGGCGCTCGGCCTCGTCCGGGGGGCATCGCGAGATCGCTCGTCCGCGGAGATGTCCTCCGTGTACTTGTCCGCGGCCGTGCCCGAGGTTCCCGGGTGTCGCCGGCAGCCATGAAGACTTGACGGTCGGGGGTACCCAAGCTTGGCTCGCAGGGTGCCACCCCGCCTTGGTGTGCTTGAGTCGCCTTGGGCTAGTGGTGTTCCCTCCCCGGAACGGTAGCGAGTCGATGTAGGCGACGTAGCGTGAGTCCCCCGTTGTCGCCCTCAGCAAGTTTGCGGTCCGGCCGCAGACGTATCTCCCGGCCGGTGTTGATCTTATAACCGCCCCGCAGGGCCGGCCCCGACAAGGGGAGCTCGGAGAGGAGTTGTCTTCGGACTCGGGCTCCTCGCGATCCGACCCGAAGTCGAACTCGTAGTCCGGGTTCGAGTAGAACTCGGAGAGAGGGCCGGAGTCCAAGACGCGGTTGGAGACGGCGTCGGAGTCCGAGTTGTACTCGGGCCACGGGCTCCTTGCCGCTCGTCGTGGCGTAGAAGCCTCCGTGCGGGCCCGCCGGGGAGCACGAGGGCCACGCACGCAGCGCCGACGTGGAGAGGGGACCGCCCGCGATGGCCGAGGAGCCGGCTCGCATGCGATGGCCCATGGCGACGTCGGGTTCGAGTTGGAGACGCGACTCGAGCTCGAAGTCGGCCGTGGAGGTTGGAGAGCGAAATTTCGCCGAACTTGCCGGGCGAGCTTGCCCGTGACAACTTCGGGAAGCGGCCACAAGGCGTCCGTCCTCGAGTCGGGTTGCATGATCAAGCGGCGCCGGAAAGAGCCCGCGCCATCGCCAGCGCGGCACCCAAGCCCCGAAGACGAAGGTGTCGCCACGGTTGAAGGCGACGGTTGGCTTGATGTGGACGGAAGCCGTCGAGTTCGCCATGTGATCTCGAGCGAGAGCCCCTACCCGGCGCGCCACCGTCGGTGTTTTGGACCGGCAACCTACTACGGGGAGTACCCGAAGTAGATGAATGTGACTCGCCGAGATCGGTAACTCGAAGGAAGAGGCACGCGACACACAATTTAGACAGTTCGGGCCGCGAGGTGCGTAATACCCTACGTCCCGTATGCCGCGTAGCTCGGATTGATAGGGCACGATTACACGATGGTGCAATGGTGCGCCGTGAGTTTTGATGTGATGAGGTCGAGATGATCCTCGGGATCGGTCCCCGCCCCGCCTTATATAGTCCGGGAGGCGTGGTTACAAGTCGGAGTAGGGAAGGAGTACTAGTCGAGTACGTCTAGGAGACCTCTATACGGTGCGGAACGTGTACGGAGCCTTAACCGAGTACTACTCCCGTGTCGTCCTTGTGCTCCACGCCTTCGTGTGCCGTGTAGCGCAAGTCGAGTAGTCCCGTGGGCCCACCGAGTAGTCGGTCCCGGTACCCACCGAGGTAGTGGGCCCGTGGAGGTCCATACGACACATGCCAACCTACATCTACTACGGCAGCCCACGGGTGCGGGCATACACTGAAGAGGGGAACTAAGTCGCGCATGAAGACGCGATCGACCAGCTTGACGAGGCACACGACGTAGCACTGCTGAGGAGCGCCAAGTACTAGCAGGCATTGCGGCGCTACCACGAGCGCAACATGCGCCCGCGTGAGTTCCACGTCGGCGACCTCGTTCTCCGATGGGTTCAAGCCAGCAAGGACTGACACAAACTGTCCCCACCTTGGGAGGGGGCCTTCATCATCCATGAGGTGCTCCGACCAGGGACATACAAGATCAAGTACGAGGACAGGAGGGTCGTCACCAACGCATGGAACATCGAACACCTGCACCTGTTTTACCCTTAAGTAAATGTTTAGAACTCGTACGTCAATAAATGCATGTTGTTTTCCTCTGTGCACTTGTCTCCGAGTACAAGTTTATATTCGGTTGTGTGCTTTTTTCTTTTATGGCAATACTTATGCTTGAGCAGGCAGCGTCTTTGCACCTAGTCAAAGACGCTCCCTTCTCGGGGGCTACCAAGGGCACAATGCCCTCGTGTCCTCAACGTTTTTCGAAATTTTTCAAAAAAAATCCGACAACTTTGTCGAGACCGATCGCACAAGCGAGAAGTTTTTTGATGGAAACTCGAACTCGAGAAAAGTGAAGATGACAGTTTGCATGAGATGGCGAGTCGCCTATTCGTTCAAAGCTCCTAGTGCTAACGCCCCCGCGGCTACATCACGAAGACTTGCGAGTACTTCTCTAGTCTCCGGATTTCATCCGATCCCTTTCCGAGAACATTCGAGTGACCACTCGGACTCCGGTCCAAAATAGGTGTTTGCGCGACTAAAACCTCAGCTAAAGTTATCTGCTGGACCTCTCGAGGACTCGGGGGCTGCGAACGAATGGTTGAGCTTAGCGGTTCGAAGGGGCCAAGCCTTACGACTCTTACGCCCCCGTGGCTCCGGAGCACGGCTTGACTGTTTCGCTTCTCTAAGTCCGACTGCGCGTTGCTGCAGTCGTCCTCGGGCACTTGAAAGCGATCAAGAGATAACGCCAGATGAATAGCCTAGCTACGCGATAACCTGGAAACGTGTTCAAATTATTACAAATAGTTTGTGGTATGTTTAACTCGGGGGCCCGGGAACTCCTGGAGCCTCTGACTCATCTTGTGGAAGCAGTTCCAGATCCTTCAATGCAGCGTCGGCCATCTCGCGGGAGAAGGCGGCACAGTCCACCTCCAGTTTGTCACATTGGTCGTCAGAGATGCCAGGGGCCCAGCCGCCACTCAGCACCATGCGGTCCAACCCTTGGTAGTGCGACTCGATCATGGCGAGGATCTGGTGTACCGCACGACGAGCCGTCGACAACTCAAGTTCTCGTACCACGCCGGGAAGGTGGCCAACCTCCTCGATCAACGTCTTGGGCGTCCGCGGACCAAGTGATACACCGAGCGCGGCCATGGCCGAGCTCATCACCCGACCAAGCTTGGCGATGTCCTCGATGGCCTTCTCGGCAATGGCATCCGACTTGCGCCGGGCCTCACGGGCCTGGTTCAGGGCGGACGCGTCCTGCTCTCGAGATGCCCAGGACTGCTCCAACTCATTCTGGACCTCTGAAGAATAAGCAAAGACAAGGAGTCACGGAGGGCTTGAGAGGAAGAAAAAGAACAGGGAGACAACACCCAACTTCGAAACGTACTCTGGAGCTGCTCCGACAAGCGCTTGAGGACACCATCCTTCTCGATAACTTTGAGGATGGCGGCATTACGTTCTTGCTTGACCGTCGCCAGCTGCACCACCATCCCCGCGCGGATCACGCGCGACCCTGCAACCAAGGTCATCAAGTCAAGTCCCGACAAGAAGCAAGCGCTGAGCTAGGCAAGAACTAGGGGATCGTCCGACTTACCCTCGAGATCCTGCGACAACTTGGAATTGGAGTTCTGAAGTCGTGACGCTTCCTCAGTCACCACCTGAAGCTGGTTCGTGGCCTGGGAAAACTGGCGGCTCGTCGTCGCCAAGTCCGTCGTGGTTATCCTCAAGTCACTCTCCAGCTCCAACACCTTTGCCTCGAGGGCCGCCTTCTCACGAGCAGCAGTCTGGGAGGCTTCTCGGGTAGTGGTCTCCGCTGGGGCCGCGGCGGTCTTGGCTCTCTCAACCGCCTCCTCTGCGGACGTTGCAGTCGCTCGGAACTTCTCGATCTCAGCCTCGGCATGCGCCAGCCTCGATGCCAGCGAGTCCCGCTCGGTGGCAACCGCTGCGGCGGCGGTCTCGGCGGAGATGGCTCGGTCTTCCACGGACTGACGAGCGGCCTCAAGGGACACCCGCGCGGATGTCTCGCTCGCCACGGCACCGGATGCCACTACCCGGGCCACGACAAGCTGCATCTCCAACTGGGTCCGCTCCGCGCGGAGTTGGCATACCTCACGGGCGCGCTTTCGACCTGAAGACTCGAGGGTCTACAACCAACAGAACCGGAATAACTAGCGAAGCTCGAGAAGATCGTGGAATCAAAAAAGAATCCTTGACAAGAAAACTCACCGAGGTCGCGGGCAGGATGAGCTCATCAAAGGCCCGGCGCGCCCAGGTCATCCCACGCTCCAAGGTGTGGCGCGTTGTGGCCTCCTCATCGTCCTCGGAGTCGGCGTCAAGCCCGGAGGTAGCCTCCCATGAAGTGCATGCGAGCTCAAGTGTCCGGGCCTCGCCACCCGCTGTGCTTTGTGAAAGGGACGCCCCCGTCTCCTCGGCCACCTGGATCTCCGGGGTGGTGGCCCTGGCCACCGTCTCGGGGACGGCCGACTCTTGCGCAACGGCAGCTAGCTCATCAAGCACGTGAGCCTCGACACCCTCGACTTCAATAGCGACTGGACCGGGAGGCGATGTCCCCTCTTCCCCAACAACGGCCTCCGCCAAGTCAGGCTTCTCGACAGGGGCTGGAGTTTCGGCGGCTTCCACCGGCCGGGGAGGCGACGCCTCCTGACCTTCATCGAATTGCGGTGGTGCGGATGCATCTTCTGTCGGCTCCACGCGAGCCGCGGGCACTGCGAGGGCCACATCCTCCGCGTCTGCTGCAGAGGCTGAGGCAAAGCCGTCGGCGCACTCGTACTCCTGCAGCACCTTCGAGACCGACACGATCGTCTCCATGATCGTCGGCTCGTTGGACCTCCGCTCTGCCACCACCTCGTACTCCTTCTCCGGGAGTTGGGGCACTTCGAGATCAATTACCCCGACACCGGGGAAGTCGATGTACCGACATGTCTCCAGATCCATCATCTCCTCGACCGTAAGGGAGACTCGGGCCGAGGAGGACTCCGCCACCTCCGCAGTTGGGAGACGACCTTGAACGAGCCCTACTGGAGAAGGCACCGGCACCTCCACACCAGGGAGAAGGCTCGCCGTCACCAGTACCTGGGCCAGCTCAAATGCCGGGGCCATCACGACATCGTGACGCTCCGGCGGTGAGCGAGGCGCCGAGTCTTCATCCAAGACCACCACCACTCCCTCGACGCTCGGGCCAGCCTCAGACGGCGTTTCCATGGCCGCTAGAGAGACGGTCGCCTCCGTGGCCGCCTCACCCTCCTCGGCGGCGGCGGCGGGGGTTGGTGGAGGTGGCGTGGTTGGCACCCTCATCTCGGCGACCACCGACGACGCCTCTTTGGCCTGCGACGGCACCGGCCTAGTGCTCGGGGGCTGGGGCTAAGACTCGGGAGAGATCACTTGCGCCCTCAGCACCAGTCGCTTCAGGGGCCATAGGCTAAGCATGCCAGTATCAGCATGACTACGAGAAGACAAATGCCAACATCAACAAACAAGTCGGAAGAGTCATGGCAGACAAAAGCTGAAGTCAGAGACTTACATCTTGGAGCCCACTCATGCTTTATTCACTGGGCGGTCCGACATGCCCTGCTCGAGGGTGGCGCGCTTCGAGCCCTGCTCGGGAATGGCACGCCTTGAGTCAGCCATCTCGGGCGCTTCTCCCATTCGCTCGGGGGCTGTCCCTCCGGCCTCCGCAACGGCCGGGGTTGGATCATGGCCCCGCCTGCGATAAGGGGCACATGGACATCCGGGGCCCCGCCACCCCTGATAAGCAATGACTGTAAGCGTCGCGGGGCAGCACTCGGTTCCGCCACCGGCGTCGCGCTTGGCGTCGATGCCGAATCCGACGACCTCCCCCGAGACCGGCGCCTCTGCAGGGAGTCGGAGTCAGGGCGATTGAGCCGTCATAGAGCTGGCGGACCGACACCGATTGCTCCTTCGACCTCCTCGGGGGATCGATCTAACGGGGCGCAGATCTCTGCAGCTCGGGAGTGCCCGTTCTGCTAGCCGCCGTACGGGAGCGGGTCAACCGCAGGCCCACTCGGGCAGGGGGAGCCGCCGGACGTGAACTCGAGCCCACAGTCTTGTCGTGCCCCGTCTCTCGCGGCCGGCGCGACGACGATACTTCAGCACCATGGGGCGGCGACAACAAGGATGACCCCAACATGTTACTCCAGTTGACCACCGCGCTGGCGACATCGCCGCTCCACGACGGCTCGGGCGACAGATCCTCGTCGGAGGAGACGCCCCGCTCCCCCGCCTTCCGCTTCTTGTTGCAGTCATCGTTGCGATAGTCCTTGGTGATCTGGCTTTTCTTATGTTGCGCCTTACGCGCAGCGCACCTCTTCTCCGTCGCGGTCTGGTTCTAGTTGAAGATCGCCTCCTCCGGGAGAGGCGCCTTGGCCGGGACAAGGTGGGCGCATTTCAACTGCCGCAACAAGAACACACCAAGGTCAAATCCGAGAAGATCTTTCCACGACAAAGGGCGAATGAAACTGGCCGGGAAGACGGACAACTTACAAATTTCTCTGTCCCCGCGTTGGGGAGCATCCGCGACGGCGGCCACGAGTAGGTCGCTCTCCCGATCGCCTGCGCCACGCGGTGCTGAACCTCGAGTAGCGACGGAAGCTCCAGCACGGTCACCGTTCCCACCCATGGGGCCCTGTCGGTAGTCATGTCGCAGAGCTGGAGCGGCCGCCTCCGAAGTGGCACGACTCCCCGGGCGTGGTACTACCCGACCATCTCTGCCAAGGTGATCTCGGCATTCCAAAGACGCCCGAGCACGGCCCAGTGGGACTTGAGTATCTTCTCTTGCTCTGTCTTGGTGGGGTCGTCCGCCCAGTTCCTTTGCGACTTCGCAATGGAGCAGCCAGTGTACGCCGGAAGCGCGTACTCAGGGTCATTCTGCAAGTAGAACCACCCCTTGTGCCAGCCGCTGTTCGAGCTGGTCAGCGGCACCGGGATATAGTCATCGCCGCGGCCTTGCTTCATCTGAAGGTTGGCACAGCCAATCATTGCCGCACAGGATCCCTCCCTCAGGCAGGTGAACCTGAAGAAGTACCGGAACAGATGCCAGTGCGCACCGATGCCGAGGAACCCCTCGCACATTGCCTCGAAGGCAGCCATTTGTTGGATGTCGTTCGGGTTGAGGTGCTGGAGCTGCAGCCTGTACGCGAACAGCACTTCTTGGATGAACCAGACGGCGGGGACGGAGAAGCCGCGCTCGTGGAAGGCCACGAACGATACCACGTACCCTCTGGGAGGGTGTGGCACGGACTCGTCGGCAGGGACGATCCACTCGACAGACTCAGTGAGGGGAGGCAGCTGGCTCGCCTCAACGAGACGAAGGAGCTGCTCGTGGGAGACATTGGAGCGGCCCAGCTCGACATCACGCCGAAGAAGTCTCAGGCGAGCTGGGAACGCAAGTGGCGGCGGCGATGTGGAGGCGAAAGAACTCGGAGCTCAAGGGGCAAGCGCGAGGGAGAAAGGAAGCAAACGGAAAGCAAAGTCCTGAACCAGCGCTCGACGCGCGGTTTTAAAGGGGACAGGACTGACTCTTCATCTTCGGCGCCGAGCCCGCCGTGTCAGCAAGACTTTCGCCCGCTCACGCGCGCGTCCCGGCGAAACAGCCACACGCAACCACGACGCCTCGATTCCCGCGATGTGCAGACTTGCAGAGCCTGAGCGCGATCTTGATGAGGCAGTCATATCGGTCACGTCGGCCGAGATACCCGCACCCATGACCACGCCCACGTCATCATTACGACCGTAATTGCCCCGACGAAACCTGTTGATGGTGTAAAACCGTGCTCAAGTTCATCGCAAGCCTACGGGTGACTTGGTGCCTTTTTCACCAACAAGGGCCCTCCCTAGATTTGTCAATCCAAGGATCGGAAGCAAACCACTAAGGTTCTCTATCTAACCTACTGGTCTAACCCTATGTGAAGCATTGGTTGCATAAAGGTAACATACAAACACGAAGGGATGTATGTATCACATCCACCTAGCCATAAAGGTAAGCAAACCAAAGGTAAACCTAGTCTATCGTCTTCTTGTTGCCGTTCCGGCCAAGGTGATAAACCAATCTAATCCTATACTATGATAAGGATTACACTCGATATGGAGTAACCCGATATGGAGTGGTCCGATACACGTTCACTCGCTACTTTCTCCTCCACCATACTGTTACTACGCAAGGATATTCATCACTGAGCAACAACCTAGGTCCGTGCACTACTACGGTGTATCCGCAAGACAAGACTAATCGCCATGATTCGATCTAGTCCTACTAAAGGCATATGGTAGCTACACATATGAATAAGCATAACCGTAGTAGATCAAAGTATGACAAGATATGGTTACATCACCGAATGTTGAAGGTACAAACGACTTGACGAATTCAAGTCGCGGCTCCAGAACTCCACCATGGCTTTACCACGCAGGGCCAACCATGGTGGCTAGGGCATGGCCTAGGCCATCTTCTAGGCAACTCGAGGACTCGCGACGGCCGTCGGCTTCCTCCCGGTGCTTCTCCTTCGTCTCGGCGACTCTCTGATGAATGGATGGATGTGGCGGCCGGCGGAGGCAGAGGCAATAAATAGACAAGCACCTAGGGCAAAAGGGGGTCGCGGACCGGGCCCAAAACAGGCTGGGCCGGCCGGCCTGGGCCGACTGGCCCAGGCCCATTTTGGCCCGGTTCGGCCCCGTCTCGCTCCCGATGCTTCTCGGTCAATTGTTGACTTGCTCCATTATGCATGTGGGTCCTTGACGTCGTCTTCTCCACGGTTTAGACAGAGCTCCTTGTCGCGCAAGCTTCAGCATCTTCTGTCCAGGTCCCTGGAGTTTTCCGGCTTCATGCTTCGGTCCCTGGGCCCTTTAGAGTCATGTTCATGATGTGTCTTGACTTGTGTCGGGCTTCATGATCTTCTCTTGAAGTCCTTGATGAACTTATCCCGAAAATCTCCTCTTTAACGTTAATTTATTGTGTAAACAACAAACTCCAAAATCGACATGCGGGAGTGAACTTGATACCTCCGGGGGGTTAGTACCATTGGTTAGAATATCAAATACGTGCAAATGTTGACGGCAAACTCATAGCTAGATTGACGGAAATTCACCGTCAACAAAACCTCCAAAACTACAACGGCTACAATTACAAATAAAAGCTCGCGAGCGAGTCTCCAACTCACTCACGAGCTCGGGGGCTACATCCGGCGAATGCGCTCGCGCGCACCCACCGAGAGCCTGAAGAACACCTCCAACTCCAAGATCCACCAACTAATCCTGAGCGCGACTCCCCGACTCCCACTCAGGCTCGAAGGCTACTGACGAGGGCCCGGATTAGGGCCCCCTTTGACGGCAAGATTATCCTCCTTAAACAACGGCAAACCACAACCCTCGGAGTGAAGTCAACCATTTTCCAGCAAGCAGCTCGAGGATGGTCGTACTCTTGCTGACTACAACATAAGGAGTCCACCCTTCACCTGGTGCTGCGTCTCAGGGGAGGCATGCAGATCTTCGTCAAGACCCTCACTGGCAAGACGACCAGTCCTTGGTCGGACGGCTGCATCTCCGACTAGTTTCCCACTAGAGGAACCCTCGCACGACAAGTCTCCGCCTCGCACGACAAGTCTCCGCCTCGCACGACAAGTCTAAGCTCCGACTAGTACGTGGGCCCGGGTGCACTACTCGGGCGGCGCTATCGATGCGCGGGAGGAGCGAATCCCCACATCACATGGAAACAACAGCTGGCAGCCATGCAAGCGATCCGCCCCGGCAAGAGCCTTAATGCAGGTCTGACAAGCCGCGCAGCCATCACATCGCCATCATCTCCTACTTTACCACACGCAAGACTCAACCTGAGGCACTCAAGCACCCTCTACGACGCGCGCAAGCCTAGACTTAGGCTCGGGTGTGGCAAGCTAGGCAAGCACTCGGACAGACTAAGACAAGCCCAAACTACTCAAGGAGAAGGCCAAGCGTCCCGGAAGGAACAGTCCAACCCAGCCACGCGGCGGCTTCCCCGACAAGGCATCGCGACTCGGCTTCACTACATCCCGACGGACAGCGACGTACGACGGGACATGCTAGCTGCCAAGCACTGTAACTCTTTTGTATTTCCCCTTGTGCCCCTCCCCTTGAGACTATAAAAGAGAGAGGAGGGCAACTGTCACAAGGGTTAGACCTTCATATGATCAACGCCACCACCCGGGACTTGGGAACGAGCTCCCTCTCCCGACTAGCTTGTAACCCCTACTACGAGCACACTTGGTGCAGGAACACGGTTGCAACACACTGGACGTAGGGTATTTACTCCTTGGAGGCCCGAACCAGTATAAACCTCGTTGTCTCCTGCGCTAACCATCTGAGCTCGACACGCGATCGATATAAATTTATTGCCGGCGGTAGAGAACAGTAGTGTACTGCCACCGTCATGCATTTGTAAAGGAAACATAACCATTACAAACTGCATAAAAACAATGACTTTACTATATCCTTCATGCTTACTGGTGTAAACTTGACGCTAAAGAAGTAAAGAGTATAGACACGACATTGCAGTATAGACTCCTGATTTCTGAAGCACCTAATGATAAATCTCACAACTGAAGCTAACAAACCAAAAAAAAACTCTGCTTAATTCCTGGGCACAAGACGGGGCCGAAGCGGCTTCTTCATGACGGTGGTGAACTCGCGCTTCTCAGCGAAGTCCACCTCGTCGCCGGGCACCTCCTTCCACTCGAATTCCTTTACCATGTTGGCCACGAAGTACTCGAGGTGCAGCATGGCAATGCTCAGTCCGGCGCAGATCCTCCGGCCGACGCCGAACGGCATCATCCTGATACCCTTGGTGCCGGTCATGTCCACGCCCACGCCGTCGCCGCCCTGCAGGAACCGCTCCGGCACGAACTCCATCGGCCTCTCCCACTCCTCCTCGTCCCTGCCCATCTCGGCCACCATGAAGTTCACCGTCGCGCCCTTAGGGATCAGGTACCCGCCGACGTCCATGTCCTCCGCCGCCTTGTGCGGCAGCACGAAGTGCCCCGGCGGGTGCTTACGCAGGCCTTCGAGGATCACCGCCTTCAGGTACGGCATTCTGTGGAGAACCTCCTCCGCGACCTCGCCCTCGCCGTCTCCGCACGTAGCCTTGATCTCGTCGTAGAGCTTCTCCTGGACAGCTGGGTTCTTGACCAGCTCGGCCATGATCCACTGCAGCCCGGTGGAGGTGGTGTCGGTCCCGGCGTTGAGGAACTCGGAGCAGAGCGCGACTATCTCGTCGTCGGTGAGCGGGCGGCTGCCCTCCTCAGGGAGGGTGATGTCGAGGAGGGTGTCCACGTACGAGTGCTGGAATGTGGTTTCCCTCGTCGGCGGCCGGCCTTCCTTGGCCAGCCTCTTGTATTCCCTCCGCGCGTTAATCAGCGGGACGAAGAGCTCCGTCTGGCGGCGGCGCAGCGCGTGGGCGTTTCGGAGGCGGCCGCGGAAGAGGTGCTTGGTAACGGCGGGGAGGAAGAAGAAGACGCTCAGCTTCCTCGAGATGTAGAGCAGCCAGGCACGCTCGGCGTCCTCGATGGCGCGCACCGCCGGCTCGTCGAGCCGCGCACCGAAGCACATGAGCACGAGGAGGCAGAACATGGTGTACTGGAACGCGCCCATGACGTCGCGGGGCGCGCCGTCGTGCCCGGCCTCCCGCAGCTTCTCCACGAGGACGCGGCGCACCCACGCGCGCGCCGGCGCGAACAGCCGGACCCGGGACGGGTGCAGCGTCTCGGAGACGAGGTTGCGGCGGAGGAGGCGCCACACGGCGCCGTAGTTGGCGCGGGTGATGATGTTGTCGGTGACGCCGAGGAGGGAGCTCGTGGCGGCGCGGGGCCGGTCGGCCAGCGCTGCGCCGGCGCCCACGAGCGCGGCGTGCGCGAGGCGGCGGTCCGCCACGAAGATGGTGAGGCGGGACCCGATCCGGAGCGTGACGACGGGGCCGTACCGCCTGAAGAGCCGCAGGAGGAGCGGCTCGACGTCGGCGGCCGAGTGGCGCAGCCACAGCAGGTTGCCGAACAGAGGCACGGCCGGCGGGCCGGGCGGCAGGCGGCGGCTCCTGCTGCTCCGGAGCAGGACGAGAAAGGGGATCAGGATGGTAGCGGCGAGGAGGAGCCAGGTCTCCATGGCGTTCGCGTTCGCGTTCGCGCGGTTGCTCTCGTGTGACCGGCTTTCCATGCTCTTCGTTTTATAAAGGCGCCGGCGGGCAATCCTGTCGCGGTACGATTAGTTCCGATAATAAGCGCCGGCAGGCGCTAGGCAATCCTGTCGCGGTTGTCCGTTGACGTGACGACAGCACGCGTCAAGGTGACAAATATTTTGATACGGAGGGAGTATATCTCTGAGAGCATCTCAAAAAGTCTAGGCGAATCCCACTCTATATATTCCTATTTAACTAACCATTTAGCTAAAATTCACTCCCTATATTTCAGTAGACTCCAACGCCAACTAGACTCTTTGTATACCTGACACGTGGGACCTCTTCTTTGGACCTTCCATTTTTTTACACAACTCTATCCAAACTCCTTTCCTTTCCCTCTCTGCGGGTGGAGCATGGCCAAGGCAACAAGCTAGTCGCCGCCGGCGGGTATGGCGGCGGCCGACAGCGGGACCAACACCACCGCGAAGAGGAGGACAGCGCGAACCCTATGGGTTCTTTGGCGGGCGTGGGTAAGCGTTAGAGATAGGGACATGGTGTGGGGAAAGAGTTCGCGACCATGCCCATTGACGAGGAGCTGCGGCGGAGGGCTAGGGTTGGTGGCACGACGGAGGTATGAGGGGTCACAACACAGGCTTGGGAAAATAGGAGAGGCAACGGGCATTCCTAGTTAGCGACCGGTCGCTAGGGCCCTTGCCAGCGACCGGTCCTCCCCTCTCTGACTTTCTTTTTTTTTTAAAGTTTTTTCTTCCTTCAAGTTTCTATTTTTGGAATATCATAATTTATACACATAATTTTGATGCATAACTTCGACTTATAAATTTTGTCAGATAATTTCTAAGTATAAGTTTGACTCGCGCAAAACTTATGCGTACAACTTATATGCACAACTACTCGAAGAATAACTTGTGTGTATATTTTTTTAACGATAAGTTGTGTACATAACTTTTTCTGTAAATATCGAGTTGTGTGCATAACTTATTCCACAAAATGAGTTGTGCACCTAACTTATGTATAAGAAAAATGGTTAAAAGAGGGAAACTAGAAAAAAAGAAAATGAAAAAAAAAAGCCCACGTGGGGGCGCGGGCAGACGCCGCGGCGCGCGGTCGCTCCCAGCGACTGCGCGCCATATTGGTTTTGCGAGAGGCAGCGGTGGTGGCGGCGCGTGTCGATGGTGGCGGTAGTGGTGGTCAAAATCGATCGGTCGCCGGTTTGACCGACTGATTCCTTGCCGACAACGAGTTTCCAAAGAGGGAGTAGAGGCCGACGAGCATCCTGCGGGTTGGAATAACACATTCCTCGCCAAAACTCAGCGGGTGGATGACCGGAGGCAACTGGAGGTGCGACCGTCTACTGCCATGGCCACCGTAGCACTTATAGGGTACTTGTCATGCAACTACCGGATGAGCAACGCAACGCCGGGCTGGAATGAAGCTAGAGAAGATGACGGGCTTGTCGTCGGCGTACTCCAAGACAATATTGAGGACGGCCCGCAGGACGCCGGCGAGCACCTCCCGGCTCCTGCGTGTAGTCAAGGTCGTCGACGAAGTTGAGCTCGACGTTGAACCTGACACAATGGTGGACACCCTCAAACGTGTCGCACAACATGCAGAGCACGACCTTAGGCCGCACCTCCCACTTGAGGATCCTCCCGTCCTTGAGCTTCCGGAGTAGTGGCTTCCGGGTCGGTGTGCGCTGCTGCTGGCGCCAGTGATTGCAAGCTCGCACTCCTCTTCAGTCATCGATTTGCCCCACGATGTGCGCTGCTCAGCCAGCGCGAGCAGGTCCGCAACGGGACGGCGACCTTCATTCACTCCTTCGCCGCGCTGCGTGCGGCCAGGCGCAGGTAAGAAGGTGGTGGTCTGGTGGAGTCGTGATGAGAAGGAGAGAGTATGGGGAGGGCGAGGAAGGTGTAACCGCAGGGAGATGGCGAGTGGAGGCTACTCGTCATGTTTGATGAGTGGGGCGACATATATTGCAAATTGTATTGCGAGGCAGGCAAGATAATGAGTCTCTTGGATGATAGTTTTGAAGACATTTTTAAAATTTTATCTAGCCAAATCATTTTAAAGAAGCCTGACTAGGTGATTCCCCGCATGTTACTACGGGATTTGAGACAATTTTTCGCTCATAGTATGTGTCGGGGTTCTCTACCGTCGGACAATAAATTTATATCGATCGTGTGTCCGGACCCGGATGGTTAGCACAAGATACACCAGGATTTAGACTGGTTCGGGCCTCCGAGGAGTAATACCCTACGTCCAGTGTCGAGTTGTCATGTTCTCGTGCTAGGATTGTTTGTAGTAGGGGTTACGAACTAGTCAGGAGAGGGTGTCAAGCCCAAGCCCCTGGAGTGTGAGTGTTCGGTTCGTCAGCCCTTGTGACGGTTGCCCTCCTCTCCCTTTTATAGACGCAAGGGAAAGGGGGGGGAGGGAAACAAAATAGAAGTTACAATGCCAGTCGCTGGGACGTCTTCTTGCACGTCGTTGTCCGTCAGGGAGTATTGAAGGCGGTTGAGCTGCGTTGTCGTCGAAGCCGCCGCGTGTCGGGGCGGGGCTGTTCATTTTGGTCACTTGGCACCTCCTCCGAGTACTTTGGTGTTGACTCAACCCGCCTGAGTACGGGGTGAGCTCGCCACGTTAGGACCTAATCGTAGGCCAGCGCTAATCGTAGGGAGCACTTGAGTGCCTCGGTCGGAGTTGGCGTGCTGCAGGATCGGATGGGACGACATGTTGAGGGCTGTGCGGCCGAACAGTGCCGCATTAAGGGCGTGTTTGGGAGGGCTCCGGCTCCACCAAACCAACTCTGGAGCAGCAACTCCACCAATTTGCAGCTCCACCGTGGAGCTGGACTCTCCCATTGTAGCTGAGGAGATGTGTTTGGCTGAGACAACAACTCCAGCTCCGAAAAACGAAGATTTGAATAGATTACCCTCTTTTGCCCTCAATTTTTTTTGTTTTGCTTGCATGTACGTGATGTGCTGTGCATGTGTGTGCATGTGTGGTGTGTGCGTTTCCTGTGTGCATGCATGTGTACGTGTGGGCGCTGTGTGCATGCATGGTGTGTGGGTGTTGTGTGCGTGGTGTGTGTGAGTGCTCTGTGCATGGGTGTGTACGGGTGCATGGGTGTGTACGGTTGCGTGTCCTGTGCATGTGTGCATGTGTGGTGTGTGCGTGTCCTGTGTGCATGCATGTGTGTTGTGCGTGCGTGTGTGGTGTGGTGTGTGCTGCATTTTTTTTAATTTCAACAAACAAGTAATGATTTTGATCAAAACTCACGTCTCAAAGACTCCAAGTAACTGATAATTAGAAATTGTTCACATGCATATAAAAGTTTACACAGACGAATTGTTCAAACGCTAAGAAATATAAAAGTTCAATGTCGATTATATGCTAGCGCCAACCAAGAGCGAGAGATGTGGCAAGTTCATCCCGAAAAGTATCCATGCATGTCGAACTCGCTTCCGGAGTAGATGTATCTGATGCATTTGCTAGGACGGCATCTCGTTTATAATGTTTCGGTATTGTAGGCATATAATTGGGATCACGATCAAAGTTTGCATCCTCACCGTTATGCTCACAAATGAAATTGTGGAGAACCATACAAGCGAAAACTATCATTTTTTCTTCCACATGGGGTATTTCTTTATTCTATATAGAATTTCCCACTTCATTTTCAATAAATCGAAAGATCTCTCAATCACGTTACGAATAGATGAATGCTTGCGATTGAACTTTTCTTTCGGGGTATTAGGTTCCATACTTCTATGCCACTCGTGCATATGATACCTCTCACCCTTGTATGGAGCAAGGTAACCGAGTGCCGATTAGGATACCCGCATCGACAACATAATATTTACCTGCAAATGATAAAAGAAATTAACATATTTTTATGGTTAATGGAATCAAATTGATTAGTGACAACTATTTACCTTGTGGAGGATGTGGAAAGAAGTCCTTGTCGACACTCAATGCATTGTATAGGACACTTGTGTCATGCATAGATCCAGGTTGGCCCGCTGACACATATGTGAATCTCATGTCAAAATCACAAACTGCTAATACATTTTGGGTGGGTATCCTTGTCTTTCCAATGTACCTCACTTGCTCATCAGGTGGAAGTGTCACACGAATATGTGTGCCATCTAATGCTCCAATGCAATCTTTGAAATATGGATAGGCTCGTTTGTCATTGTCGGTGTTTTAGACCGGCAACCTACTAAGGGGAGTACCCGAAGTAGATGAATGTGGCCTCGCCGAGATCGGTAACTCGAAGGAAGAGACACGTGGCACACGATTTAGACGAGGTTCGGGCCGCGAGGTGCGTAATACCCTACGCCCGGTATGCCGCGTAGCTCGGGATTGATTGGGTACGATTACAAGGTGGTGCAATTGTACGCCGTGAGATGAGATGATCGGAGAGAGGTCCCTACCTCGCCTTATATAGTCCGGAGGCGGGGTTACAAGTCGGAATAGGGAGAGAGTACTAGTCGAGTACGTCTAGGAGTCTTCCATACGGTGTGGGACATGTACGGCTTTCCTAACCGAGTACTTCTCCTCTCGTAGTCCTTGTGCTTCACGCCATCGTGTACCATGCAAGACAAGTCGGGTAGTCCCGTGGGCCCACCGAGTAGTCGGTCCCGGTACCCACCGAGGTAGTGGGCCTAGGGAGGTCCATACGACAAGCCCCCGAGTACTTTGTAGTCGAGAAGGATAGCTTCTTGACGGCCTTAACGAGTAGTCCTCAAGCGTCCCCGAGCACTACAAGTCAAAAGTCCTCAAGAGTAGTCGAAGCATCTCGAGGCCGGAATGTACTCCACCGATGTTTGAGCAATCTCGAAGTCTTCTCGAGTAGTCCCAAGCGTTCTCGAGTGCGCCCTTGAAGGTCTTCAAAAATGTCCGTATGGTCTTGAAGCCGAAGCGGATATGGAAGTGCGATTGCAAAATCGCACTCCATATGGAGTAGCCCCCGAGCCTTAGGTTGAGTTGTAGACTCGGGCCGAGGGTCCATCTCGAAGTTTTTGCAAGAATATCCCGAAAAATCCGAGAAAAAAACCGAAGGACACGTGGCACGGAGCCCCCGAGCCTTGAGTCGAGTACTTCCTCTCGAATTGAAGGGTCATCTTGTAGAATGTGTCCTGAGATGCTCCTGAGTCTTGTCGCTTCCCAGGTAGTCGAGTAGAGGTAGCCGAGCCCCCGAGGTGAGGCGCATTGACTAGTAGAATACGAAGAGTCACGCGCGGCCGCCGAGTCAGCCGAGCGCAAACTTATCCATCCGGCCGTTGGAGGGTCGTTTTGACTTATAAATAGAAGCCAAAACCCTTAGGGTTTTTCACCGTACGCAGTTGTAGCCATCCGAATAGGTCTTGGCCAAAAATCGCCATCGCCGCACGCCACCGCCGCCGAGTGAAGTGTAGATCTGAGTGCGCCACCGCTAAGAGCCACCAGAGTAGCCCCCGAGCGAATGTGCGTGAAGACGTCGTGCACTTGAAGGATGAAGCCCTCGTCGTCAAAGACCGCCAAAGCCGCCGGTGGGAAGAAGAGGGGCCGTGAGGAGGCCGCCGGATCTACCGCGAGGGACATCACCGCCGATGTCCCCCGTCGCGGCCGCATCCAAACCGCGAGTGGAAGAGGTCGAAGGTGAAGATCGAAGACTTGCTCGCCCCCGTCGAATAGTGGATTCCTCCGTGAGAAGGAGGTTGACATGTGGAGAGCCGCCGCCGGGGATCCGTACCCGATGGAGAAGAATGAAGATGAGATCCCAATGTTCGCGAAGCGCGTACTCTCCCTCCCGGCGAGCGACTTCTTCAAGGGGATCATGGGGTACTACGGCATCGAGTACCTCAACCTCAACCTCAACCCCAATGGTATTTTCCACACCGTCGTCTTCGTACATTTCTCGCGAAGCCTTTCTCGGGGATCAAGCCCAATTGGATTTTGTTCGGAAATTCTTCCGGTGAAGCCGCAACCAAGCGCCGGCAACCCGAGTGTAGTCGGAGGAGCCGGGATCCGGATGTGGGAGGACGCCGCCGAGCGCACTCTCTCGTACAAGCTCATAGACTCCAACCAAGACCGGAAGGCCAAGTGGTTCTACATCACGAACCACCATCCGGGCCGCCGAAGCCGAGCGGGAAGCGCCCAAGCACCGCCCGTGGTGGAACACGGAGCCGACGATGCGGAGGGGATCCGGCTCCCGCAGTTGTTGGCGCGGATCAAGGCGCTAAGGGAAGCCGGGCTGAGGGCCGAGCACGTGGCCTTCGCCTTCATGAAGCGCAGGGTGCAACCGCTGATGGCTCGCGACACCCTGGGGTTCGAGTACACTGGCGACGACGATACGTCGCGGATGCCTGGAGACGAAGTCGACGACGATGACATTGTCGACAGGTTGGCTCGGATCTTCAAGGACATGCCGCCGTACACGGCGTGCCCCGTACGGAGTACTCCGCACCGCGCCCACCAAAAGAGGTAAGTAGCCGCACCCACAGTCGAGTACCCATTACGCAAGAGTAGTCGAACTGACGAGTTGTTTCTTGCAGGATGACTTGAAGAAGTTTGTCTCCGAGCCACCGCCGCCCCCCCGAAGTCGAGATCCCAGAGGAGGGGAAGACCAAGGCCAAGGAGCGGCGCGAAGTCGGTGAAGGAGACGACACGGTTGTCGTGGAGGACACGTCCGATGAGGACGACGACGAAGAGACGCACGTAGGACCGCTTTCGCGGGCGGTCGAGGTTTAGCCGTCCCGGCTTACCTCACGTGCCTCTTGTTCGAGATCCGCCGGGCCAGCCCGGAGGCTAGTCCGGCCGCGCCGCCGCCGAGGCCGCGCAACCCAGCCCGCAAGCGCGTGGCGAAGAAGTTGAAGGCCTATGATACCACGCCCCAAGAGGTAAGCCATCTTGAGTAGTGTAGTCGAGTATTCGTGTCTCGAGTTGATGTGTTGACGACCGAGCTTCCTTGCTTGCGGGAGTTGCCGCTTACGCAGCCCGCCGATCGGGCGACGAAGGCGAGTGGGACATGGTGGGGGAAGCCGCTAGGAGTCGCGGCCCCGGCCCCCACCTGCCGAAGAACTTTTGGCGCGGATGGAGCGCCGGCCCCCGCTCGCTCGGGAGGGCGCGGAACCCGCTCGTTGCTACCGCGAAGAGGCGCGGAAGGGGCGGTAGCTGCGCGCAGGCGCGGGAGGAGGCGCTCGCCGAGGCAATGGTCGTAGAGGCGCAGAGGAGGCGCCCGCCGAGGCCGGGACCGGTGGACATCACCAAGATCCTCGGCGCCCCGACCGTGATGGTAATCCGGTCAAGCCCGTAAGTGTTGAATCTTCCGAGTAGCACTTAACGTGGTAGTCGAACTTGATTGACAACCAACTTGTGTACTGCAGAAATCGACGGATCTCTCCCGGGAGGGGGATGAACCCGCCGCGGCGGTGCGGAAGAGGAAGCCGCACCGCCACCGGGGAGTCCGCTCCCACCCCTCGGCGGAGCCCGAAGCGCCGGTCACCGAGGCCACGCCGCGCCGTGGCCGCATTGTTGAAGGTGAGTACTATGCTGAAGTCGAAGAACCTTAGAGTAGTCGTAGTCGCATGTTGATCGATACACTTGTCTTTTTGTCGACGAGTGCCGAGGCCGGAGGGAACGAGATCCCGTCGGCGGTGCTCGTGGGAGAACTTGACACCGAGAGACTCGGAGGGCTGCCGGAGGAGCCCCCGAGCCGATGGAGATGTCCGCCGGAGGAGCCGCCGCGACGACCGGAAGAGAAGAAGCCGCCATGCCGCCGAACCCGCTCCGGAGATGGTCGTTCGCTCCCCGAGATCCAAGACGTGGAGCCCATCCGCTCCGCACCAATGACGGAGAGCCGCCACGAGTAGTCGTGGCGGGATCGAGTTGTCGCGGACGACTTGGTCGATCCGGCAACGGTGGCTCGACATCCGGAGGCGATCCGCCAAGCCGAGCAATGGGTTGAAGGTGAGTAGCCGTAACTCTTGAGTAGTCAATCCTATAGCATTGAGTACCCATTTTGATGTGAATTGTCTGTGCAGGACGTCGCTGAGAGGTCCCGCCTGAAGTCGGAGATGCTTCAGGGGTACGACGATGCTGTGCTTCGGGCTGAGGCGCTGGAGGACCAACTTGTGAAGTCCCGAAGCACGCGGTCACCATGCGATCCAAGCTGGATACCGCCTTCGCCAAGTACCACAACGACATCCGGGAGATGCAGGGGAAGGGCGACGACTTGGTGCGGAAGAACAAGTCGCTCCGCAACAAGAACAAAGGTACACCACTTGTCTTGTGGAGTACTTGTTGGAGGTCGAGAGGTAGTCTAACCCGTTGTGCCTTGTTGTTTGTAGAGCTTGAGACTCGGGTAGAGCGATTGAAGACTTCGGAGACTGATCTGAAGAATCTCTTCTACCGGGAGCAGGAGGCCCGCCAGGTACTGGAGTTAGATTATAAGGAGCTTGCCTACGAGTGCGACAAGCACATGGAGCTCCGTATTGCATCCGATCGTGACCTCATCAACCGCTACAAATCATTGTAGAAGCCGACCGAGGATTGCGAGAAGTCGCGGGCCCAGCTCGAAGGAGCTTGAAGAAGCCGCACTCCCCATTGTGAGGCCGCCGGTGCCTCACCCCGGCGGTCCCAAGATAGCGCCACCGGTGGATCGACCGAAGGAAGCCCCCGGCCGCCGTCGGCCTACGTGAAGCATCTAGCGAAGTCGATCTCGAACCGGTGCTAGCCTTCATGAAGTCATACTTCCCGAAGGCTCTCGTAGATGTAGTCGTTGGTGGACCGGCCGCCAACCGCACCGACGAGCGCATGCGGAGCCGCCGGAGCAAATGGCGCCCATTGCGGAACAAGTCGCCGACAAGCTTAATCTCCGGTAGCCCCGTAATAGTTAGCTTGTAGTAGTAGATGTACGTAAACAATTGTAATTGTTTAAGTATTAATGAAGAAAAGTTTCCATCAATGAGTACTCGTAGTCGCGATCTCGCAGTGCGGAGTCCCATCGTGGAGTAGTCGCGAGTTGTCGTACTCGGCGGTAGTCCCGTTGAGGGAGGTAGACGAGCAGCGCTTGATGAACGATCAAACTTTATTACCGAAGAAGTACACCGGGTGGCCGGGGACGTAGTTACGCAGTAGTCGCCGGGACCGTGAGGTCGCCTACGGCTAAGTGGTGCTAGGGCGAGTAGCCGCTTACGCAAAGAGATCCGTAGGTAGCCGTATAGGCTAGATCTAGAGGTACATGGTCTCTCAATAGACCGGCCGCTAGAGTCCTTTGTCGCTCGTCGCGGCCCCGGATCCATAGGTAGCCGCATGGGTTGGATTCTAGAGAGGAGTAGTCCGGAGACCGATGCCTCGGACCGGAGGCCGCTTACGGCGAAGGAGTAGTCCGAGACTAATGCCTGGACCCCGAGGTCGCTTACGGCGGATGGGTCTTAATGTAGTCGTGTAGACTTGAGCTCCCGGGTAGTCGTGTAGACTAGGCGTAGAACCGACGAGCCGGTCGACGTTCCACGAGGTTTTGACGTCTTCGCCTTCAAGTGTCCGGAGGCGGTAGGAGCCCGGCCGGTCACCTTTGCGACCGTGAAGGGACCTTCCCGTGGGGAGCCGAGCTTGTGTAGTCCTTCCATGTTCTAGATACGACGGAGGACGAGATCGCCAACATTAAAGGAGCGTTCCTTGACGTTGCGGTCGTGGTAGCGTCGGATACCCTCCGGTACCTTGCCGATTGGACGAGGGCGGCGCAGCCGAGCTTCTTCGAGCCCGTCGATGTCAACTCGTCTACCGTTGTCTTCGGAGACGCCTCCGTCGTAATGTTCCACCGCTCGGTGAATCCCATATGACATCGGCGGGGAGGATTGCTTCGGAGCCGTAGACCAGAAGTAAGGAGATTGCCCCGTTGGCTTGGAAGGCCGAGTACGTAGCCCCCGCAGTGCGTTGGGTAGTTCCTTGATCCATTTGCATCCTTTAGATTTAGCGGTGTCGTGTAGCCGCTTCTTTAGAGCGTCGAGCACCATCCCGTTGGCGCGCTCGACTTGTCCGTTGGCCCGAGGATGGGCAACCGAGACATATCGGAAGTCGATCCTGCTCGTTCTCGCAGGACTCCCGCAACCGGTGGTTGTTGAAGTTGGAGCCCGTGTCCGTGATGATGCGGTGGGGTAGTCCGTAGCAATGCACGAGTTCATCCGGAAGTCGAGTACTCGTCGCCCTTGGGGCACGTGACCGGCTTGACCTCGATCCACTTCGTGAACTTGTCGATGGCCACCAATACTCGTTGAATCCACCGGCGTAGTTGGCGGTGGCCCAATCATGTCGAGCCCCCGGCAAGCGAAGGGCCGGGTTGGCGGTATGGTGACTAGCTTGTAGGCCGGGACGTGTTGTCGCTTGGCGAAGTATTGACATCCTTGGCACCTTCCGACGAGTTCTTCAAAGATCGCCCGCAGCCGTGGGGCCGCAGAAGGCTCGCCGGAAGGCCTTGATGACCGGCCGTACGAGAAGACGCGTGGTTGCCGCGACGCCCTTGTGGATCTCCTCCAAGATGTCCTTGCCTTCTTGTCCGCGGACGCACTTCATGAGTACTCCGAAGATGCGCCCCGCCCGTAAAGCTTGTCTCCGACGAGGACGTAGGACTTGGCGCGGCGGATGAGATGCTCGGCCAAGTTTTTGTCCGAAGGAACCTTCTGCTCGCTGAGGTAGTCGATGAAGGGTTGCCTCCCGGTCCGCGTTGATCATCATGACCTCCTGGCCAGCGGCGGATGCACTGGGACAGTGGTCGGTGGCGCCGACTCCGGGATGGATGGCGCGTGAAGCTCGTGGACGAAGACACCCGCTGGTACTTGAGCGCGAGTAGAACCAAGCTTCGACAGGACGTCCGCTGCAACGTTGTTGTCGCGGACGATGTGGTGGAACTCGAGACCGTAGAACTTGTTCTCGAGCTTGCGGACTTCTAGGAAGTAGGCGTCCATGTTCTCCTTGTTGCGGTCCCAGGACTTGTTGACTTGGTTGATGACCACTGCGGAGTCGCCGTAGACTAGTAGCCGCTTGATGCCCAGTGAAGCCGTGAGGCGGAGCCCGTGTAGGAGAGCTTCGTACTCGGCTTCGTTGTTTGAGACCTTCCAGAAGATCTGCAGGACGTACTTGAGTTGTTCGCCCATTGGAGAGATCAGGAGTACCCCTGCACCTGTGCCCTCTAGGTTGAGTGAGCCATCGAAGTACATCACCCAATGCTCTGGTCGCACGGTTGGAGTAGGTAGCTGATTCTCCCACCACTCTGCCATGAAGTCGACTAGAGCTTGCGACTTGATGGCTGTGCGTGGCTTGAAGTCGATGGTGAGGGCGCCGCATTCGACCGCCCACTTGGAGATTCTTCCAGTAGCATCTTGGTTCCGCAAGATGTCGCCGAGCGGGTAATCGGTGACGACGGAGATCGAGTACTCCCGGGAAGTAGTGTCATAACTCCCGTGAGGTGATGAGCACCGCGTACGAAGCTTCGCACGGCCGGTAGCATGCCTTGGACTCGACAAGCACCTCACCGACGAAGTAGACCGGGCGCCGGACCGGATAGGTGTGGCCGTCTTCCCCGCCGCTCGACGATGATGGCAGATCGACCACATGAGTAGTCGCGGCGAGGTAGAGCGAGAGTTGCTCGCCTTTACGAGGAGCCGTGAGGACCGGTGGCTTCGATAGGAAGTCCTTGAGCCGGGCAAGGGCTTTGTCCGCCTCGGGGTCCACACGAACTTCTCTTGATGCTTGAGTAGTTTGAAGAAGGGGAGCCCTCGTTCTCCAAGCTTCGAGATAAATCAGTTCGGGGCCGCCATGCACCCGGTCGCCTTCGGACGTCTTTGATACACGTGGGAGCTTTCATCTTTGGTGATGGCGGAGATCTTCTCGGGGTTGGCTTCGATGCCGCGTTGGGCGATGATGAAGCCGAGTAGTTTGCGGAAGGTACACCGAAGACGCACTTGTTCGGGTTGAGCTTCCGGCGGTACTCGTGCGGGGATGCGAAAGTCTCTTCAAGGTCGTCGATGAGGGTATCGGGAGTTTCGGTCTTGACGACCACGTCATCCACGTAGGCTTCGACGTTCTTATTGAGCCGCCTCTTGAAGCAGCCCGGATAGCTCGTTGATAGGTGGCGCCGGCGTTCTTCAACCCGAAAGACATGGTCGTGTAGCAAGACGCGCCAAAGGGGGTGATGAACGCGGTCTTCTCCCCGGTCTTCTTCCTTGATCGTGATCCGGTGGTACTCGGAGTAGCGATCGAGGAAGCGAGCAAGGTCGCGGCCCGCCGTGGAGTTGATGACTTGATCAATCCGCGGCAACCCGAAGGGGTCCTTGGGGCGGTGCTTGTTGAGATCGGTGTAGTCGACGCACATCCTCCACTCGTTCGAGTTCTTCTTGCGGACGAGGACGGGGTTGGCAAGCCACTCAGGATGGAAGACTTCTCTGATGAAGCCGGCGCGAGTAGTTTGGCGAGTTCCTTCTTGATGGCATCCCGTCTATCGTCGGCGAAACGTCGGAGGTGTTGTCCCTTGGGGGTGGCCTTAGGATCGACGTTGAGGCGCGTGCTCAATCAACTCCCCGGGCACTCCCGGCATGTTCGCCGGCTTCCACGCGAAGATGTCGCGGTTAGCCCGGAGCAAGTTGATGAGCGCTTCTTCCTATTTGGGGTCGAGGCCGGCCCCGATGGTGGTGGTCTTGCTGGAGTCGCCTGTCCCGAGGTCGATCTTCTTGACCAGAACCTCCTCAGCTGGCTGAGGCTTGTTGGCTTTGTCAGACTTCTCAGGGATGTCGAGTTCACTTGTAGCAAGCTTCTTCGACGCACCGAAGACCTCCATCATAGCATTGGGTACTTGATTCGTAGAGGCGATCTCCAAGGCTTTCGTATCGCAGTCGTGCGAGATCTTCAAGTCCCCTGGAGAGAGAGTACACTCGCCGGGCTTGGCATCTTGAGTACCAAGTAGGTGTAGTGGGGCACCGCCATGAACTTGGCGATGGCCGGTCTGCCGAGGATGGCATGGTAGGATGTTTCGAAGTCCGCGACCTCGAACTTGATGTACTCGGTACGATAGTTGTCTCGAGATTTTCCTGAAGGTAACTGGCAGGACCACTGAGCCCAGTGGGATTGCCGCGTTACCGGGGACGATGCCGTAGAAAGGCGTGTTGCTCTTGGTGAGCATGTGGGTGATGTCGAGTTTCATCTTCTTCAAGGTCTTGGTGAAAAGGACGTTGAGCCCGCTTCCACCGTCGATAAGGACCTTGTTGAGCTTGGAGTCCGCGACCACCGGCTTCAGGACGAGAGGGAACCGCCCGGTTCGGAGAAGCCGGTCCATTGATCCGCGCGGGAGAAGGTAATGGGTACCTCCGACAACCCGAGAGGGGTCGAGACCGCCGGTTCAATGCTCATGACTTCTCGACGGGTAGCCTTTTGCTCCCATCTCGCCGGGTAGTCCGCCGAAGAGGACGTTGACGGCCTTATCGGGTTCCCGGAAGTCACCGTTGTCTCCGTCGTTCTTCATCTTGCCTTTCTTGTTGTGACGGTGCGGTGGCTCTCGGAGTACTCTTGAGTGCTCGCCCGAGTTGGTAGCACCGGCTCGGTGGTGTGGTTGCCGTCCGGATGCCACGGGCACTTCTCCTTCGGCAAGTCTTTGAAGCCGCCGAGTTCTTCTTTGAGTTCTCCTTCGCGAGGCGCCGGATAGCCGCGACGGTGTTGTCCGGCTTGCGTTTGCGGTTGGGACCCGAGTAGTTATTGTTGTTGTTGCGACCGCCTTGTTCCCGTTGTTGCCGCCGCCGCCGCCCGTGTTCTCGCTTGTTCTTGCCACGGATGGCATCGTACTTGGCGTTGGCCTTGTCTTCTTCATCCGCCCGTGATGTGATCATGTCCTTGAGGTGGGGGATGGACTTGGGGCGGCGACGACCGAAGTCTTCAAAGGTGCGGTGGTGGTAGAGGCCGTCTTGGAAGAGGTCGATGACCTCCTTGCTCGGTGACGTCGACTATGGTAGCGCGCTTGTCGAAGAAGCGGCGCATGTACTTGCGGAGGGTCTCGCCTTATTCCTCGCTTAACCATGGCCGTGTCCATGCGAGTACCCGAGCGGCCCATGGCGCCCGCGAAGTTGCCGATGAACCGCTCCTTCGGTCGGTCCCACTTGTCGATCGAGTGCTTGTACACGGACTCGAGCCATGTGAGTGGGGCTTGGTCCAGGCAGAAGGGGAAGTAGAGGCACTTGGTGTCGTTGTTGCCGCCAGCGTTCTCAATGGAGAGGGCGTAGCACCTGAGCCACTGGATGGGGTCCTGCTTCGCGTCGTACTTGGTGATCCCCAAAGGCTTGAACTTGTCGGGGAGGAGCAAGTTGCGAAGTCGAGGTGAGAAGGCGGGGAAGCCGTCATTGTCGCCTGCAGTGGCTGACTTCTTCCGCCGCAGCTCTTCAATCTTCTGGCGGGCGTCGTAGCCGCCCTGTGAGGCTCCGGAGGCGTGGCTGTTCGCGTGGTCTCGACCGCCGCGACTGCCGCCGCCGCCGGCCCTCCTCGTTGGCTCCGTGGTTGGAGCTTCCGTCGTCGCCGCCGCCACCGTCGGGGTCACGGCCGCCGCCGCCGCGGGCGCGGTGAGGGACGACCTCGCGGTTGTCGTTACCACCCCGTGAGGGTCCGCCGGCGTTTGCACGAGTACGGTTGGGCCGAGCCGGGAGCTCGGCTCGAGTACGGTTGTGGCCGAGGCTCCGGCGCCGCGACTTGTAGCTTCGTTGTCACGGTTCCCGGCGGGAGGAGGCCGGTTGACCTCGTTGTCGACCCGCATGAAGTAAGCGTCTTCGGCCGAGCTTGGCAATGACTTCTCCCGGCGCGTATCCCCCGAGCCCGTCGTGCGATCGCCGTGATCGACATGAGGCATTGCTCGGGGGTAGTGTGTACTCGCTCTCGACCGCCTCGAGAGCTTCCGCGAGGTTGCGGATGGGGGAGGTTATCTCGGAGACGCCGGCGTCGTTCGTTGCGTTTCTCGTTACGCTCGCGCCGAGCGTCTCCGTTGGTGGCGGTCTCGTCCGGGTGCATCGGCGGACAGCTCGTTTGCGGAGATGTCTTCAAGGTACTTGTCTTGAGCCGTCCCTGAAGGTCCTGGCGTGTCGCCGGCAGCCATGAAGACTTGGAGATCAGGGGTGCCAAGACTGGACTCAGAGCTCGCCACCTCAGTTGGGGTGTACGAGTCAGCTCGGGCAAGTGGTGTTCCCTCCTGGAACGAGAGCGAGTCGAGGTAGGCAACGTAGCGTGAGTCTCCACTTATCAGGTCAGCGGGCTTGCGGTCCGTCCCAGAGAAGAATCTCCCGGCCAGGTGTGGACGTTATAACCAGCCAGAAGCTGGCCCTGATAAGGGACGCTTAGTAGTGTTGTCCTCGGACTCGGGATCCTCTGGGTCCGACCCGAAGTCGAACTCGTACGCGGAGTCCGAGTAGAAGCCGGAGAGGGGGTTGGAGTCCGAAGCGTGGCCGAGGGCGGTGTCGAGTCCGAGTTGTACTCGGGCACGTGCTCCTTGCCGGCCCGGCGCGAAGAGGGAGCCTCCGTGCGGGCCCTGCTGACGATGCAGGGGCCACGCGTGGAGCGCTCATGGGGTGGTGGGACTACATGCGATGGCTGAGTAGCCGGCTCGCATGCGATAGCCCACGGAGACGCCGAGCTCGAAGTCAGCGTGACGGTTGAAAAGCGAAATTTCGTCGAACTTGCTGGCGAGTTTGCCTGTGACAACTTCAGGAAGCGTCACGAAGCCAGTCTCCGGTTGGGCGGCATGGTGAGGCGGTGGCCGGAAGGATCCCGCGCCGTCGGCGCAGTGCGGACCCAAGCGCCGAAAACAAAGGTGTCGCCACGGTTGAAGGCGACCGTTGGCTTCAAGTAGACAGGAGCCGTCGAGTTCGCCATGTGATCTCGGGCGAGGTCCCCTACCCGGCGCGCCAGCTGTCGGTGTTTTAGCCGGCAACCTACTAAGGGGAGTACCCGAAGTAGATGAGTGTGGCCTCGCCGAGATCGGTAACTCGAAGGAAGAGACACGTGGCACACAATTTAGACGGGTTCGGCCGCGAGGTGCGTAATACCCTACGTCCTATATGCTGCGTAGCTCTGGATTGATTGGGTACGATTACAAGGTGGTGCAATTGTACGCCGTGAGACGAGATGATCGGGAGAGGGGTCCCCGCCTCGCCTTATATAGTTCGGGAGGCAGGGTTACAAGTCGGTTTAGGGAGAGAGTACTAGTCGAGTACGTCTAGGAGTCATCCATACAGTGCGGGACATGTACAGCTTCTTAACCGAGTACTTCTCTGTAGTCCTTGTGCTTCACGCCATCAGGTACCATGCAGCGCAAGTCGGGTAGTCCCAGGGGCCCACCGAGTAGTCGGTCCTGGTACCCACCGAGGTAGTGGGCCCAGGGAGGTCCGTACGACGTCATCACTTATCCTTTTATGGATTGTATGAAAATTTGGATCTTTTGGCCTAATGAAATCCTTTGCCATGCTCATCAAACTAAACAAAACCTCCTCAAATTTTCTACTAATAGTTTCACCGGAGTGCTTGAATCTATTTTGACTTCTGTCCGTTAGACTCATTCCCCGAACAAATGAATAACAAAATTCCTAGACTCTCAATAGTAGACATATGCAGTGATGAGGTCAACCCATACCTCTGAACCAATAACTTATGGAGGTCGGAAAAAATCTCTGGGCTCATGCGCAATTGCCTATGGCATTCTCCTGGAGTGTTGAATAGCTCCATCATATACCCCATTCCACTTGTTGTAGACGTCCTTGGAGGATTTTTTTAACAAACATGTCAACATATGTTTGTCCCAGCATAGCACCAGCATAGATCATTTAAAAAAATCCACATCCTCTTCATCAGTGTCAACATCATCATCATCGCTAGATAACTGCAACAAGTTGTGTACATGATATATATAAATAATTTATCGAAATAAAAAATAAGAAGTTTGTGCACATGACATAGAACAAATAATTAGACCACATGACATAGATAAACAACTTGTCCACATGACAAAAATAAACAACTTGTCCACATGACATAGATAAACAACTTGTCCACATGACAAAAATAAACAACTTGTCCACATGACAAAAAACAAAGGTTTACATGACTTCTTTTTAACATGATACCGGTACACTGAAAAACCCCTTTGATCACCTCATCATACCCCACATTATTCAAGTGTGTGTTTGGTCTATTTCCTTTCCTTTTTTGATCAGCAAACAGTTGGCAAACTAGGGTGGTATTGTCATCAGTCCAATCAATATAATCTCCTCCCTATACATGATTTATGACAGTCCAATGTAATATCTACAAACTTAAAAACCTATGAACAATGCAAAGAAATCGAATTATACCTCATCATCTCGGACCCTTTTGCTTGATGCGGCACGTCTCCTTCTCTGAGCACCGGAGGTATCTGATGCTTGAGACGCCAAAAACGCATCGCCGATGGATGGATCCGTTTCAAAACACTCGATCATGCCGCCGCCCGTGCCGTCTCCTTCGTTGCCTAGACCGGCGGTGCCGCCGGAGAGGCCGGCCGCGCCAATGCCATGGCCGACCGCGCCACCGGCCCGGGCGGCCGCGCTCCCCGCCATGGCCGGCCGAGCCCCTCCCACGGCCGCCGGCCGCGCCGCCGGCTCCGGACCGTGCCCCCGCCGCCGCTTGCGCCCCCGGCCGTGCCAACAACCGGGCCGGCGCCAAGGCCGCCGGCGCCCTTGGACAAAGGCCGGCCGGCGCACCCATGGCCGGGCCGCCGACCGAGCCCCTACCCGTGCGGCCGCCGGGCGCTAGCGCCCGGCCGAAAGCGCCCCCGGTCGGGGCGCCCGCCGCCGCAAGGGGTCGCTAGGCCGCCGGCGCCCAGCGCCCGGCCGGAACCGCCCCCCGGCCGGGCGCCGTCTCGCCGCAAGGGTGGCCGGGCCGCCGGCGCCTAGCGCCGGCCGAAGCGCCCCTGGCCAGGGCGACGTCCGCTGCAACCGTGGCGCCGACGGCCTCGTCGTCACCAAACTTGCCGGCTGCGTCAAATCCTTGCGAAAACGGAGCAAATGAGTCCTCCCAGACAGCGCCATGAGCCTCGTTTTGCTCCTCCTCTCCGGCGGCCGCCGCACCATTGCCATCCGAGGCATCTAGGGTTAGAGGAGGAGGACGGGAAAGACCAACTCGATGCCCGGAATTGAGAGGAGGAGGCGGCGGACGGCTCATCTCTGGCGTCTCCGGCGGTCCGGCTGGCTGGCGGAGGGAAGGGCGGCGGCGGCACTGTTCACGGAGGAGAGGAGGCGGCAGCACTGTTCACGGAGGAGAGAAAGGGTCGCGGCACTGTTCACGGGTCGCCTGGGAAAAAGAAACGAACCGGTACGCTTGTGTAATGGGTGGCAGTGGTGGGTAATTTCCACCCAACTCCACGAGTGAGTACAAAAAAATGCCTTCGCAGAGTACCCCTTGAGGCACTCCATGGATTTGGTGGAGTTGGGAGCTAGATCCATGGATTTGGTGGATCTGGAGTTTTTGGAGCTGGGGTGTTTGGCAGGAAAAAAATGGAGTGGAGCTGTTTTTGTGGATCTGGAGCTGCGTGGAGCTCTCCCAAACACCCCCTAAGGCTCCTGTAAGAGCCGGCTGCCCGCGCGTGCCGCCAGCTAGTGTGCTTGCATGGCATGGGGAACTAGCTCCCCACGCCTCGTAGCGGGGGGGATCCATGTGTCGGGATGGCGCCACGTTGCGTGGACTTCGTCCTGGTCGGAGACTGAAACTGCCCGTGCGAACAAGCAGGTTGTCGGAGGCGGAGACTTGTTGTGCGAGGTGGAGACTTGTCGAAGAAGCTTTCTCTAGTGGGAGACTTGTCGAGGAAGCTCCCAACTAGTCGGAAACAAGACGTCTTGCCAGTGATGGTCTTGACAGGGGTTCTCAGTCCTCCTTATCCCGAATCTTGGCCTTCACATCGTCAATGGTGTCAGAAGACTCCACCTCAAGAGTGATTATCTCACCGTCAAAGGGTGTCCTAATCTGGGCCCTCGTCAGTATGACATGCTGATAACTTATGTTTAACATTGATACCTCGCACCTTGCTGCGAGAATTATTTTTCAACAAAATTATAGGATGAGCTTTGAAAGTAGAAGACTCCACCTCAAGAGTGATTATCTCGCTGTCAAAGGCATCATTTTTGCACAAACGACATTATAAATGAAAATATGTTTATTTTATCGATAGAGAATTGCTCTTAAATTATTGATCCTTTATGTATTCTACTGTGTGAATTTTGTAACGTGGTACTCGCAAGACTTATAAATTGTATGCATGAATGTTGTTAGTCACAAAAAATTGACATGAGAAATAAATAGATAGTCCTGATGGATGGTGACGTGGCTCTGACGTGGATTGCTTGCATGTTGAGAGAAATGATTAGTGGGGTGCTTCCATATATTTACACTAGGTCATACCCACGCGAAGCTGCGGGAATTTCTACAAATTTTGAAAATAAAATTTGAAAGTAAAAATACTAAAGTAATTGCATCGCAATATTCGTTCATATTTTCTCTCTCTCTCTCTTCAATCACAACTTTGCCAGTAGGATTCCTGTGGAATTGGTACCTAGGAATAGTCATGTGCCCGCACCATTGCTTCCCCTACATTCCATTGCACTTGTCCTCCATGTGAGCAGAGAGCCACTTCTCCTCCTATTTCCCTCTTTTCTTTTCCTCCTGGAAAAAAATGGGCCCATGGAGATTTCCCATAACAGCACACCCTCCTTAGAAAATTCTCATCGGAACGCACAAAAAATAAAAGAAACAAAACCAACCCACTTATTTCCTTCCCTTTATCATGGCACAACCTAGCTTAGCTACAGGATGCTAGCCATAATCCTGAGAGAAAACAAATCATCATGCGAAGATTAAACGACATTAGAATATGTAGGTAATCGCACTGGACGAGCTCGTGGCTGCGAATTATTGTGGGGGAGGAAGACGGGAGAAAAAAGCCGATGGCGGTGCCCCGCCACGCTGGCGTGCCGGTGAGATAGGCTGGGGCTGGCGTGCCGCCGCCACCGCTGGCCCGGTGGCACCCGCGCGCCGCAGTGGCCGGGTGGCCTACCGCCGCCGCCACGCGGCTGCTGAGGTGGACGACGACAGCACAATGGGTATGAATGGATTCATGTGTTAGTGTTAGTTTGAGGCAAACTAACACAAAACTAACACAAAAGATTCATGCATATGTGTTATTTTGGTGTTAGTTTGGAGTAACACCAAAAAAACTAACACCTCCAAGAGGTGGTAATTGGTGTTAGTTTTGGTGGACCCCACTCAACTTTACTTCTTTTTCTCTCACCCTTTCCACAACCAATCCAACTTTACACTCTTTGGTGGACCTCCAATGATTGCAAAAGTAGCATGACATGTAAAGTAACACATGCATCCATGCATCTAAGGTGTTAGTTTGTAAGGTGTTAGTTGGGGTGAAAAAACTACCACTTACACTAACAGTAGCACCATGCATCCATTCATGGCCAATGTTGAATTTCTTTTCAAGGAATGTTGGAACATTTTCGAAAAAAATGTTGGTGAAATTATTTCGAAATATGTCGGATCCAACATTTTCTTAACAAGTGTTGGTGCAACTCTTCTAAAAAATGTTGGTTCAACTTTTCGATTAGAAAATGTTATAGCATTTTTGAATTGATAATTATGAGGTGAGATTGTTCAAGAATTATAATCAACAATTTAAGCTTTGGTGGGTTAGAAAGTTTCAAGTATTTTGTCAATACATTTCGGCAGCCATACAGAAGCCCCCACATATAATTCCAATTTTTGTCAATGCATGGAGCCCGGGGGCTCCTATATGGCTATTGGAAGGTGGATAAGTATTGCAACTTCCAGCCTACCAAAACTCATCTAACTTGCTAATACCAATCCGCCTCATAACTATCAATTAAAAAGTGAGTGTTCCAATATTTTGCAGAAACATTGGTTTCGTGAACTATTTATTGTCAACATTTTCAAAATGTTCCAACATGTTTTTGGTAAACATTTTTGGTTTGCCTCTTCTTCCTCTCGCGAAGGGCGGCGGGCGACGGCGCACCCGCCGGCGAGCTCGCGCACGCGATCGTGAGTCCACGACGGCTAGTGGCCCCATCCCGGTGGTGTAGAGGACCACAAGGGTCGGGCACGCCGGCGGGCGAGGCGATCGCGCCCGGACGCGCGCACGGCGGACCCCCGTGCGTGCGACGCGGCGGTGGCTAGCACGCGCGCAAGGCGGGGGCGGATGCGAGCGGTGGTGCAAGAAAGGCCGACGAGGGGCAACCGACGACGCGTGGAGGCCGGCGACGGCAGCCTCAGTTCCCTTGGCGGCGCGGGTGTCGGGGGCGGCATGGGTCACGAGGGGGTGGAGAGCAGTGGAGAGGTGAGAGTCTAAGGTTTCGATGAGATGGGGCGGCATGGTGTCACGGGAGGGTGGAGAGCAGTGGAGAGGTGAGAGTCTAAGGTTTCGATGGGATCCAAAAGATGCGGTTGTTTGCACGAATCTCAAACGTTCGGAAGATAGATTACGTGCAGCCCATCCCAATGGTCAGTGTTAACCGAAAAACGTTCTAATAGTAAAGCCCATTCCATCACCCTCCCAAGCATATCGGCCCAATACAATTGCTTGGCCCGTTATACCATCTTTTTTATTCATTTTTCTTCTGTAATTGATGTGTCGTTTTGAGCGTTTATTCCGTTGTGGAGAAGGCTTTGCTTTAGGCAAGGGAGGATGAGAGGTGCTTATCCTTCCCTATGCTTTTGAGAAAAGAGCAAAGAATTGTTAAGAGCAACTCTAACAGTTTGGCAAACCAACTTGACATTCATCTAATTTTGGCAAAACAAGAAAAATTAGCCTCCAACAATTTGGCAAACCAACTTGGCAAAAATAAAAACTTGACAAAACTCACCTCCCCACTATACGCGTGGGTATCGTGGTTGCCATCGACGTTTCCCTATACGTGGGAGGGTGAAAAAACAAATAAAGAATAGAGAATGATTCATTATGTAAGTTTTTCAAGAGGTGGAAGGGCATAAATATAATTTTGTTTCTCTTAGGATTCCCGATGTAAGTTAGATCATGGTTTGACAAGTGAATTATGCCAAAGTGTTGGAGATGAACTCTTTTTTGCTTGACATATCTTTTTAGAAGTTGACAAAACACAAGATTTGCCAACTACAGTGTGGCAAACTCTTGGAGGTGCTCTAATTTAGGTCTGATTCGACCCCAAATAAGTTGAAAATTACATCATATTAGTTGCATAAATATAATTTGTTTGGAGAAAGAAATACAACAATAATATAAATATTTCGCTTGAGGAAGTAATAAGATGAATGTTCCAACAAGTTTAATTTCATCTCTCAAGTCAACCAAATATCAAGGCGAATATGTTCCTTTTCATTGTCGAGAAACTCGACAGTCACGACATGAAGACGATTGTGCAGTTATTGAACTTGTAATAGACTTTTGCTCCAAGAACAAGAGTGTTAGTCACTGGCATACCTTGGGGGACAGGGCCATGCCCCCCTAGTTTGCAAATCTTCACTAAAAAGTTCGATTTTAATCAGATATTTGATATATTAGCACTGTTGATCTCTCTCAACGATAAAAAAATCATGACTACCATTGCCACGGGTTGACACTCACATTCACATATCCTAATCTTATCTCAAAAAGAAAATCTAAGGGACCCATCGAGCATGCGTGGAGCATGGTACCTTCCAAGTTCCATCTTCCCTTGGCGCTATAGATGGCCAGATGGGCCGCACGACACGACACGGCACTAACACGACTCAACATGAAACGAATGTGCACGACACGGATGGACACGATCCACCATTCGTGTCGTGTCGTGCCAACACGTCGTGCCGGTTCCTCGACCCATACACGACATGTGGCCTACTTAGTTGTGTCGTGCCGGCACGACGGCACGGCCAACACGGCTAGCACGGCGTGCTAGCGCCAACACGGGGACTAGCAGCGAGCCAGCGGCGAGCGAGACAGGAGGGGGAGAAGTAAATCGAGCGAATCAAGAAATTCATCACAAAACCAAATCGCATACAGTGATACACACAAATCACAAAACAAAAATTCCGGCCACAGTGCCCGGCGGCGCCCCATCGCGCCCGGCGGCGGATGCCGAGCCGGGGAACCCGCCTCCCGACCGCGCCGGCGGCGCATGGCCATCTCCCCGCCGCGCCGAGAGGGCCTCACGCGGGAGGGCCGCCGGCGGGAGGGCGCGGACGCCGGGGAGGGCAACCGACCGGAGGCCACGTTCGCCGGAGGAGGTGCGGCGGGAGGGAGCGGCGCCCCACGGACGGCGGGGAAGGAGCGACGGGGAGGGGCGCTGCCGGTTGCGGGTGCGGGATGGGGAGAATGGGAGGGGTGTGGGGATTAGGGTTTGCTACTATATATACATAGGACTAATGGGCCGGCCGGGTTAATGGGCTGCACAGGCCGGTGTTTGGATGGGCTGCTTTCGTGTTTCAATGGGTCGCTATCGTGTTTAAATAGGTCGCCTTTTCGTGTCGTGTTCTTGCTGGCACTGCGTACTGAGATCGTGGCCCAAACACGACCCATCATCGTGTCGTGCCGGCACTGACACTACGTCCATCGTGTCGTACCCGTGTTCGTGTCGTGTTGTTTAGTGTCGTGCGTCGTGTCGTCCGTCGTGTCTAGCCCATCTGGACATCTATACTTGGCGCCGATGCATCACTCGTGACGTCACCAAGGCTCGATCCAAATGGATCCCCCAGAAATGCATTACCGTTGGTATAAGCGATCGTAGAGCTTATCAAAATAGTCTTGCATGCCACACTTAGAAGTTTTCAAATTTTTTTGAAACTTTGCACACCAATAGTACTGAACTAGATGTACATAGTCCCAAAATTTGAGATTCAAACAACTTTTTGTAAAAATACATATGAAAAAACAATTATCATGAAATTTGTTTTTCATATGAATTTTAGCAAAAGTTGATTGATTCTCAAATTTTTGGGAAATGCACATCTAGTTTGGCAATATTGGTATGCAAAGTTTAAAAAAATAAAATTTCAAAGTACGAGATGTCAGTTAGAGCATCTCCAAGAGTTTGCCAAAATTTACTTCACAAATCCTGTGTTTTGCCAACTTCTAAAAAAGCTATGCAAAGTAAAAAAAGAATTCATCTCCAATAGTTTGACTAATTCACTTGCCAAATCCGGATCTAATTTACATCGGGAATCCCGAGAGAAACAAAATTATGTATGTGCCCTTCCACCTTGTTGAAAAACTTACATCATGAATCCTTCTCTATTCTTTATTTTTCTTGTTTTGCCAAAATTATATGGATGCCAAATCGGTTTGTAAAACTGTTGGAGTTGCTGCATTTTCATTCCGGATCCCCCTTCGCTTTCTCCCCAAGCACTCGGCGATGTCAAACGCCATCCAGAAGCTTAATCACAGTTTAACTGCACCGCGTCCCCCGCTAATATAACCACCCCACGTGGAACAGTACCCGTATATAGCGACACCCCAGAGCCCGCCTCCACACCTCCGCCCCAAGCAACGCGGCGCGAAGGTTACCATCATCGGCGCCGCCGCCTTGAATCCCTGATCAGGCGCCGCCGAGAGCACCCACAGGCGGGGATCCACAGGTCACCACCCGCCCGACATGGACGCGACCCAGCAGCTCCTCCTCGGCGCGCTCCTCTTCGTTCTCCCCGCCGCGCTCCTCCTCGTCTGCGCGCGGGGGAAGCGCCCGCGCCTCCCGCCAGGCCCGCCGTCCCTGCCGCTGCTCGGCAGCGTGGTGTGGCTCACCAACTCGCCCGCCGAGATCGAGCCCCTGCTGCGGCGCCTCTTCGACCGGCACGGCCCCGTCGTGGCGCTCCGCGTCGGGCCGCGCCTCTCCGTTTTCGTCGCCGACCGCCGCCTCGCCCACGCGGCGCTCGTCGAGCGCGGCGCCGCGCTGGCGGACCGCCCGGCGCTCGCGTCCGTCAGGCTCCTCGGCGAGAACGACAACACCATCACCCGCGCCAGCTACGGGCCCGTGTGGCGCCTCCTGCGCCGCAACCTCGTCGCCGAGACGCTGCACCCGTCGCGGGTGAAGCTGTTCGCGCCGGCCCGCGCCTGGGTCCGCCGCGTTCTAGTCGACAAGCTCGGGGTGGCCGCGCCCGACGCGGCGCCGCCCCGCGTCGTGGAGACGTTCCAGTACGCCATGTTCTGCCTCCTGGTGCTCATGTGCTTCGGCGAGCGCCTAGACGAGCCCGCGGTGCGCGCGATCGCCTCCGCGCAGCGGGAGTCGCTCATCTACATCTCCAGGAACATGACCGTCTTCGCCTTCTTCCCGGCGGTCACCAAGCACCTCTTCCGCGCCCGGCTCGACAAGGCGCGAGCGCTGCGTCAGCGCATCAAGGAGCTCTACCTGCCGCTCATCAACGCGCGGCGCGAGTACAAGAAGCGGGGCGGCGAGCCGAGGAAGGAAACCACGTTCGAGCACTCGTACGTGGACACCCTGCTCGACATCAAGCTCCACGAGGACGGCGATCGGCCGCTCACTGACGATGAGATCATCCTCCTCTGCTCCGAGTTCCTCAACGCCGGGACGGACACCACCTCCACCGGGCTGCAGTGGATCATGGCGGAGGTTGTCAAGAACCCATCCATCCAGAAGAAACTCTACGACGAGATCAAAGCCGCCACCGACGACGACAAGGAAGAGGTCTCCGAGGAGGATGTCCACAAGATGCCGTACCTCAAGGCGGTGATCCTCGAGGGCCTCCGGAAGCACCCGCCGGGTCACTTCGTGCTGCCACACAAGGCGGCCGAGGACATGGAGATCGGCGGGTACCTTATCCCCAAGGGCACCACAGTGAACTTCATGGTGGCCGAGATGGGCCGGGACGAGCGGGAGTGGAAGAACCCGATGGAGTTCTCGCCCGAGCGGTTCCTCGCCGGCGGCGACGGCGAGGGCGTGGACGTGACGGGCACCAAGGAGATCAGGATGATGCCGTTCGGCGTGGGCCGGAGGATCTGCGCGGGGCTCGGCATCGCCATGCTGCACCTGGAGTACTTCGTTGCCAACATGGTGCGGGAGTTCGAGTGGCAGGAGGTGCCCGGCGAGGAGGTGGACTTCGCCGAGAAGAACGAGTTCACCACCGTCATGAAGAAGCCGCTACGCCCACGCCTTGTGCCCAGGAGGACTCAGAGTTCGAGTGCCCACTAGCTAATCTAGAATTTACTAGCAGAGTGATTCTATAGTTTCTTGTTTTGTTATGTAAAAAGTGATGAAGAATACTAGGTACTCGATAATGGCTGTCAAGAATTACGGTTCTTCAATAACCGGCAGGGAGATTCTAATCTTTGTAGCTTGGTTTAATCTCCATGTCGATGTTGATTGTGGATGATTTCCGGGATGATGAAAATCTCCAGGATAACTGAATTGTTGCTGCATGTAGCTTCAGAGTTCAGAACTTCAGATGCTCTTGATTCACAATCTCCATGTTGAGCAGGCAGAAGTTTTGCAGCAGCTGCTTTCCGTCATAGCGAAGCGTGCAGATGATTTGTCAATGGTAGAAAAAACAATCAGTCTCGATCCGTCGCTGTATGTATCGTCGACAACGACAAGAAGGCTCGATCTCGCGCGGAGCATTGAAAGTGTGTTGGCTGAAAGTTACATACGGCATGGGCTGGGGGGCAGGAGCTGCCTGGAAGCTAGCGGACGGCGCGGTGCGGGCGGCAACCCCTAAAGCGTGACGCCGGAAGAGGAAGACGGAGGAGACTAGGGGAGAGGTCTTCTCTTCGCGCTGTCCGCGGGATGCTGGCAAGGCTGCGCGGCTACAAGCCGTCCACCGTTGCTCCCGCGCTCGAGCGAGAGCCGGGAAGGAGACGGAAGAAAAGGGAAACGACCAAGTCGGTCGGATCGGATGGGATGGATACATCGAGGAGGAGGATGGGTGATCGAGACATGTACTGATGCGGTTTTGGCTTCACACCGGAATGAACGTACGTGTACGCGCGCACACAGTGGATGACGTGTGGGCGCACGCACGCACGACACGACGACTCGTCCCGGTTTTGGATAGTAAACAGCTTGTTGGGCCTGTCCTACTTGGTAAACATTTCGGAGGCCCATTCAGTTTGGGCCACTGGCCCGCACGACTTGCTTCGAAAAGAAAGTTGTTTCCTCCTTCACTTATTGCTGAAGTTTCCTAAAAAACAAAAACTTATTGCTGAAGTCTAATTTTCATTCCTCGTCCACGAAATTAAGTACTCCCTCCATCCTTAAAAAATGATATTTTACAATTGTCTTAACTCAAAATTTGACTTAAAACTTTACTGCTCCCTCCATATTGGTATTAGATGATGTTTTGGGCAAGGTTTGAGTCAAACATTAGGAATATAAATCATGGATAACTTTTAAGTTATTGAGTTTGGAAATGTGAAAATCATATCAATAGATTTGTCTTGAAAAATGTTTTCATAATAATATACATATATAACTTTTCAATACATATTATTATAAAAAACAGAAGTCAAAGTTGTACTTTGGAGACCGGTGTCGCTTGGGGGTCCGAAAAATCGGATAGAGTCCCCGAACACAAGATTCTCGAACAAGAGTTGCGAAAGGAAGACAAAGAATCTTCGAAAGCCCGTACTTGCCACAAAAGTTGCGAACCCCTTTACACGTGCTCTTGCACCCCTTTTATAGGGAGGACTTTTTACATCCCGAAAATACCCTCAAATCTAGGGAATATTCCTAGTGTGAACATCTACATAAATGTCTTTTACATCTCGTGATTTGCGGGGCTGATTTCATACATTTACAAGTCTGCCCTGTGGACGGTTCACACGTCAAACCGACTTTTTGAGGTAGCGTCTTTGACTTGGCTTCTTTCGATTTCCGAACTCTCATTCGTGACTCCCGAATTTCGGGGATCTCAACGCATAATTTCGTAGGTCCGTGATTCCGCAGCTTTGCCGGTTCATGATTCCGGATTTCTACGACTTCCCGATTCTAGACTTCCGTGATTTCCGATTCCGGACTTCCACGATTTCCGCGATTCCGGACTTCCGCGAGAATCGTACATCCCGAAACAGTTTGAAAGTTCGAATACAAGGGCCTAGTTCGGCCATTATTTTCATGTTTGTTCAAAACTTATGAAACATCCGAGACTCGTTAGGACTCTTCATTTCACCCTTTTTTCATAAATACGAACCTTTTTCCCACAAATTTTGTTTCGCGAACTGTTTCATGAATTTCGATAATCCGACATTTCGAGGGTGACGGGGTTTTACCGAGTTCCCCAATAGTCATTGTCCTAAACATCATCCAATACTAGTATGGAGGGAGTACTCCATGACCATTTGTTCCCTTCGTTTCATATTACTTGTCATTTTGACTTTTCTCGACACATTTATTTTGTTATGTATCTAGACATAGTATATATCTAATTGTATAGCAAAAGAAATGTATCTAGAAAAAAACTACAAGTAATATGAAACGTATGAGTACCTTGAAAAGGGGGGCAATTTTTGCCCCCACATTGAGCCACGTCATCAACAAAACGAGAGTCATCGGATCGCGCGTCGATGACTCGGATCATCCCCATGCCACAAATATTGTACATAAAGCGGGACCCACAATATGTAGGTGGGACCCACATGGATTCACGAGTTGTTTGTGTGGGGCCCACACATTTTGGTTTGTGGGGCCCACAATTCTGTTGTGGTATTCATGGTTAAAAATTTATTTTTTCTCATTGTGTAAGCAAAAAAGACCTTAACAATGATTTTTTTAATTATGTATTCCTAATTTCATTTATAAATTATATTATTCCATATTTCTCTCAAATTTTGTTCAATTACAAACAACTTTATGTTCTAACTTCTTAAAAGCAGTGCTCTCATAACTATATATTTGCATAACTTGTATATATAATATTTTATAAACATCTTATTTATTTTATTTACATCCTATTCATGTGGGACCCACAATATGTTTATGTGGGACCCACGTGGATTCATGAGATATTCGTGTGGGACCCACATCAGGTGGGACCCACACATTTTGGTTTGTGAGGCTCAGAATTCTATTGCGGGATTCATGGTTAAAAATTTATGTTTTCTCATTGTGTAAGCAGAAAAGACCTTAACAATGACTTTTAAAATTATGTATTCCTAATTTCATTTATAAATTATATTATTCCATATTTTCTCTCAAATTTTGTTGAGTTACAAACAACTTCTTAAAAACAGTGCTCTCAAGACTATATATTTGCATAAATTATATATAATATTTTGCAAAAAATTTTATTTATTTTATTTACATAAAGTTATGATGTAAATCATTATGACCGGCGCGGTGTAGCGTGTGCATCAGCCTATGTAGTATGTAATCCAGCCATCACTCAGGTAATTTTACAAAGACCCCCTCGACCTTTGTGAAAATAGTATTCGATCAAACCACCTCTCAGGTTTTGTGGAAAACCCATCGAGTTTTGAAGGAATGCCAACAGATCTGCCACTTTTACAAAGTCACCCTAAAAATTTATCAAAATTAATAAGTAGTCCAGCCCACAAAGATAATTTTGTGGAAACCCCTCAAACTTTGCAAAAATATATTAATTTTCATTCCAACTGACTCTCAGACAACTTTATGAAAACCGCTAGAGCTTTTAAGGAATGCCAAGATGACTGCCAATTATATAAAACCCACTCAAACTTTATCAAAAATAAATAGTAGTCCAACCACTGCTCCAACATTTAAATTAAGATCCCTTAATTTTTTATAAAAACTAATATTTCTTTAAGCCACCTTTCAGAAATTTTGATGACATCTACCTTGATCAAGTCACCTCTCATGTAATTTTATTATAATAATTAACTCATGATCCATGCTTCTCCAACAAACTTGAACTTTACAGAAACTAATACATGGCACATGGTCCACGAAATTTTGTGGAAAAGACCATAAACTTTCTACAAATCTAACCACAACTAGAAAATTTTGCATAAAAAAGTCTCCTAACTCTATCATAACGAATCCACGGTCCCTTCTTTTTAAGAAAGAAATACTGTAAACTCTTAAGGAATTGATTCACAACCTAAAATCATGAAAAATATCCACAACCTTCCTACCCATCGATGGGGCTACGTGTCATGACGCGGTACCCTTGTGCCGGGTCTTTCAAGTTTTTTTACAACTATGGGGCTATATTCAGCAACAAACAATTCCGATTATTTGGGCTCGACCCACCTCCCACAAAAATACCCCACACACAAAACCCGCTCCGACATGAACACGGCCAGCCCAGATCAATGTGGGCCTACGACATGGCGGCCCGTTGTTTGATGAGCCTCTGGGTCGGCCTGTTGAACGACCTTCTTGACTTGACTTTCTGTCTGTCTTGACTCTACGTAATCGGCTCGTGCGCGGCACGTGAAACAACCCTTTGATGCCGGACTGCTGGTACTGCGACCGAGATGAGGCTGCCACTGTACTCCTACATCGGATTGGGACGCCACTGTACGTGTCGGGTGCGGCATTCCCAGCGGGGGGCTTCCGAGGCAGTGCACGCCCTCTCCACTCTCCTGGTGCACTGCAACGAGCCAATGATTACTGGTACTGGTACCAGGGCCTCGGCCCAGGATCGCGACACGTGCCCCCCATGCGTTACGTCATCCACGCCGCATGGCCGGATGCCCGGATCCCTGCGTGGACAAGGACAAAGCCGTAGGCCGTGGCAGTGCCTGTAAAGATGTCACAGGGGTTAAAGAAACGCGACGCCGTCGTCCCGGTTCTGAAAAGTTGCACCGCGCTCGCTGTAAAGCAATCGCCTCATTTGTTTTTTTACAAAATTTTGGCCTAGGAAAACACGTGCCGACCTCTGCAGACTAGGCAAAAAAGAAATTAAGATTTACCAGCCCCGCACGACGCCACGCTGATTGGGCGGAATAGGATAAGGGAGCAACAGGAGTGCCCGCACTTGCGCTACTCCAAGCAACAGTGGCGTTCATGACATCACGCCCCCCCGCTGTCTCCTTGAAAAAGGAGAGAATGCGATGATGCACCAATCGATCTTGGCGCAGCTCAACCCGTGCCCAATATCCAGTCGACACATGCCCACTCTCATCGATCGAGCCATCAAACAGACACGCTGCAGAACCTCAATCCGAAAACCCAGATCGGAGCAGATGCTAAAGCGGAAAGGTGAAGCCAAAGCAAAGCAAAGCGAGGCGGCGGGCGGGGCGGAACGCAAAGGCGCGCGCCCTTTTTCAGCTCGGTCGCGCAGCAGCAGCAGCAGCCTTGCGCGCCGTGGCCACCATGTGGGGGCATCGATGCCGCCGTTGCGGTTGCCGACTTGCTGCTTGCATGCAGGGTGCTCCGCCCGCTGGCGCTGGTGGGACATCGTCGTCGCCTGCTCGCCGAGCCCGCGCGCGGGGGGGCGTCGTCGTAGCAGCGGCAGCCGCGGCTGCTGTAAAGCGCGGCACGCCGGCGCGGGCCGGCCGGCCACATGGGCGGAGGCCGGAGGGGAGGGAGCGCGGGCGCGGCAACGGCATGGCATGGCAGGGCATCATTGACACGGGGGCAGGGCCTACCGGCTGCTGGATGGCCGAGATGGCGCTGGCGGCGATGATTGGGTGAGGAGAGCCCCGGTTGCCTTTGGTTGGCCCGGGGAGTTATCATGCATGGGCGCTCGTATTTTTTTTGCTACGTTTGGTGCTTGTACAGCTTTCGTACACCCATAATACTCGTGGTCTGGCACGTTCTTTTTTCTTATATTTCTTGCATCAGTTTTCCAGAAACGTAACGGCCCTGATCCTGTTATCCGTTGGAGACTCCGATCCGCGGCGCAGGCACAGGCGCAACAACGCAACGAGCTGCTGCTGAAAGTGCCACACGGATTGCGAACCGGTGCGCATACGGACATACGGGCACCCATAGAGTATAGGGCTCGCGCGCATTATGAGAGGAAGTGGTTAGGTACGTGCCAATCAATCGTCCTCGCTCGCTGCTGCTCCCTTGCCGCGCACATTCTTCTCCCATGCCTAGGTCGACGGGACCATGCAAATGGATATGTGCTGCGGCAGGGCAGGTCGCCGCTCCCAAGATCCAGGAGCAACTCCGGAAAACCCCTATCCCACTACCAACTCGAAAAGTAGGGGCCGAAGTAAAAAAAAACTCACTCCAGCAGGCCTCTTACTCGGGCACCTATTCTTGGGAGGCACCCAAATACCCCCTTCCACCCCCATCTCCTGCGGGTGTTGTAGGGGCTCCCTACTCGGCGGTTTCTCCTCCCGCGCCCCTCGCCTTCCTCCCGTGACCCGTACATCGCGCGCCTTTCTCCCGTGACCCGCACGCCGCCTCTCCTCTCAACCGTGCGGCGAGCCGGCGACCGACGGCCACCCTCCCCCGCTCTCCCTCCCCACCTGTGCTCCTTGTTGCTCTCCTCGGTTCGTCTTCATCGAACCCTAGGTTGTGCCGCCCGAGATTCGTCACCCTCCGCGCGTTGCCCCCTCCTCGCGCTGCCTCCAAGCTAGCGAGGGCGATGCATCATCTCCGGATTCGGCCCCTGAGCACTCGAATCAGCGGGAATCGAGGGGGAATCGAGCGGTCGCACCTCTCCGCTGGCCGCCCTAGGCTCGACGCCACACCCACCGTCTCTAGCCGTCGGTGCCCGACGCGACGCCTGCTGTCTTCGGTCGCCTAGTCCCGACGCAGATGCCTCGTCCTCGCCGCCCTGTCGGCGCCGCCGTGGCCCCATCTGCCGAGCTCCTCCAGTCTGCCATCCCCAATGTGAGATTTTTTCCTCATGTTTGCATTGGTCGTTTTCCAATATCATTGAGAATGTGGGTTGACTGCATGTATGTCCTGTGCATATTGGTTGTAATTTTCATCGAGCAATATATGTCCTGTGCATATTGGATCCTTGCCAGAAGAAACAAATCCAAAGGAAATTCCTGTCCGATTTCTTTTGCATTGTAGACATACACAAGCGTGTATCACACAAATTCATAAAACCCATAGCCTGAAATTTACACATCAGGCAGAATGCGTTGTTACTTTGGCTATCTGCAAGTTCTTTTTTTGAAACTAGTGTTCATAGTGTTCAGAGCTCATATTAGCATGATGAAATAAAAGTACTGGGTTCACCTCTTCAATTTTTCTTGCTCTGGTTTTATAATTTAACGTTTATGTATGATAGAAGCATGAAAAGTTGTGCATTTATTTGGCTGCAATCTCATGAAAGAAAGAGCAAGTTGTGCATTTATTTTTATTATAATTCCTCTAAGAAAAGTCAATATAATGTTTGGCAAATTTCCCATGAAGGTCCTGCCATTGTTTGTGACATCCATGTGATAGCTAATGAAAATTAAACCATCTGCTTAATTGACAATCATGTCAGTGCAGTAATTGGATAGGGACAAAGAACCTGAATGCTGGCTGTTAACACCAAAATTTGGTAAGGAGACTGACTTGTGGGTCCAGCTCGGTGAGGAATCCGTCCGATGGAAGGAAGGTTTCTTTAGATGCATTCGGCAGAGAAATCCGCGGTCGGCTATCTGCTTCCGTTCGGCAAGAGAACAGTTGAGCTGATTTTGCGGGATTGTACGGTGACGTGGCTCAAGCAGGAAGGACGAATGGATAGATAAGCAATCAAGCTTAGAGATAAATTAGGTATCGAATCCATTCGAGGTCGTGCTTGGCAGGGTATAAATATGAGCCCTGAATGTATGTAACAGATATACAATAATTCTCAATACGAACCGGCTTTACGCCAAACCCTAGAGTCCATTTGTCGTGTCGTCGAGTTCTTCGAGAGGGTTCATCGATCCGTCGACCTCCGTGAGTACCGGCAACCTTGTATCATGTCTAGTATCATGCGGTGGATTTAGATCTGATGCAAGTAGTCTTGTTACCATGCTTCGTGTCATGCGGTAGATTCAAGCTTGGTTCAAGAGGGTTTCTTGTTAGGTCATGAGCCATGCGATAGGCTAAGATCTAGCTTGAAGATAGTTATCAGCTCTATTGGATTTTGGCAAGATCCAATAGATTCATTAAGTTACCCCGTGTTGCTTTGAATTTTCGCTTTATGTTTAAATTCATGTAACACCTTTTTGCCCAATCTAGATGGGTTTGGATCGGCTTTATATCTTTTGGTGATCCTTATGCGAGTCAAATTTGATCCTTTGGTTATTTTAACACGTGGATCACGTGCTCTTCGATAGCCGAAACCGAATCGATCTAGGTTGTTACGTGTTGCAGGTTCAAGCTTGCTCACGTTGGCATAAATCTTGCTCACGGTCTCCAAAGTACAACTTTGACTTCTTATTTTTATAAAAATATTTGTTAAAAACTAACATATGTATACTTTTATGAAAGTATGTTGCGAGACAAATCTATTCATGTAGTTTTCACATTTCCAAACTCAATGACTTAAAAGTTATTCATGATTTATATTCCCAATGTTTGACTCAAATCATGTCCAAAACGACTTCATTTACCAAACCGGAGGGAGTACATGTTTATGCTCGCGTTTTACTTTATTTATTTATTTAACGTTGATCATCGCGGGCATCGGTCATGGTCTCGCGCACGTGCACCTCTGTCCAAACAAAGACCGATCGCCGTCATGCTTACGTCGTCCATTCGGCTATGTTACTTTTCCTTTTTAAAGCTCCCGAATGGCTTTTAGTTTATTGGCAGATAGCTTTATATAGCTATGTGTCATCCCATCTGGCTTTGTAGCCGTAAATATGGAACTGTCTGGTACCGCCCGGCAAGTTCCAAGCTTTGGTATTTAACTACTTTGTCTTTTGTTAATTTTCAGGGAAAACTGACTGGCACGTCTTGTGATTCTTTGCACGTGTGAAGCTTGACTTGTTCGGCTTCTTTGTGTGCTTGGCGCTAGGTGCACATTTTGCGTCAACACACTTTTTGGCACGCCCGGTGGGACCACGGCCGAAAATCAAGATGCACGACATCGGGGATATCATGGATGTCAACATTGAAGACCTCTCTCTCGAACAACGGCGGCGGCTCCGGGACGCGCGTGGACCAATTCCCGGCGAGAGTGTATCTTTGTCCTTCAAGAAGAACGGGAGTGGCATCCCGTACACGAAAAATGAGATGCCCGGGGTATTGTTGCCGGGGGGAGAGCGACGCCACGACCCGGCGGGGAGAGGGAGGAATGCATACGGGCGTTCGAGATGCGCGGACCACGTCTTGAGCGAGCACCACGGAGCTTTCCTTGGTGCGTTCAAACAAATGATGGTGGCTGTCTTCGGTCCAGGCATGGAGCAGGCATTCAGCAAGGCACCCATTCAAGGGGGCACCGTGGAGTTGGGCGAATCCAGTTTTCAACAGCCATTGCGAGCCGGCCCGGCCCGGCCCGTCTCCTTAGAGCGCTGGGAGTCAAGCTTTCCAGCCTCCTCCACAAGGTGCTGGGGGTCGGCCGATCCGGCCCCCCACCGCAAGCCGCGGGGAGGGCGACCGGTCCGGCCACCACCGCGGGGCGGCACGGGTCGGCCCGTGCAACGGCCGAACCCGTGCCGGCCCACGTACGGGGAGTTGGCATTCGGCTCGCGGGGGCCCCGCTTGCTTCGGCCACGGGATTGCTCCGGCAAGCAGCGGCTACGAGAGGAATCTATACGGCGGAGGCTACCACGAGGTGGGGAACTACGGAGCCATCGACGCTCTCCCGAATCCGGGTTACGGACGGGCTGCGGCACGCGGGGAGGACGACATCCTGGCGAAGAAGATGGCCGATTTGATGCAGAATCAATTCGGCCTCAAACCAAAAATGCAAGGACCTACCTACATGCCACCGTTCCCGGAGTGGTACTACAACGTGATCCTTCCGCCAAGGGTAAAACCTTCGACGGAATTCACAAAGTTTTCCGGGCAGGACGACACGAGCACGGTGGAGCACATTGCTTGCTACCTAATGCAGCTTGGAGAGTGTCGTATGGACCTCCCTGGGCCCACTACCTCGGTGGGTACCAGGACCGACTACTCGGTGGGCCCCTGGGACTACCCGGCTTGCGCTACACGGCACCTGAAGGCGTGGAGCACAAGGACAGCAAAGGAGTAGTACTCGGATAGGACTGCGTACACGTTCCGCGCCGTATAGAGGTCTCCTAGACGTACTCGGCTAGTACTTCTTCCCTACTCCGAGCTTGTAACCACCGCCTCCCGGACTATATAAGGCGAGCGAGGGGACCGATCTCTAGCATCCAATCTCAATCCCCTACAACCCACGGCGCACTATTGCACCATCGTGTAACCGTGTCCTATCAATCCCGAGCTACGCGGCATACGGGACGTAGGGTATTACGCACCTCGCGGCCGAACTTTGTCTAAATTGTGTGCCACGTGTCTCTTCCTTCGAGTTACCGATCTCGGCGAGTCACATTCATCTACTTCGGGTACTCCCCGTAGTAGGTTGCCGGTCTAAAACACCGACACCGGCGCGCCGGGTAGGGGCTCTCGCTCGAGATCACATGGCGAACTCGACGGCTTCCGTCCACATCAAGCCAACCGTCGCCTTCAACCGCGACGACACCTTCGTCTTCGGCGCACGGGTGCACCTGCGCCGATGGCGCGGGCTCTTTCCGGCGCCGCCCGACCATGCGGCCCAACCCGAGGGGCGAGAGCCTCGTGACGCTTCCCGAAGTCGTCACGGGCGGGCGAACTCGCCGGCAAGTTCGGCGAAATCTCGCTCTTCAACCAGCACGCCGACTTCGAGCTCGAGTCCACCTCCAACTTGGGCTCGACGTCACCATGGGCCATCGCTTGCGAGCCGGCTGCTCAGCCATCGCAGACGGCCCCTTCACCACGCCAACGCCCCGCGCGTGGCCCCCGCGTCCCCGGCGGGCCCGCACGGGGGCTCCTACTCGCGACGGGCGGCAAGGAGCCCGTAACCGAGTACAACTCGGACTCCAACGCCGTCCCCGATCACGTCTCGGGCTCCAACCCTCTCTCCGAGTTCTATTCGAACCCGGACTACGAGTTCAACTTCGGGTCGGACCCCGAGGAGCCCGAGTCCGAAGACGACTCCACTGAGCTTCCCTTGTCAGGGCCGGCCTGCGGGGCCGGTTATAAGATCAACACCGGCCGGCGAGATACGTCTGCGGCCGGACCGCAAGCCCGCCCGACCCGGCAAAGGGAGACTCACGCTACGTCGCCTACATCGACTCACTACCGTTCCGGAGGGAACACCACCGGCCCGGGCCGACTCCAACACACCCCCCGAGGGTGGCGCCTTCGAGTCCCGGCCTCGGCACCCCCGATCGCCAAGTCTTCATGGCTGCCGCGACACCACGGGGACCTCGAGCACGGCCGCGGACAAGTACACGGAGGGACATCTCCGCGGACGAGTTGTCGGCGATGCACCCGCGGGCGAGACCGACGCCAACGGGGACGCCGGCGCGAACGTAACCGGGAAGCGCAACGAACGACGCCGGCGGCTCGGGAGACAACCTTCCCATCCGCAACCTTGCGGAAGCTCTCGGGCGGTCGAGAGCGAGTCCACACCACCCCCGAGCAATGCCTCATGTCGATCACAACGATCGCACGACGAGGCTCGGGGCATACGCGGCCGGAGAGGTCATCGCCAAGCTCGGCGAAGAAGCCTACTTCATGCGGGTCGACAAGAGAGTCGACCAACCTCTCCCGGCTAAGCCTCGCGACAACGAAGCTACTAGTCGCGGCGGCGACCCCCGGTCCCCAACCGTGCCGGGGCGACATCCCGGTCGACCCAAACCGTCGCCGCTCCCGCCGGGGCGGACCTTCACGACAAGAGCAAGGCAACCGAGAAGTCGTCCCCCACCGGTGCTCCGGCCGGTGGCGGCGGCAACGACACGACGGCGGCGGCGGCGGCGGCGGCAGCTCCAACCACGGGGCCAACAGGAAAGCTGGAGGCGGCGGCAGCCGCGGCGGCCGTGGCCACGCGCATAGCCACGCCTCCGGCGCCTCTCATGGCGGGTACGATGCTCGCCAGAGGATCGAGGAGTTGCGGCAGAAGAAGTCGACCACCGCTGCTGAAGGCGACGGCTTCCCCGCCTTCTCACCCCGGCTCCGCAACCTGCTCCTCCCCGACAAGTTCAAGCCCTTGGGGATCACCAAGTACGACGCGAAGCAGGATCCTATCCAGTGGCTCCGATGCTACGCTCTCTCCATCGAGAACACTGGCGGCAACAGCGACACCAAATGCCTCTACTTCCCCTTCTGCCTGGACCAGGAACCACTCACATGGCTCGAGTCGCTCGACAAGCACTCGATCGACAAGTGGGACCAGCTGAAGGAGCGGTTTACAAGCAACTTCGCGGGCGCCATGGGCCGTTCGGGTACTCGCATGGACCTCGCCATGATCAAGCGAGGAACAAGGCGAGACCCTCCGCAAGTACATGCGCCGCTTTTTCGACAAGCGCGCTACCGTCGTCGACGTCACCGAGCAAGGAGGTCATCGACCTCTTCCAGGACGGCCTCTACCATCGCCGCACCTTCGAGGACTTCGGTCGTCGCCGCCCCAAGTCCATTCCCCACCTCAAGGACATGATCACGTCCTGGGCAGACGAAGAGGACAAGGCCAACGCCAAGTACGACGCCATCCGCGGCAAGACCAAGCAGAACCAGGGAGGCGGCAGCGGCAGCAATGCAAACCAAGGCGGCCGCAGCAACAACAACAACAACAACAACAACTACTCGGGTCCCAACCGCAAGCGCAAGCCAGATAACACCGTCGCGGCTATCCAGCGCCCTGCGAAGGGGAACTCGAAGAAGAACTCTGGCGGGTTCAAGGACCTGCTGAAGGAGAAGTGCCCGTGGCATCCGAACGGCAATCACACTACCGAGCAGTGCTACCAGCTCAGGCACGCACTCAAGGACACGCCGGAGCCACCGCACCCTCACGATCAGAAGGGCAAGAAGAAGGACGGCGACAACGACGACTTCCAGGAACCCGAGAAGACCGTCAACGTCCTCTTCGGCGGACTGCCCAGCAGGCGGGAGTAGAAGGCTACTCGTCGCGAAGTGATGTCCATCGAGCCAGCGGCCATGACCCCTCTCAGGTGGTCAGAAGTACCCATCACCTTCTCCCGCGCGGACCAATGGACTAGCTTCTCCGAGCCAGGACGGTTCCCTCTCGTCCTGAAACCAACAGTGGCGGGTTCCAAGCTCAACAAGGTGCTCATCGACGGTGGAAGCGGGCTCAACGTCCTTTTCACCAAGACCTTGAAGAAGATGAACCTCGACGTCACCCCCATGCTCAACAAGGGCAGCATGCCCTTCTACGGCATCGTCCCAGGCAACGCGGCTATCCCACGCGGGCTCGGTGGTGCGCCGATTACCTTCGGGGCGTCTCGGGATAACTACCGCACCGAGTACATCAAGTTCGAGGTTGCGGATTTCGAACTTCCTACCACGCCATCCTCGGCGGTACGGCCATCGCCAAGTTCATGGCGGTGCCCCACTACACCTACACAGGTACTCAAGATGCCAAGTCCGGCCGGTGTACTCTCCCTCCGGGGGGGACTTAAAGATCTCCCACGGCGCAATACGGAGGCCGTGGTGATCGCTTCAACAAACCAAGTACCCACCCCAATGATGGAAGTCTACGGCTGCGTCGAAGAAGCTCGCTACGAGCGAACTCGACATCCCGAAGAAGTCGACGGCACCAACAAGCCTCGGCCACCGAGGAGGTACTCGTCAAGTCGGTCGACCTCGGAACGGGCGACCCCGGCAAGACCACCACCATCGGGGCCGGCCTCGACCCCAAATAGGAAGACGCGCTCATCGGCTTCCTTCGGGCTAACCGCGACATCTTCGCGTGGAAGCCGACGGACATGCCGGGAGTGCCCGGGGGAGGCCGATCGAGCACTTGTCTCAACGTCGATCCGAAGGCCACCCCCAAGCGACAACACCTCCGACGCTTTGCCGACGACGGACGGGACGCCATCAAGAAGGAGCTCGCCAAGCTACTCGGCTGCGGGCTTCATCGGAGAAGTCTTCCATCTCGAGTGGCTCGCCAACCCCGTCCTCGTCGCAAGAAGAACTCGAACGAGTGGAGGATGTGCGTCGACTACACCGACCTCAACAAGCACGCCCCCAGGACCCCTTCGGGTTGCCGCGGATTGATCAAGTAATCGACTCCACGGCGGGGCTGCGACCTGCTCTGCTTCCTCGGCCCTACTCCGGGTACCACCGGATCGCAATCAAGGAGGAAGACCGGAGAAGAGGCCGCGTTCATCACCCCGTTTGGCGCGTCTTGCTACACGACCATGTCATTCGGGTTGAAGAACGCCGGCGCTACCTACCAACGGGCCATCCGGGCACTGCTTCAAGCGGCAACTCAACAAGAACGTCGAGGCCTACGTGGATGACGTGGTTGTCAAAACCGAGGGACTCCGGTACCCTCATCGACGACCTTGAAGAGACCTTCGCATCACTACGCGAGTACGGCCGGAAGCTCAACCCGAACAAGTGCGTCTTCGGCGTCCCTTCGGGCAAACTACTCGGCTTCATCATCGGCCCGGCGCGGCATTGAAGCCAACCCCCGAGAAGATCTCCGCCATCACCCGGCATGAAAGCTCCCACGAGCATCAAGGACGTCCGGAAGGCGACGGGGTGTATGGCGGCGGCCGAACGATTCATCTCGAGGCTAGGAGAACGGGGTCTCCCCTTCTTCAAACTTCTCAAGCATCACGAGAAGTTCGTGTGGACTCCCGAGGCGGATCAAGCCCTTGCCCGGCTCAAGTACTTCTGTCAAAGCCGCCGGTCCTCACGGCTCCCTACAAGGGCGAGCGGCCTCTTGCTCTACCTTGCTGCGACTACTCACGTGGTCGATCTTGCCATCGTTGTCGAGCGGCGGGGAAGACGGCCACGCCTATCCGGTCCCGGCGCCGGTCTACTTCGTCGGCGAGGTGCTATCGAGTCCAAGGCTCGCTACCGGCCCGTGCGAGAAGCACGTACGCTCTACTCATCACCTCGCGGAAGCTACGACACTACTTCCGGGGAGTACTCGGTTTCCGTCGTCACCGACTACCCGCTCGGCGACATCTCCGAGGAACCCGGACGCCACCGGAAGAATCTCCAAGTGGGGCTGTCGAGCTCGGCGCCCTCACCATCGACTTCCAAGCCACGCACCGCCATCAAGTCGCGAGGCACTAGTCGACTTCATGGCGAGTGGCGGGAGAACCCGGCTACCTACTCCCACCGTGCGACCGAGCATTGGGTGATGTACTTTGACGGCTCACTCAACCTCGAGGGCGCGGGCGCGGGGGTACTCTCGATCTCTCCAACGGGCGAACAACTCAAGTACGTCCCGTAGATCTTACGGAAGGTCTCGAACAATGAAGCCGAGTACGAAGCCCTCACCGCACGGGCTCCGCCTCGCGGCTTCACTTGGCATCAAGCGGCTACTAGTCTACGGCGACTCCGCAGTGGTCATCAACCAAGTCAACAAGTCCTGGGACCGCAACAAGGAGAACATGGACGCCTACTGCCTAGAAGTCCGCAAGCTCGAGAACAAGTTCTACGGTCTCGAGTTCCACCACATCGTTTGCGACAACAACGTTGCGGCGGACGTCCTCTCAAAGCTCGGATCCACCCGCGCCCAAGTACCCGCGGGCGTCTTCGTCCATGAGCTTCACGCGCCATCCATCCCGGAGCCGGCGCCACCGACCAGGCCTGCCCCCCCGCCATCCACCGGTGGGCGGGGAGGTCATGATGATCGACGTGGACGGAGGCAACCCTTCATCGACTACCTCGGCGAGCGAGAAGGTCCCCTCCGAGCAAGAACGCGGCCGAACAACTCGTCCGCCGCGCCAAGTCTTACGTCCTCGTCGGCGACAAGCTTTACAAGCGGGGCGCATCCTCCGGGAGTACTCATGAAATGCGTCCCTCGTGAAGAAGGCAAGGACATCTTGGAGGAGATTCACAAGGGCATCGCGGCAACCACGCGTCTTCACGTACGGCCGGTCGGCAAGGTCTTTCGGCGAGCTTTCTGCGGCCCACGGCCCCGAGCGATGCCGAAGAACTCGTCGAAGGTGCCAAGGATGTCAATTCTTCGCCAAGCGACAACACGTCCCGGCCTACAAGCTAGTCACCATACCACCGACCGGCCCTTTGCCTGCCGGGGGCTCGACATGATTGGGCCCGCGCCAAGCTGCGCCGGGGAGGATTCAACGGGTGCTTTGGTGGCTATCGACAAGTTCACCAAGTGGATCGAGGTCAAGCCGGTCACATGTCCCAAGGCCGACGAGTACTCGACTTCTGGATGAACTCATACACCGCTATGGGCTACCCCACCGCATCATCACAGACCTGGGGTCCAACTTCAACAACCACCAGTTCTGGGAGTACTGCGAGAACAGCGGGATCGACGTCAGATACGTCTCAGTCGCCCATCCAAGGGCCAACGGACAAGTCGAGCGCGCCAATGGGATGGTGCTCGACGCCCTCAAGAAGCGGCTACATGACGCTGCCAATTCTAAAGGGGGCAAGTGGATCAAGGAACTACCCAACGCACTCTGGGGGCTGCGGACTCAACCATCCAAGCCAACGGGGCAATCCCCCTACTTCTTGGTCTACGGCTCTGAAGCCATCCTCCCTGCCGACGTCATATGGAACTCACCGGCAGTGGAACACTACGACGAAGGCGTCTCGGAAGACAGCAGACGAGTTGACATTGACAGCATCGAAGAAGCTCGGCGCGCCGCCCTCGTCCAATCGGCTAGGTACTGGAGGGTATCCGACGCTACCATGATCGCAACGTCAAGGAACGCTCCTTCAACGTTGGAGATCTCGTCCTCCGCCGCATTCAGAACACGGAAGGACTACACAAGCTCGACTCCCCACGGGAAGGCCCCTTCACCGTGGCTAAGGTGACTGGGCCGGGCTCCTACCGCCTCCAAACACTTGAAGGCGAAGACGTCAACAACTCGTGGAACGTCGACCAACTCTGACGACTCTACGCCTAGTCTACACGACTACTCCGGGGTTCAAGTCTACACGACTACTTCAACACCCCTTGCCGCAAGCGACCCCCCGGTCCCGGCTCCAAGTCTCGGACTACTCTCCTCCGAGTCCAGCCCGTGCGGCTACCTACGGACACGGGCTGCGACGAGCGTCAAGGACTCTAGCGACGGTCTACCAAGAGACCACACTCCAAGATCCGGCCCTCGCACGGCTACCTACGGATGCGCGATCCGGCCCCCACGGCTACCTACGGATCACCGCGTAAGTGGCGGCTACCCGCTCCCGGCGCCACTTGGGCGTAAGCGGCCTCCGGGTCCAGGCGACTACTTGTAACTACGGCCCTGGCCATCCAGGTGTACTTCTTCAGTAATAAAGTTTGATTGTTCATCAACTTGTTTACTGCCTACTCCCTACGACGGGACTACTAAAGCCGAGTACTACTACTCGCACCTTTCCCACGATGGGCGCTCCGCACTCTGAGATCGCGGTTACGAGTACTCATTGATGGAACAACTTCATTTCATTGATACATGAATAAGTTCATTACAAGTGGTTTTTGTACAACTGTGGCTACTAAGCTACCTATGCAGGGCTACTGGAGGTTCAGCTTCTCGGCTACCTGCTCCGCGATGGGAGCCATCTGCTCCAGCAGCTCTGCGTACTGCTCATCCGAGCAGTTGGCGGCTACCCCGCCGGCGACCACCTCCACTGGAGCCTTCGGGAAGTACGACTTCATGAAGGCCAGGGATCGACTTGGCCATGTGCTTGACGTAGGCGGCCAGCCGGCTTGGCGCTTCACGAAGTCGATCCGCCAGAGGGGGCTATCTTGGGGCCGCCGGGTGCGGCACCGGGAGCCTCGCGATCGGGAGGGCGGCCTCTTCAAGGTCCTTCGGTGGGCCGGAGCGCCTCGCAATCTTCGTTCAACATCGCAAAGATTTGTAGCGATTGACGAGATCTCTGTCGAGAGGCAATCCGCAACTCCATATGCTTCTCGCACTCGACGGCAAGCTCCTTGTAGTCGAGCTCAAGTACCTGGCGGGCTTCTTGCTCCCGGTAGAAGAGGTTCTTCATGCGACCTCCGAGGCCTTCAATTGCTCCACCTGGCCTTCGAGTTCTGCAACACACCACAACAACGGGTCAGAGGCTATGCGGCTTCCAACAAGTACCCGACAAGTCCAAGGACATACCTTTGTTCTTGTTGCGGAGGCCCTTGTTCTTCCGCACCAGGTCGTCGCCCTTCGCTGCGGCTCCATCACATCGTTGTGGTACTTGGCGAAAGGCGGCGTCGAGCTTCGACTGCATCGCGGCCGCGTGCTTCCGCGACTTCACGAGCTGCTCTTCCAGGGCCTCGGCTCGGAGCACGGTGTCGCCGTAGCCTTGCAACATGTTCGACTCCTCGCGGGATCGCTCCGCGACGTCCTGCACAAGACAAGATCAAGTCAAGCAGAGTACTCTACGCAAAGGATCGACCACTCGTGAAGCTTCGGCTACGTACCTTCATCCTTTGCTCGGCATGCCGGGATCGCCTCCGGATGCGGGCTACGGGTTGCCGGCTCGACGAGATCGTCGGCCGGCGGCTCAATCCCGCCACGGCTACTCGACGTAGCCTCGGTCATCGGCGCCCGAACGGATAGGCTCCGCGTCTTGGATTTCGGGGGGATCGGATCGCCACCTCCCGGGGCAACCCCCCGGCGACGTGGTAGCCGCCTCCCCCTTGGCGGACTCCTCGACGACTTCCCCCTCGGGCTCGGGGGCTCCTTCCGCGGCCTCCGCGGCCTCTGGTGTCAGCTCCTGCATGGGTACCTCTGCAGGGAGGTCACCCCCTTCAGCGCCTGTCAACAAGGAACACGCGCATCAGTGCCCACGACTACCCCTCCTGGGGTTCTACAGCTTCAAGAAGGGTACTCACCTTCAACTATGGCCGCCTCTGGCAGCGGTGCTTCGGCAGCCGGGGGCTCGATCGCGGCTTGGGCCTCGGGAGCGGGCTCTTCGACGGGTGGCGCGGCCTCTCCTTTGCCTCCTCCCGGCTGTCGCGGGCTCTTCCCCGTCCCAGCTCAGATCCGTGGATTTCCTGCACAAGTGTCCACAGAAGTTTGTCAGGCAATCATCGACTACTGCAACGAGTACTACTCATGAAGGTGGGGTACTCACAAGGTCGACCGGACGATAGTCACGGCCGGAGCACCGAGGATGCTGGCGATGTCAACCAGTCCACCCTCGGCGGGCGTCTCTTCTTCCGCCTCTTCGGCTACTGCCTCCTCCACGGTGGCAGCGGCGGCGCGGGCGACGTCTTCGCGTCCCTGCGGCTTCCATCCCTCCAGCGGCGGCGGCCGCAGGTACTCTGCTCTCCGCTGGAGTAGGGGGCTGGCGCTCCAGCTGCTCCAGAAGATCTTCAACAGTGGGGGCTGGACTTCGGCTTCCAGCCGGTTCCCCCACCGGGTCCCATGCGCCTTCGTCGCCCTCTTCGACGGGCTCCGTTGGCGGCACTTCCTGCACATAACAGACGACTACTCGTCAGCAACGTATTCGACCACTGGGTACTCGACTACTCTGTTCAATAACACTCACCTCCGGAGGAGTGGTCTCTGAGACCTTCAGCTTCTTCGCTACCCGTTTCTTGGTGGGGTTGCGCGGCTTCCGCGGCGGCGCAGCAAGGCTAGCCTCCAGGCTAGCCGGAGGGTCTTGGATGAGTGGCACGTGAGGCAAGCCCGGACGGCTAAACCTCGACCGCCGGTCGGAAGCGGTCTGCCGACGTCTCTTCGTTTTCTTCGTCATCGGAGGTATCCTCCACGATGACGGGGTCGTCGCCTTCGCCGACTTCACGGCGCTCCTTCACCTTCCCCTCCCCCCGGGATCTCGATTCCGCTCGGTGGCGGCCGCGGCTCGGAGACAAACCGCTTCACATCATCTCGCGCAAACACACAAGGCGTCGGGAGACTTCACTACGGGTACTCACTACTCGACGAGGGGGTACGACTACTCACCTCGTTGGGCGGGCGCGCGGCGGAGTACTCCTCGACCGGACACGCCGTGTATGGTGGCATGTCCTTGAAGATCCTCGACAACCTCTCGACGATGTCGTTGTCGTCCCGGCTCGCCCCACGGCATCCGCGACGTATCGTTGTCGCCGGTGTACTCGAAGCCCATCGTGTCTCGCGCCATCAGCGGCTGGATCCTGCGCTTCATGAAACGAAGGCCACATGCTCGGCCCTCGGTCCCGCATCCCCGAGAGTCTTGATGCGCGCTAGCAACTCGGGAGCCGGATCCCCTCTTGCATGGTGGGCTCCGTGTTCCACCACTCTTGGTGCCTGGGCTGCCGTCCGCTCGGCTTTGGTAGCTCGGGATGGTGGTTCGTGATGTAGAACCATCTTGTCTTCCAGTCGGTGTTGGAGTCCACGAGCTTGTACGCCAGGTACTGCTCCGCGGCGTCCTCCCTCAGCTGGATTCCGGCTCCTCCGACTACTCTAGGGTTGGAGGCGCTTGGCTGCGGCTTGACACGGAAGAACTTCCGGAAGAGCACCCAGTGCGGCTTGATTCCCAGGAAGGCTTCGCAGAAGTGTACGAAGACAGATGTATGGAAGATACCGTTGGGGTTCAGGTTGAGGTACTCGATGCCATAGTACCTGAGCAGCCCCTTGAAGAAGTCGCTTGCTGGAAGCGCAAGCCCGCGCTCCACGAAGCGCGAGAACATCGGGATCTCGTCTTCGGCTTTCTCCATCGGATAGGGGTCTCCTGCGGCGGATCTCCACATGTCGATCTCCTTCTCCCCGATGAACCTGTTGTTCAACGGGGTCCGCGAGTCCTCCGTCTTGACCTTCGATTTCTTCCACTCGCGGCTTGGATCGGCGCGTAGTGGAGACGAGGCGGCGCCGCACCGGTGGCGGCCGCGGCAGCCTCTGCACGGCTCCTCTTCTTCCCGCCGGTCTTCAATGTCTTCGACGGCGACGGCTTCATTCTCCAAGTACAAGGAGTCTTCACTCGCATCCGCTCGGGGGCTACCCTAAAAGGCTCCGGGTGGCGATGCGCTCGGATCTACTACGGCGGCAGCAGGCGCTGGAGTGGATCTACTTCAAGATTCAAATGGGAATGACTGCGGCTCACTTGGGTGAAAAACCCTAAGGGTTTTGGCTCTTATTTATAAGCCAAATCGCCTCCGTAACGGGCGGCTGGATAAGTCCACGCGCGGCTGACTCAGCGGCTGCGCGTGACTCTTCGTATTCTACTAGTCGATGTGCCTCACCTCGGGGGCTCGGCTACTTCTACTCGATTACCTGGGACGCGACTAGTCTCAAGAGCATCTCAGGACACATTCTCCAAGAAGAGCCTTCAATTCGAGAGGAAGTACTCGACTCAAGGCTCGGGGGCTCCGTGCCACGTGTCCTTCGGTTTTTTCTCTCCGGATTTTTCGGGATTTTCTCGCCAAGACTTCGGATGGATCCTCAGCCAGAGCCCGCGGCTCGAGGCTCGGGGGCTACTCCATGTGGATTGCGGTTCTGCAAATCGCATCTCCACGACGGCTTCGGCTTCAAGACAAGACAGGCATTTCTTGAAGACCTTCGAAGGCAGATTTCAAGGACGCTTGGGACTACTCGAGAAGACTTCAAGATTGCTCAAACTTCAGCTGGAGTACATTCCAGCCTCGGGATGCTTCGACTACTCTTGAGGACTTTTGACTTGTAGCACTCAGGGACGCTTGAGGACTACTCGTTAAGGCCGTCAAGACTACTAGAAGCTATCCTTCTCGACTACAAAGTACTCGGGGGCTTGTCGTATGGACCTCCCTGGGCCCACTACCTCGGTGGGTACCAGGACCGACTACTCGGTGGGCCCCTGGGACTACCCGGCTTGCGCTACACGGCACCTGAAGGCGTGGAGCACAAGGACAGCAAAGGAGTAGTACTCGGATAGGACTCTGTACACGTTCCGCACTGTATAGAGGTCTCCTAGACGTACTCGGCTAGTACTCCTTCCCTACTCCGACTTGTAACCACCGCCTCCGGACTATATAAGGCGAGGCAGGGACCGATCTCTAGCATCCAATCTCAATCCCCTACAACCCACGGCGCACTATTGCACCATCGTGTAACCGTGCCCTATCAATCCAGAGCTACACAGCATACAGGACGTAGGGTATTACGCACCTCGCGGCCCGAACCTGTCTAAATTGTGTGCCACGTGTCTCTTCCTTCGAGTTACCGATCTCGGCGAGTCACATTCATCTACTTCGGGTACTCCCCGTAGTAGGTTGCCGGTCTAAAACACCGACAGAGAGTGCTCAGCCGAAGAAGCGTTCAGAGTCAGATACTTCCCCGCGTCATTGACAGGCGCGGCGTTCCAATGGTTTTCATCTTTACCCCCGCAATCAGTCAGCACATGGAAGGAGCTGGAACGGAAATTCCACGCCCACTATTTCAGCGGCAGCTCAGAAAAGAAGCTAATCGACCTCGCTACCCTGAAGCAGAGGCACAGTGAGACACCCTTGGAATTCCTCGGGGAGGTTCGGGGAAGTTAAGGGCATGTGCTTTTTTGCTCAACTTTGCCGGATGACCGGTTGGCCGACATGGCCGTTGCCGGGATGCTGCCGGCCGTGCGTGAGAAGCTGTTTGGCATGGAGTTCGATAACCTGGGCCAGCTGTCCCAAAAGCTGTCGTTAATGAGCAACCAAGCGTACGGTTTCAAGAAGGATGCCAGGTTCGGCAAACAGCACGACGTTGCGGATATCTACAACCAGTTCCTGGACAAAGCCGACCTGATGGAAGATTCTGATGATGAACAGGACGTGACTGCGGCCGAAATCATGTGGGGAAAAGAGCCATTGACTATGAATCAGCGCTGGGTCAAACAGACCAAAGGCACCTATGATTTCAACATCACAAAAGCTGACAAGCTGTTTGAGCTCCTGGTGAAGGAAGGCCGAATCAGATTGCCTGAAGGGCATTCCATTCTTCGGGCCGATGGAGTAAAGGAGAAACGTTACTGTGGTTTCCACGACAGGAACTCGCACTCCATCAGCGACTGCAGGGTCTTCAGGATGAGGATCCAGAAAGCCATCCAAGAGGGACACCTCAAATTTGATAACAAGATGAAGCTGGATGGCCACCCCTTCTCTCAGAACATGGTGGGTTTTTCCGTCAACATGGTGACTGCCGAAGAGAAGGGCAAGGTCAAAGTCTTAACCTCAACCAGGGCAAGGCAGGACGGAGCAGTAGATCCGGAGCGTCAAGTAACTTTGGAGCAGGTGCATGGTGAAGCCCCCCGCGTTCTCAAGAGCCACGTCGAAATCGGGGAATCATCCAGAGCCAAGCCCAGGGTGACCACGCGTATCCTCCTAAATAAGTGGCAGCGCCAGCTGGAAAAGGAGCGCTACTAGAAGCGGAAGTACGAGGAGGAGAAGCGCGGGGGCCGAGGAGGAAGCACGCGGAGAGATGCGGAGCAATACACGCGCGAGCGGAGCGCGCGCGCCGGGGATGTGCATTCTTCAGGCACTGCTGGAACGAAGGGTTGAAGGGCCCACGGCGAGAAACGCACGAGTGCAGCGACAGGTATTTTGAGTACAGGCAGGAGACTGCCAATCGCCGATCCGTCCATGAAAGAATTGTAAGGATGCATCCTAGCGAGGATCGGTGCCAAAAAATTGAAGTCATTGATCATCTCAGGAAAAGGCAAGCCGATTTAAGGTGGGCTGATCAAGAGGAAGACGAGGACGAGTACATATGGCAGAAGGGGCAATGGTGCCCGCCTGGTCTGAGAAAAAGTCTGAAGAGAAGGGTTCAACGCTTGAGGAACCGTGAACTGAGACAGGCAGGGATCCAGACAAGGCAGGTGTGGCGTCCAAAGGATAAACCTGAAGAGTCAAAACGTTCGGCTCCAGCATGCATGGTATATTTTCTGCCGAATGGATTTATGGCTCCTGCTAATCAGGTTGTGCAGGAGGAGGCGTCCCTGGATGATGAGCAGATCGAGGGGTTGATGGCGCAGCTGGTGCTAGCCAAGCAAGCCATCTTTGACAAACCGGCCAAAAATCGACACATGAGGCCGCTGTACTTGAAGGGATATGTCAATGGCAAGCCAATGACCAAGATGTTTGTCGACGGTGGAGCGGCGGTCAATGTAATGCCGTACACCACCTTCAGGAAAGTTGGCATGGGCCCTAGCGATCTGACGCCTACAAGCATAATACTGAACGATTTCGCCGGGAATCCTTCAGACACCAAGGGATGCGCTCACGTGGATCTGATGATCGGGTCCAAGACACTGCTCACGACCTTCTTTGTTATCGAAGGTAAAGGAGCCTACAGCCTACTGCTTGGACGGGACTGGATTCATGCCAATTGCTGCGTCCCATCCACCATGCATCAGCAGCTCATCCAATGGGTGGATGATGATATTGAGGTGGTCCAAGCAGATGACTCCGTGAGCGTTGCAAACATGGAACCAGCTTTCTGGGAGTATCAAGGCATTGACTGTTTCTCAGGGAAAGACTGGGGAGAAGGTCCTGTTGAACCTGTCAGCAGCGATCAACAGCCGATTCAAGCAGTCGGCTCTTATAGCAATTTTTAATGGATAATCCCGTCGATGGCACTGATGGCAAGTTGGGGCGAGGATTCATGTCGGCCGATAAATTAGAAGAAGTTGACATTGGAAGCGGTGACAAGCCAAGGCCGACGTTCATCAGCGCAAACTTGCAATCAGACTTCAGGAAGGAATTAATCAAGCTACTCAAGGAATATAAGGATTGCTTCGCACGGGATTATTCGGAGATGCCGGACTGGATCGCTCCATCGTTGAGCATCGGTTGCCGATCAAATCTGGTTTCAAACCATACAAGCAACCACCCCGGAAAATCTACAAGGATGAGGTATTGGCCGATGTGAAGAAAGAAGTTGAAAGATTACTTGACGCAAACTTCGTTCGGCCATGCAGATATGCGGAGTAGATTTCTAACATTGTCCCTGTTTACAAGAAGAATGGAAAGATGAGGGTTTGCATAGATTTCAGGGATTTGAACAGAGCTACTCCGATGGATGGTTACCCCATGCCTGTTGCTGATTTGTTGGTCGACGCCGCTGCTGGGCACAAAGTTATCAGTTTCATGGATGGCAATGCGGGATACAACCAAATTTTTATGGCAATAGAAGATATATCAAAGACGGCCTTCAGATGTCCTGGTCATATAGGCCTGTTTGAATGGATAGTCATGACATTTGGGTTGAAAAATGCCGGTGCAACTTATCAGCGAGCCATGAATTACATCTTTCACGAGTTGATCGGCAAAGTTGTTGAAATTTACATTGACGATGTCGTTATCAAATCCCTAAGTCATGACACACATTTGGAGGACGTGAAAAGGACCTTGGAGTGCACCCGAAAACACGGCCTGAAGATGAATCCAAACAAGTGCGCTTTTGGGGTATCAGCTGGAGAGTTCTTGGGATTTTTAGTCCACGAAGGGGGGATCGAAGTTGGCAAGAAAAGCATGAAGGCCATTGATGAAGTTGTCCCTCCAGCTAATCTCAAGGAATTGCAATAACTGCTCGGCAAAATTAATTTTGTAAGAAGATTCATTTCAAATTTGTCACAGAAGGTTTTGCCGTTCTCTCCATTGCTGAAACTAAAGAAAGATCAGAAGTTCACATGGGGCGACGAACAACAAAAGGCTTTTGATGAGATCAAGCAATACATGAAGGAGCCACCAGTCCTGGTCCCTCCTCAGTAGGATAAGCCTTTCAAGTTGTACGTGGCGGCCGATACCCAGACCATTGGATCGGCCCTTATTCAAGAATTCGAAGGAAAGGAGCGGGTAGTAGCATATCTTAGCCGAAAATTACTTGATCCTGAGACTAGGTATTCGGCTGCAGAGAAGCTGTGCCTGTGCGTGTACTACTCGTGTACAAAGTTTCGGCACTACTTGTTGAATGCCGAATGCACTGTATATTCCAAGTTTGATGTAATAAAACATATGTTATCTATGCCAATTTTGAATTGCAGAATTGGCAAGTGGATCTTGGCTTTATCAGAGTTTGAGTTAAAGTTCGAATCGGCAAAAGCTATTAAAGGTCAGATCATTGCCGATTTTATAACTGAGCATCGTGATCCGTCAATTGATTTGCTTGAAATTACTCCATGGGCTTTATTTTTTGATGGATCATCATGTGGTAAAGGTGGGGGAGTAGGGATCCTACTGATTTCGCCTAGAGGTGAGATGTTTGAATTTGCCATCCCTATACAGCCCACTGTTACAAACAATCAGGCTGAGTACGAGGCATTGCTTCGGGGGCTTCAATATTTGAGAGAAGCTGGGGCCATTTCGGTTGAAGTCTATGGAGATTCAGAGTTGGTGATCAAGCAATTGAACGGCCAATACGAATGCAAAAGTGAGGCACTGAGGAGTTACTACGAAGAATGCAGGGAGATCTTGAAGAGCTTTCCGTTGGTAACTCTACAGCACATTCCTAGGGAGCATAACGAAGAAGCGAACAGGTTGGCTCAGAGCGCCTCTGGTTACAAAGAGAGTCAAGAAGCGTTCCCTACAGATGTATGTGCGCTGGGAACGGATCTCGCGGAGGATGATTGGAGAAAAGAGATCGTTGACCATTTGAAAGATCCATCCGGAAGGTCTCTAGGAAGCTCAGGTACAAGGCCATAAAATTCGTTCTTCTGGATGAACATTTGTTTTACAAATCATTAGATGGGGTGTTGTTAAGATGCCTGGGTCCAGAAGAAGCCAAGAAGATGATGAGTGAAGTGCATGATGGGATATGTGGAGCACACCAATCGGCCTACCGCATGAAATGGGTTATCAGGCAAGCTGGGTGCTTTTGGCCGACGATATTAGAGGATTGCTTTGAGTATTACACGGGGTGTCAAGATTGCCAGAGGTTTGGAAATATTCAAAGGGTCCCCGCGTCAGCATTGAATCCCATTATCAAGCCATGGCCATTCAGGGGTTGGGGTATAGACTTGATTGGCTAGATTAATCCACCGTCTAGCAAGGGGCATAAGTTTGTGCTTTTGGCTACAGATTATTTTACTAAATGGGTTGAGGTGATCCCACTGAAGAAGGTGACGTCGGAAAACATGGTTGAATTTGTCAAGGAGCACATCATCTATCGGTTTGGAATCCCTCAGACAATCACAACTGATCAAGGGGCCCAATTCGTGTCCCTGGAGTTCAGAGAGTTTGCCGAAAGCATGGGAATCAAATTGTTTAATTCTTCTCCCTATTATGCCCAAGCTAATGGTCAGGCAGAGGCTTCTAATAAGATCATGATCAAGCTGATACAAAAGAAGATCGACCAGAAGCCTAGGAGGTGGCATTCGGTACTCAGTGAAGCATTATGGGCTTACCGAATGGCCCCTCATGGAGCTACAAAGACCTCTCCTTATGAATTGGTTTATGGACACCATGCGGTTCTACCTTGGGAGATGCAATCAGATTCCAGGAGAATCGTGTTACAGAAAGATTTAAGCTCCAAAGATTACAGTGGCCTAATGATGGATGAGCTAGAGGATTTACACATGATCCGTCTCAGGGCCCTGGAAAACATCGAGAAGAACAAGCTGCGGGTTGCCAAGTACTATAACAAGAAGGTAAAAGTCAGGCAATTTGCAGAAGGGGATTTGGTTTGGAAAGCGCTATTGCCGATTGGAACCAAATATAGCGAATTCGGCAAATGGTCCCCTAACTGGGAGGGACCTTTTCGCGTGGTCAGATGCGTCCCTGGTAATGCATACATATTGAAAACTTTACTAGGAGAAGAATTTTCCGCTGCAATAAATGGAAGATACTTGAAGAAATATTATCCTATTATTGAAATCGATCGATGATCACCAGCAGTGGGATTACATGCACCTGACACAGGAAATAGCCGGCGCTCAAGAACGAGGCCGCCTTTAGAACAAAGATTCACAAACAGAAGGAACGGCCAGTGCCTAAATGCATTGCCCTTAGCACAAAACTACATTACAACTGCCTCTTGCAGGTTTACATCCAACAACCCTGGTGATCTGGACGACGAGAAGGTGGGAAGCAGAAGGCGTGGAGAAAGAAGCGAAAGTATGATTCAATCTTTTCTTTGCTTCTTCGGCTGCTCCCTCTTCAGTTGCTCCAAGACCACCGTGACGGCAACTTGGAATGCACGGGGGTGACCATGATTTGCGGCCTCCACCAAGCTGTCCCAAGCCGCTTTCGGGTTGTTGTACTGTCGAGACATCCGAAACGAGAGGAGTGGGTGTTAGGGAATAGGGGGCAAGAAATCCAGATGTGAACGCGAAGTCAAGAAGGGGTCAGAAACATTTACCTCCAACTAATGCCTCTAAAGCTATACAACGCTCGCGTTCGGCCTGGCAACGAGCGGTGATGTCCCTGAGGTCATGCTCCAGGTGCCGAACGCGACGGCGCAATTGATGGCTGGTCCTCTGTTCAGGCGTGGCGTCCTCTGCTTCGAGGGAGGAATCGGAGGAGATGTACTCAGGCATGTCTTCGGTCCCGATGATTTCTTCAGGAAGCAAATCAAGGCTGGAAGAAGAAAGGTAGAGAGGAGGTAAAGCGCAAGATCATATGGAAACAAGGAGTAAATCAAGGGAAAACTCACTCTCGAATCGTGCGTTTCTTCGGAATACTGCTCTCCTGGGGTTGCTTGCCTTTGTCCATGGCCTTGGGGTTTTTTCCTCTGAGGACAGGGGAGGAAATGAGAAGTGATGGATGAGTGTGCGAGTGGATTTGCAGGGCATCTCAGCAGGCTATTTTATTGACCGAGGGGGTGCATTGGGAGTGATGACTAGCCGGCGTGCACTATTGGAATACCAAACGGCAGGGTTTTCTTCCCGAATGCGAAGGGTTTTCGTTTGAACAGTGCTTACGGATTGCCGATTTAGGGATCTTCTGTGGATTTTGCGCCAAGGAGCATCTGTTTTCGCGTGTTCGGCTCAAGCTAGTTCCAGAATACGTTTAAGGAAAAGCAAGGTTCACGGATGCAAACATGAAGAAAATCATCGCAGTGCAAGCACAGAATTCAAAAGTTCTTTATTTATTGCCGATATTCAAACATCCCTAATACAATCTAGTCAAAGAGCCTGTTCAACACAGATTGGGGATGAGTGAGTTCGGCAATAGCGTCGCCGTGACCATCGAGGCGCTCCAAGATGAGCTCGATCTCCTCGATGTCTTCTGGCGCGCCGCCCCGGAAGCCGCGCGGCCTGGTGGAGTAGTCGACGTTGGTATGCGTCGCCATGGCAGCCAGGCCTAGGGTAGTGCCCAAGCGGACGCCATGGGTGGCCACTTCGTCCACGCGGTGCTCCACCGCAGCAAGGCGCTCCGCCGGCGTGTCTCCGCCGGCGTTCACCTTATCGGCCAATTGCTCCACCAGCGTCTTTAGCTGGTTGAGCTCAGCATCACGGGCTGCAAAATGCAATAAAAGGGAGATTAGCATCAGAGGCCGGATTGGATCAAAGAGCGGTGTCAGGGCCGTACCATCGATGGTCTTCAGCAGCTGCTTGCGCTGGTCTTCCCACTCCAACTCAGCTATGCCAGCCTTTTTGGAGACCTCCTCCAGCTCGCGCTGGGCCACCTCCAGTTCCGCCTTGAAGCAGAGAGCGTCGAGTTCCCCGTAGGGCACGGGGGAGTGACCATCGGACTCCGAGGAGTCGTCCGGTAGGGGCTGACCGACCGGCGCAGGGGATGGATTCCATTGAATCAACCTGAAATAGGGATGATCGTCAAAAACAAAAGGAGATCAAAGATGAATCAGAGAAGAGGAATTGACGATCATTGCCTCCGGCGCGCACTGGCGCGGCTCCCCTCCGCCTCATCAGAGGCGCGGCGTCGGTTGAGGCTGCGCACCATGCTTCTCTGGGATGTGCACTATTTGGAAAAGAAGAAGAAGACTTGAGATTGGCAAAGATTCGGAGCTAAAGGCTTGGTGGAGAGCTAGAGGCACCTACGGTTTCATTTATAGGCCTGGCAAGACAGATCGTGGCCTCAAGTCGTGGCTCTGGATCGTGGCGCATATCCCAAGAAAATCGGAAGGTGGAAAGGTTTCCTTCACCAGTCCGCCAATGGGTCGTTTGGAGTTCTAGGCTGAGTCATATTCAGTTGACTGGCTCGGCTGAGAGGAGTCAAAGTGCCATTCGAGTATTGGCATTTCTTTGCCGAATGGGTCGCTTAGCATTACATTTAAGAATGCGCAGAAGGAAAGGGAAGCGATTGCCATTGACTAGGTGTGAAGCCATTGCAATATGATTCAGGGTAGGCTCATTGGCTTTACCACAGAAGATGAACCTGCATAGCCACATGTTCAGAAACGCCCTGTATTCAACTTCACCAAGGGGGCCATCCTTCATATGGTTCAGGATATAGTTTTTGTATCCGCTCCCTGGTTTCACCCCTGTTTGTCTTGAGGAACCTTTGAAATCCCAGGGATGAACAGATCCTGTAATGTCAAGGCCAGTGATCATATACACATCGGCCAGAGTTGGGGACATTGGGTCGTGACCAAAGAGGAAGGCGTTGACGCCATTTGACCAGAAGTGGCAAATAGCTATCAAGAGGTCTTCGTTCTTGGGGGTCTCGGCCAAGGATAACTCCAAGCATTGAGCAATGCGGAGGGTATCCCAATTCTGGGTCCTGGCACTCTTGTCTGCAAGGATCCTCTAGTACCAATTTTTCCAGCCTGCGATTGGGGGCAAGGGCCAGTTCTTGAAAGCATCCTGCCATTGAGGGGGTGTGGTTAGAGCCGCTTTGAAGGGGATCCTTTGAGATTCGGCTGCGATAAAATCTCGAGGATCAGAGGTTCCCACAAGACCAAGGTAGTAGGATCTTGAATTGGCCTCTGTACGAATCAAAAGCTCGGTGGAAGGCTCTTGAAGGAAAGCGGAAGAGAAATCTCAGGTAAAAAATTGAAAACCTAAATGCCGAATGAAGCTTATGGAAGGGGAATTTACCTGAGCAGCTTGATTTTGAGCCGCCATTGGGGATTCGAGCTCAGAACAAGGGGATCTAGGGTTTGGGTCTAGACGAAGATTCCCGCGGATTGTGAAGAGAGAGAACAGGTGTTGAACAGATTCGATTTGAAGACGTTGGTGGCTGGAGTCAATTCCGGAATAAAATCACTTTTATCCCGTAATTGAAGGGGCATGTGTTAACACCAAAATTTGGTAAGGAGTCTGACTTGTGGGTCCAGCTCGGTGAGGAATCCGTCCGGTGGAAGGAAGGTTTCTTTAGATGCATTCGGCAGAGAAATCCGCGGTCGGCTATCTGCTTCCGTTCGGCAAGAGAACAGTTGAGCTGATTTTGCGGGATTGTACGGTGACGTGGCTTAAGCAGGAAGGACGAATGGATAGATAAGCAATCAAGCTTAGAGATAAATTAGGTATCGAATCCATTCGAGGTCGTGCTTGGCAGGGTATAAATATGAGCCCTGAATGTATGTAACAGATATACAATCATTCTCAATACGAACCGGCTTTACGCCAAACCCTAGAGTCCATTTGTCGTGTCGTCGAGTTCTTCGAGAGGGTTCATCGATCCGTCGACCTCCGTGAGTACCGGCAACCTTGTATCATGTCTAGTATCATGCGGTGGATTTAGATCTGATGCAAGTAGTCTTGTTACCATGCTTCGTGTCATGCGGTAGATTCAAGCTTGGTTCAAGAGGGTTTCTTGTTAGGTCATGAGCCATGCGGTAGGCTATGATCTAGCTTGAAGCTAGTTATCGGCTCTATTGGATTTTGGCAAGATCCAACAGATTCATTAAGTTACCCCGTGTTGCTTTGAATTTTTGCTTTATGTTTAAATTCATGTAACACCTTTTTGCCCAATCTAGATGAGTTTGGATCGGCTTTATATCTTTTGGTGATCCTTATGCGAGTCAAATTTGATCCTTTGGTTATTTTAACACGTGGATCACGTGCTCTTCGATAGCCGAAACCGAATCGATCTAGGTTGTTACGTGTTGCGGGTTCAAGCTTGCTCACGTTTGCATAAATCTTGAAAGAACCGGGTATCACGCGGTAGATGCAGGTTTTTGGGTTGCTTTGGGGCTAGTCATCCGGTGGATTAGATTTCAAACCAATCTGATAGATTTATCTTACTTGGTAATGCTCGTTCCTTCTTCATGGACCCCGAATCGGCTGTTTAGCCGCATTCAGTTATGTTTCCCACGAGTAGAGCACGTGCGTAATTTATGCTTTAAATGATGTATGCTTTTAGCTTTCCATATTTAGATCGTATCATGCGATAGATAGATCTATTTGTGGAAAGTGGTACGATCCCCATGCGAGTTGTATCATGCGGTGGATAGATTTGTTTGGCATCGTACTAGACGGGTTCTAAAGTACCTAGACATGCGGTAGACTAGTGCTTTGGATCTATGCATGCTTGTTTATTACATGTTTATGCTTGCGTTTTACTTTATTTATTTATTTAACGTTGATCATCGCGGGCATCGGTCATGGTCTCGCGCACGTGCACCTCTGTCCAAACAAAGACCGATCGCCGTCATGCTTACGTCGTCCATTCGGCTATGTTACTTTTCCTTTTTAAAGCTCCCGAATGGCTTTTAGTTTATTGGCAGATAGCTTTCTATAGCTATGTGTCATCCCATCTGGCTTTGTAGCCGTAAATATGGAACTGTCTGGTACCGCCCGGCATGTTCCAAGCTTTGGTATTTAACTACTTTGTCTTTTGTTAATTTTCAGGGAAAATTGACTGGCACGTCTTGTGATTCTTTGCACGTGTGAAGCCAGCTTGTTCGGCTTGCTGTGTGCTTGGCGCTAGGTGCACATTTTGCGTCAACACTGGCCACCACAAATAGTGCACTAATTTCTCATGCAATGAATGATGCATGGTCCAGGTGGCAATATCAACTGAAGATGGACCCTGGACCAATATGATGTCTGATGGCATTGATGTGTGGAGTCAATTTCCATGACAATGGCAGTTGATAACCTTGGTAGCCAAAGAAAAGTTGCCAAAACAAAAAGGTCAGGCAACTATACTCATGATGAGGACATACAGCTTGCCATATCAAGGGAGAAGATCAGCACAGATCCAATCACTGCTAATGAGCAACCAGTAAGGTCATATTGGAATAGGATTGCTGATCACTTCCATGCCAACAGGACCTTTGAGTCTGATAGGAATGCCTGCTCCCTTGAGCACCGTTGGAGTACCATTCAAAAGGAGTGCATGGAATTTCAAGCATATTATGAAGGTGTTGAACGTCGCCATCCAAGTGGAATACCATACCGATCGAGAGGATGTAAGTTGATTTATGTATTAATCATAACCTTGCATTCACCGGTACTAACGCTTGAACTTTGCTGTAGATTCTTGAAGCACAGACTTGTTTGCCAAGCCTCCAGAGAAAAAAATTCATGTTTCTTCATTGTTGGCTAAAGGTGAGGCATTGTCCGAAGTTCCTAGAAGTAGAGACCAACAAGAGGCCATGGAGCAGGTCATCAACACCATCCGAGGATGCTGCTGAAGAAGAGGGAAATCCAGTTTCAGCAAGGCCAAGGATAGAGAAGACCAATGGGAAGGAAGCAAGCGAAAGAGAGGTTGAAGATAGGAGTCAGGAGATGCTAGACCATTCAAGGAAGCCATTGCAGAATTGATCTCGGACAAGAAGGAGGAGAAGAAATTAAGGGAGGAGGAGAAAAAATTAAAGGAAGAGAGGTGGAAGGAGGACAGGAAAATGAAGGAGGAGAGGTGGAATGAGACAAAGATGATGCAGCAGCAGAAGATATCCTTGGAAAGGGATAAGCTTATGTGAGATCAAGAACAAAAGATAATGTTCTGTGATTTGAGTACGTTGGATCCGGATCAAAAGACATACGTGTTGGCAATGACAACACAAATTGCCGCACAAAAGGTGTCTGCCTTCAATGGTGGGTTCGGCATCGGATTTAATGGTGGGCTTGGCGCTTCTAGTGACGGTAGTGGAGGTGTTGGCTGCGAAGGAACATAGTATGTATGTATTTGGCCATCAATTATCTTGTTCCATATAAACAAAATGTTCTACCTTTGGCCTGCCATTATGCATTCTTTTAATTTTTTGAGGTGGTGTCTGATGAGAATACATTTGTATATCTGCAACCTACTGATTGAGGTCTCATTGCCAGCCAAAGAGAGAACTTGTGACTAATTCAAAACAGTCAAAAGGATGCCATTTTTGTACCGGAGCATTTCACCTCAAATGTGTTGAACTCCTGTTAGCTATGTGCCTATGCATGAGATTTAAATCCATGCATTATTGACACGATGTTGCCTGCTCTTGAGCTCTTTTTACATTTCAAATGTCATATGGATATGTATCTGAGAAACTAGCGAGAGCTCTTGCCTCTTGGTTGTTACTAAAATGAGTTTGAGACCACGTTTGTTTGTGATGGGTTGAGACTTCAAATCTGTTTTCTATATTTGAAAATGAACTTAAATTTAAATTGTTGTGTTATAAATTCAAATATGGTCCATTTGTATGCACTAAAACAATTTATTTTGAATAATTGTTGTGCGAATCAAATATTATACATAGATCATATATGGAAATAGAAGAGAAAAACAAACAGGGGCTGTTGCTGGAGTTGTGTGCAATAAGCAAGCCCCAGAAAAGTAGGTAGAACCCCTGCGCAGGAAGTAGGGGCCCTGAAGTAGGGGCTATTGCTGGAGTTGCTCTAAGCCTACGCCTCTGCCTATTGATATCGAGGAGGGGGGTGGGTGACGTGCGAGATGCATTGGGACCTTGTGGCTTGTGGGTTGGAGGGGGGCCCTCTGATCTATGGGTTGGGGGGGGGCTCTGATCTATGGGTCCGCACGTTACGGCGGGCGTGACTGGCACGTGCCAGCGGGGCCCGGCCCACCCTCAGCATCCGCGGCAGCAGGCCCGGCCGGCGGCGGCTGGCGAATCGGCGATGAGCCGATGACGGGCGGGGGTGGGCGCCAAAATTCGAATTGAGTTCGGGAGATCCAATCCCATCCGATGGGAGTGGATGAAGGGACACTGGGACAGTGGTGGTGCCAGGCTGGCGGTCCAACCCTGCGGCTGCGTGTTGGGCCGGGCCCCACCTGCCACGACGCGTGACGCCACCCGCGGAGTCAGAGATCCAGCGTGACAGCAGAGAGCACAGGCACTCAGGCAGTGGCAGGGGCGTAGTGCACGCTTTGTACAGGATCCAATCGCGCTCGCACCAACTACAAAGCGTGAAATCGCCGGCCGTGAACCGGTCACATGCTCCTCTCGATCACATTATTGTTGTTATTGCTTCCACAGTGAACAATTGTGTTTACGCGCAGCAGTAGTTGTATGTTTGGTGAGCTCTAATTGAAAGCTGTTTATTAAGGCAGTGACCCGCCACGTTCTGCTAGCACGCCGCGAACAAGGACGAGGCGACGAGCTTGCGCTGCGCGTGACATGTGCAGGCACAGGGACGAGCTGACTGTGTTGTTGCCGTCATCTAGGAGTATGCTCCTCGCCAAACAGTAGCCAGATCGATCGACAAGGGAGATGAGACCGACGACGCATTCGTGTCCATCGCGTCAGCGTCAGGATCGATCAACAAGCTTATAACCGAGAGCACTGACAAGTCCACGCAGATCCATCGTGCCTGGACCCTCCCCGGCCGCAGCCGTCGTCCGTTGTTCATTCCCGTCGTCGTTCACGAGGCGTGTTCGTGTCCCTTTAATTTGCACATCCCCACATGGCCTGCGCGCGCCCCCGTCGACACAGCAACAACGGTTTTTATTAGTAGACTGGTGTCGTCGTCGACGACGAAACAGTGCCGCGACCGCAGAATGTTCCTGCATGCATGCATGCCGTGGTGGAGGTCACGGCCGGCCGGAGAGCGAGCGAACGGGGGACCATTGATGATGAATTGCTTCGCCGTCGACGACCTGGACCGATCGATCACGAGCTATCTAGCGCCGCGTGCAGGGCCCGGCCGGGCGCGCGCCATGGATAAGGCCATGAGGGTGAGGTCCAGACTCCAGAGCATTTGAGCTACACGACGGCGCAGGCACAGCTGCATGCACAGCCCGTCATCATCCTTCGCCCGACAAACAACGCCGCGACCCATATGGATCGGACGATGTACTAGGTGGGGGTGGCCTAGGTGTGGTGTGGCCGTGAAGGGTATGTCGCAGATGTCATCTACAGCGCCTTTCCTTGTGCTTGGAGAAATGGATACACATGCATACGGAGTTCCACACACACACACACACGCCTGCATGCAGAGCATTATGGAGCACGTTATGACCTACGACGCCTGTGCGGCTGTGCGCGTAGCCACCCTTCTTAGCAATCATGCGTACACGGTACACTGCCTAGCCTGTTAGCACGCTGGAAAATCAGAAAAATGCGTGCAGCGCCTAGTTCATTGGCTCGTATGGGTGTCTAGTATGTACTGCCAGCTCGATTTGATCGAGAGCCTGCCTATAGTTAGTAGTAGTAGTTACTAGTTTTTTTTTTTGAGAAAGTAGTAGTTACTAGTTAGTGGTAGCAGTAGTACTCGATGAATGGGAGCATGAGATAGATAATAATAATAATTATTATTAACTAGCCCGTGTGGGAGCACGTGTTGATAGACTACTAGTGGATGCTAATTCCAGCAGGCGACACTTCTCTTTAATAGCAGCCTTCTCTTCCTCTTTAGACAACATCGATCAACATCATGCCCAGTACGCCCCTCTGAATATTACCTGTACAAGGAGTTAGGATTTGAATTTTGAATACCACCTCGTTCCTATTCATTCTATGTATGTAGAAGATCATTATTGTTAACGGGCAACTTTCATATTGTTAACTATATATCTGCGTTATAATACTCATGCATATATTCTTCACGTGGATGGTACTAGTACTCTAGTAGGAGTAGCAGCAGTAATATATTCCGGAACCTATATACATTTTTTGTTGGGTTGACCTATACGCATCAGGCCAATGCAGATATACGCCATGCCTGCAGCGCAGCAATGAGATGGAGGAAGATGATGTTGCATGCCTATCTAGCTAGGTCCTCCCCTGTCCCCCATAGGGCTGTCCACACAGCCATCGTCCTCCCAACAGTTTCACGCATGCCAACCACAGCGTCGCCCTTGCCCCGACGTGAAGTGTTTCCCGCATGTGCCGTTGCCCCCCTCGATCTCTCGCATTGGTTATTCTCCATTATGCACGCACATATCGATCGGTGTGTGCCTTCTTGCTCTTCCATTGCATGTTACGCCAGGGAAGATGATCCGATAGATGGATGTGATGAATTATAGGTTTGTTGATGGTTAGCTCCGATCCGTTATGGCCACCAGAAATCATTTCTTGTGTGCCTTTTTTTATTGTTTATTTCTTCGGTACATTACATCATTCAAGTGGATGTAGCATACTCCATAGTCCGTATATACATGAATTATTTGCTTCGTAATAAGAACTTCTTCCTGTAAAAAATAAGTGACATTTTGGGTTCCAACACGGCAAGTCGGCAACACATATGAGTAGTATTCTGAAGCTTGGTTAAAAAAAATCTAAACGTTGTGTCTAGATAGATATTCAAAATGGTACTCGATTTACCTTGACAAGTAGGTAAAAATATAGCTTAGTTGTGTTTCATAAATATTTTATACAAACCTAGTCAAACAACCTATATTTTGGAGACTACGTTGATATATCCAAAACATCATCTACTCTTGAGCTGAGGGAGTAGCAGAGCAGTTTCCTTTCCTTGTGTTGTTGATGATGACGTAATGGTAGTTGAGTTTAGGTTTATTTTTAGGTCATAGTTGGGCAGTAGTTAACCTCAGCAGATGTCAACCTCATGCTAGCATTCAGCATGTGCTATGTATGCTCCTCCGATCGATCCACGGACGAGTGAGAATGACACAAGCTATAGTTGGTATGTAGATGTGACACTGCGGTATTTGGTAAGATCGTTGATTAACTAACTCCCCTACTAATTCCTTGTTTACAAGTGCATGCAAAAGACCTGGTCCCTTTTCTTCTCTGCGCTGCAATAATCCGTGAACCGGTAGTACAATCCGGGTTAGGATGGTTGGCGTGTGTTATTTCTGCTTTTATTTTTCCATGAACGAACAACCTGTACTGCTCTGTTCGTTTGATACCGATGGGCATCTTTGTTTGCATGTTCAGCGGTGGTAGCTTCCTCGTAATCACTCCTGTTGGTAAGACGATGTGCTCCGGCAGCCATCATCACAGGACAGTTTCACAGCTCAGAGGGAGATCTGATTCTGCTTCTGCAGGTAGTAGTCCCTTCTTACAGGTAAGGGTTTCACTAACTTTACATTGAAAAAAAGAGAGGGAAAAGGCAACCATCTTTGGGCGTCGATCGTCAAGGAACAGCATCATCCAAGTGTCCTCTGGATTCTGATTTTGTACTACGACGTGCTCGTGACCATGCCATCGCAACTGCTAGCTGCAAGGAGGGCCAGTGCAGAATCGATGTGCGTGCTCGCCTCGGATGTGATTTCATCAGTTCCATCGCCGCATGTGATGTGCTCCTGATTGGGGTGTCGAAAATCTGGAGGGAATCGTTACGCAACTTGCAAAGTAAACATTCTCTCGGTTCTAAGAAAAATGGCATGGCGCGCGCGGTTCCATGGAGCATGCATTGCTATCCACAACTGATGATCATAGCTCTCCTGTCAAAAATACACATTGATGATTCCATTCCAGGTGCCTTGGAACGAAATTCTTCGATCTTTTTGTTGCTCTCTTCAATCACAACTTGGCCAGTAGGATTCCTGTCATCCTGTGGAATTGGTAGCGAGGAATAGTCATGTGCCCACACCACTGCTTCCCCTGCATTCCATTGCACCTGTCCTCCATGTGAGCAGAGAGCCACTTCTCCTCCTCCTTTTTTCCCTCTATCTTTTCCTCCTGAAAAAAATGGACCCATGGAGATTGCCCATAACAGCACAATCTCCTTGGAAAATTCTCATCGGAGCGCACAAAAAATTTAAAAAAACAGCCCACTTATTTCCTTCCCTTTATCATGGCACAACCTAGCTAGGCTAGCTACACGATGCTCGATGCTAACCATAATCCTGAGAGAAAACTCATCATGCGAAGATAAAACGGCATTAGAATATGTAGGTCATCGCTCTGTACGAGCTCGTCCGCTCGTGGCTGCGAATTATTGCGGGAGAAAAAAGCCGATGGCGAGCCGTTTTCTTCTTGCATTGGCAGTTTGTTGGCGCGCGCGCGTATGATCGATCGAGCATATGATCCAGCCAACATTCCAGCCAGGCGCCTCCGGTCTTTTCCTCGCTTCGTTCTTTATATTGTTAGGGAAAAAAAACTGGGGAGAGAGGGATCGGAGAGAATTTAGTTGGTATCGTATCTACCGTGTGCCCAACTGTCTCAACTGCTCCGTGCGTATAATTCGCACGCACCTGCAGGAATTATTCAGAGCTAGCAGCTCGTGCCCGTCCTGATCTGATCCTCGGGGCACTGTCTGAGCTGAGAGGCTTGTTGCATGCCGACTAAACAGATGGATCGAGCTGGTTACTAATGCAGGGCTTTGTTTGGACCACAACAGTGGTAGGAGTTTTTTTGGTCGAGTGGTGCAAACAGAGCCTGCATTTCTGTACCGTATGACAAGGGCAGGGAAATGGTAAACAAAATGAGCATCGAGGCCAACGAGAGACGACAGTGCGGCATGTGGGACGGACAGCACTGGTTGGTTGATCCTAACGGCCTCAGGCCCCTCTCTTGCTAAGCATGATGTCACAGCATGCACGCCGGATTAAGACAAAGCCTGGAGAATATTTTATTTTATCAGTATTATCTGCCAGGTGAGATATGCTCCGGCTTATTTATCTCAAACAAAAAAAAACCAGCTTAAAAGTGGACATGGAGGGAATAGCATACAGCGACCTTCACTTTATCTTAAAAATAATTGACCCCATTTTTAGTACTTCACTTGTTTCAAATTATTTTATTTTTTCTAAAAACTTTTTTTGAAACTGAGAGAGTACTGTAGTAATTAACCACGGCGTAGCTGAACTCTGAGGCCCTGACATGGATTTCGGATCAAGCTTCAACGGCTCTGGTCTAACCAAGGATGCCTGAGTCAAATAGCTGTATCATCTCTTTTCCGATCTCAGATTTGTTGCCCATGACCCTGAGGCCCTGACCCATGGATTTCGGATCAAGCTTCACTGCTTCAACGGCTCTGGTCTAAACAAGGATGCATGAGACTCTGGTCTAAACAAGAACTGGCACTACTGCAGGGTGGCTCTGAAGATCGATGTGGACGAGCTCATCAGCCAAGGCCGAGGCCCTCAAGCACACTCATGCACGGGCATCGCTATCTAGCGACCGGTCGCTCCCAGCGACCGGTTTTTGCTGGGACTCTGGGAGTCCTCCCCTTCTTCATTTCCTTTTCTGCAAATGTTTTTCTTTCCACAAATTTTTATTTTTGAAATATCGTAACTTATACACACAATTTTGATGCATAATTTCGATCTATAGATTTTGTCACATAATTTTTAAGCATAAGTTTTATTCGCGCAAAACTTATGCGTACAACTTGTATGCACATCTACTTGAAGAATAACTTGTGCGTATATTTTTCTCTCTAACGATAAGTTGTGCGCATAATTTTTTTCTGTAAACATCGAGTTATGTGCGTAACTTATTTCGACGAATTGTGCAGATAACTTATGTATAAGAAAAAATAGTGCACAACTTATGTATAAGAAAAAACATTGAAAAAAACTAAAAAAAGAAAATGAAAAAAAAGAGAGAAAACAAGCAAGTGGGGCGCACGGGCGCGCGCGGTCGCTCCGAGCGACCGCGCGCCCAATTGACTTTGCGCTCATGCACTGCAGTGGTCCTAGACTCCTAGTGGTACATGCGGTAGTCATGGTTAAAAATACCGAAAAAATCAGTGAGTTACCGCTCGCACCGCACCGGGGCGGTAGTGGTTCTGTCCGGTTGGTAACCGCTCCCGTCAAAAATTTTGAATTAGAATTTTAAAAAAAATCCAAAAAAACCCTCTAAAAATAGATCAAGTAGCCACGAATCTAATTGTGTCAAAATTTTTTTTAAATATCCGTTCATTTAGTATACTTTGCGAGCGTTAGAAGTTCAACTAAAAAAGAAAAAGGAAAAAATAGTTGGTTGAACTTCTAATGCCCGCAATAAATACTAAATGCACTAATGTTTGAAACTTTTTGACATCATTAGATTCTACGCACCTTGAAATATTTTAGGATTTTTTCTTATATTGAAAACACATCAAAATTCTTCACTGCGCCGATTTTTTCCCAAAGACTGGTAACCGGTCAAACCGGAGTGGTAAATCACTCAAACTGTTCGGTAAACTGCTCGGAACCGCTTGCACGGGGTGTTTGGTTTGAAAATTTGATTTGAACGTTTTTTGCTGTAACCGCTCAAACCGCTCTGGTAAACCGTTACCAGAGGCCGGTGGTATCACTCTAACTTGTAGTAGTTATCTTCAACACTTTCTCAGTTCTTGCAAAAGGAGCAGCGCAACTTGTTCCGATCCCACAGAAATGCGGACCCTCGATCATGTGGGTTGGGTCAAAGGACAAGGGCACCGTTGCCAATTTGACATACGGTTGGTATCACACTGACCACGAGCTGAGATGAACCAGGAACACAGTTTTCCATGGTTTTCATGTGCAACTGTTGTCATTTGTCAATGCTCACTTAGGCTCGCAAAAATGTTTAGGCCAAGGAAAATTCTTGCAAAAGTACATACTCACGTCAACATTGATAATAATATTACGAGAGTGCCTTTGTCAAGATGAATCTATCTGTTCGTTTTCACATAAGAGAGCTACTTCCTCCGTTCAAAATGCAAGTCATTCCAACTTATGTAAAAACAGTCAACGCACCTCAGCTTTAACTAAATTTAAACAATAATAAATTACTAACATTTATTACGCGTAACAAATATTGTTAGATATACATATCTCGTCAAGTAATTTGATTGTCGCACTTATTTAAGAACACACAGTTATACGTGGTGCAATGTTGTACGCGTGGCTAAACACAACACCATCGCCAAGATGAATTAACTAGACTAACCCCAGCGAGCTCTCACAAGTCGTCATAACCCGCTACTCCATCGAGCGGGTGGCCGTCGCGTCGGCGGCTGCCGAAAGAGATGGGCAGCGGGGCCAGCGCCCCGGGGCCGGGTGCGCGAGCGCGATCACTGACCGGGACGCGCCACCGGCCGGCGCGGCACGTCACCGGCGCGCGCCCGTGACCGACGACGTGCACCTGACCTGCACAGCGCCGGCGGCGCCACGGCGCTCGCCGCGACGTGCGAAGTTCCCGGCCGGCCAGCCGGGCGGGAGCGGGACGACGTTTTCCTTCTCGCTGGCTCGCACGTCGCCGTCGGGGGCTCTCAAGCTCGGCCTTGTCCCGTTCGTCGCCCCCCGCGCCGCGCGAGACCTGTGACTGTCTCTCCCGCGCCAATAATGAATGCGCGCCAGTTCAGAGGAAGAAACAAACAGCGAGTGAGGGCTCGGTTTGGGTATTTGGGAGCACATGTGTCCCTTTCAACGGTTTTTTTTGATAAAGCCAAGCTCTGCTCTGGCTGCTGGTCACTTGTGCCATGCTAAACACCAAGTATATACTGTACTAATCATTTGCCTTGCATTATTAGGTCGAATTTTCCCTGTTTCATACTAAACCAGTCTGAACAAAATACAATTCTACAAATGGGAAGAATTGTTCGGCTACATCTACAACAAGTTGGTTTCCTTTTGATCCGTCATCCATCCATTTTTGACCAAGAATACGTGGGGGTATTTTCTTATGGCAAGTTGGGGCGTATGGGCTGGTATTATTATACTCGGTCGGAGAGCAGCATGGGCTTGAGTTGTCACGGAGAAGCGAGGGAGAGGCGAATATGTGCGTTCAAAACTGGGGTTTGAACGCTTAGATGCAAACACCCAATTATTAGCGCTGCACGAGCTCTGACAGCGGAATAAAGACGTATCAACACCCCCATTTATTTTTGAACCAGGACTACTGGGATTTTTGTTGCTACTGTATTTGTTCATCGTCTACTCTGCCCTTCTTCTGCGGCTCCAACAAAGGCCACATTTGCAACAAGTAATTTCTGCACATGTTTTTTCACACACAGACCAAAGCACTTTATAAACCCAATGCAGATGAAATCTAAGCTAAAATATAGAGGTAGTACAAACAACACGTAGAAATTTGAACAGCAAGAGCACAATGTACTAAGTCAAGAGCACCCAATGTACTTTACAAAAATAACGAAAGAAATCAAGAATCAACAAAATCTTGGAATCGCGCGATGTACGATCCATTTCTCTTTCCATCTCTACCAAATCGATGCCGCTTTGGCATAATATGATGAAATTCCCCCATTAGCACACGAACCCTTTTGCCTTTTTATCTCCTCCAAACCTTTCCCCTAAATCAACGCTTTTCTTTCCCTTTTTTTTGGTTGGATTCGTTTTTTGATGTGCTCGCCCACTAGTAACGCTTTGTTCTCCTACTAGCAACCAGTAGCCGGGCGCCACGTGTGGGTCGCACGCGCTTCACGGCCGCAAGTTTAACAACTAGGCAAAGCCAGAATGGCAGATCTGAGCGCATCGTAGGGCGCGACGACTTCCCCCTACCCCCCCCCCCCCCCCTCGTGACTCACATCTTCCCGTGGCCGTCCGATCTCCTCGCGACGGCGGAGATGGATCCCTGCGCGCCCTGCTCCAGCGCGCGCACCACGTCGGCCATTGACGGCCGGAGGCTGGGGTTCTCGCCGACGCAGGCCGCGGCCAGAGCCGCCACCACGGCGGCCTCCGCGGCGTCGTAGGCGGTCCCGAGCCTCTCGTCGACGAGCCCCCGCGCGTCGCATGGCGGGGCGCCGGCGCCGGCGGCCCTGAGCCGCGGCGCGAGGACGGCGGTGAGGAGCCGGCCCTCCTCGGGGCAGAAGGCCTCCATCCCCGTGAGGAGCTCCAGGAGCAGGACGCCGAAGCTGTACACGTCGCTCTTCTTGGTGACGACGCCCGACCGGATGTAGTGCGGGTCGACGTAGCCCGGGGAGCCGAGCATGGTGTGCGCCGACGACCGCGGGCGGACGGCGGCGGAGAACCCCATCCGCGCCGACCCGAAGTCGCAGAGCTTGGCGGTCATGGACGCGTCCAGGAGCACGTTCGAGGCCTTGACGTCGCCGTGCACCACCTGCGGCTCGCAGCGGTCGTGCAGGTACTCGAGCGCCTGCGCGACCTGCAGCGCCACCGACACCCGCCGCGCCCACGGCATCGTCCCGGAGGCCTTGCCACCGCCGTGGAGCCGCTCGTGCAGGTTCCCGTTCGCCGCGAACTCAAGCACCAGCACGCCTTCCTCTGCAAATCGAAACGAATCCAGAAAACATCTCAGCACGACGCTCACTGCTAGTCCGAGACGAACAAAAACAGAGACATGAAAGCAGAGGCAAGAGGGGCACAACGCACAAACCTTGCTGGTCGCAGAATCCGAGGAGGCGGACGATGTGCGGGTGGCGGACGCGCTGGAGCGCGTCCAGCTCCTGGCGGAACACACGGTGGAGGCGCTCGCTGCTGCGGTGGACCTTTACAGCGGCGAGCGCGCCGGAGATGCGCGCGAGGTACACGGTGCTGAACCCGCCCTCGCCGACGACGGCGGAGGTGAACCCGCCCGTCATCGCCTCCACCTGCGGCCACGACAGGCCCCGCGGACCGGCCTCGGCCCCCTTCTCGACCTTCTCATCGAACACGCCGAAATCCCCGTCGTCGTCGCCCTCAAGGTCGCCGGCCGCCGCATTGGCGCCGCACCCACAGAAGAAGAACCTGTACCTCTGCACCCCCATCTCCGTCAAGAAAGTCTCTTGCTTGCACACGAAAAGGAGATGGCAGCTGGGGGGGAGAGGAGAGGGGAGAGGAGGAGGAGACTTGTGAGGCCTTGAGGAGGAAGGAGGACGATGGTGTGCCTCCTGCCTCTCGGTGGTATTGCGACTCTGTGTACTTGGGGGGAGGGCTTATATACAGACGGGAGTGGGGAATTAAGATTTGGTGGGGGTGCGAACTGTGAAGTGCCAACATTATGATGTGAGCTGTGGAGGGCGACGAGGTAAGCAAGCGAGGAAAAATTATGCAGCAGTGGTAGGCATGGCATGATGGCATGCCTGCCTGCCATGTGGGCCCCACCTTACTCACAAGTCACCCTTTCCTACTGTATTATGCACCATCTTTCAGAAAAAAAAATGTATTATGCATGGCCCTCACCTAATATGCTTATGGAGGACATCAAAACGACCATTTATTCCAATTTTTTTGCTAGCCCTCCATTATCTGTGGAGTTCGATAGATTACAATCGAAATTGTGTCCTTGTTTGTGATGGATAATTGTACCAGTACACTGGTACATGGATGATGATGCTAATATAACGTCTTTTTGGTGAGTGTCAATTATGTGGTGAGCTTCCCGCCGGATTAGGTTACAGCTTGAAGCTGAACCACTGGAGGAGGCCACGCATGCGTGATTTGCAGAAACCCGATAAGCCCCCGGGACTGAACAGTTTATGGTTCCTTGACGATCCAGGATGTCTGGCAACAACCACTGATCGGTGATCGGTGGACTAGGCAGGGCGAGATGATGGCACGAGACTTCTCTAGCCACGGGAAAAAGCCGCAAGCTTTTTCAGTGGTGGCACGTCAGCCGCCGCTGCGGAGCTCCGATCATGAGCTCTCAAATCGGAAGAAAATTCACCCGGTGCCCATCAGAGATCTAACCACTGTCAGTACGACGTTTACGGCGGGCCGGCGGCAGTTAGGTGAAAGAACGGAGGCCCGTAATTCCCCCCGCGGGACGGCGCGAGGAGAGTGTGTGGGCGAAGCGCGTCGCGCCAAGCGGCGTGTCGGAGGCGAGAGAGTTTGGGGGAGTGGAGATGGAGACGGCTCGGCGTGGTTGGGTGGGATGGGGTTTGGTGTGGTGGTGGACTGGTGGTGGTGGCGCCGTGGTCCGCGCCGGGTGGAGCAGAGCAGGGCAGGGCCGGGGCGAGGCGGGGCAGGAGGGAGCCCGGCCGGTGGTCAATGGAGGCGACGCCGACGCGCGGGAGGCGGGGAGATGTGGGCGCGGGACGGAGGTGACGACGCGTCGTCCTCCGCCCTGCGGGGGAGGTCGTCGACTCGTCGGAGCACGGAGCAGGACGACGAATCCGAGAGCCGGCGGCGTGATAAATGCGTTCGTTCGTGGTTGCTTCTGAAGTTCCGATGCATGCATGCACGCAGGGCTTCTTGATTCCGGAACGAACTGATGGGTGCGGGTACGTATCAGCAGCGTTCATCAGGACACATTCCGGTTGGTGTCCCGTCAAGCGGCCAGAACCCTGTTGCGAATCCTCGTGGTTTTGGAACGCATTCACGAGCCATGCTGCGGGAAGGAGTCGTCGTCAACATTCCCCATTTCCCCGTGAGATGATTCATGCGTTCCAGACGAACTCGAAGGGTCCTTAACAGTTTAACGCTTTTGAGCTGGGCGATACGAGTACCAGATCATTAGTGATCTACTACTAATCCATGAGCCATGAGCTAGCCGGGGCCCCAAGCAAAAGCTTTTTTTCCACGGGGCATGAACCGGGAGCGCACACAAGCGCATCGGATTCCTGAACCTTCACAAGAACTCCGCCGGTGGTGGTGCCCTGGTGGCCTGCTCGCGTTCAGTGAACTCAACATCTCCGCATGGGCGCGCGTACGAGCGTTTTAAAAAGTGGGAGTGAGCTGAGGGGTTGCGAGATTTATTGCGTCAAGCCACCCCCCTCCCTCGCCGGCCGGCTTTTATGGGTCGACGACTGGCGAACGAGACGCTCTGCAACTGCAATCTCCCTCGCGATGGGGGGCGATGCAAATGCAAAATTCTGAATTCCGATCCAAGTATCCAACATGCCAAGACACGGGGAAGGTGACATGTCGCTGGAGCCGAAGCGTAGCAGGTGGCTGTGGCTTCTACGCCTGCTGCCTGTGTGTGTGCACCCTTCCCCTCGTGCTCGCCACGCTGAATGAATCCTGGAAACAAACGCTTTGCCGTTTCAGATGCACCTGAACACTCGCGTAGCTTCTGAAGTTCTCCGTGGTTGACGCTTGGCACCTGAGATGATCAGGGGTCGGAGCCTGCCGTCTACGCGGACCTGCCCACCGGGGGTCTGGCGGTGCGTCGGCGGCGCGAGCTCCCGGTGTGACGCGCCACCGGTCAGGGCCCTGCGTTTTCATCGGCCATTTTGTTTCTTCCTTCCAGGGGGACGGGGAACGGGCGTACCGAGTACGGCTGCTGCCGCTGCCCCTGATTGCTGAAATCAAGGCCGGCTTAGTACTGGGAGCAGAAGGTCGCTGAGGCTATGTCATCAGGTACAGGGATTGTAGGCCAAGATGCAATCATTTGGAGCTGATTCGGACGCCTCACTGGACGCCAAACAATCGCTTGTTATTTGACTGATGAATAAAGCAAGGCGTATAAATGTTCTCCAGGGACACAAAGGACCGCTGTTAGTACTAGGCCTAAGCTAAGAAACCTATGGTTTAATAGATCCCAGTGGCTTCAGTCTGAAACAGCTGGATGGAAGGACAGTGTGCCGATGGAGGATTGGAGTTGCGAAGAAAAGGGAATCAGTGTCGTGCGACGCTGGAAAAAAGTTGAACCTTTCATTGCTTCTTTGGACAGACATGTCAGTACGATCTTAGAGCTGTACTGCAAGCTACTGTACATAGTTGGTGGTACATTAAGGCTTCAATCAGTAGGGCAATTAGCCACTGTATTTCTCCTGCAGTCTAGTGTTATGTTCACCTTCTTCAGGCGCATGGTTCGTTCCATCTGTTGCGACTGCCTGCCTCGATAATATTGCAACAAGCTGGGTGCCAGAAAAGGTTAGCACCGAAAATGAAAAGCAACGGTTGAAAGTGAAGGTGAGGGTGAAGCGAGCTTGCACGTCGCAGTCGGGTTACTGGTGAGCCGAGCTCAGCTCATCTCAGCTCTGAATTGCGCCGTGTGCAACACATGTCCAAAAAAACTGTCTTGTGCTCCAATGTTCTGATAGGAGTAGAGTTCAGACTTCTGCGTCAGCTCGTTTCCACTCGGTTGCAGTTGCGGCTCGTGAAATATAAATATACTTGGCTAACCATGCTAGCGACTGATCGACGGAGTTTGCCAACGACTTTGATGCGTGAAAACTGAAAATCAGGTAGCTGGTTTTTTCTGACAGTGCACCGCAAAGCACTCCTCGGATATTTTTTTTTGTTCCACGGTTAAGCAACTGAATAAACAAGAGCAGTTTTTTAGTGAAAAACATGTGGAGATGAACAAGACGAATGGATGGGCTCCATGCATGCATCAGCATTAGACTGAGATCTACCAAAAAAAAAATATTCAGAGACCACCGGTCTGCTGTTGCGGTTGGCATGTCACCGAGACCACAAATCTCAGCTCAAATATTGAAATCATCGACCCTTCAGGATCACATCGTGGAAAACCATCCATTCTTCAGAAAAAACAATATTGAAATCATCCAGGCTCGACAAAAAAAGAAGGAGTATTGAATTCACCCGGTCTTCAGAAAAAGAATTGTTGCGTACACTAAAAAACACGACACGAACACGGGCGACACGATGGACGTAGTGTCGGTGTCGGCACAACACGATGATGGGCCGTGTACGGGCACGATCTCGGCACGCGGTCTAGCACGAACACGACACGAAAATACGACCCATTTAAACACGATGACGGCCCATTTAAACACGAAAGCGCCCATCCAAACACGGGTCGCGCCGGCCCACTAACCCGGCCGGCCCGAATCCAAGTATATATACTTACAAACCCTAATCCCCACCCCCTTTCTCAACATTCCGCGACCTCCCTCTCCCCGCCGCCTCCTTACCTCCTCCATTCCGCCATGCGTGGGGCGCCGCTCCCTCCCGTCGCCCCTCCTCCGGCGAACGTGTTCTCCGGCCGGCGGCGGCGCTCTCACGGCGGTCGCGCTCGCAACTCGACGTTCGTGCCCTCCCACCGGCGGGCCTCCTCGCGCGCGGCTCTCTTGGCGCGGCCCGAGAGCGGCCTTGTGCCGCCGCGCCGGACACGGTCGGGCGGCGGGCTCCCCCTGCTCGGCATCCACCGCCGGGCGCGCGGCCATGAGGCTCTGGGCGATTTTTTTGTGATTTGTGTGTGATTTGGTTTTGTGATGAATTTCTTGATTCATTCGATTTTGCTTCTCCTCCTCATGTCTCGACGTCTCATTGAGTCACGGCTCGCTGCACCCTCGTGCGGGCGCTAGCACGCCGTGCTAGCCGTGTTGGTCGTGCCGTCGTGCGGCACGACACGACTAAGTAGGTCGCGTGTCGTGTATGGGCCGAGGAGCCGGCACGGCGTGTTGGCACGGCACGACACGGATCTTGGATCATGTCCGGCCGTGTCGTGCATAATCGTGTCGTGTTGAGTCGTGTTAGTGTCGTGTCGTGTCGTGTGGCCCATCTGGCGGCCATCTATATCTGAATGGAAAACACTGAAGCTCTAGAGCTCGTTTGTGCCTGTCGTTCGATCGTCCGTCAGTTTCCAGACGATCAGATCAGATGTATAAAACGTATCACCGCACTGATCGCAGTTCACATCAGGACTTGGATTGACGTCCATGGCGAGTACAGGTACAGCGGCCAGCCGGCCGGCCGGCGGGGCCGGGCCCAACGTAGAAGACGACGTCCTAACGTAATGGATCGAATCGATCGCCGGTTTAATTTCCAACGTTGAAAAGATCTCGAATTCCGTCAAGAAAGTTCTGTCCGATCTCACAAGCGCACAACGCAGCGATCTCCTGCGGGCCACCTGCTCCTAATTGCTGACGGATCCCCCTATTCCATCACACATTTCTGAAAAACTCAATCATTCGGCACCTCGAAACCGACGAATAAGACACGCGAAAATCAGGCGAATTTATACGTCTTGAAGGATCGAAGCGATGGCGATGTGTCTGAATTTATTTCTGCGAAAGAGAAGCGTGAAGCAAGCGAGAAGCTTCACGCGGGCATTCAGAAATCGCGACGTGTATCTGTAGGAGTGTGGAGCCTGATGCCCCAGAGAGAATTAGACATTCAGACAGGTATATTCTTCCTAACCCGTGCGTGCGGCTATGACTGAATAAGCAAATAAATGTGCTATCGTATATGTTTATCCGATGATTAAATACGAAATAGTGTCTTTGCTTGCCTTGACAGGCACCAAACGAAGTTCAGGTTTGGTGCAATGGATATCGAATATAAGGGGGGGGGGGGGGGGGGGGTGGCGAAAATAATTAAGTAGATGGAATTAAAATGAGTGTGCAGTGAGCTTGGAAGCTACGTGCGAGGAGCAAACGACGTCGCAACTGAACAAGACTGTGTCTTCTACAAAGCTGCAGCCGCTTTGCAAAGTGCCCTACAAAAACAATAGTACTTCTGATGGATCCCATCTGTCGCGATTGCAACAGCAACGTTGAAACTGCACGTTTACATATATATAAACATGTGGATTTTTGAGGTCGATAGGATTAACAATCTTGAAAGCTTTAATTTAGCTCATTGACTCTAAGATTCGGCGTTTAGGGGGACGCACGGAACGAGCGCCCCGTGTGGAAGATCCATCGCGAAAAATTCTGTGCGTTCAGCAACCGGACAGGGGTGGCTTGTTTACTCCGGTGTCGGTTGGGTCGCAGCTCGCCACGATTTTAGGCCTGTCCGCCGGTCAGATCTTGTACACGACCTTGTCTACGGAAATGAAGCTGTGGAGCACAAGGCGTGGGTGTTTTCGTGCTGAGAGGCAGTGGTTTCTCTGTATCGTCTCACCGGCAATAGAGAAGTCTAAAAGGAACCTACGTGTAAGCAGCTCAGAGTGTACTGGAAGCATAGTCTAATGCTTCATGCTTGGTGCCTGGCGGGAGACCATAAGGTCGACAGGTTAGTTAACCACTACTCCTAATTGATTCATTAGCTCGTTATAATGTCGTTTAAATTGCCTAATCCGTAGAAGGATCCTGTTGAGTCCGACATGAGGTTCGAGGGAAAGTATACGATCATCAAGGCGTCAACGAATCGTCATCTCATCAGACGACATGAAGATGCTGTCTGCGTGCGAATCAGGAGGCACGGGGCCGGGGCTGCAGCCTGCCTGAAGAAGGGATGATACGCAAACGCAAGTGTTCGTCTGCCTCCCAAGGCTTTTGCCATTTCGTGTGTGCCTCGTCGTTCGTGGACGCTCACGGCTCACGTGCGCATCAAGCCATTCGTGCGCATATGGTGTAGCTTCAAGTCAGGCATCTGCCGCCTCTGGATTTTGCTTGATGGTGCAGCACACATGATTACTGTTGAGTGTTGACTCCTTTTTGGGCCAACAACATGAGCTTCTTATAGCACCTCCACATATGCACCGGTCTGACCGGTCGCTGTAGAATCCGACGGTAGATTAACGAACGCTCGCCTGAGAGGGAACCTGTCAGGATAGACACACCTTGGGTTGTTCTAGGGTCAGTAGGCCACCTAGAACGTCTTCCGTTGTGCTAAGCCGAAGCTTTAACACCAGCAATGAGAGGGACGAAAGGGCTCAAGCAAACTAACTCAAACGAATGCCAAAGGATGACAAAAAGTTATCTCTCAATAGTGCAAGTCTCAAAAGCCAATCCTCTTTACAAGCGTCGGTCGACCTCCTTTTATAAGGAGACAAGCAGACTTTTTACATACCGATATTGACCTCGTGTAAAACGGATCAAACAAGAATGTGCTAGGCTAATTTTGAGAGTTCTCCATTTGGTCTTCACGTAATCGTCGCTTTCCCGACATCACACCGCACATATCACGATGCTTTTTTCCGGCATCAGCACGTGCACCTATCGGATGAAGACTTTCACTTTGGAGAACACCCTTCGCCCAACGAGCAATGCCACCTGAAACACACGACAAGCAAAGCATAGTGAAACTTAATGTTAGCCGCGATGAAATTGAAGCGAAACAATAGCTGAGGTCTTTCGCTCAGGCTAGATTCGCCTCGGGGGCTTCGTCTTGCGAAAAATCAATAACGTTGATGTTATAGGTTGGAAATCAATACTTCTTATGCCGCTCCGCCTTTCGGGCGACAAAAGGTACCCAGCGAAACCTTGCGGGTTAAGAGAAAATCAAGGTGAATGGCTCCGAGGGCTTCGTCTCCTATATAAATAACGTCGTTGGATTGACTGATTGCGTTTCGATAATTCCAAAACGTTGACTTTGTTCATCTGGATTCCGAATCCCCCAACAGTCCTCAAACGCCATGGAGATGAGAGATGAACAACATGATAGATTGAAAAAGTAAAGTAAATGGAAAGAAAGATAAAAAGATAAAACTGTAATCGTAATTGATAGATTTGATTGTGTTATGATCCCTCAATCAGTCGTGGCCCTTTATATTTTATAGGGTGGGGAGGTCTTGCCCCGCAAGAAAATCCTTTTGCAAGCCTAACCTATCAGGAGTCCTTGATTTAACTCGAACACGGGGAGCATCGGTCAGACCGGTCAAGGGCACCAGTCAGACCGGTCGACCCTACCTACAGAGCTTCCTGAAAGCATATCTCTCTCATCCGAAGTCTGAATCCGACATTCTATATACGAATCTTGATCTACTCGATGAGACCTATCTAATGGTGAAGTCCAATTGCCTTTTGTGCAACTTGACCACACCGGTCTGACCGGTTGGGGCCACCGGTCGGACCGGTCCATCTAGACTTGCCAAATTTAGGTGCGAACAAGTACTTTCCTGTAATGAGGTGTAATTTGCATTCTAAGTCATTCATAACTCAAAAAAGTGTTTATGTGGACAAATGAAATGGTATTCGCATATGTACCCGTGGTGATCATGAACTTTCACCTCGCAACGGGAGGGTGAGGCTCCAACAATGCGGTGAGGAGTGCCTCCGGAATCCATGCACATGGAGGTGCAATGGAGACCACCCCACGACGGGTGGATAAAAATCAACTCTGATGGATCTTTTGGTGGGAGGTTGAGATTGGGACATGGTCCAGGTGGCAGGTGCAACAGTGCTCCAGAATCATGAAGGAGTTGTTGTGCCTCCAACAGGCGAGGTGGTATGGTATAATTTTTGCATTTTGGTCCCTTTTGAGTAAGAATTCTACATTTGGACCCTTATGAGAAAGAATTCCAAAAATGGACCCATAGCACGACGCCACAAGCCACGACGCCATTGTAGAATAGCACGGCGCCAAGGGGCATGGCGTCGTGCTGCTCTACAACGGCGCTGTGGTTTGTGGCGTCGTTTTATGAAACGTCCACGCCACCGTCATCCGAAATCACCTAAAAAAACACAGCGCCAAAAGCCACGGCGCCGTTGTATAACAACACGACGTCATGCCATTTGGTGCCGTGCTGTTATACAACGACGCCGTGCTATGGGTCCATTTTTGAAATTCTTTCCCAAGGGGTCCATATGTAGAATTCTTACTTAAAAAGGCCTAAAATGCAAAAACTATACGGTGGTATGGCCCTATAAATGATGTGTTCGTGGCTGAAGCAATGGCTACTTGGGATGGACTGCTCCTGGCGAGGTAGATGGCCTTCTCAGACATCTATATCTATATAACTTATATAACTAGCAAGAGGACCCGCGCAAATAGCGCGGGTAGCTAGTTTTGTATGTCAATATCTGAATGCTTTATTTCAAAAATAAATAGACACAATATTACATTTATTTTTTATGAAATAATATTGCATTTAATTGTGTCATGGTTACATACCAATATTTCATTTTATCTTTTTTGTCATATTTTGTGGTGCATCTTTTTCTAACATGAATTAAATACAAAGATAACACTTTAGATATAGACATAGTTTTTTGGTATTTACAACATAAATGTTTATACATTGTTCTCATGAATATATATTTTTTAGATTTCTTATTTGTGGTGTACAATTTTGTTTGTAAGTTTTTTTGCTATGATTACAAAAACATCCTTATATTTTGTATAATGTTGATTAATGTATAGTGTAGAAGTAATAATTAAAATTTAATTTGCTGATTTAACTTTTTTAGTTGTTATTATACCTAACCTTTCTTTCTTTCTTCGTTCTCCAATCACCATTCTTACAACTCCATACATGCATGATCCCATTTTATCTTATGATCATTGCACTTTTTTTCCGGTTACAATCTTTGCCTTTGGATTAGTACATATGTTGTTGTGACTACTAAGCTATATATATTTCATTAGTCTTTATGCTCATCACCTCTGTCTATCTCTCTCCTCTCCCTCTTTCTAACCAAAGGAGAGAGATTATGTTATTGCCTCATTTTTTGTACTATCATATATTGCGTCTGAACCACATGTCGTCCAAGCAGCAACATCAACCTGTATCATGCCGCCTATACAGATTCCTCCGTTAGACGTTGTCATGTTGATCCTACACGTGAGCTCATAAAGGAGTTGGGTTTGTTTTCGTGAAAATTAATTTTGTAGCATCGAAAGAACATCATTTCTTAAAATACCATTGAAACACCACCCTGCTGCAGCAGCTCCCGCTAATGCACCATTCTGAGCGACATTGTGGCACATTTGTATACTCCCATTTGTAGCACGACCACCAAAAATCCAAAGGGACTCTCGGTGTTGGGCCTTTAACCTTTCAAGATAATGTTGTGGGCTGCGACAACCTTGCCTAGGTAGATTTCTCTCTGCTAGCATACGTCCCTACCTCGAATTCCAACATCACAGGCGATGGTTGAGATGGGCACAATTTTTTTGAGTAACGACGATGTGCATGGCCCTCATGTTTTTTCTAGCAGGTTCTAGTTCGAGTTTACAGTGTGAGAACCAAATCGTAGACCATTCTTTCTGTGCTATTTTAGGATGTCTTTTAGTGGTATTTTAGAAAACGACGATTTTTAGATTCCTAAATTAAATGATAGAGGAGCTAGGTTTCATTTTGTCGTTTTACCTTCATCATCTTGCATTGTGATGCATTTTATCGTGATGCATTTTATTTAGGAGCCATCAAGCCATCATCACGCATGTTATATCGTGATGCATTTTATTCTCGCTTCTGGTCATGCTCTCTCTCCAACAGATTTAATGTGACCTACCTATTATACTCCCTCCGGTTTGGTAAAAGAAGTCATCTAGGACAGCGACGCGGTCTCCAAAACACAACTTTGACTTCTCTTTTCTAAAAAATATTTATAAAAAAATTTATATGTATACTTTTATAAAAATGATTTTGAAAACAAATCTATTGGTATGATTTTCACATTTCTAAACTCAATGATTTAAAAGTTATTCATCATTTATATTCCCAATGTTTGACCAAAACCTTGTCTAAAACGACTTCTTTTACCAAATCAGAGGGAGTATATATTTATTTGGTTCCTAAATTTAGATATGTATTTGAACATAATATATACAAATTACCATATGGAAAAAAATTCACTTTCGACTTTGTTAGTTTCATATGGAATTGAAATCACGGTAATGTTTTTCAGACATCAAGATATCTTGTATATCTATCTTATTCAATATAGATTGTTTGAATTAATCTAGATCGTTAGATCCTCATAAAATCGAATGGTGTATATTTTTTATTTTAAATTAATGTCGCAATTTCTAGGCCCTATAGTCTAGACCGTTAGATGTTCATAATGTATTGCAATTTTGTCACCCAAGATTTGCTATAATTTTTATCGAACCCTAATTTTGATAGGTGCTTATTATGTCGTGTCATGTTGTAATTTTCCAATGATCTTCATGTCTCTTCTCTTTCCTTTCCTCAACATAAGAAAAAAACTATTAGAAAATAATATTTACGTGCAAAGTGATATTCATGTCTCGTTTTCAACTTGTCAACATAGGAAAAAAACTTGATTAGGAAATATTATTCATGTTTGTGCGTTCAATACTGTATGCCCAACTTGTTTTTTTAATTTTATTATTCTAATTGTTCTCTAATTATTAGTTGGATAAGATATGGACTCTTTTAATCAGTGTGGAGTGTTAATCTAATACAAACTCTTTTAATCAGTGTGGACCGTTAGATCTACATAAAATCCAATGATCCATATTCTTCTCTTTTTTCGATTAACGTGGGAATTTCTAGACCCTCTCGGTGAACGTGGTGGCTTCTTTTAACACTCAAGTATAAATATAATAGATTGGTACCAACTAACTATCATTAATTTCATTTCTCTCTTCATGCAAGCTACCCACATCATCTCCCATCAAACTAAGGGTTATACTACTTTCAAAAAAAACTAAGGGTTATTAACTCTATCTCTTTTTCTCTTCATTACACCAATTCTTTCTTCATGCAAACTACCCACATCATCTTCCATCAACTAAGGGTTATTGCATAAACTGGTTGTGGTAGCAAATTGGTTCATAATTTGTAAAAAAAATTCTCATTTCTCGTAGCAACGCGCGGGGAATCGGATTGCTCTATCCTCGTGAAAGCTCTTACTGAAGGCTCTTTGGACAAGTCGATGATCGCTGGGATTTGGCATGAGTGTAGGGACCTTTGCAAATCCTTTAATAATGTAAGAGTGTGTTTTACTCGTAGAGAGGGTAACACGTTAGCTGATAGATGTGTGAAGCAGGTGTCGATGGACTCTCCGATGGTGTCTTGGCTTGTTGGCATTCCACAGTGGCTTCAGGATGCAGCGACTATCGATTGTAATACGCAGCTGAGTGAATGAAAAGCTCTCGCTTATGCTAAAAAATTTGTAAACTATACATAGATTGTTTTATTTTAAAAATATACATTGTATATTTTGTCATATGCTTAGATACCAGCAGATGTACCCATGCGACACACACGGATCTATAACATAAAATAAAAATAAATTTGACCGGAATTTACAATTATTTATGATATTAATACATACATATTAAAGACATGAAAAGCTTCTATATATATGTTTAATGCTACCAACCATGCTACCTAATTGGCATGAGAGAAGAACATATTGATGGGAGTGCAAGAAACCAATCCTTCTCCTAGAATCAACAACTTTCAAATGTCTACATTAGTAGAGCTCAAGAATTCCACTAAGGGATGAGCCAAAAAAATATACCAGCACCACTTTGCCACAATGGTTACGCAAAAATCATTTGTAAACCGTCCTTAAAGTCATAAAAGCTATGTAGTAAAGAAATAATATTGAATAAACAAACTACGAATTTTAAGACTATTAATAAAAAATAAAAAAGACTCAACAAAAACCACAACAGTTAGCAGATCAACCTTGGAACCATGCTCTATCAAAAGGGCATCATCCATGATTATGGAAAGGCTGATGAAACAATATTTTTGAAAAAAAAGATACACTTGAACTGGATTTTTTGTGTGCCATGACTATAATTATGTGACAACAATCATCTATACCGATATCACATATGGTGATATATAGATAATTCAAGAAGCACAAAACAGAAGAATACAATTATCATGATATAAATCACATATATATTTATAAGTTTGCGAGAATACTCTATTTAATCTATCTAGGATGATAATTAAAATGACATTAAAGTTCAGATGAATCAAATGAAGGGCTAACCATTAGGTATTTTGTTGATCCAATGAATGAGAATGACTATGATGAGACATTGATTATCTTTATGTATATGTCGCGACACTAGTAGGGATTCATTATTGGCCAGTCGCTATTTATATAAGATGATATATGAAACAAAAAGGGATGTTTTCATTATCTTGGAAGGTGCATAATTGGGGCCGTGAAAATAGAAATCAATCTATATGTCGATTCAATTAAACATATATAGAAAGCTTTATTAATGATAACAAAAAACATGTCTTCATGATAGTAATCATGACTAATTGGGCGGATGTGTCAAAATAAGTACTACCATAATATTGTGTTTATAATTCACTTAGTATAATTCTCATGAGTAGTTCTTATGGTGCTTCAATAGTCTACATAGTGTCTTAGGGCTATGAAATCGAATGACATTTTTTTGAATGAACCGCACAAGATAGTGCGTGTTTCATTGATATAGCAGAAAAAATATAAGACTATAATCACGGGAGATCATAGTCAGGAAAAAGAAAAGAAAAAAGAACAAACAAGCTCACCCGATTGGATTGGGACATCAACACGGGTTACCGCGCAACTATACTCACTGGTCGGTTGGATTGGGATATCAACACAACCAAAACTACTCACAACGGAGACAGGGGAGACAAAACACAACTGCAACTACCACCCACAGACCGCACCCTTGCGTGTATTGACACCGCTGAAGTGATCCAGCACTGATAGAGGAGCAAAGAAGCAAACACCATCGCACCGAGAGGGTCACCGTCGTGCAAGACCCACCGCCGCAGTGTTGTTGCACCCAAGCCGACTGCCCGACAACGTGAAGAACACTGAGTCCGAAGCAACCCAACGCGCGGGGGCCTCACCGCTTCCGTCGTTGGACATCTCACGCGTGCGCGGGGACCTCCAACCCGCCACTCTGCACGCCTCTCTCGTGCGTCGGGACCTCCAACCCTGCTGCACGGCACCACACTCCAGACACATTTCATGAATTGTCGTCAAGGAAGTAGGATGAAGTGCCCCACCCCTCGGGACTTGTATCAAGCCTCCGGACCACCGTCGTGGTACGAAATCAACATGTTGCATCCCCCCTCGCACGAGCCGCTGCCATCGAGCTAGAAGACCGAAGACGTCGCCTGCGTCGTCTTCCCATGATGTACCGCACCGGGTGGGTTCAACAGCGCTGAAAACCCCGCCACGATCCGCTGTAGGACAAGTCCTAACTAGTTGTTGTTGCTGCAAGCGCTATCCTTGAACGCTGACTCGCACCGCACTGGAGATTGCCGAGCAACACCATGCGCCGTGGAATGCTGCAAGCGGCCGAACAACATACGAGTGAAGACCCTTCGCCACCAGCAGGATAGCAAGTGTCATGGCGTGGGGTAGGCACCCCCCTTGTCGCTTGCCCTACAACAAATTTTGTCACCACCGGCCGAAGCAACCAAAGGTAGTAGGCCGACCATGCCGCCAGTCGAGCGGCATCTCTAGAGACGACGCCTCCAAGAAGGTCGCGACGCACGCAGGTGCTGCCGTCGCTCGTCCATGAGCTGGACCGGGTTTTCACCCAGAGACCACGTGTAGCAGGGGTTGCAACTCCAAAATGACGCCCTCAACAGGGAGATCGACACCCAGAGGCGCCGACGCCATTCCGCCAGATAGAATCTAGCGAGAGCTTTCGCCCGGAGCATTGAACCCCCGCTGCACTTGCTCAACGCAATAAGCCGGCACCACCGCCATGGTCACTCCAATCGAGAGACGTATCTGCCGCAGTACCACTCATGTCGCCGCCGAATTCCGCAACTCTGTCGCCGTCCTCATGCCCTAGCACCACACCAAAATGGCGTAGCGCCGGAGCCGCGGCACAGGGGAGGAAGCAGCCACTCAGGCCCCACCACCATGGTGGGGCCCGCCACCGGAGCAGTCGACAGCCAACGACGCCAATGTGCAACACCCGCCAAGGGCGAGGGGGAGAGAGCCCAAAGCAGCACGCCGCCCTAGCCTCCTTCACCCTCAACACCCGCCGGCGGACCCGCCGCCGCACGCCCAGCCGCAGCAGCACGGCCGGACCTCGCAAATTGGAGGACCCCTCCGGCGGCCACCACTTGGAGCACCTCGTCGTTGCTCGCCTACACACCGCGCCGCTCCTCCCACCCTCCAGCCATGTGTGCCAAGCTACCGCCAACCTGCGCCCACGCATCGGGTCACCGCCTGCCTGCGCCCACATGTTGGCTGCCGGCCGCCACCTGCTGTAGATCCGGCCCGAGGGGCACCGAATCCGGCCGCATCGGCGCCGGCCAAGCACGTTGTGGACCTCCCCACCGGGAGGCCACCGTGGCCACTGCGTGTCGTCCCCCGCTCGGAAGCAGAGCGCCTCGGCCAAACCAGGAAAACATAGCCCCGCCGCCGCCTTCCTTGGGGCCGGCCGAAGCTCCGACGGTCCCCTCCGGTGACAGCGAGGTGGGGGGGGAGGAGGGGGTGGCGGCGGCAAGGGCCGGGAGGGCTGCCCGAGTCACCCTAACGGGAGGGGCGACTCGGGGGTAGAGACTTCTAAAATTGAATGACTTGAACTATGTGTTTATGGGAGCCATGTCAAATTTCAAGTGTCTTAAGGTCTTCCTAATATTTATATTAACATTTTATAAAATAATTTTAGAATACATACTACAAAATAATTTTAGAAGATGCTCTTCGAATTAACACTTTCTAAAGTGCCGCAAAAGTAGCTTTTATAATACATTATGATAATTTTATAAAGATGAATCATAAAATATCTATACAAAAGTGTAACTACGTGATATTTTCTTGTAGTTTCATGTGCAAGTACGACCCGTCGCTCCGACTATCCCGCTTGAGTACAAACAACGACTTCTGGTGGCCAATGAACACATAACGGAGATGTGAGGTGGGAGGGACATGAACCGTTGAAGGATGTAGGGTAAGAAGTAATTCGTCTTTTCGCCATATTTTGAAGAATTTTTTCTATTTCTTTAACTTGTTTATCCCAAATGCAACTACAGAGCGACAGATAAATAGAATGTCCATTTTAAAAATTATAGGTGAAATAGATATTGAAGAAAAATGAAGGCAAAATCACAATTGAAGTTCAAAGTAGATGTAAGGACACAATAAGTCCTAACCTGTATATCTGGTGTAGTGAAGGATGGATTGGGTTATTAAGCAACTTCTGGATTGCCATCAGACATTATTAACTTAGTTTTTCGTCGAGTTTATAGGATATGAAAATAGAGCATAGGTGGAGCTATCTAAAGCTTAGGTCATCGTAAGTAACACACATATTAGTATATGAGAATAGTGCACATCACTATTTGCAACTATTATTTGTTGATGAATGTACCCAAGTATTTACTTAATAGTGACATGCCAACTGACATGGTGTCACGGTTATTTGTCAAGAGTAGGGTCATTTTTTAAAAAAAATGGTGCAAAACTGCATGAAATTCTTAGATAAAATAATATTTTGGCCCATTAACTTGAAACATGAGGGTCAAGTTCGTCCCTCAAATTTTAGATAGATCAATTTGTTCCCTCAACTTCCATTTTTGTTCAAACTCATACTTGCGCTGATATGGTGCACTTTGTGAAAAATCCTTTTTACCCTTGGCTCGTGTAGGCTAAACATGATATATACATGCAAAAATATGTTTGTTAACATATAATATGATTTCTAAAAAAATATGTGTTGATACTCTTTAAAGTTATGCATGTGCTCATTTGAATTGATATAAAAAATTATGTACTCAAATAAGTATACTCATACTCTTTTGGTAAATATATACAATTTTATATATGTACACATACTCTAAAATAAGGATGTTTACATACTCATGCTATAATATACGTGCTCCATATATGTATTCAAACTCTCTAAGTAAATATGTACAACTATTTATGTGCTCCATGTTGGGTTTGGATCATACTCTTATTGTACTTTTGGTACAACAAAAATTAAGGAAAGGAAGAAGGAGTCAATAGCAAAAAGGACTTTTGGTAGTCTCATGCGAAAATGGAGCTTACACATCAGCACAACGACGAGTTTAAACAAAAAAGAAGTTGAGAGATTAAATTGATCATTGGGCTCTTCTTAGGTACTCCTAAATGACTGTGGATCGTTGATCTCTGTAGGGGGGTAATAATCATTAATAATAATTATTATATATTTTTAAATCTGCAAATTGCAAATGTTCTTAACTGACACGGGATATGGATATGGCCTTTTGGATTTATTGGATTCTCACCAATTGAATTGTATCCACCGAAACAATGAATACAACAATTTCATTTATTCTCTAATGTGACATGATGTCATACAATGCTACAAACTTTTTTCTTTTGTAACGTGATAAGCTATCTACATTTTTTGGCAAGAGATCACGGTGTATTCTAGTTGATAGAATTTTCCTTTAAGGCTTTACCTAGATAGATCTAAACTGAACAGTTGAATCCTAATGAAATACCAAGGGAGATCTAGATTTTTTTTTAAAAAAATTCCATGTTCCATGTTCAAGGATGTGCCGCCTTTCCTACGGGAGCACGAGGACGTCGGGAGCGGCGGCGTAGGGCCGCTCGTCATGGTGTTCGACGCGCCGGGGTCGTTCTACGACCGACTCTTCCCCGCCGAGACGCTGCACTTGGTCTGCTCCTCCTTATGCCTCCACTGGCTCTCTCAGGTTAAATTTGCAACTACAGGTGTTTACCACTCCCAAAGAAGAGATCAAGAGAAGTTTATAGTGTAAAGTAATAAATTGGCATGGAAGGTTCTGCAAGAACTGGTGGATGGAGTGCAGGGAGGACGAGCTCGTCCTCGTCGCCTCTCTCAGGAGGACTCATGAGGTGGAGAAAATAGCGGTGGCCAGACCATGTGCCTTGGCGAAAAATTCCATTCCATTCCGAGTGGGTGACCATTCCCCTGTTGTACTAGTGTTGTATGGTACTGGCAAGCTATAGTACATTAGACCTGCTCGTGTCTCATCGATTGATGGAGTTTCACCAAAAAATGGCAGCTTCAGTTCGGCCTTGTTTTTTCAAAAAAAATTCTTTCCACCCATCACATCAAAATTTAAGACACATGAAGCAAAATATAGTTAAAAATAATCAATTGTACAATGGCAGTAATTAGTCCATGATTAGCCATAAGTGCTGCAATAGCTCATATGTGCTAATGATGTAGGCTCAAAAGATCCATCTCACGGTTTCCAGACGAATTATGGAATTCATTTTTTATTGATTAGTGGTGTTTAGTTCGTCAAATTTGTGTGAATGAATAGTACTGGAACAGTGCATTTGGATGGAAAATTGTGAAAAAAGTGTTGATTATTGAGCGCTGTCGCTGTATCCGGTTGTGGGGAGGGTGGGGAGGCCGCCTGGATCTGGGCTCGGGTAGAGTACGGTACGGTGCACCGCCTGGGTGTAGGCCCCGCGCTAGGGCTTCGGCACTGGGTAGAGGTGGAGCTCGGGAGAGAAGAGGGGTGGGAAAGGATAAGCTCTTGATGCCAATTGTTAGGCAAAAAATATTTTTTTTCATTCACCATACCCTCAAAGGGGTCTTTGGGGTACACATATAGGCTGCTGCCAAGGAGTAACATAGTGGCGAATCATAGGGGTAAAATAGAAATAAAACTACTAAAATACCTAAGCTACTAGACTTATACTAACAATTGCTATTTCAGGTAAGTGTCGTGATGGATATGGTGCGGTCGAGATAACATCATTGAAAAATATGTAAATTGCTGTCCAGATTGGTTGAGTTTAACCTAATCTGCATGTTGGATCTGTTGGTTCCCATGCGTTGTTGTTCATCCAATTTTTATATTCAGGTTCTTTTTTTCCACGGTGGATTCCTACTTTCAAATGGGTCATATATACACGTTACATAATTACATTATTTGATTTACTTGCTTATGGATTTCAAGGACGAAGGAATTTTCTGTTCCTATGTACCTGATTTTGACACTGGGCAAGTTTTATATGCAGCGCCATTGACTTGGAGTAAACAATACTTGCTACTTGCACACAGAGTGCAAAGATAAGTGACACATTATCCATAAGAATCGAGGATGATAGCACTTCAGAGGTAATAACAATTATCATTTCTATGTGCACTCTTCAGCAGTCCAATATTTGAAATAGATTGCTTGAAAGCAGCATATCTGATTCTGATCTGATGCTTCTGGCTCAGGTGAGGTCTAAAACCTCGAAACCCTCTGGTCCGCATTTATTTGGTGTAAACTTGCGTGAAAATTGATGGATTCCTTTGGTGTCACAATATGCTAGGTTACAAAAGATGTGTATAGTTTCCAGTTAACATTGTAAGGTGGTATAATCACAAGAAGATGTTGTACTAGTAGGTGTAGTTTACCTAATAATAGATGCTACATTATAGTTATCTTGATTCTGCAGGAATACACATCAGTCGTGATTGTGCTGGAATACTTATCAGTCACATGGTGGCTTTTTTTTGTCGAAACATACAGAGATAGCTTGTTTCGTGTGTCAAGATTATGCAAGTTACACTATAAATAGTTGAGGAAAGTAGTTTCTTTCATACACCAATAGTGAAGAGTTACATATTTATTTGATGATGCTATAGCTAATAATAAAATGAACAATGTAATCAGTGTGACGGTGACTCGATTTAACAACTCTTCCGACATCCGATCAAACATCTAATGTGACACTCCAAAGTTTTTGTTTCTCCAACTAATAAACACACCCGTTCAGCAGAAGAATGTTGAATCGTCCGGTCCTCTTTACAAATGAATAGCATGAAACCATGCATCAAGCCTTAGCCCTTAGAAAAAGGATATCCAAAATACTGAATATATGATTAGTGCTCAGGTTCTGTAAAGGACTGGATCATTGACTCATGACATGATAGACGGACGGACGGACAAACAGACACAATATTTTAATCGAAACGTTGCTTAGAGCTTGTTCTGGCGTTCGATCGCGCGCCAGTCAGTTTTCCACAGTTGGCGTGTACAGGTACATCGGCCAGGCGGCCGAACGTAGAAGTCGACGTCTCCTAACAGCGATCTCCTACGGACCATCTCTGCATGCTCCTGATTGCTGATGGCTCCCGATTCCATCGCATTTCGAGGGTACACAATACGACCCAACAGTCGTACAGTTGTATTATCGATTTTTCTCTATGAGTAGAATGGTAATTTTGTAGATATATATTATTTGGAAAAAAAATTCCCCGCTGCCCCCTATACTATCTCACACATTTCATATATTTCATTTCCTATATTACAACAATACCATTTTACATTTTCGATAATACCTTTATACTACCATACGACATTTAAATACTACCATACGACAGCTAAAAAACCAGTCATATAGAATTAATTTGAACCGTCGAATCCTTACATATAGGGGTGGGCGTTCGGTCAGACCGAACCGATCGGTTCGGTTCATCGGTCTTTTTGAAACTTCGGTCTTTGAAAAACAGAGACCGGTCGGTCTTCTGAAAAACTGAAGACCGAGCAAGTTCGGTCTCGGTTAGTTCGGTTCGGTCTCGGTCATGACCGAACTAACCGAGCCAGTGTAAACAGCCAAGAAATACCAGGTTCAATAGGAAATTTCAGCAGCATTTTGTTTGTTTTAAGACATGCAACAAGCCAACAACCAACAGGTAACAGATAACAGAAACATTTCAAAGTCCACAACCACTGACATGTCCATAAAACAGAGTACACAACACACCAGAATTATTACAGGTCCATAAAACCAGTCCACAACCACAACAGAAATAACATAAAACATTAACAGGTCCACTTCATATGAAAGTTGCAACTTACTCTGGTTAGTTCGGTCAGTTCGGTTAACCGAGGGTGGAAACCGAAATGACCGAGAAAAGTTCGGTTATCTAGCAGCTGAGACCGAACTCATGACCGAACATTTCGGTCTCGGTCTTTTCGGTCTCGGTCCCGGTCTTTTCGGTTCGGTCTTCGGTCCTCGGTCAATTATGCCCATCCCTGCTTACATATAGGTCTTTTTTATTACATACGAGCCTCTTTTCAACCGGTCGTACAGGTCGTATTTTGTACCGTAAAAAACCTCGAACTCTTTCTTTAGGGACGAACATTTCTGAAGAAGCGATCACTCGGCAACGCGAAAAGCGATGAAACAAAGCCACGCAAAAATTAGGCGAATTTATATCTCTTGAGGATCGGAGCGATGGCGATGTGTCTGTGTATTTATTTCAGTGACGAAATTAAAGGGAGGCGTCGAGCGAGCGAGCCAGAAGCTTCACGCGGGCGTTCTGAATTGCGACGACGCGTAGATAGGAGTGTGGTGGAGCCTCCCCGTGCCCTAGAGAAAATGAGACACAAATTCGTTGGCAGGCAGAGAGAGAGAGGGGGGGACACATTCAGGTATTCAGACAGGATATGACTGTATAAACAAACAAATACTGATGTGTTATCGTGTATATATATATTTTTTTATAGGCAATCCAATGATTAAAACGAAACAGTGTCTTTGCTTGCCTTGACATGCACCAAACGAAGCAGATTGATACGGAACAGAAGATGCTGATGAGAAAAAAAGAAGAAAAAGGGAAATTAAAATGAGTGTGCAGTGTGCTTGGAAGCTAGTACTACTCTACTACGTGCGTGGAACGAAGACTGGCCTTCTACTAATCTGCTGCATGCAACTTTGCAAAAAGACCTGCAAATTATAAACAATACCCCCTGAATGGATCCGATCTGTCCTGATTGCAGCAGCAACGTTGAAAGTGCGTGTTTTCTAGCCTAAAATTCCTGTGCGTTCAGCAACCGGACAGGGGTCCGATCTTGCGCACACGAGTCCCTTGTGTGTGGTGCAGGTGCAGCCGACGAACGTTTTGGTATGTCTTATACGCCATAGAAGCAGCAGTGCCAAGCTAGAGGGAAACTACTAGTACGTGCAAGCAGCTCAGCCTCAGAGTGTACTGGCGGAAGCGTAATCGAATGCCGAAAAACGTTTAGTTTAGTTAACCTCTCCCCCTAATTGATTCTCTTAGCTACTATATAATCCCGTTTTAAAGCTGCCTAATCCGATCCGTAGAGCGATCATGTTGAGTCCGACATGAAGATCGAGCGAGAGCGTACGATCGACTCGTCAACGACTACCCATAATCATCGTCACGCATCCGGCCGGGTGGCACGAGATGCCGGGCGGTCTGCGAGGTGTGCGAATCACAGGAGGCAGATCGAGCCGCAGGACGGATACGCTAGTGCTCGTCGTCGTCTCATGTCGCCTGACGGACCGATTCATCGGCGTGCCGCGCGGGGGTCCGTCACCCTTTCCGTTCCGTGTGTGCGTCGTTCGAGCCATGCGTGCGTGCAGGGTGCAACTTCAAGTCATGGCATGTTGGCATGCACCTGCCACGGTGCCACTTCCTTCTCCGAGTTTGCTTCATGGCGCAGGTCATGATTACTTTGTGGAACGAGGTCTAGCTTGCATTCGCAGTCACCCCCATAATTCAAAAGCGTTTGGGTGCTCAAAAAAATAATAATCAAAAGCGTTTGCTTCCAAAAAAAAAAGTGTAAATGGAACTGCGTGATATAATAAAGTTACGGACATGTTCTCGCGCAAGAAAAAAATTCTAATGATCCTCTCCTCTTAGTTTCATTTTCTTTTCACAGTTCACATAAACTATTCGAGTTTTTGAGGAACGAAGTCACATCTCATTTACATTTTTGCCCCTCACATCACATCAAGTAAAAAAATATTAATTTGATCTCCCCGGTCATCAAGACGATGGGGTCATTCTTAAAGAAAGCCCACTTCCATTTTTTTAGAGAGCACAAAGCCCATTTCTTCTTTTTTAGAAGAAAAGCCCCTTCCTCTCTTTCTGGATTATTTTATTTTATTTTATTTATTATTTTCATGATTTACGAAAATAAATAGCGAATTCAAAAATTTGCAAAAGTAGTCTCAAACCGCCGTGGTAATGGCGGTAGGAACCTATCGCCAACGGAAACGGCGGTAGGAGGACTGTAGCACTCCTACCGCCATTTCAATTGGCGGTTGCTACAGTAACCCTCTGCGGGTACTGGTTCCTGCCCCTGTTTCCGGTGGCCGCAGGGATATCTTCTCTTCAAAAAAATCATAACTTTTTGTTATGAACTCAGATGGGGGATAAAATTTATACGGAATTGTAGCTTTCGACGTGATCTACAACTTTGTAGTCCAAAGATGACTTCAGATTGTAGCTTTCGATTTTGTGAGTCAAAAGATGACTTCAAATGAAAAAAAGTTTGAACTACAATGTTGTAATCTCGTCGAAAGCTACAATTTCGTATAAATTTTATCCCCATCCAAGTTCATACAAAAAGGTTACGATTTTTTTAATAGAAGCTATGCCTGCTGCCACCGGAAACGGCGCAGGAACCTGCTACAGTACCCGCGACGGGTTATTGTAGCAACCGCCAATTGAAATGGCGGTAAGAGTGCTACAATACTCTTACTGCCGTTTCCGTTGGCGGTAGGTCCCTACCGCCATTTACCACGGCGGTTGGAGACTACTTTTGCAAATTTTTGAATCCGGTATATATTTTCGAAAAATTGTGAAAAAGAATATATATATATAGAAATCCTTTTTCTGGTTTCTGCAGGGCTACAGCCCAAAACGGAAGTATGGGCCGCAAGCCCAAAGAGAGAGCTGTTCGTCTTCGTCTTCGTCCGTCCACCTCAGCGATCTCATCCAAACACACAAACCCAACAACTGCCACTGCGCTGCCATACTTCCGTGTCTTGCCGGCCTTCTCCTCCTCCTCCCTCCCCACTTCTCCAACACCTCAACGGAGCTCCCGAGTCCCTAGCAGTAGGAGGAGGCTTCGCCGAGCAAATGCACCGAGCCATCCGCGCAGCGGCGGCCGCCGCCGGGCGAGCGCTGTCGTCGCCCTCACCTCCCCGCGGGCCCCGCGCGCCTGGCTGGGCCGCGACCCGGTGGCTCTGCAGCGGCCGAGAGGCGCTCAGCTACGACGTGGTCATCGTGGGCGCCGGGCCCGCCGGGCTCGCCGCGGCGATCCGCCTCAAGCAGCTATGCCGCGCCGCCGACGCCGACCTCTCCGTCTGCGTCCTCGAGAAGGGCTCAGAAGTCGGTGCGCCGCCTCGCGCGCGCTCCCCCTCGTTACTTTGGGACCAACGATGTGCCTTGCATTTCGTCTGATTTGGGCAATTTTTCTGGTTGCGCACTTGCGCTGCAGGTGCCCATGTGCTTTCGGGGAATGTGTTCGAGCCACGAGCGTTGGACGAGCTGATTCCCAAGTGGAGGCAGGAAGATGTACGCGTTTCTGCCCTTTGAACTGTTATGGGTTGTTAACTTTTTTTAAATTTGTCTCATGGATTTAGGGACCAAGTGCTACCTGTGGTCATGTGACTGATTCACTTCACAGTTCACGCTTTATTCAAATGACCATTGATTATTTTTTTAATCAAGTTTTCAATTCAAGCATACAGTAACTCCAATTGCTAGTCATGTGGATATACTTATAATGTGATTGGAAATCCGAAAATTTTGAGAATTTCGAATTGTCAGATATAGGGCACTTCATTGCATACTACTGTATGACTGTGTTGCTGTATTTGTTTGTGGTTTTCCTTGAATAAATTTCTTGTCAGCAATGCAGATTTTGAACAGTCTAAATTTAGATTGGGAAGCACAAAGGTTCTAGTTTTTATGTGGCTAGGTTGTGTTTGACAGGCCCCAATCAGAGTTCCTGTATCTTCTGACAAGTTCTGGTTGTTAACGAAGAACCGAGCATGGACACTTCCATCTCCATTTGACAACAAAGGAAACTACGTGATCAGGTGCTAACATTTTGCTGTGCTCAATGTTCAGTTGTTCACCATCTAGATCCACGCCCTGGAGGATCAGGCTTTCCTGACAAATCTACTCTTGTCCAGCTTAAGCCAGTTGGTGCGATGGATGGCCACGAAAGCAGAGGAGTTGGGTGTTGAAGTATATCCAGGTTTTGCTGCTAGCGAGGTACCATCATTCGTCATTGTAGAAATTCATATGTGGAGTACTAATATCTGTCTGAATTCTTGTCTAACAGATCCTTTATGATGAAAATCAAATAGTTACAGGCGTCGCAACCAATGATGTTGGTATTGCTAAGGATGGCACCAAAAGGGAAACTTTCCAACCTGGTGTAGAACTAAGAGGCAAGTAACTTCCCTTCCTACCAATCACTAGATCAGGGATAAACAGGGGGGATAATTCATTCTGCTTGTTCTTCTCATGGTCAGCTACTTAAAAAATGCAGGGCGAATAACACTGTTTGCTGAGGGTTGCCGAGGTTCATTATCAGAGGTAAGCATGCTGAGTGCTAGTTTCACAAATTTGTTAGTTTAATATTCTTTTTTATGATTGTAGTTTGTTGCTAAGCCTAAATATATTTCAGAAAATAATAAGGAATCACAAGCTCAGAGAAAGAGGGCAAGGGCAGCATCAGACATATGCTCTTGGAATTAAGGAGGTATTTGATATTCGTTATACCACTTCCAGTTTTCAAATACCTTGTTTTAAATTTTGATGGAACCAACTTTATACCTCATAACGAACACATGATCCTTTATGCCTGAATTATGTGAGCTCTTGTGCATTGTTGCACGGACAATTATGCCTGAATTATGTGAGCTCTCGTGCATTGTTGCACGGACAATATGTCATGTGTGCTGTAGGACTGTTGTGTTAATATAGATTTGGCCATCTGTATTTATGTTATTTTTACATGTCTTTGTTTTTACCTGGTCAATGTTTTTTCAGGAAACACTGATCCATTCATACTTTTTTATTGGATTGTGACTTATGATCTATCTCTTTCACAACTTTCACATTTTCCCCAATACTTGTAAATGAGTCAGTAATTTATTCTTTAGATATGGGAGATTGAAGAAGGAAAGCATGAGCCAGGTTCTGTTATTCATACTGTTGGATGGCCTTTAGACAAGAAAACATACGGAGGATCATTCCTATACCACCTTGATGATCGACAGGTAACTTTTCAGTTGGACATGCAAATTTGCACTTGATGTATTCTGAGTCATTATGCGATACGAGTAAAGATGTAATATTCTATCCTCATGTTCTACTTTTCTGATAAAGGAGAAAGGCATAGGTTGCATTTGCACAAATTAAGCAACTTTTTTTAGATCAAACCTCATAAAGGTACAACTTGAGCAAAAGGAAAAACCAAAGTTTTACATTGAAGAAAAGATGTGGCACCAGGCTTCCCCACTGTCATGCTTAACAAAGTGTGCTATTTAGCAGGAACCAGTAAACAACATTTGGTTAGTTCTCAAAAGGAGTTTTAAAATCATCAGTTGACCACTTATCATGGATTCGTGTGAGGCTTTTATTTGTAAGCTGGATAGCTAGATATGGATGGGTTTTTATCATGGCTTCCTGCAATGTTTATTGGGAGTTTAGACATTTAGATTACTGATGGTTAAGTAGTGACTGTACTTAATCTATTATGTGCTCACATTTTTCAGCTAGCTATTGGTCTGGTTGTTGCATTGAATTATCGAAATCCTTTCCTGAGTCCATACGATGAATTCCAGGTATGTGGTTTTCTTTGTAGATGCTTTTTGATGCATTCGATGGGTGGTTTAGAAGACAGACAGATTCTGTACAGTTTAACAAACACAAAGGATCATCGTTTCTCTAAATATTCTGCGATCGTATCTCAGAAATTCAAGCAGCACCCTGCTGTCAGAGAACTTTTGGAAGGTGGAACAGCCGTTCAGTATGGTGCTCGTACTCTGAATGAAGGTGGTTTCCAGGTAAGCTGACATTCGAAAAGACATGGCTGTTTTTTAGCAAATAGACACATGTATAGGATTTATATTCTATCCACATTGAGCAATCTATTAGTCATTGCACATAGGATCACTAGTTTCACATCGAACCATTGATTGACTACACACTATGGCCTTTGTGAGCTGAAGTACAGCTCTCGTACTCGTTCATTATGTTGTTATTGCTATACATTGTAATTTGCAGCATTTATTCAAGCATTTTTTACTCCTGTTACCTGTACTTACTTTGTGTTTTTGTTTTTGGCAACTGTACTGATAATACAGACACTGATGAAGTTAATGTATTTCAGTCGATACCATATCCAGTTTTCCCTGGAGGCGCAATTATTGGATGCTCTGCTGGATTTCTAAATGTTCCCAAAATAAAAGGAACCCATACGGCTATGAAATCAGGTATCTTTTTCTAGAAATGTTGACGTTAATATATGTGCCTGACTGCCCTATGTATTTTGCTTTGACATCCTCTTCAGCACTCATTCATTTCTATTTACCAATTTCATTGCTGAATTATTTGCATACTTTGAGCTTAGTAAATATTTTATTACATTGGTAAGCCTTGTACTGAAGTGAGGGATGTGTAAATAAAGGTATGCTTGCGGCGGAAGCGACTTTTAAGTCTCTCATTGAAGGATCTTCCATGGAACTGTACTGGGAGAATCTCAAGAAGTCATGGATATGGGAAGAGCTTCATAAAGCTAGGAATTATAGACCAGTATGTGGTTATTTTATTCCAATTTTCCCACGACCTTATCTTTGATATCTGGTCAACAAATCTCATAAACTGACGGGGTAACTGAAGGAGGCAAATTCTGCCATTCTCTTAAATCAGTAAGTTGAACATGTATTTATTGCTTTTCCCCCAGGCATTTGAATACGGATTTATTCCGGGCATGGGATTGTCTGCACTGGAACGGTGAGGTTCCTATTAAAATAATTACTTTTGCTTAGTCATGGTCTCATGGAAATATTATAGTTGCTGACTCATGTTGATCTGTTAACTTTTAGCTACATATTCAAAGGAAAGGCACCTTATACATTGAAGCATGGGAAACCAGACCATGAAGCAACAGATGTGAGTGTACAGCACTGCTGTTGCCTGTACTGCTGAGTGCTTTGTAAGAAAGCATGCAAATGCACAGCATCCCTTTTTCAAGAAAGCATGCAAATGCACAGCATCCCTTTTTCTCACCATTGAGAATGACAAAAGATTTCCTTATGAGCAGGCAGCCAATATGCATGCGCCTATTCAATATCCTAAACCAGATGGACAGATAACCTTCGATGTTCCAACTTCTTTATATAGGTATTGCCAGCATCAAGAATGAACAAAGGATTTTAGTTCTCCATATCAGCGCCTGTTAAACTATTGCTTTGCTATTCGCAAAAAAAAAAAAAACTATTGCTTTGCTATTCATGGGTTTAGAAGTACATCAAATGCCTTAGATGTATCTAGACATGTCATAGAATTGATTACACAAATTTGTGCCACCCTGAGACTTACCTAATTGATCATTAATGAAAATTTATTTTTCAATTAGACTTTTGAACCATAAGAGGCGCTTGAGTGAATGTATTTGGAAGGTTTATATTGTGCTTATGACAGGCTTGAGGTGGTGTAGCCACTAGAAATGTACTTACCAAATATATTTTCATTCTATATTCTAATAATCCATCATTGCTTTGGTACAGGAGCAACACAAACCATGAGCATGATCAGCCTCCTCATCTCTGTTTGAGGGATCCTACGATACCTGAAAAAGTAAATCTTCCAGTGTATGCTGCACCAGAATCACGTTACTGTCCAGCCCGAGTTTACGAGTATGTAAAAATTGATCACGCCTTGTTGAAATTCTTGCAGTCCTTATCTGCATCAGCATTAGGCATCAATGATGGTTAAGTGCTTGGTGGAGAGAACATTCTCTTCTGATCACTATTGGTCGTTCTTGTTTTCTTGCAGATATGTATCTGATGAGAAAGGTGATCCAAAGCTTCACATAAATGCGCAAAACTGTCTTCATTGCAAGGTAAAACATTTTTTTTTCTGGTGGTTGAGGGACTTCGCATTCTCCTAGATATGTGCATGAGTTGCATTGAAAAATTCTACATGTATCATACATTTGAATTGTCGACAGAGGTAGGGTAGTGTAATTTATCTCGGTTCCTTTAGTTGACCATAGGCAGAATGGGTTTATCTTCCCAATGCCCATGACTGTATTGTACCATGCATAATTGACAGGGCAATTCTTAGACGTCTCATGAACCAATGACAATGTTTCCTCTTGACAGATTAAATCCAATTGTGATTGGTGTGATCTTAATCACAACGAATTCAAACGTCTTAGGCTCGCCTAGTGCCCTAGCCTCTTTTCTGTACCTTGCTATCTGCTTCCATCTTCTGCTGCTCATCCGAACCTGAATGACATGTTGACTGTACCTGCAGGCATGTGACATCAAAGATCCAAAGCAAAACATCGAGTGGACTGTTCCAGAAGGCGGAGGCGGCCCTGGTTATACTGTGATGTAAATGTCGAGGAAAACTGTACTGTGATGCTGCTCATTCAGCACGAGCCTGAGCCATTCCTGTCGTCTGTCGACATAAAGGTGGAAGCTGCATCACGTAGCTAATTATAATAAGCAACTTCACTAGCAGCTCGCACTGCACGGGGGTGTTCCTAGATCTTGGTACGTGATAGTGATCACTGATCAGGATGTGGTGCACTGCAGCCAGATAACATCCTCACACAGTACAGGGAAAAGAAGGCTTCGTGCGTTGTAGCTCATTTATATGGATGAAATGAAATCAGTCCTAGCAAATTTGTTTATACGGATGGTGAAATGAAATAAATCCTACCGTAAGGCTTTTCCCCGGTCGACAGTGGCAGCCATCAGATGCATCGGCGGTCATGGGTGTAAGGGTATGCGCGGTGGTGCATCGGCTGCGCTGTACGTGTTGGTGTGGCCGGCGGCAGCCAGCTCGGTTGCACGTGGTTGCTATGGTGGCCAAGCGAGGCGCACCAGTGGCGCTGTGGCGGCATAGTGGCGTGGCTGGCGGCGCCGGGCCGCTGTTGCGTAGCAGGTTTGCTCCGGGTGCCTTGAAGCGATGGCGGTGACAGAGTCAGGAGTTCCCAAGCCATTAAGAAAGTTGCATGACACACACGTGCTTAAGAACTTTTTCATAACATACACGTAACTGACAACTTTATTAATGGCATGTACCTAAATGACTTTAGAGTCAGAGGTTTGGCATACCAGCATCCAGCAGTGGTAGTCATGGGCGTCGGCAATTTGTAGCTGGTTGCTGGAGACCTGTTTGGGCCGGTGTCAACGCCGCCTTTGGTGTCGTCACCTTGTTGAAAGTCATATCATGCAATTTTTTCTTTCCAAAAAATAACTTGCAATTTTGGCACGGTGCTGTTGAGATGATCTCTTGGCTGCGTCAGTCACATGTGTTTCTTTTCTTTCTCAAATTAAGCAGTTGGTGCAGGTGTATGTTATGTACCGTGAGGTCGGCGCTCTGGTGGAGTGGCAGCTGGTGATGCTACGGAGATGGTAGGTTGTTTCGACGGTTTCGAGAAGCCGCGGCAGAGCGGAGGGATGATGTAGTGCAACACGTGTTGACGTTCCAATCCAACTGACCGGTATACTTGATGAGTTGTGAGCTAAAAGGTGGAGTCGTGTTGATGTCCCAAATCAAGAGACTAGTTTTGTTGTTAAATTGAAGTGGTGTGGTCATGTCAATGTCCTCATCTTGTTTATATCTATTTCAGATTTAGTCTTATTTTTTACACTAGTTTTGTTGTTAAATTGAAGTGGTGTGGTCATGTCAATGTCCTCATCTTGTTTATATCTATTTCAGATTTAGTCTTATTTTTTACACAATCTTCAGCTCTCGTGCATGGTCGTTTAAAAAAGAAGTATTTGAGTGTTACCAGAACACTTCTCACCGGTACCCCGCAGACGGAATGGGCCAGGTACCAGCACTGTTCGCTTCGGCTTATCACCACCAACAAGAAGATTTTCTCTCGAAAGAATAAATACCAAAGAACTGTAACAGAACCAAGTAAGAAGATTTTCTCTCGAAACAAACCAAAGACACCAGCCATCACCATCTGTACATGCCAGGAGATGACCACATATCTCTGCTGACAGCTGCTGGTAACATTCCCAGCAGTACCTTCAGTTCCATCTCGTGAATAGTTTGCTGCACAATGGAGGAGGGCACCAACGATGACACAACCAAATTTTCCGACGCCTATTCCAGTTAAGCTTCAACGTCATCAGAAACAACACCACCAGAATCAATGAACGGGGCAACGCTGAGAAAAAAAACACGATTGGTATTCCTTAACGACAAACAGTCTTCATTCATTCATTCACCGATTGCAGCTACGCAATAGACTCACTCCAGCTAATCCACTCATAATATTGATAGCCTACAATGACCCAATCCTAATCTCCCGGCACATCACTATTAACAGATCAGATCGATGAAAGAAACTGCATTGGTGCGAGAAATGAACAGAATGTTGGGGAATGAAATCTCTGCAGCGCAAAACGAACCAATCCAATCCAATGCAGCATCACAGACCAATCGATCGATCAATTCTCCTCCTCCTCCTTCTTGGCGTCCTTGTCCTCGAGGAGCTTGAGCTTCTCCTTCTCGGCCTTGAGGTTCTCTGCCTCCTTGATCCAGAGGTCTGCGAACTCGCAGTCCCTGTATCGCTCGAACCACGGCCCGCCGCAGGTGTAGTGTATGGCCCTGGGTTGCGTGGCCGGGTCGGCGGGGTCGACCCTGTTGTGGCCGACGAGGAAGTTCCAGACGAAGGGCACCTCCCCAATCTCGTCGTCGTCGAGCCAGGCGAAGCGGTGGAGGAAGGCGCCGGTCTGGGTGCTGACGGCATCCGGGGTGAGCGCGGCGACGTTCTTGGGGTGGGCGCAGTTGTAGAGCACCATGGAGGACCAGTTCTTGCGCGGGTACGTCGTCTGGATGGCGCCGTCCATCTTGGTGGCCTCGGCGGGCTCGTAGACGTGCTTGACGCAGGCGACGGCGAGGCGGTCGGCGTCGGCGGCGGCTGCGCCAGGCGGGACCGCGGCGGCGAGGAGGTCGGCGACGTCGGCGAGGTAGAGGAAGTCGCAGTCGACGAAGAGCGCCCAGCCGCGGTAGCCCGCGAGGTAGGGGGTGAGGAAGCGCGTGAAGGAGAACTCGGTGCTCTCGGTGGGCCCGCGCGCCCGCCAGTAGAGCCCCGCGGCGCGGAGGTCCGCCTGGCGGACGGGGCGCACGTCGAGCGGGATGGTGGCGTGCCGGAGCAGGCTGCGGCGGCACACCTCGTACGCCTCGTGCTCCCTCGGGTCGTACCCGACGAACACGCGGAACGGCTCCCCCGCCGGGGGCACCAGCGGCGACGGCAGCGGCGCCGGCGCCATGGATTGGTTCGGGAGGGGTGGTGGTGGAACGGAATGTGACGGGGACGGAACCCGGCGCGGCGGTGCCGGGCTTTTAATGGGGCGGGCGCGGGGGACCGGAGATCGGGAGGTGTGGGGCTGCTGGAGCTAAAGATGGCGAGGGGGGCGTGAGGGGATTCCTTTTCAGTTTCACCGGCGGATGGAGAAAAGGATCTGCCTTCTGCCGGTGCCGGTGCCCCGCGACGGCCTTGTTTCCGGTGGGGCACTCCACTCCTAAAAATAAGGCGCACCCACATGGGTCAATGACGCGCGGAACCAGGAGAGGGGTCGGGCCCAGGGGTCAGCGACGCGTGGGGGCGGGGATCGCGGTGGGAGGCAGCGGCGAGGCGGTCTCGGCTGGCACTGGCCCTGCATGTGTGTAATCCAATCCAGCCGGCAGTCGGGGGGGAGATAGATGTCGGTGGCGTGGTGCGCCGAGCGCGTGCGCTGCGGCGGCCTGCAGGGCTGCGATCAGCCGCCGTCGGATTTCCGGGGTGGATCGGCTTGCGGACCTGTGTGCGCGAGCGCGTCGCAGGCGGCGGAACGCGCAGGCCGCGTGGGATCCAGGGGCCAGGGGGGACGGGGGTGCCCGTGAAGCGTCTGCGCGGCTGGAGTGCATGTGCAGAAGGCCCGCCACCCGGTTGCCCGCCCGAAAGCATGAGTTTTCGGCCCGGCCCAACCACAGCCCGTCACGGAGCTCAGCGGGCCCGTGCCAGCATGGCCCGATCCACCAGGCCAGGCGTGGGCCTCCAGCACAGCACAGCACGGCGTGCGGCACGGCCCGACACGCTAAAATGGGGGCGGCCCGTATATGGCCCGTTAAGCTGCAACAGTAGGGAGGGGGGAGGTGGCCCAGCCCACCGCGGCTCGCCAACGGTCGACCTGGCCAGTGGCCACCGCCACCGCATATATAAGCGGGGGAGTCGCCTCCCCCCAAACCCTAATCCCATTCGCATCTCAGGCTCTCAGCTTGCTCGGCTACGACGCCTTCTTAGCTTCTCGCCTCTCCCCCACCGCACATTGAGATCTCATATCCCCGTCGCTGCCGTCGTCGTTCCACTTCTTCGCCATCTCCGGTGCGTAGATGTAGATGTAGGCCTCGCTGCCTCGGCTCCTCCTCGTCGTCTTCTCTCTACGCCTCAGCTCCTCTATCCTCCAGTTCATCGCACACCCGCATCTCGCCATCTCGCAGCGGTTGGTTGTCGACTCGTCGTCGGCTCCGGGCTCCGACTGCGCAGGTAACCGTCGCCTCCCCCAAAAACCTAACCCTAACTCGCACATCTAGATATAACCGTAACATTTCCTGAAGTTCTTGTGCTAACCTAGCATCCTCCTTCTTCTTGCAAGTCTCGTGCTCATGCAGTGATGTTGCACGGGGCCCCACATCATTGAGGAACGGAGCCACCGAGGCAGCCAGGCGGGTTGCAGCCAGCAACTTGAGCTCGTCGTGATGGCCGACATGGATGAGTACACCATCAACGACGACCTCAGGGCCTTGTGGGCTCCCTGGGGACGACGAGGACGACCTGGCATCCGACGGCGAGGCATTGTTCGACAGTGTTGATGCTCCGATCAATGTTGATGGCGGTGATTATGCCGGTGCTGCTGGAGGTGCAGGTGCTCCTCCTCCTCCTCCTCCTGAGCCGCCCGTGATGCCTTCATGCCAATCCGTCAACACTTCTGGGGTCCAGCGATCCCGGTCTCTTGCATGGAACGACTTTGATGAAATCTTCGACACTTTGCCCACCGGCAAGAAGGTAAGAATCACTGCCAAGTGCAAGCATTGCGGCCATGTTCTTTTCCGGTCGTTCTTCCGCCGGGTACCGGCCATTTACTTCACAGCACTAGAAGGTATGTGTTGCTAAAACTAAGCATGTTGCTCTTGTTCAGTCTCGTATTGCATTCAGTGCCGATGGTTCTGTTTATAATTGGGAGTACAAGCCTGATGTTGCTCGTAGGGAGCTCTGTCATTTAATTGCTATTCTTGATTTGCCTCTAGGTTTTGGTTTTGAAAGTGCATTTGAGGAGTACATTCAACCTGCTCACAATCCTCGTTTTACTAGTGTATCTAGGCAAACCACAACTAGAGATCTAGAGAAGTATTTCCTTGGTCATCGATCTGATCTGATTGAATCATTCAAGTCTATTTCATCTGTTTGTCTCACATCTGATATTTGGTCTGCCAATGCTAAGGAATACGATCTTAGTGTGGTTGTTCATTATGTATCTGCTGATTGGGAGTTAGAGAAAAGAGTGATTGGTCTTAGGCTCATTGATTGTTCACATAATGGTGTTAACATTGCTGAGCGTGTTGATTCTGTTGTTACTGATTTTGGTTTGAATGATAAGATTTTTCTCTGTCACTCTTGACAATGCTTCTTCAAATGCTTCTTCCATGTCAAAACTCATACCTAAGTTTATTGGTTACCTTGGTCCTTATCCTAATCCACTTAACAAATTGCGTGGTCTCTTACACCAGCGATGTGCATGTCACATTATTAATTTCATTATCAAGTCCGGTTTGAAAAGGATCAAGGTGTATCTTGAGGCTTTTAGAACTGTCATTTCTTATTTGAACTCCTCTAACCAACGCATTGCTGAGTTTCATAACTTTTGCCTTGTTAAGGGGGTTCGACCTCGTAAATTTGGCTTGGATATGGATGTGAGATGGAATTCTACTTATCTGATGCTTAAGCACCTTTTTCCATATATATAGAGAGAGACATTCTCTACATTTATTGGTGCAAGGTATGGTTTGGTTAATAGTGAGCCTCTACTCAGTGAGGGGCATTGGGCTGCTGCTGCAAAGATTCTGGAGTTTCTGGAAATGTTTTATGAATCGACTGTTGCTTTATCTGGTGTTTACTATCCTACCAGTCCTTTGATGCTTCACCACATAATTGAGATTGCTGGTCATTTATATGACCAAGAGACTAATCCATTGCTTATGAACATTGTGACTCCTATGAAACTAAAGTTCCTTAAGTACTGGCAGAACATACCTCTTTTGTATTCCTTGCATTTGTTTTGGATCCTAGAGCCGAATTATATACCGACTTTTTTTGTTTTTTGGCCTTTTTTGCGAAAGAATCTCACAAATGCGCCCCTCCCGGAAAGATTTCAAAAAATGGACCCTCGGCTCGGCGCCATGGACGCCGGCGCCGAGGTTAGGACGCCTCGGCGCCACGGATCACGCGCGCCTAGGTGGGAGGCCGCGCCGCCCTCGTGGCACGACGTGGCGGCGGACGTGGCGCCTAGGGTCGGCCGCCCGATCCGTGGCGCCGAGGGTCGGCCGCCCGATCCACGCGCGCCTACCCTCGGCGCCCGATCCGTGGCGCCGAGGTGGCTTCCACCGGGCCCATCCTTTCTCCCATCGCCGCGACGCCCATTCGAACCGCCCTCCCACCCCCCTCCCCCGGCCGCGTGCCCCCCGGCCGCCGCGCGCGCCGCCGCCACGGCCGCCGGCCGCGCCCGCGCCCGTGCCGCCCGCCCCCCGACCTCGCCCGCCGCGCGCCCCCGTCCGCCGCCCGCCCCCCGCCCGCGCCGCCCGCCCCGACCCCGCCCGCCGCCGCGCGCGCCCCGTCCGCCGCCCCCCGCCCGCCCGCGCCGCCCGCCCCCCCGTCCGCCGCCCCCCCCCCGCCCGCCCCGCGCCGTCCGCCGCCCCCCGACCCGGCCGCCGCCGTCGCCGTCCGCCGCCCCCGACCCGGCCGCCGCCGCGCCGTCCGCCGCCCCCGCCCCCCCCCCGCTCCGCCCCCGACCCGCCGCCCGAGCCGCCCCCCGCCCCCGCCCCCGCCGCCCGAGCCGCTCCTTGGCGCAGGGGGCGCGTCCCGCGGCCCGGCGCGGGCTCCTCTCGCGCCCGGCGCGGCGCCTATGCGACGGGCCGGCTCGGGGCGGCCCCGCGCGCGCGCGCCCCGCCGTCCCTCTCCTCCGATAGCAAGGTAAACTCTTAAATCTTAATATTTTCCATTTGTATTTAGCTATTTATCTTAGTTACATAATTCATAGACTTAGGAAATAGACATAGATACAATTGTAGACTTAGAAAAATTACTTATGGACATAAGTTGTCTATATAGACATAGATAGATACAATTGTAGAATTAGAGATATATGTATTTATAGACTTAGGGAAATTAGTCACGGACAAAAGAAATTTACTTCCAACTTACTTTTGTGAATTTTTGGTTGCAATTATAGATGGACAACCTAGTGACCATATATCATGGAGGTAGTGTGGAAAGAGACCGTTATGGAAATGTTGAGTTTCTTGAGATGCAATGTGTGCCTGTGCTATTCGATGATAGACCAAGTTTGAATGAGGTGATTTCAAGGGCTCGTGAGGAGTTACATTGTCCTAGACGTGATGTTGACATTGTAGTGGAGGGTGTAATTCACTTAGGTGCTCCACCTAATAATCTGAGGCGCCTCATCCCAATTGGGTCTGAGAATCAATGGGATAATTATGTGAGATCGGCACTGAAGAGCCGCTTGCAATGTTTGGATGTGGTAGTGCGCCCATTGCTTAATGCTCACACCAAACTGCCACGCACCGTCTCTCGTGTTGGTAATGAGATTGTGCGAAGTTTGGTTGATGCCGAATCGCACCAAAAGAGGTGAATATTTCTAAGGCACCGGTCATGATGGTGGGGTCGCTCCGCCCGAAGAGATTCCTTTGACACAGAACTATCCAAGTAAGTATTGGGAGCTCAAATTTCTTCGAATCTTAGGGTTTTCCCACCAATCATTACTCTCATTGAGTATTTATATTTTGTGGTTTGCCATGTGTTGTAGGAAATGTTCTGAAAAAGCACGTGCACCTCCCATTCCCCCAAGTGAGTATCTTGATGATGGATTTCGCGCTTCGAATAGTGTCGAAGTTGAACCTCAAGCTATGAATGCGGAGGAGGCTCATGACATGGATGATGATGAGCCTTATTACATGAATGAGGAGGAGCCTTATGACATTGCTATGGCCGTGATTCGATGATGACCGCCCGCCCAGAGCTTACAGAGAGTGATGTTGAGCTCATGAGGCGTGTTCTCCCCGGTGTTGACATTAGGGTACACGAATTTAGCAATCTTGAATTATCCGGTATGGCAATTGCGGAAGGCGGGATGCCGACCTTCTAGATGCTCCCGAGGCCGCCACGGCATGGTTATTGAGAAAGGCATAGTTTTCAATGACCTTCCCGCTTTGAAGAGGTGGTTGCGGCATTATGCGGTGATACGAAAGAGGCCATACAAGGTCTTACATTCGTATGCGGAGCGGCGATACACGGCTTGTGTGCGACAAGGAAGGTTGTAATTGGAGGGTTTGTGGAAGGAAGCAAAAGCACACCGGTAAGTGGAAGATCACAAAGGTTGTTGGCCCACACACATGTGTTGAACTTGAGCTTAGAAGAAGGCACCGCCGCTAACCTCCACACCGATTGCCAAGCGCATGTTGGAGATCTTGAAGGGACAACCCAATATGAAGGTGTCGACAATTATTAGCACGATTAAGCGCATTTATGATGGTTATCGGATTACCTATGGTAAGGCTTGGAGGGCGAAGCAGCGGCATGGAAAATGATTTATGGGGATTGGGAGACCGCGTATGAGAGGTTGCTCGAAGTTTTGAATGCAATCAAAGCGGTTAATCCCGGCATGCATTATGAGTACATGGCAAATCCAAACAAGACTAAGGGTGGAAGACAAATTTTCTTTCGTGCATTTTGGTGCTTCCCTCGGTGTGTCGAGGCATTTAAGTATTGTCGTCCGAGTGTTTTCGATTGACGGCACATTTCTTACGTGCAAGTACCTAGGCACACCGCTTATAGCCATATCATGTGATGCAAACAATATGTTGGTTCCTTTGGCTTTTGCTCTTGTTGAAAAGGAGAACAATGACGGTACGGGGGTGGTTCTTGAGGCTTGTCCCGGATACATGTGGTTGGGCCTGGTAGGGAGGTGGGTGTCATATCTGATAGGCACGGGGGCATACTTAATGCTGTGCGTGAGCAGATGGAGGGATATCCACCTATACACCATCGGTGGTGTAATCGCCACCTTGCAGAGAATCTACTTCGAAAGGATGGTGTTAAGGATAATTTTGATCGCTTTATGATAGCATGCCGGCAACTTGAGGATAAGCACTTTCTTGAGATTTTGGAAAAAATCAGAACGACATCAAATGCGAGAAGGTAGACAAGTGGTTGTCCCGATTGATGAAAGATGTGCACAAATGGACTAGGGCTCATGATAAGGGTGGTTGGAGGTACGAGTTTCAATGCAAGAACATGGCCGAGTCATTCAATAAGTTGTTGTTGGGGATACGTGCTATGCCCGTGAATGCTATTGTAATCTTCACTTCTACAAGCTTAATGAGTTTTTCAATGCTAGACATAAAGCCGCACTGGCGGAGCAGAGTGCTGGACATAGATGGGGTTGGAAGTCTAGAGACCATATCGAAAAAGCAGTAGAAAGAGCAAACACACATGAAGTTACATGTTTCGATCATGAACGAGGTTCCTACGAGGTAGTACAAAGGGGTGGCACAACGTCAGATGGTGAGGTCCGAGAGTCGAGGCGACATGTTGTGGTCATCGAGGATTTTTCATGCACTTGTGGTGGACCAAGGCAATACCACTTTCCATGTTCTCATATGGTGGCGCGTGCAACCATCGCAACTTTAGTTGGCGCAGCTTGATACCTCCCGAGTTTAGTGTTGAGAACCTAATTCGTACTTGGAGTCCTAGATTTGTGCCAATTCGTGATTCCGGAGAGTGGCCTCCATATGACGGTCCTAGGTACATTGCCGATGAAGATTATAAATGGCGAAGCGCGGCTCAAGGAAGAGGTCGAGACACAAGATGGTCATGGATCGTGTTTCGGAAGATCTAGGCGGGGGAGAGCAACTCCTTTTCTTACTGACCCCGAGCTATATGAATGCGGGAAGTGTGGTAGATTGGGCCACAATTCACGCACTTGTCGTTGGCAAATTGCCCAGGTGCAATTACATTAAATTCACAAAGTTTTCTTTGCACAGCTCTACTTTGATGTTCGTTTCAAATTTTGTATTATTTTCATTTAGGTACTCATGTTCATTTCAATTTTTTTGCAGGATGGCGCAGTTCCATCTGCTGGATCAGGTGTACGACCAGCACCACCGAGGACGTCTAGTGGCGGAGGGGCAGGTATGGGTCGGTTTTTTCAATTAGTTTCTATTTCCACATGTTGTACGTATGATGAAATTACTCCATTCTAATTTGTAACTGTTACACAGGTCCCTCCCCGTCCTTCGTCCTAGAACCCACCATGGGTTCTTGGAGATGCAAGACGACGAGCGTTACACTCCCCCTCCTTCGCAGAGCAGCCCGGATGTGATCTCTTACTCGGTTCGACGTGGTTTGCCTAAGTTAAACCCGCCGCTCTCACCGCACCGATTGATAGGTACATATTTATCACCGCATGTCACACTTCTTTAAATAACTTGTTACATTGCTTTGATGTTCATTTCAACTTGTTACATTTTTTCCGTTAGTACTTAAAATTCCTCTTTTTTTCGGAGTTAATTGGGAGCCGTACGAGGGTCGCAAGGTACTTCCTTTGCGTTGAGCACTATGTGTGTCATGGACGAGGACATGTACGGGATGATTTGCCCTCTCGATATGTTTCTATGCTTGTGGAGTACCACTTGCCCCATAGAGTTGCACGACAATTTGGTATGCGACAGCTTTGGCCACCCAACCGTATCTACTTCGGCCGAGTTGCACAAGTAAGATTGTCTTTCCTAGTTCTCTTACCAAACATTTGCGTTAAAGATATCTAACTGGCCTTATGAAATGAAATGCAGGGTGGATCGTCAGAGGAAGAAGAAGGTTTTTGATTGGGCTGAGGAACACAAGAGTTATGTTGCCGAATGGGACTTGCAGGGTGATAATCTCGATGATAATGAGGAACCACACACAAACAGAGAGTACAGACAGTACCAAGCTTGGTACCAAAGAGCTACTAGATGCGGAGTTGAAGACACGGTGGACGCATGAAGATTATGCTGACATAGAGTCTACTGACGACGAAGCAACGACATACGACGAAGCTACTCGTGTTGGAACCCAAGTCGAGATAGCACCGATATTGGACCGAGTGGTAATTTCGTACATTTTACTTCTTTAGCCCGTACCGTAGAGGCCTTTAGTTTCTAATGTTGCGTTGTTTTCTTTGTGCGGGGCAACACCCTCGGACGCTCGCAGATGACATTGAGGCCTTCGGTGTGACAGCTTGGCGACCGCAGGACCCGTTCCTTCCTACGGGTAAGCTTGTTGAACACATCTTCAATACTTGTGGTAATCGTTATCAACTAACTTGGATTTTGGGTTTACGAGAGGTTGAAAAAGCGTCTACGTCTTGCACTCGGTCGTTGCGGTTGTAGGTCCGCCACGATGGATGACGTTCACGAGCCATCGACAGTACAGTGCTCGGAGGACACGACACGCCGTTGCGGTGTTGCCGACGACATTCGCCGGACGAGATTGGACCATCTCGCCTACATGATGCCCCTTCGACTCGGGCTTCACCACGTCGATTGATCCACCCGCCAAACGTATACACTCCGTGCACCGATGCTCTAGGGAAGGGCAAGGGTAAGACTAAGAGGAGGACTTGAGTTGACGCTCGTTGTATTGCATGTATCATGTATTGTACTATGGACTCGTTTTATGTATTGTACTATGGATAGAATTGTATTATGGATTGTGGTATGGACTGGATCGTATTATGTATTGTGGTATGGACTATATTATGGAGGAATGTGTGTTGCTAAATTTGGTTGTGTATGGATGACTATATTCATAATTATCTGTCATGCTATGTATGAAAATACAGGGGAGATGCTGCCAAAATTTTCTCATACAACAAACGAAATTGCAAGTTTCACAACTTAACGCATGAGACTACCCTATTGCAATGGCATGTACGACGCTTCTACTACCCTAACCATGTGCCTTACCTAGTCATAACATGCCTTAGGGAATTTAGAAATTTGATTACAACATTCCTAATTAATCTAGTTGTACGAGAACTGCCCCGACAACATAGAGCCTCCGAGTGTTGGGACCGCATATAGTAGTACCCACCGGGGGTGGCGGTGGAGGTGAAGGTGGAGGGGACCAATCTTTAGTTGGTGAGTTGATCTTGTTGTGGCATTCACAAGTGCGGGTGGAACATTTGCAACACCGATCGTCTCCTCGCGGTAGACGATGGATCCGGAGAAGCCGTTGCCTCCGACAGCCTCCCGCTTCAAGTTGTAGATGACGACGTCCTCCAAGTAGTCGATGTACCGTTGATAGGGATCAATAGCCGGTGGATCCACCCATTGCGAGAAGCCGCACTTCTCCGGGCCGGGTGGAGTACCGCAAAAGGTAAGAAAACATTAGCGAACCAAAGAAACATGATGAACAAATTTGTCTACATTGCTTACCCACGCATATGGACGGTGCCGAAGCGGCGACCGCAGTTGTTCCATCCCTCGTAGACTTGCATCACGCATAACTCACCGTGTGAACACCTAGGCCACAACACGTATTGCTTGGGTGCGTAACTTCTAACTTCACGCATGGAAGTGAAGTCACTCTTTCCTTTTAGTGGAAAATTGGCTACAAAATCCGGAGATTGCTTGTTGCCACAACTCGAGACCGAAATCGTTTTCATCCCCACTCCCGGAAGTCATTGTTGAATGATGTGAGAAGCAAATGAGTGAAGGGTGGTTCATATAGGTCGAAGTAGAATGGTGGGCCATTCGATCCGTGGGAAGGGAAACACAACAGTGACTCAGTGAAAACACACCCTACTACTAAGGCACTGTTGCGGTGAAAACACACTCTACTACTAGGGTATTGCTGCGTTGTGGGCCGCCGATCCGTGGGAGGGGAACGCGTCGGTGATCGAAAGGAAACCCGTGCAAGTATCTATATTGCAGCAATCTAACGAAGCACAAAAGACGCGGAAAACACACTCTAATACAGTTCGATTAAAAGTCTAAAGGTTACATAACATGCAATCTAGAATTATTTGATACACCGGGACTCCGAATTAATAATACTCTAGGTCTACCGAGTACAACGGGGGTATTTCCCCTTCCCCGATGGCATCCGGCCCACCGCCTTGGCCCGACGAGCCCTCTCCCTCTTCCTCTCTCTATCGGTTTCACGAGCCCGGGCCGCTTCACGTTCTCTCATCTCCCCGACGCCGGCGCATTTCCTTCTGCTCCTCCTTCTTTTTCTCCTCTCTATTTTCGCACTCAACCATGCGTAACCACCTCTCCCTTGCATCACGGGCTTCTCCATCGACGTAGCTCTTGTCGAAGCTCGGATCGCTCGCATCTAGCCACCGCATGAAATCACAAAGAGGAGGTGGGGTCTTTTTCCAAAGACATGTCGGCAAATATTAAATCATAAATTACCAATGAATAATTGAGAAATGAACGTAAGTCTTTACTTTTGCTCTAAGGTTGCGGTCGAATGGCCGGATCGGATCGTGCGCATAGTTTGCGCACATGAAGAACCTCATCCCGTACGCGTACCCCGTAACCTTGCACCTAACAACCTTGCAACCGTCACCGCGAAAGCACATAGGAGTGTGGATCCCGTTTGGCACCTCTACATTGACCTTCGTTTTGGTGAGGAGTTCTAAGTCCAACTCAGGACCTGAGGTAGCCATTGCAACTGCAAAACAAGATGATAATTAATTCTAAAAAAAGTTTCCGATTTTAGTTAGTTTCTCGATTTTAGTTTTACATTTTAGTTAATCACTTTAGTTTTACATTTTCCAAATATAAACTACACAATTTTTCACTCTTAACAATCTTAGTGAACATACTTTTTCAAATTTTAAGGTGATGTTTCAAATTTCAAGATGATATTTCAAATTTTAATGTGTTGATTCAAATATTTCAACAATTTACATTGCCAATAAGTTTCATACAACTCATATTTCAGCAAATCACAATACCAACAAAATAAATAATACAACTCATAGCAAACTTATATTTCTTCAAACCCTAACTAACAAAGTGAATGTGTATGACCTAATACAACTTATAAACAACAAATCAATGAGTTAAAATTGAGGAGGAATGAGGAAATACTTGCCTTGTCACAATCTACGGATCAAATCGAAGTTTTTATGGTCAAATCTTAGGAATCGAAATGTGGAGACGTAGAAGGGGAGGAAGAGGAGGTAGAGAAAAACCGAGGAAGGTTCGGCTGCGAGGGGGACGGGCTATGAAGGCCCCTCGGCGCCACAGATCAGGGCGCCGAGGGTAGGCGCCACAGATCAGGGCGCCGAGGGTAGGCGCCGTGGATCAGGGCGCCGACCCTCGCGCCACGGATCGTGGCGCCGACCCTAGGCGCCACGTCCGCCGCCACGTCGTGCCACGAGGGCAGCGCGGCCTCCCACCTAGGCGCCGTGATCCGTGGCGCCGAGGCGTCTAACCTCGCGCCGCTGTCCATGGCGCCGAGCCGAGGGTCCATTTTTTGAAATCTTTCCAGGAGGGGCGCATTTGTGAGATTCTTTCGCAAAAAAGGCCAAAAAACAAAAAGTTCGTAAGAGCTGAATTATATACACTGTATAACAAGTATGAGAACAAATTTGGTGCAGTTAGGAGTCAAAGAAACTCGCATGCAGCTGGATCTATTGGTAAGAAAAAAATGGCTTGGGGTAGGATCATTGGTGGTGCTACACCTGCATCTAATCTTGCATCTACTCTGCTCCTGCTACATCTACCTCTACTCTTGCATCTGTTTCTGAGTTGTCTACTTGGACAGTGACACTATCACTTGTTTTGATGATGAGTTTAACATTATGAATTGGTGGCATGAGCATAAACTCACATGTCCTATTCTTTCCATAATGGCTAGAGATATCATGGTTGTTCCAGTTTCAACAGTTTCTTCCGAGTCTTGCTTTAATCTAACTGGCAAGGTGATTGAGGAGTGGTGTCAGCGGTTGCTGCCTCATACGGTGGAGATGTTGACTTGCATCAAGGACTGGGAATTGGGATATGCAAGAGCACAACATGAGGTTGAGAAGGGTATGGTAGAACTAGAAGGAGAAGGTCTAGTGGAAGAAGAAGGACAACCAGAAAAATGTGTAAGTACTGAACTATTTGCTATCATTGTATATTTGTCTATTCACTGCTTGCTTGAGCTACTGCATTTCTTTGTTTCTTAGGAGTGTTGGTTGTGCCAGTGGATCCATCTCTGGGTCTGTACCTTCTGTGTGAAGTGAATGCAGAAGGCATTTTGGGGCTTTTGGTCTTTTGGAAGAAAGAATCAAGAGTGCGAGTGCAAGGCTCATGGATAGATGGATAATTTCTGTTGCATTTGTGTTCCATTCTTGTAATATTGTCATTATGTGATGGCTTGATGCATGTAATGAACAATTAAACTTTAATTGTAGATCTGTTAGTTGTACTCATTTTCCCTTCCTAGGGTTTCTCACAAGGGTGAGTTCTACCTAGGAAGGTTTTAATGAGGCAACTATCACTTGATCGTAATGATCAAGTGAAATTTTGTAAACAGACCTACAATCGCCCACTTATATGTTCAAGTGGTGAACTTTTGTTAGTCTTACAAATTTGTTGTGTTTTTTGTTATTTTTGTGATGCTTGCAAAATCTTGAGTAGAAGGAGTGGTGGCTGAATTCACAGGCTGCGGGCTAGCCCGGGCACTCGTTAGTGCCCGTGCTCCACGGGCTAGCCCGGCAAGAAATAAGCCTGTGGACCCGGGCTTGGGCCGCCACCCTAGTCCGTGGGTGGGTAGGCATGACACGAACAGCGGTAGTGTCGGGCTAGGCCCGGCCTGTTGTTGAGCGGGCCACCTCGGGCCCGTGCCAGGGTCGGGCCGAGCGACCCATTTGGATATCTATAAGTGCTGGATGGTTGGTCGTTGGCACATGTTTGATTTGGCTGTGAGAGAAAAATATTGTTACTTTGTAGCTGATTAAGTGTGACGAACAAGTTGTATATGCTTTGACGTTGTCCCAAGCCCGTCGACATGTGAAGGCAAGGCCGCATGAGCACCCAGCTCAGTGATCTTTCTAGCACTTTGCGATGTGAATTTGGCAAAGCGATTTCGTCGTGTGAATGGGTTGCTTTGGTTCATGTAGTGATACCATGGCATCAGTTCTAGCCTAGCTAAAATCTGATAACGCCTTGGCGTAAGGTGAAACATGTAAATTTCTCATGCTTTCCCTACTTCTCACACTTGGCGTCGTATTGGTGATGAATGAGCCATGAGTGGTGGCGGCACATGGGGATCTAGTTGTCTAAAGTTATGGTCGGAAAAGAATGGATAATGTTCTGATGACTTTGTCGGTTTCAATATTAATGAGCATATTTTGACAAAATCGACGACTACAAAGTATGTTATCCTTGAGTTTCCCGGTAGGAGGCGAACTTATAACAAGTTGCAACGACATTCGTTATCTTTGAATCCTTAATGGTAACATACATTTGTTGTCCGAGGCGGGTCTAGAAAAAATAACTGACGATGTCACCTCCATTGTGACATTATGTCATCTAGTTAACACCAATAAGACAATAACTACATATACCTCTCAATGTTGTCTAAAGCGGAACACATCGCGTACATCATGCTCCTTCAAGGTTAGAAAAGCTATCAATGTTGTCTAAAGAGGAACACCTCGCATACATCATTTCTCCTACTTTCCGTACTTCTCACACTTGGCGTCATATTGACGATGGATGAGCCACGGGTGGTGGCGGCACACGAGTATCCAATCCTCTAAAGTTGTGGTTGGGAAAATAATGTGTAACGTTCTCATGACTTTGTTAGTTTTCAAAATTAATGAGCATATGTTGACAAACACCAACGACAACATAGTATGTTATCCTTGCGTTTCCGGATAGGAAACAAACTTATATAATGACTGTTACCTATATTTTCAATAATGAGTTGCAACGACATTCATTATCTTTGAGCAGTGACATTTGTTATCTTTGAATTCTTAAATAGTAAGATACATTCGTTGTCATCGAGGCGGATTTTAGAAAAAAATAACCAATGATGTCATCTAGTTAACACCAATAACTATATACCTTAGTGTTGTCTAAAGCGGAACACCTTGCATACATCATGATCCTTCAAGGAAACTAAGGCAGAGGGGTAATCCCGGCTTAGAAAGGGATTTTTAACCTAATCCTATAAATCTGAGGGATCAAACCCAAGCTTATTGGTTGCAACATACCTCGCTCAACTTCCTCTGACCAAATAGACTAGAGGACCTTTGGTCAAGGTTAGGAAAGGAATGTATATTTCTTTAACGTGACAAGTTGCTCCTCCGTTTGAAACCAATGAAATCATCAGAATGCATAAGTATATACTTAAACATCGTCGGAGTTAGGAAAGGAATGGATAGCTTCGTCGTTCTCAAATGAATTATACAAGCCTCTCTGTTATGCATGTGCTTCGCCGTTGGTCGTGAGTCTAGTGGCGGAGCCAAGATTGGAAGTTAGAGGGGGCTTCTTCTTCCAAGTCTATTTCACTCTTTCTTCACCATTTTCTTTATCATTTCCCTCATTCTTCTTATCTTTTCCTTTGATTTTAATGGTGTTTTTGGGCAGTAGGGGGGCTAGAGCCCCACCAACAACCTGGTAAATTCGCCACTACGTGCGCCTCTATAGTCCCGTAGTTGTGTGCTCTGATGTCGCTTCTCGCAAGGTACTCTCCTCGACTTCTCGGTCGTTGTCGTTCCTTGTGCTTGCGTGCTAGCTGCTGCTCCCCGCACTATCGTGCCCCCCCGTCCGACCGTAAGGATGCCGCCAAAGAAGAATACTTATTTCCTTCACAAATTGTAATTTATATTGAAAAATGTTGAATTTGTATTGGCAAGATAAAAATAGGCAACACAAAATGTCGAAGGTAGTACTTTCTACAAAAGATTGATATATATTTAAAAAGGTTGAATTTGTTATTTTAAATCTTGGCCTAGTTTTCAAAAAATGTTGCATCTATTCTATTAAAATATTTATTTAAACTTCTAATTTAAGTCTAATGGGTTTTAAAATTAGGTGGCTTCAGCAAATTATGGAGCCCACTTTCCAGACTAGCCTTTTTGGAAGGCCCTTTTCTCATTTCGGCCTCACCAGTTTTCTGATGCGAACTCTGCCATTTATTCCACCACAGACAGGGCGGCATCCCCATCTATGAGGGGGCCAACTTTCGTGACTTTTCTCGGTCGGGCTCCGGTTGATCTCTTCTTACTTCTTAATGTAATACTCGCTCTATCTTAATGGGAAAGATTCACAACTACTCATTTTGTTTAACAAAAAGGTGTAAAAATGGATGAATGACAGTAGATGTAGATTAGTGATACAATTACAGGCTTGACCATCCAAAGGTCCTATGTTGTCCTCCATATTTTCTATTAAACCTTTTTCCAATTGCATCCACACAAACTCCCATGCCCGTCCAAAATCAAGCCCCAGACGCATATGTGCTCAGCCACGACGGGAACCGCGGATCTCATGGCCTCCATTGACGCCGGCTATGTTATACGAGTACGAGTATCTGATACAATATGTATCGGATATGCGGGTACACACTTCCTCAAAAAGAAATCCCACTAAAATGGTGTATGTGAGTATCTGTATCAGTGTATCCGACGAGTATCAAATACAAATACGTTACCTCTCTTGGAGTATCCGTGTAACATAGGATGGCGGTCATCAGAGCTTCGCCCACTGTCGCCTTCGGCTATCTCTCTACTGCATCTAGGTATAAAATCGAACCAATAAGACCCATTGATGCTCATCTCTCCCTCAGTTTCACGAGCGCATCGAGTTTCCATGACCGTTCCATGATCAACTTTATGGGTCCACCCACGCAAAAACACAGTGGGGCAGGGTGCACGACAATGCCGCAGGGGATGTTTTGCAAAACGAACGAGGGGGCTCATGGGGATGTTTTGTAACAATTAGCCCACCTCTCTCCCCGAGCATCAGATGGGATCCTATGGACGTGATTAAGGGGGTGTTTGGATGGGGTGACTAAAACTAATCTGACTAAATTTAGTCACTTTGAGGAACTGAATTTGCAAATAGGTGAGACTAATGGGTGACTAAAACTAGTCACTTGACTAAAATTTTTTTAGTAGGGGATGGGAGCTAAAAGTTGTTTTAGTCTTCTCTCTCTGCAGGGAAAGGGAGTACAAAGGGAGAGGAAGAGAAAAATCTGAACTCTAATACTGTTTATATCTCACTTTAGTCTATCTTCCAAACAGAGGGTGACTAGTCTGACTAATTTTAGTAATGGGACACCATCTAAGAGTTTGCACAACTCTCTTGGTTTCGACACTCCCACTTATCAATTACACAAGGGTGACTGCAAAAGATGGCTAATCTAAAATGTTGCTAGCCCGCGGCATCGAGAAAACGCTCGCTAAGCAGGACAAGCGACTCGCTCTCCTTCAGCAGCGAGATGGCAGTTGCTGCAAAGAACGTGGATGTCGTTGTATCTTACCCCACAGATGATAAGATTTTGAGAGATCAAAGGAGGCCATAGAAGCATTTTCGCTTTCTCTGAACTTTCTATGTAATTAATATGTTTATGTGGACAGGGAAAAGGTGCAGTCTTCCCAGGAAAGGCTAAGTATGATGGAGAAAAATTCTAGAGAGAAAAATGCTAAAGAATGCAAAATCTGTCGCAGCTCAAGGAAGTGGAAAAAAACCTCCCTCCATTCATTTATGCAAGACTTATTTTTTCTTGGCTCAAAGACTAAAGAAAACACTCTCATCATTAGTTTTTCTTGGGAAAAACATGGGCTTTTATTGCGGATTTGATTACTCTCTCAATGTGTTTCACTCCTTGAAGAGTCCCTCATCAGAGGTGACTAAATGTGATACAAATACCAGTCTCAGGAGGCTAGTACCACATTTATACATCAGATGGTTCATTACCGTACAACACGTCGAGGTTGTGGGCACGGAAGCGTCACTACCACGAGAAGCAACATAAGGACTACAAGTCAAACTACCACACCAAAGGCATCTAGGATAGCTTCAAAGTCTTGAGCCGTGGAAGCTCCCTGTGGAGACCCTGAATCTACATGCACAAGTTGGGTGCGGACGACAACCTACTCGACGTCTTCGGGGAAAAGGTCGGGATCCTCCTTTGAAAAATAGTTAGCCAAGTAAGGGCCAGTACATATGTACTCAACAAGTTGAACCCCACCCATAGTGACAGATCCAGAAATAAATTTAGGGGGAGGGGCTTTCTTCTCCTTCTTCCTCTAGCCTCTCCTTCCCTCATCCTTCTTCCTCAAATTTGTAGGAGAAGATTAGGGGGCTCCATTGGATTTCCAGCGGCAGGGGGGGCGCTCGAGCCCCGCCCGCCCCACCACTGGATCCGTCCTTGCCCACCCATGAAGGGGATATTCAACAGAATATGCACAGTGTATAATCAAGGATCAAGATAGGGTTTATTTTGTGAAAACACCTTTACTCATGTAGGGGTTGGTTTTCGAAAAGGTTTTCGCAAACAATTTTTATAACCCGAGAAACTCAGTTGTTTTGAGAAAACCCGATTGAGGACTACTGGACTCCCCGTCCGCAGTAGCCCAGGCACACGGCCACACACTTTTCCCAGAAATGAACTAACGCCATGAAAACAATCCCTCAACCAAAACACTAGTTTTGTGAACACATCGTGACTCATCCAATACCGTGGACACGACTATTCGAATAGGTTTTACACTCTGCAGAGGTTGTACACTTTACCCACAAGCACAAGTAGGGTACTGCCACACGGACACCGTAGTGTCGGCGTGGATCCTATCAAAGGCATTACCCACCTTAGCTAACCCTACTTGCCACCAAGAGAGCAACCAAGGGGTTATCTCACATAACCAGGGCGTAACTCACAAAGATCATACCCCTACTCTTTGATATCCCGCTGCTCAACCACACTCCAAATGGCAAGTAGATTAACTAGTGGGATTTATGCTATACAACAGTCGAGTGGTTGTATGATAATTGGGCCAAGTGAGATGTCACGCAACCCGGTCCTTAACGACAAGATGCACATCTCCGAACACAGCTCAACGACAAAGGTACGAGCTCCTCCAACTCCTGACACACGTCCATCTCGTCCACCCATTTCTTTACTCATTTCCCCATTTCTCAAGCACTCACACAATTTTAAAGAAATCATTTAGACCAAACAAGGATCAATAATAACAATCAAGGGTGGCTATCCTATCAGGTTTGTCCAATAAAATAATATGCAATTTATAAAACAGGTCATAGGGTTGTGTTTATAAAACTGGGACCAAAGCATGCATCAAAGGATGAGATTAAACTTGTCGTCTTCAAAGTCCTCGGGGAGATCCTGCTCGCGGTTCAGGTTCTCGGTTTCCTGCGCACAGTATGCGACTCCGAACTCCGCCTGGGATTCCTCCTCGTTCACTCCATCGGCTACGACACACACAAGCAAGCATACAATCAACAAAAGAAAACATGTTTTACCGACTGAGCTCGAGGAGAGAATAAATAGAAAAAAAGAGAAGTAAATATTATTTATGGGACGTCGGTAGATGGATATGTGGAAATAGACACAGGAAAGATGCGATGAAGTTGGAATTAATTTGGGTTAAAATGGTGCATGGGATGATGGATTAAAGGGTATTTATGGAGGTATTTACAAGGTATAAGGACCTATTCGCAATGGGATATTTAACTTTTTACCATTATAACAGAGGTCACCTCTCCGATTATCACTTTAACGGTGTCAAATATATTTGGACAAGACTAATTTGCGACCAACCGTAAATTAGTCTTTAGGACAACCGCCCCTTCTTTTAGAAAGTGAAATTACGGACCACCCGCACTACTATCCGGCGCTTCGCTATTTTCCTTTCAACGCGTACGGACATGCGAGTGCTTAACTCCACCACTTCCTATTAAAAGAAAGAAAAGATTGCTAGTTAAAAACACGTATCTTCCCAATCAAGCATCAAAACCAAAATCCGATTTTACCATCTTGTTCGTCTCAAGAAAACCTTTGCAAAAAGATCTCACCTCAATATATTTTGATCCTATTTTTTTACCAAGCAATTTTGTTAAAAGCTAAACACATGTTGGAATAAACTCGAAGCAATTTAGAAAAAATATAGGAGCAAATTAGCATTACTTAAAGCCACATAGCTTGCTCACCGAACGAGGAACAACCGAGATGAACCCCATGGAAAGGTAGTACAAGCTTCACTTCACATACAAATTAGGTTCTAGATCTAGGATTGCCAACCAGTGCATACACACATCACAGATAAAATTGGTTTGGTTGCCTGCATGATTTGGACTTGCTGTAGCGGAGTCTGGTAACAGTACGTTAGCATATGTAGATTTACTTCACTTGTCAATATGCACAAATCTTGTCTCTCCCACCCCTAGCTACCTTTATTTTCACTTGCAAGTCCGAAAAAACCGAAGAAGAAGCATATATAGTTAGTGGACACACTACTGCAGGAAAGGCAAAGAAAAGGAAAAAAGGTATGGTTATCGCCGGAAACAGGGGGGGGGTTGTAGCATTATATAGTTGGCTAGATGCCTAGATTAGTATGCTAACATGCCCGCATGTTTTTATTTTTCTCGGGCCGGTAAACCGAATTAAGTTACATGCCACTAGGTATAGTATATTATGGGTTATATGCATACATAGTTGGCTAGAGAAGTATATTATCATGCCCTCATTTTATTTATTTTTCAATCCGATCGTTAAACCGAATAAGCCGGTAGATATGATGTTCGCACGTACCTACATGAGAAAAAAAAAAGATAAAAGCAAATTTCATGAATCATAATATTGCCGGTTTGCTAGTAAAAAATTGATGTACTCTATATATGAACTTGTTAGATATGATGATGTATATTGCCTAATGAACCAAAAGGGTAAAAAAAACAATTTCGTGAATCAAAATATTGCTGGTTTGCCAAGAAAAAATTGATGTACTCTACATATTAAGCCGACGGATTTGATGAGCTATACTACCTAAATGAACCAAAAAGATTAAAGAATGGAATTTCGTGGACCAGAATTTACCTCGGTGACCTTTGAAGACACAAATCGAAGTATGTCAAGCTTCAAAGAATGATTCTCACATTTATGACTTCGTAACTCGAAAATAAGTAAATCATATGACTCTATCATAAAATTGGCCTCGCAATCAAATCCCTATCCAATATAATCTGTTACACCAATGGTGTTAGGCAAAGCATGAAACTATTGAAAAAATGAATTGCTAGCTACCCGTCCAAAATAGTAAGCACGGTAAGAGTAAACTGATGAGGTGAAGCACTAGCTTGCATATGCTAATAATTAACAATCACTCAATGAAATGGGTCATCAAAAATTGCTTGACACTTGCATTGTTTTGCTCGATTGATAAAGAAAAGTTGTATGATGTGAGCTATATAATTGCTTAAGGTACCAGTTGTACAGAGAGACAATAAAAATGGCACGCATAGTTTAAGATCAAATTATCATACTCAAATTTTGATTATTTCAACTAAGCTCATAAATGATTATTTGCAGTATGATGCTCATCAGTTTAATTAAATTAGAATGGGCACATGATAATTGGAACACAGAAACGCTTCATTAAGAGAAATGTTATGCAAATATACGACAATCCAACACATGCCACTAATGTACGGGAGTGAGTGAATCCTGCTCAAGCCATATTTTTTATACTTTTAGTATAGAGCTGATCAGAGCTATTGTGTTGCAGAATTCATAATAGAGAGTGCTTAGGTACAATTCATATCTTGGATCAGTATTTACTGAAAACAACAACACATATATACCTGATAAGAAAAGCCACACCTCATGTGTTGCTTACATGCATGAACTGAAATAGAAAACCAACACAAGCTGTGTGGCTGGAGACCAAATCAGAGAAACAATTTACTGAGCTACAAAGATTAGAGAAAGTCTGAGGCTTCAATCAAGAAAAAGTAAGAATAGACGAGTGAAAGAATAGCAAGTGCAATAATATTAGTGTTAAAATATCACCATGGTCGATTACATTTAGTAATAGAAATATAAATTGCCTGAAGCAAGAACCTAGTAGGACAATATTTTGTATAATATATACAGAATGAATGCAGAGCATATAACCATATTCTTGCTAATTCAGAACCATATTGTTGTCTACTAAAGTATATTGCTTTGCCTATTTCAGTGGCATCTTTTTCCTAATAAATAACATTATTTTACCGGCATGGTTCAATGTAATAAATTAGTGGTGATCGACAACTGAATTGGTTGAATCCAAATGTTAAGTTGCTGAGTAAATTGGTTTAAATGACTTAGTACCAAATGGTTAATGTAAATACTCAGTTTTAGTGAGCGCCGAGGGGACTACAATATTATCATTTTGATGCATGTTTGTAAGACTGTAGAACTAAAGGTGATTGCTTATAATAATGAATAGTGCCTACCAAAACCAATTATTGCCTACTTAAGAATCTGAAGTTGAAAATAATTGCTTAAGATAAATTGCTAAATTGACAAATGAATGATCAATAATCTGCTTAGATTTAAGTAATAAATGTGTGCTATAATGAGAAAATGGCAAGAGAGGACAAACACATGTGTAATCAACGCATAAACATAGGGAAAAAAGAGAATGATGGTGTATACTAGAACCTTTCACTAAACTCGTACTACATTTCATTGTGTCACAATATGGCTTACAAGGCAATGCGATGACGGTTCTACCATGGTTAATGATCCGAAAGCACACCTCAAACTATCCACTACACCATTCAATATCAACTTAATGGAAACTTAACACCAAAGATAGAGACCTGATTTCAAATATTAAAATACTCGATTAATTCAATTCCAATCCCACCACAAATCCTAAATTGTGGCATGACAAAAAATTCTTTGTTGGACGTGCTAGAAGCTAACCAGTTTGCTTAGGTTCAATATTTACTAAACTAGTGCACCCTAATAACACTTGTAATCATGAACATGCGGGAATCTATATGACAATATGCATCAAATCAAACAAGCAAAGACAAAAATGACAAAGGAGAAAAAAAATCGTGAGACAATTCCTTACAAACCCGACGAACCCCTCAACTCCGTAACTAAAGCTACTCACAACGGCGTCTCAATTAGTGCAAAAAAGTAGATCAACCTCTAGAATAAATGCTTGATTAATTCTCGGGAAATTCAAACACAAAGATTAAAACCGATTTATGCATACAATGAATCGACATCATAAATGAATCCTCCACCCGGTAATTTCTCACAGCTCCCAAATTTAATGTAGATTCGCACATCAAGACATGAGTGGATTAGGGAAACTAGAGGGTAAGCGAGCGCAAACAACAATGCAGAGTAAAAAAGGAGAGGAAATGGTAGGAGGTTCTTGTGTGGTGTGTTGGTCGATGTGAAGGGATGGTGCCAACATGAGGATGGAGCAACAAAGATGAGGCATGAATCGGCAGGATAGAAGTCGCGGGCACCAACCAGGACACGAATCGGCTAAGCAGAGGTTGGAGATGCAAATCATCTACTCGGATCGGTGGAGCAAAGGAAGGCTCACGCATCAGAGGCACGAATCAGCAGAACAAGTGTGACATTTACCCTAACGGCGCTCCCATTATCGGCCTCGCCCACAACTCCACATTTCTCACATCGCCCAACCTAACCCTAATGCGGCCATGCCTCATAGGGAGGAGAGGGGAGATGGAAGGAGGGAGGAGGAGGAGGAGGAGCAACCTCGCCAAGTGGTCCCGCCGCCATGGAACCACCGCCGCACACGTCCCGACCATGGAGCCGCCGCCGCACGGTCCCGACCCGCAGCGCCGCGCAACCCGGAGGCCGTCGCGCGCGCCCCTACGGGGGCGCGGCATGCGCGCTCGCCAGAGGACACCGCGGCATGGACCGCCGGGCGCGCCGTGCCGCGCCGCCCGCCATGCTTCCTCACCGGTGCCCCGACGCGCACCCCCCGCGTTGCGGGCGGTGGGGGCGTCGCTCTCCGGAAGGGGATCCCGGCGGCATCCCGCCGCATATCCGGTGAAGATATTGCCCGCCATATACGAGTGGTGGATAGATTATTAAGGAACGTGGGCCCGCGCCGGAGTGATGGAAAGGAGAAGCCGCGCCGGGTTGACAAAATTACAATGGGTTGGAAACAAGTCTTTACCAATATATTTACCCTCGATGTTGCGAAATTAGGGGCCCTTTGGCGGGCTTTTCCAAGTGCTTCTCCACCGGCTTCTACGAAGCCCCGCCAAACCCCTAAAAAAACGGCTTCCAAGCCGACGCCATGGAGAAACCATTTTGCAATTTGTACTACGGAGGTGAAGCCAAAAATAGTGGCTTCCCGCGACTTCTTCCCCACATGTGACATGTAAGCCACAACCACGCCCATTTTGCTAAACTAGCTTCAGCTTCACCAAAGAAGTCATTTTACTTAGAGTAGCCACAACCACACCGCTTTAAAGACAAAAGCCCTGCCAAAGGGGCCCATTTTTACCACTTTTGCTCACGTGGCACTTCAACGTAACTGTCCACGTCAGTCCGTCACCACTTAGGATGGCAAATGACCTCCCATGCCCATGGCTTTCTTCTTCCTCGCTCCGATCCCGTGGTGTCGCCGTAGCGGATGCAGAGGTGGGAGAGGACGCCGGTGACGAGCGGGTGGCTCCGTGTGCACTCCACTGGGGCTGGCTTGAGCTTCACCGCGAGAAGGACACCTCCGTCGTCGCCCGCCACCAAGCGCGGCTCCCTCCGCGAGCCACCCCGTAAGCAGCCAGCAAGCCGTCGTGCGCGGCGTTCCAATCCCCACCCATCTCGAGCTCGTCAACTCGTACCTCCGCCCCTAGGTCGAGACCGACCTCAAGGTCTGCTCGCTAATCCACGAGGCCGCCGACCCCGCCGATGGCAAGTGTGCCTTGGTGCCGCAAGTGCCACCGCAAGCACGAGCACCACCGCGTGCGGCCACCACAACCGGAGCCTCGGACGACCCCACGACAGCTGGGCGACTGCCTGCACTGGCTAAACGACGTCGTAGCAGGATTCTCAAAGTCGCCCCACGAGCGACGCCTCCACATGCTTGTACTCGAAGTAGCTTTTAGAATCGTCGGCCAAGGGGTAGCTCTCGAACTCGGATCGGATTGGGTGGTTCGGCTGCTGCCCCTCTTCAAGGGAGCTCCACCTCTTCAAGGACGGCGTCGCTGCCAGGAAGGGAGCGAAGGAGGACAGCGCAGCCGCCGCCGCTTCGCTCGAGCTCACCTTCCCTGGGAGCCCGCCGCCTAGGGATTACAGGGCTGAGCGAGCTCGGACTCCGGCAAGGAGGTGGCTGCTGGCGAGGACGCCTAGGGAGCTCGGATCTGGCGAGCGTGGAGAGGAGCAGGGCGGCGCGACTAGGGACAGTCGGCGGTGCGGGAGCGGGAGCCATGGCTGCGCCCCCTCCTTGAGTCCCACGTTGGAGGTTGAATACAACTTACATGTGGGACCCACGTGTAGGTGACAGGAGAGAGTGGATGAGGAGGAAGAAGACAGAGCATGAGAGACATTTCACACCCTTTGCTGACTCAAATCCGAGTTGTTCAGCTGCACTGGGGTGCCATGTGAACAAAAGTGGTAAAAATGTATCAATTTCCCAACATTGAGGGTAAATATATATTTGACACTGCTAAAGTGATAATCGGATAGGTGTCATCCATTAGAGCTATGGAGTTCAGGGGCTTCTGTGGAAAAGAAATAAGAGAGAGGGGAGGCTGCGGTGGAAAGAAAGAAAGGACAGGGAGCTTTTAGCTAAACTGCCTTATTGAGAGAGTGGGAGGGCTTTAGGTGGAAAAGAAAATAGATGAGGGGGTCTTTGGCAAAACAGATTTGAGGGAGGTGGCCGGGGTGGGGGGTGTGGGCTCATCCTCACGAACTCAAGGGAGGTTGGCAAGGGCGGCTCTGACCGTGGCGGCCGGCGGCCTTCCCGGGCATGACGGCGGCTGGGAGGTGGGGGAACGGAGAGAGGAGGTCGAGGGCGACGGATTACCATTCTCACCTCGGGCTGGGATGGCTTGTGGAGGCGGATCTACGGTGGTTAGGGGCGGCTGCAGGCGGCGGTGGTTAGGGGCGGCCGCGCTCGGGAAGTTCGGGAGGGAGTGGGAGGCAGCCTGGTAGATGGGTGGCGGCGTGAGGAGCGGTGCCTGATATTTGTAGCCGAGGGAAAGACGGTATCCCGGCCGGGGTCGAGCACGCGAAGCTTCGTGCTTGCCTGGAGGTTCAGCCGGCTCATAGTAATGGCGACCGACGGGACGTGAGCGGCAGCGGTGCTGTGGACGTGACTTGTCAGGCAGCGACGCGGTGGCGGGAGAGCCGGCGCGCCGGCGCCGAACAGCGGTGTCGCGAGGCGGGCGGCAGCTTTCGGCGATGTTGGAGCTCGGAGGCGACGGAACGGGCGGCGCGATTAATGGTGGCAGGGGAGCGGTCGTGTCACGGGGCCGCGGGCGTGCCACGCCGTGGAACAAAGCCGTGGTGCGTCCTTGATGAAGAAAGGGAAAAAAGAGAGAAGGAAAAGGAGAAGGAAAATTCGGGTAAATTAGGGGGGGGGGGGATATTTTGGTGGAATTTTCCGAGTTTCGGGCGCCGACATGACGCCGAATCTGAGGCGCTCGCGGGGATATGGGCCAGAGGGATTCCTGGTGTCGGGCGACCGCCGGGGGTGACTCGGGTTGAAAGACGAATGAGTCGGGGTTTAGAAATTGATCGAGCTCGGTGGAAAATATTTTGAAAATACACGTGATTTAGAAGGTGATTTATTAGGGGTTAAAACACAGGCATTACACTCCCGAGGTGTGCATGCAAAGAATTACGGTCACATCAATTCCAAAGCATCACTTTAAAGAAAAAATGAGAATAAGCCTTGCAAAAGTGAATTTTTGAGATTTCATAATAGGCCTTGCATAGATGTGGGGTAGTTGCAAACATGATAGCCACTCAAAATCATCGAGGCCTCCAAGGAAAGCAAAATTAAACTGAATAATTAGTATATGTTACAAAAACTGGATGGACTGTTGCTGCTGTGTTACTTAAGTAAATAAAAACCATCTATAGTTGCTCAAGTAAAGAAGCATCACTTCACAAATAGAAACTGAATCAACTGCAGCACGTTTTCAGCCATCACGTTTTCAGGAACCACCATCTCTGGAACTCCAAATTATACAGATCTTTCATTTTCTTTCACTCCCTGCAGCAATCCCATCTGAAGTCATATTGAAATATAGAAGCAAATTGTCAAGTTTCTAAAGTGCAAATAAGAAAAATATTCAGGCTTGTTAACAGGATGAGCCCCGCTGATGTTTGGATCCCTCTTTACCACCCAGTCATTTAGGAGGGCCTTGTTTTTGGGGAGTTTTGTTATTTTGTTCAAACCAAAATAATATTGATCACAGAGCTCTCTGTATTTACCTGAAACCCTTGTTATGCAACAAGTATGACATTGGAAAAAAATAGTGGCATGAGTATTGTTTTCTGTTAGTATAGATCCGTATCAGATAATACATACATAATATTATTTCTTAAGTTTTGAACATATTTCAAGAGAAATCTATGTCAAAGTTGTTCACCATGCACATGCCCAAATTGTTCACCATTTATGACCCTAGGAAAGAATAATGCTCATGAAAATATAGAACAAACAAGTATTTAACTCACTTGATTTAACTTGTTGACTAAATATGCATCAAGCTTCTCCAAGAGTGCAGTATTACAGTCACTTGAGCCCACGTCACCTGTTCAACAGGTCATTAGATGATTGCTGCCTCTGATGAAACCTGATGCTTCTCAGCACTTCTCAACTCCATGCTGCTAACAATGCAAGCAATAAAGTCATTACAGATTATAGATCCTTCAGGAAAACCCATTACGGCCAGATGATTTCTCGTTGTTGCAAGCCCATCAACAAAAACAGTCATGAAGACACTGACAGTGCAAGACTTCATTTGTATTATGTGCCAGACCTTTTCAGAGAAATCCTGAGGCAAGACATCAAGAACCCCATGCCTCAATAAGAAATTTGAAACCTCAAAAGCATCACCCAGATGATGAATTATAGAATGCATATACATCACCATGACTAAACTGAGAAGAATAGGAAGACGGAAAAAAGCTGAAGTCTTATGTATCCATTTATGGAGCCTGGATCTTTTTGATAAAATATTTCTAATCAAAGAAATAACGGGCCATTGTTCAGGTATGTTTACATCTGAAGCATAGGCTAGGTCCAAATCCTGGAAGGAAGTCTGGCAGCTGCCGAGATATTTCTTTAGCATCTCCACAAATAGAGACTTTGTGTATGAGGAAGCCCACAAACTGAACCATTTCATGAGGTAATCATAAAACATTGGAGATTTATAGTCCACTTCAAATCTCCCCATTATGGTGGAACAAGGTTCTAGCATGCTGCCAAACCTCGAGAGCAACCTTGCTCCACCACTTCCACCATCAAGAAAACTCCTCAAAGTTTGGAAAAACTGTTCCCATTGGGAATTTTGGTTGAGGTATGGAATGAACCTTGAAATCAACCTGTCATCTAATCTTCCAGAGAGGAGTAGGAGAGTGGTTACTTTTCTGAGCTGCTCACATGTGAACCTCCTATTGAGGAGTGTGGCATTTGTATTTAGGGAGTGAACAAGTAAATCAAGTGCTGTTGGTGAATTTAATATATATGTGAGACTAAATTCTTTTTTGTCCTCTGAGTCAAGAAATACCATTTCAAAAATTAGATACTCACTGAGATCAAAGAAGTATTTGAACATGTCCTTTCTGCTATGAAGACGCTCATCGAGAATGAAGAAGTCCCTTGACTTGCCTACATTCTTTGGCTGACTAAACTTCGTATCTCTAAAGAACTTTGCGGTCTCATATATTGCAAGAACAATTAGCCCCTGGACATATGGATGTACTGCTTGCTTTGAAGAAAATCTGGCAAGAGATTCCAGTTTTTTGAGTACTCTGGTACCAGCAGCGTACAATTCATTTGTCCAATAATTCTGTATACTTAAATCATCCACGTTGACATTCAGCCTACACCTATTTCTGCCCTGTTGTAGGGAGTCCCTGCTTGTTGTTTGAGATAGCACTTTCTGGGATAGCATTTGCACCAGCATTGATTTCCAGCTATTCCAAATACATATTAGACTTTCAGGTGATATCTGGTTACCGGATAGTACGTCATGTGAACATCTTGCATTTTCCAAGGAAGGGCATGAATCAAAAATATATGCAGAGGGCCTGAACAGAAGGTGGATGTCAAGAATTGAATGAACCGAACAAAGCTTCACAAAAAGGATTTCCTGTTTACAACCTACAGGCAGATTCCTTAACAAGTTGGCAAGTGATTTACGTGGGTCAAATAGTGCATCTCCTTCCAAAGAGGCAGAACAGTATAAACTTGACACCTTCTGCACAATCTCTCTTGCTTTCTTCAGCAATTGCTCCTTGCCTTTGTGATACCTCCTTTTGGCATGCATATTCCACAAGCTATTCATGATGACATGGAGGAGAATAAGCTGTGCCATATTCCCATAGCTTACTGTATCCTCTGGCACAAAGACACATCCTATGTGTTCTGCAGCGTCTGCAGCTTCACTGAAATTACCCTTTTCCACCTCAAAACTTAGAAGTTCATTGAAAAGTGTCCTAGAGGTTAAGAATTCCCGGACATTACCAACTGAGCTAAATGCCTTCACAAAATGCATCATACGTGTTATGTCTTTGCGACAAAAATAGTATGAGGCGCAATGTTCGAGATAATTGTTTCTGATGGCATGAATCTCTGAGGAGTTAGGTCCTTCAAAAGAATGAGACGCCTCCAGTCGATGTACAAACTTCAGACCAACATCAAAAAGTTCTTGTTTCAAACATGTTGAGAAGCACTTTGTGTAACATTTAGCCTCAAAGTACACATTAGCCGCCAGAAGCCAGCACTTAGCCATAACAAAGCATTCCCCAGCGTCTTCAAGTCTTGAATCGCCACATTTTTCCATATACATAAAACCTGCATGTTAACATAAGAAAAGGAACTACATTATATATGCTTTCCAATGTGTAGTATCTAAAAGTTCAAATTATTACTGTGTGTTTGTTTTCGATGATCACATAAAGGGAAATGCACCGATTGTGAGATTAAAAGTTTAAAATTATAGAATACAAGCAGTACTAAAAACTTGTTCAACATCAAAATGGTGATCAATACTCTTTCTGGATCAAAACAAGTGTTGTTTTAGAGTTATAAGCATTAACTAAGGAGATCCACCAAATGATCATACAGTGTGCCTATCTATTGATGCATGCATCAGCTCTTAGGTTGTGCGCACTGGGAATGAGATGCATCGAAAAAACTAGTTCAGGTAAAGGCTGAAGAAAATGGATAAGCTGCAAGGAACTTATAGAACATTATCTGAAGACAGTAGAAGAGGTTAAAAGAAATATTGTAGCAATAAGACCAACCTGCTTTCTTGAAGTCCTTCGATTTGATAAGACAACTGGCAGCTTTCTCATGCTTGCCAATAGAATCATAGATTTCAGCTGCCTCAACAAAAAAAGTCTGGGCCCTCCGCCAATTCCCTGAAGCAAGGCGATCACCATTAGCTACAAGGTCAGCTGCTCTCGCCCACTTTTCTCTATGTTCATCACCAGCCTTTTGAAAGCACATTGAAGCCATTCCGAATTGCTTCTCATTGAAAAGCTGCAAGGGCAGAAGAAAACGATTCAGTTAATAATTCTCAGTACACCAAGTGACTAAGACTAACACGAGCTAAGAAAAGAACTCTGGTGGATAAGGTCAGCGCAACTATCCCAACTTGGAAGGCCGAGCTAATGAACAAGGCTGGTAGGTTCACCATGGTGAAATCAGTGTTATCGGCGAAGTGCACACAAGCCTTGATTTTGCTGAAAGTCCCCGATTGGGTGTTTCGCGAGATTGACAAACGACGGCGGGGTTTCTTTGGGCCGGCAAGGAGAAAGCACACGGCGGGCAGTGCCTCGTCGCCTGGACATCAGTATGCCGACCGACGGAGTTTGGCGGTCTCGGCGTGCCCGACCTGAGATACGCGGCGTTCACGCTTCGAATGCGTTGGCTATGGTTCCAGCGAACTGACAGCAACCGGCCTTGGAAGGGTTTAACTCTGGATTTTGGCACCGACTCAGTCGTCCGGCAGCTGTTTCAGGCATCCATCAAGGTCTCATTGGGTGACGGGAACCTTGCCCTCTTCTGGTTGGACTGCTGGAACGGCGGCGACTCCCCATGTTCGGACGCCCCAGCCTTGTGCTCCATCGTCAAGTCGTGCATTCGCTACCGACGCACTATGGCCGCTGCGCTACGCGACAGGCAGTGGATCAAGGATATTTCCGGCCAACTGACCGTCGAGGCTCTACATCAGTATTCATTTGTGGCGCACGATGCAGGACGCCCAACTCACACCAGCCTCCGAGGATCAGATTGCTTGGAGATGGACTCCCTCCGCCACATACACGGCAAGGTCGGCCTACAGACTGTTCTTCGAGGGTTCCACCCGCTTTGCCGGAGCTAGGCCGATTTGGAAGGCATGGGCGCCGCTCAAAGTGAAATTCTTCACGTGGTTGGCGGTTAGACGGCGTATCTGGACGGCAGATCGCCGTCATCGACATGGGCTCAAAGATATGGGCTGCCTGTCCTCACTGTGACCAGGAATGGGAGACCCGAACATCTTTTCATCGACTGCGTCTACGCGAGGCAGGTTTGGCACACAATTCTCAGCAGCTTGCAAATCCCCGTGCCGCTGGCGAATGCGAACATGTTGGAGTGGTGGCTGCTACTTAGATGTAACACCCTAAAATTCCATCACTAAAATATTATAGCAACAAACGGCTAGGTTTAAAAATTTCCTTAAGGACATAAAATAAATCATTAAACAAATTGGCTTTTAAATAAATAAACATCACTAAAATAATTTAGAGACAATAAGTGTTTGTGCATCATGATTTGAATGCATGGTTTTCATTTGATTTGAGTTTGAATGTTTGAAAAATGAATTTGAAAGAAATTTTTTTGAAAAAAAAAAGGCAAACCCTTCTCTCTCTCCCTCTCTCCCTTTTCTTCTAGCCCGGCCCGCGAGCCCCCCGTGGCGGCGGTGCCTTTCTTCTTTTTCTTACCCGCGCAAGCAAACCGGCCCGGCCGGCCCGGCTCCCTCATCCCACCGGCCCAAAGCACCGCGCCTCCCCTTTTTTTTCTTTTGCGCCGAAGGACCGACAGTTGGGGCCCGGCCGTCGGGCTTCCCCCTACCTCCCGGCCCGCGGGGTAACCGCGCCCCCCTTCATGGCCGCCGGCCGTTACCGGCCGGATCCATCACTCCCCCCCATCAAAACCTTGTAACCGAGCGCGAGTGATGCCCTCCTTCATTTTCCCCTCTCTTAATTCGGCCGTTACCCTCCTTTAACCCCCCTCCCCCCCTTAACTCCTATTCAAACCGTGGCCATCAATGGCCATGGCCGCCGGTGAACCGCCTCCCGGCGCCCCTCGGTCCCCATATAAATCCCCCCGGGGCACCCCCGCTACCCCCCTTCGCTTCACACCGAGTCCCAACGCCCTCCCGGTGCTCGAGCCTCTTGCGCCGCCGCCGTGACCGTGCGCCGCCGCGCCATTGCCGTCGCACGTCGCCGCCCACCGTCAGTGAAGCTCCTCAACTCTTCCCTTTCACTTCCCCTTTGTATCTGTGAACTTATTCGCGCATCAATTTGAACCCGCAGGGTCCCTAGCGCTCTAATCGCTCGCCGCCGTCGCCACCCATCGGAGCTGGCCGCCGCGCGCGATCTCCACCGCTGCCGCTTCATTCGTCGATTCCTCGCCCACCAAAGCTCTTATACACCGTAAGGATCATCTCCTCGCCCTCCTTTTCGCTTACATTGAGTCGTAGGGCACACCGCCGCACACCGCCGCACACCGGCCGCCGGCGACCCGCCCCCTTGCGGTGCTAGCCAACACGACCGCCGGAGCCACCTTCCTAGCCACCCGTGTAGTCCACCCGTCGCCCCCGCCCTTCGCGTAGAGCCTCTTCCCCGTCCAAAACCGTGGCCCCTAGCCCCTTTTTGCAATCGCCGGCGAACCTCCGGCGAGGTCCCGGCCGGCGCCGCCGCGGGTCGGCTCCGGCGCCGCCGTCGGCGCTCACACGTGACCACAACCGTAGATCACGCCCAACGGCCCGCATTAAAAGGATGAACCCCCCCTTGCCTCGGTCCACCGTGGACCGCGTGGACTTGGTCCACCCGCGCCGGTCTACGACCGCGCCCGCCGCCCGATCCAAGATCGACGGCACGGATCGCCCCCGCCCAGGTCCACGCGGTGCACCGCCGGCCATTTTATGAAAAACCCCCCGAGCTCTTTACTTTTCTCGTCCGAACCCTTCCACCTTTAAAAGATCCTTGCACATAAGTCCCGTTTTTATTGTTTTGACCCCCGATCTATTAGAAAACCCTACCCGAGGTCCATAGCACCCTTTTAATAATTCAAACCTTCTGTTTTTAAGTATATTTAGGTTTTAGCCCCTGATTTCTTGCTGTTAGGCCCCCGAGTAGTTTAATTTATCGCGAGTTAGTCCTTAAACCTTGTTTTTAGCATAACTTCTCCGTTATAGCTCCGTTTTTAGCGTTCTAGTAGTCCTTTCGATCGTCTCGGCGAGCCCGTCGTTTTAGTAGCATGTTTTTAGTCTTTAGGATTGTTTGGTGATCTGTTTTATTTATTGTATGCTTTATGTGTGCATCGTAGATATCGTGCTCGTTTCATCCGAGCCACCTCTCGGGGACGATCGGGAGCGATTGTTCGAAGAGGAAGAAGTTTTTACTTGTAGTTGAGGAAGGCAAGTGGTCTTCTCCCCCGCATGTTCTCTTTTTGTCCTATATAATTGCATTACAAATTAATGTTTACTTTATGTTATCATTGCATTAAATTGACGGGAAAACCTTTTTAAGGACTCACCTAGATCTTTTACCCTGATCCTTGGCCTAGCCCTTTTAAATGAAGTTTTGGGTAGAAAACGCTAGTTGCTTAACATGGGTTGGTTAAAAAGGGGTCTTTTATGGAAATGATACATGGCTTTTGGATAATGTTTTGGGTAATGCAAGAACACCTGATTTAATCGGAACATGGAGAACCACCCAAGAAAACATGCGCAACCGCAGGTTACATGGCTCGACCTTAGCCGAATAATTAGGTGTGTGATCGTACTAGTGGCCCTTTTCCGTAAGGAGCAGAGGGGGATCCGGTTGCGGGGGTATAGCCCGGCCCTTTTGGGGTAGTAGCCTTTGCTAAGGTGCCGACCACTAGGGAGGGTTATGGTCCGCCCGATCCGTAACTATGCGGGTCGTTAGTCTTTTGCATGCCTTTGTAAAGGCTTCGTAGCGTCCCTATGCAATCACACCTCGGAAGTGTGGTATGGTGCTTGGCCGCATCGCATGGTTGGGTTTAAAGTTCTTCGGAGCTTTTACGCGAGCCGTGGGTAAAGTGTGCAAACCTCTCGCAGTGTAAAACGATCGATCGGCCGTGCTCACGGTCATGAGCGGCTTGGACCCTCACATGATTAATGAACCTAAAGATGAGACAAATCGTGGTTGTTGAAGCTCGTTGAGCTTGGGTTGTTTTGGCATTTAAGTTTCTCTTAAGTGGGTTGGTACGAACTTACACCTAGTAACTAGGAGTTCCTTAATTAAAACTTGTTCAACATTAAAATGCTAACCGCTGCAAAACCTTAGCCTACCCTTGATAGCCTTGCATTTTTCCCCCACTTGCTGAGCTCCAACCATATGTGTGCTCAGCCTTGCCTATCGCCGTTCGCGAGGAGAACTTTGGAGGGGAGTTCTACGATGACTTTGATGAGCCGTGAGGCTTGCGGACCCCCGATCAAGTGCCCGTGGGAGCGGAAGACGAGGACTCGACGAGTAGTTATCGTTTTCCGTTGTTAGAGACCTTCGAGTCTCCCCGCATGAGTGTAATAAAAGGTTAAACTTTGAAGTACGTTTGTAAACTGTTTATGGTATTTCACTCATTTTTGTCTATCATATGTGTGTGAACCGATCCCGGCGCATATATGAGATGCACTTGGTTCCTCTTCGGAAATCGGGTGTGACATTAGAGAGGGCCATAGCTCACTAAAACAGAGGGGTTTAGACTCAATGTTCATGCTCGTGGTCCGGATGTTGTGGGAGGAAAGGAACAGGAGAGTTTTCGATCGTCATCAGGAAACAACACCGGTAACCTGAGCCTTCATGTCTGGCAAGAAGGGGAGCTTTGGGTACGTGCGGGGGCTCGTTGGATGGCGGGGCTAGGCTGGCCATACTCTGAGCACAAAGCTGCGATGTTTCTAGGCTAGAGTGTCCCCTCTACCCACACTGGTTGCTTTGTTTGGCCGTATAGTCTTGTAAGTTGTAATGAGCCGTGTGCGTGCGCCCGGTATGGCCCGCGTTGTAAAAGACATTTTCAATCATCTTCTTAATGCCATTATGATTCTGCTAAATTGGAGATATGCCATCCCGACCCACATGTCGGTGACTGTGGTGGCACCCACCGTCGGTGAGACACTAATGGCATATTTCCAAACCGTGAAAATTATAATGGCATATTTCCATCTAACCCAAAGAAGAAAAGAACTCTGGTCCCAGAGGACTGTGGAATGTATGTGCCAGGCTGCCAGCTCAAAACAGGCTTTCTCAGTATTAGAATGTATAACTTCAGAAACTATATCTTGACTCAAACATCAAACAAATGTACTAACCTTGATGCCTCGTAGCCTCCAGTCTTCTGTGCTGCTTTGTTTCTGCATTTCTTCAGAACATAAAGAATCGAGTTGCCTAACTTGTACCAAGCACAACATTTTCCAGTAATCAAATATCGGATGGTATAAATCATTTTTGTCTTCACATATCCAAAGCCTTTGCCGTGTTCGTGTAACAGCAACATAGAGCAGCTTCAGCTCTGAACAAAGTAGGAAGTGCTTGTTTCCATCAAATTCAGGGTATGCTATTTCTTTGGGTAATGCAACAGTACCATTTTCTTTCATGTATCCATAGATTACTCTCCATTTGTTTCTTAAAGGAGATGAACTGAAAAGGTTATAGATCAGTACATCCTGCACAAAATATTACTTAGAAAGTTAGGTTCATGAAAGCAGTTTCAAAAAACTCAGTAATCAGGTTCAATAGAAGATAGTAGTTACAACAGTGTACAATGGATAGTGCTATATGCCTGTACCTCAAACTCAAGGCCCTTGGACTCAAGGATTGTCAAAACAAGAGCTTGATTCCCCACAAGACCAACTACTTGTTCCTTTGTAGCATCATCCCGAACTAAAATAACTTGATCGGCACCAAAATCAATCCCTTCTCTCTGCTGACTTTTGTTTCCTCTAAAAATAGTTACCAGAACGTTCTCACCATTACAGGACTCAAGTAGCACAGGGGCTTCTCCATATACAAGGCCAGTCTCCGGGTTTAACTTGTCTACAGACATTGGGAAAAAATAGTACAAAAGGTCCATTATACTTTGAGCCAACAAAAGAACACCAGAATGTGTGCGGAAGTTTTGAGTAAGCTGGAAAATATCACTGACATGTTCCCTTTCATGTTTCACTTTTGAGATAAACTCTGTATGGAAGAAAGAACGGATATCCTCAAATCTGAAATCAATACCTCTAGCTATTGTTTGGGCAGTGTCACCAGCAAAAACGAAACCCTCCTTAAAGTTAGAGCATACATACTTGAGTAGTGCTATTTGGTTCATGCTCAAATCCTGAACCTCATCTATGTAAATAAAATCCAACATATCACCATTGTAGCCATTGGTGCTTAGACGGCAGTGAAGGCTATTAACAAAATCGGAAAGATCAAATTCCCTAGCAATACACTTCTTTTTCTCATAAGAAAGGTAAATGTCGTATATCTTGTCCCTAATCTCAGCACTCAAAGATGGAAATCTTCTATCATAAAGCACGATGTAGTCCTTCTTTTCAAGTTTTATATCAGGAGACTTGCCTGGTCGATGTCCACCTTTTATATGAGAAATTATTTGTGTGAAAACAGTGGATGAATCAAGATTATTAGTCAGATTTGCATTGAAATGAGGCCAATAGGAATTGGAGAATTTTTCATAGTCAACCTCCTTCATTTCAATAAAAGCTTGCAATGTAGATTGTAAATTCACATCCTTATTGCGAGTTCTCAATTCACCATGAAATCTATCAAAAAATGAAGTATTCATTGTTCCATCGAGCATCATCAAGAATTTCCGGAATGTGATAACAAGAGGATAGTTCTTCTGAGGTATATTACAAAATTTGTCAGGTATATCATTACAGTTCTCATGTTCATCATTGATGTCAAACATTTGAAGACTGCTTGGATGAACAGAGAAATCATCAGAGGCAAATCTGAAAATGGATAATGAAGAGAAGATGTTAGAGCTAAAGGTTCACATGTATGAACATATATCTTATATAAGTAGTTCATATGGCCAACTCCTAGTGGACAAAAGAAAAAAATCACATCATTTTGTCCAATCATAAGTGGATAGACTCTCCATAATAACTCTAAAATTTGAATGTGGCTTGAAAGTTCATTGGTTTAATTTTGATGAGTTAGGATTCTAGATTTTTAATGAGAACTCCTTTCTAAACATTAGCACAAAAATAAGTGATTGGATCCACTATTAGTGATTAAGTTGGCCAGAACTATTCCTTTTAATAAAAATAATTAGTGATTTAGTTTGTGGTACTAATAAGCCTCGCCCTGGCCCTGATCAGCCAAATCAGGAAATGATAGAAGTGTCCGGCCTCTTAGCACTACACTCAGCTGTGGAAAATGACATGAGCCACCACTACTTAAAGCAAGTTATGCCACCTAAACAGAGAATAAAACTAGGCTGGTGGGGTAAAACCGCCCCACGGTTTTTCATTAAGAAGGAACCTTCTCCCAACCTAAAAAAATCCCCGAACCATGGCTTCACCGATGAGGGGATTTGTTAAAACCAGACCCATGAATTTGCTCCCGCCTAGAATCGAACCCCGGTCTACTTGGTGCTACTCAGGTGCTAACCATTAGGCTAGAGACCCTTTCACACCTAAACAGAAGAGAGGCTGCCTGGTTGAAGGATATGCAAAATGTGCACAAATTTAGCGATTTTGCATCCACATGGAGCTGATCAATTAAACTGACGTGGCAGTTGTTACCATTCAGCACCCCATGAATAGCCACCGTTCTCCTCCTGGTGATGATTACATTGCAAGGAATTTCAGATGGGCTGGGCTCAGATTGGTTTGGGGGGGGGGGGGGGGGGGGGCCAGGCCAGGTGGTATCTAACAGGAAACAATAGTACTAAAACTTATTTATATTTGGTGCTTTGGGGTTTGTGCTTATTATTTGAAGATTGAGTACCGGAGAATTTCTCATATTTCAAAATTGTACAACTATAATTATACCAAAGAAAGGTCAAAGCAATGCATTCAGCCATGCAGAAACACCAACATGGATAGAATATAGTATGAAAGCATTTTTTACGCATATAAGGATACTCCCTCCATACCTATAAAACAAGTTATTTAGGACAACAACACGGTCTCCAAAACATAACTTTGACTACTTATTTTTATAAAAATATTTATTAAAAGCCGACATATGTATACTTTTATAAAGGTATTTTGCAAGTCAAATCTATTCATGTAGTTTTCACATTTTTAATCTCAACAACTTAAAAGTTATTCATGATTTATATTCCCAATGTTTGACTGAAATCTTGTCTGAAACGACTTGTTTTATGGGTATGGAGTGATATGCGAGTACAAGCAAAACATTATACAGTGATTTTACCTTTCAAGTCTGGAAATATGATTCTTCACAGCCGAGCATAATTTTGAGCTTACAGTGAGAAAAATTTGCCTAAGAAAATCTTGTCCAGTCTTCATGTCCCCTAGTTCCATAAGGTTATTGTTATCATTGACACCAGATAGATCAGCTTCATCAAATTTCAGGCCTTGGGATGCAATAAAAAATTGATGTTCCTTTTGGATCAGCTTCATAGTTAAGACAGTGGTTTTCCCTGTGCCTGATCGCCCAAGTATAAAGCTACTGCCCGGAAACTGTATTATCTCATTTTCTTCTCCCGTCAGTTCAAAGGGGACATCAACTTTAGACCCATCAGTGGCAGCAAGTAAATGCTTTGCTACTCCAGATGATAAAGAGTAGAATTTCATAAGCAAAAAGCTTTCACTAACTTTTGAGTGATCCAAAGCAGATGACACACCCACATTACCAACAGCTTCCTGAGTATCCTTCTTGAACCGGGTAACATTGTGCCCAACTCTCCATACCATAGGCACTTGCCACTTTCTGTTATACACAATTCAAGTAAAAGGTAATCAGAACAGAAGTTTGATATAGGCAAAAGTATCCGGAAGCAAGGTTAATTTGCAAAACTATTACAAAATCCTTATCAATATCCTAAAACCATAAGATAGATTGCAAAAGTATGTCCGGTGTTACTACAGAGCATACCCCTCCATGTGAACTCTTCTGCAGTGTTCCATGTAATCATCAGTGTACATTGAAAATAAATTTTGAAGCCGTCGTGTAATTTTTTCAATGTGCTGTGATGTCACTAGGTCCCATATTCTTATTATCTGGAAAAGTCTTGCACCGTTTTCCAAATCAGTACTCCAGACAAGACAGAGGTCGCCGACCTTGTATATATTCAACAAACCGAATCCATCAGCCGTGCCCAAGTTCTTCACTTTAGTCCGCCAACCACATCCAAGCCCCACAAGTTTTTGTAGTACCTCCCATCGGAGCTTTTTTGATTTTAATTTCATGAAAGCATTTCTAAACTCACTGCTAAAAATGATCTGTTATGTTAAAGAAAAACTGATCATATCAGAACATAATATATACATGAAAACTTGCAATTATTGTAAATAAGGAGCAAGTTGTCTTAGACAAAAATGATTTTCATGGATCAACAACATTGATGAGAAGTTATATGTAGGCGTATATACAGTGGGCTGTAGAGAAGTCATCACTAACCAAATGATTTTTTTAAAAAAGGTACACTATAACACTAGCCGTTATTATTTCCTTATAACACAGTAGTTTTTAGGGCACAACCACTTGATGTGCACTTTTCATCTATACCAGCAGTCTATTCAATGACAGGTGGTATCCCACCTTTCATTGACCTAGGCTGCCCTGCAGATAAAAAGTGCACCTCAAATGGTGTGTAGATGAAAACCATTTATTTAAGGTGGCAACATAACACCATTTGAAAGAATACAAAAGAAAGAATTAATGTGCCAAAATGAGTTAGCCCAAATGGTGCCTCCAGGCATGGAGGAATAAAATTTTCAATTGATGCAGAGGGATCTGTAAACATGGATACCAGAGCATGCTACTAACTGCCAAATCTACAAAAAAAAATCAAGATAAGTTTTTAGATCCAACAAATTGCTCTAGGACGACAAAATCAACTTGCGGATGTCCCCCAGCCAAACGACCAACTGCAGCTGCAAGTTACAAAATGAGCTACTACTCATAAATCAAGTCGTTTTGGACAAGATTTCAGTTAAACATTGGGAATGTAAATCATGAATAATTTTTAAGTTGTTGAGTTTGAAAATATGAAAACTATATGAATACATTTGTCTTGCAAAATACTTTCATAAAAGTAAACATATGTTAGTTTTTAATACATATTTTTATAAAAATAAGAAGTCAAAGTTGCACTTTGGAGACCGTGTCGCTGTCCTAAACGACTTGATTTATGGGTATGGAGGGAGTATGTATTCATGAATTGGATGTGTAAGCTGTGTATGTGTGTGAACTCCTATACGTGTCGTGGAAATTTATTCACATTCCATTCTCATCAGCAAACTGTTCAAGCTGTTGTTTTTAGTTGGTGAAGTTCATTTCAGTTGGAACTAATTTAGATCGCAGAGTAGTAAATACCAGCAAACAGCAGATATTGATATAACTGGTGAAATTCATTATTTTGGTGAAATTCATTTTAGTCGGAACCTATTTACATGGGCATCTACTAGTGAATGTTTAGAATTTTCAGTAGCATGGCAAGAATCTTCAGAGCTTCATGTGCATTTCGCTGCTCTTATTTTGTGACTTCTGTTTATTTTCATTGCCATTTATGGTTTGCTAAAAATGAAGAATTGTGGTCACAGGAGTAGTGCTAACATTGATTCATCACCCTGTTTGCTTTTTAAAGTGTTCTGTTTAGTTGTCAGTTGTCACACCAATGCTATGATATTTCCTTAATTCATCATAGCTATTTTTTCCTATGTCCTAAATTTAGGAATTAATTGTCTTTGTAGATAATTTCTTGTTGCATCTTACATGCTTGCCTTTGCATATACAGGTGGGTGGTGAGCTTATGGATTTCATCATCTAACATTCAAAAATCAGATACTTCAGAAATATGGAGTAACAGGCATTCTTACCTTCCATTTAGTGTTGCAAAATGCTGCAGAATCAAAATTAAGTAAATCACCAAGTTGATCAAGCTCAGCCTTTACTTTCAAAACCAACTTTGCCAGTACTGTATTGTCAGTGGCATTGAACAGACATTCACGCTGTTTAGCATCATGAACTATAGCTTCCCAGATTGTCCCACTTTTAGATAGTATATTTGCATTTCCAAGGATCCACAAACAATGCCTTCATTAACAGTAGCTCTAATCAATGAAAAAAGATTGAACCAGAGACAAATTCAGGAAATACTTAGGCCAAAAAAAAACAGTGGCACGCACCTTGCTCTTGTAAGGGCAACATTTGTTCTGTGGTTATCAGAAAGAAATCCAATATTACCTTTTGAATTGGATCTAACAGTTGATAGTATGATTATGTCATCCTCTTCACCTTGGTACCCATCAATTGACATTACTCGTACATCAAAATTAAGAGAGTTATCATACTTTGTGCCAATTCTAGCTTTAATAGCATTCACTTGAGAATTATATGGTGACACCACACCAATTGTGATCTTTTGCATGGTACTTTTCCAAGCTACAATCATAAGAGGAAATAAAAAAGTACTCTGCTATATGGTATGAAGTTTTTGCTGAGTTAGTAACACCAGAAATATTGTTAAAGAAACTTAACACAGACAAGACACTAAGCAAATAATATATTTTGTACATGCAGTGTTACTGTGCTTATTTGTGCTTTATCTGTACAGCAATGAATTGTGATGTAATTAGGATTCACAATGCATAATGAGAAGGTATAAAAAATAACAGAATATAAGGGCCTAGGTACATACATTTGAAGATTGATTTGATCAGTTGCAGAACGACAGCAACTTCAACCATGTTATGCCAACTAGTCCCACTGACTTCTCTCTCTTCTTTACCATCAACTATGTTTAGAAAAGTATAAGTTCCAAAAGGGAGGTCTAAATAGTCCTTATTGTATGAGAGGGACTTCACATTTGAACTATCAGTTATCATTCCATCATAAAACCAAGCATTTGGAAATAAACTGATACAAGGATTCATCCGGTACTGCATATTCAAAAGATGCTTTTCAAACCCTAACACAGCCAATCTCTTGAATAAGCTCACCCCAAATCCAGCTTCTTTACAAACCTGATAGTAAACAGTGAATATGAATAAAAAATTGGGAGGCACCAGAGTAACAAGCAAAAAAAATTATAAGATGCATATGTATACTCAAATTTTCTACAGCCCATTAAACTAGAAATGTGCCATCTTGCAACTAAAACACGAAGATCTTACATAGCAATATGTGTGCTAAAGCAGAGTGAATGAGTGAAATGGAAAAGAAGTATATAAATATGAATGTGAGTCTTTTGTGTTCAAGAAAAAGCATTACATGGCTTTGAACAATAGGTTGCAACTGACATTCATCTCCAACAAGGATAGCATGTCTCAATCCATGGAGGCATAGTGGAATTACTGATTCACATTCTCGTACTTGAGCAGCCTCATCAATGATTAAAACATCAACAGTAGTCTCCTTGTCATGCAAGTGGTAAGAACTTGAGACAGTGCAAAAGATAAGATTTGCATTGTGTAGGCAATAGTTCATAATCCAACTTCTGCTTACATTAATGGGTAAATCAAATGAGCTCTGAAGAAATTTCAGTGATTCAAGGCATTTGAACCTTGCTTCAACCCACTCCTTGGAAAAATATACAGGCTTTGAGGATTCCACTTTCTTAGCTGATAGCAAATAGATCCCTCTCCTGGCACAGTCATAACTAAAATCTTCACCTGATAAAAGGTTTTTCAACAGGTCCAATACATCCAATATGTTGCTGACAACTTCCGAGGAAAAACACTTCTTGGGAAGATGAATCCATAGATTCAGTATGCACTCTATAACACTGTTTGCTAAAGCATCAAATTTCTTATGAAAATCCAGTAAGGACAAAGGATCATTATATCCAGTATCCTGAGCAAGCATGTTATGGTCAAAACTGTAGTTCTCAAGTAAAGATATCACTGAACCTATTCTTTGTTTCCATCCAGATGTTGGCGAAAAGCATTTGAGAAGTTCATCCACACGATAATCCAAGAGAACTACCTGAATCTCCTTGGTGATGTCCATTTTATACTTGTTTCCAAATAATACAATGTCTCCAAGGGAAGATGGTAATCCATCTGTTTCAGCATATCCACTGAAATCCTTCAAAGCTTGCAGCAATCGATGACATACTCCAACAACAGAGATGTTTGTTGGCGAACACAAAAGTGTTCTACACTTCAAACATTTCAAAGCCCATAGTGTAGTGCTTACTGTTTTTGTCTTTCCGGTGCCTGGTGGACCCCATATAAGTTTCACAAGGTTGGAATGCTTACAATGCACACCTGAAATGATCGATATCACTGCATGAAGTTGTGATTGATTAAGGCTAGTTTGTGTTAGTTTCTCAATTACATATGGAACTGAGTCTCCCACTTGCATAGCACAGAATCCACAGCTATTGCCATCCTGCAATAGTCATCAGAAAGAAAGTCAAATGCTTGCATCCAACAAATGCTAGTGCTATGCAAACCAAAATATATATTAAAGGCAAACATCCTTACCATATTTTTGGGAGATAACAGTGACTTAATTAGAGTGAAATTATTGTCCATCCCTTTATGAGAGCAAATTGCATTCCACATCCTTAGATTTGTCATGATATTTGTAGCAAACACTGCATACTTGAATTTTGTTCTATTCTGTTCCGTAATGGCATCCCTCAGAGCCTTGATCCTCAATTCTCTCTGGTGCTGAACATCAGAGGGAATCACCATTACAAAAGTAGTATCATCATGTCGCAGGTCCTCAATTACTTCAGGTTTCAAGCTTGACAAAATCAATATATCTCCACTTCTCACCACATAATTGTCACTCATATAGCCGATGTCTACATCCATTTTGCACAGTAACTTTGAACCTCCTACTGCTTCCATAGAAATTATTTTTGAATAAGGAGCTTTATGGATTGCCTCCAGGGATATGCCTAATTGCGACCGGGTCTCCTCTACCAAAGGTGCAATGAATGACTTGAAATAATGATTGACTGAATCGAACTCGTAAGGAATTTTGTCCACCTGTCGGAAGAAAATAATATGTGTAAGCAACAACATAAGGAAAAATATTGGTGTGCCTTTTAGAAAAGAACGGCCCAAAGAAATGCAAAAGCACATGAAATAACTTACTAGCAAGTCACTTTCCACTTATATTTCATATCATTGTATAAAAAATGAGGTTTGAGTATTGTTTAAATCAGGGGCAAATTTGGTGTGGCAAAAAACAACCCAATACCCTACTTCATAATTTACAGCCCAGCCTTCCCTTGTGGTGTGGCCGCTAGTCGTGCAGATTGTAGGTTGAGGTGCCGAACCTAGCAGAGAAAATGACAAAGTCACGTCTCCCTCTGCCCTCTTCTTCCCGTCATCACATCAACGGCAAACGGTAGCACACATATTATGCAGGTCGCGCCAAATTGATTCACAACGTGGTGTGCTACGGTGCAGAAAGAGAGCAGCCAGCAGTGTCGTACTGCATTTTGGGAACCTATCTTAGTGCAAACAAACCTCTCCGTGTAACCTTGCAAACTTTTGATCTGGACCACATGATGTTGATCCAAGGGGGCACATGAAAGAGGTGGGAGGGGGATTTGTAAAAGTGCAATTAGGGACAGGCGGTTCAATGTAAAATTACCTAATCACATACGCTCCCTTGGATCAACATCATGTGGTTCAGATTAGAAGTTTGCACGGTTTCCACAGAGAGGTTGGTTTGCACCTGATACGTTGGCCTGCATTTTTGCATTTGTCTAACTGTAGCAGTTCAGAGTTCGTCTCTATCCTTCCAAATTCCCGATGATACATCCTGTGTTGATTTCATTACCTCAATAATCTAGCTAGATAGTTCAAAAAAGACACAAAAAATTTGGATTTACTTTTCTTGTTGCTACTGTGATGGTTGAAAGATCCTTCCCGGCTATGAAAATTATCAAGACATAGTTAACTAGTTGAGAGATAAGATGGGGAATGATTTTTTTTGCAAGCATATTAATGATAAAGACATTTTTGTACCTCCAGCTAGTACTACGAATCACACATTTCTTTTGTAGGACTTCATGTTTTTTTTATTAAATTTGTGTGTTGCTTTTGATATGTACTATCAGTATGTGACCCAGTTTAATTGGATGGTTTGGGCACTTAGATGGGCGCGTGGAATAACCAGCTCCGCCACAAGTTTGAATAGTGTCGAGTCATGAGCATAGTTTAATCATGACTGCAAATTCTGGAACATAGTTGAAATGGAAACTGTATGAAAGCAAATCTGTAACTATTAGGATTGTGTTATAAATACAATTTTGTTCAAAAATGTTATCAGTGAACCCTTGGGCACATAAAAAACAGAAATTCGGATAAAAAACCAAAAATTTCAGTCTAGGATTATGAATTTGACTTAGCATCATAAATCTTCCCAAATATGACGTAGAAGATAAGTTCACAATAAAATCAAAACAAAAAACATCTGAACCGGGTTATATCTATATTAGTTAAATATACACGTGTAAAAAATAAACGTTTTAAAACGACCCCATTCAAGCTAAAATAAAGGTGTTGGACTTCATAATCCTGGAAAAGCAAGATGCCATACTCACAACAACCTAAACATAAGTAACTAGCTAGCTAGCCCCCGCAGAACGTGTGAGAAATCAGAGGTAGCGGAAGGTCTTGGATGGAAACGCCGTAAGCCTCTCAGGCCGGCGCCTACGCGTTATATATGGCAAGGAACACCCCCTTGCGTGGGAATACATCAGTAGAGGCGGCGGCCAGCTAGGGGTTGTTACAACAAACCTTATCAACTCTCCTAGCCGGCCACACACACCTTGAATACATCTAGATACATCTTGTTCTACAAGATACACTACATCTAACACCCCTCCTCAATCACAACCGCCTTAGGTTGAGATTGTGCTTGAAATTCTCCAATTGCCGAACTGTGATTGCCTTTGTGAAACCATCAGCAACTTGATCCCCCGTAGGCACAAAATCAATTTGCAAAAGATGTCTCATAACTCTTTCACGAACGAAATGATAGTCGACTTCAATATGTTTTGTTCTTGCATGGAACATTGGATTAGATGACAGATACTTTGCACCAAGATTATCACACCACAATTTGGCTGTCGTTGGTGCATGAACTCCAATTTCCTTTAACAGAGTTTGTATCCACATAATCTCTGTTGTAGCATTAGCAATGGCCTTGTATTCCGCTTCTGTACTTGATCTAGAAACTGTGGGTTGTTTTCTTGCGCTCCATGATATCAAATTTGATCCCAAGAAAATAGCATACCCTCCTGTAGACCTTCTATCATCAAGAGAGCCTGCCCAATCAGAGTCTGAAAAACCACTAATCAACATAGAGCTGCACTTAGTGATTTTTAACCCGATCTTTGTATCCTGCCTCACATATCTTAATATCCTTTTAACTGTCATCCAATGTATATCAGTGGGAGCATGTAGGAATTGACACACTTTGTTGACAGCAAAAGAAATATCCGGCCTTGTAAGAGTTAAATATTGCAAAGCACCGACCACACTTCTATAGTTCTTTGCGTCACTAGGACCCAAAGGAGTTCCCTCGTAGGCAGACAATTTTTCACTAGTTGATAGAGGTGTACAAACAGGTTTGCAGTTCACCATATTCACTTTTGCAAGCAAATCTGAAGCATACCGATCTTGTGATAAAATAATACCATCACGTACCTTATTTACTTCCATGCCAAGAAAGTAATGCAATTCTCCTAGATCTTTCAAGGCAAAATCTTTCTTGAGGTTACTCAGTAGTCTCGTGGTAGCTTCTTGTGATGAACTTGCAACTATTATGTCATCAACATAGATCAAAACAAACACTGTTATCCCCTCTTTGTTAAAGTAAAATAAGGAAGTATCTGCTTTTGACGCATGAAAACCAAGACTGAGAAGTTTGGTACTCAATCGTGCATACCAGGCACGTGGCGCCTGCTTTAGACCATACAAGGCCTTATCTAATTTGCACACATAACCCGGTCTTGTTTTGTCCTCATATCCTGGAGGTTGCTTCATGTATACCTCCTCTTCTAAGACACCATGAAGGAAGGCATTTTGAACATCAAGTTGCCTTAAACTCCAACCTTTTGAGACAGCAATAGATAGGATAGCTCTAATGGTAGGCATTTTTATGACAGGACTAAAGGTATCCTCATAATCAATTCCATATCTTTGTTTGTATCCTTTAGCTACCAAACGTTGTACTTGTCCAATGTGCCATCAGCCTTTCTTTTGATTTTAAAAACCCATTTGCTATCTATGATGTTCCTTCCTTTTATAGGTGGTACTAAGTGCCAGGTATTATTTTTCATCAATGCACTATACTCCACATCCATAGCTGCTTTCCAATTCTTATTGTGCAAAGCCTCCTCTACATTATGTAGTTCACCAGTAGAGTTGAAGAAACCATACCGAACCTGCCCATCCGTGTATATCTTGGGTTTACGAATGCCATCCTGTAGCCTGGTGCGTGGTCGTGAAGCAGATGAAGCAGGAACAGGCGGCGCATCAAGTGGTGCATCAGACGATGCAGCAGGCGATGTAGAAGATCCGGGCATCGGTGTAGAGGACGTCGGTGTAGAAGATCCGAGAGGCCGCGGGCGCACCAGGCCGCGCCGCCGGCGAGGTGGCCGCCGCCGTCGGTCCGCCGTCGGGGGCGCGGGCGCGGTGCTTCCTCCCCCGGCGCCGACGTCGTCGTGGCAGCGTCTGGTTGGTTAAGCACGGCGAGAGGGGGCACCGCAGCTGCACCAGGTGGTCCTGCAGATGCGTCAGGCGGCAATCCCGAGCCGGATACGCACGAAATCAGGCGCGGATCAATCCCGGGAGCCGTGCATGCACCAGTGTTGTTGTCTTCATGCGATAACACCCCTGTTTCTTCACAAAAACGATTAGAACTTTCATCATTTGGCATACGGTCATCTACAGTTTCGTCCCCATGTGCAGAATTTCTCAAGGAAGGAGGTAGGAGAAGAATTTCTGAGCGAAGCCGTGCACCAGCATTGTTGTGAAGACGAGAGAAGGGAAAAACATTTTCATCAAACGTTACATCCCTAGATATATAGATGCGCCCGGAAGAAATATCAAGACACTTGAACCCTTTGTGGAGATTGCTATACCCAAGGAAAGCACACTCCTTAGATCTGAAGGCAAGTTTGTGGTTGTTATATGGACGCAAGTTGGGCCAACAAGCGCACCCAAACACACGTAGAGACGTGTAGTCTGGTTTAGTGTGATATAGTCGCTCAAGGGGAGTCTCAAAATTAATAACCTTGCTTGGGGTGCGATTAATAAGATAGGTGGCAGCTAAAAATGCCTCATCCCAAAATTTCAAGGGAATATGAGCATGTGCTAGAAGAGACAACCCCACTTCCACAATGTGTCTATGTTTTCTTTCAGCAGGGCCATTTTGTTGGTGTGCGTGTGGGCATGAGACTAGATGAGAAATACCTATCTTTGTGAAGAAGGGGTTAAGCTTCTCATACTCACCACCCTAATCAGACTGGACTGCAAGAATTTTGCGATCAAAGAACCTCTCAACTAAATTTTGAAAGTCTCGAAATTTCTCAAAAACTTCAGACTTATGTTTCAAGAGATATACCCATGTAAATTTGCTATAATCATCTATGAAGCTGACATAGTATTTAAAACGCCCAACAGATTCAGGTGCTGCACCCCAAACATCAGAGAAAATTAATTCAAGAGGCTGAGAGGAAACACTTGTTGAAGTGGGATAGGGAAGTTGATGATTTTTTCCCTTTTGACATGCATCACACACAACATCTTTATTTAATTCAGATAAAAAAGGAAGTTTGTGGTTCTTGAGAACTCTTTCAACAATGGGAAAGGACGGATGTCCCAAATGACTATGCCATCTATTAAGAGACACTTTATTGACGCCAAACACTTGCTTGGATGCTGTGGAAGGAATGGGATATAACCCCTTGCGGCAGGGCCCTTCAACTAGAGTGTTCTTCGTGTCTCGATCCTTTATAAGAAAGAAGTTTGGGTGAAACTCAAGAAAAACATTATTATCAGATGTGAGGCGATGAACTGAAACAAGATTCTTTTTGGTGGAAGGAACATGAAGAATGTTACGAAGTTTAAGATTACGAACAGGGGTACGAATTGTAGAATGACCAATATGCCGAATGTTCATACCTGCACCGCTGGCGGTGTGAATTTGATCCCCGCCATTGTACTTCTCACGGACAGCCAGTTTCTCGAGCTCCCCCGTGATGTGATCTGTTGCACCCGTGTCAGTATACCAGGTGTTATCGACGGTGTAGGAGTTCATGGCCGCAGATGCATTTCTCTCTTCTGGAACATAATCCTCCTCAAATCTGTGCCAGCAACGATATGCAGCATGCCCAAATTTGAGGCACACTTGGCACTGGATCTTGTAATTGCCTCCATTGGTCCCACCACGACTGGTGTTACCACGTCCAACACCTCCTCCTTGGCGCTGATTGTTGGGGGCGCTACTGTTGTTGCGTCCCCGTCCACCTTGGCCACGGCCACGGTTGCCACCACGACCACGACCAAAGCCACCACGTCCACCCCGGTTGGCAGAGTTGGCCGAAGAACCAGAGCTTCCATTGCCTAGCAGATCCATACGAGTCTCAAATGCAAGAAGTTGAGCATATGCATAACTTAAAGTAACCGGATCTGTCCTTGCAAGAAGCGCTGACACCACTGGATTGAATTCGATGTCAAGCCCGGAGAAGATGTAGGTGAGGAGCTCTTCATCTTCAATCTTCTTCCCCACGGCAGCCATGTCATCTGCCAAGGTGCGCATCTTGCCAACATACTCGGAGATGGATTGGTTGCCTTTGTTCACCGTGGCGAGGGCGAGCCTCGTGTTCACGGCCCTAGCGCGGTTCTGCGAGGCATACATTGCCTCAATGGCAGACCACAGCTTTGCCGCCGTCTCCTGGGCAGCAACTTGGGAGAGCAAATCCCGGCTAAGCAAGCCAAGGACGAAGCTTAGGACCTATTGATCCTTGGCGTACCACTCCTCGTATGCCGGATTGGGAACATCTACATCTTTGCCGTCGCTGCTCTTGCCGGGGATTTCTTCATCAGGAGCAGGTGTTGCGCTGGTCAGATGCCCAATCATGCGCGACCCTTTGACAGCAGCAAGGATCTGCTCCTTCCACATAGCGTGGTTGGTTTTGCCGAGCTTCTCGGTGATGGTCACGCCCATGAAGGGGCTGACGATGACGGCGGAGGAAGACATGGTAGGTAGATGGGTTTCTTTGGAAGGAAGATAGGGTTTTAGATGGAATTGGCTCGATTACCATGTGAGAAATCGAGAGGTAGCGGAAGGTCTTGGATGGAAACGCCGTGAGCCTCTCGGCCGGCGCCTACGCGTTATATATAGCAAGGAACACCCCCTTGCGTGGGAATACATCGCAGAGGCGGCGGCCGCCTAGGGGTTGTTACAACAAACCTTATCAACTCACCTAGCCGGCCACACACACCTTGAATACATCTAGATACATCTTGTTCTACAAGATACACTACAACTAACGTAACGAACACAGACGTAACAGCAAAACATCGTCAAGTTTGCGCAGAAAACAATTGTTCGAGTGTAAGCAGAGGACCCAAGAATTGAAACTACCTGTTTCTCGCCTCCCAGTATATCTTGGATCGACCAAGAGAGCACCACATCGCTGAGGTCTTCTGCCTCCTCCATGACGCCCGCGATGCACAAGTGTAGAAACTTGCGGCTCTATTTGCCCCCCTCCTCTCTATCTCTTTCTCATCTAGTGTGAACTGCGAAAGAATGGAGCTTGAGATCGATGCAGGGGAAGAGTTTAAGCAACGTCAGGGGAGCTGATGAGTCGTGGAGCAGTTTTTCCGATGAAATGGGATTGGTTCGTGGGGGAGGTGGAAAGACAGACCCGCCAAGGGAAGAGGGAGAGAGAGAGTCGCCAGCTAATAAATTCTCAGCGCCAAAAAAGCAGGCCGCCGCGCGCCAATTTACACATACTCTGTCACCGGTTGGTTAGGCCTTTAACGTGTGTTCTATGATGGTGCTAGGAGGAAAGAGAAGACCATCTCATCACTGCCAAACATTGGAGAGCCGGTGCTAGCTTGGAAAATTTCAGCACCGGGAGCCGAAACAAGCACCCTAGCTAACGTATAAAAAAATATTTTCTTGCATGCAAGAGCAGTGCGGCAGGCTGGGAAGTCTGGAAACGTCAGATGAGGGAGAGTACTTTCTACTGCGGGCCCACATCAAGGTGCTAGCCTTTGCTACACATTAGAGCGTTTTGCTCCATAAAACTAGACAATGACGTGTCTGGAATTTGCACCTCAGGAATGAATAAGCGTTAAAGTTGCCCTTAGAACATCTATGCATTTCTCTATACATTTCCTCTAAGAGGAATATTCCAGCCACGTCAGCAAGAACCTTTACTCTAAATCAACTTCTCTCGCACTCCTGTTGCTCTATATATTTACTCTATACCCAATAACCATATAATTTATTCATCCATCTTCACCAACCATCTCCGATTAAAAATTCATTTGTTATCTCTACAGGGACTAAAACGCGAGGAACTATAACTTTTAGGGACTAGAATGTAAGAGAATCCAAGTTGTGAAGATTAAAATATGAGACAGTAGAAAAGAGAAGGGGTAAAATAAAAAACAACCTTATCTCTACCTCTGATCCCTCTCTACTTGCTCGGTCTCTCTCACTTTCTCGATCTCTCCCAGCGGAGGTGGAAGGGAGGTCGGCACCGTCGACGCTGCTGCTGCCCGCGCAGCAGCCTCCCCCACCTTCCACGGCGAAGCTCCAGCGCAGCAGCCTCCCCTGCCTCAGCCCGTGCACCTCCACGCAATGCCCTTCCCCGCATCGCCTGTATGTAGCCGTCGGATCACTCGACGAGGGTCGGCTGCACCCGCTGGACGGCGAGGACCGATCGCGTCTTCGGAGCTCGTCAGAATCGAGTCCCCTCCCCGACACTACCGGAAACAGGTCTTTTGCCAAGCGCTTGAAACCGTTAGCAAAGACGTAGAAACCGTCGGCAAAGGCTTTGCCGACGGCCGCACTCGGCACCGTACTACCGGAAAATTTTTCTCGGCCAAGGATCTTTGCCGAGAGCTCGAGGTCCGGACCCTCGGCAAAGTCTCTCGCCGAGAGCCCACGGCGCGAGCCGTCGGAGGAAAAAAGTAACCGTCACGAACCGACGGATTTTCAAATCCTCTTTGCCGACGGCCGACTCTAGGCCGTCGGCACGAGGTTTAGGTTTGTTTTTTTAAAAAAAAACCAAACCGCGCCGACGACTCACCCCGTGCCGTCGGCAAACATGTAATCTTTGCCGACGGCCAACTCTCGGCAAGGCCGGGAGACCGGGATCGGGTGCTCCCGACCGTGCCGAGTGCCTCGTGCAAGTACGCTCGGCACGGTCGGGAACACCCGAGAAGGGGTCGGTTTTCCCGTGTGTGTGCCGAGCGTACCGGCACAAAACCCTCGGCAAAGACGGCTTTGCCGACGGCGGCCCCTCGGCAAAGCGGTCATCCTTTGTTTATTTTTTTTCTTCCAAATTGCAACCAAATGCATATCCCCCGCAAACACACATATATCACCCGCAAACACACATGCAGCAAAGACATATCACATATATATCACATCCACAAGTTCACACATCACAATAGTTCACACATCCACAAGTTCACACATCCACACAAGTTCACAAGTCCACAAATCCACATAACATCCACAAGTCCATCGAAACAAGTCCATGGTAGATCCACAGGCCTACGGTGACTGCTCGGGCGGCGGGAAGGGTGTGAAAGCTGGCATCTGAGTGACGGGCGAGTGGTGGACTTGATCGCCACTTGGAGCCTGCTGATTTGAACCCGCCGAGAAAGGGCCGCACAAAGGAGACAAGATTGCAAGTGTTAGATATGATTAGCCACAAAACCAGAAAGTCTTTGGTATCATACTCACAGGACTACCGAGAACTTGCGGCGTAGGAGACACCTGTGGAGCGATCGGAGTGATAGGAGCTAGGAGCCCTGGTGGTAGAGCCATACCACCTGACGTCGCCAGGAACCTAGTAAGTTCCTCGAACTTACTCGCCATTGCCTGCTGCTGAGCCCGCTCCTCGTGCTAGGCGCTCGCTAGCCGCCGACGTAGACTCCGCTCCTCTGCTAGCTCGACCTAGAACATTTAACTTAAATGTTTCAGTAATGCAAATCTAAGAATGTGTTTCAACATTAATATACCATGTTTAGTGGATAGTGCATACCTCAAGGACGTTCAACCGGCCCATCCCCACGCTCGGCCGTGCCCGTATCTGGGGGGTCGACTCCGTCCTCCGTGCCCGGACGTCGGAAAGTCTCAAGCCGGAACCGTCGATGATGCCATCGCCAATCCACAACCTCTCGTGCTTCTTTCCTCCACCCAAGGCCATGACTATGTCCGTATCAATGTCATGCTCACTCGGGTTGTAGTCTTCCCCGTACTTGTGCTTACATGCCTCTGTGTACTCAGCAATGCGGCGGCCGAAAGACGGGTTGCTGTATGCCTCCGGCCCGTCGCTCACGCTGTAGGACACATCGGACGTCGCCTTGGCCTTGTGTGCCATGCACAAGGCATCGAAGTCCGAGCATTCCCTTCCAGGATGTGCCTTTTGCTGCAAGAAAAGCAGGACGAAGATTAGTGTGATGAAACAAGTTTGAGCCTTTGCCGACTTAGAAAGAAAGGCGTACCCATAGCTCCTTGTACTCTGGAAGGCTCCGCTGGCCTTGGTGGTGTGATGGGCCCTCCATCATCAAACGTCGCTCTCGTGCAGCGTCGTGCGCCTGCTGGTACTCCTCCGTGAACCACTTGTCCACCTCCATTGCCCACGCGTCGGCCTTGGTGCGGCTCCACCAGGGACAAACCTGCACATCACGAGGTAATTGATACATGAGAAGATCAAACATAACATAAGTAATATCAAAACATAGCTTCACTTGAAGTACCTCAATGAACTCGCTCACGGGTCAACATTGTCCTTCGGCTTCTTCCTTGCTTATCTTTTGACCAAGCACCAACGCGTAGTAGGTTACGACGGCCTAGTGCTTTACCTCGTGATGCATGTCCGTGACACGCTTCTTGCAAGAGTTCCTCGTGCACATGTCCGCTCTCTCCTCTTCTCCATCCTCACATCCGAAGAAGGTCCGCATACAAATACGATGTCAAAATCATTTTGTTAAGATTGAGTGGAACGAATGTGATGTAATGAGAAACTTTGTGATTTGCTAGAGTTACCCAGAACGTCCTCAGCGCGCGCTCTGCCGTGTGGGTGAACTCTCGGTCTTCACCCTGGTAGTAGTGGCCCCACATGTAGGCTGACTCAGTCCGCCCGTGGTACGTGACAATGTCGGGGTAGTGCTGCCTACACAGAAGCCCGACAATGCTGTTGGGCTTGCGGGCGTCGCCACCTGACACAACGAGCCAGTTCCCGCACATGTCGAACAAAATATTAGTGACTCGATAATCATAATGAAGTTAGGCATCAAAATGAAGTTAGGCATCTAAATTTACTTACATTCGGCCTTGGGGGCGAATGACCGGGGCGGTTCCGAGGGAGCGGGGGCCGAGGGAGTCGTGCGGGGCCTCGCAAGTAGACCTTGGCCGCCGTAGCGGCCTCCCCCGAGGAACCCGCACCCGAGGCGCCGTCCTCGGTCTCCCGTGCACCGTCGGCCGGCTCCTCCACCTCGTCGTCGGCCCCGGCCGGCTCGACACCGGCCCCCCGGCCCTCCCCGGTCCTCCTCTCCGACCCTCCGCCTCGTCCCCGCCCCCGTGAGGCACCGTAAAAGGTGGACAAGGGCACCCGACGTCGGCCCTCGTCTACCTCCACCTTTGGTACCGGTCGTCGTCCTCCGCGACGGCCGCCCGCCATCTTTTTCGCTCACCCGTGATCAACATATAAACAAAACATAATTAGTATGACATGCATAATAATAATGAGACATGCATAACAATAATGAAAACACGAATACGAAAGAACATAGTATTACATGTATTAAAAGTAGTCCGGATCATCGTGGGGATTAGCCGGTATGTCCGTACGCTCGTCATCACCGTCAAAATTATCCGGATAATGAAGATAATCTCGACGGCTCTAAGTTTCCTTCATGTTCCATGTCCAATCGCTCAAGCATTTGTAAGTCCTTTGGGTCATACACCTCATCTTCATCCTCATTGTGTTCGACCAATTCATTGTCTACTTCCGTTACTATAGGTGTAGTTAGGTCTATCACAAAGCTCCCAATCAGCCCCTCTTCTTGATAGAATTCTCCTTCATATGTGTTTGGGTTTATCAAGTTATAGTCTTCATCGTTGGGGACGGTAGTTTACCATGTGGCGCGACTTTCCGTACAACCTCCCAACCCATAAGGTAATCTTTGCTCGGGTAGGCGTATGGAAGGTAATAAACTTGCACGGCTTGTTGGGCCACAATGTATACATCGATCTTGGATACACGGAATCCGGCCGAACTTCGACAAGCCCGATGGCCGGGGTCCTTCGAGTACGTTCGTGATCGAACCAATGACATTTGAATATCACAGTTTAAGATGTGGGGCGCCATAAAATGAAAGTTCATATATTTCCGGACTCTTCCATGATATTCTTTCCCATCGTTGTCGATCGTAACCACGCCGCCGTTTGTGGTACTTCTATTGGGTCGACTCTCTTCGTAGCTCGTCGTGTGGAAACGAAATCCGTTGACATCATAACCGGTAAATGACCTAACCCTTAGGTCACGCCCACATGCAACAAAGACACAACTCACTAGAGATGGACACATCGGTTTGGGCCTTTCTCTTGAACCATGAAATGAAATCGGCCGTTGTTGGCCCGCACCTTGCGAAATAAGGTTATCAACTTCGTGTGGCTCGGCAACCTCGATGCAATCCGTAACTCACGGAGGAATTCTTGTTTGTACGGTTCAACCTCCGGCGAGTTGAGCAAGACATATAGCATGATGCTACGCCACTCTTCATTGGTGAGTTGCTTGGTGGTACATGCACTCGCGCTTCCGAATTGGCCTTGGAAAAGACCGAGTTTGGATTGATTATCCGCGACATTGTAACGAGGGGGGTGATCATGCACGCTAGGAAGGTTCTCTTTATAGTACTTTTCTCGTGAAGTTTGACACCTCCTCCACAATGTATGCCTCTCGCAACCGAAGCCTCGATTCTCGGCTTTATTTGTACATTTTTTGCGTATGAGCTTCAGAGTTCTCTCAATTGGGTAGCACCAATGGTACTGCACAGCCCACCCATGCGTACCTCGTATGGAAGGTGCACAATCATATGCCGCATTGGCAAGAAGAATCCAGGTGGAAAGATTTTCTCCAACTTACATAGTAACACAGGGGCCGCTTTCTCCAACTCTCTACATACGGTCCGAGATATCTCCTTCGCACATAGCCGCCGAAGAAATAGCTCAACTCGCCAAAGACTTGCCATATATTCTCTCGGGACAAAGCCTCGAACCATCGTGGGAAGAAGCCGCTCGATCCATACATGGTAGTCATGACTCTTCATGCCATTTACTCGCATAGTAGTTAAATTTACTCCCCTCTTCACATTATGCGCATACCCATCTGGAAACCTAAGCGTCTTCATCCATTTAAGAACTTCCCTCCTTTGTTCAATGGACAATACATAATCGGCCTTGGGTCTTCTCCATTTCTTGCGGCCTTCCGGAGGCCTCATCTCTAGCTTAGGTCTATCACATAGTGTTGCAATGTCCACTCGGCCTTAGGATTATCCTTAGACTTTTCGGTGTCCATCGCTGTGCAAAAAAGTGCCTCTCGCGATATTCTTCTCGGTGTGCATAACGTCAATGTGATGTGGCACAAGAAGGTCATCATGATAGGGGAGCCGTTGTAAGCCCGATTTATGGCTCCACATATGCCGCTCACCATACCCCACATAACGACCATCTCCTTCATTGGCCACAAGAGCCTCTACCTGAGCACGAACCTCGGCACCATTCAAAGATCCGCGGTCGAGGTTGTGTCACTACAACACCTTTTCTGAAGTTCTTCTTATCTTGTCTGAATGGATGGTCAAGAGGTAGGAACTGACGATGTTGGTCGAACAATGAATACTTAGCACCCTTCTGCAACCAGATGAACCTCAAACGTTCCTTGCATATTGGGCACGGGAACTTTCCATGAACACACCAGCCGAGAACAACCCATACGTCGAAGTCATGAATAGAGTATTGGTACCAAACATACATCTTGAAGGATGACCTTTCGAAATTCGGCCGTATGTCCATACACCTTCCTCCCAAGCACTAATCAATTCATCCCACAAAGGATCCATATACACACCCATATTACTCCCGGTGTCCAGGAATTATTAAGGACATGAATATCGTGTCCCGTTGGAAGGCGACACCGGGGGGGGGGGGGAGATTCAAGGGTACAATGAACACGGGCCAACATGTGTAAGGGGCAGTACTCATTCCATAAGGATTGAACCCATCGGTTGCCAGCGCAACATGTACATTACGAGCCTCTGCTGCTTTCTCAGGATGTTGTCCATCAAATTACTGCCATGCTTCACCATCTGATGGATGTACCATCTTGTCAGGACTATACCGTATGCCATGCTTATGCCATGTCATCCGTTTGCGCTTCTCGCCTTGGTAAAGTCGCCGGATCCTCGCACGAACGGAAGATACCGTACGATCTTTTGGGCGATATCGCTCCGCTTCATCCGACCATCCCCACCGGGTACCTCTTCGAACCTCGAGGATTTGCACTTTGGACAATGCGTGGCATCTCGCGTCTTCCTTCCTAAAAAGGACACACCCATTCACACAGCATCTATCTCGCTCATACGGCATCTTAAGTGCTTTGAAGAGTGTTGTTGACTCGTACATGGACGTTGGTAGTGAATGGCCCTTTGGAAGCAAGGAGCCAACAACGACCAACAACCTATTGAAGCCTCGCTCGACCGATGTTTAACTCGGATTTCACCCCTAATAACCGCCCAATGGCGTCCAATTGCGAAACGGTGGTGTGGTCGTGAAGAGGTATCTTTGCCGAGTCCATCATCTTGTAGAACAACTTTGCCTCCTCCTCCATCGCCTCCTTATCACGGTTATCGTTGAAAAGTGCTTGGTGAGCATCTTCTAACATGTCTACAACCCCCGCATCATCATCACACCCCTCCAGGCGTGGTCTCACCACCTCCGCTCTCATACGATGTGCTTCACCATGGTAGATCCACACAGTATAGTCTTTTAAATCCATTGTACAGAAGATGTCGGCCCATATCCTCCTTGCTAACTCTCCTCTTGTTGTCACATTTTGTGCAGGGACACCAAACTAGCAAATGACCACGAGAATTGGCCCATGCAAATTCCAAGAAACCATTGGTCTTATCCTTCCATTCATCGTCAAAATCACGCTTACTTCTCCGGCCGGTGTACATCCACCGACGGTCCTCCATCCTTTGTCATACAGAATGCGAACCATAAAATCCATGTACATCGTGATCCTACTTGTCTAATAGGTGAGGATAGGTCCTAATCCCACCCGCGGATCCGTAGATGAGTTAGTTTCCATGCCCCGATCCGATCGAGGCCGAATTTCGGCAAGACCTCCCCGCCGTTCTCCGGATACACGTCCGAGTATGGAGATTGTGTATCCGCAGAACAACAAGAGGTGATGCCAAAACTCGCCTCGGATCGGACCAGACATGGAAACTAACTCATCTACGGATCCGCGGCCGTCCAACGAACGTGGACAATCCGAAACAGATACGGTCGCAGGTATGCACGTAAATGCATACCTCCATCCGTATCTCTTTCTGGACGGGAGACACCTAACTAGGTTGCGCGATCTACGACCATACGACCGTAAGACGGGTTATTCATACCTAGGGCCCGACGGTGACAAGGTGCCGCAATGCAGTGCATCCGCAACGCCAATGAAGAAGATCAAGGTCGTCGAGGTACTCCGCTTGCCTTCCACTAGCCCATCTCTCGAAAAAAGGCATGTATATACAACTTAGGTCAAAATTTCGACAAAGACCTCCCCCCGCACGGTGAGGTGTCAAAACCTGCAATTAAACATTCGACACGAAGGCCGACAACAGAGATATGCATTCTAATCGAACTCAACAAGGCAGTGCCAATTCTACCAATAGTTATTCTATCACTAGTGATATATGCATTCCAATCGAACTCAACAAGGCAGTGCTAATTCAACCACTAGTCATTCTACCACTACTCACATTCCTGCTTCGTCTCACCTTGCTCGGGCAGACGACGACGGCGGGGCTGTCCCTGGGCTTCTCCTCCCTCTCCTTCTCCTATCCCCTTCTCTTCCCTCTCCTTTTCTTCCAACTCCTACTCCATTGCTCCTCTCCGTTCGTTTTCTTCTCGGGCGGGGGGAGGGAGGACGGGGTTGGTGGTCGGCGGAGGGGAGGGAGGGCGGGGAAGGGGGGCGGGCGGCGGCGGGCGGGGGGAGGGAGGGCGGGCGGGGGGGGGCGGCGGCGGCGGGCGGGGGGGCGGGGAGGCGGCGGGCGCGGGGGAGGGAGGGGCCGCGGCGTGCGGGGGGGTGGGCGGGGGGAGGGGCGGCGGGCGGTGGCGGTGGCGGAGGCGAGGAGGAGCCGACGGCGGGAGGTGGCGGTGGCGGAGGCGAGGAGCACCCCGCGGTGGCGGTGGTGGTGACGGGCGGCGGCGGCGAGCCGGCGGCGGGAGGTGGAGGTGGCGGAGGCGGTGGCGGGGGAGGTGGAGGTGGCGGTGGCGGCGGGGAGGGCGCGGGGGCGAGAGGGGTTGTGCAAATGGCTAAGTGTTGCGGGGGCGGGGGGGGCTGGCACGCCTTTGCCGACCGGCCGGGGATCAAGGGGGCCGTCGGCAAAGAGTGATCCCTCGTCAAAGGCCCACCCCCCTGATCGACCGCGTTGAAAACCCGCTTGACCGGCGGCCGCCGAGAGCCGGCTCGGCCGTCGGCACACGAGGAGCTCTGTGCCGACGGCTGCGCTCGGCACAACGTTCTTTGCGGAGGGCCCCACCGAGGCCCTCGGCAAAGAAATATTTTTCTTTTGCTTTTGCTTTGAGTTTTTTTCTTTGGTAAAGGTACATGACCTAGAGATTGATTTGCAATTTTGGTATGATTTTTGACAAATTTTTACTATATTTTATGTATTTTGGTCTTTTTTTTGAATTTCTTCGCATATTTCGAATTTGAACGCAAGTCATCAAAACGGTGCATGTATGTGACGGGAAAAATGATATTCTTGCTTTTTAGTGTGAGTTTAGTCCTAATCTAGGTCCACGTGCCAAAATTCAAACATCTTTGGGCGGATCGCATGTCCACTCACTTTCGCGCGAATCGTTTTCAAATTATATAAAATGGAAATATAGTCGAAAAATCACGAAATGTGACGAGTGGTCGTTATATCACATGTGTAGTCAGTGGTAAAAACCTGGAATGATTTCGTGCATGTTTCCGTTCACCTGAGCACAACCCAGGAGATCTCCTAGACATTGTCCAGGTTTGTGCTAAGGACATCTCCAGGTTTGTGCTAAGGTGAACGGAAACACGCACGAAATCATTCCGGGTTTTTACCACCGACTACACATGTGATATAACGACTACTCGTCACATTTCGTGATTTTTCGACTATATTTCCATTTTATATAATTTGAAAACGATTCGCGGAAAGTGAGTGGACATGCGATCCACCCAAAGATGTTTGAATTTTGGCACGTGGACCTAGATTAGGACTAAACTCACACTAAAAAGCAAGAATGTCATTTTTCCCATCACATACATGCACCGTTTTGATGACTTGCGCTCAAATTCGAAATATGCAGAGAAATTCAAAACAAAGACCAAAATACATAAAATATAGTAAAAATTTGTCAAAAATCATACCAAAATTGCAAATCAATCTCTAGGTCATGTACCTTTACCAAAGAAAAAAACTCAAAGCAAAAACAAAAAGAAAAATATTTCTTTGCCGAGGGCCTGGTGGGGCCCTCGGCAAAGAACGTTGTGCCGAGCGCAGCCGCGCGCACAGTGCTTCGTGTGCCGACGGCCAGCCGGCTCTCGACAGAGGCCGGTCAACCGGGTTTTCAACGCGCTCAACCAGGGGGCGGGCCTTTGACGAGGGATCGGTCTTTGCCGACGGCCCCCTTGATCCGGCCGTCGGCACGGTGTGCGACGAGCCAAATGTAGCGGCCGTCCGTTCTTCTCCGACGGGCGGTTATGTTCCGAGAGCTAACCCTCGGCAAAGAAACCGTCTTGTCGAGGGTCGTGCGATGCCGACGGTACGGCCGTCGCGCAAAGATGGTTGTGCCGTGAGTCAACCTGCCCCGACGGCGGCGCTCGGCACGGATCACCTCGCCGAGGGCCCGACGAAAGGCCCCCGGCAAAGCCCTATACGCTCGGCAAAGCCTGAGTTTCCCGTAGTGGGACATTGCCTCCTCTCTCGCCGCTCCCCGCCCACACCGGAATCGAGCTCTATCTCTCATTCTCTCCGAGGGCGGAAGCCGGAGGGCATGCGGCCCGTACGCGAAGGGTGGTAGTGTGCCACCGCTTAGCTCCCCTGTCGCGCCTCGCCGCCCGTCGCCATTTCCCACCATCTCTCGGGCCCCATTTTCAGCTTTTCCCTGGTTTGTCGTAGGCTTTCATTTACGTTGGTTGTGGCGTAAGCAATACTCTGCGCTCTCGTACCGTTGATGTTGCCGTAGAGCGCTGCAGCACTTTTTACGGCACAAAGCTATGCTATCAGTTTACCGCAGACGGTGCCGTAGCCCAGTGCGGATGGTCTTAGAGCTAGTTCGGTTAGCTCGGTTTAGGCTTAGGAATTTGTCATGTATTGGGCCTCCATGGGCCAACGGGCTGACGAGCATAAGAATGAGCAGGCAGCGAATAGATAAGGAAAAAGTGCAATCTGGGTTTCGACCCACAACTACAAAACCAGGTATTGGACACCCAAAAACTATCAAAACCGTCCAATTTACCCATCTTGATGGTTCTGTGGGTGGTTTTCACCAATGTGGCGCCACATCATCTTGTCCACATGTACAAATATTTACTCATAACCCCTTCAACTTGTATTCTCCTCGCAGAAAGGGCCTCCTCTTCTTCTACCTTCGACGCCGGTGATCCATGTCGCGGCCGCAACCCTTGAGATCATGCTAGTGAACCTCGTGTACCGTTTCGACTTGGAGTTGCTCGCTGGGTTTTGGTTGACCATGCACAGGAAGGAGAAGCTCTTCCTATTCCCAAAAATCCCCTGCTAAGCAAATGTGTAGCACACCTTTGTTTTGCTTCATGGAGCAGCACGACCGCGACTCCGACAACATGGTCACGGTGCGGCCAAGCAAGGTGTGGCCAGCGTGCTATATTCCGGCATGGCACGGCCCGCCGGTGCGAGGTAGAGCGACACGTGAGGGTTCGACCCTAGCCAGCGAGACCACAACGCCAATCTCGGCGCGGCCAGCGGCCAACGCGGCTCAGGCGACTTGCCTTGCCCCTACCACGACAATAGCCATGGCCCCTAGCGGCGCCCCACAGTCGTTGCCCCTACTGAGAGACATGGGTACCCATGGGTCCCCACCGACCACGGTTTCAGTCATCCCCGACAGGCGGGTCCGACCTACCAGAAGACCCGCCGACCTGTTAGTGGGCCCCGCCCGACCTGACATGTGGGCCCAAGGACATGAAGACAGCTTGGAGTACAAGACAAGACAAACCAGCTCAGATAAGCTTTCCCTGTTGTAACCAACTAGGATATATGGAAACCGGCTTGTAACCCAAGGCACGCCAGCCAATATAAGGTGGCCTGGGGTGCCCCTCAAGGGCACCTCGACTCCCTCCTCGGGGGCAGATCTCTCGCATAATACCACAACCAAACTGGATGTAGGGTTTTACTCTCTGGAAGCCCGGACCAATATAAATCGTTGTGTCCCTTGTGTCTCGCCGAGTTTTCCATGTGCATCCCGTGCATAACCATCTACACTCTTAGTTCCCTGATCCCTCCATTAACCTACAAATTGTTTGGGAAGCCCCCTTGCAGATCTGTCTAGGTCTCACCCCCTAACAGTTGGTGCGCCAGGTAAGGGTGATCGGGAGCTCTTCGTGTAGCGTGATGGCAGCTCACTCCAGTGACCTCTTCGGTGACAACCAGCTTGCTACCACTCTCCAATCTATTCGCGAGTTCGGTGGCGTGCCGGAAATCTTCGCGTCCACCCGCCCACTCACGACGACATCATCGTCATGAAATCAATCTACAACCGGTGGTGGGGTCACGAGTTGTCATCAACAACTGCTGCAACCGGAGACCACACCTCCTGCTGGTCGCGTACGCACCGCGCGTGTGCAGCCGTGCAGGAAGACAACAAATCTCCCTTCTTTAGGCCTACGGACCTCTCAGCGGCTCCGTCATCACCGTCTTTAGGCCTTCAGACCTCTCGGTGGCTCCGTTATTGCCCTTCTTTAGGTCTACAGTCCTCCTGGTGCTTCCGTCATCGTCGTCTTTAGGTCTTCGGATCTCTCGGCGGCTCCGTCGTCACCCTTTTGTAGGTCTTCGGACCTCTCGCCGGCTCCATCGTCGTCCTTCTCTAGGTCTTTGGACCTCTCGGCGGCTCCATCATCGCTCTTCTACAGGTCTTCCGAGTCGTCGCCATCTTTAGGTCTTCGGACCACTCGGCGGCTCCCTCATCGTCCTTCTGTATGTCTTCGGACCTCTCGGTGGCTCTGTGGTCGTCCGCTTCAGGTCGCCAGACCTCCTGGTGTCTCCGTCGTCACCCACTTCACACCTCGTTGTAGCTCTAAAGGTTGCGGTGCTGGATGCGGGAAGAGATCTTCGACCTCCACAGGAATGGGGTCGGTGGCCGCAGCGACCTCTAAAAGGATCTTGACGTCGTCTAGAGGGGGGTGTAACACCCTAAATTTCAAATTTTGTTTTCAATAAAAATTTGCTTAGCAACAAATGCTTGTTTAAGGATTTTAAGGACCTTGTTTGATTTTTTATAGGCATTTAATTATTTCTCTTAATCAAAATAATGGACTATAGGAGTTTATTGTTGCATTCATGCTGGAGCACTATTTTTGTTTGGTTGAATTCAAATCAGTGTTTAAATTCAATTGATTGAATTCTTTTGAAAAATGGCCAAAACATTTTCTTTTCCTCACCCATCCCTTTCTTTGCTTTCGGCCCAACTCAGTCGCGCGGCCCACGCGAAGCCCACCTCAGCTGAAGCCGGCCCGCGCCGCTTCCCTCCTCTTGCAGCCGCTGCCAAGTGGGGCCCGGCGGTCATCCCTGACCTCCGGTCGCACCCGAGCGGGACTTTGAGTCCGCGTCGCGCCTGCCGCATCCCTGCGCTCCTGGCTGTGGGCCCGCGAACCGAGGCCGGTCTCCGCCTCCTATAAAGCCGCCGCCACCTCCTAGTCTACCCCTTTCGCCCAAAAACCTAGCGAGCATCACGCCGCCGCCAAACTCCAAACCCTAGGGCGCCGCCGCCATCGATTTCCTCGGTCGTCGCCTCCCCGTCGACGTGAGTTGCACTAGGAGCTTCGTCGTGAGGTGAGGAAGCCGAGCATATCGCTCGTTTGCATCCTTATGCCCTAAACCGCCGGCAAAAGCTCGTCGGAGCACGCCTTGCGCCGCCGTCCGCCCCTCGGAGCTGCGTGTCGCCGTCGTCGCTTGAACCTCTGCAAAAACCCCCTAGATGAGGTCGCGTTGTCACACCCTGAAATTTCCAATTTCAGGATGTGAATAGAGAGAATAATTAAATAACTATTTTCTCCTAATTTTAAAATTTTCCCAACAATTATTTTCTTTACAAGAAATATAGTATAGGAAAAATCCATCGTTTGATTTTCTAAATTAAATAAAAGGCTATGTGTGTTGCATTCATGCCGATGCATCTAGTGGTTCTTGAGTGCAAAAGGTTTCAAAAATGCGTTTAGAAGGTGTCCAAACTCTCCCGAGAATTTTCCGGATTTTTCTGGGATTTATTCTCATTTTCCTTGAGCTATTTCTATTTATTAGAAAGCTCTAAAATATTTTTCATGAGCTCCAAATGCTTTATTTAGATTGTTCATGTCTTAATCTATCTCTAGGAATTTTCCTGGGATTTTTGGGATTTTCTGACTATTTTTCGTGCTTTAAAGTATTTTCTGGACTTTTTCTGGAATTACGTATGCACTGGAAAATATTTCGAAAAAAGGAAAAAAAAGAAAACCTATCCTATTCCTAACGGGCCGAGCCCGGAGGCCCGACCCGGTCCGCCCGCGCCCGGCCCCCCCGAAGCCCATCCGGCGGTGGCCATGGTCGGCGCACGCCCGTGCCGCCGCCGCCGTGTCTTTGGCCTCGGCGTGCGCGCTTCGGCGCCCGGGCCGTGTGGCTATAAAGGGCGAGCGCCCTAGCCCCACGCGTGCCCCACCGTGCCGTCACGCCCCGTGCCCCAGCCGCCGGCCGCAGCACCGCGCGCCGCCGCCTATGTCCGCCCCGAGCGCCGCCACCGCCCCGTACGCCGGCGTGGATGCCCAACCGAGCAACCGACCCCACCAGGAGCTTCGCCTCGCCAAGCCAGACCTCCTCAGCCCCTCCCCCTCGGCCGGAGGTTCGCCGGAGCGTTGCCATCCATGGGAGCCCGAGCCGGCCGCCTAGCCCTCCGCCGCCGTAGGATTGCGACTGCTCCCCATCATCTCCCACGCCGGTGAGGACCTCTACGCGATCGCCTCGATCCCCTCCTTCGATTCCGCCCCCCGGCCGAAACCCCGGCGCCCCCTAACCACCGGCGACAAGGACGGCGGAGCTCCCTATCCGTCGGCGTGACCAAGTGCCGGAGATAGAAGAAGATGTGGTGTTTTACGTATAGCCCCCTTGGTTTTCGTGTAATGATCGGATCTCATCTATGAGTCTTGCACCTTTCCTCGAAAACCCCCCGGAAAGATTAGATCCTTCGCATCCAGCCACCCAATGAATCTTGCGTGAAGGCCCTCCGGTTTATATACATAATTGTCGGGGACGACCCTTAGGGGTCCCCTTAAACAACGGGGAAATCCTCACTTAAAACCCGCAACAACACCAAAACACGCTAAGCCTAACCATGCGGTGTGCCTAACCATGCAGACACGGCCCACGCCGCAGGGACCCCGACGGCCCACCGAGACGGCCCTCTTAGAAGTCCCCTCGAGCAGGTGCTCCGCCCGCTCGAGGGGACACTCCCCTCGGGCGGGCTCCGCCCCGTTCGAGGGGCAACACTTCCCCTCGAGCGGCTCCGCCCCCCGCTCGAGGGCTCACTTCCCCTCGAGCGGGTCTCGCCTCGCTCGAGGGTACGTCCCGCCCTCGGCGGGGCCCGCCACGCTCGAGGGCGCCCCTCACGCGTGCGCCGGCCCCCCCGTACACGGGCATTTAACGCCCCGACACGGCGGGGGCGGCGCCATCATGCGCCCCGGGGCTCGCGCCCGCGCCGCCGCACCAACTCCCCGTGGAGGAGCCCATCCCCACCACCGTGGGGAGGGACCGTGCGCACGGCCGCGTGTCGTCCCGTGACACCGCGCGCCCTCTCCGAAGCGGCTAACGCGCCGTACCCTCGAAGGGGGGCCGCGCGCACCCTCGATTTACTTTCTTGTGACCCTACGGGGGTTAGGTGGAGGCGCTAGGCCGGTGGATCGCCATCCCGCCACCGTAACAAGCATGGTCACCGCCCCCGCGCGTGCGGGCGCACGCCGGCGCCGTAGCAACCACTCCAACGCCGTGGAAGCGCGTTGGGAAGGGACGCCGTTCTACCTCGCTCCCGTGCCCCGTACAAGCTAACGTCGCACCTCCCTCGAAGCCTATCGAGGACATCGCCACCATCCGCCGCCCTCCTACCCTCGAACCGCCACCGTTCGGGTACGAGGCGGCCATCATGACTCGATCGCCGCGAAAATCGTCCGGACGGCCGCCCACTCTACGCGCGTAGCACGACGTGCTCCCCCACGTAGCTAGATAGCGCGGCGCGCATGTGACCCGCCGCCCCCTTGATCTATAAAAGGGGGGACGAGCCCCCGCCGCGGGGAGGGACGGACGAACGAGACATAACACACGAGACACCAAACACCACGTACTCATTCTCTCACAATATCTTCGCCCACTCCTCCGGGGACTTGTAAGCCACGCTTCCTCTCCCGCCTTGCTTGTATCGCCCCCACCGCAAGCACCCCCGGTGCGAAGTAATATAGTGCCCCGAGCGCGCCTCTCGTCGGACGTACGCGCCCCCTCGGCCGGAACCAGGATAAAATCTCTCGTGTCACTTGTTACTTAGCATCGACCATTGAGGGATAGACCACGGCGCTATCTCACCGGTTAGTGTCGGGACCATATTCCGCACCGACGCTGGCGCCCACCATGGGGCAAGCGAGCGCCCGAGGTCATTCCGCCAACTCCCTCCATGGTGATCCGCACCGAGTACCGTGGTACCCGTTCTTGCATGGGTAGCTCGGACCCCCTCCCGCGGCCGGGTTCGAAATCCGCTTCGGGGACCTGAACTTTCAGGCCACGGGGAACGGCTATCTCATGCGCCTCACCAACCGTGAGGAGCTCCGCGCGCAGTGCCAGGCCAGGTCCGCTCTGGTCTCCGCCGCACGCACCGCTACGGCGCGGCGCCCGCGGGCACGGATGCCGCGGGTCCATCAACGCCGCGACGCCGCCGCCGCTGCGGGCTACGTTCGCGTCGGGGCGCGGTCCGAGCGGCGGCAGGCGAACGCGCCGCCACTCGGCGCGACGCGCCCATCGTCACGACGACCACCACCATTCCGGTGGGGGGCCGCGCTCGGTCTCCGGACCGCGCATCCCCATCGGGTTGCGTGGCGCCACTTCGGCCTACAACAACAATGTTAACACCACGATGCGCCGGGTCCCGCCCGGCCGCCACGTCTTCGTCGCCAGGGATTCCGGTGCCTCAATGGCTGACGAGTCGTCCCTAGGCTCCATCGACGCGTTGCCACCCGCCAACCGCCACGGGTACGCGGAATGGGACTTCTCCGGCGTGCCGGATCCAGTCGCGTTCAGGCGTTTCCTCGACGCCGCAGACTACTGGTTTGGCTGCTCCGACGACTCCAGCACCGGGAGCTACGACCCCGCGCGGGAGTGTTACGCCGTCATCACCAACGACCCGGCCAATGCCGCTGGCGCAGCGGGCGCCGGAGATGGGGAGATCACCCCTGCCCCAGGGATCGCCGCGCGCATGGCCGCGGGGCCAAGCGCTCCCGCTGGGGCCGACGCCGACGCGCGGTGGCCCAAGCCCGCGAGCTCGAGGCGAAGCCGGCGGAGGAATACGGACCGGTGCGGGCGCTTCGCGCCTCAATGGCGGGGGAAGCCTCCGCGCGCGGCGAACGCGCGCGGGAGCCGGGGCCGACGGTCCGCGACCGCATCAACACCGTCCCCAACGTCGACAACGCGGACGCGCCCCGCGGGCGAGCCAAAAGCTCATCGCCGCCGCGACGCTGCCGCGCGCCATGCCGCACCCTCGACCCCCGAGGCCGAGACTCGCACCGCGAGGTGCAAACCCTCATCGTGCAAGCGGCCGTCCCGGCGGGCCGAGAGCTCGGCCTCGCGCATCCGCCAACGAGAGAGATGCGCGAGGCGACGAACCCGCACCGGGAGGCGAACCCTCGGTGCACGCAGGGGGAGCCGGCGAGGCAACCCGCCGACCGGGGACGCACGCTAGCCAAGGAACGGCTCCTTGACGCGCGCGGGCGGCCGGATGGCGACGCCCGCAACGTTATTAACGCCGGGCGTACGAGCAGGCGGATGCCCGAGCAGCGAGGGGCTACCACCCTCGAAGGGGGGTGGACGCTACGACGGCGGTGAGGACCGCTCCCCGACGCCGGAGCCCCCGTGCACCCGTGTGTTCGGCCGGGAGATCGCGCGGCGGCGTTCCCCCAATGCTTCCGCCAACCCTCGACCATCGTCAAGTACAACGGGGAGACGGACCCCCGCGTGTGGCTTAACGACTACCGCCCGGCTTGTCGGTGGGCGGGGCCACCAGCGATGAGGTCATCATCCGCAACTTGCCCCTGCACCTCGGCGACGCGGCCCGGACATGGCTCGAGCACTTGCCCGCTAGCCAAATCCACAACTGGGACGACTTGGTCCACACATTCGTGGGCGATTTCCAGGGCACGTACGTGCGCCCCGGGAACTCCGGGGACCTTCGCTCCCCGCACACGAAGCCCGGCGAGTCGCTACGGGACTTCATACGGCGCTTCTCCAAGCGGCGCACGCAGCTCCCCGGCGTGGCGCGGTCCGAGATTGTGCACGCCTTCCTCGAGGGCACCACGTGCGGGACCTCGTGCGGGAACCGGGACGCAGCCCCCGCTCGCGGACTCCAACGAGCCGGCTCGACATCACCACCGGCTTCGCCTCGGTGAGGAGGCCGTGGGGGTGATCTTCGACGGCAAGAAGGGCAAGCGCTCGGAGGATGCGCTGCGGAGGGCGGCAAGTCCAAGGAGCCGCACCGCAACGACAAGCGGGGCAAGAAGGGGAAGAAGCCGCGCCGCGCGGCGCGCGAGCGAGGGCGCGGCCGGCGGCAATGCCGAGGCCCTTCTTTGTTGACCGGCTCGACGGGGCCCTCGACCGGCCCCTTGAGGTCGGGGTGTTCGACGACATCTTTGAAAAAGACATGTCCCTACCACAAGACTCCGGTGAACCACACCCTTGAGCAAGGCGATATGCTCAAGAAGTTTTATGGTCGTGCCGCCGCGAAGGAGGCAGGAGGCCAAGAAAGACGGGGGCGACGGCGACGCGGGTGGCTTCCCCGTCGTTGAAAATGTGTTCCTCATCTTTGGAGGGCCAACCGTCGACATGTCGACCCGCCGCCGCAAGAAGGAGCAAGCACGAGGTCCTCGCCGCGGAGAGGGCTCCTCCGTCCTTCCTTAATTGGTCGGAGGATGCCATCACCTTCGGCGGGGAGGACCACCCGAACCGCGTCCCCAACCCGGCCGATGCCGCCGGTGGTTGATCCCATCATCGGGAACGCCCCGGTTCTCGAAGGTCCTTATGGACGGAGGCGGCGGCCTCAACATCCTCTACGCGCATACGTTGCGCCTCATGGGGATCGGGTTGGACCGAGCCGCGGCCCCGGCACGAAGCCGTTCCATGGCATCGCGCCGGCAAGCGGTGTCCGGCCCCTCGGGCGGATCGATCCGCCGCCTTGGTTTGGCACCCCAAAGAATTTCCGCAAGGAGACCCTCACCTTCGAGGTGGTGGGGTTCAAGGGGGCCTACCACGCTATACTTCGGCGACCCCTGTTACGCCAAATTCATGGCGGTCCCCAATTATACCTACCTGAAGATGAAGATGCCGGGACCAAACGGCGTCATCACCGTCGGGTCATCCATCGAGCACGCGTTCGACCGCGACGTCGAATGCGTAGAGCACGCAGAAGCGCTGGCGCTGGACGAAGCGCTGGTGAACACGCTGGAGAAGATGGTCAACGAGGACCTCGATCCCGCCGCCAAGCACGCGGCACCTTCGAGGCTGCGGAGCAGACCAAGGGGGTCCCCCTCGACCCGTCAGCCCCCGAGGGCAAGGCGATGAGGGTCAGCTCCACCCTCGACCCCAAATAGGAAGTGGTGCTCGTCGACTTCCTCCGCGCCAACGCCGACATCTTTGCGTGGAGCCCCTCGGATATGCCAGGCATCCCGAGGGAAGTCGCCGAGCACTCCCTTCGACATCTGCCGGACGCCCGCGCCGGTGCGGCGAACGGCCGCGCCGCTTCGACGAGGAGCGGCGACGGGCAATCGGAGCGGAGGCTGCGGAAGCTTCTCGAGGCCGGATTCATCAAGGAGGTGTTCCACCCTACGTGGCTAGCAAAGCCCGTGCTTGTAAAGAAGAAGAATGGGAAGTGGCGGATGCGGGTGTGAATTGCTTTGCTTCCTTGATGCTTACTCCGGGTACCACCAAATAAAAATGAAGGAGTCCGACCAGCTCGCGACTTCGTTCATCACACCGTTCGGGACGTTCTGCTACGTCACGATGCCATTTGGCCTCAGAAACGCGGGTGCAACATATCAGCGTTGCATGCAACACGTTTTTGGGGACCACATTGGACGGACGGTCGAAGCCTACGTGGACGACATCGTCGTAAAGACCAGGAAGGCGGACGACCTGGTTGGCGACCTTGGCGTCGCGTTCAGCTGCCTACGGGCCAACGGGGTCAAACTAAACCCCGAGAAATGCGTCTTTGGAGTGCCGCGAGGCATGCTCCTGGGATACATTGTCTCCCAGCGGGGGATCGAGGCCAACCCTGAAAAGGTCGCGGCCCTCGAACGAATGGGTCCGATCCGGGACCTCAAAGGGGTGCAGAAGGTGTTGGGGTGCCTCGCCGCCTTAAGCCGCTTCATCTCGCGGCTCGGTGAGAAGGGCCTGCCCCTCTACCGCCTACTCAAGAAGCACGAGCGCTTCTCCTGGACCACCGAGGCCCAGGACGCGCTCGACAAGCTGAAGGCGTCTCTAGCGCACGCCCCGATCCTCACACCGCCGCAAGATGGCGAACCCCTACAGCTCTACGTGGCCGCGACCACCCAGGTGGTCAGCGCCGTGATCGTCGTGGAGCGCACGGAGGAAGGGCACGCCTTGCCTGTACAGAGGCCGGTCTATTACATCAGCGAGGTCCTATCAGACACGAAGACGCGTTACCCCCGAGGTCCGAAAGTTGTCGTACGCGGTAGTTCTTGCGCGGCGCAAGCTCCGCCACTACTTCGAGGCCCACCCGATCACGGTGGTTTCCTCCTTTCCGCCGGGAGAAATCATCCGCAACCCCGACGCCGCGAGCGGGATTGCCAAGTGGTCCGTGGAGGCGATGGGCGAGACGCTCGCCTACGCCCCGCGCAAGGCCATCAAATCGCAAATCTCGGCGGATTTCGTCGGCCGAGTGGACGGACATGCGGTGCCGGCCCCCACAAATCCAAGCAGAGTGTTGGACTCTGTTCTTCGACGGCTCAGTGATGAAAACGGGAGCGAGGGCGCGGGCTCCGCTCTTCGTGTCACCCCTCGGGAACACATGCGCTACGCAGTGCGCCTCCACTTCCCCGCGTCCAACAACATGGCAGAATACGAGGCCCTTCTCTGCGGCCTCAAAATCGCCATTGAGTTGGGCGTCAAGCGCCTCGATGTGCGGGGGGACTCGCAGCTCGTGATCGATCAGGTCATGAAGAACGCGAGCTGCCATGACGACAAGATGGAGGCCTACTGCAAAGCCGTGCGGGCCCTCGAAGACAAGTTCTACGGCATCGAGCTTAACCATGTACCCCGCCGGTACAACGAGGAGGCAGACGAACTGGCCAAGATTGCGTCCGGGCGGATCACCGTCCCCCCGAACGTTTTCGCGCGCGACATCGCGCAACCCTCGGTCGTTTTCGAGCCCCACCCCTCGAGTCACGACGGACCCTCGGGGGCTCCCTCGAATCCAGCGGGTGCGGAACCCATGGATGAGGACCCCTCGAACGAGGCGTACGTGCTCTCCCTCCTCGAGGGGTACGGCTCCCACGAGGCCGACGCGATGGACATCGAGCCGACCCCCCGCCCAAGAGGACTGGCGCGAAAAATACATCGCCTGGATCGCTCGAGGGGAACTCCCCGCGGACCGGGCCGCGGCCAGGCGCATCGCCAGGATGGCCAAATCTTTCACCCTCGTCGACGGCGAGCCATACAAGCGCGCCGCCTCCGGCATCCTACAGCGGTGTGTGCCTATTCCCGAGGGGCGCGAGCTCCTACGGGACATCCACGCGGGGATCTGTGGCCACCACGCCGCGCCCCGCACCCTCGTCGGCAACGCGTTCCGCCAGGGCTTTTGCGGCCTACCGCGGTCGCCGACGCCGCCGAGATCGTGCGCACCGCGAGGGGTGCCGTTCTACGCCCCGCAAGTCCAACTTGCCCGCCCATGCCTCGCAAACCATCCCCGTAACATGGCCGTTCGCCGTGTGGGGGCGGGACATCGTCGGGCCCCTGCGGAAGGCGCCCGGGGGCTTCACCCACCTGCTGGTCGCGATTGACAAGTTCTCCAAGTGGGTGGAGGTGCGCCCCATCACGAATCTAAGGGCAGAGCAGGCGGTAACATTCTTCACTGACATCGTCTACCGCTTCGGAGTGCCAAATTCCATCATCACAGACAATGGGTCCCAGTTCACGGGCCGGAAGTTCTTGGAGTTCTGTGACAAGTTCCACATCCGCGTGGATTGGGCGGCTGTGGCACACCCACAGACCAACGGCCAAGTGGAGCGCGCCAACGGTATGATCCTACGGGGCCTCAAGCCCGGGGTAATTTTCGACCGGCTCAACAAATGCGGGCGAAAATGGCTCCAAGAACTACCGGCGGTTGTGTGGGAGCCTAAGGACCACCCCAAGCAGAGCCACCGGTTCACCCCGTTTTCCTAGTCCATGGCGCGGAGGCCGTCCTCCCCACGGACTTGGAATACGGATCACCCAGGGTTCGAGGCTACGACGAGGATGCTAACCGGCGAGCCCGCGAGGACTCGCTGGACCGGCCGGACGAGGCACGCCTTGTAGCCTTAATGCATTCCGCGAGATATCAACAGTCCCTAAGACGCTACCAAGCACGCAAGATACGTCGACGGGATTTCAGCGAAGGGGATTTGGTCCTAAGGCCGCGCCAAGACAACCGAGGGCGCCACAAGCTATCGCCCCCATGGGAGGGACCCTACGTCGTGGTGAAGGTACTCAAGCCGGGCACATACAAGGCGGCCAACGAGGACGGTGAAGAGCTCACCAACGCTTGGAACATCCAACGACTACGTCGCTTCTACCATTAGCTAGGATTTTCCAAGTACTTTACGTTGTAAAATCACATGGCCAACGCCCCGCTTGGTGACAACTATGTAAACGCTCCAAGTCTAATAAAAGGGCAACTCGGCTTTCCCCTGAAACCCAAGTTACCCTCGGGGGCTATTGCGGGGGCACCCCCCCCCCCAAAAAATGGTCCCATTTTTGCGCAAAAATAAAAACAACTCACACGCGCTAAGTTTGTTTTCTACTCCAACCACGAGCAACGATTTGAACAGGGCGCGGGCGGCCCAGCGGGAGGAGCGTGTGAGCCAGAGATAGCCTACGCCGCGTGGATATGGCCCTTCTCTCTCGCCTCCAACCCAGCGGACCCCCAGCGAAAATCGAACTCCCCTAAGTAAAGTCTACTCAGGAAGAAGGAGAAACAAAAAGGCGCAATAAGCAAAAACTTCATCACGCATCATCAAATGTTCACGGTGGAGATAATGTACTTATTTACAAAGGCCACGAGGCCAGAATACTAATTCAAGAACAAAAAACGGGCCCAGCGCCCAGCTGTTTCAGGCCGGAGGAGCAGCAGCGTCAGCGACGTCGGGGAAGAGGAACTCCTCGAAGGCCTCGGCGAGCGACCCGGCGGCGTCGGCAGCGAGCGCATCCACACGCTCCATGGCCACCTCGTCCTCGACACCCTCGGGAACAACGTAGCCTTCGCCGGCGCCTCGAAGTTGACCTCGTAGTGGGATCGCACCACTCCGAGGGCCTTCGGGACGCCCGGATGCGGCGCCGGCGCATCCGCTCCGTGACGTGGCCGCCAAGGGCGCGCGGGCGGCCAACCGGCGAGCTGCCGGCCCGAGCCTCGCCCTCCTCCACGGCACGGCGAGGTCTCGAGGGCCGCCCTCACGCAGCTCTCCCGGCTCCCGCTCGGAGGAGTTGTACGAAGCCTGCGCAGCGCCTCGGCCCGCTCAGCTGCGTGCCCCAGAGCGGTGCGCAAGCCTCGGAATCGACAAGACAATAAAGAAATCGAGAAAGGGGGGAAGCGAGCCCTCTAACAAAAAACCAACCGGACAAGAAGTTAGGCGGCGGCCTCACCCTCGACTTGCTTCCTCTCCGAGCTCGAAGTCGCGGCGCACGGACTCGATCGTCAACTCGAGGCGCCGGACGGTTTCGCCTTGCTCCCGAGGGGCGCCCGGCTCTGGTTGGCGTTGCGATGCCGAGCATAAGCGCCTCGTCCTCGACCTTGGAGAACGCGGTGTTCCGCTCCTCCGGCCCCGACTTCTCCGCCGCCTCGCGAGCGACGCGCTCCCCGCTCCCGGCGCCGCCGGCGTCGACGAGGGCGGCTTTGCTCCTCGCCGGAGTCGCCCCTCGGCTCCTTGGCGGGCGGCGCGCTCCTCGCCGAAGCCGCTCCTCGGCGATGGCGAGCGCCGCGCCCTTGGCGTCGTGGGCGGCCTTCAAGTCGTCGGCCTCCTTGGCCCGTTGCTCCCGGCCGCGTGCCCGCTCCTCGGCCGGCGCGGCCGCGCTTGCGCCCCCTCGAGCGACGTGCGGAGCTCCCGGGCCTCGCGGCGGACGTTGGCCACCTCCGCCTCCCGGTTGGCGGCCGGCGTCCGCGTCTTCTCCAAGTCCGAGCGCGCCGCCACGGCGCCTCATCACGATCGACGAGGGCCGCGCGAACCCGCTCGAGGCTCGAGCGGCGCGGCGCGTCTGTCCCGAGCTCTCCCGGGAGCTCGTCGCACCACGCCATGGCCCGGTACGCCGGCCCGGCCCGTCCGGCGTCCGAGAGCGTCGGCAAGCGCGTCGAAGGCGGCCCGCACCGCTCCCGGAGCCGGTGAACCTCGGCGTTCACCGGTCGAAGGCGTCGTACTTGTCGTGGGCGCGACGCTCGAGCTCCCGGCAACCACAAAACCAAAACCCATAAGCACGGCGACACGAGGCGACTTACAAAAACGAAAGAAGGAAGAGAACGAGCAACCACGGCTCACCCGGAAGACTAGCCATGCCGGCCGCCATGGACCCGCGGCGCCTCGTTCGGCGCGTAGTTGAGCGTAGCGCCATGGCTCGGAGCTCGCCCCGCAGCTCTCGCTCTCCCCGGCGTCGGCAAACGCGAGGGGGATCCTCGACGGCCCCCTCCATGCCGGGCGGGGCGGCCGGCGCGGGAGGACGAAGCCTCGGCACCGTGTCCTCGGCCCCCCACCACCATGTGACCCTCGTGCCGCCTCACGAGGGCCCCTTCCCCGAGGCTCGGGGGGAATTCGTGGGCCGGGCGGCCCCCCGATCCCACCCGGGCGGTGGGGAGTCGTCCGAGACCTCCACCACCTCCGCTGCGCATTGCCGGCGGGCGCCGCCGCTTGTACCGCCTCCACCGGCACCTCCACTTGCGCCACCGCGGCCGCGGCGCCCGGCGCGGCGCCGCGGCCGCCGCCTCCGGGGCGCGCGCCGCGTCCACGGGTGCGCGCCGCAGGTTGCGCCCGCTCCACCTCCCCCCTGCGGCCGGCGCCGTGGGCCGCGCCTCCACGAGCGGCGACCTCCGCGGGCCGTACCTCCACCACGGCCGCCGCCGCGCCCGCGTCTCCCGCGGCGGCCGGCGCCGGCCGCACCCCGGCGACCTGCGGGCCGCGCCGCGGTGGGGGCCGATCTGCCGGCCGGGGCCTCGAGGCCCCAGCCGGGCTTTGCGAGCTCGCGCTCGCCGCCGTGCTTGTCCCCGGCCGCGACGCCCTTGACGAACGCCGCCGGGTGGGGATGGACGCGTCCGTCCTCAGCACCTTGGCTGGTGCGAGAGGAGGCACGGTTGGCACCACCCTGCGGAGGTACAAGCAGAGGATTAGAACACCTGATCATCAACAAATCAAACCAAGCGAAAAAAGACAGGCTCCTTACCTCGAAGAGGAAAAGGCGCGTTTCCTTTTCCTCGAGGCCTCAGCAGATGAGGCCGGCGCGGTGCTCGCCGCGCCCGCCGTCGCGCCTCCCCGACGACGCCGCCCGCGCACGGGCGCGCTCGCCCTCGCGCGCGGCACGCTTGATGCGCGCACGGGCGCGCTCGCCGCGCGCGCCTCGCGCGCGCGCGCGCGCACCTCCGCGGCGCGCGCGCCGTCCTCGATGTCGATTGCCCCGGCGGCGGGCGCCGTTGCGCCCGCCCCGGCGGCCGCCCTTGTCGCCGCGCGGTTCGGCCGACGGGGGCGTAGGGCGCCACCTATCGAGGGGGCCCTCCCCCTCGGCCTCTTCCTCTTCGTCCTCCTCCGAGGACGAGTACTCCTCGGTCCCCGGGAGGAGAGCCCCGGCTCTTCGCGCCGCCGGTACTCCGCGGCCCGCCGGTCGCGGCGCGCTTGATGTCGCCTTGCGCGCTCCCTCTGCGCGCCGCCCGCTCCTCGCTCCCGCTGCTGCGCCGCCCGGCCGAGCGCACGGGAGTCGGGGGTGGGCGGAACGGACTTGGCGATGGTGAAGTTCACCAGCTGCATACAGGAGCATCAAAGACGCGTCAGGAAACGAAAGCAAGACCAAGAACCAAAACAAAATCAAGAACCGAACTCACCAGCGGGCCCGTGGGGAGCATCTCAAGGTCCCATGGGGTCCGGCCCGCAGGCATCGGCGCCCGGGTGTCGACGGCGCTCCGCGCCCGGTAAGCGCATATGGCCGCTCGAGGGGCGTCGGGAGCATCCGCGACCTCGCCGTGTCGACGGGGTTGGCCGCCTCTTTCATCTCAAAGATGCAGAGCGGCCTCTCCATCAAGGGCACGACCCGCCGGTGATGGAGGAAGGCGAGGACGCCCATCGCGTTCGGCCCATGCGCCGCCGCCGCGCGGGCGGCCGGGACCGACTCTCGCCGCCTCCGATGCTGGGCCGTGGACACCCCGTAGCCCCAGGAGTCGGGCCTCTTCTTGAACACCCGACCGGTGTAGGGGGGGAAGGCCGGGCTCGGCATTGCGCAAGTAGAACCATCCCCGCTCCCGGCCGGCGTTGTTCGTCGTCATGGTGCGGGGGATGTAGATGTCCTTGAATTGCCCCCACGGGGCAAGTGACATCCCGCCGGCGCGCACCGCGCGCGGGTCCTTGGCTCCATCGTGGGGCGCGTGAAGAGCTCCGCGCGGAAAAGGTGAACCCCGGTTGACCGGGATCCCCAGGTACCCTTCGCAGACGCCCACGAACGTGGCCGCCTGCGAAATCGCGTTGGGGGCGAAGTTGTGCAGCTCCACCCCCGTAGTAGTGGCACATCGCCCGCATGAAGGTGCTCGCCAGCGCGTTGAAGCCCCGCTCATGGTAACGGATGAAGCTCACCACGTAGCCCTCCGGCGGGTTGGGCTCACGGTCCGCCGCCGGCGGCACTATCCACTCCGCCGGACGTCCATCTTCATTGGCCGCCAGCTGGCCGGCGGCGACCAGCTCGCCAAGGGCCGGGCCGGGTCACCGACGACCTCTCCCGTGCGTACGGCTCCAAGATCGTGAGGGGAGGCCGAGACGGCGCCATGAGAAGGAGGCAAAGGAAAGCGAGAGCGGAGGACAAGGAACGGAAGAAAAGCTCTAATGGCGACGCCGCACGGTGGCAAAGGCGAGAGGAAGACGAAGGGGCAGGGGACTGAAAATGGTGAGATGTTAAGGTAAAAAACCGCCGTCTCCTCCTCCCCGCAGATTTATAGGCCGACGGGCGAGCTCTCCGGAGCGGACGCCCCGCTCGCATTAACTGCAGGGAATCTTTCCTTCGCGTCGACGGGCGGGCCCCACCACGACTGCAGCGGCCACATCACTGCAGGCGGGCCATCATCACGGCGAAGACCCGCAGGGACCGAGGCGAAGCAGTCACGTCCGCCGCCACGCCGCCCACTACGCGCGCGCGCGCGGCCGCGCGCCTAAAAAGGAGCACCCGCGCCGCAAAACCGCGGCCACGACCGTGAGGCATTTAAATGACCGGGTCCCTTGCCAAGCAAGGAGAACCCTCGAGCGGGGCGAACCCCCGGCTCGAAACAAAAACGACCCTCGATGGGATATCGACGTGAGAAGGCCACCCGGATCCGCTCGATGTAGAGCGAGGCACCGCGGGCACCCATGCCACGTAAAACCCTCGAGCGGCACGAGCCCTCTCGCTCCCGGACAAAAACAACCCTCGATGGGATATCGACGTGAGAAGGCCGCCGGGACTCGCTCGACGTAGAGCAGGCACCGCGGGCACCCATGCCACGTAAAACCCTCGAGCGGCGCGAGCCCCCGGCTCAGGATGATGTCAACCCTCTAAAGAAGGCACGCGCGTGAGAGGGTCGCCCAGGGCCTACTTGAAGTAAAGCGGGCACCGCAAGCACCCATGCCGCGCTGTGCTGCCAACCAGCGCCTCGAGAGCTGGCTCGCCCAGACCCCTCGACGGCCGCAAACGCAAAAAGACGGGGCCGTCCAGGCACGGCCCCGCACGGCCCTACTGATCAGAGGTTCGAAGCCTGACCCTCGACGGGTTCGAACAGGAGCCACAGATCGCAGAGTTAGGGACGACGAGGGCACGCGCATTCGAGCCGTTCCTCGAGCCCGTCGGCTCGAGGGTGCCCCACATGTCGTGTTCGAGAGCCAGCGAGGGCGGCTAGCGGGGGATCCCACCGAGGGAGAGCTTCGCGCGCCCTCGGTCCCCATCGAACGGGACCGAGCCCCACCTAGCAAACCCACGCAAGCGCTTCCATGGACATGTCTCCGGACCGCGCGGCCCTACCCTTATCGAACGGGGCATGGGCGTCCACCTGAACCACCCGCTAGCGGCTCGACGAGGAATCCGCAATCCGCGACCCGCTCGATGGGGGTTGCGGAAACCTCACCCTCCGTCCCGCGGAGGGACGGCGAGGGCGCGTAAGAAAACAAGTCGTAAAGCTCGACCCGATCGCCTCGAACGGGCCAAGGCTCGGGGGCTTGACGCACGGCTACACCTCCTTGAAATTGCACCCGCCGAAGACGCGCGCCGGCGGCGTGTGCACCCCCGAAGCCGGCTGAGACACCGCCGATGCCGGTTGGAATATGTGCCACGCCCTCTGACCGATTCTTACGGTTAACCCCTGCGCAGAGCATCCACGCTCTCGCGGGGCTTCGGGGCTAGACCGCGGGTCCGCCGACGCGGCCCCACGGAAAGCGTTCGCAAAACAAGGAGGGAAGAACGTCCTATCAGTAGGTTCCAGCATCTGCGGGAGCCTCAATGGCAAACCCACAGATGCTCGGGGGCTGCGTCGGGGACAGCCCTAGGGGTCCCCTTAAACAACGGGGAAATCCTCACTTAAAACCCGCAACAACACCAAAACACGCTAAGCCTAACCATGCGAGGTGCCTAACCATGCGAGAGGACGGCCCACGCCGCGGGGACCCCGACGGCCCACCGAGACGGCCCTCTTAGAAGTCCCCTCGAGCGAGGCTCCGCCTCGCTCGAGGGTACACTCCCCCTCGGGCGGGCTCCGCCCCGTTCGAGTGGCAACACTTCCCTCGAGCGGCTCCGCCCGCTCGAGGGCTCACTTCCCCTCGAGCGGGTCTCGCCTCGCTCGAGGGTACGTCCCGCCTCGGCGGGGCCCGCCACGCTCGAGGGCGCCCCTCACGCGTGCGCCGGCCCCCGTACACGGGCATTTAACGCCACGACACGGGCGGGGCGGCGCCATCATGCGCCGGGGCTCGCGCCCCGGTGCCGCCGCACCAACTCCCCGGGGGAGGAGCCCATCCCCACCCCCTTGTGGGAAGGGAGCGTGTGCGCACGGCCGGTGTCGGTCCCGTGATACCGCGCGCCCTCTCCAGTACGGCTAACGCGCCAGACCCTCGAAGGGGGGCCGCGCGCACCCTCGATTTACTTTCTTGTGACCCTACAGGGTTAGGTGGAGGCGCTAGGCCGGTGGATCGCCATCCCGGCCACTGTAACAGCATGGTCACCGCCCCCGCGCGTGCAGGCGCACGCCGGGCGCTGTAGCAACCACTCCAACGCTGTGAAGCGCGTTGGGAAGGGACGCCGTTCTACCTGCTCCTGTGCCCCGTACAAGCTAACGTCAGCACCTCCCTCGAAGCCTATCGCGAGGACATCGCCACCATCCGCCGCCCTCCCTACCCTCGAACCGCCACTTGTTCGGGTACGAGGCGAGCCATCATGACCCGATCGCCGCGAAGATCGTCCGGACGGCCGCCCACTCTATAGCGTAGCACGACGTGCTCCCCCACGTAGCTAGATAGCGCGGCGCGCATGTGACCCGCCGCCCCCTTGATCTATAAAAGGGGGGGCGAGCCCCCGGCCGCGGGGAGGGACGGACGAACGAGAGACATAACACACGAGACACCAAACACCACGTACTCATTCTCTCACAATATCTTCGACCACTCCTCCGGGGACTTGGAAGCCACGCTTCCTCTCCCGCCTTGCTTGTATCGCCCCACTCGCAAGCACCCCCGTGCGAAGTAATATAGTGCCCCGAGCGCGCCTCTGCCGGACGTACGGCCCCCCTCGGCGGGAACCGGGATAAAATCTCTCGTGTCACTTGTTACTTAGCATCGACCATTGAGGGATAGACCACGGCGCTATCTACTCGGTTAGTGTCGGGACCATATTCCGCACCGACCATTGAGGTTCGCCGGAGCGTTGCCATCCATGGGAGCCCGAGCCGGCCGCCTAGCCCTCCGCCGCCGGCGGATTGCGACCGCTCCCCATCATCTCCCACGCCGGTGAGGACCTCTACGCGGACCGCCTCGATCCCCTCCTTCGATTCCGCCCCCGGCCGAAACCCCGGCACCCCTAAACACCGGCGACAAGGACGGCCGTAGCTCCCTATCCGTCGGCGTGACCAAGTGCTCGGAGATAGAAGAAGATGTGGTGTTTTACGTATAGCCCCCTTGGTTTTCGTGTAATGATCAGATCTAATCTATGAGTCTTGCACCTTTCCTCGAAAACCCCCTGGAAAGATTAGATCCTTCAGATCCAGTCCACCCAATGAATCTTGCGTGAAGGCCCTCTGGTTTATATACATAATTATGTATATGCCCTGAGTTTTCGCAGAAAACTCCCTGGAAGTTCCTGGTCTCTGCATCTGGGTCCCTAGATCTTTAAAAGTTCACATCTTTCTCGTTTTAGCTCCGATTTCATCCTTTCAATTTGCGTTAGATTCATAATAATGTAAAGCACGCGTTAGTGGTGTGTTTTCACCATGTTTTGTTTCTGAAAATAAAATTAATATTAATTTTGATTAATGACTAGTTATACATGTCTTTTCCAAATAAAAGCTATATAGATCTATACATCGTTTTTCATAAGCAAATTTAATTTGATTAATGTTCATATCACATGTTTTTGTACATAAAAGATAATTAGATCTTTATCTCGGTTTTCGTAAACAAAATGTTAATTTGTTAATAGTTAATTAATCTTTTCTAATTAAAATTTGATTAGGCTTTTACAACGGCTTTTATAATAAATATTAATTTGATTAATGCCAATACCATAATGTTTTTAATAATAATATGATCTACTCGAATTACAAAGTTTCGTTTAGATTGTTCATATAGTTTAGTTTTTCTAAATTAAATGTTTAATCGGTTTAATCAATATATGAATCTTTATTAATAAAACTTGACTAGTTCTTTACACCGGTTTCATAAATAAAGTTTAATATTGCATTAATGTCAACACAGGGTATTTTGTTTCTGAAATATCCTTTATATTTGTTTTGTTAATTAAAATGAACCTAGCTCATAGCCTTGTTCTCTCATAAATGCAAATAATTCGTTAGACGTTCGGTGTCAGCTTTATCTTCGTATCTCTTTTGATCAAGTTTATCAGAGGCTCTAAACCTTTCTAGTGTTAGCCCCAAGCTAAACCGTGTGCATATAATCAAGCCTTAGAGTTTCTGCTTAGCTTAGTAGCTTTATCTGTGTGAGTAGTTTGCACTGCTCATTTGCCTATCAAATAATCTTATCATTCTTGTTTCACGTTTATCTTAGAATCTTGTAAATCAGCATCTAGCTAGTTGATGTCTATATCATCTCTGTTAGGTTGTCTTTTTATAAATCAGTTATGTTCTTATGCCCAATCTTTCGTAGCTATACCTTTCTTCAGAGCAAATCTTGTTATCAGTTCCTTTACCAACTAGTTTAGCTTACCTTTTGCTCAGTTGTTGCCCTTCAATCTAGTTCTCTACGTAGACTAGTTTTCCTAAACCCACCTTAAGGTTCTCTTGTGCGTTGATAGTTCGTTTGTGCCGTTCTAGTTCGTTTCACCATAACTTATGCGTTAGCATGTGTGTCACCTATTACTTGTTTTAATGTTAAAGATGCATGTTAATCTTGACTAATTCTTATTTAATTGGTTTTCTAAATAAAAGTGATTAGGTTCTACTTCGGTTTTCTTTAACCATGGTTTAATTGGTTAATTCTTATTTATAACTAGTTTTCTTTAAATAAAAGATGCTTAGCGTTAAACCTCGGTTTCCATAATAAAGTTAATATGCCTAATGACATCATAAATGCCTTTTCAATATTAAATATGTTTAGTTGAACGCGTGACATAAAGTTACTCGTTTAGATATCATACTTTCTTTATCTTTCTAAAGTAATTGTTAATTTGACATAACTTCCACTTGAATGTTATAAATAAAACATGATTAGGTTTATCGTGATTTCTTTAATTAAATGTAACTTGTTTAATGGTAACATAGAGTATTTCTCTGAAATATTCTTTCACATGATTTCTTAATTAAAATATGCCAAGCGTAGTCTCTGTTGTTTAATAATGATCTCACGATAGTTTCGAGCTTAGTTTTGTTTTCAGTGTTTCTTGCGCTTGCGTAACCAATAGAATCGAACTCTATCTAAGTGTGATCTTTCCGGCTCTTGCTCACTATTTCACAACCATCTCCTTAAAGTTAACCAAGCCTTTCCCTTCCATGCACACTTTGTGTTCTTTAGTGATCCATCTAATCCAACCTATCCTTTAGTGCGTTCTTTTAAAGTTTTCTTTTGATTGGTGCTTTGTTCTTAGTATGCTTGTTTGTTTGCCTTGTGTATGTTGTGCCCGATGATTGATGCGCTTAGAGTGAACGTCGTTCGAGAAGCTTTGAAGAGCAAGAGGTTGAAGATATTCTGAGCAACGACATTACTTTAGTTAAAGGCAAGTGTGTCTTTGATCTTTTGTCCTAAGAACTATATTTAATCACTCATTGCTTTGCTTGCATTAATTTTGATGGGTTCCTATTAAGGTTTATCCTAGTCTTTGATTGTCATTCCTTGTTAACCTGGGTTTACATTTATGTTGGGTAGCTATGCTTAGTTGCTATACCTGGGTTATGGTGGTTCTAATGAACAACAATGATGAACATACTTTACTTTGATGCTATATATCTCTGGTTAATACAAGATCATTGTGCATTAATCGGAACATGGAGCGACCACCCAGGAAAACAGTGCTACCACAAGACATATGGCTCTGTCTTGGCTTATTAATTAGTGAACTAGGTGTTAGGTATGCTTTACCCGATAAGGGTTGGGGGGCGGCGGGTAGTGGCGTATGGACTGCTCGGGCGTAGGTGTGGGCTTAGCTAAGACACTGTACTCGTCCGGGAGCTTTATACGTTGCACTGACCAGGTAACCTAGCGGGCAGCCTTCATCTGGGGATCTTTGTAACGGCCTCGTAGCGTCCCTATGCAATCACACCTCGGTAGTGTGGTATGGTGCCTAGCTAGCACCGCATGGTTGGGTTTAAAGTTCTTCGGGACTTTTACGCGACTTGTGGGTAAAGATGTACGACCTCTGCAGAGTGTAAAACTAATCGATTAGCCGTGCCCACGGTCACGGGCGGCCTGGACCCTCACATGATAATTGAACTTGAAGACGGACTTAAATCGTGTACTCTGATTATGCTTGCCATGTGCTTATGGCGTATTTCTTATCTTATGCTTAATTGTGGGATGGTATATACTTATACTTTATTAGTAATCAGGTGCTAATAAAATTTGACCAACTAAAATTGCTTAAATGCCTTGAGCCAGTCCACTATAAAGCCTTTGCATTCATGCCTTTCCCCACACTTGCTGAGTACGACAAGTGCTCACCCTTGCTATAAACATTGTTGCTCAGAAAAAGGAAGCTGCTATGAAGATGTTGCTGGTGCTAGGCGTACGCAACCCCCAGTCGACTGCCTGTGATGTTTGGAGCCTTCGTTTCCAGGATTAAGCGTAAATCTCTGATAATCTTTCTTTTTCTTACGAGATATTGTTTCTGTATACACTTTTATGTCACTATATGCATGAAACTTGATCCTGGCATGCATATAGGTATGCACTTGGTTTCCTTCGGAAAATCGGGTGTGACACACGTGATCCTCAGCTAGCTCCAGGGCCCGAGCGCGACAAGAATAGTGCCCGGATGCTCAATCCCGAGCAACTCCGGCGAAGACCGCTGCTAGCGCCGCCGTTCGCTGCCGTTCGCGCCGCCGTCGCCGCCGTTCGCCGTTCATCTCGTGATCTGTGGCCCAGATCGATCGGGCTGTGGGTCAACCCGGTGGGTACCGGTCAACACCGGTCAGCCACGCCCTTTTTGTTTAAGAGACCCCCTATTTCCTTTGTTTTATGTTTAGGTCCTTCCACCGTACAAAAACCCTTACGGTTTAGTCCTTTCTTAATGTTAAAGCCCCTACACCTTGTTTAGTGCATATATTTTGCGTTCTAGCTCTGTTTTTAGTGTTCTTTATATCCATGTGTTCGTCTCGATGAGTAGATTAGTTTAGTGTAGCTTTTGTTCCTGTTTGAAATGGTTGGTGAATTGTTTTCTTATTTTATTGTATTGTCTTTTGCATGTGAATGTGTGATGCGTAGAGAACGAACAGTTCGAAGGATTTCCTGAAGGTGAAGACTTTGAAGACTCTGAGCAGTCCCGGATCTTGTGGAAGGCAAGTGTCCTTGGTCATATCCGCTTTATCCTATATAAACATGCATTTAATCATTGTATTTACTTTATTACTTGCATTAATTTTGATGGGTTCCTATTAAGGATTATGCCTAGCTTCTTGTGACCATTGCCTTGTAAAAGGGTTGACTAATTAATCTTGAGGGTAGATGCTGCTTAGTTGCTCAACCGGGTTGGTAATAAACAACATGTTACCCATTTATGCTCTATGTTCTTCAATGGTAAGTTAATTACAAGACCATATATGTAATTGGAACATGGAGAACCACTTGGGACAACAGTACAACCAAAAGGCTATATGACTCTGGCTTGGCTGAATAATTAGAGACCTTGGTTTCGTAGCAACCTTACCTGAAAGGGACCAATGGGGAGGTGTTGATGGAGTATAGACTCGCTCTAGTAGGGAGTTGGGCTTTTCTAAGACACGGTACCTACTAGGGGACTTTATGCCCCGCTTCGTCCTGAAACCTAGTGGGTTGATGCGCATTGGGGAATCTTTGCAAAGGCCTTGTAGCGTCCCTATGCAATCACAACTCGGCAGTGTGGTATGATGCCTGATCAGCATCACGTGGTTGGGTCTAAAGCTCTTCGGAGTTTTTACGCGACTTGTGGTGAAAGTGTACAACCTCTGCAGAGTGTTTAAAACTAATCGGTTAGCCGTGCTCATGGTCAAGAGCGACCTGGACCCTCACATGATTAATCTATCGGAAGATGAATTTAAATTATTCTTTACTTTATGTTCATGGTTATGATGTTACACTTTAATTGTGGGATGGTATACACTTACATTTGCTAGTAAGTAAGTTGCTTAATAAATTTTGATCGACTAAAATGCTAAAGTGCTTAAACCCTTTGACCATCCACTTATACAGCCTTGCATGTTTATTATGATATTCTCCTCTTGCTGAGTACGGCATGTGCTCACGTTTGTTTATTTATTGCACCTACACAACCCGGAATTGCTGCTCAGACTTGAAGATTGTTGATGAGTACTAGGCGTACGTGCCATCAGTCAGCTGCCTGTGGAGTTCCATTATGAAGATCCGCTGCTAATTGTTTGCTCTAATGATACGGTTATAAGACTTTCAGTCATGTAATGGTTATAACACTCTCTTTTACGCCTTTGCACTGTATTTGGTATTCACTGAGTCATTATGTGTGTGTAACTTGATCCTGCCTCACAAGTAATTTATGCATTCGAGTTTGTATACAAATTCCGATGTGACAAAGTGGTACCAGAGCCGTGTTGACTGTAGGATGTCAGCCTAGTTAGAAATGGTCGGATTTAAGGATTGTAATATCATAGAAGCCATTCTCACTTCATGCTATGCTTTAATTATATTCTAGTATACTTATCCTTGTTTTTACCCCCATCCTTGATAATCTACTGGTTCTCTATCTTACCTTGATCAAACCTTTCACTCTATGCTTCCTTGTTCTTGCTTTAAGGAATCTTTAGCATCTGCTTTACTCCTCTCCAATCTTTCTTTGTCTTTACCCTACACATGTTCATGATCGTTCTCAGTAATCAAGTGACCCCATCATGTTCATCTCAAAGATCTTCCTTAATAGGATATAGGAGCTTTAAGTTCTTTCTTAGTATAATCGATAGATTCGAACGTCTTAATGTGTGCTTAGTTTAGAAGTGTGCTTGAATGATTGATTTTGTGATAAATGCTTGATTTGAATCTTTGTTTTGAGTGTGGTGTGTTGTGGAGTAATGACCACAATGACATCGGTTTTAGTAGCTAGTTTTCTTAGCTAGGGTGTAATTCTTTTCCAATCTCCACAACCTTGATTAGTCCTTGCTTTATCTATCCTTCCTTTAGCTAACCTGGAAGTTCCTCTCTTTGTTCTCGCATCTAAATCTCATGATCCTAACACTCAGATGATGAACCCCAGGTCTGGATCCACATCAGAGGAGGAGTGACAGTTCTAGTATCACTCAACAATAGAGTTAGATGGATCCGGCGATGCAGCAGTTCCTGGCTGCACAGATGCAGCTTGTCCAGAACATGTACACCAACATGGCAAGCATGCAGGCTCAGATGAACCAGAACCAAACTCATAAGGACAAACACCAGCAATTCATGAGCCATTGCCCGCCAGTGTTTTCTCATGCAGTTGATCCATTGGAGGCAGATGATTGGCTGAAGACAGTGGAGAAGATGCTCACCATCACACAGTGCACTGATAAAGAGAAGGTCTTGTATGCTTCTGGTCGACTTCAGGGGACAGCGTCAGCTTGGTGGGATGCCTACGTCGCTGCTCATGCCACCCCTGATGCTATCACTTGGCAGGAGTTCACCAGCAGCTTCAGGAGCTATCATATACCTGCCAGCCTTATAAAGTTAAGAAGGAGTTCCTGGCTCTCAAGCAGGGAGCGATGTCCGTGATAGAGTACAAGGACAAGTTAGTCGAGTTGTCTCACTATGTGCCTGAGGAGGTTGTTGATGAGGAAAAGAATCAAGAGTTGTTCGTGGAGGGATTGGCTGAATCACTCCAGTATCAGCTTATACCTCACACCTTCCCATCATTCCAGACATTGTTAGACAAGGCCATTGGCTTAGAGTACAAGCGCAAGGAGTTAGAAGAGCTGAAGAGGAAAGCCACCACCCCTGGACAGTCTGGAAGTAACACTCGCCCCCGCTGTAATTCACCTCAGGAGACTCCCTTTCAGTCTGGAGACCCGAGTGAGGACTTTGGGAACAGCAGTTTCAGTGTCTAGTGCAGCAGACTTCCCGGCCCCGTGCTCTACAGAATCGTCAGATGGCGCCAGTTGTCACTCCAGGGAAGACTAGCACCTCTAGAGGCACTGCCTGCTTTAATTGTGAAAAGGTTGGGCATTATGCAAGTGCCTGCCCCAAGAGAAATGTTCCCGACACTCTAGTACAGAGCCAGCTTAGCCAACAGATGAGGAATGAGAGCCAGATTCCTAAGGACAACAAGGGAGAACAGAGTTATGCCTGTGGCAGAGTGAACCACGTAAGTGCAGAAACTACTCAGGAGAACCCACGAGTAGTGTCCGGCATGTGTCTGGTCAACTCCGCCCCCGCGTCAGTTTTATTTGATGCTGGAGCAACTCACTCATTCATTACTTCCCAGTGTGCAGTTAGTCTTAACCTCCCTATGAGTGCCATGCCACGTCCTATGCTAGTTAGTTCAGCAAGAGAAGACATGAAGGCACTATACAGGTGTAATAATGTCAACCTTCCGATCTTGGGGAAGGATTTTCAAGCAGACCCCATAGTGTTGGATTCTATTGGCATTGATGTGGTACTTGGAATGGGATGGTTGAGTAAGTTCAATGGAGAAATCCGGTATGCCCAGAAGTCAGTTCTTCTCGCCAGTCTAGACGGGGAACAGATTGAGTTCGTAGCTACTCTACCATCAATAGAAGGGTGCTCAGTAAATCAGTTGAATGGTAAATCTTTAGAAGACATCAAGGTGGTGTGCGATTATCCAGATGTGTTCCCAGATGAGTTGCCAGGTATGCCGCCTGATCGAGAAGTCGAGTTTGTTATTGATCTTTTACCTGGTACGGCTCCTATCTCCAAGCGTCCATACAGAATGTCTAGTGATCAATTACTTGAGCTGAAAAAGCAGATTAAGGAGCTTTTGGAAAAAGGATTCATTCGTCCTAGTTCATTACCTTGGGGAGCACCGGTTATCTTTGTGGAGAAGAAGGATGGTACTCAGCGGATGTGTGTGGACTACAGATTGCTTAATGATGTTACTATCAAGAATAAGTACCCATTGCCCCGTATTGATGATTTGTTTGATCAGATGAGAGGTGCTAAGGTATTCTCAAAGTTCGATTTACGTTCTGGTTATCATCAGATGAGGATCAGATTATCAGATATTCCTAAGACTGCATTCACTACTAGGTATGGACTCTATGAGTATACAGTCATGTCTTTTGAATTGACTAATGCACCTTCCTACTTCATGTATCTGATGAACAAAGTTTTTATGGAGTATTTGGATAAGTTCGTTGTGGTGTTCATTGATGACATCTTGATTTACTCCAAGAATAAGGAAGAGCATGAGGAGCATCTTAGGCTTGTGTTGCAGAAGCTGAGAGAGCATCAGTTGTATACCAAGTTTAGCAAGTGTGATTTGTGGTTGAAGGAAGTCTCTTTCCTTGGGCATATCATCACCGATGGCGGTATTTCAGTTGATCCGACAAAGGTCAGTGATGTGTTAAAATGGGAGCCACCACGGGCTGTTAAGGAGATCAAGAGTTTCCTTGGTCTTGCAGGGTATTATCGTCGGTTCATTGAAGGGTTCTGTAAAATAGCAAGGCCTCTTACATCACTACTAGAGAAGGACAAAGAGTTCAAGTGGACTGATGCCTGTCAAACCAGTTTTGAGGAATTGAAAAAAGAGGTTGACCACAGCTCCAGTGCTAGTGATGCCAGACCTGCAAAAGAGCTTTGATGTCTACTGTGATGCGTCTCGATAGGGCTCGGGTTGTGTTCTCATGCAGGAAGGTCATGTTATAGCCTATGCATCTCAACAGTTGAGGAAACATGAGCTGAATTACCCTACCCATGACTTGGAGTTAGCAGTAGTGGTTCATGCTTTGAAGATTTGGAGAGACTACATTATGGGAACCAAGTGCCAGATTTATATTGATCATAAGATCCTAAAGTACATCTTCACCCAGAAGGATTTGAATGCGAGACGAGTGGTCCGTGACAACCCGCCCGGGAAAGTACCGTACTATCGCCTAAGACCGATCCACTTTGGTCATTAAGCAATAATAAAGTACCATCCTGTCGTAAGTCGCCGGTTAACGCCCGTAAATCACTTGAATAACACAAGGATCGAATATATGCATTAAAACTCACTCGAAGGCGAGTCCGGAGATACAACAACATTCAAATTCAAATTCGCACCCCGAAGGGTTTAATTATTACAAACCATAGTTTTTGTCATGACGAGAATAGTTCGAGTTTTGAAAAGCGGCGGAAATTAACTAGCGGAAGCCAAGTCACCACGGGAGGCCATCCATGATGCTTCAGTAGTTGTCCTCCACCCACTCCAGCTCCCAGCCGGGCGGGATCTCACCGGGCCACACATCACTGAAGGCATTACCTGGATCAACACATTATAGCAAGGCTGAGTATACTAATACTCAGCAAGACTTACCCGTCGGTGATAACTACTTCACCAAGACTAGACCATGAAAGGCTTTTTGGCTACTGGGTTGCCTTTGCTAAAAAGTAACAAAGAGTAGGTCCTTACTTTCAAGATTTTAGCACAAGTTCTAGTAGTTTAATCTTTACTACATTAGCCAACTAGTACAAACAAAGTTGTACAATACAATTAATCAAACATCATCTTCATCAACTTCCATCATTAGGGATCACATGACTAGTGGAGTAAGTAGTCTCGGGTAACGGTGAGAGGCCGACAATCGATTGATTTAAACCTTGCAAGGTAGACCCAAACACACGGTCGGCTGCCCCCGCGAGGACAACTCCCCAGACCGTCCCCATAAATCCTCGGGTCGGGATCGAATCTTACAGTCTTTGGTGCAGGCTATCCGGCATACCCCGCGAGATACCCGGAGTCACCATACACCACCGGTGGCGAGCCGTGAGAGCGAATCCCAAGAGTAGTAACGGTAGGATCCCTAGCCGCCTCATTATGGTACTAGGTTTACCGGCCCCATAACCGGCATGTGCTTGGTACGTTCAAAAACTTAACCCACATAACCACTGGACCGGAGCCCCGGATCCCATGCTCTTACCACGTGAGCAATCCATTTAAGGATATAGTATGATTCCTATCTAGGAACCTATTCTCGCGAGTGAGGTCATCACCCGACTTGTAACGGTCCTATAGCTTAGCAGCTATCGACCTATCATACTAGTAGGGACCAAAGGTACCTATGGATCATGCATCTAGGGTTTCATTCAACTCCTGAACGTAAATGCACAATCATTCATAGATAATTGAATAAGAACTTTAAAACTAGGTTAGATGCACCGGAGCTTGCCTTCATCAGCTAGGTTAGCTTGGGCACCCTCGGTGTCGAGTACTTCCACGTCTTTGCGAGAGAACCTTCCGCTCCGCCTTCCTCGGTTTCGGGACCGTGGGAGTAATCTCCGTCCGGAAGATCTACACGGAATGCAATGTACTTTAGGTGATGTGATAGTTTGTTGTCTTATCCAACTCTAGTTGGTCATATTCACCTTAACAAGCATCTATCTAAGGTTTCTATTTGAGGAAGTCATTGGTTGTACATGGGTTACTCTTTTATTCCACATTTGAATAAAGGTTTTTATTAAGCTTGTTATTTCATGTGAAAGCTTTATTTCCTTTTACCTTCACCAACAAAGGTGTAATTACTATTTTTATTCATGAATTAATTTCTTATCAGTAATGTTAATAAAATTTCTTTTATTTATATTAAGTAGTATTTCCAAAAAGAAAAAGGATTTAATTAAGGATTTTCTTTATTAATTTCCCTTTAATGTTAAAAGGGCATTTAAGCCATTTATTAATCAATTAAATTACCAAAAATCAAATGAGTGTTTCTTAGGCCTAACAGCACCTATCCTAGTCCATTGGGCCCACATGTAAGTGTTGGATGCTAGAAAATTAAATATTATTGAAAATAACAAAGGGTTATCTAGTGATTCAACTTAAATGCATATAAAAATAAATAAGCATCAAAATTACCCAAACTTTCTGGTGGATGCTCTCTGGTCCTAAACAAGTCTAAAAAGCTAGCATGTTCACATGGAACCTCTACTGAATTTGGTTTATTAATTTACAAAGGAAAACATGCATTAAACAAGGATAATCATTTCTGTTACTCCTAAATTCATGATTAATTCACAAGATGTGCCTTTTGACATCACAAGACAGTGTGCACAAGTTGGGCTCAAGAACATGAATATATTTAACATGAAAAATCATCTATGCAGTTCTTCCAGAGATGGAAAAACATTTTTATAAAAAGATTCACATGATAACTTTGTGCAATTTTTGGCACAGCATCTAGTCTTATCCTAACTCACAACATATCCAAAGCTCAGCTACAGAGAAGCTATACATTTCAAGTTATAACAGATTCAAGCATAACACATTTGTAATTTTTCTGCCAAAACTACTTTGAATCTAGCCACAAGTTTATATCAAGTAGGTGGGGTTTAACATCCCGAGACCTACAAAATTTGTTTGAGAATTTTTGGAATTTTCTGTGAATTTCTAGGGATTTTCTAAGACCTTGGACTAAATTGTAAGAAAAGTTAGATAGGATTTTCACGGACTAGTCCTGCCTTTTTACTCAAAACACCCTAACAAGAGTTGGATCTCTGCAATTGGGTCCCTGGCCGGCCGGCGGCACGGGCAAAGCCAAATTCGGCTAGCCGGCGGCGATCCCCGCCGGGCAAGCGGCCGTGGAGGACCACAAGCTCACCTAGGAGGGCCGGGTAGGTGCGGTTGGGGCGGAGAGGGCCGCACGGCGGCGCTTGACGGCGGCCGGCGAGCACGGCGGCGGCGGCTCGGGTTCCCGGCGAGGAGAGCACGGGCTAGGACAACACGCGGCTCTGGGAGTTGTATTAGGGGCTAGGGAAGCTCGTGGGGTGGTTGGCCAGTGGGGAGAACGAGCGGCGATGGCGCACGGCGGTGACCGGCGGCGGCGCTCACGGCGGCCGGTGTCTTGCGGTGTGGAAGCCAAATTGACGCAAACAAGCGCGCTTGCGAGCTGGCCTGGGTGCTAAGGAAGCGAGGCGAGGGCTTGGACGGCGGCGAGCGCGAGCCGGGGGCTGCGGCACCGGCGGCGGCGGCGGTGGCGGCGGCAATGGCGCGGGCGGCTCGGTGCGGCGCGCGGGGAGAGGCGAGAGAGCCTTTATACCGGCTCGGGCGGCTGCGGGTGACGCACGGGTGACGGCGGCGATGTCGGCCGTGCTACAACGGCTCGAGGCGCGCGCGTACGGCGGCGACGCCGCCGACGGACCGCCGGTCCGTGGCGCGCGCGCGCGTGCGGCGGCGCGTGCCTCGGGGCACCTCGGGACGGAGCACCTAGGGGCGCGGGGCATCGGGACGGAGCACGGCACGGACGTCGAGACCTCGGGCGGCGCGGGCACGGACGCCGGGGCAAGGCGGCGGCGGGCGGCGGCGGCGGCGCACGGTGCGCGCGACGTCGCGGCGCGACGCGCTCCGGTTCTTAGCGGTGACACCGGTGCTGTGTTCAAGCCACTTTTTCTCCAAAATTTTGAATACAACTTGACCAAACAATGAATACCAAAGTTGTAGATCTAAGTACCGGCTACAACTTTTCCAAAGGTTGTATGGGGTTTTCTTGTCTAGATTTGAATCTAGAGGAATGTCAACTTTGAATGTCGGCATGATTCCGTCAACGATAGAATCGGCTTGCAAGGGCTTTTTCACAATTTTCCCCTCCAAATCAGCAATGCCACTCTACATGAAAGTTGTGTCCCTCAACAAGATCTACAACTTTCTTAAAGGTAGAATTTTAAGTGTTAAGGTGAAATTTGGGGAATGCGGCAAAAGTTCCGGCAGACACCTGTGGACACTGGGTGGCAAGGGGGTTTGACCCACCCTTTGACCATGGGTTGGCCCCACAAGTGTTTTAACTATTCACTAGGGTCACTAGGGGTGTGTTAAGGAGTTTTCATGGGTGAGGGCCCAGGTTGACCTAGGGTTGACCATTTGACCGGCTAATCGTGTCATTAGCGTTAAAGACGGTAATTAAAAACCTGGGGCGTCACAGGGTCGCTGGTTAGAGTTGATCAAGGATTATGATATGGAGATACACTATCATCCGGGGAAGGCAAACTTGGTTGCAGATGCTTTGAGTGGGAAGGGACATGCCAACATGGCTTTGGCATTCCAGTTGTCTGAAAAGTTGATGGAGTTTGAGAAACTCAATCTGGGAATGGTTGCTCATACTGAGGGAGTTACATTGGAGGTAGAGTCTATCTTGGAGCAGGAGATACGCAAAGGACAACTAGAGGATATAGAGATAAAGGAAATCAGAGATATTATGGAAAAGGGTAAAGCCCCAGATTTCACTGAGGATGAACAGGGAACCATATGGTTCAGGAACTGGATTTGTGTGCCTGATGTGGGAGATCTCCGAAAACCATCTTAAGAGAGACTCATGATTCAGCTTATTCCATTCACCCAGGTAGCACTAAGATGTATCAAGATCTCAAGCAGAGGTATTGGTGGTATGGGATGAAGAGGGATGTAGCCACCCATGTAGCATTGTGTGACACTTGTCATAGAGTTAAAGCTGAGCATTAAAGGCCAGCGGGATTGCTTCAGCCGTTGAAGGTGCCAGAATGGAAGTGGGAAGAGATCGGCATGGATTTCATTGTTGGGTTGCCCAGTACTCGCGATGGATATGATTCAATATGGGTTATAGTGGATCTTTTAACAAAGGTTGCTCACTTCATACCAGTACGAACTACCTATACAGGGGCAAAGCTAGCTGAGTTGTACATGTCCGGGATAGTGTGCTTGCATGGTGTACCTAAGAAGATAGTGTCTGACAGAGGTACTCAATTTACGTCTCGTTTCTGGGAAAAACTTCATGAATCCCTGTATACGAAGTTAAATTTCAGCTCAGCCTAGCACCCACAAACCGATGGACAGACTGAGAGGACTAACCAGATTCTGGAGGACATGTTGAGAGCTTGTGCTCTTAAGCATGGAGGCAGCTGGGATAAGAGTTTGCCCTACACGGAGTTCTCTTACAACAACAGCTATCAGTCTAGTCTCAAGATGGCACCCTTCGAGGCATTGTATGGAAGAAAGTGTAGAACACCTTTGTATTGGAGCCAAACAGGAGAGAGTCAGTTGTTTGGAAAGGATATCGTTAAGGAAGCAAAAAGGCAAGTTCAGATCATAAGAGAAAACTTGAGGACTACTCAGTCTAGACAGAAAAGTTATGCAGATGGAAAAAGGAGAGACGTGGTTTTTCAGGAGGGCGATTATGTGTATCTAAAAGTGTCACCGATCAGAGGTTTACGCAGATTTAAAGTGAAGGGAAGTTGTCACCTCGCTTTATCGGAACCTTCAAGATCTTAGAGAGAGTGGGAGAGGTAGCATACCGACTGGAGTTACCAAATCAGCTCTCAGATGTGCATGATGTGTTCCATATCTCTCAGTTGAAAAAGGGTCTCAAACCTCATGACAAGGAGCCATTACCTATGGACAGATTGAACGTTAAGGAGGATCTCACTTACCCTGAACATCCCATCAGGATCTTGGATACTCTAGCACAGGTTACAAGGAATCGGGTCATTAAAATGTGCAAGGTGCAGTGGAGTAATCATGCAGAAGATGAGGCAACATGGGAAAGAGAGGATGAATTGAAGGCGGATTATCCCGATATTTTTGTTGATCCATCCGAATCTCGAGGACGAGATTCATCTTAAGGAGGGTAAGATTTGTAACACCCTAAATTTCAAATTTTGTTTTCAATAAAACTTTGCTTAGCAACAAATGCTTGTTTAAGGATTTTAAGGACTTTGTTTGATTTTTTATAGGCATTTAATTATTTCTCTTAATCAAAATAATGGACTACAGGAGTTTATTGTTGCATTCATGCTGGAGCACTATTTTTGTTTGGTTGAATTCAAATCAGTGTTTGAATTCAATTGTTTGAATTCTTTTGAAAAATGGCCAAAACATTTTCTTTTCCTCACCCATCCCTTTCTTTGCTTTCGACCCAACTCAGCCGCGCGGCCCACGCGCAGCCCACCTCGGCTGAAGCTGGCCCGCACCGCTTCTCTCCTCTTGCAGCCGCTGCCAAGTGGGGCCAGGCGGTCATCCTTGACCTCCGACCGCACCCGAGCAGGACTCTGAGTCCGCTCCCGCGCCCGCCGCATCCCTGCGCTCCTGGTCGTGGGCCCGCGAACCGAGGCCGGTCTCCGCCTCCTATAAAGCTGCCGCCACCTCCTAGTCTACCCCTTTCGCCCGAAAACCTAGCGAGCATCACGCCGCCGCCAAACTCCAAACCCTAGGGCGCCGCCGCCGTCGATTTCCTCGGCCGTCGCCTCCCCGTCGACGTGAGTTGCACCAGGAGTTTCGTCGTGAGGTGAGGAAGCCGAGCATATCACTCGTTTGCGTCCTTATGCCCTGAACCGCCGGCAAAAGCTCACCGGAGCACGCCTTGCACCGCCGTCCGCCCCTCGAAGCTGCGTGTCACTGTCGTCTCTTGGACCTCCGCAAAAACCCCATAGATGAGGTCGCGTGATCCTCAGCTAGCTCCAGGGCTCGAGCGCGATGAGAATCGTGCTCGGATGCTCGATCCCGAGCAACTCCGGCGAAGACCGCCGCTAGCGCCACCGTTCGCCGCCGTTCGCGCCGCTGTCACTGTCGTTCGCCGTTCATCTCGCGATCTGTGGCCCAGATCGATCGGGCCGTGGGTCAACCCGGCGGGTACCGGTCAACACTGGTTAGCCACGCCCTTTTTGTTTCAGAGACCCCCTGTTTCCTTAGTTTTACGTTTAGGTCCTTCCACCATACAAAAAACCTTAGGGTTTAGTTCTTTCTTTATGTTAAAGCCCCCACACCTTGTTTAGTGCATATCTTTTGCGTTCTAGCTCCGTTTTTGGAGTTCTTTATATCCATGTGTTCGTCTCGATGAGTAGATTAGTTTAGTGTAGCTTTTGTTCCTGTTTGAAATGGTTGGTGAATTGTTTTCTTATTTTATTGTATTGTATTTTGCATGTGAACGTGTGATGCGTAGAGAACGAACAGTTCGAAGGATTTCGTGAAGGTGAAGACTTTGAAGACTCTTAGCGGTCTCGGATCTTGTGGAAGGCAAGTGTCCTTGGTCATATCCGCTTTATCCTATATAAACATGCATTTAATCATTGTATTTACTTTATTGCTTGCATTAATTTTGATGGGTTCCTATTAAGGATTATGCCTAGCTTCTTGTGACCATTGCCTTGTAAAAGGGTTGACTAATTAATCTTGAGGGTAGACGCTGCTTAGTTGCTCAACCAGGTTGGTAATAAACAACATGTTACCCATTTATGCTCTATGTTCTTCATTGGTAAGTTAATTACAAGACCATATATGTAATTGGAACATGGAGAACTACCCAGGACAACAGTACAACCACAAGGCTATATGGCTCTGGCTTGGCTGAATAATTAGAGATCTTGGTGTCGTAGAAACCTTACCTGAAAGGGACCAATGGGGAGGTGTTGATGGAGTATAGACTCGCTCTAGTAGGGAGTTGGGCTTTTCTAAGACACGGTACCTACTAGGGAACTTTATGCCCCGCTTCATCCTGAAACCTAGTGGGTTGATGCGCATTGGGGAATCTTTGCAAAGGCCTCGTAGCGTCCCTATGCAATCACACCTCAGCAGTGTGGTATGATGCCTGATCAGCATCGTGTGGTTGGGTCTAAAGCTCTTCGGAGTTTTTACGCGACTTGTGGTGAGAGTGTACAACCTCTGCAGAGTGTTTAAAACTAATCGGTTAGCCGTGCTCACGGTCAAGAGCGACCTGGACCCTCACATGATTAATCTATCGAAAGATGAATTTAAATTATTCTTTACTTTATGTTCATGGTTATGATGTTACACTTTAATTGTGGGATGGTATACACTTACATTTGCTAGTAAGTAAGTTGCTTAATAAAATTTGATCAACTAAAATGCTAAAGTGCTTAAACCCTTTGGCCATCCACTTATACAGCCTTGCATGTTTATTATGATATTCTCCCCTTGCTGAGTACAACATGTGCTCACGCTTGTTTATTTATTGCACCTACACAACCCAGAATTGCTGCTCAGACTTGAAGATTGTTGATGAGTACTAGGCGTACGTGCCATCAGTCAGCTGCCTGTGGAGTTCCATTCTGAAGAACAACTGCTAATTGTTCGCTCTGATGATACGGTTATAAGACTTTCGGTCATGTAATGGTTATACCACTATCTTTTACGCCTTGGCACTGTATTTGGTATTCACTGAGTCATTACGTGTGTGTAACTTGATCCTAGCGCACATGTAATTTACGCATTCGAGTTTGTATACAAATTCGGGTGTGATAGGGGGTGAATAGATGAATCTGCACTAATTAAAAACTTCAACCCTTTATTAGTACCAAAACCGGTCAGACCGGTTTTGCTAGGCAGCAAACCAACAATATAGGTAAGAGGCCCTCTACGAGTTCTAGCTCAAACCAAACTTGGTGTAGGACTTCCCCAGGTGTTTCCAAGGGTGTCAATGGAGTCCCTGCACACACTACAAGCACACCAATGTAGATCGAAGCGGAAGCACAAAGATTAAGCTAGAAACAACTTAAGGTAAAGCAAGTGAATGTAAAGCAAGTAAAAGCGCAAAGACACAGGATTTATCTCGTGGTTCAGCTCGCCACTAAGGCTAGCTTACGTCCACGCTGTTGAGGTAAGCCACAAGGGCTTTGGGATCTCTTTCAATCCGTTCCTCCCTCACACCTATCGCCAAGGCAATAGATGGAGTGTTCCACTATCTTTGATTTGCAATTACAAACTTCTTGGAGCTAACACAACATGATTGGGAGCTTCCAAGCGACCTAAGCCATCTAGGAGCCAAGGGCTCCAAGAGTAAAAGATGCTTCAAAAGATCTTGGAATCAGCAAGTGCTCAAATGTGGGATGCTCACTAGGCTTCTCAAAGCTCTCTATTACTCTCACACATGTCACTCTCTCAACCCAACTCTAGGATATGGCACTAAAGGCTTGAATCTCACTTAGAGAGGTTGGGGAGAGCTTAGCTGGGGTTCTGGAAGGTGTTAGAAGTGTGGAGAACTAGCAACCCCTCAAAGAGGAGCTCATACCCACCACACACAAAACTAGCCGTTAGTCTGTTAGACAAAACCGGTCAGACCGGTTTGCCAAACCAGTCAGACCGGTTTTCAAACCAACTAACCGTTGGACGGTGTCAGTGCGCAAACCGGTCAGGCCGGTTTTGGCCAGAGAGCTCTACTAAGGTTTTGATGTCACGGGTTAGTCTCTCTTAGTTTCACTTGAGCACTTTTTGATGTTTGTTGTCCAACCAATGATTCATCCCTCTTGAAAGTACGACATACCTAAACTCAAGATAAAAGATAAACCCTAATTAATCCACTTGAGCTTGAACCACCAAGGTACGCCGGTAATTTATATTCAATGATCTGAGGGCTTCCAATAATGTATACCAATTGAGCACATGTTATAGATGAACAAACATATGCATGTGCTTGAGCATGTCCACCATGAGCTAGTGACTTAGAATTCTTCCATAGAGTAGAGATCAACCACTTTGAATTCTTAAGCCACTCCAATTTATCAATCATGACACTAGATGCAATCTATCACTTTCCTCGGTAGGCTTGGATATGATACTTCGAAATCCTTGATGCTCTAAACTTCACCCTAGCCACTTCGCTTATGGTATCTATCCATAGCCTTTGCTTAGTTCTCGTTTTAGCCATCTTGATCTCTTCATCACTTATCCTTGCCACAATTGAGTCAAGCCTTGCACCATAGAGAGAATTCCATTTGAGATGCCACTCAATTAGTTTGTCCTTTAATTGATATCATTTATTCTTGCTTTTCCAAACTTCTATTTGTAGGTACATCACAATAGAGATAACCACATGCCTTTGTCAATGTTATATACTTGAAGTCTTGCAAACAGCTTCATTGGACAATTCAATATTCTTCATAAGATGTAAGAGTGAGATCCACTTGATATTGTACTTGGTAAACTCATAGTTTAGGTCATCAAGTTCCATCTTGTATCAATAGTGAAATCCCTTGATGTTTTATTCGGTAAACTCATAATATTGGTCATCAAGTTCCATCAAGTGTCAATAGTGAAATCCCTTGATGCCATACTCAACTTTGACTTAGTTCTCCCATTTTTATTCCACAAGTTTCTCCTTTCTTCACAATGTGCTTTGCTCAACATAGAGAGGCCAACCATGTACCCTATATAATCACGCCTGTATATTTGTTTTTCTTTAGCTTAGGATCACTTGTTGTATGCCTTATGTAAAGTCCAATGGGAAGAACATCCTATCCTTATCATGACATTCATCTTTAGCATGCTTGTAAACATTTCCTGTATATTGCCATGATCCACCCTTGTCTTATTAGCAATGTGAGCCAAATGCATGATCTTACACATAAATATCATTTATCAATAATCAACAACCTGCTCACATGCTTTACAAGAGTGTTAGTGTTTTAATCAAGTTGTCACTTAATTCAGCAAAACCCACTTAGGGCTTGATTGCACTTACAATCTCCTCCTTTTTGGTGATTGCTGACAACCTTGATTAAAGCTTTCGAAAGATATGAAAATAAAGCTCATATGGACTAAGATTTAGGAAAAGCTCCCCCTCAATGTGTGCATTGAATGGAATTCATTAATTTGGCCTAAAAATGTCAATTTGCACATATTCGAGAAAGACATGGAGCTCCCCCTAAATCTCAGCAAAGTGGGGTGCAACAAGTGTGTGTGACGAGATAAATAAATGTGTGATGCATATGGCATGAGTTATCACAAACAAGAGACAAAACACAAATAGGTGTGTGTTGTCTGGGGCCAAACCGGTCAGACCGGTTTCAGAAACCGGACAGACCTGTTTCACCCAGTCAGCCCACAACACAGGGAAAACTTAAAAACCAACTCATTCACCAAACAAATGTGCATCACAAACTAACATTAAGTCACTTAGAAACATTTACAGTACATTACACACATTGTAGCACACAATACAAGAGTTCTCAAGTCCAACACATCGATAAGGTTCAACAGATAATTATTACAGATCCAAATCTCTCAACAAGTCTCTAAGATAAAAGATAACTAGATACATAGAAGTTTGGGAGTGCTCAGCACAAACTGGTCAGACCGGTTTCATCAAGACAGATAAGCTTCAATCTTCTTTTCTTCTCCCCCTTTGTCATCCATCACTAAAAACTTGGAGAAGAGGTGTTGCTGAGCATCACTGACCACCATACTCCGGAGGGGCACCACCATACTCCGGAGGAACACCACCATGTGGAGGAGGGTAGTCTAAGAGAGAATTTGAAATTTAGAACTTGAGAAAGAGTGGTAGATGCTAAAGAATAAGAATTTGAGACACATCTTACTATCAATGTTGCTAAAGAGCGACTGATAAGCTTGAGATACAACACTTTGTCCACTAGTAGGAGGTCCCATAGGAGGAGGTGGAGGATTAGGTACTTGATATCCATAGTGATGAGCATATTGTTGAAAGTATCCTTTGGAACCCAGGTGTGCCACTATGCTATCCACTGAAGGAATCTCGGGCTCCTCCGTCTCGGGACAGAGTGGAGATCTAGAAGGCTCAAATCCGTGATGGTTATGCAATAGCTTGAGAGTGTCCTTCATTTGTTTCCTCTCTCTCCTAGACCTCTGCTGCTCAACCAAAACATCCCTCTGGCTCTTACACATAGAAGTGAAAAAGTTCAAGAGCTTGCGAATGGGAGAGTGAGGCTTGTCCCTAGGTTGGCTGCTGCTGCCAGCCCCAAACCGGTCAGACCGGTTGGTCCTATCAAGTGGCAGCAGTTGGCTGGTACTGCTCCTGCTATTGTCCTTCTCCTTCCTCCATTACCTCATCATACCTTCCAGGTGAAGGTATCCTTAACCTCTTGGGTACTGGGACCTTGAAGGGCTCATGCTTTGTATCCTTTAGAAATTTCCTATTTGACACCTTCTCAATAATATGCATGATGTACGGTGCATACCCACACAACCTCTGGGGGTTCTCGCTAATGGTCTTGATTTCCTCCCAAATAAAATCACTCACTGAGAATGGAAGTTCGGGAGGCCTCATGTGAACGAGCAAGTCCTTAGCAAAGTTGGAGATATCCGCCGGGTTTCTGCCCCTAGGTGTGAGAGTCAAGCGAAACATACGGTTAAGCACACTATAATAGGAGTAAAGTCCCGCTGCATAACCTGCATTGGCTTGCTTATCTCTAGGATACATGAACTTCATTGCATATGGCTCCATAGGACGAGTGCCTCGGTGAATGCAAGGTAGAGTCAAATCCGCCGGGCTAGCTCCAAGGTACCTAGCAAAGTGTGTGAAGGTGACACTGTATCTAGTCCCCTCGGTCATCCAATGCATCTTTCTAGCACTCTCATGTTCCTCAAAAAACAACAATGGCATAGAATTGAGCAATTACCTCTGTGTTCCAACTGTGCCTAAAACCCATCAGAGGCTTGATCCTCAGAGAAGTACAAACATCAATGATATCTCTGAAAGCAGCATTGTTTGTCTTCTCCATGTAGCCCCAATCTATCCACCGAGCCTCTGCAACTATGCCCTTCTTCTTGGCTATGATGGTAGTGGAATAGTAGTCCTGCTGAAAGAAAGTGTGAAACCTATGATCTATCCCACTAGCCATATCCTTAGGCTCACCATAGGTCCATTCCCTTCTCTTCCTCCTAGCTGCCTCTGTCTTGCCCATGCCAAGATAATTCACCATGCGATGAGAACTGGAATTGATTGGCCTTCTGATCTCAAGCATAACATGCTCTTCTTCTTCTTCCTCTTTAGCACCTCTCTCCCTTCCACCATAATCCTCTTCTTCATCATCATCGTCATCATCATCATCATTTGTTGGTCCTTTCCCATGCCTGAATTGCATTCTGTAATTCTCTTCACTCTCACTATCATCACTAGAAGTCTCATGCCCTTCTTCTTCCTCCACAGTCTCGTCCACAACGAGCTGAGGTGCCCTAGACATCCTAGGCCTCAAAATAGGCCCATTGGAGGCACCGGACGGTTCAATCGGATCGGGATCGCCTCCGGGCTCATCAACCCTCTTTTTCTTCTTCGACCTTGTATAGGTCCTTGAAAAGTCTGACATGTTGTTCCTAACCAAAAGTAAGTGAGAAGTATGTATAAGGAATATAGGAATTGATTTGGGACTTGACGAGAAAGGAATTTGTAGATTCTAAAGAAAATCAGGGTTGCTGTCCTGGTAAAACCGGTCAGACCGGTTTCGACGGCTGAAACCCTAGATTAAGGAATTTGAAATGTGGCCATCCAAATTGATTCAAAACTTAAAGATAGCTTCCTGGGCATACTAGTTGATGATTTCTCAAAGGAATACAAGAGATATGCATTGAGCTAAGATATCGGGCAAAGAGAGCCTTTGAATACCTTGAGAGGATGGGAGAAGATGAGTAAACCTTCAAAAAACGGTCTCCAATCCGGTCAAGCCGAAGATTAGCACCTCTATCCCTTAATCTCCAAAGGAGAACCCTTCTCCTTGGTCCAATATTAAGAAACCATGGTGGGAGAGGGAGTGGAGAATGAGCACGGGTTGGAGAGGATGAACACGGGCTTGGGCTGGTGAGGAGTGAAATGAGGATGGAGAGAGAATATTCCAACCGAGATACCCTTTAAGGGGTGGACCCGGGGTAAAACCGGTCAGACCGGTTTCCCTCAGGAAACCAGCTGAAGTTAGAATTTGAGATATTAAAGCTCGATTTGAGAACTAATATGAGGGATAAGTTCAAGATAAGTCCAGATACTAGTTCCTTAACTGAAAAACCTGAAGCTTCAACTCTTTATCCAAAAGCCCCCTTTTTTATGAGAGATGATTAGAGGAAAAGACAAGAAGTTGGAAGAATTTTGCTTCTTTTCCTTTTAAGATAGATCTAGTGAGATGAAGAGATAAAGCAATGAATTTTTGTCACTCGATGATTCCCTTAGAAAGATTTTTCCATTTAGGTCCAAAAGCTCCTTGATACTTCCAAGAAACTTATAGAGAGATAGATATGAAGAATATGTTGGACTTAAGAAAATCTCACCACTTGTGACTAGCCATCAATCAAGCAAGGTTAACTATAGTCACAAGTGGGTCGATCGGGTCATAAGGACCAAAATCCAAATATTTTCAAAATTCACACAAGTCCAATCATGCTAGTTGAGTTTTTCAAAAATCTAAACTATGTCACGCAAGCATGTGGCTAAACAAGTTTTAGGACCATATTGGCATATTTAACTCATGCCTCTCATTATGACAAACATTTGACATAAAGTCAATATAAAGGTAGGCATCAATTAAATATCCAATTGGCACACACAAAAGATCATGTATAGACCACATGCCAAGAAAATGCACATGCTAGCATGAATAAAATCTAGATAATAAGGGTAGAAAAAGAAATGAGTGTGAACCATACATTTGCCTCTAGCTTATCACATCTTCACATTGGTGAATTGTGATTTTCCTTGACTTGTGCATTGCTATATTAGGACCAAGTTCTAGCTGTCATTTTGATAGACCTTTTATGCACAACACGAGAGAGAGACTTAAATAGCACAAGCACTAGTTTCAATCCTTAGTGACCTTTTGGGTTAGAGAGACAATAGGTTCACCAAAAATTGAAACCTCACAATATAGATCAAATTCCCTTTGTTTATGGAGCATATGAAATAATGTGAACGACTAGGGTCACATGCACCATTTTGACAATTAAGTCTAACTCGAGGAATTTAAACTATATTATGGTGAGTAGCTATGCTTAAAGTTAGTTTCATAATCCAAAGAGAAAGATTTGCTCAATATTACCACATTGGATTCAAGGATCATAGCATACTCCAAGGAGAGAGACGAACTCTCAATTTGAGACTACAAAAATTACTAGATGAAAGCATTAGTCTCAAAGACACAAATTGTAGAGTGATCTCCCCCTAACTAGGTGCATCATGAATTTGAGTTGCATGAAACGAGCACTTAGTCAAATTAATGAACTAGGAGAGGTCACTTCACAATTTGCTCTAGGCACAAGAGAAAAATAATTTACAAATATTGAAATTGTGCCAAAATTACTTACTATCACCAAGATAGTGTGTGTATGATGCCAAACAGAAGCTGAGGATATTTATTTGAATTTCTTGAGATAATCTTGAAGTCCAATACTAAGTCAGACTGCACTGGGCCAGAACCGGTCAGACCGGTTTGGCAAACCGGTCAAATCGATTTTGCCAGTCAGTCCAACCAACACTCTTCTTCAAGACTCCATCGGCTCCCGATGCAGGCATATCTTCACAATCTTTAATTTTAGACAATCATCCTAATTCTAGAAGCTTTATAGGTCTAAATTTCCAAAAAAAAAACCCGGAACCTCCGAAGAATTTTCCGGAGGTTGGGTTCCTGCAGCAATTCTTGGAACCTTCGGAGAATTTCCCGAAACCTCTGGGGTCTGCACTTTCAGAGAAACAGGAATGTTTGGCCTTTGGAGTTTGTATTGAAACTTGGAAGTTTTCTTCATCTTTTCTTATGCTTCAACTTGGTCTAACATTGCCTATGTCCAAACACTTGATTGAATTACAATTTTACTTCTTCTTTTAACCTGCACCAATTAAACCAAAATGCTCTACTAGAGAGCGGTTACAAGCATCATATGGAAAGAGGAGCATATATGTACACCAAAGTGCTTAGTCAAGCCTTGAGCACAAGTATCCACTTAGGATCAATTGACCAAGATGATAGATGAAGTTTATGTTACCGAGATGTCATTGGAATAGAGATATAAAAGTTTAGGTTTAATGCTTGGCTATTTCTAGTTCATAGTCCTCCTCTTGAGTTTTGCCAAGCCTCCAATGCATCTCCATGCTCCTACAATTCTAGCAAGCTCTTTTTGGTACCCAAAACATGTTGGGTCCTTCAGGGTTAGTCACAAGAGATTTGGGAATCCAAATGGCTCTTATGCTAGTTTGAGGTGAACAAATCACTCTAGTAGCATTGATACCATTCTTGTCATCCCTAAGTCTAGAAAATGCATAACTGACGAGTTTTGACTTGGGAATGTTACCATTTGGACATTCATTACTATCATGTCCTTTTGACCGACAAGTGTAGCAAATACGGCTTTTGATCTTGCTTGTTGAGGCCTTGCACTTATTTTTGCTCACTTGTTGCTTCTTGGTCTTGATAACTGTAGAAGCTTGATTGCGCTTGATATGCTCTTGAGGTGCCACTATTGCCAAAACCAGTCTAACCGGTTTCCCAAACCGGTCATACCGGTTTGGTACAAGCAGCACCCCGGTTACTTGTGGACAATCACCAATGAAATGTCCATGTTGCTTGCATTTGTAGCATATCCTTCTCCTTAGCTTCCCTTGCCTTTTCTTGGGGTCTTTGAGCTGAGGAGAGCACATGGATGCATAGTGCCCCATCTTTGAGCACTTGAAGCATTGTATGTGATCAAGCTCCTTTTTCTTGATTTCTTGAGCCTTGTGATTTTTGTCTTGCTTCTTCGGTCGAAGGATTGAGCTAGTGCGGTTTGAACCCTTCTCAAGCTTCTTCACCATGTTGTCACGGTTATCTTGACAAGGTTGCACTTGACTCTTTCCATTCAACTTACTCAAGTCTTCTTTAAGCTTTTCAACCTCTTGCATGAGATGCCCATTTTCTTTTGCAATAAGGTCATCACAAGTTTCTACAAATACATGCTCAATACTAGACTGGCTTGCTTGAGAACAACAAGGTTTAGTACAAGACACTTCAATATTGACATGTGAGCATGTGCATGTGTGTGAGAGAGGTTGAGTGGATTTTACCGATGAAAGCACAACCTCATGAGCTACTTCTAGACAAGTATATGATTCTACAAGCTTATCATGAGAGCACTCAAGCTCCTTGTGACATGCTTGCAAAGCCATATGCTCGCTAGTGAGTTTTTCAAGTTTATCATTGAGCACCTTCTTTTCTTGCTCCAAAGATGCTACACATGTAGACAAGTTAGTAGCACAAGAAACTTTATTAAGCAAGACATCATATTTAATGACCAAGGTAGAGTGTGAGAGTTTGAAGGCTTCAAGCTTTTGAGTCAAAGACTTTATGGTGTCAACTTGATCTTCAACTCTCTTTGCCATTTGATTGTCCTTGGTTTCCTTGATCTTCTTGGCCATCAAGCACTTGTGATCATCAACACTGGGAGTTGAGGATCTAGAAACTGCCGGTGCTGTTCTTGATCGCCTTCTTGAACACTTGTTATTCTTCATAGTGTTCATCCTGTGGAAACCGGTCAGACCGGTTTTGGAAACCGGTTGGACCGATTTGTCCACAGTGTCGCCCATCTTGCTTTTCTTGCCTTGTTGATCCATGGGTGTGGTCACTAGATGATCAGTGTGAGCTTCTGAGGTAGAACACTCTTCTGGAGGTATATTTGCACCTTGATCCTCACTAGTTGACGACTTGTCATGCTCAAACCCCAAATCTTCATTTTGGCCTTTGATTTCTCTTTTCTCATCACTCTCGGCCGAGATGTAATCATGAGCACATGAAGATGAGTGGCTTGCAGTTCTGGCTTCACTTTGCATGATTGCTCTTTGACCTTAATCTTGACATTTGGGCACATTATAAAGATCTTGAAAAATCTCCCAAATGTCATGTGCATCAATTATGTCATCACAAATTAATTCCTGCACATCACAACTCAAGGTACTACAAATGTAATTAGTAACTTGAGTGTTGAGTTGCCAACATTCTAATTCCTCTATAGATAAGCCCGACAAATCAATGTTGTCTACTCTAGTGTGAGGAGGAAGAATACTAGCAACTACAACCTGCTCGACCTGTGGACCAAAGGTCCTAATTCCATTAAGTACATGAGCTGACCAAGAATCATAGTTTGAGCCACCTAGAGTTAATGGCTCAAAAGATACCTCATATGTTGTCGACATATTTTCTCCAAGCGGTTAAGCTCGAATCGGAGAACCTTGCTCTGATACCAAATGAAAGGATCTTGATGTCGTCTAGAGGGGGTGAATAGACAAATCTTCACTAATTAAAAACTTCAACCCTCTATTAGTACCAAAACCGGTCAGACCGGTTTCCAAAACCGGTCAGACCGTTTTTGCTAGCCAGCAAACCAACAATATAGGTAAGAGGCCCTCTACGAGTTCTAGCTCAAACCAAACTTGGTGTAGGACTTCCCCAGGTGTTTCCAAGGGTGTCAATGGAGTCCCATGTACACACTACAAGCACACCAAGGTAGATCATAGCGGAAGCACAAAGATTAAGCTAGAAACAACTTAAGGTAAAGCAAGTGAATGTAAAGCAAGTAAAAGAGCAAAGACACGGGATTTATCCCATGGTTCAGCTCGCCACTAAGGCTGGCCTACGTCCACGTTGTTGAGGTAAGCCACAAGGGCTTTGGGATCTCTTTCAATCCACTCCTCCCTCACACCTTTTGCCAAGGCAATAGATGGAGTGTTCCACTATCTTTGATTTGCAATTACAAACTTCTTGGAGCTGCCACAACACGATTGAGAGTTTCCAAGCGACCTAAGCCGTCTAGGAGCAAAGGGCTCCAAGAGTAAAAGATGCTTCAAAAGATCTTCAACGGAATCAACAAGTGCTCAAGTGTGGGATGCTCACTAGGCTTCTCAAAGCTCTCTAAAACTCTCACACAAGTCACTCTCTCAACCCAACTCTAGGATATGGCACTAAAGGCTTGAATCTCACTTAGAGAGGTTGGGGAGAGCTTAGCTGGGGTTCTGGAAGGTGTTAGAAGTGTGGAGAACCAGCAGCCCCTCAAAGAGGAGCTCATACCCACCACACACAAAACTAGTCGTTAGTCTGTCAGACAAAACCGGTCATACCGGTTTGCCAAACCGGTCAGACCGGTTTTCAAACCAACTAGCCGTTGGACGGTGTCAGTGACCAAACCGGTCAGGCCGGTTTTGGCCAGAGAGCTCTACTAAGGTTTTGATCTCACGGGTTAGTCTCTCTTGGTTTCACTTGAGCACTTTTTGATTTTTGTTGTCCAACCAATGATTCATCCCTCTTAAAAGTATGACATACCTAAACTTAAGATAAAAGATAAACCCTAATTAATCCACTTGAGCTTGAACCACCAAGGTACGCCGGTAATTGACATTCAATGATCCGAGGGCTTCCAATAATGTATACCAACTGAGCACATGTTATAGATGAACAAACATATGCATGTGCTTGAGCATGTCCACCTTGAGCTAGTGACTTAGAATTCTTCCATATAGTAGAGACCAACCACTTTGAATTCTTAAGTCGCTCCAATTTATCAATCATGACACTAGATGCAACTTATCACTTTCCTCGGTAGGCTTGGATATGATACTTCGAAATCCTTGATGCTCTCAACTTCACCCTAGTCACTTCGCTTATGGTCTCTATCCATAACCTTTGCTTAGTTCCTCGTTTTAGCCATCTTGATCTCTTCATCACTTATCCTTGCCACAACTGAGTCAAGCCTTGCACCATAGAGAGAATTCCATTTGAGATGCCACTCAATTAGTTTGTCCTTTGATTGATATCATTTATTCTTGGTTTTGCAAACTTCTATTTGTAGGTCCATCACAATAGAGATAACCACATGCCTTTGTCAATGTTATATACTTGAAGTCTTGCAAATAGCTTCATTGGACAAGTCAATATTCTTCATAAGATGTAAGAGTGAGATCCACTTGATATTGTACTTGGTAAACTCATTGTTTAGGTCATCAAGTTCCATCTTGTACCAATAGTGAAATCCCTTGATGTTTTACTCGGTAAACTCGTAATATTGGTCATCAAGTTCCATCATGTGTCAATAGTGAAATCGCTTGATGCCATACTCAACTTTGACTTAGTTCTCCCATTTTTATTCCACAAGCTTCTCCTTTCTTCACAATGTGCTTTGCTCAACATAGAGAGGCCAACCATGTACCCTATATAATCATGCCTCTATATTTGCTTTTCTTTAGCTTAGAATCACTTGTTGTATGCCTTATGTAAAGTCCAATGGGAAGAACATCCTATCGTTATTATGACATTCATCTTTAGCATCCTTGTAAACATTTCATGTATATTGCCATGATCCACCCTTGTCTTATTAGCAATGTGAGCCAAATGCATGATCTTACACTTAAATATCATTTATCAATAATCAACAACCTGCTCACATGCTTTACAAGAGTGTTAGTGTTTTAATCAAGTTGTCACTTAATTCACCAAAACCCATTTAGGGCTTGATTGCACTTACAACCTCCACGGTAGAACTTGAGCCCTGGCCGGCAGCAGCGAAGGGCCCCCGTCGAGGTCGCGGCACCTCCTCCACCCCTACCGCCGCCCCTCTCCACCCCCATACGCTTCGTCCAATTCCAAATATTCGACCGAGCTTGAGGATGGTGGCGTAGGTGGTGGCAGCATTGGGCACTGCGACAATGGCTAGGTCCCTGGGCAGTGGATCTGGGGGAGACGGGCTCCGACCATCCCTAAGGCTACAGCTCGGGATGAGCGCATCCAGGGAGAGGTCGGGCGGCGGCGCCATGACCGCGAGGGCCCGCAGCGACTCGCAGGTGGAGGAGTAGGGGGCTAAAAGGACCTTGATGCCGCCTAGAGGGGGTGAATTGGCGAGACGACCAAATAAAACTTTTTCCCCCTAAACTTGAGCTTCACTGGCACAGGCGGTTAGACTGCCCCTGGTGCACTGAGCACATAGGGGGTGGTTAGACCGGGTCCTGGGGCGGTTAGACTGCCTCCACCCAGTGAACCTACAAAAGACAACTCAAGGCTTCTCTTGACTTCTAACAAGAACCTAAGTTCTTGAGTGGCTCCTGTAGATGATCACGAGCAAGGTAATGATCCCTGCACTCAAAGACAAGCACACCCAAGTAGATCGAGCGGAAGCAAAGTAAATATGCTAGAAATCAAAGTGAGTGAGGCAAACAAAAAAGGAGAGATGAGGATTTGTTTCCTGAAGTTCACCGCCCACTAAGGAATGGCTACGTCTCTGTTGAGGAGCTTGTAAGGGAAAACGCCTACAACAAGTCGGGTCTCTTTCAACCGCTATCCTCCTTTCCACTAAGATGATCTTTTCCACAAAGAGGCAAGATAACAACCCTCACAAACTTGCCACTGCTCACCACAATCTCGGGAGCTAACCGGCGCCGCCTAGCCATCTAGGAGGCGAACCTCCAAGAGTAACAAATGCTTCAAAGACTTTCCGATGCGAATCACAAGTGCTCAAGCTATGGGATGCTCTTGCTCAGCTCACACAAGCTCACAAAGGCTTAAACTCTCAACCCAACACTAGGATATGGCTTGAAATGCAAATCTCACAAAGATAGGGTTGAGGAGTGTTTATATGGCTTTAGCTTAAGAAAAACAGTAGGGGGAGCACCTTAACAACCCTAGAATCAGCAGTCCCAACAAGTGGAGCTCGTGGGGTACTTATACCCCTCATAAGAAAAACTAGCCATTAGAACTCTGGCCAGGGCGATTAGACCGCCTGCCTTCGGCCAGTTTGAAAAACTAGCCGTTGGCCTGCCAGGGGCGGTTGGACCGCCCCCGTGTGGCGGTTAGACCGCCCTGGGCAGAGAGAGCCCCAAAACCCTTCTCTCTTCTTACAAGCACTCCAACACATGTTGAATTGGCTAAGGATGGGTTAGAGGTTTGTTAGACTACTCAGGAACTCTCTCAAGGCTAATTCTCACTTAGGTCAACTAATGAGCACTTTTGATCTTTTGTCTTAGAGCTAGTGTTGCATCCCTCTTGATAGTATGACATTCCTATACTAAAGAATAAATATAAAACGGAGATGATCACTTGAGCTTGTAGATCTTCAATCTTGCCATACTTTTGCAATATACACTTGAGAGCTTTCAACATAGTCGTTGACTTGAGCACGTCCATACTTGAGCTAATGACTTAGGATCTTTCCATCTAGCATAGGAATGCACACTTGGATCCATAAGTCACTTCATATTGCTAATCATAACATGTTGATGACTTGCATTGCTTCCCTTGGTTAAGGTTTGGATATGATACTTGGAGACCCCACGGATGCTAGAACTTCACCTTAGCAAAACACTAATGGCGGCTTAGCTACGACCCCAAAGATTGCTTAGTCCCTCACCCTAAACATCTCGATTGATCTCTTCATCACTTATTTAATACACTTTTGAGTTCCACTTGGCTTCGTACATGATTAACCGTCATTTGAGAACCCGCTTCAAATGTTTGATCTTGATTGACAACGAATGTGAAGCTTCCAAAATAGAACCATAATGTGTGCGCTCATCCTTGTGTCCTCTTTCAATAAACACATGAAGCCTTGCACTTGACTTAGAGAATTACCATCTTTTCTTTTATGATCCTTCCAATTTTAATCAATCCATGTCTAGTATGGGAGGCAATGAATTGACCTTCTCAAATTGTCCCAATGTTTATCTCATTTATTGCTTGATATTTGTCACTTATGTCCTAGTATCATCTATGTATTTGTCTTCTCCAATGTGAGCCATAATATATTCATCCACAAATAAATACTCAAATAATTACTCATGAATATATAAATAAAACCTGCTCACAATCTTAGACAAATACATTAGTCCTTTAATCGTTTTGGCATTCAATTCACCAAAATCCACTTAGGGGCCTAGATGCACTTTCAAAGGCGCTGGTTGAGGAGCACAGGAGGAGGGGCGGCGCAGCAAAGAAGAGATGGCCTGGGCCATGCTCACTGACGTGGAGTCATCAGTTTGGCTGACGTGGCGCCACATATGTGAAAACCACCCTGACGTGGTGCCACGTGTGTGAAAACCACCCCAAAATCCACTGAGGGGGTAAATTGGACGGTTTTGATAGTTCGTGGGTGTCCAATAACTAGTTTCATGGTTGGAGGTTGAAACCCATACAAGGTTTATAGATGAGGGTTGTGGAATGGACTTTTACAATATATAAAAGGGAAAGAGGAGCAGGCCGCCCCCGTTAGAGAAGGCCTTTTATTGTCTTCCCTGGCGATTCTGAGGGCGGCCGAGAAACTGCTATGAGATCGAACCGCTGCCTGCGAGATCCCCTACTCCGCCGTGGCCAGAAGGTCCATGACGTCCCCACTCACATTGTCGGTGTCTCTCCAGTCACCGTCGACCACCGCATATAGTTCTGGTTAACTTGTTCCGCGTTGGAGGCCACCAAACTCTAGTACTGCTAGGGATAGAGCACTGCTTAGGAACACAACTTTGTGCTGCAGTAATTCTCCTACAGTCACACTCTTTCTTCCCCAGTTGCCTTTCGTTGTCAACATGGCCACAGTTGGAGATAACACCAACCGCTCAGGACCTCGTCGATCGTCGAAGGAAGGGGTGCGTGTAGCGTCTCTCCTTGAGAAGCTACATCTCACCAATGAGGAGGGTGAGGTTGCGACCTTTTGTGATGATGAAGAGGATGCGTAGGGTGGAATAAGTACCTATTCGTTGATTGGCCCGCAGATGGTTACCACCTACGCCCAGTTTATCGGGATGAAGCCCCCAACTTTCACTAAAGCAGAAGAGCCCCTTGATGCTGACGCATGGGCTAGGGCCATCGAGGCCAAATTTTTTGCATTTGTCCTACCTTGTTCTGAGGAGCGCAAGGCTAGCTTTGCAACCTTGCAGCTTCGTGGAGAAGCTTTAATGTGGTGGGGCACTTTAAGTCCATGCAACCTGCTGGACATGAAGTCACTTGGACTGAATTCAAGAAAGCTTTCAAGGACCACCACATCCCAAAAGGACTCATGGTTAGAAAGATGAAAGAGTTGCTTGCTCTTAATCAAGGAGATGACATTGTGTATCAATATGCACATAAGTTTAACAATCTATGCCAGTATGGAGAACATCACGTGGACACCGATGCCAAAAAGATGGAACATTCCCGTGATGGTCTTAGGAGTGATTTGTATGAAAGGCTAAACCTACTGGATCCCAACAATTATCATGAGTTAGCGAACAAAGCTATCTCTCAAGAGGATGCCATGATGAAGGTACAGAATGAGAAGAAGCGACAGAATGACTTTGCTTCGGGAGATGGATCGGGCAAGAAATTCCGTTCCGTCAAGAAGAATGCACATGGTTCTTCCAAATTATCCGCATCAGGCCACTAGAGAGTGACTCTGTCCCAGCATAAGCCTTCAGGAAATTTTTAGTACCGTTAGGCCCAACAACAAGTCTCCAAGCCAAAGGAACTTCCACCCCGCATTTGCTACAATTGTAGGCAACCAGGGCATTATGCCAATGAATGCCCAAATCCTATGAAGAACAAGCCCAAGCAGCAGAATCAGAACCCCGGAGTAGCTAAGGGCAATCGTGACAAGAAGCCCACGATCCAAGTGAAGCAAGGCCATCTTAACTTCACGGGTAACTTTTCTATCTGAGAGCATTCCTCCTTACTGTGGACTTTTGATGATGGAACTTTACTCCATCCTTATATCTTAGTTGCCTTTCAAGAATTAAATTCAGGAATGTTAGTGAACAAATCTAACAAACATTTGTTTACTAGCCCTCCCTTTCTTCATAAAAATCTCTGTTGGTAATCACCTTTCTCAACTTGGTCTTTCCGCCTTTTTACCAAGCTCTCGTAGCAGCTAATCAAATCGACCGGCTAGGTTGAAGAAGTAGGATTAGAGTTTTTCTCGAGAAATCACGATCAGATCTTTAGACCATTGGACGCCAACCTTTTCAGTGCCACGATGGTACGACGCTGTAGCGTCGCCCTGCCATCTCTTTTCCCATGACCACGATCACGTCGCCGAGACCTCACGGGCTGACCATTATCGAGCCCTGTGTTGCCACCACCGGATCGCTCCGCTAGTCCTTACCTCAATCGGTTGGGATGGCCGTTGCGTTCCGTTGAGGTATAAAAAGGGAAGCCCTCCCAGGGTGTCGCTATTGCCAAGTCTCGCCTGCTTTCGAGCTCAACAGGGTCGCCGCCCTTGATTTCCTCTCCAGCTAGTTTTTGGCCAAATCGCCACTAGCCCATCTCTCTCGTCTGCTCTGCCCACTCGCCGAGCAAGTTGTCCCACCATCTTCGTCGACAACCTCTAGAAGAAGCTCGGAAGAATACCAAGAGAAGAACCCCAGCCTGCATCGTCGACCATGCCTCAGTTCTTGGAGATGTTCGAGTCCCTCCGTTGGACGCTTATCGTGATGTACCTCTACATCGTCGGCGAGATTTGCCTTCTTTTAGTTTTTCATGTACACATCCATCGCCTGCTTCCTCATGAACTGTGTTAAGGCAGTGAGGAGAGCATCGTGTATCTTTTGCCTTATCTGAATTCTCGCTATCGAGAAGTGTAAGCGAGTATATCTTCCACCTTTGTAACCTTTGCCTTGTTGGAAGAAATGTGCTCTAATTTTGTTGTCGAATCTCGAGACGAGATTCTGTTTAAGGGGGTAGGCTGTGATGCCCCAGGTTTTCATTCGAGTCTTTAACCCTAATGCTCTAGTCAAATAGGGTTGACTTTGGTCAAACGATGGTCAACCTAGCCATCACCTCGAAAACATCACCAACCACCCCTAGGGACCCACTTTGGTCAACCCTTGGTCAAGTTGGTCAAAACCCTAGTCCAAACCCCCTAAAACCCCTTTGACCCTCCTTTGTCGCCTGGAACTTTTGCCGCGTTCTCCAAATTTCACCTAAACACTTCAAAATCTCCCAATATAGAAGTTGTGCAGTTTGATGAGGGACACAACTTTCATGTTGAGTGGCATTGGAGATTTGAAGTGCAAGTGCGTGAAAAATGCAGGTCAACGCCTCTGGTTACTATTCACAGGCGCCCAGAAAATCTGCAACTTGGCATGCCATTTGTGAAATAATGGTTGAGAAAATCACCATACGCCATTCGTAGAAGTTGTAGAGGGGTATGAGTTCTACAACTTTCCTATTCACCTCTTGGTCCACTTATGTAGTGAAATCTCGAGTTTGGACATTTCAAACAGGGATAAGTTGAATTCAAAATCGGGTCGGCGCGCGTCACCCGCGCCGCCTGTGCTCGTCCACGTCGCCCGCCGCCGTACCTCGCCGTACACGCACACTGAGACGGGCCTGTGACCACCGGACCATGCGTCATGCCTCGCGCTCCTATGCGTGACGCGCATCCCCCCTTGGTCGGTGCCATGTGCCGCGCTCTCACCCGCCAGCCGGCGGCACCGCCTTATGCCATTGGCCAACGGCCGCCGCACGTCGCCGCCCACACCCCCGTCGTACCTCGGCCATACCGCGGCTTCACTTACCTTGGCATGCAAGAAAGCACCACCACCGCCTTGTGCTCGGCTATAAAAGCCATGTCGTGCCCTTCTCGCGTGTGTGCGCAGAGCCCGCCGCGGCCACCATTGCCGCCGCCGAAGAGCTCCTTGCTTCGTGTGTAACCGTTGCCGTCTGAATGCGCCTAGCCTCTCTTCCCACACACCTAGAGCCTACACGCGCACTTGTTGCCCTGGCCGAACTGCATGCTCGCTGGAGCACGGGTTCCCGCGGCCACCGTCGAGCAGCCGTCGGCGAGCTCACTGCTCCGCTCGCTCCAAGCGCCCTCCAACCCTCCTAGCCCCTTCCCTAGGTCACGTTGGAGCTTTCCCCGACGCACATTGCCCAACCGTGCCTTCCCTTTCACCGGACTTTGCGCCGCCGCGGTCGTGTTGCCCCTGCTCCGCCGCCGCCGCTCGCCGGCGATCTCTCCGGACGAACCAAGCACGCCTATCGAGAGAGGGTGAGCCCAATCGCACATCTGTACGAGTTATTTGCCAGCCACGGGCCCACATCACCAGCGGCGAGCTCCCCTCCGACGCCAGGGGCATATTTGTGAGGGTTTTGGACTCAAGGGCTTGGTTGTTAGATCTGAGGGCATGGTTGTGAAGAGTTATTTGTTTCCAGGGACCTGAGTGCAAGAATATTTTTCTTTTTACTTGTGACTTGCCTGTAACTTGTAAATTGCGTAGAAATTTATAGAAAAATCAGAAAAATGTGAAACCAATTTTGCTCGTTTCCATGTGAAGAGTACTACAACTTTTGTGAAGAGTACCCTAGATCTGTTGTACTGACAAATCTACTTGTGTTCTTGATCTGATTCTTGGATATGTTGTGCTTAATGCCATATTTAGTCACCACATCAAAATTTGCAGAAATTTATTAAGTAAATCTTTTTATATGATTTATCTTGTATTATTGCTAAATCTGCCTAGATGAATTTTATAGCTTAAAATAAATTTATTTTTGAGCCCAACTTATGGATATCTGCCTAGGTGAATTTACCATGATTTTATCTCTGCCAGAAATATTATTTCTTGAGTTATGCCTAGTTTTATAAGTAATTGCATATCTCCAGTTCTATAATAGCCCTAGATGAATATGTTGGATTCCTAGCCTTGTTTGGGACCAGAGAAGCAGTGGGAGAAAGTTTGGATCCATAAGTGCTTTATTTATTTTTATATGCTTTTATCTTGTTTGCGGTAAGTAGAAATGCTATATTTGATATATTTATTTTTATAGCTTAAGTAATTGTGCATGTGTGATCAGTGGCTTGTATTAGACTTAATGAGCTTAGGTAACACCACTCTTGGTGTTTTATAATTTATTTTGTGGAATAAATATGGAGAAGCCATTGTAGGTGAAATATTGAAATTAATTGGAAAATCACAAATCACACCTAAGGATCATGTGCATGTGTGGGGAAACTTGCTAACAAGTTTATAAACAGCCCCTTTCTGTTTGTGGTAATTAAATTAATTTACTTGTATATATATGAAGACAGTCACTATTAAAAAGAGTGGATAACAAAGCATCGCATATTGTTCCTTTATAGGAAGAGTATGCTGAATGTATTATTATCTAGGTGAATGTGGTCAATCATGCACCCCCATGGTTGTCATGTGTTGTTTTGTAATTAATTAAATAAATTTGTCACTTAAGTCTTGCATTTGCATCCTCTGTGTAGAAGTCCCCGGCGATAGCTATACGCTCGTACCGGCTGACGAGGACGAGGGAGCAGGAGGAGACATGCACTACGTCACCGTAGAGCAAGACCTGGACCAAGGTCGAGAAGGGCCAAAGGCCAGCTTTGCCAACGAAGGCAAGCCCTGGTTTATCATTAGCCCTTTTTGTTTAAAATTATGCGACTATCTTTGTTATTCTATGTGCATTTACGTTCAGGAGTTAGATGAAACCCAAGTTGCATGATCCCTAGGTGCCTATGTTCCTTTACTAGTATGCTAGGTTGTTAGATGCTATGCTCTAAGGACCCGATAAAAGTCGAGTGATGTTCGTCACTCGCGAGAATAGGATCTCCTTTATGGAATCACTCTATTTATAAATGACTTGCTCATGTGGTAAGAGCATGGGATTTGGACTCCGATCCAGTGGCTTCGTGGGCTAAGCTTTTGAACGTACTAAGCACTTGTCGGGAATGGGACCGGTAAGCCTAGTACCTTAATGAGACGGCACAAGATTTTACTATTACTACTCTCGATTCGTCTCCTGCCCGGCTTGCAACCGGAAGGAGGGCACATGTGTGAGGCTTGGTGTACTATGTGGGGCATACCAGATAGCCTTGTAGCCTGGACTGTAAGCTATTATCCCAACCCGAGGACTTTTGGGAACCGTTTGGTCGGTGTCGGCTCTGCTGGGGCACCGCTCCGTGTGTTTAGGTCTACCTTGCAAGGTTTCGAATCAATCGATTGTCGGGCTCTCACCGTTATCCGAGACTGCTTAATCAACCGGCCATGATATCCCTTAATGATGGAACTATGTGAATTCTTCTGCGTGAAATAATTGTATTGTACAATTCTTGGTTGCAATAGTTGCTCATCATAGTAATGATAAGCTTACTAGAATCTAAGCTAAAATATTGAAAATAAGGATCCATGATCCTAGTTGCTTTTTGGCAAAACAAACGCACCAGCCAAAAGCCCTACATGTCTAGAGGTAACTTTTGTCGGGTAAGTCTTGCTGAGTATTAGTATACTCAGCCTTGCTATAATTGTTGCTTTCAGGTGAAGTTGTTTGGCCCGGTGAGATTCCACCCGGCTGGGAGCTGGAATGGGTGGATGATGACGCCGAGTGATGGCTACATCACGGATGGCCTCCAGTGATGTTGTATCGTATCGCTATTAATATTTCTGTTGTTTTAATAAAACTCTGGACCATTTACTTTCATTTCAAAGAACCATGGTTTGTAATAATGGACCCTACGGGGAGATTGGTATTAATTTGTAAGGCACTCGGGACTCTCCTTCGTGGAGTTTTAATGCATACGTTCGATCCTCTCTGTGTTTTCAAGTGATTTACCGGGCGTAAACCCGACAACACTCAATGAGATGATTATTTATTATCGCTTAATGACCAAATCGAGTGGTTTAGGCGATAGTACGGAATTCTCTCGGATGGGGTTGTCACATTTATGATGCGCCCAAACAAAGCACCAGGTCCAGACGGTCTCACAGCGGGTTTCTTTCAATGGCATTGGTAGCTGGTGGGCAATGATGTATGTAAGGCGGTTATGTCCTTCTCAATGGTGGTGACATGCCTGACATTGTGAACATCACAGTCCTGGTCTTAATTCCCAAGGTAAAACACCCTCAAGATTTAACTCAAATCAGACCTATTGCCTTATGTAATGTCCTCTACAAGATTTGTTCTAAAGTTATTGCCAATCGTCAGAGACTAGTCTTGGATGATATAATCTCAGAGGAACAATCTGCCTTTGTTCCTGGTCATTTAATCACTGACAACGTGCTTGTTGCATATGTGAGTATACACTACCTGAAAAGGAAGAAGAGAACTACAGGGGCATGTGCAGCTAAATTGGACATGGCCGAGGCTTATGATCATGTAGAATGGTCCTATCTATGAAGTATTATGCTGAAATTGGGATTTAGTGAATGGTGGGTATCTCACATCATGAAATGTGTGGAATCTGTCAGGTTTTCAGTAAGAGTGAATGGCCACTTTTCTGAAATGTTTCTTCCTACTGGGGGGATTCGTCAAGGTGATCCATTATCCCCATACTTGTTTCTCCTCTGTGCAGAGGGCTTGTCTTGTATGCTCAAGTATGCTGGTCCAAACTACCTTGCAAAAGGCATTAGAGTGGGCATCCATGCCCCATGGGTATCCCATCTCCTGTTTGCTGATGATTGCCTCTTATTCACACAAGCTAGTGCTAATGGGGCACGAAGATTGATGGAGATTCTACAGGCATACCAAACTAGTTCGGGGCAGATGGTTAACATGATGAAATCTGCAATCTTTTTCAGTGCAAACTGTCAGGATGAGGTGAAACATGAGGTGAAGCAAATTACTGGTATTGTAGCTGAAGCTCTGTCAGAGAAATATTTGGGGCTGTCCACGGCTGTAGGGAGAATACGAACGAAGCCTTTGAGCATATCCCTACAAAAATAAAAAATGTTATGGGTGGATGGAGTGAGAAAAAGCTTAGTGGGGCAGTAAAAGAAACCTTAATTAAATCGATTGCACAAGCAGTCCCAACTTATTCAATGAGTTGCTTCCTCCTTTCCCCTGACACCTGTAAGAAGATCACTTCAGTTACTTCAAATTACTGGTGGAGTGGTCTGGCCGATAGAAGGAGTATCCATTGGAAGAAATGGGATGATCTCACCTTGCCAAAGAGCTATGGAGGAATGGGTTTCAGAGATGTAAAAATTTTTAATCTTTCCATGCTAGGAAAACAAGGATGGCGCCTCATGATGAACCCTAATTCCTTATGTGCTAGCGTACTGAAAGGTAAATATTTTCCTCAAGAGGATTTCATGACGGTTGGGAAGAAAAATAATCCATCACATACTTGGCGTGCAATCCTAGCTGGTCGAAAAGTTCTTGAGCTGGGATTGATAAAGAGGATCGGTGATGGGACCTCAACAAACATCTGGAATGACAAATGGATTCCTACAGGTGTTGGTCATAAACCGGTCTGTAAGAAGGAAGGAGCAACAGCTACTCATCTGTTGAATTGCTAGTTGACAATGGGAGATTTGGAATGAGGAAGCTCTGCAATCTAACCTGTTACCGTTTGATGTGGAGGTTATCAAGCAAATTCCGTTAGGGAGAGCGCAAGATGACTTTTGGGCCTGGTCGGGAGAAAGACAGGGCTTTTATTCTGTACAGTCAGCATACCGTCTATTAACCGAAATCGATGCACAAGGGCGAGCCTTTGCTGGTGGCCAATCATCACATTCTGTTGCAGCCAATGATCCAATGTGGAAGCAATTGTGGATACAGAAGGTACCACCTAAAGTGCGTGTTTTCTGGTGGAGAGTTGTGCATGACTATATGCCTTGCCGGGCGAACTTGCATCGACGCCACATTGATCAGATCGCCAACTGTGAAACCTGTGGTACCCCAAAAGAAACATCTTTTCATGCATTGGTGGAATGCACGATGGCGAGGTCATTCTGGAAAAAGCTAAAGGAGATTGGAGGGATTAAACTACCAAAGTTGTGTCCAAGAACATGGGCAATTGATCTGCTTGCTTTTGCAAAGAGGAAGGGAGGACTGTGATCACGTGTGGTATGTGGTCTCTTTGGACAGCAAGGAATGACAGGAAACATGGAAGAACACCGATCGATCCTAGACCTAGACTGACAATTGAGTGGGCGCTGGATGCTTGCCTGTTACTGTTGCCTATCCGACAACAGCTGGCGACTAAGCCACGACCAAAGAGAACACTGGAAACCCCCACCGCATGGTGTTGTCAAAGTCAATTGCGATGGTGGCTTCTATCCTGATAACATGACGGGTTCCATAGGGGTGGTCATAGGTAATTCCGAAGGCTCCTTTTTGGGTGCCTCGTCGAGTTGGCTCCCAGTTATATCACCAGCTCTGATTGCAGAAGGAGAAGCTTGTCGGCATGGTCTGAGGCTGGTGGTGGAAAGAGGGTTCAGAAGGCTAATTATCGAGTCTGACTCTCTCCAATTTGTCAGCCTTTGGAAGAATCGCAAGGAACAGCGATCTGAAATCGTCGCCATTCTGAAGGAGATGGAAGAGTTAGCATCGACAATGATATCCTTTGAGTGCATACATATTAGGCGTAGTGCAAACGAAGTAGCCCATCTATGTGCTAAACATGTAATCTCGCTTAGTACTAGTTCGGTGTGGCATGAGCCACCTAGCTTCCTTGTACTCTCACTTCAACGTGACTGTAACTCTGATGATGAGTGAATGAAAGCTATGCCCCCCCACCCCCACCCCCACCACGCAATGTTGAGTTTACATTCGACCGCTTGTTTGTTTCTCTCCTCCTGGTCGACACGTACGAAGCAAGTCCAGCCTCCACTGTCCTTTTTCCTCAGCACGGTGGGGGCCGTTCGATCTTTTTCGTTTCCACTCCCTTTCCCCTTCTCTCTCATATCTTCCAGACGCGGGAGCACCAGAGCGGCCCCAACTTTTGTCGGTAAGCGCCCGCGGCTCCCTTGGCGGCGGATGCAGCGCCCCCGGCGAACGCTGCCCGCGAGAACCAACTGCGTGGACGCGACTCCCCGGCGAGACCGCGAGAGCCACCCGCGGGCGCGAATGCGGCTCCCTCGGTGATCCGACGTCGCGGACGAGGTTCGTATCCTTCTGGATTATTTCGGAATTCCGTTCTAAACTTTTCTGCAAAATCTTTTAATAATTTTTCTTAAGTTTTCTCAAAAAATTGTGCAAATTTTTTTCTTAAGTTTATCCTCAAAATTTTGTGGAAAATCTTTTCCACAAAGGTTCGATGGTGAGCAGATTAGTTTTTTTCTTTTTTCATTTTTTTCAAAAACTTTTGTCTGATTTTTTTGCGCCTAGATTTTTTTTTCATGAATCTTTGTGACAAAAGTTTTCTCACAAACTTTGTTTTCAAAATTTTTGACTCATAAGCTTTATTTTGATTTTTGACAAAATCTTGTGTGCCTAAATTTTTTTAAACCTTTTGTTTTCGGAATTGTAAAAATAAAATTTCCATTTTCCATTTCAACTGTTTAACAAAATCTTTATGCCTACACTTTAAAAAACCATTTTCATAAAATATTCCTCCAAACTTTTTCAAAAAAAATCCTCCAAAAATATTTACTGTTTTTAGACCTTTGTGTTTGATTTTTTATAGATTTTTTGCAAAACTTTTATTTCTGTTGTTTCTTAAGAATCAACTCTGTTGTTTTTATTTTGTTTTATTATTACTACTGCGGGCGACCACGCGTGTTCCTGCAAGTCAAGTGGTACAGGAGGCCCACGCTGCATGGAGGCTGGGTCACTGGCTGCACGTGTGCACGTGTGGGATATCGACCGGGCGGTGCCCCCCAGGCCTATTTCAAAAATAGATTTCTCATTGAATCCACCATGGTTTGGAGTGCAAATAGTCAAAATGGATCATGTACACTTTATAGATCATACACCTCAAATTTCACAAATTTAGGAGCTTATTTGCTAATTTAAATGATGAAGGAAATATGGTAAACGATAGCAGGAACTCCCAGTTGGAGAACCGATCCTGGCCAGTCACGCCACGGTTCGTGAGTCACGCCACGTGTGTGGCGCGACTAGATCTGTCATGTCAGCTATGACTTTTTCAAATGCCACTGTGTACACTAGTCGCGCCACGTCATGTGGCGTGACTCAACTATTAGTCGCGCCATGGAGCTTGGCGCGACCAAAAGGGCTAGTTCTTGCAATTATAGTTTGGGTGAGTTATTTTTAAAATTTTACTTTAAAAGGGGTTAAAAAATTAAAAAAAAATCCTCCTCAGGCCCGAACAACCGGGCTGTCCGCCTCCGACCTGGATTCCGAATTTCCGACGCAACTCAGCCCCCCGCCTACAGCCTATAAATCCAGAGAACCCACGCTGAACCACCAACTGCGGAACTGCCCAACCGAATCCAAACCCTAGCCCGCCCGCACCCAAAGCTAAAACCCCAGCTCTCGCGTCGGGCGGCCATGGCTTCCGCGGCGGGCGCGGAACTGACGGCGCTGGGGCTGGAGCTCCGCAGCGGTAGCGGCGCGTGGGGCGCCGGCGGAGGACGGGCCGCGCCGGCGCCGGCGCCGGCGATGAGTGCGGCGGCGGAGGAGCACCCGGGGGTTGATCTCGACAGGCACCCGTCCGGCCTCGTCCCCACCCTCCAGTGAGTTCCCGCCGACGCGATCGGATTGCGGTGATGGGGTTTGTGGACGATGGGGGGTTAGTTGGGAATCAGACGGGGTTTATGGATGATCGCGCGCCGGTTCTTGGTTTTGATCTGTTATTACGATTTGCACCGCCATTGGGAGTCGGTTTGGCTCCAGGGGGTTGGCGTTTGCGTGGATTGGGAAACCGATTCAGGGCAGGGTTATGATCAGGATCCTTCTTGGGTTCCTTGATAATCGGAACCGATGGCGACTAAAAAACAATTTGCCACGTGTTTACAAAGAGCTTGAACTTAATCTTGCGTACATATCTGTAGTCAGGTACTCTGAATTGGCAATCTTGATCTTCCTGTTTGATCCTGATTCCTGAACATGACGTAGGAAAACTAAAATTGTGTTGAACCTGCACTAAAACGAACTACATACCAATGGTTATTGATCTTGTCTGGTCGTTTAATTGCTTCTTCTGCTTCTTTGCGATAGATCCCCCCCCCCCCCTGAATCTAGCTTGATTTGGTTTCGAATGGTTGATTGTTCATTGCTGCATCCTGCCCAATCTCGAATGGTGTTCTGACCATCCATCCTCTGGTTTGATGTCTCAGGAACATTGTCTCCACGGTCAATTTGGACTGCCCGTTGGATCTGCAACATCTAGCCAACAGCGCTCGTAATGCGGAATACAATCCAAAGGTATAAACTATAAAAATTTCTGCCGACGTTTTTCTTTCACCCTGGGCATTTTCTATGGAACTATATATAGCATTCTTATATCAACTGGAGTCTCACCGTAACCTTGATGCTGTTTCACAGCGTTTCGCTGCAGTTATCATGAGGATAAGGGATCCGAAGACAACGGCACTGGTATTTGCTTCAGGGAAGATGGTTTGCACCGGAGCAAAGAGCGAAGAGCATTCAAAGCTTGCTGCGAGGAAGGTGCGTAAGATCAGAGTTGTCATACTGTTTCTCCAGTCCATAAGCAGGGAGAAACTGCTGATGGATCCCAATCCCAATTTCTGCTTTTTTTTTTTGCTGAATTTGGCTATTGTAACTAATACGTGTACCTGATGTTTGATATTATTTTCTGTTGCAGTATGCGCGGATTGTCCAAAAGCTCGGCTTCCCAGCTCGGTTCAAGGTAATGACTTTTACCATTTTGATTCTCTGAGAGAGGAACATGTTTCCCAATCTCTCGCCTCGACTAAATGGGTTGTGTGGTGTGATATGCAGGATTTCAAGATCCAGAATATGGTTGCGTCATGTGACGTTAAATTCCCTATTCGTCTGGAGGGCCTTGCTTTGGCCAGCGGCGTGTTTGCCAATGTAAGGTCACAGCTGCGCAGTTAGCAGCATCTGCGCAATGTGAGCTTGTCGAACCTCATTCACCTGAAGCGTTTTACTAACCTGCTGCTCTCCGTGATGCTTGACAGTATGAGCCGGAGATCTTCCCTGGGCTGATCTACCGCATGGCGGACCCCAAGATCGTGATCCTCGTCTTTGTCTCTGGGAAGGTCGTCCTCACCGGAGCCAAGGTCCGGGAACAGATATACACTGCCTTTGAGAACATATACCCGATGCTCGATCAGTTCAGGAAACGGCAGCAGTACAGGTAAGACTGGTACGGTACTGCCCTGTATTTGCTTATTGGCATTCCGGTCAGCTCTTTTTCTTTCTTCTGAATAATCTGACACGAATTCTTGCTGTACCAAACAGATAGGTGCACCTGGCAAATGGCGCGCACGCCTCCGTTGGGTATACGCTTCAGCACTGCACAAGTGTACATAACATTGCCACCGTGGCAGAACTCGTTAGCACGGGCCGCTGGCGCCCGCTTTCTCTTTTTTTTCACTTGTTTTTCTGTTCTGATGAGGACGATGATATGACTATAAGAGGGTAGTTTGATACGAGAAAGAGCATGTAAAGCATTACGGCCCTAGAATAGATCGTGTAAACGGTGTGATATATCCTAGCAATCTTTGGATAACACCATGGTCAAGCTTGCATTCTGTTGGATAACACCTTGATCGATCATGCTTGCGAAGAATGCATCTTGAATCATGTTACTGTGCTGTTTGTTTGGTAGGAGTGCGTTCTGAAGAGCTGCTCCCTAATAATTTGTAAGACTCTTTGTTCAATACTTAAAGTTTTTATGAGCCGTCCATCGGTCCAGATCGGATGGTTGTAAAATAGGAGGAATCTATTACAAGGAACCAATCTTGTGGACCGGAAATTAATTGTGGACCGGAACCACCGGTTCCTCCTTGTTCCGCCTGGTTCCGATCAACCGTAACATTCCTCAATTTGTAAAGTTCACTCGATACTTGCAAGTAGAATTTCAGATGTGCTTTTTGTAGAAAACGAATTTAAGATGTGTATGTTTGTGGGCAAATGTTATGTGTCACCTCAACGACAGATTTGCCTCGGCCCGCGCGGGTGGGAGGGAGCCCGCGGGCTTTTTTTCTATTTTTCTATTTTCTTTGTTTCTTTTTTATTTATTATTTGTTTTTCTTTATTTTCTTAATTATTTTTATTGTTTATTTTTTATTTCTTGTTTCTTTTATTTATTTATTTCTATTTTTTATTTTTTTCTGTTTTATTTTTATTTTTTTCTTGTTGTTTTTATTTTTTTTATTTTTTTTAAAATATTACTTTTTCTGTTTCATTTTTCTTTCTTTATATTCTAGTTCTTTTATTTTTAATTTCACTTTTATTTCTCTTTCCTTTTTATTTATTTATTTTTTACTTTCTACTTTATTTTTTATATTTCCATTTTCCATTTTTATTTTTTTATTCTTTATTTTCGTTTCATTTTTCTTTCTTTCTTTTTATTCTTCTATCTATTTATTCCATTTCTTTTATTTTTCTCATTTCTCTTTTCTTTTTCATTTATTTATTTTTACTTTCTACTTTATTTTTTTCTATTTCCATTTTTATATTCTTTCCTTTTTAATATTTTCCCTATTAATATTTTTTATTATTCGAGATGAGATGTAAATTTGTTCTAGCTAGAATAATAAATTGTGTTGGCTATAAGTATCTTGTTCAGTCTATAATAACAACTTGTTTTGACCTTGTTCTGATTTGTTCTGACACTACATTTGTTTTTGTTCGAGACGACACACAAAATTGTTCCTACTATAATATGATTTTGGTCTAACAGTTGTTCTCATTTGTTCTGACACTTTTTTTTGGTTCGAGATGACATACATACTTGTTCTAGCTATAATAATAAGTTGTTCTAACTATAGTAGTATCTTGTTCTATCTATAATAATAACATATGTCTGACCCTTGTTCTGATTTGTTCTAACACCACATTTGTTGTTCAGGATGACATATAAACTTGTTCTGTAAAGTTGTTTGTTTGTTCTGGTACTTTATTCGTTTTGTTCTAGCGATAACAGAGTATATAACCGTAATTAAAAAATATAAATAAATAAATTTTGTTAAAATATAGTCAAGTGTGATCTTGTTTCGAAGTTTTTATTGTCAGAAATCCAATGGTGTGATCGGAATTTAATTTTGACGTTTGGTTTGTGATTTATAGATTTTTTAGTTCAATCAATGATTGCATGTGGCTGATGTCATCAATTTTGTTTTCTTCAGCATGCACTCCAACCTCCGCGTCCACCTTCCTTGAGCGACACGGTGTGTTTTCGTCGACGAAGCGACGTATAAGAGCTCCGTGTTTGTGTACCGATACCAACTATACAAAAACATACGAATTTGATTCTGAGAGGAAACTGTATTGGACCAGCATTCCAGCCAGCCCAGTATACTACAGAGTTGGGCCATTCAGACGGCCTGCTATGACACACACCAAACCGTGCGTGTGCTGCACATCCTGCCTATGCCGGCTGCCGCTGTGCCATCATCTCCACCCCGCTGCCGGCGCGCACGCAGGCGGGCACGCCGGGAGTCGAGCTCCAAGCCTCCAACCCCTCGCTCGCCCACCCCTTCCGCCGGTTCGATCCGGGAGGGCCCGGAAAGGAGGGCAGGAGATGGCTCCATCCTCCGCATTGGCGGCCGCCGCCGTCGCGTACTCGACCCACTCCCTGGTGCGTTCCATTCCAGCCCCTCCGGTCCTCCACAGCTTTCAGTCTCGGAGCTCGCGCGGCGGGTCTGGCGCTGAGCGGGTTGGGTGGGTGAACCTGGCATTCTCCTATGATTGCGCGGCGCTGATCCTGTAATCGCGGTCGTGACATTCGTATCCGGCTGCGATTATCGCCCATCTCTGTCATCATCATGCGGTTCGCCCTTTGCTGTGCTGATTGATGGATGGATGGCTTCGGCTTAGCTTTGTTGTGGGCTCCCTGGTGGCTTGTGCCCGTAATAACAACTGCTTTGCGCGCCTGAGCGGCCCTGCATTTTTTTACAACAGGTATGGACGCTAGTTTTCCATGGACTGCAACCTGACTGTTGGTCGATTGTTAGTAACAAAAATAGTCCTAAACAAATTTGTTAGTCAAACACAGTTGGTGTGAACACATGCTGCAGCAAACAACACTTTCTGTTTGTTTAGCTCGATACTTCAGATCACCTGCTAACCATAATGTGACATGGAAACTTATCTCAACTTCGGTCGGAGCCATACTTAGTGACTTAGTGTTAGTGGTGGTGTTTATTTGCTTGTCACATGGATCGGAGGCTAATCACTAGTTAACATTTTCTTGTCTGTCACATTGGCAATGATACGCTAGCTGATATCGGTTCATTGTGCTCTGAGGTCTGTGCATCTATATTCAACAGTTTGTAGAAATGCACAATATCTGTCATCAATAATTGGAATTGTTCTATTGTACAGGGTTGTAATTTTTGTTCCGGTGATGACACTGCTTTCCTGAATGCTTCCTCTACATTATTTGTTTCTTTTATGACTGTAGCGATTGTTTTGTTACTGACATATGCACGAGAGTTCAAGACAATAACAGGTTTTTGATAAATATGCAGTGGACTCCGAATGAGTTTTGATAAATGTACTGAGTGTCATAGTTTTGTTAGAACTATCAATTTCAGCAGTTACAAGCAATTAACATGGTAGAGCATCGTCTGACCCAAATATCATGGTATCAATTTGACACTCATCTTCTCTAGTAGTTATGTAATCTTTGTATGTACACCATGCAGGTATACCATGGAAAGCATATACCGTCCAATATTTGGTGGTCAACCTGGAAGGATTCTTCAGAAAAGCATTGTGGAAAACTAATCAAACCAAGGTAGTATTTCAATCTATTTTTAGTGTGGACCCAATTGTATAGATGGTGAATTACTCAAGTATACATAGTGTTAGATTGCTGTTCCAGACCTTCCTAATTGAACAAGCAGTTGGGTTTGAGTAAATTAGTTACCTATTCTGTTGTTTTTTATTATCTGGCATTTGAGTTCATGTCTTGTTCTGGTGTTTTGCAGCTTCCGCTTAGTACTCCCTTTCCTGGAAATCATTTCTGGTTAACTCAATTAAAGATTTTCCATAAAAAGGAAAAAGGACCTCTAACTTATCAGAAGTAAGTAACAATCATAAAGGGGTATGATCTTATACAGTTAATGTAGCGTTATGCAATTTTTTCAATGCTTTATGTAGTTTTCCAAGTCAGCGATAATACAAGTATGAATTATACTTAGCAGCTCCAACATTAAGAACTCTTTCTAGGATGGTGATTGATGACATCGATGTGAGTGGATTATTATTCTATTCTTGAACAATCCTTCTGTCATCACACCCAGCTTGCACCATATCACGTCCAACATTATTTAGGTCGGTAGTCAAATTGTTATAGGACATGTAAGGTTTGTTTCCTTCTTTTGTAAAGAAGCTTATGTAGTCATTGGTACATAATGCAAGTTATGGCGGGTGAAGCAATGATAATTTATTTGAAGGATATATTCTTTTGACTATGATTGAAAGGGTGGGCTGTATTGTTTGACATGACATGTATAACATAGGATAAGGAGGATGACTGTGTGAAACTCAAGTATAATAGTATCTGGTCTTTGATTCTTATCCAGCAAGTGGAGTGACTGACCCTGTGCTTATTTCTGATCCATTCAAGACATAGCCTGGATATCCCTACTAATTCCATTAGAATCGATTGCGCATTCACCTAATATAGTGGTGCTCACTGCTTCCAGTGTTCAGCTTCAGATTTCAGAATGCCAAGCATCTGGTACAAAAATCAGGAACACCCAATCTGTATGGAGTCAATGCAGATAATAATATTTATCAGATGCAATTATATTCTCTAAGACATGATGGCATATTTACAACAAGTCATTTATATTCATCTGTTCCAATAAATCGCCTATACTTCAGTGGCTTCATTCCAAATGTTTATTTCAGGTGCAAAATATTAAGACTGGCATCTGCTGTTTGAGGAAGTAGGATCATATCAGAACTCCGCTATATCAATCTATGAGGTCCAACTTGGTGAGAATCTTCCTGCTCTGGGCTATGCGGTGATGATCAAAAAGTTTCCATTAATAGATATATATGAGACCTATAATTCTTATCTAGCTTCTTGTTTAAATTATCACCATCAAAGTTGTGCAACTGTAAGTATGGCTTGTGAAAGTGATGCCTCAAAGGCCAACCCACTCGTATGGCTGGAAAGTTATTAGAATTTCTATGCTCATATGTTCCTGTCGATGAACAGTTTGTTGCTATATTTCTAGGACATCAAGATTCTTTATCGCAGTTCCTACTGTGGTGTTCAATTCCATTTTGAGCTCTATGGCCAATCTTGGAAGTAGCTAATTAGTCACCTGGCCCGCTAATCAAAATAATGTTTCAATATCTTACTGGGTGATAAAATGACACCCATGACTGGCCTGACAATGAAAGATGGTGTAGATAGGCATCAAAGTAAATGATAAAACTTGTTGCTTTCTAAAGAACTGGGACAACATCAATATGGAATATTTATCTCCAGCATCAGCCCTGAACTTACTGAACTCAAGTCCTACACGTGGTACAGGATGCTGATTAAATATTCCCTAATTTTGCAATTATTTGGTATTTTTTGGTACATACGATTTGGTTTGGATCTTTTTTATCCTGTAGCTGAGATCCTGTTCATTACAAGGCTAGTTAGTGCAAGCAATAATTCATTGAAGCCACAAATGTCTTTCATTGTTGTAAAGATATTGCCGCACCATACCACACTTAAAATAAAGCACTGTTTGAATACAGAAGTACAGGGTACAAAGGGACGGAGGAAGGAAGGTGGTGATAATTGTTCTGTATGGGAAGGGGGGTCCCATGGCAATGTTAACTATAGGGGAGGGGGTGGAATGGTTGGTTACAGGTCCATGTGCAACGGGAGGGGTACAAGTGGGGAACAGGGGTTGCACGGGATAACATGGGAGCCATGTCTCTCCAAGTTGCCTAGCGTGTATTTGTGTATAGCTTTCACTATTGGCTGGACTCCTCTGGCAAGGGAATAACGACCACCAACTCATAATTCTGCCACTTCAACTTCACATCTCCACCCTTTTCCTGCCTCTGTTAGCAACCAAAAGAAATGGAAGCTTTGATATTTCCTCTTTTTTTTTTCATTTTACTTCGGCAGATCCTATTCCGATTAGAGGTCGTCCTCGTGGTGAACGTGGAAGAGAATTCATTCTCCGAGATCTGATACTGTATTGAGTTAATTCTGCCACTTCAACTTTACATCTCCTACCCTTTTCCTGCCTCTGTAAGCAACCAAAAGAAATGGAAGCTTTACTATTTCCTCTTTTTTCCATTTTACTTTCACAGATCCTAGTCCTCATGGTGAACGCGGAAGAGAATTCATTCTCCAAGATCTGATAGTCTATTGAGTTTGGATTTTTTTTATAAAGGGAATCAAAATTATTCCTCGAAAGCTACCTGGTAGTCAGCTTTGAGTTTCAGGGATTTGGCCAACTTGTCGTTCTATTATTATTCTCTACTGAACATAGATGGAGTTTCAGAGGAAACCTTTCGTGCTATGGCAGTGGAGACAGATTGTGCATGTTGCCGGCGACTTTTACTCATTGCTTAAAGTTCCTGCACTTATCTAACAGAATGGATATCGGGATGACAGACAACCAGAGCAGTGCACCAGAAATATTCACCTCTGCCAGTAACTAAGCATTTTCAGGTGAACTGGACTTCTGAGTTCTGACTGGCACTATGACGTTTTGGTCGTTTTGTGCTGCTCTGTAAGGGCAATCTCACTCAAGTGTGTGCTTTAGGTGGTGATACCTTTTGTGAAACTCTGGAATCTTTTCAGTAAAACTATGATAACATAGAACGATGACACTTTAACCCAACCAGAAGGAAGCTCGCAGCTCTGATGGCCACATGGGCATGACACCCTTATTGGTTATGGCTAAAATTCACTGATTTTGAAAGTTCAGAGTTGTCAAAGGGAGCAACCACTTGGAGATCAAAGTCTATCTGTAAGTTTGGTGAATTGTTTTGGTCCAGCTCAGATACATCAGTGTCTGGTTAGTTCCCAGGCCAATGGTCAGCTCTGCAATTTGCAGACCGTCGCCTAGTGGCACCAGTCTGGCACCTTTCCAAGTAGCGTTGGGCGAGGTACATCAACATTTGTATGCAAGATTGCTATCATTGTGCTGCATCCACTGTCACCCTGGTTAGTGGCGCAGATATTGGAGTATAAGCATCCAGTACACACATAAGCTTATGGCATCAGGAGACTTGTATCGTCGAGCACGCGCATATAACTCCGCACAGGCGCAACCAAATTGGCCGGCGCTCCTTGATTGTGGCCGTTGAAGCATTGTTATCAACAGTTGGTCCTAGCTTCACTTGTTGGGTAGGTGCTGGTTCAAAAGGTTAATGGAGCGCACCATATAGCTAGCTTTGTACAGCCGCACAAGGCCAGGGATTATGGAGGGCCCAACAGTTGGCAAAGGTTAACATGTCGAGCCAATGACAGCTCCCGTCTTGCACAAGAACAATATTGGAGGTTTGCTACAACAGAAATGGTCCTCCCAGCAGACACACAGCCTAAAGCCAGTGCGGTACAGTCTTTTTCTCCCAAGAAAGAAAGAAGCTTCCTTTTCCTCTAATAGTTGCAGGCTTGCAGCCTAATCCTCGGTTAACCCCGCACCCAGCTAAGAGGGCCGGGTTGAAAGAAGGACAGGGAGGGAGGGAATCCGGGCTCTGATTTGCTGGGAAGCTGTTCAGTTCCTTCATGCGCAAGCTCTAATTATTCGGCGAGCTTAGGAGTCACGTCTAGGCATGTGATTCTGATATCGGAGGAGGTACGCCGAGGCTTGTGGCTAACCCCTGGAGCGTGGTCCATGGCGACGCAAGCTATATGTGCTAGATTTGCCATTTCATCTTGCAATCATGGATGGTTCTGCTTGATTAGTTACTTGCAAGCCTGAAAGAGGACAAAGCACGAAGGTGGGGAGAGAGAGGAGAGGGGGGAAAAGAGATGCTTAGATGGTGTCCAGCAACACGGGACCATGCGTGTTTCGCTGGACCATCATGGATAACCTTCACTTCACCACGGCTCGCCGGCACGCTGCAGTAGGTGCTTCGCTGGTGGACCATATGGTTGCTATTCCCTCCGGGGCGGGCGGGTCCGGTGCTTAAAAATGCGTCGTTTTCTGACGTGGCATGGTGCTATGTGGAAGAGGCGAAGTTCCTACCGATTTCTGTTAGAATCTGCGGTTAAACGAACTAAAGGTATACAATTTTGCTGGAGAGACAAAAAAAAAATTGTGGTAGTGTTGCTTTCGGTGGGTCAATGTAAATATACATGTCTGCTTACTGCTAGCCAAATTTAGAAAAATCTACTTTTAACATGTTTATTACTTACGGTGTTCATCATATAGATACCATCCCTCCCTCTTGATTCTTAAAGTTTCCTTATGTGGTACAGCTGAAAACTCTTCAGACAGAGATGACCAGAGCAGAGGGATAAACTAGGTATCAATCACCTTTTGGCAGTTAATTATCTTGCTACAGGACTGTGTAGTTAACTAATTACGGGTTCCCGGTGCATTCTGATGCAGCCTCATCGATCAGCAGCATGCTGCTGCTTTGTGTGACGCTGACACCACGACACGCATAGCTTCGGACGGGACCTTTTTTTTATCTCTCCTTTTTCTACCCCAGCCCAGGCTCCCTTTATCTTGCTTCAGCTCCATTCAGCTTTCAGCCGTGCTGTGCGAAAGCCGCATGGAATCGCCGCAACTTTCCCCCGGGGGGGTCTTAAACATGTTCATAATATATATATGGCGTGTGTCAGTGCAGCTAGCGTTAAGAGTTAATATATATGTATATATATATAAATATAACAACCAGATCAGAAGAAAACTGGCACATCATGGTGTCGCTGTCAGGGCGGCGTAACGCAAGCCATTTAAGAAACTCAGGCTTGCACACTTGTACCGCCTCAGCCTTTGATCTATCTGATCTTATCATCTGCGTTTGCGTCGCGACCCAATCATTTTAACATCCGCCTTTTCTTGCACTAGGGACGATGCTCTTTTTTGCCTCTTTACCGGTTTGTCACCCTAGGACGCATGATGCGCCCTTGATGCCTCCACCCATATTCATACCCTACCCGGCCTCTTTTCCGGTGGTTTAATATGGCGCCGACATGCGTGCATGTGTGTCATGTGTGGTTAGATTATAGTTTTTGCTTTGCTTTATACTAGCACATAAGCAAACTGTGAAAGATACTGCATGTATACACTACTGTGCGTATGTTGATCCAACGTAGTGTACACATATATTAGGCAATTAGTGGAATAATGGATATTTGAGAAAGAAGTACTCCCCTCTTTTGTTAGATATATGTCATCTGTGACGTTGTTTAAGATTGAACTAATTAGCTTGTCTTAAACATCATAACCCGCAACTACAAAATTGGACAAGAAGGGCCTTGCAACTGTCAAAACCAGCCAAATTTGGCCCTTTTGGGTGGTTTTGATGGTGGCTTTCCGTTTTTTAAAATTTAAAAAGTTTTTATTTAGTCAAAAAAATCATGATCAATTTATTTCAAATCCAAAAGCAAGTGAAGCAGGTACCAAAAGTTTTCTAAAAATGTAGGCTATTTGTTGGTGCTCTTTCTAGAGTTGTTTCATCATATTTGTTACTATTCCTAGTGTTTTATTCCTCGTAATAAAACATAAGAACATGAACACCTAAGATTCAAATAATGCCAACTATAACACCAATAGATATGTTACTTTTTAGAATATTTTTTTACACCGATTTGATACTTTTTAACTTGAAATGAATTAGTTATGAATTAAATCTATTTATAGAGAATATTTGGAAAATGCAAAAGCACTTTTGAAACCACACAAAGGACCAAATTTACCCTATTTTGACAGTTTTTTTTGACCCTATGTTGAAGGGTAGAAATTGGAGTTTTTTCCTTTAGTTCACACCATCTTTGTTGACATTACACAACACCAAGGGGGAGGGTTGGCCAACTCTGTTTGGCTAGGTGGAAACAAGAGATTCTCTTTTGCCATATATATAGTACTCGTTTCCATTTTGTGTTCATTCTGAACAGAAAAAAAAGATTGCCTAGGTAGGAGTATATTAATTCCAATTGGTTGAACATTTTAGCTACTATTTTGTCAGTTAACTAGATGTGTACAGTATACTTTGCTGTCGTTTGCATTGCCAGCCAGACGATCAATTGGACTTTTGAAGAAATGCTAGTTTTAGCCTACGGATAACAAACATACGCAATGATGTGGGTGTCGTAATCTGCTAATTAGCTGTGTGAGGCATTAAACTAAGCGGGGTCACTTATTGATGGTGGTGGTATGACTGCTGCTGACATCAATATAATAGATTAGCTGATTGATCGATGACTCTAATTAAACAGCATCACCTACCATAGAAACCGGCACCATTCAAATGCAAAAGGAAATAGTATATATAATGTCATTGCTCTGCGAGTTTGCTATTTTGAGCTACCACTATTTTCTCTTCTTTTCATGAGGAGGCCATTGCTTGGATCGGTGTTAGATCGAGATCCAGCAAATTTTTACATGCTAGCTTGAGCTAGTGTAGCTTGTCACGTGATCGATCGGGATCAAGCGATAGATCGATGATCCCGGATCGACCCATGCATGCAAAACACACACGTACACTGTGGTAGTAATTGGTAAATCTACAGCGTCGTCGGCTTGGGCAGGTCCAACAAGAATTTGGTATGTTGCCACCTGCTAGTCACGTCGATCGTGCAAAATGTTTGTGGGTAGAAGGACAGCACAGCTCAAAGTCTCGAGCCTCGGCATGCGTGAGCGCGGGCAATCGTACTCCCCCGCTACCATACGCCCCTGCTCCTCCCCCTCTGTACCGGAATCAGGAGAGAGTACCCTCTGGTACGGCTCTGATGCTTGCAGCTGCAGAGTGGATAGGTAACTGCTTGCATTGCTTGTGCAGATATTTGTCTCTCTGTTTTTTTTTTTTTTTTTGCAACTGTGATTTGCAGAAACTCCTCCAAAGTATGGCAGCTGTCAAAATGTTGACATTTTTCGACAAAAATATTTTCCAAAAAAGGAATTTTGTTGGAACATCAGAAGTCCTAAATCACAGATCCTTTTGGTTTTTCTAAATTCATAGATGTTTGTATACATTTATAATATATTTAGATGCATACACACATCTTCAAATATAGAAAAATAAAAACAACATCTTCAAATATAGAAAAATAAAAACAACGAATTACAGAGTACTTTATAATTTGAATTACTTGTCGTTTTGACTTTTCTACATATGTATTCTTTATAGATCTAAACATAAATATATATGTTGGCACCTCTCTAAGGGCCAACAAGCATGCAAAGGCAGCTGTTGCAGCGCCTTTGCGTCAACACCAGTTAGACCGGTCGCTGGTGAGATTCCGGCGGTAGACCTTCGAACGTCTCCTGGGCAGGATCCCGTCAGCGAGACGCACGTAGGGTTGCTCTAGGGTTGGCAAGGCCACCTAGAACGTCTTCAGGCGTCGTGGATACGAAGGAAGAACAACACATGAGATTGAAAAAGCTAGGGTTTGGAGATAAATGTAAATACAAGACAAATAAAGGTAAATATGTTTGATCGATTGGATGATACTCAATCGGTCGCAACCCTTCATATTTAACAATCGGTCGCTTGGAGCGACCGATCGGACCGAGCCCCGCGCGCGGGAGCGCTTGCTCCCACGTGCTTCTTTCTTCTTTTTTTCTTTATTCTTTTTCAATCAACAATTTTTTCCTATATAATTTATGTGTATAACTTGCCGTTGCATAAAAAATTATGTGCACAACTTGTCGTTAGAGAAAAAATTATACACACAAGTTATACTTCAAACAGTTGTGCATACAAGTTGTACGTATAAGCTTTGCGCATATCAAACTCATACTCAAAAATTTTCTGCCAAAATTTTATATCTCGAAGTTATGCATCAAAGTTGTGTATATAAGTTACGATTTTTCAAAAATGAAAACTTGTCAGAAGAAAAACAAAATGAATGTTTGGAAGTGGGAGTGGACCGGTCGCTAGCAACCATCCTAGCGACCGGTCGCTAGTTAGTCGGTCTCGGACTTGCCCTGCAAGGAACTCCTTCTACAAGTCTAAACCTATCAGGACTCCTTGATCTAATTCGGACGCGGGGGCACCGGTCTGACCGGTGTGGCTTGCCGGACCGGCTACCGTGGCCAGGACCGGTCAGACCGCCATAGGGCACCGGTCAGACCGGTCTTGTCATGTCTGGTCGGCTATATGCCAATTTTGAGTGTCAACAATATATCTATAAGTGTCTAATAAACGTTATGTATTAAAAATCACAATGACAAATCACTACTACCTTGTCACAACTCACAAGGAGGAATCCGCGTGTAGCGGCGGCGGTGTTCGCCTAGCGGGGGCAACTACCGCGGGGGGTCCCGGCCGGGAGTAACAGCGCCTCGTGAACCGTGGAGTCACCGCACATGCTGCCGCGCAGTGAATTCGTACGCGCGCCGCCGTGCTTTCTTTTTTACCGCACCCCTGCAGTCTTTTACTGCTGCTGGCACCCCCCTCGCCTCTCTGCTCTGCGTACCTGGATCTGGATGCCCTCTCTCATCGCCGTGAGGGGAGAATCTTCTGCGGCTAGCCCGGCCCTTCTGCATGAGAGGTTGGCAGCTAGGTTGCCATGGCCATGCACAAGCACAAGCACAACGCCCTCATCAGTGATAGTGTGTGTGCGCCTGCCACAGATGGAATCAATGGAGACGAGGAAAAAGGGGAAATTTTTACCGGACTGGGAATGTCCCTCGATCGATCGGCTCTAGCGTGGCTTGTGTGTGTGTTGTTGTTGTTGTTGGCACGCATGCCGTATTGGCATTCTGCAGGCTCTCGATCGATCGATCGGCTACCTTTTCTAATCATTTGAAAAGCTGCCGTGCGGCGATCGAGTGCGTGAGTGGCGCACGGCTGCTGTGTTAACTTGTGCGCGGGAGCTACTAGGCTAGCCTCTATGACTCCTTCTAGCTAAGCTATAGGAGTGTAGTACACCCTCTCATATATAGCTCTCATGAGCTAGCGTCGTCGTGTGTAAAATTTGTACTACTGCATTTTACACATCTTTTCCCCTTGATGTCTTTGCAAATAAAAACACCGGTACGTGACAGCAACTGGGCCTCTAATGATCATTGGACTGGGATTTTTACCACCATGACAAGCTATATATACCTACTAGGTGAAAAGTGAATAGAGGTGGTAAAAAAAGGGGAAAAGAAGAAGAAGAAGGAATGGGTGAAAGAGGAGGGGCAAAACGGGAAGCAGTGCTGCATGTAATGTGGGCTCCCTGTGGACATGTCTGATCCCTACCACCCCCGTCGTCCCCTTCTCTCTCTTGCTCTTTTTTTTCACTACCCGCCCTCTCTCTACACCCTTGTACTACCTTTCTCACCTCCCCATGTGCATCATTCAGCTAGCCTGCGGCAACAAGAAAGTGGTAGAGCCATGCCACCCCTTCTCATGCTAATTGCCCGAGGAGAGAGAGGGAAAACACCCTTCATTCCACAGAGGAGAGGGAGAGAGGTTTGGTTTGCATGTAGAGTGCAGGGTGCACTGTAGCAACAAGAAGGCGCAGCATGGCGGCCAGTGTACGTACGTGTTCTAGCTAGAGGCATGCAGCAGCAGGCATCTCATCTCATCTCATCTCATCATCCAGCTGATGGGAGAAGAAAGCAACAAGCCGAGACGAGTGATGTGAGTGTGACGACGACGACGACGACGCAGAGAGAGAGAGGGGGGGAGTAGCTATGGCCCGTAGCTACTAGTAGCGGCCCTGCAGCAGGTGGGGCAGAGGGCGCCGGCCGGGCCTGCGACGCGCGCGAGCCCGAGCGCTGCTGCGGGCGGCCGGCCACCACGCTCTGATCGGTGTGATCCCCCGTGGCCGCGCGTAGTTTTCAGCAAGAGGCCGGGGGGCGTCGATCCCACAGCGGGCGGGGGCGCCCCTTTTTAACTTTTTATGGCGGACACGCCACCCCACGCTCCAACCGTTTCTATACGGATCCCCAGCCACGCACGCAGCCACCCTGCCTGCCGCCTGACTGACCCATCACAACCAATTTTGTATGCTTGCCAAATGGATCAACATATTCATATGCTACGAGCCCAGACGCCCTGGCGCCGACTCCGAGGCATCTCGAGGCTTTATTTACAGGGCATAACATTTTCCCCCCTTCTTCTTCCTCATAGAGTATGTGGTAGGAGTATCTCATCGAGTACTAGCAACTATGAGCAAACCAAATCCACAAAGGGTTGGATGGATTTATTTAATTTATATGAAGAGTTTTCTACCTCTGCTCATGCAAAATTTCTGTTGCCCATTCCTGCATTGTTGAGCTATACATTAATTTTTCTTTTTTTACGTGAGAGGTGACAACGATTTTTCAGTCAGGTTATAGCAAAAATTCTGGATATGAATAATACTAGAATAGGATATGCTTATGTCCTTTCGAATGTGTTCTCTAGTTCTTTTTTTTTTTGAAATGTACATATCCACATATGATTGTGTTTTAAAACATGGCAAATGTGGTCATTTTTTTATGTTACCATACTTAAAAAGGATTGAACTTGTGTATACATATTGTATAAATAACATTTTTCTTCTTCTTCTCTTCCTCCTCAAAGAGCAGGAGCATCTCATCGAGTACTACTAGCTAATACTAGGAGAAAATCAAATCCACAAAGCGGTGAAAGGATTTTATTTAATTTGTATGAAGAGTTTTCTACCTCCGTTCATGTTTAGCAGGTGTCCAGTTTTTCTGTTGGCCATTCCTGCATTATTGACCTATAGATTTACTTTTTCATGTGAGAAGTGACAAAGATTTTCAGTGATGTTATAGCAAAAAATTTGGATACAAATACTAGACTAGGATATGCTTATGTCCTTGTCGAATGTGTTCTCTGGTTCGTAAGAGATGGTACATAGATCTAGATTTAATTGTGTTTTAAAACGTGGCAAATTAATGCGGTCGTCTTTTTTACGTTACCAGTAGTATCGCCTTTCAAGCATTTTGCATGAATATCAAATTAAAGGAAAGAAATAAAGTCCCTTCAAGATTTGTCTTCAATTTTTTTTCTACAAGAATGAACAAAGTTCTACATTCTAAAATGTGGTCCTTTGTTTCATTAAAATAAAAAATATGTGACTAGTCTTAATTATAAATAATATAAGTCATCCATCTCCTAACCATATTTTAAATTTTTGGTATTATACTTTCAATTTGTAGCTAACTATATTTTCTAAATAATAAGGGTATTCCTTCTCCTAAGCATATGGGATGCAATAGTTTTACAAGATTTTTGATTGAATGTCGTGGGGAACTACTAAAATCCAATAAAAGTGAAAAGTAGTTGTGAAGGGGGCTCATCCTTTATTTCAATAATGAAAAATTATAACTATGCTACTTATATTTTCTAAATAATATGAACTATTTTCCATGGTTTATATTAGCCTTGAGATGAGGTATGCATAATTTTGGATTTTATCCTATAGTTTAAGAAAATCATGACTTCGTCTCCCTCATGGTATATTTAATCTCGGCATGCATGTGAGGGTGATCTCTCAAAGGGTGTACTAATCTTGGCATGTTAGTATTAATATATAACAGGAGATACCTTATTGGATCTCAACACAATGTTACAATGAATGGCACATTGGATCCTAGAGTATAATCAGAATGAACATTTTTTAAAAAAAAACAAAGTTGACATATAAAATCAGACTTGAAAGCATTTAGGGTACGGTAATAACAAGAATTTAACATATAATATGTCTCAAGTATACACTGTAAAGGTTCAGTAACAGCAGTTTGGGAAAGAAAGAAAAAACTTAGGTAAATCATAATGGACAGTTTACTTGGTTGGAAAAATATAAAAGAAATGTTGAAATGAAAAGGAAAATTAGGAAGGATAACGAAAAAACTCCCGCGTGCATGCACCAGCTCTTCTTCTTCATGCCCATGACGAGCAAGTCATTTCCATACTTTTTTCACTGCTCCCTTGCAACAAATCTACCCCACTGTATGTAGAGAGTAGTAGTAGTCGCATTCACAAAATTTACCCAGCAGTAACTAACAGTGCGTACACGCACTGCGTCATCTGGCCCCTTTCTTTTTGCCACCTTGTCTGCTTGTTCTCTTTAACCGCGCGATCGAGCTCTTATTACCGCCCTTCACGTGCCGTTTTAACCGCACCATTTTCAACCTCTCCCTGAACACCCCAATGCTAGCTTGAGGGTTCTTATTAATTACCACAACAAATCAATAAATAACCACGTCTCACCACCAATTTTTTTTTACTGTAACACCTAGCATAGGCGACCACTGTAATTAACACAGCAACGAATCAAGAAATAGGAGGATATGGTGGGGCAGCTAGCTAGCAGCGACGCCGACGACATGGATCGAGGTGTTGCTGCGTGCATGCATGAGGAATGGAGAACTGCCGGAGCTTGGAGGAGGAGGGGGAGAGCTGTTGAGGCTTTTAGGTTTTGAGGTGTAGAGATATAGACGAGCATGGAGACAGGTAGGTAGATACAAAAGGTACATGAGGGGAAATGGAAGCATGGATCGGACTCGAGAGAGGAGATGAGAATCACCGGGGCTGAATGTTTGGATGGCCGGCCGGATCGATCACTGGACCATGCCCAGGAAAGATCCGGCTGTTGTTGTCGTCGCGGCCGTGCTGGGAGCAGTGGTGCCGGGCGGATTACCGGCGCCGGCGCCGCCGGCGTTCGGCCTGACGACGTTCTGGTGCTGCTGCGGCGGCGGCTGGTGGTGGTGGTGCTGCTGGAACTGGATCTGGTACTGCATTTTGTTGCCGTCGACGTCGTCTTCGTCGTCGTCTTCGTCGTCGTAGTCGTCCTCATCCTCGTCCATGTTGTCGCTGTCCGCGCCGTCGATTCTGGTGTTGTAGCCGCTGACCACCGCCTGCGGCTGCGGCTGCGGCCTCTGCTTCATCATCTCCTTCATGATGTCCTCTGGCTTTAAATGTGCAGCGTTATGCAATCAGCATTGGATCACCAAAAACGAACAGCAGGTACCACATGTACGGTGCAGTTTGGCTATGGCCACACCAACAACGCACATGCAAATGTGTGAGTGGCTAGCTGGCTCTTACCTTCTTCGCCGCCGAGGCCGAGCCGCCGCCGCCGGAGAATCTGCTGGCCGTGACGGCGCCGTTGCTCGCCTGCGCTTGCATGCCCCCGGAACCCCCTCCGCTGGCGCGGTGCTCCGACGCGCCGCCGCCGTTGCCGCTGCCGCTGCCGTTGCCGTTGCCAGCAGCGGCGTTGCTGCCGCCGCCGTTCTTGGCCGCGTGCTGTGACGACTGGGAAGGCAGTACCGGTGGCGGCGGATTCTGTGAGATGGGCGCCGCGGCCGTCACCGTGACCGTCTCCGGAGCCTGTGCCGACGACGGTGCGCTGCTGGCGTGCACGGCGGCGGGTCCGGCGCCGGAGGAACTGAGCGCCGCCTTGTTGCGGTAGAGGGCGTCGAGCTGGTGGAAGTAGGGGCACGTTTTGGAGTCCTCGGGCCGCTTCTTGTTGCTCTCCTTCACCTTCTTGAAGTACTTGTTGATGTTCTCCCACTTCTCCTTGCACCGCTTCGCGTTGCGATTGTAGCCCAGCCGCCGCATGCCGGAGGAGATCTCCTCCCAGAGGGGCCCCTTGGGCCCGGCCTCCTGGTACCGCGTGTCCAGGTTGCTCCGGAGCTGGATCAGCGCGTGCACCTCCGCCTTGGGCCACCGGGAGGACGTCGCGCCGCCGCCGGACCCGTCGTACCCTGGGGTGTCGGCGTGCGCCGCCGTATCGGCCGGCGTCATGACAATGTCTGTGCTTTGCTGCTGCGGCGGTGCTGACGCTTGTGGCGTCGCCGGCATGGGCGACCTCTGCGCCGGCGGCGGTGGCGGCGGCGGCGGCGAGGGCTGTGGTTGTTGCGCGGGTGGAGGCTGCGAGGTTGGTGGCTGCGCCGGCGCCGGCGTGGATGCTGGCGAAGCGGAGGCGATGGGCGTGGGGTGCGGCTGGGGCGGCGGCGGCCTCGGATGCGACGGCGGCGGCATGGCGTTGATGGTGGGCGCGGCGATGGACGGCATCGGGATGGTCTGGCCGGTGATCTTCTGGATGAAGGAGAGCACGGCGGCGTCGCGGGAGGCAGCCATGGCCCGCTCCTGCGCGAGGATCTCCTGCTCGCGCGCGAGCCGCGTCATCTCCTGCCGCCGCCACGCCTCCTCGCGGATCATGCGGTCCTGCTCGCGCTTCTCGATGGCCTCCAAGAACCGCTGCTGCATCGCCTCCTGCCGCTCCATCACCTGCTTCATCAGGCCCTCGAAGAACCGCATCATCTTCCCGCTGCCGCTTCCGCTGCCACTCCCGGCGGCGGCGGCGCCGCCCTCCGACACCCGCTTCCTCTTGCCCCGCTCGTCCGCGCCGCCGCCCAGCTCCTGGGTGCCCTCGTCATCCGAGTCCTCCTCGTCGGAGTAATCCTCCGTGTTGGACGTCGAGAAGCTCATCTGGTTGCCCAGCGCCATCGGCATCCCCGAGCCGGCGGTGGCAGGCGGCGGCTCGGCAGGCACGCGCACGGCCGAAGCAGGCCCCGCCGCGCCGGACGGCGACACCCCGACGGAGGTCGCCGGGGGCACGAACGACGCCGCCCCGCCGGTGCCGTGCAGCGCCTCCAGCTGCGTGAAGAAGCGGTACGTCTTGCCGTCGTTCCGGCCGGCGCGGCTTTCCTTGGTGCGCTTGTAGTACTTGTGCACGTTCTCGAACTTCTCCTTGCACTTCTTGGCGCTCCGGGTGTACCCTTTCTCGGCCAGCTTCCTGCCAACCACCGCATCGATCGCCATTAGCAACAGCAAGAAGAGAAGAGAAAAGCTTATAATTACCTTAATTGTATCCAATTCAATGGCGTACCACCGCCACCAACCACCACGATTTCAATCATACATGCAACGCAACTGTAGCCCTCACACAAAAGTTGCATGCATGTAGAATTTTACTCGATTTGGGCACCCAAGGAAAAGATAAAGAAAGGCATATGCACACACACATCCATGCAGCGCTAGCAGTGGTAAATCCCAAGAAGAATGCACAGCGCAGAGGAGCAAGAAATTGGGAATGAAAATTCAACCTTTTTTTGCTCGAAATTCAGATAAAAGTTTGCGATTGATGCCTCCGGATCTGAAGCTTTGTGTGAATATCGATCGCTCCTCGTGTCTGCTGCTACTGCTTTGCTCTTCTCAAAGAGACAAAGTGATAGATAGATAGATAAATAGATAGATAGGAATTTTTTTTTCTGGAAAAAGGTGGGGGGATGGAGGAGAGCGATATCGTTCTATTTTAAAAATGGAAAAGTCACTGTGCTCGTGAAGGATGGTTATAAGGAAAAAGGTAAAAAAGAAGTGTTCTTTAGCCGGGTAAGTAATTAATTAACTGCGCCTTCTAGCTAGAGCCAAATCGCGCCAGGGGCCGCGGTCCCGGAGGCCGCCGAGATTTCATGCAGCATTCCGCCGACGAGAATTCCGCCGCGGCGGCGCGCCGGGACGCCAGCGCCGACGCCGGCGTGTGGCGAGTGAATTCGTGCAGTGCGGTGTTGCTCAAGAATTCAGCGAGTTGTTTACCTGGAGACCTGCTCCCAGAGGGGACCCTTGAGGGTGGCGTCCCGGAAGGCGGCGTCCATCTCCGACCGGATCCTGAGCAGCTCCAGCGTCTCCTGCCGCGGCCACCGGTTGCCCGCGGAGCCGCCGCTGGCGCCCTCCTCGCCCGCGGCCGCGGCAGCCAGGCCCTCGGCGTCGAAACCCCCGGCGCCGGCGCTGGATGCGCCGAGCTCGTCGTACTGCTGCTGCGCCGGCGCAGGCGGCCGGCTGCTGATGGGCGACGGCGCCTCGGCCAGCGAGATCCGCTGCCCGGCGCCGGCGCCGGCGCCCGGCGAGAATGGCGGCGGCATCTCAACCTGCTGCGCGCCGAACTGTTGCGTCGGCGGACCTCCACCGCCTCCTCCTCCTCCTCCCCCGTGCTGCTGCTGCTGCTGCTGCTGCATGCTAAGAGCTTCTGCTCCCGCACGCGCGCACTCGTGCGCGTCGCCCCGTGTTTACCACTGGGGAATGGAGGTCATGAGACGATCAGTACATGAGGGGCAGGTGAAAAAAGATGGGAGGCGAGGACAATTGGAAAGAGGAGAGATGCGGACCTCAGAGAGATAGAGAGTGGAGGAGAGGGAAAAGAAAGGGGGGAAGGGGGAAGGAGGAGAGGATGTAACCGGAGAAGAAGAAGGGGGGCGCTAGTACTACACAGGAAGGAAGGCTGGCAAAAAAAATGTACTCCCGCAAGAGAAGGAAGAAGGGAAGAAGAAGAAGAAGAGGGAAAAAAGAATTAAGATACCATCAATAAGCAGCCTTCAATAAATAATAGTGGGGAGGATGGAGGAGAGAGAAGGAGAGAAGGGGAAGGAGAATATGGTTGCTGTGAGGAAGAAGATGGGGGGTATGTAGGGTGAAGGAGAGAGAAGATGAGAGAGGTGAAAGTTGAGAAATGTTGAGTGTACTGCTGCAGGAGAGAGAAAGATGGGGTCTGCAGAAGATGATGAGGGGGATGATGTGGGAGATAAAACAAACAAGATGCTGCGCTGTCAGGGGGGGCTTTACCTCCCTGCCTAATACAACTTGTTAAGTAAAACCAAAAGGACAGGAGAGAGGGAGAGGAGTGTAGGGCAAAAAATGGTAGAGAGAGAGAAGCATGTGAAGTGGGAGAGGGAGGGAGAGAGAGAGAAAGGGAGGGAGTGCTGGAAACTGTGGGATGAGTGAGAAAGGTGTGAGAGAGATGGAGGAGGCTTGTAACAAAAGGGAGAGGGGCACAAATACCTCTCTACAAAACTCCCCTACCTCAATCCCCATGGAGGAATATGTTGGATTCTGTGATCATCTTACTTATTTTCCCACAGTATATCTAGTCATATGATATGCACAAGATTTTAACATTAGTTTAAAAAATACAGTAGAATTTTGACGTAGAGTATGCATACGGTACCCCAACATATCAACTTATATGTACTTTTAAAATGATTGTTAAAACTAAATTTAGATGGTCTGAGGTGATCGATAAAAAACTGGTTTCAGTGGTGAGATATCTTGAGGTGCCAGGACCATTGGAGCATCCAAGGGACACCTAGAAAAAATTACACCAGCCTCCGTGGTCAATTTTCTAGAGGAAGAAATCCACACGTAGCATTGGCTAACTTACAAAAACCTTTTTTTAACTATCAGACACATACAGAACAGAATTAGTTAGGGTAGAAAAAGGCAAAAAAAAAACAAAGAGAGAAATAAAGGCAGTAGTAGGAGTGTGAAGGGGCAGACAAGACCACATTATAACAGCTGTAATGTGGGCCCTACCGGAGAGCGAAAGAGGTGCAGAACGTGCCCGGCGATTAACGCGGACCCCCCATCCCCACACGCCCCTCAAACCAACCCCACCAAAGCGACCCACAGGAACACGCCACTGGTTTGTGGGGCAACGGCGCATTCCGGGCCCACAGGTCATGCGGACAGGGCGGGGTAGGATGCGTGCCCGAGTGGAACATGGGGGGTATAAAAATGGCCATGCATTGGCATGTTGTGGTTAATCCCTCACTTTCCAGGTAATAAATGCTCATGTGGCCTTTTTTAATGATTAGACAAAAAATCTGAGCGATTAATTAAGTTAACCACCCCAATTATTATTCCCTGCTTAAGTTAATGTATGGGCATGACGGGGTTTCCATTTGGTTTTCACATGGAATTTTTTTTATTAGATGGGCTGCGTGAGTTTGAATTGGGGTATCGCTACGGTCACAAAGATATTGGCACCAGAGAAATGAAAATTGTGTGCATACGGATTAATTTCAGGATTCGTCGTATTCGGGGTATTCATTGTCTGTGTATCTCTTGCCTAGCACTTTAAACCAAAACATTGATTAGGATTTGTCGTATCTTTTGTGTATTCATGTATTGATTTTCCGCGTATCTTTTTCCAGCATGTTAAATCAAAATGTTGAGAGCCACAAAGATTTATAGAAATAATTTCATTAACTTATCATTAATTTCCTCTAGACGGTATTAGGTTCGTCGTCGTCGTATCTTTTTTCTATGCATGCATATGGGGATTTTAATTAGGTGCTGCTTTTAAGTCGTCGTATCTTTGTATATTTTCATGCATGGAATTTTGAATCCAAATTCAATATGTAGCTCATACATATCAATAAATCTAACTCATCAATTCGTTTATATCTATACCAGAGTTCATAGGTTCCCTATATCTCTTGTCAATATATGAATATTATTATACTGTGAGTAGTCTTGGTTCTAATTTTATTGAATTCAAAACACTAAGTAGCACTAAGATCTCATTGCATCTTTAACTTGTCGGCACATGATTTGTAACATCACCATGTTATAAATGTAGTGCTGCAAAAACATGTCTCTAAATCTAGACTCTCATTTTTTAAAGAAAAAAGATGCATAGATAATGTATAGAAAAGCACATGTGATCCATTGTGTAATTGTATACCAATATCATAAATACATGTGTAGTCACTTTTCTTCAAAGTTGCTTATTAATATGGTATGTTGCATGTATCATATGATTTTATTTCAAAATATTAAATTTTGGATGATCATATGTACATACACAAAGATACGCCAATCAATTTCCTTGTATATATTTTTGCTATAGGTCCACCATATCCTTTCTCGGTATGTATGAATTTTATTCGAGACCGTATCTTTGAGGGTCACCTACCTTAGTTTTAGCATATCTTTGCCACCCACGTGTCGAATTAAATCATTTGAGTAGCAAAAAATATCACTATATCTTTAACTTCTCACCACATGAAGAGGCTTGTGCATCTACACAAATATAAAATATATACTCATCATTTTTTCTTCTATATTTACATTTTTAGGTTCCCTATATCTTTTTTACTCCCTCCATACTCATAAAACATGTCGTTTTGGACAAGATTTCAGTCAAACATTGGGAATATAAATCATGAATAACTTTTAAGTTGTTGAGTTTGAAAATGTGAAAACTACATGAATAGATTTGTCTTGCAAAATACTTTCATAAAAGTATTGTTATGTTAGTTTTGAACAAATACTTTTATAAAAATAAGAAGTCAAAATTAAATTTTGGAGACCGTGCCGCTGTCCTAAACGACATGTTTTATGAGTATGGAGGGAGTATGCATCAATGATATTAGATAATGATTTTGTGTGACATCTTTAGTTTTAGTATATCTTTGCCACCAAACTCCTGAAATTGAAACGTTTGAGTAACTCCTGGATATCACTATCTGTAACTTATCAACGGAATTGTATGTTACTCTTTCCAAGGGATATAGTATGAGTAATTATCAATATCTATAACTTATCAGCACATGATTCACTCTATCCAAGGGACATAGTGCGTCAACATAACACCTATAGAAAAAAAGCATATATGATGTGTATCTAAAATAATGCATATATCCAATTCAAAAAAAATAATGCATATCTGCTTCGTCATGCCATGTATAAATTAATATATATATATATATATATATATATATATATATATATATAGGAGCAGCGCTATTCCGTACCCGGGTATGGAATATTATTCCATACCCTAGACAACCCCGTGCGCACCGACCGCCCCGCTCGCGCGTCAACTTTCGCTTTTTTCTCTCCAGCGCACCTCCGTTTTTGGTTTCCTTCTCTCTTCGGCACCTCCGTAATGCGCGTCACCTCCGTTTTTGTTTTTCTTCTCTCTCTTCCGCGCCTCTATAATGCGCGGTTTCGTATTTTGTTCACCGTGTAGGCGGATTCGTTTTTCACGTGACGGAGGTGCACTCGGTGCAATCGGTGCAAAAACATTGGTAAGAGCAAGCTAGTGATCCAAATTGAATAAAGATAATTGATTCATGTGCCTTGAATGAAAACAAGAATAGTATATGAATTGCAAGTTCCATTTCGGCTCCGAATTCCAAACCTAATGATTACAAAATGCAAGTGCTATTTCCACTCAAATGTCCCATCTTCATGATGGCAAGATGTATAAAATTATAAAAAACGGTGCTACGAAAGAGCTCACCTAATGAATAAAGTTACAAACTCATAAATTACTAAATGAGTCGACACGGTGAAGAAAATCGAACAAAGTATACCAAAAATAACTTAAATATCTTGAATTTGATTCCGAGAATCTAGCCGGTGATTCAAATACAAGTGAAGGAACAAAAAGCATGCTTATAACCGCGCATAAACCGTATACATGATAACATTTACAAAACCAATACGGTTTGCTTTTCATTGACTATTTTACACTTTTCTCGCTTCATTTTTATCGGCGAGAATATGTGAAGCATTCCCTCCATTTCGTTGCTGCGTCATGGTCGACTTCGATTAGCATCAACCATAGGCGATACTACTACATCCGAAATGCAGCGAAACCGAGCACAAAAAAAATATGTAGACAATGAAATTTGTTAAAGTTCCGATACTCGGGCAAAGATCATCCATAAAAATAAGAATCTCTAAAATCTTCTTCCTTGAACACCTTGTATCAATGGCAAGCATGATCAGTAATGATACTCCAATACACCTATGGACAACATGACATGCATCAATACCAACAAAGATACTGCCATTATATCAGCTAAAGAGGATGCGATGCTACCTTGTCATTTCTAACTAGTATATCCCGATTGAAAAGAAAAAAGTCATGGAAATGATAATTTGAAGCATTAGCAGAAGACTGAGTGTATAGCATTCTTGTGGATGCAAAGTTATAAACACATGTTGTCTTTGTTAGTTAAGCAAATGATCTGATACAATCACCTCTGCGAGTGTTTTTGCCAAACTTCGGAAATAGTCTCCAATGTTATAAATGAGCTCAAATATGCACACAACCTTTGTCAAGATGGGACAATATTCAATATTTCTAAATCTAGTTCGGAAATGAAGGGTGTGCTTCCATTTATGTCGTCCTAAAATGAATAATATTCCTCCGGCAAGACATTTTCTAATGAGAGATACTATTTCTTTTAGAGTGCTAATCGAGAGAAAAGTTGGGAAGTACTTAACTAGGTTAGTGGAACACATATGGAAGGCCAATGGAGGTCAACAACCCAAAATGGATACACTTTCATGGCTGCGGTGCAACATTAGGTCATGAATCACCAATGTGTGAAACATTTTTTTTATTTTCTACACCATACATGGCCCTAGTAATAAATAATTGCGAGAGATTAGAACAAACTCGAAGCCCAAAGCAAAGTGAAATCTAATACCCTATTATTCCCCTCTAGGTTGATGGCTCTCATTAGTTCTAAGTTTCAAACATAGGAAATAGAATCAATATGCCTGAACTAGAACAGCCATGGCAAGGTAATTGTTATATCTGAACCCTGACTTATTAGTTCTACAGATTTAACACAATATAGGATAAAAGCCTAAATTCCAATATATGAAATTTAACAAGAGGGGATACAAAACTAGTCAAAGGCAAAATCAGTTTACAAATAATGGAACAGGCACTTCGGTACGCCCTTTTATGTACCTATAAAAATTAATCAGATGACAATACCATTCTCAGAAGACATCTCAACAAGAGCCAAAACTAAATGAATGGGAGACAAAGATCTAACTGGTCACAATGGATGTCAAAATGATCTAGCGACCGGGAACCTTGCAACAAGGACTTATCTCCATTGTGTTATAACGGAAATGGACAGAAGGGGTGCAAAAGAGGAACAAATTAAAAGAGAAGAACAGGGGCGCGCCGCTGTGCTCACCGACGAGGATGACCGAAAGTGTATTTTCTATTAGCATTTGTGATTCAGAGTTATAGAATATTTAGCAAAACATAGGCATGTGCGTACATTGCAGTTGCTGCACTCAGCATGGCAGACTCTACTGGTGGGCATATCCTATAGTTGATGCACACATAAAATGAGAGAAACCAAGGAGATCAAGTCAGTTTCATTTGCAGCAGCTCAAAGTGGACATATCATTGAAGTTACCGACCCGGCAAAGTATATAAAAAATGAAAATGCGACAATGGGCACTTTTACGCCACATAGAACGATTGAGGCAAACGAGTTACAATAGTATAATGTCACTAATCGTGAAATCGAAACAATGTTTTAGCTTGAATAAAAATTTACCATAAGAACAATCGAGTTAACATTACTCAAAAAGTTGGTTCCTTGCAATTAAAAGAACATGATGAAACCACGAACATGGTGAAACCCACCAATACCTACAATCGACAAGATCTAACAAATGTAAAACCGAAATTCGGATGATATGGCTAATAAAAAATTCCCAATTCCTTGTGGCTAATCGAACAAAAGAGAAGTTCTAAAAAACAAAGGATGCACGGTGAACAATAATAAATGATAATCCAAAAGGAATCGGCTCCGGCTCCTAATAGAAGGGTTTTTATATCTAGTGGAATCAGCTTAAGGTTAAATCAGTACGGGAATTTTGCGGTACCGCTCACCTTGAGGACAAACGGCTGACACTAGCACCAAAAACTGAAGCAGCTATGATGCCCATGCCGACGGTTGATACTAGCACCAAAAAGCGAAGCGACTATGATGCCCATGCCGACGGGTCCATAGATGGCAAGACTTAACCAAGGGGATGGAGGGACCTAGGCGTCACACCCTCGGCGGTAGAGGATTTGTGTGTCTCATGCTATGAAGAATAATGAATATGCATGAAAATCGAGGGCGAGAACGGAGTAGTGATTTTGTGCAAGTCTGCTTGAATAATGAAATAGATTAGCCTTACCAGCATCGATTGAATGCCTAATCGAGGGGACGTCACGACTTAATCTCCCGTGTGCATATCAGTTTGAGGTCTATCCGTGCCCTGCATCTGGGATCTGATGCCATTGCCGGCTGGCCGCTAAAGATGATGTCGCCAGTTTGGGAGGGTCGCCAAGGTGGAGCCATGACGCCGAACGGCCGAAAGCCGAAGGAGCTTCGGCCGTCCACCGGTGGTATTCCCGGCCGAACCATGAAGAGGGCCGACGACGATGGCCGAGGGAGGAGCCGGCACTAAGGGAACGAGCTCCCCGACGGCAAACCGGATCAACTTCGGGGTCCCATTCACCAAGCCACCACATGGGGCAGCGGATCTTGCCATCCCGGTCGATCCGGACGTCCCGGTCGCGTATTCTTCGGCTCCTCGACCTCCCGGCCTCGGGCGGATAGTGCCGCCGCCGAGAAGAAGCTCCCGCGGTCCACCATTGGTCATGGAGCGCGCCACCTATAAGGGCCGGAGGAGGCCGAGGCGAAGGCCGGCGGGAGGGGCTCCGTGTTCGTCCCCGATGCGAGCCGGATCGGGGAGGAGGCGGGCGTGTGGCGGGGGCGCCGGCGACGGGAACAAGGAGCAAGAGGATAAGGGGCGTGGAGGGTGGCGGCGGGACGCGGGGACGACGGGGGGCGTGAGGGGCGGCGGCGGCGGCGGGGTAACGGAGTGGGATCGGGAGCGGGAGGGCGGTGACGGGACGGGTGTGCGGGGAGGACGGGGGAGGTGGGATGGGGTGGGGCGGGTCGAGCAGGTTCGGGAACTGCAGCAGTTTTTTCTCGAGCCATGATGTGGAGCCGCATGTGGGAGGACCGAAAAAAACAGCCGGGGGAGGGAGGGTGTTGCCGAGGATCGGGTGGCGCGTCCGCGCGTGTAGGTGGCTGGCTCGGGTATGGAATAGTTATTCCATACCCAGGGTATAAAATATAAATACATATATATATATATATATATATATATATATATATATATATATATATATATATATATATATATATATATATATACTCCCTTCATACTCATAAAACATGTTATTTTGGACAAGATTTCAGTCAAACATTGAGAATATAAATTATGAATAACTTTTAAGTTGTTGAGTTTGAAAATGTGAAAACTACATGAATAGATTTGTCTCGCAAAACACTATTATAGAAGTATACATTTGTTAGTTTTTAACAAATATTTTTCTAAAAATAAGAAGTCAAAGTTATACTTTGGAGACCGTGTTGCTGTCCTAAACGACATGTTTTATGAGTATGGAGGGAGTATATATATATGTGATGTGGAGTTCCCTTGCTTTCAGTGTTATATGTATTTGGTACCGCTTTTGAAACAGAGAATTTGTAGAATATGTGATGTGGAGTAGTATATTTTGTGCGGTGCCATCTTGTGGGTGCGTGTAGCAGTGAGCTTGGGCGGGCAATACGCTGAAATTAAGGGTGAGAGAAAGAGGAGGAATCTTCCCCTTCCAGGTGGCACACGATCCCACCTGCATCACCCCATGATCTGCCGGGCGAAGGGTAATGATTGATGATGCCTTGAGAGGTGTAAAAGGCTCCCTCCCAAAATCACCACTTCAACTATACTGCTAACGCCATCTTATTGCAATTAATTAATAAAGTACGATTCATAGACTTGTTAATATTTTTAGGGGTTCAATTTGCTGCACTTTGAGCCTTTCAGGTCGTCGTAGCCACCCAGTACGTGGCGGATGGAGTATGCATGCATATATGTCCAAGAATTGAGAATTTCAGATGGTAATGGTAACAGGCTGCAGCAACATAACGCGTTGAAAGTTCAAGCGTTCTCTGTTCCAATGTGTTGACTTAATGTATTAGCCGCCGGCCAGGTAAACAAATTTTTTTCAGGTGGTAAATTCAGTATTCGTTGACATTTTGGCTGGTATATATATGCTCAACTGAAACTTTTACTTTTCCTATATATATATTGACAAAACCTGTATACGATCATCCCACATGTATATACATGTTTAATTAGCTCATTATTATTACACACCTACCCCGTACCATATTACTATTTCTTCCTTGGTATTGATATTTTATTTAAAGAGTTTCTTATTTTGTCTTGATACAATAATTAAAAGTTGCTGATTTCCAAATATGTACACTTGTACCTCATCTAGCCACCCTGAAAAAACAAGTCATGCTGGATTTCCCCCAAAAAAAAAAGGTATAAGAAAACTCTGGAGTCAAACAACAACAGGAACTTAATTAGACCAACTGTTACAACAGTTGAACTCACAAATAGGACGAGAGAAAAGCCCACACGAAACAGTAGGTAATAAGTTAGACTCTTTTTTTTTACCACGTGCTGTAGATCTACTTCCACAGCTAGCCAGAGAAATTTCTCTGGCCATGCATCCTACACCACACATATCATGCGTTTTGTTTTTTCTTATCTATAGCAAAGCAGGAAAGAAATAATTAAAACGGGTAGCAGACGTACGTGTAGGTACGGTGTCGTCTGTAGATAATTTCCTCCCCGTTTATTTCTTTCTTGGCATCACCGTATATATTCTCCGGTGGCAGGAGTATTTATGTAGTAGTACGCTGTCTATCTAATCATCCCCCATTTTCCCATTAATCAGGTGTGGGCCCCCACCAACGACGACGCACACTTGCAGCAGCAGCAGGCGGTGGTAGATGCCAACTTCCCCGGCCACAATGGCGGCGCGTGTTAATCCATCCACACAACTGTTTCGACTTTTAATCGTTTTTTTCCCTTCTCTTTATTTCTTTTCTTTTCTTTTGTTTTCCTCATCCCAAGCCCATCCGATATGATGCCAGTGCCGTGTGATGCTTGCTAGGCTTTGCTGTGGCGTCACTTTCTGATGGGATGCATGCACGTCAATGGAGTGTTGTTTTTACCATAAAAACTCAGCTCATATCGATCAGATCCAACTAACAGCAGACTGTTGCAGTGAATGATAGTACGTGGTGACAACTAACCTCGACGGGTTGGCTAGCTTTGGCTAGCTATCCAAAAAGTTGGATTTGGATCTGGGTAAATTCACTCGGAAAAAGTTTCTGCCCACAAAAGGTAAATTACTTAGTTGTTGTCCATTGCCCCCACATAGCATGCGTGCGTGCGTCATCAATCTCTCTTCTCCGTTGGCTTTTGTTTTCTTGTTCGTTTGTTTGTTTATATACCATCATCAATCAATCACCGCACATTCTGTTCCGTTGTTGATTTGTTTCTAATGTATTTTTTTGTGATGCTTTTAATCCGGGGCTCCATTCATTATTGCTGAGCAAATAAATAGGTTGGTGTCGTCGATCAGTCTCGCCATTTTAGAGCTAGAGAGCAAGAGAGTTTCTTTTAGGTCCAGTTTTGACCTGACGTTTTAAAGAAAGCACTCGAGATGCTGATGTTGCATTTGTGTACCTGCTTACTCTCTCAAGTCTCAACCGAGGTTGTTCGAATCACGATCAAATGATTCCCCGCGTCAATCGGTTCGTTACCTCTCAGAAACTCCTTCCACACACCGTGTCGGCTTCTCTTATTTCTGCTTATTGCATATATTTCGGCTTCTCAAAATAAATTTACCACACAAATTAACATGTACTATTTTTTTCTCGGAACAAATCAGCCGTACAAATCTACCAAATATCTGTCGAACAGAGCCTTCGGTGGGAAACTCAGGGCTACCTGAATTGTTATTTTCTTCCGCGCTTAGCACAAGCACTTTACCATGGTTTATGCGCGAAATGGTTGGTTTTAAAATTCACAGGCTGCCAGAACTCCACTTTTCCATGGAGAAAGAAAATAGCAAAAGTGGAGTTTTAATTACAAATTTTGCAAGATGGTAGCAGACACCATAAGACATGTTAAAAATATTTATCATGATTTTTTGTCACTATTTTCACAGGATAATATATATGATAGTAAAATTTATCCTTAGAATATAAATTATATACTATTGATGAAATTTTTGTCAAATATTTTTTTAATATACAGCTTATGATGTCCACTACCATCCCGCAAAGTCTCAAATTAAAATCCAACTCATGTATAGATAAATAGAAATGACGGGTTGTATTATGAGATGAATTGAACCAAATGACATAGTTTAGAGGTAAATTGAACTAAAACACAATTTAAGGAATCATCTGAACTTTCGCTATACTTGAAAAGAGTAATTGACTAGACTTTATCCTACACACCCAAGACCTAAGGAAAAAGAAAAAAAATGCAGCCTCCTTATTTGGAATGGCAAGGTTTTTATACTACCAGTACCAGTGGCAATGTAGCAGTGCACCACCATGACCACGACGTACACGCAGTTGCAGGGCAGCAGCAGCAGCTCTGGCCGGCCGGGTGCCTTTTGGGCCGAGACCGGCGCGCGCGACACCCCGAGGAAGCTGACACCGGAATGCTCCCAAACTCGCCGTTGCCAAAGCTGACGACGGCGACGACGGGCATGGGACGACGCAGCGCCCCCGGCGCCCGGGGCGCAAAAGGCTGCGGACACCTAAATTATTCGCCTGCGCAGCTGCAGCCTGCAGCGGGCGCAGCCGCAGCGGAGCCGAGGGCGCCGCCTCCTCGTGTCCTCCTCCCGACCTCTCCTCTGCAAAAAGGGAACGAGCTCTCTGAAACCTCTGAACCGGGCGCGCGCCGGCCGGATGGGATGACGACCTACCTGCGGTTCAGAAATGCCAGAGCCACAAGGTCTGCACGGTCGTGCCCATATTGCACGTATGGGTGGCTCAGAATTTTCGAAGATACAGATTGCACCGGTACAGTACTCCATTTCTATTAAAAAAAACGCTCAATTTTGCACAGGGGTTAGTATGGCTTGAAAAGGTTAAAGATAGGTTGGACGACCAACACTTTCAAAAATATTCATCTGGACATTTAGTGTGCAAGTTGCGCATAAACAGACTCGTATCTCGAAATGTTTGAGGTATGTATGTTGTGTACACCTTACAGTGAGTGGAAGTTAATGTATTTTAACTGAAGCCGAATGCCAAAATCTACATTTGAAGAATTTTTCATGTAACAATGCACCCTGCACAGATACTGCACTAATGGTCAGAGGGAGTCGATTCGATAACTACGCTCGTCGCGTGTCACGATTTTTTAGCCGTCCGGTAGAGAAAATTATATGCGGATAACATTCTCAAATTTTGGAGGATGTGTATGAACCTACGCGTTGACCGTTCGGTGATTGCTGCTATTTGTGATGGCGACCACTTTGGTTGTTCTATTCTCCTCATTTTTAGCCGTCCGGTAAAGAATTATTTATGTACCGATAACTTCCTCGACTTTGGAAGCATGTATATGATCTACGCGTTGACTGCTCCGCAATCGCATCTGCGATGTCGATCACTTTGGTTGTTTACGCTCCTCTTAAGCCGAGCACTGTAATTATTTAAGCATCATATATAGTACATGTAATTATCAATTAACCAGTGCATTACTTGGGGGGAGCTCAGCTTGATCAATTCTTAAGTAAGCCACACGTCCTTGTCCAAAACCCTTCCAAATGGCAACCGTTGTTTAATTAATCAATTCGGTTAAACGGCGACAGGGCAATATATATTTCACATCAAAGGGATCGGAGCGCGAAGGCGCACTACTCAAATCCTTTATAGAAAAAAAATCAAATGCGCAGAATATAATAGGGCAAGAGAATATAATCATCCACACCTTACGTTCCTGCTGATCCAGTCCTTTCACATTTGGAGATCATCAGATGTAGCTAGCTAGCTAGCTACAACACACGCACACATTATAAACATAAAACATTCTCGATCTGGCCGGTTCCGGCACCAGTGAAATTTTGTATGGAGCTGCTTGTCCATGTCCAGGATCTTGCAGCAGCTAGCTGAGCACGTGACAAATGGCAACGCTAATTAAACTTGCGTTGTGTTGTGTGTATTGGAGGTAGCGATGGGTTCAGGGTCAGTCAGGTCACTTTTACCAGTGGGCGAGCGCGCATCTTCGTCCGCGCGCACGCGACATGGGCCGCAAGCAGACGTATGGATCGTGTACAATGCATGATTTCGTTTACTTTCTTGCATTGGACAAATCTTTTTGACTGGTAGCGTTCGCGATGTTTCATCGGAACCGGTACGACGAGCACGCACACAATTAAGCACCAACACACAAATAAGATACGAGGTTCCCCCTCGATCTGCCTGAGTACCTCGCTGATGACGATGCATGATCCCGACGGTGTGTTTTTTTTTCTTTTTGACAACACCGGTAATTAGCCCCGTCGCCATGCATGTTTTTGTACCAGCAGCTAGCAGTAGTGCCATCAGCAAGTGAGGTCATAGAAAATGTGGTTCTGGATTATCTTTTTTTCTGAGTTGATTTTGACAGTTTCTGAAAATTGTTGTTAAGAGACCGGAAATGAGATGAGATGAGATGGACCATGCACGCTCCCCTCATGCATGGCATGGGAAAGGCCAAAATGGCCACGGCACCGCCAAAGGAATGTGGTGAGCTCATCATCGAGCCGCTCCTCCCGAACGTTCGTTCGCGCCGCGCGCACGTCTACTCTATGCGTGCCCAAGTTGTTTCCCACGCGGCCGGAGGACCGATCTTTTGTCAGTAGTACAATACTATATGGAATGATGAATGATCTGGTGAAAGGTTGAAATAAAAGAGTGGAAACGTGTCAATATCGTCCACCATATTTCTACGGAGATTCTTTCTGAACACTTCCCCTACGGGAGTCTCTACTCAAAACGTAGGAGTTGCAAGCTAAAAAACGAACTTCAGCAGACCCCTTACTCCACCGCCTAACATTGTTCACGCCCCCTACATCCCCCTCTGGCCCCTTCTCCCGCGGGTGGAAAGGGGAGCCCCTACTCTACAGTTGGCGGTCGTTCCTCCCCGTGCACACGGAAGGTAGTGAACAGGCGCGCCGGTGGACAGGGCCAGGCGCGCGCGCCCCCCAGCGAGTGAAATCTGGGCCGACGACAAGCAGAGAAAAAGAAGGGAGGGAGAAGGGGAGAAGGGCATGATCATCTCACCTCGCCGTCGAGTCGAGCACCGGGGACGTCGAATCGAGCAACCATGACCTAGTCTGGAGCGTTGTCGCTCTGTCAGGTCCCCTCTACCGGTGGTGCATGCCCGCGCTCGGCCAGCCGGAGCTCGCACTCTCCTGGATCTCGCCCGCGTGGATCGATCTGCGCCGAAGGAGGCCGCTGCCGGGGGATGCGGCACCCATGGCTCGGTGCCGCGCTCCGCGGGGGCGCCCGTGCGCCGGCCGGAGCTCCGCCACGCATGGCCCGCTCGCCCTGCTCCTCATCCGATGGCCGCCCGTCACTCACCATCGCTCTGCGCGGCTGGCCCCATGCGCAACTCGCTGGCCGACCTCCGAGTGCCGCCCGTCGCCTAGCCCTACGCACCATCGCCGCTCGGACTCTTCCACCCGAGCGTTGCTCGCCATATGCTCAGTCGGGGTCAACGTCAGCGTGTTGGAGAGGGGAAGGCCTGCTCAAGATTTTGGGGGAAAGGTGGATAAGAGATCGACAGGTGAGTCCCATATGGTCATTTCAAGAGTAGGGGTGTGGAAAAGGGGCGGGCTAGCTATTGCCGAAGCTGAGGTCGAAAAACACAACCCAAAAAGTAGGGGGAGCCTCTACTCAGAGAAGTAGGGGCTTGATTTAGGAGCCATTGCTGGAGATGCTCTAAGTTTGCTCCTATGATCACCTTCTTCAAAAGAAAAGTATTCGATTTGCTGGTAAAATCACCACTGACATCTCGATGTTGACTATTGTTGAAAGCATGATACCTCCAGTTTGATGAAGGAAGTCGTTTTGGACAAGGTTTGAGTATGTCAAACATTGAAAATATAAATCATGAATAACTTTTAAGTCGTTAAGTTAATCACATAAATAGATTCGTCTCAAAAACTATTTTCATAAAAATATAAATATATAACTTTCCAATAAATATTTTTATATAAAAAAGAAGTCAAAGTTATGCGTTGATGACTGTGTCGCTGTCCTAAATGACTTCCTTTGCCAAACCGGAGGGTTTGGTATTAGAAGTCGTTTTGGATGAGGTTTGTGTCAAGCATTAAGAATGTAAATTATGAAACACTTTTAAGTCATTGAGTTTGAAAATGTGAAAATCATATAAATATATTTGTTTTTAAAATAACTTTTATAAAAATATGCATTTATATGTTCTCAATAAATATATTTATAAAAAAGAGAAGTCAAAGTTGCGCCTTGGTGCCCATGACACTATCCTAAATGACTTCTAATACTAAATTGGAGAGAATACTCGATTAAATCCTATAATAAATTAAGAAAAATAAGTATCAGTGCCGAGTTCAAAACTCGAATGTGAACATATTCTTGCCTCTCTCTCCTCTCTTGATCAGCGATAAAAGGTTCGTGTTGACTTTGCCTATGTCACCTTCTAGCTCCGGGGGTGACAAATTCGACAATTTAGTGGAAGATTTTTTAACAACTCATTTGTTCCTTGATTTCACGTCTCGATTCTCACACACAAACCTTCTGCTTAATTAGGAACGCAAGTAGTTTGCTAGATTATCCGAAGGCCAATATGTGAACTCGTTGCCACACGTGCGTCGGCGCGCGTCAAAGAAAGAAAATAAAATAACCGCGGCATGCACGATCGCTGAACCACGTCAGCACGTGTGCCATGCACGACCGCGCCGGCCTCGTGCGTGCCAAACTTTTACTGTAGCGTGACGTCGCGAGGCTTCTTCTTCCATCCCAATTTACTCATATCCGTTTCTATCCTTTTCCGCCTCCCGTTAAAAAGTCAGACCCCCGGAATACGCTTTCGAGCCGGGGAACACATACCGCCTTCACACCAAGTCACATGCACCCACCCGGGAGGCCGGGACGGGAGTGGAGGCGGCGGCGAGAAGAAGATTCCGGCTGATGGCGAGCAGAGCTTCTCCTTCCCCTGTCCCGCTCGTACCACCGCGAGCTAGTGGCCGTGGCCCGTCACCCGTGGGGGAGCTGGTAGCCAAGTACAGTAGTTGACCGGTTTGACCCGACCGGTCGTACGGACAGGAGGCGCGGCGCGGCCGCCATCATCAGCGGCGGCGGCGACGGCAACGAACCGCGCGCCGGTCGCTCCCAACCGTAAACGGGCCGTGCTGTCAGGAGTGTCGCGGGACAGGTGATCACCTGCTCCGCCGCGCGCGCGTTTTGAAAGTCAGAGGCGCCGCTCGTGCCCATATGCATGCCGGCGACCGGCCGATCGTGCTGCTGGCTGCTATGCTGTTGACCGACAGTTACCGCGCTGTCTCGTGAATCTCTAGTGCTGGTGACTGGTGAGTGGTGACAAAGCTGCCGCCTTTCGGTTAACTTTTTACGCGTAGGGAGGAGATCAGGGGAGAATTGGTCTCCTTTTTTACCGGTACCGTCGGCCGTCCAATGCCAATCGGGAGCGGCGGCAATTGATGCAACTTGGCGGTCGAGGAGTAGCCGACATATATGCATGGTGGATTATTGGTGGCCGGCCGGTGACTGGCCGCCGTGAAATGTGGACGGGATCAGGGCGGCCCGGCCGGTGATGAAGGAGAACACACGGTTTGATGCGTGCTGTATGTACTAGGCTAAATCATTCCCGCTGTTGTTTCTTCGGTTTTCCACGATGTTTGACCGGGGGGAACGGTGGTTTACCAACCGGCTCCTGTACTGTCGTTCGATTTGACCACCTGTGTTGTCAGCTTCCAATTTACTACGCTGCGCGTTCGGGAGAAAATGATGCGTCTTTTACAAGTTTCTTTCGCACTGTGTACGTTCACATTTTTAAACGAAACGAGGACTATACGCAAACAATACATAACCTCAAGGATGAAAAGACAAAAGTAAGAGCCAACGGTCTCTGTATAAAGCTTTTCGCTTTCTTATCACCACCAAAAATAAAAGATTTTCTTTCGTAACTAACCAGCACCAAAGAACTAACATAAATGCCAAATAAGAAGATTTTCTCTTCGTACAAACCAAAGACTACCATCATACACCAGCCAACCGAACAGGCTGTAAATTTGAAGATGTTAATCTTTTGTAAAAAAAATAGAAAAGCCTCTAATTCTTTCGGTAATCCAGGAAACTAGTTAAAAACTGAATGGAGCTGCATGCAATGAACACAGGTGAATTGGCCAAGTAAAATCAAGGTTTTGGAGGTCACAGTCATCCCCTCCCCTTCTTTTTGCAGCCCCAACAGAACGACGCCGATGCCTTCCCTTGCTGGAGGATCGGAACACAGGAGCTGAAGCGAAAGCACCTCGATCGCTGTCACCAAGCTTGGCTAGTGGCGTCACTGTTACCCACCCTCACGGCAGCATGCAGCAGCAGCAGCCATCAGGCATTGGCGCTAATATTCATAGCTAGCAAGCGCGCGGCCTTGACCGACCACGCATGTGTGCGGCTGCGCTCGCGCCAAGCATCAAGCGGTTGCGCGCATAATCTCGATCGATCAAAAGCCAAATTCCACATCGATCTCCCCCCCACAGATAGATAGACAGGCGGGTAGCTATCGATCGATCGTGGACGCACGCACGCACGCACGCAGTAGCGTCCGGGCGAAACGAGTTAAAAGCGCGGGAGGAACGGAGGAAAACAGCGGCCGCGCGGCGTTCGCCGTCGAGACGCGGCCACGATCGAGGGCTCCGGCGGATAGGGACCGCGGCCTGCTGCTTGCTTCCGATCCTCTTCCTGTTCTTCTTGTGGGCGACCGGGTTGGCAACTGCAATCGATCACCTGGTTTCAGGGATCAGGGACGACGATGCCGATATGGTACATGACTTGATGATGAGGTTCAGTTGAGAAGAGCAAGCCTCTGCCCACAGCTAGCTATGGCCGCATCAAGGTCAGGGCCTGTGTGAGTTTAGTAGTCTTTTTTTCACTCCGTACGTGCATTTTGAAGCTGCAAGTGCTGAATGTTAGAGTGATCTCATCAGTGGGCCCAACGGCCCACTGGGCCCCTTAGTCTCGCGCCCTGATCGGGGCGCGCCCAACCCTGGGCGGTTGGCGGGCCCCCCGTCACACTGCGCTATATAAAGGAGTTGGGGGCCACTGGCTCGAGGTACGAGGTTCGCCGCCGGCCACACCCCCCCCCACCTACATTCCCTACCCGATCTACGGGGACGCGCAGCGCCGACGGGAAGCGCCGCCGCCGCCGCCTCTTCCCCAACCGTCGCCGCCCGTGCGTGCGCGACCGCACCCCCGCGTCGCTGCCCTTGTGCAGATCTCCTACATGGCTAGCGGTTCCGGCAGCGCCCCTGCCGGAGACGGTACACCCCTCTCCCCTCCTCTCTCTCTGTTGTTCATGCATTACATGTTCGTACATACACAGCAAAGGTTTATACCCGAGTAGGTCCGCACCTAATAGATCCTAAACGCCATCAATGGTATCAGAGCCAAGGTTAGGTTGTAGATCTAGCCTCGGGTAGATGAAAGGAAAACAAAATCGATCTCGAATCGAAAAAGGTAAATCAAACCGAAACCCTAACCCTAACCCTAGATCTAAAAGGAAAAGGACGTGGGAGGGGATCTGTAGGACCCCTACCTCACCGTCACCACCGCCGCCGGTGCCGCTTTGGGCGCGCACCGCGCGGGCAAAGGGCGAGCGCAGGCTCGTCGGGGCCTCACCGCCGTGTGGGTTTGGGGCCCGAGGGCACCGCCGTGCATCCCCTCGACGGTGGCGCGCTCTCCCGCGTGGGGAACGCGCTCACCGGCGAGAGGGCCCGCGGCGGCACCGCTGCCGTCTTCTCCTGGCTGCCATGGCGGTTCACCTCCCTATCCTCTCGGTGTTTGGGGCTAGGGAACAGAGGAGAAGAGAAAGAACAGAGAAAAGGGAGGACGCCGCCGGCCTTGGGCCGTGCCGGCGCTCGGTCGCCGTCGCCGGCGGGGGCCGGCCGCGGGCCACCCGCCGCCGCCGTCGGTGTGCAGCAGGCAGAGCTGCGGGATCAGGGAGAAGAAAAGAAATGTTTAGGGTTTCAAAGGGGTGCAACCGCAAGGAGTATATATACCACCGAAAAGGAAGGGGCGCCGTTGGATCTCCATCAGCTGTGATGGACGGCTCAGGTTGGGTGGAGAGCGCGCTGGGCCAAAATTGGCCCAGGCGGGCGGCGCGCGCGGGCTGCTTTGGCAGCCCGCCGGTTGGTTGTTGGGCCGGTGGCCCAGGCGGGCACGCGGCTGCGGCCGTGGGCCAGATTTTCTTTGCGGGCTGAAAAGGAAGTTTGTGAATAGTAACTTTTGTCATTTTCTTTTGACAATTTTTCAGAAGCATTTATTTGTATTTAAGTATATATTTGATATCTATTCAAATTTGAACCAACGGGATAATTTGTTTAGAGAGAAAAGTGAATTTTAACAGATATATTGCTTCTGAACAGAAAGTTTCATGAATTTTATTCATGTTTCCGCTGCGAATTGTTTAAAGTGATGCTTATTTTTTAAATTTAATTGGAACCAACGGGAAAATTAAATTTAAAAAGCATGTTAAAGTAATTTTCCTGTTAATTATGGTGATGTTATTTACTGACCAACGTTGTTAATAACACTATCATGATTAAATGGATGTTTTTTGTGCATTTATCTCTATTTTCTGCCCAACGGTGATATAGATTTAATTGCATAAACAGTTGTATGTTTTAATTTTGACCAACGTTGGATTAATGCATGCAATTGTTGTTATGGATCTCACTTATTGTGGTTTTCAGGAGGGTGCAACTTGATGAGTTTCATCGACAAAGTTCCGATCCTCAATGCTGAAAATCACAAGGAATGGAGCAGGAAAGTGCATCTGGCTTTTTTGTGTGCTGATCTTGACTGGGTGCTGAAGGAACCAATGCCAGAGCGCGACCCGAGAAAAGCCGAGAGAGACAACCGATAATGATGAGGCATGGGCAAACAAAGAGAGGGACTATGCTCCCTTAGAGTTGTCATGGTCCATTTCTAAGGGGAAGTGGGTCACGGCAAACAAAAAGTGCATGGCTTTCATAGAGAACACGATTGAGCCTTCTCTTTTGAGCTCGATTGATGGTTGTACCTCTCGCTACGAGTTACTTGACAGGATAAAGAGTCGGTTTTACGGCTCTTCAAAGACATATGCCACCATGATGCTTAGACAAGTTGGTGAATGAAAAGTACACTGGTAATGGAAAAGGTGTGAGAGAGCACATCCTAAAGATGAGCAACCAGGCATCTAAGCTAAAGCCATTGGATGAGGAACTTGAGATTAGGCCCAAGCTCCTTGTTCACTTGGTTATGGCTTCCCTGCCAAAGGAGTTTGACACCTTTGTTACCAACTACAACATACATCCAGAGCAGTGGGTTCTGGAAAAGACCATAGCCATGCTTGTTCAGGAAGAGGAAAGGATAAGGACTCAAAGTGGTGGTTCTTTGAACTTTGCTAAGAAAAAGAACTTCCATCCAGGGGCTTCTTCTTCAAAGCCACATGGAAAAGATAACATGCCGCATCAGCATCAAAAGCGGAAGAATGTTCTTCCGAGTGGACAAGGATCGGTGTCTCTCTCGCAAGAAAAGGGGGCACTACAAGAAAGAGTGTCCCGAATGGTTGAAGTCGGTCATGGTCGCTAAAGGTAATAATATAGTATCTTTTGTAAATGAATCCTTGTATACACAGTTTCCAAAATCTACTTGGTGGATTGACTCAGGTGCAACGGTTCATGTTGCAAATTCTTTACAGGGATTCAGTTCGACCCGGAGCACGGAAAGAAAAGAAAGTTCCATTGAAGTTGCAAATGGAGTTCAAGCGGAAGTTGAAGCTGTTGGCGATGTCTCTTTGGAGCTAGTTGATGGTTTTATACTTTTGCTTAGAGATGTTTTTTATGTTCCTTCGTTAAACAGAAACTTGATTAGTATTTCACGTTTGGACAAAGATGGTTTTGAATGTCATTTTGGACATGGCCAGTGTGCCATTTGGTGTAATAATGCTTATGTTGGTACTGCTTACCTTCATGATGAGCTTTATTTATTATCCTTGCGTGAAAAAGTTAATTCCGTGTGTGATGTGAATGTTCATGTTGCAAATGATTCCGAGTCGAATAATGTACAAAAGAAAAGAAAGAGAACTCATGATACGTCGTCGAAATTGTGGCACTATTGTCTTGGCCACATTTCGAGGGGGGGAATAGAGAGCCTCGTTAAAAATGAAATTCTTCCTCCATTAGAGTTCTCTGACATAGAGCAATGCGTAGATTGCATTAAAGGAAAGTATGTAAAGCAAATTAAAAAAGGCGCTAAGCGAAGCACAGGAACTCTAGAGATAGTTCACACCGACATTTGTGGACCGTTTCCTGTGAAAAGCATGGATGGCTATGACTCGTTCATAACATTCACAGATGATTACTCCCGTTATGGTTATATTTATCCAATTAAAGAAAGATCGGAAGCACTGGATAAATTTAAGATATTCAAAGCTGAAGTTGAAAATCAACTTGATAAAAGAATTAAAATAGTAAGATCCGACCGTGGAGGGGAGTACTATGGTCGTCACACCCCATTTGGCCAAGTTCCTGGACCTTTTGCAAAGTTCCTACGGAAAATGGCATAGTAGCCCAAAGATTCAATGCGGGCGAGCCTCGCAAAATGGAGTAGCTGAAAGGCGTAACCGTACACTGATGGATATGGTGCGCAGCATGATGAGTTACTCCACCTTGCCATTGAGTTTGTGGATGGAGGCGTTGAAAACCGCTATTCACATTCTCAATAGAGTACCAAGCAAATCGGTGCCGAAAACACCGTACGAGCTGTGGACGGGAAGAGTGCCCTCTCTACACCATTTGCGTGTGTGGGGGAGTCCTACCGAGGCCAAAGTGTTTAACCCAAACATAGCAAAGTTGGATCCCAAAACGAGTTGTTTTTTTTCATTGGGTATCCCGAAAAGTCAAAAGGGTTTCGTTTCTCTTGTCCGGACGGATATACAAAGTTTGTAGAAACGAGACATGCTTGTCTTTTTGAAGATGAAATGATCGGGGGAGCACGGTAGTTCGGAAAGTTGATCTTGAGGAGAAAAGGGTGTGTGCACCCAATCCGATGATTCAAGAGCCATATTTCTCACTACCTGTTGTACCTGCGCCGACAGCCCCTGAGGTTGTGGTGCAAGCACCTGTTGTAACTCCGCCCATGGTAACAGTGGGTGAAGATCTGGAACCTGTCCTTCAAGATCCGATTGAATCCACTGTTGCACATGAGGATGAGACACAGCAGCCGCCTGTCAATGATGTGCCAACAAATGATGAGGCACAAGATGTGCCGACAGTAGAGGCCCCTCGGAGGTCTCAAAGAGTTAAAAGATCAGCTATTCCTGATGATTATAAAGTTTATAATACAGAAATAGCTCATATGGAGGGTGATCCCGTCTCATATGAAGAGGCCATGAGAAGTGCTCAATCATCGAAGTGGTTGGAGGCCATGGAGGATGAGATGAAATCGATGAGTTCCAACGATGTGTGGGACTTGGTAGAAATTCCTAAAGGAGCCAAAACAAGAGGGTCGTAAATGGGTCTATAAGATTAAACGTGACTCCAGAGGGAATATAGAAAAGTACAAGGCACGACTCGTGGCTAAAGGCTATACACAGATAGAAGGAGTAGACTACAATGAGACATTTTCTCCAGTCTCATGTAAAGATTCCTTCAGAATAATTATGGCATTAGTGGCACATTTTAATTTAGAGTTGCATCAGATGGATGTAAAGACAGCTTTTCTAAATGGAGATTTGGAAGAAGACGTTTACATGAAACAACCGAAAGGTTTTGTTGTAAACGGAAAAGAACATATGGGATGCCGCTTAAAGAAATCCATTTATGGATTAAAGCAAGCATCCAGACAATGGAATCTAAAGTTTGATGATACAATTAAAAGATTTGGGTTTGAACCGAATATAGAGGACAAGCCGCGTTTATGCAAAGTTTAAAAGTGGGAAATATGTTTTCCTAATCTTGTATGTGGATGATATCTTGCTTGCTAGCAATGATGTCAACATGCTACGAGAAACAAAGAAGTTTTTGTCCTCGAATTTCGATATGAAAGATCTTGGTGAAGCCTCTTATGTTTTGGGCATAGAAATTCATCGAGATAGAAAGAATGGGGTTTTAGGATTATCTCAAAATGCATATTTGGAAAAGATTCTAAAGAAGTACAATATGCATACGAGTAAAGCAACACCTGCTCCTATAGTAAAGGGCGATAGTTTTGGTGAATTCCAATGTCCCAGGAATCAATATGAGCGCGATCAAATGAAAGCGGTACCGTATGCTTCAAATTTGTTGGAAGTTTACGTATGCACAAGTGTGCACTCGCCCCGATTTAGCGTTTATCACCGGGGTGCTCGGTAGATATCAAGATAATCCGGCATAGAGCACCTTTGGAAGATGGTAAAGAAAGCAATGCGTTATGTGCAAGGCACAAAGCATTACATGCTAACATACGAAGCTCCGATCGCCTAGAGATAAAGGGGTATTCGGATGCGACTATGCGGGAGATAAAGATGGAAGAAAATCCACATCCGGATATTTGTTCACTCTCGCGGGGAGCTATTTCGTGGAGAAGCTCCAAACAAAAGTTAGTTGCATCATCCACGATGCACGCAGTTTATAGCATGTCATGATACTATTGGACGGGTGATATGGTTAAAGAAGTTTGTACCCGACTTGAGAGTGGTAGATTGTATTCATAAACCACTAAAGATGTCTTTGCGACAATCAGCCAAAGCGATACTATGCTCACAACAACAAGTCGAGTAATGCTTCCAAACCTATTGAGGTAAAGTTTTATGTTGTGAAGGATAGAATCCGGGATAAAACCATAAGTCTCGAGCATATAGGGACAAAGGATATGGTTGCGGATCCGCTTACGAAAGGCTTACCACCCAATGTGTTTCAGAAACACTTAGCCGGCATGGGGTTAAGGGAAAGCCTATAAATCCTGGATTATGAAGTGGCCCAAAGTAAATAGAATTTATTCCAGAACGGAGAAGTATATTGTGGCTGTTTGAGTCTATCGGCAATCGAGCCGTGACGATGAGGCATGCTCTATGTACCTATCTGTGATGGAACGAATAAAGTGGAAAAGTTAAAGTTAAAAGTACGTGATGAGATCAAGGGGGAGAATGTTAGAGTGATCTCATCAGTGGGCCCAACGGCCCACTGGGCCCCTTAGTCTCGCGCCCCCGATCGGGCGCCCAACCCTAGACTGGTTGGCGGGCCCCCCGTCACACTGCGCTATATAAAGGAGGTGGGGGCCACTGGCTCGAGGTACGAGGTTCGCCGCCAGCCACACCCCCCCACCTACATTCCCTACCCGATCTACAGGGACGCGCAGCAGTGACGGGAAGCGCCGCCGCCGCCGCCTCTTCCCCAACCGTCGCTGCCCGTGCGCAGATCTGCACTTCGCGTCGCTGCCCTTGTGCAGATCTCCTACATGGCTAGCGGTTCCGGCAGCGCCCCTGCCGGAGACGGTACACCCCTCTCCCCTCCTCTCTCTCTCTGTTGTTTATGCATTACATGTTCGGACATACACAGCAAAGGTTTATACCCGAGTAGGTCCGCACCTAATAGATCCTAAACGCCATCACTGAAATCATATCTGAAACGCGCAGTGGAGGCTGTACGCCAGCAGCTGATCCTGAAAGGCTGCAACCAATCATGCAGCTTCAAAATGGCCAACGGTTCCGGAGTCTGAAGTCTGAACGCATGTGCAATCACACCCTGCAACTGGCCGACCTCGACTCGATCTGAAGCCAGTCAGTCTGGGTCAGTCAGTCAGGCTCCGTATCTCCCATTTACTAGCGTCCATGGCTGGTGGCTGGTGTCCGTGAGCATCGCTCGCCTTCATTGCCCGCCGACTCTTCATGTCCTCAACTCACGCGATGCCCAGACCGACGACGACGAAAGGCGCCACGCGCCAGTACCTGTACTTGCACAACTCCGTCCCCTCCGCGGAGTCAGCGATCCAGTCTGATCTGATCATGATCCAGAGCTGCAACCGTGCGTGCGGCCGGCATTGAGTGCGGCGCCCGGCCGGAGCCGGAGCCGGCGCCTGCACGGAAGCGTCGTCAGCGGCGGGGCCGTCGTCCGTAGTGCGCGCGCGGCTGCCGCTACCACCGGGCAGCTTCGCTCGGATCTCTCTGACTCTGAGGTCTGATGTCTGTCTGATCGATTCGCCGCCTGACCTGATGAATGTTTCGGTTCCTCACGGAAGCGACTCGTGCGGTCAGGGAGGGCTCGCAGTTTCTACCGCAGTTTCTTGGGGGCAGAGAGAGTACGGGCAGCCGGGCAGGGTTCAGAGACTTCACCAGAACTTGAGGGTCAAAGATGAACAGCTAGCTACTCAGTTCCGTGATTGCTACGAGTAACTAATCAATGACCCGGGCGCGAGGTAAGTTGAGCTCTGATTCCAATTGGTTGGTACGTGGTACGTATATACGTACGCAAGCTAGCAGTAGTGGTATACTATAGTACGATATCTGCACGATGCCACAATTATTGGAGCACCAAGTAACCCTGTTAGTTGCTGAGGAAATTAAATCAACCTAGCTAAAAAAAATAGAAGAGAAACCCCACCTTGACAGGATGGTGTAATTTGACAGCGTCCAGAGATAACACGCCGGCTCACCGCAGCATCCTACTAGTTCCCTCAGCATCTATCTGGCTGATGATGATGGACACTTTGACACTGACTGTAACTGTGTTTCCCTAACGATCTAGTATCATTTTTCTTGTCGTTTAGCTTATTTACTTAGTACGTACCACTGGTTGTTAGTGGTTACCACCTCGAGAGCTCTACTAGTTTTACTCTTCCTTCAGAAAAAACCGTCAGAGAAATTCGGGACACAGGAAAATTTCGGTTTCCTAGCTGTCGCGCCACAGCCCACGCGGGTGTTCTTACCGTGTGTTCAGCTTCGGCTAGCTAGTAGCAGTAGGCTAGTAGTAGCTATAATAATCTTAATTAGCACCTAGTAGCAACGGGGATGCTTGCAGAATGCAGAGACCTCCGGTGATGAGTTGAATGTATTCTCCCTGCAGATAAAACGGGAGAGCAAGCTATATATAGCTACATTTGCGTGCAGGTTTTGGTCTCCTCATCACTAGGCACACGGCCAGCACACACCGCACCGGCGAGGTCTTCGGTCTCGGCCTTGTGTATGAACAGCATGCACGGTAACAGCTCGGAAACTCGGCTGGTGTACACGTTTGACTGCGATCCCAACCCGTCGATCGAGCCTTGCAACCACCCGCCGCTGCCAAACTACTAACCCCGGGCCGGCGGCGACTCCCGGCCGTGTCCTCGCCGCCACGCGTACGTACTATCCGGCGGGCATGTTCATTCATTCACTCACTTACCCGCCGCATTTGCAGCGTGGTCAACCCTTCGTTGAATTGAAGCTGCTGGAGCTGTGCTGGTGTACGTGTACGTGCAGTGAGAGCCACGTACTCGTACGTGACTGTACATGCTGAAGAGTAGATCGACCCCCTCTAGCCCACTCCGCTCGCTAGCTACCCTGCAAAAGGTCCACGGCTTCACGTGCCGCTGGCCAGCTCGCCGACCCGTACAGGCGGGAACGGGACGAAACGGAACGGCGGAACGGAACGGGGGCGAGATCGATCGATCGAGCTTCCCCGTTGCGGCGCCGCAGCAGTATCCGGATCCGAGTCCGACGGAGGCATATCTCTCTTGCCTGATTGCCTCCGTCCGAGGTTCTGGGGAGCGGTGGGCGGTGGCACAGTTCTCAACCGCCACGTCTCCACGCAAAACATGCCGGGCCGGGCGGCGACCGGCCCCGGGGCTGCGCCGGCGGCCACTCGCTGCCGTGCGTGCTCGGAGCTCGTGGATCACTGTTCATCTGGCTGCCAGGCTCCTCCTCCTCCTCCTCCCTGGAAAACCCGTGTTTCGCATGGCCAATCAATCACCAGTGCCGGTCGAATTTTACGGGTTAAGTTGTTCCCTTTCCCTCCCGGTTAGGTTTCCTACCAACTTTCCACTGCAGATCCATTCACAGAGAGATCAAAAGTTAAAACGGGCATATACCAGTCAAAAAAAAAACAAAAAAAAAACTCTCCCGGCCGTCACTCACTCGTCAAACCGAATTCTCTACTCGGCAAGCAAGCTGTCAAACCGAATTCTACTCGTCAAGCTGGCGTCGCCGGCGTGGACGGGGGCACCATCACCTAGCTAGCTAGTCCCCCGACTGCACGCAAGGTAACAGCGTCGCCCCCCTGTAGTATTCTTTTTACACCGAAACAGCCAAACAGGTGAACTGACAGAGCAAAATGGCTAGGGGGTGCTAGCGGCGCGCGAGACCTCGCCGCTAGAGCCAAGATGAAAGCGTTGGTGGTTAGGCAGGTAAGGGAACTGACAGAGCACGTAGCTAGCGTGGAAAGAATCTGCAGCAGGAAGCGGCACTGCGCCACTGCTCGAAACGAAAGCGGTTTCTTCCTTTCCATCGCACTGCAACAAGTTCCACACGGCGGCGTGGTCCTCTCTCGATCGGAGATCACAAGATGCTGCTCTGCTCGCGACCGGCATGGAATCGATCGGTGACCAGGACCACACGCGCTCAGGATGCGTGATCACGGTGGAGGGGATTTGGTGGTGGTGGTGGTGTCATGGTGTGGCAGCTGAAACTAGCTAGAACTAGGAGTCCTCCAAAGACCAGGTGGCGCTCTGGTGCAAGCTAACGCCTGCTCGTTTGAGCTTTATCACCACCAACAAGAGATTTTCTCTCAAAATGGTTACCACCAAGAATCAGCCAAGAATACTTTTCTTTCAACAAACCAAGACCAACCATGCCCAAACGAACAGGCTCTAAAGCTAACGTATCAGTAGAGAGATATCTTCCGTGTTTGTTCTTCCCGCGTGAAACCACCCTTTTACGTGGCGTTCTCGACGCGCTTGCGTGATCATATTTCCGAATCACGACGATTGCTCTGCGTCGTACCTTTCAGGACTCTGTACAGAACTAGTATGGGCTTGTGATTTGATCATATTTCCTGAAAATTGTGGGTTCCGTCCGATCCAAAAACCAATGCCACCAAATTTGAATTCCAGTCATGGAGGAGAAAACCCCTTGTATGTAACATAAAAACAGGATTATACCAGAATTTCATGCTATATCTTTTCGAAAAAGAACTGCAAGAATACAAATAAAGGTGGGGAACAAAACTAAATGGACCAAGTTGGGCCTGAAAGTCTTTCTTAAAGACCAAGATGGGCCTCAAAAATTGTGTGTTGCCGGAAGGACTGGAGAGAATCAGAGGACTGTCTATCAAGAAACTTTTGTTTAACACTCAGCAGGGACTCGGTACGATGAAAATGAGCTGTAACCCTCGCTCGAGCATCAAAATCGCAAGTTAACTAGTGACGAGATCAGGCAATCGGAAAAGGTCCATGTCCATGTTGATTTTACACGCTCAACACTAGACATATACCACAATAAGGTGACTTCAACACTAGACGATATGCTAGACACAAAACTGAAAGGAAATGGTGGACTTCAAGGCCCCTTCTGTCAAGAAAGTGAAGATATAGTTCAGTTGCCTAAAAATCTGCAAATTTTCCCAACGTTTGAAAGGGGCCAATGACTTCTGGACCTAAATAAGACCATTCTATTTCTATTATTCTAAAGTCAAGTGTACTCATATATCATATCAAACCAGTTCCAGACTGGACCCCACCGGACTCTTTAGGAAAGGCTACCTTTCACAGGAGATGGCGCAACAGTGAAGATTTTTGAAATGTAACAGCAAAGAATAGTTGAATGGACTCTCCCTCGAGGCAGTTGTGCTTTACAATGCTCCACAATCTAACTAGGGTATGAACTATGAAAGGGTTACAGTCTCACAGCCCTACAACCTGAAACTAACATATCGCTACTCTTACCTGCTTTCACGCTTTTTCAAGGAGAATCCATGAAGGTGAATAAACTGGTCTCAGAGAATGAAACCGGCCAGTTATTTCTCTCGGACTCAAGGTTTAGTCAAACATCTGTGTTCACTAGGTCTCACACCGCAAGTATCATACACCAGCCGCATAGAGGTTCCAAAGCAAAAAGAAATCTCCAGTATGTCTTTTCAGCAAATTCTTCTGTCAGCAACTGCTACAAAAAGACAATTTCAGCAACTTGTATACTTCTATATTGCACTAAGAGAGATTAATAATTCCACTAAAGTGAACCAAGACAACACAAAACTTTGCAAACAGAATGGAATGTATGCCAGCACAACATGATATGTCAACCTGAAAAAACCCAAAGGTGTTTAAGTGAAAGATAGGGTACAGCATGCAAACACAAATGTTTTCCTTGTAACGGGCAAACACAAATGTTGAAATATTTTGCTACACGTGGGAAACAAGTTTCCAAAATAATTCATTTCGATTAGGTAAATGCTAATGCAGCATCTTGACAATGTTCCTTTACCTATCCTTGATTTTTCCCCACCTGTGATGTGAATTTACTTGAAAAGAACTTTATTTGTTTTTTTAAGTTATAAGCTGTGCAGGAGGCAAGTCTCGTGCAAACCCAAAATTTTATGTAAGAGTGCGTATAAGATATCTGAAATTACTATTAATTTCTAGGATTCAGATTCCATATACCGGTTTGATTATGAACAGTTAACATACTATCCCAGCAAGCATATTATTTGAATGAATATACCTGAGAACAGATAATTGACTTGCAATATCCCAATCAGGCAACCAGCTGTGCAGTGGGCTTCATGTTTTCATCTCTAGCTGCTTCTATAGGCTTATAACTTTTATAATTATCGAGCTTAAGAAAAGGAACCTCGTGCTTACAATTTGACATTCGGAATCCTAGATAAGATGGTGAACTTCAGTGTTCTGCACTTTCTGATTAAATCATGTTTCCACTAACAAGAATCTTTACAACTAAATATTTGAATTACTCCAAACAGTTTCCTCCAAATTTGACCCAGAAATGGGGATATACTGGTTGATCAGCGATATGATTGGTAACTAGACCAGAGATCAACTTTTGCTCAGCACATGCACGTACTAGTTCTATGCAAAGCAACCATGTACCCCTTATCACAGTGACTCAGGTTTCTCCAGCAGTGTATAGTCTGGACTCAACAGCAGCCTAGTTTAAGACTACACCAGAAGAATTATAAAAGTCAGTCGGACTGTTATTCTATAGATAGTGCTCTGATGTCTCCAATCAGCAATACTGTTCTTCTATGTCACTTTTCACTTTTTCAGCAAGCAGACACATCTATATACCACTCTAAGATCGAGATCTGAACAAAACTACAAGGTTTAGAAAAAAGTTAAGAGTTTTACCCTTCTAAGTAAAAGGATGAATTAATTTGCATAAACCCAAAAGAACTTTGATTCCCAAAAATAAAATGAGAAGAAAAGCATCACTGGCAAAGTAAAATTTTAGAAAATTGGCAAAGAAAGTCTATCTGCTTGTACCAAAAGCAAAATTCAAGGACAATGATAGCTACGTAACAATTGTGCAAACATGAAGTCTTCCTACATAAGAAGTAAAAATAACAGCACCATCTTTCAGAATTCAAAAAATGATCAAAATGGTAAATTTTTCTAGTTGTTATGCAATTTAATATAGGTGCCTGTTGGCATAAGTACTATGATAGTGAGGCGTTCCCTTTGTATCCATGTTGAATATGGGAACAGAAAATAAACTATCTGAAAAGTGTGTAAGATTGTGAAAAAAGGGATGCAAAAAGACTAAAAGAGCATTAGGAATGACCATGGTCAGCAAATTAACAGCATGCACATGAAATTAGTTTGGAACTTCATTAATAAGGATTCAGAACACAAGGCTTTTCCCAAGTAGAAAGGAAATCCAGTTATTAGCTTTTGCAGATATCATCTCCATATCCTATTCAGTAAAAGTGCAAAACAGCAAAAGGTAAGGTTGGAGTTCATACTGAACTTGAAGCTGTTAAAATATTGGCCTAAGAATGATGGCTCAATTAATCTGTTCTTGGCAATAGATGCACTATTGGTAACAAGGTGGCAAGAAACAATAAAATGTTTCCATCAGCACAAGATAGGTCAATAATACTAGAACAGCAAATGGTATTATCCTGAGAAGCCATCTTAATTTTTCTGTACTAAAGTGCCCTATAGGACAAAGTTACTTCTCATGCTTAAAATTTTAAATGTAATCTACTAAGATAGGATACAGAAACTACCTTCAGTAACTACCAAGTATAACAAGCAGTTGACTACTGCCAAGTGCTCGAGGCAGAAAAAGAGCCCCCATAACACTTGATTCAAAGAATGTAGGGTGGTAAGTACATCTTCCAGGTACCATCTGGATAGAAAATATACATCTTGGTTTTCCATCAGTCATAGGGAATCAGAAGCTGAACCAAAGGTCCCACGTCCACATTGCCGAACAAACATAAACAGAGTACCGTTAATTGACCCTTTAAGTGCACTGCACAACCTTCTTGGTGCCTGTATCAGAAGAATGATAACTTAGCAACTGTAAATATTTTTTAGAGAGGAAACGAGGTACTGCTAAGGAGTACATACCAGATGCCAACGCTTGCTTAATGGAGATGAAGAAACATGGATCTCATCTATGTCAGGTAAAGGGGGTGACCGGAAGCAAAACACCTTTCTTTTGAGGTCATCCCTGTCACTCGATCGTACATAAGATCCCCAAGTTATGTTTCCATCTTTCCAGACATCCTTCAAGAAAAATAAGATTGGCTTCTTGCACATAGATTTCTGAACATCTCTAGTGTCAAAATCAAATTCATTCCTCTGACTCATCCGATTATAAGCAATGTAAGTCCTTTGTGATCGCTCCAAATCACGAGGAAGAAGAACATTGGGGTATACTTCAACAACATAGCCCAACGAGACAGCAAATGTAAGCTTTTGGCTTTGATCGTAACAAATTGAACGCTGCAGGAAGCTCATGGGTTCCATTTTCATGGCCTTTGTAAACAGATCCAAACTCTCAAGAGAATTCAATCCAGGGTATATTGGGTCCACAAGCTCCACATGGTGGATACTGATGAAAGGAGCAATTGGATGAGATGCCAACAAACCATGAGCATTGCCTCTGATATCCCACTGACATATGACACATGGTAAACAATGACATTAGAAGGATGGATGGATTCATTAGCATATATGCCCAATCAATGAAGCTGAAAACCAATATAATATAATTTTGCAGGATAGTTGCAGAAAACAAAACAAACTTTTAATACTAAGCTATTGCCATTTTTAAAGTTCAAACACACCCCCTGCGTGTTTGACAGAGGGGCATTGAGAGGAACCGGATCCTCTGCCTTTGGTCCCTCTGCCGTTGGGTCACTGGCAGGTGGGCCCGGTCCCATATGGCAGTGGCTCAACGCCAGAGGGCCAACGGCAGGCGAGCCCCGTCGATTGAGAGACAGTACTGTAGAACAGCCAAGCAGATCCTGGCAAAAAAGTAGGGCCCAGAAAAGAGACCTAACAAAAGTAACCTTCGAGTCCTACCAAACTTCCTTTCACTGTCATAACAACTCTGGCAATACCCTACTTTTGTTGAGGCATTAAAATCAATGATAAAACTGACCAGCCAGATGGCACGATAGTGGAAAGCATCGCCTTCCTTTCTGCCATAAGGAAACAAGCATGACTGATCTGGTAAAGATCCAAACAATGCATCAATGCAGGCATCCAAGATCTATGCCAATCTCTACATTGGTGATTGATCCGTACTTTTTTGGGGTGTACATTCAGAAACAACTCGTGAATTGATTGAATGGGGGAAATACAGTGTAATCCTGATGCAGCTAAGAACTCGTTCATCTTTCTTTTCATTTGTAAACTCGCAGTTATTTCCGTTCCTTGTAATGGTAATGGGGGAGATCCCTCGATTCGAAAAAAAGCTAAGAACTCGTTTAGGAGCAAGTTGCATATATCAGAACAGTCTAAGCACTTCAATTGCTTGAAGAATGCTAACTGGATCAGATGTGTCTGCACCAGCAATTGCCACAAAATTTTGAAGGATAGGTACCTGGTGAAATCCATACTCGCGAGTTAGGGGCACGCCTAGCTCCGTAATGCAGGCATGAAGGCGGTCGTCACTTCCATACAGCTTGGGGTACCTCTCGATGCACACATCGAGCGTCCGCGCTAGTGCGACGGCGAGGGGGAAGCTAAGCGCGACTCCACCACCTCCAAACGCCATGCTGTGGCTGAAGTAGGTGTTCGCGGAGTGGCTCTCGGACGACGCCCCGACGTACACCATCTCCCTCCAGTCGTACTTACCGAGCACGGCCACCAGGTTGTCCGCACACAGCACGGTGTCGTCGTCGACAAGCACGACCCACCGCGCGCCCGCCCCTCCGCCGACGAGCCGCACGGCCTCAGCGGCGATGCGCGCGATCCGGAGTCCCGACGGGTGGCCCGTGGGGTTAGTGTACCTGAACCTGGAGGTGTCCTCGGACACCCGGATCGGCGGGAGGGATCCCTCCCAGGCGGCGCTGGGGCCCGGCGCGGCGGGCGCGCCCGCGTCGAGCCAGACGTGGCCGCGCATCGCGGCGGGGTCCCACCACAGACGGACGTACTCCCGGCGGCGCGGCCAGAGATGCGCCGACCCGGCGATGCCGAAGACGATGTGGCCGAGCGAGAGGGGCGAAGCCGCGCCGGGGCCCGCGACCGCCGCGCCCGCATCCGACAGCGCCGCGCGCTCGGAGGCGGCGGGCGGCGCCCCCTGGGACGGGGAGAGCACGAGGAGGAGCCACAGCGCGGTGGCGAGCAGCACCGAGAGCAGCGCCAGCACGGCAGCGGCGAGCGGGCAGTGCCGCGGCGGTAGAAGCGCGAGCGGGAGGAGCGGCGGCTGCTGCTGCGGGGAGGCGGCTGCGTGGTGGGGCTTGGGCATTGGGCTCGGGGGTGCACGCCGCCGCCGCCGGTGGCCACGGACATTGGGGGTTGCCGCAGGCGGGACGTGGCGATGTTTTAGGGATGGACGGTGCGGCACGGGTGGCTGCCTCGCCTTTGCAGTTGTGTAATACCACACCATTCCATTTCAAATTCCGTTTGCCTTTTTCCTCTCCCCCAGTTCCCAATTATTCCCATTTTTTCACAATTAGTCTTGAAATCTCAGCTCCTGGCCTTGTCTTTAAATATTCAGATGGTTTGAATTTGAATTCCAGATCACAGTATCGAGTACTCCTACCATGGAAGCGAGAGATTAGCGAGATTTAAGCTTGCACGTGGAGGATAGTGGCTGCATTGTTTGCTGCTGATGATACGCACAATTTTTTTTAAAGAGGGAATCGTAGGTTTCTGGCTTGTAGCATAGGCGAATGGTTCCCCAAGCTTCAGAAAAGAATATCTTGGTGTAGTGGACTACAAGCGAGTGAAGCAAGGCGATGCCATGTGTCTAGAGATTGTGATCGCAAGAATTCTTGTAGGGGGACCTGTAGAATATGTTCTCTCCTTTCATCAATCATTGTTGAAATGTTTGTGCCAAAGTTTGGGCACTGTGAAGCGATACAACAGCTCGGAGAGGTCACAGCTGGGGTTCAGAGGTTGGCTTGGATTAGCAGGAAGTGGGTTGGGATCAGTGAGCTGGAAATTGCATCTCAAGCAACTCCATGCTGCAGCAGCTGGCGATCTGCCTCCGGTTCGACGGTGGAGTAATCACTGTGCTGTAGTGTGCTAAACCTGATTGTTTGCTAGCATGGGCTCTGAAGTCTGAAGGCTGAGTGAGTGTGTTCATGTGAAGGGAAAAAGTTTTGAGTTTGGAAGCTGCACTGCATACATGTTTTGCACGAAAGGATTGGGGAAATTCTGGTGCTCCATCGTTGTCCTCGTCCGTTATTCGTTATGAGACTGGACACCATCCACCCAATTCTCTCTCTCTCCTCTCTCTCTCTCTCCCCTGTCTATTTTTGTGTGGATTTTATTGTCTCTTGTTTGGGGTCCCTGGCATCCGTATCTTGATAAAACTTTGTGAAAACTAGCTAGTATACCACCACATACGCAGACATCAACTATGGCATTGCATAAAACGAATAAAACAGTTGGTATTTGTTTTCATCCTCTCTTGAAGAGAGAAGGAAAAAGAGAGAACAAAGGGCTGCCTCTTGATTGAACTCGGTGCTCAGAGTTTTGACATGTTCCGCCAAATATTTCCAAACTATACTTTAAATTTGGATTTTCCCCAGCAAAAACAAATTTGAGCTAACCTTCTCGCAATGACATATTTCTCTTCAGCTATATTAGGATCGATAAGTAGGACAAAGCTCAACTTTACTTGGCCAAATTCCCATTTTCTTTTTGACACGTCAACAAGATTGGCAGCAAACATGTTCTGGTTTTGGATTAGCAACTTTGCTCAATTCAGATCACTGCAGCATTGTACAAACCATTTTCTTATACAACTTATGCTGATAAAGATTAGATGCCCCAATATCTGCTAGCAGTCCATATGGATCATGGAAACAAATTAGTCGGAACATACTAGTTAATTGCACGTTAAAAATTTCCCACGTAAGAACATCAAGAAGGGAAACAAGAAATCCGATAGTTACAAGTTCTATGGACTTGCATGCGAGAAAGAAAGAAGAAAAATGGCAAAAAGCATAAGAATCTGACTAGTGTTGCGTAGATCTCTGAATTGTGAACTTGCAAACTTGTGCCCATTTCCCTCTATATTCATACATTATGGCCCCGTAGAACATACTAGTTAATTGCACGCTAAAAATTCCCATGTAAGAACATCAAGAAGGAAACAAGGAATCCAACAGTTGTAAGTTCTATGGACTTGCATGCGAGAAAGAAAGAAAAAAAGGCAAAAGGCATAAGAATCTAACTAGTGTTGCGTAGTAGATCCCTGAATTGTGAACTTGCAAACTTGTGCTCATTTTCCTCTGTATTCGTTAGAGCAACTCCAACAGTTTGGCAAATCAACTTGGCATCCATGTAATTTTAGCAAAACAAGAAAAATTGGCCTCCAACAGTTTGGCAAACCAACTTGGTAAAAATAGAAACTTGGCAAAACTCACATCCCCACGCGCATATATGCGCACGCGGATCGTGGTTACCATCGGTGTTTCCCTCTAGGTGGGAGGGTGAAAATGAAATAAAGAATAGAGAAGGATTCCTGATGTAAGTTTTTCAAGAGGTGTAATGGCACAAACATAATTTTGTTTCTATCAGGATTCCGGTGTAAGTTAGATCTGGATTTGGCAAGTGAATTATGCCAAACTGTTGGAGATGAACTCTTTTTTTTACTTTGCATAGTTTTTTAGAAGTTGGTAAAACACAAGATTTGCCAAGTAAATTTTGGCAAACTCTTTTAGATGCTCTTATGGCCCCTAGAAAACAACAAATAAGAAAAAACAAATTTCATACAAAAAACGGCCCAACATCTACATTTGTTCAATCCAACAGAATTTTACGCAAATGTAGATATCGGGCCTCTTACGCGGCTCATTCTCAAAGTACAGTGTCACGACGGGAATCCTATATATCTTCCTGAAGTTTTTTTTTCCAAACCATCTTCCATTGTTTGAGACTCGTACAAGCAATAACAACCGTAGATCTGCTTATAAGCCTAACACCCACAACCTCCTTCCTCTCCACCCTTGCACGCCGCCGCCGCACCACCAGTGGACCGCGCGCCGCCCCCGCGCCTCGCCGGCGGCCGACGAGCTCCACGGCCGCGGCCTCCGCCGGCCCCCGCGCGCGCCTATGCTAGCGAGCTCCACGGCCACGCCCCCGGACCCGCGCGCCCGCGGCCGCCGCGCGCATCCGCCGCCGGCGGCCGGACCGCGCCGGCGCTAGCTCGCGCGGCCGCCCCGCCCCGCGCGCCGCATCCTAGCCATGCGGCGGCCCCCACGCACCATGGTCGCGCGCCGCTGACGAGAGGAAGAAGAAGCAACGACCTGTCCGGGGGAAGAAGCAGCAAAAAAATGTTGGATTTTTTTCAAAAAATATTGGAAAAATGTTGGGTCAACTTTTTATGAAAAATGTTGGTTCAACGTTTTGTTTCAAAAATGTTGCTTCAACTTTTTTTTGAAAAATGTTGTAACATTTGTTGGAAAAATGTTGCTCCAACATTTCCTAAAAAAAATATTGACACAAATGTTCGCAACAATCCGGAAAAAATGTTGACGAAAAAATATTAGTAACGTTTATGAAAAATGTTGAAAAATCATAGGCAACTTTTCGGAAAAATGTTGACGAAAAAATGTTGGTACCCCCTCAAAAAAATGTTGACAAAAAATGTTTTAGCATTTATAAAAAATGTTTGAAGTAGTCTAAAAAAGAAAAATGTTGCCCGACATTTTAAAAAATGTTGCAACATTTAAAAAATCTTTACAAAAAATAGTTGACGAAATCAATATTTCGTAAAAATGCTGGAACATTTATGAAAAATGTTGGATAACGCCTCCAGAAAAATGTTGGAAGAAGCTTCCAGAAAAATGTTGACTAAAAAATGTTGGAACATTTATAAAATGTTGACAAAAATGTGGGCCATACTCTCAAAAACGTTGGAAAAAATGTTGACATCACTTAAAAAAGTTGAAAAAAATGTTCACGACATTTCCAAAAAATGTTGATGAAATAATACTAACAACACTTCAAACAATTATTAATAAAAAAAGTCAAAGCGCGTGAGTTTTGATGACTTAATCCGTTAAGTGGTCTATCTTGGGCTTGATGTGCTTTTATAGTTTGCTTGGTTATCCGGAAGGTAGATACGGAAATCCTATATAACTTTCGGAAGATTTTTTCTTAGCCACCTATAACCCACCAGAAGCCCACTAACGGTCCAACTACAGGAACCCTAGCCCAACTCCCCCACTGTCTCCCACCTCCGAGCTCCCACCTCCTGCGCCGCCTCCCCGCGCGCGCCGGCGGTGGACTCGCGCGCACCGGCCGGAGGCGGGTCGGAGCCCCCGCGCGTCGCCGGCCGCGGCCGGCGAGCTCCCCCGCGGCCGCCGGGCCGGAGCTTCCGCGGCCGGCCATGGCGGGGCCGCCGGCCGCGTCCGGCGAGCTCCGCCGTGGCCGGCCATGGGCGCCATCGCCGCCCGGGGGTCGGGCGAGCTCCACCGCGGCCAGCCATGGGGCCGCCGCCACGGGTCGCGCCGCCGTGACCACCCTGTTGGTGTTTTAGACCGGCAACCTATCAAGGGGAGTACCCTAAGTAGATGAATGTGGCCTCGCCGAGATCGGTAACTCGAAGGAAGAGACACGTGGCACACAATTTAGACAGGTTCGGGCCGCGAGGTGCGTAATACCCTATGTCATGTATGCTGCGTAGCTCTGGATTGATTGGATGAGTTTACAAGATGATGCGAATGAGAGAGAAGGGTCCCTGCCTCGCCTTATATAGTCTGGGAGGCAGGGTTACAAGTTGGTTCAGGGAGAGAGTACTAGTCGGGTACGTCTAGGAGTTCTCTACATAGTACAGGACATGTATAGCTTCCTATCCGAGTACTTCTCCACCGTAGTCCTTGCGCCTCACGCCATCAGGTGCTGTGTGGCACAAGCCGAGTAGTCCCAGGGGCCCACCGAGTAGTCGGTCCTGATACCCACCGAGGTAGTGGGCCCAGGGAGGTCCATACGACAAGCCCCCAAATACTTTGTAGTCGAGCGGGATAGTTTCGAGTAGTCTTGATGGCCTTGACAAGTAGTCCTCAAGCATCCCTGAGTACTACAAGCTGAAAGTCCTCAAGAATACTTGAAGCATCCCGAGGCTGGAAGGTACTCCAGCTGATCCTTGAGTAGTCTTGAAGTCTTCTCGAGTAGTCCCCAAGCGTCCTGGAGTTCCCCTCTTGAAGGTCTTCAGTAATACCTGTGTTGTCTTGAAGCCAAAATTTATATGGAAGTGCGATTGCAAAATCGCACTCCATATGGAGTAGCCCCCGAGCCTTAGGTTGAGTTGTAGACTCTGGCTGAGGGTCAATCTGATGTTTTGGCAAGATTATCCCGCAAAATCCGGAGAAAAAACCGAAGGACACGTGGCACGGAGCCTTCGAGCCTTGAGTCGAGTACTTCCTCTCGAATTGAAGGGTCATCTTGAATGTAGAATGTGTCCTGAGTTGATCTTGAATCTTGTCGCGACCCAGGTAGTTAAGTAGAAGTAGCCGAGCCCCCGAGATGGAGCGAATCGACTACTGGAAGTTGAAGGGTCAGGCGGCCGCTGCTGAGTCAGATGTTGAAACATATCCATCTGGCCGTTGCGGAGCCGCCGGTTGACTTATAAATAGAAACCGAAACCCTTAGGGTTTTTCATCCTCCGCATTCGCAATTAGTTGAAATAGATCTAGCCAAGACTTAGCCGCCTGAGCACACTGCCACCGCGTCGTAGACTGCAAATCCACGCGCGCCGCCGCTTCAGCCCCCGAGCGAATGTGAGTGAAGACCCGCTGCCTTTGGAGAATGAAGCCATCCCCGTCGAAGAGCATAAAGACCGCCGCTAGGAAAAAGAGGTCCCGTGACGAGGCTGCTGGATCTGCTAAAGAGTCAACGCCGCCGGCGTCTCCCCCACGCCCGAATCCAAACAAGGAGTGGAAAAAAATCTAAGGCGAAGACCGAAGACCTTCTGACGCTGGTGAACATCGGTTTCCTCCGCGAGAAGGAGGTGGATATGTGGCGTGCCGCCACAGGAGATCCATATCCGATGGAGAAGAACCCCGACGAGATCTCGATGTTCGCCCGGTTCGTGGAGCGCGGGTTGGCTCTTCCGGTGAGCGACTTCTTCAAAGGTCTTCTCGACTATTACGATATCGAGTACCTCAACTTGAACCCCAATGGAATCTTCCATGTCTCTGTCTTCGTCCACTTCTGCGAAGCATTCTTGGGGATCAAGCCCCACTGGGTGCTGTTCAGAAAGTTCTTCCGCGTGAAGCCCCAGCCAAGCGCCAACGACCCAAGAGTAGTCGGAGGGGCCGGCATCCAGATGCGCGAAGACGCCGCCGAGCGCACTTGCGTACAAGCCGATTGACTCCAACCAAGATTGGAAGTCGAAATGGTTCTACATCACCAACCACCACCGGAGGCTGCCGAAGCCAAGCGGGAAGTAGCCGAAGCATCGGCCCTGGTGGAACACGGAGCTGACGATGCAGGAGGGTATTCAACTGCCCGAGCTGCTACAGAAGATTAAGGCTTTGAGAGAAGCCGGGCTGAGGGCCGAACACGTGTCCTTCAGCTTCATGAAGAGGAGGGTACAACCACTGATGGCTCGCGACACCTTCGGGTATCAGTACACCGGCGAGGGAGACACGTCGCGGATGCCTAGCGGTGAAATCGATGACGACGACATCATCGAGAGGCTGGGTAGTATCTTCAAGGACATGCCGCCGTACACGCCCTGCTCGGTCCCTGAGTACTCCGCAGCTCATCTGCCAAACAATGTAAGTAGCCGCACTCAGTGCCCGAGTACTGATTGTATGGTAGTAGTCATGCTCACCCAAGCTATATGTTGCAGGATGATATTGTAAAGTTTGTCTCTGAGCCAGCTTCACCTCCCCGGCTTGTGAATATTCCGGAGGAGGGGAAAGACGAGGCCAAAGAGCGTCGCGAAGTCGGCGAAGGTAACACCCGCGTTTTTAGCTCCAAGTAAATCACCTAATAAATCGTGCGTGTTTTCAAAACTGTCCGGTGAGCTCAATTATCCCCTCTCAAACCCTAGTCGCCATTTCCCTCTCTCACCATCGGCGCGCGTGCCGCGAATCCCGCCGGCACCGTTCGCGTTCAAGCCCGCACCCACGCGCCGCGGTCGGCCACCGTGCCGGAATCCCGCGCACGCCGCGGTCCCGCCGGCGGTCCGCCTCGCCATCACCGCCGACACCGGAAATCGGAAAACCTCGCACAACCCTTCCCCTAATTTCCTAACAATTTTCCTAATTTTCTAAACCTTTTTCTTATTTCTTTCATTTCTTTCTTTCCTTCCTTTCCTTTCTTTCCTTTTTCTTCCTTCCTTTTTCCCTTTTCTTTCTTTTCCTTCTTTCCTTTTTCTTTTCTCCCTTTCTTTTTCCCTTTCCTCCTTCTTCCTCCCGCGGCTAGGCCGCACGCCCCCCGACACCGGCGCGACGCGCGCCGACCTCTCGCGCCGCCCCCGGCCCACGCGGGCGGCGGCACGCGCCGCCTCCACACGCCACCACGGCCGGCGCCACGGCCCGCTCGAGCCCGACAAGACCCCTCCCCTAACGCCGAGACGTCGCCTCCGCGACACACCGCCGCCCGTGTCACCGCCGCGCCCGGCCGATACGTCGCATCCCCCCCGCGCCGCGTGCTTGAAGAGACCCATCGGCCGCTCGATGACCTCCGCCCCGCCCGAGCCGTCCCGTCGCCCGGCGGCCGGACCCGGCCGGCCCCAGTGCTGACCGCCGGCGACCTTACCCGCCAAAAAAATCTCCTCCTCCGAACCGACCTACGAGGCCTATAAAAGGCCGACACCCCTCCTCGCCGCTCCTCACCCCAGCCTCAAGCTTCCAGTAGCACCCAATTGCACCGCCACGCCACCATTTGCGCCGCCACCATCAACTCCACCCCCCGGCCGCCCTTGCCGCGGAGGCACCTCCTCAAGCCATCCCCGACCAAGGTGAGCACGGGAGTAGAAAGCCCTCGCCCCCCTCTTCCTTTCCCCCCTCGTCCCCCGCCACCGCCGACCCCTGGATGCCGCCGCCGGCCGAGGCCGCGCCGGCCTCCCTCCCCTGTTCTGGATCGGGGGAGGAAGAAGGGCACTTTTGCCCAAAGCCCCCTGGCTTTTCTTTTTATCCTGAGCCCCTTTCTAACCCTATTCACTCTCTCTCTCTCTTACTCCAAAATAGCCCCTAGGTTAACAATTAATTATAGATTAAATACTGTTAAGCCCTAAACAATTTACAACCAAGCCCTTACCAAATTTATATTATCGTAATCACACCCTTTCTCCATTAGTAGAAATTACTAATAGGCCCTTAGCCCCTATAACCTCTCTTTAACCCAACATTCCATACATGATTTTATTCTCGATTACTTCCAAATTTCACCACGCCTTTCCCAGTAATATCCCCGCCGAACCATACACCAACCCCCCCTCTAGGACTTATATATTCCCCTCTCCAATTATTTCCCCCTCCTCGAGCTCGGCCGGTAATATGTGTGCTTATAATGATTGCTTGCTTGCCTGTGTGTGCGCTATAGCTGACGGAGTAGACGGAGGAAGGTACCCCGAGCCGGAGATCGAAGCCGACTACTGCGAGCAGGAGCCCGAGGTCCCGAACGCCGAGCCGGCACTCCCCGAAGACTTTGAAGACGGCAAGTTCAATCTCACCCTTTGATGCATGCTTCTGTCCTAGTTTTATAAATACACCCTATACCCGTTTTATAAATTGCATATTGTTTTACTGCAAAACATGGTAGGATAGCCACCCTTGATTGCTATGATTGAACCTTGTTTTGGCCTAAATGTTTGCTTTAAAAATGTGTGAGTGCCTTCAAAATGTGTGAGTGCTTTAAAATGGAAATGGGATATGTTTGGAAAATGGGTAGAGAATTGGGTAGACGGGATGGACGTGTGTGTCGGAGTATGGGTGAGCTCGTACTGTGTGGTTGAGCGTGTTGGGAGTTGTCCATCTTGTCGGTTAAGGACCGGGTTGCGTGACATCTCACCGACCCAAATCATCATACAACCACTCGACCGTTGTATGTGGCAACGGCTTAGCATAAACCCCACTAGTTAATCTACTTGCCATCTGGTGTGCGGGTGAGGGCGGGAGACCAAGGAGTAGGGGTACGCTCTGTGTGAGGTACGCCCTGGTTATGTGGGATAACCCCTTGGTTGCTTCCGTGGTGGCTCGTAGTGTTAGCTAAGGTGGGTAATGGGCGTGATAGGATCCGTACCGCACTGAGGTGTCCGTGTGATGGTACCCTACTTGTGGGTAAAGATGTACAACCTCTGCAGTGTCAAACCTATTCGAATAGTCGTGTCCACGGTATTGGACGAGTCACGGTGTGGTCACAAAAACTAGTGTTTGGGAGGGGATGTTTTCTCGGTGTGAGTTGTTTTCCGGTGAAGTGTGTGGCGTGTGCCCGGGCTACGACGGACGGGGAGTTCGGTAGTTCCACATTGGTTTTTCTTAAAACAACCGAGTCACTTTGGTCATAAAGCTGATTTGTGAAAACCTTTTTGAAATGATCCCCCGCATGTGTAAGTTTGCAAAATGAACCTTAACCCGATCCTTGTTATACTCTATGCATGATTCCGCTTATAAGCCCCTCCGTGGGTGGGGTTGGATTTGCTTGAGTACGTTTGTGCTCACCCTTATTGTACTAACTATTTTTCGAGAGGAGGATCCCGATTACATTCCCGAAGACATCGAGTAGGTCGTTGCCCTACACCCAACCGTGCTCGTGTACCCGTGGCCTCCACGAAAGCTTCCATGGTGTGGTACTCGATGAGGATATGGAAGCCTTTGCTATCGTAGTGTGGTCGTTAGCGTTTGTGTTGTTCCTTGTAGCGTTGGCACTTCGTGCCCTCCGTGTCGCCTTGATGTAAAAGACTCGATCCACCCGTTGTAATAAAATGTGCTACGATCGTGATCGTTGTCCGGTCAAGCTTGTAAGTGAAGATTTTCCCAAGTAGTACGTGTAGCTTGGTAGTCGTACTTGGTTGATCACCGATTATGTACTGTGCAGGAAATCGACGGACTTGTCCTGGGAGAGAGATGAACCTAGCGCGGCAGCGGCTGAAGAAGCTTCTGCGCCTGCTGCCGAGGAGTCTGCTCCCCTCCCCCAGGCTGAGACCGTGGCGCCAGCCGTGGAGGCTACACTGCCAGAGGCCAGCATGGTAGAAGGTGAGTACGCTGCAGAGACACAGCCTTCCTCGAGTAGTAGTCATAGCCCCTGGTAAACTGATCACGTGTGTCTTCTGATGATAGGGGCAGAAGTCGAGGGAAGTACCATCCCCGAGGCTGTGCTCGTGGTGCCAAAAACCGAAGTAGCCACTGGGGCAACAACTGAGCCGGCGGAGATAGCCAGCGGAGTAGCCCCTGGGGTGGCCGAAGAGGTGTGCGATGATGTATTGCCGGAGTCAAGCCTGGAAGTAATCGTCCGTTCACCAGAAATTCAAGATGCGGAGCCGATCCGTTCGGCGCCGATGTCCGAGGCCGTCGCGACTAGTCGTGGTGGACTCGAGCTTCTGGCGGACGATCTTGTCGACCCAATGACAGTAGTGCGCAACTTGGAGGCGATGCGGCGGGCCGAGCAATGGATGAAGGTACATGACTGTATCCTTGAGTAGTCGAGTTCCAGTAGAAAGAGTGCTCAAGTAATTATTTCCTTCTGCAGGATGTCATGGAGAGGTCCCGACAGAAGTCCGAGATGCTCTAGGGGTTCGGCGACACGGTGCTCCAGGCCGAGGTTTTGGAGAAAGAACTCGCCAAGGCCAGAAAGCACTCCGCCATGCTCCAGTCCAAGCTCAATGGCGCCTTCGCCCAGTACCACAATGAGGTGCAAGATATGCAGGCGAAGAGCAATGAGCTGGTCCGGAAGAACAAGTCGCTCCGCAATAAGAACAAAGCTTGTCGAGTACTTATTAGAAGTACCCTGTAGTAGTCTGACATCGTCTCCTGTGTTGTTTGCAGAGCTTGAGACCCGAGTTGAGCAGCTGATGGCCTCAGAAGTTGACATGAAGAATCTCTTCTACCGGGAGAAGGATGCCCGCGAGGTACTTGAGTACGATTATAAGCAGCTGGCCCATGAGTGCAATATGCATATGGAGCTTCAGATTGCCTCGGATCGTGATCTTGTCAACTGCTATAACTCTCTGCAGAAGCTTGGCGAAAATTGCGAGAAGTTGCGGGGACAGCTCAAGGAACTTGAAGAAGCCGCACTTCCCATTGCAAGGCTGCTGGTGCCTCATCCGGGCGGGCCGAATATTGCTCTGTTGGTTGACCGGTTGAGGGAAGCTCCCGGCCGTCTGGCGACTTATGTCAAGCATTTGGCGAAGTCCATCCCAAACCAAGTCTTGGCGTATATGAAGTCGTACTTCCCCAAGGCTCCGATAAACATAGTCGCGGGCGGACTAGCCGCCAATTGCACTGATGAGGAGTACGCGGAGCTTTTGGAGCAGATGGCGCCGATAGCTGAACAAGTCGCCGAGAAGCTGAACCTTCATTAGTCCAGTAGGGTTAGCTTGTAGCAGAGATTGTATATAATCAAATTTGTAATGAACTTGTTTAAGTGTGAATGAGAAAGACTTCCATAAATGAGTACTCGTTGTCGCAATGTATGTATGCGGAGTGCCCATGTGTGGAGTTGTCGCGAGTAGCAGTACTTGTTGGTAGACTCATTGAGAGAGACACAATAAATGAGTTGATTGGTAATCAAATTTTATTACTGAAAAAGTACACTTGGATGCCCAGGGCCGTTTACAAGTGTAGTCGCCAGGACCCGGAGGCTGCCTACGGCTAAGTAGTGATAGGGCGCATGGCCGCTTACAGCTAAAGATCTGTTAGTAGCCGTATAGGCTGGATCTAGGAGTACATGGTCTCTTGATAGACCGCTGCTAGAGTCCATGATGCTCGAAGCAGCCAGGGTTTGGTTAGTAGCCGTTAACACTGGATCTCGGAGTAGAGTAGTCTAGAGACTAGTGCCTGGACCCGGAGGCCGCTTACAGCGAAGGATTCGGGAGTAGTCGTGTAGACTTGAGCCCCCTGAGTAGTCGGGAGACTACGCGTAGAACCGATAGAGCTGGTCGACGTTCCACGAGTTCCACAAGTGTCTGGAGGCGATAGGAGCCTGGTCCGGTCACCTTTGCAACTGTGAAGGGACCTTCCCACGGCGAGCTGAGCTTGTGTAGTCCTTCCGTGTTCTGGATACGGCGGAGGACGAGATCGCCAACGTTGAAGGAGCGTTCCTTGACGTTGCGGTCGTGGTAGTGTCGGATACCTTCTATGTACCTTGCTGACTGGACGAGGGCGGCGCAGCGAGCTTCTTCGAGTCCGTCGATATCAATTCGCCTGCTATCTTCAGATATGCCTTCGTCGTATTGCTCTACTGCCGGCGAATCCCACATGACGTTGGCAGGTAGAATAGCTTCGGAGCCGTAGACCAGGAAATAGGGTGACTGTCCCGTCGGCTTGACGGGTTGAGTACGCAGCCCCCCAGAGTGCATTGGGTAGTTCCTTGATCCACTTGCCTCCTTTGGTATTAGCAGCATCACGCAGCCGCTTCTTGAGAGTGTCGAGTACCATTCCATTGGCACGCTCGACTTGTCCATTGGCCCGTGGATGGGCGACTGAGACATACCAGACGTTAATCCCGCTGTTCTCGCAATACTCCCAGAACTGGTGGTTGTTGAAGTTGGAGCCCAAATCTGTGATGATGCGATGGGGTAATCCGTAGCGGTGCACGAGTTCATCCAAGAAGTTGAGTACTCTGTTGGCCTTGGGGCATGTGACCGGCTTGACTTCGATCCACTTGGTGAATTTGTCGTTGGCCACCAAGACTTTGTTGAATCCTCCTGGCGCGGTCGGAAGAGGCCCAATCAAGTCGAGCCCCCAGCAGGCGAAGGGCCAGGTTGGTGGTATGGTGACTAGCTTGTAGGCCGGGACGTGTTGTTGCTTGGCGAAGTATTGGCACCCTTGGCACCTTCTGACGAGTTCTTTGGCATCGCCCAGAGCTGTGGGCCAGTAGAAAGCTCGTCGGAAGGCCTTGCTGACCAGTGTGCGTGAAGACGCGTGGTTGCCGCAGACGCCTTTGTGGATCTCCTCCAAGATGTCCTTGCCTTCTTCTCGGGGAACACACTTCATGAGTACTCCAGAAGATGTGCCCCGCCTGTAGAGCTTGTCTCCAACCAGGACGTAGGACTTGGCGCGGCGAACGAGTTGCTCAGCCAAGTTCTTGTTCGTGGGAACCTTCTGCTCGTGGATGTAGTCGATGAAGGGTTGTCGCCAGTCCACGTCTATCATCTTGACCTCCTGGCCAGCTGGGGAAGGTGCTGGGTCAGTGGTCGTCAGCGTCGGCTTCGGGATGGATGGCGCTTGAAGCTCGTGGACGAAGACACCCGCTGGTACTTGAGCGCGAGTAGAACCAAGCTTTGACAGGACGTCCGCTGCAGCGTTGTTGTCGCGGGCGACGTGATGGAACTCGAGACCGTAGAACTTGTTCTTGTGCTTGCGGACTTCTAGGCAGTAGGCGTCCATGGTCTCCTTGTTGCAGTCCCAAGACTTGTTGACTTGGTTGATGACCATTGCGGAGTCGTCGTAGACTAGTAGTCGCTTGATGCCTAGTGAAGCTGCGAGGCGGAGCCCGTGTAGCAGAGTTTTGTACTCGGCTTCGTTGTTTGAGAGCTTCCAGAAGATCTGCAGGACGTACTTGAGTTGTTCGCCCGTTGGGGAAATCAAGAGTACTCCAGCACCTGCACCTTCGAGCTTGAGCGAGCCGTCGAAGTACATCACCCAATGCTCTGGGCGCTCAGTTGGAGTTGGTAGCTGATTTTCCCGCCACTCTGCCATGAAGTCGACTAGTGCCTGCGACTTGATGGCTACTCATGGCTTGAAGTCGATGTTGAGGGCGCCGAGTTTGACTGCCCACTTGGAGATTCTTCCAGTAGCATCTTGGTCTCGGAGGATGTCGCCGAGCGGGTAGTCGGTGACAATGGAAATCAAGTACTCCTAGAAGTAGTGTCGTAGCTTCCGCGAGGTGATGAGCACTGCATATAGTAGCTTCTGTACTGGTTGATAGCGTGCCTTAGATTCCGACAGGACCTCGCTGACGAAGTAGTCTGGTCGCTGGACTGGGTAGGCGTGGCCGTCTTCCTGCCGCTCGACAACGATGGCGATGCCGACCACATGAGTAGTCGCGCGAGGTAGAGCAATGAGTCGCTCCTTTTTGCGAGGAGCCGTGAGGATTGGTGGCTTGGATAAGAAGTCCTTGATTTGAGCAAGGGCTTGGTCTGCCTACGGAGTCCACACGAACTTCTCTTGATGCTTGAGTAGTTTGAAGAAAGGGAGCCCCCGTTCTCCAAGTTTCAAGATGAATCTGTTCAAGGCCGCCATGCACCCGGTGAGCTTCTGCACGTCTTTGATGCATGTGGGAGCTTTCATGTTGGTGATAGCGGAGATCTTCTCGGGATTGGCTTCGATGCCGCGATGGCTGATGATGAAGCCGAGTAGTTTTCCCGACGGTACGCCGAAGACGCACTTGTTCGGGTTGAGCTTCCATCGGTACTCTCGCAAGGATGCGAAAGGCTCTTCAAGATCGGCGATGAGCGTGTCGAAGTTTCTGGTCTTGACGACCACGTCATCCACGTAAGCTTCTGAGGACCATGTGTGGTTCGAGGACCGGTGGATGGTCGCTTCCTTGTGTGATGAGTGATTGACAATGTTGCGTGGACTGATTCTTGGCTAAGTATTGCAGGTGCAGGTTGCAGCTTGACTGGTGTTGGTGCAGGTGAAGAACAAGCGCGAAAGGTCGCCACCGGTGAGGCCTCCAGGTGTGGAGAAGACAAGTAGGCTTCGTTCGAGAGACCTGGTGGCCAGCGGGGTCAAGTGCGGGCGCATGGTGGCATGAACAACAAGATGAAGTCATGGACGGTTTCTTGGTTGAGCCTCAAAACCAAGGTCGAGCCGGGACTACGTGGGAGCCGAGTCATGAGTGGCGATTGGCGGAGGCTACACCGAGTTCGTAGGGTTTCCGATGGTTCACCAGAAAACCACTGGGTTCCTTAGTTGATCCACAAAGCCAAGACCGAAGAACCGAAGACGGTGCCGCAAAGCGAGGCGCACCGGCTCGACCGGTGGGTATGACCCGCCTGACCGGTGAGGAGCACCGGTCTGACCGGTGTGCAATGACGTAGTCTGGAATCTTCGAAGCGGAGGACACGCGTCGGGACCGCAAGCCTTGCGTCGAGGCTAAGCAGGTTGCGGTCGCAGGGCATTCGTCCGATGGAGAAAACTTGAAGACTTCCAAAACCGCACTTGAGGGGCTTGTATCCCTAGTTATTAAGTAAGGGTATTTTAGACTTTCGGTTGCCTCCATATAACCCATGAGGTTAGAGGATGGCAGCCATCGCTTGGAACCCTTGTTCATTTGCTTTCCTATTTTCCCTTCCTATTTTCTTAGGATCTCCATAGGACTAGCTTGAGAGCTTCATGGTGAGATCTTGTGAGAGGGTTGGATGATCGGGCGGCAAGCTAGACCTTGTATGAACCTTCTTGGTATGTATAGATGATTAGGCGTGGTTCCTCAAGGCCTTGTTGTGTTGTTTCCGGTTGTCCTTGGTGGTGATTTTCGGAGCCCTCTCTTGGTGGTTTTCTTGGGGTGTTTTCGGGACCTTGTTCTTAGGGATTTGGTGGGGGAAATTTGTGGGAACCCTTCGTGGTTCTTTGGCCTGTGATTCCCCTCCCAAATCCGTGAGTTAAGGGGCTCGATTTTGGGGTTTTCGGTGTTCTAGGGTTAGAGGAGTTCTTGGCGGGATTTCTTCGATTCCTCTTGGTTTGGCAAGTTTTGGTGGACAAAATCATGGTTATGGACTTCTCATGAGGTGTTCCTATTATCCCCAAAGTCTTGTTCAAGTCCGTGGAGCGATTCGGGAGATCGAAGTTTGGATTTGGAGGAGTTGACCCGCGAGTGCTGTTCATCCCGAGTCGCCTAGGCTACACCCGGTCCGACCGATGCTCTTGATCGGTCCGACCGGTGCTCTTGGATCGGTCCGACGGCCGGTGCAACCCTTGTTGGGTTTTTACTCGGGTGAACGTTTGGGTGTGTTTGCTTTGTTGTCCCGTGTTGCTACTTGTTTCGAGTTTGGGTCGGTTTGGAGCTCGGTAGGCCCGTTTGGTGTTTTGGGGCTTTCCGGCCGAGACCGGTCTTACCGATGTGTTGCATCGGTCGACCGGTGTAGAGCCTTTTTGTGGAAGTCGCCAAGTTTCACCGGCGAGGACCGGTCCGACCGGTGGTGCTCACCGGTCCGACCGTGTTGGTCAGTAGACTCGAGGTTTGGTGTTCCGCTGTGTTCTCGGGTCGGTAAGGTTGGAAGTTGGTTCCTAGGTTTAGTAGCACTCCAGTGGCTATGTGGATTTGGCCAACTTGGGTAGTGAGTTGGAGACGTGTGTTGGAAGTCGTGTTCATCTTGTCGGAATCTCCTTCGAGAAGAATTTTTATCGGCTCCCATTCACTCCCCCCCTCTCTGGTTCGCCGTATCGGTCCTTCAGCTTTAACGTTCTTGTTGAGTTGTGCCTTGAAACACTTCTGGATAGCTCGCTGGTAAGTAGTGCTGTTGTTCTTCAAACCGAAAGACATGGTCGTGTAGCAGTACGTACCAAACGGGGTGATAAACGCGATCTTCTCCTAGTCTTCTTCCATGATAGCGATCTGGTGGTACCCGGAGTAGCAGTCGAGGAAGCAGTGAAGGTCACAGCCCGCCGTGGAGTCGATGACTTGGTCTATCTGCGGCAACCCGAAGGGGTCCTTGGGGCAGTGCTTGTCGAGGTCCGTGTAGTCGACGCACATCCTCCACTCGTTCCAGTTCTTCTTGCGGACGAGGATGGGGTTGGCGAGCCACTCAGGATGGAAGACTTCTCTGATGAAGCCAGCCGCGAGTAGTTTGGCGAGTTCCTTCTTGATGGCATCCCGTCTATCGTCGCCGAAACGGAGGAGGTGTTGTCGCTTTGGGGTAGCTTTAGGGTCAATGTTGAGTGAGTGCCCGATCAGATTCCTGGGCACACATGGCATGTCCGCTGGTTTCTACGCGAATATGTCTCTGTTAGCCCGGAGGAAGCTGACGGGCGCGTCTTCCTATTTCGGGTCGAGGCCCGCCTCGATGGTGGTAGTCTTGCTGATGTCGCCTGTCCCGAGGTCAACCATCTTGACTTGTACCTCCTCAGCTGGCTGAGGCTTGTTGGCGTTGTCCGACTTCTCTGGGATGTCGAGTTCACTTGGGGCAAGCTTCTTGGATGCAGCTTAGATCTCCATCATTGCGTTGGGTACTTGATTTGTGGCTGCGAGTTCCACAGCTTCTGTGTCGCAGTCGAAGGATATCTTCAAGTCCCCTTGTAGCGAGAGTACACCGGCCGGACTTGGCATCTTGAGTACCAAGTATGTGTAGTGAGTGTCGGTGTTTTAGACCGGCAACCTACTAAGGGGAGTACCCGAAGTAGATGAATGTGGCCTCGCCGAGATCGGTAACTCGAAGGAAGAGACATGTGGCACACAATTTAGACAGGTTCGGGTCGCGAGGTGCGTAATACCCTACGTCATGTATGCTGCGTAGCTCTGGATTGATTGGGTACGATTACAAGATGGTGTAATTGTACGCCGTGAGATGAGATGATCTAGAGAGGGGTCTCTGCCTCGCCTTATATAGTCCGGGAGGTAGGGTTACAAGTCGGAGTAGGGAGAGAGTACTAGTCGAGGACGTCTAGGAGTCTTCCATACAGTGCGGGACATGTACAGCTTCCTAACCGAGTACTTCTATTCTCGTAGTCCTTGTGCTCCACGCCATCAGGTGCCGTGTAGCGCAAGCCGGGTAGTCCCAGGGGCCCACCGAGTAGTCGGTCCTGGTACCCACCAAGGTAGTGGGCCCAGGGAGGTCCATACGACAAGCCCCCAAGTACTTTGTAGTCGAGAAGGATAGCTTCAAGTAGTCTTGACGGCCTTAACGAGTAGTCCTCAAGCGTCCCCGAGTACTACAAGTCAAAAGTCCTCAAGAGTAGTCGAAGCATCACGAGGCTGGAATGTACTCTAGCTGATGTCTGAGCAATCTTGAAGTCTTCTCGAGTAGTCCCTAGCGTCCTCGAGTGTTGCCCTCGAAAGTCTTCAACAAAGCCCGTGTTGTCTTGAAGCCGAAGTCGATATGGAAGTGCGATTGCAAAATCGCACTCCATATGGAGTAGCCCTCGAGCGTTAGGTTGAGTCGTAGGCTCTAGTTGAGGGTCCATCTGAAGTTTTGGCAAGAATATCCCGAAAAATCCGAAGAGAAAAAACCGAAGGACACATGGCACGGAGCCCCCGAGCCTTGAGTCGAGTACTTCCTCTTGAATTGAAGGGTCATCTTGTAGAATGTGTCCTGAGATGCTCTTGAGTCTTGTCGCTTCCCAGGTAGTCGAGTAGAAGTAGCCGAGCCCCCGTGGTGAGGCGCGTCGACTAGTAGAATACGAAGGGTCACGCGCGGCCGCCGAGTCGCCGAGCGCGGACTTATCCATCCGCCGTTGGAGGGCCGTTTTGACTTATAAATAGAAGCCAAAACCCTTAGGGTTTTTCACCCATCGCCGTTGTAGCCATTTCGAATATATCTTGGCCGTAATCGCCGCCGCCGCACGCCGCCGCCGCTGTAGATTCGAGTGCGCCGCCGCGAGAGCCACCACGGTAGCCCCCGAGCGAATGCGCGTGAAGACGCCGTGCACTTGGAGGATGAAGCCGGCGCCGTCCAAGACCGCGAAGGCCGCCGGGCGGGAGAAGAGGAGCCGCGACGAAGCCGCCGGATCCGCCGCAGGGCAGCACCGCCGATGTCTCCACCGCGGCCGCATCCGAACCGCGAGTGGAAAAAGTCGAAGGCGAAGACCGAAGACTTGCTGGCCCTCCTCAACAGTGGATTCATCCGCGAGAAGGAGGTTGACATGTGGATAGCCGCCGCCGGGGATCCGTACCCGATGGAGAAAAACGAAGACGAGATCCTGATGTTCGCGCGCTTCGCGGAGCGTGGACTCGCACTCCCGGCGAGCGACTTCTTCAAGGGGCTCATGGGGTACTACGGCATCGAGTACCTCAACCTCAACCCCAATGGTATTTTCCATACCGCCGTCTTCGTCCACTTCTGTGAAACGTTTCTGGGGATCAAGCCCCATTGGATCTTGTTCCGAAAGTTCTTCCGGGTGAAGCCGCAGCCGAGCGCCAGTAACCCGCGAGTAGTCGGTGGAGCAAGAATCCAGATGCGGGAGGACGCCGCCGAGCCGTACCTTTCATAGAAGCTCATCGACTCCAACCAGGAATGGAAGGCGAAATGGTTCCGCATCACGAACCACCACCCGGGGTTGCCGAAGCCGAGCGGGAAGCAACCCAAGCATCGCCCGTGGTGGAACACGGAGCCCACGATGCAGAGGGGATCCGCCTCCCCGAGCCGTTGGCACGGATCAAGGCGCCGAGAGAAGCCGGCCGAGGGACGAGCACGTGGCCTTCGCCTTCATGAAGCGCGAGGGTGCAACCACCGATGGCTCGCGACACCCTAGGTTTTGAGTACATCGGCGACGACGACACGTCGCGGATGCCGAGAGACGAGGTCGACGACGACGACATTGTCGATAGGCTGACGCGCATCTTCAAGGACATGCCACCGTACACGGCGTGCCCTGTCCCAGAGTACTCCGCTGCGTGCCCGCCGAAGGAGGTAAGTAGCCATACCCCCCTGTCGAGTACCCATTTCGTGTGAGTAGCCGTGCTGACGAGCTGTGTCTTGCAGGATGACTTGAAGAAGTTCGTCTCCGAGCCACCGCCGCCCCCTCAGGTAGTCGAGATCCCGGAGGAGGGGAAGAACAAGGCCAAGGAGCGACGGGAGGTCGGCGAGAGGACAAAGCCGTAGTCGTGGAGGACACGTCCGACGAGGACGATGACGAGGAGACGCCGGCAGACCGCTTCCACCGCGGTCAAGGTTCGCCCGTCCCGCCTACCTCACGTGCCCCTCGTGCGATCCACCGGCTAGCCTGGAGGCTAGTCTGGCTGCGCCGCCACGGAAGCCGCGCAACCCCGCCCGCAAGCGGGTGACGAAGAAGTTGAAGGTCTCTGAGACCACGCCCCAAGAGGTAAGACGTCTTGAGTAGTGTAGTCGAGTACTTGTCTCTCGAGTTCACTTGCTGATGACTGAGCTTCTTTGCTTGCAGGAATTGCCGCCTACAGAGCCCGTTGATCAGGGCGACGAAGGCGAGTGGGACACGGTGGGGGAACTCGCTGGGAGTCGTAGCCCGCCCCCCCACCGTCGAAGAGCTCCCCGGCGCGGATGGAGCGCCGCCCCCCGCCCCTCAAGGGAGCACGGAGCCCGCAGCCGCCACTGCAGAAGAAGTGGTGGCCGCGGAAGCGCAGAGAGCACCGCACCGCCGCCGTTGCCGCAAAAGGGCGCCGATCGCGAGGCGCAAGAAGAGGCGGCCGCCGAGGCTGGACTGGTGGACATCGCCAGCATCCTTGGCGCCCCGACGCTGACGATAGTCCAAGCTTGTAAGTGTTGAATCTTCCCGAGTAGTACTTGATGTAGTAGTCGAGCTTGACTGACAACCAATTGTGTACTTTGCAGGAAATCAACGGATCTGTCCTGGGAGGGGGATGAACCCTCTACAGCGGTGGCGGAAGAAGAAGCCGCGCCTCCCGCCGAGGAGTCCACTCCCGCCCCTCAGGCGGAACCCGAAGCGCTGGCTGCCGAGGCTACGTTGCCCGAGGCCAGCGTGGTCGAAGGTAAGTACTCTGCTGAGGCTATAGTACTCCCAAAGAGTAGTCGTAGTCGCTGATGCACTTGTCTTCTTGTTGACAGGTGTCGAGGCCGAAGGGAGCGACATCCCGGCGGTGGTGCCCATGCAGAATTTGACACCACAAGTGCCGGAGGCTGCTGGAGGGGCCCCCGAGCAGATGGAAGTAGCCGCCGAGGAGGCCGCCCTGGCGACCGGAGGAGAGGAGGCCACCGCGCCGCTAGAACCCGCTCTGGAGGTGGTCGTCCGCTCCCCGGAGATCCAAGACGCGGAGCCCATCCGCTTTGCGCCGATGACGAAAGCCGCCACGAGTAGTCATGGCGGGGTGGAGTTGCTGGCAGACGACTTGGTCGACCCAAGAACGGTGGCCACGTACCTGGAGGCGGAAGAACAAGTCACTCCGCAACAAGAACAAAGGTACACCGCTTGACTTGTTGAGTAGTTGTTGGAGGTCTAACCCGTTGCGCCTTGTTGTTTTGCAGAGCTTGAGACCCGGTTGAGCGCTTGAAGACTTCGCAGACAGATTCGAAGAACCTCTTCTACCGGGAGCGGGGAGGCTCGCCGTGTACTCGAGCTAGACTATAAGGAGCTTGCCTTCGAGTGCGACAAGCACATGGAGCTTCGTATTGCTTCGATCGTGACCTCGTCAATCGCTACAAATCGTTGCCGAAGCCGAACGAGGATCGCGAGGCGCCGCAGCCCACCGAAGGAGCTTGAAGAAGCCGCGCTTCCCATTGCTAGACTCTTGGTGCCTCATCTTGGCGGCCCTAAGATAGCACCACCGATGGATCGACCGAAGGAAGCCCCCAGCGGCCGGGCGCCGTACGTGAAGCATCTGGCGAAGTCGATCCCGAACCAGGGCCGGCCTTCATGAAGTCCTACTTCCCGAAGGCGCCCGTGGATGTAGTCGCTAGCGGGGTAGCCGCCAACTGTACAGACGAGCAGTATGCGGAGCTGCTGGAGCAGATGGCGCCCATTGCGGAGCAAGTCGCCGAGAAGCTCAACCTCCAGTAGTCCTGTAATAGTTAGCTCGTAGCAGTATGTGTACAAAACATTTGTAATGTAATTGTTCAAGTATTAATGAAGAAAAGTTCCATCAATGAGTACTCGTAGTCGCGATCTCAGAGTGTGGAGTCCCATTGTGGAGTTGTCGCGAGTAGTCGTACTCGGCAGTAGTCCCGTTGGGGGAAGTAGACAGTAAAGAAGTTAATAAACAATCAAACTTTATTACTGAAAAAGTACACCTGGATGGCCAGGGCCGTAGTTACAGAGTAGTCGCTTGGACCCGGAGGCCGCTTACGGCTAAGTGGTGATAGGGCGAGTAGCCGCTTACAGCAGTAGATCCGTAAGTAGCCGTGTAGGCTGGATCTTGGAGTACATGGTCTCTCAGTAGACTGCTGCTAGAGTCCTTTGTCGCTCGTCGCAGCCCAGGATCCGTAGGTAGCCGCGCGGGCTGGATCCTGGAGAGGAGTAGTCCGAGACTAGTGCCTCGGACCCGAGGCCGCTTACGGCCGAAGGAGTAGTTCGGAGACCGGAGCCGGGACCGTGAGGGCCGCTACGGCGGAGGGGGTCTTGATGTAGTCGTGTAGACTTGAACCCCGGAGTAGTCGTGTAGACTAGGCGTAGAATCGACGTAGCCGGTCGACGTTCCACGAGTTGTTGACATCTTCGCCTTCAAGTGTCCGGAGGCGGTAGGAGCCCGCCCGGCCACCTTACCACGGTGAAGGGACCTTCCCGGGGGGAGCCGAGCTTGTGTAGTCCTTCCGTGTTCGGGATACGACGGAGGACAAGATCGCCAACATTGAAGGAGCGTTCCTTGACGTTGCGGTCGTGGTAGCGCTGATACCCTCCGTGTACCTTGCCGATTGGACGAGGGCAGCCGCGCGAGCTTCTTCGAGTCCATCGATGTCAACTCTTCGCTATCTTCGCAGACGCCTTCGTCATAGTGCTCCACCGCCGGTGAGTTCCATATGACATCGGGCCGGGGAGGATTGCTTCGGATCCGTAGACCAGAAGTAAGGGGATTGCCCCGTTGGCTTGGAAGGCCGAGTACGTAGCCCCCGCAGTGCATTGGGTAGCTCCTTGATCCACTTGCCTCCTTTGGAATTAGCGCCGTCGTGTAGCCGCTTCTTGAGAGCGTCGAGCACCATCCCGTTGGCGCGCTCGACTTGTCCGTTGGCCCGAGGATGGGCAACCGAGACGTATCGGACGTTGATCCCGCCGTTCTCGCAAAGCACTCCCGCAACCGGTGGTTGTTGAAGTTGGAGCCCAAATCGTGATGATGCGGTGGGGTAGTCCGTAGCGATGTACGAGTTCATCCAGAAGTCGAGTACTCTATCGCCTTGGGGCATGTGACCGGCTTGACCTCGATCCACTTGGTGAACTTGTCGATGGCCACCAATACTCCGTTGAAACCACTTGGCGCAGCTTGGTAAGGGCCCAATCATGTCAAGCCCCCAAGAAACGAAGGGCCAGGTTGGCGTATGGTGACTAGCTTGTAGGCCGGGACGTGTTTCGCTTGGCGAAGTATTGGCATCCTTGGCACCTTCCCGACGAGTTCTTCAGCGTCGCCCAGAGCAGTGAGCCAGTAGAAAGCTCGCTGGAAGGCCTTGCTGACCAGCGTGCGGGAAGACGCGTGGTTGCCGCAGACACCCTTGTGGATCTCCTCCAAGATGTCCTTGCCTTCTTGCCTGGGGACGCACTTCATGAGTACTCCAGAGGATGCGTCCCGCTTGTAAAGCTTGTCTCCGACGAGGACGTAGGACTTGGCGCGGCGGATGAGCTGCTTAGCCAAGTTCTTGTCCGAGGGAACCTTCTGCTCGCTGAGGTAGTCGATGAAGGGTTGCCTCCAGTCCACGTCGATCATCATGACCTCCTGTCCACCGGTGGATGCGCCGGGGACAAGGGTCGCTGGCGCCGGCTCCGGGATGGATGGCGCGTGGAGCTCGTGAACGAAAACACCCGCTGGAACTTGAGCGCGGGTAGATCCAAGCTTTGACAAGACGTCCGCCGTGACGTTGTTGTCGCGACGATGTGGTGGAACTTGAGACCGTAGAACTTGTTGTCAAGCTTGCGGACTTCTAGGCGTAGGCGTCCATGTTCTCCTTGTTGCGGTCCCAGGACTTGTTGACTTGGTTGATGACCACCGCGGAGTCGTCGTAGACTAGTAGCCGCTTGATGCCCAAGGAAGCCGCGAGGCGAGCCCGTGTAGGAGAGCTTCGTACTCGGCTTCGTTGTTTGAGACCTTCCAGAAGATCCGCAGGACGTACTTGAGTTGTTCGCCCGTTGGAGAGATCGGATTACTCCCGCACCCGCGCCCTCGAGGTTGAGTGAGCCGTCGAAGTACATCACCCAATGGTCCGGTCGCACCCGTTGGAGTAGGTAGCCGATTCTCCCCGCCACTCCGCCATGAAGTCGACTAGCGCCCGCGACTTGATGGCCGTGCGTGGCTTGAAGTCGATGGTGAGGGCACCGAGTTCGACCGCCCACTTGGAGATTCTTCCAAAGAGCATCTTGGTTCCGCAGATGTCGCCGAGCAGTAGTCGGTGACGACGGAGATCGAGTACTCCCGGAAGTAGTGTCGTAGCTTCCGCGAGGTGATGAGTACCGCGTACAGGAGCTTCCCGCACAGCCGATAGCGTGCCTTGGACTCGACAGACCTCGCCGACGAAGTAGACTCGGCGCCGGGACCGGATAGGCGCGGTCGTCTTCCCCCGCCGCTCGACGATGATGGCGGTATCGACCACATGAGTAGTCGCAACGAGGTAGAGCAAGAGGCCGCTCGCCTTTGCGAGGAGCCGTGAGGACCGGTGGGCTTCAATAGGAAGTCCTTGAGCCGGGCAAGGGCTTGATCTCGCTCTCGGAGTCCGCACGAACTTCTCATGGTGCTTGAGTAGTTTGAAGAAGGGGAGCCCCCGTTCTCCAAGCTTCGAGATGAATCTGTTCAAGGCCACCATGCACCCGGTCGCCTTCGGACGTCTTTGATGCACGTGGGAGCTTTCGTGCCGGTGATGGCGGAGATCTTCTCGGGGTTGGCTTCGATGCCGCGTTGGCCGACGATGAAGCCGAGTAGTTTGCCCGAAGGTACGCCGAAGACGCACTTGTTCGGGTTGAGCTTCCGGCGTACTCGCGCGAGAGATGCGAAAGTCTCTTCAAGGTCGTCGATGAGGGTACCGGAGTTTCGGTCTTGACGACCACGTCATCCACGTAGGCTTCGACGTTCTTGTTGAGCTACCTCTTGAAGCGTGCCTAGATAGCTCGTTGATAGGTGGCGCCGCTTTCTTCAACCCGAAGGACATGGTTGTGTAGCAAAGCACGCGCCAAACGGGGTGATGAACGCGGTTTGGTGGTACCCGGAGTAGCAATCCGAGGAAGCGAGCAGGTCGCGCCCCGCCGTGGAGTCGATGACTTGATCAATCCGCGGCAACCCGAAGGGGTCCTTGGGGCGGTGCTTGTTGAGATCGGTGTAGTCGACGCACATCCTCCACTCGTTCGAGTTCTTCTCGCGGACGAGGACAGGGTTGGCGAGCCACTCGTGATGGAAAACTTCTCCGATGAAGCCACCGTGAGTAGTTTGGCGAGTTCGTTCTTGATGGCATCCCGTCCGTCCGCGCGAAGCGTTGGAGGTGTTGTCGCTTAGGGGTGGGCTTAGGATCGACGTTGAGGCAATGCTCAATCAACTCCCCGGGCACTCTCGGCATGTCCGTCGGCTTCCACGCGAAGATATCGCGGTTAGCCCGAGGAAGTTGATGAGCGTGTCTTCCTATTTGGGGTCGAGGCCGGCCCCGATGGTGGTGGTCTTGCCGGAGTCACCCGTTCCGAGGTCGATCGTCTTGACTAGAACCTCCTCGCTGGGGCCGAGGCTTGTTGGCGTTGTCGACTTCTCCGGACGTCGAGTTCACTTGTAGCAAGCTTCTTTGACGCAGCGTAGACCTCCATCATAGCGTTGGGTACTTGATTTGTAGAGGCGATCTCCACGGCTTCGTATCGCGAGCCGTGGGAGATCCTCAAGTCCCCTTGGAGAGAGAGTACACCCGATGGGCTTGGTAATTTGAGTACCAAGTAGGTGTAGTGGGGCACCGCCATGAATTTGGCCATGGCCGGTCCGCCGAGGATGGCATGGTAGGAAGTCTCGAGATCCGCGACCTCGAACTTGATGTACTCGGTACGCAGTTGTCCCGAGATTCCCCGAAGGTAATCGGGCAGACCACCGAGCCCAAGGGATAGCCGCGTTACCGGGGACGATGCCGTAGAAGGGCGTGTTGCTCTTGGTGAGCATGTGGGTGATGTCGAGCTTCATCTTGCCGGGTACGGCTCCTTGCCGCCCGCGCGAAGATGGAGCCTCCTTGCGGCCCCGCCGAGGATGCGGGGACCACGCGTGGAGCGCTCACCGGGTGGTGGGACCACACGCGATGGCCGAGTAGCCGGCTCGCATGCGATAGCCCATGGAGACGTCGAGTTCGAGTTGGAAGCGGACTCGAGCTCGAAGTCGCCGTGATGGTCGAAGAGCGAAATTTCGCCGAACTTGCCGCGAGTTCACCCGTGGACAGCCTTCGGGAAGCGTCACAAAGCCGGTCTCCGGTTAGGCGGCATGGTGAGGCGGCGCCGGAAGGATCCCGCGCCGTCGGCCAGTGCGTGCACCCAAGCGCCGAAAACGAAGGTGTCACCGCGGTTGAAGGCGACGGTTGGCTTGAAGTAGACGGGGAGCCGTCGAGTTCGCCATGTGATCTCGGCGAGAGCCCCTACCGGCGCGCGCCGGTGTCGGTGTTTTAGACCGACAACCTACTAAGGGGAGTACCCGAAGTAGATGAATGTGGCCTCGCCGAGATCGATAACTCGAAGGAAGAGACACGTGGCACACAATTTAGACAGGTTCGGGCCGCGAGGTGCGTAATACCCTACGTTCGTATGCCGCGTAGCTCGGATTGATTGGGTACGATTACAAGATGGTGTAATTGTACGCCATGAGATGAGATGATGTAGAGAGGGGTCCCCGCCTCGCCTTATATAGTCCGGGAGGCAGTGGTTACAAATCGGAGTAGGGAGAGAGTACTAGTCGAGTACGTCTAGGAGTCTTCCATACGGTGCGGGACATGTACGGCCTTCCTAACCGAGTACTTCTCCTTTGTAGTCCTTGTGCTCCACGCCATCGGGTGCCGTGTAGCGCAAGCCGGTAGTCCCGGGGGCCCACCGAGTAGTCGGTCCCGGTACCCACCGAGGTAGTGGGCCCAGGGAGGCCCATACGACAAGTGAGGTACCGCCATGAACTTGGCGATAGCTGGTCTGCCGAGGATGGCATAATAGGAAGTCTCGAAGTCCACGACCTCGAACTTGATGTACTCGGTGCGGTAGTTTTCCCTTGTCTCCCCGAAGGTAACTGGCAGGGCCACTGAGCCTAGTGGGATAGTCGCGTTCCCGGGGACGATGCCATAGAAAGGCAAAGTGCTCTTGGTGAGCATGTGGGTGATGTCGAGCTTCATTTTCTTCAAGGTCTTGGTGAAAAGGACGCTGAGCCCGCTTCCACCGTCGATGAGAACCTTGTTGAGTCTGGAGCCCGCGACTACCGGCTTCAGGACGAGTGGAAACCGCCCTAGTTCAGAGAAGCTTGTCCATTGATCCGCGCGGGAGAAGGTGATGGGTACCTCCGACCACCAGACAGGTGTTGGAACTTCTGGTTCGATGTTCAAGACTTCCCGTCGAGTGGCCTTCTGAGCCCGTCGGTTGGGTAGTCCGCCGAAGAGGACGTTCACCGTCTTGTCGGGTACTTGGAAGTCGCCATTGCCTTCGTCAGCCTTTTTCTTGCCTTTCTTGTCGTGAGGGTGCCGTGGTTCTGGAGTGTCTTTGAGTGCTCGCCGGAGTTGGTAGCACTGCTCGGTTGTGTGGTTGCCATCCAGATGCCACGGGTGTCGGTGTTTTAGACCGCAAACCTACCAAGAGGGTACCCGAGGTAGTAGATTGTGCGGTGAGGATCGTGATCGGGAGACCGAGAACTCGAAGGTATGCGCAAGGACACGGGACACAAGATTTATACGGTTCGGGTCGCCAAGGTGGCGAGCCCTACGTCCCGTTTGGGGGATCAAGTATGGCGCCCGCGCTTGATGTTGGGTTGTCCCCGGAGGGGATTGGGAATGTGCGGCTAGGTACCCGGCCCTCCTTTATATAGTCCAGGGGGGGTTCCTAGTCGTTTACAAGGCAGAGTCCTAGTAGGAGTACACAGAGTGAGTCCTAGTAGGAGTACAGGGGAATTCTACTAGGAGTCCGTCTTCTACTATTCTTCCTTCCTTGCATGAGTACCGGGGTCTATGCCCGACAAGCCCCCGAGCACGTTGGAGTCAAGAGTAGTAGTTCGAGTAGTCTTGAAGCCTCTTCGAGTAGTTCTTGAGCGTCCTCGAGTACCGCTTGGAGAAGTCTTCAATAGTACTTGAATCGCCGCGAGGGCCGGAAGGTGGTCCAGCCTCATCGGTCTTGAAAAAATTTGAATGATGGGTGTAGCATAGCGACCCCGAGCCTTGAAATGATTAGGTAATCAATCCAAGGGTCTTCAGTGTTCGCGAAGCCATCATCCGAGTACTCTTGCAGCGTGTAGCCCCCGAGATAAGAGAGCCGTATGAGCCACGTCGAGTAGTGATTGGTGAGGAGCCCCCGAGCTTGAGAGCGAGCGAAGCATGCCTGAAGTTATCTTCAAGTAGCCCCCGAGCCGGGAGAGATTCCAAGTAGCGCTTGGCGTCGAGCCATGGAGCTTGAGAAGTAGTCGTGCCGTCAGAGCGGACTTTAGAATGCGACTTAAAAACCGAAGTCGACTTTGTGCCGCGCGGAGCGGACTTTGAGATGCGACTTGAAAACCGAAGTCGACTTTGTGCCGCGCGGAGCGGACTTTGATATGCGACTTTAGAAGTCGACTTTAGGATGCCGCGCGGAGCGGACTTTGATATGCGACTTTAGAAGTCGACTTTAGTTGCCGCGTAGAGCGGACTTTGATATGCGACTTTAGAAGTCGACTTTAGTTGCCGCGTAGAGCGGACTTTGATATGCGACTTTAGAAGTCGACTTTAGTTGCCGCGTAGAGCGGACTTTAGGTGCGACTGCAGTAGTCGACTTTGTGCCACGCGGGGTGGACTTAAGATGCAAAAAACAAAAAGCACTTTCCGGAAAGCCAAAGCGAATAAAAAATCAGAAAAAAAACGAGTAGTTTTGCCGCCGGAGCGGGCTTAAGATTGCGACCGGAGTCGGCTTGTGCCACCGGAGTGGGCTTAAGTACCTGAGCCATGGATTTCAGACCCAAGGTACAGTTGCCGCCGGAGCGGGCTTGTGCCACCGGAGTGGGCTTGGATGCGACCGTTAGCGTCGACTTGTGCCACCGGAGTGGGCTTAAGTACCTGAGCCATGGATTTCAGACCCAAGGTACGATGTCGCCGCAGCGGGCTTGAGGGTGCGACCGGAGTCGACTTGTGCCACCGGAGTGGGCTTAAGTACCTGAGCCATGGATTTCAGACCCAAGGTACAGTTGCCGCCAGAGCGGGCTTGTGCCACCGGAGTGGGCTTGAGTACCTGAGCCATGGATTTCAGACCCAAGGTACGGAGCGCGAGTACTTAGGGCACTTGGACCCATGGTACAGAGCGTGAAGACCACGTGCAGCTAGGTTCCATCGTCGCCAGGACCCGAGGGCCGCTTACAGCTAGGTTCCATCGAAGCTTACACACGTAGTATGCCATCGAAGCAGGCGAAGATGCGACCGGAGTCGACTTTAAGATGCCGCACGGAGCGGACTTTAGAATGCGACTTTAGAAGTCGACTTTAGATTGCCACGTGTAGCGTACTTTAGAAACTGCCTCCTAGGGATAGCCCCCGAGTTGATGAAGTAGACTCGCGGCGACTTGATTGATATGCCCCAAGAGTAGTCGGCAGTGTAGCTCCCATGAAAACCCACCGAGAAGCATACACAAATGAGTAGTCGGCAAGTAGTCCTACATGATGAGGAGAACAAGCCAAGAAAACAAGGTAATCATTTAGATAAATGACTTAGCCGTTGCCGCCTAGTGCGACTTGTAGATGAAGCCGTGGCGGTCGGTGATGGAGTCGCGACGGTTGTTGTTGAAGTCGACTAGTCGACTTGATTCCGACTAGTTGTTGGGGGGCGTGATCGCCGTTCTCGACTAGTTTGGAAAACTAGTCGAGATGAATGGTCGGCGCGATGCGACCGGGGAAGATGACGTCGTGGCAGCGCGCGGCGTACTCGAGCGAGAGCCGTGTCGCCGCGAGGCAAGTAGTCACCACGCACGGCGTGGCTGAAGTAGAGCCAGCGTGGCCGCAAGACGAAGTCGCGGCGCACGGAGTGGTCGACGACGAGCCCGAGCGAGGCGAGTAGTCGACGACGAGCCCGGGCGAGGCGGAGTAGTCGACGACGAGCGGCATGACGAGCCGCGTGACGAGCCGCGCGACGTGCCGAGGCACCCCGAACGCGCGGCGAAGACGAAGTAGTTGACGACGAGCCCGGGCGAGGCGGAGTAGTCGACGACGAGCGGCGCGACAAGCCGCGTGACGAGCCGCGCGACGTGCCGAGGCACCCCGACGCGCGGCGGAGGCGAAGTAGTCGACGACGAGCCCGGGCGAGGCGGAGTAGTCGACGACGAGCGGCGCGCGACAAGCCGCGTGACGAGCCGCGCGACGTGCCGAGGCATCCGGACGCGCGGCGGAGGCAAAGTAGTCGACGACGAGCCCGGGCGAGGCGGAGTAGTCGACGACGAGCGCGCATGACGAGCCGCGTGACGAGCCGCGCGACGTGCCGAGGCACCCCGGACGCGCGGCGAAGACGAAGTAGTCGACGACGAGCCTGGGCGAGGCGGAGTAGTCGACGACGAGCGGCGCGACAAGCCGCGTGACGAGCCGCGCGACGTTGCCGAAGCAACCGGAAGTGCGGCGTAGGAAAATTGATTCCGCTTTGACAAGAGCAAGAAGACTTGCTTTAATGGATCTCGGCGAGTCGACGAGTAGATTGATCTTGTTGACGAGGGTCCTTCGAATTCGCCCGGTGGTGATGATCACCCCTACCTGGCGCGCCAGCTGTCGGTGTTTTAGACCGGCAAACCTACCAAGGGGGTACCCGAGGTAGTAGATTGTGCGGTGAGGATCGTGATCGGGAGACCGAGAACTCGAAGGTATGCGCAAGGACACGGGACACAAGATTTATACAGGTTCGGGTCGCCAAGGTGGCGAGCCCTACGTCCTGTTTGGGGGATCAAGTATGGCGCCCTGCGCTTGGTGTTGGGTTGTCCCCGGAGGGATTGGGAATGTGCGGCTAGGTACCCGCCCTCCTTTATATAGTCTAGGGGCGGGTTCCTAGTCGGTTACAAGGCAGAGTCCTAGTAGGAGTACACAGAGCGAGTCCTAGTAGGAGTACAGGGGAATTCTACTAGGAGTCCGTCTTCTACTATTCTTCCTTCCTTGCATGAGTACCGGGGTGTATGCCCGACAACGGGCACTTCTCTTTCGAAAGCATGTCCTTGAAGCCGCCGGAGGTCTTCTTCGAGTTGTCTTTTGCAGGGCGCTGGATAGCCGCGACTGTGTTGTCTGGCTTGCGCTTGCGATTAGGACCCGAGTAGTTGTTGCTGCGACCGCCTTGATCCCTGTTGTTGTTGTTGTTGTTGTTACCGCCCGTGTTCTTCTTGCTCTTGCCACGAATGGCGTCGTACTTGGCGTTAGCCTTGTCTTCTTCATCAGCCTAGGAGGTGATCATATCCTTGAAGTGGGTGATGGAGCTCGGGCGGCGACGACCGAAGTCTTCAAAGGTGCGACGGTGGTAGAGACCGTCTTGGAAGAAGTCGATGACCTCCTTGTCGGTGACGTCGGCTACGGTGGCGCGCTCGTCGAAGAAGCACCGCATGTACTTGCGTAGGGTCTCGCCCTGTTCCTGCTTCACCATTGCCAGGTCCATGCGAGTACCCGAGCGACCCATGGCGCCCGCGAAGTTGCTGGTGAACTGGTCCTTGAGCTGGTCCCACTTGTCGATCGAGTACTTCTCGAGTGACTCGAGCCATGTAAGCGGAGATTGGTCCAGGCAGAAGGGAAAGTAGAGGCACTTTGTGTCGTTGTTGCCACCAGTGTTTTCGATGGAGAGGGCGTAGCATCTGAGCCACTGTACTGGATCTTGCTTCACATCGTACTTGGTGATCCCCAGGGGTTTGAATTTCTCCGGGAGAAGTAGATTGCGAAGCCGTGCAGAGAAGGCGGGGAAGTCGTCGTTGTCGCCTGTCGTGGAGGACTTCTTGCGTCGTAGTTCTTTAATTTTTTTGTGGGCATCGTAGCCGCCGCGTGAGACACCGGAGGCGTGGCTGTTCGCGTGGCCTCGGCCGCCGTGGTCACCTCCGCCACCGGCTCTCCTTCCAGCCCCGTGTGAGGAGCTCCCGCTGCAGCTGCCTCCACCACCAGGATCGCGATGAGGAACGACATCGCGGTTACCGCCGGCGCCGCCGGCGCTCGTTGCCATCCCGAGAAGGTCCACCGCCGATAGCCATGGCAATGGGTACCCGCCACCCGTTTACCCGCGGCTAAAAACCCTATTAGGGTGCGGGTTTGGGGGGATTTTGCCCCCCACGGGTGCCCGCTAACGGGTGAAAACTTCACCCATCGGGTGAAGCGGGTGCGGTTGTGTTATTGGATACCCCATACCCGTCACCCATTGGGTCCCCGTTTGAGAGTATGACAGGTAGGTCCACCTAGTCACTCACTATATAAAAGAACGCAAAAACCTAGCTCCTCACCTCGGTCTCATTCCAACCCATCCACCGCCGCCACCCTCTCTCCCGTGGCTCTCTCTCCATACCTTCTTCGATTCCCCCCCTTGCCCGTTGACCTAGTCCCCCGCATCTCGTGCCATGGCTCCCTCGCTACCGCGTCCGGCGCCTCCCTACACCAGTGCAACCGCCGCTCCCCTCGCGCGGTTGTGCCGGGGAGGTCGTCGCGCCCGCGCCGGACGCCGCCGCCGCTCACTTCGCGGCTTCAACGAGCCGCCGGGCTCCCCTCAACAGCCGCCACCGCTCCCTTCGCCAGGCCGATGTCGCTCCCCCGTGCGGCCGCGCCGTGCCGCCGGCTCCCTCGTCGCGGACACCGCTGCTCCCTTCGCCAGGGCGACGCCGCTCCCTGCGCCAGGCCACTGTCGCAGCGCCCCCACACGCTAGGCCTCTAGCTCGACGATGGGAGGTTGGGTGACCCGATGGGTGACCCGTTACCCATGTGGGGGCGGGTATGGGGGATTTCTTGACCCGTGATGGGTGATGGGGCGGGTGACGGGTGTTGAAACCCCGGTGGGTGGCGGGTGTGGTTTGCTTGCCCCCCACCGGGTTTGCCACCCGCCGCCATCCCTACCGCCGATGCCCGAGTACGGTTGGGGTTAACCGGTAGTTCTCCTCGAGTACGGTTGCGTCCATTGTCGACCGGACCGCGACTTGTGGCTTCGTTGTCGAGTTGGCGAGTTCGACGGGAGGCACTTGAGCAACTCGTTGTCAACTCTCATGAAGTAGGCGTCCTCCGCGAGCTTGGCGATGACTTCTCCCCGCGCGCATTCCCCGAGCTTGACGTGCTATCGTGGTGATAGACATGAGGCACTCGCTGCCGGGGTAGTGTGCACCCGATTTTCGACTTGGTCGAGAGCCTCTGCGAGATTCCGTATGGGTAGGGTCTCATGGAGACGTCGGTGCCGTTCGTTCCGCCTTCGTTGTGTTCACGTCGGGCGTTCTTGTTGTCGTCGGTTTCGTCTCGGGTGCATTGGCAGACAACTCGTCTGCTGAGATATCCTCGAGATATCGGTCAGGGCGTGTCCCCGAGGGTCCCGGCGTCTCGCCGGCAGCCCATGAAGACTTGGCGATCAGGGGTGCCGAGACTGGAGTCGGAAGTCGCCACCTCTCGTTGGATTGTGCTCCTCGAAACCGGATCTAGCGGTGTTCCCTCCTGGAAGGGAAGTGAGTTGAGGTAGGCGACGCAGCGTGAGTTCCCGTCTGTCAGGTCTGTGGGCTTGCGGCCTGGCCAGTAGACGAATCTCCCGGCGAGTGTAGATGTTATAACCAGGCCGAAAGCTGGTCCTGACAGCGGTTGCTCAGTCGTGTGGTTCTTGGACTCGGGCTCGTCAGGGTCCGACCTGAAGTCGAACTCGTAGGAGGAGTCCGAATAGTAGCCGGAGACGGACTTGGAGTCCGAGTTGTAGCCGAGAACGGTGCCGGAGTCTGAGTTGTACTCGGAGACGATCTCCTTCCCGGCCCGACGCGCAGAGAGAGCCTTCGCGTGGGCCCTGCTGGAGTTGCAGAGGCCGTATGGGAAGTGCTCATGGAGTGGGGAGTCCGCACACGATGGCTGAGTAGCCGACTCGCATACGATGGCCCACGGGGACGTCGAGTTCGAGTTGGAGGCGGATCCAAACTCGAAGTCGGCGTGTTGGTTGTAGAGCGAAATTTCACCGAATTTTCCGGCGAGATCGCCCGTGACTACTTCGGGAAGCGTCACGAGCCCGGTCTTCGGGTCGGGGGTCATGGTGAGGTGGCGCTGGAAGGATCCAGCGCCGTCAGCGGTGCAGACCCAGGAGCCGAAGATGAAGGTGTCGTCACGGTTGAAGGCAACGGTTGGCTTGATGAAGATTGAAGCTGTCGAGTTCGCCATGAGATCTTCGGCGAGATCCCCTACCTGGCGCGCCAGCTGTCGGTGTTTTAGACCGGCAACCTACCAAGGGGAGTACCCGAGGTAGATGAATGTGGCCTCGCCGAGATCGGTAACTCGAAGGAAGAGACACGTGGCACACAATTTAGATAGGTTCGGGCCACGATGTGCGTAATACCCTACGTCCTGTATGCTGCGTAGCTCTGGATTGATTGGATGAGTTTACAAGATGATGCGTATGAGAGAGAAGGGTCCCTGCCTCGCCGTATATAGTCCGGGAGGCAGGGTTACAAGTCGGTTCAGGGAGAGAGTACTAGTCGGGTACGTCTAGGAGTTCTCTACACAGTACAGGACATGTATAGCTTCCTATCCGAGTACTTCTCCACCGTAGTCCTTGTGCCTCACGCCATCAGGTGCCGTGTGGCACAAGCCGAGTAGTCCCAGGGGCCCACCAGTAGTCGGTCCTGGTACCCACTGAGGTAGTGGGCCCAGGGAGGTCCATACGACACACCCTCCCTCGGTCCCAGGGGCTCGTCGTGATAGGCTGGACTGCAGTATTTTTTATTTTTTCAACATTTCAAAAATGTTGCAACATTTTGCAAATTGTTGGGAAAAAAGTTGACAGTTCTGGAAAATGTTGGTTCTAAAAAAATGAGAAAAATGTTGCAACATTGTAAAAAATGTCGACAAAAATAGTTGATGAACCAACATTTCTTTAAAACGTTGGAACATTTCTAAAAACTTTCGGTATAATCCTCTAGAAAAATGTTGTTTAAAAAATGTTGGAACATTTTGTAACAAATGTTGGCAAGCTTCAGAATATAATGTTGAGAAAAAAATGTTGGCAACACTTCCAAAAAATGTTGACGAAAAATGTGGATCGTGCTCTTAAAAATGTTGACGAAAAAATGTTAACAGCAGTTCCAAAAACTGTTGATGAAAAAATGTTCGCGGCATTTTCTGAAAATGTTGATAGAAAAATTATTGACAACTGTTAAAAAATAATTAATAAAAAATAAAAAAGTCAAAGTGCGTGGGTATTAGGAAAACTAGCTGGACTGTTTTGGACCTTTATGAGTTTTATAATTCACACGCTTACCTGACTCCCGGGAGGCACATAGGGCGTGTTTGTGAGGTTGGCCCAAGTCGGCCTTGCGCCCATGGGCTGCAGGCGCACCTGTTTGCGGCCTTGGCCCGAAGTCGCGCCCGGCCAGCCGCGGCCAAAACCGACGCCGCGGTCCGGCCGGGGAGAAACGCGGCTAGGGTTCATTTCTCCCCGAGCTCGGCCGCGCGCGGCGCACCGGGGCGATTTCGGGCGGCGGCGGGTGGCTCGCGCGGGAGCGGGAAAACTCCGGCGCCCTTTCTTCCGCGCGGGAATGGAGACCCGCCGGCAAATCATCGCGGCTATAAAGTGAGGGTGGCTCCTCGTTTCGGTTCTTCTTCCTCTTGCTCTCTTCACCTTCCACTTCCCTCTTGAGAGATCAGCAGTGAGCGCGAGTGGGTGGCTGTGGCGGCGACCTCCGGCGTAGTTTGCCGCGTTCTTGCTCGTACTGCTGCTGGGACTCGGAGGCGACATCTGCTTCCTCTTCGTCTCCGTCTCTGTCTTGTTGGAGTTGAGGTAGATCTTCTTCCTCTTCCTCGAGATCTCGCTTCCTATACTTCCGGATCCGCTTCCTCGACTTCGAGATCTCGCTTCCTCTCCCGATCGACGACCCCGAGCCGAAGGTGAAATGTACAACCCTTCCCCTCTCCCCCATCTTTCTCGTTAGGGTTCGATAGGTGTAGATCTTGGTTCGATAGTGGATGATTTGCCGGTACCGATGTTCTCGTTAGTTTTGATTGCGTTGTGATCCGGTACCGATATTGGTCCCGATTTGTTGTGATTTGGTACCTCATATTGCTCTTGGTTCATTATGATATGCTACCGTATATTGCTTCGCCTTGTTGTGATTTGGTACCGATATTGCTCTTGCTTCATTATGATATGCTACCGATATTGCTCTCGCCTCGTTGTGATTTGGTTTAATTATTGGTCGATGATGTTGTTCTTTGTTGCACCGGGAGGCATGGCTATAACATGCGCCGTGCTTTGATGTTATCGAGTCATTTCTTGAACATGTTGATGCCTAGCGGGGGCCGATGATCCGATTTTCTCGTTTCAAATTTGCATGGTTGTAGATGGATCCCTCATTGAGCCGTGAAATGCTACGTAGGCAAGCAACCGCTTTGACCGCTCGTTCGATTTCTTTTGTTTTCACAAGGCTCGAAAGAAAAACCCCCGAGCCCGATACACCACGGCTTGACCCAAATTCGCACTTTCACTACTTAGAGATGAAAATGAACAGCACGGAATGAGGACTCTGAACATGATTTTTCACTCCACTGATTCTGAGTGCATATCCATGATTAGGATGAGAGCTCCTTTTTTGATTTAGTCAAAACCTTTAGAGAGAGGAGCCCGGTCACCGATAGGGATGGGTTTCGGTAGAGGAGCAAGTTGCCATGTTTTTGCATGTTGTTGGGCACAACCAAAGGTATAGAGTGGTTCACCAATCCTTTAGGAGGTCCATAGAAACTGTGCACAAACACTTCCACCGGGTTCTATATATTGTGGGTGAGCTTAGGAATGAACTGATCAAGACACCCAACACAACCACTCATCCCAAGATCCAGGGCGCTCATAGATGGTATCCTTATTTCAAGGTAATTGTGTATCTTGGGTACATAAATTGATTATCACATTTTCCATTCACTTACACACAAATTTTAGGATTGTGTTGGCTTCATAGACGGCACACATTTCTTGGCAAGGATGCCGAGGCGCAGCCAGCAAGTTTTCAGGGGTAGGAAAAAGGACCCACACAAAATGTTATGGTTGCTGTCAATTGTGATCTGGTATTCACTTATGTCCTTGCTGGATGGGAGGGCTCTGCACATGATGCAACTGTCCTGGGTGATGCCATTGATAGGGGAGATGGGTTCATTGTTCCACAAGGTATTTGCACTCATGACAACCAATAATGAACATTTTTTATGCCACTCATGGCACACAATCTCACAGTAGACATGTAATTGTAGGTAAATACTACTTGGTAGATGCTGGGTACGCATGCAAGCCTGGTTTCCTACCACCTTTCAGGGGTGTGAGGTATCACTTGTCTGAGTATAGGCCTAGGAACAAACCCACCAATGGCAGGGAACTTTACAACCTAAGACACTCATCACTTAGAGTGACTGTGGAGAGGGCTATAGGTGCACTGAAGGGCAGGTTCAGGATCTTGGACAACAAGCCCTTCCACAAGTACACTACACAAGTGAAGCTTGTAGTTGCCTGTGCCATTTTACACAACTGGATTCTAGGCTATGGCATTGATGAGGTAGTCCCAACTGAGGCTGGTTTTACTGGCAACCCTCCGTAACTACTTAACTTCCCTCCTCCACATCTTGATGAAGACAATATTGCCATGGCTACAATGAGGGATGCTATCCGTGAATCTATGTGGGCCGGAAGGGGAAACGAGAGGATATGATTTACCATGTCATGTGTTATTGAATTCGGTTTGTCTACCCCGCTAGGAACTCATGTTTGTGTGACAATGATGTAATAATAACAAGAACAAGGCCGAGACCACAACTTCTTATGTATGCATATCCGTCCGCTTGTTTACTTCTTGTGTATGCATATCTCGTCCGGTTGTTTATTTCTTATGTATGCATAGCGGTTGTACAATGGCCGGAATCCCAATTGTTGATGTGGTTGAGGAGAGCATCAATGGTGACGCTCTTGTTGCCGGTGGTGCTTGCTCTTGCTTCTTCGTAGTGGTTCACCTTGAAGAGGAAGTAGGTGTTCCCGATGCTTTGGGGTTGGTGCTTCTTCCGGGGTTGGTGCTGCCTCGGTGGGGGTGGTGTAAGGGCTATGAGGTGGACAAACAACACCTCTGGGTTTGTACTTAGGAGGATGGCTGCCCTGGTTACTGATGGCGGTGGCCCGACAAGGTCTTCAAGGAAAAAGATGTCAACCATGTAGCCAAAGCTCTTAAGGACTGGTGTGGGGAGGTAGTGACCTCAAGTCAAGTGTACAATCACTTGAGGAAATGGAGGCGAAGTGGGCTAAAGTGTCCAAACCGAAGGACCTCGGTGGTGCTCTATGGGATGACACCACAAATGCTATCATGCTAGAACATGACCACCACCTTGGCCACTGCAAGGTAGAAACCTCACCATTTGTACCTACCATTTCTTGTAACTGTATGTGTCTAAACCAACCTATGTCCCAAACTGCAGGATCATCCTAAAGATGCTGAATACCTGAACACCCCAATTAGGTTCTACACTGAGATGGAGGCCATATTTGGGAATGCTTTGGCCACTGGTAGGTATGCACTAGGGTCTGGTGAGGCTTTAGGGCGAACCAGGCCGACAATGGTCTCGTCAAGGCCGAAGGTTGTCCATTCACCCAAACCCCTGGTGATAAAGCTCCCACTGCAACTGCAGAGGGTAGCAAGGTCACGTAACCCGCCGTAGGTGGGAAGAGGAAGAGAGGGACTTTCACCGAGGAGATAATCATGTTGACCAACATGTCTGATGCTGTCAACAATGTGGCTAATGCCCTTAGGGAGACTGGACCTGCCCATGTTGATGCCAACCTCTACCTTGCTTTGTGATGGAGATGCCTCGGCTTCTCTCAGGAGGCCCTTATTGTTGCCTACACCTATCTCCTAGACAACAAGGCCCAAGGAAGGGGTTTTGTGAACATGACTGATTCCCATAGGACCCTGTGGCTCCAAACCTTTTTAGCCAAGAACTACTTCATGTAGGTGTTGCACTGCATGGACAGGAGGGATTGATTGTTGAGCTATACTCCACCCCCTGACCCACCTTCTCTTCTTTTGGGTACAGCTGGTTTCTCTTTGCTGTGAAGCTTTTGTGCAGGATGACTTTGGTTTAGTTTGACTAGGAGGGTGGCTACTAATAGTTAGGAAACATTTGAGTCATTGGATGTTTGGCTGGACAACTTGTTGTATAACCTTATTGTGGCCTTGTGTTGGCTACTTAAGCTTGAAACTTTGAGGTTACCCATTTGCTTTGTTCTTTCTTGTATCTTTTACTCGCTACCCGATATTTGTTGGATTTGTGGGTTATTGATGGCCGATGATGCAACAAAAAACATGAGGTGGATGCCCTTTTGTTGTATTACTCATATGTTCATGGTATGTTTGCCACTTATCCGTTCATGGTATGTTTGCTACTTATCCGTTCATGGTATGCTTGCTACTTATCCGTTTGTCTACCCCCGCTTGGAACTCCCCGTCCGTTGTCTGTTTTTTCCGTTGAGGGCATCCATCCGAGATTACATTCACAGTCTTTATGCAACAAAATGAAAAAGCTGAGGCCAATACCATCTTATTTTAGCCCATGATGATACATTTGCTTGCTAATTAATTGATGAACTTGAACTTGTGAGGGACTGGAGCCGTTGGTCATATGTTCGGTTTTGCCTATGAAGATGTTTTTTCCTGCTCTATTATTCATGTATGTCATCAAACCTTGGGACACGTCGATTCCCAGGCAATCTGTCATGACTGGGATCGACGTGTCCCATGGTTCCATGCCTGCCATGAGAACCTCTTTGTTGCTGCTTTCTATCCTTAAGCTCCTAGTTCAAGTTCAAATGAAATGCAAACTTATCTGAGGCCGGTGTTCTGTGTTCTTCCTTTGGTCCTATTTTGTCGATGATGATGATCAGATGTATATTACCTCTCATGGCACTCATCAAAACATGTGAGACATCCATGCCCATGTTTTTCAAATACTGGGCTGGATGTGTCGCATGCTTCCATGGTTTCCATGAACCATTTGTTACTGCTTTTAATATCAACTCATCTGAGGCCAATTTGTTGTTGCCATGTTTGCCTATGATGATTCAATTTGTTTGCCAATTAATTGATGAACTTCAACTTGTGAGGGACTGGAGCTGTGAAACTTCACTTGTTCTTTTTCTCATGTCTGTAATCAAACCGTCTGATTCATCCATTCCCAGGCTGTTTTGTGAAGCCTGGGATGGATGTGTCCCACGGTTCCATTACTGTCATTATCTTATTTTTCAAACACATGCTACCTTATGCTCTAAGTTGAGGTTTAGATGATATTGCAAACTAATCTGAGGCCAATATTCTGTGTTCTTCCTTTCCTGCTCTCTTGCCTATGATGATGATCAGATGTATATTACCTCTCATGGCAATCATCAAAACGTGAGACACATCCATGCCCATGTTTTCCATATACTGGACTGCATGTGTCTCACGCTTCCATGGTTGCCACGAACCATTTGTTACTGCTTTTAATATCGAATCATTTGAGGTCAATTTGTTGTTGCCATGGTTGCCTATGATGATTCAATTTTGTAACACCCGAAAATTCCATCACAATAAAATATTGCTAGAAACAAGGTTTAGTTTTTAAGGATTTAATAAATTTGAATAAATAAATTTGCCTCTAATCAAATTAAACAACATTTAATAATTAGAATCAAACAAGTGATTGTGCATCATGTTGAAATGCATGAGTTTTGTTTGTGGTGTGATTTTAAAAGTCTTAAAAAAACACTTGTGAAAAGTCTTAAAAATTTTTTGTGAAAAGCCTTTAAAAATAATTGTAAAATTGGTGTAAAAGTTTGAATAAAAAAAATGATGAAAGTTTGAATTTAATGTTTGAAAAGTGGTTTAAAAGGTTTTCTAAAAGTCTTAAAATAGTTGAGTAAATTTGTGTTAAAATTTGAGTTTGAAAACATGAAAAAGATTTGAATTTGAAATAGGTTTGAAAATGGATTTGAAAAGAAAAAAAGAAAAAAACAAATCTAACCTATCTACCCGGCCCCTCCGCCGCCCAACAACTTTCGGCCCACGCGGCCCGCAACGCCCGCCTCCCTCCCTCTCTTTCTCTCCCGACATGTGGAACCCACATGTCGGTGCTCCTTCAACCTCCGCGCCCCCCCCTCTTCTTCCCCGCGCGGCCGCGCCGCTACCCGCGCCGCCGTCCCGCCCCCCCCCCGGTTCCCCGCGCCGCTCCGCCTCCCCACCGCACGCGCACTCCCTCGCCGCACTCACCCATCCGCCCCTTCCTCTCCCGTAACCGCCGCACCGAGCCACCCGCCGCAGCCATTAATGGTCGGCCGGCGAGCTCCCACTCCACCGCCTCCGCGCCCTTCTCCCTTCCCTTTCCGGGCTATAAAAAGGCGGCACCACCCCCCTCTTCACCCCGCGCCCCTCCCCTTCTCTCCTCCCTCACCGCAACAAAGACCGCCCGAGCTCACCGCCCGCCCACCGAGCGCCGCCTCGATCTCCTTCGCCGGTGCCTTTCCCTCCCTTCCGAGCTCCCAGGTGCATCCCCTTTGTCCTCCTCTTCGTTCGGTGTTTTCCCCACCGCGTTTGGTGCACGGGAGCGCATCTTTGGCTCACCGCCGCGCGCCGCCGCCGCCGCCGCCGCGCCGCCGCCGCCGCCCCGTCCGCCCCGCCGCCGCCACCACCGCTTGGCGCCGCCGCCGGCCGTCCGCCGCCGCCCGCCGCTCGGACACGACCGCAGCCGTCCATCCGCAATGAACGGCCCAGATTAAAAGGCCTCGTAACCCTTGGATTGGTCCACGGTGGACCGGTGGACCGGGTGCACCGCGCCGGTCCACCGCTGACGTCATCGCCACGTCACGCCTGCGTCATCGCTTGCGTCAGCGCCAGCCAACCACAAGCCGCCACGTGTCGCTCCCATGGCTCACCCGCCGGCTGCCTTGGCAGTTTTGCAAAAAGGACCCCGAGATTCCAGAATTTACATAAATACCCTTCCACCTCCAAAAACCCTTGCAGTTAGGTCCAGTTTTTCTCGGTTAAGCCCTTGAGCTCCTTAGGTTTTCCATCCGAGGTCCAAGCTTTGTCCTTTTGCATCTAAAACCTTCTACTTTTACACATATTTATGTTTAGGTCCCTGAAATCTTGCAGAAAAACCCCTAAAACTTTCGGATAATCACAATTTAGTCCCCGAATCTTGTTTCGACCATATCTTTTTCATCCTAGCTCCGTTTTACGCGTTCTTGGTATCCACGCGATCGTCTCTCCGAGACCGTCATTTCTAAGAGCTTGTTTTAGTCTTTTGGTAATGTTTGATGTATTGTTTTATTTATTGTATGTTTTCTTGCATGATCGTAGCCAACGCGCCGTTCGAGGAAGTTCAAGTGCAGAGCTTTGCAGATAAGGAAAGTAGCTTATCGTTGGAGAAAGGCAAGTGACCCTAACCACCCTTCTACCTATGCTTTAATCAAGAATACTATAAGTTAATCGGAACATGGAGAACCACCCAGGAAAACAGTGCAACCACAGTCCATATGGCTCTGGCTTAGCCAATTAATTAGGTGTGTGATTGTATTGACGACCCTATCCGAAAGGAACACAGGGGGCTCCGGGTTGCAGGGGTATAGCCCGGTTCTTTTGGGGTAGCAGCCTTTGCTAAGGTGCTGACCACTAGGGAGGGTTATGGTCCGCCCCGAGTCAGAATCGTCGTGGGTTGTTGATGCTTTTGCATATCTTTGTAAAGGCTTCGTAGCGTCCCTATGCAATCACACCTCGGAAGTGTGGTATTGTGCCTGATCGGCACATGCGTGGTTGGGTTCAAAGTTCTTTGGAACTTTTACGCGAACTGTGGGAAAAGTGTGCAACCTCTGCAGAGTGTAAAACTGATCGATCAGCCGTGCTCACGGTCAAGAGCGGCCCGGACCCTCACATGATTAATTGAACTTAAAGATGGATTAATATTGCTTTCCGGTTATTCCTGTGGCCTTGCTGAGTACCAATCATAAGTGTACTCATCCTTGCTTACGCCGTTCGAGAGAAGAACCCTGGAGTGGAGTACTTCACCGACTACGAGGAGTTCGAGGATGCGATCAACCGGTCCGAAGCCTCGTGGAAGATGAAGATGGAGTCGCGTCTTCATAGTTATCGTTGTTCGTGTAAAGACCTTTGTGTCTACCTTCGTGAGTGTAATAAAAGTTAATAAACCTTTTCTGTACGTTTGGAGCAAATGTCTTGTGATATTACACTCATGAGTCTATCATATGTGTGAAATTGTGATCCTGGCACACATGTGAGATGCATTCGGTTTTCTACGGAAAATCGGGTGTGACAAATTTGTTCATCCATAGAGGGATGACCTTGATCTGTGTGTTGTATCCTTCTCATGTCTCCCATCAAAACGTCAAACTCATCCATGCCCAATGTTTTCTACCCTGGGCTGGATGTGTTTGATGTTTCCATGGTTGCCATAAGTTGTATGCATTTTATCCTTGTTGTATGATCAAGGTCAGCCTCATGTGGAACATAAAAAAGTTTATGGGGCAATGATGTAAATGATAGGATGTTAATTATATTATTTCATTAATCAATGATGTAAAATATATGATATTATTGATGTTAATGATGTTGTAACTGTAATGTACACTTCTCCCTCTATTGATTAAGATGTAATTTGTGTATGTTTATCTTGGGCCGGGCTCACCAAAACCACCCTGCCAAACATGTTCTCGGCTCGGCAGTTGGTGGCGCTTGGCCCCTCGGCCCGGCTCAACACCGGGTCGCAAACAAGAGCTCGGCTCGGCTGGCTCACCCAGGTGCGAGCGATCAAACACCCGAGGGTGGGCGGCCATGGCCGGGCCCGACAAGACCCGGCCGGTTAGGTGTGACAACCCGCCCAGGGAAAGTACCGTACTATCGCCTAAGACCGATCCACTTTGGTCATTAAGCAATAATAAAGTACCATCCTGTCGTAAGTCGCCGGTTAACGCCCGATAAATCACTTGAGAGCACAAGGATCGAATATATGCATTAAAACTCACTCGAAGGCGAGTCCAGAGATACAACAACATTCAAATTCAAATTCGTACCCCGAAGGGTTTAATTATTACAAACCATAGTTTTTGACATGACGAATAGTTCGCAGTTTTGAAAAGCAAATGGAAATAAACTAGCGGCGCAAGTCACCACGGGAGGCCATCCATGATGCTTTCGGTAGTCGTCCTCCACCCACTCCGGCTCCCGGCCGGGCAGATCTCACCGGGCCACACATCACCGAAGGCATTATCCGGATCAACACATTATAGCAAGGCCGAGTATACTAATACTCGGCAAGTCTTACCCGTCGGTGATATCTACTTTACCAATTCTAGACCATGAAAGACTTTTTGGCTATCGGGTTGCTTTTGCTAAAAAGTAACAAGAGTAGGTCCTTACTTTCAAGATTTTAGCACAAGTTCTAGTAGTTTAGTCCTTACTACATTAGCCAACTAGTACAAACAAAGTTGTACAATACAATTAATCAAACATCATATTCATCAACTTCCATCATTAGGGATCACATGACTAGTGGAGTAAGTAGTCTCGGGTAACGGTGAGAGGCCGACAATCGATTGATTTAAACCTTGCAAGGTAGACCCAAACACACGGTCGCTGCCGCCCCCGCGAGGACAACTCCCCGTGCCGTCCCCATAAATCCTCGTGTTGGGATCGAATCTTACGATCTTTGGTGCAGGCTATCCGCATACCCCGCGAGATACCCGGAGTCACCATACACCACCGTAACTAGCCGTGAGAGCGAATCCCAAGAGTAGTAATAGTAGGATCCCTCGCCGCCTCATGATGGTACTAGGCTTACCGGTCCCATACCCGCATATGCTTGGTACGTTCAAAGACTTAACCCACATAACCACCGGACCGAGCCCGCATCCCATGCTCTTACCACGTGAGCAATCCATTTAAGGATATAGTATGATTCCTATCTAGGAACCTATTCTCGCGAGTGAGGTCATCACCCGACTTGTAATGGTCCTATAGCTTAGCGACTATCGACCTATCATACTAGTAAGGACAAAGGTACCTATGGATCATGCATCTAGGGTTTCATTCAACTCCGAACTTAAATGCACAATCATTCATAGATAATTGAATAAGAATTTGAAAACTAGGTTAGATGCACCGAGCTTGCCTTCGTCGCCTATGTTAGCCCGGGCACCCTCGGTGTCGAGTACGTCCACGTACTTGCAGAGAACCTTCCGCTCCGCCTTCCTCGGTTTCCGGGACAAGGGAGTAATCTCCGTCCGGAAGATCTACACGGAATGCAATGCACTTTAGGTGATGTGATAGTTTGTTGTCTTATCCAATTCTAGTTGGTCATATTCACCTTAACAAGCATTCATCTAAGGTTTCTATTTGAGGAAGGTTATTGGTTGTACATGGGTTACTCTTTTATTCCTTATTTGAATAAAGGTTTTATTTAAGCTTATCATTTCATTTGAAAGCTTTATTTCATTCTATTTTTTTACCAACATGGTGTAATTAATATTTTATTTATGAATTAAATTTCTTATCAGTGATGTTAATTAAATTTCTTTTATTTATATTAAGTACTATTTCAAAAAGAAAAAGGATTTAATTAAGGATTTCTCATTATTTTAATCTCCCTTTAATATTAAAAGGCATTTAAGCCATTATTTAAACAATTAAATTACCAAAAATCAAATGAGTGTTTCTTAGGCCTAACAGTACCTATCCTGGTCCATTGGACCCATATGTAAAGGTTGGATGCTAGGAAAATAAATATTATTGAAAATAACAAAGGCTAGCTAGTGATTCAACTTAAATGCATATAAAAATAATTAAATATCAAAATGATCCAAACTTTCTGGTGGATGCTCTCTGGTCCTAAACAAGTCTAAATAGCTAGCATGTTCACCTGGAACCTCTACTGAGTTTGGTTTATTAATTTACAAAGGAAAACATGCATTAAACAAGAATAATAATTTCTGTTACTCCTAAATTCATGATTAATTCACAAAATGTCCCTCTTGACATCACAAGACATTGTGCACAAGTTGGGCTCAAGAACATGAATATATTTAACATGAAAAATCATCTATGCGGTTCTCCAGAGATGGAAAACCATTTTTATAAAAAGATTCACAAGATAACTTTGTGCAATTTTTGGCACAACATCTAGTCTTATCCTAACTCACAACATATCCAAAGCTCAGCTACAGAGAAGTTATACATTTCAAGTTACAACAGATTCAAGCATAACACCTTTGTAATTTTTCTGCCAAAACTACTTTGAATCTAGCCACAAGTGTACATCAAGTAGGTGGGGTTTAACATCCCGAGACCTACAAAATTTGTTTGAGAATTTTTGGAATTTTCTGTGAATTTCTAGGGATTTTCTAAGACCGTGGACCGATCCGCAAATAAACTAAGTTACGGTTCCTTGCAAATAGGCCCCCGGATTCACATCCATGCCCTCGGCGGCGGCGGGAGGGCTCACCGGCGGCGATGTGGGGCCCGTCCACGACAACAAGCGACACGAGGTTGCAATTGAGCTCACCACGGTCCTATTGGCGATGGTGGCGAGGGCGGAAAGTGCTCCGGCGACGGCGCACGGCGGAGCACGGCGGCGGCGCTCGGGGCGGCTCGGTGTACCGTGGTGTGGAGGCCAAATCGACGCGAACGAGCGCGCTTGCGAGCTTGCCCGAGTGCTAAGGGACCTAGCGACGCGCTTGGACGGCGGCGAGCACGAGAGGTGAGCCGTCACCGGCGGCGGCGGCAATGGCGGCGGGCGGGCTCGGGTGGCGCGCGGAGGGGCGCGGGGGGGGGGGGGGGGTTTAAGTAGGCGCGCCGGCACCGGGTGACGCAGGGTGACGGCGCAAGATGCCCTCCGTGCTACGCGCGCGTCGAGGCGCGCGCGTACGTGAAAAGGATCGAGGCAATGTGGCCTAGAGGGGGGGGTGAATAGGCTTGCACACGGAATTTAAACTTTTTCTCGCGAAAACAAGGTCGGACCTCGGAACCTCCGAACGAGGCGACCTCCGAGAATAAACTCGAACTTCCGACAGCTTTTAGAACAGAGCACAAATAACAAGAGCCGCGAGAAACTTCATGGAAATCGAGATCTACTAAATTCTAAGAGGTACTTAGGACCTAGCAAGAGGATTTCTAAGCAAAGTACAAGCTAGGAAGTCACCACAAAGTAGATCGGGAGCAAACCCTAATAGATCTAGTCAAGCACAAGCATGAACAAGTAAGTAAAAGAGAGCACGCATGAGACAAAGATTTATCCCGTGGTTCGGCTCGCCACAAAGGCTTGCTTACGTCCACGTTGTTGAGGATGCCACAAAAGGCTAGGACCACAAAGGTCAACTCCTCTCTCACACCTATCACTTTGGGTAATAGGTGGAGGCTTTCCACTAGAGTCACAAAGGGTAATACAAACACCTTGGAGCTTCCACAAATCGATTTGGAGAGCTTCCAAGAACCTCTATCCGTCTAGGAGCAAAGCTCCAAGAGTAATAGATCCACCAAGCTTGCTAGGGTTCTTCCAAGTGCTCAAGTTCCAAGGGATTGGCTCACTAACTCACTTCAAGAATCCACTCTCAATCAATGCTAGGCAAGGATTTGGAAGAGAGTAGGTTAGGAGTGAATGCAAGGTGAGAGAAACGAGTGAGGAACGACGTTCGCGCAAGGGGAGGAAGAAGATAACCGTTGGGGGACCGTGGGGTATAAATACCCCCGCATCCGAACGATGAACGGCTATATTCCGGAGTTCGGAACCTCCGAGAAAAATCTCGGAACTTCCGACTTTTGAAAACTCTGCGGACCGTAGCCCGTACAGTCGGAACCTCCGAGAAAATCTTCGGAACCTCCGAACAAAGAATCGGCGAAGCAAAGCAAATGGTGTTACTTTCCTTGGGGTGAGGATTAAGGTTTTGGAAAGATGGATTATGAGCACTTGAAACCACCCTAACTCACCATTAGTATCCCTCTTGATAGTACGGATTGTCCTATACTCAAATTCAAAAGATAAAATAAATAAACTCCTCCAAGTAGCATAGGCATCCCTTTTTGTAATAAGTTGAGGGGTCTCCAATCAATCTTTTGCACCTGTGATAATAACTCTATGCTGCACAACAAACTCAAAGGCTCATTAGCTCTTTAATTGTGTGGTCAACATCACCAAAACCCTCATAGGGCTTGATTGCACTTACAATCTCCCCCTTTTTGGTAAATGTTGACAACCCAATTAAAGTTTACAATTTAATTTGAAAGATTGAGCTTTTGATGATTTGAGTACAAGTCTCCCCCTCAATGTATGCATGTACCTTTTGAATAGGGAAAAGTGTCTTAACCGACAATTAAGTTGCATACATTATGAGTAAAAGTGTCAAGAAAGTTGTACTCAAGCCATCGAGGGGTGCAAAAGAGGTGTAGCGGATAATACGTGATGCATATGCCATGTGAAAACACTCGAGAGAGCTATCTCTGTAGTTAGCGAGTTCGGAACCTCCGAGAAAGTTTCCGGAACCTCCGGGGGTTGGAGCCTCCGGAAAAATTCTCGGAACCTCCGAGGTCCGCAACGTATACTCCAACAGATAACAATAACACACGAGTGCAAATCAACGGATAAGACCATAAAATAGCAGCTAGATAAAGATAACGACATTCAACACATCTAGCCCTATTACATCCATCACAAGGTTTTAAAGTTTTGCAAATCCCATACAACCATGACCAGAACTCCGCTTGCCAACGGAGGCAAGCTAAAAAGCTTTACAAAGCGGCTTCACCAATTAACCAACAGAGTTTATGAGAGAAGTTAGCACTCTCATCTCACCAAAAGAACAAAATAATTTCGTGGTTAGCAGTGCCACCGTAAGGAGCTCCGTGTCTTCAAATGCTTCTCAATCTTCATCTCTCCCCCTTTGTCAACAGTTTAACAAAAAGGAAAGAAAAGAAGAGAGGAAGTGAGAACGAGAACCTAGGGAAATCACTCCTCATCACCGAAGTCGAATCCTCCTCTTCTCGCTTCAGGGACGGTCTTGTCGAGCCAAGATCGGGAACCGGATGAGGACAGGTCTATGGGTCTTCTGACAGGCCTTCCAGCAGTGGCCTTTCTCCTGAGTCTTGCACCAGATGAGGACCCCATTGCCTTCTTTCCAGCGACCTCTTTCCTCGGCCGCCATTTTAGCACCAAGTGGCTCTTCATCTTCTTCATCCGCATCAAAGTGGGCGGCAGGAGTATCCTCGGCCATAGGACTAGCGAGGCTCCTTCTCACCCTCATCCTCACTAGTAGTGTACTGCGGAAAGTCGGGAAACGCAGAGGAGGAGGATGGTGCATGGCATCGAAGGACGGCCCACGGTGCTTCAAAGAATCTGTTCATATCTTCCCTTAGCTCAAAAAGCCGATGGGAAGTCCATCTACGATACCTCCGTGTCCCTAACCATCCCTCTCGGTTGTACGGACCAGCGGGCATGGGAGCCTTGCTGGGTCCTTCTTCTCCTACTTCGCCGGACCAGACGGGATGGCTTGGTGCCGGCCTTCTTAAGGATGTGCTCCTCCACAATGTGCTTGCTTCTTCGATGCCGCCACCGCTTGACTTGGTAGGATGCATGCTCAACATCTTTCTTGTAGCCGACCCCCGAAACCATTTCTATCATGTACATAAGGTAAGGAGCATAAGGCAAGTTGCACTTCCCACTCTCTCGTCACTTCTACCAAGTTGTACCGGATGAATCGCTCACAGAGAATGGCCTAGCTCCAGTGCAAAGAACCTAGCCGCAGATTTGGTGCAAACCTCCTAAGGCCGGTTGAGTCACCGCCCCCTTTTGGGTATATGGTTTCCCGAACATATTGTTGAGCACATAATACACCGATTTCGTAGCCGTGGTAGAGCCATCGCCCAACTCCTCATACTCATAAGTTGCTGCAATTTTATTGGGGTTCATATGAGCCTCAAAATGAATAATGTCAGCCTCTCTGTCCTCCTTGCTGAACCCAAACAACCTAGCAAAAGTGAGAAAGTCTATCTTGCAATGTACCCCTTCTGTCATCCAGTGGATGGTCTCCTTGTTGTCTTCATGGAAGAAGGTAGCATGAAACTGAGCTAAAACCTCTATGTTCCAATCATATTTGAAGCTCATGATGTCCCTCATCTTATACTTGTCCACCAAATCAAGTACCTCTTCTTTGACATATTCCTCTGCTGCCTCCAGATGGGTAAAGTCTATCCACTTCATCTTGATCAGCTTCATTTTGGTGTTAAGAACAGTCTCATAGAACTTAAAGTGGAAGACAGACCAAAATCTATAATCTATAGCTGCCATCTTGGGGTTCACATAGGGATTTTCCTCTCTGGCTTTCTTGACCAAGTATCCTGCTCCATCATAGTTAGTATGCTCAATATACACAGAGTTGTCATACTTGGTTGGAGGATGTCTTTTGAGCGACCCCTTGTGGTACTTGAGATAGGTTGAGTCTATTTCTCCTAGGGGCATGTCATCTTCTAGCTCTATAGGGATGATCTTGCCTTCGGTCCCTCCATTATCATCCACATGGGCAAGTAGACCCGCATTCTCTACCTCCCCGACAGACGCCACCTTTGCCCCTTCTAGGGGTGGCCTTTCCTCTGCTCGCCACCGCCACCGCTTGTTGCTCTTGCTGCTAATTTGAAAGCCCTCTCACCAGCAGGTGTCTCAAAAGGTGGCCTCTGCCTCTTGGTGTATGTCTTGTCCACAGGAGTGCCAGACATCTGTTAGAGAGACATGTGAGCAGCAGATAAGAGTGGGATCAGGACTGATAAGAATAGAGGATCAAGATTAGCATGATGTTCAATTGATTAATTTTCAGTGGAATTTTGAATCACAGACTGTCACTTGTTAGTACAGACACCGGAACCTCCGAGAAAGTTTCCGGAACCTCCAGGAGTTGGAGCCTCCGGAAAAATTCTCAGAACCTCCGAAGTCAGTGTACTGACAGAGGACAGTTCTGTTGATTCAACTTTCAACTGAATTTTAACCAAGAAAGCAAACATGATTGAATTTAACTAGGACAAGTGAGAAAGGATGTTACGGTGAAGTGAAGTTCGGTGGAACTTTGAATCAAGGTCGGCCTACGATGGGTTACGGGGTTCGGAACCTCCCGAGAATTTTCTCGGAACCTCCGAGCCCCCGTCAACCTTACCGCATTCCGACATTTGATTCAACTTTCAACTAAACCTAGCTTTACTTGCAACACGGCATCCGGGACAAGGGTAGATAGGCAACATTCTATGAATTCCAAGATTTAGAACCCTAACAAAGATGTAGATCTAGGAACTAGGGTTAGGGTTAGAGTACGGCCTTCGATTACCTTGATTGGGATCAAGGAGAAGGAAGACGAAGATCTTCAAAGCTTGTACACGCTAAGGAATCGACAGAACGGATGCGGATTGGAGCCTTCTTCTTATTCACCGTACGGGATCCGAGCGAGCCCTTCCTCGGCACCCTCCGGCGGCGACCCACGAATGAGGGAGGCGGCTCGGCTTCGCGCGGGTAGCCCGCAAGAAGTGTGGTCACCGGCGGCGAGGGAAGCGGCAGCGGTGAGGCGGTGGAGAAGATGGTGCGGTTTCGCGTCGGGAGAGAGAAGAGGAAGCGGTGAAAGTAGATCTGAGCCGGTTGACCGCGGTGAAAAGGGAGAGGCTGGTTTACCCTAGGTAAGGAATATTCTGCGAAGATGCTTTATTCCCTTTAACTCCTCTTCGGTTGAGACTGAGCGCTAAGTTTGTAAAGATTGGAGCTTCCGATGATTTTCTCGTAACTTCCGAGGCCCGAGCCTCCAAAGATTTTCTCGCAGCTTCCGAAAAATTGAAATCCGGAGAGTTAACTTCTACTCTTTTTGAGATTTGAACTTTCTATCAACCGAGATTCTTAGGTCATGGTACCCTTGACTCAAGTGGCTAGAAAACAAGCATTCACACACACAACTATAGCCACTTAAGACAAGTTAGGGATAAGAAAGTAGATTTTGAAAAACCTTTAAGATAAAGTTTTCACACATTTTTTTAAACAAAATTTTCGAGAGAACACTAACAGATTGAAGCAAACAAATATGGCATGCTAGAGATCAAACCACGCAACGAGAATCAAGAATATTTAGTTCATTCCTTAAACTACAAAACCTTGACTCATCGAGAGGTTTAGTGAAGATATCGGCTAGTTGCTTGTCGGTGCTCACATGGCTTAAAACGATATCTCCTTTGGCTTCATGGTCTCTCAAGAAGTGATGACGGATGTCTATATGTTTTGTGCGAGAATGGCTTACGGGGTTGTTTGCAAGCTTTATGGCACTTTCATTGTCACACAAAAGTGGGATATGGGAAAAGTGACATCCGTAATCTTTTAAGGTTTGCTTCATCCAAAGTAGTTGAGCACAACATGCGCCGGCTGCAACATACTCGGCCTCGGCGGTGGAAAGGGCTACAGAGTTTTGCTTTTTAGAACTCCAAGACACTAGAGACCTACCAAGGAATTGGCAAGTCCCCGATGTACTCTTTCTATCTACTTTACAACCGGCATAATCGGAATCCGAATAGCCAAGTAGATCGAAAGTGGAGCCCTTAGGATACCACAAGCCAAGGTTAGGGGTATGCACTAGATATCTCAAGATTCTCTTTACGGCCATGAGATGGCACTCTTTCGGGTTAGCTTGAAATCTAGCACACATGCACACACTAAGCATAATATCCGGCCTAGATGCACATAAGTAAAGAAGAGAGCCGATCATGGAGCGATATACCTTTTGATCCACGGATTTCCCTTCTTCATTGAGGTCCATGTGTCCATTGGTAGGCATTGGAGTCTTGATGGGCTTTGCCTTGTCCATGTCAAACTTCTTTAACATATCTCTTGTATACTTGGTTTGACATATGAACGTTCCTTCTTTAGCTTGTTTGATTTGAAATCCAAGAAAGAACTTGAGCTCACCCATCATGGACATTTCAAACCTCTTTGTCATCACCCTACTAAACTCTTCACAAAAAGTTTCATTAGTACTACCAAATATTATGTCATCGACATATATTTGGCACACAAAAATATGACCATCAACTTTTCTAGTAAAGAGAGTAGCATCGTCTTTGCCCATCTCAAAGCCTTGCTTAAGCAAGAAATCCTTAAGGCATTCATACCATGCTCTTGGTGCTTGCTTTAGCCCATAGAGCGCCTTATGGAGTTTGTAGACATGATTAGGACGCTTGGGATCTTCAAAACCCGGTGGTTTCTTAACATATACTTCTTCGGAGAGTGGTCCATTGAGAAATGCACTCTTGACATCCATTTGATAGAGCTTGAAGTCATGATGGGCAGCGAAAGCTAGTAGAAACCGAATTGCTTCAAGTCTTGCTACCGGTGCATATGTTTCTCCAAAGTCTAGCCCTTCAACTTGGGTGTATCCTTGAGCAACCAATCTTGCTTTGTTCCTAGTCACAACACCAAACTCATCTTGCTTGTTCCGAAAGACCCACTTGGTGCCAATGATGTTTGTATTTGGTCTCTCCACCAACTCCCACACTTGGTTTCTTTCAAAGTTGTTCAACTCCTCTTGCATAGCCACCACCCAATCCGGATCCTCGAGAGCTTGCTCTACCTTGGTTGGTTCAAGAGAGGAAACAAACGAGTAAAATGCACAAAAATTCTTAAGACGAGATCGCGTTGTTACCCCTCTCCTTATGCTCCCAAGAATATTGTCAACGGGATGATCCCGTTGAATGACTTGATGTACACGAGGATGTGATGGTCCAAGAGGTTGGTGTAGAGGTTGATCTTCATCATCTTCATCAGCTTGGGGCTCAGATGTACTTGCTGGAACATCCCCTTGCCGATCAATTTGCTTGGTTCGGGGTGTCTTGTGGTGTTGAACTTCCGGACCCGGAACCTCCGGAGAATTTCTCGGAGGTTGGTTTCCGAAGGTCGGGCCTCCGGAACCTCCGAGGAAATTCTCGGAACCTCCGAAGTCCGCACTCGCTCCCGAACCAAAGGCTTCGGCCCTTCGAGTGGTGTTGAGGCTTGTGCTTGGTTTTCATCTTCCTCTTGTGCCTCAACCGGTCTAACATCACCTATGGCCAATTGCTTGATTGCTTCACAAGATGGCTTCTCTTTACCTACAACATTCAAATCAACTTGCTCCACTTGAGAGCCATTAGATTCATCAAAGGTCAAATCTCCGTGACTTCAATCCTCCCGGTGGTTAGATTGAAGACTCGATAAGCATGCTCATTTGGACCATAACCAAGAAGAAATCCTTCGTCAACCTTTGGTGCAAACTTAGAGGTTCGGGGCCTCTTGTTTAGAATGAAACATTTGCACCCAAATACTCTAAAGTAAGACACCTTGGGCTTTTTACCGGTAATAAGCTCATAGGAGGTCTTCTTGTGAAACTTGTGAAGATAGAGGCGGTTGATTGCATGGCAAGCCGTGTTGATAGCTTCGGCCCAAAAGATGTCTTGAGTCTTGTACTCATCCAACATGGTTCTTGCCATCTCGATAAGAGTTCTATTTTTCCTCTCAACCACCCCATTTTGTTGAGGGGTATAAGGTGCTTGAAAATTCATGCTTGATGCCCTCTTCATCAAGAAATTCTTCAACATAGGTGTTCCGGAACTCCGAGCCATTATCACTTCTCACTTTCTTGATTGGTAGCCCGAATTCCCTTTGTGCTCTTCTAATGAAGGTCTTCACCTTTCCTTGCACTTCACTCTTGTCAAACACAAAGAACACCCACGTGAAGCGAGAATAATCATCAACAATAACCAAACCATATTTGTTACCACCAATACTTATGTAGGCCACCGGTCCAAATAGATCCATGTGGATGAGCTCCAATGGGCTTGAAGTAGTGAGGATGCTATTTGGTGGGTGAGGTGCTCCTACTTGCTTTCCGGCTTGGCATGCTTTGCAAATCCTATCTTTCTCAAAATGTACATTTGTTAGTCCAAGGATGTGTTCATCTTTCAAAAGTTTGGCCAAGTTCCTCATGCCAACATGGGCTAGACGGCGATGCCAAAGCCAACCCATGCTAGATTTTGCCACTAGACAAGTCTTGGGAGAAACTTTACTTTTGTTGAGATCAACTAGGTAAAGCCTCCCCCTCAAGCGACCCGTGAGGACAATAGAGGAATCCTCCCTTTTTATGATGGACACATCCTTATCCGTGAAGTGGCAATCAAAACCAATCTCACTAAGTTGTGAAACCGATAATAGATTGTAACCCAACGGATCAACATGAAGAACATTTGTAATTGAGTAATTTTGAGATATAGGAATATCACCTACACCGATGACTTCTCCTTTAGTGTCCCCTCCATATGCAATGGTTTCCCTTGGTCCTTCCAAGTGGAGATAGGATGAGAACATACTCTTCTCCCTGGTCATATGATGTGTACATCCGCTATCAAGCACCCAACTTGATCCACCGGAGGAGTATGCCTACAAAACAATTTAGTTCCTTCTTTTAGGTCCCCAATTTGACTTGGGGCCTTCCACGTTAGTAACCAAAACTTTTGGAACCCATAGTGATCTTTTCACATATATGTTGGACTCATTTCCAACATACGTGGCAACAACTTTACCAACATTGTTGCGTCTCAACACATAGCTAGGAGGTATGTCTCTAGATGCATGGGCTTTGCTTTTGTTGGGACTCAAGTTTCTTCTGGGCACCATTGGATGATTTTCAACCTGCATATAAGTGTTAGAGACCCTGGAACCATGATGCTTCTGAGTTTTGCTCCTTTTCTTTGTCCTGTCTATACAGTCCCCGGAACTTCCGAGAATTTTCTCGGAACCTCCGAGTTGGACTGTCTGAGCTGCTCGGGGCCTCCAGACTCCGGAACCTCCGGCTTGGAGGCTCGGAACCTCCGGGTCCGGGAGAACGTAAATCCGAACTCTTGAATTCAAGGCATTCTTTTTCTTTGATGATTTTTCTTTCGTTGGTCTTGCCACCTTCAATATATCCAAAGCCTGGATTCTTGCTCTTCTCTAACACTTTCCTCTTGGTGAATCTTGGCCTTTTGTTTTCTTCACCCATGCACCCTCTAGCTATGATTGAGTTCAACCTAGCAATTTCTTTCTTTAAAGCTTCCATGTTAGCAAGGTTAGTGGCATAAGATTCAATATCAATATGATAACATCTATCACGACCCTTGCTAGTAGAAGCACTAGAGTTGCCTTTTACCTTCGAGGGATGTGAGATGCTACTCCAAAGAAGGCTATATTGCTCCTCAAGCTCTTCATTCCTCAACTTGAGAGAATTACATTGAGCTTGAGTGACAAGAAGGTCCTCCTTGAGAGTAGCTATGACACTCTTTGCTTGGTTGATTTCCAAACGCAAAGCCTCAATCTCACTTCTATCGGAGATAATGGTGTCTTGGCTTTTCTCTAGCTCAACTATTAGCTTAGCCATAAAATCCCTAGATTGCTCATCCATTTTACGAACAAGTTGGTTAGCTTCTTCATCACTAGTATCATCATTAGAGTCCATTTCCGACTCATCACTAGGTTGAGGAAAGGGTTTTGGGGCAGTTTTTACCTTCTCACCGTTGGCCATGAGACAATGAATGGAAGTGCTCTCTTCATCATCGGTCAAATTGTTGAACAATCTTGAGGTGGAGGGAAGCTTCTTGATAGCCACGGTTGCAACTTTCTTCCCTTCCTCTTCACTAGAGCTTTCATCCCCGGAGTTCTATTCATGACCAATGTGGGCTTCACCACCATAGTGTCTTCTCTTGTAGTGTGGTTTTTGATCTTTCTTTTAGCTCCCTTTACCCTTGTCATTTCTGTTTTCTTTCTTCTCATTAGGACAATCAGCGATAAAGTGCTCGGTACTTCCACAATTGTAGCAAGTTCTCTTTTTCTTGTTGGGAAACTTCCTCTTGGCAAACTTGTACCCTTGCTTCTTCAACCCTCTCTTGTAGGTCTTCATGAACAAGGCCATGTCCCCAATCTCAACATGAGAACCTTCATCTTCATCTTCGCTTGAATCACTTGTGGAGCTCTCTACTTCCACCCTTTTGGACTTTGACTTGAGAGGCTTGGAAGAAGTGGTGTGCTTGGATGAGGAGGAGGGTTTGCTTGACTTGTGAGAGTGGAGAGCCACCTCTTTAACCTTCAAGTTGTTTAACTTAGCCTCCAACTCCCCAATCTTCTTTCTATGTTGAATTTCCTTGTCCATGAGCTCATGTGTGAGAATTCTTCCAAGAACATCATTTGGAGAGAGTTCCTCAAACCTTTTCTTCTCTCTAATCAAGGTGACTAAAGTAGGATTCCTTGGTGCAAAAGCTTCCAACATTACCTTCACAACAAAGTGGTCATCTAGCTCATCACCACCTAGACCTCTTATCTTTCCAACAATAACAATCAACCTATCAAACATCTCTTGTGGCCCCTCTCCATCAAAGATAGTAAATCTATTGAGCTCGGCCATCAATATGTTGATCTTGGATTTCTTGACCTTGTCAACACCCTCATGTGCAATGTGGAGAATGTCCCAAATCTCCTTGGCAATCTCAAGTCCACTAACACGGTTATACTCTTGGGCATTCAAGGCACTAAGGAGTATGCTTGTTGCTTGACCATTCCTTCTAATGTTGCGTCGGTCAATTGGAGTGAGGTTCCTAAAATCTTAGGGATCTTCAAAACCTACACACACAATATTCCACAATTCAAAGCTTAAGCCGATTAAATAAGCTTTCATCATATGCTTCCATTTAGCAAAGTTAGTCCCATCGAATTGGGGTAATTTGCCAATGGGAATAGTCACTTCATCCTTGGATTTGACATCCAAAGAATCATAGTTAAAGGATACGCTTTTGTAGTCATTCTTTACTTTAGACTTCGACTTTGGCTTGATTGTTCGCTTGGGAATTCTTGTGCCGTAGTACTCATCATCATCATCTCCATTCTCACTGGATGAGGACGACGGTGAGGATGACGAGGATGGTGATGGAGATGGTGAAGGTGTTCTTTTTCTTCTTTTCTTCTCTTCTTTCTTTCTCTTCTTCTTCTTTTCTTGCTTGCTGTTTTCTTTCTTCTTTTCTTCTTCTTCTTCCTTTTTCTTGTTCTCTTTCTTGCTTTTCTTGCTTCCATCTTTTGAACTTTCCTTCACAGCCTTTTTAAGCTTTTCAAACTTCTCTTGAGTCGATGTATCCCCCACTTCCTAGGCATCACTTTCAGCCTCGCTTGGTATGTCTTCAAACTCCTCTTCTTCGTGCTTGTCATCATCACTTGCCATATCCTCACACGGTTAGGTGTTTACGAGGATGACCGGCTCGATACCAATTGAAAAGGATCGAGGCAATGTGGCCTAGAGGGGGGGGTGAATAGGCACACACGAATTTAAACTTTTTCTCGCGAAAACAAGAGTCGGACCTCGGAACCTCCGAGATTATTCTCGGAACCTCCGAACGAGGCAGACCTCCGAGAATAAACTCGGAACTTCCGACAAATGTTAGAACGAGCACAAATAACAAGAGCTGCGAGAAACTTCATGGAAATCGGATCTACTAAATTCTAAGAGGTACTTAGGACCTAGCAAGAGGATTTCTAAACAAAGTACAAGCTAGGAAGTCACCACAAAGTAGATCGGGAGCAAACCCTAATAGATCTAGTCAAGCACAAGCATGAACAAGTAAGTAAAAGAGAGCACGCATGAGACAAAGATTTATCCCGTGGTTCAGCTCGCCACAAAGGCTTGCTTACGTCCACGTTGTTGAGGATGCCACAAAAGGCTAGGACCACAAAGGTCAACTCCTCTCTCACACCTATCACTTTGGGTAATAGGTGGAGGCTTTCCACTAGAGTCACAAAGGGTAATACAAACACCTTGGAGCTTCCACAAATCGATTTGGAGAGCTTCCAAGAACCTCTATCCGTCTAGGAGCAAAGCTCCAAGAGTAATAGATCCACCAAGCTTGCTAGGGTTCTTCCAAGTGCTAAAGTTCCAAGGGAGAAGGGATTGGCTCACTAACTCACTTCAAGAATCCACTCTCAATCAATGCTAGGCAAGGATTTGGAAGAGAGTAGGTTAGGAGTGAATGCAAGGTGAGAGAAACGATGAGGAACGGCGTTCGCGCAAGGGGAGGAAGAAGATAACCGTTGGGGGACCGTGGGGGTATAAATACCCCCGCATCCGCAACAAGAACGGCTATATTCCGCAGTTCGGAACCTCCGAGAAAAATCTCGGAACTTCCGACTTTTGAAAACTCGCATCGTAGCCCGTACGGTCGGAACCTCCGAGAAAATCTTCGGAACCTCCGAACAAAGCAATCGGCGAAGCAAAGCGAAATTTGCAGTTACTTTCCTTGGGGTGAGGATTAAGGTTTTGGAAAGATGGATTATGAGCACTTGAAACCACCCTAACTCACCATTAGTATCCCTCTTGATAGTACGGATTGTCCTATACTCAAATTCAAAAGATAAAATAAATAAACTCCTCCAAGTAGCATAGGCATCCCTTTTTGTAATAAGTTGAGGGGTCTCCAATCAATCTTTTGCACCTGTGATAATAACTCTATGCTGCACAACAAACTCAAAGGCTCATTAGCTCTTTAATTGTGTGGTCAACATCACCAAAACCCTCATAGGGCTTGATTGCACTTACAGACGGCGGCGACGCCGCCGACGGACCGCCGGTCCGTGGCGCGTGCGCGTATGGCGGCGCGGACGCCAAGGCGCCTCGGGACGGAGCACCTAGGGGGCGCGGGGCATCGGGACGGGGCACGGCACGGACGCCAAGACCTCGGGCGGCGCGGGTGCGGATGCGGGGAAAGGCGGCGGCGGCGGCGGCGGCGGCGCAGATTGCGCGCGCGCGCGTCGCGGCGCGACGCGCTCCGTGCTTGGCGTGACACCGGTGCCGTGTTCAAGCCACTATTTCTCCAAAAATTTGAATATAACTTGACCAAACAATGAATACCAAAGTTGTAGATCTAAGTATCATCTACAACTTTCCCAAAGGTTGTATGGGGTTTTACTTGTTTAGATTTGAATCTAGAGGAATGTCAACTTTGAATGTCAACATGATTCCGTCAACGTAGAATCCGCCTTGCAAGGGCTTTTTCACAATTTTCCTCTCCAAATCAGCAATGCCACTCTACATGAAAGTTGTGTCCCTCAACAAGATCTACAACTTTCCTAAAGGTAGAATTTTAAGTGTTTAGGTGAAATTTGGGGAACGCGGCAAAAGTTCCCAGGCGGACACACGTGGATACTGGGTGGCAAGGGGGTTTGACCCACCCTTTGACCAAGGGTTGACCCCACAAGTGTTTTAACTATTCACTAGGGTCACTAGGGGTGTGTTAAGGAGTTTTCATGGGTGAGGACCCAAGTTGACCTAGGGTTGACCATTTGACCAGCTAATCGTGTCGTTAGCGTTAATGACGGTAATTAAAAACCTGGGGCGTCACAGCCTACCCCCCTTAGAGGAATCTCATCCCGAGATTCGACTTGACAACGAAGAGATGGGGAAAAGACTCACTGTTTCGGGATTGGAGGAAGCCCGGATACTTGGTGTTGAGATAATCCTCCGTGTCCCACGTGGCTTCTTCTTCCGTGTGATGGCTCCATTGGATCTTGTACATTCGCACGGTTTGCCTCCGGTCTTTCGCTCTTTTTGATCTAGCACCTTTAAGGGATGCTCGACGAGCGAGAAATCCGGCTCGATCCAAGCATTAGCTTCGTGATGATCTCGTTCTCCCGAACGGCATTCCTTTCTTCAACTGAGTTACATGGAACACATTGTGAACCGCGGAAAACCGTTCTGGCAATTGGATACGGTAGGCCACGGGTCCACATACTTCTATTACTTCGTAGGGTCCAATGTAGCGCGGGGTTAACTTTCCTTTGACTCCAAACCTTTGCACACCTTTGGTGGGGGATACCTTCAAATATACATGATCTCCCACTTCAAAGTGTCGAGGTGCGGTTCCCTTATCATGGTAACTCTTCTCGTCTCATCCGGGCCATCTTCAAATTTTCTCTTATCACTTGTACCTTCTCTTCGGCCTCTTTAACTAACTCGGTCCAAAGAGCGTTCTTTCTCCGGCCTCGACCAATTCGGTGGGGTACGGCATCTACGTCCGTATAAAGCATCGAACGGTGCCATTTTCAAGCCGGCTCGATAGCCGTTATTGTAGGAGAACTCGCTAAGGACAAGCACTTGTCCCAACTCTTGTCAAAGTGCAAGATGCTTGCTCTCAACATGTCCTCTAGTATCCGGTTTATCCTCTCCGTCCGACCATCCGTCCGTGGGTGGTAACCGGAACTACGGAGTAGCCGAGTTCCCAAACACTCATGCAATCGGCTCCCAAAAATGGGCCACAACCGAGTCCCTCTATCGAGATTATAGTCTTTGGGATCCCATGTAGACGAACTATGTGGTCCACGTACAACTCGCATCCTGTTGTACCGAGTAAGTGGTGTGCACGGCAATGAAGTAAGCGATCTTAGTGAGTCTATCCACGATCACCCAAATAGAATCCTTTTTCCTAGGGGTCAGGGGTAAACCTACAATAAAATCCATACTAATGTCATCCCATTTCCACATAGGTATCGACAGGGGTTGGAGTACTCCTGCCGATTTCAAATGACTTGCTTTCATCCGGTGGCAAGTATCGCACTCGGCTACATACTTGGCTACATCCACCTTCATATTAGACCACCAAAAGTTCTACTTTAGATCTTGGTACATCTTGGTACTACCGGGGTGAATAGAGAACTTGGATTGGTGAGCTTCATCTAGAATGATCTTCTTGATTTCTGGATCAACGGGGACCACTAGGCGTTTTCCAAACCAGACCACCTCTTGGGGATCCTTTTGGAAACAAGTGTACTTCGGGTCTCCTTCCACTAGTTTTCGCTCGATGGTTTGGATATTCGCATCATTGTGCCTGGGGCCGTGACAATTCTGTCATAAAGGCCGGACTCGCCATCAAGGCATAAAGAATTCCCCGCGGCACCACTTCTAGGCCGAGCTTTCTCATTTCCTCACACGGGGGTTCACCGACGGCACCAACTCTAGGTGGTTGCAATGATCCTTGCGGCTAAGGGCATCCGCAACAACGTTTGCTTTGCCGGGGTGATAGTGCACTTCTAGGTCATAATCCTTGATCAACTCAAGCCATCTTCTCTCGCCTCATATTCAATTCGATTTGGGTGAAGATATATTTGAGGCTCTTGTGATCAGTGAAGATGTTGCAATGATTGCCCATTAGATAATGTCTCCATAGCTTGAGGGCATGAACAACGGCGGCTAACTCAAGATCATGAGTAGGATAGTTGAGTTCATGGGGTCGAAGGGCTCGCGAAGCATAGGCAATGACTCGGCCTTCTTGCATAAGGACACAGCCAAGACCGGTGCCTGATGCGTCACAGAAGACTTCAAATGGCTTGGAGTTATCGGACCGAGCTAGCACCGGGGCTGAAGTTAGATGTTGTCTGAGGGTGTGAAAAGCTTTCTCACATGCTTCACTCCACACGAATTTCACTCCCTTCTTGAGTAATTCGGTCATGGGTTTTGCGATTCTAGAAAAGTCAGGAATGAACCGACGGTAATATCCCGCCAATCCTAGGAAACTGCGGATTTGATGTACAGATTTGGGTGGTTTCCAATCCATTACCTCCTGAACTTTGCTAGGATCTACGGAAATACCATCGTGGGAAATGGTGTGCCCCAAGAATTTGACACTTTTCAACCAGAATTCGCATTTGGAGAATTTAGCATAAAGCTGATGATCTCGCAAACGCTGCAGGACAACTCGGAGATGGTTGGCGTGTTCTGCCTCGTTTTTAGAATAGATGAGGATATCATCGATAAAGACCACGACAAATTTGTCGAGTTCCGTCATGAATACGGAGTTCATGAGGTACATGAAGTAGGCAGGTGCGTTAGTGAGTCCGAAGGACATGACCAAGAACTCGTAAAGACCATAACGAGTGGAAAAAGCGGTTTTAGGAATATCGCATGGTCGAATCTTGATTTGGTGGTAGCCAGAACGAAGGTCAATTTTAGAGAAGACTTTGGCACCGACCAATTGATCAAACAAGACATCAATTCGAGGAAGTGGGTATTTGTTTTTGACAAGGATCGCATTGAGCGGTCGATAATCTACGCACATCCTCAAGCTACCATCTTTCTTTTTGACAAAGAGAGCGGGGCAACCCCAAGGAGAAGAGCTCGGGCGAATGTAACCCTTATCTAGCAATTCTTGGAGTTGGGTTTTTAGCTCGGCTAACTCTTTGGGTGGCATGCGATAAGGCCTTTTGGAAATGGGTGCGGTACCGGATTGGAGTTCGATCACAAACTCGACATCTCCGTCCGGTGGCATACCAGGCAACTCGTCGGGAAACACATCCGGGTACTCACACACCACCGGAATCTCATCAAGGGAGGAGATAATGGTCGCATAGGCACAAGAGTCGGTGCCGTCCCGAAAGGTAGGTACAAGGTAGTGTGCTCGACCGTAGGAGAGTGGATCTCTATGACCCTATCTGATATATCTAGAACCACCTTATGTTGATTCATCCATTCCATACCCAAAATAACATCCATGCTTCCTAACTGGATGACTATCAGATTAGATTGAACGACCCGACTTCCTAGTCTTAGGGGAACTCCAAAGATCACTAATTGAGACGTGATGTTTCCACCAGGTGTGGTAATTTTATAAGTAGATTTGGTTGGTACTCCTCTTAGACCCAATTTGTCTAGTAGACTCTCATTTATGAAACTATGGGTGGCTCCCGAATCAAATAAGACCTTGACAGAGTGTTATTGATAGAGAATGTACCCGTGAGTACCGGAGCTCTGCCGGGAATGTCACTCATGGTAGTGAAGTTCGGCTTGCCCCGGCGCACTTGCACTATCGGTTTCTTGGCCGGAGTGGCGGGCTTGTTTCCCGTATTCGGTTCTCGCGGGTTTGACTTGATCCGCTTGGGCTTGGGACACTCATTAATGTAGTGCCCCGGGCGGCCACGGTTGTAGCAACGGCGATCACCAACATCACGAGGGGGTGCATTGGGCTTTGGAGCCTGCTGCTGGGCACGGCGGAATTGGAAGTTCCCGGCAGGTTTGCCCCGGAATGGCTTCATCGTCCGGCGTCCGGTTGAAGATTGCTTGGGATGGGCACGGAGCTTCCTCCTTCACAAAGCGAAACTTCTTGTTTGTTCCGCCGCACGGGGTGAAACCGACATCCTCTTGTTGTCCCCATGGGCTTTCTTCATAGCATCTTCTTGCGAGATAGCTTTATTCACGAGTTCATGGAAGTTGGCGGGCTCGAGCGATTTAGGCGCTCGTACGGCTTGCCATCAAGCCCGTCACGGAACCTCTCCATCTTCTTGGCATCCGTATCAACATGATGCCCACCGTACCGGCATAAGCTATTGAATTTACGGGCATAGCGGTACATGGAGTCGGATCCTTGACGAAGGGCTAGCGAGCCCCTCATCTTCCGTCCATAAGACCCTTGGGGATGTGATGACTCTTGAAAGCTTGCTTGAATTCTTCCCAAGTCACGGCGTGATTTCGCCGCATGTAATTGAAATGGTCCCACCACATCAAAGCTTCACCTCGCGGTTGTAGGGCTGCGAAGTTCGCTTTGTTCTCCTCCGAGCAAGGCAGCACAAAGGCAGAGAATTTCGCCTCTATGGCCTTGACCCAAGCCTCGGCTTCCAGAGGGTCTTCTGCCTTCGCGAAAGTTGGCGGCTTCATAGCGATGAACTGAGCATACATGGTGACCTGGTTAGGTCCCTCGTGGTTGGCCCCATGTGGCGGCCCTCGGTTCATCTGTCGGGCGATCCGCCGCCGTGTCCGCAAGATCCGGCGCGGCACCTCGGTGCGGGTGGCCATGAAAGCCTCCGTCGGGTTCATGGGCGGGGGTGGCGGCAAGTCACCACTACCACTCGCACCAAAACCGTTGGGAGAGCCGCGCGTGGTTCCCACCATCCGAAAAGTGAGCGTTATTAGTGAGATAACCGAAAGCTTACTCCCAAATGATGACAAGCACGATCATGCATTATTACATCTCATTAGTACGTAAATAATGAGTACAGCAACAAGCACAACATCCTATAGCCACCAAGATTCATAGAATCGTTTCTCTTAGCATGGTTAGGACGGTGATTGCTCAACTGCACGGCTCCTAATCACTTCTGAACGGTCGTCATTATCCCGAATACCAAAGAAGATGGTATACGAACGAGCACTTATATGCTGGCAACGAGTGACGTTCGCAAAGATGCTTGGTTTTACCTACGTTCATAGGAGATAAACAATGCGTTCTTTGACAAGCGTGATCGTTCGCAACGAAATATCCAAGGATATGGTATTTAGCACAAGAAATTCAATTTGAAAGACAACGGAATTCACTTAACGCATACAAGCTTGAGTATTCTCATTACAACATGACGAACAAGGTTTAACGTCATTACAACTCGATTTTGAAACATCAAGACACACATGATACAATAGTTGCTTGGCACGAAGACGTGTCGTCAAGCCAACTACTCTAACATCTCGAAGACAACTCGATATGATCGACATCCTTCTCGCTCCTCGCCGTCGGCAACCTAGTTGCCCACCGAAGCACCACCGTACGAAGGCGAAGCCGGGGGAGTCGGTAGCGGTGGTCTCGCCCGGCTCGTCGATCCGGACCGGACACGGCCCGCTCGCTCCTCCGGTGTGCTCGTGCGGGGGCGATGGGCCGTAAGGCCACTATAGCTCGCAAGGCGCCACCCTACCTCGGCCTCCCTGCACCGCTGCCGCATATCGCAATGTTCTCGACGGGGTCGGCCTCTCTATCTCGTGTGCGTCGGCATCCTCCTCTAGTGCATTGTTCTCCATCTCTAGGTCCACGATCCTCTGGAGGCGGTCACCTCGCTCCGGCTCCAACCGGAACCTCCTAGCACGCGGCTCGTCGTTCTCCTCGCCGCACCCGGGTAAGCGTGAAGTTCAACCGCCGGTGTCTTTCCGAAAGCTGCTCCCAATCGCGCCTAGATGCCTCCAAGCGCCGTGCAATAATCGCCGCGGTGTTAAAACGCGGCCCCGGAGTGTGAAAACCACGTTCGGACAACGGGCAAGTGTCCGAGTAACATCCAACGGCTCGCTAGGGTCGGTAACTCCCGTAGATGGTCCAAACGGTCCAACCAAGCCGGGTCGTGAGGACTCACGGCCGGAAACGATCCAAACGGGGAAAGAGCTACCACGGTAGGGTTGTGGTCACAAAAGTCCGTTAGCACTCGAGGGTGGGCGACTCCACGGACTCGTGCGTGATAAATCCCCGATAAATAAAACTCGGGTCAAACCGGTCGGCGTGATCGGGGTGCGGCGGCACGATCACGATCACCCCGCGCGGGGAACACCAAAGCGCTCAAACTCCTTCACCTCGTACGTCGGCGGGGTAAGGTAGCTCGCGGCATCGAGTGCTTCCCACGCCAAGCGCGGAAAACCCTCCCAGTGCAACCCGTTGGTACGGTTCGTACCGTCGCGTCGAACCGGTGAAACACGGGGAAATCCATCTGTACACAAAGGTAACCCATGTCAGATCTCAAAAGAGAACGGCATGACAAATGGTGAAGTTCTGGCAGTTGTGAACAAAAATTTCATAACCAAAAACCCAGAAACCTCAAAAATTTCCCAACTTTTAAATTAATCCTTTAATGCTCTTAATTAGGATTCTAAAGTTTGAACAACGATCAAGGAAACAAGATGGGGGTCCTTAACTTGGATGTGCCTAGGGGAAAAGTGAACCAACCCAACGAACTAGAATTGAGACTTGCTATTACAAGGTAACTAGTTGAGGAATAATTGTTTTTAACAAATTGGTTTAGTTAACCTAGCACATGATAAACAAAATTTTCACAAAATTTCGGCAGCGTGACGGCTAGGTATGAGAGGTATTCTAGTTTATAAAAAGCACACATTAGCATAAACTTCCTTAGAGAACACATGGAAATTTTGATTTTTGGGTCCATTTTAGTTATTTCGATTTTTAACATGCATGCAAGACATCCTATTCGACCTCACATGGCAATCAAGCCAAAAATCGAAGTTAGTGCCGGTGGCAAGGCTTATAATCGTCTCTCCCTATAATATCTAGTCGAGAGCTATACGGTCTCGCTTAACAACTAACGAAGCGCCGTTATGTACCGAGAAAACGAACCTTCCGTGCCGGCACGTCACGAAAGTGTCCACATACATTACCGTTCACTATAGAAACGGTATCCATGCGTTAAGCCGCCGCATGGACGGCGTCCAACCTCGGACACCCTTCGTTCGAATGGAGTGTATCCTTGCCTCGCATGAGCGACATGCGAATGCACACGTATGAAACACGTGGCGACACACAACTCATAAACGGACGCGAAGATGGGATCCGTGGAATGGGTCACTCCATCAACCCTCGCAATTCCCGTGATGCGGAAAGGCACACGTATAAAACACGTGGCTCCTAGTTTGGTTGTGCATGAAAGTAAGTCCGACATAAAGTAATGTGCTGGGAGTTAGCAAAATAAACCATAGGTTAATAAGCCACCTGAAAGAACCCAAAATTCCCTCTAGGGCCTCTCGGTCTAGTTTATCCTTAACGGACCAACGTATTTTGGAAAAGCAGAAAATCTTGGCATATTTTATTCAAAAATCAGTGATTAAGGTTTAATTAATTAATCTCTCGGTGCATATAAGCTACGATGCCAACCGTGACAACCCGCCCGGAAAGTACCGTACTATCGCCTAAGACCGATCCACTTTGGTCATTAAGCAATAATAAAGTACCATCCCGTCGTAAGTCGCCGGTTAACGCCCGTAAATCACTTGAGAGCACAAGGATCAAATATATGCATTAAAACTCACTCGAAGGCGAGTCCGGAGATACAACAACATTCAAATTCAAATTCGTACCCCGAAGGGTTTAATTATTACAAACCATAGTTTTTGACATGACGAATAGTTCGCAGTTTTGAAAAGCGGCGGAAATAAACTAGCGGCAGCAAGTCACCACGGGAGGCCATCCATGATGCTTTCGGTAGTCGTCCTCCACCCACTCCGGCTCCCGGCCGGCGGGATCTCACCGGGCCACACATCACCGAAGGCATTACCTGGATCAACACATTATAGCAAGGCCGAGTATACTAATACTCGGCAAGTCTTACCCGTCGGTGATATCTACTTTACCAATTCTAGACCATGAAAGGCTTTTTGGCTACTTTGGGTTGCTTTTGCTAAAAAGTAACAAGAGTAGGTCCTTACTTTCAAGATTTTAGCACAAATTCTAGTAGTTTAGTCCTTACTACATTAGCCAACTAGTACAAACAAAGTTGTACGATACAATTAATCAAACATCATCTTCATCAACTTTCATCATTAGGGATCACATGACTAGTGGAGTAAGTAGTCTCGGGTAACGGTGAGAGGCCAACAATCGATTGATTTAAACCTTGCAAGGTAGACCCAAACACACGGTCGGGCTGCCCCCGCGAGGACAACTCCCCGGGCCGTCCCCATAAATCCTCGGGTTGGGATCGAATCTTACGGTCTTTGGTGCGAGCTATCCGGCATACCCCGCGAGATACCCCGGAGTCACCATACACCACCGGTAACTAGCCGTGAGAGCGAATCCCAAGAGTAGTAATAGTAGGATCCCTCGCCGCCTCATGATGGTACTAGGCTTACCGGTCCCATACCCGCATATGCTTGGTACGTTCAAAGACTTAACCCACATAACCACTGGACCGGAGCCCAGATCCCATGCTCTTACCACGTGAGCAATCCATTTAAGGATATAGTATGATTCCTATCTAGGAACCTATTCTCGCGAGTGAGGTCATCACCCGACTTGTAACGGTCCTATAGCTTAGCAACCTATCGACCTATCATACTAGTAAGGACAAAGGTACCTATGGATCATGCATCTAGGGTTTCATTCAACTCCCGAACTTAAATGCACAATCATTCATAGATAATTGAATAAGAATTTGAAAACTAGGTTAGATGCACCGGAGCTTGCCTTCGTCAGCTATGTTAGCTTGGGCACCCTCGGTGTCGAGTACGTCCACGTACTGCAGAGAACCTTCCGCTCCGCCTTCCTCGGTTTCCGGGACAAGGGAGTAATCTCCGTCCGGAAGATCTACACGGAATGCAATGCACTTTAGGTGATGTGATAGTTTGTTGTCTTATCCAATTCTAGTTGGTCATATTCACCTTAACAAGCATTCATCTAAGGTTTCTATTTGAGGAAGGTTATTGGTTGTACATGGGTTACTCTTTTTATTCCACATTTGAATAAGGTTTTTATTGAGCTCATCATTTCATGTGAAAGCTTCATTTCATTCTATTTTTTTACAACATGGTGTAATTAATATTTTATTTATGAATTAAATTTCTTATCGGTAATGTTAATTAAATTTCTTTTATTTATATTAAGTACTATTTCCAAAAAGAAAAAGGATTTAATTAAGGATTTCTCTTTATTTTAATTTCCCTTTAACATTAAAAGGCATTTAAGCCACTATTTAAACAATTAAATTACCAAAAATCAAATGAGTGTTTCTTTGGCCTAACAGTACCTATCCTGGTCCATTGGCCCACATGTAAGTGTTGGATGCTATAAAATTAAATATTATTGAAAATAACAAAGGCTAGCTAGTGATTCAACTTAAATGCATATAAAAATAATTAAGCATCAAAATGATCCAAACTTTCTGGTGGATGCTCTCTGGTCCTAAACAAGTCTAAAAAGCTAGCATGTTCACCTAGCACCTCTACTGAGTTTGGTTTATTAATTTACAAAGAAAAACATGCATTAAACAAGAATAATAATTTCTGTTACTCCTAAATTCATGATTAATTCACAAGATGTGCCTCTTGACATCACAAGACAGTGTGCACAAGTTGGGCTCAAGAACATGAATATATTTAACATGAAAAAAATCATCTATGCAGTTCTACCAGAGATGGAAAAACATTTCTATAAAAAGATTCACATGATAACTTTGTGCAATTTTTGGCACATCATCTAGTCTTATCCTAACTCACAACATATACAATGCTCAGCTACAGAGAAGCTATACATTTCGAGTTATAACAGATTCAAGCATAACACATTTGTAATTTTCCTGCCAAAACTACTTTGAATCTAGTCACAAGTATACATCAAGTAGGTGGGGTTTAATATCCCGAGACCTACAAAATTTGTTTGAGAATTTTTGGAATTTTCTGTGAATTTCTAGGGATTTTCTAAGACCTTGGACCGATCCGCAAATAAACTAAGTTACGGTTCCTTGCAAATAGGCCCCTGGATTCACATTCATGCCCTCGGCGGCGGCGGGAGGGCTCGCCGGCGGCGATGTGGGGCCCGACCACGACAACAAGCGACACGAGGTTGCAATTGAGCTCACCACGGTCCTTTTGGCGGTGGTGGCGAGGGCGGAAAGTGCTCCGGCCCGACGCGCGCACGGCGGCGGCCGGCGGCGGCGCTCGGGGCCGCTCGGTGTGCTTGCGGTGTGGAGGCCAAATCGACGCGAACGAGCGCGCTTGCGAGCTTGCCCGAGTGCTAAGGGACCTAGCGACGCGCTTGGACGGCGGCGAGCACGAGCGGTGAGCTGCGTCCGCCGGCGGCGGCGGCAATGGCGGCGGGGGGCGCTCGGGTGGCGCGCGGAGGGGCGCAAGGGGGGGGGGGGGGGTTTAAGTAGGCGCGGCCGGCACCGGGTGACGCGGGGGTGACGGCGCAAGATGCCCCTCCGTGCTACGGCGCGTCGAGGCGCGCGCGTACGGCGCGCGGCGGGCGGCCGACGGACCGCCGGTCCGTGCGCGCGCGCGCGCGCGCGTACGGCGCGCGGATGCCAAGGCGCCTCGGGACGGAGCACCTAGGGGCGCGGGGCATCGGGACGGGGCACGGCACGGACGCCAAGACCTCGGGCGGCGCGGGTGCGGATGCGGGGGCAAGGCGGCGGCGGCGGCGGGCGGCGGCGCAAGCGCGCGCAACGTCGCGGCGCGACGCGCTCCGTGCTTGGCGGTGACACCGGTGCTGTGTTCAAGCCACTATTTCTCCAAAAATTTGAATACAACTTGACCAAACAATGAATACCAAAGTTGTAGATCTAAGTATCATCTACAACTTTCCCAAAGGTTGTATGGGGTTTTCTTGTTTAGATTTGAATCTAGAGGAATGTCAACTTTGAATGTCAACATGATTCGTCAACGGTAGAATCGCCTTGCAAGGGCTTTTTCACAATTTTCCTCTCCAAATCGGCAATGCCACTCTACATGAAAGTTGTGTCCCTCAACAAGAGCTACAACTTTCCTAAAGGTAGAATTTTAAGTGTTTAGGTGAAATTTGGGAACGCGGCGAAAGTTCCTGCGGACACCGCGGATGCGGGTGGCGAGGGGTTTGACCCACCCTTTGACCATGGGTTGGCCCCACAAGTGTTTTAACTATTCACTAGGGTCACTAGGGGTGTGTTAGGGAGTTTTCGTAGGTGAGGGCGAGGTTGACCAGGGTTGACCATTTGACCATTAATCATGTCATTGCGTTAATGACGGTAATTAAAAACCGCGGGCGTCGCATTAAAGCTTAGCGCCGGCCGCGCGGCCACCCTCACAAACGAGCCCATTGGAGCTCCCAGGTAGATAGGAGTAGAGGAGCCCCGCGTCACGCTCACTTTGACACGCGCACCAACCACCACCGACAGGCGGGTCCATCGCGAAGTGAGGCGCGCTGAAAAAATCCAAGGGAAAGCCGGCGACCTGCTCTGTTCGTGGAAGAGACGCTACGTGCCATAATTAGGACGCAAAAGAGTCCGATTAGCAATAAATTAATCGGAGCATTTTCCCTAATCGAAAATAAACTAAGGCAAAGCAAAAAACAAACCCCACTAGTATATCGTTGCCGTGGCCGTGCTGCTGTTTCCATCAACCAAAAAAATAAAAAAAATTCCCCTTCTTCGCCCCCTCGCCTCTTCCTCCCTCGGGCGGCTTGCCTCCGCGGTCCGCGCCCACGGTCGTCTCCGACCACTGCGAGCCGAGAGCTAGGGTTTGGCTTCCCCGCCTAATCGAGCTCGGGGGTTTGGGGCCCCTGCGGCGGGAGGTCTCGGCTAGGCTCCGCCACCCGGTTCGATCAGATTTGGTGAGCACCGTCTCCCCCCTTCCCTGGTTTTATGTTCGGGGTCCTGGGCGATGTGGGTTTTGCGGAATTCGCGCGTATTTTGGTTTACCCGGATTTCTGTTGTTTTTTGTCGGAATGGATTGATTGGATTGCGAGGGATGGCGCTTCCATTTCTGCGATTTTGTTCCACTTCACTGTTGAATTGGGATTGTGTCCTGGAAGAATTTATGTGATTCTATGCGATTGCTGGTGTAGTAATCCGTTTTCCACTTATCCGAATGGGTGCTGATGCTGTAATTCGGTGTTGAAGAGTGAGTAGTTTGGATTTTTGATAAGCCGGCCTCCGCGGATATCTTTGCTTCGGAACAAAACAATTTTGATAAGCCGACCTTGAACGGTGGCCTAAGTCAACCTACAATTGTGGTTCTGGATAAGTTATTATACTGCAAATGCTACTTGTTCATGCATGTATGATTGGATTGCGAGAGGTGTTCGGAGTGAGAATAAGCTAGTGATCTGTTTACCATTCCTGCTGTGGGGGGAATAGACACTTTTGTTTATACCACTAGAATTTGTACTCAATCTATTCATTTTTACACGGCTTCTGTGTTTCACTTGCTTATTTTTTTTGTACTTGCGGTTCTCGAGCAATAGTAAGTAATTCAGCTTTGTGATTGAGCAAGTTCATCTGTCTTGTAGTTGTACCCAAGTTGTTAGCCACACTTCTAAAGCTTGAATATGACACAGTGTTTGTTGGGAGTTGCTTGGCACCTTCCAATATGAAACTCTTGCCTTATGGTCTCAAAAGTTAGGTAAAAGAAGTTTTTCTCTCTGATCTTTTGAAAAAGCCAGCCTGTGTTCTACCTAACATGTTGTTTCTCTATGGTTGCTTTATGATCTTTTTGTTAGTCACAATCTATCGGTTAGAGTTGTAGAGATCCTTAGAAGCATTGCAAAATTGCTTTCTGGGTTTTGGTCTACCCTTTCAAGAGTGGACAACTGAACCATAGTCAATTTGCCTCACGCGCAATTATGTTGTTTGTGTATAATTTGTTCATGAATTTTTAAATAGTATGGGCTTAGAATTATAAGCTTTAGCCCTCAGGAGCATGCAATTCTAAGAACAGTAGTTTTCTATAAGAAATAGAATATAGTACTACCTCTGTCCATAAATATATGACGTTTAGGACAAGCTAATTAGTTCAAAAATGAACTAATTTGCTTGTCCTAAACGTCATATATTTAAGAATGGAGGGAGTAGTTAATTAGATTACATATTTGTATGTAGTAATTTAGAACCATTTTTGTCAAGCTGATGTCCAGTTACATTTTACAGGCTCATTCATGCCTCATGAGTGGCTTCTCATTAGCTTCCCCAAGTGATGCTCCGTAGCTCTATGTTTTTTCTGAACATGTAACATCTCCTGATGTTATCCATATACTGGAACCTTTAGAAGTCAGAGATGCAGAAGTCTGACCATCATGAGCAGAAACTTACTTCACCAAGAGGGCTAATCCATAAAATACTTCGTCGTACAAGCAGCAGGCGTTCTCCCACTGCCACAGAGCAACAAACGTCTCCTGTATCTCCAGATTCAAGCAACACAATATTTTCAAAGCAAAAGGATCCTGATGATGTCATCAATGATCCAGAAAAGGCGAGCACACATAGTATCAGAATTGAAGATGAGAAATCTGATTTGCTTGGATATGAGGTTTATTCTGGGAAGCTTACATTAGATAACAGAGCTAGAAGTGCATCAAGTGAACAGTCTGGATCAGGGTCCAGTGGCAATTGCTTTGATGCTAGGCTCAGCACTGAAGCCCTTATATGGGGTTCTAACGTCCTTAAGCTTGAGGATATTGTATCTGTAAGATATCTCGTTGACTTACATAACTTGCATGTATATATTTTCAGTCCTACTGATAGTCCACAACATTTTGGATCAGTTTAAGATATATGAAATGTTCTTGCAGGTATCATATAATTCTGGTCTCCGGTATTTCACGGTGCATTCATGCCCTCTTGAAAAAAGATCCAGTGGACTCTCCTGCTTTATGAAGCCTAGAAGAACCCAAAAGGACTTGAAGTTCCTATCCCCTTCTGCACATGAGGCCTTTCGGTGGGTTAATAGTTTTGCAGACCAGCAATGCTATGTTAACCTGTTGCCTCACCCCATGGCATCTAGCAAGAAGCATTCTTCTGAACTTATTCCATTTGATGCCATGCTTGATCCTTATGTTAAATCTCGGTCTCCACCAAAGATACTTGTCGTCTTGAATCCTAGATCTGGCCATGGTAGATCTAGCAAAGTTTTCCATGGAAAAGTGGAACCAATTTTTAAGGTATGTCTAGCTGAGTAGAAGCATGTTTCTTATCTCACGGGTCTATGCTATCTGTTGCTTCTACTAGGAAGATTAACAAAAGAGAATCATAGTCAACTTACAATCATGCTTACTAAGATAGTTTTTAGTAATCACGCGTCCCAAGATCGTATTTAGTAGGGCATCTCATACTCAAAGACCAATGCTAGGATAATCTTCACTCAATTTAAAACTTCTTGTCACTTGTTATGTGTTTCATTTTTCCTTGTTTACCAGTTACACTGATCATATTCAGATATCTGTTTAACTGAAAAAAATCTATTGTTTCCTGTTCCCTTGTTCACCAGCTATACATGATTCATTGGTCCAGCTGCCATAGAGTATTTAATATGTATTTCTGGACTAGACAATCTCAATTTCTAAGATATCATTATCTTACTGGATAACCTTCTCTACATATGAATTCAAGTTGGGATCTACACTGTGCTTTAGAAGCACGGGTATGCCTATACTGGCTGTAAAAAGGAATGCTGCCCATATCTTCGAAGACTCGTTTACGAAGCTTCTCTACCTAGGTCATGTAGAGTTGGCAAGGCATGCTAATTGTCATTGTCCATAAGTTTAGGGACCATGTTAATGAAACTTTGGAACATAAAAATTTTCCATGCTCCTTCTAGATCTACTATTTATGCAGGATTGTGTTCGGAAACACCACCCTATTAGACTAAGTTCTTTACAAAATCATCACATCTAGATGAATCAATACCTTGATGCCATTGTGCAGATGTCTGGTTCATCTCTACTTAGCTCGTGTTATATGTTACTGTTAGTTTCCTGTCGTGACCATGATTTTCAGGATTATTCCTGATATGTGGTGTCAGTCATAGAATGCTTAAGTTTTAAACCTTTGATGTGCGTATAAATGTATGTTATCATGCTTGTTAACACATTCTGCATGTTTTGAGTATCTCAGGAACTTAGGTATGGTTTAATAACAAGTGCTAGCCACAGCTTGCAGGTTTCAAGATGGAAGTGGTAAAAACTACACATGCTGGTCATGCAAAATCTCTTGTATCAACTATTGATTTTAGTACCTGTCCAGATGGTATACTCAATCTCACATCTTAGATGAGTGTTTTACATTCATCACCTGACTCATTTTCGCCTATCTTTGCTAGGTATTGTATGTGTGGGTGGTGATGGAATTGTAAACGAGGTTAGTATTATTCGTTTGTGCATATTTTCTTTTTTGCCAATGTCTGTAATCGTTAAAGGCAATCATAATGAGGGACCTATCCGTCCTGATTTGGTGAATTTAGGCGTCGGTAATAGCACCATAAACAAATTACAACAGTTCTCTGACCAACCTAGAATCCGTGCACCTTGACGACCTACTCCATCGGTAACAACTTGCTTGAATCTTGTCTTCTAGTGTCTTGTCGGAATAAAGGTCACCCATGTGTCTGAAGTTTAGCAGTGCTAGGGGAGTAGAATTGCATTGGATTTTGCAAGTGAGTAGTACTAGCATATGGTATAATGCCTCTTGGCCCGATCCATAATTTGTTCAACCCTTTCACATGAAGCAAAGACACAGTGTAAGTGCGCATGGGACACTTGGAGTGCATGTAACGTGTCCTTGAGATTTCTAGTTTTCCTTCAGGGGTGCTTAGGAGGAAAACAAAAGATATTTTATACTACCTCCGTCCTGAAATATATGACGTTTAGGACAAGCTAATTAGTTCAAAATGAACTAATTTGCTTGTCCTAAGCATCATATATTTAAGAACGGAGGGAGTACATATATGATTTCCCATGTCAAATTTGTTTTATTGTTTTTAAACTCTAGTCTAAATCATGTCCAGTTGCATTGCATAATGTGGTTCAAGTTTTGAGGGGCCAATTTGTTTTCTGCTATCACATAATGTGTGTTGAACTATCATTTAGATTCTTGGTATGTTTACTACTTCTCTGAAGTCATCCTCTCAGTGCATGTTACAGAAACGGTTATCTGTACGCCAACAGTAGGTTCTGATGCAGTTATCAATTTATTGTGTAGGTTCTGAACGGTCTTCTGTGTAGAGATGATCAAAATGTGTCTGCCTCTGTTCCAATTGGTATTATACCTGCTGGGTCTGATAACTCACTTGTTTGGACGGTCTTGGGTGTCAAAGATCCAATATCTGCAGCATTGTCAATTGTCAGGGTAAAGAACACTTTGTTTTATCAGCTCTACTTTTCTCTTATATATGTCTTCCGCTCCTTCTATTTGCATATAATTTGTTGTCATTGCATTTTAAAAGACCCTAAAATGCTGTTGTCATGCTGGTTAAGGTACCTTTGGTTCTTAGACAGAACTAACTGCTTTGCCATTTCATTTCCTTGCTCTCAAATATTCAGTCAAGCTTAAGGACGTTGAGCTACATGCCTGATTCCTGGTTAATGATGGTTTTGCATTACGAAGAGACAAGCTTATCTAACCTCACCAATATTCTACCCTTTGTTCCCCAGTTACCATTCCACAATTTGCTTCACTTCCCTATTGCCCATTCAACAAATCTATTTGTCTTCATATCATCCCTCTCTCAAATCTTCTGCATGTGCGTACCTGCATTCACTTGCCTTGCAATGCTGCCCTTCTCTTGACAACAACTGATTGGAAATTTCCTCTTGGAGCAACTTTGCTTTTGCAATTTTATATTTGACGTAGACATGCCAACAAAAATATTTCTAAATAAAATCTACAGGCTTATTATAATGAGGCCAGATTTAGCCAGCCCACTATTTCATGCGTTCCTTTTCTTTTGTTGATAATCGCCTTCAAAGATTGGGAAATAGTTGATGAAGCAAGTTTAACTGTATGGTGTGTCAATATTTTTTGCCATACTTATTTTACGTTTTTATTCGATACCTTTGATGTGGATATGTATGGTTGTATGCAAATTTTTACTGAGTCACTTGTTGGTTGCAGGGAGGTCTTACACCTATTGATGTTTTTTCTGTTGAATGGATTCAAAGTGGGGCTATGCATTATGGCACAACCGTATCATATTTTGGTTTCGTTAGTGATGGTAACATATTCGACATTTCAGTTTTTTTTTACTGTGTTGTGGTTCTCAAAATTAGCTTCTTGAACTATTCATAGGTGTCGTTAGTTTCTGCAATAAAAAGAAGTGATGGTCTATTTTATCTCTTGCAGTTCTGGAACTCTCAGAGAAATACCAGAAGCGTTTCGGACCTCTCCGTTACTTTGTAGCTGGTTTTCTCAAATTCCTGTGTTTACCAAAGTACAGTTTTGAAGTTGAGTACCTTCCAATATCAGATGTCAATGGTGCTGAGCATAAAATTTTTGAAGGACAAGAAAAGGTTGATGCATCAGATCTTTATGATGATGTAGTTCGAAGATCGAGAGCAGAATGTCTTCCACGTGCCTCAAGTTTATCTAGCATTGATTCAATAATGTCTACAGGCATCATGTCTGGGGCAGAGCTTGATGTTTGTAGTCCTCGTGCAAACAACGAACCTTCTGAGCTTGTTCGTGCGCTTGACCCAAAAGCAAAGCGCCTATCATTAGGTAGAGCGAGTACATTTAAAGAACCAGAAGAAGTGCTCCATCCCCAGTCTCATAGTACATCTACTCCCAACTGGCGGAGATCCAAATCAAAGTCAAGGACTGAAAAGGGATGGCCAGGCTTGACTACTACGAATGATGCAAAATCCTCTAAGGTTAACACAACACATGACAAAGAGGACACGTCGTCAACAATTTCTGATCCTGGACCTGTGTGGGATTCAGGACCTAAGTGGGATGCAGAGCCTAAATGGGATAACCAGCCTAACTGGGAACCTGAGACTTCAATTGAACTCCATAGTCCTCGGGAGGACATTGAGCTTGGTCTGACTAAGGAGCTTGTACCAAGCTTAGATGAGAGATGGACAGTTAGGAAAGGACGTTATCTTGGTGTACTGGTGTGCAACCATTCATGCAAGACTGTGCAGAGTCTGAGCTCTCAGGTTGTTGCTCCCAAGGCTGAATATGATGACAATTGTTTGGACCTGCTGTTGGTTGGTGGAAGTGGAAGACTGAGATTACTGAGATTTTTGGTGCTTTTGCAGTTTGGAAAGCATATATCTCTGCCAAATGTAGAATATGTAAAGGTATGTTGTGGCTGCTTCTGCTGGTAAAATGTCAGATTTTTACTCTTACTCCATCCATGGTAGTGTTGTTTTGATTTTGGCTTGATGCATGACATGCTTTTTCTGTCACAACCTTTAGACATTTCCATGGTTAATGATCTTTGTATCATTTGACTAGAACTTCACTTGTAATTTTTTAATTCTTTAGTCCACTGCCCTCCTAAATTTCAGGTGAAGTCTGTGAGGCTCAAGGCAGGCCCAAATACACACGACGGATGTGGTATTGATGGTGAACTACTCCATGTCAAGGGGCAAGTTCGCTGCAGTTTGTTGCCTCAACAGTGTCAATTGATGGGCAGGCCAGCCAAAAGCCCTGTACAGTAGCTGTAAATACATTACTCTGCATACTCAGTCTGCAGCTCTGAGGTCAGGCCAGAATCTTGCACCTGTACAAGCGGTGAACTGTGGAATTTTGTCCACATCCACACATCCGTAATTATATTCAGAAGTTAGAGCATCCTTGCTGACACTCAGCTCCAGAGATGTACATTTGTGGTTGATAAGCAAGAAGGTGCTGAGTGGGTGCTATTTATCCAGATGTAAAGCCAAGGCCTATCTTAGACAGCAGTCAGTTGCACACCTGTTGGTTTCACCTTTTCTCTTGTCTGATATCTAATACATCAACTATAGAGCCATCCAGATGAGTGTACTTGGATCCAGAACATAGTGGTCGACCTCATCCACCCCCCGTGGTGCATGCGGTTGGTTGGAGGCCCCTGATGCCGGCCACTCGATGCTCCCATTATAGGGACAACACCTCCAGTGCCATGTCCTTGATCAGCTTGTTGTGTTTGCAAAGTGTGAATAAAACTATATAGGCCTGTTGGATTCCCAGTACAGTTGTAGGGTTTCAGCAGAATCGGACCGATGATATTTGTGGCACACCGGTGCCGCAACTTTTTCATGTGTGTAACTCTTGTTCTTTGTGATGCCATGGGCTTGTGTAGTAATTTGTAAACGTTGTCTGCCATACGAGTTGGAATTCCTTATGTGTGCTCTTCTCTGCTGTAGAACAAGTAGCGTAGCTTCTGCCTTCTGGTTTATGGGAGGCTGTTTTCGTATGCTGCCGGCGACAGCGAGCAGTTCTTGTACGAGGAATATGGCTTTGCCACCAGCCGAATTTTCTGACGTGACTGTGACTTTGTGAGATCGCGACTCGGAAAAGACATTTTTGCGACAATATTGGTTTATGCAGCAGGATGATGTTTGCTTTGTTTCGTTCCGGAGGAGGATGAGGTCCATGTGTAGTTTCAGCGAGCACTAACCCGACAGATAGCTGGGACTTGCACTAGAGATAACGCTGCTGGTGGGACACGGAGCAAGGCGGCAGTTGTCAACTCAGAACCGGGGAACTTATCCAATACTGCTACTGCCTACTGCTCGTCGGAGAAAGAGGTAACGACGTGACGAAGGCCTCCGGTGCAAAGATGCATCTTTTCCCTTCAGCTGGTGAAATAGCGTTCTCTGTGAGGGCTGTCCGTCATGCTTATGCGAGTTTTTAGCTGTTACTGCGAGGTCATATACTCATATATCATAAACTGATGCATATTGATACTCTACCATTCGGAGAAAAGTAGTGCTAGCTGGTGGCTGATTGATTTGTTCTAAGAGAAAATTGCTGATGGTTGGTGTTTTCAGAGAATGCAGATCGTTTTGATTTTTTTAGAAAAATGTAGAGATCGCTATGCATGTAAATGTAGGGTTATGTAAATGTAAGAGTAGTACTACCTTAGCGGCAGTTTGGATTATGTGAGAATTCGGTAAAAGAAAGATAAAAAAGTAAAAACAAACGATTATGCTGATCCAAACACTGTGCAGGCATTACCCGGTCAAAAGATCACAAGAGAGAGCGCAATCTGCAAGCCGCGCGTGCATGCTGTGCTTTATTAGCACTAAATCCTAAGGATTTTTTTTTTGACAAGACTAAATCCTAAGGATTCGAAACCGCCCTCCACTGCCGCCAGCACGGCCCCGGCCCCCGGGTGGCGGCGGTCACAGCAGAACGGCAACGGCCTGCGGCTAGCACCTGCAGTGGCATCCCTGGACCAGGGAGAGCCGCCCGGGGGCGACGCACCGGCCGCCGCGCCGACCGCCGTAGTGGCACATGTCCCTGCACGCGGCGTTGGCCGCTTCGGCCGCCGGGTCGCACTGCTCGACGGGGATGGTCACCCCGCACGGCACGCTCGACGGGTAGTCCGACTCCACCCACGCCGCCCGCGCCGGCGTCGGCGCCGCCGCCAGGAGAGCCGCTGCATGCAGAGGGAAAAAAAACCGCGGGCGCGCGGCGTCAGATACACTCGTACACACCGTGCATGCACGGATGATGGCGACGCGTGCGTGCAGCGCATGCACGCCGTTGCGGTGGTGGTGGCGGCGGCGGCGCGACGGCACCCCGCGGGCTTACCCGCGAGAGTGGCCACGAGGACGGCGCGCGCGTGGGGCCGCGACACGGAGACGCTCGCCATGCGATCGATCTCTCAGTTTGTTATATGTCTCTCTGTGTGTGCTCCGGCGGGCTGGGAGGTGGCAACAAAGGTTGCCTGTCTCTGGGCGGATCGGCGGCTCTGGGTGCGCGCGCGAGCAATATAGGGGCGGACTCGGGGCGGCGGCTCACGGCTGGGCAGCCACAGCCCACAGAGAGGAAGGTTGAAGAGCGGCGCGACGCGGCGTGGCGCAGGCTATAAGATATATCCATATATAGTAATTCCTAGCTAAATGCAGTACCGAGTATTAATTAATGTGGTAGCTAACGACGGAGCGCGCGTATCTTGGCTGCCGATCTCTTGCTACTGGGAGTCTCAGGGATAAATGTTCCTAGAATCATTAAATTTATTAAATGCGAATTATATGCTAGGCCCCGGCTAATGACCTCTGTTTTCTAAATCCATGGTGCATTTATTCATTTTGATTTTTCTGAGTGAGCTTTGTCAATGATTCTAAAGTATTAATGGTACTTGCAAATACTTTCTATTCTTCTCTTTCTTTACTCAATAATATTTTCTCATAATAATTTTCACAATTTTCTTATCCCTTCTATTGAATAGATTTATACATAATTAAAAGGGTGCTATAGTAATTTCTCACAATTTTTTTTACTTGATCCCACCAAAAGTATATCTCTTTGAATACGTTTTGGTTCGTTTATTCCCACCATTCTTTTTTTTTTGCGATTTCACATGATGGACGGCTCTTATTTCCTTCAACCACTCTAAATTTTTATGTTCTAATTCTAAATATATAACTTCCGCAACGTGGGTTGAAAAAATATTCCTTTTTTAATTTTATAAATTTATAACTTTACAACTTTTGCTTATCGTACTTATTAGACATAGTACATACCTACGTGCATATCATGAAGCTTAAAAAAAGTTACGGTACAGCAGGTGCTCAGTATTCTGTCTGCGGGCATGGTCGGGCTGGCACAAGGCATCGCGAGCGTTCAGAGCTTCAGAGAGCGGAGTTGGAGGAAGAACCAAACATTTCCGACGTGCCAAGAAGGCAAGAACTCGCCTCTGTTTTCAGCGCAGTGGAAACTGGAACAGCGACCAACCGCTGATGATTGGAACTCTCGATTCTGCAATAAGCTTAATTTTCACCTCAACTATCAAAAAAACTACGTAGTCCAGTTAGAACGAAAAAGCGAGAGAAGCGAACATCAGAGGCGAGCGAGAAACATCTCATGGTTCTCCGTGCCTCCCCTGTTTCTCTGCTCGCTGTCTCCAAACTCCAAACTCACTCGCTTGTCTCCAAACACGAGGACAGGACGAAGACGAAGAACACAAACGCAAGCACCATGCCACCAAAAAAAGAGGGGGTCACCAAAACAAACATGCACGTCGTCCATGGATGTACTCCTCTGCCGCGTAGCTAGCTAGCACTTGCAGTGGCAGCCGCGTCCCCGGCCGAAGCCGAGCGACACGCACTGGCCTCCGCGGCGGCACCCGCCGTAGTGGCACACGTCCATGCACGCGCTGTTGGCCGCCGCGTCCCCTGGGTCGCACTGCTCCACCGGGATAGTCTCCCCGCACGGCACCCCCGACGGGTAGTCCACCCACGCCGCCACCGCCGGCGCCGGCGCCGCCGCCAGGATCACTGCAAAGACCCACACACCAAACCAACCAGCAGCGTCAGCAGTGATTCCGAACGCGCGAAACATGCACTCGCGCGTGTCGCCATCGTGCGCGCTTACGTACCGGTCACGGCGGCCACGAGGACTAGCAGGAGCCGCGCCGGGGGCGGCGCCATGGAGACGGCGGCGGCGCAGCATGCAGCAGGTTCGCGACCCATTCGAGACCCACCCGCGTACCGACCTGTCTAGCTATATCTCTGTGTTCTTGTGAGACGGCAGGGAGGCGCGGCAAACTGGCTGGCTGGCGGCGCTGCGGCTCTCTGCTGGTGCGCGTACGTGATATATAGAGGGACAGGTGATGAGTGATGACGAGTTGGCACGCTGGGTGGGGGCTGTGCTGGTGCGCGCGATACAGAGCTGACGATCGGGGTCGAGCAGCGGAAGGAAGAGGGTGTGTTTGGATCCAGGAATGAGATCACTAATTATCTTTTTACTTCTCACCTTTTTGTTTGGTTTATGAAGTGGAACGAGTTGAGAACCGAGGGTTGAGCGGCCGGGTGGCCCTCCCAGCAGTATGCTGCTGTAAAAAATCTCCTCATCTGTCCCACTCCCACGCCAAAGCACAAGCCTAAGGTGAACCTTATCTCACGTGTGCTGCGGTGTCGCTGTGTATGGGTGAGTCAGGGGTGGGTTCGGAGATTTTCTCAACCTGTGTGAAAAAGTTTCCTTGATATAACATCGTGAGGTAGATTTTTTTTAAGTGGAACGAGTTGATTCATCACCTCCTCATCTCTCACAAGCTGATAATTAGTACAAATATGAAGAATGAGTTATCCGATCAAATTTTAGAGGTTTAACTCATGGTGGATCATAGAGGTTTAGCACAACCAAGCAAGTACACATGATGTGACGCCGAGACGGTTTGCTGGTATGGTGGGACAATAATATGCAAAGATAACAACCCCAACTGTCAACTTGCGCCTGAAGCTAATGTAGAATAAAGGGCCTGGTTAATTAGGACATGATGAGCGCGCATCAACATAGCCAGATCGGGTGCTTTTTGCAAAGCTAAGATATGTTACTAGCAGTAGTAGTAAGCTGGTAATGCAAAGTAAACTTTGTCACTACATGGGCGTACTAGTTCAATCATGTGGTTAAGTTTCCAGTGGTGGAATATTTTACTCGTAGGGCTCGAGTTGCCGACTCCACACAAATATATGTTGGTATTTTCGGCTGAATTATTTTATCAAGTGCTAGGTGACGTCGTTGTTGGTAACGATCGAGTTGTGTTTGCAGTGATTTTACACTGGATGCTAACATCATCAAAATATGTTGCATGGCCCATATATATGTGTGTTCATAGCGTTGTTTCATACCAGACAAATTATCTATTCTTGACTTGCACTGATTACTGGACATCTTTTTCGGTAAACATGCATCTTGTATTCGACATTAAATCAGTATAAGCCTTTCAAAATTTGACACTCATATCACAATGACATGGGGAGACATGAAGTCACTCTGAGGCATTGACACGTGAGTCACTGTTTGTAGCGCGCGAATTCACAGTCCATTTTCGAAAAAAATTTCCACCAAATTAGAACACACCTCTACGACAAAAAACGTACAAGTACACAACTGCATGCTAACGAAAAAACTCCCGATCGAATCCAAATTCACCTGGCTGTACATGTTGTATCCGATGATGAAACGACGACACGCCATATTTCCAAATCCGGGCGACACCCGTCAAAATGGCAATCATGCATCTCTCCCCAGGCCCCAGCCGCTGGATCGTCAATTTCCCTGCTCCCATATATTGTCGTCGATATTTCCCGTGTCTGATGATGGATGATCCGATCGATCGATCAGCTAGCATCCGATCCCGGCCGCCCCCCTGGCCAGCTGCGAATTCGAGAGTGGCCAGGGCGCACGTCCTCGGCCGACAGGAGCCCGTCTACGACCGCCACCACCGGTCGAGATCGATCGAGTAGCTCATTAGCTAGCGCGCATGCACGCCGCGTCCATCATATCGTGCCCCCGATGGAGCCGTCGCGCTCAGCGCAGTACGTACGTAGCTGTGTGCGCGTGTCCACTAGGTCACTCCCCCGCGTTCGTGCCGCGCGCGCGATGATCGAGCTGATGGCTGACGAGCAGCATCATCATACCAGACAGATCGCTCACACTAACTACAAGTCTACAACGAACAGACACACAGACACAGTAACTGATCGACCGATGCAAATTAAGCATGTGTTGTGTTCAGTTTTGCGCGGCGGCCTCGCTCTCGGTCTCAGATAATAGCTAGTGGGCGAGGCGCAAGTTGCTATAGGCCCCCATATACAAATGTGCAACCACGATCATTATCGATCGCGTCGCATAAAGCTCGTCATCGACCGATCTACCGAATATAATTAAACTAAACGGTCGACCGATCGTCTATATCTCATCGGTCACTTGGGCAGTGATAGATGATCGGCCTATCATACCGCATGCCACCTTTATAAGAAGAAACATATTTGTGTATTCAAAACGAGAAGGGGATCTCGCATCTAGGGGGGCCGGCCAACAAAACCAGCTGCTCAGCAGTCCAGAGCGGGAGCGCAAGCTAATCGCTTTGTGGAAAAGGGCGCGATCGGGGAAGCCGGATACGATCATACGAATGTGGGAGGCTCGCGATGAGGCCGATTTCCATTTTTCTAATCCCCAAGTGCGCGCGAGCCGCTAGAGATCGATCCATCTATCCGATCCGTGCCGAAAAGGGGGCGGGCGCATTAGCGAGCAAGCGAGGCCGAGAAGTGGCGTTCCTTTTGCGGTCGCGCCGCAGTCAATTTCGACCTCCTTTGCGCGGGATAATCCCTCTCCGTTCCACTAGCCATGTTTGAATGGTAGATGTTAGTGGTCATGTTTGGATGGAGGTGTTAGTGTTAGTTTGTAGCAAACTAACACCAAAACTAACACTTTGGAGCCAAACACATGTGTTAGTTTGGTGTTAGTTGGAACTAACACCCAAAAAACACTAACACCTCCAAGAGGTGGTAATTGGTGTTAGTTTGGTGGACCCCACCCCTTTTCTCTCTCCCTCTCCTCTTTCAAATGATTGGAAAAGTTTCTTTAAATGCAAACTGACACATCCATCCAAACATCCAAGGTGTTAGTTTTTTATATGTTAGTGCACAACGCATCCCAAGCTGCAAACATACTACTACTCCCTTCTATCCCATGAAAAATGAAATCCTAAATTTTGAAAAAAAAAACTCACAAATAATGCAATCCTAGAAAATGGAATTAATTATCTTCATAATTAAGTGGTCAGATCTGATTTACATGGCAAAACTTAATGTATTTGGCAAACAAATGAGGGTAGTAGAGTCTTTTCATTCCACCACTAATCTGTTCTAGAAAAACTAGAATTGCACTCTTTACGTACTCCCTCCGTCCTATAAAAAGTGCAATCCTAACTTTTGAAAAAAAAACACACACAAAAAAAGCAATCCTAGAAAAAATAGATCTAATTACCTTCCTTCTGATTTGCGGCAAAACTTACTGCATTTGGCAAACAAATGAAGGTATTAAAGTTTTTTTATTTCTCCACTAATCTATTAAAAAACTTAAATAGTTATGGGACTGAGGGAGTACCTCCGTAATTAAATATCTGTTAAATATCTGTCGTTCAAGACAAATTAGTTAGTTCAAAAATGAATTATTTTACTTATCCTAAATGTCACATATTTAAGAACGGATGAAGTAGTAGACCCTGGGGTTTTTCGGGTGCACACATTTTTCAAAGAACCGGTAAGGCTCTGTTCCTTAACAGTTAAGCAAGTTGTGTATGATCATTCTATGAATGCTTTTTTTTATCTAATTTAAGCCATTGTTGCATGGGAAAAATTATCTCGTCAGTCAATAGCCTAGTGATTACAAGAGCCCCGGTAGCACCTCATGTCCTGGGTTTGACTCCCCGTGGGAGTGAATTTCTCAGGATTTAACGGCGTTTGTGCTTTCAGTGGTAGGCGACGTTCCCGTCGACAGCGAGGCGCCTGTGGTGACTTCGTCAATCTTGAGGATTTGCCGGTACAGTCTTCGAAGATGCTCCTAGGGGTAGCGTTTGCGTGTGTGTATTCATAGGGATGAGTGCGCGTGCATTGTGAGTGTCTCTGATGTATTGTGTATTTCGCAAAAAATGATGAATAATTATCCTGAGGGAATTAGACTGTCAAGGTTCATGTATTTTCCTCACTATAAAGAAAAACAACTGCAAAACTGTTTTTTTTTGGTATTTTGGTTCTTCTCTGGTGGTTATTCTTGTCGGTTAACCGACAGGAAACTTACTTTTCTACTTTTCATTATCCCTGTCCGTAATTTTTTTCCCTGTCGGTTTTAGCGCACAGGGAAATTTTGGTTTCTAGTAGTAGAAGATAAGGAGGTGCAGGGACTGGCAACAAGGGGGGACAACACATGAGGTGAAATCTACCAAAGGTCCTCTAGCTAAGTTGGTTAGAAAGGGGCTGAGGTATGGTTGCAACCAGGAGACCCGAGTTAAATTCCTCGGTGGAGCGAATTTATGGGACTGATTTAAAAAATCCCCTCGACAATGAAGCTGGGTTTCAGAAATTTTCTAAGCTGGGATTAAATTCCCTTCTCTTAGTGAAAATCGTGGGCGGTCTTAACCCCACCAGCTTAGTTTCTCATGAGTTGAAAGCTGGGTGCGATGCATGCATATGCCGCCGACTACGGGAACCCCGACATTTGTCGAGTGCCATAAGCACTCGGCGAAGGTCATAAAACACTCGTGAAAGGAGTCGTCGAGTGTAACACTCGGCAACAGGCACTCGGCATACTAGGACTCGGCAAAGTCAGGTTCACCGAGTGCTTTGTGTCACGCACTGAGCGATGCTTTGTAGAGAGCTTCGCCTCACACTCGGCAAAGTTATTTGAAAAAATGAAGCACGAAAAAATAAAAAACAACTATACTCATAGCTTTGCCTTCACCCAGACCTGGAGCTGCTCGCCTTCATCGAGGTGTCCGGCTTCGCCGCTCGGGTCAGGATCCGGGGCCGTGGTCACCGGATGGGCCCCACCGCCCTACCTAGACTTGAGAGGAGGGAGCAGGGAAACGATGGGAGGGGGCGGCGTCGAGAGAGGATGGGAAGGGGCAAGGCACTGGTGGCACCTGGAGGGGAGGGGAAGAGGCCGGCGTTGGGTAGGGCACCGATGGCGGGCCGGTGTGGAGGGAGGGAGAGATGCTACAGGCGGAGGGGATAAGGTGAATACGTGTCACACCCGATTTCCCGAAGGAAACCAAGTGCATAACTATATGCATGCCAAGATCAAGTTTCATGTATATAGTGACATAAAAGTGAATACAAGAACAGTATCACGTAAAAAAAAGAAAGATTATCAGAAATTTACTAATCCTGGAAACGAAGACTCCAACATCACAGGCAGTCGACTGGGGGTTGCGTACGCCTAGCACCAGCAATATCTTCACAAGACTTCAAAGTAGCATCCTCTTTCTGAGCAACAATGTTTATAGCAAGGGTAAGCACTTGTCGTACTCAGCAAGTGTGGAAAAGATATGAATGCAAATGCTTTATAGTGGACTGGGCTTTAAGCATTTAAGCAATTTTAGTTGGTCAAGTTTTATTAGCACCTGATTACTAATAAAGTATAAGTTTATACCAACCCACAATTATCATAAAGAGATAGATAAAATACGCCATAAGCATATGGCAAGCCCAACTAGAGAACACGATTTGAGTCCATCTTTAAGTTCAATTATCATGTGAGGATCCAGGCCGCTCTTGACCGTGAGCACGGCTAACTAGTCAGTTTTACACTCTGCAGAGGTTGTACGTCTTTACCCACAAGTCGCATAAAAACTCCGAAGAGCTTTAGACCCAACCACGCGATGCTGATCAGGCATCATACCACACTGCCGAGGTGTGATTGCATAGCGACACTACGAGGCCATTACAAAGATCCCCAGATGCAGGCTGCCCGCTAGGTTACCTGATCAGTGCAGCGTATAAAGCTCCCGGACGAGTACCGTGTCTTAGCCAAGCCCACACCTACGCCCGAGCAGGTCCATACGCCACTTACCGTCAGCCCCCAACCCTTATCAGGTAAAGCATGCCTAACACCTAGTTCTCTAATTATTAAGTCAAGACAGAGCCATATGTCTTGTGGTAGTACTGTTTTCCTGGGTGATTCTCCATGTTCTTGTATATTAAACATCACACATCACATTGGAACATAAAGTAAAAGAGTATCCATGTTGTTTATTACCAACCAGTTGGGCAAACTAAGCAAGATCTACCATCAAGATTAATTAAACAACCCAGTTATGCAAGGCAATGGTAAAAAGAAACTAGTCATAATCCTTAATAGGAACCCATCAAAATTAATGCAAGCAATGCAATGAGTGATTAAGTATAATTCTTAGGACAAAAGATCAAGGACACACTTGCCTTTAACCGAAGTAGTTGCTCAGAATATCTTCACCTTCACGCTCTTCGAAGCTCTCGAACGACGTTCACTCTAAACGCATCAATCATCAGGCACAAACATACATAAAGCAAACAAGCAAGCATACTAAGAACAAATCACCAATCAAAAGAAAACTTTAAAAGAACGCACTAAAGGATAGGCTCGATTAGGTGGATCACTAAAGAACACAAAGTGTGCTTGGAAGGGAAAGGCTTGGTTAACTTTAAGGAGATGGTTGTGGAAGATTGAGCAAGGACTGGAAAGATCACACTTAGAGAGAGAGCTGTGTAAAGAACGTCTAACGAACATTTTGCATATATGAGAGAACAAGGCTATGAGCTAGGTTCGTTTTAATTAACAAATATAAAGGATATTTAAGAAATAAAATACCCTATGTTGACATTAATGCAATATTAAACTTTATTTACGAAACCGGTGTAAAGAACTAGTCAAGTTTTATTAATAAAGATTCATATATTGATTAAACCGATTAAACATTTAATTTAGAAAAACTAAACTATATGAACAATCTAAATGAAACTTTGTAATTCGAGTAGATCATATTATTATTAAAAACATTATGGTATTGGCATTAATCAAATTAATATTTATTATAAAAGCCTATGTAAAAGCCTAATCAAATTTTAATTAGAAAATATTAATTAACTATTAAACAAATTAACATTTGATTTACGAAAACCGAGATAAAGATCTAATTAACTTTTATGTTAAAAAACATGTGATAGAAACATTAATCAAATTAAATTTGCTTATGAAAAACGATGTATATATCTATATAGCTTTTATTTGGAAAAGACATGTATAACTAGACATTAATCAAAATTAATATTAATTTTATTTTAAAAAACAAAAAATGGTGAAAACACACCACTAAAGCGTCCTTTACATTATTATGAAACTAACGCAATTTGAACGGATTAAAACGGAGTTAAAACATGGAAGATATGAACTTTTAAAGATGTAAGGACCTAGTTGTGAAAGATTAGACACCTCCAGAGGCTTCACTGCGACAAACCAGGGGTATATACATAATTTTGTATAAAAACCCAAGGTCTTACTTGCAAAGGTTCCAGGGTGGATGGAATCTAGGGTATCTAATCTTTTCAGTGGGCCTTCTGCAAGATTCACAAGACACAAAAATTCAGATTTACGGTTACAGGATTCTTCAGGGGCCTATGTGCAAAACTACCACTCCATCCCCTACCTCTGGCCTGCCATGGACGGCGGACAGGGAGGGCTGGCCGTCGGCGGCGCCGACGGTTGGAGCGGCCTCGGGCTCGTCCAAGGCGGGGAAAAGGGAGAGGAGATCGAGGGGGGTGCTGGGAAGATGCTCACCACGGGCGGAGAGGGGCGGCAAGGTGTCCGGTGGCAGACCTCAGCGGCGGCCGACGGTGGAGCTAGGTGGCGGAGGTGCTCTGGTGGAATTCCGGCAACTCGAAGTGGCAGAGCAAGTTCGGCTCGGCACTGCGATGCTCGTGGCGGCGTCGGCTTCACCCGCAGATCCTCCGTCGCGGCAAATCGGGGCGGCGGCGGTGCGGGCTCCAAGCACGGCGGCGGCGCCGCACGGGCGGCCGGCGATCCGGTGGCGCGGCTCGGGACACGGGCGGCGGCGGCGTGTTAGGGCGCGCGCGAGGAGACTCGGCCCGCCTTAAATAGGCGCGGAGGGGGCGCGCACGCCGAGGCCATCCGGCGGCGGCGGCGGCCGTGCCGGGCCGGGGAGGCTGCGGTGGCCGGCCCCAGATGGGCTCGAACGGGCCAGCGGCCAGGCCGGAGCGGGTTGAGTCGGGCCACATGCTCGGCCCAATCCGGTAGGATAGTTTTATTTTTTTTCGAATTTATTTTTTAATGCGAAAACAAATACTAGAAAAGTCTAGAAATTGTTAAAGGGCACAAAAAATACTCCGAAAATCACAAAAAATTCAAGAAAATTCCCAGAGATAGATTAAGACATGTACAATCCAAATAAAGCATTTGGAGCTCATGAAAAAGATTTTAGAGCCTTCTAACAAATAGAAATAGCTCTAGGAAAATTGAGAATAAATTTCAGAAAATTCTCGGAAGGATTTGGACAGCTCCTAAGCGCATTTTTGAAACCGTTTGCACTCAAGAAGCACCAAGATGCATCGGCATGAATGCAACACTCACAACTTTTATTTACTTTAGAAAATCAAACAAAGGATTTTTCCTATGCTATATTTCCTGTAAAGAAAAATAAATGTTGGGAAAATTTTAAAATTATGAGAAAACTCTTATTTAATTGTTCTTTCTATTCACATCCAGAAATTGGAAATTTCAGGGTGTGACAATAGGGTGGGTGGCTGGGCGCGCGACGGGGATCGATAACATGACAGGTTCACCGAGTGTCCATAAAAACACTCGGCGAAGTGCTTCTTTACTTGACACTCGGCGAACATTTTTTTTAAAAAAATCTTCATCTTCTTCTCTTTCTTTTGCATAACATAAATTGGAATTAATATGAACTAAATCAACAATACCTTGTCAAATTCACAAAATATGTTTAATTTTTCTACTCATAAAATTCAATTGTTTTATGAACTGATAACTCAAATTCAATATATATGAATTAAAATCTTATAATGGCACTTAATACATTAAAATTGTCAAACGGTTTAAAAAATTACCAAAAAATAACATGAAGCAATGTTTTTCTCTATTTCCTATAAATAAATTTTTGTTGTCACTTCGACTCCAAATTTCATTGAATCCTACTCAACGCTACGATCTTTCTCGGAGATGCTTTAATTTCTAACATAATATGTGACAAAATGTTTGAAACATTCTCATTTTTTTACCACAACCTCCACGTATGATATCATCACATTATGACAAATTTCTTGATTTTTAGACTTTGTTTGTCCTTTTAAAGACTTTAAAACCATATGGCCACACATTTGTAGTTATGTTTTAGAACAAGATGTTCAAAATTCCTTTTCATTTCAAAAGTAAGGCCTCAAACAGGGTGAATGATAGGAATATCAATTTTCTGCTCATTTTATTCTATTATTTAAATAACTTGCAGTTCATATTTGACTTGATTCGAAAAAATATTGAAATGCATTTAATTATTCAAATACAACAAAAATGTAAAAAAAATTATCAAACTTTAACATGGAGTACCACATGTTATAAGTGGAGAGTAGAAAAGTTTGAGGGATAGAAAAGAAAAAACATTTATTTATTTGTCGAGTGCCAGACAAAACACTAGGCAATTTCTTTGCCAAGTGCCATAAAATAGACTCCCCCCTCCCCCGCTTTGCCGAGTGTCGTCGTTTCGCTAAGTGTTTTTGTTTCAGCACTCGGCAAAGAACCTGTTCGCCGAGTGCCCGATGAAAAACACTCAACGAAGAATTTTTGCACTCAGCATATTTGGGCTTCCCCACCACCGCATGACCACGCTCGACGGGGCTTGGTAGGTGTCATTGCTGGCCACTCTACACGTGCAGGGACGGAGGCAGCCGGTGGGGTGGGGTGGGCTTGAGCCCCCCTACCGACGTGCACTCCATTGAAAAGAAGAAGGAAAAAGAAGAAGGGAGAAGAGAGGGGAAAATGAAGGAGAGGAATAAAGGGGCCAGAGGAAGAGGAAGGGAATGAACCTCCCGATTCAGCAATCCTAGCTACGTCACTACACGCGTGGGGGTAGCCATAGGTGCTCCCAGCCACTGACATACTCCTTGGTCCCATTACTCATAACTCACAAAAAAGTTTATGAAAAATACAATGAAAAATCTGAGTCAACGAAGGATACATTGATTCTTGTTCATGCAAAGTTTCAACTTGAACAAAAAATTGTGTGAAGAGAAATAAAAAAAAGACAAATTCAGCATGTTACCATACAAATTTTTGCTGAATCCGAATCTTTGCATGAACATAGTTCATTGCATTATGTACCCATTCATATGTTTGGTTGATTTTCAAGCAATTTTGTTATGGACGTTACACTACGGGAGAATGGAAATTCCCCGAGTGCCTCGGGCTTCCCCGAGTGCCAAATATCGGGCACTCGGGGAAGAAACTCTTCCCCGAGTGTTGCACTCGGGGAAGAAATGCACTCGGGGAAGAGGGTCTTCCCCGAGTGCCTGATGGTCCATGGCACTCGGGGAAGAGAGGCACTCGGGGAAGACCCCCTTCCCCGAGTGCATTTTTTTAGCACTCGGGGAAGCCAACCTCTTCCCCGAGTGCCTCACCCTAGCACTCGGGGAAGCAAGCCTCTTCCCCGAGTGCCTCATCCTAGCACTCGGGGAAGGGTCTCTTCCCCGAGTGCTAGGGTAAGGCACTCAGGGAAGAATTTTTTTGTTTTTTGTTTTTTTTGCCTCATTTTTTTTGTGAAGCCATCCCACATTATTTTAAACTCCTTGCTCAAATTTGGGGTTATTTTGATTTTTTTGGTATATTTCATTAGTTTTTTTCATTTTGTTGAATTTTTTTAGCATACTTCAAATTTGAACTGCAGGTGCATGAAGTAATGAAATTTCTTAATTCAAAAAATGATGTTCATTATATTTGGTGTATGTTGAGGCCATATCTAGGAAGCCACATGAAATTTCGAACATCTTTTTTCCGTAACATGACGAACAACTAGCAGGAAAAGTGTTTGTAAATTATATAAAATCCAAACGAAGTCCGAAAATCATGAAACTTGTCTGGGTGTCATGTTATGGCATGTAGAGGCTGTATGCAAGAATTGAGAAGATTTCGAGCAAGTTGGGACGTCAGATGCCTCAAACCCAGACATCTCCACACATGATCAAGTGATATATGCGGTGGCGGCCCGAGGACGGGGGCCTCCTCCCCTTCCCGGCGAACTGCGGCGGCGTCCCGAGGACGGCGCCTCCTCTCTACCCCGGCGAGCCGCGGCGGCGGCCCGAGGACGGCGGCCTCCTCCCCCGTCCCGGCGAGCCGCGGCGGCGCCCTTCTCCTCTGGCGCAACGGGATCTACGAGGCGGAGGCAGCGGAGGCGGAGGCGGCGACGGCGACGGCGGAGAGGCGGGCGGATGGAGGGGCCCACAGTGCCTGACTGGACTGTGGGTTTTTTTAAAAAAAACAAAAGTCTTCCCCGAGTGCTAGCATGCCTCTCGGGGAAGTATTCCCCGAGTGCGCGATTCTTGACTCTCGGGGAAGCCGGCTTCCCCGTGAAGCTCTTCCCCGGATCCCCTTCTCCGAGAGTTGCACTCGGGGAAGGCTTCCCCGAGTGCAACTGGCCCTTCCCCGAGTGCAACCGGCACTCGGGGAAGACCCTGTCTCCTGTAGTGTTAGAATAGTACGTGAGAGGGTGGGAGCACCTGCTACGTTCTCCCGTGTCCGCGACCGGGGCTCGGTCTCTGTGCCTAGCTACCGATCGAATCCGTAGGCTATCCGGCCGGGGATCGGCCGCCGGCTTTTGCAGCAGCTCATCGGTCGATCGGCAAGTGTGGCGACGAGGGCCGGCCGGGAGAGCTCTGGGCGCTGGTAGGGCGTATCTTGCGCGCACCACCGAGCTGCAGGCGCCTACGGATTCGGCGCCCGGCGCGGCATCATGCATGTTGCATTGCCTGATCGAGGCCGGCCGGCCTTTTACCTGAGCGATCGACGCGGCATCATGCGGGCGTAGAAAAGGAAGCGTTCGCGGCAGCGGCTGCGAAGAAATTTTTCACGCCGTTCTTTTGGCCATTAATGGACGGACACCAGCGGATGCGGACATCATGTGGATGGAGCACGTACGAGGAGGAGGATCTTGGGGGGCCACCCCTCCATTCCACACTGACACTGTGGGTTGTTTCCAGTTTGCCGAGCCTGAAAATCTGACGGGCCCTGGAGATCTCACTGTCCCCCCTCCACACCCAATGCAAGTGACTAGTGACCCCAAGTCCCCAACAACAAGCCGAATCAAAGACGCGTTATTAGACATAACATATAGTATGGCCCAAGTGTACGATATTAGGTTAGTGGGTCGATGATCTCAATGCATTACAACATTATTAGTAGACATCATAACAATAGCAGCTAAGACGTCATGATTTCGAACGTGACGTCACAAAAGTACTTCCGTTCGAGGTATGAAAAACGCAATTCTCAGAGGGAAGCCAAAAAAAAAGGAGCACAAACCCCTGCCATAGGCAACAGGCAACAGGCGGCGTGGTAGCCAGCTTTTAGCACCAACTGAACGGCACAAATTAACCCAGCAGCAGCTAGCTCTACCGAAAAGCACGCGGAGGTTCCCCTTTTGCACCAGCAGTGTGAGGTGCCTAAAAAAACACTAGGCGCGCACGTTACAACACTGGAACAGCCGTCTTCCACGATCTTGCACACAAAGTAGGAACAAAATCAGCGGGCAAGCCCACCCCTGTCGGCCGTCAAAAACTCTGTTTCTTTTCATCTTTTTAATTTGGAGACTGTTCGACTTCTCTCCTTTGGACTTTTTTTTTTGACAATATTCTTCTCTTAGAACAAATCGGTCGTACAAATAATCGTCAATATTTTTTAACAAATCAATCACACAAATCAGCATAAGATCCACCGAACAGAGCCTTGAGTCAAAAACAAGTCAACCTTTTTGTAGTCGGTCGACCGGTCCATGACACTTGCAGGCTTGGCACGTCATCTCCGGCTTTAGCCCCACCCGTCCGCGGAATTTTCTTTATCTTTCTACACTTTTATAAAAATAGTTCCTCGTAACAAAAAAATGGCAAAAATAATTTCCAACTGTCATATGCAACAGCGTTAGGCTCTTATGACAGTTTATTAAGAAGACCACCGAATGAACCGATATTTCGGTTTCAAACTGTGGTACCTTACCATCACATCTTTAAAAAATCACAACTATTTCATACAATTTTGATGGAAATAACATTTATACAAAAATCGTATATCTATACGTGTTCAAATATTTTTCATTTGAAATCATTTTCGTTCTCAAATAATCGATCTAATGCTCAAATTTAAAATTCAAATTTTAGATTTGAAGATTGTGTGATTAATTGGGCACGAAGAGGATTTCAAATGAAACATTTTTGAACTACAATTTTGTAGCTGATTTAATATGAAATAGTTATGATTTTTGAAGATGCGTTATGAAGATGGTACCATTGTTTGAAACCACAGTTTATTTAACTGTCGGTTCATCCGGTGATTTCCTAGGTAAAGCGTCGTAAGAAATGAGACTACCGTCATTTCATGCGGTGGTTAAGGATCATTTTTAATTTTTTGTGAAGCATAATTATTTTAAAATTGTAAAAAAAATTAAAAATTTAAAAATCCCATCCATGGGCTCGCTCGCTCCGCACGGGAGTCCACGACCAAAAAATACACGGACCTATATGTCTTCCGGAAGTTTTTTCGCAAGCGAACTATAACCCACCAGAATCCCAACTAACAGCCAACTCAGCCCACGAAATGCTAACCCAAGCCTTCTTCTACCTCCCTCCACCATGGGCGCCGCCGCTACGACCCCCCCCCCCCCCGCGCGCGCCCCACCGGCCTCCGCCACACGCCATGGCCGGGCCGCCGCCGCGCATGCGCTCCGTCCGTCAACATTGCCGGAAGTTAAAAAAATCAATATTTCCAAAAAAATGTTGCAACATTTGCAAATATTGACAAAAAATAGTTATGAAACCAATATTTCTTAAAAATATTGTAACATTTCTCAAAAATGTTGGAAGAAACCTAAAAATTGGAGAAAAATGTTGTCCAATATTTTAAAAAAATGTTGCAACAGTTTACAAATTGTTGACAAAAAATAGTTGGCGAAACCAACATTTCTTAAAATGTTGGAACATTTCTGAAAAATGTTGGAAGAAGTCTCAAAAAATGTTGATTTAAAAAATGTTGGAACATTTTGTAAAATATTGACGAAAAATTACTAAAAATATTGAAGAAGAAAAATGTTGTACATTTTTAATTTGATGGTCATGAAGTGGGTTGGTGGAAAAATAAAAACATTATTAGATGAGTTTTAATGGGTTGGAATCCACCTTTTGGAAGATATGGGAGCCCCCCAAAAATAACTCCATTTGGGTCAATTCAGAAAAAAAAAACACTCTCGACTTGGGCCATAGTTTGACGCCCCACTTTCTTCTTGGGCCGACGCGCGCTGCTTGCTTGCTACATGAAGGCCCACGATTGTGAGTCTGGGCTTACTCACATATGCTGCATGATTGCCGTCGCTTTTGCCCCCTTTATTAATTTTATAAAAACATTTTTAGACCATTAAAAAAATTATCAGTTGGTTGCCTATATTCATAGTAATTGTGGTGCTTCGGTTGAGAGAAAAAAAGAATCATTCCAAATATAGGATCAATAAATCGGCATATGCCGTATAAAATTGGCATATATAAATACGAGAGACTCCGTAGAGATGGTGGGCGGTTTCACCGTTCCTTGAATGTGCGGAGTAGCTTGCTTTTGGTGAACATGCAAGACTAGTGGTGTTTTTAGTGATCTGATCATAAGGATGTGAAGTATGATTGGTTACTAGTGAAGTTCGCCTGTTTTCTCCTAATTTCAGAAATTATGTAGCTGTTTTTTTCAACAAAAATAAAGAATACATACTGTTTCGTGCAGAGGTACAATAGTCGTCGCATGCATGACTGTGCATGTGACATCGAGATGACAAGCCTGGCCTAACTACTTTGAATCAGAAGTTTATTAGGACACAGAGTTAAGTACGACCATATATGTTTGGTACACTCTCCCGACCCCATCTGAACCCCAACTTGCAGACCCATATGCCATGGGGTGTGAGGGTAAGTTGTTGGACATGCAAGCACTACGGTATTTTTCTATTTTTTTATCCGCTCTGTCTACAAAAGTTGTATTGTTGTGCCAGCGTGCGTGTCACGCCCTTCGCATACAAGTATATATATATGCAACGAATCCAACACAGTACATGATCATGACCAGAAAAATTGCAAAGCACATTAAGAAAAAAACGTCAGTGTCCTCCTCCTCCTCATTATCATGAGCTAGTGTCCTTCTCATTATCATGAGCTAGCTACGGTGCACTCTGTTTGTATGTACAGTATAATATATACTCTCTATTCCAAATTTGTATGTCGTTTATAGATGTATAGTTTTTTACTATGCACTTAGATATAGTGTATGCATAGCTTAGAAAAGCAAAAATGATCTACAATTTGGAATGGAGATGAGAGTAGTTTGTTGTAAGCAGGGCCGTCTCGGAAAAAATCTAAGACCCTATACGGAATAAAAAGAATTAGGCCCAACAAAATAAAAAAAGAACTACATATAATATAATGTATTATATATCATCAAGATAATATCAAGAATTATATATATCGATCCTCCGGTTGCATAATTTGTACTGGGCATGAGGTATTCTTTTGGTATTTTTTAAATCAGTTTGCCAACTAAAGACTTAAGGTAAACATGAATTGAATCTTGAAATAATAAATGTCTAAATCAATTGATACATATCTACATACACAAAATATGAAAAGAATAAAATTAAATTAGGTGTCTAAGTTCCTCAGAATTCTAGAATGATGAAAGAAAACTACATGTACCTTGCGTCAAGATTGTGCAACCGCGGTAAACTTGGTTCTCTTAACTCGTTGAAGCACACAACAACAATTGTGCGTCATGGGAAGGCATGCATTGCGCTGAGCATGCATATATATGAAGCAGCTATTAACCACGAGCTAGAGTTGCATGCACCATACATGTCGCGCTTTGCAATAGGGTCCCATCCTTGGCAATGGAGGATGAATGTGAATACCAGGAGACAAGCAAACAAAACGCGAGCGAGGGTAAGAAAACAAAATGTTGATAAAAACCGCTTCTCTTTCTTTTACGAATTGTTGCAAGAGTATTTGGGCTACTAAACACGAATGTCCGTGGCACGGGTTGCACGCCCCTAGGGACGGCCCCTGGTTGTAAGTAATTTGCAGTAAACGAGGGTGTTCGTTTTGTATTATTAAAACAAGTAAGTAAATTGAAAGAATCTTTTTTAAAAAGGGGAGGGAATGAGCCATGCTTCAGCAGTTCAAATGCACACACGTATGGTAATGTTCACCAGACATATGCACCTGCAGCAGTTGTATGTTTGTAGTGCCGCTGGGCACAGTCTGATGCAAGAGACCGTCAGAGGACATGCACAATACTCATTCATTTTGCTGATAGAAAAAAGATTTCGTTGTTAGTACTAATAACAAACATGTCACGAGACACGACCATGCATTATTAATCAAACATATCTGAGGACATAGAGAAAGATAGGATCATCTTTTCTATTGCCGATTATATTGAGACGTGTACCTCAAGGCTAAGGGTACGTGATTCTTGACGTGTGATCTGTCCCGTGCCGCCCCGGCCCCCGGCCCTTAAAAAACTGACCGTTGTTGATTCGATACTGTTCAGAGATGAAAAAAAACTCCTCTCTCAAGGCCCTTAACTATAGTTTCAACTCATACTGTGTCTAGGTGTCATGTACGCATCAGATGCAGTCAGACGCCACAGTACACGCATGCATTACTATAGTAACGACAACACGCAGTGACTCGGCTAGCGCTAACTCTCTCTCGATCTCTGAATGAATAGATATATTTTTTTCACCGCATGCAGTTGTGTCATTGTGTGCGCTCCTAGTGACGGTGAAAGTTGAATAATGCAGGAGACCCTAGCTAGGGCAAGGCAACAACAACACCACACCAGGTCAAGAACAAAGAGAGCACACCAAATTCCAAATCTCGGGCGGCGCATTTCACTCAACCACTCCCCTACCCGCTGCTGCCCCCCTCGCCGCTCGGCCCTCGTCACCACCACCGCTAGGGTTTCCCCGCCGGCGCCACCCCCCTCTCGCGCCCGTCGTGATCGCGATCGACGGCTGCCACGGCCTCCCCGGCCGGCCGGCCGGCGTCGATCTCCAGCAGGCAGCGGCCACAGCTGTAGGCCCGGCCCTCTGCCGCCGTGTTCTTTGTCACCATTCATTCCTGCCTTTATGGTTGTTTAATGCCGTCTGGTTTTTTCCATGTGGTTGTGCCTGTAGCCGTTGCGATGCCTAGCTTTGCGTGCCCGGTGCGACTGGCACGCGGGCTCTAGCAGAAGTACCCCACCCGTCAGTGACTGGGTGTAGGACCGGCTCGATGGACGCATGAAATGTGCTTTGCCAGCATCATTTTTTTTATTGTTTTTGTGCCTTCAAAATATTTTTAGCAGTAATCATTCACCCATCATGACCCGCTCCCTGGACCACGCCACCTGTGAGCCTGTGCCTATAGATACCCATGCCCCTCCCAGAGAGGTTCTTGCAAAGAAAGCGAGAGCGCCTTCGTTCAGACCTTGAGAGAGGGATGGGGGAAAAGATATGAAGCTATTTGCTTCTGAGTGGAATGTTGTCTGGTTCAAGGTTCTTGCCTGTGATTTGAGGATGAATCTCTTGTGTGGTTTTTCATTCCTCGGATCTGCGGGATCTCGGACCAGGCTTCATTCCCCTCAGAGGTAGCTTCAAACGATATCTATCGATCTAGCGGACAGCCGGGGGCTATTCTAAATCTGTTCTTGTTCTTTGATTTTTGATGAATTTGTGAGGATTTTTTCGCATGAGATCCCTGGTTGTTCTTGGTGTGGTGCACAGTACTCTCTGTCCTGGCTCCTGGATCTTATCTCGAACTCCCACTGTGCCTTCTTTGTCTGTTTGTTTGTTGCGGATCGAGGAGAAGCAAGATTGGTGTAATGATGGCCTGCTTTCCTCTGTGCATCTGGCAGGTGCTGAAAGTTTTCATCATTACCTTTTGATTGGGGAGAATCTTCTCTTTTAATTCTCTCTCCTCTCTCCAGTTTCTCTCTCTTTGTTTCTTCGATTCAGATTCTTCCCTCTCGGTTTTCCCATCTAGCTCCCTCTCTCTCTACTATGCATGCATGGCATGGATTGCTTCTGGTATTCGCAAAGTTTTCCAGAACACATGCTATGCTTGAAGGTCAAAGCTGCTACACAGGTATACAGTTTATCTGTATCGATCCGATTATTCTTGCTTTCAGACGATATTCATCTGTTCTAGGTTTGAGGATAGTTTTCTCGGTGCAGAAGAACCTGCTTCAGAAAGTTTGGGGGGAGGGTGTATGTAATTCTCTGGACGAGATGAAGTATATGTGTGTATTCTCTTCATGTTATGTTGGGACCTGGAACTAGATGTATATATGCATCAAGCGAGAGCTCATCATAACACTATATTGATGCATGTATGACTGTATGAGCACTCCAGGTGCGTATTTGTTCTTCTCATCCAGAGGCGTGTTTCTCTGGTTCCACTACTATCTGTTGTTTCTTGATGCGGCTGGAACTGCTGTGTGGAGCTCGCTTGATGTCTGTACCTAGATTTCAATGGTTTCATCCATCTTCTGCCTCTCCGGATCCAGGCAAGCTGGTTTGAAGTGCGAAGATGTATGGATGTGTAAGAAGTAATCTGATACGTACTGCCTGATGTAAGATGCATGGTTGTTCTCTATAATCTCTTAGCTACCAAGCAAGATTATCAGACATGCCTCACATATGTTCTTTGTTTTGAGCAAAGGCAAATCATGTATCCTTCAGTTGCATTGCATGAACACTTATAGTGTCTGTGTTAACAGTTCCGTTGTCCAATATTATTTTGTGCAACTTGCTTATATTGGTCTTTCAAGGCAGGGGTTTTAGCTATGCTGATACAGCAGACAAGTCTCAAAAGTATATTATACATCTCGTTTATTTTCAATATCTGATGGAGCCATTCTGCATCCAGTCAGTCGTCGTCAATACAAAAGCAGTGTGTATCCACATTTTCAATTGTCTGGCATCTACACACAGGTCAACATGTGAAGGTTTTACACTTCTGCTCTATAGCACATGGATGCTAGCTGCGAGCCTGCTGTGATTCTGAGATAGAAAAAATATATGATAATGGTTGATTATTCGACCAACAATTTAATCTGTTATATTTCTTTTTGCTCCACACATACGATGTACTCCCCTACAAAATTTTAAGTTGTTTTTAACTTTTGAGATTCATAGATATTATTATTATGCACCTAGACATACACTATATCTAGAAAATAATATCTATAAACCTAAAACAATATAACTACCTACAGTTTGGAAAGGTTGCCCGGGCCCCGGGGCATTCCTCAAAGGCAAAAAGAAGAAGAAAAACTGAATAGATGGAAAGAAAAACACATTCTCGAGGAGTATGAACGAAGGCTTTAATTTGGTAGACGCCACTAATAAAATTGAAGATCTTGTATTGACTGACCAGATTTTTCAATTCATGGCTCAAGATATGTTTCTTGCATCTTGAGTAATTCCTGATACACAAAATAGTACATGCGTGAATAATAATGTTGGCATTTTCGATTGTCTCTACGTTTTAATATAAGTGAGAGCTCACATCAGTCTTTTCAGCAGTATGCGTAGAACCAGTATATGTACTACACTCCAAGTAAAAAAGTTAGCTACTACATGTGTTTTTTCTTCTGTGGATCTGTCGAACTCGTGTTGTCTTATTAAGGCTTTGAATAATTCACAGACTACAACCTTTGTCCACATCTAAAGCTGCAGTTTCATCAGTTTGCGTGTTGTAAAAAACACACACTAATGTTGCATTGTTGCTAGCTAGGGTCGGTCCTGCCGCAAATTAAGAACTAGCTAGCGGCTCTTTTATGTTTCAAGAGCTGATGAGCACATATAAAGAACATCAACCTGGTCTGATGTCAAATCGCATGTATAGGAGAAGAAAGCAGGCGGGCATAAAATTACAGCCCGTACGTGTATGTGTAAACACCACCAAACAGTTCAGGGCTTACACAGTTTTCAGCGCCCGTCCGGTATATCTGCTCGTCCGGTCAATCAGCTGCACAGCAGAGCACACAATCGAGGGAATTGTGGATAGTTTTTTAAATTTTTTACCGTAGCTAGGTAGTTTGAGACACACTGATCCCCATCGACGTAGTTGCACCTGTACGTAACTGCTACTACTCCTGGCCGTAAATTTACTCGTTCCATCCATCGCCATGGGATTGGAGCTGCAGCAGAGAGAGGTCGTTGAATGCTTGCGTCTTCTGTAAAGCTTTCGTAGTGCTAGCTACTCGCTACGCGCCTTGCAGCGGGGAAAAAGAGAGGTGACCATGCGGCCGGCGCGCGTGGGAGCGGCATTATTGATGGCCCCTCGCTCTCCGTCGTCTCCTCGCAACGCCAAATCGCCAAGGCAAACAATGCTGCAGGAGAAGCAGGGAGCCATGAATGCCCGATCGATCGAATTCAATTGAGCAGCAGCTAGCCGTGTGCCCTAGCCAGCCTCGGTTCTCCTCCCGTTTTTGAAGAGAGCGCCCCCGGACGAACGGGGACACACACACAGACTTCTTGCAGCCGTGGGGTCACGCCGTCGTCGCTGGCAAGCCGGCCAGAGGCACACTGTCATGTGTGCAGTGTGCTATTACATGAATGTTCTTCAGCAAATGAGTGTATGGAGGATCGGAGGAGGATAAGCATCAAATTAAAGCTGCTAGGGATTCATCCGCAGGCCTTGCAAAACGGAATAATACGGTAGCATCGTGTCAAACAAATTCTTGCGCTGCTGCAGCACATCTGTAAAAGCAATTGAGTACTTGCATAAGTGTTTTTTTAACGAATTGAATAAGCGTTTGAGGAGTACAGCCTGTGTCACTCAGCTCATGGGGGGATTGTTTAGGTCTGGGTTCAGCTCTGGCACGCGCTTATGTACTATCTGCGAGCTGTAAAGTGTGGGAACGAGGTAAGTCCAACACGAACTTGCAAGAGGTGTAGTCGTGTAGACGTGCAGTAGATCTTCCAAGCAACGTTGTCCATTCCCATTGATCGTGGATCTTCACCGTGCATCATGGGTCATGGCTTTGCAGTCCGAGAACAGACGACACAACTGAATTGTTTTGAGTGGGTGTGGAAGATTTGTCAGTAGAAAACTATAACTTTTCATACGGATTGGTCCAATAAAGACATATTTTGTAAAAAAGATGATAGATTTCAATGAGATTCGAAACTTTCACTACGGGAACAGAGCCTTCGCCGAGAGTAAAAGGCTTTGGTGAGAGCCAAAGCTTGGGCTCTCGGCGAAGAGCTCTTCGCCGAGAGTAAAAAAAATAATTCACGGCGAAGAAAAAAACTCTCGGTGAAGAATTCTTCGCCAAGAGGCAAAAAAATAACTCTCGGCGAATAATTCTTCGCCGAGAGCATTTTCTCGACTCTCGTTGAAGAATTTTTTAAAAAATCACTTTTTCACTTCCCAAATTTTTCTATCCTCAACATGCACTTATACAAAGGATATATTCAAATTTGTCGTAATTTTATCTCCGTTTGCTATATTTAAAAATTTGGCTTCATTCTAGGTAACTTTTTCGAAGACATCCGATATGAACTGCAAGTGCATGAAATCATATAGTAAAGTTGTTGGAGAAATGATATTCATGTTCATGAGACATCTCTAAGACCATGTACACGAAATGAAACTAAATTTCAAACATTTTGTTCTTTGATCATGATGAAGATCGTGTCGTAGAAAGGTTTTAAATTATATAAAATTCAAATGAAGTTTGAAAATCTCTAATTTTGTCGAGCGCTCATTATATCTTATGTCAAAGTTGTGGTAAAAAGTTGAGAACATTTTGAGCACTTTGACACGTACGTTGGTTAGAAACCGGAACATCTCACGAGAAGTTTCAGAGAATTTGAACTAATGTCACTAGATTTGGTACATTAGAGAAATTTAAAATTGATTTTGACCACAACAACTTTTTTATAAGCAATACACAACATATCTAATGTCATGTTAAGGTTTTTGAGAATTTTTACATTTATTTCCTATTTTTAACTAATTTAAAATTTTTTAGAAAAAATCTTCGCCGAGAGCCATTTACTAGGCTCTCGGCGAAGCATAATTGGGCCGGCGGCCCATTAACCCCGGCGGCCCACCCCGCCCCTCCTCCTATAAAACCCGCGCGCCCAAACCCCCCCCCCCCCCCCCAACCCTAATCCTCCCTCCCCCCTCCCTCCCCGCACCGCCGCCGCCGCCTCTGTCGCACCGCCACCGCCGCCTCTCTCGCACCTCCGCCGTCTCCCTCTCACCGGTCTTCCTCCAGATCCGGCGCCTCCCCCACCTCTCCCTCCCTCCACATCCACCGCCTCCCCCATCTCTGCCTCCCTCCCGTCGGCGCAGCCGCGCCGCCCCCCTCCTCCCTCCTCCGCTCGCCCCTCACCTCGTGGCGAGGAGCAACGACGGGGTGAGGCGCGGTGGCGGCGGATCCGGCCAACGCGCGCATCGACGACCCACCGATGCACCCCCGACGAAAAGGCGGCGCGGCCCGACGACTCCCGCCGGCGCGGCCTCGACCCGACGCCCCGGCGCGACTTGCGCACGTGTGCGTGTGTGCGTGCGTGCGTGTGTGGTGTGCGTGTGTGTGTGTGTGTTCTCCTTCTCCCCCGCTCTCTCTCTCTCTGTGTGGCGGCGGTGGCGTACGGCGGTGGCCAGCCAGCAGCGTGTGTGTGCGTGTGTGTGTGTGCGTGTGCGTGTGCGTGTGCGTGCGCGGTGAGGCGTGGTGGTGCAGGTGGTGGCCGGTGCGGTGGCGGCCGGTGGTGTGCCGGCGCGGTGGTGCAGCAGCGGGCGGCGGCGCTGGTGGCCCGGCTGGTTTTTCTTTTTTTTGAAAAAAACTTTCGCCTAGAGCTAATTGGGCCTCTCGGCGCATATCCGCCGAGAGGGGTCCCACGTGCTCTCGGCGAAGGCGCCTTCACCGGTGGAGTTTGGCCGAGAGGCCTTCACCGAGAGCTTCCTCTCGGTGAAGCCTTCACCGAGAGGAAACACCCCTTCGGCGAGAGGAAACTCACTCTCGGTGAAGGCCTCGATTCCGGTAGTGTTTCTACTATTTATTTTTATTTAGAGCTGTTTTGATGGCTGAATAATAACCAAAATTTGAGAAACGATCAAGAACAAAACCCTTATACCACAATATATAGAACACTGAACTATAATTGGGACTGTAATGTGGAATCATGCAAGACTCATATGTGATCAAACCGAAGCTTGAAAACCGCATGTGTGCATGTATTACATGATTTGTGTGTGTGTGTGCGCGTGTGTGGTGGGGGTGGGGTGGGGGGTCTCTAGGTCTACCATCTTGTTGTAGAAGACAATATTTTTTTCTTGAAAGATGATGTGTCGCATATGATTTTATCAGTCATTGAGTAGAAACAAATGTTGTCTCATAATTAACATGCAATTTGGAATCATGAGTAAATTCTTATATAGAAAGGATTTCTCCTATTATAGTAGCGATGTTTATTATTTCACATGTCATTCAACAATTAAGTTCATTTAAACTATGCATGATAATGTCTATATTATTCACGTAAGTTGGAACCATTACTCATTATCTAAAAGAGTGGAATAGTCAACAGCTAAATTAAACAAACTTCTCCTCATCAAGATGAGTGCACTCTCCTCCAACTTCCCTATAGCCTTCGATTCATGAATTAGAGGAAATGTATCTCGAACAATCGTGCTCTCTCCTACTGTATACACTACGAACATTGTTTTGTTGAGAGGACGAAGTTGAATGAGTTGGGTCCACCCTATTTTTTCGATGTATTTTATTTGGATTGGGAATGAGCGGGATCGATCTATCCCTCAAGTGGAATATTTGTGTTAAAGTGTAGAAAAAAGATGGATAAATCTGCCCGAAATAGAGGGATGGGTTCGTCCACTTCGTCATCACCATTATACACTTGTCTCCTCCTCGATTCATTGCGCACATGTGGGCAAGTCCTATGTGATCGGGTCGACCGTGTGGAGGGGTAGCAGTAGCAATGGGTAGTGTGGGTTGGGCTAGGTGGCGCTAGCAGAGTGTTGGGTGCTGGTGGGCGAGGACTTGTGGGCGGCACGAGAAAGGTCGGGCATGAAGGGCTACATGGGTTGGGCATGAAGGGTTACCGTGGGTTGGGGTAGAGGTAGCAATGGGTAGTGTGGGTTGGGCTAGGTGGCGCTGTTAGAGTGGTGTGGTGCAACTGGGCGAGGCATTGTGGGCAACACGAGAAAGGTCGGTGGCTAGATCCAATAGAGAAAAAAGCAATGAACAAGAGTAGGGTGAGTGTTGGGTGGATTATGTGGAAAAGATGTCCAACGGTGCGAATTTCCGTACATCTCTTATTTCCTCACACCAAACAAAAAAAAACGGAACGAACCTTTCGCTCTCAACTAAATGCTACAAGTTCGTATGATTTCATATCCAAAAATTTGAAATGGTGATGGGACCATCTCCTTTGTTTACAAAATAAACACAAACCTAAGAAAGAAACCAAGAGAGAGAGGCTGAAGAAAGCCCGAAACCGAAACCGTTCCTAAAAGTGGAAAAGGGGAGGCGGTGCGTGAGAGAGAAGAAGACTGGAGTGTCCTGTTTGGACGAGTCAGCCGCCGCGCCGGCCGGGTGTCATGGCATCCATGTCCAGAAGGCCACGCTACTCATGGCTGGGGAAAGCGGTGTCAGGGAGTCAGGACTCACACGGCCAGGCAGGTGGGCCCGTCCGTCCGCCAGGGCAATCGATTGCGAAATGATTCGGTCCGCCAACCCCCGGGGCGCGCGCGCTCGGTCCAGACCGCGACGACGCCGTGTCCGCATGCGCGCGGCGCGGGCGCGGCGGGTGCCGGCACCCCCGCCCACACGGAAGGCGACGCGAGGTCTCGCACACCAAGGCACCCTGCCCGTGCCCCGGTCCCGGCATCTACGACCACGAGCAGCCGGCCCCTGCCGGAGACTTTTTTCACGGGCCTGGAGATCCGTGCCCCGGCCCCTTGCTCGATCGGGGGAGCGGCTGGCTCTGGCTCCTCCTCCTCCTTCAAGCCGATCGAGCGCTGTGGCCAGGCGGCCCAGGCCATTAACTCCGGCCACGGCTCACGGGGCCGCTGGCCGCTGCCGCCGCCTGCCGCACACGACGCTCGCTGCCGCCTGGCCCTGGCGTCGGCTCGACTGATCAACCCATCAATGCCTGGCTCGCTCTGGCCGCGTGTGTGTGAAAGTTGGGAGTTACTACCACCGTCACCAACCAGTCAGCCGGAGTAGTAGTAGTAGCCGCCTAGGAGTAGTAGGGCACTACTGTACTAGTCACCCACCACCACCAGTCCACCACCACTGTCCACTGCGGCCGGAGATTCCTCGCCCCGCCGGTCGCCGCGCGCCCACGTGTGAGCGCACGCGTCCGTCCCCGACGTCCCCTGCGTCGCCGCAGCCTTGGCATTGGCAAGTTGGCATCGTCCGGCGTCGTCCGTCGGCGCTCCGGCGGGCAGAGAGAGAGATCTTCCGGGCTCAAAGTAAAACCGGGCTGGCGCGTAAATGGGCCTGGGCCGTGACTGCTAGCTCAGCAGGCTTCTTCGTTCCGTATGGTGGGCTTGACGACACAGGGTCGGCTTTCCTACCTGATCCAAAACACTCGGATTATCGGCGGATGAACGGACGACAGCGGGCGCGCGCCTCAACTCCCGAACCTGTTCTGCTCCACCACCGATGGCTCTGCCGCCGGCAGCAGGGGCGGCAGCGCCGCCGCTGTCGCCCTTCTCCGCCGCGCAGCCGCGTGGAGACGGCCTCCGGCGGACATCACCGGTGGCGCCGCCCGCCGCGGCGCTGCGACTCGGGCCCCTCTTCTGGCCGTGGGAAAAGGTCCGACCGGAACGCCTCTCCTTCACCACTACTACTCCTGATCATCTTTTTTCCAAATTAATCATGTCTTAGCGCTGTGATACGTGTAAGAATCTGTTCTACTCCCGGGTCCGGGGTCGATCGAAACTGTAGAGCTGACAATCGAGGATTGAATACTCACCAGTGTCTACTGTCTAGGAGAGACTTGCATTGCTGTTGCAGTTTTTTTTTAATGCAGAGTGCACGGTTCGAAGCTTTTACTCCTAAGACTGTGCATCGCTCAACCGGGTATGCATGTGACATGACGACGCGTGAGGCCGATGCACGGCCTTTGCCATTATGAACGAGGCAGGCGAGAATGGGATGGGACACCGGCGCAAACTTGATGTTCTGTCTGAATGTGCACGGCCTCACTGAGCCCTTGATTTCCTGCCCCCCTAAGCGCAAGCAGCAGCAATGCTAGCTTGGCGCCATTATTCGTGGAGCTTGATTAGATTAGCAAAAAAAAACTCCTACCTTTCAGGTAGCATCCGGCCATGAACCAGACGACGAGTGTACTATTCTAATAGTAAACGGTCAGTAGATTATATAGCCGTGTGCTGTCTTACACTCTTCCTGATGCTGCCGTTCCTCTTTATTGAAGTCATTCACGGACACCCAAAAGTTCCGTGTTTCTGCCATTGTCGTTGCAAAGAACCTACACTGTGGTAGAATTGTAGATGAGCCTGCAGAAGTTCAACCTTGTTTTACCAACTTCTACCGCCTTCATGGCCGGTCAGCTCTGTTGACATCTTATTAGATAAGGGAAAAGTCACTCACGGCACAGCAATTATAAGACTTACTAGGGTTTCCCCCCCTTTTAGGGCTTGTTTGGGAATTAGTGGAATGAATTGGAATGAATGGTATTGGGGTGGAGGAATTTCCATGATAAGTCAAAATTTCCCAAAATCCCCTTCAATCTTCTTCCATCCACTTGATTCCTCCATTTCCCAAACAAGACTTTAGATAGACAAAGCCTTTTCATTTCCATTATCAGAAAACACGCCTTCATTCTACAACGAAATCAGGAGAACACTAGATGGAAAGCATGCGTGATCACCTAGACACTTGAGGGGAAAAAAACAGGCACCCTCCTTCCCGGCCATTACTGACATTCTGCACCCCGCTACACTGAGCAGAAGATATTGACGCAACTTACTCCACTTTTATGTATAGTTTTGTAGCTTGAGAGACATGGTTTCGACTCTCTGCATGGTATCTCTTCGCAAGAGTTTCTCTGAGTTATAGGATTTAGCTGATGCATCATACAATATTTTGTCAAAGGAAGCCAATGATATTGACCTTCGTTATAGAATGTTTACGTTTGGTCTCATAGTTTCTTATGGACAAGGGAAACTTCAAGTTTCATCTTTTTTTTCTTCAAGTGCCTACGGTTCATTCATTGGCATGGCACATAATGGCCTGATAGAGCAAGGGGTTACTTCGGTTTACGTTTGATCTCTCATAGATTCATGCTTCATTAAAAACTAACCATAGCAAGGGGTTACATTGGTTTACGTTTGACCTTAGTTAGAGAATGTTTGTTTAAGTAATTAAGTTTGATCTCATTCTTTATGGACAAGGGAAACTTCAAGTTTCATCTCTTTTATACATTTTTTTCTCAAGTCTCTACGGTTCATTCATTGGCATGGCACATAATGGCCTGATAGAACAAGGGGTTACATCGGTTTAAGTTTGATCTCTCGTACATTGAGGCTTCATTAAAAACTAACCTCTTCTGAGCCAAAAAGGCAACCATGTGTATTTATGATTTCACGTTTCTGTCGAAGTCTGAACCTGCGAACCACAACATGCTACGGTATCTGCATAGTTCAAAGTGTTCGCAGTTAACTCAACTAGTTCCCATTCAACAGTCAAGTGCAATATCCTGAAAGTATCATTGTTGTTCACAAATCTAGGTGAAAGTTGGTCCCCTGTCTGTTTCCCCCATGGGCTTTGGAACGTGGGCTTGGGGAAATCAGCTGCTCTGGGGCTATCAAGAAAGTATGGACAGTGAACTTCAAGAATGCTTCAATCTGGCTCTGACGAATGGCATAAACCTTTTTGACACTGCTGACTCTTACGGAACTGGAAAATTGAATGGACAGAGCGAACGGCTACTTGGTAGATTTATACGTGAGTTTGAAGGTTAGATTAACTCATCGACTCAAAAATGGTTTCATTAATCCGTGAACTGGTTGATGCTCTTCCAGCCTTTCTGTCAGTTTTTCAGCTACAATGGTTTTATTTAATGTTATTCCTTCGTGCTGCCTCAGGGCCGATCAAATCTCCAGATGACGTGGTCATTGCAACGAAGTTTGCTGCGTATCCCTGGCGACTTACATCGGGCCAGTTTGTCGGAGCCTGCAAGTATTCTCCCAATTTGTTTGCTTAATGTACATCTGCCACAAATCACTTTATTCAGTTCGGTTTTTACCGTCTCTTTATTTGCAGAACATTAGCAAGAATACTTCAACGGGAATTATCAATCAAACATTGAGCATAGAATGGCTACTGGTTTCAGAGTTTATGTGACTCATGGAGTATCTATTTTCAGATCTTCTTTGGAAAGGTTGCAACAAGATCGGCTTGGAATAGGGCAGCTGCATTGGTCCACTGCTAACTATGCACCTTTACAGGAGCGTGCTCTCTGGGATGGTCTAGTTGAAATGTATGAAAAGGTCACCGCACTTTCAAACATACTAGTACATATATTATACCGAGTCATTTCTTCAAGTTACTGAATTCCACATAGAATAATCACTGGCAAATACCAATCATATTTGGTCAGTTAGGCACATAGTCTGACTGCAAGGTTTTTCTTCTCAGGGTCTCGTTCGTGCTGTTGGTGTCAGCAATTATGGGCCGAAGCAGCTTCTGAAGATCCACAGCTATCTAGCTTCTAAAGGTGTTCCCTTGAGCTCAGCTCAGGTAGCTGGCCTTCAGAAAATAGTTAGCTCTATGCCTTGTCAAACTTTTTATCCAGTATTGCATTACCTGAAAGTAACAAGCCACGCAGGTTCAGTTCTCACTACTGAGCATGGGTGACGAGCAGATGGAACTGAAAACTATGTGCGATTCGTTGGGCATTCGTGTCATCGCATATAGTCCGCTTGGGTTAGGGATGTTGACTGGAAAATATGATGCTTCTAACCTTCCAAAAGGACCAAGGTGATGGGATTAGTATTTAGTAGCCTATATTGCTTCTGAACTCTGGTTTTGGCAGATGTTGCGAGCATGTTTTCAGGATATTCGTCTGTCCTCTGGGCTGCAGGTCTGTGTTATTCCGGCAAATCCTTCCTGGGCTGGAGTCTTTGCTGTCCTGTCTGAGAAGAATTGCAGAAAAGAAGGGGAAAACCATGTCTCAGGTATTTTTTTTCATGCACGCAATGCAAGCATGCACTGAAGACTGAACACAAGGAGAGCGGGTGGCATGTGTGAACTCTGAACCCCAGTTGTATGAGCATGCCACAACTAATATGGCATCTGATTTTATAGTCATCTGTTTCTTTTGATTCAGTTTGGGTCAATATGTGTTCATCTGAACTTCTGACGAGGTATCTGAACAAAAACGATGCTATTCTGTGTAACGCAGGTGGCCATAAACTGGTGCATCTGCAAAGGCACTATCCCTATCCCCGGCGTGAAAACGGTCAGGCACGTCGAGGACAACTTGGGCGCGCTCGGCTGGAGGCTGAGCCCCGCCGAGATCTCAGAGCTCGAGTCTGCCGCAATGGCGGCGCCGAAGAGAATGGTCCAGAACGTCTTTCAGACTGCCTGATCATGTGCAGGAACCTGAATCTCAGTACTGAACATGACAGAAGAATGTTGAGAATTTAGATAAGAGCAGAGAGACGCTTTCTTCGCTGAACTCGAACAGAAATCTTGCTAGTAGCAAGCAGTAGCCAAAGGAGCTGCACGAATGCATGTACATGTTCAGATTAAGCAGCAAACAACTGATTACAACTACACACTTATTCATGTTCGTTTCCAGGATCCCCCAGACCGAGATGAAGCAGCTTACACGCACTGGTTTTTATCCGTCTGAACCAGAGGGATCAGACGGCGCTTACTTAACCTCAAGTATCTTACCACTTAAATGTTACTGTATATACACCACCAGAAGCATGCGTATTTGCCAGCACACACTTGGCATTTGCTGGGAGAGGACGGCACCCGCGCGCGCCGGCCGGTCAGTGCTTGCGGTGGTTGGTGTTGCCGGCGTCGGGGACGACGTCGCGGTCGGCGGCGGCGGGCTTGTGGAGCAGCAGGGGCGGCGCGGCGGCCGGCGGCACCTGCTTCATGAGCGCGATGGCGCGCTCGAACTGCGCCCAGCGCTGCTCGAGCGTGCCGTTGTAGCCGACGGACATGCGTACGAGGCCGGGGGAGATGCCGGCCCTGGCGCGGTCCTCGGGCGGCATCTCGCTGCTGGTGCTGCTCCCCGAGCACGACATGAGCGTCTCGTAGTAACCCAGGCTGACGGCCATGAGTCCGAACTGGGTGGTGTTCTGGAGGTGGTGCATGAGGCGGTTGGCGCGGTCCTCGGAGCCCATGTCGACGCAGAGCATGCCGCCCGAGCCGTACCCGGGGTTGGCGACGGCGGCGAGGCGGGCGTGGTGCGGGTGGTCGGGGAGGCCCGGGTAGAGGACGCGCAGGCCCAGGCGCTGCATCCGGGTCGCGAACGCCAGCGCGCGCCGGGAGTGCTCCTGCATCCGCAGGGGGAGGTGGGGCAGGCGCTCCGAGAGCTCGAAGGCCACCTTGGCGTTCATCGTCGGGCCCAGCAGCATCAGCGCGCCCGCCTGCAGGTCCATCATCGCGTTCACCAGGCTCGCCGGCCCGCAGATCGCGCCTGCATGCATGCACATCAAAAGTTGAAGGTTTAGGTGAGGTTGCAGTTGCACTGACGAGCGAGGCACCGATCGAGCAACGGCGTCACACGGTGACACGTCTCGGTCGTGTGCCTACTCTTGCGCACCGCGGCACTTGGACGGCAAGAGGACAAGAGAGCATGGTCAGCACTTGGCCGGTTGCGCGCACGGCGTCAGGACAAAAACACGCAGCGCAGTGCATGCAGCAGTGCAGATCGCATATCCCAGCGATCGAGCTGCTAGCAGCTACATGCCTAGTACATATGCATACGAGAACAAAGGCCAAAAGGACGCGTGCATCACGGGTGACACAACCAGCGGCGCACTCGCAATCGCTAGCTCTGCTGCGCTAGCCCATCTGGGAATGATGGGAGAGGACACGGCGCGGCAGGCGAAATGATTAGCCGGATAGGCCTGCTAGAGCCAAGCACACACCAGGCGGCGACCGCGAGATTCTCGGCGCGGGGTGGAGCCTCCTGTGGCTGTGTCCCTGACGTGCAACACATGGGGCATTGGAGCGTGCCAGAGGCAGGCCGAGACGGACGGCCCGGGCGGGTATGGCAATGGCTAGCTAGGTGGCTGGGGTCACCACGTCACGTTCCGCGGCTAGGTAGAGCGAGACCACTGCGCCTGCGACCTGCATGACTCACTGGCTTGTCGTTTTTGGGAGGGCCGGCCTCTCGGCATGGCTCGTCGCCACATGGGTGGTGCGCCACGGCCCAGCGTTTTTGTCGTGGTCAGAAGAGGTAAAAGGAGAAAGAAAAGGCGGTGACGTGGATGTGATCACTGCCGGACTCTGCCACCTTCAAGGTGGTCTGTTCTGGACTTCTGGCAATCCACTATGCTAGTGGTTGCTAGGCGGGTAATTTGCTTTCACCTTTTCCCCTACGCTGAGCAGAATATCCCTCACCCTCAACAGCTCCGGGGATTCCTTGCGGCGGCCAAGCTTTTCAGCTCCAGCTTCGCTGGAACGTGCGTGACGCACTAATGTAGTCATGTAGCCGTACATGACAAACGAGACGGTCCGGCACGTCCGTATCTACTCGTAGCACACGTAACAGCGCTTAAGATAGGCTTCAATTTGTTTATTCTAAGCGTGTGCATGCGACCCCCGCTAGCTAATTCCCCGGCTAGGTAAATTCCAGCCACACACCGTTTCGGCGCTGCTCCCTGCCGTCGCATGATGAATGCACTGCACGCACTCGCGAGATGATGATAGTTGATAGATGCAAAGAAGAAGGATCGTCGATCGGAGGGCAAGAAGAAGAGGCTATAGCCAGGCCGTGTCTCGTCGTCCTTACCGGCGATGATGTCGGCGCCGCCGCTGATGAACTTGGACACGCTGTGGACGACGACGTCGGCACCGAGGCGGGCCGGGGAGACGACGACGGGGGTGAAGGTGTTGTCGACCACCAGCTTGGCCCCGGCCTCGTGCGCCACCCGCGCCAGCATCGGGATGTCCGCGACGGCCAGCGTCGGGTTCGACATCGTCTCCACGTACACCACCCGCGTCTCCCCGGGCACCACGGCGGCGCGCACGGCGGCCTCGTCGTCGGCGTCCACGAACGTGGCGCGCACCCCGGAGGTCCGCGGCAGGAACGTCGAGAGCAGCGCGTGGGTGCCGCCGTACAGGCACCTCGACGCCACCACGTGGCCACCGGCGCCCACCAGCTGCATCAGCACCGAGGAGATGGCCGACATCCCGGAGGCCGTGCAGTAGGCGGCCTCGGTGCCCTCCAGCGCCGCCATCTGCCGGCCCAGCGCCAGCACCGTCGGGTTGAAGTGGCGGCTGTAGATGTACATGTCGCCGCGGTCAGGGCCCAGCTCGCCGGCGAAGAGCCTCCGCATGGTGTCCGGCTCCATCACCGTGAACGTCGCCGACGCCTCGATGGACATGTTCACGCCGCCGTGCTCGCCGAACTCGTGCCGCGCCGCGGCAAGGGCCGCCGCCGGGTCGGACTCGGAGCGGCGCCGCGCCTTGGGCCTCTCGTCGGCGTGGGCCGCGAGCGCGGCGCCGCCGTTGCTGCCGCCGTTGTCGTCGGCCCCGAACGGGCGCTTCAGGGTGGCGAGGAGCTCGGAGGCGGCGGCCATAGCCTGGGCCATCGGGATGGGTGCGTTGCAGGGGAGGGATCGGAGGAGGTGCAGTGCAGGAGATCGGGGGACTCGGTCAGAGAGAGAGCAGCGCGGGGTGGAGGGAACGGGAGATGGTGAGCAATTTATAGGAGAGTCCGGGATCTTCTGCGGCCGCGGCATCGGCCACGGAAGATGGACGGATCCGAGCCGCACGACCGGAGGAACGGTCGGCGGATGGAGGGGGTGTGAACCGGGACCCGTTCTATGGCCAGGGGTGAAAGGCCAGGGATTGAGAAACCGCAGGGTGGTAGCTTCGTGCCAAGTGTGGCGTCTCGACGTTATCACGGCCAGGAGTACTTGGCAGCAATAGGAAAACAGTTTTTTTTAATTAGTGCAGTGTATCTTCTACCTTAAATTCCTGCTACATTTATTCCTCCTGTCTTCTTATTTGAAGATACTATAGGCAAAATATTCACTCACCATCGATGGCTAGGTGCTAGTGCTAGAGATCTCACTACATCATTGCTCGTAATTTCACTACTCCCCTTCCCCTATTAGGTACTCCTAAGATCTTCGGGATTCACTCAGCAATGGATGGCAACACCTTCTCTCAGCTTGTTCGTTTAGCTGGTGGCTGGTGCGTTGATGTTGATTTGTGCAGAGAAAAATATTATTGGTCGGTGATTAGTGTCTGATTTGTGGACGAACAGGTTGTTTAGCCGAGATATCAACACTACGTATTTTCATTACTCCCCTAGTCCCCTATTAATCCTAAGTCTTTTAATTGGAGTATTTGGACAAAATATTCACGCAAGAATGGCTAGTATACTTTTCTAGTACTAGAGATACCACTATATCGGCAGTCTTAATTTCACTACCTTTTTAGTTGCTTCAAACATCTTTGGAGATTTCGGCCAAAGATTTACTCACCGACGGCTGGCAGCACGCACCGGAGCACCTTCTCATACTATTACGAGTCTGGTTGAGATATCACCACTCTTTGTTTTTATGTATCTCCTATTTATTCCTAGTGTCTTCTAGTTGAAGATTTGGACAAAATATTCGATCACCAATGCCTAGGATCTCTTCATGCTAGCACTCCTAGTGTCTTCTCATGCTAGTACTAGGGATAATCACTTATATGTCTATATAAGTAGGCTTAAGGTGTGTTTGGATTGCGGACAGGCCTGTGGCCTGGTGGTAACTCCCAAGGGTGGGAGCCTATCGGCAGGGAACTCGAACCTCCGTGCCGCACTGACCTCCAACGAAGGCCGCATCATGAGGCGTCTTTCAAAAAAAGGTGTGTTTGGATTGAGGTGAGTGTCTAAAACTACTAGGCACCGCTTCTTTGGATTCTCTATCTAAAACTGTCTAAAATGAATTTAATGCTTTGCTCATTGATCAAACTACCCTTCCCTTACATGGTGGAGATAGGGTTGGGAGATTGAGGTGGGTGTCTAAAACTATCTAAAAATAACACCACTTCTTTGGATTCTCTGTCTAAACTGCATTTAATGCTCTGCTCATTGATCCAACTACTCTTCCCTTATAGGGTGGAGATAGGGTGGGAGGCAATAAATAAGGGTAAGATAAGAAAAGAGTGAGGTTTATTGACAATTTTAGCACCTCTTTGAGTGCTAAAGGTGCCAGAGAGTTTAGACACCTTTTAGACATTTAATGCTATGCTCATTGATCAAACTATCCTTGTAACACCCAAAATTCCATCACTTAAAAAAATGCTAGCAACAATTAGAATTTTATTTTCTAAGGTTAATGAATTTGAATAATTAAATTTGCCTTTAAATATATGCAATGATAATTAATTAATTTAGAGAAACCAAGTGCTTGTGCATCATGTTGAATGCATGGATTTTGAATTGATTGTGTGGTCAAAAGTTTGTCTAAAATTTTTGAAAAGATTTTGAGTAAAAGTTTGGAAAAGAAATGGGAGAAAAGGAATTGAAAAAAAAAGAAAAGAAAAAAAAGACAAACAGACCACCTCGCAGCCCAACCCATCTTTTCTTTTTTTTGCGCGGCCCAAATCGGCGCGACCCAAACAACCAACTCCGGCCCGCTAACTCCCTCTCCCCTCTCTCACGCCACTGACGGGTGGGGCCCACCCGTCGGGGGCCTCCTTCAACCTCGGCGCGCCGCCCACCACCCCTCGCCGCGCCGCCACCGCCCCCGCGCGCGCCCCTCACCTCCCCGCGCCGCTTCCCCTCCCTCCTAGTGCGCGGGGCACTCCACCGCGCCGCCTCAAGCCGCCCGCGCCCCTTCCTCTCCCCGAAACGGCCGCCCACCGAGCCCGCGGCCATTAATGGCGGCCGCCGCCATGCCCGCCGTCCACCGCCTCGCCCGCGGCTCCTCCGCTTCCCCCACCACCTATAAAACGCCGCCCCGAGCTCCTCTCCACCTCGCACCGCTCAATCGAGCTCTCCTCCTCCTCTACACCGCCGCCCCTCGCCGCCGATCTCCTCCTCCGCCGCGGTTCCCTCCCCTCCGCCCCCGGGTGAGTTTCCCCGCCTCCTCCTCTTCGTCCCGGTGCTTTCCCCGCCGCAAATGGTGCCCGGGAGGCCATTTTGGCTTCGCTCCGCGAGCCCCCGCCGCGCGCGCGCGCCGGCGCCGCCGCCGGCCGCCGCGCGCGCGCCGCCCCGCCGCCGCCGTCGCCCACATGCCACCGCAGCCGCCCGATCCGGCGGACGGCCCGCATTAAAAGACCTCATACCCCTTGGTTTGGTCCACGGTGGACCGGTGGGCCGGTCCACCGGCCGGTCCACACGCTTGCGTCGCCGCGCGTCATCACCGCGTCGGCACGGCCAATAGCAAGCCGCCACGTGTCGCTCCCATGGCTCACCCGCCGGCTGCCTTGGCAGTTTTGCAAAAAGGACCCCGAGATTTCGAATTCACAAATATATCCTTCCACCTATATAAAAGCCTTACAACTAGGTCCCGATTTTTATATCTAGGCCCCCGCAAATCCTTAGTTTCTATGTTCTTTAGCCTATCCTTAGTCTTTTACATATTAGACCTTCTACTTTCACACATATTTATGATTAGGTCCCCGAAATCTTCCGTAAAAACCCCCTAAACTTCCGGCTTCTTTTACAATTTAGCCCCCGAACCTTGTTTCACCATAACTTTTTCATCCTAGCTCCGTTTTACGCGTTCTTGGTATCCACGCGATCGTCTCTCCGAGCCCGTCATTTCTAAAAGCTTGTTTTAGTCTTTTGGTAATGTTTGATGTATTGTTTTATTTATTGTATGTTTTCTTGCATGATCGTAGCCAACACGCCGTTCGAGGAAGTTCAAGTGCAGAGCTTTTCAGATAAGGAAAGTAGCTTATCGTTGGAGAAAGGCAAGTGACCCTAACCACCCTTCTACCTATGCTTTAATCAAGATTACTATAAATTAATCGGAACATGGAGAACCACCCAGAAAACAAGGCAACCACACTCCATATGGCTCGGCTTAGCCAATTAATTAGGTGTGCGATTGATCTGATGGCCCTTTTCCGAAAGGAGCAGAGGGGGATCCGGGTTGCAGGGGTATAGCCCGGTCCTTTTGGGGTAGCAGCCTTTGCTAAGGTGCTGACCACTAGGGAGGGTTATGGTCCGCCCTGATCTGTAACTATGCGGGTCGTTAGTCTTTTGCATATCTTTGTAAAGGCTTCGTAGCGTCCCTATGCAATCACACCTCTGAAGTGTGGTATTGTGCTCGATCGCACATGCGTGGTTGGGTTCAAAGTTCTTTGGAACTTTTACGCGAACCGTGGGAAAAGTGTGCAACCTCTCGCAGTGTAAAACCGATCGATCGGTCGTGCTCACGGTCAAGAGCGGCCGGACCCTCACATGATTAATTGAACTTAAAGATGGATTAATATTGCTTTCCGGTTATTTCGTGGCCTTGCCGAGTACCAACCATACGTGTACTCATCCTTGCTTACGCTGTTCGCAGAAGAACCCCGGAGTGGAGTACTTCACCGACTACGAGGAGTTCCGAGGATGCGATCAACCGCCGGATGCTCGTGGAAGATGAAGATGGAGTCGCGTCTTCATAGTTATCGTTGTTCGTGTAAAGACCTTTGTGTCTACCTTCGTGAGTGTAATAAAAGTTAATAAACCTTTTCCGTATGTTTTGAGCAATGTCTTGTGATATTACACTCATGAGTCTATCATATGTGTGAAATTGTGATCCCGGCACACATATGAGATGCATTCGGTTTTCTACGGAAAATCGGGTGTGACAATCCTTCGCTTATAGGCTGGAGATAGGGTGGAAAGGCAATAAATAAGGCAAGATAAGAAAAGAGTGGGGTTTATAAACAATTTTAGCACCCCTTTGAGTGTTAGAGGTGCCAAAGAGTTTAGACACCTATAAGATAGTAATGTTTGGTTCTTTAGATCCTAAATTGTCTAAATTTTAGACACTTTCCTTTAGCAATTGGAATCCAAACACGCGCTTAATTTAACTACTCTCCTTTTAGCTACTGACCAAAGATTCTCATGTGTGCACGCCTTGTTCGTCTGTCTTATCAGCCACCAGTCAACAGTATTTTTTTCGTTTGGAACAAATCAGCCACCAGCAACCAGTCAACGATACTTTTCTCTTAGAATAAATCACTACCGACCATAGTCACTAGCCAAAGGAACGTACTTTCTGATAGGGATATCGATTAGCTCTGTTTTCAGTACCGCTCCATCACTACTCCTAATATCTTTGGATGTTCCGATAAAGGTCGAGTCACCAATGCGGCAATGCCTAGCGGCAGTCCTCCGCCCCGTTCGTTGTCACACCCGACTTTCCGAAGAAAACCAAGTGCAAGCCTATATGCATGCCGGATCAAGTTTCATGCATATAGTGACATAAAAGTGAATACGAAACAGGTATCACGTAAGAAAAAGAAAGATTGTCGAGATTTACGCCGAATCCCGGAAACGAAGGCTCCAAACATCACGGGCAATCGATCGGGGGTTGCGTACGCCTAGCACCGAGAACATCTTCATAGCAACTTCCTCTTTCGAGCAACAATGTTTATAGCAAGGGTGAGCACTTGTCGTACTCGGCAAGTGTGGGAAAAAGAATGAATGCAAAGGCTTTATAGTGGACTCGGGCTATAAGCATTTAAGCAATTTTAGTTGATCAAGTTTTATTAGCACTCGATTACTAATAAAGTATAAGTTTATACCAACCCACAATTAAGCATAAAGATGAGAAATACGCCATAAGCATATGGCAAGCATAACCAGAGAACACGATTTAAGTCCATCTTCAAGTTCAATTATCATGTGAGGGTCCAAAGCCGCTCTTGACCGTGAGCACGGCTAATCGATTAGTTTTACACTCTGCGAGGTTGTACATCTTTACCCACAAGTCGCGTAAAAACTCCGAAGAGTTTTGCACCCAACCACGCCGTGCAAAAGTAGGCACAATACCACACTACCGAGGTGTGGCCGCATAGGGACGCTACGAGGCCTTTACAAAGAGTCCTCCCGTGCGTATTAGTCCATAGTAGTATGTCATAGAGGCTATCTTTCGTACCACACTTCTATTACGGACGGTAAGCCATAGAGTCTTCCGTTCCATCACCGCTCCGAATAGAAGAGCCATAAAAGCATTCCTCCGTCCCCAACCTACTATGCGAGTAATAACCACACAAAGACTTCCCTAATTACTCGGCCAAGACCGAGCCATATAGTCCTTGTGGTTGCACCGTTGTCCCGGGTGGTTCTCCATGTTCCAATTAATCATATGGTCTTGTATTAAGCATCCAAAGATATAGAATAAAGATATAGCACATTTCATCATTAATGTTCATTAAAACCACCATAACCCAGGTATAGCAACTAAGCATAGCTACCCAACATAAATGTAAACCCGTGTTAACAAGGAATGACAATCAAAGACTAGGTAATCCTTAATAGGAGCCCATCAAAATTAATGCAAGCAATGCAATGAGTGATTAAATATAATTCTTAGGACAAAATCAAGGACACACTTGCCTTTAACCAAAGTAATGTCGTTGCTCAGAATATCTTCAACTTCAAGCTCTTCCAAACTTCTCGAACGGCGTTCACTCTAAGCGCATCAATCATCGGGCACAACATACACAAAGGAAACAAACAAGCATACTAAGAACAAAACACCAATCATAAGAAAGCTTTAAAAGAACGCACTAAAGGATAGGCTTGATTAGATGGATCACTAAAGAACACAAAGGGTGCTTGGAAAGGCTTGGTTAACTTTGAAGAGATGGTTGTGGAAGATTGAGCAAGGACCGGAAAGATTACACTCAGATTGAGCTGAGAAAAGGACGTCTAACGAACGTTTTGCATATATGAGAGAGCAAGGCTATGAGCTAGGTTCATTTTAATTAACAAAACAAATATAAAGGATATTTCGAAATAAAATACCCCGTGTTGACATTAATGCAATATTATACTTTATTTATGAAACCGTGTAAAGAACTAGTCAAGTTTTTATTAATAAAGATTCATATATTGATTAAACCGATTAAACATTTAATTTAGAAAAACTAAACTATATGAACAATCTAAACGAAACTTTGTAATTCGAGTTCATCATATTATTATCAAAAACAAGATTAAATTGGTATTAATCAAGATTAACATTTATTTAAAAGACGGAGTAAAAGCCTAATCAACTTTTAATTATAAAAGTTAATTAATCATTAAGCAAATTAATATTTGACTTATGGAAAACCGAGTAAAAGATCTAATTAGATTTTATTCATAAAAGCATGTAAAATAATCATTAATCAAATTAAATTTGATTCGAAAAAAGATATATAGATCTATATAGCTTTTATTTATAAAAGAATGCATAGCGAGTCATTAATCAAAATTAATATTAATTTTATTTTCAGAAAACAAAACATGATGAAAACTCACCACTAATGCGTGCTTTACACTATTATGGACCTAACACAACTTGAACGGATTAAATCGGAGCTAAAACGAAAAAGATACGAGAAACACAAGATTGTAAGGACCCGTTCGCGATTAACTATAGATTTCGGGGAGTAGGCTGAAAAGAATCGCAAGACACATTAAATAGTGCTCGCGAAAAGAACAAAGGACAGGGTTAGATCTATAAAAGAGTCGGGTGGGATTTATGTGCGAATGGTGGGATTGTTCTAGGGGGTTATCTATAGATTTGCATAGAAACAAGGTTGGATCTAAACATTATGGGATCTCACAAGGACCTAAACGAGAAAACAACCTTATCTTTCTTCTTCCTTGGGTTGGAGACGGACCGCAGGTTGCGGGTTGCATCGGCGCAGCTCTGGGCCCGTTCCGGTCGCGGGCGGTGGGGGCGGCCCCTAGCGCTCGGGCCGAGGCTATGAACGGAACAGAGAGGAGCAGAGCACGGGCTAGGGACACACACGTGAGGGAAGGGCAGCCTTGGCAGCAGGCACCGGGTGAACACGAACGGTGGACCAAAGCGGATCGACTCGAAACAAGATAGACAGAGAAAGGGAGCGCAAAGGGGATTAGATGGAAACGACCACGAAACGTGCACGGGAACGGCAAAACGGAAAGGAAACGACGAGACGAACACGATGGTGTGCTCACCTTAGGCCAAAGATGAACGACGGCGACGGAAGAGCTCGCCGGAGTTGGAGAGGAGTCGCCGGAGTTAGGGAAGACGACGGAGTCGACGTCGGAATCGAGCGATCCACCACACCAAGGCGTAGAGCTCGACGAGAGAAACTTCCCGGTGGTGTTCGTTCGCACCCGAAGTCCACGGTTTTGCCGGAAAAGCTCGCCGGAGTTTAGTATATGCGAAAGTTCGGCGGCGGTTTGCGCGAGCTAGGGTTATCAAAACGAGATAAGGTTGGTGGCATTGGAAAGAGGACGCCAAGGAGATCGCCGCAACTATTTATTGGCCAAGAAAGAGTCCGGTTTTATTTCACTTCTTTTTTCTAATTTCGGAATTAATTTCGGATTAAGAAAACAATTTCGAAAATCCCGAAATTGTAAATAAACCACGAAAAATACTCCAAAAATTGCAAAAATTCCAGAAAAATTCCCGAGAGATAGATTGAGACACGAGAAATCCAAATAAAATATTTGGAGCTCATGAAAAAGAATTTAGAGCCTTCTAATAAATAGAAATAGCTCAAGGAAAATGAGAATAAATCCCAGAAAAATCCGGAAAATTCTCAGGAGAGTTTGGACAGCTCCTAAACGCATTTTTGAAACCTTTTGCACTCAAGAACCACTAGATGCATCGGCATGAATGCAACACTCACAACTTTTTATTTAATTTAGAAAATCAAACAAAGGATTTTTTTTTATACTATATTCCTTGCAAAGAAAAATAAATGTTGGAAAAATTTTAAAATTTATGAGAAAAATTGTTATTTAATTATTCTTTCTATTCACATCCCGAAATTGGAAATTTCGGGTGTGACAAATCTACCCCCTTAAACGGAATCTCGTCCCGAGATTCGAAGAAAGAAGAAGCAAGGAGGAGGGAGATAAACAAGAACATTGCGATCGAAGTAGGTAGGTGGTCACCATCTTTTGTTGATCGGTGTGAAACCTTCAATCTTTTCTTCGATGATTGTTGGAGTCTTCATCGAATGAGCTAGGTGGGACAAAAGCAAGCACAAGGTGGCTAGAGTGATGTCTTCTTTTCTTCATCTTGCATCCGCCTTTGACTTCCTTCCGTAACACCTCTAGTGAGTTGAAACAAAGAAATATGACAAGGATGTGGGAGGTACAAAAGAGAAACCCAACTAGGCAACTGATGTCATTGCGGATGTAAGACCCACAATACACCAACACTCACTTCAAAGAACCAACACAAGCAATGTCATAAAACCAAGCATCATCATGCAAACACACAATTCCACCAATCAAGGCATAGCTAAAGGGGAACGACACTACACGTTGTTAATGAAGTCAGGGGGTATCCTCCTAATAGATCAGATATATCTCCCAGCAAGGATATCCATAAATAATGGATTTTTCCCAGATCAAGGAGTACGAAATTATGAGTTCAACCCAACTGGAATCACCTCAATCGGAGGTTCGAACTCGAGATATGAATTAAACAAGACGGCTATGTCAGCAGTGTTGGCAGATTCTGAATGCTCCACTAATTCATAGGTATCTCCCTGGATACAAAACGAATACTGCTGAATTTTGGACATAGTGAAGCTGGTGAAATTCCTGAACTACTCCAATTGGATTTACCTCAATCGGAGGTCCATAGCCCGATATGTAGAATATTGAAGGTAACTAGGTCAGCAGAGTTTACGGATTCTGATAGCTCCAATGTTTCGGGCATAGCTTCTGTAACATATACAGGATAGGGCTGAATTTTTGATATAAATTCACTTATGAAATTTAGGAACTAACCCAACTGGTTTCATGTCGATCGGAGTTCCGTAGCTCGAGAAAGAATTAAAACAGCGCTGATGTGTCGGGGAGGTGCGCGAACAGATAGAATGTCAAGGGTAACAGTTCTACCAATAAATCAAGGGGGTGTTTGTTGCTTGAGGGAATGAATAGGCGAGATTGAAGAGATGTTCAAGAAGAGTGAAGATAAATATACAAGAACTCATGGTTTGGACAAAAGAAGGCGGTTAAGAGGTGAGATCCTTCATCAGAGAGGTCAGGGATAAGTTAAGGAGGGATTGTAGAACAAAAGAGGCATTAAGAAACGACCAGTGCTAACTAGGCTTACGTCCTACAGTCGATACAGCTCTGATACCACTCTGTCACACCCGACTTTCCGAAGAAAACCAAGTGCAAGCCTATATGCATGCCAGGATCAAGTTTCATGCATATAGTGACATAAAAGTGAATACGAAAACGGTATCACGTAAGAAAAAGAAAGGTTGTCAGAGATTTACGCTGAATCCTGGAAACGAAGGCTCCAAACATCACAGGCAATCGACGGGGGTTGCGTACGCCTAGCACCAGCAACATCTTCATAGCAAACTTCCTCTTTTGAGCAACAATGTTTATAGCAAGGGTGAGCACTTGTCGTACTCAGCAAGTGTGGGAAAAAGAATGAATGCAAAGGCTTTATAGTGGACTGGGCTATAAGCATTTAAGCAATTTTAGTTGATCAAGTTTTATTAGCACCTGATTACTAATAAAGTATAAGTTTATACCAACCCACAATTAAGCATAAAGATGAGAAATACGCCATAAGCATATGGCAAGCATAACCAGAGAACACGATTTAAGTCCATCTTCAAGTTCAATTATCATGTGAGGGTCCAGGCCGCTCTTGACCGTGAGCACGGCTAATCGATTAGTTTTACACTCTGCAGAGGTTGTACATCTTTACCCACAAGTCGCGTAAAAACTCCGAAGAGTTTTGCACCCAACCACGCCGTGCAAAAGTAGGCACAATACCACACTACCGAGGTGTGGCCGCATAGGGACGCTACGAGGCCTTTACAAAGAGTCCTCCCGTGCGTATTAGTCCATAGTAGTATGTCATAGAGGCTATCTTTCGTACCACACTTCTATTACGGACGGTAAGCCATAGAGTCTTCCGTTCCATCACCGCTCCGAATAGAAGAGCCATAAAAGCATTCCTCCGTCCCCAACCTACTATGCGAGTAATAACCACACAAAGACTTCCCTAATTACTCGGCCAAGACCAGAGCCATATAGTCCTTGTGGTTGCACTGTTGTCCTGGGTGGTTCTCCATGTTCCAATTAATCATATGGTCTTGTATTAAGCATCCAAAGATATAGAATAAAGATATAGCACATTTCATCATTAATGTTCATTAAAACCACCATAACCCAGGTATAGCAACTAAGCATAGCTACCCAACATAAATGTAAACCCAGGTTAACAAGGAATGACAATCAAAGACTAGGTAATCCTTAATAGGAGCCCATCAAAATTAATGCAAGCAATGCAATGAGTGATTAAATATAATTCTTAGGACAAAATCAAGGACACACTTGCCTTTAACCAAAGTAATGTCGTTGCTCAGAATATCTTCAACTTCAAGCTCTTCCAAACTTCTCGAACGGCGTTCACTCTAAGCGCATCAATCATCGGGCACAACATACACAAAGGAAACAAACAAGCATACTAAGAACAAAACACCAATCATAAGAAAGCTTTAAAAGAACGCACTAAAGGATAGGCTTGATTAGATGGATCACTAAAGAACACAAAGGGTGCTTGGAAAGGCTTGGTTAACTTTGAAGAGATGGTTGTGGAAGATTGAGCAAGGACTGGAAAGATCACACTTAGAGAGAGCGGTGCAAAGAACGTCTAACGAACGTTTTGCATATATGAGAGAGCAAGGCTATGAGCTAGGTTCATTTTAATTAACAAAACAAATATAAAGGATATTTCAGAAATAAAATACCCTGTGTTGACATTAATGCAATATTATACTTTATTTATGAAACCTAGGTGTAAAGAACTAGTCAAGTTTTTATTAATAAAGATTCATATATTGATTAAACCGATTAAACATCTAATTTAGAAAAACTAAACTATATGAACAATCTAAACGAAACTTTGTAATTCGAGTTCATCATATTATTATCAAAAACAGTATTAAATTGGTATTAATCAAGATTAACATTTATTTAAAAGACGGAGTAAAAGCCTAATCAACTTTTAATTATAAAAGTTAATTAATCATTAAGCAAATTAATATTTGACTTATGGAAAACCGAGTAAAAGATCTAATTAGATTTTATTCATAAAAGCATGTAAAATAATCATTAATCAAATTAAATTTGATTCGAAAAAAGATATATAGATCTATATAGCTTTTATTTATAAAAGAATGCATAGCGAGTCATTAATCAAAATTAATATTAATTTTATTTTCAGAAAACAAAACATGATGAAAACTCACCACTAATGCGTGCTTTACACTATTATGGACCTAACCCAACTTGAACGGATTAAATCGGAGCTAAAACGAAAAAGATACGAGAAAAACAAGATTGTAAGGACCTGTTCGCGATTAACTATAGATTTCAGGGAGTAGCTGAAAAGAATCGCAAGACACATTAAATAGTGCTCGCGAAAAGAACAAAGGACAGGGTTAGATCTATAAAAGAGTCGGGTGGGATTTATGTGCGAATGGTGGGATTGTTCTAGGGGGTTATCTATAGATTTGCATAGAAACAAGGTTGGATCTAAACATTATGGGATCTCACAAGGACCTAAACAGAAAACAACCTTATCTTTCTTCTTCCTTGGGTTGGAGACGGACTGCAGGTTGCAGGTTGCATCGGCAGGCTCCTGGCCGTTCCGGTCGCAGGGCGGTGGGGGCAGCCTAGCGCTCGGCTGAGGCTCTGAACGGAACAGAGAGGAGCAGAGCACAGGCTAGTGACACACGTGAGGGAAGGGCAACCTTGGCAGCAGGCACCGGGTGAACACGACCGTGGACCAAAGCGGATCGACTCGAAACAGTATAGACAGAGAAAGGGAGCGCAAAGGGGATTAGATGGAAACGACCACGAAACGTGCACGGGAACGGCAAAACGGAAAGGAAACGACGAGACGAACACGATGGTGTGCTCACCTTAGGCCAAAGATGAACGACGGCGACGGAAGAGCTCGCCGGAGTTGGAGAGGAGTCGCCGGAGTTAGGGAAGACGACGGAGTCGACGTCGGAATCGAGCGATCCACCACACCAAGGCGTAGAGCTCGACGAGAGAAACTTCATAGTGGTGTTCGTTCGCACCTGAAGTCCACGGTTTTGCCGGAAAAGCTCGCCGGAGTTTAGTAGATGCGAAAGTTCGGCGGCGGTTTGCGCGAGCTAGGGTTATCAAAACGAGATAAGGTTGGTGGCATTGGAAAGAGGACGCCAAGGAGATCGCCGGCAACTATTTATTGGCCAAGAAAGAGTCCGGTTTTATTTCACTTCTTTTTTCTAATTTCGGAATTAATTTCAGATTAAGAAAACAATTTCAGAAAATCCTGAAATTGTAAATAAACCACGAAAAATACTCCAAAAATTGCAAAAATTCCAGAAAAATTCCCAGAGATAGATTGAGACACGAGAAATCCAAATAAAATATTTGGAGCTCATGAAAAAGAATTTAGAGCCTTCTAATAAATAGAAATAGCTCAAGGAAAATGAGAATAAATCCCAGAAAAATCCGGAAAATTCTCAGGAGAGTTTGGACAGCTCCTAAACGCATTTTTGAAACCTTTTGCACTCAAGAACCACTAGATGCATCGGCATGAATGCAACACTCACAACTTTTTATTTAATTTAGAAAATCAAACAAAGGATTTTTCCTATACTATATTCCCTGCAAAGAAAAATAAATGTTGGAAAAATTTTAAAATTTATGAGAAAAATTGTTATTTAATTATTCTTTCTATTCACATCCCGAAATTGGAAATTTCGGGGTGTGACATTCGTTGGGCTTTCACCATCACCACCACCAACAAGAAGATTTTCTCTCGTAACAAACCACACAAGAACGCAATAAATAACAATCTTTCTCTCAAAGACAAACCAAAGACTAATGCCCATCAGCCACCAGCCAAACGAACAGGCTCTCGTCACTCCCTGGGAGCACTTTCCCCGAAACACATGGCCACGCACAGCTAGCCATCACCCTCGACGTCATGACCTTTTTGCGCACGCTCTGTTCACGGACGAGACAGCCACGCCGTGCATGCATCGCAGTTTTGCCCCCGTTTGGCGAAAATAAAGTGAAACGCAAGAACCCGGGCACGTTCAATGAACCGAAACTCGCAGTTGCTGGCCCGTCTCAGCCGGAGCCCTCACCCAAGGCGGCCAGGCCAGTCAACTTTGGTGATCTCGTGCTGTACTTGGGAAGTTGGGATGTTGCATGCCTGTTGGGCAGACCGGCCACGAAAACTGCCCCAAAAGAGCAGAGCTCGAGCTTCCCAAAACTGAGGCCGTGCGTGTGCGTGTGCGTGTGCGTGCGTGCCTGCGCTTGGAGCTCGCTGGAGATTCCTTGGTGCTCGATCGCACGACACGCCAGCGGCCAGCGCTCCCCACCGGAACCCTTGGACGATGAATCTGGCCACGATCCTATCCTGCACCCGGGGGCCGGGGGCACCACCGACCGCCGGAAGCCAACCCGAAGTAGGATGCCGCAACGGCCTCCGGACTGACCAGTTTTGTTTCTGTGTACGTAGTGTAGGCTTTGGTAGCGTGTCTTTGTCTTGGTGCAAGGCAATGATGGGTCGGCTTTGTTGACAAGAGTGCGACAAGCGAAGGAATCAGGGAGTGTATAAATTTTTAGGGTGAAAGTTTTTGTGATGTCACATCAGATGTTTCATGGTAAAATATGTTGAAAGAGTTTTGAGATGCTAATAAAAATATTAATTATATAATTCATCTCGAAACCTTATTAAACCTAATCAATTCGTTGTTAGCACATGTTTATTGTACGTCCAAACGTTCGATCTGATGTGATGGATGACAAGTTCTTGGAAAGGCACTAACCACGAGCCTGTTCAGCTGGCTGAAAAAGTACTATTGACTGGCTAGTAGCTGGTAATGGCTGATAATGCAGACGAACAGAGCACACTGTCTTTGCTGCGCGCGCGGATGAACAAGGCGAAGCCGTGCACGGCCTCCGTCCGCTTCCAAAAATGCCGCGGCACGCACGCGTGGGGGTTTGGCAAAAAAAAAAAGTGGGTAGGTGGATGACTGGAGCTATCTCTCACGTGTGAGGCTCCAGCCGCCACACACAAAGCGCACGCGAGGCATCAGCTGGAAATTTTTTTGCCTTTTGCTACTGTATGCCACGTAAAGAGAGGCTTGCACGAAACTAAGCTGAAGTCTGTAACGAGCTGATCGAAACCTTATCTCACTAGCTAGTTTAGGTGGTGGCCGTGTGAGTCATAGCCAATCGTCGAGCCTGATCCCAGTTCTGACTTTGTGGGAGTCAAGCAAGTAGCGGCTGGCTCCTCCCCAGTGTGCGATTTGAATTTGAATTCCGTCGATCGTCGTCGATCTGTACATCACCGCCACTTGCTTACAAACCCGGGATCGCTTTGACAAAAACTCTGAGGATGTGGTTCAATTCGAATCCTTTTACGTATAGTACCTGTGTGGCGTGTGAGTCTACGCAAGTACACGTTATAGCAATGAATTAAAACTCCGTTCGAGCAAGAGAATTAGATCTCCATTTCGCTCCAAATAAACGAGCCGTGACGCTGTGTGAGGTCCGTTTTCGGAACGCATGAACATTCCTGAAACCCCCACGTGAAGCCCGGCCGGCACGGGTTGGTGTGGAGGGGTGGCGTCCCCATCCGGCCGGCGCGGCCTCCGGTTGCGCGCGCATCCCTTGACGCGGGTGACGACTGTGACATAAACGGGGGAACCGGCCGGCGAGCAACTTCGGCCGGAGCGAGCGCCCGTTCGGTGACGTGACGATACCGACTCCGCCGCTGCCGCCGACGCGCGCGCGCGCCCACCAGCCCACCAACACGCCCCCCACGGGTCCTCGGAGCTCTCGTATCGTCACGCGGGGATCGGAGTGTTATATCTTAAGCACTTAACTAAACACGAATACCGGTAGCTAATCATTCCGGGTAGGTACTTAATGTTTACGGATAAGTAACTTAACCACCTAGATCTAGATCTACTACACCTAAAGCAACTACTAAAAGAAACGAGAGGGAGAACGAGGGGCGCGGACCATCCGGGTTTGAGGGGAGCGCGGAGTCGGATGCCATCTCTTGCGTCGGGGTCGCGGGGGCGGCGGCGGCTTGACGTAGATGTTGCGAAGGCCGGCTCGGGGACGACGGGATCTCCGACGATGCGGTCGAGCGTCGGGCGGTGGCACCGGTGCGCCCGGATCCACGAAGAGGGACGCGGCGGCGGCGGTGGCGGAGCTTCCCGCCGCTCCGGTGCTCCCTCGGTCGGTTAGGGTTTGTGGGGGTGGGGTGTAGCGGCGGCGCGGTGAACCTCGTGCTTCGCGAGCCGTGGTCCCCACCCACTCTTTATAGCACCGTGCGACGGGGGCCCACCAACCATGGATTGGTTGGACGCCCCCGACCAGGCGCGGTATCCGGCCCGTTACGGCCTTTGGGCCGTAACGGTGAAGAGATCGAACTAACATTCTCCCTCTCGATCTCTTCTACAACATTCACTTAATCTCGAGTTCTTTACTTTGACATCCATCTCATCACAAATAAACATATTGAGCATGGGTCATCTAAATTGTAATCACAACCAGATTAACCGGCCACAATACACTTATCCATTTTGATAGGATCTTAACATGGGCCCGGTCAGGGAATCATAGGCTTTCCCTTAAACCCATACGGCTAAGTGTTCTCCGAACACATTGGGTGGTAAGCCTTTTGTGAGCGGATCCGCTAACATTTATTTAGTGCCTAAATGCTCCGGACTTATAGTTTTATCCCGGACTCTGTCTTTCACCGCATAGAATTTTATTTCTATCGGTTTGGTAGCATTACTTAACTTGTTGTTGTGAGCATAGAATTCCGCCGGTTTATTATCACAATACAACCGTAGTGGTTTGTGAATACAATCCACTACTCTTAAGTCGTGTATAAACTTCTTTAGCCACATCACCCGTCCCGTTGCCTCATAACGAGCAATGAACTCGCATACATCGTAGATGTTGCAACCGCTCTTGTTTTGAGCTTCTCCACGAAATAGCTCCTCCCGCGAGAGTGAATATATATCCCGACGTGGATTTTCTATCATCCCTATCTCCCGCATAATCGCATCCGAGTACCCTTTTATCTCTAGGGAATCGGACCTTCTATACGTTAGCATTAAATATTTCGTGCCTTGTAGATATCGAAAAGCCTTCTTTACCATCATCCGGTGCTCTTTTCTTGGATTACTTTGATATCTACCAAGCACTCCCGTAACAAATGCTAAATCGGGGCGAGTGCACACTTGTGCATACCGTAGGCTACCGATCGCCGAAGCATATGGAACCATTTTCATTTGATCGATCTCATATTGGTTCCTTGGACATTGATGAAGTCCAAACTTATCGCCCTTTACTATAGGAGCGGTGTGGCTCTACTCGCATGCATATTATATTTCTTTAGTACCTTTTCCGGATATGCTTTTTGCGATAATCCTAAGACCCCCTTCTTTCTATCTCGATGAATCTCAATGCCTAAAACATATGAGGCTTCACCAAGATCTTTCATATCAAATTTTGAAGACAAGAACTTTTTCGTTTCTCTGCGTAGTCTAACATCACTACTAGCTAGTAGAATGTCATCCACATACGTATTAGGAAAATGAATTTTCCATTCTTAAACTTCGCATAAACACGCTTGTCTTCAATATTTGCCTTAAAACCAAATTTTGTGATGGTCTCATCAAACTTTAGATTCCACTGTCTAGAGGCTTGCTTTAAACCATAAATGGATTTTCTTAAACGACATCCTAAATGTTCCTTCCCTTTCACAACAAAACCTTTGGGTTGAGTCATGTATACATCTTCATATAAATCTCCATTCAGAAATGTCGTCTTAACATCCATCTGGTGTAATTCTAAATCATAGTGCGCCACCAAAGCCATTATGATTCTAAAAGAATCCTTACATGAGACCGGAGAGAACGTCTCATTGTAATCTATCCCTTCTCTTTGTGTGTATCCCTTGGCCACGAGCCGTCCTTTATACTTCTCTATATTCCCTTTGGAGTCATATTTTATCTTGTAGACCCATTTGCGGCCTTACCGTTTTGGCTCCTTTAGGAACTTCCTCTAAGTCCCAAACTCGTTGGTACTCATTGACTTCATTTCATCTTCCATGGCTTCTTGCCACTTCGATGCATCGGACGACTCATAGCTTCTTCATAAGAAGTAGGATCACCTTCTATGTGAATTTCTTCACATTCATAAACTTCATAATCGTCGGGGATAGCCGACTTTCGACTCTTGATGACCTCCTCGGAGCCTCTCGCAATCGGCTCTTCCTGCACTTGGGGCTGTTGTGTTTCTTCCGGTGCATCAGTTGTACTTGTAGGATTCTGTTGAACAGTTTCCTCATTTTCTTCCACTGATGGCACAGGCGTACTAACAACAGGTTCCGGTACCACAGTGGGTTGCACTGTAGCTATCGGAACAACAGGCAGCTCAAAATACGGTTCTTCAACCATAGGAGTGGGTGCGCACACCCGCTTTTCTTCAAGCTCAATCTTTCGAACTGCCTTGCTCCCTCTGATCATTTCATCCTCTAGAAAAACAGCGTGCCTCGTTTCCACGAACCTTGTATGTCCGATAGGACAGTAGAAACGATATCCTTTAGATTTTTCCGTGTAACCAATGAAATGGCAACTTACTGTCTTGGGGTCTAATTTCCCAATATTTGGGTTAAAAACTTTAGCCTCCCGCAGACATCCCCACACACGCATATAATTCAAGGAGGGTTCCCTACCCGTCCATAACTCATATGGTGTAGTAGGTACCGACTTACTAGGTACTTTATTTAGAATGTGAGTGGCGGTTTTTAATGCCTCCATCCACAAACTAATCGGTAATGTTGAGTAGCTTAACATACTTCTAACCATATCCATCAAGGTACGGTTCCTTCTCTCAGCCTACTCCATTCCGTTGAGGTTCACCCGGTGTACTATACTGGGCAACTATGCCATTTTCCTGTAGAAACCTTGCAAAAGGTCCAGGAACTTGGCCATACGGTGTGTGTCGACCGTAGTACTCCCCACCTCGGTCGGACCTCACCACCTTAATCTTTAAGTTGTGCTGATTTTCAACCTCATCCTTAAATATCTTAAACTTCTCTAGCGCTTCTGACTTCTCCTTAATTGGATAGATATACCCATATCGAGAATAGTCATCTGTGAATGAAATGAACGAATCAAAACCATCCACAGATGCCACAGGGAATGGACCACAAATGTCTGTGTGGGTTATCTCCAACACCCCTGTGCTTCGCTTTGCGCCTTTCTTAATTTGTTTGATAAACTTGCCTTTAATGCAATCTATGCATTGTTCTAAGTCATTAAATTCTAACGGCGGAAGAATTGATTCCTTAACTAAGCGTTCCATCCTTCCCCTCGAAATATGGCCTAAGCGACAGTGCCATAATTTCGATGATACGTTATCAATTCGCTTCCGCTTCTTGCTTACATTCGTAGATGATTCAACATTCGCATTTTCACATACAGAATCAACACATTCGCAGCAATCATCATGAATAGCCAACATGTAAAGTTTGTCTTGTCGGATGGCAAGACCCACAACTTCATTATTTCACTTAATAGAACAATGTTTTGCACTAAACTGACACTCAAAACCATTGTCTGCTAAACATGAAACTGAAATTAAGTTGCGACTCAAAGATGGAACAAAAAGAACGTCATGGAGCAGAAGCGTGAAGCCGTCCTTCAACTTGATGGGGAGATCACCAATGGCTTCAACTTCGCCTCGACGCCGTTCGCAACCTTAATTGTTCTTGCTCCTCTTGTTAGGATTCTCGGTTGTAGTCATACCCCGCATAGAATTAGCAACATGAATTGTTGCACCCGAGTCAATCCACCAAGTAGATTTACTATAACTTAAGTACGAGGATTCATCTACAAATGTAATAATGTCCTCACCCTTTGACCACATGAAGTGCAACCACTTAGGACACTCGCTTCTTCCAATGCCCAGGTCTTCTTGCACCGGTGACACCGGTTTGGAGCAAACTCCATCCGCCGAGGCGGTTTCGAGGTTTAGGAGGTCGATCATTCCGCATGGGAGCTTTTCCATTTGACTTCATCCGTCCCCGAGGAGGTGCATTGGAAGGTCCGCTTTCCGCTTGATTCTTAGCTTGAAAGTGCTTATGTGGAAAGCTTCGATTTTGTGGCTTCTTACCATGGTTTACCATTGTTATATCTTAAGCACTTAACTAAACACGAATACCGGTAGCTAATCATTCGGGTAGGTACTTAATGTTTACGAGATAAGTAACTTAACCACCTAGATCTAGATCTACTACACCTAAAGCAACTACTAAAAGAAACGAGAGGGAGAACGAGGGGCGCGGACCATCCGGGTTTGAGGGGAGCGCGGAGTCGGATGCCATCTCTTGCGTCGGGGTCGCGGGGGCGGCGGCGGCTTGACGTAGATGTTGCGGTGCGGCTCGGGGACGACGGGATCTCTCGACGATGCGGTTGAGCGTCGGGCGGTGGCACCGGTGCGCCGGATCCACGAAGAGGGACGCGGCGGCGGCGGTGGCGGAGCTTCCCGCCGCTCCGGTGCTCCCTCGGTCGGTTAGGGTTTGTGGGGGTGGGGTGTAGCGACGGCGCGGTGAACCTCGGTCTCGCGAGCCGTGGTCCCCACCCACTCTTTATAAGATCGTGCGACGGGCCCACCAACCATGGATTGGTTGGTCGCCCCCGACCAGGGGCGCGATATCCCGGCCCGTTACGGCCTTTGGGCCGTAACGGTGAAGAGATCGAACTAACACGGAGGAGCCACGGGGAGTGCGCGTCGCCTTCCGGGGGCGCATGCAAGAGCCCCGTGCTCTCGTGGACCCTCCTATCCTATCATATCCTCCTGTTGGAATTTGGAAGCATGGGTGTGCAATGGTCCGTCCAACAACCATCTATCTGCTAGAGGCGCGGCCGGACGTGGCCCAGCCGCCGGCGGCCGGGGCCCCGGAGCTCCGGCGGTGCGCCACAGGTCCCGCCGTGCTATCGTGTCGTCATCACAAATAGATCGCCGTGGTGGCACCACGCAAAGTAAAGCTTATGATTAGCGCGCCTTTTCCTACTCGATCCTCACCATTTTTCGGCCTCTCTCTCGTGTCCGTCGTCGATCTCTGTTGGCGGCCGTATCCGGTGATGGAAGCTTATATCTGAACGCTGCATGCGTCGCCCAGGAACGAAGGGATTAGCTACCTAGCGGATACTCGGATAGACAACTACTCCTAAACAACAAGGCTAGTGGTAGGCGTCCAACAAGGCTGGTCGAGAACGAACGGCATGCACGTTTAGCAGGATTTCTCGCCGCCGGGGCGGCCGGAGCTTGCTTGATCCGCTGTCAATCGACGTGGAGGAGAGGAGGAGTACGTGATCATCTCTTGCGTACGTCACCCATTTATTTTATGAAGTTTATCCTCGAATTTGGCCATATGCTTTTCCTGGGGCACGAAGGACGAGACAGGATGATGATCGATCATGGAGTGGTCATCCTTCCAAAAGGTTATTGTATTGACGTCGTTGGGCCAATCTGGTGGGAGACTCGTGCATGAACGTGAACAACGCTTTTTTTTTTAGAAAAAAATAATAACGGGGAATGGGTTCAAGCCATGGCTGTGCCACTGCTGGAGCCTGGAGCCTGGCTGCAGCTGATGTTGCTGTGCAAAGGATGGGAATTGGGAAGGAAGGGGAGAAAGAACCCAACCCAGCTGCTGCTGCTGCATCCATCGACATCGGTCGAGGACAGGAACAAGACTGCCGCTGCCCCCCCATGCTATGCGCCTTTCGGATCATGTCCAATATCGTCGCAAAAAAAAGAGAGTATATTCTTGCGGTGTGTTGGGACCATATGTGCTTGGCATTGTTCAATAATCCCATTGCTTTTTTTTTTCTAGATTCGATGACTCATCTTCATCATCCCGGGTAGAGCAGGAACCAACTAGGCAACTACTACTCCCTCCTCTCAAATTACTATTCACCACTGACTTTTGTACCTTTTTATTCAAAAGTTAGTGTGAATTACGAAAATACATATGACTTAAAATTCCTTCGATGATAAAAGTAGGTCACAACCAAAATAAATTATACTTACAATTTTTTGAATAAGACGAATAATAGTCCAATATTGAGAATAAAAATCAACAGTAAATAATGTTAATTTGGATGGTGGAAGTACAAAATGTTTATCACAATGTTAAAACCCTGAGAAAATATAATTGAGAGGGCATTTGGCATCATGCATGGGACTATGGGAGAGCAAATACTCAAAGTAGTTTGCTTTCGTGAGTACGATGGCGACGCACACGCTTAGTAGAGCATTGGTTTTCACATAAACACACATGTCGTAGGTGCGCACGTGGCTTCAAAGTTATTACCTGATAACCCAATATAAACATTGCATGGTGATCGTTTCTATTTGCCGTATATATCATACTCCCTCCTCCCCCAAAAAATATGTCATTTTATTCATTGTTCTAAGTCAAATTTTATCAACTTTGACAAAATTTATAGAGAAAAATATCGATGCTTATGACATCAAATAAGTATATTACAAAATTGGGTCTCATGATGAATCTAATGATACCTATTTCATATCAGAATCATATATAATTTTTTATAATTTTATTAATCAAACTTAAAAAAGTTTGATTTAGAATAATCGTAGACGGATGGAGGATGGAGTACGTGGCAAGGCATATAGGATGAGGTTAGATGCTTAATAGATTAAGGGTACCTTCTAAATCACATGGACAAAATGACAAAACAAGTAACATATTACATGACGAACCAGCGAGACTCGACTAACCAGGGTTCACCGAACCGGTGGGAACCGGTTCCGGCCGGTTCCCAACCGGTCCAAATTCAAAATTTAAATTTGAATTCAAAAAATGAAAAAATCTCACAAAATTCTCAAAAATACTTCAAGGTGTGTAGAATTTAATGGTGTCAAAAACTTTCAAATATTCGTTCGTTTAGTATAGTTTGCTTGCATTATGTCGGTGCGGAATATGGTCCCGACACCGACCAATAGATAGCGCCGAGGTCTATCCCTCAATGGTCGATGCTAAGTAACAAGTGACACGAGAGGTTTTATCCCGGTTCCGGCCGAGGGGGCCGTACGTCCGACGGGGCGTGCTCGGGGCACTATATTACTTAGCACCGGGGTGCTTGTAGTGGGGCAAATACAAGCAAGGCGGGAGAGGAAGTGTAGCTTCCAAGTCCCCGGAGGAGTGGTCGAAGATATTGTGGGAGAGTGAGAATGAGTACGTCTTTGTGTGGAGTGTTCTTGTGTCTCTGTTCGTCCGTCTCCCCCGCGGGCGGGGGTTCGCCCCCCCTTTTATAGATCAAGGGGGCGGCGGGTTACATGCACGCCGCGCTACCTAGCTATGTGGAGAGGTGCGACGTCTTGCGGTGTAGAGTGGGCGGCCGTCCGGCAATCCCCGCCGCGATCCGGTCATCATGGCTCGACTTGTACCCGAACAAGGTGGCGGTTCGAGGGTAGGAGAGCAACGGATGGCGGTGATGTCCTCCGATAGGCTCGGGGGCGGTGCGACGCAATCTTGTACGGAGTACGGGGGCGAGCGAACGGCGTTCCTTCCCAACGCGCCTCACGGGGCCGGGAGTCGTTGCTACGGGGTCCGGCGTGCGCCCGCACGCGCGGGTACGGCGGCCACGCCGCGCGGTGGCCGGGATGGCAATCCACCGGCCTAGCGCCTCCACCTAACCCCCGTAGGGTCACGGGAAAGTGAAATCGAGGGTGCGCCCGGCCCCCTTCGAGGGTCGGGCGCGTTAGCCGTCTTTGCGGAGGCGCGCGGTGTCACGGGACCGACACCGGCCGTACGCACGGTCCCTCCCCACGGTGGTGGGGATGGGCTCCTCCCCGGGGAGTTGGTGCGGCGGCACCGGGCGCGAGCCCCGGCGCATGATGCCCCCCCTTGTGTCAAGGCGTTAAATGCCCGCGTACGGGGCCGGCGCACGCGTGAGGGGCACCCTCGAGCGTGGCGGGCCCCGGCCAAGGGCGGGGCGTACCCTCGAGCGAGGCGGAGCCCGCTCGAGGAGAGTGCATACCCACGAGCGGGGCGGTGCCCGCCCGAAGGGGAGTGCGCCCCTCGAGCGGGGCGCGGCTTTGTTCGAGGGGATCCTTCCGTGGGCCGCCTCGATGGGCCGTCGGAGTCCCCGTGGGCCGTGTCTGCATGGTTAGGTGCACCGCATGGTTAGGCTTAACGTACTTGGGTTTCGTTGCGGGTTTTAAGTGAGGTTTTCCCCATTGTTTAAGGGGACCCCTAGGGGCGTCCCCGACAAGAGCCCCCGAGCATCCGTGGGTTTGCCATTGAGGCTCCCACGGATGCCGGAACCTACCGATAGGACGTTCTTCCCTCCTTGTTTGCGAACGCTTTCCGTGGGGCCGCGTCGGCGGACCCGCGGGTCTAGCCCCGAAGCCCCGCAGAGTGTGGGCTCTCTGCGAGGGGTTAACCGCGAGAATTTTAGTCGAGAGGCGTGGCACATATGCCAATCGGCATCGGCGGTATTTCCCCGGCCGGGGGGGTGCACGCACCGCCGGCACCGTCTCCGGTGGGTGCAATTTTAAGGAGGTGTAGCCGTGCGCCAAGCCCCCGAGCCTTGGCCCGTTCGAGGCGATCGGGTAGAGCTTGGCGACTTGTTTTTTAACGCGCCCTCGCCGCCCCTCCACGGGACGGAGGGTGAGGTTTCCGCAACCCCCATCAAGCGGGTCGCGGATTGCGGATTCCTCGTCGAGCTGCTAGCAGGTGGTTCAAGTGGACGTCCATGCCCCGTTCGATAAGGGTAGGCTGCGCGGTCCGGAGACACGTCCATGGAAGCACTTGCGTGGGTTTGCTAGGTGGGGCTCGGTCCCGTTCGATAGGGACCGAGGGCGAGGAAGCTCTCCCTCGGTGGGATCCCCCCGGCTAGCCGCCCTCGCTGGCTCTTGAACACGACATGTGGGGGCACCCCCGAGCCGACGGGCTCGAGGAACGGCTCGAATGCGCGTGCCCTCGTCGTCCCTAACTTTGCGATCCGTGGCGCTCGTTCGAACCCGTCGAGGGTCAGGCTTCGAACCTCTGATCAGTAGGGCCGTGCGGGGTGGTGCCTGGGCGGCCCCCGTCTTTTCATGCTTGCGGCCATCGGGGGGTACGGGCGAGCCAGCCCTCGAGGTGCTGGTTGGTAGCACAGCGTATGTGCCCTTCCTTGAAGAATCGATATCGTCTCGAGCCAAGGGCTCGCGCCGCTCGAGGGTTTTACATGGCATGGGTACCCGTGGTGCCTGCTCTACATCGAGCAGGTCCCGGGCGACCTTCTCACGTCGGTGTCCCTTCGAGGGTTGTCTTTGCTTTGAGCCGAGGGCTTGCTCCGCTCGAGGGTCTTACCCGGCATGGGTACCCGCGGTGCCTGCTCTACATCGAGCAGGTCCCGGGCGACCTTCTCACGTCGATATCTCGTCGAGGGTTGTCTTCGCTTTGAGCCGAGGGCTTGCTCCGCTCGAGGGTCTTACATGGCATGGGTACCCGCGGTGCCTGCTCTACATCGAGCAGGTCCCGGCGACCTTCTCACGTCGATATCCCATCGAGGGTTGCCCTGGTCTTGAGCCAGGAGTTCGCCCCGCTCGAGGGTTCTCCTTGCTTGGCAAGGGACCCGATTATTTTAAATGCTTTGCGATCGTGGCCGCGGTTTTGCGAGCGCGCGCGCCTTTTTAGGCGCGCGCGCGCGCGCGCGCGCGTAGTGGGCGGCATGGCGGGCGGATGTGACCGCTTCGCCTCGGTCGCTACGGGTCTTTGCCGTAATGATGGCCCGCCCGCAATGACGTGGCCGCCGCGGTCGTGGTGGGGCCCGCCCGTCAACGCGAAGGAAAGATTCCCTGCCGCTAATGCTAGCGGGGCGTCCGCTCCCGGAGAGCTCGCCCGTCGACTTATAAATCGAGGGGTGGAAGAGACGGCGGTTTTTTACCTTGACGCCTCACCGTTTTCGGTCCCCGCCCCCTTCGTCTTCGCCTAGCTCTTGCCACCGCACGGTGTCGCCATTAGAGCCTTTCTTCGTTCCTCGTTCTCCGTCCTCGCATTCCTTCGTCCTTCCTCATGGCGCCGCCTCGCCTTCCCCTTAGGATCCCGGAGCCGTATGCCCGGGAGAGGTCGACGGTGACGCGGCTTGCCCTTGGTGAGCCGGTCGCCGCCGGCCGGTGGCGGCCAACGAAGACGGTCGCCCGGCGGAGTGGATCGTGCCACCGGCTGCGGACCACGAGCCCAACCCGCCGGAGGGCTACGTGGTGAGCTTCATCCGCTACCACGAGCGGGGCTTCACCGCGCCGGCGAGCACCTTCATGCGGGCAATGTGCCACCACTACGGGGTGGAGCTGCACAACTTCGCCCCCAACGCGATCTCGCAGGCGGCCACATTCGTGGGCGTCTGCGAAGGGTACCTGGGGATCCCGGTCAATTGGGAGCTCTGGGTACATCTTTTCCGCGCGGAGCTCATCACGCAGCCCACGACGGAGCCGAGGACCCGCCGCGCGTGCGCGCCGGCGGGATGTCGCTTGCCTGCGCGGGGGCAATTCAAGGACGTCTACATCCCCTGCACCATGACGACGAACAACGCCGGCTGGGAGCGGGGATGGTTCTACTTGCGTAACGCCGAGCCCGGCCTCCCCCCTACACCGGCCGGGTGTTCAAGGAGAGGCCTGACTCCTGGGGCTACGGGGTGTCCACGGCCCAGCATCGGAGTCGGCGGGGAGTCGGTCCTGGCCGCGCTGCAGCGCCTGGCGAAGATGGGGCTAAACGCGATGGGCGTTCTCGCCTTCCTTCATCACCGGCGGATCGTGCCGTTGATGGAGAGGCCGCTCTGCATCTTCGAGATGACAGAGGCGGCCAACCCCGTCGACCTGGCGAGGTCGCGGATGCTCCCGACGCCCCTCGAGCGGCCGTACGCGCTCACCCGGGCGCGGAGCGCCGTCGACACCCGGTGCCGCCGCTGCGGGTCGGACCCCGTGGGACATCGAGATGCTCCCCACCGGCCCGTTGGTGAGTGTGGTTCTTGATTTCGTTTTGGTTCTTAGCGTTGCCTTTGCCTCCCCGACGCGCCCTTGTTGCTTCCGTGTACGGTGGTGACCTTCACCATCGCCAAGTCCGTCCCGCCTACCCCCCGACTCCCGCGGCGCCGGGCCGGCGGCGCGGCGGCCAGCGGGGAGCGGGCGGCGCGCAAGAGGGAGCACGCGAGGCGACGTCAAGCGCGTCGCGACCGGCGGGCCGCGGAGTATCGGTGGCGTGAAGAGCCGGGGCTCTCCTCCCCCGGGGGACCGAGGGAGCCCTCGTCCTCGGAGGAGGACGAAGAGGAAGAGGCCGAGGGGGAGGGCCCCTCGACGAGGGTGGCGCCTCGCGCCTCCGTCGCCGGAGCCGGCGCCGCGGCGGCGGGGTGGCATCGCCCCCGCCGCCGGGCCATCGACATCGAGGGCGGCGCGCGCGCGGGAGGCGCCGGCGCGCCGGCGCGCGCATCGAGCTTGCTCGCGCGCGCATCGAGCATGCTCGCGTGCGGGGGAAGCGCGTCCACGCGCGGCGACGCCGTCGGGGGGTGCGGCGGCGGGCACACCCGCACGCGGGGCGAGCGTACCGCGCGCGCGGCCGCGCGCGCGGTCGGGGGGCGCGTCATCGGGGCGCGACCGTGCGCGGGGCGGGCGCGCCCGCGCGCGTGGCGGCGCCGTCGGGGAGACGCGGCGGCGAGCGCGCGCCGCCGCGCCGGCCTCATCCGGCGAGGCTTCGAGGAAGAGGAAACGGGCCTTTTTCCTCTTGGGGTAAGGGGCCCTGTCTTTTTTCGTTTGGTTTGATTTGCCGACGATCGGGTGCCCTAACCTTCGTCCGTGCTCGTGCGGGGTGGTGCCAACCGTGCCTCCTCTCGCACCCGCCAAGGTGCCGAGGACGGACGCGTCCATCCCTACCCCGGCGGCGCTCGTCGAGGGCGCCGCGGGCGGGGACAAGCACGGCGGCGGCGGGCGAGAGCTCGCAAGGTGCGGCCGGGGCCCCGAGGCCTCGGCCGACGGATCGGCCGGCCGCGGCGCGGCCGGCGGTCGGCGAGGAGCGGCCGGCGCGGCCGTCGCCGGGGGGTGCGAGGCCGCGGCGGCGGCGGTGGTGGAGGCGCGGCCGCGGGGCCGGCGTCGGTGGAGGAGGCGGAGCGGGAGCAACCCGCGGCGCCGTGGCCGCAGGCGCAGCCGAGAGGTGGTGGCCGCGGCGCCATGCCGGCGCCCGCGGCCGCGGTGACGCAGCGGAGGCGCCGGTGGAGGCGGCACGAGCGGCGGCGCCCGCCGGCGTTCGCGGGCGGAGGTGGTGGAGGTCTCGGACGACTCTCCCGCCGCCCGGATGGGATCGGTGGGCCGGGCGGCCCACGACTCCCCGAGCCCCAGGAGGGGGGCCCTCGTGGAGGCGGCACGAGGGTCACCCGGGTGGTGGGGGGTCGAGGACACGGCGTCGAGGCCTCGTCTTCCCACGCCGGCCGCCCTGCCCAGGTGGAGGGGGCCATCGATGATCCCCCGGCGTTTGCGACGCCCGTGGGGAGCAGGAGCTCGGGGCGAGCTCCGGAGCCACGGCGCTACGCTCAACCGCGCGCCCCGAACGAGGCGCCGCAGTCCACGGCGGCCCCCGCATGGCGCGTCTTTCGGGTAGGGTGTCGTCGCCGCTTTCCTCTTCTTCTCGTCTTTGGGTGTCGCTTTTGTGTCATAGTGCTTACGGATCTCGGTGTGTGGATGCCAGGAGCTCGAGCGCCGCGCCCATGACAAGTACGATGCGTTCGACCGGGTGAACGCCGAGGTCCACCAGCTCCGGGAGCGGTGCAGCGCTTTCGACGCGCTTGCTGACGCCCTTGGGACGCCGGACAGTTGGCTGGCGTACCGGGCCTTGGCTCCGGCCTCGACGAGCTCCCCGAGAGCTCGAGGGCAGACTCGACACGTCGCTCGAGCCTCGAGCGGGTCCGCGCGGCCCTCATCGATCGTGATGAGGCGCTGTGGAATGCACGCTCGGACTTGGAGAAGACGCGGATGCCGGCCGCCAACCGGGAGGCGGAGGTGGCCACCGCTCGCGCCGAAACCCGGGAGCTCCGCGCGTCGCTTGAGGGGGCGCAGCGCAACGGCGCCGGGCCGAGGAGCGGGCGCGCGGCCGGGAGCAAACGGGCCAAGGAGGCCGACGACACGAGGGCCGCCCTCGACGCCAAGGCCGCGGCCCTCGTCGTCGCCGAGGAGCGGCTCCGCAAGAGAGCACCGCCCGCCAAGGGGCCGAGGAGCGGCTTCAACAGGGGCGAGCCGCCCTCGTCGACGCCCGTGCGGCCGCCGGAGCGGGAGCGCGCCGCCCACGAGGTGACGCGAAGTCGGCCGGAGGAGCGGAACACCGCGTTCTCCAAGGTCGAGGACGAGGCGCTTATGCTCGGCATCGGCAACGCCAACCGGAGCCGGCCCTCCGCGAGCAAGGCGAAACGTCCGCGCCTCGAGCCGTCGGGGCCGAGGCCGTGCGCGGGGACTTCGAGATGGAGAGGAAGCGAGGTCGAAGGTGAGCCACCGTTTGACTCTTGCTCGTTGGTTTTTCGTTTGGGGACTCGCGTTCCCTTTTTTCGATTTCTTTCTTGCTTTGGCGTTTCCGGGCTTGCGCACCGCTCTGGGGCATGCGGCCGAGCGGCCGAGGCGCCGCAGGCTTCCTACAATTCCTCCCGAGCCGGGGAGTTGCGGGAGCCGCGCGATGCGGCCCTCGAGACCTGCCGCTCCGTCGAGGAGGGCGAGGCCCAGGCCGGCAGCTCCCTGGCCAGCCGTCTGCGTGCCCTTGGTGGCCATGTCACCGGGCGGATGCGCCGGGCGCTGCAGCTGGGCGTCCAGAAGGCCCTCGGAGTGGTGCGATCCCACTACGAGGTTAACTTCGAGGCGCTGGCGGAGGGGTACATCGTTCCCGAGGGCGTCGAGGACGAGGTGGCCATGGAGCGTGTGGATGCGCTCGCTGCCGACGCCGCCGGGTTGCTCGCCGAGGCCTTCGAGGAGTTCCTCTTCCCGGACGCCGCTGATGCTGCTGCTCCTCCCGCCTGAAAGCAGTTGGGCGCTAGGCCCGTTTTTTGATGTGTATCAGTATCCTGGCCTCGTGGCCTTTGTAAATAAACAAGCTGTTTCATGAACTTAAACACTTGCTGTAAATGAAGTTCTTTGTTTATCACGCTTTTTGTTTCTCCTTCTTCCTGAGTAGATTCTAGTTAGGGGAGTTCGATTTTCGCAGGGGGCCTGCTGGGTTGGAGGCGAGAGAGAAGGGCCATGTCCACGCGGCGTAGGCTATCTCTGGCTCGCGCGCTCCTTCCGCCGTGCCGCCTGCGCCCTGTTCGAATCGTGGCTCGAGGTTGAAGTAGGAAACAAACTTAGCGCGTGTTGTTTTGCTTTTTGCGCGAAAAAATGGGACTATTTTGGGGGGGGGGATGCCCCCCGCAAGAGCCCCCGAGGGTAACTTGGGTTTCGGGGGGAAAGCCGAGTTATCCTTTTCATTAGACTTGAAGTATTTACATAGTCGTTGCCAACCGGGGGCGTTGGCGATGTGATTTTTACAACAAAGATATTTGGAAAATCCTAGCTAAGGGTAGAAGCGACGTAGGCCGTTGGATGTTCCAAGCGTTGGTGAGCTCTTCGCCGTCCTCGTTGGCCGCTTGTATGTGCCCGGTTTGAGTACTTTCACCACGACGTAGGGTCCTTCCCATGGGGGCGATAGCTTGTGGCGCCCTCGGTTATCTTGGCGCGGCCTTAGGACCGCATCCTTCTCGCCGAAATCCCGTCGACGTATTTTGCGTGCTTGGTAGCGTCTTAGGGACTGTTGATACCTCGCGGAGTGCATTAAGGCTACGAGGCGTGCCTCGTCCAGCTGGTCCAGCGAGTCCTCGCGGGCTCGCTGGTTAGCACCCTCATCGTAGCCTCGAACCTTGGGCGACCCGTATTCTAAATCCGTGGGGAGGACGGCCTCCGCGCCGTGGACTAGAAAAAATGGGGTGAACCCGGTGGCTCTGCTTGGGGTGGTCCTTAGGCTCCACACGACCGCCGGGTAGTTCTTGGAGCCATTTCCGCCCAGATTTGTTGAGCTGGTCGAAAATTCTGGGTTTTAGGCCTTGTAGGATCATGCCGTTGGCACGTTCCACTTGGCCGTTGGTCTGTGGGTGTGCCACAGCTGCCCAATCCACGCGGATGTGGAACTTGTCACAGAACTCCAAGAACTTCCGGCCCGTGAACTGGGACCCGTTGTCTGTGATGATGGAATTTGGTACTCCAAAGCGGTAGACGATATCGGTGAAGAATGTCACCGCCTGCTCAGCCCTTAGGTTTGTGATGGGGCGCACCTCCACCCACTTGGAGAACTTGTCGATCGCGACTAGCAAGTGGGTGAAGCCCCCGGGCGCCTTCCGCAGGGGCCCGACGATGTCCAGCCCCCACACGGCGAACGGCCATGTGACGGGGATGGTCTGTAGGGCGTGGGCGGGCAAGTTGGACTTGCGGGCGTAGAACTGGCACCCTTCGCAGGTGCGTACGATTTCGGCTGGCGTCCGCGACCGCGGTTGGCCGAAAAAGCCTTGGCGGAACGCGTTGCCGACGAGGGGTGCGGGGTGCGGCGTGGTGGCCACGGATCCCCGCATGGATGTCCCGTAGGAGCTCGCGCCCCTCGGGAATGGGCACGCACCGCCGTAGGATGCGGAGGCGGCGCGCTTGTACGGCTCGCCGTCGACGAGGGCAAAAGATTTAGCCATCCTAGCGATGCGCCTAGCCGCGGCCCGGTCCGCGGGGAGCTCCCCTCGAGCGATCCAAACGATGTATTTCTCCCGCCAATCCGCTTGGACAGGAACCGACTCGATGTCCATCGCATCGGCTTCGTGAGAGCCGTACCCCTCGAGAAGGGAGAGCACGTACGCCTCGTTCGAGGGGTCCTCGTCCATGGGCTCCGCACCCGCTGGGTTCGAGGGAGCCCCCGAGGGTTCGTTGTGGTTTGAGGGGTAGGGCTCGAAGACAACCGAGGGTTGAGCGATGTCACGCGCGAAAACGTTTGGGGGAACGGTGATCCGCCAGGACGCGATCTTGGCGAGCTCGTCCGCCTCTTCGTTGTACCTTCGGGGCACATGGTTGAGCTCGATGCCGTAGAACTTGTCCTCGAGGGCCCGCACGGCCTTGCAGTAGGCCTCCATCTTGTCATCATGGCAGCTCGCGTTCTTCATGACTTGATCGATCACGAGCTGCGAGTCCCCCCGTACGTCGAGGCGCTTGACGCCCAACTCAATGGCGATTTTGAGGCCGCAGAGAAGGGCCTCGTACTCAGCCATATTGTTGGACGCGGGGAAGTGGAGGCGTACTGCGTAGCGCATGTGCTCCCCGAGGGGTGACACGAAGAGCAGGCCCGCGCCCGCTCCCGTTTTCATCACTGAGCCGTCGAAGAACAGAGTCCAGCACTCTGCCTGGATTTGTGGGGGTGGCAGCTGCGTGTCTGTCCACTCAGCGACGAAATCCGCCAGAATTTGCGACTTGATAGCCTTGCGTGGGGCGTAGGCGAGCGTTTCGCCCTTCGGCTCCACGGACCACTTGGCGATCCTTCCCGCGGCGTCGGGGTTGCGGATGATTTCCCCTAGCGGAAAGGAAGAAACCACCATGACGGGGTGGGCCTCGAAGTAGTGGCGGAGCTTGCGCCGCGCAAGGACTACCGCGTATAGCAACTTCGGACCCGTGGGTAGCGCGTCCTCGTGTCCGAAAGGACCTCGCCGATGTAGTAGACTGGCCGCTGCACAGGCAAGGCATGCCCCTCCTCCGTGCGCTCCACAACGATCACGCGCGCTTACCACCCGGGTGGTCGCGGCCACGTAGAGCCGCAGGGGCTCGCCGTCCCGGGGGCGGCGTGAGGATCGGGGCGTGTGTCAGAGACGCCTTTAGCTTGTCGAGCGCATCCTGGGCCTCGGTGGTCCAGGAGAAGCGCTCGTGCTTCTTGAGTAGGCGGTAGAGGGCGGGGCCCTTCTCACCGAGCCGCGAAATGAAGCGGCTCAAGGCGGCAAGGCACCCCAACACCTTCGCACCCCTTTAAGGTCCGGGATCGGACCCATTCGTTCGAGGGCCGCGACCTTTTCAGGGTTGGCCTCGATTCCCCGCTGGGAGACAATGTACCCCGGGAGCATGCCTCGCGGCACTCCAAAGACACATTTTTCGGGGTTTAACTTGACCCCATTGGCCCGTAGGCGGTGCCGAACGCGACGCCAAGGTCGCCAACCAGGTCGTCCGCCTTCTCGGTCTTCACGACGATGTCGTCCACGTATGCTTCGACCGTCCGTCCGATGTGATCCCCAAAAACGTGCCGCATGCGGCGGTATGTTGCACCCGCGTTTCGAGGCTAAACGGCATCGTGACGTAGCGAACGTCCCGAACGGTGTGATGAATGAAGTCGCGAGCTGGTCGGACTCCTTCATTTTTATTTGGTGGTACCCGGAATAGGCATCAAGGAAACGAGCAATTCGCACCCGACTTTGTTGAATCAACGATTTGATCTATGCGTGGCGAGGAAAAGGAACTTTGGGACATGCTTTATTAAGACTAGTGTAGTCTACACACATCCGCCACTTCCCATTTTTCTTCTTTACAAGCACGGGATTAGCTAGCAACGTAGGGTGGAATACTTCCTTGATGAATCCGGCCTCGAGGAGCTTCCGCGGCCTCGCTCCGATCGCCCGTCGCCGCTCCTCGTCGAAGCGGCGCGGCCGCTCGCCGCACGGCGCGGGCGTTTGGCGAGGATATCAAGGGAGTGCTCGGCGACTTCCCTCGGGATGCCCGGCATGTCCGAGGGGCTCCACGCGAAGATGTCGGCGTTGGCGCGGAGGAAGTCGACGAGCACTTGCTTCCTATTTGGGGTCGCGGGTGGAGCCGACCCTCAACGCCTTGCCCTCGGGGGCGAAGGGTCGAGGGGGACCCCTTTGGTCCGCTCCTCCGCCGCCTCGAAGGTGCCGACGTGCTTGGCGGCGGAGTTGAGGTCCTCGTTGACCATCTTCTCCGAGCGTGTTTACCGGCGCTTCATCCGACGCCGGTGCCTCGCATGTTCCACGCACTCGACGTCGCGAGCGAATGCGTGCTCGATGGACGACCCGACGGTGATGATGCCGTTTGGGCCGGGCATCTTCATCTTCAGGTAGGTGTAGTTGGGGACCGCCATAAATTTGGCATAACAAGGTCGCCCAAGGATGGCATGGTAGGCCCCTTTGAACCCCACCACCTCGAAGGTGAGGGTCTCCTTGCGGAAGTTCTTAGGGGTTCCAAACCGCACCGGCGAGGTCGATCGGCCCGAGGGCTGAACCTGCTTGCCGGGCGCGATGCCGTGGAACGGCTTCGTGCTGGGCCGCAGCTGGTCCAACCCGATCCCCATCAGGCGCAATGTATGCGCGAAGAGGATGTTGAGGCTACTGCCTCCGTCCATAAGGACTTTTGAGAACCGGGCGTTCCCAATGATGGGATCGACCACCAGCGGGTACTGGCCCGGGTTGGGGATGCGATTCGGGTGGTCTTCCCGGCTAAAGGTGATGACGTCCTCCGACCAATTGAGAAAGGCCGGAGGCGCCCTCTCCGCGGCGAGGACTTCGTGTCGCTCCTTCTTGCGCTGCCGGGTCGACATGTCGACGGTAGGTCCCCCAAAGATGAGGAACACATTTTCGACGGCGGGGAAGCCGCCGGCGTCGCCATCGCCTCCGTCTTTCTTGGCCTCTGCCTCCTTCGCGGCGGCGCGGCCATAGAACTTCTTGAGCATATCGCACTGCTCAAGAGTGTGGTTCACGGGAGTCTTGTGGTAGGGACATGGCTTCTTCAGCATGTCGTCGAATACCCCCGGCCTCGAGGGGCCGGTCGAGGGCCCCGTCGAGCCGGGTCGACAGCGAGGGCTTCGGCGTTGCCGCCGTCGCGCCCTCGCTCGCGCGCCTCCGCGGCGCGGCTTCTTCCCCTTGTTGCCCCGCTTGTCGTTGCGGCGCGGCTCCTTGGACTTGCTGCCCTCCGCGGGCGCGTCCTCGCAGCGCTTGCCCTTTTTGCCGTCGAAGATCGCCCCCACGGCTTCCTCCCCGAGGCAAAGCCGGTGGCGATGTCGAACGGCTCGTTGGAGTCCGCGGGCGGCCCGCGTCCCGGCTCCCGCACGAGGTCCCGCACGTGGTGCCCTCGAGGAAGGCGTGCACGATCTCGGACCGTGCCACGCCGGGGAGCTCCGTGCGCCGCTTGAAGAAGCGCCGTATGAAGTCCCGCGCGACTCGCCGGGCTTCCGCGTGCGGAGCGCGAGTCCCATGAGTTTCCGGGCGCACGTATGTGCCCCGGAAGTTGCCCACGAACGTGTGGACTAGGTCGTCCCGATTATGGATCCGGCCGGGCGGGCGGTGGTCGAGCCATGTCCGGCCGCATCGCCAAGGTGCGGGGGCAAGTTGCGGATGATGACCTCGTCGCTAGTGGCCCCGCCCCGTGGCAAGCCAAGCGGTGGTCATTGAGCCGGACACGGGGGTCCGTCTCCCCCGTTGTACTTGACGATCGTCGAGGGTTGGCGGAAGCGTTGGGGGAACGCCGCCGCGCGGATCTCCCGCCGAACACACGGGTGCCGGGGGCTCCGGCGTCGGGGAGCGATCCTCGCCGGCCGTCGTAGCGTCCACCCCGTCGAGGGTGGTAACCCCTTGCTTGCTCGGGCGTCCGCCTTGCCGGTGCGCCCGGCGTTGATGACATTGCGTGCGTCACCATCCGGCGCCTGCGCGCGTCAAGGAGTCGTTCCTTGGCCGGCGTGCGTCCTTGCTCGGTGGGGACGTCCCGCGTGCACCGAGGGTTCGCCTCCCGGTGCGGCTTCGTCACCCCGCGCGTCCCCCCGTTGGCGGATGCGTGAGGCCGAGCTCTCGGCCCGCCGGACGGCCGCTTGCTCGATGAGAGTTTGCACCTCGCGGTGCATGTCTCGAGCCTCGGGGGTACGTCTCGCGTTTTCGACGTTGGTGGCGGTGTTGATGAGGTCGCGGACACCGTCGGCCCGGCCTCCCGCGCGCGTTCGCCACGCGCGAGGCCTCCCCCGCCATTGAGGCGCGGAGCAACCGCACCATTCGGTACTCTTACGCCGGCTTGGCCTCGAGCTCGCGGGCTTGGGCCGGTGTGCGTCGACGTCGGCCCCGGCAAGAGCGCTTGGCCCCGCGGCCGGGCGCGCGGCGATCCCCCGGGGCGGGCGTGACTTCCCCGTCTCGCGCGCCGCCGCACCGGCGGCGTTGGCCGGGTCGTTGGTGATGACGGCGCAACACTCCCGCGTGGGGTCGTAGCTCCCGGTCCTGGAGTCGTCGGAGCAGCCGAACCAGTAGTCCGTGGCGTCGAGGAAACGCCGGAACGCGACTGGGTCGAGCACGCCGAGAAATCCCACTCCGCGTACCCGTGGCGGTTGGCGGGTGGTAGCGTGTCGGCGGAGCCCAGGGATGACTCATCTGCTGCTGAGGCGCCGGGGTCCCTGGCGACGAAGACGTGGCGGCCGGGCGGAACCCTGCGTATCGTCGTGTTGACGTTGGCGTTGTAGGCCGTCGTAGCGCCACGCAGCCGATGGGGATGCGCGGTCCCGGAGACCGCGCGCGGTCCCGCCGGGGTGGTGGCGGCCGTTGTGACGGTGGGCGCGCCACTTTGAGTGGCGGCGCGCTCGGCCTGCCGCCGCTCGGACCGCGCCCGGCGTGAGCGCCGCCCGAGCGACGACGGCGTCGTGGCGTCGACGGACCCGCGACGTCCGTGCTGCGGGCATCCGCGCCGGAGTCGTGCGTGCGGCGGAGGTCCGGCGGGCACCCGGCCGACGCCGCGCGCGGAGTTCCTCACGGTTAGTGAGGCGCATGAGATAGCCATTCCCCGTGGCCTGAAAGTTCAGGTCCCCGAAGCGGATCTCGAACCCGGCCGGGAGGGGGTCCGAGCTACCCATGCAGTAGCGTGTAGCACGGTACTCAGTGCGGATCACCATGGAGGGAGTTGGCGAAATGACCTTAGGCGCTCGTTTGCCCCACGGTGGGCGCCAACTGTCGGTGCGGAATATGGTCCCGACAAGAACCGGTAGATAGCGCCGAGGTCTATCCCTCAATGGTCGATGCTAAGTAACAAGTGACACGAGAGGTTTTATCCTCGGTTCCGCCGAGGGGGCCGTACGTCCGACGAGGGGCGTGCTCGGGGCACTATATTACTTAGCACCGGGGGTGCTTGTAGTGGGGCAAATACAAGCAAGGCGGGAGAGGAAGTGTCGCTTCCAAGTCCCTGGAGGAGTGGCTGAAGATATTGTGGGAGAGTGAGAATGAGTACGTGCCGTGTGGGGTGTTCTTGTGACTCTGTTCGTCCGTCTCCCCCTGCGGCTGGGGGTTCGCACCCCCTTTTATAGATCAAGGGGGCGGCGGGTTACATGCACGCCGCGCTACCTAGCTATGTGGAGAGGTGTGACGTGCTACGGTGTAGAGTGGGCGGCCGTCCGGGCGATCCCCGCCGCGATCTGGTCATCATGGCCTGACTTGTACCCGAACAGTGGCGGTTCGAGGGTAGGAGAGCAACGGATGGCGGTGATGTCCTCTGATAGGCTCGGGGGCGGTGCGACGCAATCTTGTACGAGTACGGGGCAGGCAGAACGGCGTTCCTTCCCAACGCGCCTCACGGGGCTGGAGTCGTTGCTACAGGGTCCGGCGTGCGCCTGCACGCGCGGGTACGGCGGCCACGCCGTTACAGTGGCCGGGATGGCAATCCACCGGCCTAGCGCCTCCACCTAACCCTGTAGGGTCACGGGAAAGTGAAATCGAGGGTGCGCCCGGCCCCCTTCGAGGGTCGGGCGCGTTAGCCGTACCGCATGGCGGTGGCGCGCGGTGTCACGGACCGACACCGCCGTACCGCACGGTCCCTCCCACGGTGGTGGGGATGGGCTCCTCCCCGGGGAGTTGGTGCGGCGGCACCGGGCGCGAGCCCCGGCGCATGATGCCGCCCCCCTTGTGTCGGGGTGTTAAATGCCCGCGTACGGGGCCGGCGCACGCGTGAGGGGCACCCTCGAGCGTGGCGGGCCCCGGCCAAGGGCGGGGCGTACCCTCGAGCGAGGCGGAGCCCGCTCGAGGAGAGTGCATACCCACGAGCGGGCGGTGCCCGCCCGAAGGGGAGTGCCGCCCCTCGAGCGGGGCGCGGCTGTTCGAGGGGATCCTTCCGTGGGCCGCCTCGATGGGCCGTCGGAGTCCCCGTGGGCCGTGTCTTGCATGGTTAGGTGCCCGCATGGTTAGGCTTAACGTACTTGGGTTTCGTTGCGGGTTTTAAGTGAGGTTTTCCCCATTGTTTAAGGGGACCCCTAGGGCTGTCCCCGACACATTAGAAGTTCAACTAAAAAAGAAAAAGAAGAACAGATTGGTATATCGGTTAAACCGGTCGGTATACCGGTTCTAACCGCGAATTTGGTTTGGAATTCGAATTTGTCCGGTTTCCACCGGTTTCCGGACGAACCGGACCGGTAAACCGGTACCAGACCCCGCCAGTTCGGTCCGGCCGGTCGGGATTAAAAACCCTGTGACTAACTAGCTAGTAACTAGAATAAGTCGACACAAGGAATAAGCAATTTGTTTGTATAAACGGCCTTTTGGCAAACCATTTTGCATACTGGTTCTAACCGCGAATTTGGTTTGAAATTCGAATTTGTCCGGTTTCCACCGGTTTTTGGCCGACCCGGACCGGTAAACCGGTACCGGACCCCGCCGGTTCGGTCCGGACCGGTCGGGATTAAAAACCCTGTGACTAACTAGCTAGTAACTAGAATAAGTCGACACAAGGAATAAGCAATTTGTTTATATAAACGGCCTTTTGGCAAACCATTTTGCATGTGCAACCACAGACATGTCTAGGTCTCTACTGTATACATCCGCTCTTTTGTAAATTCATTTCATTTTTTTAAAAAAATACAACGCCTGTTGTCACTGTGTGATTCTCAATAACAGTAAAGGTGAGTCAGCTAGCAACAAGAACAGAGCAATAGGCTCTATCACTCACCGTGTCACTGGATTGCCAGAAGTTAGAAACTGTTGTGGTTTTACTCCCCCACCTTTTTCATATGAAATCCACGTTAACAGAGCATTATTAATTATTACACGTTGATGCAATGGTGCTGTTGCAACTGTTGGAATATATGGCCCAAGCACTTGTGATGTGCACTCCATTGGGCTGCAATCAATTGGGCCACTTCCATATAGGAAAGTCAATGTGGTGTGGAGGGAATGCAAGGGAGGTTTAGTGCCACCTTGCTATTCTATGGAGATGAGGACCAACATATAAGGGAGGCTCTTGTAGAGTACTTCAAGTGATTGAGTATGAGCAAGAGAACACACACGCACGCGCGCGCGTATCGCGTATTTTCGCATGATTTATCGCGTGACTTGTGACTTGTGACTTGGGACGGGTTCCTAACCGGTGTTTCTCTTTTTTCGTATTGTTTGTTTTGGTCCACATCGCCAACACCTAGACTGCCACGTCTGCCCTCGGAGCGGGATAAGCACGTCCTCGAACGTGCAGCGGCTTCGTGGGAGGACGTCGAGAGATACCAGGGGGCGGTTCCTGGATATCTGGCAGATCGAAACATGGGCGGTTTTAGGGTCTTCTCTATAAAAGGAGACGTCCTTTTGACGGGAAGACTCACGCCACAACTCATTTTCTCATCTACTCCGCGCGCGCGCGCCGCCGTCCGAGCTTCTCGCCGTTCCTCCGTCCGTCGTGCGGCGGATCGAGGGAGAGCGGTGTCTCCGAACCAACGCCGGTGTTCGAAGGCACCGCACGGGTGCCGGCGATCGGAGTTTACGGGAAGCGTACTCGCGACCGCTCGTCACTTGCTTCCTCTACTCCGACTTCGTCCGCGCCTACATCGACTACATCTACATCGTCCTCGACTTCCAACCATTTTCAATCTCGTAAGTATACCGTTTGCATCTCTTCCTCGCACATGCAATGATGGATGTTTGGATCTCTTCCTCTTTTGTATTCCTAGCATGTGTAGGGTTTGTTGATTCCTCTTGTATTTTTGGAGTACTAGCGTATCCGTTCCTCTTTGCTAGTAGTTTTCCGGGAATCAAATTAATCTTAGATCATGTTAATTTTGCAACAGCAACTGCATGAGTCACCACTCTGTTTTTTTTTTGCAATAATTTTTTTTGGTCAAGTTGCACTTCATCATCCTACCTAAAACTCTACGATGTTTAGTGAGAGGCTAATAGCAGTAGCACCCCTCGTTACTCGTTAGTCACATGGGAAAAAAAGAATAACCAAAATATACTCGTGAATCCTGACAGGCCAGCTAGACTAACAAGAATCAGCAGACAAAAGAAATAAAAGGATTCTATTTATACACGCTCTTGTTCATGTTCCTTTGTCTTTCGACTCTGTAACAGGTTCTGTTGGAAAAAACAGCCTAATTATGAATAATCCAGATTTAATGTTGAGGAAAAGCATATTGACTAAAAATGATGCAATCACACAACACGGATGAACAAGCCACATATTAAGAAATTACTCACAGTTCTTGCGCAGTGAGTTGACGAACGCGTCGAAGAAGTAGTTGCAGATCCTCCAAGCGGTCGCGTGTGACGCTGCCCAAAAACCTGATTACCGCCCCGTGCAGGATTGTTGCGGTAGTGGTTTCGGAGATCCCGCTTCCTCCAAGCCCGGTGCACGCCGAGGTCGAAGGTCGACGAAGCGCGGCGGCCTAGCGGTCGAACGGCGAACGCGTGGGAGATGAAGTGTATGTCTACTCGTGTCACAGCCCACCAAGACGTCTCCCGGTGTTTATAGGCTCCAACCAACGTTTCGTATTCCTCTCATCAATCGACCGGTAATCGCTCAATTGATTCAAGCGAACCGCCACCTTTATCAAGCGTGCCGAAACCGCCTATTTGATTGCGGTAAATCTGTCACCATTAAGCAATCGAAACCGAAACGTCATTGACACAAAGCACAAAAATTAAAATGCACCCGTAACGACCCGGTTGTACACGTACGCGTCGCGCTCGTCGCAAGCCACAAGTCACGCGATAATTTACGCGAAAATGCGCGGGCTGCGCGTGCGTGTATCAACAGTCTCCTTTTCTCTCACATGCATCTATTTTGCTATGATAGGAGACTCCCATATTTAACCAAGGCAACCTCTACTTGTCTTGGCAATACGGGACTATTATTGTGCATGCTTTAGAATTTACCAAATGGGCCACATGGACCAAATTCCAACATTCCCCCACCAATTCTAAAGCGATTCTTTGCCGTTCTATACCACTTTTATATACCAGAATTTCGGTACAAGTCCCGTACGGGTTGAACTTACACCTAGATCAACAAGATCCATCTTTCAACAGCTTGTGAATGGACTAAGCCTTGAATTCATAGCTTTTTGCTATCGATTTCTCTTGAAAATCTATCTAGTACTAGACTACCGAACGCCAAGTCTAAACGGAGCTCTAATGGTCTTGCTCCCCGATCTTCTCATGAGCTTGCTAGAAAGCACCCCACTCTCATAAACTGCGACCCAACAAGTTGAGCTCACATAGGTGTGTTCATTATAGGTATCCTGTAGGACGATACCTTTTCTCTCGGTAGACACTAGAACACATTAAGGTATTGTAGCCAACCTTCCATACAGAAAAGAGTACATATTATGAACATGGGTAATTTAAATGAATTGTACTCCTTGTTACAACAAGTAACTTTGTTTTTCTCATTTCCCAAATAAGGGATCTCCTTTCGCAGGAAGTGAGTTACCATTACTTTGCAACTAAATGGGTCTCGGTCCCATGTCCATACTTGCAACGTATATCGCCGTCCGTGCAAGCCCTTTTGTAAAAGGATCTCGCTAGATTTTTCTCACTGCGAATATAATTCACGGCAAATTACTCCGGAGTTTTTCAGCTTTCTAACGATTTAAGCCTCCGCTTCACATGTCTCGAGGACTTCATGTTATCCTTAGTACTCATTATCTTGGCTAAGACTGTTTGATTATCACAATATGTAAGGATAGCGAGAACTGGTTTCTCTACCAGTGGCAAGTCCATGAGTAGTTCTCTCAACCACTCGGCTTCAACTGTAGCCGTGTCAAGTGCTACAAGCTCAGCTTCCATGGTTGATCGCGTCAAAATGGTCTGTTTACATGACCTCCATGAAATTGCAGCACCTCCTAATGTAAACACATAGCCACTCGTGGCTTTAATCTCATCTGCGTCAGAGATCCAATTTGCATCACTATATCCTTCTAGTACAGATGGATAACCAGTATAGTGAATTCCATATGCGATTGTTCCTACTAGATAACGTAGCACTCTCACTAGTGCTTCCCGGTGATCCTTCCCCGGATTGGAAGTAAATCGACTTAATTTGCTCACAAGAAAAGAGATGTCGGGACGTGTTGCTCCAAAGAAAGATACAAGAGGGAACCAATTATTTGTGAAATCTCAATTGGTCCAACCCTTCGCCCCGATTTTTTCTTAATTTTACACTCGCATCATAGGGTGTAGGGGCTACTTTGGCATTCTCAAAACCAAAGCGACACAACATTTTTTCCACATAATGAGATTGGTTTAAAATAATCCCATTCTCATTTCTTGTCAACTTAATATTTAGGATAACATCTCGCTTCTCCCGCATCCTTCATGTCAAAGCATGAGGACAAGAATGATTTGACCTCGTCAATTACCGCAGTATTAGTCCCAAATATAAGTATGTCATCCACATACGGACATAAGATCACCGTTTGACCCCCACCATGACGATAATAAACACACTTATCCGCTTCGTTTGCAACAAAACCAACGGACGTTAAAGTCCGATCAAATTTCTCGTGCCATTGTTTGGGTGCTTGTTTCGGACCATACAAAGATTTTAGTAATCTACACACTTTACTCTCTTGACCCTTAACCACAAAACCATCAAAGTTGCTCCATATAGATTTCTTCCTCCAACTCTCCATTAAGAAAAGCCGTCTTTACATCCATCCGATGAATGTGCGGACCATAGGAAGCGACTAATGCTATGAGGAGCCCGATAGTGGTTAACCCGGCCACAGTGAATATGTGTCAAAATAATCTTCACCTTCTTTCGTGTAAATCCTTTTGCCACAAGCCTCGCTTTATATTTGTCAATCGTGCCATCCGGTCTCATCTTTTTTTTGAAAATCCATTTACATCCAATGGGTTTACACCCACTGGACGTTCAATGACTTCCCAAGTCTCATTTGTCATGATGGATTCCATCTCACTTCGAACCGCCTCTTTCCAATACTCGCATCCGAAGATGCATAAGCATCGCCTAGAGTCTTAGGCACGTCATCCACAAGGTATACAATAAAGTCATCTCCAAAGGATTTCTCGACCCTTTGTCTCTTACTCCCGCGCGGAGTGATGACTAAATTGTTGTCTTCCTCATCATCATCCTCTCGCAGGTATGTTCTCTACTTGTTCACAATGAGGAAAGTCCGGAACGACTACATCCACATTTTCTAAACTACCGCTAGTCCGTCTCATAGGAAAGATATTTTCAAAGAAAGTCGCAACCTTAGACTCCATTATAGTATCAACTATCATCTCCGGAGTTTCGCATTTAACTATCAAAAATCTATAGGCAGGACTATTCCGAGCATATCCTATAAAAATGCAATCGATTGTTTTTGGCCCAAGCTTTCTCTTCTTTGGCTCCGAATATTGACTTTCGCCAAACATCCCCATGTTCTCGAAAGTTGACATTGGGTTTTCTTCCCCTCCATGCCTCGTATGGAGTTATGTCACTTCTTTTCGTGATCACTCTATTGAGCACGAAATTTATTGTCGGATTGCTTCCCCCCACCACATGTTAGGCATACCGGCACTTTGTAGTAAGGCATTCACCAAATCTAAAAGCGTCCGATTTTTCCTCTCGCCTACACCATTTGATTGTGGTGAATATGGTGGTGTAAATTCATGGATGATCCCATGCTCGAACAAAAATTAGAAAAGTTAGTAGAGGTATACTCTCCTCCTCTATCATCTCTCGCCCTTTTAATATTTCTTTCTAATTGGTTCTCAACCTCTCGCCTTATAAATTTTAAAATAGTTGAGCGCTTCATCTTTAGTTTTCAGCAAGTAGACTTGGCGTAACGTGTTGCATCATCAATAAAAGTAAGACAATATCTTTTTCCTCCTTTAGTCAAAACACCATTCATCTCACATAAATCAGTGTGAATTAAATCTAGAGGTGCCAAAACCTTCTCAAACTCTAATGCTTTGAAAGGTTTTCGAGGTTGTTTTGCTTGCACACAAGTTTGGCACTTAGAATTTTTGACTATGTCGCACTTAGGAATTAACTCAGATCTGGACATTCTAGCAATTGTATCAAAACCAACATGACAGAATCTCGAATGCCACACATCAGCAAGATTTTTGTTCAGAACAGTATTAATATTCATCTCATAACAAGAATCAACAGTACTTAGGCGGAACAAGCCTCCGCTATCATAGCCTTTTCCTATAAAGGTCCCAAACCTGGACACAACTAATTTATTTGACTCGAAAACTAGCTTATAACCACTCCTACACAGGAGAGACCCGCTCAACAGGTTCTTGTTTATGGCAGGCGCGTACTGGACATTCTTCAATTGGAGGGTTTTCCCTGAAGTTAACTTCAGATCCACCGTACCAACACTAAGAATAGAAGCACGCGATCCGTTCCCCATCGTGACGCCGGGAAGCCCCCGCCGCCCGATACGAAGAAAACAAAGAAATATCGTAACACACGTGAACGTTTGCACCGCATCGACCCACCGCTCAATAGAATGAAATGCGTAATAGACAACAAAAGGATTACCATACCCTTCCGAAGTAGAGGCCTCGCCTATGGTCACATGAGTGAACTTTTGTCTAAGTTCGGTGGTCCCGTCCTTGCGGTCTTTACAATCCTTGGCAAAGTGACCAGGATTACCGCACACGAAACGAGTAAGGTTCTTCATATCATTCTTCTCTCGTTTTCTTCTTTTTGAAGCTAGTAGTTTTGTTCTCGCTTGAGACCCTTTTTCTTGTTAAATTGTTTGTTCTTTTGAACAACATTGGCACTTTCTCGCACGTTCTTGGTCCGCGCATCTTTTGCCCTTGCCTTCTCTTCGACATCGAGAGCCGCAATGAGATCCTCCATAGAAATCTCCTCTCTTTTGTGCTTTATAGAAGTAGCAAAATCATGCCACTCGCGGGAAGTTTTGCAACTATCGCAGCCGCAACAAACTTTGGAGGCAAAGCACATCTCAAATGTGCAATATCGCCAACCGTGAAGCCGGAGGTCGTGTGCTTGAGTCACAATTGATTTAGCATTATCCATGCTGAAATCAAAGAACTTTTCACACACATACAACCGGCGACTAGCTTCGGCTTCCGCATATTTTTGCTCCAAAGCATCCCACACAGCGAAGGGCCGACGTGTAATTCATATACACATCATAGAGTTGATCTCCAGATGGTGAGTAGACAGCCCAATGCGGTGTTATTCGCATTCTCAAACGGGCTTCCCGTTCCTCCGGAAGAGGAAACATCGGGTGTATCACCCACCATAATCCCAACGACATGAGCCAAAACTTGGCCCTTGTCTCGCCATCTACGGAAGTTTTCACCTCCAAACCTCTCGGGTTTCATGGCATCGATGCTTTTGCCATTGCTAGACCATAAAAATAGGCGTAATCGAGTTTTTGGATTGTTGGAAAAAAACAGCCTAATTATGAATAATCCAGATTTAATGTTGAGGAAAAGCATATTGACTAAAAATGATGCAATCACACAACACGGATGAACAAGCCACATATTAAGAAATTACTCACGCTTCTTGCGCGGTGAGTTGACGAACGCGTCGAAGAAGTAGTTGCGGATCCTCCAAGCGGTCGCGTGTGACGCCGCCCAAAAACCCGATTACCGCCCCGTGCGGGATTGTTGCGGTAGTGGTTTCGGAGATCCCGCTTCCTCCAAGCCCGGTGCACGCCGAGGTCGAAGGTCGACGAAGCGCGGCAGCCTAGCGGTCGAACGGCGAACGCGTGGGAGATGAAGTGTATGTCTACTCGTGTCACGCCCACCAAGACGTCTCCCGGTGTTTATAGGCTCCAACCAACGTTTCGTATTCCTCTCATCAATCGACCGGTAACTACTCAATTGATTCAAGCGAAGAATCGCCACCTTTATCAAGCGCCGAAACCGCCTATTTGATTGCGGTAAATCGTCACCATTAAGCGATCGAAACGAAACGTCATTGACACAAAGACAAAAATTAAAATGCACCCGTAACGACCGAGTTGTACACGTACGCGTCGCGCTCGTCGCAAGCCACAAGTCACGCGATAATTTACGCGAAAATGCACGGGCCGCGCGTGCGTGTATCAACAGCCTCCTTTTCTCTCACATGCATCTATTTTGCTATGATAGGAGACTCCCATATTTAAACAAGGCAACCTCTCCTTGTCTTGCAATACGGGACTATTATCGTGCATGCTTTAGAATTTACTAAATGGGCCACATGGACCAAATTCCAACAGGTTCCATTTCCCTTGCAAACATGCATGTTCCATACATGTGCCCTACATATTTCATAAATCCAAACACAAACAATGTGAAGAAGCAAGGTACAATGACGATTTTCTTCCATCCTTCCTTTGAAGTCAATAGAATCCCAATTTTTTAACTGCAAACGTCTTTCATTACGGTATATATGCATGTTGCCTCTCATCATACCCCCCCCCCCCAAAAAAAAATTGTAGAAAAGACCTGCAACGATTATAATGAAAATACAGTTGGCAGGCTTCTTGAAGCTGAAGATGATGTCGCGCGCTTCGATGAGAATGACGTTGAAGCACCGAGTGAGATGATAGGGTTGCACACGTTTTTGGCATTTTGCAAAGCGTTGTCCCTGTCCTTTTTTTTTGTCGAGGCACACTTTACCATAGAGAGGCTTCGAAAGGATTCCAGGATATTTTACACGGTAACTACGGTCTTTATTGGAGCCTTGGAGGATCTGTATAGGAAGGGGAAAACGAAAGGATTACTGCATCTACAGTATCTTGTTCACTTGTTGCATCCTCCGAACTGCGATTGCATTTGCAGGTACTCGATCGACATGAATAGGAAATACAGTAGGTACCTAAGAAACGCCCTTTGGAATCGTCAAGAGCGAGCATGCACGCACAGACGATTCATGATTCGACGGACAAAAAAAAAAACGTGATAAACACTTCGATGCCCATTTTCATAAATTCATTGCGTGTACATTCGAGAGTTTAGGAAATGGTAGTTAAATTCCATGCGGACTTTCAACGCTTCCAAAAGAAGAAGAAGAAGAACTAAATTAATTCTCATCTGCGTTGCTTATGCGAACGAGGTACATGGCCGGCCGGTGTGGTTTTCGTCAGTAAACAAATGCGAGAACCATCCATATGGTCAGTACTCCCTGATTGTTGTCCTTAGCTATCCTGTTATCGGAGGCAAGATTTTAAGCTGTGGCATGTGGACGAATGTATTTGGCCATTTGCCACGTCTCACTCGCTTCTCGTTTGAAGATTCCTGCTGTATGGAACTGTGACTGTGACACGCTCACCTCTATCGTAAGTAAAGCACTCGTGCCGAAATAAGGGGCTTCCTGAGAGCTGCAATGATCGCTTTCATAAGCGCCCTGTTCATTTGGTTTATCAAGAACCCAAAGAAGATCTTTTCTCCCGAACAAACAAGCCAACAACCAAAACAAGCCAACAAGATTTTCTCTCGTAACAAACCAAGTCTGCATCACCACCACCAACCGAACAGGTGAAGAATTGTGTTGAAGCACTGAGTTGAGCACCTGCTTATGCAGAAGCTTGACTTTCACTGATTGTTTGGTGGTGGTGATGGCATATTTGTTTGTTCCGAGAGAAAAATCTTTGCCGATTGCTTTGATGCTGGGTTTATTTGTTCGAGAAAAATCTTCTACTGGTGGTGGTGATAAGCCGAACGAACAGCGCAGCGACCAAAACGAATTAGCAGGTGACCTTTTTTTGCCTGTTTAGCCATCAAGATAAAAATGGTTCTCACAATAGTTTGCAATCAAACCATGAGTTCATGACTACCACCGGTACCGGAAGAATGAATGACACGGATGATTTCCTTCTTCATCCTGATCTAATATTTGGGATAAATAGTTCGGTTGAAACGCCATTTGAAATGAATAACAAAGAACGGTCTAAACGGCCTTGGGCATTGGGCATGTGCATGCACGAATGATTCCTGTGCACAGCGGTGAACGTGATGTGTGTACGTATACGTCTTTAAAAAAATGATTCCTGTGCCGTACTTTGAGATACCTCTCCGATCTTTATGACTTGATGAAGTTAAGTAGATCCGGTAAACTTGTCAAACATTTAAATAGCCACCGCAACCTCATTGCATGTTACTTTCAAATATTTCAGAAGTATAATAAAATCTCTGAGTATCATTTTTTTTCAGCAGAAAACAAATTCGACCAACGTGACAATCCCTCGAGCAGGCGACTTGCCACATTAGTCAGATTAGTTAATGAGGTCACGACACATTACAGACCTTAATACCGGCGTCACAAAATACAAATCAAACTCTGTTTCACGTGTACAAAGATTTAGACGGAGAAATCATCGACACAACACACTACAGTTACGTCCAGAGCCGAGCATAAGCAAAAAATAATGCCACCAAAACATAACCCCCAGTGAAAATCTGAAACAAATATATCTTCATACATTAGCAAAACTCGCCAATGGTTCACTGTTCTCGTGGCTCAGGCCCGAACATGGCATCATGTGCAACAAAGCCATAACCTAACAGACAATGTTGTGTGATCTCACATCACTGCTGAGGAGGAACAAAGGGCAAATCCAAAGGATTATTACAGAACAGGTTACATCACATCTGACTAACTGTGTTCCAAAAAAAAGGAGTAGCTACTTCTATGGGATGCTACTGTCCGTTCCCCTCAACTCACTTCTTGACCTCCTCATACTCAGCCTCTGGAGGCTGATCTCCACCGCTCTGAGGTCCAGATCCCGACTGCGAACCGCCTGAGCCACCACCAGACATGTGCTGCCCGATCTTTGAGACAGCCTTGTTGGCAGCCTCAAGCTTGGCCTTGATCTTTTCAATGTCGTCTGAGGCCATCTCCTGGCGGAGGTCAGCAATGGCTGCCTCGATCTCAGATGCAACCTCTGCAGGGATTTTGTCCCTGTACTCTCCAAGACTCTTCTCAATGCTGTAGATAGTTGTGTCTGCGTTGTTCCTGATGTCAATGAGGGCTTTCCTCTCCTGATCCTTCTGGGCATGCAGCTCAGCTTCTTGGACCATTTTCTGGATGTCAGCCTCAGAAAGTCCACCAGAGGATCGGATGGTGATATTCTGCTCCTTTCCGGTGGCCTTATCTTTGGCGGAGACGGTCACGATACCATTAGCATCGATGTCAAATGTGACCTCAATCTGAGGCAGGCCTCTTGGCGCCGGTGGAATGCCCACAAGATCAAATTCACCAAGCAGCTTGTTGTCTGCAGCCATCTCACGCTCACCTTGCAATACACGGATACCTACTTGGGTCTGATTGTCAGCAGCGGTTGAGAACACCTGGAAAACAAGAGCCAAAGATCAGAACAGCACAAGGTTTTGTTTTTTGGCTGCCTAAGAGCATCACTAAGCGATACAGCCACCAATGAGTTACAGGAGATAAGATCAAAAGGCTCATGATACACTTCAAAATATGGCAATGCAAATAGTCAACATAAGGCAGTATCACAGAAACTATGAGAATTGTATTGCAACTTGTGACTATTCCCAATCAATGTGTGAGATAGATTTCCGCAATGTTTTGATTAAAGGCTCGTCGTCAAGTTAAATGAGATATTCCCAAAAAGATAAAGCTGCATCCTCAAGAGGGATTAACCATATTTACCCCTAACAAAGAACAGAGATATCATAACTCACCTGGCTTTTCTTTGTGGGAATCGTGGTGTTCCTGTTGATCAATCTGGTGAAGATACCACCGAGTGTCTCAATACCAAGTGACAGGGGAGTAACATCAAGGAGAAGCAGCTCCTTAACATCTCCACGGAGAATGCCACCCTGAAGGGCAGCACCCATTGCCACAGCTTCATCTGGGTTGACTCCTTTGCTTGGGCTCTTTCCAAAAATTTCAGATACCACCTCCTGTACCTTTGGAACCCTAGTCATTCCACCAACAAGAAGCACTTCATCCACCTCCTTAGTAGATATCCCAGCATCCTTCAAGCAGTTCTTGCATGGGTCTCTAGTCCTCTCAATTAGATTGTGCACGAGAGATTCAAACTTTGACCTTGTCAGCGTGATGTTCAAATGCTTTGCTCCGGAAGAATCAGCTGTTATGAATGGTAGATTGATCTCTGTTTGAGAAGTCGATGAAAGTTCAACCTTGGCCTTCTCAGCAGCTTCACGAAGCCTCTGCAGGGCCAACCTATCCTTTGACAGATCAATGCCCTCAGTTCTCTTGAAATCACTCACCAAGAATTCCAATAGTGTGTTATCAAAATCTTCACCACCCAGGAAGGTATCACCATTTGTTGCTTTGACCTGAGTGACAATACATAAAATAGGATCAGAAAAAGAAGCAATTTCAGAAAATGTTTCCAGAACAAGGTGAATCAAAAGTTAAGAAAATATACCTCAAATACTCCATTTGAGATCTCCAGAATAGAGATATCAAAAGTTCCTCCTCCAAGATCAAAGACCGCAATCAAACCCTCCTTGTTGTTCATTCCATAAGACAGAGCAGCTGCTGTTGGTTCATTGATGATCCTCTCAACATCAAGGCCAGCAATGCGGCCAGCATCCTTTGTGGCCTGACGCTGAGCGTCATTAAAATAGGCTGGAACAGTAATCACCGCCTTCGAGATGGATTTGCCAAGGTAAGATTCAGCAGTCTCCTTCATCTTGGTCAGCACAAATGCACCAACCTGACTTGGTGAGTATTGCTTTCCATCTGTTGTTTCAACCCAAGCATCACCATTTGGAGCCTTCACAATTTTGTACGGCACCATCTTCATCTCTTTCTGTGTCTGTGGATCATCAAAGCGGCGCCCAATCAACCGCTTTGTTCCAAAGAAGGTATTCTGTGGATTGGTTACAGCCTGCCGCTTGGCCGGAACTCCAACAAGCCTTTCACCCTTCTGAGTAAATGCGACAACAGATGGTGTTGTTCGCGCACCTTCAGCATTCTCAATAACTTTTGGACTCTGCAGTAATTAATTACTCAGTTTTAGTATAAACAGCAAATGAGAGAAACAAAATCATGACAGGGAAAATTATTAACAGTAGCTGACCTTTCCCTCCATAACAGCAACACATGAGTTAGTTGTTCCCAAATCAATTCCAATAACCTCATTTCCAGCTGCTTTTGCACTGAAAGCAGATTACCCGGAATTAGCATTACTGCAATAAGTAAGCTGTGTAGAATAAAGGTAAGAGATCATTGTTACCTGAAAGGTCTTGCAAAACTGCCCCATTTTGAGCATATGTTAGCAGCACATGTTGACTGTAAGCTGGTGCCCAGCTGAAACGAGCACAAGCACAAAAGTAAGAGCTCAGCTACAAGCTACGAGACAAATAGTACTGTCTACAAATCATTCAAGTCTCCTTTGTTACAATCTTAGCTAGACAGACTGAATAAATCAAACATAACTGATAAAGAATAGAGCCACTGCACACATAAAGCCCTGATTGGTCATTGTGCAGTAACATTTTATCCATGTTTAGCTACTTAGCTCAATATCAGTAAGAATATAATTGTCACCACTAAAGGAAAACATCATGTGCGCATGGAAGCAAATCTACAGCCTTCAAATAGCGACAACTCCATGGATAAAGAAACTCAGTAAGTGATTCCGTATAGACCCAGTAATTTACACACAACGCTCTCTCACACAAATTGGGAGACTCAGACCACTGCTTCCACCACACGAGTAACTCAACTAATCCGTTAACACCCTCTAGCACATCGAATCTTCAAGCACAAGCACTAATCTATCATTTTAGCGTCAAATCCACAACCACGTGAAATCCGACCAAGCCTGCAATCACTCGTCCCCCGCCACCCATTCCTCCTCGCGGATCGACAACAAACCCCTAGATTACCAACCACAGGACTACTACACCAAGTGCATCACAAATGGAAGGAAGCTAGAGAGGAAAAAAGGGGCCTTACAGATCCGAGAGGGGTCGCGAGCTCCCGCCGTCTCGCGGCGCGGAGGAGCAGCGACGCGGCCATGGATGGGGCTGATCCCGGGCGTAGGCGACGAGGGCTTCGGCTTGCGCTGCGGCCGCTGCAGCTCGCGAGACGGCGGCGAGGGTTTTGGGAGGGGATGGATGGATGCTTCGGGAGACGGCGCGAGGGGGGAGGAGGGTTGCGGCGAGGTGGCTCGTTGTGGGCTTTTATGAGGTCGTGGCCGCTGCGGCCGAATGGGTGACTGAGCGGTGGGCCGCCACGTTGGTGCGGGTGCGATCGGGCAGCACGGCGCCGCGGCGACGGAAGGCTGTAGAAACGTCTGGACCCGAGCGAGAACCAGGGTCTCCGAGGGTTTTCTTTCCTTTTCCCCAAGGCGCAGTGTGAGTGAGTGGTAAGTTTCTCGATAATGGGCCGAGGAGTGAGCTTTTTTCGGTCAGGCGGGAGGGCAGGCCGTTTTGCAGCCCAAGGCCTTAAACATTCGGTAAGACACTAAGACGGGCCCCATAAGGGTTGAGAGAAATGGTCAATTTACCGGTAACAACCGGTTCGTTTGGCTGGCTGGTGGCCGCTGACTTGTTGGTTGTTGTAGGTTGGTTTATTTCGAGAGAAAAGTACCGTTGATGGTTAATAATGTTAGAATTTATGTGAGCTTGACCCAGCAATTAATTCACAAATTTCTAAATAAATCTCAAAGGCCTATACACATGAGTGCATAGGGGAGTAGTGGAATCCTTTAGCGTCACCTTGCTAGTGGGAGGTGGAGGGAACCAAACTTATATATGGAAGTTGTCCTCATCTTCTAAAGACTGGTATGAGGAGGAGAAAAAAGTCTGTGCGGGCTCACTCGCCGGATGGGATGAAGGGCGCGGGTGCACGGCTCATGCGTGAATGGTCCTTCATGATCCCGGACTATATAAGCATACCACCGGCCACGCTACATACCGAATTAACAATTAGAGTTTTCTGTTGCGCCGTCACCGCCATGACTCCAGCCCGATCGTTCGTGTGCACATGCGACTAGGCGAGCAGGTCTCCGGAATCGTCGTCTTTGTGATCCTGCACCGGGAGAAGGTGAATAAGGTTTTTGGAAGCGCTTTTCGCACGAATGCTCTCAAACTTCGTCACAGCTCGTCTTCCGACAATATCCAGGGGCGCTGCGTCCCAGCGTCATCTTCGTCGGGCTAATCGAAGTCTTCCGCCGCCGTTGAACAAGGACAATGACAGCGACCAGGACGATCTCAACTTTGCTTTCGGGAATCTCTTCATCACGCTGTCATCTACAACTTCCAGCAGCAGGTATTCTTCTTGCAATCTATTCTTTTTTTCTGCTTGATCAGCATGTTTAATCTGTCTAGTGTACGAGTTGTGCTTACATTGGTTGCCATGATATGTGATGTGCTTAATCTAGTTGTTCACTATGTCATGATTTATAATTTTATATTATGGTTTTAATATGGAAATTACCTAATATTTCAACAGATAAGCCAGACGAATAGGGTATAAATTTATACTCTTATATTTGTTTCAGCAATATTTTTTAGAGGCGACAAAAGGAGAGGCCTCTACATCTAGTCATACATGGAGAGCCCTCCTAGATTACTTCCTAGGACACAAAGTTACTTACTAGAACACAAAGTTACTTCCCTCGGCAGAGAGAAGCACACATGAGAAGTGACTTAGATGGTTCTATTTAGTCATACATGGAGAGTCCTTCTAAGTTATTTCCTGCGACACAAAATTACTTCCCTCAACGGAAAGAAACACACAAAAGGACGTAACTTTGTGCATTTGTATCAAGTAACTTTGAATCGCGGGAAGTAACTAGATGTGCATTTGAATTCAAGAAGTAATATAGTGTATACCTAGATGCACAATAATATTTATAAACTAAGAAAAAACTAAAATAACCCATAATATAGAACAGAAGGTGTTCAATACATGTGGAAGTTCATTTCTTGCTATTTTTTCTCATACTCTCTCCGTTTCATAATATCCGTTGTTTTGACTTTTCCTAGATACATTCATTTTGCTATATACATGCGAATAAATATCCCACGCCAGACATGAACATGACGTCTAGCCCAACTCATTAATTAAAAACAAATCAATTTGTGAGCAACGTGATGAAAGCATGATGAGTTGGCACTGTGTACTGATTTATCAGCAGTAGGTTGTTCTGATTGCTCAACGGCTCAACCACTCTCAACTCGGACAGCTGAGCAATTTCCTTCCAATAATCTTCATAATAACCTGAGAACCTGAAAAATACGAAACAATTGATATTAGGAGATGAAATGGAATTAGTTTTTTTCACAACAACGACAAATATTATATTAAAGCAGCAAATATTATATTTAGGCCAAAGAGCCAATTGCATCAAGATCCTTGAAGGACAAGGATCGAGATCCAGAAGCATCGCCGGAACATACATGTGCAAAGATGGCTTCAGTTTGTTCACCGTCGCATTCTTGGTTAGGCTTAGACCTGAGCATTCCACGGGCCGGCCAGGTTCGGGCCGGGCCGAAAAAACTTTGGTTTTCGGGTTGAGAAAATTCTGCCCATGGTCGTCCCATGGGACGTGACGGGCCAAAGTTTTCGGGCTTGGGGCGGGCCGCCCGCATATTTTATAGTGTAAAGTGACTAAAAACAACATTTCGGACCGGGCTTGGGCAAAAAAAAATCACGGGCTTCAAGATCTCAGCTCACGCCCGTCCCGTAAGGTCCGTGGGCGGGCCTAGCGCAGGCCGGGTCGGGCCGGGCCGGGCCAAGAATCCTCAGGTATAGTTAGGTTATGCTCCACCGTGGCTGCGGGAGATTGTCCTTCGGGATTGTAATGATCTTGCTAATGAATGAAAGCTTCTAGCTTGCTCAAAAAAAAGATCGCCGGAACGCAGATCACCGGCGAACTGCTGCAGTGGAGTCGCGTGATAGCAGTGGTGCAGAGGGGCCTCGTTGTGTGTAGGCTTGTAGAGGTTGAGGACGCCATCAAGAAGAAGCATCGCCGGCGAACGGAGGATGAAGTTGAGCGTGCCGCCGACGGGTTGAAGGTCGTCGTCCCCAAAATCGGTGGATGGCTCACTGTTAAACCGGTGGTGGAGAATCTTGATTGGACTTGATGCCGAGTGGATCTGTGTTGCTTGGCGGCGGGCGATGATGGAGGCGTTAAAGATGCCGCGGCGGCCATGGGCAAAGGCGGAAAAGGGGGCATCCACTAGTAGCATATCTCAATGGCGGAGGCGAGGGAGATAATAGAGGTGAGCATTTTTCAGGTCGGGCCGAGTTCGGGCCGAGCCGAAAAAAATTTGTGTTACTTCGGGCTGAAAAAATCCTACCCATGACCATCCCATTGGACACGTCGGGCCTTAATTTTTCGGCCCGGGCTTGGGCGGGCCGCCCGCGCATTTTATAGTGTAAAACAACTAAAAACAGCATTTCGGGCCGGGCTCGGGCAAAAAAAATTTCGCGGTCTTCAAGATCTCTGCCCACGCCCGACGAGTAAGGTTCGTGGGCGGGCTTGGCGCGGGCCGGGCTGGGCCGAGCTCAAAATGCTCAGGTATAGAGATGAACATGACCGAAATCTTGGAGGGGAGCTGATTTATTTTATTATTACTACTGACCCGGTGATTGGCAACAGCGACGACGAGGACACCGAGGAGCACCACGAAGGCGGAAACATCGGCGACGAACCCGACGACCCGGGGTAGAGACGGGGCCATGAAGGCAAACATACTACATATATCTACACTAAGCTAGATCTACAAGCTATATAACAAGGTCGGGGGCCGGGAGGAGACGATCAGACGAAGGTGGGAGGAGGCTTCTAGGCTAAGCAAAGGACGACAGAGTCACCTCTCAAGATGGGATTAGTTGATTAACAGTGAAATTCAGAAGGAGATTGTGCACTGCGAGGTGGCATTTGTAGATCAATTTGTATGTGTTAACACCAAAATTTGGCACAGAAAGGAGTCTGAGTTGTGGGCCCAGCTTGGTGAAAAAAATCCGTCCGGAAGAAGTAAGGTTTCTCCAGGAAGATTCGGCAAAGGAGCTCGCGGTCGGCAGTTGGCTTCCGTTCAGCAAGGAATCTGTTTGCCCTGATTTTGTGGGATTGCGTGATGACATGGCCCGAGCGGAAGGGACGAATGGATGGATAAGCGATCGCACTTAGAGATAAATTAGGTATCAAATATTGTGCTCGTAGTCCATTCGGAGTCATGCCATGACAGGGTATAAATACAGACCCTGGATGTATGTAATGGTATTCGAAACATTCTCATAACAAACCGGCTTTACGCCAAACCCCTGAGTCCTTTGTTGTGTCGTCGAGTTCTTCGAGAGGGTTCATCGATCCGTCGACCTCCGTAAGTATCAGCAACCTTGTATCATGTCTAGTATCATGCGGTGGATTTAGATCGTGATGCAAGTAGCCTTGTTACCATGCTTTGTATCATGCGGTAGATTCAAGCTTGGTTCGAGAAGATTTCTTGTTAGATCATGAGCCACGCGGTGGGCCAAGATCTAGCTTGGAGCTAGTTATCGGCTCTATTGGATTTTGGCAAGATCTAATAGATTCGTTAAGTTATCCTGTGTTGTTTTGAGTTTTTACTTTATGTTTAAATTCATATAACACTCTTTTGCCCAATTTAGATTGATTTGGATCGACTTTATCTTGTTTCGTGGTCTTTACATTACGCGTTCATATCTCGCTTCAAAAGGCACGTGGATCACGTGTTTATTAAATAGCCGAAACCGAACCGATCTATGTTGTTACGTGTTGCGGGTTCAATCTTGTTGATGTTGCGTAAATCTTGAAAGAACCGGGTATCATGCGGTAGATGCGGGTTTTAGGATTGTTTTAAAGCTAATCATCCGGTGGATTAGATCTTTAATTCGATCCGATAGATTTATCATCTTTAGCAACGTTTGTTCCTTCTTCATGGACCCGATTCGGCCTGCATACGGCCGTATTCGATTATGCTTTCACGAGTGAAACGTGTTTATAAGTTATGCTTGAAATATTGCATGATTTTAGCTTTCCGTATATAGATCATATCATGCGGTGGATAGATCTATTTGTGGTTAGTGGTGTGATTTTCAAACAAGTTGTATCATGCGGTGGATAGATTTGTTTGACATCATACTTGACGGGTTTTAAAGTACCTAGACATGCGGTAGACTAGTGCTTTGGGCCTATGCATGCTTGTTTATTACATGTTTATGATCATGCTTTACTTCATTTGTTGTTTATTGTTATTTATCATGGAGGACCAGTCATGGCTTCGTGCACGTGCAGTTTTATTCAAATAAAGACCGATCTTTCGTCATGCTTACATCATCCGTTCGGCTATGATACGTTTTGCACTTTAAAGTTCCCGAATGATTTCTAGTTTGCTGGCAGATAGCTCTTTATAGCTATATGTCATCTCACTTGGCTTTATGGCCGTAAATATGGAACCGTGTCGGTACCACCGGCAAGTTCCAAGCTTTGGAATTTAACTACTTCATCTTTTTGTTAATTTTCAGGAAAAATTGACTGGTACGTCTTGGAATCTCTTCGCGTGTGAAGCTAGCTTGTTCGGCTTGCTGTGTGCTTGGCGTAAGGTGCAGATTTTGCGTCAACACACTTTTTGGCACGCCCGGTGGGACCAACAGCCGAAAATCAAGATGCCTGACATCAGTGACATTCTGGATGTCGCCATCGAGGATCTCTCTCCAGAGCAGCTACAGCAGCTGAAAGATGCCACGGATCAGTTTCAACAAAAATGCTTGATGTCATTCAAAAAGAACAGAAGCGGCGTTCCGTATCTCAAAAATGAGATGCCCCGGGTTCTACTCTCGGGAGAAGCGACGCCTCAACTCGCAAGAGAAAAAAGAATGCATGCAAGCGTTTCGGGATGCGCGGAAGACGTGATGGGCAAACATCATAGGGCTTTCCCGGGTGTGTTCCACGCGATGATGGTGGGTGTCTTTGGCCCGGCATAGAGCAAGTATTCAGTCGAGCACCCCCTCAGGGATACAGCATGGAGATTGGAGAGTCCAGTTCTCAGCCACCATTGCGAAGCCAGCCAGTCCAGCCTCCTCCGCAGAGCGTTGGGAGCCAGGCCGTCCAGCCTCCTCCACAAGGCGCTGGAGGTCAACCAGTTCAACCTCCTCTGCGGGCCGCAGGAGGGCAGCCAGTCCAGCCACCTCCGCAAGGCAGTACAGGTCAACCGACTCAACAGCCGAACCCATATCAGCCCACGTATAGGGAAATGGCATTCGGTTCGTCTGGAGTTCCGCTCACGTCCACCTACAAGATTGCCCCAGCTAGCAACAGATTACAGAAGAACTTGTACGGTGGAGGCTACCACGAAGTGATGGACTATGGGGCCATTGATGCTCTCCCGAATCCGGGGTGCGGTGCAGCTGCAGGCGTGCAAGAGGACGACATCCCGGTTCAGAAAATGGCCGATATGATGCAGAATCAATTCGGCCTCAAACCTAAAATGCAGGGACCAGCCTACACGCCTCCCTTCCCGGAGTAGTATTATAGAGTGATCTTGCCGCCCAGGGTGAAGCCCCCCACGGAGTTTACCAAGTTTTCTGGGCAGGATGACACGAGCACAACAGAGCACATTGCTCGTTATCTGATGCAGCTTGGGGAGGCCTCATCTGACAAGGCATTCAGGGTTAGGTATTTCCCCATGTCATTGACGGGATATGCGTTCCAGTGGTTTACTTCCTTGCCTCCCCAGTCAGTTGGTACGTGGAGAGAGCTGGAGCGAAAATTCCATGCCCATTACTTCAGTGGCAGCACGAAAAAGAAGCTTATAGACCTCACCACTTTGAAGCAGAGGCATAGTGAGACGCCTTTAGAGTTCCTCAGGAGGTTCAGGGACGTCAAAGGCATGTGTTTTTCGTTGAATCTGCCAGATGATCAGTTGGCCGATATGGCTGTTGCAGGGATGCTGCCGGCCGTACGAGAAAAGTTGTTCGGTATGGAGTTTGATAACCTGGGCCAGTTGTCTCAAAAGCTATCATTAATGAGCAACCAGGCCTACGGGTTTAAGAAAGACACCAGGTTCAACAAGCAACACGACATAGCTGATATCTACAATCAGTTCCTGGAGAAGGTTGATCAAATGGAAGATTCTGACGATGATCAGGAAGTGGCTGCTGCTGAGATCATGTAGGGCAAGGAGCCGTTGACCATGAATCGGCGGCGGATCAAGCGCACCAAGGGCACATACTACTTTGATGTCACCAAAGCCGATAAGTCCGTTTGACTTCCCGGTGAAGGAAGGCCGAATCAAGTTGCTCGAGGGGCATTCCATGCTTCGACCGATGGAGTAAAAGAGAAATGTTACTTGCAGCTTTCATGACAGAATTCTCACTCCATCGACGACTCGGGGGTCTTTAGGATGAGGATCCGAAGGCTATCCAGGAGGGTCATCTCAAGTTTGACAACAAGATGAAACCGGACGGCCACCCTTTTCCCCCCCGAACATGATAAGCTTTTCCCGTCAACACGGTGACTGCCGAGGAAAAGGGAAAGGTCAAGGTCTTGACTTCGGCTAGGGCAAGGCAAGATGGAGCAGTAGACCCGGAGCATCAAGTGACGTTGGAGCAGGTTCATGGAGAAGCCCCTCGCGTTCTCAAGAGCCATATCGAGGTTGGGGAGTCGTCCAGGGCCAAACCCAGGGTCACTACTCGCATCCTCCGCAACAAGTGGCAGTGTCAGTTAGAGAAAGAGCGCTACCAAAAGCGGAGGCACGAAGAGGAGAGACGCAGGGCCGAAGAAGAAGCACGCAGGAGAGATTTAGAGCAGTACACGCGCGAGCAGAGCGCGCACATTGGGGTGCGCATTCTTCGGTGCACCGCCGGGATGAAGGCGTGAAGCTTCCTACGTTTTTTTGAGGTTACGGGAGGAGCCGAAGCTCCTACCGAAAATCAATTAAAAATAAAACAACTTCCTACGTTGAGGAACCGCCCGAATGTAGCGACGGTACTTTGAGTATAGGCGAGAAACCGCCAATCGCCGATCCGTCTATGAAAGAATTGGAAGGATACATCCCGGTGACGATCGGCGTCAAAAAATAGTTGAGGTAATTGATCACCCCGTAAAGAGACAGCAAATCAAAGATGGGCCGATCAAGAAGAAGACAAATATATCCGGCAAGAAGGACAGGTGGTGCCCGCCGGCTTGAGGAAGAGCCGTAAAAGAAGGGTTCGCCGCTTGAGGAACCGTGAATTAAGGCAGGCGGGGATCCAGAAGAAACGGTGTGGCGTCCAAAGGACAAACACGAGGGATCAAATCGTTCGGCTTCGGCATGTATGGTATACTTTCTGCCGAATGAGTTTATGGCTCCCGCTAATCAAGTTGTGAAGGAAGAAATGTCCCCGGATGTCAATGACGATGAACAACTTGGGGGACTGATGGCGCAACTGGTGTTAGCCAAGCAAGCCACCTTCGACAAACCGGCCAAGAATCGACACATGAGGCCGCTGTACTTGAAGGGATACGTCGGTGGCAAGCCATTGACCTAGATGTTTGTCGATGGTGGGGATGCGATCAACGTGATGCCATACACCACCTTTAGGAAGCTTGGCATGGGCCCCGGAGACTTGACGCCTATGAGCATAATTCGAACGATTTCGCCGGGAATCCTTCGGATACCAAGGGGTGCGTCCAATCGATGATTGGGTCCAAGACATTGCTCACAACCTTCTTTGTCATCGAGGGCAAAGGAGCCTACAGCCTACTGCTTGGGTGGGACTGGATTCACGCCAATTGCTGCATCCCATCTACCATGCATCAGCAGCTCATTCAATGGGTGGATGACGATATTGAGGTGGTCCAAGCAGATTACTCAGTGAGCGTCGCAAATGTGGAACCAGCTTTCTGGGAATATCAGGGTATTGATTGTTTCTCGGGGAGAAAAGAGCGGGGGAGAAGATCTCGTTGAGCCTGCCGGCCAAGGTGATCAACGGCCCGATTCAAGCGCCTCGGCTCTTATAGCAATTTTTAATGGATAATCCCGTCGATGGTACTGATGGCAAGTTGGGGCGAGGATTCATGTCGGCCGACAAAATGGAGGAAGTTGACATTGGAAACGGTGACAAGCCGAGGCCGACATTTATCAGCGCAAACTTGGATTTAGACTTCAGGGAGGAATTGATTAAGCTGCTCAAGGAATATAAAGATTGCTTCGCTTGGGATTATTCAGAGATGCCTGGTTTGGACCGTTCCATTGTTGAGCATCGGTTGCCAATCAAATCTGGTTTTAAACCGTACAAGCAACCTCCTCGGAAAATCTACAAAGACGAAGTATTAGCCGATGTGAAGAAAGAAGTTGAAAGACTACTCGATGCAAACTTCATTCGGCCATGCAGATACGCGGAGTGGATTTCTAACATTGTCCCTATTTACAAGAAGAATGGAAAGATGAGGGTTTGCATAGATTTCAGGGATTTGAACAGAACTACTCCTATGGATGGGTACCCAATGCCTGTTGCCGATTTATTGGTTGTCGGGGACAGCCCTGAGGGTCCCCTAAAACAACTGGGGAAATCCCGCTTAAAATATGCAAAAAAACCAAAGCTAAACACATCTTGCTTAAACGCGCACACGGGGCATGGCCCATGCTGCGGTGGCCCCCGCGGCCCACCAGGGCGGCCCACTCAAAGGTCCCCTCGAGCAAGCTCCGCCTCGCTCGAGGGCGCACGCTTACCTCGAGCGGGCTCCGCCCCGCTTGAGGGTGCCGCGTACCTCGAGCGGGCTCCGCCTCGCTCAAGGGTACGCGCCTACCTCGAGCGGGCTCCGCCTCGCTCGAGGGTGCTCCACGCGCGCACGCCCGTACCCGCACGTGAGTACGGGCGTTTAATGCTCTGACAACGGTGGGGCGGCGCCATCATGCGTCTGGAACTCACGCCCCGGCCCTGTTGCACCAACTCCCTAGGGGGAACCCATCCCCGCCACTGTGGGGGACTCTGCGACATGGCCGGTGTCAGCCCCGTGACGCCGCGCTGCCTACTCCCGTACGGCTAACGTGCCGAGCCCTTGAAGGGGGGTCGGCCACACCCTCGAAATGCTTTCCCGTGACCTTGCAGGGCCAGGTCATGACGCTAGGCCGGTGGGACGCCATCCCTGCCACTGTTAACTGCAGGCGGCCGCCCCCGTGCGTACAACGCCACGCCGGGCACTGTGGTAACAGCTCCGGCACTGTGAGGCATGCGGGAACGGGACGTCGCCACGCCTGCTACTGTATCCCGTACGGATCGTCGTCAGCAACCCCTCGAGTCCGCCTGGAGACATCACGGCCAACCACTGCGCCCCTACCCTCGAAGCTACCACTGGCCAGATCGCGGCAAGGACCGTCAAGGCGGCCGCCTACTCTACGGCGTTGCACACCATACTTCTCCATGTAGCTGAATAGTGCGGCATGCTTGTAATTCACCCTCTCCTTGGCCTATAAAAGGAAGGTGAACTCCCCCGCCGCAGGGGACAACACACGACGAGACAAGGGACGACAACGCACAACACGAGACAACGAACAACAAACAACATACGACACCCCACACACACGCTCCCCAATTCTCCCACAACATCTTCAGCCGCTTCACCAGGGACTTGGAGGCCACGCCTTTTCTCCCGCCTTGCTTGTAGCTGCCCCACTACAAGCACCCCGGTGCTGAGCAATATAGTGCCCCGAGCACACCACTGCTGGACGTACGGCCCCCGGCCGGAACCAGGATAAATCTCGTGTCTCTAGTTGATTAGCATCGACCATTGAGGGATAGACCTTGGCGCTTACTACTAGTTAGTGTCGGGACCACATTCCGCACCGATAGTTGGCGCCCACCGTGGGGCACGCGAGCGCCTAAGGTCAATCCACCGTCAACTCCCTCCATGGTGATTCGCACCGAGTACCGCGGTACGTGCTACTCTATGGGCAGCTCGGACCCCCTCCCCGCCGGGTTCGAAATCCGGTTTGGGGGCCCGAACTTTCGGCCACCGGGAACGGCTACTCGATGCGCCTCACCAACCGTGAGGAGCTCCGCGCGCGGCACCAGGACGGGTCCACCCCCGGTCGCCGCGCGCGCGCCGCCACAACGCGACACCCGCCGGCACGGACGCCGCGGGCCCGTCGCCGTCTCGGCGTCGCCGCCGCTCGGCCGGCGCTCACGCCAGGCGCGGTCGAGTGACGGCAAGCCGAGCGCGCCGCCTCCCAACGCGCGCGCGCCGTCGATGCGACGACCGCCGCCCCCGGTGGGGAGCGCGCGGTCTCCGGCCGCGCTTTCCCATCGGTCGCGCGGCGCCACGACGACCTACAACGCCAACGCCAACACCACGATGCGCAGGGTTCCCCCCGGCCGTGACGTCTTCGTCGCCAGGGACCCTAGCGCCTCCGCCGGCGACGAGTCGTCCCTAGGCTCTCTCGACGCGTTGCCACCCGCCAACCTGCACGGCTACGCGGGTGGGACTTTTTCGGCGTACCGGACCGTGAATGTTCGAGCGATTTCTCGACGCCACGTACCTGCGGTTCGGTTGCTATTACGACTCCCGGCACGGAGCTACGACCCCGCACGGGAGTGCTGCGTCGTCATCACCAACGTCCCGAAACGCCACCGCGCGGCGCGGCCGGCGCCGGTGGACGGGGAAGTTACGCCGCGCCCGTGATCGCTCCGCGCCCGGCGGCCGGGACCGAGCACCCCCGCCGGGGGCCGACGTCGACGCAGTTAGCCCAAGCCCGCGAACTCGAAACCAAGCTGGCGGAGGAGTACCGGACGGTGCGGTTGCTCCGCGCCTCCATGGCGGGGGAAGCCTCTGCGTGCGGCGAGCACGTGCGGGAACTGGGCATACAGGCCCGCGACCACATCAACGCCGATTTCAACGTTGACAACCCAGACACGCCTCCGCGAGCAAGCTAGAAGCTCATTGCCGCGCGCGACGCCGGCCGCGGGCCATGCCCGAACCCGCACCGCGAGGCGCAGGCGCTCATCGAGCAAGCGGTCGTCCGGCCAGGCCGAGAGCTCGGCGTCCCGCATCCGTCGGCAAGGAGACGCGCGGGGGCGATGGGGGTGCGCGAGGGGCCGAGCCCTCCGTGCACGCAGGGGGAGCGACGGAGCGACCCGCCAACCCGGACGCACACCGGCTAAAGAGCGGCTCCTCGACACGCGCGGGCAAGCACGGGACGGTGACGCCCGCAACGTCATCAACGCTCGGCGGACGAGCAAAGCGGATGCGCGAGCGGCGGCAGGCTACCACCCTCGGCGGGGTGGACGCTACGACAGCGATGAAGACCGCTCGCCGACGCCGAACCCCCCGGGACCCGTGTGTTCAGCCGGGAGATCCGCGCGGCGGCCTTCCCCCAGCGCTTCCGCCAGCCCACGACCATCGTCAAATACAACGGGGAGACGGATCCCCGCGTATGGCTCAACGATTACCGCCTAGCGTGCCAGCTGGGCGGGGCCACCAGCGACGAGGTCATCATCCGCAACCTCCCCCTTCACCTCGGCGATTCAGCCCGGACGTGGCTCGAGCATCTGCCGGCCAGTCAGATCCATAACTGGGACGACCTGGTCCGCACGTTCGTGGGCAACTTCCAGGGCACGTATGTTCGCCCTGGGAACTCCTGGGACCTGCGCTCCTGCACCCAGAAGCCCGGCGAGTCGCTCCGGGACTTCATACGGCGCTTCTCCAAGCGCTGCACGGAGCTCCCGAGCGTGGCGCAATCCGAGATTGTGCATGCCTTCCTCGAGGGCACCACGTGCCGGGACCTCGTGCGCGAGTTGGGGCGCAGCCCGCCGGCGGACTCGAACGAGCTGTTCGACATCGCCACCAGCTTTGCCTCAGGTGAAGAGGCCGTGGGGGCGATCTTCGACGGCAAGAAGGGCAAGCGCTCGGACGACGCGCCCGCGGAGGGCAGCAAGTCCGGGGAGCCCCACCCGGAAGGACAAGCGGGGCAAGAAAGGAAAGAAGCCGCGCCGCGAGGCGCGCGAGCGAGGACGCAACGGCGACGACGCCGAGGCCCTTGCCGCCGACCGGCTCGACGGGGCCCTTGACCGGCCCCTCGAGGTCGGGGGTGTTTGATGACATGCCGAAGAAGCCATGTCCATATCACAAGACTCCGGTGAACCACACCCTCGAGCAAGGCGATATGCTCAAAAAGTTCTACGGCCGCGCCGCCGCGAAGGACGCGGAGGCCAAGATGGACGGAGGATATGGCGACGCCGGCGGCTTCCCCCGCCGTGGAGAATGTGTTCCTCATCTTCGGGGGGGAGACCGTCGACATGTCGAGCCGCCGCACAAACGGGAGCGGCACGAGGTCCTCGCCGCGGAGAAGGCGCCTCCCCTCCTTCCTTGACCGGCGTCGGAAGACGCCATCACCTTCGGCCGAGAAGATCACCCGAACCACATCCCTAACCCGGGCCAGTACCCACTGGTGGTCGACCCGGTCATTGGGAACGCGCGGTTCTCAAAAGTCCCGATGGACGGAGGCGGGCAGCCTCAACATCCTCTACGCGCACACGCTGCGCCTGCTGGGGATCGGGTTGGACCAGCTGCGGCCCGGCCACGACGCGCCGTTCCATGGCGTCGCGCGGGCAAGCGCGTCCGGCCCCTCGGGCGGATCGATCCGCTCGTTTGGTTTGGCACTCCGAGCAATTTCGCAAGGAGATGCTCACCTTTGAGGTGGTGGGGTTCGGGGCGCCTATCACGCCATACTTGGGCGGCCTTGCTACGCCAAGTTCATGGCCGTCCGAACTACACCTACCTCAAAATGAAGATGCCGGGACCAAACGGCGTCATCACCGTGGGCTCGTCCATCGAGCACGCCTTCGACCCTGACGTCGAGTGCGTGGAGCACGCGGAAGCGCTGGCGCTGGATGAAGCGCTGGTGACCACCTTGGAGAAGATAGTCAACGAGGACCTCGACTCCACCACCAAGCACGCCGGCAACTTCGAGGCCGCAGAGCAGACCAAGGAAGTGCCCCTCGACCTCGCTCGCCCCCGAGGGCAAGGTGTTGAGGGTCGGTTCGCCCTTAACCCGAAATAGGAAGTGGTGCTCGTCGACTTCCTCCGTGCCAACGCCGACATATTCGCGTGGAGCCCCTCGGACATGCCAGGCATCCCGAGGGAGGTCGCCGAGCACTCCCTTGATATCCTGCCTCACTCCCGCGCCGTGCAGCAACGGCTCCGCCGCTTCGACGAGGAGCGGCGGCGGGCGATCGGAGCGGAGCTGCGGAAGCTTCTCGAGGCCGGGTTCATCAAGGAAGTGTTCCACCCTACGTGGCTAGCCAATCCTGTACTAGTAAAGAAAAAGAACGGGAAGTGGCGGATGTGTATAGACTACACTAGTCTTAATAAAGCATGTCCTAAAGTTCCTTTTCCTTTGCCACGTATCGATCAAATCGTTGATTCGACCGCCGGGTGCGAACTACTTTGCTTCCTTGATGCCTATTCCGGGTACCACCAAATCAAGATGAAGGAGTCCGACCAGCTCGCGACTTCATTCATCACGCCGTTCGGGATGTTTTGCTACGTCACGATGCCGTTCGGCCTCCGGAACGCGGGTGCAACGTATCAACGGTGCATGCAGCACGTTTTCGGAGACCATATCGGCCGGACCGTCGAGGCGTACGTAGATGACATCGTCGTGAAAACCAGGAAGGCGGGCGACCTGGTTGGCGATCTCAGCATCGCGTTCGGCTGCCTGCGGGCCAACGGGGTAAAACTGAACCCCGAGAAATGTGTCTTTGGCGTGCCGCGGGGGCATGTTTCTCGGGATACATAGTCTCCCGGCGAGGCAACGAGGCCAACCCCGAAAAGGTTGCAGCCCTCGAGCGAATGGGTCCAATTCGGGACCTCAAAGGGGTACAAAAGGTGCTGGGGTGCCTGGCCGCCTTGAGCCGCTTCATCTCGCGGCTCGGCGAAAAAGGCTTGCCCCTCTACCGCCTCCTCAAGAAGCACGAGCGTTTCTCCTGGACCGCCGAGGCCCAGGATGCGCTCGACAAGCTGAAGGCGTCCTTGACTCACGCCCCGATCCTCACACCACCGCAAGACGGCGAACCTCTGCAACTCTACGTGGCTGCGACCACCCAAGTGGTCGGCCGTGATCGTGGTAGAGCGCACGGAGGAAGGGCACGCCCTGCCGGTCCAGCGGCCGGTGTACTACATCAGCGAAGTCTTGTCCGACAACAAGACGCGCTACCCTCAAGTCCAGAAGCTGCTGTACGCGGTGGTCCTTGCACGGCGCAAGCTTCGCCACTACTTCGAGGCCCACCCTGTCACGGTGGTCTCCTCCTTCCCGCTAGGGGAGATCATCCGCAATCCGGACGAGGAGGGCAGAATCGCCAAGTGGTCGGTGGAGCTGATGGGTGAGACACTCGCCTACGCCCCACGCAAGGCCATCAAGTCCCGCATCCCGGCGGATTTCGTCGCCGAGTGGACGGACACGCAACCGCCGCCGCCGGATCCGGGCAGAGTGCGTTGGACTCGTATTTCGACGGCTCGGTGATGAAGACCGGCGGGCGTGAGCTCGCTCTTCGTGTCACCCCTCGGGGAGCACATGCGGTACACGATACGTCTCCACTTCCCCGCGTCAAACAACATGGCCGAGTATGAGGCCTTTCTCCGTGGCCTCAAGATCGCCATCGAGATAGGCGTCAAGCGCCTCGACGTGCGGGGGGATTCGCGGCTCGTGATTGACCAAGTCATGAAAAATGCGAGCCGCCACGATGACAAGATGGAAGCGTACCGCAAGGTCGTGCGAGCCCTCGAGGACAAGTTCTACGGCATTGAGCCGAACCACGTGCCCCGCCGCACAACGAGGAGGCGGACGAGCTCGCGAAGATCGCGTCCGGCGGATCACCTGTCCCCTCGAACGTTTTCGCCCGAGATATCGCCCAACCCTCCGTCGCCCTCGGGCCGCACCCCTCGAACCATGCGGAACCCTCGGGGGCTCCCTCGAATCCGGCAGCGCGCAGACCGCCCATGGATGAGGACCCCTCGAACGAGGCGTACATGCTCTCCCTCCTCGAATGGTACGGTGCCGCCGAGGCGGAGTGATGGACATCGAACCGGCCCCCATCGGCGCGGACCGGCGCGACAAGTACATCGCCCGGATGGACCGAGGGGGAACTCCCCTCGGACCGATCCGAGGTCGCGCGCGTCGCCAGGATGGCCAAGTCTTTTGCCCCTCGTCGACGGGAGCCGTACAAGCGCGCCGCTTCCGCATCTCGCGCCGATGCGTGCCCATCCCCGAGGGGCGCGAGCTCTTCCGGGACATACACGCGGGGATTTGCGGCCACCATGCCGCACCCCGCACCCTCGTAGGCAACGCGTTCCGCCAAGGCTTTTATTGGCCCACCGCGGTCGCGAATGCCGCCGAGATCGTGCGCACCGCGAAGGGTGCCGCTTCTACGCCCGCAAATCCAACCTCCCTACTCACGTCCCGGACCATCCCCATCACATGGCCTTTCGCCGTGTGGGGGCTGGACATCGTCGGGCCCTTGCGAAAGGCACCCGGGGGCTTCACCCACTTGTTGGTCGCAATTGACAAATTTTCCAAGTGGATAGAAGTACGCCCCATTACGAATCTCAGGGCGGAACAGGCAGTGACGTCACTGACATCGTCCATCGTTTTGGAGTGCCGAACTCCATCATCACCGACAACGGGTCCCGATTCACGGGCGGGGAAATTCCCGAAGTTTTGCGACAAATTCCACATCCGTGTGGATTGGGCGGCGTGGCACACCCACGGACCAACGGCCAAGTAGAACGTGCCAATGGCATGATCCCGCAAGGCCTTAAGCCCGAATTTTCGACCAGTGAACAAGTCCGGTTGAAAATGGCTCCGGGGAATTGCCTCGCGGTTGTGTGGAGCCTAAGGACCACCCCAAGCGAGCCACCGGGTTCACCCCGTTCTTTCTAGTCCATGGCGCGGAGGCCGCCCTCCCCACGGACCTAGAATATGGGTCACCCGAGGGTACGAGCCTATGACGAGGACGCCAACCGGCCGAGCCCGCGAGGACTCACCGGACCCGGTTTGGATGAAGCGCGCCTCGTGGCCTTGATGCACTCCACAAGATACCAACGAGTCCCTCGGGGCGCTACCGGGCACGAAAGAAACGCCGACGGGACTTCAGCGAGGGTGATTTGGTCCTAAGGCTATGCCAAGACAACCGAGGACGCCACAAGCTATCACCTCCGTGGGAGGGACCCTACGTCGTGGTGAAGGCGCTCAAGCCCGGCACATACAAGCTAGCCAACGAGGACGGCGAAGAACTCACCAACACTTGGAACATCCAACAGCTACGTCGCTTCTACCCTTAGCTAGGATTTCCAAGTCTTTTGTAGTAAATCACATGCCCAACACCCCAGTTGGCGACGACCATGTAAAACATCACCAGTTCAATAAAAAGGGCAACTCGGCTTTCCCCTGAAACCCAAGTTACCCTCGGGGGCTACTACGGGGGGCATCCATCTCCCAAAAAATGGTCCCATTTTTTCGCAAAAAATCCACGCGCGCTAAGTATGGTTCCACTTTGGCCTCGAGCAAAATTCGAATAGGGCGCGGGCGGCCTAGCGAAAGGACGCGCGAGTCGAGAGATAGCCTACGCCTCGCGAGGATACGGCCCTTCTCTCTTGCCTCCGGCCCCGGCGGGCCGCTCGCGAAAATCGAACTTCCCTAAATCGAATTTACTCGGGAAGAAGGAGAAACAAAACGAGGCGCAATAAAGTAAAGGACACCATTTCGCTTTCACAAATGTTTGAAACAAAATGATTTGTTCATTTACACGGCCACGCGACCAATACACTAACATACAAACAAAAAAAGGGCCCGGCGCCCGGCAGTCTTCGAAGCTCGAGGAGCATCGGCATCTACGGCGTCCCCGAACGAGAAACTCCTCGAAGGCCCCGGCGAGCGCATCGGCGGCGTCGGCGGCTAACGCGTCCGCGTGCTCCATCGCCACTTCGTCCTCGACGCCCTCGGGACGATGTAGCCTTCCGCCACGGCCTCAAAGTTGACCTCGTAGTGGGAACACACCACTCCGAGGGCCTTCCGGACGCCAAGGTGCGAGCCGGCGCATGCGCCCGGTGACGTGCCACCGAGGGCGCGCGAGCGGCCGACCGGCGAGCTTCCCGCTTGCGCCTCGCCCTCTTCCACGGCTTGGCGGGTCTCGAGGGCCGCGAGAGCGCGGCTCCGGCGGCTCCTACTCGGAGGAGTTGTAGGAGGCTCCGCGGCGCCTCGGCCCACTCGGTCGCGTGCCCGGCACGGTGCGCGAGGCACGAACGTTGCCGGCAAGAGAGAAATCGAAAGGGGGCGAACCCTCTAAGGGAAAATCGACAAAGCAAAAGACAAACATTGACATACCTTCGACTTGTTTCCTCTCCACCTCGAGGGCGCGGTGCTCGGCCTCGGCCCCCGCCGAAGGCCGTTGACGGTGTCGCTCCGCTCCTTGAGGGCTCCCCTCCCGGCTCACGCTCGTGATGCGAGGACCACCGGTTCGCCCTCGAGCTTCGAGAACTCGACGTTCGCTCCTCCGGCGACATCGCGCCGCCTCGCGGCGGGCGCGCTCCCGCTCGAGCGCCGACCGGCGTCGACAAGAGCGGCCCGCTCCGCGCCGGAGCCGCCCCTCGGCCCCCTCGGTGGGTGGTGCGCTCTTGCGGGGAGCCGGTCCTCCGTGATGGCGAGCGCAGCAACCTTGGCGTCAATGGTGGCCTTCAGCTCGTCGGCCTCCTTGGCCCTCTGCTCGGCCGCGCGCACCCTCTCCTCAGCCTGGCTCTGCTGGGCCTGCGCCTCCAGAAGCCACGCGCAGACCTCCTGGTTCTCGGCCCGGACGGTGGTCACCTCCGCCGCCCAGTTGGTTGCCAGCGTGCGCATCTTCTCCGGATCCGCCGCGCTGCCGCAGCGCCTCATCGCGGTCGATGAGGGTCGTGCAAACCCGCTCAAGGGTGGAGGGGCGCGCCGCGGCCTGCCTCTCGCACTCTTGAAGGTGGTCGCGTAGGGCCTCAGACCGGTACGACAGCCAGCTGTCCGGGGTCCTCAAGGCGTCAGCAAGCGCGTCAAAGGCGTCGCACCGCTCCCGGAGCTGGCGGAGCTCGGCGCTCATCTGATCAAAGACGCCATACTTATCGCGGGCACAGTGCTCGAGCTCCTGCCGCCAACAAACCGAAACCAGTGAGCGTCGTGCCGCGAGGATCGAGCGTGAAGACGAAGAAATCAAAGAAAGTACACGACGGCGCCTCACCTGGAAGACGCGCCATGCAGGGCCGCCATTAATCCGCAGCGCCTCGTTCAACGCTCGGTTGAGCGCGGCGGCCGTGGTCACGGAGCTCCCCCACTAGCTCCCCGCTCCTCTTGGGCGTCGGCGAAGGCGGACGGACCGTCAACGCGCCCCCTCTCCCCGGAGCGAAGCGGCCGGCGCGGGGAAGAAGAGGCCTCGGCGCGGGTGCCCTCGACCTCCTGCCACCATGTGGCCGTCCCCGCCGCCTCACAAGAGCCCCCTCCACCGGGACTCGGAGGACGACGTAGGGAAGCTCACCCACCGGTCCCACCGGCGGCGGGGAGTCATCGTCCGAATCTCCACGACCACCGCCCGGAGCCGCCGGCGGGTGCGGGGCCTCGCTGCGCCTCCACCGATGCCTCCACCGCGCCTCCGTGGCCGCGGGCTCCGCCGCGGCCGCCGGGCCACCGCCTCCCGGCCGCGTCTCTACGACCGCGGGCGCGGATGGCCCTCCATGGTAGACGGCGCCGGCGGCGCCACCGCAACCGGCGCCGTCGGGCTGCGCCTCCACGACGGCCGGCGCCGCCGCTCCTCGGCGGTCGCCGGTTGCGGCGCGGCGGGCGGAACCACCGAGTGCGGCCTCGAGGCCTCGGCCGCATCTTGCGAGCTCTCGCCCGCCGCCGCCGCCGCGCCCCCCCGCCCGCGGCGCCCTCGACGAACGCCACCGGTGGGGATGGACGCGTCCGCCCTCAACACCTTGGCCGGTGCGAGGGGAGGCACGGTTGGCACCACCCTCGCGTAAGCACGACCAAGCCGTCGGTCCCCGCTTATCGAGCACGCAACCTCTCGAAAGGACAAGTCTCTCACCTCGAAGAGGAGAAGGCACGCTTCCTTTTCCTCGAGGCCTCCGCCGACGGCCGGCGCGGCCGGCGCGGTCGCCGCCGCGCCGCTAGCCGGTCTCCACCGCGTGCGCGGACCCCGCCCCGCGCGCGGGCACACCCATCGCGCACACCTGCGGGGCGCGCACCGGCGCCCTCCGCGGCCCGCGCCGCCCCCGCCGTTGGACGATTGCACGGCGGCGGGCGCCTCCGCACCCGCCCCGGCGATCTTTGCTCTGCCCGCCGCCGGAGCCGGCTCCGGCGACGGGGGTGCAGGCTCCCACCTGTCGGGGAGACCCTGCCCCCAACCTCTTCCTCTTCTTCGTCCTCCTCATCCGAGGACGAGTACTCCTCGGTCCCCGGTGAGGAGAGCTCCTGCTGCTCGCGCAGCCGGTACTCCTCATTCCTCCACTCGCGACGCTCCCAATGTCGTGTCGCACGCTCCTTCTTGCGTGCCGCCCGCTCCCGCTCTCGCCGCCGCGCCCTGCGCGGCCGAGCGCGCGAGAGCGGGGGTGGGGCGGGTCGGACTTTGCGGCGCTCACCCGCACCGGTGCGAGCGAAGCATCAAAGTGCGTCAATAACCCGAGGGTATTGGCAAAATCGAAAACGGAACCAAGAACCCCACTCACCGGCTTGCGGTGAGGGAGCATCTCAAGATCCCACGGGGACCGGTCGTTGCGCACGGACTTGGGGTCGACGGCGCTCCGCGCCCGGTAGCCGCGTACTCCGCGGGGAGAGGGGCTGTAGCATCCGCGACCTCGCCGGCGCAATGGGGTCCGCCGTCTCGGTCATCTCGAAGATGCGGAGCGGCCTCTCCATCGGGGGACGATCCGCCGGTGGTGGAGGAAGGCGAGGACGGCCCCCGCGGTCGGCCCACGTCTCCGCCGGATTCCTCGGCGCGGCCGAAGCGAGTCCAACCAATCCCGCGTCGGGGCGGGGACACCCCATGGTGCCGGGGAGTCGGGCTTCTCCCGGAGCACGGACGCACCGGTGTAGGGGGGAGATCGGGCTCGTCGTTGCGAAGGTAGAACCACCCCACTCCCCGGCCTGCATTGTTGGTCATCATGGTGCGGGGGATGTAGTCGTCCTTGCGGCCGACCCCGCAAGGCGAGCGACATGCCGCCGGCGCGCACCGCGCGCGGCGGGTCCTCTCGCTCCGACGTCTGCCGCGTGAAGAGCTCCGCGCGGAAGAGGTGAATCTAGAGATCCCGCTTCACGGGATCCCTAGGAAGCCCTCACGGACGCCAACGAACGTGGCCGCTGCGCGAGATCGCGTTCGGCGCGAAGTTGTGAAGCTCCACGCCGTAGTGGTGGCGCGAGCGCCCGCATGAAGCGGCTCACCGGCGCCGTGAAGCCTCGCTCGTGGAAGCGGACGAAGCTAACCACGTAGCCACTCGGAGGGTTGGGCGCGTGGTCCCTTGCGGCGGCACGATCCACTCGGCCGCCGTCCATCCTCGTTCGCCGCCGGTGGCCGGCGGTCACCCGGCGGTTCGGGGGCCGCCGCGTCAGCGTCAAGCGCTCCCACGCAAACGGGTCGATGATGACGAAAGGCGGTTGGGGTGCCATGAGGGTAGACGAAGGGGCGAGGGACGAGGAACGGGAAGGAGGAGAAGAGCTCCGAAGGAAGAAAGGTGCTATGGCAAGAACGACTCGGGGCCGAGGCGCAAGGAGCAAGAATGACGAATGCTAAGGTAAAAACCCGCCGTTTTCCCCTCTCGTCGGATTTATAGGCCGCGGGCGTGCTCTCCGAGCGAGCGCCCCCGCACGCATTAACCGGGAGGAATATTCCCTCGGCCCGACGGACAGGCCCCACCACAACCGCGGCGGCCACGCAACCGTGCGCGGGCCATCATCACGGCGTAGAAACGGGAGGGCCGTGGCGTGGCGGTCACATCCGCGTGCCCATGCCGCCCACTACGCACGCGGTTGCGGCGCCTAAAAAGGTGCGCCCGCGGCGCGAAACTACGGCCCGCGACGCGAGCATTAAATGGTCCGGTCCCTTACTAAGTAAGGTAAACCCTCGAGCGGCACGAGCCCGGCTCGAAAAAAATCGACTCTCAAAGGGTGCAAACATCGGCCCGTAACCTCGGGGCCCGTTTGAAATAAAACGGCACCACGGTACCTTCGATGCACTACTCTGCGATCGGCGTTTCGAGGGCCGACACGATCGGGGACCCTCGAAACCCCGGATGCGAAGACCGGAGCGCCTAGTTGCCACCCCGCACTACTCTGCGATCGGCGTTTCGAGGGCCGACACGATCGGGGACCCTCGAAACCCGCCGGATGCGAAAACGGGAGCGCCTAGTTGCCACCCCCGCGCGGCCCTAGTGATCGGAGGTTCGAAGCCCGACCCTCAACGGGTTCGAACGGGCGCCCCGCATCACCGCAGTCGGGGACGACGAGGGCACGCGCATTCAAGCCGTTCCTTGAGCCCGCCGGCTCGAGGGTGCCCCACATGTTGTGTTCGAGAGCCGGCGAGGGCGGCTAGCCGGGGGGTCCCACCGAGGGAGAGCTTCCGCGCCCTCGGTCCCTAGCGAATGGGACCGAGCCCCACCTAGCAAACCCACGCAAGCGCTTTAATGGACGTGTCTCCGGACCGCGTAGCCTACCCTTACGAACGGGGCCTGGACGTCCACTCGAACCACCCACTAACAGCTCAACGAGGAATCCGCAATCCGCGACCCGCTCGATGGGGGTTGCCGAAACCTCACCCTCCGTCCAGCGGAGGGACGGCGAGGGCGCGATTAAAAACAAGTCGTAGAGCTCTACTCGATCGCCTCGAACGAGCCCAGGCTCGGCGGCTCGACGCACGGCTACACCTCCTGGACTGCACCAGCCGCGGATAGTGCCAGCTGCACGCGCGTCACCGAAGCCGGCTGAAACATCGCCGACGCTGGTTGGAATATGTACCACGCCCTCTGGCTAAATCCCATGGTAAAACCCCTGCAGGAGCACTCACGCTCCTCCAGGGCTTCGGGGGCTAGACCCACGGGTCCGCCGACACGGCCCCACGAAAGCGTTTGCAAACCGGGGGGAAGGACGTCCTATCGGTAGGCTTCGGCATCCGGCGGGAGCCCGGCCGGCGAACCCGCGGATGCTCGGGGGCTCGTCGGGGACAACCCTGAGGGTCCCCTAAAACAACTGGGGAAATCCCGCTTAAAACATGCAAAAAACCAAAGCTAAACACATCCTGGCTTAAACGCGCACACGGGGCACGGCCCACGCCGCGGTGGCCCCCGCGGCCCACCGGGCGTCCCACTCAAAGGTCCCCTCGAGCAAGCTCCGCCTCGCTCGAGGGGCGCCGTCGTATGGACCTCCCCGGGCCCACTACCTCGGTGGGTACGAGGACCGACTACTCGGTGGGCCCCGGGACTACCGGCTTGCGCTACACGGCACCCGAAGGCGTGGAGCACGAGGACAACACAGGGTAGTACTCGGTTAGGACTCGTACATGTTCCGCACCGTGTAGAGATCTCTAGACGTACTCGACTAGTACTCCTTCCCTACTCCGACTTGTAACCACCGCCTCCCGACTATATAAGGCGAGGCGAGGGACCGATCTCGGGATCACCTCATCCAATCTCAACTCACGGCGCACTATTGCACCATCCCGTAATCGTGCCCTATCAATCCCGAGCTACACGACATACGGGACGTAGGGTATTACGCACCTCGCGGCCCGAACCTTGTCTAAATTGTGTGCCACGTGTCTCTTCCTTCGAGTTACCGATCTCGGCGAGTCACATTCATCTACTTCGGGTACTCCCCGTAGTAGGTTGCGGTCCGAAACACCGACACTGGCCCTCTTTTGGGGCTATATAGCTTCGGGAGGAGTACTCACCTTCGACTACGACCGCCTGCGCGGCGGCGCGCTTCGGCGGTGGGGGCTCGGTCGCGGCTTGGGCTTCGGGAGCGGGCTCCTCGACGGGCGGCGCGGCCTTCTGCGCCTCTCGCCGCCGTGGGCTCCTCTCCGTCCCGGCTCAAGTCCGTGGATCTCCTGCACAAGTATCCACGAGAGGGTCGTCGGATAAAAATCGACTACTACAACGAGTACTACTCATGAGGCGTGGTACTTACAAGTTCGACCGGGACGATAGTCACGGCGGGAGCACCGAGGATGCCGGCGATATCAACCGGTCCACCCTCGGCGGGCGTTTCTTCCTCCGCCTCTTCGACTACCGCCTCCTCCACGGCGGCGGCGGGCGGCGCGCGGGGTTTTCCGCACCCCCGCGGCTTCCACCTCTTCAACGGCGGCGGTCGCGGGTACTCGCTCCCTCTCCGGGGCGGGGGGCGGCGCTCCGACCGCGCCGAGTTCTTCGACGGTGGGGGGGACCGGACTTCGGCTCCCGGCCCGGTTCCCCCACCGTGGGCCACATGCCCTCATCGCCTTCCTCCACGGCTCGCCGGCGGCCTCTCCCGCACACAAGGACGACTACTCGTCGGCACCGTACTCGATCCCTGGGTACTCGACTACTTTGCTCAAGATGACTTACCTGCGGAGGCGTGGTCTGCGAGACCTTCATCTTCTTTGCTACCCGCTTCTTGGCGGGGTTGCGCGGCTTCCTCGGCGGCGCGGCAAGGCTAGCCTCCGGGGCTAGCGGGAGGGTCTTGGATGAGGGGTACATGAGGCAAGCCGGACGGCTAAACCTCGACCGCAGTGGAAGCGGTCTGCGCGTCTCCTCGTCTTCTTCGTCATCGGAGGTATCCTCCACGATGACGGGATCGTCGTCGTCTCCGACTACTCGGCGCTCCTTCACCTTCTCCACCGTTGGGACCTCAATTCCGCTCGGTGGTGGCTGCGGCTCGGAGACAAACCGCTTCACATCATCCTGCGCAAAAGACACAAAAGCGTCAGCAACTCTGCTACAAGTGCCTACTACTCGACGAGGGGGGTACGGCTACTTACCTCGTTGGGCGGGCGCGCGGCGGAGTACTCCTCGACAGGGCACGCCGTGTACTCCGGCATGTCCTTGAAGATCCTCGACAACCTCTCGATGATGTCGTTGTCCTCAATTTCGCCCCCGCATCCGCGACGTGTCGTCGTCGCCGGTGTACTCGAAGCCCATTGTATCCCGCGCCGACGGCGGGCGGATCCGGCGCTTCATGAACCGAAGGCCACATGTTCGGCCCTCGGTCCCCGCATCCCGCAGGGTCTTGATGCGTGCCGGCAACTCGGGAGCCGGATCCCCTCTTGCATGGTGGGTTCCGTGTTCCACCACTCTTGGTGCTTGGGCCGCCGTCCGCTCGGCTTCGGCGGCTCGGGATGGTGGTTCGTGGTGTAGAACCACCTCGTCTTCCGGTCCGTGTTGGAGTCCACGAGCTTGTACGCCGGTGCTGCTCGGCGGCATCTTCCCTCAACGGATCCCGGCCCCCTCCGACTACTGCGGGGTTGGAGGCGGCGGGCCGCGGCTTCACGCGGAAGAATTTCCGGAAGAGAACCCGGTGGGGCTTGATCCCCAAGAATGCTTCGCGAGAAATGGACGAAGACGAAGTGTGGAATATTCCGTTGGGGTTCAAGTTGAGGTACTCGATGCCATAGTACACGAGAAGCCCTTTGAAGAAATCGCTCGGCCGGGAGCGCAAGCCCGCGCTCCACGAAGCGCGAGAACATCGGGATCTCGTCTTGTGCTTTCTCCATCGGATAGGGATCTCCCGGCGGCGGATCTCCACATATCGATCTCCTTCTCCCCGATGAACCCGCTCGTTCAACGGGGTCAGCAAGTCTTCGGTCTTCACCTTCGATTTTTTCCACTCGCGGCTTGGGTCAGCGCGCGGTGGAGATGTGGGCGGCGCGCTCCGTGCGCCGGCCGCGGCGGCCTCTCGCATGGCTCCTCTTCTTCCCGCCGGCCTTCGACGTCTTCGACGGGGACGGCTTCATCCTCCAAGTGCAAGGAGTCTTCACTCGCATTCGCTCGGGGGCTACCCTACGGCTTTCGGGTGGCGATGCGCTCGGATCTACTACGGCGGCGGTGCTCGGCCGGAGTGGATCTACTTCAAGATTCAAGTGGCGAATGACCGCGGCTCACTTGGGTGAAAACCCTAAGGGTTTCGGCTTGTATTTATAAGCCAAAGCGCCTCCGTAACGGGCGGCGGGATAAGTCCATGCGCGGGCGACTCGGCGGGCCGCGCGTGACTCTTCGCATTCTACTAGTCGACGAGCTTCACCTCGGGGGCTCGGCTACTTCTACTCGACTACCGGGACGCGGCTAGTCTCAAGAGCATCTCAGGACACATTCTCCAAGAAGACCCTTCAATTCGAGAGGAAGTACTCGACTCAAGGCTCGGGGGCTCTGTGCCACGTGTCTTTCGGTTTTTTCTCTCCGGATTTTTCGGGATTTTCTTGTCAAGACTTCGGATAGATCCTCGGCCCGCAGCCGCGCGCTCGAGGCTCGGGGGCTACTCCACGTGGATTGTGGTTCCGCAAATCGCATCTTCTTGACGGCTCGGCTTCAAGACAAGGCGGCATTTTTGAAGACCTTCGAAGGCGGTTTTCAAGGACGCTTGGGACTACTCGAGAAGACTTCAAGATTGCTCAAACATCGATTGGAGTACATTCCAGCCTCGGGATGCTTCGACTACTCTTGAGGACTTTTGACTTGTAGCACTCAGGGACGCTTGAGGACTACTTGTTAAGGCCGTCAAGACTACTTGAAGCTATCCTCCTCGACTACAAAGTACTCGGGGGCTTGTCGTATGGACCTCCCTGGGCCCACTACCTCGGTGGGTACCAGGACCGACTACTCGGTGGGCCCCTGGGACTACCCGGCTTGCGCTACACGGCACACGAAGGCGTGGAGCACGAGGACAACACGGGAGTAGTACTCGGTTAGGACTCGTACATGTTCCGCACTTTGTGTAGAGATCTCCTAGACGTACTCGACTAGTACTCCTTCCCTACTCCGACTTGTAACCACCGCCTCCCGACTATATAAGGCGAGGCAGGGACCGATCTCAGGATCACCTCATCCAATCTCAACTCACGGCGCACTATTGCACCATCCTGTAATCGTGCCCTATCAATCCAGAGCTACGCAGCATACAGGACGTAGGGTATTACGCACCTCGCGGCCCGAACCCTGTCTAAATTGTGTGCCACGTGTCTCTTCCTTCGAGTTACCGATCTCGGCGAGTCACATTCATCTACTTCGGGTACTCCCCGTAGTAGGTTGCCGTCCGAAACACCGACGGGCGCACGCTTACCTCGAGCGGGCTCCGCCTCGCTCGAGGGTACGCGCCTACCTCGAGCGGGCTCCGCCTCGCTCCCGGGGGTGCTCCGCGCGCGCGCACATCCGTGCCCGCACGCGAGTACGGGCGTTTAATGCTCGACAACGGCGGGGCGGGGCCATCATGCGCCCGAGACTCACGCCCCGCCCCCGTTGCACTAACTCCCTAGGGGGAACCCATCCCCGCTACCGTGGGGGACCGTGCGACATGGCCGGTGTCGGCCCCCGTGACGCCGCGCCGCCTACTCCCCGTACGGCTAACGTGCCGAGCCCTCGAAGGGGGCCGGCCACACCCTCGAAATGCTTTCCCGTGACCTTGCGGGGCCGGGTCATGACGCTAGGCGGTGGGACGCCATCCCCGCCACCGTAACCGCAGGCGGCCGCCCCCGTGCGTACAACGCCACGCCGGCACCGTGGTAACGGCCCGACGCCGTGAGGCATGCGGGAACGAGGACGCCGCCACGCCCTGCTTGTATCCCGTACGGATCGTCGTCGCCAACCCCCTCGAGTCCGCCCTCGGAGACATCACGGCCAACCACTGCGCCTCTACCCTCGAAGCTACCACTGTTCGGGTACAAGATACGCCATGATGACCAGATCACGGCAAGGACCATCAAGGCGGCCGCCTACTCTATGGTGTTGCACACCATACTTCCCCATGTAGCTGAACAGTGTGGCATGCTTGTAATTCGCCCTCTCCTTGGCCTATAAAAGGAAGGTGAACTCCCCCCCGTAAGGGACAACACACGACGAGACAAGGGACGACAACGCACAACACGAGACAACGAACAACGGACAACATACGACACCCCACACACACGCTCTCCAATTCTCCCACAACATCTTCGACTGCTTCACCGGGGACTTGGAGGCCACGCCTTCTCTTCCGCCTTGCTTGTAGTCGCCCCACTACGAGCACCCGGTCTGCCGAGCAATATAGTGCCCCGAGCACACCACTGCTGGACGTACGGCCCCCGGCCGGAACCAGGATAAATCTCGCGTCTCTAGTTGCTTAGCATCGACCATTGAGGGATAGACCTTGGCGCTTACTACTAGTTAGTGTCGGGACTACATTCCGCACCGACATTGGTTGATGCTGCTGCTGGGCATAAAGTTATCAGTTTCATGGATGGTAATGCAGGGTACAACCAGATTTTCATGGCAATAGAGGATATATCAAAGACAGCCTTCAGATGTCCTGGTCATATAGGCCTGTTTGAATGGATAGTCATGACATTTGGGTTGAAAAATGCCGGTGCAACTTATCAGCGGGCCATGAACTATATCTTTCACGAGTTGATCGGCAAAATTGTCGAGATTTACATTGATGACGTCGTGATCAAGTCTTTGAATCATGACACACACTTGGAGGACGTGAAGAGAACTTTGGAATGCACCCGAAAGCATGGCTTGAAAATGAATCCAAACAAATGTGCTTTTGGGGTATGAGCTGGAGAATTCTTGGGATTCCCGGTACACAAAGGGGGGATCGAAGTTGGCAAGAAAAGCATGAAAGCTATTGATGAAGTTGTCCCTCCAACCAATCTCAAGGAGTTGCGATCACTTTGCTCGGCAAGATCAATTTTGTGAGAAGGTTCATTTCAAATGCGTCGCAAAAGGTTTTGCCCTTTTCTCCATCGTTGAAGCTTAAGAAGGATCGAAGTTCATATGGGGTGATGAACAACAAAAGGCTTTTGATGAGATCAAGCAATATATGAAGGAACCACTAGTACGGTCCCTCCACGGTTGAATAAGCCTTTCAAGTTGTACGTGGCGGCCGATACCCAAACCATTGGATCGGCCCTTATTCAAGAATTTGAAGGAAAGGAGTGGGTAGTAGCGTACCTTAGCCGAAAGTTACTTGATCCTAAAACCGGGTATTCGGCTGCAGAGAAGCCGTGCCTATGTGTGTACTACTCGTGTACGAAATTTCGGCACTACTTGTTGAATGCCGAATGCGTTGTGTACTCCAAGTTTGATGTAATAAAACATATGTTATCTATGCCAATTTTGAATGGCAGGATTGGCAAGTGGATCTTGGCTTTATCTGAGTTTGAGTTGAAGTTCGAATCGGCAAAAGCTATAAAAGGTCAGATCATTGCCGATTTTATAACTGAACATCGTAATCCATCGATTGATTTACTTGAAATTACTCCTTGGGCTTTGTTTTTTGATGGATCATCATGTGGTAAAGGTGGGGGAGTAGGGATTCTATTAATATCACCCAGGGGTGAGATGTTTGAGTTTGCCATCCCTATCCAGCCCACTGTTACAAACAATCAGGCTGAATACGAGGCATTACTTCAGGGGCTTCAATATTTAAGAGAGGCCGGGGCTGTTTCAGTTGAGGTTTATGGAGATTCAGAGTTGGTTATCAAACAATTGAACGGCCAATACGAGTGTAAAAGTGATGCCCTGAGGAGTTACTACGAGGAATGCAGAGAGATTTTGAAGAGCTTTTAGCTAGTAATTCTGCAGCATATTCCTAGAGAACACAATGAAGAGGCAAACAGGCTGGCTCAAAGCGCTTCAGGCTATAGAGAAAATCAAGAAGCGCTTGCCATGGAGGTCTGTGCACTAGGAATGGATCCTGCAGAGGATGATTGGAGAAAGGAGATCGTTGATTATTTGGAAGATCCATCCTGAAAGGTCTCTAGGAAACTCAGGTACAAGGCCATCAAATTTGTTCTTCTGGATGGAAGTCTATTCTACAAATCTTTGGATGGGGTATTGTTGCGTTGCCTGGGTCCAGAAGAAGCAAAAAAGATGATGAGTGAGGTGCATGATGGGATATGTGGAGCACATCAATCGGCTTACCGTATGAAATGGGTCATCAGGCAAGCTGGGTGCTTTTGGCCGACGATGTTGGAGGATTTCTTTGAGTATTACAAGGGATGTCAAGACTGCCAGAGGTTTGGAAATATTCAAAGGGTTCTCGCATCGGCACTAAATCCCATTATCAAGCCATGGCCATTCAGAGGCTGGGGTATAGACTTGATTGGCCAGATTAATCCACCATCTAGCAAGGGGCATAAGTTTGTGCTTTTGGCGACAGATTACTTTACCAAATGGGTTGAGGCAATTCCACTGAAAAAGGTGACATCAGAGAACATGGTTGAATTTGTCAAGGAACACATCATTTATCGATTTGGAATACCTCAAACAATCACAACTGATCAGGGAGCTCAGTTTGTGTCCTTGGAGTTTAGGGAGTTTGCCGAAAGCATGGGGATCAAATTGTTCAATTCTTCTCCCTATTATGCCGAAGCTAATGGTCACGCAGAGGCTTCTAATAAGATCATGATCAAGCTTATACAAAAGAAGATCGACCAGAAGCCAAGAAGGTGGCATTCGGTACTCAATGAAGGTTTATGGGCTTACCGAATGGCCCCTCATGGAGCTACAAAGACATCTCCTTATGAATTGGTTTATGGGCACCATGCGGTTTTACCTTGGGAAATACAATCAGATTCTAGGAGAGTGGTTTTGCAAAAGGATTTAAGCTCCAAAGATTACAGTGGTTTAATGATGGATGAGTTAGAGGACTTGCACATGATCCGTCTTACGGCACTGGAAAATATTGAAAAGAACAAGCTGCGAGTTGCCAAATATTACAACAAGAAAGTAAAAGTCAGGCAATTTGCAGAAGGGGATTTGGTTTGGAAAGCTTTACTGCCGATTGGAACCAAATACAGTGAATTCGGCAAATGGTCTCCTAATTGGGAAGGACCCTTTCGGGTGGTCAGATGCGTGCCCGGTAATGCCTACATGCTGAAAACTTTACTAGGAGAGGAATTTTCTACTGCAATAAATGGAGGATATTTGAAGAAATATTATCTTAGTATTGAAATCGATCGTTGATCACAAGCACTGGGATTACATGCATCTGATACAGAAATAGCCAGCGTTCAAGAATGAAGCCGCCTTTAGAACAAAAATTCCTAAACAGGGGGAATGGCCAATACTTAGATGTATTGCCCTTAGCAAAAAACTACATTCAAATGCTTCTTGCAGGTTTACATCTAACAATCAGGACTACGAGGGGGTGGTAAGCATAAGGCCTGGCGTAAGAAGCGAAAGTATGCTTCAATCCTTTTTTCTTTGCTTCTTCAGCTGCTCCCTCTTCAGTTGTTCCAGAACCACCGTGACGGCAACTTGGAAGCTGTGGGGATGACCATGGTTTGCTGCCTCCACCAAGCTGTCCCAAGCCGCTTTCAGGTTATTGTACCTGTCAGAGACATCTGGGACAGAGGAACGGTTATTAGAGATGGAGATCCGGGTGCAAGCATGGAACCAAGATGAAAGTGGAGATGTTTACCTCCTACCAGTGCCTCCAAGGCCATGCGACGCTCGCGCTCGGCTTGGCAGCGAGCGGTGACATCTCGGAGGTCATGCTCCAGATGCCGGACGCAGCGGCGTAACTGGTGGTTGATCTTCTGCTCTGGCATGGCATCCTTTGCTTCGAGGGAGGAGTCAGAGGAGATGTATTCAGGCGTTTCTTCGGTCCCAATGATTTCTTCAGGGAGCAGATCGAGGCTAAAAGAAAACGAAGAGGAGGTAAAGCACGAGATCACACAAGAAAGCAAGAAGCAAGCTAAAGGAAAACTCACTCTCGAATGGTGCGTTTCTTTGAGGCGCTGTCCTCCTTGGGTTGCTTGCCTTTGTCCATAGCCTTGGGGTTTTCTCTTCGGGAGCGAGGGAGAAGATGAGAAGTGATGGATGAGTGTGCGAGTGGATTTGCGGGGTATCTCGGCGGGCTATTTTATTGATCGAGAGAGCGCATCGGGAGTGATGACCGGCCGGCGTTGGTTATTGGGATACCAAGCGGCAGGGTTTCCCTCCCGAATGCGAAGGGTTTTCATTGAACAGTGCTTACGGATTACCGAATCAAGGATTTTCTGCGGGTTGTGCGTCAAGGGGCATCTGTTTTCGCTTATTCGGCTCAAGAAAGTTCCCGAATACGTTCAAGGAAAATAAGACTCACAGTTGCAAATACAGAGGAATCATCACGATACAAGCACGAGAATTGAAAGTTCTTTATTTATTGCCGATAATCAAACATCCCTAGTACAATCTAATCAAAGAGCCTGTTTAGCACACACTGGGGATGAGTGAGTTCGGCAATGGCGTCGCCGTGGCCGTCGAGGCGCTCCAAGATGACCTCGATCTCGTCGATGTCTTCCGGCGCGCCGCCCTGGAAGCCGCGCGGCCGGGTGGAGTAGTCGACGCCGGTGTGCGTCGCCATGGCGGCCAAGCCGAAAGTGGTGCCTGGCGGATGCGGTGGGTGGCCACCTCGTCCACACGGTTTTCCACCGCGGCAAGGTGCTCCGCCGACGTGTCTCCGCGGGCGTTCACCTTGTCGACCAAGCTGCTCCACTAGCATTTTCGGTGGTTGAGCTCGGCGTCGCGGCCGCAAAGTACAAGGTGATGGTGATTAGTATCAAAAGCCGATTGGATTCGGGAGCGAGTTCCGCAGCCGTACCGTCGATGGTTGCCATCGGTACTTGCTTGCCTCGGTTCTCCCACTCCGGTTCGGCTATGCCGGCCTTCTTGGAGACGTCTTCCGGCTCGCGGCCGGGCCACCTCAAGTTCCGCCTTGAAGCGGAGAGCGTCAAGTTCCCTGTAGGGCACGGGGGAGTAGTGGTCCGACTCCGAGGAGTCGTCGGGCGAGGGTTGATTGGCGGCGCGGAGATGGGTTCCATTGAACAAGCCTGAAACAAACAGGATCGTCAGAAACAAAGGGAAATCTTAGGCAAGTAATGAAGAGAAGATGGCGATCATTGCCTCCGACGCGAACTGGCGTGGCTCCCTTCTGCCTCGTTGGCGGCGCGGCGCCTGTTGTTGCTCCCCGCCATTGGTTTTTGGGGCTGCGCTGGTGATTGGGAAGAAAATCTTGAGGTTGGTGAAGATTTGAAGGCTAAAGGCTTGGTAAAGAGCTGGGGGCACCTACGGTTTTATTTATAGGCCTGGTGAAAAGATCGCGGCCTCAGATCGTGGCGCGTATCCCGAAAAAACTTGGAAGGTGGAGAGGTTTCCTTGACGAACTCGCCATCGGGTCGTTTGGGATTCAAAACTGAGTTGTATTCGGCTGATTAGCTCGGCTAAGTTGCAGTTGAGGTGCCGTTCGGGTATGGCACTATTTGACTACTAATTACCGAATGGATCGTTCAGAGTTGCAGTCCAAGTCACGCAAGGAAAAGGAAAGCGAACTTATAAAAGGCAAATGTTGCGAGAACGATTAGTTTGGTTACACATCGCTCAGTGCAGCTAAATGTTTAAATATTTGGCGATTACATTGGAGGCATTTGATATTGTTTGGCGGATATCCTCCATCCGTTCCTGGTAATCTTTCTGGGCGTTGGACAGGACGGCGAGTTCCGCATCGCACTGATTCACTTCAGTCATGGCCGATGATGCTTCCTCTTGGGTTTTCTCTATCAGTCCAGAGAGTTCGGCTATTTTTCTGTCGTCAGCTTCTATTTCAGCTGATAAGTTTCTCGGCTACGCACTCCAATGCGGCCTTTCGGCGATCTTCGGTTCGCGAGCGACTTGCAAATTGGCCAGCATTCCCTTGTGAGTCTCAGTTTGGGATTGTGCTCCTTTCACCGCGTGTTCAGCTTTGGCTTTCTTTTGCTCAACAGCTGGTCGGGTAGACACATTCTTCAAGACTCGCCTTATGGCCACATAATGGATATCTAAATCAGAGATGGGATCCAATGAAGTCTTGATGTCCTCAGGAAGTTCTTGGCTGATGGGCCCAAGCATTCCTTCGAAATAGTCGAGATCTCTGATTTGGTCTCGAGCATCTTTCTGTAGCCAGGCAAAAATTCCTTTGAGCCTTGTTTGGATTTCCTCTGGCAGAGCTTGAGTTCCTCTTGTTTCGGCAGCTGGATTATTCTCCACTAACGGGCTTGATGATGAAGGAGTTTAATCCTGAAAGGGTAACATTGTCGAATCAAGAGTGGTTCATTGAAAGTAAAGAAGATGACAGAGTTAAGTGCATCTGCTTACCTCATGCCTGACTTCCTGAACTGGGGCAAGGTTTTGTTCAGTTTCAGGGGGGATTTCTTGAGCCACTGGTGAAAGAGGGGTCTGAGGAGCTCTTGGCAAAGCGGAGGCTTCTGTTTGAGAAGTTGCTGGTGCAGTCTCTGGCATATCTGAAGCTTCTGGCTGAAAAGGAGGTGGATTTACCTCTGTTATGGTTGGGTTTTCTGCCTGGCCAATAGGGGATTGAACTCTTAAAGGACTGGAAGCCTCTGATTGGATTGAAGGGTCCATCTCCGGTGAAGCTGGTACCTCTGTTTGAGCAAGAGGTGATTGGGTCCCTGATGAGGATGAAATCTCTACTTGGGCAGATGGTTCAACTCTTGGTGGGCTTGCACGTTGAGAATCAGGGATATCCACGGGATGATTCACCAGTGTTTCTTCTGCGAATATCAGATTGAGGGTAAATGCCAGTGTTAATCTCTGAGAAAAGGTCATAAAAGATCATACCAGTAGATGAAGCATTGGCAGGTTCTGAAGCTGAAGGCTGCTGGATTCTAGTCTGAAATTACACAAGATGAAATTTATCAGTAAAGAGTAATCTTGTGATCAAGAAAGAGGAAATTTTACCTCAACAAGGACTTTCTTGGTGGTTCTTTTCCTCTTGGCAGCTGGAGGTGCAATCAGAGACAGGCCTTTTCTCTTGTCAGCAGTGGCACTGGACAGAATTGGGTCCATTGTGGCATACCTGGCCATCAGTTGAGCCAAAGTTGGGGATTTAAATCCCAGAGCAGAAACTGGATATACTGCATTGTAAATGATTGTCCTGGCTTGAGGGCAGGCACTGTATTCTGCAGGGAGTGGTCAAGATCATGGTTAGTAAAGGAAATATTTGATCTCGAAGTTGGTGAAAATCGAGGCATCAACTCTAAACAAAATGAGTGCGGCGGCTCACTGAAAATATGGTCATGAAATTCTTGCCACCAAGAGTTGAAGGTGGGATGAGCTATTGTTGTGGGTGTGAAAGGCCAGGTGTAAATGGTTGGGCTGCATTCATACTGAAAAACCCTTCTGGACTGCGCAATCTCTTTGATTTCTTCTCTGGGTTTGAGGAATTCATGAAGAAATAGTCTTGGAGGCATCTGGCCACATCCAAGCTGTCGAGCCACCATATTTGGCTGATAGTATTCATAAGTGCTGTGATTTAACCTCCCTCCACAAAATTCAGCTGGCAAAGAACATGGATGGATCAAGATGTTAAAGATCTCTATAAACCTTCTATCTTGGTGTCCGGTCTCGAAGGAGAATTCGCAGGGGAGAGTTAAATTGTCATTATCAAGATAAGGAAGCCAAAGAGGGTTAGGGAAGCCTTTGAAAAAGAGCTTGAAAAGCTCGGGCCGACATTCGATTGATGGAAACGAGTTGAAGCGACCTCTCCATAGGTTTGGCATCCTCGGTGATCCGAGGTTCCCCTTCATGATAGCCTGGATGAAGGGAAAAACCGGTTGTTGAGGTCAATGCCGACAATCGGTGCACGTGCGGTTGCGGCCACATCCGTACAAACCACCAAGGGCCGTTGACACATAGTATCTTCCGACCGGTATGCATTTGGGTGACAGTCTGATGAAGCATGTGGTATACACTACCCGGAGGTATTTTCCAAGAGGAATGCGTTTACCACCGGCCAACCGAGTAGCCATTACAATGTGATTCGAGTAGGCTCATTGGCTTTACCACGGAAAATAAATCCGCACAACCACATGTTCGGGAATGCTCGTACTCAACGTCACCCGGGGGACCGTCCTTCATGTGATTTTGGATATATAATTTATATCCACTTCCCGGTTTCACCCCCGTTTGTCTTGTGGAGCCTTTGTAGTCCCGGGGGTACACGGATCCCGAAACATCAAGTCCGGTAATCATGTAGGCCGAGTTGGGGACATTGGGCCGTGGCCAAAGAGGAAGTCATTGACGCCATTTGACCAGAAGTGACAAGACGCTATCAAAAGGTCTTCGTTCTTCGGGGTGTCGGCCAAAGAAAGCTCCAAACATTGAGCAATGCGAAGGCTGTCCCAAGTTTGGGTCTTGACACTGTTATCCGCAAGCACCCTTTTGTACCAGTTTCTCCAGCCCACAATTGGGGGCAAAGGCCAGTTCTTGAAGGCGTCTTGCCACAAAGAAGGCTTAGATAAAGCTGCTTTGAAGGGGAATCTTTGGGATTCAGCTGCGATAAACTCGCGAGGATCGGAAATTCCCACAGGACCAAGGAAGTAAGACGTCGAATTGGCCTCAGTGCGGATTAAAAGCTCGGTGGAAAGGTCCTGTTGAGAGAAGGCGGAAAAGAAATCTCAGGTAACAATCGAAAAGTTAGTGCCGAATGAAGCTTACGAGGATGGAATTTACCTGAGCGGCTTGATTTTGACCTGCCATTGGAGATTTGAGCTTGGGGAAAAGATGACCTAGGGTTTGGATGCGGACGGAGGCTCCGATGGATTGCGGGGAGAGAGAACGGTGTTGAACGATTCAATTTGAAGATGCGGCGATTGGAGTCAATTTCGAATAAAATCACTTTTATCCCGTAGTTGAAGGGGCATGTGTTAACACCAAAATTTGACACGAGAGGAGTCGAGTTGTGGGCCCAGCTTGGTGAAAAAAATCCGTCCGGAAGAAGTAAGGTTTCTCCAGGAAGATTCGGCAAAGGAGCTCGCGGTCGGCAGTTGGCTTCCGTTCGGCAAGGAATCTGTTTGCACTGATTTTGTGGGATTGCGTGATGACGTGGCCAGAGCGGAAGGGACGAATGGATGAATAAGCGATCGCACTTAGAGATAAATTAGGTATCAAATATTGTGCTCGTAGTCCATTCGGAGTCATGCCATGACAGGGTATAAATACAGACCCTGGATGTATGTAATGGTATTCGAAACATTCTCATAACAAACCGGCTTTACGCCAAACTCTTGAGTCCTTTGTTGTGTCGTCGAGTTCTTCGAGAGGGTTCATCGATCCGTCGACCTCCATAAGTATCGGCAACCTTGTATCATGTTTAGTATCATGCGATGGATTTAGATCGTGATGCAAGTAGTCTTGTTACCATGCTTTGTATCATGCGGTAGATTCAAGCTTGGTTCGAGAAGATTTCTTGTTAGATCATGAGCCACGCGGTGGGCCAAGATCTAGCTTTGAGCTAGTTATCGGCTCTATTGGATTTTGGCGAGATCCAATAGATTCATTAAGTTATCATGTGTTGTTTTGAGTTTTTACTTTATGTTTAAATTCATATAACACTCTTTTGCCCAATTTAGATTGATTTGGATCGGCTTTATCTTGTTTCGTGGTCTTTACATTACGCGTTCATATCTCGCTTCAAAAGGCACGTGGATCACGTGTTTATTAAATAGCCGAAACCGAACCGATTTAGGTTGTTACGTGTTGTGGGTTCAATCTTGTTGATTTTGCGTAAATCTTGAAAGAACCAGGTATCATGCGGTAGATGCAGGTTTTAGGGTTGTTTTAAAGCTAATCATCCGGTGGATCAGATCTTTAATTCGATCCGATAGATTTATCATCTTTAGCAACGTTTGTTCCTTCTTCATGGACCCCGATTCGGCTATACAGCCGTATTCGGTTATGCTTTCACGAGTGAAACGTGTTTATAAGTTATGCTTTAAATATTGCATGCTTTTAGCTTTCCATATATAGATCATATCATGCGGTGGATAGATCTATTTGTGGTTAGTGGTGTGATTTTCAAACAAGTTGTATCATGCGGTGGATAGATTTGTTTGACATCATACTTGACGGGTTTTAAAGTACCTAGACATGCGGTAGACTAGTGCTTTGGGCCTATGCATGCTTGTTTATTACATGTTTATGATCATGCTTTACTTCATTTGTTGTTTATTGTTATTTATCATGGAGGACCAGTCATGGCTTCGTGCACGTGCAGTTTTATTCAAATAAAGACCGATCTTTCGTCATGCTTACATCATCCGTTCGGCTATGATACGTTTTGCACTTTAAAGTTCCCGAATGATTTCTAGTTTGCTGGCAGATAGCTCTTTATAGCTATATGTCATCTCACTTGGCTTTATGGCCGTAAATATGGAACTGTCTGGTACCACCCGGCAAGTTCCAAACTTTGGAATTTAACTACTTCATCTTTTTGTTAATTTTTAGGAAAAATTGACTGGCACGTCTTGGAATCTCTTCGCCTGTGAAGCTAGCTTGTTCGGCTTGCTGTGTGCTTGGCGTAAGGTGCAGATTTTGCGTCAACAGTATGCATCGAAAATTAAGGATGGCGGTTGGACACGTAGCTGCCATTCCTGCAAAAAAAGAAAGAGTAGATACGGTGCCAATTTGCACCTGTCGGTCTCAACAGATCGGACCTGAATTACAAAGATACTCCCTCCGGTTTGGTAAATGAAGTCGTTTTGGACATGATTTGAGTCAAACATTGGGAATATAAATCATGAATAACTTTTAAGTCATTAAGTTTGGAAATGTGAAAACTACATGAATAGATTTGTCTTACAAAATACTTTCATAAAAGTATACATATGTTAATTTTTAACAAATATTTTTTATAAAAGCAAGAAGTCAAAGTTGTACTTTGGAGACCGTGTCGCTGTCCTAAACGACTTCATTTACCAAACTGGAGGAGTACAAGAGGTTGTATATTCTTTATTAAGCAATGTTTTTTTGTTCTTTGTTGGTAATGAGATCCTTGTTGTGATCTCGCCAATATGAAGATGCATTATTGTCTTAGTTTTTTTTTTCAAAATGCTCATAAAGCTAGATGTACATTTTTTGCGTATATGTGAACGTATATGTACGATGCGTAAGTATGCGTTTCACCCCTAACTTCACGCTTGCTCAAAATTTACACTTTGGATCGTCACTAGGCGGTTGCTCAAAGGAGTATATATTCTTTTATGACCAAATGCTGTTGTTTCTTTGTTGGCATTGGTTGTGACGTCTGGCCAATAGCGAGATGTTTCGTCTTAGGCTTTTACAGATAATGCTCTTAGATCTGTGTGTTCCACCTTTAACTTCACCTTTTAGCTCAAATTTTACGCTTTGGATCGTCACTGGCTGGTTGCTCAACTACTACCAACCGCCGCGCCTAAACATCCTTTTTTGGGTGTAAACATCATATCATAATTTCTCAATTATTGTTCTTCATCATTCATATATCAACCAGACAATTAAACAGAGGCAAATATAGAAAATGACGCAAACAAACTCTGAAAGAAAGAAAGATACATGCATCTTTACGCGTGGTCACGCACGCCAGACGGCCCGCGGCGTGCGTCCAACAACACCCGCACGAGTGCGTGCGTCCCGGCCTCGCGCTCCCTCACTTGGTGGTCTTGGGGCGGCGTCGGCGGCACCAGCGGACTTCTTGTCGCCGCCCTCCTCCGCCTTCTTCACCTCCTCCTCGTCGGCACCGGCGGGCTTGTCGCCGTCCTTCTTCTTCTCTCCCTCCTCCTCCCCGTCGGCGAACGCGGAGGCGGGGAACGAGCGGCCGATCCCGACGTTGGACTTGAAGTAGATCTTGTCGCGCTTCTCGCCGTCGAGGCTCATCTCGACGATGGGCACCCAGAGGAGCACCTGCTTGCTGCGCACCCCGGTCATGCGCTTCATCCGGCCGTCCTCGACGTACGCGGTGACCTCGGCGTCGTAGCGCACCCGGGTGCCCGTGCCACGGAAGTAGTGCTCGTAGGGCGCCTTCTGCCGCATCCACACGAACCCGGTCGCCTTCACCCACCCGCACTCCTCCAGCCCACGCAGCGGCATCACCCCGCCGGGGAAGCCCAGCGCCTTGAGCATCTCCTTGGAGTGCGCGAAGCACGCCTCCGCGCCCGTGATGACCTCCGCGCCCTCGCGCTGCTTGTTGGCGGCGGCGCCGCCGGCCGCCGCAGTCGTCGCCGTCGACACGGTCAGGGACGAAGCCATCTGGTCGGAGCTAGCGAGATCGAGCTGATTGACGACGATGATGCTGAGAATTGCTGATCGGTCGAGTATATATGTTGTGTGTTGGATCGGAATGTATTTTGCCGTGGTGCGAACTGAACTGATGCGAAGTGTGGGTTGCAGGGAGGGGTGTTTTATAGGAGAGAGGAGACGGTGCTGTGGCATCGCAAGTGCGCGCAGGAGTGAATAGGTTGGTTGGCCGTTGAGCTACTGGTGGTCAGTGGAATTAGCTAGGCGGTTTTTGGTTAGCTGATTAGCTCACCAAGAGCAAGCAGCCAGGAAGACGTTTGGCGCCGAATGGGTGGTGCACCTAGAGGCCTAACACAAGCACGGAAAAAAAGATCGATGCGCCACGGCTGCGTCCTCTCGGTCGGTCCTCCACGAGTTTTGACACAATGGTCGCCGGAAATATAATGATGGTTTCTCCAAGGCAGCAAGAGCTAGAGCCGCTGTGCGTGCACCCGTTGCCGTCTCCCTTTCGAGTTCAATGCGGCGCGCGCGCCATTATTATTACTAGCTGAAACAGCACGTGATGATTATTCCTGATGCATGGCAAAGACGCATGACGTGTGACCAGTAGCTGCCCCCAACCGCATCTCTATTGCTATCCAACATCCATCCTTTCATGATTGAATTGAAAGAGCCAAACTCTACTTGTGAACGTGACAGATTTTATGTATACTTGCAAACAAAAAAAAACTGATAGTTTAGGTTACAAATAGCCACGAGTACAAAGATTTTGTCATGGATTTTTCTATCATCCAAGTCAATGTAAAGATACATGTTGTTCAATAGGGGTTACAAATAGCCGCATGAGAAAGTTGTGAAAAAAAACAAGAGAATGCGGGATGACCATGTGAAAATGAATTTGCAGACGGAAACTGCTCTGAAGAAGAAGCACTGAAATGTCGATTATAGATGTTTCCTGCGCAACTGGCATCGATCATATCTTTTTAACCGTACCATGGCGTATTTTTTTTAACAGCAACATCAAGATTTCCTCGAGGCCTAGCTAGATCCCGTTTACGTGTGTGACAGGTATAACTTCAATTTCGATTATGTGCTGAGTCACGTGGGCTTCCAGAAATTAATTCGATTGCTTGCGAGGGTTTTGATTTGATAACCCTAAACCCTTCCAAAAATTAAGGAGGGGCGGAGCTTGAATTTAAGGACGACCATGATCAAAATAAATAGAATCAACAACAATATCAAATAATTTTAATTATTGTTTGGGAGTTCGAAAATCGGAGGGGATTTCCGAACACAAGGTTCCAGATCAAATACGCGAAAGTAAGTAAGAGCTAGGAATAAGGAATCCTCGAAAGTCTGTACTCACCTCAAAAGTTGTAAACCTCTTTACACGTGCCATCGAACCCTCTTTTATAGGGAGGCGAATGGAGTTTTACATTTCGAGATTACCCTTGAATATAAAGAATATTCCAAGTGTGAACATGTACAAAAATGTCTTTTACATCTCGTGATTGGCGGAGCTAATTACATATTTACAGGTTGTCCACCAGTTCACACTTCGAACTCGGACTTTTGAGGCATCGCCTTTGACTGAGTCTTCCCTTGACCTTCGACTCTTCATTCGCGAAAGTCGTCAATCACCAAGATCTCTGAATCAAGTTTCCGCATTCACAGCCGAAGTGAAGTCCTTTAATATCTTCGAAGTTTCCATCGCCATAATTTCCCAACCCCGCCATGTTCCTGCTGTCCTGAAACAAGAAACAAATCTGCGTTCCAGTGCTCATTCGGCGATTGTTTCACACAACCTTATGGGGTTAGTGAATCATGTAAAAATAACGAAACACCTCGTCGTATGGACCTCCCTGGGCCCACTACCTCGGTGGGTACCAGGACCGACTACTCGGTGGGCCCCTGGGACTACCCGGCTTGCGCTACACGGCACCTGAAGGCGTGGAGCACAAGGACTACACAGGAGTAGTACTCGGTTAGGGAGTTGTACATGTTCCGCACTGTATAGAGGACTCCTAGACGTACTCGGCTAGTACTCTCTCCCTACTCCGACTTGTAACCCTGCCTCCCGGACTATATAAGGCGAGGCAGGGACCGATCACCTAATCCAATCTCCTCTCATACAACTCACGCGCGCATTATTGCGTCATCTTGTAATCGTGCCCTATCAATCCGAGCTACACAACATACAGGACGTAGGGTATTACGCACCTCGCGGCCCGAACCTGTCTAAATTGTGTGCCACGTGTCTCTTCCTTCGAGTTACCGATCTCGGTGAGTCACAATCATCTACTTCGGGTACTCCCCGTAGTAGGTTGCCGGTCTAAAACACCGACACCGGCGCACCGGAGTAGGGGGCGTCGGTGTTTAAACCACTCGACATCCATGGGAGGTACCCGCAAAGAAGGTAGAAGGTGGGGGATCGCCATGATCCGGAACCCGAAGGTATGCGCGAGGACACAAGACACATGATTTATACGGGTTCGGGTAGTCGGAGTAGCCACCCTACGTCCCGTTTGGGGTAGTATTGCGCCCTTGCTTGGTGTTGTTCCCCGGAGGGATTGAGGATGTCCTCCTAGGTACCCGGCCCTCCTTTATATAGTCCAGGGGGCGGGTTCCTAGTCGGTTACAAGGTAGGAGTCCTAGTAGGATTACACAGAGCGAGTTCTAGTAGGAGTACAGGGGAATTCTACTAGGAGTCTGTCTGCTTCCTTCCTTGCGGTACCGGGGTGTATGCCCGACAAGCCCCCGAGCACATTGGAGTCGAGAGTAGTAGTTCGAGTAGTCTTGAAGCCTCTTTGAGTAGTTCTTGAGCGTCCTCGAGTACGCTTGGAGAAGTCTTCAATAGTACTTGAACGCCGCGAGGCCGGAAGGTGGTCCACTCATCGGTCTTGAAGTCGAGATTATATGGAAGTGCGGTTGCAAAATCGCACTCCATATGGAGTAGCCCTCGAGCCTTAGGTTGAGTTGCGGACTCTAGCCGAGGGTCAATCTTGATTCCAAATCTTCCGTCTTGAAAAATTTGAATGATGGGTGTAGCATAGCGACCCCAGAGCCTTGAAATGATTAGGTAATCAATCCAAGGGTCTTCGGTGTTCGCGAAAGTCATCATCCGAGTACACTTGTAGCGTTCAGCCTCCGAGCTCGTCGCCAAGAGAGCCGTAGGAGCCACATCGAGTAGTTGTTGGTGCCGAGCCCCCGAGCTAGAGAGCTAGCGGAGACTACTCGAGTTGTCATCGAGTAGTAATTTGGTGCGTAGCCCCCGAGTTGGGAACTAACCGCGCCGGTGGAGGTACGCGGAGCGTACTGGAAGTCGTTGCCGAAGCTTGACCTGAAAGTAGAGATGCGTACATTATGTAGCATTTTTGTAGAAATTGAATCTACAAATGACAAATACAAATATGAATATAGATGTAAATGTCATGTGTCATGCTCTTGTTGTGGTCGTTAGGCGTCGAGTAGTTAGCTCCGATGCGGTTTAGCGCCCGCCCTCGTGATCGCTGTTTAGCCATAGCCGCTGGGGGCGTGGAGGCATGACAGGAGAGCTGGTTTAAGCGCCCGTCTCTCGTGGTCGCCGTTTAGCCATAGCCGCCGGGGGGCGTGGAGGCATGACAGAGAGCCGAGGCTTTGCGCGGATCAAGGCGTGTGCTACCGTAGCGAGACCATTAAGAGGTAGACGAAGGTAGTCGGCATGGCGTCAAGAGAGAGCGCGATTGCTCGTTGTTCCGCGTGGCGGAGAGCAGGATTGCGCGGTGCCTCCTCGGGGGTGTAGTTGTGCGCCTCCGAAGCACTCGGTACACGAAACGTCGTGGCAAGAGCCTCCTAATTTGGTGCACCAAGCCCGTGGCGGCGGTCAACATCTCCAAGGAATAGCCGGCACGGTGTAGCTCGCCGCGGTGGCCGTTGAGAGGCGTACACGGAGTAGTCTTCGGCGTTGGTTCCCGTATGTGGAAAACAAGCCGAAGAAAAAATAATTATTGAAATAAGTGACTTAGCTTGATTCGTGGACGAGAGTCGACGAAGCCGTGGCGATCGCGTGATGGAGTCGCGACCGTTGGAGCCGAAGTCGACTAGTTGGAGGTGGATCCGACTAGTTGTCGATGCCGCGAAAGCCATTCTCGACTAGTTTACTAGTCGAGATAGTAGTCGAAGTAGTCGTACGCCCGTAAAATGACGTCGTGGCGGCGTACGGCGTAGTCGATGTAGAGCCGCCGCGGCCGAGAGACGAGTACCCGCGGCGCACGCGCAAGGTTGACGTAGAGCCGCCGCGGCCGAGAGACGAGTACCCCGGCGCACGGCGAGGTCGACGTAGAGCGCGTGCGGCCGGGAGACGAGTAGTCGCGCGCACGCCGAGGTCGACATAGAGCGCGTGCGGCCGGAGACGAGTAGTCGCGGCGCACGGCCGAGGTCGACGTAGAGCGCGTGCGGCCGGGAGACGAGTAGTCGCGGTGCACGGTGAAGTAGATGTAGAGCCGGTACGACGTAGTTGACATAGTCGTAGCTGCGTACGTCTTCCCGTGTGCATGGAGCAAAGAACTCGGAGAATCCTTGATAGCTTGGAATCTTGGCCCGGATGCGTGACGGTACCGCCGGGATCGCTCCACTTTGATTCGGATTTGGACAGTGATGTGTCCATCTTGATCTCCAACCCGACGACTTGGGAACCGAGGCGGAAAAAAGGAATCGGCGCTCGTTTCCACTTGGTTCATGTGCTTCTCTCGGATACGGCGAGTTGACGTGGAGAACTTCAAACTCGGCGAATTGGAATCCGTTTGCGCCGAGTAGATTGATCAGGATTTGGTCCTTCGAATTCGCTCGATGATCGTGACGATGGCCCCACGGTGGGCGCCACTGCTCGGTGTTTAAACCACTCGACCTCCATGGGAGGTACCCGCAAAGAAGGTAGAAGGTGGGGGATCGCCATGATCCGGAACCCGAAGGTATGCGCGAGGACACAAGACACAAGATTTATACGAGTTCGGGTAGCGGAGTAGCCACCCTACGTCCCGTTTGGGGTAGTATTGCGCCCTGCGCTTGGTGTTGTTCCCCGGAGGGATTGAGGATGTCCTCCTAGGTACCCGGCCCTCCTTTATATAGTCCAGGGGGCGGGTTCCTAGTCGGTTACAAGGTAGGAGTCCTAGTAGGATTACACAGAGCGAGTTCTAGTAGGAGTACAGGGGAATTCTACTAGGAGTCTGTCTGCTTCCTTCCTTGCGGTACCCGGGGTGTATGCCCGACAGGGGCCTCGCTCGAGATCACATGGCGAACTCGACGGCTTCGTTCACTTCAAGCCAACCGTCGCCTTCAACCGCGGCGACACCTTCGTGTTCGGCGCTTGGGTCCGCACCGCCGATGGCGCGGGCTCCTTCCGCCGCCGTCCGACCATGCGGCCCAACCCGAAGACAAGCTTCGTGACGCTTCCCCGAAGTTGTCACGGGTGAACTCGCCGCAAGTTCGGCGAAATTTCACTCTTCAACCACCACGCTGACTTCGAGCTCGAGTCCGTCTCCAACTCGAACTCGACGTCGCCATGGGCCATCGCATGCGAGCCGGCCGCTCGCCCATCGCGGTGGTCCCCTCACCACGCGAGCACTCCGCGCGTGGCCCCCGCATCCTCGGCCGGGCCCGCACGGAGGCTCCCACTTCGCGCCGGCCGCAAGGAGCCCGTACCCGAGTACAACTCGGACTCCGACGCCGCCCCCGATCGCGCTTCGGACTCCATCCCTCTCTCCGAGTTCTACTCGAACCCGGACTACGAGTTCGACTTCGGGGTCGGACCCCGAGGGGGCCCGAGTCCGAAGACGACTCCACCGAGCTTCCCTTGTCGGGGCCGGCCTGCGGGGGCCGGTTATAAAATCAACGCCGGCCGGGAGATACGTCTGCGGCCGGACCGCAAGCCTACCGACCTCGGTGAAGGGAGACTCACGCTACGTCGCCTACATCGACTCGCTACCGTTCCGGAGGGAACGCCGCCGGCCCGGGCGACTCAAACACAACAACCGAGGCGGCACCCTCCGAGTCCGGCCCTTGGTTCCCCCGATCGCCAAGTCTTCATGGCCGCCGCGACACCCCGTGGCCCTCGGCACGGCTCGGGACAAGTACCTGGAGGACATCTCCTCCGACGAGCTCTCTGCTGATGCCCCACCCAACGAGACTCCGGCGGACAGAGACACTCGACGTGAACGCAACAGGAAGCGCAACGAACGTCGTCGGCGCCTCCGCAACAACCTCCCCATCCGCAACCTTACGGAAGCTCTCGAGGCGGTCGAGAGCAGAGTACACACCACCCCTGAGCAATGCCTCATGTCGATCACAGCGATCGCACGTCAAGCTCAGGGCATACGCGCCGGAGAGGTCATCGCCAAGCTCACCGAAGAAGCCTACTTCATGCGGGTCGACAACGGAGTCAACCAACCTCCTCCGGCTAAACCCCCGCGACAACGAATCTACTAGTCGCAACGCCAACAACGGTCCCAACCGTACTCGAGCCGACCTCCCGCCCGAGCCAAACCGTCGTCGCTCCAACGCCGGCGGACCTTCACAAGAAGACCACGGCAACCGAGAAGTTGTTCCCCACCGCGCTCCGGCCGGGGCGGCGGCAACGATCCCGACGGCGGCGGCGGCGACGGCGGCGGCGGCGACGGCGGCGGCTCCAACCATGGGGCCAACAGAGGGCCGGAGGCGGCGGCGGCCGCGGCGGCCGAGGCCACGCGAACGACCACGCCTCCGGCGCCTCGCAGGCGGCTACGACGCTCGCCAGAAGATTGAGGAGCTGCGGCGGAAGAAGTCGACCACTGCCGCTGAGGGCGACGGCTTCCCCGCCTTCTCACCTCGACTTCGCAACTTGCTCCTCCCCGACAAGTTCAAGCCTTTGGGGATCACCAAGTACGATGCGAAGCAGGATCCCATCCAGTGGCTCCGATGCTACGCCCTCTCCATCGAGAACGCTGGCGGCAACAGCGATACCAAATGCCTCGACTTCCCCTTCTGCCCGGACCAAGCACCACTCACATGGCTCGAGTCGCTGGACAAGCACTCGATCGACAAGTGGGACCAGCTGAAGGAGCAATTCACGAGCAACTTCGCGGGCGCCATGGGCCGATCGGGTACTCGCATGGACCTGGCCATGATCAAGCAGGAACAGGGCGAGACCCTCCGCAAGTACATGCGCCGCTTTTTCGACAAGCGCGCTACCGTCGTCGACGTCACCGACAAGGAGGTCATCGACCTCTTCCAGGACGGCCTCTACCACCGCCGCACCTTCGAGGACTTCGGTCGTCGCCGTCCCAGGTCCATCCCCCACCTCAAGGACATGATCACGTCCTGGGCGGATGAAGAGGACAAGGCCAACGCCAAGTACGACGCCATCCGTGGCAAGTCCAAGCAGAACCAGGGCGGCGGCAGCGGCAGCAATGCAAACCCAGGTGGCCGCAGCAGCAACAGCAACAACAACAGTAACTACTCGGGTCCCAACCGCAAGCGCAAGCCAGACAACACCGTCGCGGCTATCCAGCGCCCTGCGAAAGGGAACTCGAAGAAGAACTCGGCGGTTTCAAAGACCCGCTCGAAGGAGAAGTGCCCGTGGCATCCAAACGGCAACCACACTACCGAGCAGGTGCTACCAACTCGGGCATGCACTCAAGGATACGCCGAGCCACCGCACCCTCACGACCAAAAGGGCAAGAAGAAGGACGGCGACAACAACGACTTCCAAGAACCCGAGAAGACCGTCAACGTCCTCTTCGGCGGATCGCTCGGCCAGGCGGGAGCGAAGGCTACCCGTCGTGAAGTAATGTCCATTGAGCCAGCGGTCCCGACCCCTCTCGGGTGGTCGGAGGTACCCATCACCTTCTCCCGCGCGGACCAATGGACCGGCCTTCTCCGAACCAGACGGTTCCCCCTCGTTCGAAGCTAACGGTGGCGGGCTCCAAGCTCAACAAGGTGCTCATCGATGGTGGAAGCGGGCTCAACGTCCTCTTCACCAAGACCTTGAAGAAAATGAAGCTCGACATCACCCCCATGCTCACCAAGAGCAACACGCCCTTCTACGGCATCGTCCCCGGCAACACGGCTATTCCACCGGGCTCGGTGGTCCCGCCGCCTACCTTCGGGGCGTCTCGGGACAACTACCGTACCGAGTACATCAAGTTCGAGGTCGCGGACTTCGAGACCTCTTACCACGCCATCCTCGGCGGACCACCCATCGCCAAGTTCATGGCGGTGCCCCACTACACCTACTTGGTACTCAAAATGCCAAGCCCGGCCGGTGTACTCTCCCTCCGTGGGGGACTTGAAGATCTCCCACGACCGCGACACGAAGCCGTGGAGATCGCCTCTACAAACCAAGTACCCAACGCGATGATGGAGGTCTACGCCGCGTCGAAGAAGCTTGGTACAAGTGAACTCGACATCCCGCAGAAGTCCGACAAAGACCAACAAGCCTCGCCCACCCGAGGAGGTACTCGTCAAGACGGTCGACCTCGAACAGCGACCCCAAGCAAGACCACCACCATCGGGGCGGCCTCGACCCCAAATAGGAAGACGCGCTCATCGGCTTTCTTCGGGCTAACCGCGACATCTTCGCGTGGAAGCCGACGGACATGCCGGGAGTGCCCGGGGAGCCGATTGAGCACCGCCTCAACGTCGATCCAAAGGCCACCCCCCAAGCGACAACACCTCCGACGCTTTGCCGACGACGGACGGGACGCCATCAAGAAGGAACTCGCCATGCTACTCGCACCGGCTTCATCGAGAAGTTTTCCATCCCGAGTGGCTCGTCAACCCCCGTCCTCGTCCGCAAGAAGAACTCGAACGAGTGGAGGATGTGCGTCGACTACACCGATCTCAACAAGCACCGCCCCAAGGACCTCTTCGGGTTGCCGCGGATTGATCAAGTCACCGACTCCACGCGGCCGCGACTGCTCTCGCTTCCTCGATTGCTACTCCGGTACCACCGGATCGCAATCAAGGAGGAAGACCAGGAGAAGACCGCGTTCATCACCCCGTTTGGCGCGTCTTGCTACACGACCATGTCATTCGGGTTGAAGAACGCCGCGCTACCTACCAACGGGCCATCCGGCCTCGCTTCAAGCGGCAACTCAACAAGAACGTCGAGGCCTACGTGGATGACGTGGTTGTCAAAACCGGGGACTCCGGTACCCTCATCGATGACCTTGAAGAGACCTTCGCATCACTACGCGAGTACCGCTAGAAGCTCAACCCGAACAAGTGCGTCTTCGGCGTCCCTTCGGGCAAACTACTCGGCTTCATCATCGGCCCGGCGCGGCATTGAAGCCAACCCCGAGAAGATCTCCACCATCACCAAGCATGAAAGCTCCCACGAGCATTAAAGACGTCCGTAGCCGACGGGGTGCATGGCGGCGCCCGAACGCATTCATCTCGAGGCTAGGAGAACGGGGCCTCCCCTTCTTCAAACTACTCAAGCATCACGAGAAGTTCGTGTGGACTCCGAGAGGCGGATCAAGCCCTTGCCCAGCTCAAGGACTTCCTTTCAAAGCCACCGATCCTCACGGCTCCTCACAAGGGCGAGCGCCATCTTGCTCTACCTAGCCGCGACTACTCACGTGGTCGCATCGCCATCGTTATCGAGTGGCGGAAGACGGCCACGCCTACCCGGTCCCGGCCGCCCGGTCTACTTCGTCGGGCGAGGTTCTATCAGAGTCCAAGGCTCGCTATCAGCCCATGCAGAAGCTCTTGTACGCTCTACTCATCACCTCGCGGAAGCTACGACACTACTTCCAGGAGTACTCGGTCTCTGTCGTCACCGACTACCCGCTCGGCGACATCCTGCGGAACCAAGATGCCACCGGAAGAATCTCCAAGTGGGTCAGTCGAGCTCGGCGCCCTCACCATCGACTTCAAGCCACGAACGGCCATCAAGTCGCGAGCACTAGTCGACTTCATGGCGGAGTGGCGGGAGAACCGCCTACCTACTCCCACCGTGCGACCGAGCATTGGGTGATGTACTTCGACGGCTCACTCAACCTCGAGGGCACGAGGTGCGGGGGTACTCCCCGATCTCTCCAACGGCGAACAACTCAAGTACATCCCGCGATCTTCCGGAAGGTCTCAAATAACGAAGCCGAGTACGAAGCTCTCCTACACGGGCTCCGCCTCGCGGCTTCACCGGGGATCAAGCGGCTACTAGTCTACGGCGACTCCGCGAGTGGTCATCAACCAAGTCAACAAGTCCCGGGACCGCAACAAGGAGAACATGGACGCCTCATCGCCTAGAAGTCCGCAAGCTCGAGAACAAATTCTATGGTCTCGAGTTCCATCACATCGTCCGCGACAATAACGTTGCGGCGAACGTCCTCTCGAAGCTTGGATCCACCCGCTTCACCCGCGCTCAAGTGCCGGCGGGTGTCTTCGTCCACGAGCTCCACGCGCCATCCATCCCGAGCCGGCGCCACCGACCATCGTCCCGGCCCCATCCACCACCGGGCGGGAGGTCATGATGATCGACGTGGACCGGAGGCAACCCTTCATCGACTACCTCGGCGAGCGAAGGTCCCCCTCCGACAAAAACGCGGCCGAGCAACTCGTCCGCCGCGCCAAGTCCTACATTCTCGTCGGAGACAAGCTTTACAAGCGCGGCGCATCTTCCGGAGTACTCATGAAGTGCGTCCCTCGTGAAGAAGGCAAGGACATCTTGGAGGAGATCCACAAAGGCGTGCGCGGCAACCACGCGTCCTCACGCACGCCGGTCGACAAAGCCTTCCGCGAGCCTTCTATTGGCCCACGCCCCGGGCGACGCCGAAGAACTCGTCGAAAGTGCCAAGGATGCCGGTACTTCACCAAGCAAGAACACGTCCCGGCCTACAAGCTAGTCACCATACCGCCAACCCGGCCCTTTGCTTGCCGGGGGCTCGACATGATTGGGCCACCGCCAACCGCGCCGGGAGGATTCAACAGTACCGGTGGCTATCGACAAGTTCACCAAGTGGATCGAGGTCAAGCCTGGCCACATGCCCCAAGGGCCGACAGAGTACTCGACTTCCCGGATGAACTCGTACACCGCTATGGGCTACTCCACCGCATCATCACGGACACGGGGTCCAACTTCAACAACCACCGCCTCGGGAGTACCGCGAGAACGGCGGGATCGACGTCCGATACGTCTCGCTCGCCCATCCACGGGCCAACGGACAAGTCGAGCGCGCCAATGGGATGGTGCTCGACGCCCTCAAGAAGCGATTACACGACGCCGCGAACTCCAAAGGGGGCAAGTGGATCAAGGAACTACCCAACGCACTCGGGGGCTACGGACTCAACCATCCAAGCCGACGGGGCAATCCCCCTACTTCTCGGTCTACGGCTCCGAAGCCATCCTCCCCGCCGACGTCATATGGAACTCGCCGGCGGTGGAGCACTACGACGAAGGCGTCTCGAAGACGACGGGCGAGTTGACATCGACGGCCCTCGAAGAAGCTCGGCCGCGCCGCCCTCGTCCAATCAGCAAGGTACTTGGAGGGTATCCGACGCTACCATGATCGCAACGTCAAGGAACGCTCCTTCAACGTTGGAGATCTTGTCCTCCGCCGTATCCAGAACACGGAAGGACTTCACAAGCTCAGCTCCCCCCCGGGAAGGTCCCTTCACAGTGGCAAAGGTGACCGGGTCGGGCTCCTATCGCCTCCAAACACTTGAAGGCGAAGACATCAACAACTCGTGGAACGTCGACCGGCTCGTCGATTCTACGCCTAGTCTACACGACTACATCAACACCCCCCGGTCGTAAGCGACCCTACGGTCCCGGCTCCGGTCCTCCGGACTTCTCCTCTCCGAGATCCGGCCCCGTGCGGCTACCTACGGACCCCGGGCCGCAACGAGCGTCAAGGACTCTAGCGGCGGTCTACTAAGAGACCACACTTCAAGATCCAACAGCACGGCTACTTACGGATCTACGATCCGGCCTACACGGCTACCTACGGATCAACCGTCGTAAGCGGCTACCCGCTCCGGCGCTACTCGACCGTAAGCGGCCTCCGGTCCAAGCGACTACTCAGTAACTACGGCCCCGGCCATCCGTGTGTACTTCTTCGGTAATAAAGATTGATTGTTCATCAACTTCTTTATCGCCTATTCCCTACAACGGGACAACTAAAGTCGAGTACTACTACTCGCATCCACTCCACGATGGGGGCTCCGCACTCGAGATCGCGACTACGAGTACTCATTGCCGGAAAATTTTCTTTCATTGATACTTGAACAATTCATTACAATTGTTTTTCCCCGTACAACCATGGCTTCTAGCTACCTATTACAAGGCTACGGAGGTTCGGCTTCTCGCCTACCTGCTCCGCGATGGGAGCCATCTCGCTCCAGCCGGCTCGCATCTTGCTCATCGGAGCGGTTGGCGGCTACCCCCGCCGGCGACTACCTCCCACCGGGGCCTTCGGGAAGTACGACTTCATGAAGGCCAAGACTTGTCTTGGGATCGACCCGGCCATATGCTTCACGTAGGCGGCCGGCCCGGCCTTGGCGATCCGACGAGGAGCGATCTTGGGGCCGCCGGGTGCGGCACCAAGAGCCTTTCGATCGGCGGTGCGGCTTCTTCCAACTCCTTCAATTGGGCCCGCAATGCCTCGCAGTCTTCGTTCAACTTCGCAAGGATTTGTAGCAGGTTGACGAGATCTCTCGTCGAAGCAATCGAAGCTCCATATGCTTCTCGCACTCGAAGGCGAGTTCTTTGTAGTCGAGCTCGAGTACCGGCGGGCTTCTTGCTCCCGTGAGAAGAGGTTCTTCATGCTCGTCTCCGAGGCCTTCAGCTACTCCACCTGGCCCTCAAGCTCTGCAACACAGCAACGCAACAACGGGTCAGATGCTTCTCGACCTCCAACAAGTACCCGACAAGTTGAGGGGTATACCTTTATTCTTGTTGCGGAGGCCCTTATTCTTCCGCACCAAGTCGTCGCCCTTCGCCTGCAACTCCTGGACGTCGTTGTGGTACTTGGCGAAGGCGGCGTCGAGCTTCGACTGCATGGCAGCCGCGTGCTTCCGCGACTTCACAAGTTGCTCTTCTAGCGCCTTGGCTCGGAGCACCGTGTCGCCATAGCCCTGTAGCAGGTTCGACTTGTCGCGGGACCGCTCCGCAACGTCCTGCACAAGACAACTCAAGTCACGAAGAGTACTCAACGACAAAGGATTGGCTACTCAAAAGGCTACGGCTACTTACCTTCATCCTTTGCTCGGCTTGACGGATCGCCTCCAGATGTTTGGCTACCGTCGTCGACTCGATGAGATCGTCCGCGAGCAGCTCTATCCCGCCGCGACTACTCGCGGTGGTCTCCGTCATCGGCGCAGAGCGGATGGGCTCTGCATCCTGGATCTCGGGGGAGCGGATAGCCACCTCCAGAGCAATCTCTGGCGACGTGGTGACCGCCTCTCCCCCGGTGGTCTTCTCGACGACCTCCTCCATGGGCTCGGGGGCTCCTTCCGCAGCCTGTGGGGCCTCTGGTGTCAACCTCTCCATTGGCACCCCTGCAGGGATGTCACCACCTTCAGCGCCTGTCAAAGAGACGACAAGTGCATCAGTGCCTACGACTACTCCTCGTGGAGCCCTGTAGCTTCAAGAAGGGTACTCACCTTCGACTACACTGGCCTCCGGCAGCGGCGCCTCGGCAGCCGGTGGCTCAGTCGCGGCTTGGGTAGCGGGAGCGGCCTCCTCGGCGGGCGGCCCGATTTCTTCCGCCACCGCTGATGAGGGCTCATCCCCCTCCCAAGACAAATCCGTGGACCTCCTGCAGAAACATTCACAGATGGTCGTCAGTCAACATCGACTACTGCAACAAGTACTACTCGCAAGGATACGGTACTTACAAGTTCGACCGGACAATGGTCACGGCCGGAGCACCGAGGATGCTGGCGATATCGACCAGTCCACCCTCGGCGGGCGCCTCCCCCTGCACCCCTGCGGCTACCGCCTCCTCCACGGCGGTGGCGGCGGCGCGCCGGTCTCCTGCGCTCCTGAGGCCACCACCTCTTCAACGGCGGCGGCCACGGGTCCCGTGCTCCCTTGTGGAGCAGGGGGCTGGCGCTCCGCTTGCGCCGGGATTTCTTCAACGGTGGGGGGCACGGACTACGACTTCCAGCCGGCTCCCCCACCGTGTCCCACACGCCCTCGTCGCCCTCTTCGACGGGCTCCACCGGTGGCACCTCCCCGCATACAAGGAAGACCACTCGTCGGCAAAAGTACTCGAACAACGGGTACTCGACTACTCGCTCAAGAGAACTTACCTCCCGAGGCGTGGTCTCCGAGACCTTCGGCTTCTTCGTCACCCGCTTCCTGGCGGGGTTGCGCGGCTTCCGTGGCGGCGCGGCCGGGCTAGCCTCCCGGGCTAGCGGGGGGTCTTGTACCGGCGGAACATGAGGCAAGCCCGGCGGCTAAACCTCGACCGCGGTCCGGAAGCGGTCCCGCAACGTCTCCTCATCCTCGTCGTCGTCGTCGGAGGTATCCTCCACGACGACGGTGTCGTGGCCTTCACCGACTTCTCGGCACTCCTTAGCCTTCCCCTCCATGAGGACCTCGATTCCGCTCGGAGGTGGCCGCGGCTCGGAGATGAACTTCTTCACGTCATCCCCGCGCGAGACAAGACGTCGGCAACTCTACTACAAGCAATCACTACTCGACTAGGGGAGTACGACAACTCACCTCCTTGGGCGGGCGCGCGGCGGAGTACTCCTCGACAGGGCACGCCGTGTACGGCGAAGCATGTCCTTGAAGATCCGGGACAACCTCTCGATGATGTCGTTGTCGTCCGGCCCGCCTCCTGCATCCGCGACGCGTCGTCGTCGCCGGTGTACTCGAAGCCCAGGGTCTCCCGAGCCATCAACGGCTGGATCCTTCGCTTCATGAAACTGAAGGCCACGTGCTCGGCCCTCAGTCCCGCCTCCCTGAGCACCTTGATGCGTGCTAACAGCTCGGGGAGCTGGATCCCCTCTTGCATGGTGGGCTCCGTGTTCCACCATTCACGGTGCCTGGGCTGCCGTCCGCTCGGCTTCGGCGGGCGGGGTGGTGGTTCGTGATGTAGAACCACCCGGTCTTCCGCCTCCGTGTTGGAGTCGACAAGCTTGTACGCCAAATACGCTCTCGCGGCGTCTTCCCTCGGTGGATGCCGCTCCTCCGACTACCCCCGGGGTTGGTGGCACTTGGTTGCGGCTTGACGCGGAAGAACTTCCGGAAAAGCACCCAATGCGGCTTGATCCCGAGGAAGGCTTCGCGAAGTGGACGAAGACCACCGTGTGGAAGATGCCGTTGGGGTTCAGGTTCAGGTACTCGATCCCGTAGTACCCGAGCAGCCCCTTACCCCTTGAAGAAATCGCTGGTCGGGAGCGCAAGACCGCGCTCCACGAACCGCGCGAACATTGGGATCTCGTCTTCGGCCTTCTCCATCGGATATGGATCTCCAGCGGCGGATCTCCACATGTCGACTTCCTTCTCCCTGATGAACCCACTGTTCAGGAGGGTCAGCAGATCCTCCGTCTTCACTTTGGACTTCTTCCACTCGCGGCTTGGATCGGCCCCGCGGTGGAGACATGGGCGGGGGCGCTCCGGTGGCGGCCGCGGCGGCCTCTTCGCGGCCCCTTTTTTTCCCGGCGGCCTTGGACGTCTTGGACGGTGACGGCTTCATCCTCCAAGTGCAAGGCGTCTTCACTCGCATCCGCTCGGGGGCTACCCTAAAAGCTTTGGGTGGCGGCGCACTTGGATCTTCTACGGCGGCGGCAAGCGCCGGGAGTGGATTCGCTTCGGATGCGGACGGAATGACCGCAGCTCGAATGGGTGAAAAACCCTAAGGGTTTTGGCTTCTATTTATAAGCCAAACCGGCTCCGCAACGGCGGGCTGGATAAGTTCACGCGCGGCTGACTCAGCGGTTGCGCGTGACTCTTCGTATTCTACTAGTCGACGCGCCTCACCTCGGGGGCTCGGCTACTTCTACTCGACTACCTGGGAAGCGGCTAGTCTCAAGAGCATCTCAGGACACATTCTTCAAGAAGACCCTTCAATTCGAGAGGAAGTACTCGACTCAAGGCTCGGGGGCTCCGTGCCACGTGTCCTTCGGTTTTTTCTCTCCGGATTTTTCGGGATTTTCTTGCCAAGACTTCACATGGACCCTCGGCCCGCAGCCCGCGGCTCAACCTAAGGCTCGGGGGCTACTCCATATGGAGTGCGATTTTGCAATCACACCTCCATATCGGCCTCCGGCTTCAAGACAAGACGAGACGGCTTTTTGAAGACCTTCGAAGGCAGTTTTCGAGGACGCTTGGGACTACTCGAGAAGACTTCAAGATTGCTCAAACATCAGCTGGAGTACATTCCAGCCTCGGGATGCTTTGACTACTCTTGAGGACTTTTGACTTGTAGCACTCAGGGACGCTTGAGGACTACTCGTTAAGGCCGTCAAGACTACTTGAAGCTATCCTTCTCGACTACAAAGTACTCGGGGGCTTGTCGTATGGACCTCCCTGGGCCCACTACCTCGGTGGGTACCAGGACCGACTACTCGGTGGGCCCTTGGGACTACCCGGCTTGCGCTACACGGCACCTGAAGGCGTGGAGCACAAGGACTACACAGGAGTAGTACTCGGTTAGGGAGCTGTACATGTTCCGCACTGTATAGAGGACTCCTAGACGTACTCGACTAGTACTCTCTCCCTACTCCGACTTGTAACCCTGCCTCCCGACTATATAAGGCGAGGCGAGGGACCGATCACCTAATCCAATCTCCTCTCATACAACTCACGGCGCACTATTGCACCATCTTGTAATCGTGCCCTATCAATCCGTAGCTACGCAACATACGGGACGTAGGGTATTACGCACCTCGTGGCCCGAACCTCGTCTAAATTGTGTGTCACGTGTCTCTTCCTTGAGTTACCGATCTCGGCGAGTCACAATCATCTACTTCGGGTACTCCTCGTAGTAGGTTGCCGGTCTAAAACACCGACAACACCTTCACGAACACTTTCACGGCACGAAACAGATCTGCGACCTAGTGACTCATTTTCGAACACTTTCACGAATTCACCAAAGTCTCGGTTATTCCGAAGTTTCGAGTATGAAATGTTTTTACCCAATTCCCTAACAATCATATATAATAGTGGTATATTTCATCACTCTTAATTAACCAAAATAAGATCACATAGGTATCAACTTAAAATTACCTCTACGACTAGCAGCAAGATCACATGCTTCAATACTAATTGATGCAGTTCGTTAAAAAACTAATTGATGCAATTAATTCCTTCTCTATAAAGTACCAAACAATCTCGATGAATACATGAATACATCTTCCATGGTACATCCATGATGTGTCTTCCTAAGTGTCGCAGCTAAAAACATCTTTGGGTGGTTGCAGTTGATATTAGAAGACTTAATAATACACTAATTAAACTAATCGAACATACCAAAAATTTGGAAGCTTGCAGCCCTGCATAATCATGTATGTCACCAGAAAATTAGTATGTCACCAGAAAATTATTTAGGGGGAGACGACCCGTGTGTAGGGTTAACTAAACCGCCAGACCACCTGTTCCCATGAAGGGAAAAATCGGGCCGGTCTACCGGTGAAACCAACCGATTCACCGTGCTTGTGAATTAACATGCACAGTTTTGGGTGAGACCGGACCGGTTCGCGTACCGGGCCGGAGCGGTTCCACTGGGAACCGGTCGAACCGGATCGGTTCCCACCGGTTTTGCGAACCCTGCCCGTGTGTGACCTCCGGGGGAAAAACAAGTCACGTTTCACGTAGAGCCCGCAAGCGAGCAAACCTGCCTGACGCCGAACCGAACGGGCCCGTGCCCGTCCGAACACGGCCCGTCGGGTGACGCCGCTTCCTCGAAATCTCTGTGATGCCAAATGCCATGCCACCCGACAGCGGAAAGGAAAAAGTAACCGGGAGGAAGCGGGAATCTTCCGATCGAGGGCACCACCGGCGCCGCCGGGGATAGCACAGGGAGCCGTGGAGCGATCCGCCGGGCATCTGCGCCCGATGTGGGCGTGGGGCTGCGTCCAGCGCGTGGCCGCTGGCCTCCTCGGCGGCCCCCTCGCCGGCGGGGGCCGCTGGAACACCGCCGTCGCCGTCGGGGTCACGGCCGCCGCCGGCCTCGCGGTCGTCGCCATCGTCGTCTCCTCCCGCAGGTCAGCCGGACTCCCCCCGCGTTCCCCATACCTTTTTTTTTTCGAATCGTTTGTGCTGCTGCCTGCCTGCCTCAACAAGTGCTTCGATGCAGGGGCGGGCTCAAATCTCCGTGGTGGCGGCGGCGGAGGAAGGCGCCGCTCACGGCTCAGGAGTGGCGCGGCCTGTTCACGCCGGACGGGAAGCTTGAGGACGGTGGAGTGAAGCTCGTGAAGAAAGTTAGGAGCGGAGTAAGTTCATTCAACTCATGAATGTTGTTGCTATGAGGCTGTAATGCAGCCTTCTGAAGTTATAAAGCTGATTCATGTGCTTCTTTACCAGGGGATTGAACCGAGTATCAGGGCACTGGTCTGGCCATTCCTTCTGGGAGTGTAAGTAACCTGGAAACTCTGAATGTTTGGTCTCGATGCAATTGTTGTCTACTGATGCATGTTAGATTCACAATATGCTTGAACACAAGATATCCATGCTAAAGATCGTTTCTGTTCTCTAGCAAAGGATTCAACTGTTTTAACCTTATTCATGCATTTTGGAAGAACTGTAGTAAATTACAGGCTATTGGGCTGCCTAAACAGCCTGAACAAGGTTCATCAATATGCTAGTGACACATAACACTAATTCTTGAGACTTGAGAGAGTATTATTTTGTACAATCCTTTAAAATGGGCACAACTCAACAATATACTTTTGTAGTAAGAAACAACATGCTGACAAGATTATAGACTCTGCAGTGTGCATACTTGTGTTCAGGATTCAAGTAATCTGAATTTCGACTCCCATGCAGTTATAGCCTTGACAGTTCCGAAGCGGAAAGAGATGCTGTTAAGGTCCAGAACAGGTAAAACTTAAGCATGAAATTTTATCTCTTCATCTTGCATCTGTTCTTCATGCCTGCATATTAGGAATGAAGTTGATCAAAACAAATGGCCAGAGGGGCTTTCCATAGTCCATTATGGTGTTTCACTGTTTTTTTTTCTTTTATTTACAGATTGATACTAAAGAATGCTATTTTGTTAGATGTTATCTATCTTGAACTTGACAGCAACGGATGATTTTATGTAGGAAGGGTTATCTGTTGCTGAGGAAGCATTGCCTGCGAAAATCTGCATACAGCATGGAAGAGAGCATGCGATCAACAAATAAAACGGCTGGTCTCAACTCTGAAGAGAGCATCAAGTCCCAAAGAGTTGAAGAATCTAGTTGTGCCAGTCCTGTTGAATCTGTAGAAGTTTCTGAAAATCCTATTGTGGAAGAGGCTATCTCAACCGAGGAAGGAAATCCATGTCTCAGTACAGAACAAGAATTGCAGGATGACATATCTGAAACAAAGCCCAAGAAGATGGATGAAAACCAGTCTTCACCTAGTTCATCTGATGAGGAAGATAGTGAGAGAAGTGATGTAACTCATGTAGAAGCATCTCATAAGGACTTGGCCTCAGTTTGTGAGCCTTCATTAGAGGATGAACAAGAAAGTATCCCCAGATATTCCAACACAGGAGGGGATATAAATGATACTGAGGTATCCAAGGCTGCCCGTCCTGTGAAGTCTGCACGGGCAACCGAGGACTTTGAGACATGGCAGCGCATTATTCGTTTGGATGCAGTCCGTGCTAACGACGAGTGGGTTTCCTACTCTGCTTCTCAAGCTTCAGTTTCCAGGGAGAAGGCAATTGAATCTGCTAAAGCTGTTTGTCTCAAGGACTATGAACACTTGGAACCATGTCGGATCCATCACGCGTCACGCCTTGTGTCTATACTTGAGGCCTATGCAATCTATGACCAAGAAATTGGATATTGCCAGGGCATGAGCGACCTCCTTGCGCCTCTCCTTGCTGTTCTAGAGGAAGATGATGAAGCCTTCTGGTGCTTTGCTGGTTTCATGAGGAAAGCCCGCCACAATTTCAGGCTTGATGAAGTGGGTATTCGCCGGCAACTCAACATGGTGGCCAGGATAATCAAATACAAGGACTTCCATCTCTATAGACATTTGGAGATGCTCCAAGCTGAAGACTGCTTTTTTGTTTACAGAATGGTGGTCGTAATGTTCCGGAGGGAGCTCACCTTTGAGCAGACCCTATGTCTCTGGGAGGTGATGTGGGCTGATCAGGCAGCAAACCGCGCTGGGATTGCTAGGTCGCCCTGGCGAAGAATGCGGTTGGGAGCCCCTCCAACAGACGACCTACTACTATATGCAATTGCAGCAAGCGTGTTGCAGAAGCGTAAACTGATCATAGAAAGCTACAGCAGCATGGATGAGATCATTAGGGAGTGTAACAGCATGGCTGGGCAGCTTGACATTTGGAAGCTCCTGGATGATGCCCATGATCTGGTGGTCACGCTTCAAAATAGGATTGAATAGCTGTGATCTTTATTGCTTGCGCTGTTTGTTGTATCATTTCACGTTAATATGTTATCACGCTCCCATAGTTTTGTTACACCGAACTCTTTGTATGGTAACTGATACCAGGAATGGGTAGAAGCACGGTGACAGAGTTAAGCTAGCTTGGCGGCAATGCCTGCAACTTTTTTTACAGAGCAAGCATACTGAATGGGGTGGATACTGGATAGAGTTCCTTGAGTCATTCGTCTGTTACACACATAATCTGATAGGCTGATGTATTGCAATTTGTCTTCTGTTATTCGTGCCCCAGTGCCCCTCACTGCATGACGCCTGGATCTGGTTCTCTTTGGCTGTGCGGAGAACACTTCTGCTGTATGTTTCTGGTATGAAGTGTGATAAGAATGACGTGTTCAGGACGAAATCCTGCCACAGTATCACTCCCGGAGAGGCAGATCTCTGGACCTCAACCGATCCATATGACATCACTAATGCAAATAATTCTTTGGTACGAAACGTGTGGTGTGTATTTTTACTCTTAGCTCAACCACAAGAATGCTCAACAAGAGGACCTGTTTGCTGATGAGGCTCTGGCTTCTGTTGATCCGATCTATCTTTTGTTGAGGATCTGGATTTCGTTCAGGAACTAGCGGACATGGATCCGTCTGGCATGATGGCTATTGGTATCTTTTCCCATCTAAAAAGTTACAAATTTCCATCAAATGCAGGCGATACTCCCAGTACCCACACATACGTAAAACAAAGAACACTGCAACTATGGTGTCAGGCTTTCAAAGAAGCTTCAGATATCATTTCATTTCTCGGTTCATGGGGGAACACACTTGCCCACAAATATGGATGTTCATAACACAAGAGTACCTTATATTTAATGAGACAACATTCTTCAACCTGACAAATGACATAATTATTGAACCGCTTTCATACAAATCATTTCACATAAATCACCAATAGCAATGCTACTCAGATTTGGTGTATTGCCGGATACCAAACGCAAGGCCCAGGATCAGAATGGGAACGAGGAACTGCAATATCTTGATGAGGAAGTCGCTACCATTGTCCATGTTCTGGGGCACTTGCTGGGGATTCACATAAGTACGCTTTGCTGGGATGGTTGAAGCATCGATCTGCCCAATGTGGTACTTCTCCATCATCTCCCTTGCGGAATCGCTATGGCCAATATCTTCAAAATCAGCAGTAGCATCTTTCCCTGGTTTCATTCAAGAATCAAGAGCAGGATTTGGCTTTCTGTATCGATACTTGAAGGGTTGAAGGCTGAAACCATATTAAGTACGAGAGAAGTATGGCTCACCAGTTACAGCTAGCAAAACCTCATCTCCACCAGGATGCTCATCCATAAAGGGAGTGACATCATAAACCTGAAATTACACATATTGCAGCACAGATGACAGGAATTTCCAGTCATTTAATCCATTTTTTAAGTAAAAGGGAAGAAACACGGAACATTACAGACAGCAGAAGCAAAGGTTTTTGATGTTTCAACATCTTACTTCTTACACCACCACATCGACTTAGGCCCTCTTTGGGGACACTTAACTTGGATTATAAGCGAAAAAAGCAAAATAAACCCGCCAAACGGTTCGCGTAGGTCGCGCGTTCGCTGTCCGCCGGCAACTGCGTATCGCGGGATTTGCACTGGGCGATGGAAAAAGCGCAGAAGCGACCCTGGAGCCGCGTTAGGCTTATAAGCTGCGCGATTTTATGGATCGCCGTCCCAAACAGGCATTTATACTTTAACAATCTTAATTTGTGGAAAAGGTGAGGAAGCAAGCCAGCACAGTTAGACCAACAGTAGGCATCACACCTTTGTATCTGCATTGTTTTTTCCTAGGAAGTTCAACTATTTGGGAAGCTATGCAGATAATACATCTTGTGACAACAATCCTACTTTCAAAATAGCACGGCCATTAAGCGTTAGCTTCACTAAAAATAGCAAAACATTCCTCAAACACAAATGGAAGGCAAGTTTTTGTTATCCTTTTTCTTTTAAGTTTAAGTTAAATGGAAACTAGCACATGCCAAGATTTTCCAGCAGAATGTTTGAAGATAATAATAACTTGAAAGAATTTGTATATAAGAGAAAAATTGAGTTAGAAAATTCCTGAAGGGAAAACACTGCATGTCAGCAAAAATACAAAAAATCTAGAGCGACGAATTTTATTTCTGTGCAGGAGAAACCTATATACTCCCTCCGGTTTGGTAAACGAAGTCGTTTAGGACAGCGACACGGTCTCCAAAGTACAACTTTGACTTCCTATTTTTACAAAAATAATTATTAAAAACTAACATATGTACACTTTTATGAAAGTATTTTACAAGACAAATCTACTCATGTAGTTTTCACATTTTCAAACTCAACGACTTAAAAGTTATTCATGATTTATATTCCCAATGTTTGACTCAAACCTTATCAAAACGACTTCTTTACCAAACCAGAGGGAGTAATATAAGAGCATACTAGTACATCCAAGGACATATAATTGAAAATGGAACAAAAAAATAAGACCACACATGATACAAACACACCATTTTGTTGGGATATGTATCAACCATGAAGTATCAATCACTTGTATTATAATTTTATTGACCTTTTGAGGACTTATATTTTAACTGATTCATTTTATTCTGCCATGTACAATAAAAAAGGCAGGATAAGAATTAACCATTTCGCAAGACAGAAAAGTGCTCAGCACAAAGCATCATCCTTTGTGGTAAATTCTACACCAATGGTTTTTTATAAGCCCTATGTTACGTTATTCGTCTTATAATCATCCAAGCATATGGCAACCTGAAGTGGACCTAAAAAGGTGGTTACTGGATCTGAAATGGGTCCATCCCACTAAATACTTATCATGGAACGACGTGAAGTGGATCTCAAGTACGTTCCTGTACCCGCATTCTGAGTCAACCACTGATGAATCCAGAAACAACATTACTCGTACGCCAGTTTAGTTTCAGCAAATGAGTGGATCTGATTCGTGAAATTCTGCAAGAGTCGCAGAGTATTGAAGGCCACATGTACTGAAGATGGATGCCAGCACAGCTGATTCAATTCTTGATGGCCCCCAAAACTCATCCTACCATCAAACATTCTTTAAAATACCGCATCATCGAACAGATAGCGTCGGAAGCTCTACCTAAATCTTAAAACCTTTGCAACCGGAGGGAAATAAAAGCAATCGCCCGTTCACAAGCAAGAACACTAAACGATTTCACAAAACCACACACCACACAAGGGTACGAAGCAACCACAGGCAGGGGTCACCAGCCAACCAAAACCATATATGTGACCACAAGGGGAGCCACGGAGGGGGGGGGGGGGGGAGGAAGCAGAAAAGCCGCACCTTGCCGGCGATGATGATCCAGCAGTCCTTGGTGACGTTGTGCTTGGCGACCTCCTCGAACCCAAACACCTTCTTCTCGTCGGCCATGGCAGACTCCTACGCACCTGAGCCAAAATTCCCCTCCGAAAGAGTTAGCGCTTGGCAGCCAAAAGCCCGAAACCGCACGGCATCGAGACATGGAGCGTTGAAGCCACAGCGGTTGGGTTGCTAGTGGTTGGCCGATGGGCGTTGGCTCACCTGCGCCGCGCTTCGAGACGGAGGCGGAGGCGAGAGGCCGTCGGGGAGGTCAAGCGTGTGCCTGCGTCGCGCTCGCGCACGAGATGCGGAGAGGATCACGAGATTTGGACAGACTCCGTACTCGGTGGCGCCGGCATTTGAGCCCGGTGCGCCCCGCCCCGCCCCCCTACCCCTACCCGGCAGCACGGCTGCACCGGCACGCGGGAGCGGCGTTCCCAAAATGCCCTCGAGAGCCAGCTGCTGGACAGGGCGGGCCATCTCTTCATCTCGTGTTTGGACTTCCAGGCCCGGCCCGTAGTGCCATGTGAGGCTATTACTGCGTTGACACGTAAGCTTCCCCCTTCCCCCACCCCACCCCACCACCGCTGACGCGACGCCCGCCTCGGCCCCGCTGGTTCCCGTCCGCGCTCTGACTGACCACGACGCGGCCGTGCGGAGCGAGACGATAGAGACCAGTGACCACCACGCGCTCGCGGCTCCGCTCCGCTCCCAGATCCCGCCGCGGCGCGCGCACGCGAGCCCCGAGGAGTGATCATGGAGGAGCCCACGGAGGCGAGGCCCGCGGGCGCCGAGGGCCTCGCGAACGGCGCGCGGGAGCCGGAGGATCCCGCGCCGGAGGTCGAGGAGGAGGAGGCAGAGGAGGAGCCGCCGCGATCGGCGACGGCGAAGCAGGAGGAGGCGAAGGCGGCGCTGGGCGCGGAGGGGTCCCGCCCGTTCACCATGCGGGAGCTCCTCGGCGAGCTCAAGGAGGACGGCGAGGCGGCGGGCAGCGCGAGATCTGCGTTCGGGGATGGGAATGGGATCGGATCCGCTGATGCCGAGGGCTCGTCCTACAGGTTTGTGCTTCTTGGCGTCTCGCTGCCGCATCATTTTAGATCTCGTTCAGTGTACTGGATCACTGTGACTTGGTTTGGTTCGTGGCATTGGGTTTTAGCGCTAGATCCGCTTCAGCTACGTGAATTATGCCGCTGGTGCTTAATTTTTGGTGATTAGCTCTACTGTAGTTTAGTATAGTTCTATTGTCCTATTTCGGCGTACCTTAATACTTGAATTGTGATGTTAGTTCTATTAGAATGCTAGCATAATTATTAATTGATTATATGAATGGCAATGGTCAGTGATGGTACTTCAACAAAGCAAAATCTCTGTTCCTGCGTACATACTAGGAACTATCATCTTTTAGTTGGATTGTTGTATTGTTAGGCATGGATATGGAAGCACTTTTCTTCCAATCACATTGCTGTTTATGGAACATGTGAACAATTTCCTTGGCTGTAAATACTGGATAATGGATACAGATGGTTCTCACCTCACTGTAGATGCATTAATCATTATGTCTGCTGCAACATAACTAGTTAACCATTTATTTTCTTCGCGTTACACAACTGCTGCAATGTAACTAGTTGACCATTTATCTTCTTGGCATAAACACAAATTTCTAATGAAATGATCATAGTGCTAAGAGTTTTATTTATTTCTTCAATCCATTTCAGCCAAGATAGCACACAGCAGTTTTCATCCCACCATGATGTAGCGATGGACTTGATAAATAGTGTAACTGGAGTTGATGAGGAAGGCCGCTCACGCCAAAGGATTCTTTCCTTTGCTGCCAAAAGGTTTGGCTATATTGCCTCATTAAGTTCTGTCTCTTAACATTACAAACAGCCTACATCTTTCAGGGAACTGCATCGCCAACTACTTGTTATTGCCAGGTTTTAAGGCTCTTTTATGCAGGTATGTGAATGCAATTGAAAGGAATCCTGATGATCCTGATGCATATTATAATTGGGCTCTAGTCCTCCAGGTACACATCTAAATTCCTTCCTTTTATACATGTTAATATATGGTGAAGGTGTAACTGTGTTTGAAGCATACTTATTTGTTATTTATATCATGCTTGTTAAATGTACACTGTAAAGTTGTTATTTTGATTTCAGGAGAGCTTGTATCTTATTCTTTTGAAACAATTTTCAGGAGAGTGCAGACAATGTGGATCCCAATTCTAGCTCCTCCAAAGATGCGTTGCTTGAAGAGGCTTGCAAAAAGTATGCTGAAGCTACTCGACTTTGCCCAACTCTTTATGATGTAAGTTTTCATTTGTTACATTGTTTGATCAGAAGAATTTGAATTTACAGTATTTTCAGTGCTTGTCACCCTTGCAAAAACATAAGGAAAATAAACAAATAATCATAATTTTCAATTAGTCTGTGAAAAACAGTGAGAATTTGAGATAACATGCAGAATGTGATTTCACAGTTATAGTGTATAGTGCTCAATGTTGATCATTCTTATTGTCTCAGGTATCAACCTTTTTAATATTGGTACTCCTTTGGCACATTACCTTTTTTTTGTTAGGCATATTATAACTGGGCTATTGCAATTGCTGATCGGGCTAAAATGCGAGGTCGGACAAAAGAAGCTGAAGAACTCTGGAAGCAGGTTTAGGCAAATTTCTATTGTGCAATCAATGCAAGAAAATCATGATACAATATTGGTCCCCCAAAGAATCATGATTATATCTGAATCTAGTTTAGTTTCCCTGTGGTGTTTATTCACCTGTGCAATTTCTATTGTTTATTTATGTTGTTTATATGATTAAGTTGCACAACTTTTCTATACGTATCATTAACTCAAATTTTGGGCTTGCGATGCATCCTGCACATATTAAGTTATTTTTGTTCTATCTATTTTGCTGTATATAATGCTTTGTTGCATCTTTTGTAAATCTTGATGGATAAATAAGAGCAGACAAATTGTCCAATCGCAAATCAGATAGAAAGCAACATGTTTCATCACAATTTTATTTCCCTGATAGCTCATGAACTTTTTGTGCTATGTGATGACACTTTTCTTTGGTAGATGCTCTACTAATGCAATGATCCAACTCTGTTCAAGGTTAATTTCATGAACTTCCACATTTAGAAACAATCTACTCCTCCCTTTCCCTTGTAAAGGTTTAGTTTGGTATCATAAAAGATTCTATAAAACAACCTCTGGGCTGTCTGCCTGTGTTGACATGCTGATTCTTATGTGTGTCTCTATGATCATGGATCAACCAAATGCACCTCATGGAAGTAGCATTGTAATCAAGGATTAATTTACTTCAGTTGACACCTTAATTTTTTTTGCTGTGCTAGATAAATGGAAACTGACATGTCACCCTTTCAAGTTTCAATAGTGCATATTTTCTGCTGTCCCTTGTCCTTGATAGATGGCCCTTCCTGCTCTATTTTTTTGATAATCATTAACTTGAAAAGTTATCCCTATTTCTGACCAAATAGACTGCTGTGTTACATGAAGTTTATGAGCGAACTTTGGTTGCATCCATTATATACCTCTTTTTTGACAGGCAATACTGAATTATGAGAAGGCTGTTCAGCTTAATTGGAATAGCCCACAGGTCAGTGCTAAATCCTTAATGTATCTGATTACAAATTGTAGGTCGTTTTGACGTTTCTAGGTTCATAGATATTATTACGCACCTATACACACATTATATCTAGATGCATAATAATATCCACGAACCTAAAAAGCTAAAACGACCTAAAATTTGGAACGGAGGGTGTATATGATAAAATAAAATAAAAGGCTCCAGTTTGAGTTAAGTGGATGATAAATATGTGCCATGTAACTGATAACAAAGACCATTAAGGTTTAGAGGAGTTGAGTACGATTTTCATAGCTGTTTTTTCTGTTCTAATATATCCATTCAAGAAAAAAATTATTGCTCAAGAAACCAGAGTGCAATGGTTTATCCCTGTCAACCCTTTTTTCGGGTTAATCTTCTCCAACATATGACTAAAATTAAATGAGATGTTTCAAAATAATTTCAGCTTGAAATTTAATCTTGTTAATAGCCAGTGTTGCTGCTTTCTTAACTTGCTTTTCCTTTTTATTGCAGGCTCTCAATAACTGGGGTCTTGGGCTACAGGTGCAATATCTTGTGAAATTTATGTTTTGTTAACCTTCTTTCCTGAAGTTGGCCTACGTATTTGCTCTTGAGTTGGACCTGCATGTGCTGTAGTTTGTTTTAAGAGTATGAATGTGCAATGCAGGAGCTCAGTGCAATCGTTCCTGCTCGGGATAAACAAACAATCATAAAAACAGCGATAAGTAAGGTAGATTCACTCTCTGATGAAAACAGTCTAGGATTTTTTTTATGGTATGTTTACTAAAAGTTGTTTCTGTGATAAACTGCTGATGCTTCTTCTCTCTTTGTAGTTCCGTGCTGCTATTCAGCTGCAATTTGATTTCCATCGGGCAATATACAACCTTGGAACTGTCTTGGTGCGCTTCCTGCTCAATTCACCTAATAATTATATATTATTTTCATCAACCAAAATAATTATTTTATTTTAGTATATTATAGACAAAGTTGCAATAGATTTAATCCAATTAAGTTTCATGACAATAACAAGAATATGTCTCCCTTTATGATGCTGCAGTACGGTTTAGCTGAGGATACCATGAGATCTGGGAAGCCAGATGTCTCCCCGAATGAGCTTTACAGTCAATCTGCTATCTATGTTGCAGCTGCTCATGCTCTGAAGCCAAATTACTCGGTATCTATCAAATCTATCTGTTTTATTTCTACGTTCTCCTAAGATGCCTTTATGCTTTCTTGTTTTTTCCCTGGAAACTATGCTGATAGTGTGCCCTTTTGTTTGATGCAGGTCTATCGCAGTGCTTTACGATTAGTCCGCTCAATGGTATGATTCATTTCTTCTATTTCTAAAAAACTCTGTTAGTTTATTTGTCTGGTATTTGAGGGTTTAGGGTTTCTAAAAAACTTTTGTAGAATCGCACTGTATATCGTTTAGAGTTTCTAAAACTTTGTTCTTATTCGTATGCATACCATGCAGTTGCCTTTGCCATATCTCAAAGTGGGGTATCTGACTGCTCCTCCAGCAAACAGCGCCATTGCACCACATAAGGATTGGGAGCGGTTGCAGTTTATTTTGAATCATGAGGGACTCCAGCAGGTAACTTTGCCAATGAATTCTTTTACTTTTTGCATGTGGTTTGAAGTTCTCTTCAGTCATGATGTTTAGTACAAAATAGAGGGAATGACTTATTATAAGTGTTGCTGTAAATTGTAGGCTGATTCATCTGACCAGCCTCCATCACAATCCCCTGGGCATATGGACAGAGGCAGAAAGCCTGTCAGAATAAATGTCGCAGATATTGTTTCGGTATCAGCATGTGCTGATCTAACGCTGCCAAGTGGTGCTGGCCTTTGTATAGAAACAATTCATGGACCTACATTCTTGGTATGTGCCTCCCAGTTTATTATTACTGTCCATTTTTTGCATGCTATTTTCTTCTGTTGAATCTGTTGAAATGTGTTCAATTTTAGATGTATGTAGATGACATCTAAATTCTCCTGTTTGTTAATTAATTGACTGGATCCTTTTGAACTCAATGGGCTGCAAATGCGATCCAACGTCTATATAACCACATTGGCTATTGCTAGTGAAAATTAATGGTGTGTTGTACATAATTCATGGCCTTATTATTCTCTGACAGGTCGCTGATAGTTGGGAGGCTCTTGATGGTTGGCTAGACGCCATACGCCTAGTCTACACTATTTTTGCAAGAGGAAAGAGTGATGTCCTTGCTGGTATTATTACTGGTTAAATTGGTTGGCTGCAAGCAAAACAGCCACTTGATAGAGTGTGAAGTTTTGGAGATTCTGCTGCAACCATACCAGGTCAATGCCCGCCTTTAATTTGTTATGTCTCCCCATCTGTGATTTATCGCACAGTTTTTCTAGAGTTAGAGTATATCATATATGTTGATTTGTAATTCATACTTTACACTGATTGGTGATGTGTCCGTTTTCGTTTGTAAAAATGGCCGTGTCACTGTATTGTGCATTCACAGTAGATGTATCGGACATCCTTTAGTTTGTGAGAAATTTTATTTCTATGTAACGATGTGTCAAGTTTACTGCTGGAAGGCTATGTGGCCTCTGCCGCCGCCCCGCCCGCCCTCGTGTATTCCGTGGTCCAGGCCGGGCTCATAGCATGAACGCTGAAGACTTATTTGGTTAAGTGGAAGGTATTGGTTATTCGTGCGATAATTTTTAGGCTGTTTTTCTGTTAACTATCACAAGGAATTCCCTATTATACTTTTTATTAATTTAGAAAAATAATTCTGTTTAACATAAAGTTGAAAAATAACCCTCACCCGCTGTACGCCAGGCTTTTACCTCTGTTTAAGGTTTTTTTTGAACTGGTGGTTAAACAAACCGTCGTTTCAAACTATGGTAATTTCTCATCCTATCTTAAAAAAGTCATATAACTATCATAAGAATCGGATGGAGATAAGTTTTATAAAAAAAATTATAGATGTTGATGCGATCTGCAACTTGTAGTTCAACATTTTTCATTTGGTTGAAATCACCTTCGTACTCAAATAATTGACACAACGTTCAAATCTAAAATTCAAATTCAGATATGAAGATTGTGTTTATTATTTGAGCATTACGATGGTTCCAAATGACAAATATTTGAACTACACATTTGTACATCTTGTTGAGATCTACAATTTTCGTAAAAGCTCATTAATCCGAGTTCTTATGAAATAGTTATTATTTTTTAAATGTGCTTTCAAGAAAATTGTAATTCCTTTGATTTATTAGATCTGAACATTACAATTGGTTATTTGGGCACAAAGATGATTTTTTCAATGAAAAATATTTGAACTATACAGTTGTAGATCTAGAAGCTATCGGCAATTTTTGTATAAAATTTATCTTCATCCGAATTCATATAAAATAGTTATGATTTTTTTGAAGATGTGTTGAGATTTGAGAAGTTATCGCTCGTTTGAAACTGTGGTTTTTTAATCTTTGGTTCATCCGGCGGCGGTTTTCAGAAAAGAATCTACTGCCGTTTCATACAACGTTTGTGGACTATATTGCAATTTTTTTTGTTGGCTACAATCATTTTGTAAAACCTAAAAAGTAAAATAAAATAAAGAGTAAATTGCGTTGACCATACAAAGGTGCGTGCAAATCGGTCTAATAACTTTTAATATGCTCAATCTAGGACAATAATTTGTCAAGTGGGTGCGAGTTAGTCCAACAACTTATAAAATGATCGATCTCATACAATAACTTGATAGGTGGGTGCAAACTGGTCCAAGAACTTGTAAAATGCTTAATTTAGTGCACGGTCGATGTATTTGCGGTCTAAATATTATCACAAATAATATATTTTTTGATATCGGATTGGAGTATACTTGCATTAGTTTTAAGTTTGTCGGGGACGGCCCTAGGGGTCCCCTTAAACAACAGGGAAACCCCACTTAAAACCCGCAAAAAGCCAAGGCTAAACACGTCTCGCTCAAACACGCACGGGCGTGGCCCACGCCGCGGTGGCCCCGACGGCCCACCAAGGCGGTCCACTCAAGATCCCCTCGAGCGAGCCCCGCCTCGCTCGAGGGCACACACCTCCCTTAGAGATGGCAATGGGGCGGGTTCGGGGCGGGTAGAACATACCCATGCCCGCCCCGACATGGGCGGCGGGTAAAATTTTTTACCCGTCCTCGTGCCCATGGGTAAATTTCTTACTGTCCCCGTGCCCGCGGGTATCGGGCGGGTAACGGGTTACCCATGGGTACAACATTGTAAACACATTACCATTATGCCATACCACAGTCACAAATTCACAATTCAACAAATTATTTCAATTTTGCAACATCTCACACAATAAACATTCATATGATAAATGTAGTCACATTGTCAGTTTGTCACATCGGTACATCACATGATAAATGCGTAAATGGAGTCACATTGTCACATCACATACATTCATAGCACATATTTTAAAAAATGCATTGTTGACTTAGGGTTAGGCGGCGCCTGTGGGATGAGGAATGTTGGGCTGGGCCAAATGTTGGGCTGAAACCGAAATATTTTGTTGAGTTTGTGATTGTTTGACGGTACCGCGGGTTACCCATGGGTAAGATTAGATCCCCGCCCCGTACCCGCCTCACGCCGGGTCGGGTATGGGCGCCACCCACGGGTGAAAAATAGTACCCATGCCCGTCCCCCGTCGGGTCGGGTACCGGCGGGTACCGTGCCGTGCCCGAATTGCTATCCCTAACCTCCCTCGGGTGGGCTCCGTCCCGATTCGAGGGAGTGCGCTTACCTCGAGCGAGGCTCCGCCCTCGCTCGAGGGTCCGCACCATCCTCGAGCAAGCCCCGCCTCGCTCGAGGGCGCTCCGCACGCGCACGCCCATTCCCGTACGCGGGTACGGGCATTTAATGCTCGACAAAGGCCGGGCGCGCCATCATGCGCCCGGGACTCGCGCCCGGTCTCGTCGCACCAACTCCCAAGGAGGGAACCCATCCCCGCCCCCGTGGGGGACTGTGCGATGTGGCCGGTGCCAGCCCCGTGACGCCGCGCCGCCTACTCTTGTATGGCTAACATGCCGAGCCCTCGAGGGGGGGGGGGGCCGAAAGGACCTTGATGTCGCCTAGAGGGGGGGGTGAATAGGCGTGACGACCAAATTAAACTTTTTCCCCCAAATCACTTGAGGCGACAATGGCTCCACCGGTCGGACGGTGGTGGTGACCGGTCGGACCGGTCAAGCACCGGTCTTCACGGATGACACCGGTCGGACGGGTGCACCTCACCGGTCGGACCGGTGTAGCACGAAAGAACCCGCAAAAACAACTTCAAGCACCTCTTGGCTTCTAGCACGAACCAAACTCAAGGTGTGGCTCTTGTAGATGATCACAAGCAGAGTAATGAGCCCTGCACACACGAGTAACACACCCAAGTAGATCGAAGCGGAAGCAAATGATATATGCTAGAAAAACAACTTAGAGAGAAGAACCACACGAGGAAGCAAGGATTTGTTTCCCGAAGTTCACCACCCACTGAGGAATGGCTACGTCTCCGTTGAGGAGCTTGTAAGGGACGATTCCCACAACAAGCGGGTCTCTTTCAACCACTTTCCTCCTTTCCACTAAGGTGATCTTTTCCACGAAGAGGCAAGATCGCGGCCCTCACAAACTTCCCGCTTGCTCACCACAACCTTGGGAGCTAGCCGGCGACACCTAGCCGGTCCAGGAGGCAAACCTCCAAGAGTAACAAATGCACCAAAGTTTGTAGACTCGTAACCAAAGTGCTCAAGCTATGGAACCTGCTCTTGTTAGCTCACAAAGTCACTCCTAGGCTCACTTCCTCAACCCAACACAAGATGATGGCTTGAATCCACAAATCTCACAAAGAGATGGTTGGAGAGAGCCACTAAGGCTTAGAGCTAGTTAGAAATGGCTTGGGATCTCGAGCAACAACACTAGAAGCGGCGGCCCTCACCGAAGAGGGCTTGGGGTATTTATACCCCTCAAAGAAGAAAACTAGCCGTTAGACCCGGTGGCACCGGTCGGACGGTGCCCTACACCTATCGGACCGGTGTATGAAAAACTAGCCGTTGGGCTAGCGGCACCGGCCGGACCGGTGCCTCTCGACCGATCGGCCGGGGCCAAGCCCCGAGTTGCCCCAAAACCTCTTTTGGAGAAACTAGCACTTCACCATCAAGATGAAATGACCCGGGTTAGGTTAGGAGGGTTAGTTAGCACACTCAAGGGCTAGATCTCACTTAGGTCAACTAATGAGCACTTTGACTTGGTCAACTTGCTAAGTTGCATCCCTCTTGATAGTACGGCATACCTATACTCAAGAAAAGAGTAAAAGGGCTTTGATGACCCCTTGAGCTTGAACAACTTCAATTCTTGCCATACTTGATCGATAACCACTTGAGGGCTTTCAACATAGCCTTTGACTTGAGCATGTCCATACTTGAGCTAGTGACTTAGGATCTTTCCATATAGCATAAGAATGCACACTTGGATCCATGGCCACTCCATGTTGCCAATCTTAACGAGTTGATGACTTGCAAAGCTTCACTCGGTTAAGGTTTGAATATGATACTTGAAGACCCCACGGATGCTAGACCTTCACCCTAGCAAAACACTTATGGCGGCTTAGCTACGGCCCCAAAGATTGCTTAGTCCCTCACCCTAGACATCTCGGTTGATCTCTTCATCACTTATCCAATCCACTTTGAGTTCCACTTTGCTTCACACGCAATTAATCTTCATTTGAAAATCCCGCTTCAAACGCTTGATCTTGATTGACAACGGATATGCAAGCTTCCATCTTTAGAACCATAAAATGTATACTCATCATCTTGTTCTTCTTTCAATAAACTCATGAAGCCTTGCACCAAATACTTATCTTTGTAGATGTGAGCCATAAAATACATCCATATATAAAATACTTCAAAAGTAGCTCATGAATATATAATGAAAACTTGCTCACAATCTTAAACAAAAACATTAGTTCTTTAATCGTCTTGTCATTCAATTCACCAAAATCCACTTAGGGGCCTAGATGCACTTTCAATCTCCCCCTTTTTGGTGATTGATGACAACTCGATTAAAGCTTACAAATAAAACAATAAAGCGCATTTAGATTCTCAGATATAGCTAGAGCTCCCCCTTAATTTGTGCTTTGAGTTTGATTTCAAGAAAATGGCCTTAAATGCCATTAGCACAAATTTGGAAGAAAAGACGTGTGAGCTCCCCCTATATCTTAGAATCAGTGGAGTGCAACATGTGTGAGCGACAAAATAAAATCCGTGATGCGTATGACAAGATATGCACAAAGCAAAGAAAAATGAGCCGATTGGACAAAGCACGGCGGGACCGGTGCCCCGACCGGTCGGGACCGGTCCCGGCCCGGCCCGGCTCGCTCAGCCGGGCGGCACCGGTCGGACCGGTGCCCACGGCCGGTCGGACCGGTCGGAGTCCGATCGGCGCACAAAGCAACGAAGTGTGTGCTATTTGGTCCAAGGTGGTCATGCCGGGGTCGCAAGTCGGTTTAGATCACCTTGCTCCATTTAGCCAACACAAACAATCATCATTCAAAACATGCATCACAATCTAACAATAAGGTCGCTTAAGTATTACAATAAGGATTAAAACACACGGTGGCACTCATACAAAAGTTCTCAAGTCCACTAAGATCAAATTCTAACTTATTACACGATTTTTTTCAAATGCCGGCGAGGCACCCTGGTCGGCCGGTGCGGGGCCCCGGTCGAGCCGACGGTGCAACACGAACAACCGACCACGACAAAGACAAACTTGAGGCTTTAATCGCAATTCTTCTCCCCCTTTGTCATCAAGCATCCAAGAAGGGCCCGGAGAAGAAGCAGCGACGATCACCGTCCTTGTGATCCGTCTCTCGGGTGAGAGCTCCCTCCTATTTGAAAGTCGTCAAGAATCCAATGCAAAGGAGAGTTTAGGTAAATCGATTCCGAGACGTTGATGCGAGATGGATGAGCTATGGGAGCACGGTTTTACCATAGAAGTACGGGTCGTAGCCAAAGATCTCGGCGGAGAAGCGAGCGCCCCAATCGTGTACTTGCTCGGGAGGTGGAGGAGGTGGGGGTGCTTGCTCTGTTCCATGAAGTGAGACGATCCCGCTACGTCGGAGGAGGAGGTACAAAGGGTGGAGGAGGTGGAGGAACCGATGAAGATGATCCTTGCCCTTGCTTTGAGACTCGAAGAACATAGGGCCGTATTGATTAAGCAAATCCGAGTTGGCCCATCCTCTCATCCTTTCTTCAAAGGAAGGTATCTCGGCGGAGGAGATTCGGAGATGGTGGAGATCGAGGTGGTTGAAAACCTTGGGCATTGTGCATGAGCTTCATCGTATCCCGCATTTGCTTATTTGCCCGGTCTTGACCTTTCTTTGCTCCACCCGGATGTCATGCGGCTCCGACACATCCCAAAAATGAAGTTGAGAAACTTCTTCAAAGGAGAGGTGGATGCGGGGTCTGCACGGCCGCCCGGCCTCCCCACCGGTCGGACGGTGCTCGGCACGGCCGGACCGGTCTTGGCTCCGAGCACCGACCCGAGGCGAAACGGCCGACCCGCACCCTCCTCAAAAATCTCTTCCTCCCGTTCGGTGCATGCTCAATTCTAGGAGATGGAACCCGTGGATTCTTGCTTGGATTGAGCTTTAGAGGCTTGTGAGTGACATTCTTCGGAAACTCGGTCTTTGCAACCTTTTCGATCATATACATGATGTAGGGGCCGTAGCCGCGCATTTTCTTGGGGTCCTCGGATAGATGCTTAATCTCTTGCCAAATGAAGTCCCCCGACACCGAACTCGGAGCTCCCGGCCTCAAAGCCACCATCAAATTTTTACGAAACTTAGTTATTTCCGAGGGGTTTCCATCTCTAGGTGTGATAGATACCCTAAGTAGCCTATTTAGGACAAATAAGTAGGTATAGAGGTTCTTCACTTTCCCAAAGTTGGCATGCTCACCGCGAGGGTACATCACGTGCAAAGCATCCTTCTCTAGCTCCCCCTCATCATGGAGCTTCCTCAACTCCCCATCTCCCGCCATGATCCCAAAGCATCTCAAGAATCCGTGGAATGTAATGGAGTACCTTTGGCCGTTAGTCATCCAAATCATGGCCCCGTCGGCCTCAATGTGACCAAAGTGCACTTGTGGCAAAGAAGCTGGGCAATGATCTCTTTGTTCCAATCGTGTCGGAACCCCATAAGTGACTTGACCCTTTGCCTCTCACGATTCTTGATTACTTCATCAAAAATAGGGTCTCCTTTCCTTGCCATGTGCCCCCAATCCACAACCGAGCCTTGTGTGTGATCTTGGGCTTCTTTATAATCACCGTAGCATAGTAGTCTTGCTGAAATTTAGCCCAAAATGCGGGATCCGAAGCGGTCTTGCCCTCCTCATAAGGGTTCTTGTCCCTTAGCTTCTTCGGGGCCTTGGTCATCCCCGACCCGTGGTACTTAACCGCCGATCGGGATAAATGTAGGTAGGTGGCATGATCCTCGGCCTACCCCGATCGTCGTCGTCCTCTTCCATGGCATCCACATCCTCTTCTTCTTCCTCCTCATCCTCCTCCTCATCCTCATCCCCGGCACCATCGGCCGTCGACCCCGGCCTCTCGGTGTCTTCTCAACTCAAACCGACCGGATAAGTCTCATCTTCAACATTGTCATCGGCGCTTGTTCGGTGTCACCTCCTAGATCGGGATCCTCGGCACTAGCTTGAGTTGAGCGGCGTCTCAATCTCTTGCCGCCGATGTTTACGATCTTTGCCCCCTTCCCCAAAATCACCGGGATGGCTCCTCGGCGAGTGAGGACTTCCTCTCTTCTTTTCTTAGCCCCTTCCTTTTCCCGCACCATAGGCTCGCCGTCCCGAGTCACACAAAGGATGACAAGGGTGTATAAGACTCCGGGGAAAAAGATTGAATTGAATTGGAATTGAAACTTGAAAGTTCGAACAATTGGGTACGTTTCGCAGGCCACACCGGTCGGACCGGTGAGGGGCACCCGGTCGGGCCGGTGCCACCCGAACGGAGCCAATAGCTCTCACAATCAATACGAGCATTTGTTGATCTAAGATTTGGTATATATGAACAAAAGACATCCTAGAAAAGATATGTGTTGAAAAACAAGAAGAAAAACACATTTTGGAGTGGACATGCGCCACGGTCGGACGGTGACGACCACCGATCGAGCCGGTGAAAGCCGTCCGAACCCAATTTGTGATTTCTCACAATGTGTCCAACAAAATGCTATGGATCTATAGGAATGTCTTCTAGGTGATCTCGAGAAGATGTTCTACCAAAGGGAATTCAAAACTTTGCACCAAGTGAGGAGATCGGGCAAAAGAAAGTTTTGAATACCTTTGGAGAGATGAACTCGAGTTGAATCCGAGAAACACGAAGGGGAAAGTGAAGAGGGGCCTCGGGAGATCCTTTTGCTTCCAATCTTGAGGCTTTTCCTTGGTTGAATCTTCAAATCACCATGGATTGTGAGAGAGGTGGAAGAGAGGAGATGGAGGAAGGTTTCCACGGTTTGAGGCGAGAGGTGGGATGGTAAATGATAGAGGAGAGAGAAGGAAGAGGGGGGTAAAAGGATTCCTTTTCTTGTGGCCCCACGGGGCCGACGCGGGCGTCACCGGTCGAGCCGGTGACGGTCACCGGTCGAGCCGGTGACAACCGCTTGGTCAAGCCGGAGAGGCCATATCGGTTTTCGGCCCCCGTCGGTAGAACCGAAGATCCCGATAAAATTCAACGAGAGAGTCCTTATCGGTAGAGAACCGACGCGCCCACGGTAGTACGGCCCTTTTCCTCCTTTTTGAGATTTTTCTCCTTGAAACTTCTCCAAAAAGGTTATAGGACAATTTCCATCCACTTAGGTTGCATAACCATGATTATGTGACTTCAAGGTATCCACCGGTCGGACCAGGTGGCTTGCCCCGGTCGGACCGGTGCGGCCTTGAGAAACAAATTTGAGCCACAATGAAGAATTTCATCTCAACCTTTAGAGATGTTTTTGGATAAGAGATATTAAGATGATATTGATCCAAAAACCATCAATTTATAGTTATTTGCGAATTCTTGATCCTTCCAAGATTGAGATAGATAAATAAGAATGGAATTTAGGGACTTGAGAAAATCTTCCTAATTGTGACTAGCCATCAATCAAACAAGGAGAACTATAGTCACAACTAAGTTGATTGGGTCACTAAGACCAAGAACCAAATATTTTTCTAAGAAAGCACACTTCCTATACATGCTAGTTGTTTTTTTTTCGAAAAATCTATCCTATTTCACAAAGTGCATGCATCCACTTCAAATGAATGCCCTAACAAGCATATTTGGCTCATATCTTCATCCTCGAGACACAAAGACGAGTAGAAGTAAAGATATCAACCAAATATCTAGGGAGGAGCACAAGAGGTCCATTTGAAGCAATTACATGCTAAGGATGGCACACTAGCATGATGTTATGGCCTAGATGCATTACGGTATATCAATGAGTTTCATGAAAACATACCTTTGCCTTAAGACCATTTCATTTGTGCATATATTTACTTTCAAACAACGTTAGCTCTTACTTGTTCTTTTGGAAGTTACGCTTATCGAGAGCTTTCTTTGAGATGCACAAACGCATGAGACTACAAGATTACTCAGAAGAAATTGTTAGTCCCATAAGTGACTCAAGTTTTGTAATGAGCTCCCCCTTAAGTAGTGCTAGAGAATTTGAATTTCTCGACCAAGGCACTTTGCTCAATCAAGAACATGTTGAGGCTCATTCCAAAACTTGGTCATAACACACGAATGATTTGATAAATGACATGTGTTTTAGCTTCTCATAACCTTTGACGCCAAATCACCCTTCTTCTTGAGAGTTTGGACAACCCCCGGGTCACCCGGTACTCATGCTTAGGGTCACCTTGCGGCTTACGGAGGCGTATCGGGTCACCCGGCACCCGTGCTTGGGTCACCCGCCCAAGTTGCTCGGTTGCATTGGCACGGTCGGGCCGGTGCATGTCACCGGTCCGACCGGTGACCACCACTTGGCCCATTTTGGTGATTTTTCTTTCCCTTTTTCCTTGAGTGAGTGAATGTATCACTAATTTCAGTCCCGCAATCAAGGATAGGGCATTGCTCTACTAGAGAGCCATTAAAGGCATCGAATGGCATGAGAAGGTAAATTTCATGAAAATTAGTCGAAGTCACCACCTCATGCTTTGCTCATGCAACAAGAGCTTCACATGGGTGTTCACAAAGGACCAACGTGACTTAGACTCAATTAAGCGCATTAGTTACCGAGATGACATTGATTTCACGAAATATATGAGTTTGCTCTTCACATGGTCAATTGAATTCATCAAGATTTCTAAGTCCTCCAACCATGTGCTCAATGCATCTCTTACAACCTGCAAGCTCAGTAAGCATTCCTTGGTACCCAACACTTGTTGGGTCCTATTGGGTTAGTCACAAGGTGCTTAGGAACCCAAATAGCCCTCATGCTACAATGAGGTGAACTAATCTCCCTTATAGCACAAGTTCTATTCCTATCGTTCCTAAGCTTATGGGAATCATAATGGACAAGGTTTGATTTAGGAACGTTACCATTTGGGCAATCCTTGCCCATGTGACCCTTTTGACGGCATTCGTAGCAAATACGACTTTTGTTCTTGTTGGTCACCCCATTCCTTACAATTTCTTTTCTACACTTGCTTCGAGACTTGTTCTTGGAGAAGGTGGCTTCCTTGCCTTGTTTTCTTGAAGTGAGGTACATTACGCGACCAGGTCGGCCGGGTGGCATGCACCGTGCCTCGACCGGGTCACGGTCGAGCCACCGCCCGTTGTTGCTTTTGGGCACGAGTTGGCAAGGTGTCCCTTCTCTCTCGCACTTGTAGCACACCCTCCACTTGTTGGAGCTTCTAGGCTTCTTGGAGAGTGACTCTTGTGCCTTGTGCTTGATCGGGCGATATTGGGGTTTGATTTGCCCAACCTCGCTCTTTTCTTGAATCTTGTGCTTGTGGAACCTTGTAGCTTGTTGAGGGGTCGAACTAGTGGCGGTTGATCCCTTCCCAAGCTTCTTCACCATGCTTTCACGGTTATCTTGAGAAGGTTGCACTTTGCTCTTCTCCTTCAACACACACAAGTCCTTTTGGAGCTTTTCGACCTCTTGCTTTAGTTTGTCATTTTCGGCGGCAATGAGGTCTTCACAAGATTCTACAAGTACATGCTCAATGCTAGATTGGCTTGCTTGAGACAAACAATCATTAGCGCTAGATAAAACAACTTGAACTTGTGAGCAAGTGCATGTGTGAGATAGAGGTTGTAGAGATTTTACCGATGAAAGCACAACCTCATGGGCTATCTCTAGTGTTGCATAAGAATCAACAAGCTTCTCAAAGGAAAGTTCAAGTTCATTGTGATTAGCTTGTAGGACCATATGCTCGCTAGTGAGCTTCGCTAGTTTGGCTTCTAGATCATCATTGGCATCTTCTTCTAATTTAGCTCTACAAGCAAAGGATTTGATGTCATGATCATATTTGTTAGCCAATGTTTCATACTTACAAACCAAGGATGCAAGTTCGGATTTGAGAAGCTCAAGTTCTCTTGACGAAGAGCTTGAGACTTCAATCTTTTGGTCCTTAGCCCCTTTGGCTTGTCTCTTCTTCTTGCTTCTCTTCTCCTTCTTGGCCATCAAGCAAGTTGGTGTGCCTCTGCGGCACGGCCGGTCGGCCGGTGGGTGTCACCGTCTGACCGGTCCCTGCAGAGGGACAGCGTCTTCACTTCTTTGCTCTTCTTCTTGCTTGAGGTTTGATGCTTGAGGCTCAGTGGATGTTGTAGAGGTAGGGCACATCTCCACTGACTCATCTTCATCATCACTCTCGAGTTCATCCCATTTGGTGTTTACCAACTCAAGTAGTAATTTCCAAATGAGATGAGCATCTTCGGAAATCTTTTTGCTCTTCAGGATAATGTACTTTAGTTCGCTACATACACAACTACACAAAAGGTTAGTAACAAGAGCATTAAGTCCGCTTCTTCTCCAAGTCCATTGGCGAGACACATGTCTCATCCTTTGGAAGGATACTCGCAACCATAATGCTCTCAGCGGTAGGGCCCAAAACCTTAAGTGCAATGTGAACATTAGAGCACCAAGAAGAATAGTTTGAGCCATCTAGAGCTAGAGGCTCAAACGGTACCTCACAAGTTGTCGACATCGAAGAACTCCAAGCGGTTAAGCTCGAATCGGAGCACCTTGCTCTGATACCAATTGAAAGGACCTTGATGTCGCCTAGAGGGGGGGGGGTGAATAGGCGTGACGACCAAATTAAACTTTTTCCCCCAAATCACTTGAGTCGACGGTGCTCCACCGGTCGGAGCCGGTGGTGGTGGCCGGTCGAGCCGGTCAAGCACCGGTCTTCACGCATGACACCGGTCGGACCGGTGCACCTCACCGGTCGAGCCGGTGTAGCACGAAGAACACCGCAAAAACAACTTCAAGCACCTCTTGGCTTCTAGCACGAACCAAACTCAAGGTGTGGCTCTTGTAGATGATCACAAGCGAGTAATGAGCCACCGCACACACGAGTAACACACCCAAGTAGATCGAAGCGGAAGCAAATGATATATGCTAGAAAAACAACTTAGAGAGAAGAACCACACGAGGAAGCAAGGATTTGTTTCCCGAAGTTCACCACCCACCGAGGAATGGCTACGTCTCCGTTGAGGAGCTTGTAAGGGACGATTCCCACAACAAGCGGGTCTCTTTCAACCACTTTCCTCCTTTCCACTAAGGTGATCTTTTCCACGAAGAGGCAAGATCGCGCGCCCTCACAAACTTCCTGCCTGCTCACCACAACCTTGGGAGCTAGCCGGCGACACCTAGCCGTCTAGGAGGCAAACCTCCAAGAGTAACAAATGCACCAAAGTTTGTAGACTCGTAACCAAAGTGCTCAAGCTATGGAACCTGCTCTTGTTAGCTCACAAAGTCACTCCTAGGCTCACTTCCTCAACCCAACACAAGATGATGGCTTGAATCCACAAATCTCACAAAGAGATGGTTGGGGAGAGCCACTAAGGCTTAGAGCTAGTTAGAAATGGCTTGGGATCTCAAAGCAACAACACTAGAAGCGGCGCCCTCACCCGAAGAGGGCTTGGGGTATTTATACCCCTCAAAGAAGAAAACTAGCCGTTAGACCCGGTGGCACCGGTCGGACCGGTGCCCTACACGGTCGGGCCGGTGTATGAAAAACTAGCCGTTGGGCTAGCGGCACCGGGCCGGCCGCGTGCCTCCGCCGGGCCGGGGCACCGGTCAAGCCCCGAGTTGCCCCAAAACCTCTTTTGGAGAAACTAGCACTTCACCATCAAGATGAAATGACCCGGGTTAGGTTAGGAGGGTTAGTTAGCACACTCAAGGGCTAGATCTCACTTAGGTCAACTAATGAGCACTTTGACTTGGTCAACTTGCTAAGTTGCATCCCTCTTGATAGTACGGCATACCTATACTCAAGAAAAGAGTAAAAGGGCTTTGATGACCCCTTGAGCTTGAACAACTTCAATTCTTGCCATACTTGATCGATAACCACTTGAGGGCTTTCAACATAGCCTTTGACTTGAGCATGTCCATACTTGAGCTAGTGACTTAGGATCTTTCCATATAGCATAAGAATGCACACTTGGATCCATGGCCACTCCATGTTGCCAATCTTAACGAGTTGATGACTTGCAAAGCTTCACTCGGTTAAGGTTTGAATATGATACTTGAAGACCCCACGGATGCTAGACCTTCACCCTAGCAAAACACTTATGGCGGCTTAGCTACGGCCCCAAAGATTGCTTAGTCCCTCACCCTAGACATCTCGGTTGATCTCTTCATCACTTATCCAATCCACTTTGAGTTCCACTTTGCTTCACACGCAATTAATCTTCATTTGAAAATCCCGCTTCAAACGCTTGATCTTGATTGACAACGGATATGCAAGCTTCCATCTTTAGAACCATAAAATGTATACTCATCATCTTGTTCTTCTTTCAATAAACTCATGAAGCCTTGCACCAAATACTCATCTTTGTAGATGTGAGCCATAAAATACATCCATATATAAAATACTTCAAAGGTAGCTCATGAATATATAATGAAAACCTGCTCACAATCTTAAACAAAAACGTTAGTTCTTTAATCGCCTTGTCATTCAATTCACCAAAATCCACTTAGGGGCCTAGATGCACTTTCGGCGGCCGCACCCTCGATTTGCTTTCCCGTGACTTTGCGGGGGGTTAGGTCAAGGCGTTAGGGCGGCGGAGCGCCATCCCCGTCACCTTGTTAACGGCATGGTGGCCGCCCCCGCGCGCGTACAATCCCACGCCGAGCGCCGTGGCGCGGCCTCGGCGCGGTGGAGCATGCGGGGACGGGACGCTGCCCTACCTGCCACTGTGCCCCGTACGGACCGACGTCAGCAACTCCCTCGAATCCGCCTGAAGACATCACAGCCATCCGCCGCACTCCTACCCTCGAAACTACCACTGTTCGGGTACAAGATACGCCATAATGGCCGGATCGCAGCAAGGACCGTCAGGGCGGCCGCCTACTCTACGGCGCGGCGCACCACGCTTCCCCATGTAGCTGAATAGTGCGGCACGCATGTAATTCGCTCTCTCTTTGGCCTATAAAAGGAAGACGAACTCCCCCGCCGCAGGGGACAAGACAGGAGAAACAACAACAACGCACGACACACCACGTACTCATTCTCCTATTCTCCCACAACATCTTCGACCACTTCACCGGGGACTTGGAAGCCACGCTTCCTCTCCCACCTTGCTTGTAGCAGCCCCACTACGAGCACTCGGTCTTCCGAGCAATATAGTGCCTCGAGCACGCCACTCTTTGGACGTACGGCCCCTCGGCGGGAACCGGGATAAAACTTTGTCTCGATTGCTTAGCATCGACCATAGAGGGATAGACCTCGGCGCTTATCACCTGGTTAGTGTCGGGACCACATTCCGCACCGACAAAGTTATTGTGCATTATTTGATAATTGATATTCATGTTGTGATGGTAAAAATTATTGATGCAAATAGCCCGCTACGGCTTCGATATAGCTCCGCTATAGCTTTTTTAGACAGTGCGCTACGATATTGCACATTTTACCGTTAATGCTTTGCTAACTTCGCTATATCATGAAATAGCTCTGCTAAATTAAATAGCCTAGCACCGCTAACACCGCTATGGTTCAACTACGAACTTATATACTTGACATTTATGAACTATTAGTTATGATTTATCACTTGTCTTCGAATCGGGGTGATTTACTTATGTTTTCACTCTCGCCTACACATATATATATGACATATGAGCTGAAATTTATAAAATTAATAATGTTTAAGTCTAAATTTTATTTATTTTTTGCATACCGCTAAAGGTTATAGCTTCCGCTATAGCCGCGCTATAGCTCTTATAGCTTTTTTGGAAGGACTCCGCTAAATTCTATAGCCCGCGATTTGCAACATTGGTTAAAATATTTAGTAAGGACTAGAATCTTCGGTGTTATGTCGTTGTTATCAATTTTTATACAAATATTAAATTTTGATCAGAAATATTTTTAATTTCATATTCAATATTAATTTCAAATGTGATTATATTATTTTTATTCAGCTAGTAATAGAATACGTACTAACAATTAATACATTTTAGATGTTTGACATAAATATTTTTAAAGTCTCATGTACTAGTTGAAAGACAAAATGAACTAAAATAACAAAAACAAGCATGCTTCTCTGAAGTAAGAAGTTGTATGGCAGGTTGGTTGTGAGTGGAAAGTACTACGCAACAAGCCCAAAATAAGGCCTTCTGAACACATCCTAGTCTCTCGATAATCTAATGAAGTAATTCAAAAACTTGATTCAATTTCATTAATAAAAAATAAGTAATGTATATACGTTTGATTCAAAATTAGCAACTTTAATTAAAAAAACTATTAGTTGGAAGAAAATTTGAATGCTACCTTATTTGTCTGATACATTATCATTTGTAAATTTGGACTATAGGTTCACCAATTTGCCACGTTATTACATTGAACCGAGTATTTTACACAAGAGCTTGGATCAATATGCACGTACCTATAAAATTGTTTATACTAATTTGTGTATTTACATGGTTTGGTACCAATATGCACCAACCTAACAAGTTATTGTACTAATTTGAGCATTTTACAACTTGTTGGACTAATCCACACTCACCGCCAAGTTATTGTAGTAAGTGAGCATTTTACAACTTGTTGGACTAATCCGCACCCACTCGACAAGTTGTTGTATGGTGGGTGCAATTTACTCTAAAATAAATTCTATATTTTTGGTCAACTTCAACGGAGATGGTGGGCCAATTAGCTTATATGCTTGCTACGCATGATGGGCTGGCCCATATATCCAATATGTGATTTGTTCCCAGCCCATATCCTCCCTGCTTTTCAAATAGAAAGGTTGCGGCCTTGAGTTGTGGCGGTGTTTAAAATTAGATTTTTGCCAAAAAAAATTTTTTGAGTTACACATCGGAGACACATACAACGAACGCACAATCATCCGTGTGATCACACGCGCACATACTCTACCTCTAAGAGCGTCTTCGAAAACTGAGCCGGCAAATCCTCGTGTTGACGAGAACGCCGCCTGAAGTATAATCTATTATATCTCTAGTATATTGTATTATCATGTTTGGAGCAACGATCCTTTTTTTTATAATCATAAATCTTTGTTTCACATCGAATCTATCTACTTGCTTTTGCTTACAAACTCTTTTGTTTCACTAATTGTTGGTTGAAATTACGTGGAATCTTTGAACGGCGTGCCAAAAGAAATGGACGGAGTATATGTGAATGCAAGCGAAGAAAGCCGTGTATCCAACGATTGCCAAACACGCTCCACCGCATTCGTCGTCGATGATTCGATTAATCGATTTCCACCGTGCACACATTAGTTTTTTAGCTTTCGGCTGCTTAGCCGCACACTTGTTTGGATCCGTGAGCTAGAGTTAATTTTAGCTAGTTGAAGCTAAACTAGCCACAAAGCATCCAAACGTGAAGGCTAGATTGAAATTTAGTTCAGATCTAACCCACCTCAAAAACTATCCCACGCAAGAGGTGTTTATTGGGGCTAATTAATGTTGGGTCCACCAAAAAGTGACTTTTCTCTCTTCCCCGCACCCACACCTAATGATTGAAAAAGTACATTTAATGTCATTCCGACCCTTCCATCCATACACCTCTAGTGTTAAAGTTAGTTTAGGACTCGAGCTATAGTTAGAGAACTCTAAATCTAACTATGCTAGAGTATCTAAACATGGCCTAGCCCGTGCACCGTTCGCTGGTTCAGCTAACTCTGTCGTCGCCATTTACCACCAGCTTACAGGTTCTACCGTTGCAGTCTTGCATTATATGATTTGTGTTGCCGAAGTCAATACCTTCATGACCTCATCGTACCGATCCCATCAGCTGACAATTATCTTAAACTAAGCATGATGAAATCGAAGCCAAATCATGCATGGATGCTTGACATCGACATAAAGCAAAGTTCGCGTATATCCATACCAATCGGCGATGTATGATGGAGGAGTAATAGTAATGTAATATACAGTAGCATGCTACTCCTTCAATTCCGTCCTAAATTACTATGCGTTTCGATTTTTTTTCCTGTTACTTATCTGGATTTTTTCTTTTATTACGTATCTGGATATACGTATATATCTAATAAGAGCATATCGAAATGTGTATATCTAGAAAAATCGAAAACGAATAGCAGGTTGGGACGGAATGAAGGAGTACTCCAAAAATACAAAGAATCCAAAATATACCGCCCATCATCTTCTCAATTAAGCCGATATACTTGTTGATATTGTCCATCTTTTCTCCTCTACTAGCTAGTAGCTACGATCCATCGACGAAGATGATGACGTACGCACAATTGACACGGTCACGCAGGCGTGCGAGTTCACGAAATGCACACGTAAGACGGGGCACGCAGATACCCCCTATGCGTGTACTCTTCCGATCCGGTTCATGAGTACCACCGCACCTGAACAAAATGACCCGCCGATCGAATGCTTCCAAAAATCGAATCCCCATTGGTCTTCAAGCCCTGTTTTATCCAGCTAGCTAGCTTGATCTGACCCCTTTTTTTTTTCGTGACCGCCATCATCACGAGATGACAGTGACGTAATACGTGCCAGCGCACGCTATCATGCACGATCGAACTCATCATGGTCCCGATAGATTTCACGAGAAAGCGATAATCCAGAGCTAGACGTCAGTTCGTGCGTCTGAGGCGACGACGATGGCCCCCGGGCGGGCGCCGGCCCATCGGATGAAGTGACCGGCCGGAACAAAGAAGCTAGCTAGCTAGTTTTCGTCCGTGTGGAGATGGACAAAACACTTTGCTTTGCACGCCGCCCGCCTCCATGCTAAGCGTGGAGCGTGTACGGCCGGCGTGGCGACTGGACAAGTGGACAGGGGTAGAATGCAACATGGCAACACGAGCTAGGTGTGCATAGATTTTTCTTTTTCAATCTGAGAAGAGGGGAATCTCTCTCGCTTAAGATCTCGTACGGATGAATGCGCTGTTGCTTTCACTTCATCTCCTCCTAGGTCCAAACAGTTGAGCATAGTTTAGTCGTGCACCCGGCCGTGTCTGTCCGCCACACAAGAATATAATAATATATGATAAAATCATTACGAAAACAACAGGTAAAAATCAGAGGGAGTGTTGGATTATCTGCACCTAGTACGGGTGCGTATGGCAAGCTCCATTTTCCCCCAAGATTCTTTTAAGCTGGTTATTATCTCCTTCTTAAAATATCGGAGTATAACTATTTTATTCTTACTATTTTAGCGTTGAGTATACAAATTTAAACCACTCTATTTTTTTTTACTGTGGATCTTCAAGTCGGAGCTGTGCCAAATAGGTTCGAACTTTAGCACTGCACTTTAACTAGGAAATTTTATGAGAATATACTATTTCAAGTAGAAAAAGTATGTTATAACGACTCATTTAGTAACATCAATCACATGTGTGTGTCTATAAACACGTCAACAACGTTTGGCTACTATCGCCATTGAATGGATTTCTATAGCTTATTTCGGCACACCTATCTTGAGAGCTAAACCATAAGATGGCATCATGTGTGGTAACATTTTCATGAATGTAGGAATTATTTGGCTTTTTTCGAGTGAGGAGTCTACAATGCAATACATCAGGTGCTACAGATTTGGTCTAATTTGCTCGGTATCAAATGAATCACACGCCTTCGTCGATCGTTGGAGGACCACGTAGCATCCATTATAGAAAAGAAAAAGGTGACCATCTTGTAGTCTTAATTGGTGAAATATATATCCAGGTGGCGGAGGGAAGAAAATGATAACATGATTAGCATCCCTTGACCAGCTTCGTGCCACTGGTCGGAGCCAAACACAATTGCCCCACCGGCCGTCAAATGTATCACGCAACGGTCGCGTCCTCAAACATTTTTTGATTTTGCACGTAAGGATCCAGTCGATTTTTGCGTCAACAATTTTGCACGTACAATTTTCGTTTTTTTTCTACGTAGAAACACCGTAGAAGACCGTCATACCACACCCTCTTCGGCGTTCCGAAAGACAGAGCGTGGACAAAGTGTAGACAAGCTTTATTACTTTGCTCGGTTGCGCGCTCATCATCATCATCATCATCCCACACAAATACTACGAATACACACAATCTCTCCTCTTCGCTTCAACGAAACGCATGCGCGATTCGCCCAGATTTCCCCGTACGTCCTCGAATCCTACAAATCTGCCGTTCGATCGAAGCCCCACATTTGCGGGTCAATCCCACCAACCAGTCCACCGGCACCACACGTACGTAGACACGGAGCCAGCCAGCCAGCCAGCCAGCCGGCCTACTACGCAATTATTCCCCGCACCCACGCAAAAAAGCCTCGAGCCCCTTCCTCCGCACATGGGCGCGCTCCCTTCCACGGGAACAGGTAGGGGAGGGAGCATCGCCCCCGCACACGGCCGCGCGACCCCGCACACGGCCGCGCGGGGGACCCCGTCCCGCAGCCGCTCGCGGTCACGGGTCACGTAGCCGGCCGAGAGGCTCGGGTTCCGTCGGTTCCCGCGAGCCCGTGCAGAGAGAGTAGCACGCGCGAGCGCGCGGGCGCGGCGACGGCAGCCGCGGATGCGAAAAACCACGCGGGCGGGCGGCCGGCCGGGGGGCGCGGAGCCACGCGGGCACGAGAGCGGCGTGCGCGCGGCGCGCTCTGGCCCGGCTGGCTGCTGCCATCGGCTCGATCGGCTCGTGTTCGTCCGTTTCCTTCGTACGCGCGTACGTACTCGGCCGTGGTACTGGTATGGTACCCCCAGCCGCCCAGCCGCTTGGCAGGTTGCGTCGCGGGGCGAACAGTAGTAACGCGCGCGGCCGCCCGGAGGGCCGGCCCCGGGGGAGGGGAGGGGACCACCGCACGCAGATTCTCTCTGGCCGGGCAGACGGGGAGATGGGTGCCGGCCTGTTGCGCTGTGTTTCTCTCTGTTGACCCCAACAACGGGTGGGGTGGCTGCTGCATCCACTGGCTGTATCCCCCGCTGCAATTCCTCTACGTGATGCGGTCGTACAGTTGCTAAGAGAGATTGCCGGGCCTATTAGGGTTATGGTCTAGGTTACGCCTGGCGCTGAGATGATCCCCGTCCCGATCAGCTCGTTAACAAAGAATTGTCATGTGTAGCTACAAGTAGTCCGCGTAGCTTCAAGTTCCACAAACCTTCACAAATCTAATGGTACGAGTGAATCAAACATTTGCGAGCGACTCAAAAGCTAAGAAAGTTTTGTCATGTTTTTTTTTCCGGATGGATGCCAGTCATGCAATTCTATGTATTTATTTTTCATGAAAAAAAAATCATATCATATCTAAGGTGTTTATGCTGAGGGCAATAATTGCTTATAGTTAGACACAAGTTAGTAAGATTGTATGCTTATTTCATAATATGTAGAAAAAAGAATATTAATACTAGTAAACTGCATGAATCATTTTAAGATACACAATAATGTGCTATCGCAACCATTTAATCAAGAGTTTATTTTGATATATGAATTGATTTTGTATATTCTAATGGAAATCTGTTAGATATCAGAACACGCGTAGACACGCCCAATACACTTTATCTACAGATCAATTTCATTATACGAAAACCGTGTTCGAACCACGATTTCACTTATTAGTCAGTATACTCCCTTCACCTCAAATTACTTACCTTTTTACATACATTCTTTTTATTATGTAACCAAACAATAATATATACTATCTTGATACATGACGACTGAAATGTATCTAGAAATATCAAAACGACAAGCAATTTGAAATGAAAGAATGTTGTTTATTTCAGGATACGAAAATCATGTTCGAAAAGATGTTATTATTCATAGAAGAAGCACGTCGTCGGCACCGCAAAATTGGTCAAAACAGTCTCTCGGAATTCTCAGGAAACATTCCCTTCCCAAAATTGCCAGCTTAAACCGCTGACAAGTCGTACAACTGCCTCCCGCAGACAATCCCACCCGGAGACCAGGCATCGGGAGGCGGAGATCTACTCGGCAGTCGGCTGCAAGTGGCCCACCTCGCAGTCACCGCCCCGTACCCGTCACTGCCAGACGGGACCCATGTCTACTAGGGCCCGCTCGTCATAGAGCCACACCCACCGGCAGGGCCTCCCCCACATCGCCGCCGCTCGGTCCCGCTCCGCACCCTCTCCCCCCTCGCCCCCGCCACGTCACCGCCGAAATAATTAATTTCCGCCCTTTTACGACCTCGTTTCCCAAGCGGCCTTCCGTTCGCTATCTCCTCTCCTCTTCTTCTCCCTCCCCCCCGCCCCTTCCCCCCACTCCTCTCCTCCTCCCTTCTTCCCCTCGCCGTCCCCACGCGACTGCGCGAGACACTGGTCAACGGCCGGGTTGGTGGCGGGGCGGCGGCCGTGCCGGTGTTGTGTGTTGCTCTGTCGATCGCCCAGGGAGGACGCGGCGCGGCGCTGCGTTTGTCCGGCGCGCGGGGCTTCCATGGGGAGGAACGGGAGCGTCAGGCGCTCGGGGTCTGCTGGCGGCTCGGGGCATGCCGCGGGCCCGCCGACGTTCACAGTCAACCCCGCCGACTACCGGCTGATGGAGGAGGTCGGGTACGGCGCGCACGCCGTCGTGTACCGCGCGATCTTCCTGCCCAGGAACGAGGTTGTGGCGGTCAAGTGCCTGGATCTCGATCAGCTCAATAACAACATCGTGAGCACCTGCGACACCCCCTTCTCCCCCTCCTCCTACAAATTCCCTGGGTTTTCGGTTGCGGTCTGATTGCGTGGGCGCCGTCTGCCGTTTGATCCAGCTGGCGAGAGATCCGTTCGCCGAATTTAGTGGATTTCATTCATTTGGTAGCTCGGCAATTTACGGCGTAGTTTTGATCCGTGCAACGCGCTACCAGATCAATTCGGACCTTGCTTTGACAACATGTTGATACCAATTTCGTATTTACTGCTTGTTCTGTTACTAGTCGTTGCTTAGTCTCAGGCTTAGCTGAAAAGGGAGTCATGCATGTACCTGCATTCTAGCTTTTTTTAGCGCATTTTTTGTTTTGCATGGTTTATTTGTGGGTGCTTGCGGCTTAGACGGTGAGTTAAAATTTTCTGTCGGGACTCTTTTACTTGTCGTGAGTCTGTGCTTCTGATGACTTGCGAATTTGAGAAGACGTGGACCAAAGAGCCATACTAGTTTTTGACCACAGGGAACTTACAGTCTGTGATTTTTTTGAATTCAATGAATAAACCAGTCTGCTTTCCCCAGAAGTGCTTGACCGTTTGTTTTTAACTGGTTGGCTCCAGTCTACTAGATTGTTTCTTTAGTTTCTGGTATGTTTGCATTTTACGTGGGATCATTTTCTGCAATGTGCATTGGACTCACAAATTTAAGGCAGTACAGCTAGAAATGAATTCTGTTTTATTTTAACTGTTTACAATTATTTGCTATGATGAACATGGTAAAGCTACCATGATCTCAATGTTTACTAGTTGGATGTGTGTTTTGGTCTAGGCCAGCTGTTAGTTCCTCCATCGGAAACCTTCTCAAGATGTCTGAAGATAAAATTTCTTTGGAAAAGAAAATAACTTGTAAAATATCCCTAAAATGCCTTGTTAATGCCATTGAATTATGTTTTTGGCTATAGGCTCACTAGAAAAATATTAATACAACCATAGTTTGTTCCCAACATTCCATTGGCTACAGTCACTTCATGATCACTTGGAGATCTTGATCTTGGACAGCACCCATGATTGGCCTACTGCCTTCACCATTGGAAGCCAGCCACTTCATGGTCACTTGCAGATCTTGATCTGGCAATAGTGTGCTACATAATTCTCCATGTTTTCTTCTTGGAGTGTTTTAGGCTTGTTTGGCAGATCTCCAGCTTCAAGATCCATGCACAATTTGGAATTTGTATGATAAATTAAAGTTTGTTTAATCCAAAATAAGAACAAAAAAGCCTAACTTATCCTCGATCTACCACAGATTCAACTCCAATATTTCTGGAGCTATGTTGACCTACTCCAAGAATTTGGTTTCTTTAACTAATAAGACTTGTGAATCTCATTTGAGTACAGAAAATTTTAAGTGTATAGAGTTCATATTTTTATGTTATCCTTTTTTTACGGCCCATGTTCATTTCTAGTAAATTGCGGTAGCCTCAAGTTTCGCATTTTTACATTCTGTTTTAAAACCTCCTCTGTAATGGTGTAACTGTAACGTTGCTTTGAAGTTGCATCTATAAATCCTCCGATGCAATCTACAGGGGAATCCTAATCAACAGCACTGCTATCTTTCGGAATGCCAATGTCGTTTTTTTTCTGAGGCAAAATGATGGTGCAGTGCTTTCACTGCTTGATGTCAATGTCTTACAGACTCTCGTTTCTTATCTTTTTTATGAAGCACAAATGGATTCAATTCTTTCCACTGTGCTATTTGTAGGATGAGATACAAAGGGAGGCTCAAATAATGAGCTTGATTGACCATCCTAATGTCATCAGGGCTTACTGCTCATTTGTCGTGGAGCACAGCCTGTGGGTGATAATGCCATTCATGACAGAGGGTTCATGTTTACATTTAATGAAGATCGCATACCAGGATGGTTTTGATGAACCCGTCATTGGTTCCATTCTAAAGGAAACTCTTAAGGCTCTGGAATACCTTCACAGGCAAGGTCAAATCCATCGTGACGTCAAGGTTAGTTTCAGCTTAATATTTCTGGGTAAAAAACTGTAGCCATTCGATGCATTTAGTCATTGTTTCCATTTGGCACTGTGCAGGCTGGTAATATTCTTATCGACGGTGGCGGTGTAGTGAAGCTTGGAGACTTTGGTGTTTCTGCTTGCATGTTTGATAGAGGTGATAGGCAAAGATCTAGGAATACATTTGTAGGAACACCATGCTGGTAACTGCTTAACCTAAATTTTACAAATATTTTGTATGAGTTTATCATGTTTAATATAATTTTTTCTGTTCCAAATTTTCTGTCTAGGATGGCTCCAGAAGTGCTCCAGCCTGGCACTGGATATAATTTCAAGTATGTTAAACTGTGTATATATTTGTAATTTATTTTCTGTGTAACTTATGTCTGGATACATCCTCAGACCTTACCTCTTTCTCACATTGATGCCAAAAATTCACCATGTATTCGTAATGAATTGCTTAATAGCTGACCTTCCTCTTGAATTGTGTGTCTTCACTTTTGTTTTCTTTCTTTCTTTTATGGCTATTATCATAAGAAAAGATATAGCTGCTGTGCCATGGTTCTTTAATTTTGTATGTTAAGAAGTCTAGGAATTCTCATCAAGTCTCGTCTTTGTACAGAGCTGACATATGGTCATTTGGAATCACTGCTCTTGAACTAGCGCACGGCCATGCTCCGTTTTCAAAATACCCCCCTATGAAGGTAATGCTTCTGCCCGTGCAGAATTTCTTTGGTTCTGATGTTGCGATAAATGTTTCAAAAGTCCTTTGGAATGTTGCTAATTGTAATGACTTCCACGTTGTTGTAACTGTTACCTCTTAATCCTGTATTACCCAGCCCAACCTTTTCATTTGTGGGATCTGATGGTAGATGGTCACATGAGATTAGTTCTAGTTGTATAGTTGTGTTTGGCAACCTAGCAACATGGACAATCCTATATATTAAATGTGTATTTTGGTTGCAGGTTCTCCTCATGACCCTCCAGAATGCACCACCTGGTCTTGACTATGAACGTGACAAAAGATTCTCAAAGGTAGTACAGATCCTTTCAGCTGATTATCATATATGAACCATTTCTGTGGTTAACTACCATAGATTGTGTTCCAGTTTTACCTTTCTAAGTAGGCATTTTCAGTTGTGCTCAGTCATTTAAGGAGATGGTTGCCATGTGCTTGGTCAAAGATCAAACAAAGAGGCCAACAGCTGAGAAGTTGCTGAAGCATTCATTTTTCAAAAATGCGAAGCCTCCAGAGTTGACCATCAAGAGTATCTTATCTGATTTACCTCCTCTCTGGGACCGTGTAAAGGCTCTCCAGGTATGAGGCCTTCATGTTATTATCATGAAACACCCTCTTCCTGCGAAATGTAGCTGAAGTCTATGTGTACCAACAGCTTAAAGATGCAGCACAATTGGCTTTGAAGAAAATGCCTTCTTCTGAACAGGAAGCCCTCTCCCTGGTTTGTGACATACTCTTAACTCGTTTTTATGCTATGTTCTGTACCATTCTTGATTCCGTGAGATTCGTTCTATTTCCAGTTACCATAATCATTGTGATGCTTAGAACAGGCCAGATTAGACATTAGAATTACAAATACTTAGTAACCTAACCATGGTTTGGCAACTCTGCTTTAATAGCTTACCCTGTGATATCAAATCTTGCATACAGATGTGTAATGCTGAACAATTGCCCCTATATTATTTCCATAAGTAGGCATACAATTGTTTTAGTAATTTTTTTTGCTGTACAATTTGGATAAATTATGCAATTAGTTTGAAAGGTTACTTATCATAAAATCGAATGCATTCATACAGAGTGAGTACCAACGAGGTGTTAGTGCGTGGAATTTCGATATCGAGGATCTCAAGGCTCAAGCATCATTGGTAAACCTTCTACTTTTGTTCTCTTCTCCAATATAAACTTTCTTCCTATTCGGCCTTCTATTCATTCAGAGTGTCATTTATCTGGCTAAATTTCCAGATTCATGATGACGAGCCTCCAGAAATAAAAGAAGACGAGGACACTTCAAGAAGCATTGAAGTTGAAAAGGTTTAATATATTTTTATTTTCTAGGGAAATTATTTGATAATTATATTAAGAAAGCTTAAGAATTAAGATTATTTTTAAGAGAGTTTTCCTGCAAAATATATCAGGGAGTTCGTATGTGCTCATCTTTGCAGTAGAACTCTTGACTATTTTGTATGTAACTGTCACTTTTTTATCCTTCAACAGGATTCATCTTCCAGGAACCATTTCGGGAAGTCATCTTCAAATGATTGCGACCCCAGGTCAAACCAATATTGTTTAGCATCTTCTAGTGATTTGCAGCTGTAGAAGTTCCACTTCAATTCCGTGGACCTAAATAGGATGCTAGAGATAGGGACGAATCAGTATTATCTTTCCTGGTTATGTTATTGTTAAAATTATAATTGTTGTAGTGAAATGTACTCTCTTGATATATTTCAGGGGGAGAACCTTTGCAACCACAGTAAATTCACGTGGAAACAGCCCTATTACGAACGAGGCTTTTGATTTTGGTGACACCGATCCTAAAAAAAGGGCTGATGGATGTGAAAACAACTCGAGAGAGAATGATTCATTGCCCTCTACATCAAAGCGAGAACCAGAGTCGAACCATTGGACAAGTGATGTTGGGCAGAGACAACAGACTTCTGGTGGGAACAATAGCTCAGTGGCTGCTGAAAAGGGCAATGGTTTTGAGAGGTGAGTAGTGCATTATTTGTTCATCAGTTCCTACTTCCTCTGATCACAAATATAAGTCCATCAAGGTTCGTCCTAAGTTAAGAAAAATTATACAAAATTTTAGATATTGATGTTCATAGTTAAGAAATGTTGATTTAGGACGAACCATGATGGACTTACTTGTGATCAGATGATTTAGTGTTCTACTCAGCTCTTTGTTCTTTAAGAGTTTATTTAAGTTTCATTTTTGTTCTATTGGATGTGATGCTAATGACTGAATGGAGTGACTTTAATGGGATCATAGCTAGCTAGTGATTTTAGAATGTTTATTTATCTCTAATTTGTAATTTAGTTATTATAATGTGTGTGCTTTTAGGTAACTTAAGTAAATTTCTTTGTAAATTTAACCTATTTTTTTATGAATGCGCATCAGATGAAATGGAAATCCCAGTTATATATCCTCAATAATTATGGTTTCCTTCCTTTTCTGAATTAGTTGTTTGCTATGGTACTTATTTGTAAACAAGGCATATTCCTCTTGAAGAATATAATCACATCCTGATGCTTAAAGGTTAATTGTTATTACTTTTTGGTACCAGGGATGTAGCTTTGCAAATGATATCTGACAAACAAAGAAGTGATATGAGAAAAACAGCAAGCCTTAGTGGCCCACTTTCACTGCCAACTCGTGCTTCTGCAAATAGTTTGTCGGCTCCTATTCGATCTTCAGGAGGTATGTGGGATGGTCCATCTGATTCACTGCAAGTGTTCATTGTTTTCACTAGTGTACAAAGATAAAATGCACAGGCTATCTCACATTAATGTTGTCTATTTGTATTGTAGCATTTGAAGGCTGATTTTGTTTTGCTCATTGTAGTTTATGTAGATTCATCAGTTGACAAGTCCAAACGCAACGTAGTGGAGATTAAAGGCCGCTTTTCAGTGACATCTGAGAATGTCGATCTTGCAAAGGTGAGTGAATTGGGTGGATGCTGGATACACTTAATGTTAGCAGGCTTCAAATTGAATAGTGTTTCATACAGAAAATTTAATAAATCTCTACTTTTCAGGTTCAGGAGGTTCCAGTTCCAGTCAGCGGTCTCTCCCGTAAATCACCAGAGGTGAGGCCGTTGTTAATTACTAATTCAGCAACAATTTCACAATGTTACAGTCACAAATTCATGGTTAACTCTTGTTTTTATCAGGGTTCACTGCTAAGAAAATCTGCTAGCGCTAGTGATTGTTTGGTCAATGCTAAGCTGATGGTATGGCCTTATTTCCTCATGATTGCTTTTTCTAAACCCTGAAATTGTAGTAAAACATTTTTCCTTTTAGTGGAGAAGGGAAAAGCACACAGATTCAGTCTAGCATATTTTATTTTTTGCCCAATACAAGCCCTTTTTGTGGGGGTAAAATTGTGCCTCGGTTAAACCCTTCCCCAGAACCCCACTCAAGTGGGAGCTGCCTGGCACTGGGTCTGCCCTTTTTTTATACAAGCCCTAGAATTACCAATATGAATGGCGTTAAATCTTATACATACTGATTATAGCTCTGCCACTTATGTAGACAGATTGTAAATCGTATCTATTTGATTTTGATTTTTGATAAATCATATATGCTGATGGATACTTAACAGCTCTAGTTTGATGGATACTTAAGAGCTCTAGCATTGTTGAGTTCCTTCACTCTGCAGTAACCATTGTTTTCTTGATGTCATCTGTAATTGTATGCTCCTTATAGTTCAGTCTATGCGTCAATAATTTCCTAACCCTTCGGAACACGGCATTATTGCATGAGGTTCATTATTTATTTCTATCGTTCTATGTGATAAGCGAGCAATGTTGGTCAGAGATTGAGAAAAGTACCTATTTTCTTGTGAGTTTTTAAGGCAGAATCACTTTTTTTTTTCTTTTAACAAAATAACATTGCTTTGATGTTGCAGTGTAATCCTAGTCAGCTGAAGGAACTCTGCAATAGTTCAGTTTCATCATCAATATTAATTCCTCACCTTAATAACCTTGTTCAACAGACCATGTTTCAACAGGTATGGAGGAAGCTTTGATGCACAACACATGTTAACTTATTCCATATGACTTTAGCTAATAATTGTATCTCTTAAATTAGGATCTGATCATGAACCTACTGAGCAGTTTGCAACAAAATGAGAAAGTTGATGGTAAGTTGCATGTCTGTTTTGGGCTACTGAAGTTAAATTTATTTCTATGATAGCAAGTTAAAAACTCTCTCTTCAGGATCAGAGCCTGGAATATCTTCTCAAGTCCGAACTATGGAGAGTGATAAAGGGGTAAGCATCAACCTATTTTATGATTTCAGGCATTGACGAATGAGTTGTCAACTGTAGCACTTCAATATTTTGTTAAATATCACTAAAATGTGTCATTTCACTTTTTTTAGCAGGCTGAGACAGCTAACTCTGAGAAGGAAAGGTCATTACTTGTTAAAATTTCAGAATTACAGTCTAGGTAATGTCCACTTCTGCACAGGTGTTATTACAAAGAATTCCACTGTTAAAGATCAGCACAACAGTTATAGCAAATTTATGACTCCATACCACAGATTATTCATTGGAATGACACCATTTATTTTCTGTTTTGACAACCATGATTTAGTGGTTTTGAACTTAGAAGTACAATTCCACTATCTAACTGAATCGGATATTTTAGTACATTTTACAGATTATCACTGTTTATGTTTGTTATTTTGAACATTCATACTACTACGAATTTGTGGGGACACTTTTGTGTACTCCTAGATTCTTATGGATGTTTTTCCTCCCTGCAGGATGATAACACTGACTGACGAACTAATTGCTGCTAAGCTAAAACATGCGCAGGTCAGTATCATTGTTACATTTTATTGTAATAAAGAGGCTGGAATAAGCTCATGGCAAAAATAATCATGATCCTGGCAATTGAATTCTGTTTTTTTTCCTCCCACTCCATTTTCAGTTGCAGCAAGAGCTAAATGCATTGTACTGCCGAGAAGAAATTGAAGACGTTAGGGATGAGGACAATGAAGAAACATAACATCAGGAGGATCCATGCCGTGGAATTAGCTGCCCTGGCTTTTAACATTGAGGTTAATGGAGTCTTAACAGGAGAAGGAATTTGATGCCAGCAGCCCTTATGAATCGCTAATATATGCCTGATCCAGAGACTAGCTCTTACAGCTGCGGCTCTTATGGAATTCTTTCTTTGTTGAAGGTTGCTGTGCCTTTTGCCCTGCTGCCATCGTTGTGTATATCCATCTTTCTTTTCAGTTACCTTTATTTTCCGTTGGTTCAACGGGTTTTTGGTGGTCACAAGATTGTGGTTGCAGCGTGGTGCAATCCGCTATTTCGGCTATACATATCATTGGAGTAGCTGTGATTATGTAGTTAGTAGATTGCCGGTTGGTTCTTCTAGCAGAATAGCAGAAGACTGCATAATAAAATGTATTTCATGTAGCATTAGGTTGTATATTTCTGATTGGTGCATTCCTTGATATTGCCATGCACGGTTTATCTGCAAACCTCCTAACAGAGTTTGCATGTGTCTAATAAAGTGTACCTTTACCCCCTGTGACGTATTACATGGAGCGTCTTTTCACTAGATTTTACTTTGCAAAATGGAATTTCAATCAATGAAAATACAACGGATGAGAACATTGCCCACAGTTTCCTCGGTAATTGCACTTCTAATCCTCATCCTGAAAGACAAGGGTTAGAGTATCTCTAAGAGTTTGCCAAATTTTACTTGACAAATCTTGTGTTTTGCCAATTTCTAAAAGATATGCTAAGTAAAAAGAGTTCATCTCAGAACAATTTGGTATAATTCACTTGTCAAATCCAAATCTAACTTACATACAAAATTATGTTTATGCTCTTCCACATTTTGAAAATCTTACACCAGGAATTCTTTCTCTATTCTTTATTTCTTTTTTCACCCTCCAATCTACAGAGAAACACCGATGACAATCACGATCCGCGTGGGGAGGTGAGTTTTGTCAATTTTTTATTTGTGTCAAGTTGGTTTGTCAACTGTTAGAGGCCAATTTTTTCTTGTTTTGCCAAAATTAGATGGACGTCAAGTTAGTTTGCCAAACTGTTGCAGTTGCTCATGCCACATGTGAAATGCCAATCTACATTGTTAGGTTACAAAAGTGAAAAGGAGCCAACGTTTTCTGGGAAAGCATACATCATTTTTTTTTCATTACAACAACAGTAAACTGCCTGACATGAAGAGCAGACTAGCAATAGTACACTGCTGTTAGAATCCTACTGCTGATCTAGTCTTTGGTCTTGCCATCTTCGACGTTCGAGGTGCTAGCACCTTCACCAGGCTTGTTTGCAGCCTCACGGCCCTGGTTGCGGATCTTCTCTGAATACTTGGCAAAAGCAGTGGTAAGGGCCGACCTTACGTCGGAACCTTTCTTCTTCTTGGATGCCTCTGGTTTACCTCCTGCATCTTCTGAGTTATCATTCGTCGATGGAGGTTGGCCTGATGCTTTCTCCCTGTCGGGAGTATCAGGCACTACAAGGTTTGGGCGAGCGGAAACCCGTTTGAATGGCTCATGGAAAGTATCATATAGTCGTTTTACCTGCAGCAGTTTAACAAATTGTATACACAATAATTAAAGGAAACATGGGTGTCATGCTATCAATCAGAGGAGCAAAGCAATCCAAACAGTGTATTTTGCAGTTTCTGTCGAAGGGGTAAAACAAATGTGTACCTTACGCTCACCAATTCCCGGGCAACGAGCCAACTCTTCCATAGAAGCATTCATAACTTGCGAGAGTGACTGAAAATACATTAATACATTTTATATCATGCATACTTGGTTGCTCGATTTATTCAGTGAAAGCTACTGCTACATTAAAGTTCTAAAACGGAATGTGTCATCAAACAACTATATTGTATTTGGAGGAAGCTGCAAGGATTCCAGATCAAAGTGACTTACCCCAAAAGATGAACCAAGAGTGACAACATCTGTTTTATTAACATGCCGAATGGATGTAAGTGAGTGTGTCAACTGCAAAACATATCAAGAATTTATATAAATAATCCATGTGCCAAACCTCCAAACAGATAGCAGAGACAAAGCTTCTATATTGAAAGCACTTGCAATGCTACTATGCTAGAAGCATGCTATTGAAAATAAACACAGGAGAAGCTGAAGGGGGATTATTATTGCAAATCATAATAACGCTATGCAGTAACAGTTCTCCTGGTCAACCAATAGCATAGATTGTCACCATCAAATATGTTATTCCTGCAAGGCTGCCTGGGAGACGTACATACCCTTGATAGATAGTCATTATCTGTGTGCTCACGAATAATGTCAGCTGGCTTGTTTTCATACACTTTAATAGTTTCCAAGTACCGACCACATTCCTCCAGGCTACAAGAGGGAACGGTTTGCTCAGACAACTTACAACTTACTCCTGAATCTTTTACGAACACATCAATGCATCATTTCATTACATAAATATGTTGTCATAAAAATTCAACAATTTATGTGATGGAGGACCATTAAATGAAGACAAATAAGGACAGCTGTTTGAGAATTTGAATATTGAGATGCTAAATAAGATTTGCTTGAACAGAACTGTACTTCACAGGCAATACTGCTAAGCCTATGCTGCTAAGATACAGCACAAGGTGATCGCAGAAATTTGTATTTATGCAGACTTGATGTAACAAAAAAGGATGGGACACAGAGAACAGGAACAAGAATATTACTGAATCCAAGCACATTAGGAAGTTATGGAATAATACCTCCAACCGCACAGGAGAGTGCAGTCATGCAGCAGTGCTGTTCTTGTAATTTCATGCAAAGGCTTGACTACATCTTCCTATGAACAGTGTGTTTGCTAAATTTCTTAAGTTAATATGTTTTAAACTTCTGATTCTATGAAAAAGCAAATATGTCGGTCACGTGGTTGAAACTTACAACATCAACATGGCACAAGATGACACGGAGCCTGAAATTCCTCTGCAGTTCCCTTATCCGGTAATACAAGTAATCTGGATGTAGAAGATGGTACCTGATACTGCATCCACAACAACAGAAACTGACCATTAGAAATAACAGGAACACCTAAATGACACACTCTGTAGCACCATCATGCCATGATATGCAACTCTGGAAATTGGCAAGGCAGTGTATAGCAGAAAGGAGTAAAACAAGAGAACCTATTCTCGCAACAGAAGAATCACCCCACAGCTAAGAGGGCATCAGGCAGGAAGAAAAATGCCTCACGGAAGATGCACGGTCAACTAATGTATTAGGGTCCAATTAGGATTTCCTAAAGTTGAACTGAATACACAACAACTTGCAGAGATTTAGAAGAACCTTAAGTACAACGCACATGACGATTGCCCGAGCACATAGTCCGGCACGACATCAGCGAACGTCCACCTAGCGTTCCTGATGTGCTTCAGCAGAGGGTTCCCTCGCTGTGGAAGAAGAATGAACAAAGACTCGAAATTTGCCATACAAGTGGGGAAGAACAATTCTCAAAAAAGAAGTCAAAGTGCCATGGTGCCAGCAATCCAGTACCTGCCTATGACTGACGAGGATGGCGTTCTTGCTCTGTGCTGCCGGTGCGGAGGAGCTAGCCTGAGGCGGCCTTTGCCAGGAAACCGAAACTCATCAGGGTCGAGGCCGGCGTCGCAGGGATTGGGAACAGGAAGGAAGGGGAGGGCGGTAGACATACCTCGGGGTGGAGGTGGGCTGGGGAGGTGGCGGCGGAGGCGAGTAGAACTCGGAGGACTTGAGGAAGGAGAAAGCCTGCGAGAACGATCCCGACGACGAAGAGGAGGATGAAGTGGCGGGGGCGCCGCCGCTGACTAGAGGAGGGTTATAGGAGGGCGGCGTCGAGGAGGAGGAGGCGCCAGTACCGAAGACGTCCTGGTAGGACGGGATCTTGATGAGGTTCTTGCCGGGCGGCCGATCCGGCGGCCCCTGCTGCTCTCTTCCGCCGTCCATGGCGACGGGGAGGGGAGGGAGCGGCGACCCGCGAGGCGGTGACCGGTGGTGAGGCTGGCAGACAATGAGACAAGTCTAACTCGAACCGTCGCTGACGGCAGCAGCCATTGAGATTTGCTCCATCATTTTGGGCCAGATCCGTAGGCTTATTTGGACTTTATAAAACCCATGGGCTAGATTCATCTCAGTGCCCTGTCTACGTATTTGTAAATGTATGTGTATGTTTTGGACTGTTTTTTTTTTTTGAAAAAGGGCGTGCTCTAGCTTCATCTTAGCAAATAAACACTAAAGCTGGGGGGTTAAGTAAATATTTTTTTCTTAGGGGGTTATTTGGATCTGGCCTGTACTTTAGGGAAGTAAATTGGACTTCTTCCTTTAGGTGTTCATAAAAAAAAATTGTCCCAGTTTATGGTGAGAGTGGTGACTCCTTTGCCTCAACATATTTGTTAACTAGCATCGAAACAGTGAGGTAACTGCTCCAAGTTCCATAACTTTCCTCGTTATTTTTTCACTTTGCTCCAACCCCAACAAATAACGGCGGAGTAGGAGCAAATAGATCAAGTTATCAGCCACTCCCCTTGTTACATCACTACCCAAGAATAAACATTAGATTATCCACACACAAGTTTACAGGGCATACGTGTCTTTTCACCTTACCCTCAAATCATTTCGCATGCACCGATAGAGGCCAACATGGCACAACACACACCAAATCTGATATCACACGGAAAGTTCTCAATCTCTAAAATGGAAGCTGCATAGATATTCTGGTAATCAATTAGTTATTGAATTTGTCAAGAACATAAGTGTTTTTTAATTAAGTAATAAACCCGGTCTCAACAGTCGGTGCCGACTGTCTACAACCAAAGACATACCGTAGGATGGACAGTACACAATAACCTAAACTTTGCACGCCCAGAACAATGAACATTCTCGACGTACACAAAGAGGTAAAGAAAAACAGCACCCTGCCACCTAATAGCAGATATGCTCTAATTCTTAATTCTTCTCAGAACATTCCGACCACTTTTGTTGAAGAACTCCAATGCCATTGTCTCCAACCAACGACTCCCCTCCTTCAAAATACACCCATCCTCCTCTCTAGATAGGATGGACCAACTCCGGGTCCACAAAGTTCTCCTAAACATCACCTGCAAAATATATTTCCATTTTGACTTGTGGAACACAACATCATTCCTAATAAGCCACAAAGCCCAACAACAAGCGGAAACACCGACTAGTACATGGTTCCTTTGCTTATGTGAAAACTTCTAAGCCAAATGTAATGCTAATTGCACTCCACATAAGTCAGGCCATTGAACGACCAATAAAGAGATGTTGAACAGTCTCATTCTCACTACAAAAGCAACAACAAGTGCATCCCTTTCATTGTCTTTTGGCAAGATTATACTAAGTCAAGATTACACCTTTTCTAAGGTACCAAAGGAAAGTATTTATCTTTAGGGGAATTTTATCCTTCCAAGTGTGGCATGTAAATGGTGTTCCTATTCTCAATAACACATAATTATACATATTTTTCGCCAAAAAGTTCTTGTTGCATGTCCAAACAAAGGAGTCCTTATTCTCATTAAGATTCACTGTAAGAATACTCCTTACCAACTGACCACTTGTCCCAAATTTCCCCTACCAGCGCTCGTCTAAAAGAGACATTCAATGGATAGTACTTAGTACTTGAGCCACTTTAATATTCTTTTTGCTCACTATGTTATTTTTTTAAACTAAAGGCTGGAGCACTGCCATATCATATAAGAAGGAGAAGCATGCAGGTTTTTACATTATTGTGATTACTTAAGATAAAAAGCTCATCACACTCAACTGGAAATAACATCAATGAACTATCAAAGCTCTCCCACCCAGCCCAGCCGCCCTCAACTGCAACTCCTCCTTGATCATCTGGAACGCGCGTGTAGGCATCAAGTGGGGCCCCTGAAAGATTCGCCGATTTCGCTCCTTCCAAATATTCCATGATGTGCACATCAAGATGGCCAACACTCGACATGCTAAATGCTTCGGCCTCCCTTGCACTGCCCCGTTCCACCATGTCTCTGTGGAGACAAACTGCACTGACACCTGAATCGGGACATTAGCCCAATTGGCCACCAAGAACCACACCTCTCTTGCATACACACAATGAAGACAAAGATGTGCTGCAGTTTCCCAATCCTGATCGCAAAGGATGCATACTGGATGACACAACCAGTTTCGCAACAAGAGAAGGTCTGCTGTCAGGATCCTTATTTGGACAAGTAGCCATGCAAAGAGCTTATGTTTTCCTTCGACAGTAGCTTTCCAGATGGCCTTGTTGTTAAAACTATAGTATGATCCACGAAATTGAATTGTGTAAGTCGATTTTGAAGAGTATGTACCATCAGTAGTCCATCGCCGGCTCACCAGTCAGTTGAATGTGATGCAGCTTTTCCCATAGAGTGATGAATTCCGCCATCTCATCTGTAGTACTCATTCGCCATAGCCTTTCCACAATGGCAATCTGTTAGCCATCTTATCTATTAAGGGTTTCACCTGTACTCTGCTCAGTTGCCTAACATGGAGTGGTAATCCCAAACAATGACATGGAAAGCTCTGAACGTGACAAGGGAAAGGCTCCATGATCTCCTCCATAGGCATGCCATCACATTGAATTGGATACACGACACATTTATCCCTATTTATATTTAGACCTGAGGCATGGCTGAAAATGTCGAGTATGTTGGCGACCACCTGAATTTCAGCTCTGATGGACTTGACAAACACAGCGGCATCGTCGGCATATAAACTCACACGAAGTGGAGAGCCTCGGGAAGTGAAAAGTGACAACAAACCATCAGCTGCAGCCACAACTAACATCTTTTGCAGAGGCTCCATTGCAAGAATAAATAGCATCGGGGATAATGGATCCCCCTGCCTCAACCCATTGAAGTGTCGGAACCATGCCCCCTAGAGCCATTCAAAAGCACAGAGGAGGAACTAGAAGATAACAGTATGGTAACCCAAGTTCTTCATTTCACCCGAAAGCCAAGTTGTTGCATAACCTCCATAAGAAAATCCCACCGCACACTATCAAAAGCCTTGGCAATATCCAACTTCAAGAAAAGTCTCTGTTGCTTACTCTTGTGAAGTGACCGAATAAGATTCTGTGCATATAAAAATTGTCTTGAATGCTTCTCTTTTCTTTATAAATGCACTTTGAGCCCTTGAAACAAGTGAGTCCAATTCTGGTGCAAGCCGGCTAGCGAGGCACTTTGAGATTAACTTGGCAATTGAGTGTGTTAAACTTATCAGCCTATAGTCTTGCACACATTTTGCATCATGTTTCTTCGGCAAAAGGACAATATGAGCAGTGCTTAGGAGCTTCAAATGCTAGTCATGCTGCTGAAATAAATACTAGAAAACCTGAAGCAAATCATGCTTTATGATGACCCGCGCTTTCTTAAGGAAAAGGCCAATAAATCCATCAGGCCCAGGGACCTTGTCAGCAGCAATTTCCAGTATAACAGCAAGAATTTCTTCCTCAGAAAATTGTTCCTCCAAGTGAGACAAAACAAGTCGTGGCAGTCCTACTCGATCCCAGTTAGTGAGAAATTTCTAGGAGTTGGTTGACTGAACTAGGTACGGAAATGCTGAGAAAGAACCTCCTCTTTCTCTTCGTGAGAAAACAGACATGACCTTGATTCTCAAGAGAATGGATAGTGTTTTTACGCTTCCCCCCATTAGCTTGCAAAAAAGAAAAGCTTTTCATTTGCTTCTACTGCCCTGATATATGTTATAGAGGGAAGAGTATTTCTTCATCAAAGGTTCGTTTCCAATGCAAAGATCCTCCTAGAATCTAGTTCTAGTTCCATCATGGACTTTAAAACGACCTTTTTCCAAAACCACACTTTTGATTTCCATTAATCCCCTATCTTCTTCTCTACCTGAAAAAGGGTCTTGTGTTTAAGAACATACAAGTGTTGACCAATAACTAACTTTATTGTGGTTTGAAAGGGGCATATGTCCTCCTCCCACCCTATCCTCACATCACTTTGCATGTGATAGGAAACAATAGTGAGTTTAGGGGGCGGATCTAGGTCGGAGTCAGCTGACCCTGAAATTATCCAAAATCCTTATACCACGATTCATCTAGACTTGTTTAGTTTGGACAATTGGGTCAAAATCTATAGTACTATTTATCTCATCACGAGTCATATATATCTTCACTACTTCTTTCAAACTAAACGCTTCCATCCAAATTTCCATTATTCACCATCCTTTCACCTATCACATCCTAATGCAGTATTTTCCCATCACACACCCACCATTTTTTTGCAAACTAAACATCTCAATCCACTATCCACTCACTATTCATCATGTTGATGGAGCCAACCCTGGTATTTCGCCACTGTAGGATATAGAAGAGTGTGTGTGTATCTATCCTGCACGGTCGACCGAATGTCACAAAGAAAATTCCAAGCTTCCAATGACGAAACCTGGCTACGTGAGAAATTTTTAGCAATGGATAAATTATGAAATTTGTCGAGAACATTCACCAGTAACTAACTACCTAAACCTCGTCAAGCGTGGTCGGTCGTGGTGCTGTTCGGAGCGACACAAACCTCTCGCTCGTTCATGACCACGTAGACCGAGACTTGGGCCGGGGTGATAATCTAAAGTTCTAAACCAGTTCTTTGCAGTGTGGCATGACTATGAGAATCGAAGTGCGGACAAATCGATGACCGGTGGTGAGTCGTCGCCCGGCAACCAGCCAACAGATCGAGGAAGAAGTCAGGTGGTATGATGGGCGCATGGGCCTGGGCCACCGTCGGGGCAGAGCCATTTTGCCAGTCGTCATCGTCACTCGTCAAGGAACCAAGATTCTATATATCGTGAAGTAGTTGAGGTTTGAATCTGAACCATCGAGATGTACATGGAGATATGAGTCGTGGCCAGTGGGGGAAGGTGTATATGTCAAGTCGGATACTTGCTTTATGGACTACGGTATGTAATACAAGTCTCAAATCCCGTACCACGTATAGGTGGGTCACTTAAAATAGAGCCTGAGGTGTACCGGGTAGACTAATTTCAAAAATTGAAAAACAGTAGCTACATTGGAAAGAAGAGGAGGGAGGGGGCAGAGCAGTGTAGCCGGTCATGGCGGAGGCGGAGCTCTCTGCTTCGTTCCCAACGAGCGGTGTAGGCAGAGATCACTAGTAGAAAACCTCACATCCATGACCATTTCCCCGTGACCATTTATGTATTGGTCATAGAAGTGTAGTCTTCGGTGACGATTTACATAATTTGGTCACGGATGAGGTGTTATGCCGCCGTGCCACTAAGGAATAATGACGAATAGGAAAAATGGTCACGAGAATAATAATCCTATTGGTTACGGTTCAATTATTCCGCTTCGAACATGTGAAAGTAAGGACCAAACGAGAAAAATGATCACAAAACAATTAGAATAAAAAAGAACCAATCTAGACCCACATGGGCCACGTGAAGGTGTGAGTCGACATGTGGGTCCCACATGACGTGGACCCCGTGCCCTTCCCACTTCCACGTGGGTACCACCGGTCCCACTTGTGATCCCACCATGTGGACCCCACCACCACTACACCGACTCCCACATGGCCAGCCACGCGGCCACTCAGACCCACAGCCACGTGGCCAACAGGGTCCCACCACCAAGTGGCATCGTGGGTCCCACGTGACGTGGACCCCACTCCCCTTCCCACCGCCACGTGGGTACCGCCGGTCCCACATGCGGTCCCACCATGTAGACTCCACTACCGCCATATTCGACTGCCACATGGCCACGTGGGACCCGTCGCCATGTGGGTCCAACGTAACGTGGACTCTGAAGTTTTTTTTGTATTTGTTAAAATCTAAAAATTTGTGCCGCCAGGTCAGTACTAAGCTCAACCGGGAGCTGGCACAGAGTGGTGAGGCATGGTAGGCAGGGTATACAAGTGAGTTCGAGACACCCTCCCGGCTCACGTTTTTAAGCCGTGCGGCGGATCCTTGAGTAGGCGAGGTGGGATAATATTTTAGAGTGGAAGGCGAATCCACGGCACGGCCTTTCTCCCCCGCGGCCCACTCGGCTGCTCGGCCCACCCGCCCGGCCACCTAGGTTGGTGCGCGAGCGGGAGAAGGTAGTCCGGGCGGTGGAGGCGGGCGGGCCGGGGGTTATGGGCTTCTTTCTCTTTTCCTTTTCTTCTTTTCTTTCCTTTCTATTTTCTTTATTTTGTAAACATTTGAATTCAAATTTCATTTACAATTTTGATTTTTCTACTCTTTCTTTTTTTGAATTTGATTTACAAATTCAATTTTCAAAACTAGTACATGGAAGTTTAGGGCAAGAAAGGATGGTGAGCATGATAATTTTAGGCCGATACTTTTTCCTAATTTTTTCTAAAATCTCTCATGCCAACTTTTCTAAAAAATTATATTTGTTAAATACAAAAAAGATTTGCCGCCCAGCCGTCCGAAGCCAGGCCAGCCTGGTCATGCTCAACCATTCCGGATCAAAGACATAGCCGGCCCGCCCAAACAACCGAGAGGCGAGAGAGCCGTGAGGCGAGTAGTGAGTGATCGTGTGAGTTCGAGAACCGCCGTATCGCTCAAGCTTTTAAGTCGTGCGTGCCTTCGTGAGTAGGCGAGGTGGGACTATGTAGTTGTGCGCGCCCGGGTGAGAAGAGCGAGGCACCGAGAAGTGCCGACCCAACAACAACACCGTGGGAGCACCCGACCCACTCGCTCGAAGTAGAGCCACGCAACCCGGTTGGGTGGGCGCGGCCCGGCGCGGGAGTAGAGCGAGAGGGCGGCGACGACGTTCATCTCCCCCGCCCTCGGGTTACCGTAGCACCCCCCTTGAAACTTCTTCACCGAATTACTCACATAGTTGTCCAAAAAATTATAAAAATTAAAATAATTAAAATAATTGTCCAAAAAATGTAAGTTCTTGTGAGGGACCGTCTTTTTGCTACAAATGACTACCAAAAAATCTCAAGTCATTTCAAAAAAGTTGAGTGCTATGTAGTCCAAATATAACAACTTCGGTGCTTCGATGCGGTCAAAGATCGCTAACAGTGCACGGATAAGCGATTCATTTCTCCGTAGTTCATATATTTTCTTCTACATGTGCTTCCATTATTATCTACTGAAATTTTGGCTCCTGGAAATTGCAATAATCACTTTTAAGTTGATGAAGCTGACCTGGGCACACTCGGAACATGTGTACTGAGTAGCCAATCATTGTGATTAACTTAAACTATGTATACTATACTCATGCATCCTAAGTACTAGCTAAATAATGAATGGCTTTAACTTGAGTTAGCACTGTCATCTCTAGGAACTGTAGTAGTAAGGGTAGCACAAGTAATTTTACCTTGCATATAGACTTTATTTCTTGCCTCACAGATTATAAAGTAAAATGTGATTAATATTTATTTCATTCAAGGGAGGTGGAGACTGTACACCGTAGTTGGTGCTAGTCGATGACGATGAGGATGGTGACGATGACAGTGATCTGGAGTTGGCGGTTCGGAAGAACAACAACGGGAGCATCCCCGGACCATGCAAACGCGCGATTCTATCGTGACATTGGTAGGTGATGCGTCATCCGATTGTTTTTTGCGAGTAATTGTGGTATCAATGTGAAATGATATGGTCATCACAACACACTGCGAGAACAAGTTCAATGCCAAGTCAAAAGTGATGACGATGACCTTGATCTAGATCATGAGGACAATGCGCCGCAAAGACCGGTACTACTTCGCAAGAATGTTCGGTGAGCGATTTACCATCCGACGGAGGAAGATTGGGAGGAGATATCAAGCATCCGAATCCCGGCTACGTCGACGAACCCGTGTTCGTCAAGGTCATGGACCCCGCCCATGTCCGCGGTGAGAAACCCGATGTGGTAGTAAGTGACCTCCCTTCGAAAACATCCCTACCCTTTGCTCTCTCGTAATATATCCTTGAACTCTCTATGTTGGGTATAATAAACAGAAATCAAGAAACCTATCATTTTGTTAAACTACTAAGATTAATAATGTGCCTTTTACCATTTTGATCATCTTAAGAAAATGACTAGTTAAACTACTCGGATTAGTAAGGTGCCTTTTATAGGTTCGGTGTTGTGATTTGCCGAGACCAAATTCCAACCGAATGGCCGAACTCGTTAAGTATATGTCAAAGGTTACCATGATTGTCCAATGCCGATGATATATAGCCTACGGTTGTGCTTTATAGTTCTTAGCATTCTGTGTTCCATGGGAGTCACTATGGGGATAATATTTGGTTCATCTTGAAGATGGGGTTGTGCTGCTTTGATGTGATTGTTATTGTTACTTGGTGTTTTCTTATAATAAAAATAGCATCAGCAACCTGTTTGAAATCTTTTCCTGGACATTTCGGATCATCCTAGTTTATTGCCTTTGAGCTTTGTGGTATATTTGTTACATTGAATCATTGAAATGGTTTCCTTTCCATATATGAATAAGTACTGTTAGTTTGAATCAGAAATGCTATTTCCTTTGAGCTAATTGTTGCATTACACTTTGATGATGGCGGTGCCATGGAATCTTTGAAGGATCAGCCTCTTCCTAGAAGTTTTGTTTCTTTGGAACTTGAAGACTTGTCTTCTTTGTCGGATCCGAACTTATCTTGTGTTCTGGTTAGTCGTATGTGTCTTTTGTGAACATGATTGTGTCGTCTGTGAACATGGTTGTGTCGTCTGTGAACATGGTTGTCTTGCGAGTCCAAAACATGTTTGTGTCATCTGTTATATGCCTTGTGTCATATGAATATGTTATATATGCGAAAATTCTTGTAACTCGTGAATTGTTTGTGTATTGACAAGTGAAACCGGAAAGAGACACGTGGTGCATTTAGAAGCAACCACGTGTCGCAACCCGAATCGAACGCGTGGCCCAACCAAAAATGAAAAGGTGGTGCCGGCGAAGCGGCCACGTGGCGTCTGGCGAGGCGGCCGCGTGGTGCCGGCGGAAGCCGCCGCGTGGCGAAAGCGAGCGTACACGTGGCGCAACAAGAGGCGGCCACGTGGCGCAACAAGAGGTAGCCGCGTGGCGCCACCGCAGCCGACACGTGGCGCACGGGGACCGGCCACGTGGACCAACCGAGAGAGCGAAACGTGGAGCAACCAGAGCGCGACACGTGGACAAACCCGAGTGTGACACGTGGACAAACCTGAGTGCGACACATGGACCATTCGCAGCGCGACACGTGGACAAACCCGAGTGCGGCACGTGGACCATTCCGAGCTCGACACGTGGACAAACCGCGCGCGACACGTGGCGTTGTGTCAAAGAGCCACGTCATCATATCCATGTCGGCACGCGCCTTGCCACGTCGGCGGCCGGCATGGGTCGTGCCACGTGGCATCCCCTTCGTGACCAATTTCGTGACCATTTGGCTTGGTGTAACGCCCGCGTTTTTAGCTCTAAATAAATCACCTAATAAATCATGCGTATTTTTCAAAAAAAACCGATCCGCCGAGCTCCATTACCATTCAAACCCTAGCCACCGTTTTCTCCCTCTCTCTCTCCCCCCGCGCGCGTGCCGCGAATCCCGCCGCACCGCACCTCGGCCGCACCATTGCGCGCCTTCCCAAAGCCGCGGTCGGCCACCGGCCGAGAATCCCGCGCACACCGCGGTCCCGGCGACCGGTCCGCCTCGCCATCACCGCCGTCCCGGAAAATGCGCCGACGCCCGAAAAACCGGACAAACCCCGCAAAACCCTTCCCAATTTTCCCTAACAATTTTCCGGATTTTTCCAAAAATCTTTTTCCCTATTTTCCCTTCCCTTTTCTTTTCCTTCTCTTTCTCCCCTTCCTTTTTTTTTTCCTTTTCCTTTTCCTTCCCTCTTTTTCTTTTTCTTTTTTTCCCTTCTCTTCTTCTTCTCCTCTCCTTCCTTTCCCTTTCCTCCCGCGCGGCCGTGCCAGCACCCGACCGGCGCCCGGCGCCGTTGACCGGGGCCCCGCGCGCCGGCACCGCCCTTTCCTCCGCACGCCACCGGACCGCAAGAACACCCGCCTCCGCACGCCACCGCAGCCCCGCCCGGACGAACGCCGGAGCCGGCCCGACGCGGCGGCGCCATTAACTCCCCCCCCCCCGAGCTATCACTTCCACCACCGCCGACCGCGGCCGCCCCGCGCGCCGCACGCCGGTCGCGTCCACGGCCTAACCCCCCGCACAAGTTGACCCGTATCGGCCGAGCCGCCGCGTCGCCGGCCGCCGCCTCGCGAAGCTCCTCGAGCTCGCCGGAGTGAAGCTCGCCGGAGAAATATCTCCTCCCCAAGCCACCATCCGTCGCCTATAAAAGGGGCCGACGGCCTCCCCGGCTCGCCGCACCACACCACCACGGTCTCACGGCACCTCCCCCCCTCTTCCCCGAGCACCACCGCGCCCTCGCCCCCTAGCGCCGCCGCCGCACCACCGCTCTCCGCGCGGAGCCGCCTCCACCGTGCACGATAGCCCGAGGTGAGCACGGGAATAGGACCCCCCTCGCCCCCCTCTTCCTTTTCCCCTTGTCCCGCCCGTCGCCGTGGCCGGAGCCGCCGGCGGGCGCCCCCCGCCGGCCGGCCATGCCCGCGCCCTCCTCTCTCGTTCGATTCAAAGGGGGGGGGGAGAAGATGGCACTTTTGCCAAAGACCCCCCTCGCTTCCCCTTTATTTTCCTCAAACCGAGCTCTATCTTCCTCTCTCTCTTTATTCTTTCCAATTAAGCCCCCGGATCAATATCTAATTATAGATTAAATGCTATACCCTAAAATAATTTACAAAATGACTCTAACCTAGTTTATATTAGCATAATCACCCTTTTTACCATTAGTAGGAATTGCTAATAGGTCCCTAATCCCTATACCTCCCCCCGTGACCCAACATTTACGATTAAACCCGGACCTCATCCCGCTATTCTCCCGTAGTACACCACCGAACCACCCCCTAGGGCTTATAAATACCCCCTCTCCGCTCACTTCCCCCTCCTCGAGCTCGGCCGGAAACGTGTGTGCTAATATTGCTTGCTTGCTTGTGTGCGCTATAGCCGACGGAGTAGACGGAGGAAGGTACCCCGAGCCGAGATCGAAGCCGACTACGCGAGCGAGAGCCCGAAGCCCCGAACGTCGAGCCGGCACTCCCCGAGGACTACGAAGACGGCAAGTTCAACCTCCCCCCTTTGATGCATGCTTCTGTCCTAGTTTTATAAATATACCCTATACCCGTTTTATAAATTGCATATTGTTTTACTGCAAAACATGGTAGGATAGCCACCCTTGATTGCTATGATTGAACCTTGTTTTGGCCTAAATGAGTGCTTTAAAAATGTGTGAGTGCTTTCAAAATGTGTGAGTGCTTTAAAAATGGAAATGGGATATTTTTGGAAAATGAGTAAAGAACTGGGTAGACGGGATGGACGTGTGTGTCATGAATATGGGTGAGCTCGTACCCGTGTGGTTGAGCGTGTTGGGAGTTGTCCATCTTGTCGATTAAGGACCGGGTTGCGTGACATCTCACCTGACCCAAATCATCGTACAACCACTCGACCGTTGTATGTGGCAACGACTTAGCATAAACCCCACTAGTTAATCTACTTGCCATCTGGTGTGCGGGTGAGCGGCGGGAGACCAAGGAGTAGGGGTACGCCGTGTGTGAGGTACGCCCCGGTTATGTGGGATAACCCCTTGGTTGCTTCGTGATGGCTCGTAGGGTTAGCTAAGGTGGGTAATGGCTTTGATAGGATCCGCGCCAACACTAAGGTGTTCGTGTGACGGTACCCTACTTGTGGGTAAAGATGTACAACCTCCGCAGTGTCAAACATATTCGAATAGCCGTGTCCACGGTATTGGACGAGTCACGGTGTGGTCACAAAAACTAGTGTTTGGGATGGGATGTTTTCCGGTGTGAGTTGTTTTCCGGTGGAGTGTGTGTGCGTTCGTGTGCACGGGCTACGACGGACGGGGAGTCCGTAGATCCACAAATGGTTTTCCTAAAACAGCTTGAGTCACTTGGGTTATAAAAATGATTTGCGAAAACCTTTTCGAAATGAACCCCCGCATGTGTAAGTTTGCAAAGTGAACCTTAACCCGATCCTTGTTATACCTTGTGCATGATTCCGTCGATAAGCCCCTCCGTGGGTGGGGTTGGATTTGTTGAGTACGTATGTGCTCACCCTTGTTTTACTAACTATTTTACGAGAGGAGGATCCCGATTACATTCCCGAAGACGTTGAGTAGGTCGTGCCCTACACCCAACCGTGCTCGTGTACCCGTGGCCCTACCGAAAGCTTCCATGGTGTGGTACTCTGAGGAGGCTATGGAAGCCTTTGCTATTGTAGCGTGGTCATTAGCGTTTGTGTTGTTCCTTGTAGCGTTGGCACTACCGTGCCCTTTGTGTCGCCGTGATGTAAAAGACTGATTCCACCCGTTGTAATAAATGTGTTACCAGCCTCCTGGGACTGGTATTTGTGTCACATTTAGTCACCTCTGATGAGGGGACGCTTCAGGTGGTATCAGAGCCGTAGGTTGGCCGTAGGACGCGACCCCTAGGATACGAGACCTCCTCTGGCCTTCTCTAACCTTTCCTTTGCTAAGCTCACCCGTTCCCAAATCCTTACCTTGATTCTTGCCTCGTTTCCGGATGGCTAACCCCGGATGGAACGGAGGAATCGCCCCGTCCCGGCCCGGCCTCTCTAACTTTGTTGCTACTCGGCCCTAGAGCGCGTCGGAGTAAGGGATCCGCCGAGTTCGTCTACCGAGAGTACGAACGCTTCGGCACCCTTCGGTGTAAGCCGCCGATCTTTGTGGGAAGAAGCACGCTTTACCCCGACATAGAACCATGGTTCGTCTCCGCCACGGTTTTCGCTTTGCCGACACCTACCCCAAGGTCGCTCGGAAGGCCCCGCCCGACGGCCTACGAGTGGTTTATAGACAACACCTCCGAAGGACTCCAATGGGATTCATTCCACCCTCCGGAGGAAGAGGACGCTCGTGGATTGCTCGCATGAGAGGACTAGAACGAGAAGAAGAAGACTTAGAAGAGGCGCTTTCCCACCTATCCATATACCTCGAGGCCTAGACCACCTTTATCGGGAGCAAGCCCAAAGAATCGAAGCAAGCAGATCGACGGAGCGGAAAGAGCAGAACGAGAGGATAGAACTAGAAAGGGTGAAGACAACCATAGCGAAGTTGAACTACACAACACAAAGCAAGAATACCTCGGGGAAAGAGAGCGCACGCCGTTGGCCCATAAAGCCCTATGGGATGAACTAAAGGAGCGAAGAAGCCGAGATGAAGGAGCCAGAGCAGAAGAAGATGAACCCGAAGAAACCCACTAGGACAAAGGGACCCAGACTGAAGATGAGATACTGGAGCAAGATCTTCCACTAAAGAAGCGTCGTATCCAGCTAGAAGAAGAGTCACCATGAGGATAAGACTAGGGTGTTTAGGCTAGGAACTGAGTCCTAGTAATAATAAGTGTACCCCGAAGGATGTACCCCAACCTTCCTACTAAATAAAGTTATCCATCTCTTGTACCCCACCACAACCTCGTTCAACTCTACCTTTGTTTTCGGATGGCGTAAGATGGATGGACCCAAGGCGTGTGCCGGGAGGAGCTCGGTTTTGCTCGCTCGCTCATCAACTCCCCGGAGCACCTCGGTATTACCGAGCGCCCTAGGTACTACGGCGAGAGTACGAGCAACTCGGTACTCTTCGCCGTAGAGTGGTCCTCTCCGTCGCTAGAAGCAACCGCCACACCAACATCGAGCCGTGGCGCGTGACCGCCACGGGGTTCCGACACCGAGACACCTATCCTTTGGCCCTCGTAAAAGCCCTCCGCTACCCGTGCCGAATCTACGAAGAACACCTCGTCCCCACACCGATGAGGTACTTCCCTCCCGCCATTAGGACCCCGGTTTGGCGGTGCCCGCATGAGGAACCCGGAACGACGCCGCCACCAAGAAGACCTACCGTACCACGTAGTCGCCTACCTTGTCTCCCCGGATAAGCTCTTTGATGACCAAGCCGGGCACTTGAGGGAACAAATCGGCCCGAGCCGAGCAAGCCGAAGTCACGGTGAGGATGCACCAAGTCCGAGTGGCACAAGCCGAAGCGAGGACCGCAGCGACCATAAGCAAGGAAGCCGTTGCCCGGAAAGCCTCGAAGGATCCGGGACCAACGCATGCAAGAATGGACCCACGGCGGAACACCCGTTCCGGCCATTGGAGAAACTCAAGTCCCGCCGGGAACACCCCTTGTAGGATGGGGAGGAACTATCGAAGTTCCCCCCAGCACCACCAAAGAGCTACCGAACCCCCAACAACTACCGCCGAAGCCGCAAGCACGGCCTCGGGGAAAACGGAGACCCCGAAGGCGGAAACGATGACGAGTTGCTCATTCCGCCGGAAGAACACTCGACCCCGAAGACGCTCCCCTCGCGAGTAGTGTGCCCCAAGACCCGGGGAATGAAGCCGTACCGGTCCAAGTCGCGCCCTTAGCCCTTAGTCGTGTAGTGTGTCCGCGTAGCCGGGATGTATCCTCCTCGCCGGTTTGTAATAAAAACTTGTTTGTGCTTGCTTGTTTGCTATGTGCTTGTTGTGTGCTTACGGGAGAATAAACCCCGCCTTTTCAAAAAGAAACCCGATATAATCCACTTAAACATCACATAAAACTAGACCTCTTAGAAAACCCGTTTCTTTACGGATGGTTTCCGGGAGGCGCCCTATCGGGACCCACCGATCGGACGCTGAGGGATCGCAAGCCGATCGGAGGGAGCGCCTCCACGACCGGGAGGTTAACCAAAATGAAGATGGAGGAGAGAACGTGGTCCTACCACCGCCACCCCCTCCCCGTTGACTTGGCACAAGTCTTAGCCAACCGACGTCCCGATGGAGGCTATCTTCAATGCCATCAACCGCCCAAGACCCCGTGCTATGAGCATGAATGAGAAGCTGATCGAGTTCCTCGGGACTAAGCCGCCCACCTTTAGCGGGTCGGTGAATCCTTTGGACGCCGACGATTGGCCGAGAGCCATCCCGAGGGAACCGGAGCCCCTCCACCGCGAGGACCATGACAAGGTTCTCTGGCGCTCACCGCCCACCGGGACGGCCCCTAGCTCGGTGGGAAAATTATCGCGCCGCGACCCAAGGATCCCTCCGCCATCACATGGGATGAATTCGTGGAGGAGTTCCGTCGCTACCACATCCCGGAGGCCACACTGAAGCGGAAGGTAGACGAGTTCCGCGAACTCCGCCAAGGCAACATGTCTGTGGAGGAATACACGTACCAGTTCATAGAGCTGGCACGCTATGCCCCCGAGGAGGTGGATAAAGACTCCAAAAAGCAAGAGATGTTCAAGAAGGGGCTGACTCCGAACCGAGGACAAGCCGCCGACTCCTCGCATTTACCCGGACTTTAATACCCTTATGAACATGGCAATCCTCACGAAAAGAGCAAAGGCCGAGGAAAAGAAGGAAAACAAGCGCAAGTTCATGGAGCACAAGGCCAAGCGAAGCAAGAGCGGTCCCGGAGGCCGAGAAACTTTGGACACCCCATGTCCGGGTTCCAAGCTCCTATGCGATGCACGAACCCAATCCCAAGCCACGAGCTCACAAGCCCCCGCAGCCCGGTTCAAGCCCTCCTACAACCGAGTGCCATGAAGCCCCCACAGAACAACACCGGCCCGGATCACTACCAACAACAACAACGGCTCCCGAGTGTGTTTCAACTGCCGAGAAACCGGCACTTCATCGCCAACCGCCCCTATGCTAAAAAGCCGCCCACCACCACCTACTCCAACTCGGTGAACAGCCAAGGCCACTTGCGTCGAGAGCCAACCGCATGCCAAGACGCAGCAACAATAACATTGGCAACAACACCGGCAACCGGCGGATGAGGCAGCCCCAGCGGTCGTATGGACGCACCGGGTGAATCACATCAATGCGCAAGAGGCACAGAAGCACGGGCGTAGTACTCGGTGAGTTCTCGGTCGCTCCGCTTTTGGCTACCATACTGTTCGATTCGGGAGCATCACACTCATTCATATCCTCAAGCTTTGTGGAAAAGCATAGCATACCCACAAGACTACTCAAAGCACCCCTAATAACTCGAACGCCCCCGGAGGTGACATTAAGTGTCAACCGGGATGCCCCCGGTAAGGATTATTTTAAGTGGGGTAGAGTTCTTAGCAGAACCGGTAGTACCGAAATCCAAGGGGATAGATGTGATCCTTGGTATGGACCGGTTAAGCCAACACCATGGCCTCATAAGTTGCGTCGATAAAGTAGTGCACTTGACCAACCCGGACGGGATACAAGTGACCTCGCCACACCCGGGACACAGGACGGATATAATGGGTTTCAACATAGAAGCCAAGTCCATAGAAGATGTCCCGGTAGTACGAGAATACCGGATGTGTTCCCCGAAGAACTCCCCGGAATGCCACCGGACGGGGATATAGAGTTCGTAATCACCTTATCCCCGGAACCTCTCCCATAGCCAAGAGACCCTATAGGATGGCGGCCCCGAGTTGGCGGAACGGAAGAAGCAACTAGCGAGCTTCGGCGAAGCGGGTTCATCGACCAAGCTCATCACCATGGGGAGCCCCGGTGCTTTTCATGGAGAAGAAGGATAAGAGCATGAGGATGTGTGTGGACTATCGCTCGCTGAACGAGGTCACTATTAAGAACAAGTACCCTCTTCCCAGAATAGATGACTTGTTTGACCAACTGAAGGGAGCCAAGTATTTCTCGAAGGTGGATCTAAGATCATGGTACCACCAGCTCAAGATTAGGGAAAGTGACATCCCCAAGACCGCCTTTGTCACTCGCTACGGGCAGTATGAGTTCACGGTGATGTCCTTCGGGCTAACCAATGCACCAGCATACTTCATGAACCTCATGAATAAGGTGTTCATGGAAGAGCTGGACAAGTTTGTCGTGGTCTTCATTGACGACATACTTGTTTACTCCAAGAGCGTGGAGGAGCATGAACAACACCTTCGAGTAGTGCTGGGAAAATTGAGGGCACACAAGCTATACGCCAAGTTCAGCAAGTGTGAATTTTGGCTAGAGAAAATATCCTTCCTTGGGCACATTCCCGACCGGAGTAGGAGTAGCCGTAGACCCCGGGAAAGTTGAGACAGCCTCCAACCGGCAACAACCAACCAACGTGAGTGAAATCGGGGAGTTTCCTAGGTTTAGCCGGGTACTACGGAGATTTATCGAGGGATTCTCCAAGATCGCCCGCCCATGACGGAGCCGCTCAAGAAAGAGAAGAAGTTTAACCGGACCGAGGCCTCGCGAGAGAAGTTTCCAAGAATTGAAGAAGAGGTTGACCACGGCCCCGCATCGACCCCCGCCGGACATCCAACGGGACTTTGTTGTGTATTGCGACGCCTCCCGACAAGGGTTGGGATGTGTTCTCATGCAAGATGGGAAGGTAGTGGCATATGCCTCCCGTCGGCTCAAACCCCATGAGCGTAACTATCCCACCCACGATCCGGAGTTTGCGGCCGTAGTGCATGCCCCGAAGATCCGGAGACACTATCCGATCGGGAACAAGTGTGAAATCTACACGGACCACAAGAGTCTAAAGTACATCTTCACTCGGCCCGACCCGAACCTAAGGCAGAGAAGATGGCTAGAGCTAGTCAAGGACTATAACCTAGAGATTCACTACCACCCGGGAAAGGCCAATGTAGTAGCAGATGCCCTAAGCCGGAAAACCTACGAGAAGGCAGCACCCAAGAGTGCCCAGTTGCAAGAGGAGATGGCACGGCTCAACGTACAATCGTCCCCCAAGGCTACGTCCACCAGCTGAGTGTTCAGCCTACCCTAGAGGAAAAGATCCGGAAGGCCCAAGAGACCGATGAAAATCTGATGAAGATCCGCAAGCATACCGGAGAGAACAAGGCCCCTGACTTCGGGGTAGATGACCAAGGCACCCCGTGGTACAAAAACGGATATGCGTGCCCGAAGGTGGAGATTTTCGATAGACCATCATGGATGAGGCACACAACTCGAGCATACTCCATTCACCCGGATCCACCAAGATGTACATGGACTTAAAGCGAAGTACGGTGGAATGGGATGAAAGCGGACATTGCACGGTTCGTCGCCCACCGTGACACTTGTCGGAGGATCAAAGCCGAACATCGAAGCCGGCGGATCGTTGCAACCTTTACCAATCCCGCATGGAAGTGGGACGAGATAGGTATGGACTTCATAGTAGGGTTGCCAAGGACTCGAAGGGACATGACTCCATATGGGTGATCGTGGACCGACTCACTAAAGTCGCTCACTTTCTACCCGTACGGACCACTTATGGTGGAGAGAAGTTGGCGAAACTCTACATAGAAAATATAGTGAAGCCGCATGGAGTGCCTAGCGAGAATAGTCTCGGACAGAGGGACCCGGTTCACCTCTAGGTTCGGAAAAGCTCGCACAAAGCCATGGGCACCAAGCTAGACTTCGACTCAGCATACCACCCACAGACAGACGGACAGACCGAAAGGGTGAATCAAATTTTGGAGGATATGTTGAGAGCATGCGTCCTCACCTACGACAAAGATTGGGAGCAGAGCCCCGCCATATGCGGAATTTTCCTACAACAACGGCTACCAAGCAAGTCCGGGAATGTCGCCATTCGAAGCACTATACGGGAGAAAATGCGGGACACCCCCGATGTGGTCGAAGTAGGAGAGCGTGCCCCGGTTGGGCCCGCACTTATAAAGGAAGCCGAGGAGCGAGTAGGCGATATCCGAGAAAAGTTGAAAGGCGCCCGGTCCCCGATAGAAGAGCTACGCGGACAAGAAGAGGCGTGAACCGAACTTCAATCCGGGAGACTTCGTCTACCTCAAGGTTTCACCCATCCGGGGGGACTCGGAGATTTCAAGTACACGGGAAGTTGGCCCCTCGGTACATCGGACCGTATAAAGTGCTAAAGAGAGTCGGAGCAGTAGCATATCGGTTGGAGCTACCCGAAGAAATGTCAGATATACACCCGGTATTCCACATCTCCCGGCTACGCCGATGCTTGAAGGTTCCGGAAGAAAAACGAGTACCGGTGGAGACCATCGATCTACAGCCAGACCTTAGGTACCAGGAGGTGCCCGTCAAGATCTTAGACACTGTGGTTAAGCGGACAAGAACGACCGAAGTACGGGTGTGCGAGAGTCCAATGGAGCGGACACGGGGTGGAAGAAGCTACGTGGGAACGAGAGGATGCACTGAGGAAGGAGTTCCCCCACCTATTTGAAACTTAGCCGAATCTCGAGGACGAGATTCATTTTAAGTGGGGTAGGTTTGTAACGCCCGCGTTTTTAGCTCTAAATAAATCACCTAATAAATCATGCGTATTTATCAAAAAAACCGACCCGCCGAGCTCAATTACCATTCAAACCCTAGCCACTGTTTTCTCCTCTCTCTCTCTCTCCCCCGCGCGCGTGCCGCGAATCCCGCCGGCACCGCACCTCGGCCGCACCCTTGCGCGCCTTCCCAACGCCGCGGTTGGCCACCGGCCGAGAATCCCGCGCACACCGCGGTCCCGCGACCGTCCGCCTCGCCATCACCGCCGTCCCGGAAAATGCGCCGACGCTCGAAAATCCGGGACAAACCCCACCCTTCCCAATTTTCCCTAACAATTTTCCGGATTTTTCCAAAAATCTTTTTCCCTATTTTTCCTTCCCTTTTCTTTTCCTTCTCTTTCTCCCCTTCCTTTTTTTTTCCTTTTCCTTTTCCTTCCCTCTTTTTCTTTTTCTTTTTTCCCTTCTCTTCTTCTTCTCCTCTCCTTCCTTTCCCTTTCCTCCCGCGCGGCCGGAGCCGGCCACCCGACCGGCGCCACGGCGCGGTTGACCGGGGCTTCGCGCGCCCGCACCGCCTTTTCCTCCGCACGCCACCGGACCGACAAGAACACCCGCCTCCGCACGCCACCGCAGCCCCGCCCGGCCGAACGCCGGAGCCGCCCGACGCGGCCGGCGCCATTAACTCCCCCCCCGCCCGAGCTATCACTTCCACCACCGGCCGACCGCGCCCGCCCCACGCCCGCACGCCCGGGTCTCGTCCACGGCCTAACCCCCCGCACAAGTTGACCCGTACCGCCGAGCCGCCGCGTCGCCGGTCGCCGCCTCGCGAAGCTCCTCGAGCTCGCCGGAGTGAAGCTCGCCGGAGAAATATCTCCTCCCCAAGCCGCCATCCGCCGCCTATAAAAGGGGCCGACGGCCTCCCCGCTCGCCGCACCACACCACCACGGTCTCACGCACCTCCTCCCCTCTTCCCCGAGCACCACCGCGCCCTCGCCCCCTAGCGCCGCCGCCGCACCACCGCTCTCCCGCGGAGCCGCCTCCACCGTGCACGATAGCCCGAGGTGAGCACGGGAATAGGACCCCCCTCGCCCCCCTCTTCCTTTTCCCCTTGTCCCCGGCCGTCGCCGTGGCCGGGAGCCGCCGGCGGGCGCCCCGCCGGCCGGCCATGCCCGCGCCCTCCTCCTCTCGTTCGATTCGAAGGGGGGGGGAGAAGATGGCACTTTTGCCAAAGACCCCCCCTCGCTTCCCCTTTATTTTCCTCAAACCGAGCTCTATCTTCCTCTCTCTCTTTATTCTTTCCAATTAAGCCCCCGGATCAATATCTAATTATAGATTAAACACTGCTATACCCTAAAATAATTTACAAAATGGCTCTAACCTAGTTTATATTAGCATAATCACCCTTTTTACCATTAGTAGGAATTGCTAATAGGTCCCTAATCCCTATACCTCCCCGTGACCCAACATTTACGATTAAACCCGGACCTCATCCCGCTATTCTCCCGTAGTACACCACCGAACCACCCCCTAGGGCTTATAAATACCCCCTCTCCGCTCACTTCCCCCCTCCTCGAGCTCGGCCGGAAACGTGTGTGCTAATATTGCTTGCTTGCTTGTGTGCGCTATAGCCGACGGAGTAGACGGAGGGAGGTACCCCGAGCCGGAGATCGAAGCCGACTACTGCGAGCAGGAGCCCGAAGCCCCGAACGTCGAGCCGACACTCCCCGAGGACTACGAAGACGACAAGTTCAACCTCCCCTTTGATGCATGCTTCTGTCCTAGTTTTATAAATATACCCTATACCCGTTTTATAAATTGCATATTGTTTTACTGCAAAACATGGTAGGATAGCCACCCTTGATTGCTATGATTGAACCTTGTTTTGGCCTAAATGAGTGCTTTAAAAATGTGTGAGTGCTTTCAAAATGTGTGAGTGCTTTAAAAATGGAAATGGGATATTTTTGGAAAATGAGTAAAGAACTGGGTAGACGGGATGGACATGTGTGTCGGGGGTATGGGTGAGCTCGTACCGTGTGGTTGAGCGTGTTGGGAGTTGTCCATCTTGTCGATTAAGGACCGGGTTGCGTGACATCTCACCTGACCCAAATCATCGTACAACCACTCGACCGTTGTATGTGGCAACGACTTAGCATAAACCCCACTAGTTAATCTACTTGCCATCTGGTGTGCGGGTGAGCGGCGGGAGACCAAGGAGTAGGGGTACGCCGTGTGTGAGGTACGCCCCGGTTATGTGGGATAACCCCTTGGTTGCTTCGTGATGGCTCGTAGGGTTAGCTAAGGTGGGTAATGGCTTTGATAGGATCCGCGCCGACACTAAGGTGTTCGTGTGACGGTACCCTACTTGTGGGTAAAGATGTACAACCTCTGCAGTGTCAAACATATTCGAATAGCCGTGTCCACGGTATTGGACGAGTCACGGTGTGGTCACAAAAACTAGTGTTTGGGATGGGATGTTTTCCGGTGTGAGTTGTTTTCCGCGTGGAGTGTGTGTGGCCGTGTGCACGGGCTACGACGGACGGGGAGTCCCAGTAGATCCACGGTGGTTTTCCTAAAACAGTTGAGTCACTTGGGTTATAAAAATGATTTGCGAAAACCTTTTCGAAATGAACCCCCGCATGTGTAAGTTTGCAAAGTGAACCTTAACCCGATCCTTGTTATACCTTGTGCATGATTCTCGTCGATAAGCCCCTCCGTGGGTGGGGTTGGATTTGTTGAGTACGTATGTGCTCACCCTTGTTTTACTAACTATTTTACGAGAGGAGGATCCCGATTACATTCCCGAAGACGTTGAGTAGGTCGTGCCCTACACCCAACCGTGCTCGTGTACCCGTGGCCCTACCGAAAGCTTCCATGGTGTGGTACTCGAGGAGGCTATGGAAGCCTTTGCTATTGTAGTGTGGTCGTTAGCGTTTGTGTTGTTCCCGGTAGCGTTGGCACTACCGTGCCCCTTGTGTCGCCGTGATGTAAAAGATCGATTCCACCCGTTGTAATAAATGTGTTACCGGCCTCCCGGGACCGGTATTTGTGTCACATTTAGTCACCTCTCGATGAGGGGACGCTTCACTTGGTCATAGAAGAAATACACTTCTATGACGAAAAACTTGTTGGTCATGGAAAAGTTCCACTTCTACGACCAAAATGACCGATTGGTCATGGTAGACCAAATGTGACGGAGCTTCGTGACCAATTCAATTTGGTCATAAAAAAGTGTTCCGTGACCAAATTTGCATGTACCGTGACCAAACCATTTAGTCATTGATGTTGAGTACCGTACTAGTGGATGTGACCCTGAAGTGGAGGTGTACTGGAGCTGCTCCTTTAGGATGGATCCATGGAGCGGTGAGTGGAGGTCCTGGAGCCGAGGTTGAGGGAGAGGAATCCAAAGTGGAATCCGTTCATCTGGGTGTCGGCCCGCAACGGAGGTTGTCGCAATGGGGAGTGGATGTGCCTTCGCCGTTGCAGGTAGGATGAGGTAGCAACATTGTTGGAAGCAGAGGTGGTGTGTATGTTGATCCCAGTCGGAATCTGGGTGCCATGAGGCTGTGCGGAAGAGGAACGGGTGGAGGTGGTGCTATTGAGGTATGGCACTTTCACCTAGTTGTGGTTATTTGCATTTATTTTGAAGTATGCTGGGTAGGGAGCAGTGCCTTCGGTTTAGATTGAAAAAGCGTTTATTTCTCTGGATGGTTGCTATAATCACAGTGATGTTCAGAGTACATTGTTGCAGGGGTGGAGAGAGGAATGGTTTCTTTTGCAGTGAGGATGGTGCAGTGATGAAGGATGGTCCTTGTTAAGTGTAGAGCTATCTGTACTTTTTGGTCATTCGTAATGACAACTTTTGATTTGTAACATTTTTATATGCAAATTTCAGTGATTTGGAAAGGGAATGGGCACAATGCAGTTCTGAATATTCTAGCATGCAGTCTAGGCCACTAGAGTGAGTTACTAATCAGGCAGCTGACACTATGTGTTATTGTTCTTGTTAAATATTGTACCATCTCATGACAGGTTTTGCAAGGAACCACAGAAGTTATTAGCAAGGCCGGTTCTTTTCCCTGATTTGGAATGTGCTTCAGGGGGTACATCAGAAAAATCTGGACATAAGTAAGCAATTGCAAGGCATGTAATATTCTAATTGTATGGTAAAGTTGGAATGAAATCAATATTGATCGAAGGATTCATATTGGATTGGTTGAGGATAACAATTTCTTTGCGTTGTCAGGGATATTTTTAGAGTTGTTCCTGGTGAACAGCTGTTGACGGAAGGCTCTGGTGAAAGTAGTCCATTGGGGGCAAGGTATAGTGAGTGAATATTTGGTCTTGGTTCAGTACAAAGTGTATGTGTGGAAACGATTTGGTATGATGATAATCTTTGTGATTTTCAGGATGGATGGGGGTAGCAAGAGGGTGGGAATTGGTGAAGTGCTCTTTGATCTGAATGCTGCACTGATACAGAGCGAACCCAGCACAACGCTTGTAGCTGTACCAGAAGTCCGTGCGGAGCCTGTTGTTCAAATCGATGACGAATTTGTGTTGCATAGGTATGTTGGAAAGCATCATTATTGTTATGCACAGTAAACAGTTAGTACATGGAAAATTCACATAATTAGCAGTGCACAAAGGAAAAATCGTAGTAACATATTATAATTCTTGATGTTCCTGTAGTTTGAAGGCCGGAATAGATCGTAACATGGAATCTGCAACGAGTGCTAATTGCAACATTACAAGCGTTGTAGCCGAAGGTGATCCGGTGGAAGTTGCAATGGATGGTGTGGGATCAGGCAGTACCGAAAATCTGCCAGTACTGTGGAAAACAAGGTAAAATACGTTTAGGTTGTTGCTGAACAATAATTACTGCATTTGGTAGTCCTTGTTGGTTTGTAGGAGGAAGAGTAATTTGAATACTAGTGGTTGGAATTAGTACGGTTGGTACATCAAGATGCAGGGTTTCAATTGAATAATTGGTAACCTGCAGGAATTTCGCCCGAACTGGTCCACATGAAAGGGAAAAAAAATTGGGTAGGAAATGTGCACTGGAAGAAGCCATGATGAAGTTTGCAGAGTGAGATTCAAATTACATTATAAACCCGAAGGTCGGTACAGAGTTCGATGACATCGACAAAGCCTTCCAGTACTATAATATGTACTCATGGGAATGTGGTTTTGGAATAAGATCAACTTAGTTGACGGTTGTTGACGGTGAATTTCCGTCAACCTAGAGTACTTGTTATACATTGGTTTCGATTATGATTTGCAACTAACCGGCCACTAGGCATACTAATGATATAACAAGTTCACACTTGCATGTCGATTTTGGAGTTTGTTGTTTACGCAGGAAATCTACGCTAATGAGGAGACTTTCGGGATAAGTTCACAAAGCACTTTGTAAGAAGATCATGAAGCCCGACAAGAGTCAAGACACGCGATGAACATGACTCCAAATGACCCGAGGACCGAAGCGTCAACGTGCAAATCTTCAGGGACTCAACCAGAAAACAGCGAAGCTTGCATAGCAAGGATTCAAGCCTTAACAGTGAAGGAAACGACGTCAAAGGCCCACATGCAAGTGCACATGAATAAGGGATCACGGGAGAAGCAACCGGGGAGGAAACCGGGGCCGAACCGGCCGAAGTGGGCTGGGCCGGCCGGCCGGGCCGACCGGCCCACCCCACTCCGGGGTTGGTTCGGTCCCCCCTTTGCCCTAGATGTTCATCTATTTATTCCCTCCGCCGCCGTCGACCGACACATCGAACAAATCATCCTACCGACGCCAATCACCGGAAAATCGCCGCCGCAAGATGAGGGAGAGAGTTAGATGAGCTCGTCGCAAGGATCAACGCCGCGGAGAGAAGGAAGCAAGAGAAGGACTCCAAGCCGTTGGCCTAGGGGTGTTCCCAAGCTCCATCGCCGCCATCTTCATCGACGACGTTCTCCGAGTCTCCATCACCCCTATGTGCTTCAATCCGTGGAAGATGATGGGGTAATGTCTCCGTTCATCCCTAGGATTAGATGGATACATGCTATGTGATCGCTACTTGATTCGTGGTTTCAATCTATTGTTTTCATGTTGATGATGCTTTGATGATTAAGGTTAGCTACCGTGTTTTTCGGGCGTATGATATCCGCTACTCCCATAGATTCCATCAACATACCGTGTCCATCATAGGTCTAGTCACGAATACCTTCACGTAGTGACAGTACGAGAGGAGGGAAAGGGCGAAACCGTGGTCACAACCCCCGGTAGATTGGTTTACCACTCTCGTGTAGTAGATGCATACCATGTTATCCTAAATCCTAGGGAGGGAACGCTTATCTTTCTTGCTCACTCTCTTGTGTTCACCCCTTTACCATATAGTTTAACCCTAGATTTGTTTGATCAACTTAACTTCGATTAACTTAGGTTAGATTGTCTTTATCTTTAGATTAATACCCCTTTCAAAGGTTTCCATTCAACTAGATTAGTACTCGGTTAAGCGCTAGTAATCCCCTTGCTCCGCGGATTGACAAGAACCTTGGGAATCCCGTGGTGAAAAAGGTGTAGGTCCGTACGCTTGCGGATCGTAGGTGGATACTAGTTTTATCCGTCAACAACGGTTGCTCCGTGGAAGAAAGATACAAGTTATCTAGGGAGTTCAATTGCAGTTGCAGCGTAAGTGACCAAAGGAACTGTTGTTGTTGTTCATCTTCCTTGTAGTTGTGCCATTGGGTAGATATTTGTGTTGTGTACCACTACCTAACAACTTGTGTATATGGTGGCAGGGAAGGCCGGGGAAAGATGTGAAGACATCCTCATCCAGAACAAATTGCCTATCCAGATTGAGACTGGGGCGTACAAGTGACCACGGTTGGATTGTGGTGGAGCATAATGCAAATCACAACCATGAGTTGTCTGCAACAAGTGGTGAAAACAAGATGTGGCCATCTCATCACCTGATGGACAAATATACAAAGAATTTGATCCGGATGCTTCGTGAGAACAATGTGGGTATCACTAAACTATATAGTATACTAGGTACATTCTTTGGTAAAATGGAGAATGTGCCGACAACAAAACGTAGTTGAAGTGTCTGTGCCAGAAGATAAACAGGGAACAAGCTGAAGATGATATTAAGAAGACATTGCAAAAGTTCAGTGAGTTCATGAAGGATGATCTTGGGTTGAAGTATGTTTTTGATTCTGATGAGGATGGTCGGATTAAGACACTAATGTGGACCAACAACCTTTGACATAACATACAAGACAAATTTGTATGAGTTACCTTTTGGTATGTTTGTTGGGGTGGACAACCACTTTCAGAGTGTCTTGCTAGGAGGTGTTTTGTTGACAGATGAAACAATTGAAATGTTTGAGTGGGTGTTCAGGGAGTTCGCGAAGCTAATGGACGGTAAAGAGCCTGCAACAATATTCGATGGTAAGTGTTATATGTAGAGTGAAAAATTCGGCATTTAACAATATTGTTACATTATGGTATGTGTGAGCTGGAGGTTTGATTGAAGCCAACGTTGATGTGTGGATCAATGCAGAGAAATAGAGGTGGCGATAGAAAAAGTACATAGGTGTGGACGTTAAGAGAGTACAAATAGAACAAGTAGATTCCACAGTCGTGTTGGCATCTAGCCAATGAACATCAGAGTCGCGTTGGCATCTAGCCAAAGACATGAACATAAAAGAAGAAAATTACAACAAGGAGTAGAACAATGACAACATCTTTGGAAGTCAACTGGAGTGGCTCCTATGGTGGGTCGTTCACTTGAGTGGTGGAGGCTGCAGGTGCCGGCATCTGAACATTACATTGAAGTAGACCTGGTGTGACGTAGTGAGCAGGTATGGCGCTGTAGGAGTTGTAGGCTTGTACAGTTTGACCACCTGTTGACGGTGAAAATCCGTCAACCTAGCCATGAGTTTACCTTCGGTGTTGGCATGAATTTTATACCTTATCCATTGGTACTAACCCCCGTGGTATAACAAGTTCACGTGTGCATGTCGTTTTTGGAGTTTAATGTTTATGCAGGGATTTAGTGTTGAATGCAAGACTTTCGGGGTAAGTTCATCAAGCACCTCATGACAAGACTTTGAAGCCCCGAACAAGTCATGCAATGAAGCAAAACTAACTCCAAGAAGCCGGGGACTTGATCCGAGAAGACGACATACTCCGGGGACCCGACCGAAAAGTGCTCGAATCTTCCAAGACAAGGAGTTGAGTCCAATTCGGAGAGAAACCGACGACATGGACCCGTATGCGAAGGGGGAAGCATCCGGAAGCAAGGGAACCGACCTCGGGCAAAGGAGCCCGCGGGGCCGGGCCTAAATGGGCCCGGGCCGGCCGGCCCGGGCCGGTCGGCCCCGGCCCATTTAGGGCCCAAATGCGTCGTCCTTTGCCCTAGCCGCCGATCGGGCTATTTATAGTCCCCCGACCGAGAGCCACGCGGAGAAGATTTCGTCTTCGGTCGCCGAGAAGCAGAGAAGAGAGGGACACCATCTAGGAGAGGAGAGGGTCGAGCTAGTTGACTAGGGTTTCCCTAGCCGACGTGGGAACCTTGCAAGGAAGACCACGTCGGAGTTCCCCGAGCTAGAAGCAAGATCAAGGAAGGATCCCGGTGGTGATCTTGTGTATGTATCATTGTTATAGTTGAATTATCAAGTTGAATCTTTTCTCAGCGATCAAGTGTTTCCTCGAAGATTTCGTTTTTCGATCGGCTTTGCTTATTTCAATTCTATTCTCGAGATAGATTACATAGGGTGTTCTTGTAGCCGCGGTGGCTAGAGGTACACGCCGGATCTTCCGAAAGAATCTCGACTTGTCTTTTGACTCGCCCTAAGCTCCCCGCATGAATAGGGATACGTTGTGACAGAACGGGGGTCTCGAAAGGCGGATGTTTTCGGATTTGGACGGGAAACCACGATTTAAAGAGGCTTTTATTAAGATTCGATTTGCTACTTCTTCTCTTGCTTGGAACTTCAACGAAAGGCTTACCCCGATCCCTCTAGATCGGTTTATCTACCCAATCTTACTTTGTTTTCTCCGGTTTTTAGTAGATTAGATTCGTTTTGTGTCTTTTACCTAGATGCATTAGGTCTTGTATCGATTATTGAAGATTACTTGGCTTTAATAGATTAATTCTTGCGTCACACATTTGTTCCACGGATTCGATACCTTGGGTTCACCACTCGAGGGAAGAAGGGTCCCTTGACTACGACGGGAGACTTGTACGCTTGCGAGTCACGAACGAACTTTGATACAATTATTAACCGTCAACAAGCCCCTTTTTCTGGCGCCGTTGCCGGGGAACAAGTGATCAAGATTTGATTTTTTATTGCTTTTTTTGTAATTTTCAGTACTGATTTTGTTTTATTTTTGCATCTAATAAGCTTCAATCATCCTCAAAATACATCTAATCTAGTTTGTCTAACTCTAGTCTTTATAGATTTGTTTTGTTTTCTAGTTTCTTTTGCATATTTTGTTTATTGCTAACCCTAACGGAGATGGACGGCTACCTCTCCAACAAACCCAATAATTTTGTGGATGATCCGGAAAAACTTTACGAGGCTAAGGAGACGCGAAGCACATCAAGCTAAAAAGCTGGATTTTGTAGATTCGGAGTCGGAAGACGAAGGATCGCAGGAATCTCCGGGAGAATTCACCACCTCAAAGTCCGCGGGAGAACCGACGTCCACCGATGGGTGACCAACCACCGAAGAACGCAAGATTGGGGAGCTATGCACCCCGGACATCATCGACCTACCAATCTTGAACCTCGACGAGATCGGAAGACCGTTCGAGATCAAGACCTCAACAATCCGCATGGTGCAACATTCACCCTTCACCGGCAAAGAGGATCCGAACCTTCACCTCCAAGCATTCATTCAACTATGTCAGACTTTCAATATGGAGGGGGTGACTCAAGATCAAATGAGGGCAAGGCTTTTTCCGTTTTCACTACTCGGGAAGGCGTTGCAATGGTTCCACTCTCAACCGGCGGAGACGGTGCAAAATTGGAACACGTTGATGAAGGCTTTCATGAAGGAATACTACTCACCGGTAAAACTCAAAGCTTGCGTAATAAGATTGCCACCTTTGTTCAATATCCTACGTAAACTATCTCGGAGGCATTCGAGCGCTTCAACGAGTACACCGGCGGTTCCACATCACAAGTTCCCGAAAGAAGACCTCGTGCAAAAGTTCTATCAAGGACTCACCATGGCGTCAAGGACGATCATCGATGCATCGGCGGGAGGATCTATCATCGAGCTTACACCGACGGAAGCCTTCACGCTATTCAAGAAGGTCGCGGATAATGACACGTGGGCGTCATCCGGCGCCTACACCCGGCTCAACCTATGGGGAATGTCAAAGGAGTCTTGCAAGTGGAGAAGGAAGACATACTTGAAGGCAAGATCGACTCGCTCATGAGGAGGTTGGAGAAGATGGAGATAGAAAAGAAAGAGGCTCAAGACTTGAAGGCCGCCGAAGCAAGGTCCACATGCGAAGAATGTGGAGAGTATGGCCATGTCCGCAAAGATTGTCCGAGGAAGCCAAAGTGCTCGACTACATGAGGAAGGGAGAATTGCCGAACTTCCGCTACGGGCAAGGTAGGCCTCAATTTAATGCAAGCTCATCTATTCCTAACGCGGTTCCACTTCGGATACAATTGAAGGAGTTCATGGATGAGCAAGCTACGATCAACAAGGACACCGTCACCAAGTTCAAGACCATAGACAAGGTGTTGGAGAACATCGATAGCAAAGTGACGGAGGTCGGAAGTTCCAATCATCAAGTGCTCAACATGATGAAGATGCTCGAGACGCAAGTTGGACAACTTGCGGGGCGCCTCACTAATGATGAAGGGAAGCTTCCGGGACAACCCAAATGTCCCGAATCGGCGAAGGCCATTCAAACACGTTCGGGGAAGGAGACCGAAGATCCGGAACGTACCGCGGGAGCAAGAAAGCCGAAACCGTCCACCGAGGTGGAAGGAGCTCGCTAAAGAGAAGGTTACGGGGATCGTCACCGAGGAACCCGAATTCGAGATGCCGGAAGATGACACGAGGATACCGCAACTCAAGCCACGCTACTTCCGAGGTAAACTTGACAACCACTTTGAGAAGTTTGTGGAAGTTGTGCGTAGACTTAGCATCAACATGCCGTTACTAGATGCCCTACAAGTACCTACATATTCTCGTTACTTTAAAGACATACTTGCAAATAAATATGAGATAGCAACACTCGGGGTAGATCATGTCAAGATGTCCGAGGAGTGTAGTGCGGCTATTGCTTATGGGCCGGAGAAGCAAAAAGACCCCGGTGCCCTACAATTCCATGTTCGGTTGGTTCTTTCAACTTCGAGAAGGCGTTATGCGACCTTGGAGCTAGTGTGAGTGTCATGCCGAGGGATGTGTTCGAGAAGTTACGCCTACCGATGGAGCCTACGGGAATATGTTTGGAGCTGGGTGACAACTCCATTCGCTATCCCTTGGGCATTGCCGAAGATGTGCCCGTGAAGATTGGACACCACTTCATCCCCGTCGACTTCGTTGTGCTCGAGATGGGAGAGAGGGAGAAGCCGCCGCTCATCCTAGGGAGGCCGTTCCTCAAGACCGTGGGAGCAACTATTGATGTTGGCAAGGGGGAGATCATGTTCGATATCAACGGAGAAAGGAGTTCCTTCAAGTTCCGTCCAAGGATTGAGGCATGCAACATGATTGGAGTGAAGATAGAACCAAAACAAACGGAGGGGCTGAAAAAGAAGAAGGAGCCGAAAAAAGTGAACGTAACGAAAATTAAAGAAGGTGTTGCATCCGTCAAGACAAAGGAAGAGAAGCCGCCCGTGAAGACCAAAAAAATGACTAAGCCGGCCAAGCCAAAAGACAAGCCCGCGCCCAAGATGGTGCGGAAGTGGGTACCCAAGATTGCAACGCCCGCAAAGAGCGTTGATCCGGAGTAATCAAGTGAAGAAGTCTAGCTATAGACTATAAACGAAGCGCTAGGCGGGAGGCAACCCGTTTCGTCAAGTCAAGTCAAGAATAAGCTACGGGAGGACAACCCGATTCCAGGTTTTTCGAGTATTTTTAATAATTTAGTTTTTGAGTTTTACTACGCAAAGACATTAGACTTAGAAGTGGTTGAACAATATTAGAGACATAATTCTTGATTGAATGTTTGCTTTATCATAAACCCTTTGCATGAACCCTCCTATGTGCTTGTTTAATTCTTTTCTTTTCGAGAAACCCCTCAACCAAATAATTTCAGAACCTTAGCTCAACCTTTCACCCTCATTATGGTGCTGAGGTTGGCTTATTTTTCATGCTAAAACCACACGAGTAGAGCCACGATTTATATTCAAGTGTTATAAAAATTCAGCACGTGGTAGGACTCGCGTGAACCTAGAAATCAAAGCTTTTGGTTGATCTTAAAAATCTTTATCCTTGGTTTCTCTAGGATTAGAATTTTTCTAAGCCCATTCTAATTTTGTTTTATTCAAAATCTTTTTTATTTAGCCAAAATTAGAACCTAAACCTATGCCCCCATGATCAAGCCGGGAAAACGTTCGCTCTCAACCGATGAAAGCAGACTTTACCGGTAAGACCAAAATCGACGTAGTCGAAAAATATTTTCGACTTACATCTGTTTTTAATGGTTTAAAAACTTCTCTAAAATTATGCTCGAGCTCTTGCATGGCTCTGAAAAATATTTTAAAATTCGAATTAGAGGAGTGCTTAACCTTAAACACACCTAAATGGAGGCAATCAAGTTTGAATTAATCATGCATGCACCATTGGATTCCCTTTTATCAACTTTCACCAATTCCACATGCAAAGGACAAGCATGGTGGGCAGCAAGCATCAACTTTGCAGGATTTCAATGGTGGCATGTGAAGCAAGTGGAGCTAGGGAGCATGGACATGACCCAAAGCATGGAGCATCAAGTGGGAGGACCAATAATTCAAGAAAAGGAGTGGACGAGAGCGTTTGGGCGGTGCAACTCGTGGAGCACGCGGGCGGGGAAAGTTGCGAGAGGCGAAATGATCGTGCTTTGGGAGAAAGACGCGCCGAGGAGGAGCCGGAGCACCCCGGGCCGGCCGGCCTAGGCCGGCCGGCCCGCCCTATAAATGGCGTCCCCCGGCGCCCGTCTTCTGCAGCAAGCTTCCCTCTCCTTCCCTTGTTTGTGTGTTCAAGTTTGTGTGCTCAGAACCTCCGTAGACTTAGCCAACCACCCAAGCTTGAGAGCTCAAGAAAAAATCCACCTCCCTAATCCACTCAAAGTCCACATCCGAAGCAAAGAGTTTAAGTGCCTAGTTTACCGGTTGCAACCCGGATTTTTAGTTGAAGAGAGAGTGCAGCAAGCATGTGGAAGAAGACCACAAGTCTCTTCTCTAAGAAGAAGAGTTCGTCGTCGTCCAAGCCGTCATCAACCACGTCTTCGAGGAGGCACTCGGTTTCCGAGTCTCCCCGGAGCATGGAGACGGACACGGCACCACCGAGGAGGAACGACGCTCTCCTCCTTGGTGGGATGAGGGCTGCGAGAAGCACTTCCATGAGGTTCACCGAACCTCGTGGGCACACGGAGGAGCAACCCGCGCCACCACGACGATCGACTCGCTCAACCGCACCACCTCCTTACACCCCGACACAATCTTCGTACGGCTTCATCATCATGTCGGCGGAGGAGGAGGATAGGCTCGCCAATCTTGAGAAGAGGCTTGTGCCAAACGTCGAGCTCGATGACCAAGCACTCCACACCTTGGGTTTTCGCACCGACATAAACTACATGTTGGGGCACCTCGGGTGGATTCAGTTCTCCAACGGAATCTCGGTGGACACCCACTTGGGTTACACCTTGGAAATTTTAATGACTATGGCACCCATCGTTGATGATGATGGGGTGCAATGCTTGTCATTCCGTTTGGAGGGAATCCAACAAGTGGTTCCCTACGAGCACGTAAGGGAGCTGCTTGGATTCCACAAGGGCGCTCCGGAGAAAGTCGACGTGCCTCCCGGCATGTTGGCGGAATTTTGGGGCATGATCTCCGGAGATGCCCATCAACAACGCAAAAGCATCCGCAACCCCATTATCCGGATATTTCACTCTTGGATGTGCAAGAGGGTATTGGGGAGGATGAGGGAAACAAAGGTGACCGACACGGAGTTAAATTGGCTATACTCGGCTTTAATTGCCAGGCAGCCAATTGACCCCTCTTACCTCATGATCAACCGTTGGTGTTGTGAAGCAACATCGGGGGCTAGTGATATTGGTTCGGGGTGTTACCTCTCCATGTTGGCCTTTTCCCCGCGACCGGGGATCGCAAGAAACCCCGCTCACCTTTTGCGCGGTACCTCTCTCGGTTTTGAGTACTTGCGGCAAGGCAAGTACATTAGTGGAGATGAGAGAAGAGGTTACCGATTGGCCATTGTGAACCTCCCTCTTCCGGACGAGAGGCTTAGGCTTTTCACCGAAGGAAGGGAAGATTGGTTGGAAGAGGGAATACTTGTCCCCGCAAGGAAGAACAAAAGAGGAAGGATCGTAGAAGAGGGAACATCCTCCGCACAAGAGGGTGGAGCACAACCCAATGTGCAACCATCCGGCGGGGTTCCTCCTCCGCCAAGTTATTACGGAGGGTCTCAACAACAAGCATGGGGGGTGGTGCACCGGTACCCCCACAAAATTATGTTGTGCCCAACGCTAACTTCGCGGAGTCCTACGCTCATCATCCCCAACCACAACAAAGCATGGCTATTATTGGAGGATATGCTGCAAGAAATGCTCAAAATATAGCAGCCATCCAATCCAACGCAGCTCAACTCGGTGAAGGCAACGCAAATATTGCCTTTGAACTTGGACGCCTTCACCTTGTGGAGCCAAATCAATTCGACGGAGGAAGTGTTCATTCATATTATGAACAAGGGTATTATTATCAAGACTACCAACATCAACCACCGGCAGAGGACTAGAAAGATTTAGGAACTTTAGTTTTCTTTTCTTTTCTATTTCTCTGTAATTTTCAGCTTTTGCTTATGTGTGTTTGCGTAGTATTTTTCTGTTTTTATTTAATTTTCAGCAAGTATGTTTCTTTATTTTCAGTGTGTATTTCAACTTGATATCACCATTAATAAAGTCACCACCTTGATTATATCATTGGAAAAGTTACAAAATTCGTGCCATGATGATATATGATTAAAATTGCAGCTTTGTTCATCTTTGTAGTTGATTTATGCATGTTTAAGCTAGTGCTCTCTTAAAAATACAGATCTGAATTTATTTAAATGCTAGCTTAATTTTCAGCGGAGGTTATGATTAAAATAAAGACCCATAGTGTTTTATGTGCTCTCAAGTTATGAATGGATTGAAGATGTCTTTTATGCTCAAAAATATTGCTAACCTTGTCACAAACATCACTTGTGTGTTGCTCAACCTATCCAAAGCCTTATATATATTTGAGTGCATAAACCTTAGTGTACAAGATTTATTTTTGAGTGAGTTATTGCAGGCCATGATTTCTCCGGCCCGAGACTAAGAAGTCTGGTCATTCCGTTTTTGCGTATCTATCTTTTTGCTAGCCTTTTATCCGTGCATTGTGTATCCCCGCATCGGTGATCTCACAAACTTCGCCGGATATCCACCCTTAAACAAAATATCATCCTTTTTGTGACTACCTCCTTGACCACAACCTATCATTGAGGATGGATCATCAATTCAAGGAAGATCGCAAGACGGTGCCAACGTTGAAGATTTCAAGTATCTCTCCAAGGAAAAATATCCGGTACCTACCTTATTTTTTTCGCCTCTTTGCTCGAGGACGAGCAACGTCTAAGCATGGGGGAGGAGGTAGGTACGGTGCGGTTTACGGTGCAGTTTTAGAGTTCAAAAGGGAGTATTTAAAAAAATATATATATATATAATGATGAAAGAAAAAAAAACCGGTGATATGCATGACTTTCAAGGTATCAAAAAATCAAAACTTCATTGTGAAAGTCATGGACCGAATATATGACGAGGCAAGAAAAAATGAATGAATGAAAGAAAGAAAAGAATGAGAAAGAAAAAAATATATATTTGTGCGTAAAGTGAACTCCCCGGTTCTCTAAGAGTGCATTCAAGGCTTCAAGATAAAAAGATCCATTCTCAATTTTCCAACCATGTGCAATCCGATAACGAGGACTTTCTTTGTGCCTCGGGATCACTCTTTGCCATTTGCACATGTCCACTCATCTAAAGTGTGTGTATTTTTCTCTTTCCCCTCCTTGATTTAACATTATTTTCCAATGACCTTTTTGACGAGTCTCGGTAAGACCATGAGAAGCTTGTCTTGTTTTGACAACACCTCATTTATAAATTCTTGTTAGGACTAAACTTTCCCAAAAGCTCCATATAAAGCCTACCACATATATATGAGAGGGAAAGGAGTAGAATATATAGGCTTGAGAGACAAGTGAGATGAGAGTTTATGAGCAATACATGAGATGATTTAAATTTGTGAATTTGGTTTAGCTTTTCTTATCTCGTTCTTCATTTCAAAAATTCGAGATCCATTTAAAACTTTGTGAGCATGTTAATACTTGTGGGATAAGCTTAATAAGAATCCACCCTCCGTGGAGATGAAGGCTAGTACATTATGGAACTTTAATGAATTAATATTTTGAGAGCATTATGTTTTCTCATGTATGATCAAATGCAAAGTTTAAACATTGTTTAGCAATGATGATATTCATCGAAGGCTTACTCGAGGACGAGCAAGGTTTAAGCATGGGGGAGATGTTGACGGTGAAAATCCGTCAACCTAGCCATGAGTTTACCTTCGGTGTTGGCATGAATTTTATACCTTATCCATTGGTACTAACCCCCGTGGTATAACAAGTTCACGTGTGCATGTCGTTTTTGGAGTTTAATGTTTATGCAGGGATTTAGTGTTGAATGCAAGACTTTCGGGGTAAGTTCATCAAGCACCTCATGACAAGACTTTGAAGCCCCGAACAAGTCATGCAATGAAGCAAAACTAACTCCAAGAAGCGGGGACTTGATCCGAGAAGACGACATACTCCGGGGACCCGACCGGAAAAGTGCGTGAATCTTCCAAGACAAGGAGTTGAGTCCAATTCGGAGAGAAACCGACGACATGGACCCGTATGCGAAGGGGGAAGCATCCGGAAGCAAGGGAACCGACCTCGGGCAAAGGAGCCCGCGGGGCCGGGCCTAAATGGGCCCGGGCCGGCCAGCCCGATCCGGTCGGCCCGGGCCCATTTAGGGCCCAAATGCGTCGTCCTTTGCCCTAGGCGCCGATCGGGCTATTTATAGTCCCCCGACCGAGAGCCACGCAGAAGATTTCGTCTTCGGTCGCCGAGAAGCAGAGAAGAGAGGGACACCATCTAGGAGAGGAGAGGGTCGAGCTAGTTGACTAGGGTTTCCCTAGCCGACGTGGGAACCTTGCAAGGAAGACCACGTCGGAGTTCCCGGAGCTAGAAGCAAGATCAAGGAAGGATCCCGGTGGTGATCTTGTGTATGTATCATTGTTATAGTTGAATTATCAAGTTGAATCTTTTCTCAGCGATCAAGTGTTTCCTCGAAGATTTCGTTTTTCGATCGGCTTTGCTTATTTCAATTCTATTCTCGAGATAGATTACATAGGGTGTTCTTGTAGCCGCGGTGGCTAGAGGTACACGCCGGATCTTCCGAAAGAATCTCGACTTGTCTTTTGACTCGCCCTAAGCTCCCCGCATGAATAGGGATACGTTGTGACGAACGGGGGTCTCGAAAGGCGGATGTTTTCGGATTTGGACGGGAAACCACGATTTAAAGAGGCTTTTATTAAGATTCGATTTGCTACTTCTTCTCTTGCTTGGAACTTCAACGAAAGGCTTACCCCGATCCCTCTAGATTGGTTTATCTACCCAATCTTACTTTGTTTTCTCCGGTTTTTAGTAGATTAGATTCGTTTTGTGTCTTTTACTTAGATGCATTAGGTCTTGTATCGATTATTGAAGATTACTTGGCTTTAATAGATTAATTCTTGCGTCACACATTTGTTCCACGGATTCGATACCTTGGGTTCACCACTCGAGGGAAGAAGGGTCCCTTGACTACGATGGGAGACTTGTACGCTTGCGAGTCACGAACGAACTTTGATACAATTATTAACCGTCAACACCACCACAGTAGGAGTTGTAGACTTCCACAGCTTCTGCTTCTGTTCGGAAAGATTGGTAGCAACTCCTGCTAAAACCATGGACTTGTTCATTGCAGCTGGGCCAGTCACGATAGATGCTAGGGTTCCGGCCACGAAACACAACATACCAACGAATAATATACGGGAAAAAGGAAAACCAGAGGAGAGGATTAGGGGCAAAAGCGAGAGAAATGTTAGGAGGATGGGATCTAGGGTTGAAGTTTGCAAACTAACAGTACAAAAAAGACAACATGGTTGTAGATTAAAGATACATACTGAAAATGATCATTGATTACAGTAGAAAACAAGAGTGGGCCTCGGATTGGAAGGGGGGATGTATAAGCAGAATGGAAGAACAATGGGAGTGAAAGGAAAAGAAACTAGAGGGGAGTGGGGAGTGTATGTGGTGGGGGGTGGGGGTGGCTTTGAAGTAAAAGTGTGTACTGAGGATACCTGGGGGTTTGGTGGGGTGAAGAGGATCAACATACATGTGGTTGTAAAGAGACCTGTAGCTTTGTATGACCAACATGCGTGGTAGAAATTCGTGATATGTTACATTAAAAGGGGGGAGGGGTGATTAGACTACAAGATCATTAGATGCGTGGCACAGAAAAGAGATGGAACATAACTATTTAGATAGGAATTATTCTAGCTAACATTGATGGCAGCACAGGCTCATTGTGGAGAACTGATAGTGCTTCGAACAGAAGGCTTCGCCTGGTGAGGTCGATATGCTCCTATAAAAAGGAAGCATGAAGAGCAAAGAATGTCAGTGACAGATGTCTGAATATATAGTGCATGGTCAATGAAAGTTAGGTGGTTTACATTCTTTATCAGAACCTCCAATTCTGATCCATTGTAGTACTGAACATATGAAGCATAACAACACTGCTGTCGTCTCTGTGATAAACCACAAATGAGTGGGATTAGTGTAACCTAGGGCCGCATTAAAAAAGTAGTTGCTCAAGTCATATAACAAATTGATGCACTTGCCTTGCGAGTGCTTCATTGCACAACTTCGGATAATGGACATGCCAATTTTGAGCAGGGCTCAGGGGCCAACAATCAAAAAAACGTTGAAGGCATGTTGCTAATGCAGGATAAATCCTATTAAGGATAAATTTGTGAATTGGTAAAAGCTGCTTACAATGCAACAGATCAATTATATGAACTTTGGATTGTTGCATATCAAGCATGTAAGCTGACCAGCACTTATTGACTAACACCGGGATTACCTGCAGAAAACATCAGTTATAGGAAACAACAATGTTTAAGGGAAAAATTATATCGTATAAGCTCGATGCAAAGTTGTAGGAAGAATGTACCATTGCACAAAGTGGGAGGCAGTGGTCAATGTGCACAAACTGGCTAAGCACAAATTGAGCCTCATGTGTGGGATAGTCACCGAGTGTCAACATCTGCAACATGCTTTCGTGAAACAAACTTATAGGAAACGGCAAAATGATCAAGTAGGTATGTAACATACCACGAAATCTGATTCGAGAAAATGCCTCCATCTAGGTGTTGAAGTGTCCTTTAATACTGCATCATCTAGCTGGTTAAACCTCCATTTCAACAGGTCAATTATGTCAAAATCCATCGTGTTCCGTGAAAGAAGATTTGCAACCAATCTGCAGTTGGGATGATAAGATTCCTGGGGTCGCGATGGACAACCAAAGGACTACATGAAGAGGTTTGAGCATTTTAGAATGAGAATATATTGATATGAGGTGACATATCAAGTTCCATTTTTCAATGGACAACCAAAAGTAGTCAAATAATTAGTACCTTGCTTGGGCAGGATTAAAGTGTTTCGTTATCCAAGTGTGTAGCATATCAACAAAAACTTGATCGGGTTGCTCGTGTGTGAGGGCTTGATTCCAAATAGGAGGAGGGGATGGAGAGGAAGGTATAGGGACACGACGAAATTGACAACTGATTGCTTGTCCATGCAGAACACAATTTTATTGGTACTGGGATCCTCCAACAAAGCCAGCTGTTCAAATACAACCATACAGGCATGGTCCAAAGTGGCGGAACTAGGAAACAAGTGTGCCAGGACGAAGATTGCTGATCTCCAGAAAGTGCTTGAGCTTGAGAATTTGTTGTGGATGGGGATGGCTATGGGGACGGCTCTGATACATGGTTTTTTGCATTGATATTCGTTTGAGACATAACAATAGCCGTGTCATTTATTCCAAGATCAAATGAAGGAATGTCTGCAGGATTTATGTAATTATAAATTTAGTGATGTGAGCAAAGGGAGATTGAGGACATGTGGATATATAGTTAATAACATAATGCATATTTTTGGGGCACTGGTGAAAGGTGCAGTAGTCGTTGCAGACCTCTTTTGAGTAGGGCCACAACTTACGGGGCTGCGGCTCGGAGACGAACTTCTTCAAGTCGTCCTGCAAGACACAAGACATCAGCGCGACTACTCACAAAAATGGGTACTCGACTAGGGGGTACGACTACTTACCTCCTTTGGCGGGCGCGCGGCGGAGTACTTTGCGACAGGGCACGCCGTGTACGGTGGCATGTCCTTGAAGATGCGCGTCGGCCCTATCGACAATGTCGTCGTCATCGACTTTGCCTCCGTGCATCCGCGACGTGTCGGCGTCGCCGGTGTACTCGAAGCCCGGGGTGTCGCGGGCCATCGGCGGCCGCACCCTCGCGCTTCATGAAGCCGAAGGCCACGTGCTCGGCCCTCGGCTCGGCTTCTCTCGGCACCTTGATGCGCGCCAACGGCTCGGGGAGCCGGATCCCCTCTCCGCATCGTCGGCTCCGTGTTCCACCACGCGTGATGTTTCGGCCGCTTCCCGCTCGGCTTCGGCGAGTCCCGGGTGGTGGTTCGTGACGTAGAACCACTTCGCCTTCCGGTCCCGGTTGGAGTCGATGAGCTTGTACGAGAGGTACTTGCTCCACCGCATCCTCCCCGCATCCGGATCCCTCGCTCCACCGACTACTCGCGGGTTGCGGCGCTCGGCCGCGGCTTCACTCGGAAGAACTTCGGAACAAGATCCGGTGGGGCTTGATCCCCGGGAACCCTTCACGAAGTGGACGAAGACCGCGGTATGGAAAATACCGTTGGGGTTGAGGTTGAGGTACTCGACGCCGTAGTACCCCGGAGGCCTTTGAAGAAGTCGCTCGGCCGGGAAGCGCGAGCCCGCGCTCCGCGAAGCGCGCGAACATTGGAATCTCATCCTCACTCTTCTCCATAGGGTACGGGTCCCCGGCGGCGGCCCTCCAACTGTCCACCTCCTTCTCACGGATGAATCCGCTGTTGAGGAGAGCCAGCAGATCCTCGGTCTTCATCTTCGACTTTTTCCACTCGCGGCTTGGATCTGGCTGCGGTGGAGACATCGGCTGCGCTGCTCCTGTGGCAGCCCCGGCGGCCTCGTCATGGCCCCTCTTCTTCCCGGCGGTCTTCGCGCTCTTGGACGGCGATGGCTTCATTCTCAAAGTACACGGCATCTTCACGTGCATTCGCTCGGGGGCTACCCTAGCAGCTCTGGGTGGCGGCGCGCTCGGATCTACGGCGCGGCGGCGTGTGCAGATCTATTCGAATGGCTACAGCACCGATGGGTGAAAAACCCTAAGGGTTTTGGCTTCTATTTATAAGTCAAAACGGCCCTCCAACGGCCAGATGGATAAGTCTGCGCTCGGCTGACTCAGCGGCCGCGCGTGACTCTTCGTATTCTACTAGTCGACGCGCCTCACCTCGGGGGCTCGGCTACTTCTACTCGAGTACCTGGGACGCGATAAGGCTCAGGAGCATCTCAGGACACATTCTACAAGATGACCCTTCAATTCGAGAGGAAGTACTCGATTCAAGGCTCGGGGGCTCCGTGCCACGTGTCCTTCGGTTTTTTTCTCCGGATTTTTCGGGACATTCTTGCCAAGACTTCGGATGGACCCTCGGCCGCAGTCTATGACTCAACCTAAGGCTCGGGGGCTACTCTATATGGAGTGCGATTTTGCAATCGCACTTCCATATCGCCTTCGGCTTCAAGACAACGCGGGCATTTTTGAAGACCTTTGAGGGCGGCACTCGAGGACGCTTGGGACTACTCGAGAAGATTTCAAGATTGTTCGGATATCGACCGGAGTACATTCCCGGCCTCGGGATGCTTCAACTACTCTTGAGGACTTTTGACTTGTAGTACTCAGGGACGCTTGAGGACTACTCGTTAAGGCCATCAAGACTACTTGAAGCTATCCTTCTCGACTACAAAGTACTCGGGGGCTTGTCGTATGGACCTCCCTGGGCCCACTACCTCGGTGGGTACCAGGACCGACTACTCGGTGGGCCCCAGGACTACGGCTTGTGCTACACGGCACACCCGATGGCGTGGAGCACAAGGACTACGGAGGAGAAGTACTCGGTTAGGAAGGCCGTACATGTCCCGCACCGTATGGAAGACTCCTAGACGTACCCGACTAGTACTCTCTCCCTACTCCGACTTGTAACCCCGCCTCCCGGCTATATAAGGCGAGGCGGGGACCCTTCTCTAGAATCCAATCTCATCTCATGGCGTACTATTACACCATCTTGTAATCGTACCCAATCAATCCGAGCTACGCGGCATACGGGACGTAGGGTATTACGCACCTCGCGGCCCGAACCTCGTCTAAATTGTGTGCCACGTGTCTCTTCCTTCGAGTTACCGATCTCGGCGAGGCCACATTCATCTACTTCGGGTACTCCCCTTAGTAGGGTTCCGGTCTAAAACACCGACAAGATGGGCCTATCATAAGGGGAATTTTAGAAATTGCTGAAAATATAGTATTAGGGCTGAAAAGGGAACAAGTTAAGTGCTTACAAAACATTACTAGAACTGGAACGGAGCGGTGGGGCAGTATTGGGCATGAACTTATGATGAACTGCAAAAATGTTATTTGGAATAAGGTTGGCATGCAAATTACAGTTGGACTTAGTTGATGTAAAAAAACAAGAGGACATACCATGTCTATATGCTGGTGGAGGAGAAGTATGTTGAGGTGAGGCTGATGATGTATTGTGCACAGGCTTCTTGTGCATCATTTGGATGTTTTGGATACCAACATTATCAACAAACCAGTGAAAGAATTGAGCATTACGTTTGATTAGAGCACGCCGCATCTGAGCAACTTGTTGCATCATTAGCGCATTATTGAGTTGGAAGTAATCAAGAACATAATGCTTAGCCTGTAGTATCATGAGGAGTTATGAGGGATATCTGCAAAGTTAAGTTCGGAATTTAAAGATAAGAACATCACCAGTGAAGGGTGCTTTGCACAAATGTATGATCCAAAATTAGCAGGACCGTTGAATTCAAAAGTATCAGGAGTCAACCCAGGTTTGCATCCTTGGACATTGGTTGAGTGAAATTGATTGGAGGGAAGATTTGCAGCGAACTTTGAATGGCCTTGGTTAGTAGAGACATGCTCGGACTCATAAGTACGCCACATGTAAGTTGAGGACTCGGCGGTAGTGCTTGGGCACGAAATACCGAGAACCGAAACCGAACCGAAAAATACCGAGAACCGAACCGAAAAATACCGAACCGAAGGAAATCAGTTCCTATTCGGTTCTCTGTTCTCAGGTACCGAAAGAACCGAGGTAAATTCGGTCGTTGGCCTCGGTTTGCCGAAGTACCGAATAAAGAACCGAATTACGAGCAGACCCATCTAAATTGGCCCAACAACAGCCCACCAACTAAACATCTAACCCTATCCACTCCCTCACGACCTCATCACCGAAGCCCCCCACGGCCGGTCCGCCACCCACCCTCTCGTGACGCCGCCTTCCTCGATTCGCCGCGAGGCCGCGACGCCGCCCTCCTCTTCCTCGACTCCCCGCGCCACTCTCCCTCTTCCTCTCGCTCCGGGCTCCCTCTCTTGGGCCACCGCGAACTCCTCGGCCTCGGATCCGGCGAGAGGAGGCCATGGCGGTCTGCTCTCCCACCATGGCGCCGGGCACCTCGAGGACGCCTCCTTCGCCGAGCGTGGAGGACGAGCAAGGCAGATCCACGCTCATCCCCATCGGGGGGCTCGAGGATGCCGGGCAAGCTGGCCGCAGGCGCAAATGTGAGCTTGGTCGGGGCTAGCCGGCTAGGGAAGAACGCCGCCGCGACGCCGCCCGTCTGCAGGTACTAGCATCGGTATTTTTCGGTAAATACCGAAACCGAACCGATTACACCGAAACCGAAAGTGCTTGGTACTGATGTTTGCAAGGAACCGATCGGTACCTATTTTGCAGGAACCGAATTTGGGTGGGAACCGAAGAACCGTACCGATCGGTTCGGTAAATACCGAATGCCCGGGGTGACTCGGCGGACCATATCTGCACGGAAAAGAAAAGAAGAAGGAAAATATAGAAATCAATGGAAACAATATAAGGTGGCAGCTGGTGGAATAATGTAGAGAAACATACCTCCATGAAACTAGTGAAGTCACATTCGCCAGCACAGGCACATGTAGTAGTCATCCTTTTCAGTGATTCCTGATCAAATAGCTTAATGTGTGGTATAGTTGAAAGGATCGAGGCAATATGGCCTAGAGGGGGGAGTGAATAGGCCTGCACACAAATTTAAACTTTTTTGCAGAAAGGCTGTCAGGGTCCGGAACCTCTGAGATTATTTTCGGAACCTCCGAATGAGGCAACATCCGATAATAAACTCAGAACTTCTGAGAACTGTTAGAACAGAGCAAATATGAAATAAGATGCAGATTACTTGATGAAAAACAGATCTACCAAATTCTAGAAGGAACTTAGGACCTAGCAAGAAGATTTCTAAGCAAAGAACAAACTAGGAAGCTACCACAACATAGATTGGAGGCAAACCCTAATAGATCTAGTCAAGAACAAGCATGAACAAGAACAAGCTAGAATATAAAAACTGAGCACATACGAGACAAGGATTTATCCCGTGGTTCAGCTCGCCACAAAGGTTTGCCTACGTCCACGTTGTTGAGGAAGCCACAAAGGCTAAGGACCACAAAGGTCAACTCCTCTCTCACACCTTTCCACTAGATTCACAAAGAGTGATACAAACACATTGGAGCTTCTACAAATCGGGTTGGAGAGCTTCCAAGAACCTCTATCCGTCTAGGAGCAAGGCTCCAAGAGTAATAGATCCACCAAGCTTGCTAGGACTTCTCCAAGTGCTCAAAGTCAAAGGATGGATGGTTTTGCTCACAATCTCACGTGAAAACCTCACTCTCAATCAATGCTAAGCAAGGATTTGGAAGAGAGTAGGTTGGGAGTGAATGCTAGGTGAGAGAAGCAAGCTAGAACAATTTACTGGGAGAGGAGAGAATAGCCATTGGGGGACCAGGGGGTATAAATACCCTTAGATCCAGAGCAGTAATAACTATATTTCAAAGTCGGAACCTCCGAGAAAAATCTCGAAACTTCCGAACTCTTAAACCTCTGCTAACTGTAGCCCGTGAGGTCGGAACCTCCGAGAATAAACTCGGAACCTCCGAACAAGGAAACAACAGGGACAAATAGCAGCAGGTCTCTCTCCTTAAGGAGAGGGTTAGGATTTTAGGTATACTATGAGCACTCGAATCCACCCTAACTCACCATTAGTATCCCTCTTGATAGTACGGATTGTCCTATACTAACATTCAAAAGATAAAATAAGTAAACTTCTCCAAAGAGCATAAGGATCCTTCTTCATGTAATTGAGGGGTCTCCTTTTATTCTTTTGCACCTGTAAAATATTCTCACTCTGCACAATAATCTCAAAGGCTCATTAGCTCTTTAATTGTGTGGTCAACATCATCAAAACCCTCATAGGGCTTGATTGCACTTACAATCTCCCCTTTTTGGTAAATGTTGACAACCCAATTAAAGTTTACCATTTAATTTGAAAGATTGAGCTTTTGATGATTTGAGTACAAGTCTCCCCCTCAATGTATGCATTTTCCTTTTGAATAGGGTAATATGTCTCATATGACATTTAAATTGCATACATTATGAGTAAAGTGACAGGATAATTATACTCAAACCATCGAGGGGTGCAAAAAAAAGTGTAACAGATAATACGTGATGCATATGACACGTGAATACACTCAGAGAGTTATCTGTTAACAGAGTTCGGAATCTCCGAGAAAGTTTTTGGAACCTCCAGGAGTTGGAGCCTCCGGAAAAATTCTCAGAACCTCCGAGGTCTGCAACAGATACTCCAACATTCAAACATACACAGGCAATGCAACAACCAGAAATAACAGCTAGATAAAGATAGAAACATCCAGCACATCTAGCCCTATTACACACATCACACAATAGTTTTAAAAGTTTTCAAATCCCAAAGTTTTAACCATGACCAAAGCATGCTTGCCAACAGAGGCAAGCTTAAAGTTTTACAGCAGTTCACCAACAAATGACCACTAGGAGTTCATGAGAGAAAGGTTAGCACTCTCATCTCACCAAAATAACAAAAGAATTTTGTTAGCCACCAGAAAAGCTTCAGGACTTCAGGTCTTCAGATCATCTCAATCTTCATACTTCTCCCCCTTTGTCAACAATTTAACAAAAAGGAAAGAAAAGAAGAGAGGAAGTTAGAATAGGACCTAGGAAGTCACTCTTCATCACTAAAATCAGAGGCTTCCTCTTCAGCTTCAGGAACAGTGTTGTCAAACCCAAAGTCAGAGCCAGATCCAGAGGAGATATCAACAGGCCTTTTCACAGATCTTCCAACAGTTGCCTTTCTTCTTGCTCTGTCAGCAGATGAAGAACCCATGGCCCTTTTTCCAGCAGCTTCTTTCTTTAGTCTAGCCATCTTGGCACTCAGTGGCTCAATGTCTTCTTCTTCAGATTGGGCAGTAGGCACATTTCTCCCAGCCAGAGGACTGCCAGGGTCCTTCTCACTCTCATCCTCACTAGTGGTGTACTCTGAAAAGTCCGGGAAGATAGGTGGAGGGAGCATGGCATTGAAGGATAGCCCCTGATGCTTTAGCAACCTGTTCATGTCTTCCCTAAGCTCAAACATCTGAGTTGCTGTCCAGTTGCAAAACCTCCATGTGTTCCTCACCATGCCCCTTAACTTGTGTAGTCCAGCATACATGGGTGCCCTGTTGGGTCCCTCTTCATCCTCTTGCTGCTCAGATTCTACCTTCTTCAATATAAACTCCTCAACTACCTGCTGCTTCTTCTGATGCTGCCACTATTTTACCTGATAAGAGGCATGCTCCACATCTTTCTTAAAACTGGTCCCTGAGACCATTTCAATCAAGTACATGATGTAGGGAGCATAGGGCAGGTTGCATTTTCCAATCTCAGTCACCTCCACCAGGTTGTACCAAAGAAATTTGCTGACAGAAAATGGTTTTGCCCCTGGAAGCATCCTTGCAAGCAGGTTTGGAGCAAACCTCCTGAGACTTGTAGAGTCACTTCCACCTTTAGGGTAGATTGTCTCTCTGAACATGTTGTTGAGCATATTGTACACTGACTTTAAAGTTGTTGTGGACTCATCTGCAAGCTCATCATACTCATAAGCTGAGGCAATCCTGCTGTGATTCATGTGTTGCTCAAAATGAATCACCTCAACCTCCCTGTCATCCTTGCTAAATCCAAAAAGCCTTGCAAAGGTGGTGAAGTCCACTTTGTAGTGTACCCCCTTTATCATCCAATGGATAGTTTCCTTGTTGTCCTCATGAAAGAAAGTGACATGAAACTGAGCTAGAACCTCAATATTCCAGTCATACTTGAAGCTCATTATGTCCCTCATCCTGTACTTATCCACCAGATCAAGCACCTCTCCCTTTTCTACCTCTTCTGTTGCCTCCAAATGAGTGATATCAATCCACTTCATCTTGATCAGCTTCATCTTTGTGTTCAGTACTGTCTCATGGAACTTAAAATGAAAGACTGACCAGAACCTGTAATTTATGGCAGCCATCTTGGGGTTCTCATAAGGGTTCTCCTCTCTGGCCTTCTTGACTAAGTATCCTACCCCATCATAATTTGTATGCTCAATGTACACAGAATTGTCATATTTGGTTGGCGGGTGTCTCTTGAGTAGCACCTTGTGGTACTTCAAGTAGATGGAGTCAATCTCCCCAAGCAGCATGTCATCTTCAAGGTCAATGGGGATGGTCTTCCCTTCCATCCCCCCATTATCTTCCACATGTGCTGCGAAACCAGATCCCCTACCTCTTGACAGACTGCCCCCTTTCCCTCTTCTGGGGGTTGCTTTTCCTCTATTGCCACTGCCAGCTGCAGCTTCTCTTGCTGCAATTTTGAAGGCCCTTTCACCAGCAGGAGTCTCAAAGGGTTGCCTCTGCCTTTTGACATAGGTCTTATCAATAGAAGTTCCAGACATCTGCCAAGAAGGATGTAGGCAACAGATAAGGAATAGATCATGATAGATAAAGGCTGAGGATCACATTTAGACTTGAAGTTCAATTGATTAAGATTTAGTGGAATTTTGAATCACATACTGTCTTTTGTTAGTACAGACTTCGGAACCTTCAAGGATTTTCTCGGAACCTCCGAGGTCTGGGTACTGACAGAGGACAGTCAGATTCAACCTTCAACTGAAACTTAACCAATAGAAGCAAACTGGAATGAAATAGAACTACAGAGATAAGATGAGGTGTTGCAGGTGAATTACAACTCAGTGGAACTTTGAATCAAGATCATCCTACAGTAGGTTACAGAGTTCGGAACCTCCGAGAATTTTCTTAGAACCTCCGCGACTCTCTGAACCTTAGTGCATTCTGAACTTTGATTCAACTTTCAACTGAATCTAATCTACACATGCATCACATCATTCAGAGCAAGGCACAAGATAGCAATTCACTACTGCAAGACCTAGAACCCTAAGGATTGATGGATCTGAGAATTAGGGTTAGGGTTAGATCTAAGTTTACCTTGAATAGGAGAAGAGATGGGAGAATCCGACAAGCTTGAGAGGCTTTTACACCAGGGGACGTAGCCCAGAGGCCCCCTCCAGATCAGGGGTCTGGTGGCCCTGAAGAGGACCAACTCGTCGGAATGAATCCAGGCTGTGCAATGTTGTTCCTCCTCTGCTTCTCAAATGTCGGCGAGGGGAAAGGATGATGGCGCAGAACAAGAATCCTTCCTTCTTCTCCTTCGCTAGATCAGGGCAGATCTAAGTCAACCTTCATGAAATGCTCCCCTTCCTTCTTCAGCTTCTGCGGCCCACCGATGAGGGATGATGCCCGGCCTCGCATGCAGGACGCACGAGGAACACGGTCACCGGCGACGAGGAAGTACGGCGGCGGCGCGGCGGTAGAGAGTGGAAGGTGATGCGGGCCCCGTCGGGAGAGGGAGAGAGACGCGTAGTAAAAAGTGAATCTGAGAGATAACTGCGTGGTGATAAGGTAGATCGATGGGTTAACCCTAGGATAAAGGAAGATTCCCCGGAATATGCCTGATTCCCTTTAACTTCTCTTCTGACGAACTGAATGCAAAGTCTACAAAGATTGGAAGTTTCAAAGATTTTCTCAGAGCTTCCAAGGCTCGGAACCTCCGAAGATTTTCTCGGAACTTTTGAAACTTGAATTCCAAAGACTGACAACTTTCATTCCTATTGAGATTTAGAACCTTTTATCAACAGAGATCCTTAGCTCATGGTATCCTTGACTCAAGTGGCTAGAAAACAAGCAATCACACATTCAACTATAGCCACTTAAGACAAGTTAGGGATATGAAAATAGATTTTGAAATACTTTTCAAGACAAAGTTTTCACAAAAACTTCTTCAAACAAATTTTCAGAGAATATCAACAATTTTGAAGCAAACAAACATGGCATGCTAGAGATCAAACCACACAACGAGAATCAAGAATATTTAGTTCATTCCTTAAACTACAAAACCTTGACTCATCGAGAGGTTTAGTGAAGATATTGGCTAGTTGTTTGTCGGTGCTCACATGACTTAGAACGTTATCTCCTTTGGCTTCGTGGTCTCTCAAGAAGTGATGATGGATGTCTATATGTTTTGTGTGAGAATGGCTTACGGGGTTGTTAGCAAGCTTTATGGCACTTTCATTGTCACACAAAAGTGGGATATGGGAAAAGTGACATCTGTAATCTTTTAAGGTTTGCTTCATCCAAAGTAGCTGAGCACAACAAGTGTCGGCTGCAACATACTCGGCCTCAGTGGTGGAAAGGTCTACTGAGTTTTGCTTTTTAGAACTCCAAGATACTAGGGACCTACCAAGGAATTGACAAGTCTCTACCTCTTTGCAACCGGCATAATCGGAATCCGAATAGCCAAGTAGATTGAAAGTGGATCCCTTAGGATACCACAAGCCAAGGTTAGGGGTATGCACTAGATATCTCAAGATTCTCTTTACGGCCATGAGATGACACTCTTTAGGGTTAGCTTGAAATCTAGCACACATGCACACACTAAGCATAATATTCGGCCTAGATGCACATAAGTAGAGAAGAGAACCGATCATGGAACGATATACCTTTTGGTCCATAGATTTCCCTTCTTCATTTAGATCCATGTGTCCATTAGTAGGCATTGGAGTCTTGATGGGCTTTGCCTTGTCCATGTCAAACTTCTTTAGCATATCCCTTGTGTACTTGGTTTGACATATGAACGTCCCTTCCTTTGCTTGTTTGATTTGAAACCCGAGAAAGAACTTGAGCTCACCCATCATGGACATTTCGAACCTCTTTGTCATCACCCTACTAAACTCTTCACAAAAAGTTTAATTAGTACTACCAAATATTATGTCATCGACATATATTTGGCACACAAAGATATGACCATCAACTTTTCTAGTGAAGAGAGTAGCATCGGCTTTGCCTATCTCAAAGCCTTGCTTGAGCAAGAAATCCTTAAGGCATTCATACCATGCTCTTGGTGCTTGCTTAAGCCCATAGAGCGCCTTATGGAGTTTGTAGACATGATTAGGACGCTTGGGATCTTCAAAACCCGGTGGTTCCTCAACATATACTTCTTCGGAGAGTGGTCCATTAAGAAATGCACTCTTAACATCCATTTGGTAGAGCTTGAAGTCATGATGGGCAGCGAAAGCGAGTAGAAATCGAATTGCTTCAAGTCTTGCTACCAGAGCATATGTTTCTCCAAAGTCTAGTCCTTCAACTTGAGTATACCCTTGAGCAACCAATCTTGCTTTGTTCCTAGTCACAACACCAAACTTATCTTGCTTGTTTCGAAAAACCCATTTGGTGCTAATGATGTTCGTATTTGGCCTTTCTACCAACTCTCACACTTGATTTCTTTCAAAGTTGTTCAACTCCTCTTGCATAGCTACCACCCAATCCGGATCCTCAAGAGCTTGCTCTACCTTGGTCGGTTCAAGAGAGGAAACAAACGAGTAAAATGCGCAAAAATTCTTAAGACGAGATCGTGTTGTTACCCTTCTCCTTATGCTTCCAAGGATATTGTCAACGGGATGATCCCGTTGTATAACTTGATGTACTCGAGGATGTGATGGTCCAAGAGGTTGGTGTAGAGGTTGGTCTTCATCATCTTCATCAGCTTGGGGCTCAGATGTACCTGCTTGAACATCCCCTTGCTGATTGACTTGCTGGTTCAGAGTGTCTTGTGGTGCTGAACTTCCAGACACCGGAACCTCCAGAAAATTTCTCAGAGGTTGAGTTTCAGTGCCAGTTCCCGGAACCTCCGAGGATTTTCTCGGAACCTCCGAAGTTTGTACAGCTGCTGAACCAGTGACTTTAGGCCCTTTGAGTGGTGTTGAAGCTTGTACTTGGTTCTCGTCTTCCTCTTGTGCTTCAACTGGTCTAACATCACCTATGGCCAATTGCTTGATTGCTTCACAAGATGGCTTCTCATTACCTACAACATTTAAGTCAACTTGCTCCACTTGAGAGCCATTAGATTCATCAAAGGTCAAATCTACGGTGACTTCAATCCTTCCGGTGGTTAGATTGAAGACTCGATAAGCATGCTCATTTGGACCATAACCAAGAAGAAATCCTTCGTCAACCTTTGGTGCAAACTTAAAGGTTCGGGGCCTCTTGTTTAGAATGAAACATTTGCACACAAACACTCTAAAGTAAGACACCTTTGGCTTTTTACCGATGATAAGCTCATAGGAGGTCTTCTTGTGAAACTTGTGAAGGTAGAGGCGGTTGATGGCATGGCAAGCCGTGTTGATTGCTTTGGCCCAAAAGATGTCTTGAGTCTTGTACTCGTCCAACATGGTTCTTGCCATCTCAATAAGAGTTCTATTCTTCCTCTCAACCACCCCATTTGTTGAGGGGTATAAGGAGCTGAAAATTCATGTTTGATGCCCTCTTCATCAAGAAACTCTTCAACATTGGTGTTCTGGAACTCTGAGCCATTGTCACTTCTTACTTTCTTGATTGGTAGCTCGAACTCCCTTTGTGCTCTCCTTATGAAGGTCTTCACCTTACCTTGTACTTCACTCTTGTCAAACACAAAGAACACCCACGTGAAGCGAGAATAATCATCAACAATAACCAAGCCATATTTGTTACCGCAAATGCTTATGTAGGCCAAGTCCAAATAGATCCATGTGAATGAGCTCCAACGGGCTTGATATGGTGAGGATGCTATTTGGTGGGTGAGGTGCTCCTACTTGCTTTACGGCTTGGCAAGCTTTGCATATCCTATCTTTCTCAAAATGTACATTTGTTAGTCCAAGGATGTGTTCATCTTTAAAAAGTTTGGCCAAGTTCCTCATGCCAACATGAGCTAGTCAGCGATGCCATAGCCAACCCATGCTAGATTTTGCCACTAGACAAGTCTTGGGAGAAACTTTACTTTTGTTGAGATCAACTAGGTAAAGCCTCCCCCTCAAGCGACCCGTAAGGACAATAGAGGAATCCTCCTTTCTTATGATGGACACACCCTTATGTGACACGTGGCAATCAAAACCAATCTCACTAAGTTGTGAGACCGATAATAGATTGTAACCTAACGGATCAACATGAAGAACATTTGTAATTGAATAGTTTTGAGAAATAGGGATATCACCTACACCGATGACTTCTCCTTTTGTATCCCCTCCATAAGCAATGGTCTCTTTTGGTCCTTCCAAATGGAGGTAGGATGAGAACATACTCTTTTCTCCGGTCATATGATGTGTACATCCGCTGTCAAGTACCCAACTTGATCCATCGGAGGAGTATGCCTACAAAACAATTTAGTTCCTTCTTTAGGTCCCCAATTTGACTTGGAGCCTTCCACGTTAGCAACCAAAACCTTTGGAACCCATAGAGATCTTTTCACATATATGTTGGACTCATTTCCAACATACGTGGCAACAACTTTACCAAGATTGTTGCGTCTCAACACATAACTAGGAGGTATGTCTCTAGATGCATGAGCCTTGTTCTTGTTGGGAGACACATTTCTTCTAGGCATGATTGCATGATTGGTCTACCCCCCCCCAACAACCACCCCCCCCACCGCCTGTGGGAATCGCCGGCAATGCCTCCGAAGCAATCCCCCGCCGACAAAAAACAAGAGACGAAGGCATATGAAAAAAACCAGACGATTTCAAAAACAACATCCACGACCTCGACAGACTCGAAGAAGCTCGTTGCCCCCCCCCCCCCCCCCGTCCAACCGCCCTCGTCCAAACCGACACGATACCTCGAGCGCCTCCCCGTCCTACTCCGACGGTATCTACGACGTTACCACGATCGCAACGTCAAGGAACGCTCCCTTAACGTTGGTGATCTCGTCCTCCGCCGTATCCAGAACACGGAGGGACTTCACAAGCTCAGCTCGCCATGGGAAGGTCCCTTCACAGTTGCAAAGGTGACCGGGCCAGGCTCATATCGCCTCCAAACTCCCGAAGGCGAGGAAGTCAGCAACTCGTGGAATATCGACCAGCTCTGTCGATTCTACACCTAGTCTACATGACTACCCTGGGGGCTCAAGTCTATACGACTACTCCAAGACCCCTTCGCTGTAAGCGGGCTCTGGGTCCAGGCACTAGTCTCCGGACTACTCTACTCCAAGATCCAGCGTTAACGGCTACTAACGGATCTTGGGGCGCTCGAGCATCGAGGACTCCGGCGGCGGTCTATCAAGAGACCATGCACTTCTAGATCCGGCCTATACGGCTACTAACGGATCTCTAGGCGTAAGCGGCCAAGAGCCCTAGCACTACTTGGCCGTAGGCGACACTCCGCCAAGCCCCCGACCCATCCCCCCCCGGCCACCCGGCCGTGTACTTCTTCGGTAATAAAGTTGGATTTTCTATCAACTACTTTATTGTGCTTCCCTCAATGGGTCTACTGGCGAGTACCACTACTCGTAACAACTCCATGATGGGACTCCGCATACATACATCGCGTCAACGAGTACTCATTTATGGAAGTTTTTCTCATTCATATTTAAACAAGTTCAATACAACTTTGTTTATCTCCCCCCCCCCTCCCTCATCGGTCTTGTCCACCTACAACTACACTATGCACCACACCCCACCACCCCCCCCCCCGCCCTCACGAGGGCAGAAAGCCCACCCGCGACCACATCTATTGGAGCCTTCGGGAAAGTACGACTTCATGTACGCCAAGATCCGATTGGGGATCCGACTTCTCCAAATGTGCTGGACGTACGTCGCCGACCCGAGGGGGCGCGCTCCTCACCCCCGCCCCCCACCCAGCCAACTCTCCCCCCCCCGGATGAGGCACTTTGCCTCGCGATGGGAAGTGTGGCCTTCGTTCTTCGAGTTCTTTCGGCCCACGCAAACTTCTCGCCCTCCGCCGAAAAAAAAAAAACGAGGCACGACCGATAAAATCGAAGCTTGCTTTCCAAAAAAAAGAAGTGGGAGGAGGAGGAGGGCACGACCCGATGCAAAACGAAGCTCCATGTGCTTGTCGCACTCGTAAGCCCCCGCTTATAATCATATTCAAGTACCTCCCCCGGCCGCCTTCTTCCCTCCCGTAGAGAGAGGTTCTTCATGTCTAACTCAAAAAAACATATCTTCCCCCCACACGACCCCCAACCCCGCAATCAACAAGCAAGGCGGGTTAGACTAGCACAAGGACTTCCAACTATGCAATACTTCATAACCGGTTAAGTTACCTTTATTCTTGCTACGGAGTGACTTGTTCTTCCGCACAAGCTCGTCGCTCTTCGCCCCCACCCGCATGCCCCGCACCTCGCAGAGTTGCCGTCAAGTTTTGACCTTCGAGCATGTCCGAGGTGCTTCCCATCAACCCCCCAATACTCCCACCACACCACCCCCGCCACCAAACCCCTTACCCCCCAACCAATCGCTACTCAATCCCCCCACCCCACCCCACCACCCGAAAAAAGAAACAAACGTCAGGTAACAACTCTGCGAAGGATTGACTACTCAAGGGTGCGTACATAACTCAACCTCTTCATCCTCACAGCGTTTGGCCCGGTGCATCGCCTTTAAGTGACGCGCTACGGCCGCCGAGTCGACCAAGACCCCCCGCCCAAGAGTTCGATCCCACCACGACTACTCGTGGCGGCTCCAAGCATCCGCTGCCGCACCGAACCGCCTCCGCATCTTGAATCTTCCGGTGAGCGGACGACTACTTCCATGGTTAAATCCCGGGCGACCACCCCCCCCCCCCCCGACAGCCATCCCCGAATGGGGCTTCCCCGCCGGCTACCTCTGCGAGCCCTAGCTCCTCCAAGGCCCCCGGCACCAAGCCTTCAACGGGCATCGCCTCGGGGATCGTTCTTCCCTTGGCCCCCCCTTCGCCCACCCTTAGTCCCCAACAGGCGGCCACGACTACCCCCTCACACCCACCACCCCATCGCGGGTGACCGCGTACTCACCTTCTACAATGCCCTCCCCCCCCCCCACCCCCCCCCCCCCCCCCCCCCCCCCCCCCCCCGGGGGGCGGGGAGCGCCCCCCCCCCCGCGCGCGCGTAATCTCTCTTCTCCCATCGCCCCCGCGCCCTCGATCCTCCCCTCCCGTCCCCAAGTCAAGTCCGTGGATTTCTGCGCAGAGTACACCACCGGTTGTCAACCAAGTACGACTACCAAACCAAATGTACTACTTGGGAAAGTTCTTCACTTACGCAGCGCTCACCACTAACTCTCACGGGGATCGCCAAGAAGCCGGCAATATCGACTACTCCACGTTTACGCCCCCCCAACCCCCCAAACAATCAACCCACAAGTTCTTCCACCGGCCCCCCCCCCCCCCCTTCGCCCCCCCCCCCCCCCCCTTCCCTTCACCGGGTCACTAGGCCGGATCTCCCCCCGCAAGCAACGAAATCTTGTCGTCGGCATACGCAACATCGAGACAAGTACTCGACCCCCCCCACCGGAAGGGTTTACCTCTCCGAGACGTGGTCTCGGTGACCCCCCCCCTTCTTGGTCACCCATTTGCGTGCCACGTTGCGCGGCTTGGGGGGCGGCGGGGGCGCGCCCCTCGCCACGGCGCCCCGCCTCCCGCCGTAGCCCCCGCTAGTCGACGGATCTTGGATGAGAGGGACATTAGGTAGTCCAGGGCGGCTGAATCTTGACCGCAGCTGGAACCGCTCTTGAAGCGTCTCCTCATCATCTTCGTCCGATGTGTCTTCGACAACTACAGTGTCGTCTCCTTCGCCGACTTCGCGGTGCTCTTTGGCTTTGCCCTTCCCCTCCTCTGGGATTTCGACAAGTCGAGGAGGCGAAGCCAGCTCGCAGACAAACTTCACTATGTCATCCTGCAAAGAAGCACATTGGGTGAGCACGGCTACTACCACATGATCGGCTAGGCCCCCGAGTATGGCTACTAAAGCGAGTAGGCACAAACACATTCGGTGGGCACGCGGCGGAGTTACCCCCCGGGGCCCGCAGGGGGGGGTCCGCGGCATGTCCTTGAAGATTCTACCCGGCTCGTCGATGATATCGTCGTCGTCAATCTCGCTGCCGGGCATCCATGACGAGTCATTGTCGTCTCCGTTATCCGGTAGTCCCGGGTGTCCCCAGGGTGGCGGGCGCCCCCGCCCGCCGCCCCGAGACCTGGGCGCGCCAACCCCCCCCGCCCCCCCCCCGCACCCTCCTCTTCATGAAGCCGAAGGCCACATGCTTGGCCTCTCCCGCCCGACCTCTCTCAAAGCCCCGATCTTCGCTAGGGCGGTAGGCGCGGATACCCTCCCCGCATCGTCGGCTCGGTGTTCCACCAAGGTCGGTGCTTTAGCTCCCCGGCCGGCGACCCCCTCCCCCCCCGCCGGGGGGCGGCCCCCGGTGGTGGTTGGTGATGTAGAACCACTTCGACTTCTAATCTTGGTTGGGGTCGATCAACTTTTATGCGCCCCCCCGGCGTCTTGTCGCATCCCCCCCGCCGTCTTCCCCCATCCGGATGCGGCTCCCCTCCGACTACCCGGGGTTGTTGGCGCTTGGGGGCGGCTTCCACCGGAAGAACTTCCGGAAGAGTACCCAGTGGGGCTTGATGCCCAAGAAAGCTTCGCAAAAATGAATGAAGACGGAGGTGTGGAAGATACCATTGGGGTTGAGATTGAGGTACTCGATACCGTAGTACTCCAACAGCCCCTTGAAGAAGTTGCTTGCCGGGAGCGCCAACCCGCGCTCCATGAACCGAGTGAACATCGGGATCTCATCCGGATTCTTTTCCATCGGGTACGGATCTCCCGCGATGGCGCACCACATGTCGACTTCCTTCTCCCAGAGGAATCCATTGTTCAACAGTGCCGACAGATCTTTAGTCTTCGCCTTCGACTTTTTCCACTCTTGGTTGGGATTTGGGCGCGGCGAAGACATCGGCGGCGTTGATCCTTCGGTGGATCCGGTGGCTTCCTCCCGGGATCTCTTCTTCCCGCCGGCGGTCTTCAAGCTCTTGGACGGTGAGGGCTTCATTCTCCAATTGCACGGGGTCTTCACTCGCATTCCCCCGGCCTCCCCCGGGGGCCCCCGGCGCCGGCGCGCTCTGGCGCCATTGCGCGAAACCCGCGCCGCGATCTCGATCTACAGCGAGGTGGCGAATGCACTGGCGGCGGATTCTAAGAGAGATGTGCTCCGAATGGCTGCAAGTGTGTGGGGTGAAATACCCTAAGGGTTTTGGCTTCTATTTATAAGTCAAACAAGCAGCTCCTCATCGGCCGGATGGATAAGTCTCAACACGACTGACTCAGCGGTGGCGCCTGACCTTTCAACTTCTACTAGTCGATACGCCTCATCTCGAGGGCTCGGCTACATCTAATCAATTCCCTAGGTGGCGACAAGATTCAAGGGCAACTCAGGACACCTTTTACATTCAAGATGACCCTTCAATTCGAGAGGCAGTACTCGACTCAAGGCTCGGGGGCTCCGTGCCACGTGTCCTTCGGTTTTTTCTCCGAATTTTACGGGATAATCTTGCAAGAGCCTTACACACGCCCCCCCCCCCAGTCTACAACTCAACCTAAGGCTCGGGGGCTACTCCATATGGAGTGCGATTTTGCAATTGCACTTCCATATCGATTTCGGCTTCAAGACAACATGGGTATTATTGAAGACCTTCAAGAGAACTCAAGGACGCTTGGGAACTACTCGAGAAGACTTCAAGACTACTCAAGGATCAGCTGGAGTACCTTCCAGCCTCGGATGCTTCAACTATTCTTGAGGACTTTTGGCTTGTAGTACTCGGGGGCGCTTGAGGACTACTTGTCAAGGCCGTCAAGACTACTCGAATCTATCCTGCTCGACTACAATGTACTCGGGGGCTTGTCGTATGGACCTCCCTGGGCCCACTACCTCGGTGGGTACCAGGTCCGACTACTCGGTGGGCCCCTGGGACTACCCGACTTGCGCGGCACGGCACCTGATGGCGTGAAGCACAAGGACCACGGTGGAGAAGTACTCGGATAGGAAGCTGTACATGTCCCGCACTGTATAGAGGACTCCTAGACGTACTCGACTAGTACTCTCTCTAAACCGACTTGTAACCCTGCCTCCCGGGCAATATAAGGCGAGGCAGGGACCTCTCTCTCTCTCACACGGCATCTGATTACGCATCATCCTATAATCGCACCCTATCACCCCCCCCCCCCCCCCAAAAAAAAGACGTAGGGTATTACGCACCTCGCGGCCCGAATTGTGTGCGTCTACAATTGTGTGCCACGTGTCTCTTCCTTCGAGTTACCGATCTCGGTGAGGCCACATTCATCTACCTCGGGTACTCCCCTTGGTAGGTTGCCGGTCTAAAACACCGACAATGTCTTGGAACTATGTTGGTGAAGAGCCTTGCCCTTCTTCTTTGTTCTGTTGTCACAGTTCCCGGAACCTCCGAGAATTTTCTCGGAACCTCCGGGCTTCCCAATCTGTGTGGCTCCAGGCTTCCAGACTTCGGAACCTCCAGGCTTGGAGCTCGGAAGCTCCGGGGTCTGGGTAAGCAGAAACCCAGTGCTCTTGAATTCAAGACACTCTTTTTCCTTGATGATCTTTCTTTTATTAGTCTTGCCACCTTCAACATATCCAAAGCATGGTTTCTCACTTTTCTCCATCATTTCTTTTTGAAGAGCTTTCCTTTCTTGTTTCCTTCACTTATGCATCCTCTAGCTATGATTGAGTTTAACCTAGTAATTTCTTTCTTCAAAGCTTCCATGGTAGCAAGGTTAGTGGCATAAGATTCAAGATCAATATTGTAGCATTTATCACAACCCTTACTAGTAGAGGCACTAGGATCACCCTTTGTCTCCGGAGGATGTGAGGTGCTACTCCAAAGGAGACTATATTGCTCCTCGAGCTCTTCATTCCTCAACTTGAGAGCATCACATTGAGCTTGAGAGGCAGCAAGGTCTTCCTTGAGAGTAGCTATGACACTCTCCACTTGGTTCAGTTCCAAACGCAAAGCCTCAAGCTCACTTATTTCAGATCTAAGGTGTCTTGGCACTTTTCTAGTTCTACGATCAACTTAGCCATAAAGTCTCTAGATTGCTTATCCATGTCACTAACAAGTTGGTTTGCTTTCTCATCACTAGATTCATCACTAGAGTCTATTTCCGACTCATCACTAGGTGGAGGAGAGGGTTTTGAGTTAATTATTACCTTCTCACCCTTGGCCATAAAACAATGAATGGATGAATTCTCTTCATCATCGGTCAAGTTGTTGAACAACCTTGTAGTGGAGGGAAGTTTCTTGATAGCCACGGTAGAAACCTTCTTCCCTTCTTCATCACTAGAGTTTTCATCCCCGGAGTTCCATTCATGACCAATGTGAGCCTCTCCACTATAGTTTCTTCTCTTGTAGTGTGGTTTTTGATCTTTCTTGTAATTCCCTTTGCCCTTGTCATTCTTGTGTTCTCTCTTCTCATTTGGGCAATCCGCAATAAAGTGCTCGGTGCTCCCACAATTGTAGCAAGTTCTCTCTTTCTTGTTGGGAAACCTCCTCTTAGCAAACTTGTAACCTTGCTTCTTCAAGTCTTTCTTGTATGTCTTCATGAACAAAGCCATGTCCCCAATCTCAACATGAGAACCTTCATCTTCATCTTCACTTGAGTCACTTGTAGAGCTCTCTACTTCCACTTTCTTGGATTTTGACTTGGAAGGCTTGGATGGAGTAATGTTCTTGGATGAAGTAGAGGGCTTGCTTGACTTGTGGGAGTGGAGAGCAACCTCTTTTACCTTTAAGTTGTTCAACTTTGCTTCTAGCTCACCAATCTTCTTCCTATGTTGAATTTCCTTATCCATGAGCTCATGTGTAAGAATTCTCCCAAGAACATCATTTGGAGAGAACTCCTCAAATCTTTTCTTCTTTCTAATCAAGGTGACTAGAGTGGGATTTCTTGGAGCAAAGGCCTCCAACATCACCTTCACAACAAAGTGGTCATCCAACTCATCACCACCTAAACCTATTATCTTCCCAACTATGACCATCAACCTATCAAACATCTCTTGTGGCCCTTCTCCATCAAAGATAGTGAACCTATTGAGTTCGGCCATTAGTATGTTGATCTTGGATTTCTTAACCTTGTCAACACCCTCATGTGCAATGTGAAGTATGTCCCAAATCTCTTTGGCAATCTCAAGTCCACTACCATGGTTGTACTCTTGGGCATTCAAGGCACTAAGGAGTATACTTGTGGCTCGAGCATTTCTTCTAATGTTGCGATGATCAAGTGGTGTGAGTTTTCTAAAGTCTTCGGGATCATCAAAACCTACACACACAATATTCCACAACTCCAAACTTAAACCGGTAGTTTCCACTTAGCAAAGTTAGTCCCATCAAATTGGGGTAACTTGCCAACGGGTATGGTCACATCATCCTTGGATTTGGTATCCAAGGTGTCATAGTTAAAGGATACGCTTCTATAGTCATCTTTTGCTTTGTGCTTCGGCTTTGGCTTGATTGTTCGCTTGGTAATTCTTGTGCCATAGTACTCATCATCCTCATCTCCATTCTCACTAGATGAAGATGATGATGAGGATGATGAAGATGGTGATGGAGATGGTGAAGGTGTTCTCTTTCTTCTCTTCTTCTCCTCCTTCTTCCTTTTCTTCTTCTTTTCTTGCTTGTTGTCCTCTTTCTTCTTTCATTCTTCTTTCTCTTTCTTCTTGTCTTCTTTCTTGCTTTTCTGGCTATTTTCCTTCAAGGCCTTCTTTAGCTTGTTAAATTTTTCTTGAGCTGATGAATTACCAACTTCGGAGGCATCTCCTTCAACCTCACTTGGTATATCTTCAAATTCCTCTTCTTCTTGTTTTTCATCTTCACTTGCCATATCCTCACACGGTTAAGTGTTTGCAAGGATAACCTACTATGATACCAATTGAAAGGATCGAGGCAATATGTCCTAGAGGGGGGTGAATAGGCCTACACATAAATTTAAACTTTTTCTGCAGAAAGACTGTCAGGGTCCGGAACCTCTGAGATTATTTCCGGAACCTCCGAACGAGGCAGCCTTTGAGAATAAACTCAGAACTTCCGAGAACTATTAGAACATAGCAAATATGAAATAAGTTGTAGATTACTTGATGAAAAACAGATCTAGCAAATTCTAGGAGGAACTTAGGACCTAGCAGGAAGATTTCTAAGCAAAGAACAAACTAGGAAGCTACCACAACATAGATCGGAGGCAAACCCTAATAGATCTAGTCAAGAACAAGCATGAACAAGAACAAGCTAGAATATAAAAATTGAGCACACACGAGACAAGGATTTATCCCGTGGTTCAACTCGCCACAAAGGCATGCCTACCTCCACGTTGTTGAGGAAGCCACAAAGGCTAAGGACCACAAAGGTCAACTCCTCTCTCACACCTTTCCACTAGATTCACAAAGGGTGATACAAACACCTTGGAGCTTCCACAAATCGGGTTGGAGAGCTTCCAAGAACCTCTATCCATCTAGGAGCAAGGCTACAAGAGTAATAGATCCACCAATCTTGCTAGGACTTCTTGAAAGGATCGAGGCAATATGGCCTAGAGGGGGGGTGAATAGGCCCGCACACACGAATTTAAACTTTTTCTCGCAAAATCACCGTCGGACCTCGGAACCTCCGAGATTATTCTCGGAACCTCCGAACGAGGCAACCCTCCGAGAATAAACTCGGAACTTCCGACACCGTTAGTTAGGACAGAGCATAAATAACAAGAGCTGCGAGAAACTTGATGGAAACCAGATCTACTAAATTCTAGGAGGTACTTAGGACCTAGCAAGAAGATTTCTAAGCAAAGTACAAGCCAGCAAGGCACCACAAAGTAGATCGGGAGCAAACCCTAATAGATCTAGTCAAGCACAAGCATGAACAAGTAAGTAAATGAGAGCACGCATGAGACAAAGATTTATCCCGTGGTTCAGCTCGCCACAAAGGCTTGCTTACGTCCACGTTGTTGAGGAGGCCACCAAAGGCTCGGACCACAAAGGTCAACTCCTCTCTCACACCTATTACTTTGGGTAATAGGTGGAGGCTTTCCACTAGAATCACAAGGGGTAATACAAACACCTTGGAGCTTCCACAAATCGGTTTGGAGAGCTTCCAAGGACCTCTATCCGTCTAGGAGCAAAGCTCCAAGAGTAATAGATCCACCAAGCTTGCTAGGGTTCTTCCAAGTGCTCAAGTACCAAGGGAGAAAGGATTGGCTCACTAACTCACTTCAAGAATCCACTCTCAATCAATGCTAGGCAAGGATTTGGATGAGAGTAGGTTAGGAGTGAATGCAAGGTGAGAGAAACAGTGAGGAACAGCGTTCTGTGCAAGGGGAGGAAGAAGGTAACCGTTGGGGAACTGTGGGGTATAAATACCCCCGCATCCGTAACGAAGAACGGCTATATTCCGCAGTTCGGAACCTCCGAGAAAAATCTCGGAACTTCCGACTTTTGAAAACTCGCACAGATCGTAGGCCCGTACGGTCGGAACCTCCGAGAAAATCTTCGGAACCTCCGAACAAAGAAACGACGAGGAGCAAAACGCAGTTGCAGTTACTTCCCTTGCGGTGAGGATTAAGGTTTAGGAGAGATGGATTATGAGCACTTGAAACCACCCTAACTCACCATTAGTATCCCTCTTGATAGTACGGATTGGCCTATACTTAAATTCAAAAGATAAAATAAATAAACTCCTCCAAGTAGCATAGGCATCCTTTTTGTAGCAAGTTGAGGGGTCTCCAATTAATCTTTTGCACCTGTGATAATAACTTTATGCTGCACAACAAACTCAAAGGCTCATTAGCTCTTTAATTGTGTGGTCAACATCACCAAAACCCTCATAGGGCTTGATTGCACTTACAATCTCCCCCTTTTTGGTAAATGTTGACAACCCAATTAAAGTTTACAATTTAATTTGAAAGATTGAGCTTTTGATGATTTGAGTACAAGTCTCCCCCTCAATGTATGCATGTACCTTTTGAATAGGGAAAAATGTCATAACCGACAATTGAATTGCATACATTGTGAGTAAAAAGTGTCAAGAAAGTTGTACTCAAGCCATCGAGGGGTGCAAAAGAGGTGTAGCGGATAATACGTGATGCATATGCCATGTGAAAACACTCGAGAGCTATCTCGTCAGCGAGTTCGGAACCTCCGAGAAAGTTTCCGGAACCTCCAGGGGTTGGAGCCTCCGGAAAAATTCTCAGAACCTCCGAGGTCTGCAACAGATACTCCAACAGATAACAATAACACATAGGCAAATTAACAGATAAGACCAGAAAATAGCAGCTAGATAAAGATAACAACATCCAACACATCTAGCCCTATTACATCCATCACAAGGTTTTAAAGTTTTGCAAATCCCATACAACCATGACCAGAACCTGCTTGCCAACAGAGGCAAGCTAAAAGTTTTACAACGGTTCACCAAAATTACCAACAGGAGTTTATGAGAGAAGTTAGCACTCTCATCTCACCAAAAGAACAAAAGAATTTCGTGGTTAGCAAGCCACCGAAGGAGCTCCGTGTCTTCGGATGCTTCTCAATCTTCATCTCTCCCCCTTTGTCAACAATTTAACAAAAAGGAAAGAAAAGAAGAGAGGAAGTGAGAACAAAACCTAGGGAAGTCACTCCTCATCACTGAAGTCAGAGTCCTCATCTTCTCGCTTCCGTGGACGGTGCTATCGCAGCCAAGGTCGAACCGGATGAGGACGGATCTATGGGTCTTCGACGGTGCCTCCCGGCGGTGGCTTTTCTCCCCGAGTCTTGTACCGGATGAGGACCCCATTGCCTTCTTGCCGGCAGCCTCTTTCCTCAGCTGCCATTTTAGCACCAAGTGGTTCTTCATCTTCTTCATCTGCAGCAAAGTGGGCAGCAGGAGTATCCTCAGCCATGGGAGTAGCAGGCTCCTGCTCACCCTCATCCTCACTGGTAGTGTACTCTGGAAAGTCAGGGAAGAGAGGAGGGGGATGGTGCATGGCATCGAAGGACAGCCCCTGGTGCTTTAGCAATCTGTTCATGTCTTCCCTGAGCTCAAAAAGCTGATGGGAAGTCCATCTGCAGTACCTCCAGGTGTCCCTAACCATCCCTCTCAGCTTGTGCAGACCAGCGAGCATGGGAGCCTTGCTTTGGGTCCTTCTTCTCCTACTACTTGGACTAGATCCGGATGGCTTGTTGCCGGCCTTCTTAAGGATGTGCTCCTCCACAATGTGCTTGCTTCTTCGATGCGCCATCGCTTGACTTGATAGGATGCATGCTCAACATCTTTCTTGTAGTTGACCCTTGAAACCATCTCTATCATGTACATAAGGTAAGGAGCATAGGGCGAGTTGCACTTCCCACTCTCTCGTCACTTCTACCAGGTTGTACCATATGAACTCGCTAACGAGAGAGAATGGCCTAGCTCCGTGCAAGCAACCTAGCCGGCAGGGTTTGGTGCAAACCTCCTAAGGCTGGTTGAGTCACTGCCCCCTTTTGGGTATATTGTTTCCCTGAACATATTGTTGAGCACATAAAACACTGATTTCAGAGCTGTGGTGGAGCCATCAGCCAACTCTTCATACTCATAAGCTGCAGAAATTTAATTTGGGTTCATATGGGCCTCAAAATGAATAATATCAGCCTCCCTGTCCTCTTTGCTGAACCCAAACAACCTAGCAAAGGTGAGGAAATCTATTTTGTAATGCACTCCTTCTGTCATCCAGTGGATGGTCTCCTTGTTGTCTTCATGGAAGAATGTAGCATGAAACTGAGCTAAAACCTCTATGTTCCAATCATATTTGAAACTCATGATGTCCCTCATCTTATATTTGTCAACCAAATCCAGCACCTCCTCCTTGACAGGTTCCTCTGCTGCCTCCAGATGGGTGAAATCTATCCACTTCATCTTGATTAGCTTCATCTTGGTGTTAAGGACAGTTTCATAGAACTTGAAGTGGAAGACAGACCAAAATCTGTAATCAATAGCTGCCATCTTGGGGTTCACATAGGGATTTTCCTCTCTGGCTTTCTTGACCAAGAATCCTCGCTCCATCATAGTTGGTGTGCTCAATATACACATAGTTGTCATACTTGGTTGGAGGATGCCTTTTGAGCAGCCCCTTGTGGTACTTGAGATAGGTTGAGTCTATCTCTCCTAGGGGCATGTCATCTTCTAGCTCTATAGGAATGGTCTTGCCTTCGGTCCCTCCATTGTCATCCACATGGGCGGTAGACCCGCAGCCTCCGCCTCCCGACAACCGCCACCTCTCGCCCCTCCTAGGAGTGGCCTTTCCTCTCGCCGCCACTGCCCCCTGCTGTTGCTCTTGCTGCTAATTTGAAAGCCCTCTCACCAGCAGGTGTCTCAAATGGTGGTCTCTGCCTTTTGGTGTATGTCTTGTCCACAGGAGTGCCAGACATCTGTCAGAGAGACATGTGAGCAGCAGATAAGAGTGGGATCAGGGCTGATACGGATAGAGGAACAAGATTAGCATGATGTTAAATTGATTACTCTTTCAGTGGAATTTTGAATCACAGACTGTCACTTGTTAGTACAGACACCGGAACCTCCGAGAAAGTTTCCGGAACCTCCAGGAGTTGGAGCCTCCGGAAAAATTCTCAGAACCTCCGAAGTCAGTGTACTGACAGAGGACAGTTCTGTTGATTCAACTTTCAACTGAATTTTAATCAAGAAAGCAACCATGATTCAGTTTAACTAGGTCAAGAGAGAAAGGGTGTTACAGGTGAAGTGAAGTTCAGTGGAACTTTGAATCAAGGTCAGCTTACAGTGGGTTACAGGGTTCGGAACCTCCGAGAATTTTCTCGGAACCTCCGAGCCTCTGTCAACCTTACTGCATTCTCACATTTGATTCAACTTTCAACTAAACCTAGCTTTACTTGCAACACAGGCATTCAGGAACAGGATAGATAGGCAACATTCTACAAATTCCAAGATTTAGAACCCTAACAGCATGTAGATCTAGGAATTAGGGTTAGGGTTAGGGTACGGCCTCTGATTACCTTGATTGGGATCAAGGAGAAGGAAGATGAAGATCTTCAAAGCTTGTACACGCCAGGGAATCAACAGGAACGAGTGCGGATTGGAGCCTACTTCTTCTTCTCCGTACGGGATCCGAGGCGACCTCTTCCTTGCCACTCCCCAGCGGCGGCCCACGAACGTGAAGGGTGGCACGGCTTCGCGCGGGTAGCCCGCAAGAGGTGCGGTCACCGGCGGCGAGGGAGGCGGTGGCGGTGAGGCGGTGGAGATGGATGGGTGTTGCGGTTTCGCGTCGGGAGAGAGAGAAGGGAGCGGTGAAAGTAGATCCGAGCGGGTTGACCGCGGTGAAAGGGAAGGCTGATTTACCCTAGGTAAAGGAATATCCTACGAAGATTCTTTATTCCCTTTAACTCCCCTTCGGTTGAGACCGAGCGCTAAGTCTATAAAGATTGGAGCTTCCGAAGATTTTCTCGTAACTTCGAGGCCCGGAGCCTCCAAAGATTTTCTCGGAGCTTCCGAAGTTTAGATTCCGCAGACGACTAACTTCTACTCCTTTTGAGATTTTGAACTTAGTTTCAACCGAGATTCTTAGGTCATGGTACCCTTGACTCGGGTGGCTAGAAAACGAGTCATTCACACACACAACTATAGCCACTTGAGACAAGTTAGGGATAAGGAAAATAGATTTTGAAAAGCCTTTAAGATAGAGTTTTCACACACATTTTTCAAACAAAATTTTCAGAGGAAACTAACAGATTGAAGCAAACAATTATGGCATGCTAGAGATCAAACCACGCAACGAGAATCAAGAATATTTAGTTCATTCCTTAAACTACAAAACCTTGACTCATCGAGAGGTTTAGTGAAGATATCGGCTAGTTGCTTGTCGGTGCTCACATGACTTAAAACGATATCTCCTTTGGCTTCGTGGTCTCTCAAGAAGTGATGACGGATGTCTATATGTTTTGTGCGAGAGTGGCTTACGGGGTTGTTTGCAAGCTTTATGGCACTTTCATTGTCACACAAAAGTGGGATATGGGAAAAGTGACATCCGTAATCTTTTAAGGTTTGCTTCATCCAAAGTAGTTGAGCACAACATGCGCCGCCGCAACATACTCGGCCTCGGCGGTGGAAAGGGCTACCGAGTTTTGCTTTTTAGAACTCCAAGACACTAGAGACCTACCAAGGAATTGTCAAGTCCCCGATGTGCTCTTTCTATCTACTTTACAACCGGCATAATCGGAATCCGAATAGCCAAGTAGATCGAAAGTGGAGCCCTTAGGATACCACAAGCCAAGGTTAGGGGTATGCACTAGATATCTCAAGATTCTCTTTACGGCCATGAGATGGCACTCTTTCGGGTTAGCTTGAAATCTAGCACACATGCACACACTAAGCATAATATCCGGCCTAGATGCACATAAGTAAAGAAGAGAGCCGATCATGGAGCGATATACCTTTTGATCCACGGATTTCCCTTCTTCATTGAGGTCCATGTGTCCATTGGTAGGCATTGGAGTCTTGATGGGCTTTGCCTTGTCCATGTCAAATTTCTTTAACATATCCCTTGTATACTTGGTTTGACATATGAACGTCCCTTCTTTAGCTTGTTTGATTTGAAATCCAAGAAAGAACTTGAGCTCACCCATCATGGACATTTCAAACCTCTTTGTCATCACCCTACTAAACTCTTCACAAAAAGTTTCATTAGTACTACCAAATATTATGTCATCGACATATATTTGGCACACAAAAATATGACCATCAACTTTTCTAGTAAAGAGAGTAGCATCGGCTTTGCCTATCTCAAAGCCTTGCTTAAGCAAGAAATCCTTAAGGCATTCATACCATGCTCTTGGTGCTTGCTTTAGCCCATAGAGCGCCTTATGGAGTTTGTAGACATGATTAGGACGCTTGGGATCTTCAAAACCCGGTGGTTGCTTAACATATACTTCTTCGGAGAGTGGTCCATTGAGAAATGCACTCTTGACATCCATTTGATAGAGCTTGAAGTCATGATGGGCAGCGAAAGCTAGTAAAAACCGAATTGCTTCAAGTCTTGCTACCGGTGCATATGTTTCTCCAAAGTCTAGCCCTTCAACTTGGGTGTATCCTTGAGCAACCAATCTTGCTTTGTTCCTAGTCACAACACCAAACTCATCTTGCTTGTTCCGAAAGACCCATTTGGTGCCAATGATGTTTGTATTTGGTCTTTCCACCAACTCCCACACTTGGTTTCTTTCAAAGTTGTTCAACTCCTCTTGCATAGCTACCACCCAATCCGGATCCTCGAGAGCTTGCTCTACCTTGGTTGGTTCAAGAGAGGAAACAAACGAGTAAAATGCACAAAAATTCTTAAGACGAGATCGCGTTGTTACCCCTCTCCTTATGCTCCCAAGAATATTGTCAACGGGATGATCCCGTTGAATGACTTGATGTACACGAGGATGTGATGGTCCAAGAGGTTGGTGTAGAGGTTGATCTTCATCATCTTCATCAGCTTGGGGCTCAGATGTACTTGCTTGGACATCCCCTTGCTGATCAGTCTGCTGGTTCAGGGTGTCTTGTGGTGTTGAACTTCCAGACCCGGAACCTCCGAAGAATTTCTCGGAGGTTGGATTCCAGTCGCGTTCCCGGAACCTCCGAGGAAATTCTCGGAACCTCCGAAGTCTGCACTGCTCCCGAACCGGTGGCTTCGGCCCTTCGAGTGGTGTTGAGGCTTGTGCTTGGTTTTCATCTTCCTCTTGCGCCTCAACCGGTCTAACATCACCTATGGCCAATTGCTTGATTGCTTCACAAGATGGCTTCTCTTTACCTACAACATTCAAATCAACTTGCTCCACTTGAGAGCCATTAGATTCATCAAAGGTCAAATCTACCGTGACTTCAATCCTCCCGGTGGTTAGATTGAAGACTCGATAAGCATGCTCATTTGGACCATAACCAAGAAGAAATCCTTCGTCAACCTTTGGTGCAAACTTAGAGGTTCGGGGCCTCTTGTTTAGAATGAAACATTTGCACCCAAACACTCTAAAGTAAGACACCTTGGGCTTTTTACCGGTAATAAGCTCATATGAGGTCTTCTTGTGAAACTTGTGAAGATAGAGGCGGTTGATTGCATGGCAAGCCGTGTTGATAGCTTCGGCCCAAAAGATGTCTTGAGTCTTGTACTCATCCAACATGGTTCTTGCCATCTCGATAAGGGTTCTATTCTTCCTCTCAACCACCCCATTTTGTTGAGGGGTGTAAGGTGCTGAAAATTCATGCTTGATGCCCTCTTCGTCAAGGAATTCTTCAACATGGGTGCTTCGGAACTCCGAGCCATTATCACTTCTCACTTTCTTGATTGGTAGCCCGAATTCTCTTTGTGCTCTTCTAATGAAGGTCTTCACCTTTCCTTGCACTTCACTCTTGTCAAACACAAAGAACACCCACGTGAAGCGAGAATAATCATCAACAATAACCAAGCCATATTTGTTACCGCCAATACTTATGTAGGCCACCGGTCCAAATAGATCCATGTGGATGAGCTCCAATGGGCTTGAAGTAGTGAGGATGCTATTTGGTGGGTGAGGTGCTCCTACTTGCTTTCCGGCTTGGCATGCTTTGCAAATCCTATCTTTCTCAAAATGTACATTTGTTAGTCCAAGGATGTGTTCATCTTTCAAAAGTTTGGCCAAGTTCCTCATGCCAACATGGGCTAGACGGCGATGCCAAAGCCAACCCATGCTAGATTTTGCCACTAGACAAGTCTTGGGAGAAACTTTACTTTTGTTGAGATCAACTAGGTAAAGCCTCCCCCTCAAGCGACCCGTGAGGACAATAGAGGAATCCTCCCTTTTTATGATGGACACATCCTTATCCGTGAAGTGGCAATCAAAACCAATCTCACTAAGTTGTGAAACCGATAATAGATTGTAACCCAACGGATCAACATGAAGAACATTTGTAATTGAGTAATTTTGAGATATAGGAATATCACCTACACCGATGACTTCTCCTTTAGTATCCCCTCCATATGCAATGGTTTCCCTTGGTCCTTCCAAATGGAGATAGGATGAGAACATACTCTTTTCTCCGGTCATATGATGTGTACATCCGCTGTCAAGCACCCAACTTGAACCACCGGAGGAGTATGCCTACAAAACAATTTAGTTCCTTCTTTTAGGTCCCCAATTTGACTTGGGGCCTTCCACGTTAGCAACCAAAACTTTTGGAACCCATAGTGATCTTTTCACATATATGTTGGACTCATTTCCAACATACGTGGCAACAACTTTACCAACATTGTTGCGTCTCAACACATAGCTAGGAGGTATGTCTCTAGATGCATGGGCTTTGCTTTTGTTGGGACTCAAGTTTCTTCTAGGCACCATTGGATGATTTTCAACCTGGCATACAAGTGTTAGAGGCCCCGGAAACATGCGCTTTCCGAGTTTTGCTCCTTTTCTTTGTCCTGTCTTTGCGGTCCCGGAACTTCCGAGAATTTTCTCGGAACCTCCGAGTTGGACTGTCGAGTCGCTCGGGGCTTCCGGACTCCGGAACCTCCGGTCTTGGAGGTCGGAACCTCCGGGTCCGGGGAGAACGAGAAATCCGAACTCTTGAATTCAAGGCATTCCTTTTCTTTGACGATTTTTCTTTCATTGGTCTTGCCACCTTCAATATATCCAAAGCCTGGATTCTTGCTCTTCTCTAACACTTTCCTCTTGGTGAATCTTGGCCTTTTGTTTTCTTCACCCATGCACCCTCTAGCTATGATTGAGTTCAACCTAGCAACTTCTTTCTTTAAAGCTTCCATGTTAGCAAGGTTAGTGGCATAAGATTCAATATCAATGTGATAACATCTATCACAACCCTTGCTAGTAGAAGCACTAGAGTTGCCTTTTATCTTCGAGGGATGTGAGGTGCTACTCCAAAGGAGGCTATATTGCTCCTCAAGCTCTTCATTCCTCAACTTGAGAGAATTACATTGAGCTTTAGCGACAAGAAGGTCCTCCTTGAGAGTAGCTATGACACTCTTTGCTTGGTTGATTTCCAAACGCAAAGTCTCAATCTCACTTCTATCGGAGATAATGGTGTCTTGGCTTTTCTCTAGCTCAACTATTAACTTAGCCATAAAATCCCTAGATTGCTCATCCATTTTACGAACAAGTTGGTTAGCTTCTTCATCACTAGTATCATCACTAGAGTCCATTTCCGACTCATCACTAGGTTGAGGAAAGGGTTTTGGGGCAGTTTTTACCTTCTCACCCTTGGCCATGAGACAATGAATGGAAGTGCTCTCTTCATCATCGGTCAAATTGTTGAACAATCTTGACGTGGAGGGAAGCTTCTTGATAGCCACGGTTGCAACTTTCTTCCCTTCCTCTTCACTAGAGCTTTCATCCCCGGAGTTCCATTCATGACCAATGTGGGCTTCACCACCATAGTGTCTTCTCTTGTAATGTGGCTTTTGATCTTTCTTGTAGCTCCCTTTACCCTTGTCATTTCTGTTTTCTTTCTTCTCATTAGGACAGTCAGCAATAAAGTGCTCGGTACTTCCACAATTGTAACAAGTTCTCTTTTTCTTGTTGGGAAACTTCCTCTTGGCAAACTTGTACCCTTGCTTCTTCAACCCTCTCTTGTAGGTCTTCATGAACAAGGCCATGTCCCCAATCTCAACATGAGAACCTTCATCTTCATCTTCGCTTGAATCACTTGTGGAGCTCACTACTTCCACCCTATTGGACTTTGACTTGAGAGGCTTGGAAGAAGTGGTGTGCTTGGATGAGGATGAGGGTTTGCTTGACTTGTGAGAGTGGAGAGCCACCTCTTTAACCTTCAAGTTGTTTAACTTAGCCTCCAACTCCCCAATCTTCTTTCTATGTTGAATTTCCTTGTCCATGAGCTCATGTGTGAGAATTCTACCAAGAACATCATTTGGAGAGAGTTCCTCAAATCTTTTCTTCTCTCTAATCAAGGTGACTAAAGTAGGATTCCTTGGTGCAAAAGCTTCCAACATTACCTTCACAACAAAGTGGTCATCTAGCTCATCACCACCTAGACCTCTTATCTTTCCAACAATAACCATCAACCTATCAAACATCTCTTGTGGCCCCTCTCCATCAAAGATAGTAAATCTATTGATCTCGGCCATCAATATGTTGATCTTGGATTTCTTGACCTTGTCAACACCCTCATGTGCAATGTGAAGAATGTCCCAAATCTCCTTGGCAATCTCAAGTCCACTAACACGGTTATACTCTTGGGCATTCAAGGCACTAAGGAGTATGCTTGTAGCTTGACCATTCCTTCTAATGTTGCGTCGGTCAATTGGAGTGAGGTTCCTAAAATCTTTGGGATCTTCAAAACCTACACACACAATATTCCACAATTCCAAGCTTAAGCCAATTAAATAAGCTTTCATCATATGCTTCCATTTAGCAAAGTTAGTCCCATCAAATTGGGGTAATTTGCCAACGGGAATAGTCACTTCATCCTTGGATTTGACATCCAAAGAATCATAGTTAAAGGATACGCTTTTGTAGTCGTTCTTTGCTTTAGACTTCGACTTTGGCTTGATTGTTCGCTTGGGAATTCTTGTGCCGTAGTACTCATCATCATCATCTCCATTCTCACTAGATGAGGACGACGATGAGGATGACGAGGATGGTGATGGAGATGGTGAAGGTGTTCTCTTTCTTCTTTTCTTTTCTTCTTTCTTTCTCTTCTTCTTCTTTTCCTGCTTGCTGTCTTCTTTCTTCTTTTCTTCCTCTTCTTCCTTTTTCTTGTTCTCTTTCTTGCTTTTCTTGCTTTCATCTTTTGAGCTTTCCTTCACAGCCTTTTTAAGCTTTTCAAACTTCTCTTGAGCTGATGTATCGCCCACTTCCGAGGCATCACTTTCAGCTTCGCTTGGTATGTCTTCAAACTGTTCTTCTTCGTGCTTGTCATCATCACTTGCCATATCCTCACACGGTTAGGTGTTTACGAGGATGACCCGCTACGATACCAATTGAAAGGATCGAGGCAATATGGCCTAGAGGGGGGTGAATAGGCCTGCACACAGAATTTAAACTTTTTCTGCAAAATCACTGTCAGACCTCGGAACCTCCGAGATTATTCTCGGAACCTCCGAACGAGGCAGCCTCCGAGAATAAACTCAGAACTTCCGACAGCTGTTAGGACAGAGCATAAATAACAAGAGCTGCTAGGAACTTGATGAAAACCAGATCTACTAAATTCTAGGAGGTACTTAGGACCTAGCAAGAAGATTTCTAAGCAAAGTACAAGCTAGCAAAGCACCACAAAGTAGATCGAGAGCAAACCCTAATAGATCTAGTCAAGCACAAGCATGAACAAGTAAGTAAATGAGAGCACGCATGAGACAAAGATTTATCCCGTGGTTCAGCTCGCCACAAAGGCTTGCTTACGTCCACGTTGTTGAGGAGGCCACCAAAGGCTCGGACCACAAAGGTCAACTCCTCTCTCACACCTATTACTTTGGGTAATAGGTGGAGGCTTTCCACTAGAATCACAAGGGGTAATACAAACACCTTGGAGCTTCCACAAATCGGTTTGGAGAGCTTCCAAGGACCTCTATCCGTCTAGGAGCAAAGCTCGAGTAATAGATCCACCAAGCTTGCTAGGGTTCTTCCAAGTGCTCAAGTACCAAGGGAGAAAGGATTGGCTCACTAACTCACTTCAAGAATCCACTCTCAATCAATGCTAGGCAAGGATTTGGATGAGAGTTGGTTAGGAGTGAATGCAAGGTGAGAGAAACAGTGTGGAACGGCGTTCTGTGCCAGAGGAGGAAGAAGATAACCGTTGGGGGACTGTGGGGTATAAATACCCCCGGATACGAACAAGAACGGCTATATTCCAGAGTTCGGAACCTCCGAGAAAAATCTCGGAACTTCCGACTTTGGAAAACTCTGCAGACTGTAGCCCGTACGGTCGGAACCTCCGAGAAAATCTTCGGAACCTCCGAACAACAAACGCGAGAGCAAAGCGGTTTGCCGCGTTACTTCCCTTGCGGTGAGGATTAAGGTTTAGGAGAGATGGATTATGAGCACTTGAAACCACCCTAACTCACCATTAGTATCCCTCTTGATAGTACGGATTGGCCTATACTTAAATTCAAAAGATAAAATAAATAAACTCCTCCAAGTAGCATAGGCATCCTTTTTGTAGCAAGTTGAGGGGTCTCCAATTAATCTTTTGCACCTGTGATAATAACTTTATGCTGCACAACAAACTCAAAGGCTCATTAGCTCTTTAATTGTGTGGTCAACATCACCAAAACCCTCATAGGGCTTGATTGCACTTACACTTCTCCAAGTGCTCAAAGTCAAAGGATGGATGGTTTTGCTCACAATCTCACTTGAAAACCTCACTCTCAATCAATGCTAGGCAAGGATTTGGAAGAGAGTAGGCTGGGAGTGAATGCTAGGTGAGAGAAGCAAGCTAGAACGGTTTACTATTCGGGGAGATGAGAGAATATCCATTGGGCGGCCAGGGGGTATAAATACCCTCAGATCAAGAACAGTAGCGACTATATTTCAAAGTCGGAACCTCCGAGAAAAATCTCGGAACTTCCGAACTCTGAAACCTCTGTTGACTGTAGCTCGTACAGTCGAAACCTCCGAGAATAAACTCGGAACCTCCGAACAAGGAAACAACAGGGACAAACAGCAGTAGGTCTCTCTCCTTAAGGAGAGGGTTAGGATTTAAGATAGGTATACTATGAGCACTTGAATCCACCCTAACTCACCATTAGTATCCCCCTTGATAGTACGGATTGTCCTATACTCAAATTCAAAAGATAAAATACATGTAATTGAGGGGTCTCCTTTTATTCTTTTGCACCTGTAAAATATTCTCACTCTGCATAATAATCTCAAAGGCTCATTAGCTCTTTAATTGTGTGGTCAACATCACCAAAACCCTCATAGGGCTTGATCGCACTTACAATAGTGTCATGCTTCTTGCCCAATAAAGGAAAGCGAATATTGTCCAGGTAAAGCACCTGTACATGTTTTGGTTTGGGAAAAATGAGTAATGGACCAATAGTGAAAACAATGAAACAAATATGAGGACAGTAAAAACGAACTCAATAGTACCCTCATGCAAAAAAATGTGAACTAACCTGAAGGAAAAGGTGGCAACTAGTTATCTTCGTAACACACCCCTTACGAATCACTTCATCTCGTACCTTTTTAGCACCTTCTAAGACGTAGCTATAGACATAGCGACAACAGTTGAATCTATCTATGAGATCAGGATCGTTTAGTGCCCCAGAAATATGTATTTCCATGGTCATGTTTCACTGATGGAGCTAACAGATGGCCCATTACATATATGACAAATGCAGTCTTGAATCTATCAACCTCTTACCTAGAGGACTTATCATCTAGATGCTTCTGTAAAACACTCTCCAAAACCTTAAAGGTACGAGGACCAGTTAAACCACAATTGCTCTTAATTAAATCAACCTGCTCTGGAGATATCTTAGTGCTGGCTATGTCGATGTCACCATAGGGAATGCCTAATACAATACCAGATCCTTCTCATGAATATAAATACGTCTGGATTCAGATATGACAATGCAGCTTTCCTCGGTATCGAGCTTGCTCATTAACCGAGATGAGAACTTCAGATTTACCTTGGAAATACATGGCAGATCCAGGATCCCCCCAAAACCTATCTGCCTCACGATCTCTTTCTTGTACTCACTGAACTTGGAAACCAGCATGTAAACATATATATGGGAGCAACGATTGGTGATGGTGTTTGACGACGAACCATCCTCAGAACCAGCTTCCTCTTCACTGGAATCTTCGATGTGGATCCTAGATGCAAAAGCAGGCCTAGATGTGCGGCTAGCTGGGGCGGAGGGGTGGCGAGTACGCTGAGGAGTTGGAGTTGTAAGGTCGGGCATCCAATCTGGTGGTCAGTCGACCACCATGATTGAAAGGAGAACGACAATGGTTGCAACTATAATCGAAAGGGCAGCGGGGGGATAAAAGCAAATAAGATATATATGTGATAGTTTCGTCATTGATCGTACTGTGTGTGCAATGTCCAGGAGTTGTACATGAGACGTTCAAAGTCCAAACAGATGAAAGCTGATGGTAGTGAACCGGGTCAGAAGCGGGCATTTCAATTGCAGAGGTGGTGCAGTAGTGTATGAGAATGCAAGTGGGGGTGCCCCGAAAGTCAACAAAGGCATCTCCACATGTGCCCTGTCGCCAGACTTATCCTCCAACCAATGTAACTTTCTGTCCAATCTTGTGTCCTATGCTACAACTTTCCCAGTCCTTGATCAGAACATTGGTACAAGAAAACCTACCCGTGTGACAGATACGATGGCAAAAAAAATTCAATTACAAGAGCAATACAGCCGGACGGAGCAAAAAAAAACTCGAGGAAAGAGGGAGATGGAGGGCCAGGATTCTTGCACTTGCAACTTCACGGAGTAGCACAACATTTTCGCTCGTCATGCACACCTACGCCACACGGGTACAACGCTCGCAATATCTCTCGCATTATCGTCACCAACAGTTCCGAATGGCCAAGACGATGAGGCTTCAGCTAGGTATACTAGCTCTCAATCGAGCACTGCGCACATCTACTCAAAGCCCTGACGTGCAGGTGGTCGATCATATGGCCCATTCAAATCTTTACCGACCGACTGCGACTACTCCTGTTCATACGCACTGGAACTTCAAGAAAAAAGGAACTCACGGCAGCCGTGGGCGTGACAGCAAAAGTCTAGTCGTACGCACTGGAACGATCAGCGCTTAACAAGCCAGGTTAAGCCCTGTGACGGCACAACGTGAGATTGTGAGAACCCAATGCGTATATAGGAAGTGGTCGAAAGATGGAACGAACATGGAGCTACCGCTACGGAAGGCGCGCGCGGCTGTGCACTTTGCTCCAACGGCTTGTTTTGTTTGTGGTGGTTGCATTGCACCTGCCGCGCGACCGCCACTCGTCTCGACAGCGCGAGCTGAGGGCGGTGGACGACGGTGTCCACAAAACTCTTGCCCACGACATATGGCGCGCGCGCACGTAAGCCGGGTGTGCAAGCGCGTTAATCTCCAGGCAGGAATCCAACTCGTACACCGTAGGTGTATATCCCGGTCGGTGCCTGCCGCCCTGGCGTCGTTCATCGTCATGGTCTGTGCCGCATGCAGCAGCAGTCTCCGGCCTGCAACGCCATGGCGGCCATGCGCCGGTTAGAGATGGGGGTGGTGCGGTTCGAACCGTTGGTTCCTCGAACCGATCCCCAAAAACAAACCTAATGGGCCCCTTTTCCAACCCACGAAGTCATTTTGGTTGAGAGGATCGAAACCGCAGAACCGATGGCTCCGGGGGTTCGACCCGACGGCGTCGTTGCAATTGCGGCACGGCTGCGGGCAAATCGAAAAGGTCTAGCGTGCGCAACGAGCGTGGAAGAAATCGGCCGCTCGACTTGGCGGCGAGCACCCGGTTTCATCCATGGAGCCCACGCACCGCCCTCACTCCAACCCCCCGCCGTCGTCATGACTTGCGCCGTCCGTCCCGTTGAGTCCGCGCGCGAAGCTCGTTGCCTAGTCCATAAGGAGCCACGCGATCGTCGCCGTGTCCGTGCGCGCCGCCTCGCGCCCATGTCCATGTCGAGTCGTCGGTCCTCACCGCCGCTCACCATGCGCTTGCGGCACCGCCACGCCCGCACCCTATAGCCTCGCGATGCATACGTGCCGCCGCAGATCACCGACATGGCGCCATCACCCGCCGGTTTGGCGCCGACCGCGTATGGCCCACCGTCCGCAAGTGGTAGCCGCCTCCGCCGCCGCCCGCGCGCCATGCCCGGCAAGCTCCCCGCCGACGCCGCAAGCTCCACACAATGATGGGCGAGGCATGCCCCGTGCCATGCGGTGCGTAGCGAGCTAGCATCGACAAAATTCGAAGCATGTAAGAGCAACTCCAAAAGAGTGCTAATTGTATTCCTAATAATTGTTTTAGGGAGAAATAAGAAAAAAGAAGCACTCCAACGAGAGACCCTATCACCCTCCCAATCTTTTGGGGAGCCCAAAAAACAAGAAAGCCGAGCCGCATATATTGGCACCCCGTACATCTTCCCAATCCCTCCGATTTCCTCTTTCTCGCTCGCAATCCGCCACGTGGCCTGTTTTGGAATATTGGGAGATAGTTATTAGCATTCTGCTTGTAGGAGATATGTTTTTAGGAAAATAAAATTTTTAGCATAGGCCCCAATACATTGTTTTAGATCAATTTTTTCACATCCTTTTGGAGATGCTCTAAGCGTAGCAACAACGGTAGCAGCTTAAGAAAAAAAGCGACCCGTAATATCCATTGGAGCACCACGGGTCAACAACTAATTAAAATGGATTCTCCGGTGCTCCTATATCCTTTATATGGATAGATGGTTCGATTGCGGTTCGCCCCAAGGTCACCCACGCCCATCTTTACGCCCGGTGTCTTTGACCCGCCAGCAGGCAGCAGTCACGGCCAGAGCGACGCCGTATCCACTCCGGACTGAGAAGAGACCCAATGACCCATGCAGATGGAGCCATGCTTGCTTTCTTCCACCACGCTGGCAGGCAGATACGGGTGGGCAGCGGGCTGGTGGCGGATACGCGCGCGCGTGCCACGGTGGCAGCTCAGCTGGGGTTCTGCCTGCCTGCGTCCAGAAATCATCAGCACCTGTCGCATCACGTCAGGCCTGGCCGTATCCCTGCGGCACAATCATTAACTTCACATCATGACAGGACCCTGCCATGCTGCCTGTGTCTGTGCCTGTGCCTGCCATGAAGAAAGCTGCGACCGACGACGGCAGTGTGCTATACGAGAATTGAATGGTGCCATGCCATGTCCGCAGTGATCGGTAAGGCACTGTTTGGGAATTAGTGGAATGAATGAGAATGAAGGGTATTGGGGTGAAAGAATTTCCGATTATAAGTTAAAATTTTCCAAAATCCTATTCAATCCTCTTCCATCCACTCGATTCCTCCATTTCCCGCATGCCCTAATGCATGGTTGGTATGCGCAGCGCAGGTTTTGTAAAGGAAAGTTTTAAATTTGGACGATTTGTTTTCGGTGGAGAAAAAAGGTGTCATGCAACCGCTTCTTCCTTCCGAGAAAATTGGCCTTAGGATGGCGCTCTGATGTCCTTTTTGTGTTGGATCCGGGAACACGATGATGACGACGACGTGGTAAGCTGAAACCCAATCACGGTGTCGGGCTGCTAATACGGGCGGGCCAACCCACATCTTGCCTGCGAGCACAAGCACGGGACGCCCCCCTTTGTCTTGTCTGCACTGCACGTCATGGCAAATGGGTTCCCCAAAAGCCTGACACTGCGAGACTCATCTCTTGCAGTTTTGCTTTTGGGTGGGGCAAAGAAAACCAGATAATTAATCCCTTGTGTTTTACGGCACAAACGACACAACGCCGCTCTTTGACTGTGTACTACATGCGCGGCGTGTAAGCTAAAGTTCAACACCAGGTGGTGTTGCTATCTTTAGGGCTTGTTTGGGAAATGGAGGAATCAAGTGGATGGGAGAGGATTGAGGGGGGTTTTGAGAAATTTTGACTTATAATGGAAATTCCTCCACCCCAATACCCTTCGTTCCCATTCGTTCCACTGATTCCCAAACAAGCCCCTTATTCGGAGAAACACAACGCGCAGCAGGCACTTGTTGAGAATTGAGATCACCTATGGTCTGTGGGCGTCACGGCATACACCACATTGCGGCATTTCGTGGAGTCAACATTGAGGCCTTGAGGGCGTCACGTCATCAGCCTATTGCTCGCGGCAGAGAAGCATCCATCAAGATATGACACGCCACACGATCGAGGTTTTTCCTTGCCCTTTTCAGTTTCGTCCCAGTCCCACCAGAGAAACGAAACGTTCAATTATTCGAGACATTATTGTGTGCGACCGCGCGCACCGATGCAGGACGGCGATGCGCACGCACCGATCCTGTGATGGAGAAGCTCGATCATCAGCTCCCGTACATCCTCCGGCGGCGGCGGGGGTACAGCGTAGATCCAGTTCATCCGATCCTGCAGGCTGGAACAACGGGACAGCACCTGTGTGCGGCGTCGGCGGCCGATCCTTTGATCCGTCGTCCTCACTCACAACTCACAGGCACCTTGTTATTGCCAAGCTGTGCTCGGCTGCTAGCTGACGGCTGTGCCGCGCGCAATCCTGTGAACGGAATAACTAGCTGCATTTTTTTTTGTTCAAAAAGTGACAGATAAAATAGATGCGTGAGTTAATATAATACTAGTAAGAAACAAGAGCAAATACGTGCAACGACGATATACAATATTGCTCAAACTGAATTAGTGCCCAGCACAATCATCGAATCCGGAGGCTCGCGAACGGCTGTCCAGTGACCCCTCCAATCCATCATTAGCTCGCACAACCACGCCCCTAATCATCATCTATCGCTAGCTAGCTGCTGCTAACCAAACGAAAGCACTTAGTTAACAAATCGATTAGTAATTTTTTATGTGTGTGCTCCACCACACCGGCCGGAGTAGTATTGTACGCAGAGTAATCGCGCGTCTTCCTGCTATAGTTTTTGGTAGGAAAAACGCTAACCCCCTAAAAACAAACGCGGGGCGACACCTGAAAGCGGCGTGATAGCGAGGCCGCAACCGCCCGCAGCCAGCCGGGAGACTAATGAAATCAGGTTGGAGTTCCCTTTGCGTCATGTATCCAACCCAATCGTGAGAGAGACCCGATCGGAGAATTTGGAATTAGCGACCACCGCGAGGCCCACCCACTGCCATCGGCGGCAGGTGGCGGAAGGAGCGGCCGGTGATGGTCTCGAGGCCGCCGCCGGCCGGCCGGCGGCGAGGCGGTTCGGACGGTGACGGGACGGCCGGACCAGCGGCGGTGGTCCAGGTTTTAGCACTCGGCGCCGCGGGCTAGATGAAGATGACAGAGTTTCGAAGTGCAACGCTGGTCTGGTCTGGAACAGGAGAAGCAGATGCTTTGCTTGCTTTGTTTGCCAGTGCACGTGTCGCGCCCCGGGACCAAGAGGGTCCAATCAGATTAGTAGATTACACAGTTGACGATTGCGGGTGTACGGTGTTTCTATTACTGCACTATACAGTACTTGGTTCAAATGTACACTAGATCTTTGACTTCTGTAACGAATGTCTGAACCGCCAATCCAACAAGAGTACTACCCCTCTGCAAACAACTCGTGGTTTGCTGGCTTGTTGGTGAGAATTTGCTGCGTCATGAAGGCGGATCAGCTGTATTGATCCATATGTCCAAGTCCATCTATTACTCTGACAGGTAAAACGGTAAGTCCATCTATTACTGTAGTAGTATACTCTCAAATCTTAACTCCGTAGTATACTCTCAAATCTTAACTCCGTAATTCAGACGTCACATATGCAGTCCCCTATAAACACCGTCTGAATTACAAAGTGATGGAAAATCGTTTGAGATGAACACAGTTGTAATGCTTCTTCGTTCCAATGTTGGTCGAAGTGCTGAACTCGCTCTTCCTACCGTAGTGTACACCCCCAAATTTCAGAGAAGAGAAGAAAATTCCTAGCTAGCAGTACAAGATTACAATGTACAGGCCCCCAGATTTTTTTTTCAGATAAACAGAAAAGGATGTACCTAATCCAGAAATCATGATCAAAAGTTAAAAAAACAAAACAAAAATAAAGAGCAAAGCCAAATCGCCATTGCTCCCATTCATCAAATAATTCACTGCTAATCACCGGTCCGGTCCTTGTCGGAGCTGGCCTCGCTGGCTCGCCCGTTCAGCGACGCCGCGTTGTCGTCCACCGGCACGACGCCGGCGGCTTCCTTCCGGCTCCTGTACTTGATCAGGCCGTAGAGCTTCTTGAACTCCCTGATCGGCGCGTCCTTGGCGAACCCGCCGCCGCCGGAGGCCCGGGGCGACGACTGGCTCGCCGCGCCGGCCTCCGACTGGCTCGCCGCGCTGGCGTAGTCGAGGTGCCCGGACCACCTCGAGGTGAGCCTTGGCGGCCGCGCGGCGGCGCCGGCCCGCTGCGGCTGCGCGGGCGGCGGCGGAGACGGCGCCGGCGCCACGTGCTGCAGCGCGCTGATGACGGTGCGGAGAGCGCGGCTCGGGGACCCGCGGTTGGCGATCATGATCTCGCCGAGCTCGGCGGGGCTGAGACGGGCGCCGCCGTGGAAGCCCTCCTCCACCTGCGGGTACAGCTTGTGGTCCTTGAGCCCCAGGTAGTTGCTGGCCAGCGCCTTGAACCCCTCGAAGTCGCACATGGTGAAGTGGATGTGGACGTCCAGCCGGCCCGGCCGCAGCACGGCCGGGTCCACGCCGTCCTTGCCGCCGCTCATGGTGAACACCATGACGCGCTCCTCGCCGCAGCTGGAGGAAAGGCCGTCCATGAAGCCGAGCACCCGAGCCGTCCTGGCCGCCGCCGTCTCGCCGTCGGCGCCGCGGAGGTAGCGGTCGAGGTCCTCGACGAGGATGAGCGACCGCGGGGCGGTGTCCAGGAGCATCGCGCGGAGGTCGTCGTCGCAGCCGCCGCGGGACAGGTCGATGTCGTAGACGTCGTAGCCGAGGAACCTCGCCATCGCGGCGGCGAAGGTGGACTTGCCGGTGCCGGGGGCGCCGTAGAGCAGGTAGCTCCGGCGCCAGACGCGGCCGAGGCGGTGATAGTAGGCGCGGCCCTTGAGGAAGCCCTCGAGGTCGGCGCGGACGCGTGCCTTGAGCTCGGGGTCCATGGCCACGGTGTCGATCGTGGCCGGGTGGGTGAAGGGCGCGGACGCCCACCGCGTCGCGCCGCCTCCGGTGTTGGCGTAGAGCCGCAGCTCCCTGCGGCGCGCCTCCATCTCATCGGCGACGGACTCGACGTGCTGCAGGTAGGGCCGGAGCACGCGGGTGCGGTCGTGGCGGCGCACGCGCAGGACGAGGCCGCGCCCGCCGCCGGCGTTGGTCCACGCGAGACGCGCGCCGAGGAAGGCATCCCGCGCGGCGTGGCCCGGCCCGAGCTGCAGCGCGAAGTCGTTGCTCTTGGCCGCCGACGACAGCACGCAGGCGGCGTCGGCGTCCTCGAGCGACGGCAGCGACGCCACGTACGCCGCCGCCTTCCGGAACAGCGGGTTCTCGGCGCCGTCCCCGGCGAGGCGCGGCACCTCGTAGTACTGGTACGCCTGCGCCCACTCGTCCGCCCACCGCCACGCCCGGCGCAGCGCGTGCGCCGCCGACTTGTACGACAGCACCAGCCGCAGCGCCGCCACCGCCAGGATGCCGTAGGCCAGCGCCCCGATCACCCCTCCCCAGACTCCGCCGCCGTCCGGCGCCATCCCGGCGCGCGCCCCGGCCTCCGCGGTCGCTTCTTTTGATCCGGTCGCGTCGGTTCGTCTGTTTCGGAGAGCAGAGGAGACGAGAGACGAAACACGAAGAGAGGGGAAGAGGTCGGGAGGAGATTGGAATATGTTGGAGGGGTGGGGTTTTAAGGGAAAGAGAGCGAGCGCCCCGGCCCGAGACGGCGCCTCTCGAGATGGGGAAGGGGAACTCGTCGTGGTCGGGGATCGACCGGGTGCGGCGTGGCCTGCGCGGGTCAAAGAAGAAGGCGGGGAAGGGAGGGAGGAGGTCGTGCACCGCAAGGCGCCGGCCCGGGCGGACGCAGACGCAGGCACGCACGAGCCGTAGCCGAGGCGGATTGGTTCGGTGCGCGCGCGCGTGTCGCTATCGCCACGCCTCCCCCGGTGGCTTGAAATCGTTTGGACTCGTCGCACCGGCCGGCGCGACGAGCTCTATCTCTCTCTATCTCCTCGCGTTCGCGTGCAGGCGTCCAACCAGGATGGCGATGTGGTTGGGGGCGCCGGCGCTCGCTTGGTGGTGGCTGGTGGGTGGAACAACGAACGAACGGAGCAGCGGAACAGGTCACGACTCGAACAAGTGGTTGACGAGTTTCCGAGCCGCAGCTGGAGTACTACGTGCCGACGAGCCAAGCCGCCAAGATATTCGAGCGGCCTTTCCGTTCCCCGTCGATTTCCAGGACAGGACACGGCAGGCGTTTGAGTGTTGGAGATGGAGAGAGTTCGGGTTTATCTCCATCTGGTCACCGGCGGTATATTCTGACTCGTGTGGATTGGGCGTGCCGTGTGGGCTAGTGTAAACTGCTAGTACTACAGGGGGTAAGGAACGGAAAAAGGTGTCGCGTGGCGTGTGCAGCCAAACAGTACGAGTACGGCAGAGCTGTTAATGGAGATTTGCCGGATTAACAAGAGACAGAGGTAGAGATTCCCAGATCGAGAGGTTTGGAGCAGTGATGGCCACCGCTTACTTGGGCCGATCCGATTGTGATTACGATTCCAATTCTTTCAGCGACCGAACGGCGTTTCAAAGAGAACCTACTGATTTCACTCCTCCTACTGGTGAGTGGTGATCAGGACGCGTGCTGACCTGTCGTGTCAGCTCTTTTCATACCGTTGCGTTCGTGGATCGGTGCCTATCCAAAATACTCCTAAAAATTCGATTGCCACAAAAGTATATGCTTCTTCGCCAAATCCACCATGAGCATTGTTTACGTACACCGGCGAAACAATGCAAGAACCCAGTCGGCACAGCACCAAACCACCAGTTGTGATCTCCAATGACGACTAACTAGTGTCATCCACGTCCCCTCCTCATCTCTTGCAACCCATGAAGAGCTACACCAGCCGTCACATATCGTGTTTGACTTCCGCCGTCCGCCCAATGTTTAATGTATAAACGGTGACAGAAATAGTCATCGTATATGCTTCAATCCACAAAGTCTCTGTTAAGCGTTGTACTACAGGTGGACCGCTTTCTTGCGCCAGCATATGCTATGCAGTGGCAAAAAAAAAAAGGAGATCAAATCAAAACAGACGTCAAGCTCCAGCCTGGAAAAACAATCTCCGAAAACCACGTTTGCCCGCTCAACTGGCAGGGGTCTACAATTTCCCTGCCTGGATTTATTTGTGATGACCACGTCGTTCTCCTCGCGAGTAGCCGCCATATTTGCAACAGTTGGGCATAAAAATAAGTACTAGTAGAAGATTATTTCAAAGCGCTGTCAACAAGATGCATGGTGCCTGAGTTTGGGAGGAAAAAGAAAATTGGGGGTCAAACTACACATACTAATTTTTGTAGGAACAGTTTTCTTTTGAATGCCCTCTTTTTTTTTGACAGGTTTTTCGATCAGCGCACACACTTGTATATTCCTTTTTATGTATTACAAATTAGAAACCACCGTGACGATGGGGGGAAAGCAAGGCCTTCCTTGAACTACATGCCTCGCCCACATGCGGCGTTCCAATGCGGCAGCTGTGAACACAATCGCTCATTTTGTTAGACCGTGACAACAGTCGCGGTGCATGTGCTAAAAATATCAAAAGAAATGCACGGCGCTACAGATAAGTGGCTTTCCTAGTCACGGACCATCTCTTCTCCGGTCATTTTTTTTTCTATCTTAAAAAAGAAAGCTACTACTTGTACATAGTATACCCTTTTCAAGATTGGGCAGTTGAGCTCTGGTAGCCCAACACCAACAGGTACTCCAACTCCGAATCCACCAAAATGAAGCGTGGTCAATATGCGCCGCTTACCTCGAGCTAACAAAGTCGCCAACGTGTTCCTTCCTTCTTCGGGAGAGCCGGCCTGATGCAATGCAACCCTCTTTTTTTTTTCTCTCTCCCTTTCAGAGGCGGCATGGCACGCTAGCTATCAACTATCAAAGCGGTCAGGCCTAACCGGTGTTTGGTGGAAGCTGAGGCCCTGCTACCTCCTCTGGTATTATCCTGAACCGGTCTCGTTTTGCTTTTAACTTGCGCCGCCGTGACGTGACATGGAGCACCGCGGCACACCGTTGCTATCGGCCGCTTGCCGTTACGCATCGTCATCGGATCACAAATGCCACAGCACTGTGTCGGTCAAGGGACGAGTGGGATTCATCATTATTATTGAAATTATCCTCACGCGGCCGTGCCCGTGCGCGCCGGCCGGAAGGAAGCAGCTGCGTGAACGCAAGGCGCGCACGAGCGCCTGGGCCCCTGGCGCAGCTGCGGAGAAATGGGCGCACCGCTTCGCTCGCCTGGCCCGCCGCGCCGGCAGCTCAAATACTCAAATCTCCGGCCGCCTGGCCGCACGCTGGTCGCTGGGGGTTGATGTGAGTGATGACACGAGCGCACGAGGCCGGCGGCGGGTTCGTTCGGGGTCTGGGAGTGGACTGTGGACGGCACGGGCGCAGCATGGCTCGAAACGTGATGGTGGGATGATGGCCCGAGCCGGCGGATCCCCGCCCGCCGCCGCGTCGCGTGCGCGTCCAGGGCGCGAAGTCTTCGCCGCGCGTCCGGCCAGGTTTCCCGGTCGCTTTCGACCTCCCGATCCTAGCTCCCCACTAGAGCGCGCGAGACGGCGAGAGGACCGACCCGGGCTGGACGGTCGAATCGTCGCGGGACATGTTCACCATCAGTCCATCACCCCGGCGGTGTGGTATCGACGGCGCACGTCCGGCTCGGCAGCCGTCAGAGCGTTTCGGTCGGGCGTTTCAGCTGTTTTCGTTTTGGTTAGCTAGGCTTCGTTTAAGTCAGGCAAAGAGCAAATTCGTGGATGGTTCTATTCTAACCGGTCAAGAACAAACGCATAAGTCTCTTTCCTCTAACATCTTTGAGGAAAAAGCCAAGACTGATGTCTGATCACAACCCTCTGTTGTTGTGTACAGGGCAAGGTCAAAAGAAAAAAGCTAAGAATTTCTGCTTTGAGTCCTCTTGGCTTAAGCAAGAGGATTTCATTTGTAAAGTAAAGGACATCTGGAAGAAATCAGTAGTAGCGGAAAGTCCTATTGAGAAATGGTTTATTAAAATAAACAGAATTAAAAAATTCCTTAAAGGGTGGGGTGATAGTCTGAAAGGGCATACCAAGAAACATAGGTTATCCCTTCAGCATGAACTGGCCGAGTTAGAAATTCTAGAGGAAGAAGATGCTCGCCCGTACATTTACTTGATAGGAAAACTATTATACAAGCAGAAATGATGTATCTAAATGAGCAGGAGGAAAGTTACTGGCACCAGAGATCAAGTGAAAATTGGCTGCTGAAGGGAGACAGCAATACAGACTATTTTCATAAAAAGGCAAATGGGAAGAAGAGGAAGAATACTATCTTTCATCTGGAAAACAATGGGGACATCATTGAAAATGAAAATGAGATTCTTAATCATGCAACTGAGTACTACAAGGAGTTATTTGGACCCTCTGAAAGTCCAGATTTCTTTTTAGACCCTGAGTGCTGGGGGACAGAGGAAAAAATAGATGAGGATGAAAATTTAGCTTTAACAAGACCCTTTACTGAGGATGAAATAGAGGGAGTGGTGAAAACAATGAGGAAGAACACAGCCCCTGGGCCTGACCATATGCCTGTAGAGTTTTATCAAGCTTGTTGGGCTTTTATTAAGGGAGACTTGATGGACGTAGTCTAGGATTTTTGGAAAAATGACCCGAGAATTGATAGATTAAATTATGGTGTGATAACTTTGATCCCTAAAATAAGAGATGCGGTGAAAATTCAGCAAGATAGGCCGATCTCGCTCGCCGAATGTGAGCTACAAGATTATTACCAAAGCGCTTATGCTGAGAGTGGAGGAGTGTCTGAGTAGGATTATAAGTAAAAACCAAAATGCATTTATCAAGGGCAGAAATATTATGGAAGGAGTGTTGTGTTTACATGAAATTTTGCATGAGACTAAAAGGAAAAAGAAAGATGGAATTATTTTGAAATTGGACTTTGAGAAAGCCTATGACAAAATCAATTGGGATTTCCTATTTGAGGTTATGAAACAAAGAGGTTTTTGTGAGAAATGGTGCAACTGGGTTAAAATGGTAGTTACTAGTGGGACTTTGAGTGTTAAGATTAACAATAATATGGGTAGTTACTTTAAAAGTGGAAAAGGGGTCAGGCAGGGGGATCCTCTGTCCCCTTTGCTTTTTAATTTAGTCATTGATCGCTTATCCAAAATGGTTCAAATTGCTCAAAGAAATGGGCCGATAAAAGGTCTCATGAATGATATTATACCCAATGGGGTTGCAATTCTCCAATATGCATGACACCATCCTATGCATGGAGGACTCTGTGGAGACAACTCAAAATATGAAGATCCCGTTATATTTATATGAAAAGATGTCGGGATTAAAAATAAATTTTAATAAAAGTGAAGTGATCATGGTGTCATCTGATGATCAGAAAGCTCTTGCTTTCTCAGAAATGCTGAACTGCGCAACTGGGTCCTGGCCAATTAAATATTTAGGGGTGCCTGTTTCTGGGTCTAGACTACATGTTGTGGACTGGTTAAATTTGAATGAAAAAATTATGAAAAGATTAGAAGGTTGGCAATGTACATCATTGTCCTATGGAGGGAGGTTAATATTGCTGAATGCATGCTTGAGTAGTATGCCAACGTATGCTATGTCAATGTACATGCTGCATAAAACTGTTATTAAAAGAATGGATGTAACAAGGAAAAAGTTTTTCTGGCAGGGGAACAATGCAAAAAAGAAATATCATTTGGTAAAGTGGTCTGTGATCACCAAACCAAAGAGGAAAGGTGGATTAGGTGTCAAGGATTTAAGGAAAATGAACATCAGTTTGTTATGCAAATGGTGGTGGAAATTTGAAAAAGGAGAGGGTATGTGGCAGGATATAGTCAGAAAAAATACCGTGTTAAAGGGGGGATTGCTGCCTTGAAATACAAACCATCTAACTCTCCCGTGTGGAATGATTTAATTAAGATAAAGGATCCGTATAGGTATGGGAGGGTTGTTAAAATTGGCAATGGTGAAGACACAAATTTTTGGTTGGATGCTTGGTGTGGGGAGATAACTCTGAAGGAGAGATTCAGTGCTCTGTTTGAAATTAGTGAGGAACAGAACATTTCGGTGGCGGCTTTGGCAAGAAATAGATGGAGAATGACTTGGAGAAGATGGCTTAATGAAGACTTGCAAATACAATTAAGACAGCTAAGAGACATGGTAATGTCTTGTGCTTTAGGTTCCCAGAAGGATGAGCCGATTTGGGTCTGGGGGAAAACTAGGGGATATTCTGTGAAATCAATGTATTCCCACCTTTGTAGCGGGAGTGGAGATGAAGCAAATAAGAGAATTTGGCGGTGCAAAAATGCCTTTGAAAATTAAGGTGTTCATGTGGCCGATTAATCAAAATGCAATTCTAACTAAAGACAATCTTATGAGGAAAAAAGTTGGCGGGGGGATTTCGAGTTGCAGCTTTTGCAATTTGGGTGAATCAATCAATCATTTGTTCTTTGACTGTTACTTAGCAAGATATGTGTGGAGTCTGATAGCGTGGGTGGTAGGGGCTACTTGTAGACCAACCAGTTTTTCTCAATTCTGGGTCTGGGCTGGGCAATTCATGCCCAAAAATGTAAAACTACATATGGTGGGTTTGGCGGCGATGTGCTGGGCTTTATGGCAATCCCGCAACAAAATCTGTTTTGACAAAAAGAAAATTAGATCTCCCGTTGAGATCATCTCGCTTAGCCTCTTCCGTTATTAAATATTGGGCGAGTGTTTGCAAGGGGAGGAAGACAAAGCTATCCCGGTGGAAGGAGCCGAAGCGTTGAAGGACGCGGCGCTTCTTCATCACTCTCGGATCAAGATCGGGGGGGAGCCTCAAGCCGGGACGCGCATCGTTGCGGTGATATGAAGACCGTCGAAAGGTGGTGGGAGAAATGAAACCAAAAACCGAAGTTTGGCTTGAGAAAACGTTTATCCGTCATAAGTCGTCCGTTTTGCTATGTCCGGACACCTCGTTAGTCTTTGTTTCAGCAGGAGAGTGCCGGTCTATGTTCTTCTCGTTTTGTCGTTAGAGCCCCGGGTGGAGGCATAGCCCCGTGTGCTTGCTCCACCGCGTAGGTGTTTTTGGTGTTTCGTTAGTTTGGGAGCGGGTGCGTTTGAACCGTGGTTTTAAACCCGGAACCGTGTAATTTCGTTGCCTTGGTAATGAAATTCGGGCGAGGCCCTTAGTGGAAAAAAAAGAACAAACGCTATACGTACAATCACGCCGCGTGCGCATCGGTCAACACACAAATGCATGCCGAGTTTCAACGAGATGCCGCGGCGAGAAAAACACCCACCACCAACTAACTAAGAGGGTGTTTGGATCCAGCAAAGTAGAGGTGACTAGACTAATTTTAGTCACCTAGGGTGACTAATTTGCCAAACACCCCTGACTAAAGGGTGACTAATTTTAGTCTAGCCTCTAGTCACTCATGACCCAACTAAAAGGGACTAAAACTCATTTCTCTCTCTCTGCAATTATTGCGAACGGCCCCCCACGGGCGCCTCATCCCCTCCCCTCCCTCCCCGCGACGCCGCTCCTCCCCATCCCGCCGCGCGTCGTCCTCCGCCCCCGCCCCCCCCCCCGCCACCGGCCGCTCCCCCTCCTCCCCCGCGTCGCCGCCGATAGCCGCGGCGCATCCCGCCGCGGCCGCCAACTCGGGTCCCCGTCGCCTCCGATGCCGGATGCGGGCTGCCCGTCACGGATGAGGAGTGTCGGCCTCGCGACGGGCGGCTTCGACGCGACGGCCATGGGCGAACAGGGCACACCCACCGCGCTCCCCTCCTCCGCCCGCCCCCGCACCTCACCTCCGATGTCGGGCACATCCGCCGCACTCCCCCTACCACCTCCAAATGCGCCACCGCCGGCCAATCTCACGGGTCTCGCACTCCCCGGAGGCCAATCTACCTCGATGCGCTCGCTCCCCGTCGTGCTCTCCGCCTCGCCGAGCCGTCGCCTCCCCGCGTCGGCCAAGCCGACAACGAGCCGAGGGGCGACCGCTAGTAGTTGCTGGAGATGGGAGAAAAGGGGAGGGAGAGAGAAAAATTAATGCTAAGAGCAATTAATGCCGACTAATTTTAGTCCACCCTCCAAACAAGGCGCACTAAAATGTTTTAGTCCGACTAAACTTTAGTCATGGGGTAAAGGGATCCAAACACCCTCTAAACCAATCTTGATTCGGGGACTCGTCAGAGCGAGACAAATTTGTTCGAATTCTTTTTCTGGAGGAAACTTTGGCATTGTTTGCATAGTTTGCTTAGACTAGTAATAAGTTATTAGCATATGTTATAGTGTGTGTGCCTCCAGAGTTAGGAGTTGATAACCTAGCTAGTTAACCTCCCCGTTTCCTTTAAGCCATGGCCGTCCATGTGGAAGAATCCTGTGGAGACCAGATCTTCTCTCTCGTTTATTTACTTATTATTCATTAAATGGAAATTCGAGCAAACTCTTTGATGGGTACTATCATAAACCTCACGTCGCCGTCCGATGGCGAAGGTGTGCGATGTGCGATGGCGTCGCGTCGCATCTAACCTGCACCGATGCGATGCCTGTGGAATATCATCTGCGTCCGCGGAAGGCCCCGCCGCGGCGTCGACGTCGAGGTTTTCGGTACGGGAACGACGAGGCGGCCGGCGCCGCCGATGCTATCGGACGCGACGGCGGTCGGCGGCACACACAAGTTGGCGTGTGAACGAGCCTATTCCGAGATGGACTGGCGATATATGGCAGCGATATAATTTTGTCATGTAGTAACAGTATAATTTTCGTAAATAAAAAAAAATGCACGCATCAACGAAAATAAGATGCTTATACATGCCGAAAGCAAGGTTGCTGACGAATATATGCTAGTAGCACTTACTTTTAAAGCTAGAATCTTCTTTTTCTCATGTCGTGCATGACTTTTTTTTTTGGTTTGGTGTCAAGTTTGCCTTCTTCTTCTTTTGCTAGCCAAAGATCATGCCATTTCTGTTCATATCAGGTACTGTACTAGGCTTCATAAACCACCACAGCGGGGGGGAACGCTGATGTTAGGAAGAAGTTGTGCTTACATTTGCATGCATTTCGTTTTGGGAAAAAAAATTTCCAATCTGTAAGCAACTACCCCTACCTGTGTCTGTTGGTGTCTCCGTGTCTGCACTGCATCTGCAAAAACAACACTAGCCACGCTCTAGCATCGATTCCATCCGCTCGCGCGCTGCCCACACGGCCACACGTCCGGCTTTTCTCCGCGCCGCGGGTGTCTCCAGCAGAACGGAGAGCGGCTTTGCAGCTGGAATTGCATTTGGACACACAGGAAAAACAAAGCGCCCGCTGAGACACACCCTAACCTAAGATCCCTCTGCTCGTAGAATGGCGATATTATACGCTGCAGCAGCTGCTGAACGTACACACACTTGGCATTTGGCGGTGGCAGACTGAAACCCAAAAATAGCCGGCCGTCCACTGACGAGCTTTTGGAAAGATCGATCGCGTGCCCGTGGGGCTTCGCCAAGAACATATTCGTGTGGCTTGTGTGCGCGAGCCACGGAGAAAGAAGGCAAATAATGGCGATAGTCTAATTGGCTAAATCGCCTTGCGTCGGTGGCCTAAAACGATGTGTAATTTGCACAGCACTTGTTAACAAATAGCAACGGTGAAATAAAGCACACGTTTACGTTTCTGCAGTAATTTTTGCTTCAGAAGCAGGGCTCTGAATGATCCTTGGGTGCTAAGAAACCGGCCAGTTTTTCTCGTCAGGGGCAAGAATGAGGAGGCGAAACTGAAGAAAATGATGGCCATGGTGACGTGCAAGTCCTCAGTCACTGCAAAGCTCACGGATTAACCTTAGTAACCAGATCGAAGAATCAGAATCAGTGACGGGTCACTGAAGAAAACGTGACCACGTGTTAGAGAAGAATGCGAAGCGCGATTACGTTTATTATTGTGCCATCGTCATCAGGGAGGCCCGTGTAGAGGTGATAGATGCCGGAGACTACGATGATCAGCAGCTGCTAGTTCTAGTATATTCTGGAGAAGCCTTTCTCCACAAGCAGCCTTCTCCGAGGGTTGGCTTCAGGCAAAAGCAAAGGATGCTTGAAAGACATTAATTTCTTCTGCATAATCCTTCCCGCTAAGAACACGATGATGACGTCACTGGCAGGCAGTGGAACGGTAAAAAGCTCCATCAGAGGTAAGCATGACACAAGCTGTTCCGGACAAGCATCCGATAACATACAGTTGAAAAAAAATTAATGAGAAAAAAAAGCTATACTAGGATCGACGAAAAAGGAAATGCTTCGAGTGGGCGAAGAGGCGGTGGAATCACAGGTCAGGTCACACACATGTACTAATTCGGATCAGTTCCGGATGAGCTACGTCACGCGCGAGACCTAACTGCACAATCGCCGCCGCGCTGCTACCGCTTCAAAAAGGTCCCTACGCGATGCTGATGCATCACGCAACAAAAGGGGTCGTTACCGGCTTGTAAAGGTGTATCTCCGTGTTGGCGTCGACCAATGTCACCTCGTTTTACCTCCTTGTGTTTATCCAGCCGGACGTGCTCGCGCGAATGGGACGTCCAAGGATTCCAGGACCGGTGGGTGGGTGTGCGAGAGGGATTAGCTAGGAGCCTCTCGCGTGAAGTGTCCAGCCTCCAGGACCAGAAGGAAAACTCCAGATGGGAGTCTTGCGCCGTGCTGCTTTTTCGATGATGTCTTTGGCTTGGTTGGTTAGTCCCAAAGGCAGAGGTCCTGTGTTCTCACACTACTGTTGCTGCTGCTGCTGCTCTCTGTTTTTTTAAAGCCTCATCATGAGTGGAACTCTGCTGTTGCCATTGCTGACTTTCTCGTTGTTTACACGCGTTTTCAGCTCAGGGAGCAAAATGACATGCGATTCAACGAAGCCCATAATACATCAGGACCGAAGAAATAAGGCCCGAATTCATGGCCTGCAGCGCCTCTAATGGACGGACTTGCATACTGGGCTGAGTGAGGCCCAACTTATGGGAGAACCGTTTCTTTTAGAAAGCACGGAACAAGTGAGACAAGCTGGTGAAAAATACTATTTCATCACTCTCATAAATCTATTTCACTACTCTCTTCATTAATACAATACCACATCATTAAAAATACTAACATGACAATCTATTTAGGGTTTGATTGGTTCGGTTAAAAAGTTTGCCATGTCAAATCTAGGGCATGCCGAACTCTTTGCCAAAATCTGGGCAAAAACTGAAGGTTGTCACTTGATTGAGTGCTAAAGTAGTAAAGTACTCAAGTGTGATAAAAAAATTGACCTTAAACCAGACAAATGCCAAAATTTATGGAGTTGTCCTCATTTTGGCTGAGCGAGTTTTGGAACTAACCAAACTGACTATAATACATACACCATCCGTCCCAAAATATTTGCACTTCGACTTCTCGCGCTTCACGCTTACCATTCGTCTTATTCGAAAAAATGTGAAAATATTATTTATTTTGTTATGACATGTTTTATCATCATATATATTTTAAGTATATCATAATTATTTTTACATTTTCACAAATTTTTTGAATAAGCATAAATGCTCAAATGTGATGTCAGATTAGACAAAGGGTACAAGTATTTTGGGACGGAGGGTGTATGAAACTCGTACTGCCAAAAAAAAAAAACGGGTAGCAGGTACGAGCAACCTGGTGCGACCCAGCCAACCGTTCGGCACGCCGCACGCGCACACCAGCCGGAGCCACTGCCTCCGTGCCTCGGCACCTAAATCCCGTCGAGACGACGACGGGGAAGCCCAGTCGGTGCGCCGTATAAATCCTAACTAATCGCCACCCCCAAATCCCACCACCCTCTCTCTCTCTCCTCCTTCCACCGCTCGCCGATCTCTCCGCCCCGCCATGGAGGTGTTCTACTACCTCGTGTTCGGCGCGCTCGCCGCCGTCGTGGCGGCGCTGGAGCTCGGTAAGTCCGGCAAGGACCGCGTCGCCACCTCCCCGGCCTTCAACTCCTTCAAGAACAACTACATCCTCGTCTACTCCCTCATGATGTGTACGCCCCCTCTCCCCGATTCCTCCTCTTCCCCCCTTTCCCCATTCCCCAACCTGCAATTCCCGGTGCCTCGCGGTGCTGGCGCCTCCCTCCTCCAGATCTGGACCGGGGAGGCGCAATGCCGGTTGGTTTGTTGGTTGCTGACGCTGTTGCGCTGCGGCGGATGGTGGTGGCGCAGCTGGGGACTGGCTGCAGGGCCCCTACGTGTACTACCTCTACAGCCAGTACGGCTTCGACAAGGGCGACATCGGCCGCCTCTTCATCGCCGGCTTCGGCTCCTCCATGCTCTTCGGCACCATCGTCGGATCCCTCGCGGATAAGCAGTGCGTGCGCCCCCCTCCTCTCCGCGATGGATGATTCGCGTCGATTTTGTTGTTGTTGTGGTGTCACAAGGCACTGAGGTTGATGGGTTTTTTGGTGGCCAGGGGGCGGAAGAGGGCGTGCATTACCTACTGCATCACCTACATCCTGAGCTGCTTCACCAAGCATTCTCCCCAGTACAAGATTCTGATGATTGGGCGTGTGCTCGGAGGCATCGCCACGTCGCTGCTCTTCTCAGCATTCGAGTCGTGGCTCGTCGCGGAGCACAACAAGGTATCTCTCCAGATCCCTCTCTCCACAGTGGCATTGACACATTGGAGATGGCCTGGGATTTATCAGTATCAATCCTAACGAGCTCTTTTGGTTCTGTGTATATCTAGCTGGTATATGGGTTGACTGAAGCTAAGAAAATAAAGGGATTAGGGCAGTTGACTACTGGTACATGATAGCTTACTATTATAAAATGACTTCTGGGTATAGAAAATTGAAGATACCTTGATTTAAATGCAACTACGATGTAGTGAAGTTTGAGTGCATAACATAACACACTAACTGCATCAGGATCTTAAGCTTGCTGGCTCAGCAGTGATTCACTAAATTGCAGTCTTCCCGACAGCATTCTGTTATTTTCTTGTTTGGAATTGAAGCCCTTATTGGCGGATCTGTACCATCTCCCATGGTTTGACCCGAATTGGTTTGCAATTAAAACTGTGGCCCACTTCAATTAATTTTTTGAGGATAATGGCTGTCCCTGCTGAAGTGCTGATAATTAGTCCATTTCTGTGTATAAGTACCATGAGAAGTCCATTGTCTGTATCTCATTGCAATCATTGTGATGCATTGTTCCTTTTTGCTTATAACAACATTGCATTTTTTTCTTAACAGAAGTGAATGGTAGCATTATTTTATCAATACCTACAGAGACATCCCTTCTATTATTAGCTGACACTGGACAAATTTATGATGTTTCTGTACAGAAAGGATTCGACCCACAATGGTTATCCATAACATTCTCCAAGGCTATATTTCTTGGCAATGGTCTAGTCGCCATTGTCGCTGGGCTATTTGCAAATTTTCTTGCTGATAACATGGGTTTTGGCCCTGTGGCTCCATTTGATGCTGCTGCTTGCTTCCTAGCAATAGGAATGGCAATAATCTTATCATCATGGGGTGAGAATTACGGAGATTCATCTGACAGCAAGGACTTGATGACCCAGTTCAAGGTTGCAGCTAAAGCCATTGCTTCAGGTTGATTTAACATTTCCTAGCATAGAAAGTGACTTCATAAATTCTGTGAACTTAACATTGACAATGAAAGGAATTCTCATGAAATTTCAGATGAGAAGATTGCATTGCTTGGAGCCATACAGTCATTGTTTGAGGGTTCAATGTATACTTTTGTCTTCCTGTGGACTCCTGCTCTAAGCCCAAATGATGAAGAAATTCCTCATGGCTTCATATTTGCTACATTCATGCTCTCCTCGATGCTTGGTAGCTCAATTGCTTCTCGTCTATTAGCACGGAAACTGAAGGTTGAAGGTTATATGCAAATTGTGTTTGCAGTATCAGCCTTTACTCTTGTCCTCCCTGTTGTTACCAATGTAAGTCTGTCGATCACAATGTTCGGTTTCTCTCTTTTCTCTCTCAAGATATTGTATGTGATGCTGCCTGTTTATGTTCTACAGTTCCTAGTACCTCCCTCCTCAGAGAAAGGTGGTAGCATTTCGTTAGGAGGCTGTCTGCAACTTCTTGGGTTCTGTACATTCGAGTCATGTGTTGGCATATTCTGGCCATCAATCATGAAGATGAGGTCTCAATATATTCCTGAGGAAGCAAGAAGCACAATCATGAATTTTTTCCGCATACCACTCAATCTGTTTGTTTGTGTGGTGCTATACAATGTAAGCAACAAGCCAACAAGAGAATCTCCTTAACTTTCAGATTCGTTTTTTTTAGTTACTAAACTTGAAGGAGATCAAGGAAGCCATAAAGTTGCTCAAATGGAACATGTAACTAAATAAAAGTTTCACTGAAATTTGATATACCTGTCAATAATATTTTTTCTTATGAATGTTGTTCTGCAGGTGAATGCATTCCCGATCACTGTCATGTTTGGCATGTGCTCCATTTTCCTTTGCATGGCAGCAATCTTGCAGAGGCGGCTAATGGTTGTCTCTGATCATCACAAGTCAACAAGTATGTTCACCTTGTTCTATGTTTCCACAATAGTGTTCATCTTCCCACCTGAATCTGATGCAGGTCATTTTAATTTTAACTGTGGGATAAAATTTGTTGCAGAAGCGGTAGAGATGACTGCAGAAGATGAGCCTTTGAACCCTTAGAAAACAACAAGACCATAGAAGCAAATCAGAGAACAAAATGGCCCCAATCCTTCTTCCCACTAGGATGCTTAATAAGAGCAACATCGGAAGGCTGTAACGGAACTCAGTTTAGTGTGTATGTTAGGATTGGTGCTTGTGCAGTTTCAAATTTGTCGGGACAGAGAAATGATGTAGCTGCATCTTGACCAATGAGCTACACGTGGTAGAGTAGAGCTTGGCATAGTTCCCCATTTTTTCCTCCATTTTTTTGCCTCTTATGTTTGCTGGTAGGATTGATATTTGTACTCAAAATACCAAAAGTATGATGGAAGACTGTTTCCTCCACAGATGCAAACAGAGTAATGTAAGAAGCTGAGTAGGCGTTTGATTCCATCTCCTGTCTCGTCTCTGGAAGTTTTGTGCTTGTCCTCGACTTGCAAATCCAGTGGTTGTGTGCTTGTGTTCTCACGTCCTGTTTTCTGTGGTCATAGTGACACTTTGCAGGAGAGCTGGAGGGGTGCACATTTGCCTGCTGAATTTTGCATTTCAGTAACAGTTTCATTCAAGCTGTTGTCATTTTAACACTGCACACTGTTTTTCCTTCACAAAACAATTTATGCAGGTAGTGTTGTCAAGGTAGTCAGCTTCAAAGCTAGATGTACTTGTTGCAAACTCAAGATGAAGATCACCTATCATTTGATCGTTCAGAATGTTCCAACAGCAAAAGAACACATAGATCAGATCTCTCAGGAATTCAGGATCAAAGGACCTAGCAACTCATATATCGCGCACAGCACCTCTTTCTCAACAAACGACACAGATGCAAATATTTCACAGGCCAAACACTGCCGAGACGACAAGGATCAACTCTTATTGCTCAGCAACACCAGTACTATGCAACATCACTAAGCATGATGTTGCATAGCAATGTAAGCATCTCAAAATTTTTCATCCAGACTGTTCCCGTATGCTTAAGTAACTAGCACAGCACCGATTAATCACCCAGAGAAGGTAAACCCCTTCCCGGATGGAGTAGCTAGCCTGAAGAACACCATACTACGAACGAACAAAACGAACATTTCTTTGGCGACAGATTGTTTCATTGTTCGCTCAAGCTACCGAGCGAACAATTGCTACCACACAGACACGACGACGATCAGATGACAGGCACGTATCGTTTGGCGAGCTGCTTGCCCCCCGTGGCGGCCGCGGCGAGGACCCCACCGAGGGCGCCCGCGACGACGGCGGACCGCGGCCCGTTGGCGGCGCGGAAGAGCGCCCCGGTGCCGAGCCCGGCAGCGACGCTGTTGATCCAGTCGTCGCGGTCGCGGGCCGCGACCATGGCGCTCTCAATCCCGGCGTACATGAGGCCGATGACGCCCAGCGTGTTACCGACGCGGCGACCGGAGCTGCCGCAGGCGTTGAGCACGCGGTTGGCGCGGATCTTGGCGGTTTCCCCGGGCTCGGCGCCCCTGGCTGCGTCGCGGAGGCCCAGGACGGCGCCGCCGACGGCGCCCGAGAGGTACCCGACGCCCGTGTAGAAGGTGAGGTTCTCGCCCCAGGAGCGGCGCTGCGCCAGGGCCTCCTCCTGGAAGAGGAACTCCGGCGATGTGGGGAGGTCGTAGAGGGCCCGGTAGCTGTAGGGCATATTGAGGTCCTGGTACGGGTTGTACAGCCGGCGGCTGGCGTCGGAGGCTTCGCCGCGGTCGTCGGTTCCTGACGGGAACATCCGCGGGTCGGCCATGGCGGCGGTAGGGTGGGGGCGGCTAGGGTTTGTGGCGTGGTCGGCGGCGGGGGGCCGGGAGAACTGGGGAAGGGAAGGACCGAAGGAGGACCTCGTTTTAGAATTTAGATGGTAGCCGCCTTTTGCGAAGAGGTCCCCCCTAGGGCCAGGTTCCGGGTGAAGGATTTTTCTGTTGAGATATTTCGAATCACCTGGTCTTATTGACGTTTAGTGGAATAGATATAGCAAATATGTTATCAAAACAAATGTCCAATGCTAATTTTAAAAAATAATTATAATTTAATTGTAAAATTAATTACAAATTGCAATTCAAGAGACAAATATATTAAGCTCAATTAATTCGCCATTAACACATTTTATTGTAGCACCACACTATCAAATCATGAACTAATCAGCTTATAGATTCGTCTCGTGATTTCCATTCTATCTATGTAATTAATTTTATAAATAGATTTACTTCTCCTAATTAGCATTGGTAAAATTGTAGTGACAATTTTGACAAGTTTCTTCACCACACTAAACAAGACCTCATAAGCAGCCAAAAAGACTACTTCCAGGAATATTAGTTTAAGCTAAGTTGTTTATTAAAATAATCAACCCTTCTGTCTAAATTTTTGGTTTAAATCTCATTCACAAGTGGATTTAATATTTTGGTCTTGTTTAGATCAGCAACTTTCTATTATTCGCTATCACATCAGATGTTCTCATGCTAATTAGAATAATTAAACGTAGATTAATGCCAAAATTCATTTTATAACTAGGGTAAAATTCGCAAGATGAATCTATTGAACCTAATTAGATCATGATTAGACAATGTAGTGCTACAATAAACATTATCTAATGATGGTTTAATCAGTCTTAACAGATTCATGTCGTGATTTCAAGTCCATTTTACTAAACATGACGTGATTATAAAACAAAGTACACAAATGGACTAGAAATCACGATATGAATCTGTTAAGTCTAATTAAATCATGATTAGCACATGTTTACAGATACACCATGTTGTTTAATCACGATCTGATTAGGCTAAATAAATTCATCTCGAGAATTTATCCGAACTTATGTAATGAGTTATGTTATTAATATACGTTCAATTATTGCAATTAACATCTGAATATTTGATGCGATGAGTGAATCAAACATACAAATACGACTGTTTCTTGACAAGAACTATAAAAGCAATGTTGTAAATTTAGTTATCATCGCATTTGTATGTATTTCATGTTGACGTGTTGTGCTTTAGGTAACTAACAATTCATGGATGGAAAGGTCGATTTGCTGATTATGATGGCTGTTGAATGCATCAGTTCACATATTTAGAAGAATTTTGAACAAGTGTCACATGAAAATAAAAAAAGTGTCTCAACATGGAAATCACGGAAAAGAATCACGCGCGCGCGCAGGTCCTGCGAATTGTCTATTATATTCGCATGATCGCATAGCACCAACGGGGCAACGGGCCATGCACGCGCATCAGCAGCGCCGCACTTGTTGACTGGGCGCCTGCCCGCGTTTCCTCCCGTTCATTCTTTGCTTCGAGTGCAGGCAAGCAACGCGATCTCTCTGCCGTGATGCCGTGACACCGAAAGCCAGGCACGCAAAAGTCGCGGACGGCGAGGAGTCAATCAGTTCCCAACCACTCGACCACTCTCCTCGGCGCCTCAGCCGGCCATGGCGTGCGGCGGCGGCGGCGGGGGCAGAGGCGGCACGGGGTGGTCCTCGCTGCCGGCGGACCTCCTGCTCGCCGTCTTCGCGCTCCTCCCCTCCGACGCCGACCGCTCCCGCTTCCGCGCCGTCTGCGCAGCCTGGGCCGCCGCCGCCTCCGCCTGGCGTCCGGGCCCCTGGCTCGTCGGCTCGCGCACCGACCGCGCCGGCCGGGGCGGCGGCGCCGTCTCCTCCTTCTGGCTCTCCCCCACCCCCGGCGCCGGCCTCCTGCCCTTCGCCGCCAACGTGCCGGCGGGGCTCGAGTACCTCTCCTCCTCCCGCGGGTACCTCGCGCTCTCGGACCCGACCGCCAGCCCCAAGGTCATCGTACTCGTCAACCCCGTCACCGGCCGGCGCATCCGCCTCCCGCCAATCGGGTTCTTCAAGAGGTGGCTCGACGTGACCACCGTCGTGCTGTCCGCCGACCCGGCCGCCGCGGCCGAGTGGGCGGCGGTGGCGATCGGGTTCCCGACCACCTGCCTCGCCTACTACAGCTCCGCCACCGGGGCGTGGGCGCGGCTCGACTTCAGCGCGCAGGGCTACGCCGGCGTCGAGCACTACAACGGGCGGTTCTACGTGGCGTTTCGGTCCCAGATCTGCGTCTGCGAGGTCGTCGCCGGGGGCGCGCCCGTCGTCGTCCCGCTCGAGCGCGCCGACGCCGCGGACGACGGCGACGTCTCGGACGACGAGAAGCTCCTCCCTCCCTGCGGGAGGCGCGTCGTCGAGACGCACCTGGTGGAATGCGGAGGCCAGCTGCTCCTCGTCTCGGTGCACGACGACGTGGTCTACAACTCGGACGACGACATGGCGTGCCTCGCCGCCGACGACGAGGGCAGCAGCTGTACGGGCGCCGACGCGCGCGCGGTCGAGGTGCACAGGGTCGAGTGGCTCGGGGACGGCGCGGTGCGGCTGGTGCGGGTGGCGGACCTCGGCTGGAACGCGCTGTTCCTGGGCCGGAACTGCGCGTTCGCGCTCCCGTCGGCGGAGTTCCCCGCGTGCCGCACCAACTGCGTCTACCTCGTCGACCGGCAGGGCCACGCGGACGGGGTCGTCAGGGTGGTTGACATGGAGAGCCAGTGGGCGCGCCGCGAGGAGACCATCTGCCCCGACGACGGCCCGCGGGGATCGTGTTCGGCCGGGTGGGCGCGCCGTGGTTGGTTCTTCCCCAACTACTAGTCGCTGTCGTTGAGTCATTATTGGGCTTTATGGGCCTTTGACCTGCGGTCATTTCGTCGTTTACACTTGTTTAACAGTGTAGACTTGCAGCGTGTGTTTGATACCTTTTCTTGCTTCATTTCCTAGAATTGCCATTGATGTAAGAGCAACTTCAGCAGCTCCCCTATCCCATTCCCAATAGCAAAAAAGTGGTCATACAGGGGATGAAATCATCTCCAGCAGCTTCCCTGTCTCCTCCCTCTTTTTTCTCCATGAACTAAAAACTCCCCTCCATCCCCTCTATAGAGGGAACCTCTCCTCCACCCCCAATCAGTGGGGCCCACTCGGAAACAGAGTCCAACCCCATCGAGCCACTGCCCTCTTCCTGCGGGAAGCCCCGCGCCGTGAACGGCGCCCCTCTCCCGGCCCCGCCGCGACCTCGGCTCCGCCTCGTCCGGCGACCCCGCACCGCGCACCCTCGCCGCCGCCACCGCCGTGCTCCGCGTCCGCCTCTACAAAGCACCGACGACCGCGCCCCGTCCCGCGCGGTGACGCACTCAAGTCCCGCGAGGCGACGGCGAGGTTTGATAGATGGCGCGCCGCGGCGCCACCTCGATCCGCCGCCGGATGCGACACTTCCGGCATGGGTCGTTTGGGAACCGGTGGTGCCTCCGCGCGGGGGGCGCGGGGGTGGCCGGCGGGCCTTGGCAGGTGGCGGTGGCCACGTGCACGGCCTCCGGTGGCCGGGCCGCTTTCAGGTCAGGCCCCAACGACCTGCACCAAACCGTGCTATTCTCCTCTCTCCCTCTCCCTCTGTCCTCACCTTCCTGCCACAAAACAGAAGAGCTGGAGCTGTGTCTTTTTTCGATTTCCCCTTTCCCATGCGCGTTCCATTGATTGACCTCCACATTGCAGCTTGAAATTTCGCACTGTCGCCGCCTCTTGCTTCATGTCGTATCATATCCTATCGCATCAGTCATTGTCGTCACGAATTCAGGATTATTGGGAATGCACCGAAAACCGCATGGGAATGTTGGTTTGGGCGCTTCATTTGCATTCTTTGTTTTGGAATATTTTCGGAAGAAAACAATCTTGTACTCATGAGTTAGGCGAGGCAGGGCGGCGAGCGCGGGCGGGTCGCCCCACGCCGGCTTGACCTCGAGCACACCCATGCCTCGGTCGCCGACGTGGACCGCGCGGCACGGAAGCGAGCGGGGCGAAGAAATGCGAGCGCGGCGCGGCGGTGGCATGTTTGATCCGATGGCTCGGCCGGTTTGGGTTTCGGTGGCGAACGGCCGCCGCTCGACCGCCGGCGTAGCAGAAAGGTCAAGATTTGGGGGAGGGGGATGAGAAGCTGATGTGGCGTGGTGGGACCCACGAGTAGGGAAGGAGAATAGGGAAGCTGCTGCAGCAAATTGTGTATAGGGGATGAAAATAATTTTACTCAACCCCCAATACCATTATATAGGGGATCAAATTTACTCCATCTGCTGAAGTTGCTCTAATGATGTCAGAATGATTCTTGGAAAAAATGATTCTTGCAATTAGATCAACTTGCCATTTATATATGCCATTTAGGATTGTGACAGCTTTCGTGGTTGGTGCTTACTGTTTAGGGCCGGTAGCTCTCAAGCTTTGGAAAATACTCCTATTGATCTGGACAGTGCGTCATTCACTACTTAGTCGACGTAAGCGTGCAGTAGTTCCTTGAGAGGAAACACGGCAGGGAGAGCAACAGAAGATCAAGTTTGCCATCGATCGAGGTGCCCTGCGAATGCGCCCGGCGCCCCCCAAATTGTCGCCATATACCAATGATTATCAGTTGTTAATCGCCCCCCAAATCTAACAGTTGTTAGCATAGGTAAAAATTGTTCGAATTAAGTTCTGACGAAGTCTGTATCTGTTCTTATATATATATCAGAAGAGGATCGGACTTTATAATCAGCCTATACTTCGTCTTGAACTATGTTCAGACTTTTATTATGTCAAAAAAATCTGCTTTAAACTGACAAAAACAAATATTCAGAAATATTGGAATATATCTGCAAGCAGATACTGATCCCAATCCATGTTGCCCAAATTGATAAACAGAGCCATAACCCATAAGCACATGCCTGTCAACATGATCGATTTGGTGCCTGCCCATCTCTCGGGCCAAATCTCTCATTCCGAGTAGGCCCAGCTGCCACATTAAATCGAGTTTGTGCTAAATGGATCTTAGCTTAATGTTGCCACATATATATTTTTTCTCTCTTAATACAGAGAGCGAGAGACTTTGCATTCATATCTCTACTCGTACCACGCAACAAATGCGCAGCACATTTTTAAGGAATCAAGATGGATGGTCCCTACAATTTCATAAAGTTACATAAGTTGGATGGCTCAAAACCCCATGAAAGATACTTCGATCAATGGAAGAACAACCCAACACTAGTAGTTTACAATACAGTGACTCTTGCTGACTCAAATGGGTGTGGCTATAGCACAAAGAGGCACGGCCTTGGTTAGCGTCAGGCCAAACTTTTCAGCCATGTCAACTCCACTCCTTTCGACCTCAGCAGGAAGCCTCCATGTGAAGTGATTCAACAGCGACGCAAGGACCAGGTGCACCATCCTGATCGCCAGCGGCATTCCTGGGCAGATCCGGCGCCCTCCGCCGAACGGGATGAGGTCGAAGTCGCCACCTCTGAGATCAACCGCCTTCCCCAAGAACCTCTCCGGCATGAACCTCTCAGGTTCAGGCCATGTCTCCTTGTCTCGCCCCATCGCCCAGACATTCACGAACACACGAGAGCCTTGAGGAATTGTGTACCCCATTATCTCTATGTCAGCCTGAGTATGCCGTGGTAGCAGCAGCGGGGCAGGAGGATGCAGTCTGAAAGTTTCCTTCACCACGGCTTGGAGATAGGGAAGCTGGTCAATATCAGATTCTTCGACGCTTTTCCTTGAGCCAATAACTGTGGCAAGTTCTTCGCAAGCTTTAGCCATCGAGGTTGGGCTTTGAAGCAACTCCGTCATTGCCCATTCCACCGTGCTAGAGCTCGTGTCACTCCCAGCAGAAAACAAATCCTAAAAAAAAGGTATAAAAAACCATCAATATAATTAAAATTACGGACACCAAACAACAAGATGCTACAGACTACAGATGAAATATTTATTTTCCATTCAAATCTAGTTGCGGAACTTGAATAAGTATTTTTAAACTAGGGAGGAAGGACTGAAAAAATCAATACATGTATGTTGCAAAGTGAAATTTAATTCTTTAAAACATGGCTCCTCTTTCATTTCTTAAGAGAGAAGATATGGAGGAAAAAGTATGGCAGAAAGGAGTGCCAAACATTTAGCCAATTATTTTTTTTTTGGCAATCATGCACTTCATCCTTGTATACAGTATCATGCAGGTGCCAGCGAGGCGGCGACTATAAAAATGATGGCATGGAAGAAAATGACAAACTATAACTAGTCCATTTGCTCCCAACACCTAACCACACCCTATCCGCCTGGTCCACGCGTCTCGTTGGTGATAATCATTTTTAAGTCCAAGACGAATCTTTTGGTCAGGTCCCTCGCATGTATTCAAACCCAACTGGATATCTTTAAGGATATATAAATACTGTAGATAGATAATCGGAGAAGAAAGATGCTTTGCCTTGCCATCACGATTGAGCATTTGTTCTGAAAATACCCCTACACGCAGCAGTTTTCCCACTACTGCTCGCTTTCAGACACCTCGCTCCCAAACAGACATTCAGAAAAAACCAGCTGACAAAACAGGCGCCCCGTGCAATGAGTAAGGAGAATCTTTGCAGCGAGAAGTTTGAAGTCATCACTGAATGCTTTCAGACACTTTGGACAGCAGAAATTCAGAAAAATCGTGCAGGCTTGCTCCCCATGCAGTGAAATGAGTACTAGTACGTAATTACAGAGACTTTGACGCCTGCGGCTTACCGTGAAGAGTGACCGGAGCGTGTCGCGATCCAGCCCCGCCGTGTTGTCACCGTGCTCCGCGGCGTCGAGCAGCAGGGCGAGGAAGTCGTTCTTCCTGGGCTCGCCGTCGTCGCCGCCGGCCTCGCGGCTGCGCAGCCTGCCGTCGATCTCCTCGTCGAAGATCCGGTGCAGCCGCGCGAACAGCCGCGCCAGGTGCCGCCGCCACCCCTGCAGGTCGGCGGCCGCGAGCGCCGGGAAGTAGTCGGAGATGTTGGGGTAGCCCACGGCCTCCATGATGTCCGTCACCACCTCCTGGAACTCCCTGGACCGGCCGTCGTCGTCGAGGCTCGTGAGGTCGCGCGAGAAGATGGTGCGCGACACGAGGTTCAGGCTCGTGGTGAACGCCACGCGGCCGACGTCGACGGCCTCCCCGCGCCGCGCCAGCCGGGCGACGTGGTCGACGAGCTCCCGCGCCTTCTCGCGGCGGAGGTGCTGGAGCGCGTCGAGGCGGTGCGGCGCGAAGAGCTCGGTGCCCATGATCTTGCGGAGTGCGCGCCAGCGGGGCGCGTTGGGGAGCCAGACGGAGGAGTTCCTGGCGTGGTCCCCCGGGGCGTCCGGGACGGACCTGTTGCTGAAGGCGGCGTCGTGCCTCTGCAGGAACTCCCGGGCGGCGGCCGGGGAGGAGGCGACGACCGTGGTGACTGAGCCCAGGCGGAGGGACAGGAGCGGGCCGTGGGTCCTGGCGAGGCGCGCCAGGGAGCGGTGCGGCTGGTTGCCGAGCAGATGGAGGCTGCCGATGACGGGCAGCGGGCGGGGTCCCGGCGGCAGGTCGCGCCGGCGGCGGCCGTGCCCGAGGAAATAGGCGGTGGTGGCGAGGGAGGCGAGCAGCCATGCCAGCCACGGGAACAGCACGAGGAGCGCCATTGCGGACGAAACACGTGAACACGGCGTGGAGACGTGGCGAGCGAGCTAACGAGACGAAAATGGACTGGGATATTGGTGGGCGTGGGGTACCGTCAATCCTTATATGGATATATACCATTACCAGCTGGACCATTCGGTAGGAGTATTCTTCTTTTGATGTGCTTTCTTCGCCCTTTGTTGGCTTTGACTCCCGAGAGTGTGTGTACACGATGCGGAGGGAGAAACACGCAAGCAACTACGCAAGTGGTGATGCAGCTGCTTGGGGCACGGGAAATGGCGGCTACGATTTGAACCGGAAACTGACGTGCCGTGCTAGTCCTTTTGTTTTTCAGGAAAGGGGGAAAAACTCGTGCAAATTTAAAAGTAATGCGCCCAAAAAATGGATGTGCTTTTCTTCCAATTGATTTCCTGAACTGAAACTGTGAACATGAACCTCTTGGTGTATTTTGGGCCACATCGCCGGATGGAGCTGGACGGGAGAGCGTTCGTAAGGTCTTGTTTTGGTTTATTGTGCAGTACTTTCCCCTCACAACCAATTTACCGTACAACTTATTACGCAATATTTTTCCCTCACAACCAATTTGTCGGCCTATGCATTTAAGACATGTCGAACACTCTGCGGATCGCCGCACATCCATGATATGACAGGCTGCCGGAGCGTAGGTGCCAGCGAAGTGGGCCACACCCGCAGTGCCGCGCGTTGGGGGCGGATCTCGGCGGCCGCGTGTGGGAAGGTGTGGTTCATATTTATAGGGAGTAAAACCCTTCGAAACTCGCGAAAGGGCATGTACTCCCTCGGGTTTGATAAATGAAGTCGTTTAGGACAGCGACACGGTCTACAAAGTACAACTCTGACTTCTTATTTTTATAAAAATATTTGTTAAAAACTAACATATGTATATTTTTATGAAAGTATTTTGCAAGACAAATCTATTCATGTAGTTTTCACATTTCCAAACTCAGTGACTTAAAAGTTATTCATGATTTATATTCTTAATGTTTGACTCAAATCATGTCCAAAACGACTTCATTTACCAAACCGGAGGAGTAGCCTAGTGGTTACAAGAGCCCCGGTGGCACCTGAGGTCCTGGGTTCGACTCCCCGTGGGAGCAAATTTCTCAGGGTCTTGGGTTCGACTCCCCGTGGGAGCGATCGACGACGAGACGCCCGTGGTGACTTCGTCAATCTTAAGTATTTGGCACGCTCTTCGAAGATGCTTCTAGGGGTAGGGTTTGCGTGTATTCATAGGGATGAGTGTGCGTGGGTTGTGAGTATCTCCGATGTATTGTGTAATTCGAAAAAAAACCCCTTCAGAACTCCATCGGTTAGCAATACGATAATAATAGATGGTTTACCCTTTATATGCTGTGCTTTCAACCAAAGCATACCAAAAGTCACCTTCCTTCTCTAGGTCTCAGATTTGGCACAGTGAAATCTATGCACGCAAACATGACAAAGTACGCAACTAGCAGTTTTCGGTGATTGATACTATGTCTATTGTATTTTATTAAAGGAACGACAAAAAGACTTGCCGTAAATTTTATTAGAAGAGAGATATTTACAGAAAAGGGAAAAAGACCCAAGGGGAAATAAAAATTCCGTTTTCTTTGAACCCAACATATTGTTCAACAGTGGAGTTCACTATGTTCCGTCGGGAATGAGTCCCCGGCAATATATGTCCATACCGTCAACCACTTGTGGAATATCCAACAAGGTCATTACAAGTGTGTGTCACTTGTTGTTAGCACATCGATGGTGCTTAATTATATTTTAATACATTATTAAAAAATAATAAAGACCAAAACGCATGTAGTTCAGTAGACCATTGCTTAACTCAAATTGGTGTAGCTATAGCACAGAGTGGCACGGCCTTTATTAGTGTCACCCCAAACTTTTCTGCCATGTCAACTCCATTCCTTTCCACCTCAACTGGAAGCTTCCATTTGAACTGATTTAGCAGGGATCCAAGAACCAGATGCACCATTCTAATAGCCAATGGCATGCCAGGGCAAATCCGACGTCCTGCACCAAATGGATGAGTTGAAAGTCTCCACCTTTGAAATCAATCGTCTTCTCTAAAAATCTCTCAGGCATAAACTTCTTTGGTTCAGACCATATATTTGGATCTCGACCCATTGCCCATATATTTATCAGTAGACGAGCACCTTTAGGTATTGTGTAACCTATCACTTGTGTTGCCACCTCAGCTTGGCGCGGTAACAATAACGGAGCAGGAGGATGTAGTCGAAAAGTTTCTTTTATCACAGCTTGAAGATATGGCAACTGGTCAATTTGCGATTCTTCGATATTTCTCCTTGAGCCAATGACTCTTGCAAGCTCATCACAAGCTTTAGACATTGATACTGGATTTTTAAGTAACTCCGTCATTGCCCATTCCACTGTGTTGGAGCTTGTGTCAGTTCCAGCAGCAAATAAATCCTAAAACATGATAATATTATTATGAGATCAGCAATAATCTCAATCACGAAACGAATATGTATATACTAATGATGACATACATGACACCATGTAGGTATATTCATGTAGAATTGGGAAACTGTCATCATATATATGATTATATAAGTCCAAATTTTGTGTAGGATACCACTCTTTGTATAATTTTGTGTGGGACCAACTACTTAACTCAGTCAAGAAGGGGGGAATCCAATAATTCTCTCTAGAATCAACATAATAGACATATGATTGCTAGATAGAAAAGAATCACATCCATTAGATATAGTGGGTAAAAAAATAAAAAAACTTTAGTACATGATGATATATAATAGGCTTTAGGCTGTGTGTGTTACCGCAGAGGCTGGAATGTTTAATTCCATTATCTAAAAAATTAAATGTAGTGGGTGTTTTCGATAATGATTGGATATATTAGCTAGATGATTTAACTTTTTTGTACTGTTGAAATTTACCCTGAAACATTCCACAGAGTAACAAAGCTAAAGTGTCAAAGATGAAACCTATGCTTGGTTTACATTCAGAAGAGTAAATGTCATACCCTCAGTCCTGGACTCTCATCCATAGCTGCATACTTTCAAATATTTGAGACCTTCAACTTTTTACAGCTCTTAAGGTAGGTGAAAAAAGATTCAGATAGGCCTGTGTGGTGTGCCACTGTGGCATAATGATCAATTTATGAGTTTCATCAATAACTTTTCAAAGTAGATTTTGAGTTGAAGGAATAATTCAAATAACTCCTTATTGCTTATGAAAAAACCAAATGCATCTGAAGTCTTAAAAAATGATGGATTACGATGTAATGAACTCAAATAAAATGTCTATATCTTGAGAAATATGCTAGAATTTTGATTGGATCAACAAAAAACAAGAGGTCTTTACAAATTATCGTTATTGTTGATTGGATGTACTACAGGAGGGTCAATTGAAAAACATTTCACTCCAAATGATCAAAACTTTTGTTTAAGCCACATGAGCCCCGGCCTGCAGTTGCACACCACATGTAGGGACCCTGGATGAGCATGTACAAGTTATATAACGACACAATTCACTCGATCTATAGACACACGTCCATATATACACTTCATCAACTCTAATTTATTGCTATTTGGTTGACACTCAATATAAAGCTTTTCCACCAAAACCAAATATTTCAGGGTGAGATGGATATTTTTATGGTTATGTACATAATGCATGGTAAGGTCCTAGTTTTTATACTGCTTTCAGTGCACATGGGAACCCTACTCCCTATATTTTGTCCTTTTCCTTTTTAAAATATTGACATTTTACTATCTTCAGGGAAATAAGCTTCAGATGTAATTCACTTTTACAACTTCATAAGCACATATACCAAAGAATTCCTCCTTTTATATATATAGGAAAACCTTTTTGCAAACTTTTATAGAAATACTTGATTGAAAACTAAATCTTTAGACGTCAATGATATAATAATGATTAAACTTTCAAAAGTGTGAGAAGACACATTCTAGTCTGATATGAATAGAATCATATGAAGTTTACTATATTATTTGTAAGAGAAAACCTATTTGAACAATTCCACAAATGATCTGTTGACCCATATCAATTAATGCTTTTAGGTGAGATCAGAGAGACCCCATACCTATGCCAAGGCCCCCACACAATCCAGTTGTTGTCTCATAGCCTCAGGGAAGGGTCTCTTTCATAACCTTATCTCATAACACTCTAGATAGTTCAATGCATGACACTAACATTAAAGAGACCATTTTTCTCCTCATGGTGGAACTTTTTTTTTGGCAAAATCTCATGAAAGCAGCCCAAATGTAGTCCCCACTGCGTTGACTGAACATGACACATGCTAAATTACAGAAGTGTCATACTCAATGGATCTGCTCACTATCACATGCTTATTGTTGAAATCTTTTGAATGAATTCTTCGATTATCTAAAGAATCTATAAACTATTTTGTGGTGCTGATCAACTGTGCAAAAGTATAACTCATATTGGCACCTACATTATATACCAGAATTATAATATGAGATTTTCCTTTTTCTTATCCTTCATCTCCTTTCCATTTTCTACACTTATATATTCTACCGGTTTGCTTCTGTCTACTGCTATAAGGAAATTTTATTGTATGTAGTGCCTGCTCTCTCTCTCTCTCTCTCTCTCTCTCTCTCTCTCTCTCTCTCTCTCTCTCTCTCTCTCTCTCTCTCTCTCTCTCTCTCTCTCTCTCTAAAAAGTCATTGAAAACTTTTTTAGAATTTTATCAGAACTTCAGACCAACTTATTCAAAGTAGTTTTGTAAAAAAAATTCTTAGCACTTTTTTCTAAGAAGTTTCTAGAAAACTTGGTTGAAGAAGTTTTCCAAATTAAACTTGTTTGAAGAAATATCCATGAAAGTTATCTTACACAAGTTTCCATAAGAAGATGCTCAACGTGCCCCTAAAATAGTCTCGAGAAGTTGTACAAAATTTGGGGTCAAATGTTAACAATAAAGCATACAAATATGCATTCAATGGTATCAATTTTGTAAAAATTCTGCGTCGTGCATGTGAGACTAATTGTTGATTCAAAATTTTCATTGTGTGAGAGTCATTGTTGGTTCTAATCTTAAAATATGTATGCTTTTTATAACAAGAAAAAAAAAATGTAGGAGCACTCCTTGCTACTAACATAAAAATCATGCGTGCTTAGATCCCCCCAAAAAATACTCTCTCCATTCTAAATTATTATTCCTTTGATTTTTACCCCAAATTTGACCATTTGTTGTCTTGTTAAAAAAATTGTACAAATATAGTTAAATTTAAGTTATGTATGAAGAACTTTTATATATATTACTAAAGCAAGCCACAACATATATAAGATGCGATATTTTGTAAAGAATTTTGAATAAGACATGTGAGCAAACTTGATATTAAAAAAGTCAAAACGAATTATAATTCAGAACGAAAGTAGTAGAATTCTTTTTTTTTTGAAGTGGGGCCGTATGTAATCGGGCGATGAGAAGATTAAACTAATAGTAACTTACAGTGAGCATGGCACGTAGCGTGTCGCGGTCCAGCCCCGCCGTGCCTTTGTCGCCCGTCGTCGTCTCGGTGTCCAGCAACAGGTCGAGGAGGTCGTTCTTTCGAGACTGTCCACTCTCCCGGTCATGCAGCCTCCGGTCGATCTCCTCGTCGAACACCCGGTGCAGCCGTGCAATCACCTTGGCCGCGCGCCGCCGGCAGCCTTGCAGGTCGGCCGGCGCGAACGCCGGGTAGAAGTCCGACAGGTTCGGGCTGCCCGCGGCCTCCATGAGCTCCGTCACCACTTCCTGGAACTCCCTGGACTCGCCACGGTCGTCGTCCAGGTTCGTCAGGTCGCGCGAGAAGATGGTGCGCGAGATGAGGTTGAGCATCGTCGCGAACGCCGCGCGGCCGACCTGCACCGCGGCGCCCTCGCCGGCGATCCGGCCGACGTGGTCCACGAGCTGCCGCACCTTGTCGCGCCGGAGGTGCCGGAGCGCGTCCAGCCTGTGCGGCGCGAAGAGCTCCCTGGCCATGACCTTCCTGAGCGCGCGCCAGCTCGGTGATGAGCTGGGCATCCACGCCACGGAGCTCCTGCCGTGGGCGTCGATAATGGCGTCCGGCACGGACCGCGTCGCGAAGACGGCGTCGTGCCTCTGCAGGAACTCGCGCGCGACCTCCGGGGAGGACGCGACCACCGTGGTGACGGTCCCGAGGCGGAGGGACATGAGCGGGCCGTAGATCTTGGCGAGGCCCGCGAGGGAGCGGTGCGGCTGGTCACCGAGGAGGTGGAGGCTGCCGACGAGGGGCAGAGGGCGAGGCCCGGGTGGGAGGCCGCGGCGTGCGTGTGCTCGGAGGTCGAAGAAGGAGACGGCGAGGAGCGTGGCGACTGGCGAGAAGGCATGCCAGCAGCCATAGGAGCAGCTCAGCCATTCTATTCTATCTACCTACAAACTTGTGAACGAACAAGGGCTGGCATGCGTGACTCTAGCGGGCCTTTATTTCACCAACAGAGCGGTGTTTTTGTCGATTCTTCTTTCATGTATTGTGGTTCGTATTCGTATATCTGTCACTATCTTAATTTTTTTGTCCAATTTTTGATAGGCCCACATATCTTGTCGGGACTACAATTTTTGCTGTATCTTTTTTCACGCGCGTCATTTCATTATTCAGTTAAGCGAGAAACAATATAATCATTCCAAGAGAAGTAGTGATACAATGTGAGTTAGACTAAATTGTGTTGTGGAACGATTTTCTTTCCTTTTGATTTGTGAACTGAAAATGGATGTTCAGGAATCCAAGAACACTCTTGTCGTGTCTTCTAGTGACTTGTATGAATTAATATGCTGTGATGCTACGGTGAGCATGTGTTAATGCCTAATCATGAGTTAATTAAGTTTAATAGATTTATCTCGTGAATTAATTCCCATTTATGCAATTATTTTTATCATTAATTTGTCTTTATACTTCCCATTAGCATTCAAATATGTGATCCGAATTGAACTTCAGTCTAAAATCAAAACACCCCAAAAGGGCATTTGATGCGGGCCATGGATTTTGAAAACGTGGTGGACATGTGCAGACTCATTCGTGGTGCGTGTCAGCGTGTGGCCAAGGAGAGAGAGACAATAGAGATGAGGGGCAGTCTGGCAATTCGGATCAAGGCAACAAGGAAAACGGTTGCAACCACGGAGTGACGACAGAAGCATGCAGCGTATGTACGTAGCCATAGCCATAGCTATCGTCGGTGGGTGTGTGAGATGAGCAGTGCCCAGACGTCGTAGGCTTGAAGTCACCGGCTGAGTGGTTGTGTAGTCCAATAATAAGGGCCTTCATGAGCGGCTTCACGAGCAGCTTCACAACTTCAATAGCCAAACGACGGCCTTTCTCTCAGTCGAACCTCGAAAACTCTCTCTCACGAGTTAAGCACACGGTGAAGCTGCAAAAACATAACTCTCCCCTGCTTCTGAAGTTGCTCATGAAGTTGTTTTGTAAAAAAACATTTTCTACTTAAGTGTTCGAGTTGTCTTAAACAGGGTCTAATTCCGTCCATTCCAAAAAAACTGTCCACACTGTCCTCTTCTCGGTGACAAATGCATGCATGGCGCGCCTTCAACTTTTGCACGTATGTGGACAGGTTCTCGAATTCTCGCGATCCATTCTGCAATCTTTTTTTGTACTTCTCTTAATAGTACTCGTATGCTACCCTGTCCTACTCCAATTCAATCCATCATTAAAAAAAGACAATATTGCAGAACAAAATAAAAGAAAGAAGACGTTACATTCCACAAGAGGTACATGCATGTACATCAATGTTTTAAATAGCGAGCTATGGCATTTAGCAGGATAATGCTGATAGCTGAAGCTATAGCTAGATATAACGGGCTATATATTTCTACTAGCGGTGGCTTTAAAAAAGCTATAGCGATAGATAGCAACAGCTATAGCCGGCTATTTAAAATTTTGGTGTACATTATTATTGGAGTAAAATGTACTGGAGGTCCATCAACTTGTGAAAATGTGTCACTTAGGTCCATCAACTTTGAAAATGCATTTTTAAGTCCATAAACTTGTTGAGTCATTCACCGCAGGTCCATAACTGTCCGCATATGCTTCTGTTGGTGACATGACATGATGACTTGGCTAGAAGGAACATATCCTAATTGAGGCATTTCATCCAGCATCTTATGAGTGACACATGCTTGATATTTCCGGAGCTAAACGACAGCTGCCTACTCCTGTCATACACGCGAGGAGGCTACCGTTATTGAACCCAAGGAATGTTTAAATACATGTGTCGCCTATTTGTAACCTACTTATTGAAATGCCTTTGCTAGAAGATGCTTCTTGAGCCAAGTCATGTCACCAGTACAAGCATATCTGGACAGTTATGGACCTGCGGTGAATGACTCAACAAGTTCATGGACAGAAATGCATTTTGAGAGTTGATGGATCTAAGTGACACCTCCTTACATGTTGATGGACCTCTGGTGTATTTTACTCTTATTATTGGCCACTGATGCGTGTGTGGTTTGTTTGTTCTTCCTTTGTACCCGGCTTGAAATAAAAGAGGCTGGTCATTTTTTGGAATTAAACTTCTGTTTGAGTTAGATCACATGAATTAAGCATGTGCTAACTTTATTTCTTGTGTGTCATCACTATAAACTTTGTCAACTAGATTTTATTGTATGGAACTTTGGAAAGGCTTTATTATTTCACTAGGGGAATAATTAGCCATATATAACACGTCAAGACTAGCTATATGTAGTATACTATGATTAGTTGCAAAAATGTGCATTTACTATGCTCTCAACATTATATCTCCGGCCACCGTAACATCATACTTCAAGTTCCACGTATGGACAAGGAATTTCCACTGGATCCATGAAGAGAAGTAGTATGGATCCAGGATTTGAAGGAAGTTAATTTGATTCAAGGGGGTAGATGGATCAATTTGGGATGATTTTTTTTCCCTCAGGCATATTAGTTTGAACGAAGAAAATGGTTGTGAAAGAAGATGGTTCTGTCAAGTCGGTCATGTACTTGGTTATATATTTGAAATTTGGAGCTTGTTGTGCGTCGTCAAGCTGACATGGTCCATGAGTTGCTACTATGTTTTTACCGCTTATTACTGATTATGTTTTTACCGCTTATTTTTTTGCTTACATTGATGCAAATTTTCATGAAATGAGAACTTAACTTATCGAAAATAGTGGCCAACAACTAAATTACATTATATGCCTGCATGTTCTCATGCAGTGAGCTAAAGAAACCAAATTACTCGAATACAAATCCAAACAACAAGAAAGTGTATTGTGGACCGTCTTCAACAAGCCTGTTACAAGTTGACTTGAAACACGTCTCCTTACGTGGAGCATCCAAGCTCTGGTTCATGGCAAAGGTGAGGATGGGCTGATTTGCTGTGAAAAGAGTGCAGCCATTATTGCTGATAGTATAATATATATGTCTTGATATTTGGACTTATTTGACTGTTAGAATTGATCTTTGATCTTTGGCACTCCCAATGGAGTATTGATGGTAGTTTCTATCTCTATTAAATAACTTGTCAACTAAGCAAAATGGTGATGTGGTAGCCTAATTAATGAGGAATGAGAGCACAAATCATAGAAATGGTTTCCTCATGGAGAAACCATGTCTACTCTTGACCTAATGCACAAGAAACCATGAATTTGTTGTTGGGAAGAAATCACTAGTTTCTGTGGAGTTAATGCAACATTCTGTTCTGCATTAGTGAAATTGGGAGAGAGAAAGAGGAACATTTATTACTCAAAGAAACTACCACTGTGAAGAATAGTTTCTATAGAGGATTTATTGTGCTATGGAAACCGTGTTAGTTTCCAAGCTCTAGTTCATGGCAAAGGTGAGGATGGGCTGATTTGCTGTGAAAATAGTGCAGCCATTATTGCTGATAGTATAATATATATATGTCTTGATCTATGGACTTATTTGACTGCTAGTTTTTGCTGCCCATTTGTTCTTTCAAATGTATTTTTGAATAAATGCGCATGAGATTGTGCCTATTTTATTGATAAAAAATAAGAAGTACAAGAAGATTAAAGAAAGATAACTCCCTCTGGTTTGGTAAATGAAGTCATTTTGGAGAAGGTTTGAGTCAAATATTGGGAATATAAATCATGAATAACTTTTAAGTCATTGAGTTTGGAAATGTGAAAACTACATGAATAGATTTGTCTTGCAAAATACTTTCATAAAAGTATTCATATATTAGTTTTTAATAAATATTTTTATAAAAATAAGAAGTCAAAGTTGTACTTTGAAGATAATGTCGCTGTCCTAAACGACTTCATTTACCAAACCTGAGGGAGTACAAAATTTTACTCTCGCGCTAGGAGGGCCGCTAAACTCTTTGCCTCTGCCACAACCTAGGAGGATGCTTCAACCTTGATTTGCATGATGACAGAGGGGACTCACGATTCTCAATGTCTGAAAATTTTGGAAGTCCTTTCTTTCCATATTTCCTAGTTGGCTAGCAGTGCTAAGATACGAGGCTCTTGCAAGGGATATCAGACATTGTTGTGATGTTCGAACACCATTCCAATATCCTCATTTTCTCAGGCTATCCTCCGGGTCAAGTTTAGGTTGTCAATGGTTTTAGATGATACTAGTTGCTCAGTAATGTCGTACATTGTTAGCATATTTGTATAAAAGTGTGCACAAAAACCAAATATATGTAATATGCAACTTCAAGAAGAGGATACAATAAGCACAAAGAGGCCACAAAACTGCTAGATAAATCGAGGTTCCCTGTTAACATATATAATAAATATTTTAACTACGTTAGCTGCTTATTAGAGGACAATAGGCATGAAGAGGCCACAAAGTTGTGTCTATAGTTCATCTTGAACACTATATCCCCTGTACAATATACACTCCATAAAAATGTTACTACCAAATTTACATTAGTCTCGCAATCGCCTGAAACATAGATATCATCAAATATCAAACTTAGCAATTAGAATAATTTTGTGGATTCTATGAAATAACTGATGTTTCAAATAATTAGGAATAATGTGCCTATTACTAAAATTTATCAAACACTGAAAATTCCCATCTAAATTTCTCAATGCGAGCATAAAAAGAGTACACTAGCAAACTAATGTAATTTTTTTAAATTATTTACAATACAAATTTCTGTAGCAAAATATATGAAGTTGTTGCATCATGAGCTTGTAGACAACATTATATGTCACACACACTAGATGATATGCACTCCAAGTCCTCAACTATACATATGGCTCTATGAATAACACACACTGCAACAACGTTTGAGGCAAACTACATGAAAAGAGCCATATGTATAGTTGGAGACTTGGGGTGCATATCATCTAGTGTGTACAACATATAATGTTGTGTCTAGAAGCTCATGATGCAACAACTTCATATATTTTGTTACACGAATTAGTCGGAGCTGAACGTCCCGACGTGCGCAATTCCCACGGACGATGTCCGGTGGTTGGGCGTGGCCAGTTGGGGGGGGGGGGCTCCTGCATGTTGTCACCTCCCTTGTTTGTCGTAGATGGCGCCGCTGCCATAACATGCAAGATCATCGAGTGAAAGGTTGCAACGATGAAGCCTATAGGCATCATGTCCCATCCTGAAGGTGTTGTGGAGGTGTTCTTGCATTGCATATCATGCTCTTGTTGCATCACCTCAGCCGCTCGCGCATAAGCGGCAGGGTGGTGCCCAAGGATCGAGGAGGAGAGGATGAGGTCGCAGATCCAATGGCGACTACCGGTATTCACCGCCACGTTGATGGCAGCCGTTCCTCACACATTCTAACAGTGAGCAATGACCTCTCCTTCAGCGAGGGCTGATGTTTTTCCATTGGCGATAATATTTGGCGTCGTGATGCACCTCGGCGATCTAGGAACGCTCAGAGTCAGTGGATTGAAGACAATATGGGGTCTTCCTCCCGCACAAAAGATCAATGGCGGCTATTTCAAACGCTACTGATACATCAAGGTGGATGGACAACGGTGAGGGCACACGATTTCAAGCGTGGGCTGATTTGCCAACTGCAGTGAGGGTTGTCTATATCCAATGAGTTTTTTTTCAATTTCATTTTGGTGTATGTTGTTCAAGGTGTGGTAGTTGATTCGAAGACCGTCATGAAGCGACATTGATATCTTTAGCACTGTCCTGAGTAGTAAACTCAATTCTTTTTTGGATGTAGTAGATCTTTAGTACATATATCTTCATGTACTGAGTTTTTTATTCTTAGTTTTTGTAATAAGTTTGACTGTGTGTGGTCGTCATGCAAAGACTTTAGGCTGTGTGCGTTACTGCAGAGGCCGGAATGTTAATTCCATTATCTAAAAAAATACACACTATTTTCTTTAATTTGGATCTTAACAAGTATATGGTGTGTCATGCATTCAGTTACGTGCGCATTGACACACAAATTCATATAACTAGGTGATACTTCGTGCGTTGTTGCGGGACTTTCTTAAATAAAGTTTTTAATCGCAAAAATTAGTGAATTTTGAAAGTAGAAACACTAAGATGATGACAACATTTATTCGCAAATAATATTATAAATGAAAACATGTTCATTTGTTGATAGAGAACAACTCTTATATGATTGATCATCTATGTATTACTACTGTGATAATTTTATAGTGGTACACACAAACACTAATTTGCATTAGTGGATGATGATTAGTCACAAAAACATAAGTACATTGTCCTAGTGGATGGTGATTGGTGACATGGCATCCGATGACGACGTGAATAGTTTGCATGTGGAGAGAAATTGAGTCATTGACCTTTAGTGGGATGCATCTATAGGTTATATAGATGACCGCAAGTTACATGCTCACGTAGAAGCAGCTAGCTGCTGGCACGTGTCAGCTAGCTCTGGGCAAGGGAGTAGATCAATGGCGCCTATAAGTACATGTTCCAGGACTTTTGTGATATTTATCTGGATGAGAGACCAGGTGCTTTTTGCTAGTCACTCAATTTAGATATTTGGTGGTAGATAAAAGTGTGACAATAATATATATAGCTAGCCAGCTAGGCTACGGTAAAGCCAGAGAAAAAGATAAAATAATGGAAGTTGTATTTTTCTTTTATTTTTTCATCCTGCAGCCTGGATCGTTATACACCGTCTTCAGAGCTTTCGAAAAATTAAATCTAAAAAAAACTTTCGAGAAATTAACATGATCAGTAGGTGTAACATTTTCATAATGTTTTGATGCGCTGATCATAGTTTCTTTCATATGGCATCATACAATAGAAATCCATATGGTGAAGCAAAATAAAATACATATAGAGATTGCAATACATATAATAAGAAAATATCTTTAATATGCTTGTTGTGTCCTCATAGCTGATGCACCGTCCATGGAATTTGAGAATAATCAATATATAACATGTCTTTAATTTTCTCAACTCTCAAGATATCACCACCTTCGATTTAGTTTGCGACTGGCGCCTTGGCCTGACAATGAGGTAATAAAAGAGAAAAAGGAACCAAAATTGTTAGCACAAATGAGCGATACATAAATGTTTCATAGATTCGTGATCGACATATATACTACTATCTACAAGTTCATATGGGTTGCTTTGGACTAATAGATTAATAACTGGTTCGATCGACATAGTACTTTGTTTAACTCAACAGATATAATTAAGATGTATCTATTATTAGAGAATTATGGGTTTATGAACTCAGGTTAATGCTTCAAAGAAGAAATAAATTAGGAATTATGTACTAATTACCTGCAAGGCCAAGGGGGCGAAGAAGCTTTCATAGGGATAAAGGGTACCCAAAATCATCCTCGTATTATCATAGGCCAGCTCCTTGAGCTCCATGGTGTCCAGATGAAAGATGAAGCTTCCCAGCCTTGTCCACAGAAAGATGGCATTGCCATAGTCACAGGCCCCGATCAACCTCACAGCCCTTAAACCTCCTGCCCCCGGCTGCGCTGCAGCCGAAAGAGGCTCGAGAGTGTCCAGTGCCACGACCCAGCGGAGCACCCAATCACCTGCATCCTCCCTAGCCCAGAGCTGCAGGCTAAAATTGACAGTGTCAGCAACAACCAGCCCAAGCCTCACGCCGTCCAACCTGACGTTCTGGACGTCCATCAACTTTGTCTCCGGCGGATGCGGGATCATGGCGAAAGCCACCGCCTTCCTCTCCAAGTCGAAGGCAAGGGTGTGGCTTCCAGAGACCGGCTGGTACAGGGTGCTCCTGATGACGACGCCGGGCTTTGGCACGACGTCTGCCCACAGCGGCAGGCCGTCGAACGAGATGGTCTCGCTCCATTTCCCGGCCTCCGACGAGTAGACGCAGACCAGCGCCCGCGGCTCGCGCCCGATGATGAGCACCACCAGGAACGGGCCAGCACGGCAGTCCTCGTGCCGGCCGTCGGAGTCGCCGCCGGCCCCCGGGCACGACGGTGCCGCCGAGCTTCTTGCTGTAGCTGTAGACCATCCAGTCCGGCGGCATCCCTATCTGCTCGCACCTGCGGGTGACGGGATCCCACAGGATGAGCACGGGCGGCGCGTCGCGGGCCTCCTCGGCGAGGAACAAGACGCGGCCGTGACGGGAGTCGAGGACGCGCCGGTGCGCGGGGCGGTCGAAGACGCGCGCGGGCGCGGGGTTTTTGCCGGTGGGGGTAAACCGGCGGGTGCCTTCGTAGCCGTCGTTGTGGAAGACGCCGAGGAGTGGAGGGGTGTCGTTGTGGCGGGCTCGGAAGCGGCGGAGGAAGTTTGGATCGGCGACGAGGCGACGCCATTGGCGGCAGACGTGTGAGACGCGCAGGAGGTTGTGAGGCTGCGGCGGGGTGAGGAGCAGGATCTCGGTGCGGGTGTCGCGTGGCACTGGCAGATCATCGGCGAGCGCGGCCGGCGAGGTCTGGTCGCGGCGGCTGACGACGTCGCTCATGGTGGATGATCTCGATTAGCTAGTAGGGTTTTGCGTGATTTGGGTGATGAGGAGATGAAGACCATCACCTGAGCTTGTGTTTTTATGCTGCGAATTTTACCCCTAGTTGAGCTTGAAATGGTTAGAATTTACTCCTACTAGTTGCTAGAAATGCCTAGTTGAGCTTGAAATGGTTAGAATTTACTCCTAGTTGCTAGAAATGGAAAGCTGCGCGAAGGTGAAGCATGAGCTGCAGTTAATTCGGAGCCTGTCACCGTTTGTTGTCGCGTCATCGAGCTGTGATTAACTGGCCGAAAATATATATATTACCGTAAAGTTTGAACGTGAGGCCCTGCCGCCCTGGTGTGCCTCATCTCGATCACATTGGACGGCAGCTGATCTACAATCGTACGGTTCAGAGGATGTGCACGGTTTCATATTTGTTTCTGATTCAAAGGAGCCGGTTTCAAATTTGTATTTGAATGAAAAATTAAACACCGTTTCATACGTGGCAAACTGCAATTGCGGCTGCACGTATGAGATGCAAGAATCAGCTTACGAGTTACAGTACGAGCGAGGCATCAAGCGGTATACTATACTCCATCCAACTCAAATTATACAGGTGGTTTTGACATTTCAAAGGTCATATATAATATTATTATGCACCTAGATATACATTATATCTAGATGAATAATAATAACTATGAACCTAAAAAGGATAAAACAACCGAGTATTTATTTCGACTTATTTAAGTACATAGCTTTTGTTATGCACCTAAATACATATTATGTCCAGGTGCATTGTAAAAGTTATACATCTAGAAAATTCAAAATAAAACTTTTAGATAACTTTTAGAAGTTACCCATCTAGAAAATTCAAAATATATAGTAATTAGGGACGAAGGGATAGTAGAAGCCTTTGGAATGGTTCACCGCCCACGCTGCACCGATTTAAAATAATGTACTTTTGAATGTTTTTTTTTGACAACACGTTCCTTTGAACGTTGAATCTACTAAAATGTTCACAGTCGGAATGACGGATTTAAGTGGTCCAATAGGCAATAATGGAAGCCATCATATTTTTTTTTGAAAGTTAAGAGAAGCACCTTCGTGTGGTCAACGTCGCTAGGCATGCTGTGCAGGGTGTGCATAAGATTTTTATGATTCCCCCAGCCCACTCTTAATAAGTTTTAGGCATTTAACTAGTGCAACTTCCTCTTGGCAGCAGTATTTGCTGCTGAATAATCCTTGATTATTTTTATTCTATCATCCTAGAATATGTACCTTTTAATAATGTTGATGCTACTAAAATGCACACCATTATCAGAGTCGACACTAGTAAAGTGTCCACAATAAGAGTAATGGAGTTAAGTGGTCCATGAGGCGACGGAAGATGTTGTTCCTTTTTGTAAGTCAGAAAAGCACTTTCGTGTGTTTAACATGATTAATCAGGTAAGCAAGGTACTATGTTTGACTAGAAAAAATGGTTATTTATAGGGTTTGATGATTTTTGCCATTCCTTGATGAGTTTTAGGCATTCACTATACTGTCTTGTAGTAGTAGCGTTTCCCCTTGAGTAATCCTTTAAATCATTTTTTCTATCATTATCCTAGAATTTGTACAATAAAAATGTCTTAAGGCATGACCATGTATGTGTTTAGACCATTACGTGTTTGAAATAATTCAAAAAAAACAAAGAATTATGGTGTGAGAGTCGCCTTTGTGTAGGGAACATGCCATCAAAGTTATTTGTTTGAGTATGATTTTGATGATTCATGGCAACATGATCAATGAGACTTACCATTGTGTTTGAGCATGGAATTGTGGGTCCCATGGATGAAACCACACTCAAATCTAAATTGTGATAAGTTAACTTTAAGTGATAGCAAGTTGAAGACGACACAAAGCAGCCAAAAAGACACCGCCGGATGAACCAATGATACCCTGCAAACAGCATCGATGCAAGCATCAGATGTAGTCTACTACAGAAGGACTCAAGTCAAGTTGGACCATCAGATGAACCGATGGCCTGGATTCTAGTTGCGCCAGATGATTGTTTGAAGCGTTAGTTGAAGCGTCAGATGAATGGAATCGCGAAGGAGAAAATGGCAAATAGCACCAGATGAATCGCTGGAGGCATGAGATGATTGTGTCAGTTTATCCGAATTTATTGACTCAAGGTAGAGAGGTTTTGGGGTGGAGTGTAGCACCGGATGAACTGTTGGTCCGAGGTCTATGCATCGGATCATCTAGTGCCCTATGACCGAGATACTAAAGTCAGTTTTGTGTGTGGAAGTGTGCAACGGCTAGTAGCACTAGATGAACTGATGGTGTCACTACATAACGTCAGTTCATCCGATGGTACAAGTTTGCTAGACATTGCCCAACGGCTCTGTTGTCCTCTTGGGCTATTTATACCCCTCCCAGCCCATCATTTGAGGTTGCTGGAGTGAGCTGAAGTACAGAGGAGTGTAAGACACATTGGAGATCACACCCATGCCATCCTTGTGCTTAAGTGATCATCTAAAAGCTTTGCACATGCTTAGAGAGTGCGTAGTGCAAGCATAGGCTTAGAGCTGAGTTGTATATGCAAGGTGTGACAACCTTGTGAGGTGATTCTCGTGTGGGTCAAGCTGTACAAGGTGCGTTGGAAGCCTTGGGGCCTTAGTAGCTCTCCGACAAGTCTTTGACCCTTCGACTTGGTCTAGAGTGGCGAGGACGCTTTGTGCGGGGGACGTGGAGACCCCCTCCCTTGGTGGAGAAGCTCCTTAGTGGTGGCGGCATCAAGGTGACCAAGGGAGTTTAGCGAGTCCCTTTGTAGCGAGCCTTTGTGGCAAGTCAAGTGGTGCTCTTGGGAGAGACTTGGTGACCAGGAAGCAATACTCTTGTGTGGAGTGCTTCAACAATGTGGACTAGGGGTGGCTTAGTGCCTACCGATACCACGAGAGAAATCGTGTGTCAAGTATTTGCTTCCTCTCATCCCTCTTTACGTTTCTGCATTTCATACTTGCAATCTTTGTGTGCCTTTACTTTCATAAAGTAGCATCTTGATAGGATTGGCTATAGGTTATAAAACTCTTTGGGGTGAGAGTTCCACACTAGAACAACCGTAGATGCACATCTATTTAGTATATATGTTCTAGTTTATGTTTTGAGTAAATAGTGATAACCCTAAGGTTTTAAATTTGTCTAATTCACCTCCTCTCCCTCTTAGTCTAACAAACATCTAATTCCTTGCACATTGACGTCATGCTTTTTTCCCCATTTCAGAGGAATTCAACTTCCTACTTTTCCTTTGGTTCTACCATGTTCACGACATATGTAAAGAATTAAAGGAATCACCGGATCTTTGATAACGCAAGCTGCTCCTTGGTCCACTCCAAGACGCTAAATGTGCACTAGGGAGGAACATTGCAGTATAACTCACTCTCTTAACCATGTCGTAGGCTACTCAAAGAGGTGTAGTAATCTTGATAACCTTGCATTGAGGGTTTACGAAGCAATGCTCATGCTCATGTTGTAGCGAACATGGTCCCATTTGCCATTTGTCCGAGTTGAGTTTGGTGATTCATGCGACCACAAGTAATGAGACTAACCACATTGTCTAGCATGTCTTTGTAGGCATTCTTAGGTCCCATGGATATTACCACAAGTTAACATACCATGCCCAAGTTAACATGTCAAACCACAAGTTCACATACCATGCACATGTTAAGTTACTCATAGCAAAAATTTGGACTTAAGTGATGGCATGTTAAATATGTTAAGTTGAAGCAAAGAACCAAGTCAAGGACGCAAGAAAACAAGAAAAGACACCGTCGGATGAACCGACGGTACCCTAGGAAGAAGCATCAGTGCACTTGGTACACTACGCAGAAGGCCAAACAAAATTGGCACCGTTGGATGAACCGACGGTCCATATTCTAGTTGCATCGGATGATTGGAATGAACAAAAGCTGCAAAAGATAGTAGCACCGGATGATCCGACGGTCTAAGTGGGGACACTGTCGGTCTATCTGATGCTCAGTTTGAATCAAGACAGAGACGCGCTAAGACTAGAGCTTTAGCACCAGATGAACCGACGGTGGGGCAGCGGTTCATCCGATGGTCTCGAAGATGCGAACAAAAAGGTTTTGGCGAGGAGTCCTTCAGCACCGGATGAACCTACGGTGTGTCAGAGCAAGCGTCAGATCAATTGTGTTAGAAGATCTCAGCAGCTAAGTGACGTAGAGGGGGGGGCACCGATGAACCGATGACCCTGAAAAGTAAGCGTCGGTTCATCCGATGGTATACTTTTTAGTGAGTTGTTAGCCAACGACTAGGAGTGTTATACCCCTTCCACTCACCCATTTGAGGTTGCTGGATTGTGTAGAAGTGTAGAGGAGTGCAAGACACTTAGAAGATCATATCCAAGCCATCCAAGTGCTAAATTGCTCATCCATAGACTTGCACATGCTTTGTGTGTGTGCTTAGTGCTAGGCTTAGCTTAGAGCTGAGTGAGTGCAAGGTGTGCCTACCTTGTGAGGTGATTCTTCAGTGGATCAAGTTGTACAATGTGCGCTGGAAGCCTTGGGGCCTAAGTGGCTCACCGGCCATCGTCTTCAACCCTTTGACTTCGTGTGGAGTGGCGAGGACACTTTGTGTGGGGGACGTGGAGACCCCCTTCCTTGGTGGAGAAGCTCCTTAGTGGGGGTGGCATCAAGGTGATCAAGGGAGCTTGGCGAGTGCCTTAGTAGTGAGCCTTTGTGGTGAGTCAAGTGGTGCTCTTGGGAGGGACTTGGTGACGGGGAAGCAATACTCTTGTGTGAGTGCTTCAACAATGTGGACTAGGGGTGGCTTAGTGCTTACTGATACCACGGGATAAATCGCGTGTCAAGAGTTTGCTTTCTCTCATCCCTCTTTACGTTTCCGCGTCACTCTCTTGCAATCTTTGCTTGCCTTTACTTTCCTAAAGTAGTATCATGCTAGGATTGGCTATAAGTTGCAAAACTTGTTTTGGGATGAGGGTTTCACACTAGACCAACCTTAGATTGCACATCTAGATAGAAATGATCTAGTTTACTTTATGTAAAGTAGTGGAAGCCATAGGATAATTTTTTTAAGTTGCCTAATTCACCCCTCTCCCTCTTAGGCTACGAGCATACGATTCCTTACACATGCTCATGCCCTATGTGCATTCGTTTTTTAAAGATGATGTAAGATTTTTTTTTAAAAGTGAATATATTTCAATATTCCAGCCTCTACATAAAACTACGCATATAGCTATTTTCTTATTACAAACACGGATGTCAAAAAAAAGAAGGTCGGTCTCTAGAACAATATCAAACACCACGTAAAATTAATTCTGTTGCTAAAAGGCTATCCATTGGATGCAAAGATCTTCATCGATGTGGTCTCAAACACAAGATCCCTGAATAATGTAAGGTCGCTCGTCCTCTTTCCGCAACAATGCCAAAAAACGGATCTAATGGGTCCCTTGGAAGATAACCTGCATAGGAGTAACATCTCAAGTATTGTTAAAAATCATATCATTTCTACTTAACCAAATTGCCCAACATAAACCAGATGCTTCAACCATAATTTTGTACATAAGCTTCTTAGTAATCTCATTTAACCACCCAGTAAACATATATGCATTGTTCATAGGTGGTGTTATATTAAAAGAAACTTGTACAATCATTCACATAATTCTAGCGATTTGACAATCAAAGAAAATGTGTTGGATGGTTTTTTCATATTACAAAAATAACATTTTAAACTTCCCTTTCATTGTCGACGAGCTAAATTATCTTTAGTTAGAACTACTCCTTTTGCAAATACCAGACAAAAATTTAACTTGTAAGACCAATTTTAATTTTCATTTCACATTTTTACGTGGTGCAGGCAATTGAGCAGTTAGTGAATTATACATAGATCGAACAGTAAATTGAGCATTCTGTTTTAGAGACTTGAAAAAATGGTACCTGTTAATTGGACATTCACAAGAAACAAGAAATTTCCTTAATTAAAAAAGAAATTTTCCTTAAAAAACATGAGAGCACGGAGGAGAAATTTGGACCCACAATTTCGTCCACAATGTACAAGCAGTACAACTAATTTTATGTAGAAACTGAAGCAGCATGCTAAAAAATGGCACGATATTTTCTTCACGAACAGGAACATCATCGCAGATATTTTTTCGATCAACTTTCCTTATTGTTTTGGATGAAACACACATGTTTAAAACACTTTATTTTATTCTATGAGCTAGAAATATCATTTATGGGTCTCAAACACTCAAAACCAGAGCTACGCAAATCTCTGGTTCTAAACAATGACACTATTTGCTTCAAGAACCTCATTGATCAGATGCTCGAGAGCAGAATCATCCGAGATGATGCCGACGTGACTCGTGTTGTGAATCAGACGGGACTTGAAGTAATCCTGCTCCGGATCAGCCCCGATCAGCGAGTCCAACGCCAGCGTGCTCGCTACGTTGATGCCCCCATCGCCGTCGCCGTAAACCACTTCGTCTGGTTTGGCGCCGAAGTCGCCGTCCCAGTGCACCAGCTTCTCCGGCGTTGGCACGCCTATACCGTTGATGCAGGTCATGGGCACAGCCGGCGCGCTGAAATTCAGCGACACCGGCAGCACCCTCGTCACGTAGCGCGCCACCTCGTCGTCGGAGAAGCCGTTGGCCCTGAGATATTCCGGGATGTCGTAGGCGGAGTAGTTTTTGGCTCGCGTGACCACCAGCGGCGCGTAGCCGAACACCTTCGGCGACGGCAGGACGGAGAACGCGGTCGCGAAGCTCCTGGTGGTGCTGGCGAACGACAGCGGGTCTGTCGTCGTCGTCGACGAGGAGGAGTTGCCGAACCGCAGCGTGAACACGCCGCCTCCGGCACCCGTGGAGACCATGACGAAGTGCTTGACGTACCTCCTGCGCCACGCCAGGGGAACCCGGCTGAGGAAGGTGTTGGCGTTGAGGCCTCCGAGGCTGTGCGTCACGAGGATGACCGGCATGCCCCCGTTCCTCTCGCTCGCCTGCTCCACGAGCACCCTCAGGCTTGACAGGAAGCAGGAGAACTCCCTGGACGCCTGGCCGGGCGGCGCCGCCGCGTATCGGAAGTCGTAGGGCGCGCCGAAGAGGTTCTCGCCTTCTCTGTATCCGACTCCTTCCAGTGCCTGAACAAGTTTCCCCATGCAGCCAATCCTGTGAAAAGTGCAACAGCTCAGAATAAAGTAGAAATAAATTCGAGCACAAAACATGCAGTCTTGAACCAAAAAAACTAAGGTCAACGGGAGGGGAGAGAATGCCGTAAAGACTTGGGAAAAAAAAGTGTACTTTGAACCAGGATCGTCGGAGCCGAAGCCGAGCGTGGTGCCGAAGGACACGACGCGGGTCTCGACGCCGGGCACGTTGCGGTAATCGCCGGTGACGGGGTCGTACACCAGCCGCAGCAGCTCCGCGTAGCACGGCACCAGCGCGGGGTCCTCCTGCAGCGCCGTGCGGTTGTTCCACAGCCGGAACCATCCCTGCGCCGTCTTCCCCTTCAGCAGCGCGCCGCCGCAGCTCGGCGCCACGGAGGCGGGCTCGAACTCGTCGGTGAGCCGCGCGTCGAGCTGGCTGCAGCCGTATCCGGGCAGCAGGACGACGGGGTGGAGGTCGTCGTCATCAGCTCGACGAGCCAGTGACAGTGAGCCGACGGAGAAGGGCCAGCTGGCCGAGGCGACCAGGAGGATAAGGAGCAGCTGGGATTTGCCGTCCATTGAGAAATAAGCTCTGCTTTGGGTAACAATGGAGATTGGACAAAGGAGAAAATAGTGCGTCCCATTATTATGATGTAATGTAGGAGTATGTACAGTAGTATATATATAGCGTACAAATAAAGCTACTAGTCAATCAGGAGAGGGAGTCCTACTCTCTTGCATACGTTTGAGTAATTGAGTTGGTATTTGTGGAAAGCTAATTGGAGGCTCCACTAGCTTTGTTGCCGTTTAGTAGCCGCTTTCACTTTCTGTAACGCGTGTTCCAGACGCCGCGCTCCCGGTCTCGGACAGCCACACCCACCCACCCAATTTCCCTTGTGCGTTGTGCCTCTCTTGTGCTTTTTTGCGTGTGAGATGAACAGTTCATTGTTTAAGATCCGTTGACCTACACCCAAAATTTATGATGTTGGGAGATCTTCTGATGATTTGGGCTTTGTTTAGTTGGTGAAAAAATTGACTTTTCAACCTTTTGAACTCCTGTAGCACACTGTAGCATGTTTCGTTTGTTTGTGGTAAATATTGTTCAATTATGACCCAACTAGGCTCAAAAGATTCGTCTCGTGATGTACAACAGAACTGTGTGATTAGTTAATTTTTTACCTACATTTATTGTTCCGAACATACTCTGCATGTCTTTTGGTGTATTTAATGTGATGTGATGGAAGGAGAGTTGAAAAAGTAGCAAAATTTTGGCAAATTTCTAGCCAACTCTGCGAGCTGATTTAATATGTATGGTACATTTGTTTTAAGAGAAAAACATTGCACAAGAAGTAGAAAAAGAGAAGCGAGAAGACAAGGTGGATTGGTATGATGGAATTGTTCTACTTCTACCCGACATCTTAGATAATAGATACTGTTATATATTTGGTTGGAGAAATAAAATGATTCCATTTTCCAAATGATGGTTTGTCAAACAAGAAGGAAAACAAAAATTTTGAACAATCAATGAAATGACGGTACTAAAGGAATGCATCAGTGCAACCGTCGGAGCAATTGGTATGCTATGTCGAAGGCTAAGTCAACATGAACCATCAAATGAACTAATGACATGATTTCTACATGTGTTGGAGCAATTGCAGAAAGCAAAGCGCGAAAAAGCGAAACACCTAATGAATCAATGGGTACATCGTCAGAGAAGGTGTTGGTGCACACATAATTACATTAGAAGGTTCTAAAGAGTTTTTGGCTCGAGAAGTGAGGCACTGGATCACCCGTGGGTACAGTGGTGCAACCATCGGAGCAATGACTTCAGCAGGAAGCTAGGTGTGAAAGGCAATGGCAAGCAGCACCCGATGAATCGATGCTAAACCCTACCATTAGTTCATCCAATGGTGCATTTTCTGCTAGCTATTGAATAACGGCTCTATGGATGCCTTGGGCTATTTATACCCTTTTCAGTCGCTCATTTGATTGTGTTGGAGTGTGCATGAGTTTATTGGAGTGCAAGACACATTCAGATCACAGCCAAGCCACCGAAGTGCTTAAGTGTTCATGTAAAAGTTTATCATATACTTTTGTCATAGTGTTTAGTGCTAGGGGATGAGTCTCCTCTACAGTATTGCAGAGGGACTACTCTCACTGACATGTGGGACTAGACCCACATGTAAGTGGCAGTGATTCCCTCTAAGTAATGCACATGATTGGGTTCCAATGCTAGGACATGTGTAGAGTTGAGTGAGTGCAAGGTGTGCCAACATTGTGAAGTGGTTCTAGAGTGAATCAATGTGTACAAAATTTTGTTGGAGCCTTGGGGCCTTGGTGTCTCTCTGGCAAATCTTGGACCCTTCAAATTGGTGTGGAGCGCCATTGACGATCATGTACGAGGGGCGTGGAGACCTTTTCCCTTGGTGGAGAAGCTCCTTAGTGGAGGCGACATCAAGGTGAGGGATTGATGAATATCTTAGTAGCGAGCCTTTGCGGCAAGTCAAGTTGCGCCTTAGGAGAGATTTGGTGACCAAGAAGCATATTCTTGTGTGAGGGCTTCAACAACATAGAGTAGTGGTATCTTATTACCTACCGATATCACGGGATAAATCTTGTGTCAAGAGTTTGTTTCCTCCTCATCCCCTCTTTACGTTTTCACATTTCACACTTGCAACTTGATTGCATATACTTTCCTACAGGAGTATCTTGTTAGAATTGACTAAATGTTGCGAAATTTTGTTTTAGGATAAGAGCTTCGCATAAGATCAACCATAGATTGCAGATCTAAATAGAACATATAATTTACTTTCAGGCAAAGTAGTGGAAGTCGTAGTTTAAGCAAATAAGTTTTCTAATTCATCTTCTTCATCTCTCAAGCTATGAGCACTGATTCTTTCATAAGCTTATTGAACATGATGTGACTTTCTTTGAGAACCACGTTGAAGAGAAAATTTCTCATCATCATCATCATTATTTTTAGAGGTTTTGTACGATACATAATACGACATAAAGATAGTGCAGTGGTATAATTGGTTTTTCCTGTGGGTACAATGGTAATTTGGTCAAGTATATTATTTGAAAAAAATTTCCTCCCTCCGTTCACCCCGTCCACCACGTCACCTGTGACGCACATCACCGTCTGTTCCAACAATACCATTTTACATTTCCGATAGTACCTTATGCCACCCATACGACCTATGAATACTACTGTACAACAACTTAAAAAACTGGTCGTGCAGAATTAATCTCAACCGTCGGATTCTTACATATATATCCTTTTTTAATTACATACGAGTTCTTTTTCAACCGATCGTACAGATCGTATTATGTACCGTAAAAAACCTCTATTTCTAAATTAAGATTTTTTAAGTGAATTTCACTGTTGGTCCACGAAGTTTTCCCGAGGTCTTGTCTTGTACTCCAAGTCTTGAGGTTGTGCTGAACTAGCTAGGTCGTCTGGGGAATCTTCTGGAAGGTCTTTAGGAGGTCGTGTGGGCCGCCAACTAGGTCGGTTGGGCCCACTGACAGGTCTGCGGGTCTTCTGGTAGGCCGGACCCACTTGCCGGGGACGACCGTGAGCCTGGTCGGTGGGGACCCAGGGGTACCCATGTCTCACAAGCCCCCGAGCGAGGTGTGGCACAACGACCTTAGAAAAGTCATGACAAAGTCGTAAAGCTATCGACAGGTCGAATAGCATGTACGTCGGTCCAAGAGAAAAAAGGACAAGTCAACTTAGCAGCCGACCTGTTTGTAGTCTTGCCGAATCGAAGGGAGGTCGAGTGACGACCTATAGGAAGCAGACTTCCAATAGATCGAAACGACGATGAAAAAATTTAGAGGGCATAGAAGATGCACTCATAGAGTAGTATCCGAGCATCGTGGCGGGCAGGATGGCCGATATGATGATCCAAAACAGAGGAGAGAAGAAAAAAGTAGGTCGAGTTACGACGTGATGAGAAACAGGTTTCCCAACAGGTCGGTACAACGAAGAAAACCAAAGGGCGTCGAAGACACACTCGTAGAGAGTCACCGAGCATTGAATCAGGCAACATGGCTGGTTTGATGCTCAAAAGAGAAGAAAACTGAGTCATGGTCTTGATCGAACGAAGATCAGAGACACCCAGATCTCCGAGCATAGCTGCAAGGAGTCTGGCAGGGCTGTCGGTGTTTAAACCTCTCAACCTCCATAGGAGGTACCCGCAGCAAGGTAGAAGGTGGGCGCCATGATCTGGAACCCGAAGGTATGTGCGAGGACACAAGACACAAGATTTATACAGGTTCGGGTAGCCAGAGTAGCGTACCCTACGTCCTGTTTGGAGTAGTATTGCGCCCTGCGCTTGGTGTTGTTCCCCGGAAGGATTGAGGATCTTCGGCTAGGTACCCGGCCTTCCTTTATATAGTCCAGGGGGCGGGTTCCTAGTCGGTTACAAGGCAGGAGTCCTAGTAGGATTACACGGAACGAGTCCTAGTAGAATTACAGGGGAATTCTAGTAGGAGTCCGTCTTCTTCCTTCCTTGCATGAGTACCCGGGGTGTATGCCCGACAAGCCCCCGAGCACATTGTAGTCGAGAGTAGCAGTTTGAGTAGTCTTGAAGCCTCTTCGAGTAGTTCTTGAGCGTCCTCGAGTACTGCTTGGAGAAGTTTTGAATAGTACTTGAATTGCCACGAGGCTGGAAGGTGGTCCAGCTCATTTGTCTTGAAGTCGAGATTTATATGGAAGTGCGATTGCAAAATCGCACTCCATATGGAGTAGCCCCGAGCCTTAGGTTGAGTTGTAGACTCTGGCTGAGGGTCAATCTTGATTCTGCTTCCGTCTTGAAAAAAAATCAACTGATGGGTGTAGCCTAGTAGCCCCCGAGCCTTGGAAGGATTGAAGAATCAATCCGAGGATCTTCAGTGTTTGCGGAAGTCATCATCTGAGTACTCTTGTAGCGTTCAGCCCCCGAGCTCGTCGCCAGGAGAGCCGTAGGAGCCATGTCGAGTAGTTGTTTGTGCTGAGCCCCCGAGCAACAGAGCTAGCGGATACTACTCGAGTTGTCGTTGAGTAGTAATTTGGTGCGTAGCCCCCGAGTTTGGGAACTAGCCACGCCGATGGAGGTACACGGAGCGTACTGGAAAGTCATCACCGGAGCTTGACCTGAAAGTAAAGATGCGTACATTATGTAGCATTTTTGTAGAAATTGAATCTACTAACGACAAATACAAATATGAATATAGATGTAAATGTCATGTGTCATGCTCTTGTTTCGGTCGTAAGGCGTCGAGTAGTTAGCCTGATGCGGTTTAGCGCCCAGTCTCTTTGGTCGCTGTTTAGCCATAGCCGTGGGGTGTGGAGGATGACGGGAGAGCTGGTTTAAGCGCCCGGTCTCTGAGGAGCCTGTTTAACCATAGCCGCTGGGGGTGTGGAGGCATGACAGGAGAGCCGAGGCTTTGCGCGGATCAAGGCGTGTGCTACTGGAGTGAGACCATTAAGAGGTAGACGAAAGTAGTCGGCAAGGCGACAAGAGAGAGCGCGTTTGCTCGTTGTTCCGCATGGCAGAGAGCAAGATTGCGTAGTGCCTCCTCAGGGTGTAGACGTTGTGCGCCTCCAGCACTCAGTACATGAAACGTCGTGGCAAGAGCCTCCTAATTTGGTGCACCAAGCCTGTGGCAGTCGGTCGACATCCCCAAGGAATAATTGGCATGGTGTAGCTCTGCTGGCACGTAGCCGTCGAGAGGCGTACACTAGTAGTCTTCAGCGTTGGTTACTTTATGTGGAAAACAAGCCAAAGAAAAAATAATTATTGAAATAAGTGACTTAGCTTGATTCTTGGACGAGTGTCGACGAAGTCGTGGCGTTCGGTGATTGAGCCGCGATGGTTGCTGGTGAAGTCGACTAGTCGGAGGTGAATCCGACTAGGTGTTGATGTCGCGGGAGCCGTCCTCGACTAGTTTTCTAGTTGAGACTAGTCGGGTAAGTAGTCGAGGTAGTCGTACACGAGTTGGTGCAGCTTGATGTGGCTGTAGTAGTACTCGCGTACATCTCCCATGTGCTTGGAGCGAAGGACACTAAAGTCTTTTGGTACATCTTCGTGTGCGTGTAACAGCCACCCTGAAATTGCCTTAGATGCGAACTTCATGTAAAGCAAGCTTTCTCTTTTTTTTAAGTCCACGTCAGAGTGCTTTTCCTTTGTAGCTGCCACTGCTCGACTCGAACTCGGCCCTGAGATCTTGATTGATGTACTACAACGCAGGACTCTGACTCTGAATTTTTTCTTGGAAAATCAGGCTTGTGGAACGTCGGACGACTGCTTGGTTCCGATTCCAAATTCGTGGACACATAGCCCGTCGGGATTCTTTCGGCATAGATTTGTCTGCTCAGCTGCTCTGAACCCTGGACTCGCCGACTTCTTCTCATTGCGTAGATTTGATTTTGAAGATAGGTCCTTCAAATTCATCTATTGATCATGACGATGGACCCACAGTGGGCGCCAGCTGTCGGTGTTTAAACCTCTCGACCTCCATAGGAGGTACCCGCAGCAAGGTAGAAGGTGGGGATCACCATGATCTGGAACCCGAAGGTATGTGCGAGGACACAAGACACGAGATTTATACAGGTTCGGGTAACCAAAGTAGCGTACCCTACGTCCTGTTTGGAGTAGTATTTCGCCCTGCGCTTGGTGTTGTTCCCCGGAAGGATTGAGGATCTTCGGCTAGGTACTCGACCCTCCTTTATATAGTCCAGGGGGCGGGTTCCTAGTCGGCTACAAGGCAGGAGTCCTAGTAGGATTACACGGAACGAGTCCTAGTAGAATTACAGGGGAATTCTAGTAGGAGTCCGTCTTCTTCCTTCCTTGCATGAGTACCCGGGGTGTATGCCCGACAAGGGCCGACCTCGAGGAGGCCTTGTAGGCGTGCCGACTTGAAGAGGTCTCAAATCGATGATGTCTAGTATCTGAGGATACCTAGCAAGATCTTGAAATACGTGTCGCGTGAAGAGGTCTTATGTAGTGGTCAAAACGATCAACGATGAACCTTGGTAAAGTGATGTTAATCTTGAACGTATGGAGTGTAGAGACATCCAGATATCTTGCATAGCTGCAAAGAGTCTGACAGAGCCACTCGAGGCATGCCGACCTCAGGAAGGTCTCAAAACATAAGCACCAAAGCACCCAGAAGTACTTGGCAGGGCCATCAGGCGCAGACCCCACAGGGAGGCCTTCATTCCCGACGTAAAATCCTGGGTGTCCAGATCAGGCTGGCAGGGCTCCAAGAGCACACCGACCTCGGAAGGTCATGCATCCAGGGGGCCCAACTAGGTTAGTAGGGCCATAGTCATACCTAGGTATTGCAAGACCTAGGTAGTTGAGGCACGCCGACCTTGAGGAGGTCATTTTGGTGTCCACACGACTAACATAGCTGCCAGCCATCCAGTGGAGCCAATGTACTAAGGTATTAGCGACCTCAGCAATAGGCACACTAACCACAGGGGGCCAACAAAAAAATGTAGATCTCTGTGATGCTTCTGATAGGCGCCCAGATAGATCTGGCAGAGCAGCGAGACACGCCTACCCCGGAAGGTCTTCAATCGAACCTACGACCATTCTGCTCAGGAAACAGAAATATAGGCTGATTGGAATAGTTCCGTTTACGTGTAGAGCCATAGAGGGTGCACCAGGATGCAGAGCCTAGCGAGTGCAAATAAAGGTCATCAGGTCATAGAGGAAGGTCGTGGAGTCGTCGTCGAATAGGGCTAAGTTATGCGCTGGGCCCTCTAACACATGGTCAGGTTTTGTCATGTAGCGTAGATTGCAGGGTCACGGGTCAACAGTGGTCGGAGATTCTCTTGCCACCCAGAAAATGACAAACTGCCCACGAATCGAGGGGGTACTGTAGCCATGTGAATCTGCGGTGGGCTCAAGCATCATTGATGCACTAGCGACAAGGACGTCGCGAGACAGAGTAATAAAGTCATCGCCTTTAACCGTGCACATGTTTGCAGGTCCCGGGACCATGTGGTGGCAGTATCATCACTTCGCAAGCTACCCGAGGCTTAGCTCTGGCTATAAATAGCATTGTGAGGCTGAAGGAGGCAAGCACTGAGCATTGTTGAGCTATGAAGCTGCAGAGTAGTAATCCCACCACGCCATGGGCATGTGCTCGTCCACCAGATTGCAAAGTCTTATGCTTCTAGAAGCTTGGAGCTAGGAGAACTCTCGCGAAATGTAGGAAACACCCCCACTCTTTGTACCCTGCCTTTGCGTGGTACCAGGTAGAGTTTGGAGGTGATGTTGTACCAGCTGGAGGTGCAGCGGGGCGTCGCTGGTGAGCATCGGGTGCTCACTAGGGGTTGGAATCCCGTGCCGAAGAGCAAGCTCGTACCAGCATTCCAATAGTCTGGGCCGAGCATGCCTTAGGTTGCACACCGACTGACAGCAGGCTCCCGCAAGTCTGCCATCAAGGTCTTGGTGCTAGGAGAAGTCTCACGACGTGCTTTGCTTTGGTAAGGTAGGTCGTGATGATTGCTCTGGGTGGCCCAGGTCTTGTAGTATGTTTATCTTTTGTGTCCAGTTCTGGATCCAATGAGGTCGCAGACGACTTGTGTACCTTCGGGCGGTCCATGTAATGTTCGCTCTCTTTTGTCATGTACTTGGTCATTTTGACAAACTGGTTGTCAAAGACCTAGATTAATGTGACGTGGGGGCTTTTCAATCTTGTATGTCATCAGGGTGACCTGATGATTTGTGTGCAGCTGACGACCTAAACTCAGAGTTTAGGTCGTGGCTTAGTCTGTTGATGATGAATCTGGCGCGATCTTCTCGCGAAATTATCGGGATAGAGCCGTTGTAGCGCGTTGTATGGCAGAAGGAACCACAACAGGCAGATCTAGTGGTCCCCCTATAAATAGAGCAGCTCAGGTCAGGGTTGACCCCATTCGCCCTTCTTCTTCCTCCCGTCACTCTCACTCCCGCCGTCGTAGCTCCTTGCAACCTTGCGGCTACTTCCCTTGCGCGCTCGTCCATCCAGCCTCCAGCTCCAGCCATCCGCGCGCTAGCACCACCGCTCCGCGCCATGCACCACCGCACATGTGCATCAAAACCTTGTGCACCATTAGATCCAATCCGAACCGTAGCGGCGAAATGGCGGCGGAGGCAGCTTCCATCCTGGACCCGCGCACTGTGTGGGTTCAGTCGACGATGATGGAGGCCAAGATCCAGGCCTTGGTGGACCGCAGGCTACTGCGGTCGAAGGCGGAGGTGGAGTGGAGGGCGGCGGCTGGGGAGGAGTTCCCAACCGAGGATGTGAGGAGCAGGTTGTCTTCGCGTCGTACTTCGAGCGTGTCTTCAACCTCCCCGTGGGGGATTTCTTCCGCGGCCTGCTCTACTACTACAAGTTGAAGTTGGTACACCTTGTCCCGAACTCCGTTACTGTAGTTTCGACATTTATTCATTTTTGTGAGGTGAATCTGGGGATATCGCCTCACTTCTTGTTGTGGAGGCATCTGTTCTATGTGAAAAGCACCTGCAAGAGGTCGGGGCCGGTTGGGGCTGTGATGTTCTGCTTGAGGTCGGGCCTCAAGTCGGAGTGGATAGATAGCGACCTTCCTGACAACAACCCTATGTGGAGGTCGGAGTGGTTTTACATCGTGGATCAGCTGCCGGGGCTTCCACGTTGGTCTGGCCATAAGACAGTGAACATATCTGAGTGGGACCTAGGGTTGTCATCCCGTGACACCGAGGACCTCAAGGAGATCTTGGCACTGGTCAAGGACCTGAAGAACCAGGGGGTGACGGGGCATTAGTTGCTAGGTCGTTTTGCTGGCGACTGATTCAACCGATCAAGGACCGGGTTCACCCCGTGTATGAGTACTGGGGGCAATCGGACCCCACACGTGAAGTCAACTGCAAGGTCTCCAAGGAGGAGATGGCGGACTGGGTATCCCAGATTTATTCTGGGAAAGTGAAGATAAAAAAGTGCCCGAAGGCACACTCGTTGAAGAGGCCGGCTGACCCGGTAAGATCCTAAGACCTGATTTAGGTCGTTTACTCCCTTTTGCCATTGTTACGTCGTGTAACTTTCTTGGTCGTTGGTTTGCTTGTAGGATCGTGAGCGTCAGTTCTGGTGCCCAGCACCTCTTCGTGAGGGTGAGCAGCACCAGCGAAAACTTAGGTCGGACAAGTATCAGCCTCCAGCAGCTCGGCTACTAGAGTTTTATGAATCTGACTCGTCAGTGGAGGCTGACAAAGATATCGACGTTGAGGTCGGTGGTGATGCCGGGACAGGCCCAGATGCTAGTGGCGCCGCGAAGTCCCGGCGCAAGACCAGGTCGACGGTGGTGAAGTAGTCAATTTCAGCGGCTGCTGCTGCTGTCTCTGCGGTGAAGGGCGCGGACAAAAAGAAGAAGAGTAAGAGGAAGACCAGTCCTCCGCCGACGGTTGAGACCCCAACAATTCTGACACCTGAGTCCAGGGAGGTCGAGTCGGAAGAAGAGGAAGACGAAGCCACTGAGGAACCGCCGGTCGTGGAGGATCGACCGGCGAGGAGGTCGGAGAGCCCCGTTGCCAAGAGGCAGTGAGAGTTGGTGCAGAAGACGTCGGAGGATGCCCTCCATCGAGGTTTAGAGGTGCAGTTAACCGCTGCTGCAGTGTAGGCAAAGATGCCTGCATCGATTAGGCCTCGGTTCTTTAGACCGAAGGCTCGCGTCCCGGCCGTTATGAGGTAAAATCTTGAACACTCGATCTCTTTTACTTGTTGCTACCGTGCTGTGTACGCTGCTTGATCGTGATGTTCTTGTGTAGGTCGGTAGTAGAGTCGCAGCGCAACCTGGGCGCTCAGGCTTCGCCCTCCCGCACGAGGTCGTCCAACCCTAAGGTCGTGGTGGACTCGTTGGTTGACGACGCAGGGACAGCCACCCCGCCGCCGGTTGCGGGTGAAAGGAGGACAACTCCGCTGCCGATGGCGGACTTGAGGACGGGGAGTCCCCCGCGCGCCGGTGACGTGGGAGCTAGAGGTGTTGTAGGGGACGTCGGAACGCCGGCTTCTCCACGATCATTGATGTGGACCCCATCAGCGCAAGGCCTGCTGGGGCTGACGACGACCTGGTTAAGGACCAGGCTCAGATTGGCCAGGCGCCGGGAGGTCCGGGGACATCCGATGCACAGGTACCTGACTCCTTGGAAAGATGATATCTTCGATGACAAAAAGGATATGCAGGCCTTGTGGACCAGCATTGTGACGATCAACCACGCGCTGATGGTAGGTTTACTTACGAAGTACTTTCTGACAACGTATTTGTTGAAGTGTTGCTGATGAGCTTGTTGTGTTGTGGTAGTCTTTGGTAGACAAGGCCAAAAGCCGGGCCGACCTACTAAAAAATACGACGACGAAGGAGGAGCGGATCATTGAGCTTGAGCTGGAGCTCAAACAGGTCCGGGAGGCGGCGGCTGCTGAGAAGAAGAGGCTCGAAGATGAGCTTGCTGAGTAGAAGTGCAAGTCCAAGGAGGCCATTGCGCAATTCAATGCTTTAGCCATTGATAAGGTCAAACTGTTGTGTTGATAATCTTGCTCAAGCAGTATAGAGGTCTTTTTTGTGAAATGCTAATATTGATGTCTTGTAGGCTTCCGCAATCGTGAGGAGGAGCTGAATAACGACCTGAAGAATACCAGGGAGAAGGTCTGGGACTTGCAGGTGTCGGTTCGAGAGGTTGAGGCTAGGGGCCAGGAGCTCAAGCGGGCGATGAAAGAAGCTACTGACAGTGAGTATGTTGTATCTCAAAAGCTGGCTTATGAGAAACGAGCTCGTCGGGACCTTGAGGTCGAATTTGAGGTTGCTTTGAAGTCGTTGCAAGATGACCAAGTGACCATTGCAGGGTATTAGGTGGAGGTGAACGACCTGAAGGGCACCGCCAAATATGCAACAGATTGCATAGCAGTACCAGCTGAAGGGGAAGAGCCACAGTCTGTTGTTGATCGTCTTATATACACCCCTAACAGGCTTCTGACGCTGCTGATGGCGACGAGCTTGGCGGCCGCTATTGATGCGCTGGTGAGGCTGAAGTCACATTACCCTGACCTCGACATGGCCAAGGTGAAGGCTGGTGCTGATGCGACGAAAGACCTCGGAGACCTGGAGTTTGAAGTTCAGGATGCCGCCATGGAGGTCATGGACACTGGATTATGAAGGCAATGACGGCGAAGAGTAGTCTTGGACTAGGAGTTGTACCTTCTCCCCTTCTCATTCATGTAAACAGGTCTTGTGGGTGAATATTTTGTTCGAACCTAACTGAAGCACTTGCCTTATGCCTGCACGAGCTTGGTAGTCTTGTGGATGATGATGTCTTGTTTCTTGTCTCGCTAATGACTACTCACGGAGAGGCTGGCTTACCGACCTCCACAGCTCAGCGTGGAGGCTTACATGAGGTCGGCGCGCGAGGAGGGAGCCTAGGGCCCGGGTCTGGTGACCCTTTTTCCGACCAAGCATGCTCGCAGTGACAGGAGGCTTCGTACTCATTAGGGATGATGTCCTTAGGTCGAACGACCCTTAGGTTGGCTTTGAGCCAAGCCCCTGAGCATGTTGAGGGGGAGGAGTAGGAGAAAATCTGTGACCCTTAGGTTTTGCAACCCATGTATTGGCTTTAGCCAAGCCCCCGAGCATGTTGAGGGGGAGGGTTTGTGACATGAGAGAGGAGAAGGTAGGGCTCGGCACATAGCAGATGACTGCTTGAACTAATATTTAGTTAATCTGAAAAGTACAAGGAAAAGAAATACATAGCTAAAATTAAAACTATTCTACGAATAGAATCGTCTTAGGTGCTCCATGTTCCAAGGGTTTGGCACTCCTTGTCCGTCACCCCCATTGGAGGTGATAAGTGGATGGGCTAATAACTTCAGTGACGATGAAGGGTCCTTCCCAGGGGGTAGAGAGCTTATGCATGTCGTCGGTCTTCTGGATGCGCCTGAGAACGAGGTTGCCAATGTTGAAGGAAGTTTCCCTGACGTTGCGATCGTGATAGCGTCGAAGTTGTTGATCATGACGAGCTTGTCTCATGATAGCAACAAGTCTCTGCTCTTCGACGCTGTCGAGGTCAACGCGACGTGTTTGCTCGGCTTCTCCTTCCTCGTAGAACTGTATACGTGGAGCGCCGAAGGCGACGTCGGTGGGTAGTATGGCTTCCGATCTGTAGGCCAGGAAGAAGGGTGAAAAGCCCGTGCGGAGCTGACTTGAGTCCTGAGACCCCAAATTACATGTGGTAGCTCGGCTAGCCACCGGGTGGTGTAGTTTTAGGCGTCTCCATAGATGCGATCCTTGAGAGCCTGAAGGACCATGCCGTTGGCTCGTTCGACCTGGCCGTTGCACCGAGGGTGGGCGACCGAGGAGTAATAGACGTCGATGGTGTTGTCCTGACAAAAATCCCAGAAGGCGGAGCCAGTGAAGGCTGTGCCTAGGTCAGTGATGATCCTTTTGGGCACACCGAAACGATGCGTGATGTCTCCCATGAATTTTGCTGCTTCTTTTGATGTTACTTTTGCAACAGGTCGGACTTCACTCCACTTGGTGAATTTGTCGACAACTACTAGGATGAATCTGTAGCCGCCTGGGGCGGTACTACACAGTCCCACGGAGTCGAGACCCCACATGGCGAAGGGCCATGATGGAGGAATTGTGCGCATGGCCTGAGCGGCAGGTGCTACTGTTTGGCAAAGAATTGGCATCCTTTGCACCTCTTTACGAGGTCTTTAGCGTCGGTCATGGCCGTGGGCCAATAGAATCTAGATCGGTACGCTTTGCCGACCAAGTTGGCAGATGTTGCGTGGCAGCTGCACTCTCCGCTGTGAATCTCAGCGAGGAGCTGCAGACCTTCTGATCGTAGGAGTGGGTGGGTGGGTTTCCGTCAACAGATCAGTCCCAATCTATTAGTCGGTGGTGACCGCATTGCCTTCGATGACGAGGGAGGCGGCTGGAGCGGTGGATTTCGCCGGCATAGAGCCGAAGCAGATGTCGACGGGATTGGCGAGGATGTCCGCCATGCTCTCCGGGAAGATGACACCGTTGATCGAAGCCATCGAGTTGCACGAAGAACCTTGATTCCCCCCTACCTGGCGCGCCAACTGTCAGATGGTGAGATCTAGACAGCCCACAGGGGTGCTAATCCCAATGGTTTAGTTGTTCTATGGGGTGGAATCTAAGGCTAAGAACTCGAAGGTCGCACACGAGTACGCAGAATACAAGGAACACGACAAGTTTATACTAGTTCGGGCCTCCGGAGAGTAAAACCCTACGTCTAGTTGTCAGTGTAGATTGCTTGAGGATTGCGTGATTGTACAAGGGGTCGCCTCATCCGCCTTATATTGGCCAGCGGATAAGGTCGGTTCCCAGACTCCTGGTCGGTTGTTGATGGTTAATAGTTGTATCAAAGTTCGTTTAGACTTGCAAGCGGACAAGTCTCCCGTCGTAGTCAAGGGACCCTTCTTCCCTCGAGTGGTGAACCCAAGGTATCGAATCTGTGGAACAAATGTGTGATGCAAAAGATGATTAGTAAAGCCAAGTAACTTCAATCTTTGGTAAAGTGAAACCCTAATGCATCTAGATAAAGAGCACAAAACGAATCTAATCTACTAAAGACCGGAGGTAACAAAGATAGATAGGGTAGATAAACCGATCTAGAGAGATCGGGATAAGCCTTTTGTTGAAGTTCCAAGCAAAAGAAGAAGTAGCAAATCGAATCTTATTAGAAGCCTCTTTAAATCGTGGTTTCCCGTCCGACTCCGAAAACGCCCGCCTTTCGGAACCCCCGTTCTGTCACAACGTATTCCTATTCATGCGGGTAGTCTAGGGCGAGTCCAAGGACAAGTCGAGTTCTTTCGGAAGATCCGGCGTGTACCTCTAGCCACCGTGGCTACAAGAACACCCTATGTGATCTATCTCGAGAATAGATCTAGAATAAGCAAAGCCGATCGAAAAACGAAGACATCGAAGAAACGCTTGATCGCTAGAAATCGATTCGACTTGATAATTCAACTAGTACAATGATACATAAACAAGATCACCACCGGGATCCTACCTTGATCTTGCTTCTAGCTCCGGGAACTCCGACGTGGTCTTCCTTGCGAGGTTCCCATGTCAGCTAGGAGACCCTAGCCAACTAGCTCGACCTTCTCCTCTCCGGGATGGTGTCCCTCTCTTCTCTGCTCCTCGGCGGCCAATGACGAATTGATCGATGCGTGGCTCTCGACCCCGGGGCTATAAATAGCCCGAATGGCGGCTAGGTCAAAGGAGGGGGCATATGGACCCTGGACTGAGCTGGGCCGGCCGGCCTGGGCCGACCGGCCTTGGCCCATCCAGGCCCAGTTCCCGGCCTCCTTCGCGTGGCGTCGATTCTCGAGTCTTCTAGATCCTTCCCCCTTCTGCATGTGGGCCCTTGTCGTCGGTTTCTCTCCGAGTTGGACGTAGCTCCTTGTCCCGCAAGATTCGGCACTTTTCTGGGTAGGTCCTCGAAGTTTGTCATCTTCTCGGGTTAGGTCCCTGGGCTTCTTAGAGTCAAGTTTGCTTCATTGCATGACTTGTACGGGGCTTCAAGGTCTTGTCACAAGGTGCTTGATGAACTTATCCCGGAAGTCTTGCTTTCAACGTTAAAACCCTGCATAAACACTAAACTCCAAAACCGACATGCACAAGTGAACTTGTTATACCACGGGGGTTAGTACCAATCGATAAGGTATAAAACTTATGCCAACAACAAAGGTAAACTCATGGCTAGGTTGACGGATTTTCACCGTCAACATCGGTTATGACCAGGAGACCTAAGTCTACGTTACACATCTTGCCATATTCTGTCGATCTGCTTTGGTCGAAATCCACCGAGGTCTTGTCTTGTACTCCAAGTCTTGAGGTCGTGCTGAACTAGGTCGTCTGGGGAATCTTCTAGAAGGTCTTTTGGAGGTCGTGTGGGCCGCCAACTAGGTCGGTTGGGCCCACTGACAGGTCGGCGGGTCTTCTGATAGGCCGGACCCACTTGTCGGGGACGACCGTGAGCCTGGTCGGTGGGGACCCAGGGGTACCCATGTCTCACATCCGCAAACTAAAAAACGGTCATCTAGATCCATAAACTTTTTCCAATGTCTCATCAAGGTCCACCTACTAAATAAGCGGTCATCTGGGTCCATGAACTTTAAAAAGCAGTCATCTAGGTCTAAAGTGGTGGCGACGAGCCATGCGTGGCTGCGAGGCAGGGGCACGGTACAACCCACTCAACTGTCAAAGCAGCACCATCTCCACACCTCCAGGCTCGTTTCCACCCTCTTGGACCTAGACGACCGCTCTTTAAAAGTTCATGGACCTAGATGACCGCTCTTTAAAAGTTCATGGACCTAGATGACCGCTCTTTAAAAGTTTATGTACCCAAATGACAGCTTATTTAGTTTGTGGATGTCAGGGTTCTCTACCGCCGGACAGTAAATTTGTATCGATTGTGTGTCGGGCTCGGATGGTTAGCACAGGAGACAACATGATTTGTACTGGTTCAGGCCTCCGAGGGGTAGTACCCTACGTCCAGTGTCGAGCTGCCATGTTCCCGTGCTAGGGTTGTTTGTAGTAGGGGTTACAAACTAGTCGGGAGAGGGTGTCGGGCCCAAGTCCCTTAGTACGAGTGTTCGGTTCGTCGGCTAACCCTTGTGACGGTTGCCCTCCTCTCCCTTTTATAGGCGTAAGGGGAGGGGCAAAAAGGGAAATAAGAGAAGTGTTACTGTGTCGGCTACTAAGATTGTAACAACCCGGGTTTTCGGTTAGAGAAACCCGACTCCCTATACCCTTGTGATAGTCCCTGGATTAGTAGCTATCACGTACAGAACTCATTACAGTGGAATATCATTTCCATACAACGAAAACAGAGTACACATAAAATATATTACATCCGAAACAACTCGGTACGGTTTTAGTACAAGCCCCTTGGGCTAAACGACAAGTAGAAATCATGCGCAGCGGTAACTAGGGCTTCAAGTCTTCATCCACAATCTTCTCCACAGGCATCCTTGAGCGAAGCATCGCAACCCTTCCTTCACAGAATCCATAGACTCGAAACTCACTCCAAGTCCGATCCTGCACACTCACAAACTATCCCTAAGGAATGGGATAGGTTCACGTCACCAACCGTAGGCATGCTTTAAGTGGCCTAACGCTAAAGGTGAGAAAAGTAGTCAAGGAGCAAGCTCGGGTTTCCTATGCAGCAGTAGCAGCAAGCAAAAGAGTAAATCTCCATCACACATAATTACAATTCAAATCTGAATTTGAATTCCACACAAATAAGATCCAATTGAAATCCATTAAATCCAAAATAAACCACACTAACATTTATAATTCCTAAAATTTATTATTTAGCTCAAAATAAATCTAGGAAATCAGGATAAGGTGAGAAGACATTCTTATAAATTTTAAAGGAGCACACAACTTCACCAAAAATTTTGAAATCCACATTTTCACATTTTAAAACATCACGTAAAAATACGGGATATTACAAAGATGTCCTCTCACGCGTCGCTGTGCGTCAGGATGCATTGAAGAGGAGCCATGCTATGTACTCATAGAGATAGCCGCGTGGCCTGGCGTGTCTGTTCACTTCGGGACGCCTAGCGCTTTCTCCGAGTAGTTTTGCGGTGACTAAGCCCGTCGAGCACAGGTTGAGCCCGCCACGTTAAGGCCTAATCGTAGGCCTGAGCTCGTCGTAGGGGGTGCTTGAGTGCCTCGGGTGGAGTTTGCGTGCTGCAGGTCGGACGTGATGGCGATTTGATGGCTGTGCAGCTGAGCAGAGCCACATTAAGGCTTCTGTCGGGGCCAACTGCCCGCGTGGGCCGCCAGCTGGTGCGTCTGCATGGCATGGGGAACCGGTCCCCCACGCGTCGTGGTAGAGGTGTTCACGCGCGGGATCGCGCCACATGGTACGGTTTGCGCCTTGGTTGGAGGCGGAGACTTGTCGTGCGAGGCGGAGACTTGTCGTGTGAGGCAGAGACTTGTCGGAGGGGTTCCTCTAGTGGGGAACTAGTCGGAGAAGCTCCCAACTAGTCGAGAACAAGACGTCTTGCCAGTGATGGTCTTGACAGAGGTCCTTAGTCCTCCAGTGGGGAACAAGTCGGAGAAGCTCCCAACTAGTCGGGAACAAGACGTCTTGCCAGTGATGGTCTTGCCAGGGGTCCTTAGTCCTCCTCGTCTCGAATCTTGGCCTTCACGCTGTTAATTTTGGCCTTCACATTGTCAATAGTATCAGAAGACTTCACCTCAAGAGAGATTATTTCGCCGTCAAAGGGGACCCTAATCTGAGACCTCGTCAACGGACCTAGATGAGATCTTGAAAAAGGTTTACGGACTTAGATGATCGTTTTTTAGTTCGTGGACCTAGATGAGATATCAGAAAAAATTCATGAAGCTACAATGAAATTCACTCTAAATGTATTACACCGCTTTCTTTTGTTCTGTGAACTTCAACCCATGTATGGATCTCGTAGCTGTGTAGCTATAAACTGGTCCGAAATGGTACAACTTGCTTCAAGAACCTCATTGACCAGACAGTCGAGAGCAAAATCATCCGAGATGGCGCCACCGTGACTCGTGTTGTCAATCAGTACGGACTTGAAGTAATCCTGCTCCGGATCAGCCCCGATCAGCGTGTCCAACGCCAACAAGCTCGCTATGTTGGACGCCCCATCGCCGTCGCCGTAAACCACTTCGTCAGGCTTAGCGCCGAAGTCGCCGTCCCAGTACACCAGCTTCTCCGGCGTCGGCACGCCGATGCCGTTGATGCAGGTCATCGGCACCGCCGGCGCACTGAAATCCAGCGTCACCGGCAGCACCCTCGTCACGTAGCGCGCCACCTCGCCGTCAGAGAAACCATTGGCCCTGAGATACTCCGGGATGTCGTAGGCGGAGTAGTTCTTGGCTCGCGTGATCACCAGCGGCGCGTGGCCGAACACCTTCGGCGACGGCGCAGTTGAGAACACGCCCGCGAAGCTCCTGGCGGTGTCAGCGAATGACAGCGGGTCGGTGGGCGGAGGCGACGAGGAGCCACCGCCGAACTGCAGCCGAGATACACCGCCCCCAGCGCCGGCGGAGACCATGACGAAGTGCTTGACGTACCTCCTGCGCCACGCCAGGGAGCTCCGGCGGAGGAAGACGTTTGCGTTGATGCCTCCGAAGCTGTGCGTGACGAGAATGACCGGCGCGTCCCCATTCCTATCGCTTGCCTGCTCCACGAGCATCCTCAGGCTTGACTGGAAGCAGGAGAACTCCCTAGACGCCTGGCCGGGCGGCGCCGCCGCGTATCGAAAGTCATACGGCGCGCCGAAGAGGTTCTCGCCTTCTCTGTATCCGACTCCTTCCAGTGCCCGAACGAGTTTCTCCATGCAGAAGTTTCTGACGAGCACAATGATAAGAGACAATTTGATCCCTTGGATGTGTAAAGAAAAATTCCCGATGTATATAGCTTGGTTGAAATTATTCCGCGCAAGGATATCTTACTCCATGGCCGGATCACCGTAGCCGAAGCCGCGCGTGGTGCCGAAGGACATGAGGCGGGTCTCGACACCGGGCACGTTGCGGTAATCGCCGGCGACGGGGTCGAACACCAGCCGCAGCAGCTCCGCGTAGCACGGCACCAGCGCGGGGTCCTCGAGCAGCGCCGTGTGGTTGTTCCACAGCCGGAACGATCCCTTCGTCCGCTTCAGCGCGCCGCCGCAGCTCGGCGCCGCGGAGGCGGGCTCGAACTCGTCGGTGAGCCGCGCGTCGAGCTGACTGCAGCCGAATCCGGGTACCAGGACAACGGGGTGAAGGCCGGAAGCACCGTGCGCCAGTAAGCCGATGAAGAAGAGCCAGGCCCAGGCGAACAGGAGCAGTTGGGCTTGGGCGGCGCCGTCCATCGATAAAGCTATTATGCTGCTAGTACTAACCATGGAGAATATGCATCCACTAGCTGCTTGCAGTTTAGTAGTCGCTTTCACTTCAGCACAGTAGAACCTTGAACGCACATGGTGAGTTTCCAGATGCTGCCACCCAATTTCTGAATTTCCCTAGTGCCTCTGAGTCTACTGTTCGTTTTAATAAGATCTGAGAGAAGTTGTGTCAGCACTAAGATATCAAATTTACACTTCAAATTAATTTCAAATATATATAACACAACTTCATAGCAATTTTATTCAAAAATGATAATAAATCAATTTAGTAGAAGGAATATTTTTATTCCAGCTATAAGGTATCCAAACCCAAAATATTTTATATCTGTCCTCTAGCTCTACTAAGCGAAAAAAAACCCACAAGAACGTGACAAATATTTCTTGAGGTGATGTCGACCAATCTGGTGGCCAGTGGGCACCGATGTTTCTGATTGAAAGATACTCCTATGAGCAGCATGCACCTCATAGAGGGGAAAAGCAATTAAATAAACATGTACTTGGAATGAAATAAAAATAGGAATTAAATGCGCATGCCCATTGGAAAATCTTGTTTTTTAAGGTGTTGTGAAACATTAGTTAATGATCAATTAACTTAATATGTAACTAGGTGATACTCCGCGTGTTGCTGCGGGAATTCAACAAATTTTATAGATAAAATTTGAAAGTAGAAAATAAAGTGATTGCTTCGCAACATTCTACTGCCAACAACACATTACAACATGGATGCTATTAGCCATAGGAAATCTAAATAAGAAATAAATTGATGATTTTAGTGGATAGTGATGTGGACACCTTGCATGTTGAGAGAAGACATAGTGAATGGTGACGTAGCGCGTTGAGGGTTGAGAGAACTCCTTAGTGGGGAGCTCTTATATAGTTTTGTATGATGATTAACATATTGATTAGTCATGTAATTAAGATGGCAAATGCGAAGGGGCCTAACCCCCGAAAGGGTGCCTGCGTGCCCCTTCATTGTAAATATATTCTGGGTTCACCCCCTCACGGATCAATCTGTCAATTCATTCCATTCATTTTACAATACGTTATCAACACTGTCCGTTGCAGAGCACGCACACAGACCGAGACTGGAAGGCCTCAACTCGTCGGAAACTCGATGACTTCCCCAGGTTGAGACATGGACCCCCTTTCCATTTAGTCGAGGCAGCCTACCTACCTTGTGATCCCTGTCGGAACACGTCGGGTACGTTGTGTCTTCTGCACTCGTGGTGCATGCAATGGCCGCCGTCAGTTCGGTCGCCGTGGTAGACGTGGTGGTCGTGGCCGCCGTGGACGTCGTTCTCCTCCACCACACCAAACCTCGCCGGCGGCGAGCAACAACCGCTCACCAGAACCGTAACACCACGGGCTGGTCCGCCGTGAGCAAAGCACCCCCCGCAGTGGTGCAGCGTCTTCCAACACACCACTAGAGGAGCCACCTCACCATCTCGTAGTGATTCGCATCTGCCGTCCTGGAACTAAAGCAGAAGGAGTTGGGGTCATCCCTGACATGAACGTACCTGCACTAGTGATGGAGGCGGCGACCGGCAACACTGGCTTCGGTCCTCAGGCCGGCCCCACCGCCAATCGCTCCTTCACTGTCGTGAACTTCACATCTGGCCTCGTCGGACCTTCCACGACGGTGCACCCGAGCTTCATCACCGGAACGATGGTGGCTTATTGGGGCACACCACCCCTCTTCAACGCAGCCGGCGGACCTCTGTCCGCATCCTCGGCGTCGATGACCCAGGAGGGCGCACCCACTCCAGCGGAGATCTTCGGCCGTGTCGCGATCATCGACCGCCGCCGGGGCATCCGCTGTGCCACCTGGAGCCCCGCCACATTGGGGCTCTCCTCCTCCAACAACTGAAGGTCGGTTGCCGGCGTAAGACGCTACGTAGAGGAAGAAGAGGGGGGAGGCAGAGCAGCACTGGTGCGTCGCGAATCTTCTTCTACGGCACGCCGACCGGCCGATCACCGCCGGCAACGGTGACGCCGACAACTTCACCAGGCAGAGGTGGTTCCCATGGAGAGGGCGCAGTTTGGGAAACCCTAACCACCCTCCCACCTGGGTATATATGGCGTCGACCGTGGTGGGCCGGTTGGGCCGCTCGATGGCCTCCGCCGCGAGCCATTGGCAGTTCGCTACCAGCCCACAGGCCGGAAGAAGCCCGCAGACCAGACCGGACTGGGCCATCTCCTCTTGGCTACAAGAAGTTCTCCTGACCCCCTCCAACTTGCGCGAAGTCCAAATTACCCCCCTTAACTTTTAAATTAGCTCTCAAGCTTTTATCTATTTACATAGACTTATTAGTTCTGAATGAATGTTTTAGACCTTGAATTGTTATGTAAATATGTGTTGTCATGCACATTATCATTTGTACCATCCAGTATTCACACCTATGTAATTCGGATGTTATAATTACCGTAATAATTGTACATATTTATGATCCCTAGATCACTTCTAGGTGTTAGAACAATTCTTACATATGCAATTTATTTTATTTTGCATGATTTACTTAATCAATTTTTCTACATCAAGTAAAACATAAAGCAAAATTCAAATTAAGGCCTATACATATGATTTGGAATAACACAAGGTGATGTGACCTTGGCGCTGGCTGCGACAAGTTCTTTCTAAGAGCTTATTCGCCCCGAGATCCGTACTTTTAGGCAGCTTTTGCACATCACTTACATGTCTACATCTTTATGATGATTACTTTCAAAGTGTATATCCAAAATTTTTATATAAATGGACAACGTATAAATGACTATCAAGTCAAAATTATTCCTAAAGGAATTAGAAGTCCTATACCTTAATTTTGTAAGACACGTCTTACATACATTATTTTGCTTACCTTTACAACATAAAAATTACTTCAGTAAATTAATCCTATACATGGTTCTCTAATGTAGGAAAATGGCTAAATTAATCAATAAAGACTTCACTGAACTTGCAGCAGATGGTAGCAACTATCTGACCTGGGCTATGGATATGTGAAAATTGTGCTTAAAGCCAAAGGTTTCATGAACACAATTAATGAACCCAACCCACTAGATGTTATGCCAAAAGCACCAAAGTTTGCAACCTTGCACTTTCTAAGGCATCATCTCCATCATGATCTCAAAGCTGTGTACATCATGGAAGATATGATCCTAAGAAATTTTGGGACGCTCTCGAGGAATGCTACAATCAACAGCAAGGCGTAATTCTGCCTAAAGCAAGACGGGTGTGGTCTCTACTCTGTCTTATGGATTTCAAATCTGTTGCAAAATACAACTCTGTCATTCACAAGATTTGTACCAAGCTTCGCTTCTGCAATCAACCTTTGGATGATTCAGAAATGATGGAAAGGACTATATCTACCTTTCTTCCCGCTAATAAAATATTGCAACATCAATACCATCGCCACAAGTATACCAAATATTCTGACTTAACATATGATTTACTTCAAGCAGGAAAACATGACGAGCTCTTAACAAAGAATCATCAATTGTGCCCTGTGGGTGCAACACCTCTTCCTGAAGTACATTTCAATGCTCAGAATAATAATAAAAAGTTAGTGGTGCAAGATTAAAAGAAATTTAATGGGGAAATGGAAGAAGCAAAATTTTAAGCAAGGCAAGGGTTTTAGCAAAAGCAAGGGCACTTTCAAGAAAACTACTACTCATGACAACTCTCAAGCTTGTCAGAGGTATGGTTGTCACAACCACAAAACTAGAAAGTGCCACATTGCTAAGCATTTGGTTGATCTCTACTAAAAGTATTTTAGAAAGCAAGTTCATGAGGACAAGTTTGAAGCGCACTTCACTACTCATACTCTGGACACCATTTGCTCCAAGGATGTTCCCGCGGAACACAACAAGGAGAAGGATTCAATGCAATTGGATGAATTCTTTAGCACTGATGGCATGATGATTGATAGCATCGACGACACGACAACATGCTTGTGGATGGACCATCCAATTACATGTCTGGAAACATGTCTTAGTCTCTATGCTCCCCGAAAAGACCTTCGTTCTATAGTCTAAAAGAACTTCGTTCTATAGCCATATTTATGTAATAATTGTGTTGAATAATTGTTGTCACAAAGTATTGTAATACATATGCTACTTATGATACTTATTGAATAAAGTATGTATTTCTATAAGTTAAAATCTTATAATTTAATTTACTCATTCTAGATTATCCTATGGGGACAATCCAAATGGAGGAAGAACTTTGTTTGGTGGATAGTTGCACAACTAACACCATACTTAGAGAACTTAAATATTTCTAAACTCTCAAAAAGAGTAAAGGAAATGTCACAACCAACGTGGGCTGTGATGCTATGATTGTTGAATCTGGACGGGCCACAATTGTTCACCCTATGGGTACTCAAATAGTAATTGAGGATGCACTCCTGTATTCCAGTTCAACTCATACCCTATTGAGTTACAAAGACATCCGTCGCAATGATTTCCACGTGGAAACAAATAGTGGAAACAAAGATGAATATCTATCCATCACTAAAAATGATGGATATAACAAGCGTCTGCTTGAGAAAATTCCTTCACTATCATCAGGATTGTATTACACATACATCAAACTCATACAACATGTTGCATAGAAGGTAATCTATACTATAAAGAGCGAAGACAATTGAAATTTTTTCTGACCCAAATCGGACCCACCTTACCCCTCACGATGGACCTGTCGGGGACAGCCACAAGGGTCCCCTAATAACCATGGAAAACCCCATTTTTCGCTAAAATATAATGCACAAACGAACTTACAAATCATAAAACACACCCCACACAATCACGGTCCGGTGTAGGAAAGAAGCCCATGGCCCAAGCAATCTCAGCGGCCCAACACGCGGACAACCTCAACACCCCCTCGGGCGCATCTCCGCCTCGCTCGAGGGCTACGCGCCCCCTCGGGCGCATCTCCGCCTTGTTCGAGGGCTACGCGCCCCCTCGGGCGCATCTACGCCTCGCTCGAGGGCTATGTGCCCCCTCCCCCGACCGGAGCCTTGAATGCTCTGACGCGACGCGAGCGCACGGGTCAAAGGCAAATCCCCGCCACGACGCCGGCCCTCTGATACCGCATGGGAATCATATCCCAGCACTGTTTCACCAACCCTCCTGGTGAGGCCATCCCTGACATTGTACGAGGCTGTGCGGTAAGGCCAGTGTCAACTCCATGACACTGTGTCGCCCACTCCCATACGACTTGCGCACTGCATCCCTCGAAGGAGGACGGTGGAACCCTCGAAAGAGGTATGGATGCCTACCCCGCACTCGCGCGGGACAATGCCGTGACGTCAGGCCAGCGGAGCATGTCTCCTCCGTCACCTCCAGCCCAGTGCGGCCATTGTCGGGGACAGCCCTGAGGGTCCCCTAAAACAACCAGGGGAATCCTGCTTAAAACCTGCAAAAAACCAAAACTAAACACATCCCACTTAAGCACGCAAACGGGGCACGGCCCACACTGCGGGGGTCCCAGCGGCCCACCAGAGTGGCCCACTCAAAGGCCCCCTCGAGCAGGTTCCGCCTCGCTCGAGGGTTCACACCTCCCTCGAGCGGATTCCGTCTCGCTCGAGGGTGCATGGATCCCTCGAGCGGGCTTCGCCTCGTTCGAGGGTTTGCCTCTGCCTCGCTCGAGGCTCCTCCGCACGCGCGCCCGTTCCCGCACGCGAGTACGGGCATTTAATGCTCTGACAACAGCGGGGCGGCGCCATCATGCGCCTGGGACTCACCCCCCGGCCCTGTTGCACCAACTATCTAGGGGGAACCCATCCCCGCCACTGTGGGGGACTATGCGACATGGCCGGTGTCAGCCCCGTGACGCTGCGCCGCCTACTCTCGTACGGCTAACGTGCCGAGCCCTCGAAGGGGGGCCGGCCACACCCTCGAACTGCTTTCTCGTGACCTTGCAGGGCCAGGTCGTGACGCTAGGCCGGCGGGGCACCATCCCTGCCACTGTTAGTTGCAGGCGGCTGCCCCCGTGCGTACGACACCACGCCGGGCACTGTGGTAACAGCTCCGGCACTGTGAGGCATGCGGGAACGGGACGCCGCCACGCCTGCCACTGTATCTCGTACGGATCGTCGTCAGCAACCTCCTCCAGCCCGCCTGGGGACATCACGGCCAACCACTGCGCCCCTACCCTTGAAGCTACCACTGTTCGGGTACAATATACGCCATGACGACCAGATCGCGGCAAGGACCGTCAAGGCGGCCGCCTACTCTACGGCGTTGCACACCATTCTTCCCCATGTAGCTGAATAGTGCGGCATGCTTGTAATTCACCCTCTCCTTGGCCTATAAAAGGAAGGTGAACTCCCCCGCCGCAAGGGACACGACACAAGGAGACACCAGACAACATACGACACAACACCCACACATTGCCCAATTCTCCCACAACATCTGAACCTCTTCGGTTCACTTCACTAGGGACTTGGAGGCCACGCCTCCTCTCCTGCTTTGCTTGTAGCCACCCCACTACAAGCACCCTGGTGCTGAGCAATATAGTGCCCCGAGCACACCCCTGCTGGACGTATGGTCCCCGGCCGGAACCAGGATAAACCTCGTGTCTTTGATTGCTTAGCATCGACCATTGAGGGATAGACCTTGGCGCTTATTACTGGTTAGTGTCGGGACCACATTCCGCACCGACAGTTGGCGCCCACCGTGGGGCACACGAGCGCCGAAGGTCAATCCACCGTCAACTCCCTCCATGGTGATTCACACCGAGTACCGCGGCACGCGTTACTCTATGGGCAGCTCGGACCCCCTCCCCGCCGGGTTTGAAATCCGGTTCGGGGGCCTGAACTTTCAGGCTACGGGGAACGGCTACCTGATGCGCCTCACCAACCGTGAGGAACTCCGTGCGCGGCGCCAAGCCGGGTCCGCCCCCGGTCGCCGCCGCGCGCGTTGCCACACGCAAATGCCCGCCGGCACGGACGCCGCGGGCCCGTCGGCGTCTCGACGTCGCCGCCGCTCCGGTCGGCGCTCACGCCGGGGCGCGGTCGGAGCGACGGCAAGCCGAGCGCGCCGCCTCCCAACGCGGTGCGCCCGTCGGCCACGACGACCGCCGCCCGGCGGGGGAGCGCGCGCGTCTCGGCCGCGCTTCCCCATCGGTCTGCGCGGCGCTACGATAGCCTACAACGCCAACGCCAACACCACGATGCGCAGGGTTCCCCCTGGCCGTCACGTCTACGTCGCCAGGGACCCCAGCGCCTCCGCCGGCGACGAGTCGTCCCTAGGCTCTCTCGAGGTGTTGCCACCCGCCAACCTGCACGAGTACGCGGAGTGGGACTTTTCCGGCGTGCCGGACCCAATAATGTTCAGGCGATTTCTCGACACCACGGACTACTGGTTCGGCTGCTCCGACGACTCCAGCACTGGAAGCTACGATCCCACGCGGGAATGCTGCGTCGTCATCGCCAACGACCCAGCGAATGCCACCGGCGCAGCGGGCGCCGGCGACGGAGAAGTCACGCCCGCTCTAGGGGCCGCTTTGCACCTGGCAGCGGGACAAGGCGCCCCTGCCCCTTCACCCCCGACTGGGGCCGACATCAATGCGCAGCTGGCCCAAGCCCGCGAGCTCGAAGCCAAGCTGGCGGAGGAGTATCGGACGATGCGGTTGCTCCGCGCCTCGATGGCGGGGGAAGCCTCTGCGCGCGGCGAACGCGTGCGGGAGCTGGGCATACAGGCCCACGACCGCATTAACACCGATTTCAACGTTGACAATCCGGATACACCTCCACGGGCGAGCCAAAAGCTCATCGCCGCCGCAACGCTGTTGCGGGCCATGCCCGCCCCTTCAACGCCCGAAGCGCGGAACCTGCACCGTGAGGCGCATGCGCTCATCGAGCAAGTGGCCGTCCAGCAGGCCGAGAGCTCGGCGTCCCGCATCTGCCAGCAGGGGGACACACGGGACGCTGGGGGCGCGCAGGGGCTCGAACCCTCGGTGCACACGGGTGGAGCGACGGAGCGACCCGCCAACCCGGGACGCACGCCGGCTAAAGAACGGCTCCTCGACACGCGCGGGCAAGCACGGGACGGCGACGCCCGCAACGTCATCAACGCTCGGCGGACAAGCAAAGCGGATGCGCGAGCGGCAGCAGGCTACCACCCTCGGCGGGGTGGACGCTACGACAGCGATGAAGACCGCTCGCCAATGCCGGAACCCCCGGGGACCCGTGTGTTCAGCCGGGAGATCCGCGCGGCGGCCTTCCCCCAGCGCTTCCGCCAGCCCACGACCATCGTCAAGTACAACGGGGAGACGGATCCCCGCGTGTGTCTCAACGACTACCGCATAGCATGCCAGCTAGGCGGGGCCACCAGCGACGAGGTCATCATCCGCAACCTCCCCCTGCACCTCGGCGACTCGGCCCGGACGTGGCTCGAACACCTGCCGCCGCTCGGATCCACAATTGGGATGACTTGGTCCGCACGTTCGTCGGCAACTTCCAGGGCACGTACGTGCGCCCTGGGAACTCCTGGGACTTGCGCTCCTGCACCCAGAAGCTCGGCGAGTCGCTCTGGGACTTCATACGATGCTTCTCCAAGCGCTGCACGGAGCTCCCGAGTGTGGCACAGCCCGAGATTGTGCACGCCTTCCTCGAGGGCACCACGTGCCGGGACCTCGTGCGCGAGTTGGGGCGCAGCCCGCCGGCGAACTCGAACGAGCTATTCGACATCGCTACCAGCTTTGCCTCAGGTGAAGAGGCCGTGGGGGCGATCTTCGACGGCAAGAAGGGCAAGCGCTCGGACGACGCACCCGCGGAGGGCAGCAAGTCCAAGAAGCCCCACCAGAAGGATAAGCGGGGCAAGAAGGGGAAGAAGCCGCGCCGCGAGGCGCGCGAGCAGGGACGCGACGCCGACGATGGTGAAGCCCTTGCTGTTGACCCGGCTCGACGGGGCCCTCGACCGGCCCCTCGAGGTCCGGGGGTTTTCGACGACATGCTGAAAAAGCCATGTCCTTACCACAAGACGCCGGTCAACCACACCCTCGAGCAGTGCGATATGCTCAAAAAGTTTTACGGCCGCGCCGCCGCGAAGGACGCCGAGGCCAAGAAGGACGGAGGTGATGGCGACGCCGGGGGCTTCCCCGCCGTGGAGAACGTTTTCCTCATCTTCGGGGAGCCAACCGTCGACATGTCGAGCCGCCAGCGCAAGCGGGAGCGGCACGAGGTCCTCGCCGCGGAGAAGGCGCCTCCCTCCTTCCTTGACTGGTCGGAGGATGCCATCACCTTCAGCCGTGAAGATCATCCGAACCGCATCCCTAACCCGGCCGCACCCACCGGTGGTCGACCCTGGTCATTGGGAACACACGGTTCTCAAAGGTCCTGATGGACGCGAGGCGGCAGCCTCAACGTCCTCTACGCGCACACGCCGCGCGCCGTCGGGGATCGGGTTGGACCGGGCCGCGGCCCAGCACGACGCCGTTCCATGGCGTAGCGCCGGGCAAGCGCGTCCAGCCCCTCGGGCAGATCGATCTGCCTGTTTGGTTCGGCACTCCAAGCAATTACCGCAAGGAGATGCTCACCTTCGAGGTGGTGGGGTTCCGAGGCGCCTATCACGCCATACTTGGGCGGCCCTGCTACGCCAAGTTCATGGCCGTCCCCAACTACACCTACCTCAAGATGAAGATGCCGGGACCGAACGACGTCATCACCGTGGGCTCGTCCATCGAGCACGCCTTCGACTGCGACGTCGAATGCGTAGAACACGCGGAAGCACTGGCGCTGGATGAAGCGCTGGTGACCACCTTGGAGAAGATGGTCAACGAGGACCTCGACTCCGCCACCAAGCACGCTGGCAACTTCGAGGCCGCGGAGCAGACCAAGGAAGTGCCCCTCGACCCTGCTGCCCCCGAGGGCAAGGCGTTGAGGGTCAGTTCTACCCTCGACCCAAAATAGGAAGTGGTGCTCGTCGACTTCCTCCACGCAAACGCCGACATCTTTGCGTGGAGTCCCTCAGACATGCCAGGCATCCCGAGGGAGGTCGCCGAGCACTCCCTTGATATCCTACGTCACTCCCGCGCCGTGCAGCAACGGCTCCGCCGCTTCGACGAGGAGCGGCGGAGGGCGATTAGAGTGGAGCTGCGGAAGCTTCTCGAGGCCGGGTTCATCAAGGAAGTGTTCCACCCTACGTGGCTAGCCAATCCTGTACTAGTAAAGAAATAGAACGAGAAATGGCGGATGTGTATAGACTACACCAGTCTTAATAAAGCATGTCCTAAAGTTCCTTTTCCTTTGCCACATATCGATCAAATCGTTGATTCGACCACCGGGTGTGAACTACTTTGTTTCCTTGATGCCTATTCCGGGTACCACCAAATCAAGATGAAGGAGTCCGACCAGCTCGCGACTTCATTCATCACGTCGTTCGGGATGTTTTGCTACGTCACGATGCCGTTCGGCCTCCGGAACGCGGGTGCAACGTACCAACGGTGCATGCAGCACGTTTTCGGAGACCATATCGACTGAACCGTCGAGGCGTACATAGATGACATAGTCGTGAAAACCAGTAAGGCGGACGACCTGGTTGGCGACCTCAGCATCGCGTTCGGCTGCCTACGAGCCAACGGGGTAAAATTGAACCCCGAAAAATGTGTCTTTGGCGTGCCGCGGGGCATGCTTCTAGGATACATAGTCTCCCAGCGAGGCATCGAGGCCAACCCCGAAAAGGTTGCAGCTCTCGAGCGAATGGGTCCAATTCGGGACCTCAAAGGGGTACAAAAGGTGCTGGGGTGCCTTGCCGCCTTGAGCCGCTTCATCTCGCGGCTCGGCGAGAAAGGCTTGCCCCTCTACCGCCTCCTCAAGAAGCACGAGTGCTTCTCCTGGACCACCGAGGCCCAAGAGGCGCTTGACAAGCTGAAGGCGTCCTTGACTCACGCCCGATCCTCACACCACCGCAAGACGACGAACCTCTGCAACTCTACGTGGCTGCGACCACCCAGGTGGTCAGCGCCGTGATCGTGGTAGAGCGCACGGAGGAGGGGCACGCCTTGCCGGTTCAGCGGCCAGTGTACTACATCAGCGAGGTCTTGTCCGACACCAAGGCGCGCTACCCCGAAGGTCAGAAGCTGCTCTATGCGGTGGTCCTCGCACGGCGCAAGCTTCGCCACTACTTCGAGGCCCACCCTGTCACAGTGGTTTCCTCCTTTCCATTAGGAGAAATCATCCGCAATCCGGACGCAGTGGGCAGGATCGCCAAGTGGTCGGTGGAGCTAATGGGCGAAACACTCGCCTACGCCCCACGCAAAGCCATCAAGTCCCAGATCGTGGCAGATTTCGTCGCCGAGTGGACGGACACGCAGCTGCCTCTGCCGCAGATCCAGGCAGAGTGCTGGACTCTGTATTTCGATGGCTCGGTGATGAAGACCGGGGCGGGCACGGGCCTGCTCTTCGTGTCACCCCTCGGAGAGCACATGCGGTACGCAGTACGCCTCCATTTCCCCGCGTCAAACAACATGGCTGAGTACGAGGCCCTGCTCTGCGGCCTCAAGATCGCCATCGAGATAGGCGTCAAGCGCCTCGACGTGCGGGGAGATTCGCAGCTTGTGATTGACCAAGTCATGAAAAACGCGAGCTGCCACGATGACAAGATGGAAGCATACTGCAGAGCCGTGCGAGCCCTCGAGGACAAGTTCTACGGCCTCGAGCTGAACCACGTGCCCGCCGGTACAACGAGGAGGTGGACGAGCTCGCGAAGATCGCGTCCGGGCGGATCACTGTCCCCCCCGAACGTTTTAGCCCGAGGTATCGCTCAGCCGTCCGTAACCCTCGAGCCGCACCCCTCGAACCACACGGAACCCTCGGGGGCCCCCTCGAATCCAGCCGGCACAGTGCCCATGGATGAGGACCCCTCGAACGAGGTGTACGTGCTCTCCCTCCTCGAGGGGTACGACGCCAACGAGGCTGAAGTAATGGACGTCGAGCCAGCCCCCGTCAGGGCAGACTGGCGCGACAAATACACCGCCTGGATGGACCGAGGGGAACTCCCCCGGACCGGTCCGAGGCCAGGCGCATTGCAAGGATGGCCAAATCCTTCGCCCTCGTCAACGATGAGCTGTACAAGCGCGCCGCTTCCGGCACCCTGCAGCGATGCGTGCCCATCCCCGAGGGGCGCGAGCTCCTCCGGGACATACACGCAGGGATTTGCGGCCACCACGCCGCGCCCCGCACCCTCGTAGGCAACGCGTTCCGCCAAGGCTTTTATTGGCCCACCGCGGTCGCGGATGCCAGCGAGATCGTGCGCACCTGCGAAGGGTGCCAATTCTACGCCCGAAAATCCAACCTCCCCGCTCACGTCCTGCAGACCATCCCCATTACATGGCCTTTTGCCGTGTGGGGGCTGGACATCGTCGGGCCCCTGCGAAAGGCACCCGGGGGCTTCACCCACTTGTTGGTCGCAATTGACAAATTTTCCAAATGGGTGGAGGTACGCCCCATCACGAACCTCAGGGCGGAGCAAGCGGTAACGTTCTTCACCGACATCGTCCATCGCTTTGGAGTGCCCAACTCCATCATCACCGACAACGGGTCCCAGTTCACAAGCAGAAAATTCCTGGAGTTTTGCGACAAATTCCACATCCGTGTGGATTGGGCAGCTGTGGCACACCCACAGACCAACGGCCAAGTAGAACGTGCCAATGGCATGATCCTACAAGGCCTCAAGCCCAGAATTTTTGACCAGCTGAATAAGTCTGGTCGGAAATGGCTCCAGGAACTGCCTGCGGTCGTGTGGAGCCTAAGGACCACCCCCTGCGAGCCACCGGGTTCACCCCTTTCTTTCTAGTCCATGGCGCGGAGGCCGTCCTCCCCACGGACTTAGAGTATGGGTCGCCCAAGGTGCGAGGCTATGACGAGGGCACCAACCAGCGGGCCCGCGAAGACTCACTAGACCAGCTGGATGAAGCGCGCCTCATGGCCTTGATGCACTCCGCAAGATACCAGCAGTCCCTCAGGCGCTACCAGGCACGAAAGATACGCCGGCGGGACTTTAGCAAGGGGGATTTGGTCCTAAGGCTACGCCAAGACAACCGAGGACGCCACAAGCTATCACCTCCGTGGGAGGGACCCTACGTCGTGGTGAAGGTGCTCAAGCCCGGCACGTACAAGTTAGCCAACGAGGACGGCGAAGAACTCACCAATGCTTGGAACATCCAACAGCTACGTCGCTTCTACCCCTAGCTAGGACTTCCAAGTTTTCTGTTGTAAATTACTTGTCCAACACCCCAGTTGGCAACGATCGTGTAAATAACAACAATTCAATAAAAAGGGCAACTCATCTTTCCCCAGAAAACCGAGTCACCCTCGGGGGCTACTACGGGGGGCATCCCCCCCTAAAAAATGGTCCCATTTTTTCGCAAAAAATCCACGCGCGCTAAGTATGGCTCGACCTTGGCCTCGGGCAAAATTCGAACAGGGCGCAGACAGCCTAGCGGAAAGGACGCGCGAGTCAGAGATAGCCTACGCCTCCACGAGGATACGGCCCTTCTCTCTTGCCTCCGGCCCAGCAGGCTGCTCGCGAAAATCGAACTTCCCTAACTCGAATTTACTCAGGAAGAGGAAGAAACAAAACAACGCAATAAAGTAAAGGACACCATTTCGCTTTGACAAGTGTTTGAAACAAAATGATTTGTTCATTTACATGGCCACGCGGCCCATGCACAAACACACAAACAAAAAGGGCTTAGCGCCCAACAATCTTCAGGCTGGCGGAGCGTCGGTGTCAGTGGCATCCGAGAACAGGAACTCCTCGAAGGCCTCGGCGAGTGCATTAGCGGCATCGGCGGCTAGCGCGTCCGCGCACTCCATCACCACTTCGTCCTCGACACCCTCCGGGACGATGTAGCCTTCCGCCACGGCCTCGAAGTTGACCTCGTAGTGGGAAAGCACCACTCCGAGAGCCTTCAGGACGCCAAGGTGCAGAGCCCGGCGCATGCGCCCGGAGACGTGCCCACCGAGGGCGCGCAAGCGGCTAGCCAGCGAGCTTCCAGCCTGCGCCTGGCCCTCTTCCACGGCCTGGCAGGTCTCGAGGGCCACGAACGCGGCTCCGCGCGGCTCTCCGCTCGGAGGGAGTTGTAGGAGGCCTGCAGCGCCTCGGCCCGGTCGGTCGCGTGCCCCAGCGCGGTGCGCAGGCCTGAGCATTACCAGCAAGAAGGAAATCAGAAGGGGGAACGAACCCTCAAAGGGAAGATCAGCAAAACAAGAGACAAAACAGTGACCTACCTTCGACCTGCTTCCTCTCCACCTCGAGGGCGCGGCGCTCGGCCTCGACCGCCTGCTGCAGGCTGACGACGGTGTCGCTCTGCTCCTTGAGGGACTGCTCCTGGCTCGCACTCGTGCTACTGAGAATCACCAGTTCGCCCTCGAGCTTCGAGAACTCAACGTTCCGCTCCTCCAGCGACTTCTGCGCCGCCTCGCGAGCGGTATGTTCCCGCTCGAGCGCCGACCGGGCGTCGGCAAGAGCGGCCCGCTCCCCGCCGTAGCCGCCCCCTCGGCCCCCGGCGGGCGGGGGCTCTTGCAGGAGCTGGTCCTCCGCGGTGGCAAGCGCAACGACCTTGGCGTTGAGGGTGGCCTTCAGCTCGTCGGCCTCCTTGGCCTTCTGCTCAGCCGCACGCGCCCTCTCCTCGCCCCCGGCTGCGGGGCCTGCGCCTCCAGGAGCCACGCGCGGACCTCCTGGTTATCGGCCCGGACGGCGGTCACCTCCGCCTCCCAGTTGGATGCCAACGTGCGCATCCTCTCCAGATCTGACCGCGCCTGCTGCAGCGCCTCATCTCGATCGATGAGGGCCGTGCAAACCCGCTCGAGGGTGGAGGGGCGCGCCGCGTCCTGCCTTTCCCACTCCTGGAGCTGGTCGTGTAGGGCCTCAGCCCGGTACGACAGCCAGCTGTCCGGGCCCCCCAAGGCGTCGGCGAGCGCGTCGAAGGCATCGCACCGCTCCCGGAGACGGCGAAGCTCAGCACTCATCTGGTCGAACGCGCCATACTTGTCACGGGCGCAATGCTCGAGCTCCTGCCGCCAACAGGTCAGAACCGGTGAGCGTCGCGTTGCGAGGAACAAGCACGAAGACGACAAAATCAAGGAAAGTGAGCAACAGTGCCTCACCTGGAAGACGCGCCATGCCGGGCCGCCATGAATCCGTAGTGCCTCGTTCAACGCTCGGTTGAGCGCGGCGCCGTGGTCACGGAGCTCCCCCCACAGCTCCTGCTCCTCCTGGGCGTCGGCAAAGGCGGGCTGACCGTCAACGCGCCTCGCTCCCGGAGCAGAGCGGCCGACGCGGGAAAAAGAAGCCTCGGCGCCGGTGCCCTTGGCCTCCCCGCCACCATGTGGCCGTCCCGCCGCCTCACAAGTGCCCCCCTCCTCGGGACTCGGGGGACGGCGTGGGGAAGCTCACCCACCGGTCCCACCCGAGCGGCGGGGAGTCGTCGTCCGAATCTCCACCACCACCGCCGGGAGCCGCCGCGAGTGCGGGCTCTCGCCGCGCCTCCACCGCCGCCTCCGCCCGCGCCTCCGCGGCCGCGAGCTCCGCCGCCGGCGCCACGGCCACCGCCTCCGGCCGCGTCTCTACAACCGCGGGTGCCGGTGGCCCTCCACGGCGACGCCGCCGGCAACGCCATCGCAACCGGCGCCTCCGCCGCGCCTCCACCACGACCGGCGCCCGCCAACCGCAACGCGGCGGGCGGAACCACCGGCCGCGGCCTCGAGGCCCCGCCGCACCTTGCGAACTCTCGCCCGCCGCCGCCGCGCGCGCTCCCGCCCGCGGCGCCCGCCCGACGAACGCCGCCGGGTGGGGATGGACGCGTCCGCCCTCAGCACCTTGGCCGGTGCGAGGGGAGGCACAATTGGCACCACCCTGCGGAGATGCAAACAAATTGTCAGATTCCCACCTAACGGGCATGCAACCCCCCAAAGCACAATCCCTTACCTCGAGGAGGAGAAGGCACGCTTCCTCTTCCTCGACGCCCCCGCCGACGTTGCGGGTGCGGGCCCGGCGCGGCCGCCCGCCGCACCTCCGGGCGTCTCCACCACACGCGCGGGCGCCTGCGCCGCGTGCGCGGACGCCTGCGGGGCGCGCACGCGCGCCTCCGCGGCCCACGCCGCCCCCGTTGTCGATTGCTCGGCGGCGGGCGCCTCCGCGCCCACCCCGGCGCGATGCGCCGCCTTGCCACCGGAGCCGGCTCCGGCGGACGGGGGGTGCGGGCTCCCACCTATCAGGGAGGGCCGCCCCCCTGGTCTCTTCCTCTTCTTCCTCCTCCTTGTCCGATGACGAGTACTCCTCGGTCCCCGGCGAGGAGAGCCCCTGCTGCTCGCGCGCGCGGTGCTCCTCGCTCCTCTCGCTCGCGACGCTTCGGGTGCCGCGTCGCGCGCTCCTTCTTGCGCGCGCCCGCTCCCGCTCTCGCTCGCGCGCGCGCGCCGAGCGCGCGAGAGCGGGGGGTGGGCGGCTCGGACTTCGCGGCGCTTAAGCGCACCAGCTGTGGGCGAAGCATCGAAATGCGTCAACAACCCGAGGAATTAGCAAAATCGAAAACGAAATCAAGAACTCCACTCACCAGCCGGCCGGTGGGGAGCATCTCAAGATCCCACAGGGACCCGTCTGTGACAACCCGCCCAGGAAAATACCGTACTATCACCTAAGACCGATCCACTTTGGCCATTTAGCAATAGTAAAGTATCATCCTGTCGTTAGTTGCCGGGTTAACGCCCGGTAAATCACTTGGAATTCAAACAGAGGATCGACATATGCATTAAAACTCACGCGAAGGCGAGTCCAGAGTACAACACGAGTTAACATAATTTATTACAAACCATTGTTCATGACATGGAGTAAAGGTTCAGAGTTCAAAAAAACAGCGGAACTATAATAATCTAGCGCAACGGTAAACATCACAGGAGGCCATCCGTGATGTCATCACTTGTCGTCACCCTTCCGGTCAACAACACCGGCAACCACAGTTTTAAAGCAAGGCTGAGTATACTAATACTCAGCAAGACTTAACCGTCGGGTGATAACTACATCACCAACTCTAGACATGAAAGGCTTTTGGCCGGTGGAGTTTCTTTTGCTGAACAGCTACTAAAAGTAGATCCTTACTTTCAATCTTTTAGCATAAGTTCTAGTTGATTACCATTTCTAAATGTGCCATCTAATTCAATCAAGAATTGGACAAGCAATTAATTCATACAACAATATTCCTCGAGTTCCATCATTATGGGATATCATGGCCAGTTGATTAAGCAGTCTCGGGTAACGGTGAGAGGCCGACAACCGATTGATTTAAACCTTGCAAGGTGGGCCTAAACACACGGAAGAATGCATACCCCCAGGGTATACACCGACCAGGCGATTCCCGTCGATCTTCAGCTCGGGAGCGGAACCTACATTCCTTGGTACAAGGTTTACTGGATCGCTCCCACACGAACGTCCGGACTCACGCGGGTACCACCCTTGTTGCAAGCGGGGGGACACAAGTGCCCCGGAGTTTAGTAGGGAAAGGTTCCCTTACCGCGTCAATCGGGTACTAGGCTTACTGGTCCCATACCCGCATATGTTTAGTACGTTCAAAAGCTTAGCCCACGAAAGCCACTGGACCGGAGCTCAAATCCCATGCTCTTACCACATGAGCAATCCATTTATAAAGATCTTATGATTCCAACATAAGAACCTATTCTCGCGAGTGACGAACATCACTCGACTTCTACCGGGTCCTATAGCATAGCAGCTATCGATCTAGCATACTAGTAAGAGGACATAGGTACCTAGGGATCATGCATCTAGGGTTTCAAATCAACTCCTGAAACATAAATGCACAATCATAGGATCAATGATTGCATAAATTTCAAAAACAGGGTTAATGATCCGGGGTTTGCCTTCGATGGCAAGGTTGGCCTTGGGCCCTTCTGGACTTGGTCCAGATCTTGCTCTACAACGACGTGGTGCACGTCTCCGTCAGCTCCTCCGTTTCCTCCGTCCAGCACACGCGTACAGCTACCGTTCGGGAGATCTACACGAGGATGCAAATGCAAGATTTAATTGACGATTTTTAATTTAATTAATTACAAACAACATATGACAATCAGGGGTGCATTTGTTGTACACATTCACCTAGATGAGAATACATTTAGCATACTCTTCCAAAAAGGAACAATATGCAATTCTTTATTAAATATTCTTTATCAAATAGTGACTGTGTACATATATATGTAAATAATTTAATTCAACTTCACAAACAGCAGTGGGTAGGTGCAATTAGCCTTTTTAAATCGATTTACAACCACACACTAGTTAGCAAGGGTGGTTTGGCGATTTTTCCCATTTAATGACTATTAAGCCCTTAATTACTTCCAATGCTTTAATTTATGAAATTAATTAATAAAATTTATTGGAAGGGTGTGTTACACACTAAATACCTATAACAAGCCACTGGACACACATGCGAGCTTTGGATAGCTAGAAATTAATTCTTTTTGAAAATAACAAAAGCTAGCTAGAAGAACAAGGTAAATACACACAAAAATAAATACTCAACAAAATGATCCAGATTTTCTCACACATGTTAAATGGTTCAAAACTAGCCTAGTGGTGCAGCACATACACCTAGAACTATTATGGAAACTTGAGTTATGTATTTTCAAAGAAAAACAAGCATAAATCAAGAATAAATATTTCTGTTAATTATAAAATTGTGATGAATTCACCAGAGGTGTGTTTTGGAATAAAAAGACAGTGTGCACAAGTTGGTTGCAAAAACCTAATTATTTTTAGCCAGAAAAATCATTTATGCAGATCTGGCAGAAATGGAAAAACATTTTTATAAAAAGCTTTACATCATTACTTTGTGCAATTTTTGGCATAGGATCTAGTCATGACCTAACACAAAACATATCCAAAAATTAGCTATAGAGGATTTATATATTTTGAGTTATTGCATATCTAGTGTTTTCACATTTGTATTTTTCATGCAAAAACTAACAGGAATTAGCTCAGACTAGAATAACAGAAGTTGTAGTATAAATCACAACGGATCCAACAAAATTGGTTTCGCATTTTTATGATTTCTCTGTGATTTTTTACGCAATTTACAAAAATCAGCAAACTCACTTTTCGATTTTAGCTGTGCTTTTGCAGGGAGGCCCTCGAAAAGAAAAGCTTCTTTGCAATGTCACCCCTGGGAGCGGTGGCCGGCGCGGGGTGGCCAAATTCCGGCGAGGTTCGCCGGGGTTTGGCCGTGGAAGGGCTGGGGAGGGTCCTAGGGGCGCTAGGGGCTTGGTTTGGGGCGTCGGACAGGGCAGTGGCGGCGCCGGCGAGCGGCTGCGGCGGCCGGCGAATGCGGCCGCCGCGGCGCCTGGCCGTGGCGCGGCGCAGCCCTCGCCGGGGCTGGTCGGGGGGTGCTACGGGGCCGAGGAAAAGGAGGGCGCACACGCGTAGCGGACGGTGGAGGGCATTTATAGGCGGCGGCTTCCGGTGCGCGGGCGGGGCGCCGCTCGGGCGCGGCCGGCGCGGGCATGCCGTGCCACGGCGCGCGCCGCGGCACGGGCGCACGGACCCTCGGGCGCGGGGCCTTGGGGGCGCGCGGCCACGGGGGGCGCGGCCTCGGGTACGCGACCTAGGGGCGCGCGGCCTCGGGGCACGCGGCCTCGGGGAAGGAGTGCACCGGGCGTGGGCCTTGGTACGGTGCGGGCGCGCGCGGCCCTAGCCGGCGCGGCGCGGCGGCGCGGCGCGCGCTCGGAACGCAGCGTGACGTCGCGGCGCGACACACACAGCACAGCACGGACTAGCCGACTTGAACGCAGTTTATCTCGAAATTTTGCAACTAAAGTGCAGTGAGCAATGAATAGGAAAGTTGTAGACCTCACTACCCCCTACAACTTTCACAAGGGCCATATAGTGTTTTTCTCAATGGATTTTGCAGGAACGTCGTGCCAACTTTGAATGTCGGCCTGTTCTGGAAAACAGGAGGTACTGGCGGTTGACCAAGTTTTTCACCCTTTTCTGCTCAAAATTTGAAATGCCAATCTACATGAAAGTTGTGTCCCTCAACAAGATGGACAACTTTCATAAAGGTAGATTTTGAAGTGTTTAGGTGAATTTTGGAGAACGCGGCAAAAGTTCGGACGACATTCGGCCGACGTCACCGTGCCAGTGGGGTTTGACCGTGTCTTTGGCCAAGGGTCCATTACGGGTGTGTGTAGACTTGGTCAAGGGGTTCAATAGGGTTCAACGGTGAGGTTTTCGGGGTGATGACCTAGGTTGACCTAGGGTTGACCATTGTCGGCAGGTTTGACTCGGCTGATTCGGTCACTAGCGCTAATGACGTTAATTAGAAACCTGGGGCGTCACAACCTACCCCCCTTAAAAGGAATCTCGACCCGAGATTCGAAAATTAAAGACAAAGGTAGGGGTAAGTTTTTTACCGTTTCGTGATTGAAGAAAACCCAGATACTTGGTGTTGAGGAAGTGCTCGGTCTCCCACGTAGCTTCTTCTTCAGTATGGTGACTCCATTGTATCTTGTACATCTTCACGGTATGTCTCCTAGTTTGCCTTTCTTTTTGATCTAGCACTCTCAGCGAATGCACGACCACTGAAAGATCTGGCTTGATCCAAGCGTTCGCTTCCGTGATCACTTCTGTCTCGGGTACTTTCACACCTTTCTTCAATTGTGTCACATGAAACACATTGTGCACCGCCGAGAATCGATCCGGAAGTCGGATACGATAAGCGACTGGTCCACATATTTCAATGATCTCGTATGGGCCGATATAGTGTGGGGCTAACTTCCCTTTGACGCCAAATCTTTGTACACCTTTGGTCGGGGAAACCTTGAGGTATACGTAATCACCCACTGCATAGTGTCGGGGTGCTGTCCCTTTGTCATTGTAACTCTTTTGTCTCATTTGAGCTAACTTCAAGTTTTCTCTAATCACTTCCACCTTCTCTTCTGTGTCTTTAACTAAATCTGGACCAAAGAGCGTTCGCTCTCCGGCTTCTGACCAATTCAACGGAGTTCGGCATCTTCGTCCATAAAGAGCTTCAAATGGTGCCATCTTCAAACTAGCTTGATAACTATTGTTATAAGAGAATTCTGCCAAAGATAGACACTTGTCCCAACTCTTATCAAAATGCATGATGCTTGCTCTCAGCATGTATTCCACAATTTGATTGACTCGCTCGGTTTGACCATCGGTCTGAGGATGATAACTTGAACTACGAATCAATTTGGTTCCCAAAGATTCATGCAATTGTTCCCAAAAACGAGCCACAAATTGAGTACCTCGATCAGAAACAATGGTCTTGGGAATCCCGTGCAGACGCACAATTTGATCGAGATAGAGTTCTGCATAACCTTGGACGAAGTAAGTGGTGTGCACTGCGATGAAATGAGCGGTCTTGGTCAATCGGTCCACTATAACCCAGATGGAATCCTTCTTTCTGGCAGTCAGGGGTAAACCCACAATGAAATCCATACTTATGTCATCCCACTTCCACAAAGGTATGGTCAACGGTTGAAGTACACCGGCTGATTTCAAATGGCTTGCTTTGACTCGATGACAAGTATCACACTCTGCCACGTATTTGGCTATGTCTACCTTTATGTTTGACCACCAAAAGTTTTTCTTCAAATCTTGATGCATTTTGGTGCTTCCGGGGTGAATAGAGAATTTGGAACGATGAGCTTCATCGAAAATTTCCTTTCGGAGTTCCGGATCAACAGGAACTACGAGACGTTGCTCAAACCACACCACATCTTTTGCATCCTTACAGAAACAACTATATTTGGGGTCTCCTTCCGCTAATTTCAGTTTTATTAGCTGGACACCTCCATCATTGAGTTGCACCAATACGATTCTATCATATAGATTGGACTCAGCAGAGATAACATTCAGATTTCCTTGCTCCACAATTTCCAATCGGAGCTTCCGCAAGTCTTCACACAAAGTCTCACTATACGACTCCACGGTTAAGCAGTTGCAGTGAACCTTGCGGCTAAGCGCATCTGCAACAACATTGGCTTTTCCGGGATGATAGTGTACTTCTAGATCATAGTCTTTAATCAATTCCAACCATCTTCTCTGCCTCATATTCAATTCTGATTGGGTGAAGATATACTTGAGACTCTTGTGATCGGTGAAGATATTACAACGGTTTCCCATAAGATAATGCCTCCAAATCTTGAGAGCATGAACGACTGCTGCTAACTCAAGATCATGGGTCGGGTAATTCACTTCATGAGGTCGAAGCGATCGTGAGGCATAGGCAATGACTCGATTTTCTTGCATAAGAACACAACCGAGCCCAGTGCCCGAAGCATCACAAAATACTTCAAACGGTTTAGAATTATCCGGCTGCACTAGCACTGGGGATGTAGTGAGATGTTGCCTTAACGTGTGGAAAGCTTTTTCACAATCTTTGCTCCACACAAACTTAACTCCCTTCTTTAACAGCTCAGTCATAGGTTTAGCGATCCTGGAGAAATCCGGAATGAAACGACGATAATAGCCTGCTAAACCCAGAAAACTACGGATTTGGTGTACGGTCTTGGGTGGTTTCCAATCCATAACCTCTTGTACTTTGCTATGGTCCACAGATATGCCTTCCTTGGAAATAGTGTGCTCCAAAAATTTCACACTATCTAACCAAAATTCACATTTGGAGAACTTGGCATAAAGCTTGTGATCTCACAAACGTTGCAAAACAATTCGGAGATGTCCTGCATGTTCTTCTTCGTTCTTGGAATATATTAAGATGTCATCAATGAATACCACTACAAACTTGTCCAGCTCCGTCATGAATACAGAATTCATGAGATACATGAAATAAGCAGGTGCATTGGTAAGACCAAAGGACATTTCCAAATACTCATAAAGACCGTATCGGGTGGAGAAAGCTGTCTTGGGAATATCACATGGCCTGATCTTTATTTGATGATACCCTGATCGAAGATCAATCTTGGAGAAACTCTGGCTCCAGCCAACTGATCGAACAAAACATCGATGCGGGGTAAAGGATACTTGTTCTTGATTGTTACCGCATTGAGAGGTCGGTAGTCAACACATAACCTCAAGCTACCATCTTTCTTCTTCACAAATAAAGCTGGTGTTGACGGTGAAAATCCGTCAACCTAGCCATGAGTTTACCTTCGGTGTTGGCATGAGTTTTATACCTTATCCATTGGTACTAACCCCCGTGGTATAACAAGTTCACGTGTGCATGTCGGTTTTGGAGTTTAATGTTTATGCAGGGTTTTAGTGTTGAATGCAAGACTTTCGAGATAAGTTCATCAAGCACCTCATGACAAGACCTTGAAGCCCCGAACAAGTCATGCAATGAAGCAAACTTAACTCCAAGAAGCGGGGACTTGATCCGAGAAGACGACAAACTCCGGGGACCCGACCGGAAAAGTCTTGAATCTTGCAAGACAAGGAGTTGAGTCCAATTCGGAGAGAAACCGACGACATGGACCTACATGCGAGAAGGGGAAACATCCGGGAAGCAAGGGAACCGACGTGGGGCAAAGGAGCCCACGGGCCGGGCCTAAATGGGCCCGGAGCCGGCCGGCCCCGGTCCGGTCGGCCCGAGCCCATTTTGGGCCCAAACGTGCTCTCCTTTGCCCTAGCCGCCAATCGGGCTATTTATAGTCCCCCGACCGAGAGCCACGCGAGAGAAGAATTCGTCTTCGGCCGCCGAGGAGCGAGAGAAGAGAGGGACACCATGTCGGAGAGGAGAGGGTCGAGCTAGTTGACTAGGGTTTCCCTAGCCGACGTGGGAACCTTGCATGGAAGACCACGTCGGAGTTCCCGAGCTAGAAGCAAGATCAAGGAAGGATCCCGGTGGTGATCTTGTGTATGTATCATTGTCATAGTTGAATTATCAAGTTGAATCTTTTCTTAGCGATCAAGTGTTTCCTCGAAGATTTCGTTTTTCGATCGGCTTTGCTTATTCCAATTCTATTCGTACGATAGATTACATAGGGTGTTCTTGTAGCCGCGGTGGCTAGAGGTACACGCCGGATCTTCCGAAAGAATCTCGACTTGTCTTTTGACTCGCCCTAAGCTCCCCGCATGAATAGGGATACGTTGTGACAGAACGGGGGTCTCGAAAGGCGGATGTTTTCGGATTTGGACGGGAAACCACGATTTAAAGAGGCTTCTATTAAGATTCGATTTGCTACTTCTTCTTTTGCTTGGAACTTCAACAAAAGGCTTACCCCGATCCCTCTAGATCGGTTTATCTACCCAATCTTACTTTGTTTTCTCCGGTCTTTAGTAGATTAGATTTATCTTTGTTTTGTGCTCTTATCTAGATGCATTAGGGTTTCTCTTTTACCAAAGATTGAAGTTACTTGGCTTTACTAGATCAACTCTTGCGTCACACATTTGTTCCACGGATTCGATACCTTGGGTTCACCACTCGAGGGAAGAAGGGTCCCTTGACTACGACGGGAGACTTGTACGCTTGCGAGTCACAAACGAACTTTGATACAATTATTAACCGTCGGCAAGCCCCTTTTTTTCCGGCGCCGTTGCCGGGGAACAAGTGATCAAGATTTGGTTTTTTATTGCCTTTTCGTAATTTTCAGTTTTCTTTTTGTCTTTCTTTTTGCATCTACTAAACTTTGATCATCCTCAAATTACATCTAATCTAGTTTGTCTAACCCTAGTTTTCATAGATTTATTTTTCCTTTCTAGTTTTTGCATACTTTGCTTATTGCTAACCCTAACCGGAGATGGTTGGCTACCTCTCCAAGAAACCCAAACTTTTTTGTGGATGATCCGGGAAAACTTTACGAGGCAAAGGTGACATGCAACACAAGCTAAAGGGGTGGAAACCCTAGATTTAAAAGTTGAAGTCGAAGGACCGTCAAAATCTCCAAGGGAATCACCACCTCCAAGTCTAAAGGAAGATCAACCTCAACCACCGGAGCGCTGCGCACCCCGACATCGTTGATCTACCTATCATAAACCTTCAAGACGCCGGGAGGCCGTTCAAGATCAAAGTCTCAACTATCCGCATGACGATTGCGAGAGCCGAATGCATACGAGTCGGATTCCTTGAGTGGCATATCGGTTTACTTAAGAGGAGGATGGAGAAGATGGAGATGGAGAAAGAAGCTCAACACCTAAAGGCCGCCGAAGCAAGATCCTCATGCAAGGAGTGTGTGGAGTACGACCATGTCCAAGGACGCCGTCACTAAGTTCGAGGCTATGGAGAAAATATTGAAGAATTTAGATGGCAAGGTGACGGAGGTCGGAAGCTCTATACGTGAAGTGTTCATCGTGATGAAGATGCTAGACGCAAGTGGGACAACTTGTCGGGCGCCCGATGGGTAACAAAGAAGAATATCCGAGACAACTCCAAGGTCCCAAGACGGCGAAGGCTACTCAAGCTCATTCGGGAGAGATGAAGGATCACATTAGAGACCATGAAGATCACGACCGAAGGACCGGAGTTCGAGATGCCGAGCCACAAGGAAGTTGTTGCATCCGTCAAGACCAAGGACAAAGCCGACTGTGAAGACCAAAAAAAATTGACTAAGCCAAAGTGGGTACCCAAGATTGCAACGCCCGCAAAGAGCGTTGATCCGGAGAAATCAAGTGAAGAAGTCTAGCCATGGACTATAAACGAAGCGCTAGGCGGGAGGCAACCCGTTTCGTCAAGTCAAGAATAAGCTACGGGAGGACAACCCGATTCCGGGTTTTTCGAGTCTTTTTAATAATTTAGTTTTTGAGTTTTATTACGCAAAGACATTAGACTTAGAAGTGGTTGAACAATATTAGAGACATAATTCTTGATTGAATGTTTGCTTTATCATAAACCCTTTGCATGAACCCTCCTATGTGCTTGTTTGATTCTTTTCTTTTCGAGAAACCCTCAACCAAATAATTTCAGAACCTAACTCAACCTTTCACCCTCATTATGGTGCTGAGGTTGACTTATTTTTCGTGCTAAAACCACATGATTAGAGCCACGATTTATATTTAAGTGTTAATAAAATTCAGCACGTGGTAGAACTCGCGTGAACCTAGAAATCAAAACTTTTGGTTGGTTTTAAAAATCTATATCCTTGGTTTCTCTAGGATTAGAATTTTTCTAAGCCTATTCTAATTTTGTTTTATTCAAAATCTTTCTTATTTAGCCAAAATTAGAACCTAAACCTATGCCCCCATGATCAAGTGGGAAAAGTCTCGCTCTCAACCGATGAAGGCAAACTATACCGGTGAGACCGAAATCGACGTAATAAAAAAATATTTTCGACTTACATTTGTTTTTAATGGTTTAAAAACTTCTCTAAAATTATGTTCGAGCTCTTGCATGGATCTGAAAAATATTTTAAATTTCGAATTAGAGGAGTGCTTAACCTTAAACACACCTTAATGGAGGCAATCTAGCAATCATGCATGCACCATTGGATTCCCTCTCATCAACTTTCACCAATTCCACATGCAAAGGACAAGCATGGTGGGCAGCAAGCATCAACTTTGCAGGAATCTCATGGTGGCATGTGAAGCAAGTGGAGCTAGGGAGCATGGACATGACCCAAAACATGAAGCATCAAGTGGAAGGACCAATAGTGGACGAGAGCGTTTGGGCGGTGCAACTCGTGGAGCACGCGGGCAGGAAAGTTGCAGAGGTGAAATGATCATGCTGGAAGAAAGACGAGACGGGGAGGAGCACCGAGGCCGGCCTCACCTACATAAGGAGCCCCCCCGGCTCCCGTTTTTGCGTGTGCAAGCTTCCCTCTCCTTCCTTTGTTTGTGTGTTCAAGTTTGTGTGCTCAAAACCTCCGTAGACATAGCCAACCTTCCCAAGCTTGATAGCTCAAAAAAAATCCACATCCTTAATCCACTCAAAGTACACATCCGAAGCAAAAAGTTTAAGTGCCTAGTTACGGTTGCAACCCGGAATTTTAGTTGAAAAAAAGAGTGCAAGCAACCATGTGGAAGAAAACCACAAGTCTCTTCTCCAAGAAGAAGAGTTTGTCGTCATCCAAGCCGTCATCAACCACGTCTTCGAGAAGGCACTCGGTTTCCGAGTCTCCCCGGAGCATGGAGACGGATACGGCACCACCGAGAAGGAACGATGCTCTCCTCCTTGGTGGTATGAGGGCTGCGAGAAGCACTTCCATGAGGTTCACCGAACCTCGTGGGCACACGGAGGAGCAGCCCGCGCCACCACGACGATCGACTCGCTCAACCGCACCACCTCCTTACACCCCGACACACTCTTCGTACGGCTTCATCATCTTGTCGGCGGAGGAGGAGGAGAGGCTCGCCAATCTTGAGAAGAGGCTTGTGCTGAACGTCGAGTTCGACGACCAAGCACTCTACACCTTGGGTTTTTGCACCGACATATACTATATGTTGGGGCACCTCGGATGGGTGCAGTTCTCCAACGGAATATCGGTGGACACCCATTTGGGTTACGCCTTGGAAATTTTAATGACTATTGCACCCATCGTTGATGATGATGGGGTGCAAAGCTTGTCATTCCGTTTGGAGGGAGTCCAACAAGTGGTTCCCTACGAGCACGTTAGGGAGCTGCTTGGATTCCACAAGGGAGCTCCGAGAAAGTTGACGTGCCACCCGGCATGTTAGCGGGATTTTGGAACATGATCTCCGGAGAAGCCCATCAACAACGCAATTGCATCCGCAACCCCATTATCCGGATATTTCACTCTTGGATGTGCAAGAGGGTATTGGGGAGGATGAAGGAAACAAAGGTGACCGACACGGAGTTGAATTGGCTATACTCGGCTTTAATTGCCGAGGCAGCCAATAGACCCCTCTTACCTCATGATCAACCGTTGGTGTTGTGAAGCAACATCGGGGGCGGGTAATATTGGTTCGGGGTGTTACCTCTCCATGTTGGCCTTTTCCTTGCGGCCGGGGATCGCAAGAAACCCCGCTCACCTTTTGCATGGTACCTCTCTCGGTTTTGAGTATTTGCGGCAAGGCAAATACATTAGTGGAGATGAGAGAGGAGGCTATCGGTTGGCCATAGTGAACCTACCCCTTCCGAATGAGAGGCTTAGGCTTTTCACCGAAGGAAGGGAAGATTGGTTGGAAGAGGGACTACTTGTCCCTGCAAGGAAGAACAAAAGAGGAAGAATCGTAGAGGAGGGAACATCCTCCGCACAAGCGAGTGGAGCACAACCCAATGTGCAACCATTCGGCGGGGTTCCTCCTCCGCCAAGTTATTACGGAGGGTCTCAAGGACAAGCATGGGGGAGTGGTGCACCGGTACCCCCACAAAATTATGTTGTGCCCAACGCTAACTTCGCGGAATCCTACGCTCATCATCCCCAACCACAACAAAGCATGGCCATTATTGGAGGGTATGCTGCAAGAAATGCTCAAAACATCGCAGCCATCCAAGCTAACGCAACTCAACTCGGTGAAGGCAACGCAAATATTGCCTTTGAACTTGGACGCCTTCACCTTGTGGAGCCAAATCAATTCGTCGGAGGAAATGTCCAATCATATTATGAGCAAGGGTATTATTATCAAGATTATCAACATCAACCACCGGCGGAGGACTAGAAGATTTAGGAACTTTAGTTTTCTTTTCTTTTCTTTTTCTCTCTTGTAATTTTCAGCTTTTGCTTATGTGTGTTTGCGTAGTATTTTCTGTTTTTATTTAAATTTCAGCAAGCATGTTTGTTTATTTTCAGTGTGTATTTCAACTTGATGTCACCATTAATAAAGACACCACCTTGATTATATCATTGGAAAAGTTACAAAATTCGTGCCATGATGATATATGATTAAAATTGCAGCTTTGTTCATCTTTGTAATTGATTTATGCATGTTTAAGCTAGTGCTCTCTTAAAAATACAGATCTGAATTTATTTAAATGCTAGCTTAATTTTCAGCGGAGGTTATGATTAAAATAAAGACCCATAGTGTTTTATGTGCTCTCAAGTTATGAATAGATTAAAGATGTCTTTTATGCTCAAAAATATTGCTAACCTTGTCACAAATATCACTTGTGTGTTGCTCAACCTATGCAAAGCCTTATATATATTTGAGTGCATAAACCTTAGTGTACAAGATTTATTTTTGAGTGCGTTATTGCAGGCCATGATTTCTCTGGCCCGAGACTAAGAAGCTGGTCATTCCGTTTTTGCGTATCTATCTTTTTGCTAGCCTTTTATCCGTGCATTGTGTATCCCCGCATCGGTGATCTCACAAACTTCGCCGGGTATCCACCCTTAAACCAAATATCATCTTTTTGTGATTACCTCCTTGACCACAACCTATCATTGAGAATGGATCATCAATTCAAGGAAGATCGCAAGACGGTGCCAACGTTGAAGATTTCGGGTATCTCTCCAAGGAAAAATATTTCCGTACCTACCTTATTTTTCGCCTCTTTGCTCGAGGACGAGCAACGTCTAAGCATGGGGGAGGAAGTAGGTACGGTGCAGTTTTAGAGTTCAAAGGGGAATATTTAAAAAAAAAATCCAGTGATACTCATGACTTTCAAGGTATAAAAAATCAAAACTTCGTTGTGAAAGTCATGGACTGAATATATGACAAGAAAAAAAAATGAATGAATGAAAGAAAGAAAAGAATGAGAAATATGAGAAAGAGAAAAAAATATATGTGCGTAAAGTAAACTCCCCGGCTCTCTAAAAGTGCATTCAAGGCTTCAAGTTAAAAAGATCCATTCTCAATTTTCCAACCATGTGTAATCCGATAACGAGGACTTCTTTTGTGCCTCGGGATCACTCTTTGCCATTTGCACATGTCCACTCATCTAAAAGTGTGTGTATTTTTCTCTTTCCCCTCCTTGATTAACATTATTTTCCAATGACCTTTTTGACGAGTCTCGGTAAGACCATGAGAAGCTTGTCTTGTTTTGACAACACCTCATTTATAAAATCTTGTTAGGACTAAACTTTCCCAAAGCTCCATATAAAGCCTACCACATATATATGAGAGGGAAAGGAGTAGAATATATAGGCTTGAGAGACAAGTGAGATGAGAATTCATGAGCAATATACGAGATGATTTAAATTTGTGAATTTGGTTTAGCTTTTCTTTATCTCGTTCTTTATTTCAAAAATTCTGAGATCTATTTAAAACTTTGTGAGCATGTTAATACTTGTGGGATAAGCTTAATAAGAATCTATCCTCCGTAGAGATGAAGGCTAGTACATTATGGAACTTTAATGAATTAAAATTTTGAGAGCATTATGTTTTCTCATGTGTGATCAAATGCAAAGTTTAAACATTGTTTGGCAATGATGATATCCATCGAAGGCTTACTCGAGGACGAGCAAGGTTTAAGCATGGGGGAGATGTTGACGGTGAAAATCCGTCAACCTAGCCATGAGTTTACCTTCGGTGTTGGCATGAGTTTTATACCTTATCCATTGGTACTAACCCCCGTGGTATAACAAGTTCACGTGTGCATGTCGGTTTTGGAGTTTAATGTTTATGCGGGGTTTTAGTGTTGAATGCAAGACTTTCGGGATAAGTTCATCAAGCACCTCATGACAAGACCTTGAAGCCCCGAACAAGTCATGCAATGAAGCAAACTTAACTCCAAGAAGCGGGGGACTTGATCCGAGAAGACGACAAACTCCGGGGACCCGACCGGAAAAGTCTTGAATCTTGCAAGACAAGGAGTTGAGTCCAATTCGGAGAGAAACCGACGACATGGACCTACATGCGAAGGGGGAAACATCCGGAAGCAAGGGAACCGACGTGGGGCAAAGGAGCCCACGGGGGCCGGGCCTAAATGGGCCCGGGCCGGCCGGCCCGGTCCGGTCGGCCCGGGCCCATTTTGGGCCCAAACGTGCTCTCCTTTGCCCTAGCCGCCAATCGGGCTATTTATAGTCCCCCGACCGAGAGCCACGCGAGAGAAGAATTCGTCTTCGGCCGCCGAGGAGCGAGAGAAGAGAGGGACACCATGTCGGAGAGGAGAGGGTCGAGCTAGTTGACTAGGGTTTCCCTAGCCGACGTGGGAACCTTGCATGGAAGACCACGTCGGAGTTCCCGGAGCTAGAAGCAAGATCAAGGAAGGATCCCGGTGGTGATCTTGTGTATGTATCATTGTCATAGTTGAATTATCAAGTCTTTTCTTAGCGATCAAGTGTTTCCTCGAAGATTTCGTTTTTCGATCGGCTTTGCTTATTCCAATTCTATTCGTACGATAGATTACATAGGGTGTTCTTGTAGCCGCGGTGGCTAGAGGTACACGCCGGATCTTCCGAAAGAATCTCGACTTGTCTTTTGACTCGCCCTAAGCTCCCCGCATGAATAGGGATACGTTGTGACGAACGGGGGTCTCGAAAGGCGGATGTTTTCGGATTTGGACGGGGAAACCACGATTTAAAGAGGCTTCTATTAAGATTCGATTTGCTACTTCTTCTTTTGCTTGGAACTTCAACAAAAGGCTTACCCCGATCCCTCTAGATCGGTTTATCTACCCAATCTTACTTTGTTTTCTCCGGTCTTTAGTAGATTAGATTTATCTTTGTTTTGTGCTCTTATCTAGATGCATTAGGGTTTCTCTTTTACCAAAGATTGAAGTTACTTGGCTTTACTAGATCAACTCTTGCGTCACACATTTGTTCCACGGATTCGATACCTTGGGTTCACCACTCGAGGGAAGAAGGGTCCCTTGACTACGACGGGAGACTTGTACGCTTGCGAGTCACAAACGAACTTTGATACAATTATTAACCGTCAACAGCTGGGCAACCCCAAGGTGAAGAACTTGGGCGAATATAACCCTTATCTAGCAACTCTTGAAGTTGGGTCTTCAATTCTGCTAATTCCTTGGGTGGCATGCGGTAAGGTCTTTTGGAGATAGGGGCTGTGCCAGGCTGAAGTTCGATGACAAACTCGATATCTCTATCGGGTGGCATACCTGGCAATTCATCGGGAAAAACATCCGCAAACTCTCGAACCACTGGAATTTCTTCTAGCAGAGAAGTGATTGCCACATAAGAACGAGGATTCACATCAACTTTGAAAGGTAGGTATAGAGTCGTGGCTCTAACAATTGGTGAGTTGATCTCTACCACTCTCTCTGAAATATCCAGTACTACCTTATGTCGGTTCATCCAGTCCATTCCTAGAATGACATCCATACCTTCTAATCCCAAAATGATAAGGTCCGTGTCAATTGTTTTTCTTCCTAATTCCAAGAGTACTCCCCTGGTCACCAACTCGGAAGAGATGTCCCCTCCCGCTGTTTTGATTGTAAAAGCGTCCTTGGTGTTGCAGGAGTCCAGTCCTACTTTGCTCAGTGTCTTTGCATTCATGAAACCATGGGTAGTGCCAGAATCAAACAACACACGGATGGGTTTGCCTCGAATAGAGAATGTGCCCATCATTACTGGTGCTCCTTCTGGAATATCACCCACAGAAGTGAAGCTGAGTCTGTCCTTCCTGGCTTGAGCAATCTTCTTCTTGCCCTTGTTGATGGGTTTGGAAACTTGTCTCTGATTAGGCTGAGCTAGTCGGTGCCGCCTGTTGGTCTGGCACGGTTGCAGGCATGACCTAGCGAAGTGTCCTGGTTCACCACACTTGAAACAACAACGCTCATTGTTGCCATTAGGACTAGGTACAATAGGCTTGGGAGTCGGCTGTTGAGTGTTGGGAAGGTGAAGATTTTCTTGAGTCCGATCCTGGGACAACTTAGCCACTAACCTTTCCGACTGTGAAGCCTGCTGGAAGTCTGGGAAAGTCTTCCGCATAATGCGTATCTTGTAACGTTGTGCATTATTGGGCATGGAGTCAGCCTTTCTTTTCTTTTCGGCTTGAGCTCTCTTCATGGCATCTTCTTGGGAGATAGCCTTATTCACTAGCATGGGGTAGCTGTCAAACTTTACCAGGTTCAGCCATTCAGCCAGTTTACTATCCAGACCTTCACGAAAAAGCTCCATCTTCTTCGTGTCGGTATCCACATGATATCCTCCATACTGGCAGAGGTTATTAAACTTCCGCGCGTATTGGTACACCATGTCTGACCCTTGCTTGAGAGCCAACAACTCTCTCATTTTCCTATCGGTAAGTGCTTTAGGCAGGTGATGGTCTCTGAAAGCCTTCTTGAATTCTCCCCACGTGATTTCATACTCAGGTTGCTGCATGGATTTGTAGTGTTCCCACCACATTAAAGCAGAACCACGAAGCTGCAATGCTGCGAATTTAGCCTTGCGTCCTTCTGAACATGGCAAGGTAAACACCGCAAACATAGCTTCAATGGCCCGAATCCAGGCATCAGCATCCAAGGGTTTTTCCGTCCCATTGAACTGCGGAGGATTCATATCCAGGAAGTGCTTGTACTCGGTTACTTGACCTTGGGCATTAATCTGATTCCCATGGGGCGGTACAACTGTTGGGATTGCTTCTGCGGTATAGAAGAATTTGGCGCATCATCTCGGTTTGAGTAGCCACTATTGTCGGGTCTGGCGATGGTGGCGGCTGGTTGCAGCCACTTGGATCACCGAAACCATTCGGAGTGCTGCGTGTCGAGCCCACCATCTGAAAAATTCGAGTTTTCATAAGTTACACATTTGTAAGCTTGTTCAACAAGTAGAACATGTACGACGAAAACTCAAATCGACCAAATAGCTAGACTCGAGACAGTTGCACTGCATCGAATTGACACTTTCCAACAATCCGAAACCAAAGTTTCCGAGATGTTCAAATTTTTCCGGCAACTTGGTAGGTTCATAAGACCAAACTTGGTAGTCGAAGGTTAAACTGGATGAGTCAGGAACAAAGTGCAAAGGTGCAAGATTCGGAGTGACGTGTTCCGGAAATACGGCAAGACCTAGGTTTACTATTTGAGCATAGCTTGAGGTTTGAAAACTTATGATCGTGCAAATACTTCTCGACAAAGATTTGGATAGATTGGGGACTTGGGTGTAGATCACCTATATAGAAACTCTGCAGAAAGGTCTGAGAAGAGGTCATGACAACAGGGTCGACTAGATGGTCCAACAACACTTTAGATTCGGTTTAAAGGTTGTTATTGTTGTTATTAGATTATTACTTAAGAAAAACCACACATGTGACCCTTTTATTATTCAGCAGGTTTTGATCATGATGCAAGAACGACCTATTCGTCCTCACCAAGCAATTAAACCAAAAATCGGAGTTAGTGCCGGTGGCAAGGCAACAATTACGTCTCTCCCTATAATAACTAGTCGAGACTATCGGTACTTGCTTAGCGACTTACGAACGTGGTTAGTGTACTGCACGAGAAGATCACGAACACAACGAACCTTTCATGCCAACACTCATGAAAGCGTCCACATACATTACCGTTCACTATAGAAACGGCATCCATGCGTTAAGCCGCTGCATGGACAGCGTCCAACCTCGGACATCCTCCGTTGGAATGGAGTGTATCCTTGCCTCGCATGAGCGACATGCGGAATGCACACGTATGAAACACGTGGCGACACACAACTCATAAACAGACGCGAAGATGGGATCCGTGGAATGGATCACTCCATCAACCCTCGCAATTCCCGTGATGCGGAACAGCACACGTATAAAACACGTGGCTCATCTAGTTTGGTTGTGCAAGAATGTAAGTCTGACATAAAGTAAAATGTGCTGGAAGTTAGCAAAATAAACCATAGATTAATAAGCCACCTGAAAGAACCCAAAAATTCCCTCTAGGGCCTCTCGGTCTAGTTTATCCTTAACGGACCAACGTGTTTTGCAAATCAAGCAATCTTGATAGTTTTTTATTCCAAAATCATGTGATTAAGGTTGTTAATTAAGCTCCTCCGTCTCCTCCGTCCGGCACACGCGTACAGCTACCGTTCGGGAGATCTACACGAGGATGCAAATGCAAGATTTAATTGATGATTTTTAATTTAATTAATTACAAACAACATATGACAATCAGGGGTGCATTTGTTGGACACATTCACCTAGATGAGAATACATTTAGCATACTCTTCCAAAAAGGAACAATATGCAATTCTTTATTAAATATTCTTTATCAAATAGTGACTGTGTACATATATATGTAAATAATTTAATTCAACTTCACAAACAGCAGTGGGTAGGTGCAATTAGCCTTTTTAAATCGATTTACAACCACACACTAGTTAGCAAGGGTGGTTTGGTGATTTTTCCCATTTAATGACTATTAAGCCCTTAATTACTTCCAATGCTTTAATTCATGAAATTAATTAATAAAATTTATTGGAAGGGTGTGTTACACACTAAATATCTATAACAAGCCAGTGGACACACATGCGAGCTTTGGATAGCTAGAAATTAATTCTTTTTGAAAATAACAAAAGCTAGCTAAAAGAACAAGGTAAATACACACAAAAATAAATACTCAACAAAATGATCCAAATTTTCTCACACATGTTATATGGTTCAAAACTAGCCTAGTAGTGCAGCACATACACCTAGAACTATTATGGAACTTGAGTTATGTATTTTCAAAGAAAAACAAGCATAAATCAAGAATAAATATTTCTTTTAATTATAAAATTGTGATTAAATCACCAGAGTTGTGTTTTGAAATAAAAAGACAGTGTGCACAAGTTGGTTGCAAAAACCTAATTATGTTTAGCCAGAAAAATCATTTATGCAGATCTGGCAGAAATGGAAAAACATTTTTATAAAAAGATTTACATCATAACTTTGGGCAATTTTTGGCATAGGATCTAGAGATGACCTAACACACAACATATCAAAAAATTGGCTATAGAGGATTTATATATTTTGAGTTATTGCAGATCTAGTGTTTTCCCATTTGTATTTTTCATGCAAAAACTAACAGGAAATAGCTCAGGCTGGAATGACAAAAGTTGTAGTATAAATCACAAAGGATCCAACAAAATTGGTTTCGCAATTTTCTGATTTTTCTGTGATTTTCTATGCAATTTACAAGAATCAGCAAACTCACTTTTCGATTTTAGCTGCGCTTTTGCATGGAGGCCCTCGAAAAGAAAAGCTTCTTTGCAATGTCGCCCCTGGGAGCGGTGGCCGGCGCGGGGTGGCCAAATTCCGGCGAGGTTCGCCAGGGTTTGGCCGGGGAAGGGCTGGGGAGGGGCCTAGGGGAGCTAGGGGCTTGGTTTGGGGCGTCGGATAGGGGCGGTGGCGGCGGCGCGCGGCGGCTCGCGGCGGCCGGCCGGCGAATGCGGCCGCCGCGGCTCGTCCGTGGCGCGCGCGAGCCTCGCCGGGGCTGGTCGGGGGGGGGGGTGCTACGGGGGCGAGGAAAAGAAGGCGCACACGCGTAGCGGACGGTGGAGGGCGGGTTATAGGCGGCGGGGCTTCTGGGCCGCGGGCGGGCGTCGCTCGGGCGCGGCCGGCGCGAGGCACGGCCGTGCCACGGCGCGGCGCCCGGGCGGCACGGGCGCACGGACCCTCGGGGCGCGGCCTCGGGTACGCGACCTCGGGGCGCGCGGCCTCGGGGCACGCGGCCTCGGGAATGAGCGCGGCGGGGCGTGGGCCTCGGTGCGGCGCGGCCCGACGCGGCGCGCGCGGCCCGGCTCGGCGCGGCCGGCGTGGCGCGCTCCGGAACGCAGCGTGACGTCGCGGCGCGACACACACAGCACAACACGGACTAGCCGACTTGAACGCAGTTTATCTCGAAATTTTGCAACTAAAGTGCACTGAGCAATGAATAGGAAAGTTGTAGACCTCACTACCCCCTACAACTTTCACAAAGGCCATATAGTGTTTTTCTCAACGGAGTTTGCAGGAACGTCGTGCCAACTTTGAATGTCGGCCTGTTCTGGAAAATAGGAGGTACTGGCGGTTGACCAAGTTTTTCACCCTTTTCTGCTCAAAATTTGAAATGCCAATCTACATGAAAGTTGTGTCCCTCAACAAGATGGACAACTTTCATAAAGGTAGATTTTGAAGTGTTTAGGTGAATTTTGGAGAACGCGGCAAAAGTTCTGGACGACATTCGCTGACGTCACTGTGCCAGTGGGGTTTGACCGTGTCTTTGGCCAAGGGTCCATTACGGGTGTGTGTAGACTTGGTCAAGGGGTTCAATAGGGTTCAACGGCGAGGTTTTCGGGGTGATGACCTAGGTTGACCTAGGGTTGACCATTGTCGGCAGGTTTGACTCGGCTGATTCGGTCACTAGCGCTAATGACGTTAATTAGAAACCTGGGGCGTCACACTGTCGTTGCGCGAGGACTTGGGGTCGACGGCGCTCCGCGCCCGGGTAGCCGCGTACTCCCGCAGGAGGGGGCTCTGCAGCGTCCGCGACCTCGCCAACGCGACGGGGTCCGCCGCCTCGGTCATCTCGAAGATGCGGAGCGGCCTCTCCATCAAGGGGCGATCCGTCGATGATGGAGGTAAGCGAGGACAGCCTCCGCAGTCAGCCCACGGCCCTCCAGATCCCTCAGCGCGGCCAGAAGCGAGTCCAACCGATCCCGGTCCTGGGGCGGGGACACCCCGTGATGCCAGGAGGCGGGCCTCTCCCGGAGCACCAAGCCGGTGTAAGGGGGGAGGCCGGGCTCGTCGTTGCGGAGATAGAACTACCCCCGCTCCCAGCCTGCATTGTTGGTCGTCATCGTACAGGGGATGTAGTCGTCCTTGCGCTGACCCCGCAAGGCGAGCGACATGCTGCCGGCGCGCAACGCGCGGCGGGTCCTCTGCTCTGACGTCAGCTGCGTGAACAGCTCCGCGTGGAAGAGGTGAATTCAGAGATCCCAGTTCACCGGGATCCCTAGAAAGCCCTCGCAGACGCCAACGAACGTGGCCGCCTGCGAGATCGCGTTCGGCGCGAAGTTGTGGAGCTCCACGCCGTAATGGTAGCAGAGAGCCCGCATAAAACGGCTCGCCGGCGCCATAAAGCCTCGCTCATGGAAGCAGACGAAGCTGACCACGTAGCCGCTCGGAGGGCTGGGTGCTTGGTCCCTTCCCGGCGGCACGATCCACTCGGCCGGCCGTCCATCCTCGTTCGCCGCTAGCTGGCCAGCAGTCACCAGCTGGTTCAGGGCAAGCCGCGTCACCGTCAAGCGCTCCCACGCCAACGGGTCGATGATGACGAGAGGCGGTTGGGGCGCCATGCGAGCAGGCGAAAGGGTGAGGGACGAAGAACAGGAAGGAAGAGAAGAGCTCCGAGAGGAGAGAAATGCAATGGCGAGAGCAGCTCGGAGGCTAGAGTGCAAGAACGACGAGTATTAGAGGCAAAGGTAAAAACCGCCTGCTCTCCTTCAGTTGGATTTATAGGCCCGGATCGCACGCCCCGCGCGCATTAATTGCAGCAGGAAATATTCCTTCGCGGACGGACGGGCCCCACCACGACCGCGGCGGCCACGCAACCGCCCGCAGGCCATCATCACGGCGCGGTAGCCCGCGGGGCCGTGGCGCGGCGGTCACATCCGCCTGCCCACTCCGCCCACTACGCGCGCAGCCGCAGCGCTTGAAAAGGCGCACCCGCGGCACGAGATTTCAGTCGCAACTGCGAGCATTAAATGGCTCTGTCCCTTACTGAGTAAGGTAGACCCTCGTAGCGGCCCGAGCCCATGGCTCAAAATTAACACGACCCTCGACAGGTGCAAACATCGACTGGAGGCCTCGAAGCCCGTTTGAAGAAAACGGGCGCTACAGGTACCCTCGATTTACAAAAAGTTACTGATCAACGGCTCGGGGGCTGGCACGGCCATGAACCCTCGAAACCTGCAGATGCGAAAGACGGGAGCGGCCAGCCGCCACCCCGCACGACCCTACTGATCAGCGGTTCGAGGGCTAACGCAATCAGGGGCCCTCGAAACCTGCAGATGCGAAAGACGGGGGCAGCAAGCCGTTACCCCGCACGGCCCCTGCGATCGGGGGTTCGGAGCCCGACCTTCAACAGAGTTCGAACGGGCGCCCCGAGTCACCGCAGTCGGGGACGACGAGGGCACAAGCATTCGAGCCTTTCCTCGAGCCCACCGGCTCGAGGGTGCCTCACATGTCGTGTTCGAGAGCCGCGCGAGGGGCGGCTAGCGGGGGGATCCCACCGAGGGAGAGCTTCCACGCCCTCAGTCCCTAGCGAATGGGACCGAGCCCCACCTAGAAAACCCACGCAAGCGCTTTAATGGACGCGTCTCCGGACCGCGCAGCCTACCCTTATCGAACGGGGCATGAGCGTCCACTCGAACCACCCACTAACAGCTCAACGAGTAATCTGCAATCCGCGACCCGATCGATGGGGATTGCGGAAACCTCACCCTCCGTCCCGCGGAGGGACGGCGAGGGCGCGTTAAAAACAAGTCGTAGAGCTCTCCCCGATCGCCTTGAACGGGCCCAGGCTCGGGGGCTCGACGCACGGCTACACCTCCTGGGTTGCACCGGCCGCGGATAAGTGCCAGTTGTGCGTGCGTCACCGAAGCCGGCTGGAACATCGCCGACGCCGGTTGGAACATGTACCACGCCCGCTGACCAGCTTCCATGGTAAAACCCCTACAGGAGCACTCACGCTCCTGCAGGGCTTCGGGGGCTAGACCCGCGGGTCCGCTGACGCGGCCCCACGAAAAGCTTTAGCAACCAGGGGGGAAGGATGTCCTATCAGTAGGTTCCCGGCATACCGCGGGAGCCGGGCGGCGTACCGCGGATGCTCGGGGGGCTGCTGTCGGGGACAGCCCTGAGGGTCCCCTAAAACAACCAGGGGAATCCTGCTTAAAACCTGCAAAAAAACCAAAACTAAACATATCCCACTTAAGCACGCAAACGGGGCACGGCCCACACTGCGGGGGTCCCAGCGGCCCACCAGAGCGGCCCACTCAAAGGCCCCCTCGAGCAGGTTCCGCCTCGCTCGAGGGTTCACACCTCCCTCGAGCGGGTTCCGTCTCGCTCGAGGGTGCATGGCTCCCTCGAGCGGGCTCTGCCTCGTTCGAGGGTTCGCCTCCGCCTCGCTCGAGGCTCCTCCGCACGCGCGCCCGTTCCCGCACGCGGGTACGAGCATTTAATGCTCTGACAACGGCGGGGCGACGCCATCATGCGCCTGGGACTCACCCCCCCGGCCCTGTTGCACCAACTCCCTAGGGGGAACCCATCCCCGCCACTGTGGGGGACTATGCGACATGGCCGGTGTCAGCCCCGTGACGCGGCGCCGCCTACTCCCGTACGGCTAACGTGCCGAGCCTCGAAGGGGGGCTGGCCACACCCTCGAACTGCTTTCTCGTGACCTTGCAGGGCCAGGTCGTGACGCTAGGCCGGCGGGGCACCATCCCTGCCACTGTTAGTTGCAGGCGGCCGCCCCCGTGCGTACGACACCACGCCGGGCACTGTGGTAACAGCTCCGGCGCTGTGAGGCACGCGGGAACGGGACGCCGCCATGCCTGCCACTATATCCCGTACGGATCGTCGTTAGCAACCTCCTCGAGCCCGCCTGGGGACATCACGGCCAACCATTGCGCCCCTACCCTCGAAGCTACCACTGTTCGGGTACAAGATACGCCATGACGACCAGATCGCGGCAAGGACCGTCAAGGCGGCCGCCTACTCTACGGCGTTGCACACCATACTTCCCCATGTAGCTGAATAGTGCGACATGCTTGTAATTCTCCCTCTCCTTGGCCTATAAAAGGAAGGTGAACTCCCCCGCCGCAGGGGACACGACATGAGACGACACGACACAAGGGGACACCAGACAACATACGACACAACACCCACACGTTCCCCAATTCTCCCACAACATCTGAACCTCTTCGGTTCACTTCACCAGGGACTTGGAGGCCACGCCTCCTCTCCCGCTTTGCTTGTAGCCGCCCCACTACAAGCACCCCGGTGCTGAGCAATATAGTGCCCCGAGCACACCCCTGCTGGACGTACGGCCCTCGGCCGGAACCAGGATAAACCTCGTGTCTTTGATTGCTTAGCATCGACCATTGAGGGATAGACCTTGGCGCTTATTACTGGTTAGTGTCGGGACCACATTCCGCACCGACAGCCATCCCCGCCGCTGTGCCGCCATCCCGGGCACTGCAGCGCCATCCCCGGCGCTGTGGGGGCACGAGATGACGAGATATCGCCACACCTGCCACTGTATGACTTCTAGCTCTCTGTCAGCATGACCCTCGAGCTGACGTACGAACGACGACCAAACCAAGGGCTCCCACGCCACTAACCTCGAAGCTGCTCCTAGACGGGCAAAAGACTCGCCGCGACGCCCTGCCAGAAGCAAGATTCGCCAGGGCGGCCATCCACTCCGTGGCGCTGTACACCATACCGCGACGCATAATTAGTGTCGGGGACCGCCCTAGGGGTCCCCTCAAACAATGGGGGAACCCTCACTTAAATTCTCGCACCAAAATGAACTAAGCCTAACCATGCGAGAGAACTAACCATGCGGGACGTGGCCCATGCGGCGGGACTTCGGAGGCCCACCAAGACGGCTCGCCTGAGGCCCCTCGAGCGAGCTCCGCCTCGCCGAGGGTACACTCCTCCTCGAACGGGCTCCGCCCCGCTCGAGGGGCAACCCCCTCCTCGAACGGGTTCGCCCCCGCTCGAGGGGCGACCCTTCCCTCGAGCGGTCCCGCCCCGCTCGAGGGCTCGCTCCCCCTCGAGCGGGCCTCGCCTCGCTCGAGGGTTCGCTCCACCCTCGGCCGGGGCCCGCCACGCTCACGGGCGCCCCGCACGCGTGCGCCGGCCCCGTACTTGGGCATTTAACGCCCGACGCCGCGGGGATGGCGCCATCATGCGCCGGGGCTCACGCCCGCGTGCCGCCGCACCAACTCCCCAGGGAGGAGCCCATCCCCGCCACTGTGGGGTGGACTGTGCGGTACGGCCGGCGTCAGTCCCATGACACCGCGCGCACGCCACTGTACGGCTAACGCGCTCGACCCTCGAAAGGGGGCCGGGCGCACCCTCGACTCCACTTTCCCGTGACCCTGCAGGTTAGGTGAGGGACGCTAGGCCGGTGGGTGGCCATCCCGGCCACTGTAACGGCGCGGCCGCCGTACCCACGCGCGCGGGCACACGCCTGACTCCGCAGGCGCACGCCCGAGCACCTGCGCGCAACCACTCCACCACCGCAGAGCTCATTGGGAAGGAACGCCGTTCTGCCCGCTCCCTGTGCCCCGTGCGCACCGGCCATCATCGGCACCTCCCCTCGAAGCCTATCGAGGGGACGACATCGCCATCTGCCGCCTCCTACCCTCGAACCGCCATCGTTCGGGTACAAGGTAGGCCATCATGGCCGGATCGCAGCGAAGATCGACCAGGACGGTCGCCCGCTCTACACCGTAGCACGACGTGCTCCCACACGCAGCTAGGTAGCGCGGCGTGCATGTAACTCGCCGCTCCCTTGGCCTATAAATGGGAAGGCGAGCCCCCGGCCGCGGGGGGACGGATCCGAGGAACACGGCGCACCGTGCACTCACTCTCTTATTCTCCCACAACATCTTTAGCTACTCACCGGGGACTTGGGGAGCCACGCTTCCCCCTCCCCGCCTTGCTTGTATTTGCCCCACTACAAGCACCCCCGGTGCTGAGCAATATAGTGCCACGAGCACACCACTGCTGGACGTACGGCCCCCTCGGCCGGAACCAGGATAAATCCTTGTGTCATTTGTTGCTTAGCATCGACCATTGAGGGATAGACCTAGGCGTTATCTACTGGTTAGTGTCGGGACCATATTCCGCACCGACAGTTGGCGCCCACCGTGGGGCAAACGAGCGCCTAAGGTCATTTCGCTAACTCCCTCCATGGTGATTCGCACTGAGTACCGTAGCACCCGCTACAACATGGGTAGCTCAGACCCCCTTCCGGCCGGGTTCGAGATCCGCTTCGGGGACTTGAACTTCCAGGCCACGGGGAACGGCTATCTCATGCGCCTCACCAACCGTGAGGAGCTACGCGCGCGGCCGGGAGGCTAGGTCCGCTCGGTCTCCGCCGCACGCACGACACCGGCGCGAGCGCGCCGGCGGACACGGATGCGCGGGACCGTCGACGCCGCAACGCCGTCGCCGCTCGGGCTGCGCTCGCGTCGGGCGCGGTCCGAGCGGCGGCGGGCTGAGCGCGCCGCCGCCCGGCCGCGGTGCGCCCACCGTCACGACGGCCGCCACCGCCCCAGCGGGACCGCGTGCGGTCTCGGACCACGCGTCCCCATCGGGGCGCGTGGCGCCACTACGGCCTACAACGCCAACGTCAACACGACAATGCACAGGGTTCGCCCGGTCGGCACGTCTTCGTCGCCAGGGATCCCGGCACTTCAGCAGCGGACGAGTCGTCCCTGGGCTCCGTCGACACGATGCCACCCGCCAACCGTCATGGGTACGCGGAGTGGGACTTCTCTGGTGTGCCGGACCCAGTCGCGTTCAGGCGCTTCCTCGACGCCACGGACTACCGGTTGGGCCTGCTCCGGCGACTCCCAAGACCGGGAGCTACGACCCCCACGCGGGAGTCCTGCGCCGTCATCACCAACGACCCCGCCAACGCCGCGGTGCGGCGGGCGCCGGAGATGGGGAAGTCACGCCGGCCCCGAGGGGGTCGCCACGCGCCGGCCGCGGGACCGAGCGCTCCCGCCGGGGCCGACATCGACGCGCGGGCGGCCCAAGCTCGCGAGCTCGAGGCCAAGGCGGGCAGAGGGAGTACCGGACCGTGCGGCTACTCCGCGCCTCGATGGCGGGGAGGCCTCCGCGCGCGGCGAACGCGCGCGGGAGCTAGGCCGACAAGTCCGCGACCGCCTCAACCCCGTCCCCAACGTCGACAACGCGGATACTCCGCCGCGAGCGAGCCAAAAGCTCATCGCCGCCGCGACACTGCTGCGCGCCATGCCGGCACCCCCTCGACCCCCGAGGCTCGAGACATGCACCGCGAGGTGCGGACCCTCCTTGAGCAAGCGGCGTCCGAGCCAGCCGAAAGCTCGGCCTCACGCATCCGCCAACGGGGGGGACGCGCGGGGGTGATGATCCGGCACCGTGGGGCGAACCCTCGGTGCATGTGGGTCGACCCCGCCGACCGGGGACGCACGCCGGCCAAGGAACGGCTCCTCGACACACGCGGGGCGCGGATGGCGACGCCCGCAACGTCATCAACGCCGGGCGCACCGGCCAAGGCGGACGCGCGAGCGGCCAGGGGCTACCACCCTCGAAGGGGTGGACGCTACGACAGCGGTGAGGATCGCTCCCCGACACCAGAGCCCCCGGGCACCCGTGTGTTCGGCGGGAGATCCGCACGGCGGCGTTCCCCGGCGCTTCCGTCAGCCCTCGACGATCGTCAAATACAACGGGGAGACGGACCCTCGTGTTTGGCTCAACGATTACCGCCTGGCCTGTCAGCTGGGCGGGGCCACCAACGACGAAGTGATCATCCGCAACTTGCCCCTGCATCTGGGCGACGCGGCCCGGACATGGCTCGAGCACTTGCCTGCCAGCCAGATCCATAACTGGGACGATCTAGTCCACACCTTCGTGGGCAACTTCCAGGGCACGTACGTGCGCCCTGGGAACTCCTGGGATCTGCGCTCCTGCACGCAGAAGCCAGGCGAATCGCTTCGGGGACTTCATACGGCGCTTCTCCAAGCGCCGCACGGAGGCTCCCCGCCGTGGCACGGTCGGAGATCGTGCACGCGTTCCTCGAGGGCACCACGTGCGGGACCTTGTGCGCGAGCCGGGACGCCGCCCGCCCACGGACTCGAACGAGCCGTTCGACATTGCCACCGCCTTCGCCTCGGAGAAGAGGCCGGTGGGGGCAATCTTCGACGGCAAGAAGGGCAAGCGCTCCGAGGACACGCTGCGGAGGGCGGCGGGTCCAAGGGAGCCGCGCCGCAATGACAAGCGGGGCAAGAAGGGGGAAGAAGCCGCGCCGCGCGGCGCGCGAGCGGGCGCAACGGCGGCAACACCGAGGCCCTCGCTGTTGACCCGCCCCCGACGGGGCCCGCGACCGGCTCCTCGAGGCCCGGGGTGTTCGACGACATGATGAAGAAGCCATGCCCCTACCACAAGACCCCCGTGAATCACACTCTTGAGCAGTGCGACATGCTCAAGAAGTTCTTGGCCGTGCCGCCGCGAAGGAGGCGGAGGCCAAGAAGGATGGGGGCGACGGCGACGCGGTGGCTTCCCCCGCCGTCGAAAATGTGTTCCTCATTTTTGGGGGACCTACCGTCGACATGTCAACCCGGCGCAAGAAGGAGCGGCACGAAGTCCTCGCCGCAGAAAGGGCGCCTCCGGCCTTTCTCAACTGGTCGAAGGATGCCATCACCTTTAGCCGGGATGATCACCCAAACCGCATCCCGAACCCGGCCAGTACCCCCTGGTGGTCGATCCCATCATTGGGAACGCCCGGTTTTCGAAGGTCCTTATGGACGGAGGCAGTAGCCTCAATATCCTCTTCGCGCATACATTGCGCCTAATGGGGATTGGGCGGACCAGTCGCGGCCCCGACACGAAGCCGTTTCACGGCATCGCGCCCGAAAGCCGGGTTCAACCCCTCGGGCATCGATGCCGCCCGTCCGGTTCGGGACCCCCAAGAATTTCCGCAAGGAGACCCTCACCTTTGAAGTGGTGGGATTCAAAGGGGCCTACCATGCCATCCTTGGGCGACCATGCTATGCCAAGTTCATGGCGGTTCCCAACTACACGTACCTGAAGATGAAGATGCCGGGTCCAAACGGCGTCATCACCGTCGGGTCGTCAATCGAGCATGCATTCGACTGCGATGTCGAGTGCGTGGAACATGCAGAGGCGCTAGCGCTGGATGAAGCGCCGGGTAAACACCCCTTGGAGAAGATGGTCAATGACGACCTCGGCTCCGCCACCAAGCACGTCGGCACGTTCGAGGCCGCCGAGCAAACCAAAGGGGTCCCACTCGACCCATCGGCCCCCGAGGGCAAAGCATTGAGGGTCGCACGACCCTCGATCCTAGGTAGGAGGCGGTGCTCGTCGACTTCCTCCGCGCCAACGCCGACGTTTTCGCGTGGAGCCCCTCGGACATGCCGGGCATCCCGAGGGAGGTCGCCGAGCACTCCCTTGATATCTCGCCTAACGCTCGCGGCTGTTCGGCGGCCGGGCCGCGCCGCTTCGACGAGGAACGGCGACGAGCGATCGGAGGTGGAGCCGCGGAAGCTCCTCGAGGCCGGATTCATCAAGGAAGTGTTCCACCCGACATGGTTAGCTAATCCCGTGCTTGTAAAAAAGAAAAATGGGAAGTGGAGGATGTGTATTGACTACACCGGTCTCAATAAAGCATGTCCAAAAGTTCCTTTTCCTTTGCCACGCATAGATCGGATCGTTGATTCCACCGCCGGTGTGAACTACTCTGTTTCCTTGATGCCTATTCGGGATATCATCAAATAAAAATGAAGGAGTCCGACCGCCTCGCGACTTCGTTCATCACACCGTTCGGGACGTTCGTTACGTCACGATGCCTTTTGGCCTCGAAACGCGGGCGCAACATATCGGCGCCGCATGCAAGCACGTTTTTGGGGACCATATCGGGCGGACGGTCGAGGCTTACGTAGACGACATCGTCGTCAAAACCGGAAGGCGGACGACCTCGGTCGGCCGATCTTGGCATCGCATTCGGTGCTCGCGGGGCAATAAGGGGGTCAAGCTCAACCCCGAAAAATGTGTCTTTGGAGTGCCGCGGGGCATGCTCCTAGGATACATCGTCTCCCGCCGGGGAATCGAGGCCAACCCCCGAAAAGGTCGCGGCCCTCGAGCGAATGGGTCCAATTCGGGACCTCAAAGGGGTGCGAAGGTGTTGGGGTGCCTTGCCGCCCTGAGCCGCTTCGTCTCGAGGCTCGGTGAGAAGGGCCTGCCCCTCTACCGGCTGCTCAAGAAGCACGAGCGCTTCTCTTGGACCGCCGAGGCCCAGGAAGCGCTCGACAAGCTGAAGGCATCTCTGACGCACGCCCCAGTCCTTACGCCGCCGCGAGACGGCGAACCCCTCCAACTCTACGTGGCCGCAACCACCCAGGGTGGTCGGCGCCGTGATCGTTGTGGAGCGCACGGAGGAAGGACATGCCTTGCCCGTGCAGAGGCCGGTCTACTACATCGCGAAGTCCTATCGACACGAAGACGCGCTACCCCCGTGTCCCGAGAGTCGTTGTATGCGGTAGTCCTCGCGCGGCGCAAACTCCGCCACTACTTCGAGGCCCACCCGATTACGGTGGTCTCTTCCTTCCCGTTAGGAGAGATCATTCGCAACCCCGACGCGGCGCAGCGCAGAATTGCCAAGTGGTCCGCGGAGTTGATGGGCGAGACGCTCGCCTACGCCCCGCGCAAGGCCATCAAATCGCAAATCCTAGCCGATTTCGTCGCCCGAATGGACGGACACGCGGCGCCGCCCCCTCGCTTCCAGCGAGTGCCGGACTCGTTCTTCGACGGCTCGGTGATGAAGACAGAGCGGCGCGGGCCTCGCTTTTCGTGTCACCCCTCGGGAGCACATGCGCTACGCGATGCGTCTCCACTTCCCCGCGTCTAACAATATGGCGGAATACGAGGCCCTTCTTCGTGGCCTCAAAATCGCCAGTGAGTTGGGCATCAAGCGCCTCGATGTGCGAGGGGATTCGCAGCTCGTGATCGACCAAGTCATGAAGAACGCGAGCCGCCACGACGACAAGATGGAGGCCTACCGTAAAGCCGTGCGAGCCCTCGAGGACAAATTTTACGGCATCGAGCTTAATCATGTACCCCGCCGGTACAACGAGGAAGCGACGAGCCGGCAAAGATAGCATCCGGCGGATCACCGTTCCCCCGAACGTTTTCGCGCGCGACATCGCGCGCCCTCGGTAACCATCGAGCCCTACCCCCTCGAGCGACGGCGGACCCTCGGGGGCTCCCTCGAATCCGGCGGGTGCGGACCCCATGGAAGAGGACCCCTCGAACGAGGCGTACGTACTCTCCCCCTTCTCGAGGGGTACGGCTCCCACGAGGGCTGTCGCAATGGACATCGAGCCGGCTCCCGTCCGTGCGGACCGCGGGAGAAGTACATCACCGGATTGCTCGAGGGGAGCTCCCCGCGACGGGCCACGCCGGTGCGCATCGCCGGAGGATGGCCAAGTCATTCACCCTCGTTGACGGCGAGGCGTACAAGCGCGCCGCGTCCGGCATCCTCCGCCGTGTATACCCATTCCCGAGGGCGCGAGCTCCTACGGGACATCCACGCGGGGATCCGTGGCCACCACGCCGCGCCGCGCACCCCCTCGTCGGCAACGCGTTCCGCCAAGGCTTCTATTGGCCTACCGCGGTCGCGACGCCAACGAAATCGTGCGCACTTGCGAAGGGTGCCGCTCTACGCCCGCAAGACCAACTTGCCAGCTCAAGCTCTGCAAACGATCCCCGTAACATGGCCGTTCGCCGTGTGGGGATTAGACATCGTCGGGCCCCTCGCGAAGGCGCCGGGGGCTTCACCCACCGCTCGTCGCGATCGACAAGTTCTCCAAGTGGGTGGAGGTGCGCCCCATTACGAATTTGAGGGCCGAGCAGCAATCACATTCTTCACCGACATCGTCTACCGCTTTGGAGTGCCAAACTCCATCATCACGTACAACGGGTCCCGACTTCACGGCCGAAGTTCTTGGAGTTCTCGCGACAAGTTCCACATCCGAGTGGATTGGGCACCGTGGCGCACCCACGTACCAACGGCCAAGTGGAACGTGCCAACGGCATGATCCTACGGGCCTCAAACCCGAATTTTCGACCAACTCAACAAATCGCCGAAAATGGCTCCAAGAACTGCCGCCAGCCGTGTGGAGCCCAAGGACTACCCCCGCGTAGCCACCGGGTTCACCCCGTTTTTTCTAGTCCATGGCGCGGAGGCCATCCTCCCCACCGGACCGGGAATACGGGTCGCCCAAGGTTCGGGCTACAACGAGGATGCTAACCACCGAGCCCGCGAGGACTCACCGGACCGCCTAGACGAAGTACGCCTTGTGGCGTTGATGCACTCCGCAAGGTATCAACCATCCCTACGACGCTACCAAGCGCGCAAGATACGTCGCGCAGGATTTCGGCCGAGGGGGATCTGGTCCTAAGGCTACGCCAAGACAACCGAGGGCGCCACAAGCTATCGCCCCCATGGGAGGGACCCTACGTCGTGGTGAAGGTGCTCAAACCGGCACGTACAAGCTTGCCAACGAGGACGGCGAAGAACTCACCAACGCTTGGAACATCCAACAGCCTACGTCGCTTCTACCCTTAGCTAGGATTTCCAAGTATTTTCCGTTGTAAAAACGCACCGCCAACGCCCCCGTTGGTGTCACCTATGTAAATACTCCGACTCTAATAAAAGGGCAACTCGGCTTTCCCCGAAACCCAAGTTACCCTCGGGGCCTACCGCGGGGGGCACCCCCCCCCAAATGGTCCCATTTTTTCGCGCAAAAAACGTAATAACACGCGCTAAGTTTGCTTCCTACTTCAACCACGAGCCACGATTCGAATAGGGCGTAGGTGGCACAAGGGCAAGGAGCGCGCGAGCCGAGACACCCTACGTCGCGCGCGCTATGGCCCGTCTCTCTCGCCTCCAACCCCGCCGGGCCCCTCGCGAAAGGCGAACTCCCCCTAACCGTAATCTACTCGGGGAAGAAGAAGAAGCAAAAAGCGCAATAAGCAAGCGATTTCATTTACAAACCGACCATGTTCACGAAACTACTTGTTTATGTACAAGAGGCCACGAGGCCGCAGTTCGATACACATAAACAAAAACGGGCCTAGCGCCCGTGGTGCTTTCGTGCGGGTGGAGCGGCGCGCGTCGGGCGGCGTCCGGAAGAGGAATTCTTCGAAGGCCTCGGCGAGCGACTCGGCGGCGGCAAAGCAGGCAAGCGCGTCCGCACGCTCCATGGCCACCTCGTCCTCGACGCCCTCGGGCACGATGTAGCCTTCCGCTACCGCCTCGAGGTTGACCTCGTAGTGGGATCGCACCACTCCGAGGGCCTTCTCGCACGCCCGTGTGCAACGCCCGACGCACCCGCCTCGTGACGTGGCCGCCGAGGGCGCGTAGGCGGCCGGCCGCCGAGCCGCCGGCCCGGGCATCGCCTTCCTCGACGACGTGACAGTCTCGAGGGCCGCGTCCCGCAGCTCCCCGCCTCCCGCCGCAGGAGTTGTAGGAGGCTCGCAGGTATCGGCCCGCCCAACAGCCGTGCCCCCAAAGGCCGCGCGCGAGCCCGGAAGCGACAAGACGACAAGAAATCGAAAGGGGGGAAACGAACCCTCTAAAGCAAGAATTAACAAGCGGGGTCGAGACGGTAGCTTACCCTCGACTTGCCTCTTCTCCGCATCGAGGTCGCGGCGCGCGACTCGAGCGCCAACTCGAGATGCGGGACGGTCTCGCCTTGCTCGACGAGGGCCATCTCTTGGGCGGCATGGCGATGCCGAGCGCCAACGCCTCATCCTCAACCTCGGAGAATGCGGCGTTCCGCTCCTTCGCCCGACCTCTCTGCGTCTCGCGCGCGACGCGCTCCCCGTTCCGCGCCGCCGGGGCGTCGCCAAGGGCGGCTCTGCTCCCCGCCGGAGCCGCCCTCGCCCCCCCGGCGGGCGACGCGCTCTCCGCTGGAGCCGCCCCTCGGCCGGCGACGAGAGCCGCAGCCCTTGACGTCGAGGGCGGCCTTCGGGTCATCGGCCTCCTTGGCGCGCCGCTCCGCCCCGCGCGCCCGCCCTCGCCCCCGGCGGCTCGCCGCGCCCGCGCTCCCTCGAGCGACGTGCGGAGCTCCCGGGCCTCGCGCGAGCGGTGGCCACCTCCGCCTCCCGTGTGGCGCGCCAACGTCCGCGTCTTGTCCGTGTCCTCGCGCGCGTTCCACGCGTGCCTCGTCGCGATCGACGAGGGCCGCGCGGATCCGCTCGAGGCTCGCGTGACGTGCCGTGCCCCGTCCCGAGCTCTCGCGGGAGCACGTCGCACCACGCCATCGCCCCGCAGACCCGGCCCACCGTCCGGCGTCCTAAGAGCTTCCGCAAGCGCGTCGAAAGCGCTGCATCGCTCCCGGAGCTGGCGGGCCTCGGCGTTCACCTGGTCGAACGCGCTGTACTTCTCGTGGGCGCGGCGCTCGAGCTCCTGGCATCCACACATCGAGCCTCGTAAGCGCCAAGTCTTGAATACAGCACGCGAAAGCGAAAAAGGGAAAGAAGAAGAGCAACCGTGGCACACCTGGAAGACGATCCAGGCCGGGCCGCCGTGGACCCGCAGCGCCTCGTTCAACGCGCGGTTGAGCGTGGCGCCGTGGCTCCGAAGCTCGCCCCAGAGCTCCTGCTCCCTCTGGGCGTCAGCAAACGCCGGGGGTCCTCCACGGCCCCCCCACCCCGGCGGGGCGGCCGGCGTGGGAGGACGAGCCCCTCGGCGTCGTGCCCTCGGCCCCCCATTATCACGTGACCCTCGTGCCGCCTCACGAGGGCCCCCTCCCCGGGGCTCGGGGGAGTTCACGGCCGCCCGGCCCCCCGGTTCCACCCAGGCGGCGGGGAGTCATCCGAGAGCTCCACCACCTCCGCCTGGGGACCGCCGGCGGGCGGAGCCGCCCGCTCCGCCTCCCGCCGGCGCCCCCACCGCGCCTCCGCGGCCGCGGCGCCCGTTGTGGCGCCGTTGCCGCCACCTCCGTCCGTGCCGCCACATCCGCGGGCGCTCCCGCAAAGTTGCGCCCGCTCCGCCTCCTCCGCCGGGGCCGCCACCGCGGCGGCACCTCCACCGTAGCCGCCGCCGCGCCCGCGCCTCTCGTGGCGACCGGCGCCGGCCGCCCCGGCGACCTCTCGGCCGTGCCGCGGCGGGGGTCGATCCACCGGCCGGGGCCTCGAAGCCCCGCCCGGGCCTTGCGCGCTCGTGCCCGCCGCCGCGCCCGTCCCCGGGCGCGACCCCCTCGACGAACGCCGCCGGTGGGGATCGACGCGTCCGTCCTCGGCACCTTGGCCGGTGCAAAGAGGAGGGGACGGTTGGCACCGCCCGCGCAAACACGAACGGAGGATTTGAGCGTCTAATAACCAGCAAACTAAGGCCAAGCAAAGGAAGAACAAAGTTCCTTACCTCGCGGAGGAAAAGGCCCGCTTCCTTTTCCTCGAGGCCTCCGACGAGGCCGGCGCGGGGCCGCGCCGCCGCGCGCACCTCCCCGACGGCGCCGCCGCACGCGCGGACACGCCCTCCTCACGCGCGGGTGCGCCCAATGCCGCCACCACGCGCGGGGGCACGCTAGCCCCGCGCGCGGCGCGCCCACCGACGCGCCCTCGACGAGGACGCCGCGCGCGCGGACGCACTCCCGCCACGCGCGGCACGCTTGGCGCGCGCGAGCACGTCCGCGCGCGCGCCTCCGTGGCGCGCGCCGGCACCTCCACGGCGCGTGCCGCCCCCGACGATGACCGGGCCGGGCGGCGGACGCCGACGCGCCCGCCCCATGCAAAGCCACCCCCCGACGCCGGCGCGAGATCCGGCGACGGGGGCGCGGGCCGCCACCTATCCGAGGGGCCCTCCCCCTCGTACTCTTCCTCCTCGTCCTCGCTCCGAGGACGAGGGCTCCTCGATGTCCCGGGAGGAGAGCCCCGCTCCTCCCGCCGCCGCACTCCGCGGACCGTGCGTCGCGGCGCGCTTGGCGCCGCCTTGCGTGCTCTCTCTCGCGCGCCGCTCGTTCCTCGCCGCCCCGCCGCGCCGCCCGGCCGAGCGCACGGGGGTCGGGGGTGGGTGGAACGGACTTGGCGGCGTTGAACCGCACCGGCGCGCGCGAGAACAACGATGGCACATCGAAAACGGAGTCAAGAACAAGGACTAAAAAACGGAATCAAAGAACCACACTCACCAACGGGCCGATGGGGAGCATCTCGATGTCCCACGGGGTCCGACCCGCAGGTGGCGGCGTCCGGGTGTCGACGGCGCTCCGCGCCGGGTGAGCGCGTACGGCCGCTCCGGGCGGCGTCGGGAGCATCCGCGACCTCGCCACGTCGACGGGGGTTGGCCGCCTCCGTCATCCTCGAAGATGCAGAGCGGCCTCTCCATCAACGGCACGATTCGCCGGTGATGAAGGAAGGCGAGGACGCCCATCGCGTTGAGCCCTTCCCTCGCCAGCCGCTGCAAGGCGGCGAGGACGGACCCCTGGCGCGCCCGATGGTTGGCCGTGGGCAACCCGTAGCCCCAGCAGTCCGGCCTCTTCTTGAACACCCGGCCGGTGTAGGGAGGAAGGCCGGGCTCGGCGTTGCGCAGATAAAACCATCCCCGCTCCCAGCCCGGCGTTGTTCGTCGTCATGGTGCGGGGGGATGTAGAACTCCTTGAGCCGCCCCCGCAGGCGAGCGACATCCCGCCGGCGCGCACCGCGCGCGGGTCCTCGGCTCCGACGTGGGCTGCGTGATAAGCTCCCCGCGGAAGAGGTGTACCCGAGCTCCCGCCTGGATCGGGATCCCCGTGTACCCTTCGCAGACGCCCACGAACGTGGCCGCCTGCGAGATCGCATTGGGGGCAAAGTTGTGCAGCTCCACCCCATAGTGGTAGCACAATGCCCGCATGAATGTGCTCGCCGGCGCGTTGAAGCCGCGCTCGTGGTAGCGGAGGAAGCTCACCACGTAACCCTCCGGCGGATTGGGCTCAAGGTGCGACGATGGCGGCACGATCCACTCCGCCGGGCGCCCCCCTTCTTCGTTGGCCGACAGCTGGCCGGCGGCGACCAGCTCGCCCAGGGCGAGCCGGGTCACGGTCGACCTCTCCCATGCGTACGGCTCCAAGACCCTAATCGGAAGCTGAGGCGGCGCCATGAGGGGGGGGGCGAACGAGTGCGAGGGCGGAGGACAAGGAGACAAGGAAGAAGCTCTAAACAGCGAGCCCGCGCGACGGCAAGAGCGAGGCGAAGGCGAAGGGACGGAGGACTGAAAACGGTGAGGAGCCAAGGTAGAAAACCGCCGCCCCTTCCTCACCGCAGTTTTATAGGCGACGGGCGAGTTCTCCGAGCGCACGCCTCGCCAACATTAACCGCGCGGAATCTTTCCATCGCGTCGACGGCGGGCCCCACCACGACCGCAGCCGGCTCTAACACCGCAGCGGGTCATCATTACGGCAAGACCGGCGACGACCGAGGCGAAACCGTCACGTCCGCCGGCCATGACGCCCACTACGCGCGCGCGCGGCCGCGACGCCAAAAAGGCGCGCCCGCGCCGCAAAACCCGCGGCCACGCCCCGCAAGGCACTAAATGCCCGGCCCCTTGCCAAGCAAGGGAGAGCCCTCGAGCGAGGCGAATCCTCGGCTCGAGACAAGGGTGACCCTCGATGGGATGACAAGCGTGAGAAGGTCGCCGCGGACCCTCGCTTCGATGTAGAGCGGACCACCACGAGCACCCATGCCACGTAGGACCCTCGAGCGCATGACCCCCAACTCGAAACAAGGCGACCCTCGATGGGATATCGCCGTGAGAAGGCCGCCCGGGACCCTGCTCGATGTAGAGCAGGCCACCGCGGGCACCCATGCCACGTAGGACCCTCGAGTGGCATGACCCCTAACTCGAGGCGATGTCAACCCCCTAAAGAAGGCACGCGCATAAGAGGATCGCCCCGTGTCACGCTTGAAATAGAGCGACACCGAAAGCACTCGTACCGCGCCATGCCACCAACCAGCACCTCGAGGGTCGGCACGCCCGCACCCTTCGACGGCCGCAAACGCGAAAAGACGGGGCGGCCAAGGCACGGCCCCGCACGGCCTTACCGATCGAGGTTCGAAGCCCGACCCCTCGACGGGTTCGAACAGCGCCCCGCATCACGCAGTTAGGGACGACGAGGGCACGCGCATTCGAGCCGTTCCTCGAGCCCGTCGGCTCGAGGGTGCCCCACATGTCGTGTTCAAGAGCCGCCGAGGGCGCCTAGCTCGGGGGATCCCACCGAGGGAGAGCTTCCGCCCCCGGTCCCTAGCGAACGGGACCGAGCCCCACCTAGCAAACCCACGCAAGCGCTTCCATGGACGTGTCTCCGGACCGCGCGGCCTACCCTTATCGAACGGGGCATGGACGTCCACTTGAACCACCCGCTAGCAGCTCGAAGAGGAATCCGCGATTCGCGACCCGCTCGATGGGAGTCGTGGAAACCTCACCTCCCGACCCGCGGAGGGACGGCGAGGGCGCGATAAAAAACAAGTCGTCGTGTCGACCCGATCGCCTCGAACAAGGCCAAGGCTCGGGGGCTTGACGCACGGCTACACCTCCTTGGAATTGCACCCGCCGTGAGACAACGTGATGGGGGAGCGTGCACCCCCGATGCCGCCGAAATACCGCCGATGCCGGTTGGCATATGTGCCACGCCTTTCCGACCGAATTGCTCGCGGTTAACCCCCTCGCAAGAGAGCCCACACCCCCGCAGGCTTCGGGGGGCTAGACCCGCGAGCCCGCTAGCGCGGCCCCACGGAAAGCGTTCGCAAACAAGGAGGGAAGAACGTCCTATCAGTAGGTTCCAGCATCTGCGGGAGCCTCAATGGCAAACCCGCAGATGCTCGGGGGCTACTGTCGGGGACCGCCCTAGGGGCCCCCTCAAACAATGGGGGAACCCTCACTTAAATTCCTGCACCAAAATGAACTAAGCCTAACCATGCAGAGAACTAACCATGCAGGACGTGGCCCATGCAGCAGGACTTCGGAGGCCCACCAAGACAGCTCGCCTATGAGACCCCTCGAGCTGTGCTCCGCCGCCCGAGGGTACACTCCTCCTCGAACGGGCTCCGCCCCGCTCGAGGGGCAACCCCCTCCCTCGAACGGGTTCCGCCCCCGTTCGAGGGGCGACCCTTCCCCTCGAGCGGTCCCGCCCCCGCTCGAGGGCTCGCTCCCCCCTCGAGCGGGCCTCGCCTCGCTCGAGGGTTCGCTCCACCCTCGGCCGGGGCCCGCCACGCTCACGGCGCCCCGCACGCGTGCGCCGGCCCCGTACTTGGGCATTTAACGCCCCGACGCCGCAGATGGCGCCATCATGCGCCGGGGCTCACGCCCGGTGCCGCCACACCAACTCCCCAGGGAGGAGCCCATCCCCGCCACCGTGGGGTGGACCGTGCGGCACGGCCGGCGTCGTCCCATGACACCGCGCGCACGCCACCGTACGGCTAACGCGCTCGACCCTCGAAAGGGGGCCGGCGCACCCTCGACTCCACTTTCCCCGTGACCCCGCAGTTAGGTGAGGGACGCTAGGCCGGTGGGTGGCCATCCCGCCACCGTAACGCGCGCGGCCGCCGTACCCACGCGCGCGGGCACACGCCCGACTCCGCAGCGCACGCCCGAGCACCGCAAAGAACCACTCCACCACCGCGAGCTCATTGGGAAGGAACGCCGTTCTGCCCGCTCCTGTGCCCCATACCGGCCATCATCAGCACCTCCCTCGAAGCCTATCAGGGGACGCCATCGCCATCTGCCGCCTCCTACCCTCGAACCGCCACTGTTCGGGTACAAGGTAGGCCATCATGGCCGGATCGCAGCGAAGATCGACCGGACGGTCGCCCGCTCTACACCGTAGCACGACGTGCTCCCACACGCAGCTAGGTAGCGCGGCGTGCATGTAACTCGCCGCTCCCTTGGCCTATAAAAGGGAAGGCGAGCCCCCAGCCGCGGGGGGACGGATCCAGAGGAACACAGCGCACTGTGCACTCACTCTCTTATTCTCCCACAACATCTTCAGCTACTCACCAGGGACTTGGGAGCCACGCTTCCTCTCCCGCCTTGCTTGTATTTGCCCCACTACAAGCACCCCCGGTGCTGAGCAATATAGTGCCACGAGCACACCACTGCTGGACGTACGGCCCCCTCGGCCGGAACCAGGATAAATCCTTGTGTCATTTGTTGCTTAGCATCGACCATTGAGGGATAGACCTAGGCGTTATCTACCGGTTAGTGTCGGGACCATATTCCGCACCGACAATTAGAACTGTGCGGCATGATTGTAGACCACCTCCCCTTGGCCTATAAAAGGAGGCGGTCCCCTGGCCGTGAGGGGGGGGGAGCGGCGCACTTGCACGTTTTCCGCCGTCACTTCGATATTGACACTTTGTCTCAACCAAACCTTAGGGACCTGGAGGCACCACCTCCTCTCCCGCCACGCTTGTAGCTCCCCTCTACAAGCACCATGGTGCAGCGCAATACAGTGTCTCGAGCACACCTCTGCTGGACGTACGGTCCCGACCGAAACCTGGATAAAACTCGTGTCCTAAATTGCTTAGCACCGGACATCGAGAGATAGATCTCAGCGCTTGTACTAGTTAGTGTCGGGACTACTTTCCGCACCGACAATTGGCGCGCCAGGTAGGGGCTTTGCACCAGCCATCTCGATGGTGATCCGCACCGAGTACAGGTCCCAGAGGTGCTCCATGGGCAGCTCGGACCCCCTCCCAGCCGGATTCGAATCCGGTTCGGGAACTTGAACTTCCAGGCCAACGGGAATGGCTACCTCATGCGCATCACCAACCGCGCCGAGCTTCACCCGTGGCGGTCAACTGGGCCGGGCCCGGTTCCCACAACACATGTTGCTGACGCCCCGTGTTGTCAGGGAGCACGAGGTCGACGTACTCCGGCTTCATGTACCAGCATATCATGAAGACGAAGCTCCCCACGACCCCGGACTTGCCTGTTTTCTTGAGCTCGAAGAAGTGGTGCCACAGGTGGAAGTGTGGCGCTATGCCGAGGTAGGCCTCACAAAGGTGGATGAAGGTGGAAATGATGGTGATCGAGTTCGGAACGAGGTGTACTAGCTCAATCTGGTAGAAGAAGAGGAGGTCGTGGAAGAAGTCGCGCACCGGGATCCTGAATCCGCACTCGATGTGCGCAAGGAAGACGATGGCCTTGCCGGTCCCCTCCGTCGGGAACTCCTCGCCAGCCACCGGCCTCCAGCCGACCTCCGTCTTGGGCCTCAGCAACCCGCGGGTCGCCAGGGCCTGGATCTGCTCCTCCGTCACCACGGATGGCTACCAGATGGTGTGCGGCGGCAGAATCAGTGCCTACTCCATCTTCTCCTCCTTGAAGCTGATGGATTTGGATCTAAACACTACTAGGGTCTTGGTTCGCATGCGAGGTCGTGGTGCGTGGAGGACCTAAGCACGGCGGCACTACTGTTCACTCTATGCAATGGAGCGGCGGTGGAACCCTAGCGTGGTGTTGAAATGAAAACAAGTAGAGGTCCTCAACCCATGGACCGACCTTATATAGTTGGGCCCTAGAGGCACAATGGGTGGCCACGCCCCAACGTTTCTTTGGCGCAAATCAGGGTGACCCAATGGCCCGACGCCTTCAACGGATCTACCGCTCAACGGCTCTTTCGTCCTAACGGTAAATTGGCAGTAATGGTTAGTTCCGTATGGGAATCCCGTTCGTCGGCCTCCGAGCAGCGCTCCGATCGACGTGGACTCGTTATGCCCCACATTCAAGCCCCCAACATTAAAATCTCTAGTGTGAGATTCAAGCTCGCCAAGACCGATGGACGACCTATGGGCCAGCTCTATCGCCTACTCTAGGTCGCAAAGGCACCAGCAGCCTCCCAGGTCGCCTCGGCCTCCCCAAGGCGGGTTCACACCAATTCTCCTAGGCCCAGCTGCCTACATGCCTTCTAGGTCGCCTCGACTTACATTGGCTCACCACTATCAACGGCCCTGTGCTTAAAGGCTCTACAGCCCGTTGATGACCTCTCGGTCCTAATTTCAGCTCCCCGCTGCAGCCATGTTGCCTTTTAGGTTGATCCCGACCTACATAATTCAGGATTGATGCTCCTGCGTTGTGCCACTGTGCAGCGACCGTGTTGACTCAGGTCAACACAGATCATCTTGTCAATCATTATGACCTTCTGAAGGTCGGTGTGCTTACACAGCTCCACAGGGGCCTTGGCCATGCCATCGCTGCCCGGGCGCCTCTTCACATTAGTTAAGACACATCAGTTTCCATGCAAAGCATGTGCATAAAAGCTTCGTAAGCTACAAAAGACCTTGGCCCAAGGCCAATTACAAGATGCAAACATTGTCGGGCATACACCCCGGGTACCCATGCAACGAAGGATGAAGACAGACTCCTACTAGAATTCTCCTGTAATCCTACTAGGACTCGTTCCGTGTAATCCAACTAGGACTCCTGCCTTGTAATCGACTAGGAACCCACCCCCTGGACTATATAAAGGAGGGCCGGGTACCTAGCCGCACAGCTAACCAACACCAAGCGCAGGGCTCCACATATGATTCCCAAACAGGATGTAGGGTCCGCCACCTTGGCGGCCCGAACATGTATAAATCTTGTGTCACGTGCCCTTGCGCATACCTCCAAGTTCTCAGTCTCCCTATCACGATCCTCCACCACATAATCAACTACCTCGGTACCCCCTTGGTAGGTTTGTCAGTCCTAAACACCGACAAACATATTAAAGGTCCTGATCTACCTTACATGGTGCCTACGGCGCAACCTAGACTGATGAAGGTCACAAGCTTTCTTCTAGCTTCAGGACCTACTTGGAGACCTCCACCACCGCTGAGGTCGCGACCAGCCACCTCTACTCTAGCCCTAGAAGGTTTCCTGTGGAGTCCCATCTTTTGCTAGGGTGCTCTCACATTATTCCAAATTGGACCAGCGTCACCTCAGGTCTCACCCGGTGTAGCATAGTGGTTTTCAACACCACATTAGGCCCTTTCTCACAAGGTCTGTCAAGGCATGTACTGTCCCATGCTGCACCTAGATTCCTCGCTGGGCGTGAGCACAGAGATTGGTTAAGTTCTCCCAACTTCGCAAGCATTTTTCTAGCTCCAGGAGATGATACTCTAGCACTATGCTTTGGTAGACGCACACAAGACCAGGGCATTGCATAATTAATTAATTATCAAGCTGCTTTGCCATGATGTTCCTACTTGGTTCAAGAAGCAAGCAATGAGGCCTCCTATTTATAGCAGTGGAGCTCCACTTCGGTTGTTGCCCACACCTCAGCGGATGCGACATCCTTATCCGCAACACTCTTACCACATGGAGCAAGAGGTCTTTGTCCATTTCCGGGTCAGCTGACACGTCTACCGAGCGTGTGATGACAACTTTTCACCTTTTGTCTGCTAGTGGCAGGGGTCGTATCTTTGCTCGGGCAGGTCCTGTGCTGATACAGTACGCCTGTGGGACGCTGCGCGACAAAGGCTCCTGGCGCCTAGTGCTGCCCTGTGAAGATTCTAGATAGTTTGACTTATTCAATGGGGAGAGCATCTCAAACACAAGCAGAATGTCGTAGGTTCTCGGTTTGTTCTCTGTGCACCAAACTGACCTTCCAGGTCGCCTTACTGCTTGGGGGCTACTCCACGAGTGCGTTTTGCGACGCCCTCTTTGACTATGTCGTGTCGACCTACCAGAAGCAAGCTTCCGCCATCCCTCCGCTCGACCTCCCTTTGGTCGGCATTGAGACCTTCCTCAAAGGCGTGATGATTTTTCCTAATTCCGGTTAGGTCGGCGGTTCTTCAAGCAACTACAACGCCTTGCCTCCACTTCAAACCCCTGGATCTGTGTTCCAGGAGCTTGACATTCGACTTCGTATGTTCTCAAGAGGATTTTCATTTTGGATCCCTGTGCACCCTGCGCGACCTCAACGGTACCATGACATCGTCTCAGCCGCTACGCCTACACGTCAATCGGGAGCTTGAGAGACATCGGTACCTGTGCCAACCCGCCCAGGAAAATATTGTACTATCTCCTAAACCAATCCACTTTAGCCATTAAGTGGCAGTAAAGTATCATCCTGTCGTTAGTTGTCGGGTTAACATCCGGTAAATCACTTGGAAATTCACATAGAGGATCGAACGTATGCATTAAAACTCACGCGAAGGCGAGTCTAGAGTACACTTCACAAATTAAATCCAACTTACTCCTAAGGGTTTAATTATTACAAACCATTGTTCACCACAAGAAGTAAAGATTTAGAGTTCGAAAATAGTGGAATAACATAAACTAGTGCAACGATAAACATCACAGGAGGTCGTCCGTGATGTCATCACTCGTCATAATCCACCCATTCCAGCTCCCAGCCGGGTGGAATCTCACCAGGTCAAACAACACCTGCAACAACATTGTTAAAGCAAGGCTGAGTATACTAATACTCAGCAAGACTTAACCGTCGGGTGATAACTACATCACCAAACTCTAGACATGACAGGCTATTTGGCTGGCGGAGTTCTTTTGCTGAAAGTAACAAAGAGTATGTCCTTACTTCCAATATTTTAGCAGAAATTTTAGTTGATTACCATTTCTAAGTGTGCCAACTCATTCAATCAAGAACTTGCACAATACAATTAATTCAAGCACTAAACTTCACCAAGTTCCATCATTAAGGGATATCATGGCCAGTTGATTAAGCAGTCTCAGATAACGGTGAGAGGCCGACAATCGATTGATTTAAACCTTGAAAGGTAAACCTAATCATACGGTAGGGTACCCCCGTGAGGACAACCACCAGGCGGTTCCCAAAAGTCCTCGGCTTGGGATGGAATCTTACAGTCCTGGGTACAAGGCTATCTGGCATACCCCGCAAGACACCCAGCTTCACACATGTACCCCCTCCCCCGGTAGCTAGCCGGGTAGGTGATTACTCAAGATTAGTAATAGTAAGTTCCCGCACCGTCTCATTAAGATACTAGGCTTATCGGTCCCATTCCCGACAAGTGCTTAGTACGTTCAAAAGCTTAGCCCACGAAAGCCACTGGATCGGAGCCCAAATCCCATGCTCTTACCACATGAGCAATCCAATTATAAAGATTTTATGATTCCAACATAAGAACCTATTCTCGCGAGTGACGAGCATCACTCGACTTCTACCGGGTCATGTAGCATAGCAGTTATCGACCTAGCCTACTAGTAAAGAGCATAGGTACCTAGGATTCATGCATCTAAGGTTTCAATTCAACTCCTGAAATGTAATGCACAATCATAGCAAAGATAATTGCATAATTTTAAAAGAGAGGTTAATGATCCGGGGTTTGCCTTCACTGGCAAGGTTGGCCTTGGGCCCTTCTGGACTTTGGTCGAGGTCTTGCTCTATAGCGGCGTAGTGCAAGTCTTCGTCCACTTCTCCTTCCGGCTCACGCGTACAGCTACCGTCGGGAAGATCTACATGAGGATTCAATGCAAGATTTAATTGGCGGTTTTTAATTTAATTACTTACAATCAATTCAACATACTCTTCCAAAAAGGAACAATTTGCGGTTCTTTATTAATTAATCTTTTTGATAGTGAGTGTGTACATATTTATGTAAATAAATTAATTAAATTTCACATATAGCAAAGGGTTGGTCTTAAACCTTTAAAAAGATTTACATCACACACATAGGGTTATTAGGGGTGTGGTTGGTGATTTTCCAATTTACTTTACCATTAAGCTTTAATTGACTTCCATAGCGTTTATTCATAAAATTAATGTGTTAAATTTAGTGAGGTGTGTTATGAAGCACTACAAACCTATACAAAGCCACTGCACACACATGCACACTTAGGATAGCTATGAAATTAATTATACCGAAAATAACAAAAGCTAGCTACTAAAGCAAGATAAATGCATATGAAAATAAATACACATCAACATGGTTCCATATTTCTCACACATGGCCTCTGGTCCAAAACTAAGATAGGTATGCAACATATACACCTAGAGCTACTATAGATCTTGAGTTATACATTTACAAAGAAACTTAGGCATTTTTCAAGAATAAATATTTCTGGTAAACATAAATTCATGGTTAATTCCCCAGAGGTGGGTTTATGCATAAAAAGGTTATATCCAAAAGTTGAGAACAAAAACATATTTATTTTTAGCTACAAAAATCATTTAGACAGATTTATCATAACTACAAAATAAATACTATAAAAAGATCTATATAGTAACTTTGTGCAATTTGTGGTACAGAAGCTAGGTATGACATAACACACAACATATAGAAAAATCAGCTACAGAACACAAGTAGATTTTGAGATACAATAGATCTAGGTTTTACAGCTTTCTATTTTTCATGGAAAAACTATTAAGAAAAAGCATGGTCAAGCTTTAAAATAGTTGTATGTTTTTTCACAAGGAATCCAACAAAATTGAGTTTGCATTTTTTCTAAATTTGCTACAATTTTCTACGGATTTTACAAGATTCAGCAAAAACTCAAACACTATATAAGAATCTACTTTCACTTAGACCCCTGGATGTTTCTTTCTATTACAGATTGGCCCTCAGTTTACGAATAAGCCCCTGGAAAGATTGATATTCTTGCAATGTGGCCCCTGCGGCCGGCTGGCTGCAGGGAGGAGGAAATCCCGGCGAGCCGGCGGCGGAATTGGCCGAAGAAGTGGTCGGGGAGGCGTGTGAGCTCACCTAGGGGCTAGGGGGCACCGGCGTTGGGGCAGAAACGGTGCCGAGGATGGGGCTGGGCGATGCTGCCCGGCGGTGGTCGCCGGTTGTCCTGCTCCAGCGAGCTGAGGGTGAGGCCGGGGCAACATGTGATTAGGGAAGGTCGGGTGAGGTCCAAGGGATGCACCGAGATGGTCGAGCGACTGAGGAGTCGAGCGGGCAGGAGGACTCGACGGCGGTGGTAATGGCAACAGCGGCGGGTGTTGCGCCGCGCGTGAGGAAGGGCATGATGGCTTTTATAGACGCGGCTCAGACGTGGGGAGGTCCAACCCTTCGCCTGAAGGCACGAGCGCAAGGGGGGGTCCGGCCGGCTGCCAAGGCAACAACGTCATGGGGGCGCGTGCGGCCGACCGCGCGCGCGGCGCGGTTGGGGCACGGCGTGCGCATGCGTGGGGCACGACACGCGGGCCGGCGTAGGTCCCCGCACGCATCGGTGCGCGGGCAACCTCGGCATGTGTGGGCTCGGGGTGCGCGGTTGGCCGGGGCCCGATGCCGAGGAGCGGCGGGACGACACGCGGCGGACCCATGCGCATGGGCGCTGGGCGCGACGTCACGGCGCGACGCCGACTCTATTCCGCCTAGCACTGTTTGACTAAGGAAAACTCCAAAAACTCGAACTGATGTGCACTCTAGTGTAAATAGCAAAGTTGTAGATCGACGATCCCTCTACAACTTTCACAAAGGCTGGCCTATGTTTTACTCACTGGTTTGAGCAGGAACAGCAGGCAAAGTTCCTTTTTTTCATGGCACCTATGAATAGTAAAAACTGGAGTTGACCAAGTTTTCCACCCTTTTCCACTTCAAATTTGCAATGCCACCCAAAAGCAAAGTTGTGTCTCTCGAAAAACTAGACAACTTTTATATTAGGAGATTTTGGAGTGTTTAGGTGAAATTTGGAGAATGCGGCAACAATTCTGGAGGGAGTTCAAAGACAACGGGGTTTGACCAGGGTTTGGACCAAGGGTTGACCACAAGTGGGTGTTGACTTGATCAAGAGGGTTATTAGGGATTGTTGACTAGGTTTTCGAGGTGATGACCCAGGTTGACCTAGGTTTGACCAACGTCAACCGTGTTTGACTCGGTTGATTCGGTCATTAGCACTAATGATGCTAATTAAAAACCTGGGGCGTCACAGCCTACCCCCCTAAAAAGGAATCTCGTCCCGAGATTCAACAACAAGATTAGAGCGATCCCTTCCCACATGCCAGGAGTTACAAGGGAGAAAGATATACCTTGTTACACTTCTCGTCATCGTGAATTCAGATAGGACAAAAGATACATGGTGCATCCCTTGCTGCCTTAACATCGTTCATGTGGGAGCGGGCGATGAATGTGCACATGAAAAGCTAAGAGCAGACAGATTCCGCCTGTGATGCAGAGATACATCCCTACCCGCGTCCAGCGAAATGACTCAAACACCTCCAAGAACTGAGTCGTGGATGGCAGCGTGGCTTGAGTTCTTCTCCAAACCTACTTCTGAGCGTCTTCTTGACGTCGTCAGTGAAGATGGAGGGACAGCTTGCTTAGTGAGGAATGGGGCGGACGGGAGAGATGGGCTAGTGGCAAGTTGGCCAAAAGCTAGCCAGAGGAAGAACAAAGAGCGATGTTAATGTCGAACTCGAAAGAATGCGCAGCTTGGTACTGGCGGTATCAACGGAGGGCTTCCCTCTTATGGTCACAGTGGGACTGCAACGGTCATCCAAAACCACCCGAGGTAGGGGCCGGTGGAGCAATCTGGTGGTGACAACGCGGGGCCCGACAATGGTCGGCCCGAGAGGTCTCGATGACGTGATGGTGGCCACGTAAGAGATAGATGGCAGAGTAATGTCACGACGTCGCACAGTCGTGGCACTGAAAAGGATGGGCTCCAACGGTCCGAAGAACCGACCGTGATGGTGAGAATAATGAGCAGGGCTCAGGGTATCCGCCCTCTAGGCTCGAGATCGCAATGAGGGAAATTTAGCAAACGATTTTACTGATGAGCTTGATTGCTTGTTTCTCGCCTCCTAGAATTTGGAGGGTATGATCACGAAACATGAATGGATAAGCGATGGAGGACCCTCATGCCTTGACTTTTAGAAAACCTTGATTGCTTAAGAAAACTTTATTTCTACTTCTTCAACTTAGCCGGTTGAATGGAGTTGATGCTAAGAGAATATCGTGATTGGTGGAAAGAAACGAAGTCGAAAAGTGGTTGCCGAAATAGATTTCTATGAATAAAAGGAAGGCTAGTAAACAATTAAGATTCCCGCAATTCCTTTTGAAAGCAACATGGATGTGATTTATGGGTCAAAAGTTCCCCATACTCGGTTGAGTGGTTCATGAGAACAGTCTAGGAAGGTGAATTTGTAAAAGGAATTCGCAAGGAATGGCTTGCGGATAAAAGGTAGGAAATGTAGGGAGGGCAAATTAGTATGAGAATTATAGAACAATCTTGCTCACATGTTATTTCACTTTTGAATTTTGGTGATATTGACTCATTACATTACGATGCAGTGATTTTAAAAGTTGGTGGGATGCACTTGCTCATGCGGTATAGTGCTCAGGATGCACGTTAGCATGACTCGGTTACCCACCAAATGAGTTAGTGATTGCAAGGGCAATCATAGGTCGAGAAGGAGCATGTGTGGTGAGTTGCATTCTCACAATCAAGATACCTAGCGCGCTTCTAGTGGCAATCATCTGGCTGCAGCGCACACAATGCCCTAGGTTTTGTCGCGGCACCTTTGGTTATGGGACAACAACATCACCAAACATAAGAGAGATATAGTATGAGTATAGAATCTTCCATGCGTATGCACGTTAGTTCACCCAAGATTCCCAAATGCATGTGCTATGCAAATGCATGCTCAGAATTGACATTTGTTTTAATTCAAAATGTTGTGAGCAAGACCAAAAAGAATAAGTTCAGGATTGAGAGATCGGATTGATCATGATTGGCATAAAAAAATTGGACAAGTTTGATGCTCATCACGGAACTCAGATCGGATCACACTAGCTTAATTACTTCCCTTACAAAGATCACTGGAGGAAGATGTTCAGCCAAGGCATTACATTGATGAAAGGTTTCGGGATCACCATAACAACTCCTGGGGGTTACAATGCAGCCTAGCCGTAAAAAGAAAGCTCCTAGTTCAGCCTACCACGAAAACCAACCAAAAGCGGTTGCACACACTAGGGTTCCTTACCACTACTACACTCGTACAACTCACTACTTCATCACAAGCATACCAACTTCCAACTAGACCACAAGCTAATCTTAGGTTTACTTCCTTCGGGTTGAGTCTGCCATGCCGAAGAAAAGCTACGGCGAAGCGGGTCCAGACTCTACTCCAGATTCTACTTGAATTTCCTCAGCATCTTCTTCTTCTTCTGGTCCGGGAATAACAGGTTCCGGAGGTGGAGCTGCTATCGCTTCCAGTTGATTATCTAATTCAAACATATATTGGTCATTATGCTGCAACATGAAATTCTGCTCATGGATGACTTCACTTAATTCTCGAATCTTGGTCTTATCCTTGCGTCTTCCCTTCTTGAGAGTGGCTATCATTGCTCAGGCTTCCTTTAATGCTTGAGCGGTATTCTCCACTTATTTAACTTTGTGCCTATAGATTTGGCATCTATAGAATGCACTTTCTCCCACCATCAATCGGTAGGTGTCATACATGGCTTCAGAAAAAATGAACTGAGGTGACAAGATCAGGACTATAGTGAGAGTTGCCCTGAGCTGAGAGAAAAGCTTCGCGTTCAACCCATGGTCCAGCGTGTCGCTCAGGTATATGAATCACTCTGGTTGTAGTGCTAGCTACCACATCAGAGTGCTTCCCACAAAAAGTTGTGAGCGCTTCAAGAGCAACCTTCTGCACAGTGTCAGGTAGGTTCAACCCTTGTGCCTTACACTCCCACTTTTCCAAGCAGGATTAGTCGGGCACACGGGAATCTTCACCTTCACTTCACAACGAAGGAGCTGGCATGTGGTCATGACCTCACGTGTCGAGTACTCTGGGCAAGAGGTGTACCCAAAGTTGTTCAGGGTGTCCCACAAGAGTGCAGGAAATCCACCCTCCTCGAGACAGTTCACGAGAGTCCATGCTTCCACATCAGCCAACGCAGATCCAATGTTGTCCATCTGGACATAACGAGTGAGAATCAAACGGATATGAGTGCACAAGGATAAATTTGGTCCACAATAAAAATCACTGGGAAAGAAATGGGGTAATCATGTGTACAAGGGTACAATCATATGTTAGAACTCGAAACGAGAAGACATACACAATGACTTAAAGTTCTGGCAGTTGTGAACAAAAATTCATAACTTGGAAAACCAGAGCCCCAAAAATTCCCAAATTTTTGTAGCAACTCAGCAAGATTATGAGGCACATATTTGGTAAATCAAGGTTGATCCAGAAAGGTTAGGAAGGTTGCTCAACTGAGCAAGTTTTCAGCCTAGATCTCCGGGAAAAAATAGCAAGATGGGGTTTCACTAATCGGAGCATAACTTGAGTTAGACAAAAGCTATGAGCGTGAAGTTTTGCGAGCAGAAACTAGATTAGATATGGAGCAACTTTGGTAGAGATCATCTGGGCAAAATGATTCTTGAACAAGGTGCACAAATCAAGCAAATAGCCACACAACACATTCTTGGACAGCAACACACCTGCACACGAGAGGCTATGCAACGAAAAGCACACTAGCAAAATTTCCTTAGGGAGCACATAAAGCATACAAGGGTTCAGTTTTAAGTCTTCACGATTTTTAACATGATGCAAGACGTCCTATTCGTCCTCATAAGACAATCAAGTCAAAAATTGAAGTTAGTGCCGGTGGCGAGGCAATACACGTTTCTCCCTGTAATAACTAGTCAAGAACTAGTCGATGCTCACTTAGCGACTTACGAAACGTGGTTAGTGTACCTGCAGAAGATCACAGAATACACAAACCTTTCGTGTCAGCACTCACAAAAGGGTCCACATACATTACCGTTCACTATAGAAACAGTACCCATGCGTTTATCAATGCATGGACAGTGTCCAACCTCGGATACTCTCCTTTTTGAATGGAGTGCATCATTGCCTCGCATATTCACAATGTGGAACATCCACGTATGGCAAAACGTGGTGAGACACAGACGCGACGGTGGGTTCCCTTTGAATTAGGTCCCATCCATCCCTCACATGACTTTCCTGTGGTACCACCATGTATGGAAAAATGTGATGAACTAGTATGGTTGTACAAAAAGTAAGTTCTGATGGGAATAAAATGTGTTGGGAATTAGCAAAATAAACCATATATTTATAAGCTACCTGAAAGAACCCAAAAATTCCCTCTAGGGCCTCTCGGTCTAATTTATCCTTAACGGACCAACGTGTTTTGCAAATACAAACAATCTTGGCAAGTTTTATTCGAAAACCAGTGATTAAAGTTGTTAACTGATCTCTGGTGCATATAATTGCTCTGATGCCAGCTGTGACAACCCGCCCAAGAAAATACCGTACTATCGCCTAAACCAATCCACTTTGGCCATTAAGCGACAGTAAGTATCATCATGTCGTTAGTTGCTGGGTTAACGCCCGGTAAATCACTTGGAAATTCACACAGAGGATCGAACATATGCATTAAAACTCATGCAAAGGCAAGTCCAGAGTACACTTCACAAATTAAATCCAACTTACTCCTAAGGGTTTAATTATTACAAACCATTGTTCACCACAAGAAGTAAAGGTTCAGAGTTTGAAATTAGCGGAATAACATAAACTAGTGCAACGATAAACATCACAGGAGGTCGCCCGTGATGTCATCACCCGTCGTCATCCACCCATTCTAGCTCCCAGCCGGGTGGAATCTTGCCAGGTCAAACAACAGCTACAACAACATTTTTACAACAATGTTGAGTATACTAATACTTAGCAAGACTTAACCTTCGGGTGATAACTACATCACCAAACTCTAGACATGAGAGGCTATTTAGCCAGTGGAGTTCTTTTGCTGAAAGCAACAAAGAGTATGTCCTTGCTTTCAATATTTTAGCACAAATTCTAGTTGATTACCATTTCTAAGTGTGCAAACTAATTCAATCAAGAATTTGCACAATACAATTAATTCAAACAGTAAACTTCACCAAGTTCCAAACAGTAAACTTCACCAAGTTCCATCATGTAAGGAATCAGATGTTCGTAGCCTAAGAGGGGCGGGGGTGAATTAGGCAATCTAAAACCTTAACCTATGGCTTCACTAAATTTGCACAAAGATAAACTAGAACATACTATCTAAATGTGCAACTAAGGTTGTTCTAGTGTGAAACTCCCATCCCAAAACAAGGTTTGCAACCTGTTGACGGTTAATACTTGTATCAAAGTTCGTTTAGACTTGCAAGCGGACAAGTCTCCCATCGTAGTCAAGGGACCCTTCTTCCCTCGAGTGGTGAACCCAAGTATCGAATTCGTGGAACAAATGTGTGATGCAAGAGATGATCTAGTAATGCCAAGAAACTTCAATCTTCGAAAGATAAAACCCTAATGCATCTAATCATAAGAACCAACACAAGAACGAATCTAATCTACTAAAGACCGGAGGTAGAAAAGATAGAGGGGGTAGATAAACCGATGTGGAGAGATCGGATCGAGCCTTTTGTTGAAGTTCCAAGCAACAGAAGAAGTAGCAAGTTTAATCTCATTAGAAGCCTCTTTAAACCGTGGTTTCCCGCCCGACTCCGAAAACGCCTGCCTTTCAGAGCCAACATTCTGTCACAATGCACTCCTATTCATGCAGGTAGTCTAGGGTGAGTCCGAGGACAAGTCGAGATCTTTCGGAAGGTCAGGCATGCACCTCTAGCCACCACGACTACAAGAACACCCTATGTGATCTATCTCGAGAACAGATCCAAGATAAGCAAAGCCGATCGAAAACGAAGACTTCAGAGAAACACTTAGTCGCTAAAAATCGGATTCAACTTGATACATTAACTAGTACATGATAAACAAACCAAGATCACCACCAGGATCCTACCTCGATCTATCTTTTAGCTCTGGGAACTCCGACGTGGTCTTCCTTGCAACGTTCCCACGATGGCTAGGGAGACCCTAGTCATCTAGCTCGACCCTCTCCTCTCCGAGATGGTGTTTTCGGTGTTTTGGACCGGCAACCTACCAAGGGGAGTACCCGAGGAAGATGAATGTGGCCTCGCCGAGATCGGTAACTCGAAGGAAGAGACACGTGGCACACAATTTAGACAGGTTCGGGCCGCGAGGTGTGTAATACCCTACGTCCCAGGGGCCCACCGAGTAGTCGGTCCTGGTACCCGCCGAGGTAGTGGGCCCAGGGAGGTCCATACGACAAGCCCCTGAGTACTTTGTAGTCGAGGAGGATAGCTTCGAGTAGTCTTGACGGCCTTGACGAGTAGTCCTCAAGCATCCCCGAGTACTACAAGCCAAAAGTCCTCAAGAGTACTTGAAACATCGCGAGGCTGGAAGGTACTCCAGCTGATCTCTGAGTAGTCTTGAAGTCTTCTCGAGTAGTTCCCAAGTGTCCTCGAGTTCTCCTCTTGAGGGTCTTCAATAATACTCGCTTTGTCTTGAAGAAGAAACCATATGGAAAATGCGATTCGAAGAATCGCATTCCATATGGAATGTAGCCCCCGAGCCTTAGGTCGAATCGTAGATTCAAGCTGAGGGTCAATTTGAAATTCCGCCAAGATTATCCCGCCAAATTTGGAGAAAAAACCGAAGCCCCCGAGCCTTGAGTCGAGTACTTCCTATCGAATTGAAGGGTCATCTTGATTGTAGAATGTGTCCTGAGTTGCTCTGGAATCTTGTCATCACCCAGGGAATTGAGTAGACGTAGCCGAGCCCCTGAAATGGAGCGCGTCGACTACTGGAAGTTGAAGAGTCAGGCGGCTGCCGCTGAGTCAGCTGCCGATACTTATCCATCGGGCTATTGCCGAGTCACCGGTTGGTTTATAAATAGAAACCGAAACCCTTAGGGTTTTCCATCCTCCGCATTCGCACTATTGGAAATAGATCTAGCTAAGAGTCAGCCACCCGAGCACACTGCCACCGCGCCTTAGGCCGCAGATCTATGCGCGCCACCACTGCTTGCCTCCAAAGAAGCCCCCGAGCGAATGCGAGTGAAAACCCGGTGCATTTGGAGGATGAAGTGTTCTCCGCCGAAGAGCATGAAGACCGGCGCCGGGAAGAAGAGATCCCGTGATGAGGCGACTGGATCCGCCCAGGGGTCAACACCGCCGACCTCTCCCCCGCGCCCGAATCCGAACAAAGAATGGAAGAAATCCAAGGTGAAGACCGAAGACCTTCTGGTGCTGGTGAACAGCGGTTTCCTTCGGGAAAAGGAGATGGACATGTGGCGCGCCGCCGCGGGAGATCCATACCCAATGGAGAAGAACTCTGACGAGATCCCAATGTTCGCGCGGTTCGTGGAGCGTGGGCTGGCTCTCCCGGCGAGCGACTTCTTCAAGGGTCTCCTCAAGTACTACGGTATCGAGTACTTTAACCTGAACCCTAACGGAATGTTTCACGTCTCCGTCATTGTCCACTTCTGCAAGGCCTTTGCGGGGATCAAGCCCCACTGGGTCTTGTTCCGAAAGTTCTTCCGCTTGAAGCTGCAGCTGAGCGCTAATGACCCAAGAGTAGTCAGAGGAGCCGGCATCCAGATGCGCGAAGACGCTGATGAGCAGTACCTGTCGTATAAGCTCATCGACTCCAACCAGGATTGGAAGTCGAAATGGTTCTACATCACCAAACACCACCCAGAGCTACTGAAGCCGAGCGGGAAGCAGCCAAAGCATCAACCCTGGTGGAACACGGTGCCGACGATGCAGGAGGGTATTCAACTACCCAAGCTGCTGCAGAAGATAAAGGCTTTGAGAGATGCTGGGCTGAGGGCCGAACACATGGCAACTTCATGAAGAGGAGGGTACAACCGCTGATGGCGCGTGATACCCTCGGGTACCAGTATACGGGCGACGTCGACACGTCGAGGATGCCCAATAATGAGATCGATGATGATGACATCATCGAGAGGCTGGGTAGGATCTTCAAAGATATGCCACCATACATACCCTGACTAGTCCCCAAGTACTCTGCGGCTCGTCTGCCAAACAAGGTTGGTAGCTGAACTTATGTCTTTGAGTACTCATTGTATTGTAGTAGTCGAGCTCACCCAAACTGTGTGATGCAGGATGATTTGACAAAGTTTGTCTCCGACCCCGCTTCCGCTCCTCGACTTGTGGATATTCTAGAGCAGGGCAAGGGCAAAGACAAGGAGCGCCGTGAAGTCGTCGAGGGTGACGACACCGTCACCATAGAAGACACGTCCGATGAGGAGGACGGGGAGACGCTTTAGGAGCGGTTCCAGCTGCGGTCCAGGTTCAGCCGACCTGGGTTGCCCCACATCCCTCTTGTCAAAGATCCACCGACTAGCCTGGAGGCTAGTCTCCCGGCGCCGCCACGGAGGCCACGCAATGTGGCGCGCAAACGAGTCACCAAGAAGCTGAAAGTGACCGAGACTACGTCTCAAGAGGTGAGCTCCTCGAGTAGAGTAGTCGAGTACTTGACTTGAAGTATTCTGTATGCTGACGAATGACTTCTGAGTTATCGCAACAGATTCCCTCATCCGACCCTGTTGATCAATGGGAAGGAGAGGACTGGGACACGGTGGGTGGGCCGGCTAAAAGAAGCCGCAGTCCAGCCCCCACCGTCGAAGAACTTGTGTCGCGGATGACACAGCGGTCGACTAGAGTGGCTGAGTCGCAGGCGCCGGTCGTGGAGTGTAGGCCAGAACCGAGCACGATTGTTGGTGCTGAAGAACTGACAGCAGCTCAAGCTGAAGAGGAGGCGCCCGCCGAAACCGGGCTTGTAGACATCGCCAGCATACTTGGCGCTCCAACCGTGACTGTCGTTCGGTCTAGCTTGTAAGTGAAGACCTTTCCCGAGTAGTACTTGTAGCTTGGTAGTCTTACTTGGTTGACCACCGGTCTTGTACTATGCAGGAAATCAACTGACTTGTCCTGGGACAGAGATGAACCCCGCACGGCGGCAGCTGAAGAAGTTTCCGCACCTACCGTCGAGGAGTCCGCTCCCCTCCCTCAAGCCAAGACCGTGACGCCGGTCGCGGAGGCTACACTGCCAGAAGCCAGCGTAGTAGAAGGTGAGTACGCTGCAGTAATGCGGCCTTCCTCGAGTAGTAGTCAAGGCCCCCGGAGAACTGATCTCGTATGTCTTGTGTTGACAGGGGCAGAAGTCGAGGGTAGCACCATCCCTGAGGTTGTGCCGGTTGAAGGTGTTGTGCCGGAAGCCGAGGTGGCCACCGGAGGAGCAACTGAGCCAGCGGAGATAGCAGCCCCCGGGGTGGCCGAAGAGGTGTGTGGCGATGCCCTGCCAGAGGTCAGCTTGGAAGTAGTCGTCCGTTCGCCAGAAATCCAAGACGCGGAGCTGATCCGTTCGGCGCCGATGTCCGAGGCCACCACGACTAGTCGGGATGGACTCGAGCTTCTAGCGGATGTCCTTATCAGCCCGGCGGCGGCAGCTCGCAACTTGGAGTCGATGCGGCGGGCCGATCAATGGATGAAGGTATGCATCAGTACTAAGTAGTCGAAATCTTTCGGATGTGAGTACCCGAATAATTGTTGCCTTCTGCAGGATGTTGTGGAGAGATCCCAATAGAAGTTCGAGATGCTCCAGGGGAATGGCGATACAGTGCTCTAGGGAGAGATGTTGTAACACCCAAAAATTCCATCACAATAAAATATTGTTAGCAACATGGCTTAGTTTTATTTTTCTAAGGATTTAATAAATTTGGAATAAATAAATTTGCCTTTAATTAAATTAAACATCATTTAATAATTAGAATCAAACAAGTGATTGTGCATCATGTTGAAATGCATGAATTTTGTTTGTGGTGTGATTTTAAAAGTCTTTAAAAAATTTTGTGAAAAGTCTTTAAAAATAATTGTGAAAATTGGAATAAAAGTTTGAATTAAAAAAAAGAAATGAAAAGAGGTTGAAAGTTTGAATTTAAAAATGTTTGAAAAAGTTTTCTAAAAGTCTTAAAATATTTGAATAAATTTGTGTTAAAATTTCAATTTGAAAAGATGAAAAAGATTTGAATTTAAAAGATTTGAAATAGGTTTGAAATTGGATTTGAAAAGAAAAGAAAAGAAAAAAAAAGAAACAGCCACCAACCCTCCTCGCGGCCCATTCCTGTTTCAGCCCAAACCGGCCCGCTCCGCCTCCCTCCCTCTCCTCTCTCTCCCTCTCGCCGACAGGTGGGGCCCCCCCTGTCAGGGGCCATCTTCTACCTCTGGCCGGCCGCCCTCCCCTTCTTCCCCCGCGCCGCCGCCGGCCATCCCGCACCCCCCGCGCCGCCTCCCCGGCTCCCCGCGCCCGTCCACCTCCTCCACTCCCTCTTCAATGCGCCACCGCCCCACTCCACCGCCCCGCCCTATCTCTTCCCCCTCCCTCGACCACCGAACGCCGCCGCCATTAATGCCGCCGCCACCGAGCTCCGCCACCGCCTCAACCGCGCCTCCTCCCCTTCCCTTTCCGAGCTATAAAAGGCGGCACCATCTCCTCTTCATCCCGCGCCCCTCCCTTCCTCTCCTCCCGCACCGCACCGCCGCCGCCACGGAGCACCGCCGCCGCCGCCGCCCCCCGCCGCCGGCCACCGTCTCTCGCTCCTTCCCCCTCCCCTCCGACCCCCGGTAAGATTCCCCATCTCCTCCTCTTCTTCTCCATGCGTGTGCTTACGGTTTTGGCGCACCGGAGCTCCCTCGTTGGCCGCCGCCGGCGAGCCGGCCGGCAAGGCGCCGCCGCCCGTAATCAGCCCGCCGCCGCCCCTTTGCTTGCAAGCGACCCTGGCCGCCCGATCTGAGCCAATGGCTCAGATGTGTTCGAGCCGCCCCAGTCAAACCCAGCCGTACCGGTCAACTAGGGTTGCGCCGGCGGTTTTTCTAAAGAGTTCCTGAACTTTTCACTAATTACAATCCGGTCCTTCCACCATATAAAAGCCTTACAACTAGGTCCTGATTTTTATATCTAGGCCCCTGCAGTCCTTAGTTTCTATGTTCTTTAGCCTATCCTTAACCTTTTACATGTTAGACCTTCTAGTTTCACACATATTTATGTTTAGGTCCCTGAAATCTTGCAGAAAACCCCTAAAACTTTCAGATAATCACAATTTAGTTCCTGAATCTTGTTTCAGCCATAACTTTTTCATCCTAGCTCCGTTTTAGTGTCCACGCGATCGTCTCTCCGAGCCCGTCATTTCTAAAAGCTTGTTTTAGTCTTTTGGTAATGTTTGATGTATTGTTTTATTTATTGTATGTTTTCTTGCATGATCGTAGCCAACACGCCGTTCGAGGAAGTTCAAGTGCAGAGCTTTTCAGATAAGGAAAGTAGCTTATCGTTGGAGAAAGGCAAGTGACCCTAACCACCCTTCTACCTATGCTTTAATCAAGAACACTATAAATTAATTGGAACATGGAGAACCACCCGGAAAACAAGTGCAACCACAATCCATATGGCTCGGCTTAGCCAATTAATTAGGTGTGCGATTGATCCGATGGCCCTTTTCCGAAAGGAGCGAGAGGGGGATCCGGGTTGCGGGGGTATAGCCCGGTCCTTTTGGGGTAGCGACCTTTGCTAAGGTGCGACCACTAGGGAGGGTTATGGTCCGCCCCGATCCGTAACTATGCGGGTCGTTAGTCTTTTGCATATCTTTGTAAAGGCTTCGTAGCGTCCCTATGCAATCACACCTCGGAAGTGTGGTATTGTGCTCGATCGATCGCACATGCGTGGTTGGGTTCAAAGTTCTTTGGAACTTTTACGCGAACCGTGGGAAAAGTGTGCAACCTCTCGCAGAGTGTAAAACCGATCGATCGGCCCGTGCTCACGGTCAAGAGCGGCTCGGACCCTCACATGATTAAGTGAACTTAAAGATGGATTAATATTGCTTTCGGTTATTTCGTGGCCTTGCCGAGTACCAACCATAAGTGTACTCATCCTTGCTTACGCTGTTCGCAGAAGAACCCCGGAGTGGAGTACTTCACCGACTACGAGGAGTTCCGAGGATGCGATCAACCGCTCGAAGCTCGTGGAAGATGAAGATGGAGTCGCGTCTTCATAGTTATCGTTGTTCGTGTAAAGACCTTTGTGTCTACCTTCGTGAGTGTAATAAAAGTTAATAAACCTTTTCAGTACGTTTTTGAGCAATGTCTTGTGATATTACACTCATGAGTCTATCATATGTGTGAAATTGTGATCCTGGCACACATATGAGATGCATTCGGTTTTCTACGGAAAATCGGGTGTGACAGATGTTGGAGAAAGAACTCGCTAAGGCCAGGAAACACTCCGCCATGCTCCAGTCCAAGCTTGATGGCGCCTTCGCCCAGTACCACAATGAAGTGCAAGATATGCAGGCGAAGAGCGATGAGCTGGTCCGAAAGAACAAGTCGCTGCGCTAGAAGAACAAATGTATGCCGATTCCATCTTGTCGAGTACTTATTGTGGGTACCCTGTAGTAGTCTGACTTCTCCCTTTGAGTTGTTTGCGGATCTTGAGGCCCGAGTGGAACAGCTGAAGGCATCCGAAGTCGATATGAAGAATCTCTTCTACCGAGAGAAGGATGCATGTGAGGTACTTGAGTACGATTATAAGCAGCTGGCCCATGAGTGTAATGTGCACATGGAGCTTCGGATCACCTCGGATCGTGACCTTGTCAACTGCTATAAATCTCTACAGAAGCTTGGTGAAGATTGCGAAAAGCTGTGGGGTCAACTCAAGGAGCTTGAAGAAGCCACGCTGCCCATCGCTAGGCTGCTGGTACCTCACCTGGGCGGACCGAAGATTGCTCCATTGGTCGATCAGCTGAAAGAAGCCCCCGGACGTCTGGCGACGTATGTCAAGCATCTGGCGAAGTCTATCCCCAACCAGGTCTTAGCGTTCATGAAGTCGTACTTTCCCAAGGCCCCGGTTGATGTAGTCGCGGGTAGACTAGCCGCCAATTGTTCAGATGATCAATACAAGGAGCTTCTGGAGCAGATGGCGCCAATCGCCGAGCAAGTCGCGGAAAAGCTGAACCTCCAGTAGTTGTCTTGTAGGGTTAGCTTATGGCGACATATGTAATATAAACAAAGTTGTAAAAAACTTGTTTAAGTGTTAATGAAAAAACTTCCACCGAATGAGTACTCGTTGTCGCGATGTAGTATGCGGAGTGCCCATCTGTGGAGTTGTCGTGAGTAATAGTACTCGGTAGTAGACCCGTTGAGGGAGACACAGTAAATAAGTTGAAGCAAGAGTCAAACTTTATTACTGAAAGAGTACGCCTGGATGGCAAGGGCCGTTTACAAGTGAAGTCGCCAGGACCTGGAGGCCGCCTAAAACTTAGAGTGGTGCCAGGGCGTATAGCCGCTTACAGCAGTAGATTCGTTAGTAGCCGTATAGACTGGATCTTGAAGTACATGGTCTCTTGATAGACCGTTGCTAGAGTCCTTGACGCTCTAAGCAGCCCGAGTTCTGTTAGTATCCGTTAACGCTGGATCTCGGAGTAGAGTAGCCCGGAGACTAGTGCCTAGACCCGGAGGCCGCTTACAGCGAAGGGCTCGGGAGTAGTCGCGTAGACTTGAGCCCCCAGAGTAGTCGAGAGACTACGCATAGAACCGACAGAGCTGGTCGACGTTCCACGAGTTGCTGATGTCTTCGCCTTCAAGTGTTTGGAGGCGATATGAGCCTGGTCCGGTCACCTTTGCAACTGTGAAGGGACCTTCCCATGGCGAGCTGAGCTTGTGCAGTCCTTCCGTGTTCTGGATGCGGCAGAGGACGAGATCACCAACGTTGAAGGAGCGTTCCTTGACGTTGCGATCGTGGTAGCGTCGGATACCCTCTAGGTACCTTGCTGACTGAACGAGGGCAACGCAGCGTGCTTCTTCGAGTCCATCGATGTCAACTCGTCTACTATCTTCGGATATGCCTTCGTCATACTGCTCTACTCTCGGTGACTCCCACATGACGTCAGCGGGTAGGATAGCTTCGGAGCCGTAGACCAGGAAATAAGGTGACTGTCCTGTCGGCTTGGTGGGTTGAGTACGCAGCCCCCAGAGAGCGTTGGGCAGTTCCTTGATCCACTTTCCTCCTTTTGTGTTAGCAGCATCGTGTAGTCGCTTCTTGAGAGCGTCGAGTACCATCCCGTTGGCACGCTCGACTTGTCCATTGGCCCGTGGATGGGCGGCTGAGACATACCGGACATCGATCCCGTTGTTCTCGTAGTACTCCCAAAACTGGTGATTGTTGAAGTTGGAGCCCAGGTCCGTGATGATGCGATGGGGTAGTTTGTAGCGATGCACGAGTTCATCCAAGAAGTCGAGTACCCTGTAGGCCTTGGGACAGGTGACCGGTTTGACTTTGATCCACTTGGTGAACTTGTCGATGGCCACCAGAACTCTGTTGAATCCTCCTGGCGCAGTTGGAAGATGCCCAATCATGTCGAGCCCCCAACAGGCAAAAGGCCAGGTTGGTGGTATGGTGACTAGCTTGTAGGCCAGGACGTGTTGTTGCTTGGCGAAGTACTGGCACCCTTGGCACTTTCTGTCCTTCCTCGGCATCGCCCAGGGCTGTGGGCTAGTAGAAAGCTCGCTGGAAGGCCTTGGTGACCAGCGTACGTGAAGATGCGTGGTTGCCGCAGACACCTTTGTGTATCTCCTCCAAGATGTCCTTGCCTTCCTCTCGAGGAACGCACTTCATGAGTACTACAGAAGTAGCACCCCGCCTGTATAGCTTGTCCCCGACTAGGATGTAGGACTTGGCCCGTCGGATGAGCTGCTCGGCCAAGTTTTTGCCCGACGGGACCTTCTGCTCGCGGATGTAGTCGATGAAGGGTTGTCGCCAGTCCACGTCGATCATCATGACCTCCTGGCCAGCTGGCGGATGCTCTGGGTCAGTGGTCGTAGGCGCCGGCTCCGAGATGGATGGCGCGTGAAGCTCGTGGATGAAGACACCTGCCGGTACTTGAGCGCGAGTAGAACCAAGCTTCGATAGGACGTCCGCTGCAACATTGTTGTCGCGGACGACATATTGGAACTCGAGACCATAGAACTTGTTCTCGAGCTTGTGGACTTCTAGGCAGTAGGCGTCCATGTTCTCCTTGTTGCGGTCCCAAGACTTGTTGACTTGGTTGATGACCACTGCAGAGTCGCCGTAGACTAGTAGTCGCTTGATGCCCGGGGAAGCTCCGAGGCGGAGCCCGTGTAATAGAGCTTCGTACTCGGCTTTGTTGTTGGAGACCTTCCAAAAGATCTGCAGGACATACTTGAGTTGTTCGCCCGTTGGAGAGATCAGGAGTACCCTTGCACCGGTGCCTTCGAGCTTGAGCGAGCCGTCGAAGTACATCGCCCAATGCTCTGGTCGCTCAGTTGGAGTTGGCAACTGATTCTCCCGCCATTCTGCCATGAAGTCGACTAGTGCTTGCGACTTGATGGCTGTTCGTGGCTTGAAGTCGGTGTTGAGGGCGCCGAGCTCGACTTCCTACTTGGAGATTCTTCTAGTAGCATCTTGGTTCCGCAGCATGTCGCCGAGCGGGTAGTCGCTGATGACGAAGACCGAGTACTCCTGGAAGTAATGTCGTAGCTTCCTCGAGGTAATGAGCACTACATACAGTAGCTTATGTACTGGTTGGTAGCGTGCTTTAGATTCTGACAGGACCTCGCTGACGAAGTAGACTGGACGCTGGTCTCGGTAGGCGTGGCCGTCTTCCTGCCGCTCGACAACGATGACAGAGCTGACCACGTGAGTAGTCGCAGCGAGGTAGAGCAGTAGCTGCTCCTTTTTGCGAGGAGCCGTGAGGACTGGCGCTTGGATAGGAAATCCTTGAGCTGAGCGAGGGCTTGATCTGCCTCTGGAGTCCACACGAACTTCTCTTGATGCTTGAGTAGTTTGAAGAAGGGTAGCCCCCGTTCTCCATGCTTCGAGATGAATCTGTTCAAGGCCGCCATGCACCCGGTAAGCTTCTGGACATCTTTGATGCAGGTGGGAGCTCTCATATTGGTGATGACGGAGATCTTCTCGGGGTTGGCTTTGATGCCGCGATGGCTGATGACGAAGCCGAATAGTTTTCCCGACGGTACGCCAAAAACACACTTGTTCGGGTTGAGCTTCCAGCGGTACTCTCGCAAGGATGCGAAAGTCTCTTCAAGATCGGCGATGAGCGTGTCGGAGTTTCTAGTCTTGACAACCACGTCATCCACGTAGGCTTCGACGTTCTTGTTGAGCTGTCTCTTGAAACAGGCCTGGATAGCTCGCTGGTAGGTAGCGCCGGTGTTCTTCAACCCGAACGACATGGTCGTGTAGCAGTAGGCGCCGAACGGGGTGATGAACGCGGTCTTCTCCTGGTCTTCTTCCTTGATAGCAATCTGGTGGTACCGGAGTAGCGATCAAGGAAGCGAGAGCAGTCGCAGCCCGCCGTGGAGTTGATGACTTGATCTATCCGCGGCAACCCGAAGGGGTCCTTGGGGCAGTGTTTGTTGAGGTCGGTGTAGTCGACGCACATCCTCCACTTGTTAGAGTTCTTCTTGCGGGCGAGGACGGGGTTGGCGAGCCACTCAGGATGGAAGACTTCTCTGATGAAGCCAGCCGCGAGTAGTTTGGCGAGTTCCTTCTTGATGGCATCTCGTCGGTCGTCGGCGAAATGGCGGAGGTGTTGTCGTTTCTGGGTAGCTTTAGGGTCGACGTTGAGTGAGTGCTCGATCAGATTCCTGGGCACCCCTGGCATGTCCGCTGGTTTCCAAGCGAAGATGTCTCGGTTGGCCCGGAGGAAACTGACGAGTGCGTCTTTCTATTTCAGGTCCAGGCCCGCCCTGATCATGGTGGTCTTGCTGCTATCGCCTGTCCCAAGATCAATTGCCTTGCCTTGCACTTCCTCGGATGGCTGAGGTTTGTTGGCCTTATCTGACTTCTCTGGGATGTCGAGTTCACTTGGGGCAAGCTTCTTTGACGCAGTATAAATCTCCATCATGGCGTTGGGTACTTGGTTGGTGGCTGCGAGTTCCACAGCTTTGTGTCGCAGTCGAAGGATATCTTCAAGTCCACTTGTAGCGAGAGTACACCGGCCGGACTTGGCATCTTGAGTACCAAGTATGTGTAGTGGGGTACCGCCATGAACTTGGCGATAGCTGGTCTGCCGAGGATGGCATGGTAGGAAGTCCCGAAGTCCGCGACTTCGAACTTGATGTACTCGGTGCGGTAGTTTTCTCTGGTTTCCCTAAAGGTAACTGGCAAGACCACTAAACCCAGTGGAATAGCCGCGTTCTCGGGAATGATGCCGTAGAAAGGCGATGTGCTCTTGGTGAGCATGTGAGTGATGTCGAGCTTCATCTTCTTCAAAGTCTTGGTGAATAGGACATTGAGCCCGCTCCCACCGTCGATAAGTACCTTGTTGAGTCTGGAGCCCGCGACTACCGGCTTTCAGGACGAGAGGAAAACGCCCTGGTTCGGAGAAGCTTGTCCATTGATCCGCGCGGGAGAAGGTGATGGGTACCTCTGACCACCGGAGAGGGGTCGGAACCGCTGGTTCAATGTTTAAGACTTCTCGTTGGGTGGTCTTCTGAGACCGTTTGGTGGGTAGTCCGCCGAAGAGGGCGTTCACCGTTTTGTCGGGTTGTTGGAAGTCGTCGTTGCCTTCGTCGGCTTTTTTCTTGCCTTTCTTGTCGTGAGGATGCCATGGGTCTGGAGAGTCTTTGAGTGCTCGCCGGAGTTGGTAGCACTATTCGGTAGTGTGGTTGCCCTCCAGGTGCCAGTAGCACTTATCTTTCAGCAAGTCTTTGAAGCCGTCGAAGGTCTTCTTCGAGTTGTCTTTTGCAGGGCGCTGGATAGCCGCGACTGTGTTGTCTGGCTTGCGCTTGCGGTTAGGACTCGAGTAGTTGTTGCTGCGTCCGCCTTGATCCCGGTTGTTGTTGTTGCTGCCGCCCGCATTTTGCTTGCTCTTGTCGCGAATGGCGTCGTATTTAGCGTTCGCCTTGTCTTCTTCGTCGGCCCATGAAGTAATCATGTCTTTGAGCTTGGTAATGGAGCTCGGGCGGCGTCGACTGAAGTCTTCGAAGGTGCGATGATGGTAGAGACCATCTTGGAAAAGGTCGATGACTTCCTTGTCGGTGACATCGACTACAGTGGCGCGCTTGTCAAAAAAGCGCCGCATGTACTTGCGCAAGGTCTCGCCCTGTTCCTGCTTCACCATGGCCAGGTCCATGCGAGTACCCGAGCGTCCCATGGCGCTCGCGAAGTTGCTGGTGAACTGCTCCTTGAGCTGATCCCACTTGTCGATCGAGTACTTCTCGAGTGACTCGAGCCATGTAAGTGGAGCCTGGTCCAGGCAGAAGGGGAAGTAGAGGCACTTCGTGTCATTGTTGCCACCAGCGTTCTCGATGGAGAGGGCGTAGCACCGGAGCCACTGTACTGGATCTTGCTTTGCATCATACTTGGTGATCCCCAGAGGCTTGAATTTCTTTGGGAGCAGCAGATTGCGAAGTCGAGCAGAGAAGGCAGAGAAGCCGTCATTCTCGTCTGCCGTGGAGGATTTCTTGCGTCAAATTTCCTCGATTCTTGCGACAGGCATCGTAGCCGCCGCATGAGACACCGGTGACGTGGCTGTCTGCGTGGCCTCGGCCTACAGATCGCCTCCGCCACTGGCTCTCCTTCCAGCCCCGTGTGAGGAGCTCCCGCCGCCGCTGCCTCCGCTGCCGGCGTCGCCATGAGCCACCACAGCACGACTGCCGCCAGCGCGAACAGCGCTGTGATCGCCCTGAGAAGGTCCTCCAGTAGATGCCCTAGTGTGGTTGGGGTTCTGCGGTAGCTCTTCTCGAGTACGGTTGCGTCTGTTGTCGGCTGGACTGCGGCTTGTGGCTTCATGATCGGCTTCGCGACTTCGAAGGGGAGGCACTTGAGTGACTCTGTTGTCGACTCTCATGAAGTAGGCATCCTCCGTGAGCCTGGCGATGACTTCTCCAGCACGCATCCCCTAAGCCTGACATGCTATCGTAGTGATGGACATGAGGCACTGTTCAGGGGTAGTATGCACCCGGCTTTCAACTTGGTTGAGCGCCTCTGTGAGGTTTCGTATGGGGAGACTCTCATGGAGACGCCGACACCGTTCGTTGCGCTTCCTGTTACGCTCACGTCGGGCGTTCCTGTCGTCGCTGGTTTCGTCTGCGGGTGCGTTGGCAGACAACTCGTCTGCTGAGATATCTTCAAGGAAACGGTCGGGCTATGTCCCTGAAGGTCCTGGCGTCTCGTTGGTAGTCATGAAGACTTGACGATCGGGAGAGCCGAGACTGGAGTCGGTAGTCGCCACCTCTGTTGGAGTGTGCTCCTCCGCTGGAGATAATGGCATTCCCTCCTGAAAGGGAAGCGAGTCGAGGTAGGAGACGTAGCGTGAGTTCCCATCTAACAGGTTTGCAGGCTTGCGGTCTGGCTAGTAGACGAATCTCCCAGCGGTTGTAGATGTTATAACCAGGCCGGTAGCTGGTCCTGACAGCGGTTGCTCGGTCGTGAAGGTTTCGGACTTGGGATCATTTGGGTCCGATCCGAAGTCGAACTCGTAGGAGGAGTCTGAGTAGTAGCCGGAGACGGGGTTGGAGTCCGACGTGTAGTCGGAGACGATCTCCTTGCCGGCCCGGCGCGTAGTGAGAGCCTTCGCATGGGCCTTGCTGGCATTGCAGAGGTCATATGGGAAGTGCTCGGGGAGTGGGGAGTCCGCACACGATGGCTCGATAGCCGACTCGCGTGCGATGGCCCACGGAGACATCGAGTTCGAGTTGGAGTCAGATCCAAGCTCAAAGTCGGTGTGCTGGTTGTAGAGCGAAATTTCGCCGAATTTTCTGGTGAGTTCGCCCGTGACTACTTCGGGAAGAGTCACGAGCCCAGTGCTCGGGTTGGGAGTCATGGTGAGGCGGCGTTGGAGGGATCCGGCGCCGTCAGCAATGCACACCCAAGACCCGAAGACGAAGGTGTCGCCGCGGTTGAAAGCGGCGACTGGCTTGATGAGGACTGAAGTCGTCGAGTTTGCCATGAAATCTTCGACAAGAGCCCCTACCTGGCGCGCCAGCTGTCAGTGTTTTAGACCGGCAACCTACCAAGGGGAGTACCCGAGGTAGATGAATGTGGCCTCGCCGAGATCGGTAACTCGAAGGAAGAGACACGTGGCACACAATTTAGACAGGTTCGGGCCGCGAGGTGCGTAATACCTTACGTCGTGTATGCTGTGTAGCTCTGGATTGATTGGATGTGTTTACAAGATGATGCGTATGAGATAGATAGGGGTCCCTGCCTCGCCTTATATAGCCCGGGGGCAGGGTTACAAGTCGGTTTAAGGAGAGAGTACTAGTCAGGTACGGCTAGGAGTTTTCTACATAGTACAGGACATGTATAGCTTCCTATCCGAGTACTTCTCCACCGTAGTCCTTGCGCCCCACGCCATAAGGTGCCATATGGCACAAGCCGAGTAGTCCCAGGGGCCCACCGAGTAGTCGGTCCTGGTACCCACCGAGGTAGTGGGCCCAGGGAGGTCCATACGACAGGTGTCCCTCTCTTCTCTGCTCCTCGGCGGCCGATGACGAATGGATTGATATGTGGCTCTCGACCCCGGGGCTATAAATAGCCCGAATGGCGGCTAGGTCAAAGGGGGGGCGACTGGGCCCTGGAATGGGCCGGGCTGACCGGCCTGGGGCCACCTCGGCCCAGTTGTCTGCCTCCTTCGCGTGGCGTCGGTTCCCGAGTCTACTAGATCCTTCCCCCTTCTGCATGTGGGCCCTTGTCGTCAGTTTCTCTCCGAGTTGGACGAAGCTCCTTGTCTCGCAAGATTCGGCACTTTTCTGGGTAGGTTCTCGGAGTTTGTCATCTTCTCGGGTTAGGTCCCTGGGCTTCTTGGAGTCAAGTTTGCTTCATTGCATGACTTGTACCAGGCTTCAAGGTCTTGTCACAAGGTGCTTGATGAACTTATCCCGGAAGTCTTGCTTTCAACGCTAAAACCCTGCATAAACACTAAACTCCAAAACCAACATGCACGAATGAACTTGTTATACCAAGGGGGTTAGTACCAATGGATAGGATACAAAAGTCATGCCAACACCGAAGGTAAACTCATGGCTAGGTTGACGGGATTTCACTGTCAACATCTCCCCCATGCTTAAACCTTGCTCATCCTCGAGTAAGCCTTCGATGGATATCATCATTGCCCTTCATTGTTTAAACCTTGCACTTGATCATACATAAGAAAACATAATGCTCTCGAAAATTTAATTCATTTAAAGTTTCATAATGTACTAGCCTTCATCCTTACGAAGCGTAGATTCTTAATTAAGATTATCCCACAAGTATTAACATGCTCCAAAGTTTAAATAGATCTCAGAAATTTTGAAGTAAAGAACGGGATGAAAAAGAGCTAAACCAAGTTCACAAATTTAAATCACCTTGCATATTGCTCATGAACTCTCATCTTCTTGTCTCTCAAGCCTATCTATTCTACTCCTTTCCCTCTCATAACATATATGTGGTAGGCTTTATATGGGGCTTTTGGGAAAGTTTAGTCCTACCAAGATATTATAAATGAGATGTTGTCAAAACAATACAAGCTTCTCATGGTCTTACCGAGACTCGTCAACAAGGTCATTGGAAAATGACGTTATATCAAGGTGGGGAAGGAGAAAAATACACACACTTGAGATAGGTGGACATGTGCAAATGGCAAAGAGTGATCCCGAGGCACAAACGAAGTCCTCGTTATCGGATTGCACATGGTTGGAAAATGAGTATGGATCTTTTAATCTTTGAAACCTTGAAATTCCTAATGCACTTCAAAGAACCGAGGAGTTCACTTTATTTTATTTTTATATCATACATACTCATATTTTTCTTTTCTCATATTTTTCTTTATACTCACTTTTTTTCTTTCTTTCTCTTTTTTGTTTTTTTATTTGCTCCCCTTGAACTCTAAAATTGCATTGTACCTACCTCCTCCCCCATGCTTAGACGTTTGCTCGTCCTCGAGCAAAGAGGTGATAGAGATAAGGTAGGTACCGAAAATACTTTTCCTTTGGAGAGATACTTGAAATCTTCAATATTGGCACCATCTTGCGATCTTTCTTGAATTGACGATCCATTCTCAACGATAGGTTGTGGTCAATGAGGTAATCACAAAAGATGATATTTGGTTTTAAGGGTGGATATCCGGAGAGATTTATGAGATCTCCATGTGGGGATACACAATGCACGGATAAGAGGTTAGCAATAAGATAGATACGCAAAAACGGAATGACCAGCTTCTTAGTCTTGGGCCAGAGAAATCATGGCCTGCAACAACTCACCCAAAAATAAACCTTGTATACTAAGTTTTTGCACTCAAATATTTATATGGCTCTGGATAGGTAGAGCAACATGCAAGAGGTATTTATGACAAGGTTAGCATTACTTTTAAGAACAAAAATAAATCATCTTTAATCCATCTAAAACTTGAGAGCACATAAAACACTATGGGCCTTTATTTTTATCATAACCTCCGCTAAAGATTAAGTTAGCATTTAGATAAATTCAGATTCGTATTTTAAGAGAGCACTATCTTTAACATGCAAAAATCAAATACAACGATAAACAAAGCGGCAATTATAATCATATATCTTAATGGCACAAATTTCATAACTTTACCAAAGATAAAAACAAGGTGGTGTCTTTATTCATGATGAGAACAAACTAACTTACATGCTGAAAATAAACTAACACACTTGCTGAAATTTAAATAGAAACTGAAAACACTGCGCAAGCACAAGCAAGCACAAGCTGAAAATTAGAGAAAAAGGGAAAAGAAAAGAAAACTATAGCTCCTCCTTCTTCCTAATCCTTCGCCGGTGGTTGGTATTGATGATCTTGGTAGTTGTACCCTTGCTCGTAGTAGGTTTGGACATCCCCTCCAATGAATTGATCCGGCGGTACTAGGTGAAGATGCCCAAGCTCATAGGCAATATTTGCATTGCCCTCACCAAGTTGAGCCGCGTTGGATTGGATGGCTGCAACGTTTTGCATGTTCCTCGGAGCATACCCTCCAATTATGGCCATGCTTTGTTGTGATTGGGGGTATTGAGTATAGGGCTCCGCAAAGGTTACGTTGGGCACCACATAATTTTGTGGGGGCATGGCTGGACCACTCCCCCATGCTTGTATTGTTGGCCCTCCGTAATAACTTGGCGGAGTAGGGATTCCTCCGAACGGTGGCACATAGTTTTGTTGTGCACCTCCCTCTTGCGCCGAGGAGGATCCCTTCTCTATAATTCTTCCTCTTTTATTCTTCCTTGCCGGCACAAGGATTCCTTCCTCCAACCAATCCTCCTTCCCTTGAATGAAGAGCCTAAGTCATGGATCCGGAAGGGGTAAGTTCACTTTGGCCACATGAAAGCCTCCTCTCTCATCTCCACTTATGTATTTCCCTTGCTTCAAGTATTTAAATCCGAGAGGGGTCCCATGTAGAAAATGTTCGGGATTTCTTGTAATTCCCGGCCTCAAGGAGATGGCCAACATAGAGAGGTAGCACCTCGAATCAATATCTCCCGATCCCGATGTTGCCTCGCAACACCATTGGTTGATCATAAGGTATGAGGGGTCTATTGGCTACCTGGCAATTAATGCCGAGTAGAGCTAATTCAACTCTGTGTCGGTCACCTTCGTCTCCCTCATCCTCCCCATAATCCTCTTACACATCCATGAGTGGAATACTTGGATGATGGGGGTTTCGGATGGAATTTCGTTGTTGGTGGGCTTCTCCAGAGATTAAATTCCAAAATCCGTCCAACATGCCATCCAGCACGTCAACCTTCTCTGAAGCTCCCTTTTGGAACCCAAGTAGCTCCCTAATTTGCTCGTAGGGAACCACTTGCTAAATTCCCTCCAAACGGAATGATAAACTTGGCACCACCTCATCAAGAATGGGCGTCATAGTCATCAAGATTTCCAAGGAAAACTCCTTGTGGGTGTTTGCCAACACCCGTTGGAGAATTGCACCCATCCAAGGTGCCCAACATATAATATATGTCCGTGCTGAAACCCAATGTGTTGAGAGCTTGATCGTCGAAATCGACGTTTGCCACAAGCCTCTTCTCAAGGCAAGAGAGTTTTTTCTCCTCCTCCTCCTCCGACAAGATGATGAAGCCATATGTGGAGTACTGCGGAGTGTATGGAGGTGGCACGGATGAATGGGTCGATCGACGAGGTGGGACGGGAGGCTCCTCCGTACGCCCTTGAGGTTCGGTAAACCTCATGGACGAGCTCCTTGTAGCTCTCATACCACCGAGGAGGAGAGTGTCGTTCCTCCTTGGCGGTGTCGTGTCCTCCTCCATGCTCCGAGGAGACTCGGAAACCGAGTGCCTCCTCGAAGATGTTGTCGAAGATGGCTTGGACAACGATGACCCTTTTTTCTTGGTGAAGAGACTTGTGGTTTTCTTCCACATGATTACAGCACTCTTCTCTCTACTAAAATTCGGGGTTTCAACCGGTGACTAGGCACTTCAAAACTTACTTCGAGTGTGGACTTTGAGTGGATTAAGGGTGTGAATTGGTTGAGCAATCAAGCTCAGGAAGGATGGCTATATCTACGGTGGTTCTGGGCACAAAAACTTGAGCACACAAACTGAGGAAGGGGAAGGCTACTTGCCTGCAGAAGATGGGTGTCGGGGGCACCATTTAAAGGCCAGGTCGGTCGTCCTGGGCCGACCGGCCTGGGGTGGTTCACCCCCCTAGCTCGGCTCTTTCTCCTAGCACGATCATTTCCCCTCCGTGACTTTCTTGCCCGCGTGCTCCACGAGTTGCACCACCCAAACGCTCTCGTCCACTCCTTTTCTTGCATTATTGGTCCTTCTACTTGATGCTCTTGCTTTGAGTCATGTCCATGCTCCCTTGCTCCACTTGCTTCACATGCCACCATGAATTTCCTGCAAAGTAATGCTTGCTGCCCACCCATGCTTGTCCTTTGCATGTGGTCTTGATGAAAGTTGTTGGGAGGGCATCCAATGATGTATTATGGTGCATGCATGATTAACTTAACTAGATTGCCTCCCTCTAAGCATGTCTTATGGCTAAGCACTCCTCTAATTTCGAAAATTAAAAATATTTTCAGAGCTATGGAAAAGCTCAAGCATAAATTTAGAGAAGTTTTTAAACCATTAAAAACCAATGTAAGTCGAAAATAGTTTCCGACTACATTTATATCGGTCTCACCGGTATAGTTTCCCTTCATTGGTTGAGGGCAAACTTTTCCCGGCTTGATAATGGGGCATAGGTTTAGGTTCTAATTTTGGCTAAATGAGAGAGATTTTGAATGAAATAAATTTAAATGAGTCTTAGAAAAATTCTAATCTTAGAGAAACCAAGGATGTAGATTTTTAAACCAACCAAACGTTTAGTTTCTAGGTTCACGCGAGTCCTACCACGTGCTGAAAATTAAATAACATCTAGGTACAAGTCGTGGCTCTACTCGTGTGTTTTTAGCATGAAAATCAAGTCAACCACAACATCATAAAGAGGATGGGTGGTTGAGTTAGGTTCTGAATTTAATTGGTTGCGGTTTCTCGAAAAGAAGCAAACAAACACATAGGAGGGTTCATGTAAAGGGTTTATGATCAAAACAAAGTATTCAACCAAGAATTATGTCTCTAATATTGCTCAACCACTTCTAAGTCTAATGTCTTTGTGTAGTAAAATTCAAAACTGAATTATTTAAAAAGACTCGAAAAACCTGGAATCGGGTTGTCCTCCCGGTAGCTTATTCTTGACTCGACGAAACGGGTTGCCTCCCGCCTAGCGCTTCGTTTATAGTCCATGGCTAGACTTCTTCATTTGATTACTTCGGATGAACGCTCTTTGCGGGTGTTGCAATCTCAGGTACCCACTTCTGCACCATCTTGGGCACGGGCTTATTCTCTGTCTTAGTCATCTTTTTGGTCTTCACAGGCGACTTTTCTTCCTTTGTCTTGACGGATGCAACAACTTCTTTGACTTTCTTCACGTCCTTCTTCTTCGGCTCTTTCTTCTTCTTCAACCCCTTCTTTTCCCTTGGTTCCTCCTCGGAAGTAGCATGGCTTGAGTTGCGGTATCTTCATGTCTTCTCCCGGCATCTCAAACTCGGGCTCTTCGGTGACGATCTCCGTAACTTCCTCCTTAGTTAATTCCTCCGCCTTGGCAGATGGTTTAGGCTTCCTTGCTCCTGTGGAACATTCCGGATCTTCAGTCTCCTTTCCCGAACGTGTTTGAATTGCCTTCGCCGATTCGGGACCTTTAGGTTGTCCCGGAAGCTTCCCTTCATTATTAGTGAGGCGCCCGACAAGTTGTCCCACTTGCGTCTTGTTGACGGTTAATAGTTGTATCAAAGTTCGTTTGTGACTTGCAAGCGGACAAGTCTCCCGTCGTAGTCAAGGGACCCTTCTTCCCTCGAGTGGTGAACCCAAGGTATCGAATCCGTGGAACAATGTGCAACGCAAGGATTCAATCTAGTAAAGCAAGGTAAAGCTATCTATTGAAGACAAGTTGCATCTAATCTATTAACTCATAAAGAAAACGAATCTAATCTACTAAAGAGGTAGCAAGAGAAAACAAGAGATAACCAATCTAGAGAATCTAGATCATGCTTATGTTGTAGCTCCAAACAAGATAGATGAAGATAGCAAAGAGAATCTCATTAAAAGCATCTTTAAATCGTGGCCTTCCCATCCGACTCCGAAAACATCCGCCTTTCGAGACCCCCCGTTCGTCACAACGTATCCCTATTCATGCGGGGAGCTTAGGGCGAGTTCGATAGAACAAGTTGAAATCACTTGGCCGGTCCGGTATGCACCTCTAGCCACCGCGGCTACAAGAGCACCCTATGTAATCTAGCCGCAAACTAGATCGTAGAAGAAGCAAAACCAAGAAGAAAACAAAATCATCGAGAAGGCACTTAATCGCTAGAAATCGAATTCACTTACAAACTTCACCATGAATGATTACATGAACAAGATCACCACCGGGCCCTCCCTCGATCTTGATCCTCGCTCCGAGCTCCGACGTGGTCTTCCATGCAAGGTTCCCACGTCGGCCGGGGAAACCCTAGACAACTAGCACGACCCTCATCTTCAAGTTGGTGTCCCTCAAGCTTCTCTCGCTCCTCGGCGGCGGAATACGACTTCCGTTCTCGCGTGGCTCTCGGTCGGGGGGCTATTTATAGCCCGAGAAGCAATTAGGTCAAAGGAGAGCCCGATTGGGCCCCGAATTGGGGGCCGGGCCGGCCGGCTGGGGGCCCACTTCGGCCCATCCCGCGGCTGCTTCGCCCGTGTTGCTTCCCACGACTTCTAGATGTTCTCCCCTTTTGCATGTGGGCCCTTGACGTCGGTTTCTCCCCGAATTGGACACAACTCCTTGTCTTGCAAGATTCGAAGCACTTTTCCGGTTCGGTCCTTGGAGTTTATCATCTTCTCGGGCTTGGTCCTTGGGCTCTTGGAGTCATGTTCACTTCATTGCTTGACTTGTATCGGGCTTCAAGATCTTGTCATGAGGTGCTTAATGAACTTATCCCGAAGTCTTGCTTTCAACGTTAAAACCCTGCGTAAACACTTAACTCCAAAACCGACATGCACAAGTGAACTTGTTATACCACGGGGGTTAGTACCAATGAATAAGATACAAAAGTCATGCCAACACCGAAGGTAAACTCATGGCTAGGTTGACGGAATTTCACCGTCAACATCTCCCCCATGCTTAAACCTTGCTCGTCCTCGAGTAAGCCTTCGATGGATATCATCATTGCCAAACAATGTTTAAACCTTGCACTTGATCATACATGAAAAAAAACATAATGCTCTCAAAGGTTTAATTCGTTAAAGTTCCATAAGGTACTAGCCTTCACCTCTACGGAGGGTAGATTCTTATTAAGCTTATCCCACAAGTATTAACATGCTCACAAAGTTTAAATAGACCTCAGAATTTTTGAAATAAAGAACGAGATAAAGAAAAGAGCTAAACCAAATTCACAAATTTAAATCATCTTGTATATTGCTCATGAACTCTCATCTCACTTGTCTCTCAAGCCTATATATTCTACTCCTTTCCCTCTCATAACATATATGTGTGGTAGGCTTTATATGGAGCTTTGGGAAAGTTTAGTCCTAACAAGATTTTATAAATGAGGTGTTGTCAAAACAAGACAAGCTTCTCATGGTCTTACCGAGACTCGTCAAAAAGGTCATTGGAAAATAATGTTAAATCAAGGAGGGGAAAGAGAAAAATACACACACTTTTAGATGAGTGGACATGTGCAAATGACAAAGAGTGATCCCGAGGCACAAAGGAAGTCCTCGTTATCGGATTGCACATGGTTGGAAAATGAGAATGGATCTTTTAAACTTGAAGCCTTGAATGCACTCTTAGAGAACCGGGGAGTTTACTTTATGCTCATACCTTTTTTTTCTCTTTCTCATATTTCTCATTCTTTTCTTTCTTTCTTTCTTTCTTTCTTTCTTTCATTCATTATATATATATTTTTTTTACCTTGAAAGTCATGAATATCGCTGGATTTTTTTTCTTTCATCATCATTTTTTTTAAAATATTCCCCTTTGAACTCTAAAACTGCACCGTACCTACCTCCTCCCCCATGCTTAGACGTTGCTCGTCCTCGAGCAAAGAGGCGAAAAATAAGGTAGGTACCGGAGATATTTTTCCTTGGAGAGATACTTGAATTCTTCAATGTCGGCACCGTCTTGCGATCTTCCTTGAATTGATGATCCATTCTCAACAATAGGTTGTGGTCAAGGAGGTAATCACAAAAGATGATATTTGGTTTAAGGTTGGATATCCGGCGAGGTTTGTGAGATCTCCAATGCGGGGATACACAATGCACGGATAAAAGGCTAGCAAAAAGATAGATACGCAAAAACGGAATGACCAGCTTCTTAGTCTCGGGCCAGAGAAATCATGGCCTGCAATAACTCACTCAAAAATAAATCTTGTACACTAAGGTTTATGCACTCAAATAAATATGAGGCTCTGGATAGGTTGAGCAACACACAAGTGATATTTGTGACAAGGTTAGCAATATTTTTGAGCATAAAAGACATCTTTAATCTATTCATAACTTGAGAGCAAATAAAACACTATGGGTCTTTATTTTAATCATAACCTCCGCTGAAGATTAAGCTAGCATTTAGATAATTTCAGATTTGTATTTTTAAGAGAGCACTAGTTCAAACATGCATAAATCAATTACAAAGATAAACAAAGCGGCAATTATAATCATATATCATCATGGCACAAACTTTGTAACTTTACCAAAGGTAAAAACTTGGTGGTGACATTATTCATGATGAAAATAAAAACTAAGATACACGCTGAAAATTTAAACTAAAAACTGAAAATTAAAGCAAAGCTGAAAATACTACGCAAACATAGGTGCAAACAAGCTGAAAATTAAAGAAAAGGGGTAAGGGAAAGATAACTAAAGCTCCTCCTCTCTCTAATCTTCCGCCGGTGGTTGATATTGATAGTCTTGGTTGTTGTACCCTTACTTGTAATAGGAATGCACCACTCCTATGAATTGTCCAACGGTGCTAGGTGAAGGTGTCCAAGCACATAAGCGACGTTTGCATTTCCTTCACCCATTTGATTTGCATTGGTTTGGATGGCTGCAATAATTTGCATGTTCCTTGCAGCGTATCTTCCGATGGTGGCCAAATTTTGTTGTGGTTGAGGAAGGTGTGCATAGGGCTCCACAAGGGCTACGTTGGGCACCGCAAAAATGGTGGGGGTATGGCTGCACCACTCCCCCATGCTTGCATTGGTACACCACCGTAGTAATTTGGCGATGCCGAAATCTCCGAATGGTGGAACATAATTTCGTTGTGCACCTCCTTCTTGGGCCATAGAAGATCCTTCTCCTATAATTCTTTTCTTTTATTATTTTTTTCTTCGCCGGCACAAGAAGTCCTTCCTCTAACCGATCTTCTTCCCCTCAAGAAAAGTCTTAATCTTCAATCCGGAAGGGGCAAATTCACCTAGGCCACTTCGAAGCCTCCTCTCTCATCTTCACTCTTATATTTTCCTTTCTTCATATATTCCTAGGGAAGTCCCGGGTAGGAAATGATTCGGGTTCCTTGTAATACCCGGTTTTAAAGAGATAGTCAACATGGAGAGGTAACAACCCGATCTCCTGAATCCGATGTTGCTCACAACACCACCGGTTGATCATAGGTGAGTAGGGTTGATTGGCTGCGAGTAAATCCAATTCAACTCCGTGTTGGTTATCTATGTCTCTCTTGTTCTCCCAAAAATCCATTTGCACAAAAGTGACACACTTGGATGATGGGGTTCCGGATAGTATTTCTTCGTTGATGGTCTCTTCCCGTGATCATACTCCAAAAACCTTCCCATGTGCCTTCATGCACATACTTGTTCCGGAGCTCCCTTTTGAAAATAGGAGACACTCGCCCATGGGTCTACGATACTAGAACATGCAATCATTTCGAATCATGAAAACCAATCTAATCTATCGGGGATTGTGTTGAATGGATCCAAGGAAGCATTGAGGCCTTACTCCCTTTACGGCATGGTTGCTAGCCTTAAGCATTAAAGTATTTTCAACACAAGATGATAGATAGATAATCCAACAAAGTTCGATTACATCTCAAGATCGATTGCAACCCAAGGATGAAAGGAGATTACCCCATCAAGGTGCTAGAAATAGCATCGTTGATCAAGGTTACCCTTCCGACGGTGTCTTCCTTCTTCTCCACTCGTGGGCTCCCTCCAACGGAATGAGAAACTCAGCACTCCTTCATCAAGGGTATACGCCATGGTCATGAAAATTTCCTAGGCGAATTTCTTGTGGGTGTTTGCCGACACTCCGCTAGAGAATTGCACCGGTGTCCCGTGTGAAACCCAATATGTGGAGAGCTTGGTCGTCGATGTCGACGTTCTCTACAAGCCTCTACTTAAGGCGAGCGAGCTTCTTCTCCTCCTCCGTCATGATGACATACCCCTCGGAATACCGCGGAGCGTATGGAGGTGGAGCGGATGATCGTGTCAAGTGGCGAGGTTGGACAGGCGGCTCCTCCATATGTTATTGAAGTTTGGTAAACCTAATAAACGAGTTTTGTGTGGCCCCATGCCACCAAGGAGAAGAGTGTGGTTCCTCCTCGGCGGTGCCGTGTCCTCCTCCATACTCCAAGGAAACTCGGAAACCGAGTGCCTCCTCGAAGAGGTTGTCGATGATGGCTTAGACGACGATGATCCCTTCTTCTTCGGTGAAAAGACTTGTAGTTTTCTTCCTTGATTGCAGCACTCTCCCTCACAAATAAATATCCGGGGTTTTCACCCGGTAACAAGGTACACAAATATTATTTTGGAGTCCGGACTTTGAGTGGATTAAGGATGTGATTTGTTGCATGAAACAAACGCGGTGGATGGCTAAGTCTAAGGTGATTCCGGCCTACAAACTAGAGCACACGAACAAAGAGTTGGATGAAAGACTACCTCTCTCCTCCTCTTGGCTCGGTTCTTCTCTAGTGCATGTTGCTTCGTGATCGCGTACACCTTCCAAACGTTTCCGTCCACTCCTTCGCTTGCATTATTGCTCCTTCCACTTGATGTTTTCGCTTTGACTCACTTCCATACTCCCTTGCCTCACATGCATCCATGATATTCCTACAAAACAAAGCCTTGGCTGCCCCCCATGCTTGTACTTTGCATGTGGTTTAAATATGTTGGAGGGGCATCCCGTGATGTACCATGGTGCATGCATGGTTAGGTTAACTAGATTGCCTCCCTTTAAGGCTAAGCACTCCTCTAATTTCGAAATTTAAAAATATTTTTCAGAGCCATGCAAGAGCTCGAACATAATTTTAGAGAAGTTTTTAAACCATTAAAAACAAATGCAAGTCGAAAATATTTTTTTATTACGTCGATTTCGGTCTCACCGGTATAGTTTGCCTTCATTGGTTGAGAGCAAGCTTTTCCCGGCTTGATCATGGGGGCATAGGTTTAGGTCCTAATTTCGATTAGATGAGAGAGATTTTGAATGAAATAAAATTAAGTGAGGCTTAGAAAAATTCTAATCTTAGAGAAACCAAGGATATGGATTTTTAAACCAACCAAAAATCAAGTTTCTAGGTTTACGCGAGTCCTACCACATGCTGAAATTTAAATAACATCTAGATACAAGTCGTGGCTCTACTCGAGTGTTTTTAGCATGAAAAACAAGTCAACCACAACATCTTAAAGAGGATGAAAGGTTGAGTTAGGTTCTGAAATTTGTTTCTTTTTGGTTGTGGTTTCTCGAAAAAGAAGCAAACAATCACATAGGATGGTTCATGTAAAGGGTTTATGATCAAGCAAAATATTCAACCAAGAATTATGTCTCTAATATTATTCAACCATTCTAAGTCTAATGTTTTGCGTAGTAAAATTCAAAACTGAATTATTAAAAAGACTCGAAAAACCTGGAATCGGGTTGTCCTCCCGGTAGCTTATTCTTGACTCGACGAAACGGGTTGCCTCCCGCCTAGCGCTTCGTTTATAGTCCATAGCTAGACTTCTTCACTTGATTACTCCGGATCAACGCTCTTTGTGGGCGTTGCAATCTTGGGTACCCACTTTGGCTTAGTCAATTTTTTTGGTCTTCACGAGTGGCTTTGTCCTTTGGTCTTGACGGATGCAACATCTTCCTTGTGGCTCGGCATCTCGAACTCCGGTCCTTCGGTCGTGATCTTCATGGTCTCTAGTGTGATCCTTCATCTCTCCCGAATGAGTTTGAGTAGCCTTTCGCCGTCTTGGGACCTTGGAGTTGTCTCGGATATTCTTCTTTGTCACCAATCGGTTGTCCGGCAAGTTGTCCCACTTGCGTCTCTAACATCTTCATCACGATGAACACCCCGCATGTGGATCTTGCCTTGGTAGCCTTTAGGTGTTGAGCTTCTTTCTCCGTCTCCATCTTCTCCATCCTCGTTGATCTTGAACGGCCTTCCGGCGTCTTGACTTGGAGGGGGTGATTCCCTTGGAGATTTTGATGGTCCTTCGAGCTTGTGTTGCACGTCACCTTTGCCTGTAAAGTTTTCCTGGATCATCCACAAAAAAGTTTGGGTTTCTTGGAGAGGTAGCCAACCATCTCCGGTTAGGGTTAGTGATAAAACAAAAATCTAAACATAAGAACTAGGGTTAATCAAAACTAGATTAGATTGATTTTTTTTTCTTTTGAGGATGATCAAACATAAGAGATGCAAAAGAAAATCAAAAGAAAAAGCTGAAAGATAAGCGATACTAGATCGGATCTTGATTGCTTGTTCCCCGGCAACGGCGCCAGAAAAAGGGGCTTGTTGACGGTTAATAGTTGTATCAAAGTTCGTTTGTGACTTGCAAGCGGACAAGTCTCCCGTCGTAGTCAAGGGACCCTTCTTCCCTCGAGTGGTGAACCCAAGGTATCGAATCCGTGGAACAATGTGCAACGCAAGGATTCAATCTAGTAAAGCAAGGTAAAGCTATCTATTGAAGACAAGTTGCATCTAATCTATTAACTCATAAAGAAAACGAATCTAATCTACTAAAGAGGTAACAAGAGAAAGCAAGAGATAACCAATCTAGAGAATCTAGATCATGCTTATGTTGTAGCTCCAAACAAGATAGATGAAGATAGCAAAGAGAATCTCATTAAAAGCATCTTTAAATCGTGGCCTTCCCATCCGACTCCGAAAACATCCGCCTTTCGAGACCCCCGTTCTGTCACAACGTATCCCTATTCATGCGGGGAGCTTAGGGCGAGTTCGATAGAACAAGTTGAAATCACTTGGCCGGTCCGGTATGCACCTCTAGCCACCGCGGCTACAAGAGCACCCTATGTAATCTAGCTGCAAACTAGATCGTAGAAGAAGCAAAACCAAGAAGAAAACAAAATCATCGAGAAGGCACTTAATCGCTAGAAATCGAATTCACTTACAAACTTCACCATGAATGATTACATGAACAAGATCACCACCGGGGCCCTCCCTCGATCTTGATCCTCGCTCCGAGCTCCGACGTGGTCTTCCATGCAAGGTTCCCACGTCGGCCGGGGAAACCCTAGACAACTAGCACGACCCTCATCTTCAAGTTGGTGTCCCTCAAGCTTCTCTCGCTCCTCGGCGGCGGAATACGACTTCCGTTCTGCGTGGCTCTCGGTCGGGGGGCTATTTATAGCCCGAGAAGCAATTAGGTCAAAGGAGAGCCCGATTGGGCCTCGGGTGGGCGGGCCGGCCGGCCGGCTGGGCCGGCCGGCTGGGCCCAATTCGGCCCATCCCGCGGCTGCTTCGCCGGTGTTGCTTCCCACGACTTCTAGATGTTCTCCCCTTTTGCATGTGGGCCCTTGACGTCGGTTTCTCCCCGAATTGGACTCAACTCCTTGTCTTGCAAGATTCGACGCACTTTTCTGGTTCAGTCCTCGGAGTTTATCATCTTCTCGGGCTTGGTCCTTGGGCTCTTGGAGTCATGTTCACTTCATTGCTTGACTTGTATCGGGCTTCAAGATCTTGTCATGAGGTGCTTAATGAACTTATCCCGGAAGTCTTGCTTTCAACGTTAAAACCCTGCGTAAACACTTAACTCCAAAACCGACATGCACAAGTGAACTTGTTATACCACGGGGGTTAGTACCAATGAATAAGATACAAAAGTCATGCCAACACCGAAGGTAAACTCATGGCTAGGTTGACGGAATTTCACCGTCAACACGTCTCGAGCATCTTCATCATGTTAAGCACTTGATGGTTGGAGCTTCCGACCTCCGTTACTTTGCTATCGATGTTCTCCAACACCTTGTCTATGGCTTTGAACTTGGTGACGGTGTCCTTGTTGATCTTAGCTTGCTCGTCCATGAAGTCCTTCAATTGTATACGAAGCGGAACCGAATTTGGAATGGATGAGCTTGCATTAAATTGAGGTCTACCTTGCCCGTAGCGGAAGTTCGGAAAATCTCCCTTCCTCATGTAGTTGAGCACCTTGGCTTCCTCTGGACAATCCTTGTGGACATGGACATACTCTCCACACTCTTCACATGTGGATATTGCTTTGGCAGCCTTTAAGTCTTAAGCCTCCTTCTTCTCTTTCTCCATCTTCTCCAACCTCCTCATGAGTGAATTGATCTTGCCTTCAAGTATGTTTTCCTTCTCCACTTGCAAGACTCCTTTGACATTTCCCGTAAGTTGAACTGGAAGTAAGCGTCCGGATGACGCCCACGTGTCATTGTCCGTGACCTTCTTGAATAGAGTGAAAGCTTGAGTCGGTGTAAGCTCGATGATAGATCCTCCTACGGATGCATCGATGATCATCCTTGACGCCATGGTGAGTCCATGGTAGAATTTTTGCATGAGGTCCTCCTTCGGGAACTTGTGATGTGGAACCACCCGAGTGTACTCATTGAAGCGCTCGAATGCCTCCGAGATAGTTTCTGTAGGATATTGAGCCAAAGTGAAATCTTATTACGCAAGCTCTGAGTTTTACCCAGTAAATATTGTTCCTTTATGAAGGCCCTCATCAAAGGATTCCAATCTTGCATCGTCTCCGCCGGTTGAGGGTGGAACCATTGCAAAGATTTCCCGAGTAGAGAAAACGGGAAGAGCCTCACCCTCATTTGATCTTGAGTCACCCCGTCCATGTTGAATGTCTGACATAGTTGAATGAACGCTTGGAGGTGAAGGTTCGCGTCTTCTTTACCGGTGAAGGGTGAGTGTTGCACCATGCGGATTGTTGAGGTCTTGATCTCAAACGGCCTTCCGATCTCCGCAAGGTTCAAGATTGGTAGGTCGATGATGTCCGGGGTGCATAGCTCCCCGATCTTGCGTTCTTGAGGTTGATCTCCCATCGATGGAAGTCGATTCTCCCGAGGACTTTAAGGTGGTGAATTCTTCGGAGATTCTGACGATCCTTGGTCTTCTGACTTCGAATCTACAAAATCCAGCTTTTTAGCTTGTTGTTCTTCGTGTCTCCTTAGCCTGTAAAGTTTTTCTGGATCATCCACAAAATTACCGGGTTTGTTGGAGAGGTAGCCGTCCATCTCCTGTTAAGGTTAGCGATAAACAAAATATACAAAAACGAAAAAGTAAAAACTAATCTAAGAAAACTGAGGTTAGACAAACTAGATTAGATTGATTTTGAGGATGATCAAAGTTTAGTAGATGCAAAAAGAAAAACTATAAGAAAACTGAAAATTACACATAAAGCAATAAAAGATCAAATCTTGATCACTTGTTCCCCGGCAACGGCGCCAGAAAAAGGGGCTTGTTGACGGTTAATACTTGTATCAAAGTTCGTTTAGACTTGCAAGTGGACAAGTCTCCCGTCGTAGTCAAGGGACCCTTCTTCCCTTGAGTGGTGAACCCAAGTATCGAATTCGTGGAACAAATGTGTGATGCAAGAGATGATCTAGTAATGCCAAAAAACTTTAATCTTCGAAAGATAAAACCCTAATGCATCTAATCATAAGAACCAACACAAGAACGAATCTAATCTACTAAAGACCGGAGGTGGAAAAGATAGAGGGGGTAGATAAACCGATGTAGAGAGATCGGATCGAGCCTTTTGTTGAAGTTCCAAGCAACAGAAGAAGTAGCAAGTTTAATCTCATTAGAAGCCTCTTTAAACCGTGGTTTCCCGTTCGACTCCGAAAACGCCTGCCTTTCAAAGCCACCATTCTGTCACAATGCACTCCTATTCATGCAGGTAGTCTAGGGTGAGTCCGAGGACAAGTCGAGATCTTTCGAAAGGTCAGGCGTGCACCTCTAGCCACCACGGCTACAAGAACACCCTATGTGATCTATCTCGAGAATAGATCTAAAATAAGCAAAGCCGATTGAAAACAAAGACTTCGGAGAAACACTTGATCGCTAGAAATCGGATTCAACTTGATAATTCAACTAGTACAATGATACATGAACAAGATCACCACCGGGATCCTACCTTGATCTTACTTCTAGCTCCGGGAACTCCGACGTGGTCTTCCTTGCAAGGTTCCCACGTCGGCTAGGGAGACCCTAGTCAACTAGCTCGACCCTCTCCTCTCCAAGATGGTGTCCCTCTCTTCTCTGCTCCTCGGCGACCGATGACGAATGGATTGATGCATGGCTCTCGACCCCGGGGCTATAAATAGCCCGAATGGCAGCTAGGTCAAAGGGGGAGGCGACTAGGCCCTGGAATGGGCTGGGCCGACCGGCCTGGGATGACCGGCTTGGGCCCACCCCGGCCCAGTTGCCTGCCTCCTTTGCCCTACGTCGGTTCCCGAGTCTTCTAGATCCTTCCCCTTTTTGCATGTGGGCCCTTGTCATCAGTTTCTCTCCGAGTTGGACGAAGCTCCTTTTCTCGCAAGATTCGGCACTTTTCTGGGTAGGTCCTTGGAGTTTGTCATCTTCTCAGGTTAGGTCCCTGGGCTTCTTGGAGTCAAGTTTGCTTCATTGCATGACTTGTACCGGGCTTCAAGGTCTTGTCACAAGGTGCTTGATGAACTTATCCCGGAAGTCTTGCTTTCAACGCTAAAACCCTGCATAAACACTAAACTCCAAAACCAACATGCACGAATGAACTTGTTATACCAAGGGGGTTAGTACCAATGGATAGGATACAAAAGTCATGCCAACACCGAAGGTAAACTCATGGCTAGGTTGATGTAATTTCACCGTCAACACAACCTATAGCCAATCCTAGCAAGATATTACTCTAAGAAAGTAAAGGCAAGCAAAGATTACAATAGAGTAAATGCAGAAACGTAAAGGGGATGAGAGAAAGAAAACTCTTGGCACACAATTTATCCCGTGGTATCGGTAGCAATAAGCCACCCCTAGTCCACGTTGTTGAAGCACTCACACAAGAGTATTGCTTCCCGGTCACCAAGTCTCTCCCAAGAGCACCACTTGACTCACCACAAAGGCTAGCCACTTAGGCACTTGCCAAGCTCTCTTGGTCACCTTGATGCCTCCTCCACTAAGGAGCTTCTCCACCAAGGGGGTCTCCACGTCCCCCGCACAAAGTGTCCTTGCCACTCCACACCAAGCCGGAGGATCGATGACGATTGCCAATGAGCTACTTAGGCCCCAAGGCTTCTAGCGAACCTTGTACAACTTGATTCACTCAAGAATCACCTCACAAGGTTGGCACAACCTTGCACTCACTCAGCTCTAAGCTAAGCCTAGCACTAAGCACATACACTAAGTATATGCAAGTCTATTGATGAGCAATTAAGCACTTGGATGGATTGGATATGATCTTCTAGGTGTCTTTCACTCTCCTACACTTCCACATAATCTAGCAACCTCGAATGGGTGAGTGGAGGGGGTATAAATAGCCCAAGGCATCCAAAGAGTCATTGGCTAAAAGCTGCTGAAAGTAGTACCGTCGGATGATCCGACGCTATGTTTTTCTGGGCGTCGGTTCATCCGATGCTACTAGCCGTTGCCCTCCACTGCACATGACCATTGACACAACTGCTCTAACGCTATGCTCCGATGCACCGTCGGATCATCTGGTGTTAAAGACCCCGCGGCCAAAACCTCTCTGGTAGCTTCCACGCGACCGTCGGATGAACCGCTGCAGACCCGTCGGTTCATCCGGTGCTACTGCATGAATCTTGGCACGTCTCTGTCTTGTTTGAACTTGATCATCGGATAGACCGACAGTTCCTTCCAATGGACCGTTGGTTCATTCGATGCTACTGTCTTCTCTTCTTCTTCTCTGCAACTCGTCCGACGCTACTAGAAAATGGACCGTTGGTTCATCCGACGGTGCCTTGGTTTTCACCCAGTGTATCAACTCGTCCGACCATTGCACTGATGCTTTCTATCTAGGTACCATCAGTTCATCCGACTGTGTCCTTTCTTTTCCTTTTCTTTCTCGTTTTTGACCCTTGAAAAATAGACTATCTTATCAATTTGGCATGTGGTATTTTGGCATCCTTGGGACCTAGAAATGCCTACAAAGACATGCTAAACAATATGGTTAGTCCCATTGATCATGTTGTCATGAATCACCAAAATCATACTCGAACTAATGGCATATGAGGCCATGTTCGCTACACATCATTAAGGGATATCATGGCTAGTTGATTAAGAAGTCTCAGATAACGGTGAGAGGCCAACAATCGATTGATTTAAACCTTGCAAGGTAAACCTAAACACACGGTAGGGTACCCTCGTGAGGACAACCACCGGGCGGTTCCCAAAAGTCCTCGGCTTGGGATCAAATCTTAAAGTCATGGGTACAAGGCCATCTGGCATACCCTGCAAGGCACCTAGCTTCACACATGTACCCCCTCCCTCGGTAGCTAGCCGAGTAGGTGATTACTCAAGATTAGTAATAGTAAGTTCCTGCACCGTCTCATTAAGGTACTAGGCTTATCGGTCTCATTCCCGACAAGTGCTTAGTATGTTCAAAAGCTTAGCCCATGAAAGCCACTGGACCGGAGCCCAAATCCCATGCTCTTACCACATGAGCAATCCATTTATAAAGGTCTTATGATTCTAACATAAGAACCTATTCTCGCGAGTGACGAACATCACTCGACTTCTATCGGGTCCTATAGCATAGCAGCTATCGACCTAGCCTACTAGTAAAGAGCATAGGTACCTAGGATTTATGCATCTAAGGTTTCAATTCAACTCATGAAACGTAATGCACAATCATAGCAAAGATAATTGCATAATTTTAAAAGAGAGGTTAATGATCCGGGGCTTGCCTTCGTTGGCAAGGTTAGCCTTGGTCCCTTTTGGACTTTGGTCCAGGTCTTGCTCTACAGCGGCGTAGTGCACATCTCCATCCACTCCTCCTTCCAGCACACGCGTACAGCTACCATCGGGAAGATCTACACGAGGATGCAATGCAAGATTTAATTTGCGGTTTTTAATTTAATTACTTACAATCAACAAATTACAATCATGGGGTGCATGGTTGACCACATTCACCTAGATAAGAATACATTCAGCATACTCTTCCAAAAAGGAACAATATGTGGTTCTTTATTAATTATTCATTTTTATAGTGACTGTGTACATATTTATGTAAATAAATTAATTAAATTTCACATATAGCAAGGGGTTGGTCTTAAGCCTTTTAAAATGATTTAGATCACACACATAGGGTTATTAGGGGTGTGGTTGGTGATTTTCCAATTTACTTTACCATTAAGCTTTAATTGACTTCCATAGCTTTTATTCATAAAACTAATTTATTAAATTCAGTGAGGTGTGTTATGAAGCACTACAAACCTATACAAAGTCATTGCACACACATGCACACTTAGGAGTTAGGATAGCTATGAAATTAATTATACCGAAAATAACAAAAGCTAGCTACTAAAGCAAGATAAATGCATATGAAAATAAATGCACATCAACATGATTCCATCTTTCTCACACATGTCCTCTGGTCCAAAACTAAGTTAGGCATGCAACATATACACCTAGAACTACTATAGATCTTGAGTTATGCATTTACAAAGAAAATTAGGCATTTTTCAAGAATAAATATTTCTGGTAAACATAAATTCATGGTTAATTCCCAGAGATGGGTTTATGCATAAAAAGGTTATATCTAGAAGTTGAGCACAAAACGATATTTATTTTTAGCTACAAAAATCATTTAGACAGATTTATCATAAATACAAAATAAATCCTATAAAAGATCTACACTGTAACTTTGTGCAATTTGTGGTACAGAAGCTAGGCATGACATAACACACAACATATACAAAAATCAGCTACAGAACGCAAGTAGATTTTGAGATACAACAGAATCTAGGTTTTACAGCTTTCTATTTTTCGTGCAAAAACTATTAAGAAAAAGCATTATCAAGCTTTACAAAAGTTGTAGGGTTTTTCACGAGGAATCTAACAAAATTAAGTTTGCATTTTTCTGAATTTGCTACAATTTTCTATGGATTTTACAAGATCCAGCAAAAACTCAAACACTATTTAAGAATCTACTTTCACTTAAGCCCCTGGATGTTTCTTTTGATTACAGATTGACCCTTGTTTTACAAATAAGCCCTTGGAAAGATTGATCTACTTGCAATGTGGCCCCTGCAGCCGGTCGGTGGCAGGGAGGAAATCCCAGCGAAACGGCGGCGGAATTAGTCGGGGAAGTGGTCGGGGAGGCGTGTGAGCTCACCTAGGAGCTAGGGGGCACCGGCGTTGGGGCATAAACGACACCGAGGATGGGGCTGGGCGGCGCTGCCCGACGGTGGTCACCGGTCGCCCTGCTCAGGCAAGCTGAGGGCGAGGCCGGGGCAACATGTGACTGGGGAAAGTCAGGTGAGGTCCAAGGGACGCGCTGAGATGGTCGAGCGGCTGAGGAGTCAAGCGGGCAAGAGGACTCAGCGGCGACGGCAATGACAGTAGCGGCGGGTGCTGAGGCACGTGTCAGGAAGGGCACGATGGCTTTTGACGCGGCTCAGACGTGGGGAGGTTTAGCCCTTCGCCCTGAAGGCACGAGCACAAGGGGGGTCCAGTCGGCTGCTAAGGCGACGACGTCATGGGGGCTTGTGCGGCCGACCGGCCACGCGGCACGGCGGGGGCACGGCGTGCGCGCGTGTGGGGCGCGACACGCGGCCGGCGCGGGTCCCCGGGCGCATCGGTGTGCGGGGCAACCTCGGCATGCATGGGCTCGGGGGCGCGCGGTTGGCCGGGGCCGGACGCCGAGAAGCGGCGGGACGACACGCGGCCGACACGCGCGCGTGGGCGCGACGTCGCGGCGCGGCGCCGACTGCATTCCGCCTGGCATTGTTTGACTAAGGAAAACTCCAAAAACTCGAACTGAAGTGCACTGTAGTGTAAATAGCAAAGTTGTAGATCGACAACCCCTCTACAACTTTCACAAAAGCTGGCCTATGTTTTACTCACTGGTTTGAGCAGGAACGACATGCAAAGTTCCCGTTTTTCATGGCGCTTATTAATAGTAAAAACTGGAGTTGACTGAGTTTTCCACCCTTTTCCACTCCAAATCTGGAATGTCACCCAAAAGAAAAGTTGTGTCCCTTGAAAAATTAGACAACTTTTATGTTGGGAGATTTTGAAGTGTTTAGGTGAAATTTGGAGAATGCGGAAAAAATTCTGGAGGGAGTTCAAAGACAACGGGGTTTGATCGGGGTTTGGACCAAGGGTTGACCACAAGTGGGTGTTGACTTGATCAAGAGGGTCATTAGGGATTGTTGACTAGATTTTCGAGGTGATTACCCAGGTTGACCTAGGTTTGTCCAACGTCAACCGTGTTTGACTCGGTTGATTCGGTCATTAGCACTAATGATGCTAATTGAAAACCTAGGGCATCACAGTACCCAAGGGTCCCCACTGACCAGGGTCCTGGCAGGGTTCAAAAACCGCTGCCGGAGCGGTTTTAGAAACCGGCAAAACCGGTCCGGTAAACCGGTAAAACCGACCGGTAAACCGACAAGAGCGGTTTGCTATGGTTTACTAGGATCGGTTAGAGAGCAGTAACCGAGCTTTTTCCTTACCGAACCAGACCGGTAAGACCGGTTACCAACGGTAAGGTGAACCCTGGGTCCTGGAGGTCCCTGCCAAGTGAACTCGACCTGTCAGAAGCTCCACCGACCTGCAAGTGGACCCGGAGACCTTATCCACAACCCAGGCGACCTTGGAAGACCTCGGGCGACCTTATCCAGATCTCAGAAGGCCTGTCGGGCTTGTGGCGCAAGTTTCTCCCCTAGGTCACGGCATGACGCTGCAAGTAGGTCCACAGATCGCGGATTGGCCATATAATCATGGAAGATGACCTGCCTAACTTGTAATCGACCCCGATGAGGGTCCACCGACCTCGAATGGAAGCCCTGGTCCGTTGACCATATAATGCGGCCTAGAGCACCATTCGAGGGGACTTCCCCATTCACACATAATTCCACTGCATACTGGACGTAGGGTTTTACTCTCCCGAGCCCAAACTAGTCTAAACCCTTGTGTCTTTGCCATTCTCGCCATATTCCGAGTTCCTCTTGCGAACTACCACCGACGCTCCTAGGTCCTGATCCCCTCCAATCAACCTACAACCGCTTGGGTCGCCCCCTTGCGGATCTGTCCAGGTCTCACCCCTCGATAGTGCCGAGACGGCACGCCTGGGGGCAGCGGCGTGCAGGTGCAGGCTGGCAAGGAGCCGGGTGGCAGCGCGCATGCCCCACACCGGCGGTGGCCAGTGAGACGGCGGCACGCGTGGCCGAGCCGAGCGATGATGCTCACCGCGGGCCACCGGTGTCGAAGTAGGGTGTGGCGGTTGCTGCAGAGGCTTGCGTAGGAAAGGAGGAAGGGGAGGGGAGGGCGGGAGGCTGTGGTGGGTGGCGGCTTCGAGGGAGCTCGCCTGCGCCCCTTCGCTCTCCTAGAGAGCTGCACGCTAGGGAGGGAGGACTTCTGCCAGGTCCACGCCGACTGGGAGCAGCTCACCTTGGGCTCAGCAGAGCTCGCTGCGCCAGATGGGAGCAGTGTCACATCTGCCCTCGCAGCGTCCTACGTGCCTGTCGGGAGGGGGGACAGCAATCTTGCACCGCCGGTAAGAGAGGAGGGCCGCGGGGGGAGCAATGGGGGACTGGGACAATATCGTAAACCGGTGAGGCGGTAGAGGCACATTGGCGGGCCCTTGTGCCTGTGGTGGCCGGGGTGGAGAGGCATGGGATCGCCGGGCCGGATGTAGGGGATCGGGGAGAAGAGACAGGGAAGAGGAAGGGGGTCGTGGGGTGGATAAGAATATTCAGATAATATTCCTTTTCAAGTCGGAAAAGACACTGTTGCAGCACAATATCATTTACAGGGCTAAATTTTTTAATAAGAACCCTGCAAATACTCATTTAGATGGTACTTTTTGGAGGACGCCGTTGTGGTCAGCCTAAGGCTATCCGCACCACGCATCGGGTATTGGATGCGAAACGGAACTGTGCACTCTAATACCGCGGTAGCTCTTTTTTGGGGATATTTAACTTTTTACCATTATAACGGATGGCACCTCTCTGTTTATCACTTTAACAGTGCCAAATATATATTTACCCTCGATGTTGTGAAAGCAATACATTTTTACCACTTTTGCTCACGTGGCGCGCCAGCCTAGCTGCACATGTCGGATCCGTCACCACTTAGGATGGCAAATGACCTCCCATGCTGTTGACGGTGAGCTTCCGTCAACCTAGTCATGAGTTTACCTTCGGTGTTGGCATGAGTTTTATATCTTATCCATTGGTACTAACCCCCTTGATATAACAAGTTCATTCGTGCATGTCGGTTTTGGAGTTTAGTGTTTATGCAGGGTTTTGACGTTGAAAGCAAGACTTCCGGGATAAGTTCATCAAGCACCTTGACAAGACCTTGAAGCCCGGTACAAGTCATGCAATGAAGCAAACTTGACTGCAAGAAGCCCAGGGACCTAACGCGAGAAGATGACAAACTCCGAGGACCTAGCCAAAAAAGTGTTGAATCTTGTGAGACAAGGAGCTTCGTCCAACTCGGAGAGAAACTGACGACAAGGGCCCACATGTAGAAGGGGGAAGGATCTAGAAGACTCGGGAACCAACGCCACACGAAGGAGGCAGGCAACTGGGCCGAGGTGGGCCCAGGCCGGTTGGCCCGACCCATTCTAGGGCCCAGTCGCCCCCCCCCTTTTAACCTAGCCACCATTCAGGCTATTTATAGCCCCGGGGTCGAGAGCCACACATCAATCCATTCGTCATCGGCCGCCGAGGAGCAGAGAGGAGAGGGACACCATCTCGGAGAGGAGAGGGTCGAGATAGTTGACTAGGGTCTCCCTAGCCGACGTGGGAACCTTGCAAGGAAGACCACGTCGGAGTTCCCAGAGCTAGAAGCAAGATCGAGGTAGGATCCCGGCGGTGATCTTGGTTCGTTTATCATGTACTAGTTGATGTATCAAGTTGAATCCAATTTTTAGCGACTAAGTGTTTCTCCGAAGTCTTCATTTTTGATCGGCTTTGCTTATCTTAGATCTATTCTCGAGATAGTTCACATAGGGTGTTCTTGTAGCCGTGGTGGCTAGAGGTGCACGCCTGACCTTCCGAAAGATCTCGACTTGTCCTCGGACTCGCCCTAGACTACCCGCATGAATAGGAGTGTGTTGTGACAGAACGGTGGCTCTGAAAGGCGGGCTTTTTCAGAGTCGGGCGGGAAACCACAGTTTAAAGAGGCTTCTAATGAGATTAAACTTGCTACTTCTTCTTTTTCTTGGAACTTCAACAAAAGGCTCGATCCGATCTCTCTAGATCGGTTTCTACCCCCTCTATATTTGCTACCTCCGGTCTTTAGTAGATTAGATTCGTTCTTTTGTTGATTCTTATGATTAGATGCATTAGGGTTTTATTTTTCGAAGATTGAAGTTTCTTGGCATTACTAGATCATCTCTTGCATCACACATTTGTTCCACGGATTCGATACCTTGGGTTCACCACTGAGGGAAGAAGGGTCCCTTGACTATGACAGGAGACTTGTCCGCTTGCAAGTCTAAACGAACTTTGATACAACTATTAACTGTCAACACATGCCCATGGCCTTCTTCTTTCTCGCTCTGATCTCGTGGTGTCGCTGGAGCTGATGCAGACATGGGAGAGGTCATCGGTGGCGAGCGGGTGGCGCCGTGCGTGCTCCCAGGGGCGGAGCCAGGGGCGGGCAGGGGCATGCCCCCCCCTAATGCTCCAGAAAAAACACTAATCCACCATTGCAAAATCAAAAAAATAGTGAAAACTCAGTAAAATAAGTCCATTTTAACTTGAAAATTGCTTGTTTGGCCTCTTATAGCTGATTGGCCCCCAATGTTGGAATCCTGTCTACGCCCCTATGTGCTCCACCAATGTTGGCCTCAGCTTCACCACGGGAGGGACACCTCCTTCACAGGCCGCCGCCAGGCACAGCTCCACTACGGGTGGGAGTTGCACCCGAGCCACGACCCACCAGAGCTTCTAGGACGGGGGAGGGTCACAGTTGCCCGCAGGAGGATAGTTGTACCCATCCCATTCAATGGCTCGAGTGGGAAAGGCAGCGTGCTCATTTTTAAATCCAAATCTGTGTTCTCGAAGCATCGACAGGGAAAGCGTCACGCCGGCTCTGATGTGCCGGGATTGGATTCTTGAACGTTGCATTTGTCTCGGTAAATTTCCTCCCCTTTGACCTGTCTCTTGAAGCATCAGTTTCCATGGCGCATTTTTTGGATTTGTGAGTTAGGAGCAGTATTTGTAGATTGATGTAGGTTATTGCTAGTACCCATTTGTGCTTGCTTTCTGAATGAGATGCGGTATATTCGTCAATTTTCTTGATTGGTGTTCTAACGATACTCTATTATTTTCTTCCCCTTTTGCTCAATCTTTGATAGGGAAAGGAAAAAGTCTAGATACCCCCCTGACGTTTCAGTGCGCGGATACATCACCCCCCCTCCTATTAAACCAGGTATTTAACACCCTGAAATAACACAAACCGGGCAAAGAACTCCCTGAGGCTGTTTTGCTGGGTGGTATTGCCATCGTGGCACTCCATCCTGGCAGCTCCTCCATGCCAGATGCGTTCTGCACACTAGAATTGGCGGGAAGGGTGGGTGTTTTCCCTCCAGAAGTTTCTCTTCCCCTTCTAATACAGGATACAACTCGACCCCTCCACTTCCCTCTGCTCCAACTCCTCACTTGCTTCGCCTCGTGTGCCTCGACAGAACAGACAGCGACTCCATGATTGCAAGGAGTTCAGGTTCATCGGATTGATGCACAAGGATAGCCTCAACCCCAAGCCCTAATCTTTTTCCTGATTTGGAGTGCGATTCTAAAGGGAGCGAGGTTATTTCCTTGCGGTTTGCAAAAGGGACATTTTAGGGTTGTGCACTTCATAACTAATTCGAGGAATCCGTAGGGTTTTTTTGGTAAAGATGTCTATTTCGGTGAGTTCCAACGGGCAATAGGTTTTAGGGTTCACTATTTTTTGGTGGGAATTTGATTGGCATCTCTACGGGTGTGTCAGGTTGGGGTGTTGATCAGAGGACTGTAAAGTTATTTTTTTATTCATGGGATTCATGAGGTGCATTTTGGTTTCAGGAATGGATAATTCGGAATACCTTGCGGTCAGATTCCATTTTGGTGGGGAATTCATCCTCTCACCAAGGAATTTACAATATGTCAGAGGCTCTGTTGCAATGTGGACCAAGGTGGAGCTGCAGTAGAAGATGAAAATGATGGACCATCAAAGGGAAAGAGTTCAGTCATTTCTGATGATGTGCCTACATGTGAAGACACTGTCAGTTTAGATGAAGATTACCAGCAGCCTGCAGAGGATAACATCTCTGCAGATGATGAAAAAGCAGAACAATTCAAGAAGTTTGCCAAGGACATAAAGAGAGACATAAGGGCAAATAAGCTTGGAGTCAAGGCAAGGCAAATAAAAGGGACAAGTTTAGATGCCGAAGTGGATGAGTTACAAGATGTAGACAGTCCCCACTATGATTCAAGTGATGACTACTCTTATGAGGAAAATAGTGATGGAGAAACACAGAGATGGAAGAGTGTTGAGAACAAATTTGATAGCGGTGCACCAGTGCTTGTGTTCTCCCTAGGTATGGCTTTCATATCTAGTAGGCAATTCAAGAAAGCTCTTGTGAAGTATGGGTTGAAGACACACAAACACCTATTGTTCTGAAAGGATGAGAAGAATAGGGTTAGAGCAACTTGCTCTTGGCAAGGATGTAAATGGCTCATTTATGGATCTAAGACAAGTAGATCTGAATGGTTCAAGGTAGTCATCTTTGTTGATAAGCATTACTGCCCACCGAGGAGGGATAACAAACTGGTCACATCTAGAATCATTGCTAACTGCTATGCCGATGTAATCAGGGACAATCCCACATGGAAAGTTGAATTAATCAAGAGAGTTGTACTGAAAGACATGCTTGCAGATGTTTCACTTTCCAAGTGCAAGAGAGCTAAAGCTTTGGTATTGCAAGAGGCTTTGGATGCTACCAGAAGAGAATATAGCAGAGTATATGATTATCAACTTGAGTTATTAAGGAGTAATCCTGGAAGTACTGTGGTGTTGACACTTGATTCTGAAATAGAAGAGAAGAAAGTTTTTGAGAGGTTCTATGTTTGTTTGGATGCTTGCAAAAAAGGATTCATGGCTGGTTGTAGGAGGGTGATTGGATTAGATGGATGTTGGTTCAAAGGTGCAAACAATGGAGAGTTGTTGTGTGCTATTGGAAGAGATTCCAACAATCAAATGTATCCTATTGTCTGGGCAGCAGTTACCAGGGAAAATTATGACTCTTGGTACTAGTTTATTGGATTGTTGCAGAAGGACCTCAACATTAATGTTGGAGGTGAAGGATGGGTTATCATTTCAGACCAACAAAAGGGATTGTTGAAAGCTATTGGTGAGCTGGTCCCCAATTGTGAGCATAGGATGTGTGCAAGGCACATTTATGCTAACTGGAGGAAAACATATACTAACCGCAAGTTACAGAAGAAATGGTGGAGTGTTGCAAAGGCTTCATCACCTGTAATTTTCAACTACAACAAGGCCAAATTGGCACAAGACACCCCTGAAGGAGCAAATGACATGATGAAAACATCACCTGAGCATTGGAGTAGGGCATACTTCAAGCTTGGTTCAAAATGTGACTCTGTTGACAACAACATGTGTGAGAGTTTTAATAACTCTATCATGGATTCTAGGTTCTTGCCAATTATTTCTATGCATGAGGCTATCAGATGTAAGGTTATGGTTAGAATCCAAGAGAACAGAGCCAAAGCGGAGAAGTGGCAGGGGACAATATGCTCACATATATTCAAAAAGCTTAAGATGAACATTTTGAGATCTGGAACTGTTATGTACTATGGAATGGAGAAGATGGATTTGAGGTGACAGAGAATAACAAGTGGAGGCATACTGTCAATTTGGACCTCAGGACATGTAGCTGCAGATATTGGCAACTGTCAGGTTTGCCATGTTGTCATGCTATCAGTGCAATATACAAGGCATCTAAGGTATTGGATGATTTCATAGCACCTTGTTTCACAATATTAGAGTACAAAAAACGTACTAGTATTGTTTGCAGCCAGTAGAAGGGCAACAAAATTGGCCAATTTTAGACATGCCAAAGCCATTGCCTCCTCCTTATGTTAGAATGCCAGGAAGGCCCAAGACACAAAGAACAAGGGAGCTAGGAGAAGCACCTAAGGGGACAAAGTTAAGTAAGGTGGGAAATGTAGGCTGTGTCATAAAAGCACACACAATGCAAGAAGATGTCCAAAAAATCCAGAAGCAGGCAAGAAGAAAAATGCCTACATTAAGAGAGATGCAAGGAAAAAAAAAGAAATGAGGAGTCAACATCTGTTGTAGGCACATCAAATGCAAGGGTAAGTTTAATTGTCCACATAACATGTTTAGTCAAATTGCATATTGTAAAATAACTGCATTGTAACATGCAACTACCTTGCTAATTGTAGGGTGGAGTAGGCACACAGGAGAGTACCAATGCTGCAGCACCTCAATTTGCAGGAAATACCACAGGATGGGCACATGCTAGGCTTGGAAGCAGCAATACAACAGGAAGGACGCCACCTCAAGCTGGAAGTAGTACCTTGTCAGGATTGAGACACCTTCTATTTGGGAAAAACTACTGAAGGAGCCAATAAGAAATTTGCAAGAAGGATGCCTTTTGTGATAGCACCTTATCTGGGCAACAAATGTAGCAGATTATCTTTTGCTTATTGTAAATATATATGAATGATATGGCAAAACAATATTATCTGCTAAATATGTATGAATGGTTTCTGAAAACAAACATGGCTGCTGGTTATGGTTTATAAGTATGTGTCATTCATAGGAGGGGGGTGATGTATCCGACCACTGAAACGTCAGGGGGGTATCTAGACTTTTTCCATAGGGAAATGAGGTGTGACAGATCGTTCGGCTCTTTCCAGCAAGCTTCTGGAACTTTGTGATTTGGTAGCCATGGAGGACGAGCAAAAAGTTGCGAGCTTCTTTGATGTTCCCAAGGATATTCCCATCGCCACCAAGTCCCTCACCATCCGGACCAGCGCCGCCGGATGCGGCAGCGGCTCATACCGGTCTTGGCCCATCTCGTCGTCCATCTCCATCACACTACACCTCTACTCGTCGTCACCATTGTCATCCACATTCGTGTTCGTGCTGCAGTCCCCATACATCTCGCCTCAAGTTCTCGAATCGTCGTCGCCGCCACCACCGCCGCCCCCACTGCGGCACATCCAGGGACGCCCGGCGGTGTGGGAGCCATGGTTGCTCCTCCTCCCTGAGTTCCATGCTGGAGGTTGAAGACAACTTACACGTGGGATCCACATGTAAGTGACAGGAGAGAGTATAAAGGAGGAAGAAGACAAAGGGCATGAGAGACATTTCACACTGTTTGCTAACTCAGATCTGAGCTGTTCAGTTGGGCTGGTGTGCCACGTGAGCAAAAGTGGTAAAAGTGTATCGCTTTCACAACATCAATGGTAAATATATATTTGGCACCGTTAAAGTGATAATCGGAGAGGTGCCATCTGTTATAATGGTAAAAAGTTAAATATCCCTCTTTTTTTCTGCAGCGGTGTGCACCATGTGGAATGGGAGCATCCCGCATAGCTGCGCAGCCACAAAATCCAGCGCTTCTGCGGATGGACGATAGGTGGGGACGTGGCATCAGGCCCACCCACCCGCACACCATCACAACAACCCAGGGCTCCATCATCGTCACCACAGAACACAAAAAGAGAGCAGTAGCCGGCGCCGGAGTTGGAGAGTCGGTCGTGCCCCACGGCCGTGCCGCTGCCCTCACCGGATCTGGGGCGGCCGGCTACGAACTCCACTAGGACCTACAAGAAGGGAGCAGAGCAGCCCGCGGCAGGGTGAAGGAGAGGTGTCGCAGGGGACCGAAATCAGCGCTCACTGCTCTAGCTACATCGATGATAGAATCAGCGACCTTGCTTCCAGCATCAGAGTTGGAGAGTCGGTCGTAGCCCAGCCGCATCCAGCAACCACCCACCTCCATCCTCCTCGGATCGACCTGCACGCGTCCTCCTCCGACTTGGATCCGGTCGTCATCCCACGCTGCCATGAACCCGAGTTTGAGGTGTTGCTACTGCGTTGACCCTGCTCCTGCGCGCCGCCATGGTCCATGCCACTCGATCAGCACGAGCTCGGCCAAAGTCCGACACACTGGCCGGCCCCTACTCGTCGCCGCCACTGTGGAGGTGGGAAGGTATGGCGTCGGGTCCTGGAGCAGAGGGCAGATGTGCTCGATGGAAGCTCCACCATCGTCGGGGGCTAGGGCTCGCGCTGCGGTGGGGGTTTTCGGGAAAGGAAGAGATGGAGGCCCTCAGGAGGAAGGAGTCCCGCTCCCGGGGCGGGAGGTCCCGGGAAGCCTGCCGAAGGACGGGAGGTCCCCGGCATAAGGAAGAATGGAAGACCTCTGTGGGAAAAGAATCCCACACGGACTACAAAAGGCACATGCGTCGGGGACCCCCAAGCACTGTTGGCGCACATAATGGCAACGTGTAGTGTAGAAGGAGGAGAAAACTAGGTTACCCTCGGAGAGGTTAGGGAAGGGTCTCGTGTCTGTACCAGGGATAAAACGGACATAGTACCTGAAGGGGTCAAAAAGGGGTGCCACCCCCATGTATTACAATTCAGTTGTAATAAACCATTCCACTAGTCACTCAATCCCCTAGTAGCTCTCCTGGGCCCTTCCCTACGGCTCAAGAGCTCTACCCTAGTTGTTTGGGCTTTGTAACCACTAGCAAGGTAAAATCACAATTGACTTTCAAAGTAGGGGCAAGAACACAATAGCCCAAACTTTAATTAGATGTGAATACCATGTGACACATTAGCAAATACGTTGCTCGTTACAATATTTGGACTATGAATTCACCAGTTTACCATTTTAAAGCACTAATATGAGGATTTTGCATGTTCTTAGACCAATCTGCACCCACATGCCAAGTTATTGCACTAGATTGTGCCTTTTAAAAGTTGTTGGACCAATCCGCGCACAACTGATAAATTGTTGTACTGGATTGAGCATTTTACAACTTGTTAGACCAATCTGCACCCACTTCACAAGTTCTTATATTTATGAGTGCAATTTACTCTAAAAACATAGTGTTGTAAAACATTTGAAAGGATCTTGATGTCGCCTAGAGGGGGGTGAAGAGGCGAGTCCTGAAAATCACCACTTAAAACAATTTTATCAGTGAGACCCGGATACTGTCGGTGTTTTAGAGCGGCAACCTACCAAGGGGAGTACCCGAGGTAGATGAATGTGGCCTCACCGAGATCGGTAACTCGAAGGAAGAGACACGTGGCACACAATTTAGACAGGTTCAGGCCGCGAGGTGCGTAATACCCTACGTCCTGTATGCGGCGTAGCTCTGGATTGATTGGATGTGATTACAAGATGATGCATAATCACAGAGATAAGGGTCCCTGCCTCGCCTTATATAGTCCGGGAGGCAGGGTTACAGGCCGGTTTAGGGAGAGAGTACTAGTTGTGTACGTCTAGGAGTCCTCTACACAGTACATGGTATGTATAGCTTCCTATCTGAGTACTTCTCCACCGTAGTCCTTGCGCCTCACGCCATCATGTACCGTGCGGCACAAGTCGGGTAGTCCCAGGGGCCCACCGAGTAGTCGGTCCTGGTACCCACCGAGGTAGTGGGCCCAGGGAGGTCCATACGACAAGCCCCCGAGTACTTTGTTGTCGAGCAGGATAGCTTCGAGTAGTCTTGACGGCCTTGACGAGTAGTCCTCAAGCGTCCCTGAGTACTACAAGTCGAAAGTCCTCAAGAATACTTGAAGCATCCCGAGGCTGGAAGGTACTCCAATTGATCGTTGAGTAATCCTGAAGTCTTCTCGAGTAGTCCCCAAGCGTCCTCGAGTTCTGCTCTTGAAGGTCTTCAACAATACTCGTGTTGTCTTGAAGCCGAAGTAGATATGGAAGTGCGATTGCAAAATCGCACTACATATGGAGTAGCCCCCAAGCCTTAGGTTGAGTCGTAGACTCTGGCTGAGGGTCAATCTGAAGTTCTGGCAAGATTATCCCGCAAAATCCGGAGAAAAAACCGAAGGACACGTGGCACGGAGCCCCCGAGCCTTGAGTCTAGTACTTCATCTCGAATTGAAGGGTCATCTTGTATGTAGAATGTGTCCTGAGTTGCTCTTGAGTCTTGTCGCCACTCATGAAGTTGGGTAGTCGTAGCCAAGCCCCCGAGATGAGGCGCATCGACTACTAGAAGTTGAAGGGTCAGGCGTTGCCGCTAAGTCAGCCGTGTTGAAACTTATCCATCCGGCTGTTGAGGAGCCACCTGTTGACTTATAAATAGAAGCTGAAACCCTTAGGGTGTTTCACACCCCGCACTTGCAGCCATTCCAATTAGATCGAGCGAAAAATCCGCCGCCAGTGCAAACTGCCGCCTCGGTGGAAATTGTAGATCCAAGCACGCCGCCGCCGGAAGCCACCGCCATAGCCCCCGAGCGAATACGAGTGAAAACCCAGTGCACTTAGAGAATGAAGCCCTCACCATCCAAGAGCATGAAGACCGCCGGCGGGAAGAAGAGATCCCGGGAGGGAGCCGCTGGATCCGCCGCTGGGTCAATGCCGTCGGTGTCTTCCCCGCGTCCAAATCCCAACAAGGAATGGAAGAAGTCGAAGGCCAAGACTGAGGACCTGCTGGCACTGCTCAACAACGGATTTCTTCGGGAGAAGGAGGTCGACATGTGGCGCGCCGCCGTAGGAGATCCATACCCAATGGAGAAGAATCCGGATGAGATCCCGATGTTCACGCGGTTCGTAGAGCGCGGGTTGGCTCTCCCGGCGAGCAACTTCTTCAAGGGGCTCTTGGAGTACTACAGTACCGAGTACCTCAATCTCAACCCCAATGGTATCTTCCACACCTCTGTCTTCGTCCATTTTTGCGAAGCCTTCTTGGGGATCAAGCCCCACTGGGTACTCTTCCGAAAGTTCTTCCGCGTGAAGCCCGAGCCGAGCGCCAACGACCCCCGAGTAGTCCAAGGAGCCGGCATCCAGATGCGTGAGGACGCCGCGGAGCAGTACCTGGCGTACAAGTTGATCGACTCCAACCAAGATTGGAAGTCGAAATGGTTCTACATCACCAACCACCACCCGGAGCTGCCGAAGCCCAGCGGGAAGCAGCTAAAGCACCGGCCCTGGTGGAATACCGAGCCGACGATGCAAGAGGGTATCCAGCTACCCGAACTGCTGGCGAAGATCAAGGCTTCAAGGGAAGCCGGGCTGAGGGCCGAGCATGTGGCCTTTAGCTTCATGAAGAGGAGGGTGCAGCCGCTGATGGCTCACGACACCCTGGGCTACCAGTACACCGGTGACGGCGACTCGTCGCGGATGCCCGGTAGTGAAATCGACGACGACGACATCGTCAAGAGATTGGGCAGAATCTTCAAGGACATGCCAGCATACACGCCCTGTCCAGTCTTGGAGTACTCCGCCGCTCGCCCACCGAACGAGGTCAGTAGCCGTACTCAGTGTCGAGTACTGATTATGTAGTAGTAGTCGTGCTCACCCAATGTGCTTCTTACAGGATGACATAGTGAAGTTTGTCTCCGAGCCGGCTTCACCTCCTCGACTTGTCGAAATCCCAGAGGAGGGGAAGGGCAAGGCCAAAGAGCACCGCGAAGTCGGCGAAAGGGACAACACTGTTGTCGTCAAAGACACATCGGATGAAGATGACGAGGAGATGCTTCAAGAGCGGTTCCAACTGCGGTCGAGATTCAGCGGCCCTGGACTGCCCAACGTCCCTCTCGTCCAAGATCCTCCAACTAGCTTGGAGGCTAGTTTGCCAGCGCCGCCAAGGAGGCCGCGCAACGTGGCACGCAAGCACGTGGCCAAGAAGCTCAAGGTCACTGAGACCACATCCCAAGAGGTAAGCTCCTTGAGTAGTGTAGTCGAGTACTTGTTTCTCGATGTTGTGTATGCTGACGACGAAATTTCGTTGCTTGCAGGAGATTCCGCCTTCCGACCCCCTAGAACAGGGGGACGAAGGCGACTGGGAAACTGTGGGGGAGCCGGCCGAGAGAAGCTGCAGCCCAGCCCCCGCCATGACAGAAGCCGTGTCGCAAGCGCCAGTTGCTGAGGGCGGGACTGAGTCGGCCGTGGAAGCTGCTGAAGAGCCAGCGGCTACTGAAGTCGAAGAGGAGGCGCTTGCTGAAGCTGGATTAGTCGACATCGCTAGCATACTTGGCGCCCCAACCGTGACAGTAGTCCGGTCGAGCTTGTAAGTGATGATCTTGCACGAGTAGTACATGCAGTTTGGTAGTTGTAATTGGTTGACAACCAGTTGTGTACTGTGCAGGAAATCCACGGACTTGACGTGGGAGGGGGATGAACCCAGCACAGCGATGGCTGAAGAGGATTCCGCGCCAGCCGCTGAGGAGTCCGCTCCCACCCCTCAGACAGAGTCCGAGGCGTCGGCCGTAGAGGCTACACTACCGGAGGCCAGCATTGTAGAGGGTGAGTACACTGCACGAACACAGTAGTCCTCGAGGAGTAGTCGTAGCCGCCGTGGGAGACTAATCCGAATGTCTTCTGTGGACAGGGGCCGAAGCCGAAGGAAGCACCATCCCCGAGGCGGTGCCCGTTGAAGGCTTGGCGCCGGAGACCCAAGGAGCCGCCGGAGCAGCCCCCGAGCCGGTCGGAGAAGAGCGCGACGATCTACTGCCAGAGTCAAACCTAGAAGTGATCATCTACTCGCCAGAAATTCAAGATGCAGAGCCGATCTGTTCGGCACCGATGTCTGGAGCCGCCACGAGTAGTCGCGGTGGGATTGAACTCCTGGCAGACGACCTCGTCGACCCGGCGGTAGTGGCGCGTCACTTGGAGGCGATGTGCCAGGCCGAGCAGTGAATGAAGGTAAGTTGTCGATACCCTTGAGTAGTCAATCTGCCATAGATGCTGAGTACCCAGGTGACAGTTGTTGTCTGCTGCAGGATGTCGTGGAGAGATCCCGACAAAAATCTAACATGATCCAAGGATACAGCGACACAGTGCTCCGGGCGGAGGCCTTGGAGGAACAACTCGTAAAGGCCCGGAAGCACTCCGCCATGCTCCAGTCGAAGCTTGACGGCGCCTTTGCCCAGTATCATAATGAAGTCCAGGACATGCAGGCGAAGAGCGACGAGCTGGTGCAGAAGAACAAGTCGCTCCGCAACAAGAACAAAGGTATAGTGCTGTCTTGTTGAGTACCCATTGGAGATGTCTTGCAGTGGTCTAACCCTGCCTTATTGATTGCAGAGCTTGAGACTCGTGTTGAGCAGCTGAGAGCTTCAGAAGTCGACATGAAGAACCTCTTCTACCGGGAGAAGGAGGCCCGTGAGGTACTTGAATATGACTATAAGCAATTGGCTTACGAGTGCAATAGGCTCATGGAGCTTAGAATTGCCTCGGATCGTGACCTCGTCAACTGCTACAAATCCCTGCAGAAGTTGAACGAAGATTGCAAGAAGTTGCGGGCCCAGCTGAAAGAACTTGAAGAAACCGCACTTCCCATTGCGAGGCTACTGGTGCCTCATCCGGGCAGGCCGAAGATAGCTCCATTGGTGGACCGGCTGAGAGAAGCTCTCAGTCGTCTGGCGACGTACATCAAGCACTTGACGAAGTCAATCCCCAATCAGATCTTGGCGTACATGAAGTCTTACTTCTCGAAGGCTCCAGTGGATGTAGTCACCGGTGGACTAGCCGCCAACTGCACTGATGAACAGTACGCAGAGCTCCTGGAGCAGATGGCGCCAATTGCTGAGCAGGTTGCCGAAAAGCTGAACCTTCAGTAGTCCTGTAGGGTTAGCTTGTAGCAGTAATTGTATAAACAGAGTTGTACTGAACTTGTTTAATTATGAAATGAGAAAGCTTCTCATAAAATCGTTGTCGCAAGATGTGTATGCGGAGTTCTCATTGTGGAGTTGTCACGAGTAGTCGTACTCGCCAGTAGACCCATTCAGGGAAAAGCAGTAAATCAGTTGATAGATAATCAAACTTTATTACTGAGAAATACACCTGGATGGCCAGGGCCGTTTTACAAGAGTAGTCGCTAGGACCCGAAGGCCGCCTACGGCTAAGTGGTGCTAGGGCGTATAGCCGCTTACAGCAATAGATCCATTAGTAGCCGTATAGGTTGGATCTAGGAGTACATGGTCTCTTAGTAGACCGCTGCTGGAGTCCTTTGTCGCTCGGAGTAGCCCAAGATCCGTTAGTAGCCGTTAACGTTGGATCTTGGAGTAGAGTAGTCTGGAGACTAGTGCCTGGACCCGGAGGCTGCTTACAGCGAAGGGGTTTTGGAATAGTCGTGTAGACTTGAGCCCCCAAAGTAGTCGATAGACTAGGCGCAGAATCGACAGAGCTGGTCGATATTCCACGAGTTGTTGACGTCTTCGCCTTCGAGCGTGTGGAGGTGATAGGAGCCTGGTCCGGTCACCTTTGCAACTGTGAAGGGACCTTCCCAAGGCGAGCTGAGCTTGTGCAGTCCTTCCGTGTTCTGGATGCGACGGAGGACGAGATCTCCAATGTTGAAGGAGCGTTCCTTGATGTTGCGATCATGATAGCGTCGGATACCCTCAAGGTACCTTGCTGATTGAACGAGGGCGGCGCAGCGAGCTTCTTCGAGTCTATCGATATCAACTCGTTGTTGACGGATAAAACTTGTATCCACCTACGATCCACAAGCGTACGGACCTACACCTTTTTCACCATGGGATTCCCAAGGTTCTTGTCAATCCGCGGAGCAAGGGGATTGCTAGCGCTTAACCAAGTACTAATCTAGTTGAATGGAAAACCTTTGAAAGAGTATTAATCTAAAGGTAAAACAATCTAACCTAAGTTAATCTAAGTTAAGTTGATCAAACAAATCTAGGGTTAAACTAGATGGTAAAGGGTGAACACAAGAGAGTGATTAAGAAAGATAAGCGTTCCCTCCCTACGATCTAGGATAACATGGTATGCATCTACTACACAAGAGTGGTAAACCAATCTACCGGGGGTTGTGACCACGGTTTCGCCCTTTCCCTCCTCTCGTATTGTCACTACGTGAAGGTAATCGTGACTAGACCTATGATGGACACGATATGTTGATGGAATCTATGGGAGTAGCGGATATCATACACCCGAAAAACATGGTAGCTAACCTTAATCATCAAAGCATCATCAACATGAAACAATATATTGAAACCACGAATCAAGTAGCGATCACATAGCATGCATCCATCTAACCCTAGGGATGAACGGACACATTACCCCATCATCTTACACGGATTGAAGCACATAGGGGTGATGGAGATTCCGGAGAACGTCGTCGATGAAGATGGTGGCGATGAAGCTTGGGAACACCCCTAGGCCAGCGGCTTGGAGTCCTCCTCTTGCTTCCTTCTCTCTGCCGGCGTTGATCCTTGCGACGAGCTCATCTAACTCTCTCCCTCATCTTGCGGCAGCGGCGTTATGGTCAATGGCATCGGTAGGATGATTTGTTCGATGTGGCGGCCGACGGCGGCGGAGATAATAAATAGACAAACACCTAGGGCAAAGGGGGCACCAAACCGACCCCGGAGTGGGCTGGGCCGGTCGGCCCAGTCCGGCCGGCCCAGGCCCATTTCGGCTCGGTTCGGCCCCGGTTTCCTCCCCGGTTGCTTCTCGCATGATCCCTTATTTGTGTGCACTTGCATGTGGGCCTTTGACGTCATTTCCTTCACGGTTAAGGCTTGAATCCTTGCTATGCAAGCTTCGGCCGTTTTCGGTTGAGTCCCTGAAGACTTGCACGTTGACACTTCGGTCCTCGGGTCATTTGGAGTCATGTTCCTCGCGTGTCTTGACTCTTGTCGGGCTTCATGATCTTCTTCCAAAGTGCTTGGTGAACTTATCCCGAAAGTCTCCTCTTTAGTGTAGATTTCCTGTGTAAACAACAAACTCCAAAATCGACATGCAAGTATGAACTTGTTACATCATTAGTATGCCTAGTGGCGGGTTAGTTGCAAATCATAATCGAAACCAATGTATAACAAGTACTCTAAGTTGACGGAAATTCACCGTCAACACTCGTCTGCTGTCTTCAGATATGCCTTCGTCGTATTGCTCTACTACTGGTGAATCCCACATGACATCGGCGGGGAGAATTGCTTCGGAGCCGTAGACCAGGAAGTAGGGCGATTGCCCCGTTGGCTTGGAGGGTTGAGTACGTAGCCCCCAGAGCGCATTGGGTAGTTCCTTGATCCACTTGCCTCCTTTTGAAATAGCAGCATCGTGCAGTCGCTTCTTGAGAGCGTCGAGTACCATCCCATTGGCGCGCTCAACTTGTCCATTGGCCCGAGGATGGGCAACTGAGACATATCAGACGTCAATCCCGCTGTTCTCGCAGTACTCCCAGAACTGGTGATTGTTGAAGTTGGAACCCAGGTTTGTGATGATGTAGTGGGGTAGTCCGTAGTGATGCATGAGTTCGTTCAAGAAGTCGAGTACTCTGTCGGCCTTGGGGCATGTGACCGGCTTGACCTCGATCCACTTGGTGAACTTGTCGATGGCCACCAGTACTCTGTTGAATCCACCTGGCGTAGTTGGGAGAGGTCCAATCATGTCGAGCCCCCAGCAGACGAAGGGCCAGGTTGGCGGTATGGTGACTAGCTTGTAGGCCGGGACATGTTGTTGCTTGGCGAAGTATTGGAACCCTTGGCACCTTCTGACGAGTTCTTCGGCATCGCCCAGAGCTGTGGGCCAGTAGAAAGCTCGTCAGAAGGCCTTGCTAACCTGCGTGCGTGAAGACGCGTGGTTGCCGCAGACGCCTTTGTGGATCTCCTCCAAGATGCACTTGCCTTCTTCTCGGGGAACGCACTTCATGAGTACTCCGGAAGATGCGCCCTGCCTACAGAGCTTGTCTCCGACTAGGACGTAGGACTTGGCGCGGCGAATGAGTTGCTCGGCCAAGTTATTGTCTGAGGGAACCTTCTGCTCGCGGAGGTAGTTGTCGGTGTTTAAACCACTCGACCTCCATGGGAGGTACCCGCAGCAAGGTAGAAGGTGGGGATCGCCATGATCTGGAACCCGAAGGTATGCGCGAGGACACAAGACACAAGATTTATACAGGTTCGGGTAGCCAGAGTAGCTACCCTACGTCCTGTTTGGAGTAGTATTGCGCCCTGCGCTTGGTGTTGTTCCCCGGAGGGATTGTGGATGTTTGGCTAGGTACCCGGCCCTCCTTTATATAGTCCAGGGGGCGGGTTCCTAGTCGGTTACAAGGCAGGAGTCCTAGTAGGATTACAGGGGAATTCTAGTAGGAGTCCGTCTTCTACTCTTCCTCCTTCCTTGCATGAGTACCCGGGGAGTATGCCCGACAAGCCCCCGAGCACATTGTAGTCGAGTGTAGTAGTTCGAGTAGTCCTGAAGCCTCTTCGAGTAGTTCTTGAGCGTCCTCGAGTACTGCTTGGAGAAGTCTTCAATAGTACTTGAACTGCCGCGAGGCTGGAAGGTGGTCCAGCTCATCAGTCTTGAAGTCGAGTTTATATGGAAGTGCGGTTGCAAAATCGCACTCCATATGGAGTAGCCCTCGAGCCTTAGGTTGAGTTGCAGACTCTAGCTGAGGGTCAATCTTGATTCCAAATCTTCCGTTTTGAAAAATTTGAATGATGGGTGTAGCATAGCGACCCCGAGCCTTGAAATGATTAGGTAATCAATCCAAGGGTCTTCAGTGTTCGCGAAAGCCATCATCTGAGTACTCTTGTAGCGTTCAGCCCCCGAGCTCGTCGCCAAGAGAGCCGTAGGAGACACGTCGAGTAGTTGTTGGTGTTGAGCCCCCGAGCTAGAGAGCTAGCAGAGACTACTCGAGTTGTTGTCGAGTAGTGATTTGGTGCGTAGCCCCCGAGTTGGGAACTAGCCGTGCAGTGGAGGTACGCGGAGCGTCGGAAGTCGTCGCGGAGCTTGACACGAAAGTAGAGATGCGTACATTATGTAGCATTTTTGTAGAAATTGAATCTACAAATGACAAATACAAATATGAATATAGATGTAAGTGTCATGTGTCATGCTCTTGTTTCGGTCGTAAGGCGTCGAGTAGTTAGCTCCGATGCGGTTTAGCGCCCGGTCTCGTGATCGCTATTTAGCCATAGCCGCCGGGGGCGTGAAGACATGACGGGAGAGAGAGCCGGTTTAAGCGCCCGGTCTCTCGTGGTCGCCGTTTAGCCATAGCCGCCGGGGGCGTGGAGGCATGACGGGAGAGCCGAGGGCTTTGCGCGGATCAAGGCGTGTGCTACTGTAGTGAGACCATTAAGAGGTAGACGAAGGTAGTCGACATGGCGACAAGAGAGAGCGCGTTTGCTCGTTGTTCCGCGTGGCGGAGAGCAAGATTGCACAGTGCCTCCTCAGGGTGTAGTTGTGCGCCTCCGGCCTCGGTACACGAAACGTCGTGGCAAGAGCCTCCTAATTTGGTGCACCAAGCCCGTGGCGGCGAGTCAACATCTCCAAGGAATAGGCGGCACGGTGTAGCTCGCCGGCGGTAGCCGTTGAGAGGCGTACACGAAGTAGTCTTTGGCGTTGGTTCCCGTATGTGGAGAGCAAGCCAAAGAAAGAATAATTATTGAAATAAGCGACTTAGCTTGATTCGTGGACGAGAGTCGACGAAGCCATGGCGGTCGGTGATGGAGCCGCGACGGTTGGAGCTGAAGTCGACTAGTTGGAGGTGGATCCGACTAGTTGTCGATGTCGCGGGAGCCGTCCTCGACTAGTTTTCGGTTGAGACTAGTCGAGGTAGTCGTACGCCCAGAAGACGACGTCGCGGCGGCGTACGGCGTAGTCGATGTAGAGCCGCGCGGCCGAGAGACGAGTACTCGCGGCGCACGGCAAGGTTGACGTAGAGCCCGTGCGGCCGGGTGACGAGTAGTCGCAGTGCACAGCAAGGTTGATATAAATTTCGTGTTGATGCAGCTAAATGTCGATGCAGTAGGTCTCGTGTACGTCTCTTGTGTACGTTGAGCGAAGATCTTGATACCGTCGGGAAGCCCTTGTGTGCATGTAGATGATTTCCACCAAATTGAACTTTTTTTTGAACGCACAAGCTGCGAGGCTGCACTAGTGCTATGCTTGTTTTTTCTTTCTGGATGCGTGCGCTGCTGCAGCTGGTAGACTTGTAGCCGTGCTTGATGGGCCTTCAGTGCTTCTGGATTTTGGTGTACAGCAACACAGAGCCTCGATTCCCATACGGGAAAAGAATTTTTTTAATCTTCGCAAATCAGGTCAGCAACACGACGTACGCTTTTCCCGATCCGATCTTGACTTGGTGCGAGCGGGTTAGCTTTTGCGGACGGAAACATGTGTTGCGCCGGCTTTTGGTCTTCGACTTCGAGTATGAATCGACTTCGGACTCAAGGCCGTGGAAGGTGCCGAGTTGCATGTCGCCGAGTAAATAATTCGAATTTGATTCCGCCCGGAACTTGGATTCGGAGAGTAGGCGAGTTGCCGATTGCAGCCGTCGTAGTAGATTGATTTTTGCTCGTGAGGTCCTTCGAATTCACCCGATGATCGTGACGATGGCCCCACGGTGGGCGCCAGCTGTCGGTGTTTAAACCACTTGACCTCCATGGGAGGTACCCGCAGCAAGGTAGAAGGTGGGGATCGCCATGATCTGGAACCCGAAGGTATGCGCGAGGACACAAGACACAAGATTTATACAGGTTCGGATAGCCAGAGTAGCTACCCTACGTCCTGTTTGGAGTAGTATTGCGCCCTGCGCTTGGTGTTGTTCCCCAGAGGGATTGTGGATGTTTGGCTAGGTACCCGGCCCTCCTTTATATAGTCTAGGGGGCGGGTTCCTAGTCGGTTACAAGGCAGGAGTCCTAGTAGGATTACACAGAGCGAGTCCTAGTAGGAGTACAGGGGAATTCTAGTAGGAGTCCGTCTTCTACTCTTCCTCCTTCCTTGCATGAGTACCTGGGGAGTATGCCCGACAGTAGTCAATAAAGGGTTGCCTCCAGTCCACGTCTATCATCATGATCTCCTGGCCAGTCGGGGGACGTGCTAGATCAGTGGTCAGTGGTGCCGGCTCCGGGATGGATGGCGCGTGAAGCTCGTGGACGAAGACACCCGCTGGTACTTGAGCGCGAGTAGAACCAAGCTTCGACAGGACGTCCGCCGCAACATTGTTGTCGCGGACGATGTGATGGAACTCGAGACCGTAGAACTTGTTCTCGAGCTTGCGGACTTCTAGACAGTATGCGTTCATGTTCTCCTTGTTGCGGTCCCAGGATTTGTTGACTTGGTTGATGACCACTGCGGAGTCTCCATAGACTAGTAGCCGCTTGATGCCCATTGAAGCCGCGAGGCGGAGCCCATGTAGTAGGGCTTCGTATTCGGCTTCGTTGTTTGAGGCCTTCCAAAAGATCTGCATGACGTACTTGAGTTGTTCGCCCGTTGGAGAGATCAAGAGTACCCCTGCACCTGCGCCTTCGAGCTTGAGCGAGTCGTCGAAGTACATCACCCAGTGCTCTGGGCGCTCAGTTGGAGTAGGTAGCTGATTCTCCCGCCACTCTGCCATTAAGTCAACTAGCGCCTGCGACTTGATGGCTGTGCGTGGCTTGAAGTCGATATTGAGGGCGCCGAGTTCGACAGCCCACTTGGAGATTCTTCCAGTAGCATCTTGGTTCCGTAGGGTGTCACCGAGCGGGTAGTCGGTGGCGACGGAGATCGAGTACTCCTGGAAGTAGTGTCGTAGCTTCCGCGAGGTGATGAGCACTGCGTACAGTAGCTTCTGTACAGGTTCATAGCGTGCCTTGGATTCTGACAGGACCTCGCTGATGATGTAAACTGGTCACTGGACTGGGTAGGCGTGGCCGTCTTCCTGCCGCTCGATGACGATGGCAGTACTGACCACGTGAGTAGTCGCAGCGAGGTAGAGCAGTAGCTGCTCCTTTTTGCGAGGAGCCGTGAGGACTGGTAGCTTGGATAAGAAGTCCTTGAGCTGAGCAAGGGCTTGGTCTGCCTCTGGAGTCCACGCGAACTTCTCTTGATGCTTGAGTAATTTGAAGAAGGGGAGCCCCCGTTCTCCAAGCTTCGAGATAAATCTGTTCAGAGCCTCCATGCATCTAGTTAGTTTCTGCACATCTTTGATGCACGTGGGAGCTTTCATGCTGGTGATGGCGGAGATCTTCTCGGGATTGGCTTCGATGCCACAGTGGCTGATAATGAAGCCGAGTAGTTTGCCCGACGGTACGCCGAAGACGCACTTGTTCGGGTTGAGCTTCCAGCGGTACTCTCGCAAGGATGCGAAAGTCTCTTCAAGATCGGTGATGAGCATGTCAGAGTTACTGGTCTTGACGACCACATCATCCACGTAGGCTTCAACGTTCTTGTTTAGTTGCCTCTTGAAACTGGCCTGGATAGCTCGCTGATAGGTGGCGCCAGCGTTCTTCAACCCGAAGGACATGGTCGTGTAGCAGTACGCGCCAAACGAGGTGATGAACGCGGTCTTCTCCTGGTCTTCTTCCTTGATAGCGATCTGGTGGTACCCGGTGTAGCAGTCGAGGAAGCAGAGCAGCCCGCCGTGGAGTCGATGACTTGGTCTATCTGCGGCAACCCGAAGGGGTCCTTGGGGCAGTGCTTGTTGAGGTCGGTGTAGTCGACGCACATCCTCCACTCGTTCGAGTTCTTCTTGCGGACGAGGACGGGGTTGGTGAGCCACTCAGGATGGAAGACTTCTCTGATGAAGCCAGCCGCGAGTAGTTTGGCGAGTTCCTTCTTGATGGCATCCCGTCTGTCGTCGGCGAAACGGCGGAGGTGTTGTCGCTTCGGGGTAGCTTTAGGGTCGACGTTGAGTGAATGCTCGATCAGATTCCTGGGCACCCCTGGCATGTCCGCTGGTTTCCACGCGAAGATGTCTCGGTTAGCCCGGAGGAAGCTGATGAGCGCGTCTTCCTATTTCGGGTCGAGGCCCGCCCCGATGGTGGTGGTCTTGCTGCTGTCACCTGTCCCGAGGTCAATTGTCTTGACTTGAACCTCCTTAGCTGGCTGAGGCTTGTTGGCTTTGTCCAACTTCTCTAGGATGTCGAGATCACTTGGGGCAAGCTTCTTGGATACAGCGTAGATCTCCATCATTGCGTTGGGTACTTGATTCGTGGCTGCAAGCTCCACAGCTTTTGTGTCGCAGTCGAAGGATATCTTCAAGTTCCCTTGCAGTGAGAGTACACCGGCCGGACTTGGCATCTTGAGTACCAAGTAGGTGTAGTGGGGTACCGCCATGAACTTGGCGATAGCTAGTCTGCCGAGGATGGCATGGTAGGACGTCTTGAAGTCCGCGACTTCGAACTTGACGTACTCGGTACGGTAGTTGTCCCTTGTTTCCCCGAAGGTAACTAGCAGAACCACTGAGCCCAATGGGATAGCCGCGTTCCCGGGGACGATGCTGTAGAAAGGCGAGGTGCTCTTGGTGAGCATGTGGGTGATGTCGAGCTTCATCTTCTTCAAGGTCTTGGTGAAAAGGACATTGAGCCCGCTTCCGCCGTCGATGAGGACCTTGTTGAGTTTGGAGCCCGCGACCACCGGCTTCGGGACGAGTGGGAATCGTCCTGGTTTAGAGAAGCTTGTCCATTGATCCGCGCGGGAGAAGGTAATGGGTACCTCCGACCACCGGAGAGGGGTCGGGACCGCTGGTTCAATGCTCATGACTTCTCGTCGAGTGGCTTTCTGAGCCCGTCGGTTGGGTAGTCCGCCGAAGAGGACGTTCACCGTCTTGTCGGGTTCCTGGAAGTCGTCGTTGCCCTCGTCGGTCTTCTTCTTGCCTTTCTTGTCGTGAGGGTGTCGTGGCTCTGGAGTATCCTTGAGTGCTCGCCGGAGTTGGTAGCACTGCTCGGTGATGTTGTTGCCATCCAGATGCCACGGGCACTTCTCTTTCAGCAAGTCTTTGAAGCCGCCAGAGGTCTTCTTCGAGTTGTCTTTCACAGGGCGCTGGATAGCCGCGACAGTGTTGTCTGGCTTGCGCTTGCGATTGGGGCCCGAGTAGTTGTTGTTGTGACCTCCTTGGTTCCCGTTGTTGTTGCTGCTCGTGTTTTGCTTGCTCTTGCCACGGATGGCGTCGTACTTGGCGTTAGCCTTGTCTTCTTCATCAGCCCAGGAGGTGATCATGTCCTTGAGGTGGGTGATGGAGCTCGGGCGGCGACGACCGAAGTCTTCGAAGGTGCGACGGTGATAGAGACCGTCTTGGAAGAGGTCGATGACCTCCATGTCGGAGACGTCGACTACGGTAGTGCGCTTGTCGAAGAAGCGCCGCATGTACTTGCGAAAGGTCTCACCCTGTTCCTGCTTCACCATTGCCAGGTCCATGCGAGTACCCGAGCGACCCATAGTGCCCGCGAAGTTCCTGGTGAACTGTTCCTTAAGCTGGTCCTACTTGTCGATCGAGTACTTCTCGAGTGACTCGAGCCATGTAAGCGGGGCTTGATCCAGACAGAAGGGGAAGTAGAGGCACTTCGTGTCGTTATTACCACCAGCGTTCTCGATGGACAGGGCGTAGCATCTGAGCCACTGCACTGGATCCTGCTTCGCGTCGTACTTGGTGATTCCCAGAGGTTTGAATTTCTCTGGGAGAAGTAGATTGCGAAGCCGTGCAAAGAAGGTGGGCAAGCCATCGTTGTCGCCTTCCGTGGAGGACTTCTTGCGCCGAAGTTCTCCGATCTTCTGGCGGACGTTAAAGCCGCCACGTGAAGCTCCGGAGGCGTTGCTGTTCGCGTGGCCTCGGCCGCCGCGGTCGCCTCCGCCCCCGACTCTCCTGCCAGTCACATGGTTGGAGCTCCCGCCGTCGCTGCCTCTGCCGCTAGGATCATGGTGAGGGATGATCTCACGGTTGGCGCCGGCATCGTCGGTGCTATTGCCGCCATGAGAAGGTCCACCGGCCGATGCCCGGGTACGGTTGGGGTTGGCTAGTAGCTCCCCTCAAATACGGTTGCGACCGATGTCCGCACTGCGACTTGTGGCTTCGTTGTCTTGCTGGCGGTTCCTGACGGGGGGCACTTGAGTGATCCTGTTGTCAACTCACATGAAGTAGGCGTCCTCCGCGAGCTTGGCGATGACTTCTCCCGCGCGCATCCCCTGAGCCTGACGTGCTATCATAGTGATAGACATGAGACATTGCTCTGGGGTAGTGTGCACCTGGCTCTCGACTTGGTCGAGTGCTTCCGTGAGGTTCCGGATGGGAAGGGACTCGCGGAGACGTCGGCGCAGTTCGTTTCGCTTTCTGTTGCGTTCACGTCGAGCGTCCCTGTTGGCGTCGGTCTCGTCAGCGGGTGCGTTGGCGGACAACTCGTCCGCTGAGATATCCTCGAGATATCGGTCAGGGACTGTCCCTGAGGGCCCCGGTGTCTCGTTGGTAGTCATGAAGACTTGCCGATCAGGAGAGCCGAGGCTGGAGTCACTGGTTGCCACCTCTGTTGGAGTGTGTTCCTCAGTTGGATCTAGTGGTGTTCCCTCTTGGAACGGAAGTGAGTCAATGTAGGTGACGCAGCGTGAGTTCTCGTCTGTCAGGTCTGCGGGCTTGCGGTCTGGCCAGTAGACGAATCTGCCGGCGGGTGTAGATGTTATAACCATGCCGGAGGCAGGTCCTGATAGTGGTTGCTCCATCGTGTAGGTCTCGGACTCGGGCTCGTCCGGGTCCGCTCCGAAGTCGAACTCGTAAGAGGAGTCCGAGTAGTAGCTGGAGATGGGGTTGGAGTCTGAGTCGTACTCGGAGGCGATCTCTTTCCCAGCCCGGCGTGCGGAGAGAGCCTTCGCGTGGGCCTTGCTAGCGATGCAGAGGCCGTATGGGAAGTGCTCATGGAGTGGGAAGTCCGCACACGATGGCTCGATAGCCGGCTCGCATGCGATGGCCCACAGTGGGACGTCGAGTTCGAGTTAGAGTCGGATCCAAGCTCGAAGTCCGCGTGCTGGTTGTAGAGCGAAATTTCGCCGAATTTTCCGGCGAGATCGCCCGTGACTACTTCGGGAAGCGTCACGAGGCCAGTCTTCGGGTTGGGCGGCATGGTGAGGCGGCGCTGGAAGGATTCGGCGCCGTCAGCAGTGCAGACCCAGGTGTCGTATGGACCTCCCTGGGCCCACTACCTCGGTGGTACCAGGACCGACTACTCGGTGGGCCCCTGGGACTACCCGTCTTGCGCTACACGGCACCTGATGGCGTGGAGCACAAGGACTACGTAGGAGAAGTACTCGGTTAGGAAGTTGTACATGTCCCGCACTGTATGGAAGACTCCTAGACGTACTCGACTAGTACTCTCTCCCTACTCCGACTTGTAACCCTGCCTCCCGGACTATATAAGGCGAGGTAGGGACCTTTCTCTAGCATCTCATGCAATCTCATCTCACGGCGCACAATTACGCCATCTTGTAATCGTGCCCAATCAATCTAGAGCTACGCAGCATACAGGACGTAGGGTAATACGCACCTCGCGGCCCGAACCTGTCTAAATTGTGTGTCGCGTGTCTCTTCCTTCGAGTTACCGATCTCGGCGAGGCCACATTCATCTACTTCGGGTACTCCCCTTAGTAGGTTGCCGGTCTAAAACACCGACAGCTGGCGCGCCAGGTAGGGGATCTAGCCTGAGATCACATGGCGAACTCGACGGCTCCTGTCTACTTCAAGCCAACCGTCGCCTTCAACCGCGGCGACACCTTCGTGTTCGACGCCTGGGTCTGCACTGCTGACGGCGCGGGATCCTTCCAGCGCCGCCTCACCATGCCGCCCAACCCGAAGACCGGCTTCGCGACGCTTCCAGAAGTTGTGACAGGCGAACTCGCCGGCAAGTTCGGCGAAATTTCGCTCTTCAACCACCACGCTGACTTCGAGATCGAGTCCGCTTCCAACTCGAACTCGACGTCTCCATGGGCCATCGCATGCGAGCCGGCTGCTCGGCCATCGCATGTGGTCCCACCACCCCGTGAGCCCTCCGCGCGTGGCCCCCGCATCCTCAGCCGGGCCCGCACGGAGGCTCCCTCTTCGTGCCGGGCCGGCAAGGAGCCCGTACTCGAGTACAACTCGGACTCCGACACTGCCCCCGGCCACGCTTCGGACTCCAACCCCTTCTCTGAGTTCTACTCGAATTCCGCATACGAGTTCGACTTCGGGTCGGACCCAGAGGAGCCTGAGTCCGAAGACAACACTGAGCATCCCTTGTCAGGGCCGGCCTCTGGGCTGGTTATAACATCCACACCGGCCGGGAGATTCGTCTACTGGCCAGACCGCAAGCCTGCTGACCTGATAAGCGGAGACTCATGCTACGTCGCCTACATCGACTCGCTACCGTTCCAGGAGGGAACACCACTTGCCCGAGCTGACTTGAATACCCCAACTGAGGTGGCGGTTTCTGAGTCCAGCCTTGGCACCCCTGATCGCCAAGTCTTCATGGCTGCCGGCGACACCCCAGGACCTTCAGGGACGGCTCAGGACAGGTACCTTGAAGACATCTCCTCTGACGAGTTGTCTGCCGATGCTCCGGCAAACAAGACCCCCGCCGATAGAGACGCTCGACGCGAGCGCAACAGGAAGCGCAGCGAACGGCGCCGGCGCCCCGAGACAACCTCCCCATCCACAACCTCGCGGAACCTCTCGAGGCGGTCGAGAGCAGAGTACACACCACCTCTGAGCAATGTCTCATGTCGATCACAGCGATCGCACGTCAGGCTCAGGGCATACGCACTGGAGAGGTCATCGCCAAGCACGCTGAAGATGCCTACTTCATGCGGGTTGACAACAGGGTCAACCAACCTCCTCCCGCCAGGCACCGCGACAACGAAGCTACAAGTCGCAGCGCCAACAACAGTCCCAACCGTACTCGAGCTGAGCTTCCGCTCAGCCCAACCGCACTCGCTCAAACGCCGCCGGACCTCCACAAGGTGGCAACAGCAACCGCGACATCGTCCCTCATCGCGCTCCTGCCGGCGGCGGCGGCCGCGACCCTGACGGCGGCGACAGCACGGCGTAAGCTCCAACCATGGAGCCAACAGGAGGGCCGGCGGCGGCGGCAGTCGCGGCGGCCATGGCCACGCGAACAGCCACGCCTCTGGTGCCTCACAGGGCGGCTACGACGCCCGCCAGAAGATTGAGGAGCTGCGGCGGAAGAAGTCGACCACTGCAGGCGACAACGACGGCTTCCCCGCCTTCTCACCTCGACTTCGCAACTTGCTCCTCCCCGACAAGTTCAAGCCTTTGGGGATCACCAAGTACAACGCGAAGCAGGACCCCATCAAGTGGCTCAGGTGCTACGCCCTCTCCATCGAGAATGCTGGCGGCAACAACGACACCAAGTGCTTCTACTTCCCCTTCTACCTGGACCAAGCTCCACTCACATGGCTCGTGTCGCTGGACAAGCACTTGATCGACAAGTGGGACCAGCTGAAGGAGCAGTTCACCAGCAACTTCGCGGGCGTCATGGGCCGATCGGGTACTCGCATGGACCTGGCCATGGTCAAGCAGGAACAAGGCGAGACCCTCCGCAAGTACATGCGCCGCTTCTTCGACAAGCGCGCTACAGTAGTCGACGTCACCGACAAGAAGGTCATCGACCTCTTCCAAGACGGCCTTTACCACCGCCGCACCTTTGAAGACTTCGGTCGTCGCCGCCCCAAGTCCATCCCCCACCTCAAGGACATGATCACGTCCTGGGCGGATGAAGAAGACAAAGCCAACGCCAAGTACGACGCCATCCGTGGCAAGAACAAGCAGAACGCGGGCGGCGGCAGCGGCAACAACGGGAACCAAGGCGGTCGCAGCAACAACAACAACTACTACTCGGGTCCCAACCGCAAGCGCAAGCCAGACAACACTGTCGCGGCCATCCAGCGCCCTGCGAAGGAGAACCCGAAGAAGAACTCCGGCGGCTTCAAAGACTTGCTAAAGGAGAAGTGCTCATGGCATCTGAACGGCAACCACACCACCGAGCAGTGCTACCAGCTCAGGCACGCACTCAAGGGTACACCAGAGCCACTGCACCCTCACGATAAAAAGGGCAAGAAGAAGAACGATGGAGACAACAACGACTTCTAGGAACCCGACAAGACTGTCAACGTCCTCTTCGGCAGACTACCCAGCAAGCGGGAGCAAAAGGCTACCCGTCGAGAAGTCATGAGCATTGAACCAGCGGTCCCGACACCACTCAGGTGGTCGGAGGTACCCATTACCTTCTCCCGCGCGGATCAATGGACCAGCTTCTCCGAACCAGGACGGTTCCCCCTCGTCCTGAAGCCAGTGGTCGCGGGCTCCAAGCTCAACAAGGTCCTCATCGATGGTGGAAGCGGGCTCAACGTCCTTTTCACCAAGACCTTGAAGAAGATGAAGCTCGACATCACCCACATGCTCACCAAGAGCAACACGCCCTTCTACGGCATCGTCCCCTGTAATGCGGCTATCCCACTGGGCTCAGTGGTCCTGGCAGTTACCTTCGGGGAATCTCGGGACAACTATCGTACCGAGTACATCAAGTTCGAGGTCGCGGACTTCGAGACTTCCTACCACGCCATCCTCGGCAGATCGGCCATCGCCAAGTTCATGGTGGTGCCCCACTACACCTACTTGGTACTCAAGATGCCAAGCCCAGCGGGTGTACTCTCTCTCCAAGGGGACTTGAAGATCTCCCACGGCTGCGACACAGAAGCCGTGAAGATCGCCTCTACGAATCAAGTACCCAACGCGATGATGGAGGTCTACGCTGCGTCGAAGAAGCTTGCTATAAGCGAACTCGACATCCCAGAGAAGTCTGACAGCGCCAACAAGCCTCAGCCACCTGAGGAGGTTCTTGTCAAGACGATCGACCTCGGAATAGGCGACCCCAGCAAGACCACCACCATCGGGGCCGGCCTCGACCCCAAATAGGAAGACGCGCTCATCAACTTCCTCCGGGCTAACCGCGACATCTTCGCGTGGAAGCCAGCGGACATGCCAGGAGTGCCCAGGGAGTTGATCGAGCACTGCCTCAACGTCTATCCTAAGGCCACCCCCAAGCGACAACACCTCCGACGCTTTGCCGACGACAGACGGGACGCCATCAAGAAGGAACTCGCCAAACTACTCACGGCTGGCTTCATCAGAGAAGTCTTCCATCCTGAGTGGCTCGCCAACCCAATCCTCGTCCGCAAGAAGAACTCGAACGAGTAGAGGATGTGCGTCGACTACACTGACCTCAACAAGCACTGCCCCAAGGACCCCTTCAGGTTGCCGCGGATTGATTAAGTCATCGACTCCAAGGCGGGTCGCGACTCGCTCGCTTCCCTCGATTGCTACTCCGGGTACCACCAGATCGCGATCAAGGAAGAAGACTAGGAGAAGACCGCGTTCATCACCCCGTTTGGCGCGTACTGCTACACGACCATGTCCTTTGGGTTGAAGAACGTCGGTTCCACCTACCAACAAGCTATCCAGGCCTGCTTCAAGAAGCAACTCAACAAGAACGTCGAAGCCTACGTGGATGACATGGTCGTCAAGACTAGAAACTCCAGTACCCTCATCGACGACCTTGAAGAGACTTTCGCATCTCTGCGCGAGTACCGCTGGAAGCTCAACCCGAACAAATGCGTCTTCGGCGTACCTTCGGGCAAACTACTCGGCTTCATCATCAGCCAGCGCGGTATCGAAGACAACCCCAAGAAGATCTCCGCCATCACCAGCATGAAAGCTCCCACATGCATCAAAGACGTCCAGAAGCTGACCGGGTGCATGGCAGCACTGAACAGATTTATCTCGAAGCTTGGAGAACGGGGGCTCCCCTTCTTCAAACTACTCAAGCACCAAGAGAAGTTCGTGTGGACTCCAGAGGCAAATCAAGCCCTTGCCCAGCTCAAGGACTTCCTATCGAAGCCGCCGGTCCTCACGGCTCCTCGCAAGGGCAAGCAGCTACTGCTCTACCTCGCTGCGACTACTCACGTGGTCACTACTGCCATCATCGTCGAGCGGCAGGAAGACGGCCACGCCTACCCAGTCCAGCGCCCAGTCTATTTCGTCAGCGAGGTCCTATCAGAGTCCAAGGCACGCTATCAGCATGTACAGAAGCTCCTGTACGCTGTACTCATCACCTCGCGGAAGCTGCGACACTACTTCCAGGAGTACTCGATCTTCGTCGTCACCGACTACCCGCTCGGCGACATCCTGCGGAACCAAGATGCTACTGGAAGAATCTCCAAGTGGGCAGTCGAGCTCGGCGCCCTCACCATCGACTTCAAGCCACGCACAGCCATCAAGTCGCAGGCGCTAGTCGACTTCATGGCGGAGTGGCGGGAGAACCAGTTACCTACTCCAACCGTGCGACCAGAGAATTGGGTGATGTACTTCGACGGCTCACTCAACCTCGAGGGCGCGAGTGCGGGGGGTACTCCTGATCTCTCCAACGGGCGAACAAGTCAAGTACGTCCTGTAGATCTTCTGGAAGGTCTCAAACAACGAAGCCGAGTACGAAGCTCTCCTACACGGGCTCCGCCTCGCGGCTTCAGTGGGCGTCAAGCGGCTACTAGTTTACGGCGACTCCGCAGTGGTCATCAACCAAGTCAACAAGTCCTGGGACCGCAACAAGCAGAACATGGACGCCTACTGCCTAGAAGTTCGCAAGCTCGAGAACAAGGTCTACGGTCTCGAGTTCCACCACATCGTCCGCGACAACAACGTTGCAGCGGACGTCCTGTCAAAGCTCGGATCTACTCGCGCTCAAGTACCAGCGGGTGTCTTTGTTCACGAGCTTCACGCGCCATCCATCCCGGAGCCGGCGCCACCGACCACTGTCCCAGCGCACCCACCCGGACCGGACAGAGGTCATGATGATCGACGTGGACTGGAGGCAACCCTTCATCGACTACCTCAGCGAGCAGAAGGTTCCCTCGGACAAGAACTCGGCCGAGCAGCTCATCCGCCACCCCAAGTCCTACGTCCTCGTCGGAGACAAGCTTTACAAGCGGGGCGCATCTTCTGGAGTACTCATGAAGTGCGTCCCTCGGCAAGAAGGCAAGGACATCTTGGAGGAGATCCACAAAGGCGTCTGCGGCAACCACGCTCTTCACGCACGCTGGTCAGCAAGGCCTTCCGGCGAGCTTTCTACTGGCCCACAGCCCTGGGCGACGCTGAAGAACTCGTCAGAAGGTGCCAAGGATGCCAGTACTTCGCCAAGCAGCAACACGTCCCAGCCTATAAGCTAGTCACCATACCGCCAACCTGGCCCTTCGCCTGCTGGGGGCTCGACATGATTGGGCCACTGCCAACTGCGCCGGTGGTTTCAACAGAGTATTGGTGGCCATCGACAAGTTCACCAAGTGGATCGAGGTCAAGGCGGTCACATGCCCCAAGGCTGACAGAGTACTCGACTTCCTGGATGAAATCGTGCATCGCTACGGACTACCCCACCGCATCATCACAGATCTGGGCTCCAACTTCAACAGCCACCGCCCGGGAGTACTGCGAGAACAGCGGGATCGACGTCCGATACGTCTCAGTTGCCCATCCTCGGGCCAACGGACAAGTCGAGCACGCCAACGGGATGGTGCTCGACGCTCTCAAGAAGCGGCTACACGATGCTGCTAACTCCAAAGGAGGCAAGTGGATCAAGGAACTACCCAACGCACTCTGGGGGCTACGTACTCAGCCCTCCAAGCCAACGGGGCAATCCCCTTACTTCCTGGTCTACGGCTCCGAAGCAATCCTCCCTGCCGATGTCATATGGAACTCACCAGCAGTGGAGCATTACGACGAAGGCGTCTCTGAAGACAGCAGACGAGTTGACATCGACAGCCTCGAAGAAGCTCGCTGCGCTGCCTCGTCCAATCAGCAAGGTACCTGGAGGGTATCCGACGCTACCACGATCGCAACGTCAAGGAACGCTCCTTCAACGTTGGTGATCTCGTCCTCCGTCGTATCCAGAACACGGAAGGACTACACAAGCTCAGCTCCCCCTGGGAAGGTCCCTTCACCGTGGCAAAGGTGACTGGGCCGGGCTCCTACCGCCTCCAGACACTTGAAGGCGAAGACATCAACAACTCGTGGAACGTCGACCAGCTCTGTCGGTTCTACACCTAGTCTACACGACTACTCCGGGGTTCAAGTCTACATGACTACATCAACACCACTCTGCCATAAGCGGCCTCCGGGTCTTGGCACCAGTCTCCGGACTACTCCTCTCCAGGATCCAGCCCGCGCGGCTACCTACGGATCCTGGGCTCCGACGAGCGACAAAGGACTCTAGCAGCGGTCTACTAAGAGACCACGTACTCCAAGATCCAGCCTACACGGCTACTGACGGATCTACTGCTGTAAGCGGCTACTCGCCCTAGCACCACTTAGCTGTAAGCAGCCTCCGGGTCCAGGCGACTACTCTGTAACTACGGCCCTGGCCATCCAGGTGTACTTCTTCAGTAATAAAGTTTGATCGATTATCAACTTCTTTACTGTCTACTTCCCTCAACGGGACTACTGCCGAGTACGACTACTTGCACCAACTTGAAGGATCGGATGGCGACTAGAGAGGGGGGGAGTGAATAGGAGCCGGATAAAAATTCTTCTCAAAGAACCCGGCCTATACCCTAGTCAAAACCCAGTCACACACAAGCATTGGAACGAATCACACACCAATCGCCAAAACAACGAGTCCTTGAAACACACGCGGAAACACGAATGAAGGAGGGAGGAATCGAACCAAAGAGCAAAGCAGCCAGGCTCTGGCGGACCGTCCGGACAGGAGGGGCGGACCGTCCGCGCAGGCCTCGCGGGACCGTCCGGCCTGCCCTCGCGGACCGTCCGCGCCAACCCCGCGGACTGTCCGGCCGTACACCGCGGACCGTCCGTTAAAGCACACAGAACACCAGAAGCGACCCGAGAAAAACGGACCGTCCGCCGAGGCCGGGCGGACCGTCCGCGCCACCCGCGGACCGTCCGCTACTCAAGCCCGACCGTCCGCAAACCGTCGCAACAAAAACCAAAAGCCAAACCGGATCGAAAACAAAGGCGCGCAAGAACACGAAGAACACGCGAAGAACACTGTACACGCGGACCGTCCGCCTGGCCCTCGCGGACCGTCCGCCAAGCACGAACAGAACTGAAAACTTCTCGACCCCGAAAGTCAACACTCCCAATTCATCACCGGATCTCCCTAACGATAGTAGCTGTTAAGACAAGAGTTTGGGGACATGTAAAGCGTCAACCAAGGATGCTATACCCCAAAAATTTCGTCTCCTAACTCCCTAAATCATCGGGAATCGCGGATCCTTTGAACACCACCAAAAGCTAGAGCACCGAACGAAAATCCTTGAATCGAAGTGGTTTCCCGGCGTTTGAGGGCACAAGATTAATCACAAAGATGCACTAGACATCCATCCATGTTTCCCTCAAAGAAATCCGGGGAGAAACCCACTCAAATCCGCGGAATCACACCAAGAACAAAGGTACCAAAAACAAGCATGAAAATAGCACAAAAAGAGCTCCGAAAAAGCAATAAAAGAAATTCGGGAATAGAAAGATTGGCACAAGATTTAGAGGATGAAATCACTATGAATATCTTGTCTAATCGATTACAAGCCACTCCTAGAAACCAAATCTAAGATGGCAAAAAGCTCCAATCAAAGAGCCACTCTCCCCTCTCTCCCTCTCTCCCAAAGCACTCCCAAATGAAAGAGTACAACGACCTCTAGCCCAAGAGTTGGCTGAAAATTCAGCTCCCTCCTCCTATATATAGGCCCTCCGTAAAAGACCGAAGTGCCCCTACACTAGGAGTACAACACAAGCCCTCACAGGGGCGTTTTGGTCAACACATGAAGTTCACCATCGGACGGCCGTGCATCCATCGAGCCTTCACGTCCTCCCGACGCAAGCACCTAGATCATGCCGCGTGTCGCCCGCCTCGAAGCTTCCCGACGCACCCGGATACCGTCTCCGTCACGCCAGGCCCTCGAGCTCGGTTTTGAGGCCCAAACCGAGAAACCCTCCTTCGATGGTTTTGTGGCCAAACCACCAAACCCCGCGTACACGGCCCGGCCTCACCACGCCAAGCGTCGAGCCCGCCAAGCCTTTCACCTCCGGCGCCAAGATGGTCTACTCAGTCTTGCCTCGTTCCTTGACTTGGCCACCACCGATGCACCGGCTCCATGTCCACGACTTCGTCTTGCTCTTCTTGCACCATGCGGCTCGCACTTGATCCCGTCGGCCACCGGGTCCCTCGAACCAAGCCTACTTGTCTCTCCACTCCTCGGAGGCCCCGCAAGGCTAAGACCTTTCGCGCTCGTTCTTCACCCGCACCAACGCAAACCAAGCCGCAACCAACACTTGCAATACTAGGCCAAGAGTCAGTCCACACAACGTTGTCAACCACTCCTCACGAGTGCATTGACAACACACCACATAAACAATAAGGTAAATACACAAAATAAAACACACACAACACAACTCAACACTACACACACAAAGCTTCAAACCATCCGGTCAATCACTCATCACACACGAACCAAGGTACTTCTCAACTTGGTTCCTCACAACTCCACGATGGGGCTCCGCACTCTAAGATCGCGACTACGAGTACTCATTGATAGAACTTTTCTTTCATTAACACTTGAACAATTACATTGCAAATGTTTTTGTACACATACTACTGTGAGCTAACTACTACAGGGCTACTGGAGGTTAAGCTTCTCGGCAACCTGCTCCGCAATGGGCGCCATCTGCTCCAGCAGCTCCACGTACTGCTCATCTGTACAGTTGGCGGCTACCCCGCCAGCAACTACTTCCACGGGCGCCTTCGGGAAGTAAGACTTCATGAAGGCCAGCACTTGCTTCGGGATCGACCTCGCCAGATGCTTCACATAAGTCGCCAGCCGGCTGGGGGCTTCCCTGAGGCGATCCACGAGCGGCGCGATCTTGGGGCCGCCAGGATGAGGCACCAAGAGCCTTGCGATCGGAAGCGCGGCTTCTTCAAGTTCCTTCAGCTGGGCCCGCAGTGCCTCGCAATCTTCGTTCAGCTTCTGCAACGATTTGTAGCAGTTGACGAGATCACGATCAGAAGCAATCCGAAGCTCCATGTGCTTGTCGCACTCGAAGGCAAGTTCCTTATAGTCAAGCTCGAGTACCTGGCGGGCCTCCTGCTCCCGGTAGAAGAGGTTCTTCATATCTGTCTCTGAGATCCTCAACTGCTCCACCCAGGTCTCAAGCTCTGCAAAACAACAAGGCGCAGCGGGTTAGACTACCTCTCGACCTCCAACAACTACCCAACAAGTCAAGCGGTGTACCTTTGTTCTTGTTGCGGAGTGTCTTGTTCTTCCGCACCAAGTCGTCGCTCTTTGCCTGCATATCCTGGATGTCATTGTGATATTTGGCAAAGGCGGCGTCGAGCTTGGACTGCATGGCGGCCGCGTGCTTCCGCGACTTCAAGAGTTGATCTTCAAGCGCTTCAGCCCGAAGCACCGTGTCGCCGAAGCCTTGCAGCATGTTGGACTTCTCGCGGGACCTCTCCACGACGTCTTGCACAGACAACACATGTCACACGAGTACTCAACAACAGAGGATTGACTACTCAGAAGTTAAGACTACTCACCTTCATCCATTGTTCAGCCTGGCGGACCGCCTCCAAGTGCCTGGCCACCGTCGCTGGGTCGACCAGGTCGTCTGCCAGCAACTCCACCCCGCCACGACTACTCGCGGCGGCTTCAGTCATCGGCGCGGAGCGGATGGCCTCTGCGTCCTGGATCTCCGGGGAGCGGACAACCCCTCCAGAGCAACCTCTGGCGGCACGGTGGCCTCCTCTCCTCCGGTCGACGCGGCGGCTTCCTCGGCGACCTCCTCCATCGGCTCGGGGGCTCCCTCAGCAGCCTCCGGCACCTGTGGTGTCAACTTCTGCATGGGCACCACTGCAGGGATGTCGCTCCCTTCGGCCTCGGCGCCTGTCAAGAAGACGTCAAGTTCATTAGCAACTATGACTACTCTATGGGGAATACTAAAGCCTCAGCAGAGTACTTACCTTCGACCACGCTGGCCTCGGGCAACGCGACTCCGAGCGCGTGGCGCTACGGACTCCGCCTGAGGGGCAGGAGTGGACTCCTCGGCGGGCGGCGCGGCTTCTTCATCCGCCACCGTCGTAGAGGGCTCATCTCCCTCCCAGGACAGATCTGTTGATTTCCTGCAGAAGTACACAATTGGTTGTCAATCAAGCTCGACTACTACACCAAGTACTACTCGGGAAGGCTCAGCACTTACAGGCTTGACCGGACTATCGTCACGGTCGGAGCACCGAGGATGCTGGCAATGTCTACCAGTCCACCCTCGGCGGGTGCTTCCTCTTGCGCCTCGACGGTCACTGCATCCTCTGTAGCGACGGTAGCCGGTGCAGCGCCCTTCTGCGCTCCTGCGGCCACCACCTCTTCAGTAGCAGCGGCTACGGGCTCCGTGCTCCCTTGAGGGGCAGGGGGCTGGCGCTCCAGTTGCGCCAATAACTCTTCAACAGTGGGGGCTGGGCTATGACTCCCAGCCGGCTCCCCCACTGTGTCCCACTCGCCTTCGTCGCCCTGATCAGCGGGCTCCGTTGGCGGCACCTCCTGCAAGCAAAGGAAGCTTGGTCATCAGCAAATGAACTCGATAGACGGGTACTCGACTACTCTACTCAAGACGACTTACCTCTTGAGGCGTGGTCTCAGAGACCTTCAGCTTCTTCGTCACCCGCTTGCGGGCGGGGTTGCGCGGCTTCCGTGGCGGCGCAGCCAGACTAGCCTCCAGGCTAGCCGGCGGATCCTGTACGAGGGGCACGTGGGGTAGGCCGGGACGGCTGAACCTCGACCGCAGCTGGAAGCGGTCCTGCAGTGTCTCCTCGTCGTCGTCCTCGTCGGACGTGTCCTCCACGATGACGGTGTCATCTCCTTCACGACCTCCCGCCGCTCCTTGGCCTTGGTCTTTCCCTCCTCCGAGATCTCGACTTCCTGAGGGGGCAGCTACGGCTCGGAGACGAACTTCTTCAAGTCGTCCTGCAAGACACAAGACATCAGCGCGACTACTCACAAGCAATGACTACTCGACTAGGGGGTACGGCTACTTACCTCCTTTGGCGGGCGCGCGGCGGAGTACTCCGGGATTGGGCACGCCGTGTACGGTGGCATGTCCTTGAAGATGCGCGTCAGCCTATCGACGATGTCGTCGTCGTCGACCTCGCCTCCAGGCATCCGCGACGTGTCGTCGTCGCCGGCGTACTCGAAACCCAGGGTGTCGTGGGCCATCAGTGGCTGCACCCTGCGCTTCATAAAGCTGAAGGCCACGTGCTCGGCCCTCAATCCGGCTTCTCTAAGCACCTTGATGCGCGCCAATAGCTCGGGGAGCTGGATTCCCTCGTGCATCGTGGGCTCCGTGTTCCACCAGGCGCGGTGTCTGGGCTGCTTCCCGCTCGGCTTCGGCAACCCGGGATGGTGGTTCGTGACGTAGAACCACTTCGCCTTCCAATCCTGGTTGGAGTCGATGAGCTTGTACGAGAGGTACTGCTCGGCAACGTCCTCCCGCATCTGGATGCCCGCTCTTCCAACTACTCGCGGGTTGCTGGCGCTCGGCTGCGGTTTCACCCGGAAGAACTTCCGGAACAGGATCCAGTGGGGCTTGATCCCCAGAAACGCCTCACAGAAGTGAATGAAGACAGCGGTATGGAATATACCGTTGGGGTTGAGATTGACGTACTCGACGCCGTAGTACCCCAGAAGGCCTTTGAAGAAGTCGCTTGCCGGCAGTGCGAGTCCGCGCTCCGCGAAGCGCACGAACATCAAAATCTCGTCCTCGCTCTTCTCCATGGGGTACGGGTCCCCGGCGGCGGCCCTCCAACTGTCCATCTCCTTTTCACGGATGAATCCGCTGTTGAGGAGAGCCAGCAGATCTTCGGTCTTCGTCTTCGACTTTTTCCACTCACGGCCCGGATCTGGCCGCGGTGGAGACATCGGTGGCGCTGCCCCCGCGGCAGCCACGGCGGCCTCTTCGTGGCCCCTATTCTTCCCGGCGGTCTTCGCAGACTTGGACGGCGAAGGCTTCATTCTCCAAGTGCACGGCGTCTTCACGCGCATTCGCTCGGGGGCTACTCTGGCAGCTCTGGGTGGCGGCGCGCTTGGATTTACAGCGACGGCGGCGTGCGCTGGAAGTGAATTCGGCCAAGATCTATTCGAAATGGCTACAGCAGCGATGGGTGGAAAACCCTAAGGGTTTTTGCTCCTATTTATAAGTCAAAACGGCCCTCCAACGGCCAGATGGATAAGTCCGCACTCGGCTGACTCAGCGGCCGTGCGTGACCCTTCGTATTCTACTAGTCGACGCGCCTCACCTTGGGGGCTCGGCTACTTCTACTCGACTACCTGGGAAGCGACAAGACTCAGGAGCATCTCAGGACACATTCTACAAGATGACCCTTCAATTCGAGAGGAAGTACTCGACTCAAGGCTCGGGGGCTCCGTGCCACGTGTCCTTCAGTTTTTTCTCTCCGGATTTTTCGGGATATTCTTGCCAAGACTTCAGATGGACCCTCAGCCAGAGCCTGCGGCTCAACCTAAGGCTCGGGGGCTACTCCATATGGAGTGCGATTTTGCAATCGCACTTCCATATCAGCTTCGGCTTCAAGACAAGGCGGGCATTTTTGAAGACCTTCGAGGGCAGCACTCGAGGACGCTTGGGACTACTCGAGAAGACTTCAGGATTGCTCAAACATCAGCTGGAGTACATTCCAGCCTCGGGATGCTTCGACTACTCTTGAGGACTTTTGACTTGTAGTACTCGGGGACGCTTGAGGACTACTCGTTAAGGCCGCCAAGATTACTTGAAGCTATCCTTCTCGACTACAAAGTACTCGGGGGCTTGTCGTTTGGACCTCCCTGGGCCCACTACCTCGGTGGGTACCAGGACCGACTACTCGGTGGGCCCCTGGGACTACCCGGCTTGCGCTACACGGCACCTGATGGCGTGGAGCACAAGGACTACGGAGGAGAAGTACTCGGTTAGGAATCTGTACATGTCCCGCACCGTATGGAAGACTCCTAGACGTACTCGACTAGTACTCTCTCCCTACTCCGACTTGTAACCCTGCCTCCCGGACTATATAAGGCGAGGCAGGGACCTTTCTCCAGCATCTCATGCAATCTCATCTCACGACGCACAATTACGCCATCCTGTAATCGTGCCCAATCAATCCAGAGCTACGCAGCATACAGGACGTAGGGTATTACGCACCTCGCGGCCCGAACCTATCTAAATTGTGTGTCGCGTGTCTCTTCCTTCGAGTTACCGATCTCGGCGAGGCCACATTCATCTACTTCGGGTACTCCCCTTAGTAGGTTGCCGGTCTAAAACACCGACACCAGGAGCCGAAGACGAAGGTGTCGCCGCGGTTGAAGGCGACGGTTGGCTTGATGAAGATGGAAGTCATCAAGTTCGCCATATGATCTTCGGCGAGAACCCCTACCTGGCGCGCCAGCTGTCGGTGTTTTAGACCGGCAACCTACCAAGGGGAGTACCCGAGGTAGATGAATGTGGCCTCGCCGAGATCGGTAACTCGAAGGAAGAGACACGTGGCATGCAATTTAGACAGGTTCGGGCCGCGATATGCGTAATACCCTACGTCCTGTATGCTGTGTAGCTCTGGATTGATTGGATGTGATTACAAGATGATGCATAATCTCAGAGAGAAGGGTCCCTGCCTCGCCTTATATAGTCCGGGAGGCAGGGTTACAGGTCGGTTTAGGGAGAGAGTACTAGTCGTGTACGTCTAGGAGTCCTCTGCACAGTACATGGTATGTATAGCTTCCTATCCGAGTACTTCTCCACCGTAGTCCTTGCGCCTCACGCCATCAGGTACTGTGCGGCACAAGTCGGGTAGTCCCAGGGGCCCACCGAGTAGTCGGTCCTGGTACCCACCGAGGTAGTGGGCCCAGGGAGGTCCATACGATAGATACTCCGGACTTTTCTCTGGAGTTTCTGGAAAGTCCGAAATCTCTGGACTAGCGCCTGCGTAGCAGAATATGCACGCTGCCCAAAACCGCTGCCACCGGTTTTGCAAATCTGGTGCCACCGGGTTTGCTGGCAGTGACTCCCCTCTAACCTCCTTCTTGATTGCTTGCTTGAAATCAACTAAAGCTGGATGAGTAGTTTAGAGTGAAGTTCTATGAGGAATATTCAATGCCTGCACTTCACAAACACCAACACCCGAGTAGATCGACAAATATGACAAAGAGCAAGCTAGGAATAAGAAGTTAGGTAAATGCGAGGTAAATCAACAAGAGACACAATGATTTGTTTTACCGAAGTTTAGATTCACCACCGTGTGAATCCTAGTCTCTGTTGGGTGCTTCTTCTACCGATGTCGGGTTGCATTCAACCCTTTTCCCGATCCACTAAATGGCTTCTTCCCTTGTGGAGGCGAAGCAAGACCTTCACAAACTTTCCCACAGCTCACCACACCTTGGAAGCTTATGGGCGATGCCTAGTCGTCTAGGAGGCAACCCTCCAAGAGTAACAAACGCCACGAAGATCTCTTGCTATGAACTCGAGTGCTCAAGGATGGATTAGCTCAACTTTCACTCAATATTTCAATCCCTCACCCAAATCTCTTCTCTTCTCAAATCTCTTGCTATACTAGATATGGGAGGGCTTAAAAGGGTTGTGGAGATGTGTTTTTCATGTGGGGAACCAGCAGTCACAAATGGGAGAGGGTGTGGGGTATTTATACCCATCATCAAAAAACTAGCCATTGGCTGTTAAGTCCCGGAATCTCCAGAAAACCCCCCGGATACTCCGGAATCCCCAAAACTAGCCGTTAGGTTCAAAAGGTCCGGATATTCCCGACATATTTCCGGAATCTTTGGAAAGTCCGGAGTCTCTAGAAAATTCCCCAGAATCTCTGAAGCTTCACTGGACAGCACGGGTCACCTCGGAGAAAAAGGCATAACTTTTTACTCCGGACTCCAAATTCGATGATCTTGGACTCTATGGAAAGATTATTTAGAGGAGAATCCATTCCAACTGAAAATAAGCTCCAAAACCATCAGGTGCATGTGTTGTGAAAAGTGTTTCTCTCAACATACCACTTGGGGGGTTAGATTTGAGCACCAAGACATAAGCAAAGCTATCCACGTTGCATCCCTCTTGATAGTACGGCATACCTATACTCAAGATCAAATATAATTAGAACTCTTGAGCTTCATCTTCATGAATCGCCATACTTGAACAATATATCCATTTGAGAGATTCATCCATCAATGTCTCATTGATTTGAGCACTTCTACCTTGAGTTAGTGACTTTGATCTTTACTCGAGAATGAAACTCAATCCTTGATCAAGTCACCCTTCACATGACTCAACGAATATGTAATGCTTCTTCATTGCTTCACTTGGTTAGGCTCGACTTGATACCTCGAAACTTTTCAAGCTATAGCCACTTCAACCTAGCCAAGCACATGGTCCAAGTCACTACCGGCCAACCTTAGCTTAGTACCTCGTTGCTAATCCCTTGCTTGATTTCTTCATCCATTCGTTGCCAATTTGAGTTAAGCTTTGATTCAACATCAAGAGTGGAGTTCAATTGAGATCATGCCTTCTTTTAATTTAAATATCCCTTTTGATGATAACAAGCTTCTTCCTTCAATAAGAGACCATCCAATGTTCCAATATCATTGTGCCTCTATCTTATCCTTCATTAGCTTGTCATATACCATCTATATGCTTCATGGGATTAAACATATCAAATATCATCATTAAGTTAAGCCATTTCACAATGAGGCTAAAACCATGCCTCAACTTATCTTGTATACACATAGCTTATTTTCACCATGTAGATAACCAATGTGATATACTATGCTTTGTTATTTATATGTTACCACCTGCTCACATGCTTAATAAATACATTAGACCTTTAATCTAGTTGTCAATTAATACACCAAAACTCACTTAAGGGCATAGGTGTCTTTCAACATTTGCGTCATGTTTGTAGCATTCCACATGCGCTATGCATTTATTTATATAACCTATATATATAGATGCACCCCACTAAAGATCAAAACTCAATTTCTCTCAACATGCAAACTATCCACATCAGTGCCGCGACACCATCCACTAGGACTATCTATTTATGTCTCATACCCATTTTCTTTGACTAATAGCATTCATGCATGCAAAGAATCACGCTACAAAATTTCCACAGTAGAATACATGGAGGATCAATAATTTAAAACAATTACTTTTTTAAGAAGATTGTAGAGGGTACCCCACAACGTAAATAATGTCGCACCCAGGATTTGATCCCTAGGTGGGAGCCTTTGAATCAATGGCCTTACCACTCCAACTGTGAGCCCCTTGACAATTTAAGAGTGATTCTCATGTATGATCTCATTTACAAAAGAATGTTGCCTTACAATTACTTTACTTTTCTACTTTAAAATTTTACTTAAACTTTTTTTCAACAACACGCACACTATCTATGTGTCATTGTCACACCCGATTTTACAAGGAAAACCGAATGCATCTCATATGTGCGCCAGGATCATTTACACACACATGATTAGACAAAACGAGAGTAATACCATTGTTGTAACAAAACGTACAAGAGTTTAAACCAGTATAACATCCTTTATTACATCCATAAGGGTGGACTCGAAGGTCCGAACAAAACGATAACTAAACGACGACGAGCAACTCCATCGCTGACATCCACAGGCATGATGACTGGGGGATCCACATGCCTAGAACTCCTCGAAGTCACTCCAGTACTCGTCCTCGCCTCCGACGTTCTCCTCTGAACAGCGGTAAGCAAGGGTGAGCACACTTATGGTTGGAGCTCAGCAAGTCGGGGAAAATGCAAGGCTATCAAGGATAGGCTATGGTTCACAGCGGTAAGCATTTTATAAGTTGGTCAAGTTTTATTAGCAAGCACCTAGTTACTAGATGTAAGTGTGTACCAACCCACTTAACCTTTAAAAGAAACCTCAAACCAAACCTCCAACCCATGATTTGCATTAATCTTCAAGTTTATTAATCATGTGAGGGTCCAAGCCACTCGTGACCGTGAGCACGGCTCGATCGATCGGTTTACACTCTGCAGAGGTTGTACACTTTACCCACAGTTCGTGTTCCCCATCTTGCCCGGGTTAGCTAGACCCTTAAACACTTCCAAGGTGAGTGGCTAGGGGTCCACTACGAAGCCTTTACAAAGGAAAGAAGAGAAACCAACGACCCGCAACGCATTAAGGCGAGCGGGCCATAACCCTCCCTAGTGGTCAACACCTTAGCCAAGGCTGCTACCCCAAAAGGACCGGGCTATACCCCTTCAACTCCGGCCCCCTGTGCCCCTCTCGGAAAAGAGCTATCAGCTACCCCACTCTCCTAATTAATTGGCTAAGCCAGAGCCATGTGGACTGTGGTTGTACTGTTATCTTGGGTGGTTCTCCATGTTCCGATTATATCAAGTTATCTTGTTTAAAGCACAAGCATATACATAAACAAAACTGAGATGTATAACATAAACAAGCATAACCATACTTATGTTGAGCAAGCTAAGCATTTATCTACCCCAAACATTTGTTTAAACAGGGTTAATCAAGGTGAAGTGATAAAGCATCTAGTCAAGTCCTTAGCTAGGTGGTTGCCCATCAGATTTATGCATATCAACAGGAATAGTAAACATTGTTTAGCATGCAGTGACATAGGTTCAAAAAGATTATGCAGAGGGGGAAATCCACTTGCCTTCCTCTACAAGCTGGGTGAAATCCTCTTCAAAGACAGGTTCTTCCTGATCACTTCCGACAGGGAGCTCAGACGAAACAGGCACGATATCTACGAGTCAAACATGGATAACAATCAATAAACAAAACAGTACACCAAACAGTAATAAAACTGGTAAATTTACTGTTTAAAAGATTCTACTCGTCGAGACGATCATTTCGATATATAGAACGCTAAAAACGGAGTTAAAATGAGAAAGATATGGTTAAAACGAGTTTTCGGGGGCCTATTTGCAAGAAAACTATGTTCACGGGGTTGTTTATGAATAAATTCAGGGGCTAAAACATTTTTATAAATTAAATCAGAGGGTTTATGTGCAAAAAGAAGTGAAAAGGGCTTAAAACAGAATTAAACAGGGTAGATAGGGGCTAGTTTGCAAGAATCAGGACCTAACTGTAATTATTTTCAAAGGTGGAAGGACCGGCTTGCTAATATTTGAATTCCCAGGGACTCTTAAACAAAACCGCCACTCAACACCGTGGATCTGAGATCCAACGGCGGATGGCGCATGGGTGCACCGTGGACCCGGCCGTAGGCGCGGTCCATGGGTCCACCGTGGACCTGGCCACTTAAACCGAAGGGGTACGCGATCCTGGCCGTTTGCTCGCGATCTAACGGCTCTGGACGCGTGCACGCGAGAGCGGCGGCGGCGTCGCCGGGAACAGGGACGGCGCGCGGCGGCGCGCGGCGCGGCTCGCCGGCGTAAGCCCCTCTACGGCGCTCCGGCCATCTCTTCGACCACGGGTTGGGGCAAAACGACGCGGAGACGCTTGCGCACACGATTGCGGGCTCTACGGGCGCGATCGGGCCTCACCGGGCGGCCGCACCGTAAGGGGGCGGCGCGGTCACTCCGGTGAGCTCGCGGGGGGAGGCGCCGGGCGCGATAGGAGGGGAACCGGGCGGGGGTGGTTGCTTACCACGCGCGGCGAAGAGGACGGGCCGAAGGGTGGAAAGGAGGCGGCAACGGGGCGGCTTGGTGACGACGGCGGCTCGGGCGGCGCTCCGGCGAGCACGGGGCGCGGCTGCCACGGGCGTCGAGGGCGCAAACCTGCAGGCACACGAGCTTGTCAAGCTCCCTGCGAACCTATTGATCAATAGATACGGGCAGAAGGCTTAGCCCTTCACCGGCGGCGACGAGACGACGGCGGCGGCGGAAAGCAAGGCGGCGGCGCTGTAGAAATTGGGCTCGGCTCGGGTGCGTGTGTGTTGCAGAGGCGAAAGGGGAGCCAAGGAGCGCGTGAGCGAGCTTATATAGGGCCCGAGGGAGGGAAGTGAAGCGGCTAGGGGACGGGGCGGCGGCGGGTTGCCATTGATGGCCGGCGGCCATCACGGCTCGGGTAAGGAAAGGGGGAAACGGCCCCCAATTGATCACGGGCAGTTACTTGCCTTAATTGGCAGGCTCGGGGAGGAAAGGAAGGAAGGGGAAGGGGCGGGGCCGAGCGGATTCCGCGGCGTGCGGCGGCGGCCGGCGCGGGCGCGGGGAAGAAGAAAGGAAGGGGAGGAGATAGAGGCTGACAGGTGGGGCCCACCTGTCGGCGCCGCTGCAAAAAGAAAAGAGAAGGGGGAAACAGTGGGCCGGCGGGGAATGGTGGGTTGGGCCGGCTGGGCCGAAAGGGTAAGGGTGCGGGGTTTTGTTTTTTTTTTTCTTTTTCAAACCTCATTTTCAAATCCATTTTCAATTCAAATTCAAAACAAACTTTTACAAACCTTTCTCAAATATTTTATAGGCTTTTTAGAGACCACACAAGCAACCAAAAACTATGCAAGCCAAATGATGATGCACATACACTTGTTGTTTCTAACTTTATTATATTATCTTTAATATTTTTAGAGCTCAATTTATTTAGCATTTTTAATCTCCTTAAATCCCTAAGACATTTTTAAGTTGCTAAGTGATTTCAGTGATGGAATTTTTAGGGTGTCACAAATCCTACCCCCTTAAAGAGAATCTCGTCGCGAGATTCAGAAGACTTAGAGAACAGCTGAGGGAAGTCTTCCTTGAGTTCATCCTCTCTTTCCCAAGTTGCCTCTTCCTCGGTGTGATGACTCCACTGCACTTTGCACATTCTGATAATCTTACTTCTGGTAACTCTTTCTGACACATCCAAGATCTTAACAGGGTATTCTTTGTATGTCAGGTCATTCTCCATTTGAATATCCTCTAACTGTACCGGTTCTATTCTAACCTCACTTGTGCATTTCTTTAGCTGAGATACATGAAACACGTCATGAACTCCTGACAACTGTGCTGGCAACTCTAACTGGTATGCTACTTCTCCTTTCCATTCCAAAATCTTGAAAGGTCCGATAAATCGAGGTGATAACTTTCCCCTGACATTAAACCTTCGTAACCCCCGAATAGGTGACACTCGAGGTATGCATAATCACCGACTTCCAAGATCACCTCTCTTCGCCGAGGATCGGCATAACTCTTCCGTCTAGACCGTGCTTTGCCTTAAGATTCTCCCTTATGATTTCAACTTGCTTTTCTGCTTCTCGTATGCTGTCTGGCCCAAAGAACTGCCTTTCACCAGTCTGATTCCAAAACAACGGTGTTCTACACTTTCTTCCATACAGAGCTTCAAAAGGTGCCATCTTGATGCTAGACTGATAGCTGTTGTTGTAAGCAAACTCTGCATAAGGCAAACTCTTATCCCAACTGCCACTGTTCTTTAATGCACAAGCTCTCAACATATCCTCGAGTATCTGATTTGTTCTCTCTGTCTGTCCATCTGTCTGAGGATGGTATGCTGAGCTGAAGTTTAACTTTGTATCCATTGATTCATGCAACTTCTGCCAAAACCGTGAAGTGAATTGTGTGCCTCGATCTGACACTATCTTCTTCGGTACCCCGTGCAAACACACTATCCTTGAATTATACAACTCAGCTAGCTTCACTCCTGTATAGGTCGTCTTCACTGGAATGAAGTGCGCTACCTTGGTTAATCTATCCACAATAACCCAAATAGAATCATACCCGTCACGAGTACGAGGTAATCCCACTATGAAATCCATACCGATTTCCTCCCATTTCCACTCGGTACCTTCGCAGGTTGTAGCAATCCTGCCGGTCTTTGATACTCGGCCTTCACTCTTTGGCACACATCACACAAAGCTACATGAGCTGCCACATCTTTCTTCATCCCATACCACCGCATCTCTCGCTTCAAGTCCTGATACATCTTGGTACTACCAGGGTGTATAGAGTAAGCTGAATCATGTGCTTCCTTCAAAATAGCTTCCCTCAATTCCTTGATCTCAGGTACACGTTCTCGTTCTTAAACCACACTGTTCCTTGCTCATCTTCTCTAAATTCCGGAACTTTGCCTAACTTAATCAGTTTCCTGTATTCTGCAATCTTGGCATCGCCAACCTGTCCCTTCCCGATATCCTGCTCAAGTGTCGATTCAATCTCTAATGTCAAAGTCTCACTCGAAGCAACCATTCCCAAATTAAGTTGTGCCATCTCCCGAAAGATAGTTCTTGAGGTAACAGTGTCCCAATAGCATATTAGTCTCGTCCCTTTCGACTCAAAGCATCCGCCACAACATTCGCTTTCCCCGGATGATACCGGATATCCAAATCATAATCTTTGATCAACTCTAACCATCTTCTTTGCCTCAAATTCAGATCCTTCGAGTAAAGATATATTTCGTACTCTTATGGTCAGTAAAGATCTTACACTTGTTCCCAATCATATAATGTCTCCAGATCTTCAAGGCGTGAACAACCGCAGCCAACTCAAGATCATGAGTAGGATAGTTCTGCTCATGTTTCCTCAACTGTCTTGAAGCATAAGCTACTACCTTTCCTTCTTGCATTAACACACATCCCAAACCTTGCCGAGAGGCATCACAGTACACATCAAACCCTTTGTGTATGTCTGGCATGATCAACACAGGTGCTGTGGTCAGCCTCTTCTTCAACTCCTCAAAACTAGCCTGACACTTCTCATCCCATTTGAATTCTCTTCCTTTCTCGAGCAGAGTGGTAAGTGGCTTCACTATCTTAGAAAACCCTTCAATGAACCTCCGATAGTATCCTGCAAGACCAAGGAAACTTCTGATCTCCGGCACATTCTTAGGCGGACTCCGCTTCAATACATCCCGAACCTTGCTTGGATCGACTGCTATGCCTCCATCTGTGATGATATGTCCGAGAAAAGATACCTCCTTTAACCATAAAGCACACTTGCCGAACTTGGCATACGGTGATGTTCCCGTAACTTCTGTAACACAAGCCTCAAATGTTCTTCGTGTTCTTCTTCACTCCGAGAGAATACCAATATATCATCAATGAATACCACAACAAACTTATCCGGATACTCCATGAATACCTTGTTCATCAAATACATAAAGTATGCTTTGGTGCATTGGTCGAGCCAAAGGACATCACGGTGAACTCATATAACCCATATCTAGAAGTGAATGTTGTCTTTGGTATATCCTCCACACGGATTTTCAACGATGATAACCCGATCTAAGATCTATCTTAGAGAAAGCCTTAGCTCCTCTCATTTGATCAAACAAATCCTCAATCCGAGGTAAAGGGTATTTATTCTTGATAGTAACTTCGTTAAGTGATCGATAGTCTATACACAACCTTCTAGATCCATCCTTCTTATCAACGAAGAGTGTGGGGGCTCCCCATGGTGATGAACTAGGACGGATAAACCCTTTACTAAGTAATTCTTCAATTTGTTTCTTTAATTCAGCTAGATCTTTAACATCCATTCTATATGGTCTTTTAGATATGGGAGCAGTACCAGGTATAAGTTCAATACTAAATTCAATGTCACGATCAGGTGGCATACCTGGTAAATCCTCTGGAAACACATCAGGGAATTCATTCACTACCCTTATATCCTCCAAGGCCTTGCCTTCAACAGAGTTCATAACTCCTTTGACAGACGAGGGTGCACTCACATACTCTACTCTTTCCCCTTGAGGACCGGTTAACGCATCGACCTCTTCCGACACCGAATAACTCCATCACAACTCCTTAACCAATCCATACCAAGAATGACATCTATTCCCCATGATTTTAGAACTACCGCATTAGCAAGAAAGTCTACCCCCATGATATTAATCTTTACTTGTGGGCATATGTGACCAGTTTTCATTTCTCCCCCGGAGTGCTAACTATCGGTGAGTTCTTCATTGTACTCATAGGTAAGTTATATTTTGCCACAAATTGATCGGTTATGAATGAATGTGATGCTCCCGAATCAAATAATACGGTAGCGGTGTACGAGTTGACGAAAAACGTACCCAATACCACGCCGCATCATTCGAGCTTGCTCCACCGATACATGATTGACTCGGCCACGCACATGACTCGCCGGCCTCTTTTGTTCCGGGTGTCCGTGGAGTACGAGCCCGAGGAGATGGCTGCCCGATCCTGTTCCCAATGTCCCTCTCGCGGAGTCCGCATCACCCTCTTAGGACGAGCTTGTTAGCATAATGCCCCGGCTCTCCACACTTGAAGCATCCACCGGTCGAACAGGGGTTGGTGTTCCCCGACAGTGCCCCGCAGTTGTTGCTAGGACGACTCGGCCGAGGGGTAGGAGCTCGGGTGTCCGAGGATTGAAGCGCCGTGGCCGAAACGAGCGCCGGAGCCGCATGTTCGTGGGTACCTCCCGGCTTGTCCACCGGGACGATATGGAGTCGAGCTCTCGCCGAGAACCGTAACGGGGACGGGTGTTACTGCTAGACTGCCCCTGAGACTGAAACTTGCGTTTATGTTCACCCATCTCCTTCCTCTTGCTTTCCAGCCCAATAGCTTTGTTTACCAGCGTCTGAAAGTCCGGGAAGATGTGACTCTGCAGTAGATAGTTCAGAGGACTAATCAAGCCATCCAGGAACCTTTCTTGCCTCTTTGGATCAGTGTTGACTTCATCAGGTGCATAACGTGACAAGTGAGTGAACTTGTCCAGATACTCAGTCACTGACATATTGCCTTGCCTCAGCGACAAGAACTCCCTCTGCTTAAGCTTGAGAACCCCCGAAGGAATGTGATAAGTGCGGAAGTTGTCACGGAATTCCTGCCAAGTGATGTTCTGCCTGTTGGGATGAGCTTGAGAGTACGCATCCCACCAATCTGCGGCCGCCCCACAAGTCTTCCAGCAGCATACGGAACCATCTCCCCGTCGGTGCACCGCACGATTTCCGGCTTCTTAGTGATGGTTTTCGGCCCGGTCATCGGCATCTAGTGGATCGGTGAGTGAGAAAATGTAGGGGGGTGGTGACTCATGAACTCCTTGTGCCTGTCCCTTGGTGGCGGGGGTGGTGGAGGCATCGGTGGTGGTGGCTGGTTCTCGTTGAGCTTGCATCTGCTGCACCTGTGTTGGTAAGGTTTTGAATCGGTTGCATCCGCGCCGCCAGAATTGCTGCATGTTCGGGTCCATTGCTTGGTTGATCGGTGGAGGTGGTGCCGGGTTTTGTTGATTTGCAATATGTGCCCGGATCACAGGTGGCACGTCTTGACCTCCTCCGGACCTGGTGTTTACCATCTGACCGTTAGAAAAATCATATCTCGGATAATTGTACTTGAATCATTGCATAAGAGAATAACTCAAAGTAAAATGACAGCATGTACTTCAGTTAAGACAGATTCTGTTGACCTCAAAGAATTATGCATAACTTTCTGTGTAAATATCCAATGACCACGAATTTTTACCAGATTATAGTGTATAAAATTATGGAACCATCCCAACTGGAATCACCTCATTTGGATATGTATAACTCGAGATATAATTCAAACAGTACAGCTATGTCAGCAGAAATTTACAGATTCTGACTTGTTCATTACTTCGTGCATAATTCCCAGAATATGTATTGTATACCATTGAATTTTTGACAGAAATTCATCCTCTAAATTTGTGAACTAACCCAACTGGTTTCATGTCATTTGGAATTCTGTAGCTTGAGTTATAAACAAAACATTACTGACATGTCATATGACTGCGAAAACAGATTTGATCCAATCATACTTGCATAAGAGATTAAGCAATGACAACCGATAAAACCCAACCAAACTTTAATTAACTTAAAATTTCAGATTGCATAGTGGCCATCACTCCACCATACAATTTACAATCAAGCAAAGATCCAACTCAAGCATGTTTGCAAACAGCATTCATTATTACAAGCAAATACGTTCACGCAGGAACGGTCTATCGAAAAGGTAAATGATAAGGGCGAGCATCCTAGGATCCTAGCCAAGACGAGTAGTAGCTTCATCAGTGTTGTAACGAAGCCTCTTGCGCGGAGGGGAAGCCGTAGTCCGGTATGGCATGACTTCCCGAGGCGCCGCCGTCCCGCAAGTTGTGCTTCCGGTCGTGCTATCTTTGCCCGAGCGACTGCGGCTCTTCATGATACTTGTTTATCTCCAAAGTTGCTCCCTCCGGATCAGCATTCGAGCAGCAGTCACCCTTGCCAAGACATCGATGCGGTCATCGCCTCCCCGCCGGCACCACGCTCACTTCGTGCCACTTGCACGACGAGGCACATGACGGTACTCTGACTGGAATAGCTGCACTCGATTAGCATTACAAACCGACCGCAGCGCCCTCCTTGCCGCATCATTCACCACAAGATCATCCGTAGAGAACCGAGCTGTGCTATGGTGGGATGAGCGATACCTCCATCCTTCGGTATCATTCGAGAGGCTTCCCCGATGTAAACTTTGCAAGTGTAGTAATCCCTCATTCCGGGCTCACCGAAATGCTTGGTCACATAGAGAGGCCTTATGGTATACCCCGGATACCTCGGAACATCCCACGGAGAATGCGAACCGCCCATTCTCGGCTTCGTAGAGTGCTTATGGTATTCGGCTCCATGGTAGCGGGGATCTTCATCTTCCTCTCGGGTTGCCGAAAGCATGGTTACCATCGTCCTCACCCACACCGTCATCACCGGAGTCTTCCGGATCACCTTCGGCACAGGATCGGCGAGGTGCGGGGGGTGCTTCCTCATTGACTTGCAGCGCCGGTGGAATCACAATGTCACCGTCCGCGTCTGCGCTCAAGCACCGTGCCATCGTACGACCGTGGTTGTTCCAATGGCTCTTCTCGGCTCCTCCTCCTCCATCTCAACTTCTTCGGATCCTCTTCTTCTTCTTCTCGTCGGACCTCCTCTCGGGTCTTCCTCAACCTCAACCTCCCCGCCGGAACTCCTCCCCGTTCCTCCTTAACATCTTCAAGACGATGGCGATGAGCCACCGTCCCAAGAGGGAAACGCCCACCAGTGCTCTTGCGAGGGGTCATGTAAGTCCTGGCCATCTGTCAAAGCAAAACTGATCTCAGAGTGCAGAATAAATCAAAATGATAGTTTAAAATGATAAACCAAATTAAATTAGATTTTTAGTGCGTAAATAAGATGATTTGAAGTATGATGTGGCTTTCTAGAACATGAATCCTTAATTCCGTCCATTTCTAACTAAGGCTGCGTCCTACAGTCATCACGGCTCTGGTACCACTTTGTCACACCCGATTTTACAAGGAAAACCGAATGCATCTCATATGTGCGCCAGGATCATTTACACACACATGATTAGACAAAACGAGAGTAATACCATTGCTGTAACAAAACGTACAAGAGTTTAAACCAAGATAACATCCTTTATTACATCCATAAGGGTGGACTCGAAGGTCCGAACAAAACGATAACTAAACGACGACGAGCAACTCCATCGCCGACATCCACGGGCATGATGACCGGGGGATCCGCATGCCTAGAACTCCTCGAAGTCACTCCGCACTCGTCCTCGCCTCCGACGTTCTCCTCTCGAACAACGGTAAGCAAGGGTGAGCACACTTATGGTTGGAGCTCGGCAAGTGGGGGAAAATGCAAGGCTATCAAGGATAGGCTATGGTTCACAGCGGTAAGCATTTTATAAGTTGGTCAAGTTTTATTAGCAAGCACCTAGTTACTAGATGTAAGTGTGTACCAACCCACTTAACCTTTAAAAGAAACCTCAAACCAAACCTCCAACCCATGATTTGCATTAATCTTCAAGTTTATTAATCATGTGAGGGTCCAAGCCGCTCGTGACCGTGAGCACGGCTGATCGATCGCCTTACACTCGCAGAGGTTGTACACTTTACCCACGCTTCGTGTTCCCCATCTTGCCCGGGTTAGCTAGACCCTTAAACACTTCCAAGGTGAGTGGCTAGGGGTCCACTACGAAGCCTTTACAAAGGAAAGAAGAGAAACCAACAGCCCGCAACAAGCATTACGAGCGCGGAGCGGCCATAACCCTCCCTAGTGGTCAACACCTTAGCCAAGGTCGCTACCCCAAAAGGACCGGGCTATACCCCTTCAACTCCGGCCCCCGTGCCCCTCTCGGAAAAGAGCTATCGCCTACCCCACTCTCCTAATTAATTGGCTAAGCCGGCTATCGATAAGTTTGGTTATCTTGGGTGGTTCTCCATGTTCCGATTATATCAAGTTATCTTGTTTAAAGCACAAGCATATACATAAACAAAACTGAGATGTATAACATAAACAAGCATAACCAAACTTATGTTGAGCAAGCTAAGCATTTATCTACCCCAAACATTTGTTTAAACAGGGTTGATCAAGGTAAAGTGATAAAGCATCTAGTCAAGTCCTTAGCTAGGTGTTTGCCCATCAGATTTATGCATATCAACAGGAATAGTAAACATTGTTTAGCATGCAGTGACATAGGTTCAAAAAGATTATGCAGAGGGGGAAATCCACTTGCCTTCCTCTACAAGCTGGGTGAAATCCTCTTCAAAGACAAAGTTCTTCCGGATCACTTCCGACAGGGAGCTCGACGAAACAGCACGATATCTACGAGTCAAACATGGATAACAATCAATAAACAAAACAGTACACCAAACAGTAATAAAACTGGTAAATTTACTGTTTAAAAGATTCTACTCGTCGAGACGATCATTTCGATATATAGAACGCTAAAAACGGAGTTAAAATGAGAAAGATATGGTTAAAACACTTTTCAGGGGCCTATTTGCAAGAAAACTATGTTCACAGGGTTGTTCATGAATAAATTCAGGGGCTAAAACATTTTTATAAATCAAATCAGAGGGTTTATGTGCAAAAAGAAGTGAAAAGGGCTTAAAACAGAATTAAACAGGGTAGATAGGGGCTAGTTTGCAAGAATCAGGACCTAACTGTAATTATTTTCAAAGGTGGAAGGACCGGCTTGCTAATATTTGAATTCCCAGGGACTCTTAAACAAAACCGCCACTCAACACCGTGGATCTGAGATCCAACGGCGGATGGCGCATGGGTGCACCGTGGACCCGGCCGTAGGCGCGGTCCATGGGTCCACCGTGGACCCGGCCACTTAAACCGAAGGGGTACGCGATCCTGGCCGTTTGCTCGCGATCTAACGGCTCTGGACGCGTGCACGCGAGAGCGGCGGCGCGCGTCGCCGGGAACGGGGACGCGCGCGGCGCGCGCGCGGCGCGCTCGCCGGCGTAAGCCCTCTACGCGCGCTCCGGCCATCTCTTCGACCACGGGTTGGGGCAAAACGACGCGGAGAAGCTTGCGCACACGATTGCGGGCTCTACGGCGCGATCGGGCCTCACCGGCGGCCGCACCGTAAGGGGGCGGCGCGGTCACTCCGGTGAGCTCGCGGGGGAGGCGCCGGGGCGCGATAGGAGGGGAACCGGGCGGGGGTGGTTGCTTACCACGCGCGAGCGAAGAGGACGGGCCGAAGGGTGGAAAGGAGGCGGCAACGGGGCGGCTTGGTGACGACGGCGGCTCGGGCGGCGCTCCGCGAGCACGGGCGCGGCCGCCACGGGCGTCGAGGGCGCAAACCCGCAGCACACGAGCTTGTCAAGCTCCCTGCGAACCTATTGATCAATAGATACGGGCAGAAGGCTTAGCCCTTCACCGGCGGCGACGAGACGACGGCGGCGGGGAAAGCAAGGCGGCGCGCGCTGTAGAAATTGGGCTCGGCTCGGGTGCGTGTGTGTTGCAGAGGCGAAAGGGGAGCCAAGGAGCGCGTGAGCGAGCTTATATAGGGCCCGAGGGAGGGAAGTGAAGCGGCTAGGGGACGGGGCGGCGGCGGGTTGCCATTGATGGCCGGCGGCCATCACGGCTCGGGTAAGGAAAGGGGGAAACGGTCCCCAATTGATCACGGGCAGTTACTTGCCTTAATTGGCAGGCTCGGGGAGGAAAGGAAGGAAGGGGAAGGGGCGGGGCCGAGCGGATTCCGCGCGCGTGCGGCGGCGGCCCCGCGCGCGGCGCGGGGAAGAAGAAAGGAAGGGGAGGAGATAGAGGCCGACGGGTGGGGCCCACCGTCGCGCGCCGCTGCAAAAAGAAAAGAGAAGGGGGAAACAAGTGGGCGGCGGGGAATGGTGGGTTGGGCCGGCCGGGCCGAAAGGGTAAGGGTGCGGGGTTTTGTTTTTTTTTTTCTTTTTCAAACCTCATTTTCAAATCCATTTTCAATTCAAATTCAAAACAAACTTTTACAAACCTTTCTCAAATATTTTATAGGCTTTTTAGAGACCACACAAGCAACCAAAAACTATGCAAGCCAAATGATGATGCACATACACTTGTTGTTTCTAACTTTATTATATTATCTTTAATATTTTTAGAGCTCAATTTATTTAGCATTTTTAATCTCCTTAAATCCCTAAGACATTTTTAAGTTGCTAAGTGATTTCAGTGATGGAATTTTTAGGGTGTCACAGTCATCAAAAGGTTCCCTCAAACCCCCCAGCAACAAGCCCGCACACTAACCTAGATTATTGATAATTAGTTGGTCAAGAATCACCCCGCCACAATTTGGTGAGGGTAGTTTGGGTATAACCTAGTTTGTGTATTGTTTCATTTTTCAAAACTTCTAAGTATAGTTTTAATTGGGTTTTCATAGCACCGAAGATGCGGTTTGCACAGAATATTTTGCCATATATTCAATTTACCTGCAGGATAGCTCCAACCCTGCCGAGCAAAGTTTAGATGGTTTCAGATTAGTGCATAGCGGTGTTATCGTTGACAATGACAGTAGGGACTAGGAAATCAATTCCTTTCAAACATCCGTCAAGCGGATTCATACTTCAGGTTGGTCTCTTGTACTTGTATGCTTAAGCGCTCGTATATTTGCCAACTTAGTGCCTGTCAATTACTGTTTGCTCATCTTTATACTTTACAGACTATACAATTCTCCATCAGACATCCCTCCTTCCAATTTTACTGATGTGATTTAAATTGGGTCCACTATGTTATCCTTATCCGGCGCTGTAACTCATTGCTGATGCCAAATATCGGTCCACACTAAATCTTCTACTGGGCTTACACACTACAACACCGCCCCCCCCCCCCCCCCCCCCTCTATGTTAATTAATTGCATGGCTTATTAAAATTAATTGCAGTGTATTGCCGAATATAAACTAAACTTTCCCTATCTAACCCAACGACATAATTAGTTCAGTTCAGATACATTTGTAGATCAAACAGAATAGAAAACAGATACTATGATGATTTGCAAACACAAAAAAGTACCAGATGTGGCACATCCCTTCACTTATTTTAGTCATCTTCTACCTCCTTCCTAGATAGTCTTATCTAGGTACCAGGTGATGTTCACTTCAACTTGATCACCATCAACTTCTTTTTCTTGACTCATAACTCTACGAGTGAAGTCTAGACTGAATTTCAAATTCTTACCCTCTTCTTGGCTGTCACAGGTTGTGATTACTCTTAGGTCCACCTCTATATGGAGTTTGAAATGTCGACGATATGGCAATGCAATCACATGTGGACTCAGTGGAACAATGCATGTGGAACCACAGGGAAAGGTCAAGCTCCTCTCTCGGTCACAACTGAAGAGATTGACGCTTTTGCTCCCGTAGTCAATGGCGCTTGCCTTGATGCTACCATATACTTTGCGGCTTTTGAAACCATGGTCTTTGAGGTTCAACCTGAACTTAACATGGGTCTCAATGGCATCCGGCATCACCAAGTATGTGATCTCCAACTCGCGGCCAAGGCCTGTGTCAATGGTTTGTGTGCGTTCCTCAACTTCATCATCCTCCATATCAACATCACAGCATGCTTTGAAGACATCATTGGTGCCATCATTTGGGTAAACATGAAAGGCCACGACTCCGTAAGCCTCTAGAATCCTAGATGGTCCAATGGGTATCAAATCCACCATTCCTTCCTACACATGAAAGCATGAATGTGAAGGGTTTTAATTTATAACAACATATGAAGTATGTAAGAGACATAATGCATATATATAGTAGATAGAACATATAGTAGCTAGCATATACCTCTTGCACTTCCCCCTTCCGCGACCTGTAGATGATTAGGCCGTTACGCCAGTCAAAGCCGTTGATACCTCTGATATGGAAGTTTGCACGAATGGACAATAATTGAACCGCAGGTGGACCAAGTCTACACTCCCCATCGGATCCACTGCTTCTACCATCCTCAGGGCCATCCCCATGATCGCCATCCCCATGATCAGATCCACTGCTGCTACCATCATCCTCAGGGCCATCCCCGTGATCCTCCAGGAGAACTGTAGCATCATCCTCACCTCCATCCCATACTTTACTCATCAGCTGATTCCTCAAGCGAGAGCGAAAAAAGGAGAGATATTAGCAAATAGTAAAGAAAGTCATCAATCACCACGACATTATGGGACATCTATAGTACAAACTAATACACCGAAGATTTACCAACCTTACCTGTTTTACCTCTACATTCCACAAACATGGAACAACAACAAAACCAATCACACCAGAAGCAACATGTTGTAGAGCAGACTGCCCCAGGTAAAAAAAAATGAGCATATAGAAGACATTTTTATTTTCAAGGTAACATAAATCAGGTGCAACTTAAGTAACATAACTCACCTGTGCAGCTTGAAACCAGTTCATTATGATAATAATTACAGTCAAACTGATAGTGTACCGCAAAAATGAGCAATTAAAGAAACTGTTCTTGCTACCTCTTAGGACAGCAATACAGAGGGCAAGTGCGACACATATACCTGGAACCAAAAAGCAGAAATCCATATTATGTGTTGAATGATGCAGCAACATAGCCACATTTTTTTATCATACTGAGCACAAGAGTGGCATGGATCCCAAAACAGCCAAAACAGCAGGGTGCATCTGAACAAAAATTGCAGTACTTCTCTCTAGTACTATAATACTAATACTATAAAGAATAAACAAATGATCCCTGAGAGTGGCTAGTGGGTTTGTCACTCAGCCAACGAGAATTCAGTTTATCACCACCACACATCTTAATGCTATGGTGAACAGCTCCCTTAGTAGTTTTTAAAACATCAAATTATAAATGAGAAAATGCTGATAAATACTATTTTGTCCTAGCCCAACAAGAGAAAGAGATGCAATGATACAGAAATTTTAGTGAGGTCTCACTATACATACTATGCCATTCCACAATGAAGTGGAAAAAAACAGCACTGAATAGCCTAATAGACTAACCGAAAAAATAATGCCAAAAGACGATTAGATTTATTATGACGAATAGGTCAATCTACTAATTTTTGGTCACCACATTTTTGTTCCAGCTACACTACACTATCCTGAAGATAAAATCTGCTCTAAAATAGTACTGAAAAAACACAGATGCATATAACAAGGTCAGCAGACTTGGACCCACAAGAGTTAGCATCAAAATGAGCAGGAACATACTGTGGATAAGTGGAGCATCAAAACGAAACTTGAACAGTGGGAACACTGACAAAAGCATAGCATGCATTATGGATATCATCTCCTGCATAATAATAGATAGAATAAATAAATTCCATTTAATAAAAAAGGAATTAATTCATGTGAGAACCCGACGGAGGGAGAAAGGCGAGGCCAAGGGAGGGTGGACCGGTGGACCCGAGATGGAACGGGCCTAATCTGACCTTGCGGCATGAAAGCGATGTCGGTGGAGGGTGAATCTGAAACGGCGGGAAAGCGAGGGTGAAGAGAGACGGCGAAGGGCCAATCCAACAACCTGGCGGCGGCGGGGGGAAAGACTTAAGGGCACGTACAACGCGTCTGTATCGCGCGTCTGTATCGTGGTGATTTTGCAAAAGACCCCCCGCCCGCTCCCACCGACGGCATGCTCGTCGCCTCCGGAGGCGACGCCCCCGTCCCGTTCCCAAAGGCGGAACCGACGCGCATCGACGCGATGTAGGATAGCGTCCTCTCGCATCGACGGGCACGCCGGATACCGCACGCCTCCTCCTGCGCGCGGCGTGCCTCCTACTTCCCCGCCAAATCTTTCCCGCACCTCCTCCTTTCCCCCGCCAAGGACGTTGTTGCCGTCGCCGTTCATGAGCTCCACGCCGTCGTGACCTCGCAGATCCGCCGCCGCCGGCTCGAGTTCGAGCTCCAGGACGACGAGGAGGGCCTCTGCTCTGCTCCACCGCGACCGTCGCGAGCCGCAGGCGGGCTGATCTGCCCTCAGCCGTCGCGAGCGCCACGGCAACCTGCTCCTCCGCGGATTCGAGTGCTGTCGTCACCCGTTGACCTCGTCGTCTTGATTCCAGGCCGCTGCGAGCCGCAGGCGGGTTGCTCCGCACTGGCCGCCGCGAGCACCGCGGCAGGCTGCTGCGGCGGGCTACTCCGCCCCAGCCGCAGCACCTCACCACACCGCGCGGGATGCTGCCGCGTTCGCCGCTGGAGCTCCGCAGGGCCACAGGGGAAGGAGAGACAGGGCTCGCACAGAAAGGATGGTGGCGTTGAGGACCATGGCTAGTAGTCACCTCCAGCTCCGTGGCCGTCTTCTTCATCCTCTCCATGCTCCCTTCTTGCGTCGCCTCACAGCTCGATCCGGTGGCAACATGCCTCCAATCAACAGTAGCAGAGGCCGATTCAGCAGCTGCGAAGCCCGATTCGGTGGATGTGAAGCTCGATTTGATGGTTCTGAAGCTCGATTTGATGCCTATGATGGTTGATTTAGTGGGGGGGGGGAGCTCGAATCGGTGGCAAAGGAGCAATCTTGTTGGCAAAGAGCAGAAGTGATTGCCGCGGGGAGGAAGAGGAGAGGGCTGGTTCTGGGGGCCAGACGGCAATGGGCAGCACGAAAGCTAGAGCTGGGGCAGGAGGACGGCAGAGACGACGTGGGAGCTGGGGTCGTCGGACGACAACAATGGGGTTGGGAGACTATACGAGGAATGGCAGAGAGAGATTGAGATCTGGGTCGCCGGACGACATGGTCACATTGGAGAAAGCAGTTCGAGATATTTTTGTTGAGCTTTTACATTTTAGCTCTTTATAAGCATAGTTTTCACATAAAGATCCTTTAGATAGGTAAACTTGACATGTAATAAATAAAAAATTACAATTTAGCCCTTCAATAATTGTGTATTTTATGCATGATAAATTCTTTGGAACAAATCACAAAATAGTATACAAATATCAAATGAACATTTGATTATCTTTCTACTGTTGATTTAAATAGCCACGCCACGGTATACATAAATGCATTTGTAGTTGATCTTGACCATCATGCAAACATTAAACAGCTTACAGACGACCTCTCTATCTGTGGGTTGTATGAGTTGTCTGTACATCTGTCTGTATGTTAAAATCGAGATTCTACAGACGACCCGTCGTCTGTGGGTTGTACATGCCCTGGGTCGGCGCCGTCGACGCGGAGATGATGAGGGCCAACCGTCAGAGTCTCCTCGCTGGCACTAGAATTTTTTTATATATTTTTTAAAAATCATTTTGCAAAACTATACGACAGATTGAAAATTTTACACTTTTGACAACCATTCGTCGTGGCCCACGGCGGTTCGAAGGATGTCACCGTGGGCTACGACGGTTGCAGCGCCACCGACGGCGGCATGAAGCGGCCCAGCAACCGTCGTGGGCCACGGCGGTTGCATGTGGCGTACCGTCGTGGGCCACGGCGGTTATTTTTCTTAATTAACGAGAGAAAACACATATTTAGAGCAACTCCAACAGTTTGGCAAACCAACTTGGCATCCATGTAATTTTGGCAAAACAAGAAAAATTGGCCTCCAACAGTTTGGCAAACCAACTTGGCAAAAATAGAAACTTGGCAAAACTCACATCCCCACGCACATATATGCGCGCGCGGATCGTGGTTGCCATCGTTGTTTCCCTCTAGGTGGGAGGGTGAAAAAGAAATAAAGAATAGAAAAGGATTCCTGATGTAAGTTTTTCAAGAGGTGGAAGGGCACATACATAATTTTGTTTCTCTCAGGATTCCTGATGTAAGTTAGATTTGGATTTGGCAAGTGAATTATGCCAAACTGTTGGAGATGAATTCTTTTATTGCTTTGCATAGCTTTTTAGAAGTTGGCAAAACACATGATTTGCCAAGTAAATTTTGGCAAACTATTGGAGATGCTCTTACAATGGCATGTGCGGTGCTAGTACCCTAACAAAGCACCTTACGTACAGAGAAGTTTTTTATATATATTTATTTTGTCATGATTTTCGAAAAATAAATGATCGAATAAAAAATTTCGAGAAATGTACATCTGGCGCCGTACCCCACGGCGTTAAGTCCTAACGCCGTGGAGTACGGCGGCAGGAGCCTGCTTCTGGCGGCAGAGCGTTGTGGTGCGGTGCCAGGACCCTGCCGCCGAGCGGCACGGCGGCAGGTCCTTACCGCCGCGCCACACCACGTTAGGTCCTTTTTAATTTTTTTAGTTTTTTCATTTTTAAAACACTTTTAACCTTTTTGAAAACAACCTAATAAGTGTGAGCATAATCACAAATGAATATCCTAATTAACAAGTAGATGGAAATAGTTTATACAAAATCAAGGTAAAAGTAGTACAACATCTAAATGTGTCGGCCCCTCTACCCCCTAACAAATCTAGCGCCATCCCAGGTGTGGTCCCGGTCGTACGTCTAGGGGTAAGGTGCCCTGAACACCCGCGGTCCTAGCTGGTCGGGAGACGGTGTCGCCATGGCCGCCTGCGACGAGCCTGCATCATCCGGTGTCGCTCCGTCGCCCGCCGGTGTCGCTCCGCCCGCCGGTGCGGCTCCGCCTGGCCGGGTCGCTCCGCCGGCTACCATGGTCGCTCCGCCGGCCGCCGGGGTCAACTGTGACGGCTGAGTCCAAACCGGTGGTGGCTGTGTCAACTGTGACGCTCCAACCTCCTCAGCCTGTTGCGGGGCATCCATGGTCACGAGAATGTCGCAGTACCCAAACTCATCCCAGCCCAGGTGCTCCTCGGTGGTCGTGTAGAAAGTAGGCTGGAACATAAGCGGAGTGGACGAGGAAGGAATATCTATCGCCGTGAAGCGTCCCCTCACCAGAGGTGACTAAATGTGACACAAATACCAGTCCCAGGAGGCTGGTCACACATTTATTACAACAGGTGGAATCAGTCTTTTACATCACGGCGACACAAAGGGCACGGTAGTGCCAACGCTACAAGGAACAACACAAACGCTAACGACCACACTACAATGGCAAAGGCTTCCATAGCCTCCTCAGAGTACCACACCATGGAAGCTTTCGGTAGGGCCCTGGGTACACAGGCACGGTTGGGTGTAGGGCACGACCTACTCAACGTCTTCGGGAATGTAATCGGGATCCTCCTCTGTAAAATAGTTAGTAAAACAAGGGTGAGCACATACGTACTCGAGAAATCCAACCCCACCCACGGAGGGGCTTATAAGCGAGAATCATGCATAAGGTATAACAAGGATCTCGGTTATGGTTCATTTTGCAAACTTACTCATGCGGGGGTTTATTTCAAAAAGGTTTTCGCGATCATTTTCATAACCCAAGTAACTCAAATGTTTTAGGTAAATCACTGTGGAACTACCGGACTTCCCGCCCGTCGTAGCCCGGCACACACCCACACACACATCACCGAAAACAACTCACGCCAGAAAACATCCCATCCCAAACACTAGTTTTTGTGACCACACCGTGACTCGTCCAATACCGTGGACACGGCTATTCGAATAGGTTTGACACTCTGCAGAGGTTGTACATCTTTACCCACAAGTAGGGTACCGTCACGCGGACACCTCAGTGCCGGTACGGATCCTATCAAAGCCATTACCCACCTTAGCTAACACTACGAGCCACCACGGAAGCAACCAAGGGGTTATCCCACATAACCAGGGCGTACCTCACACAGAGCGTACCCCTACTCCATGGGCTCCCGCTGCTCACCCGCACACCAGATGGCAAGTAGATTAACTAGTGGGATTCATGCTAAGCCGTTGCCACATACAACGGTCGAGTGGTTGTACGATGATTTGGGTCAGGTGAGATGTCACGCAACCCGGTCCTTAACCGACACGATGGACAACTCCCAACACGCTCAACCACACAGGTACGAGCTCACCCATACTCCTGACACACACGTCCATCCCGTCTACCCAGTTCTTTACTCATTTTCCAAACATATCCCCTTTTGGTTTTTGAAGCACTCACACGTTTTGAAAGCACTAACACCTTTTGAAAGCACTCACACATTTTAAAGCAAGCATTCAGACCAAAACAAGGTTCAATCATGGCAATCAAGGGTGGCTATCCTACCGTGTTTTGCAGTAAAACAATATGCAATTTATAAAACGGGTACAGGGTATATTTATAAAACTAGGACAGAAACATGCATCAAAGGATGAGGGTGAACTTGCCGTCTTCGAAGTCTTCGGGGAGTGCCGGCTCGGCGTTCGGGGCTTCGGGCTCCTGCTCGCAGTAGTCGGCTTCGATCTCCGGCTCGGGGTACCTTCCTCCGTCTACTCCGTCGGCTATGGCGCACACACAAGCAAGCAAGCAATATTAGCACACAAATATCCGCCCGAGCTCGGGGAGGGGGAGTGAGCGGAGGGGGTATATATAAGCCCTAGGGGGTTGGTCCGGCGGAGGGGGTACTGCTGGGAAAGGTGTGGTAGAGTTTTGGATTTAATCGTGTATGAAATGTGAGATTAGAGAGGGATTAAGGACCTATTAGTAATTTCTGCTAATGGAAAAAGGGTGACTGCGCTAATATAATCTTGGTTAGGGCCATGTTGTAAATTATTTAGGGTGTAGCAGTATTTAATCCATAATTAGTTATTAATTCAGGGGTTATTTGAAAAGAATAAAGAGAGAGAGGGAATAGTGCTCGGGTTTAGGGGGGAAAAGGAGAAGCAGGGGGGTCTTGGCAAAACGCCATCTTCTTCCCCCCCCCCCCCCCCCTTCACGTTTTGGACAGAGAGGATAGGAGGGGGGGCGGCGGCCGGTCCTGGAGGGGAGGGCGCCGGCGTCCCTGGCCACGGTAGCGGCCGGGAAATGGGGCTACGCAGAGAGGGGAACAAGGGGATCTCATCCCCGTGCTCACCTTGGGCTAGGGCGCGCCGTGGGAGGCGGCTCCGCGGGGAGGGCGGTGGCGCGGCGCGCGGTGCTAGGGGGCGACGGCGCGGTGGGAGCTCGGGGAGGTCTTGTGCGAGTTCGGTGGTGAGGGCGAGGTGCCGTGGGGAGGCCGGGGCCTATTTATAGGTGGCGCATGGCGGTTCGAGGGAAAGATTTTTCCGGCGGGGGGGGGGGGGGGGCGGCGGCTCGGGCTTCTTCTCGAAGTCCCGCCGGTCCGCGCGGCGTCCGGCGACGCGACGGCTCAAACCCGCTCGCGGTCAATTCGTGCGGGAGGAGTCGCGGTGTGGTGGACGAGGACCCGACGGCGGAGGGGCGGCGAGGGCGGTCGTCGTGTGCGGTGGCGGCAGTGGCGGACGCGACGGCTCGGCGGGTCGTCGGGCGGCGGTGCCGAGCGGTGAGGAGAGGAGGCGGTGGCGTGCTTGGGTGGGTGGCGTGGTCGGTGCGCGGCCACGCGGGCCCGTGCGGCGGGGCGGGGGCACGCCGCCGGCTCCCGGTCGGTCAACGGCGCCGGGCGCGGCGCGGCCGGTTGCGGGAGGCGGAGGAGAGGAGGAGGGGGTCACCGGCGCGGTGGCGTGTCGCCGGCCGGCGCGGGCCGGTGCGCCGCCGGCTCGGCCGACCCTCGGCGCGCGGCGGGTCGCGGGCCGGGGTCAACCGGTGTCGCGCCGGGAAGGGGGGCGCGGGGTGCTGGCCGCGCGAGAGGAGGGAGAAGGAAGAGAAGAGAAGAAGAAGAGAAAGGAAAAAGGAAAAGATGGAAGGAAAAAGAAAAGGGAAAGGGAAAAAGGAAGGGAAGAAAGAGAAAGAAAAAGAAAAAGGAAAAAGGAAAGGGAAGGAAAATGGAGAAGAGAAAAGAAGAAATAGGGGAAGAGATTTTAGAAAATCTGGAAAATTGTTAGGGAAATTTGGGAAAGGGTTTTGCGGGGTTTTCCCGGTTTTTCGGGCGTCGGCGCGTTTTCCGGGAAGGCGGTGATGGCGAGGCAGTCCGGTCGTCGGGACCGCGGCGTGCGCGGGATTCCCGGCCGGTGGCCGACTGCTGCATTGGGAAGGCGCGCATGGGTGCTGGCCTGGGTGCGGTGCCGGCGGGATTCGCGGCACGCGCATCGGGGAGAGAGAGGGGAGAACAGTGGCTAGGGTTTGAATGGTAATTGAGCTCGGCGGGTCAGTTTTGAAAATACGCATGATTTATTATGTGATTTATTTGGAGCTAAAACGCGAGCGTTACAAACCTACCCCACTTAAAATGAATCTCGTCCTCGAGATTCGGCTAGAGTTCGAATAGGTGGGGAAACTCCTTCTTCAGTGCGTACTCTCGTTCCCACGTAGCTTCTTCCACCCCGTGTCTGCTCCATTGGACTCTGCACACCCGTACTTCTGACGTCCTTGTCCGCTTGACCACAGTGTCTAAGATCTTGACGGGCACCTCCTGGTACCTAAGGTCTGGCTGTAGATCAATGGCCTCCACCGGTACTCGCTTCTCTTCCAGAACCTTCAAGCATCGACGTAGCTGGGAGATGTGGAATACTGGGTGTATATCTGACATTTCTTCGGGTAGCTCCAGCCGATATGCTACTGCTCCGACCCTCTTTATTACTTTATATGGTCCGATGTACCGAGGGGCCAATTTCCCGTGTACTTGAAATCTCCGAGTCCCCCGGATGGGTGAAACCTTGAGGTAGACGAAGTCTCCTGGATTGAAGCTCGCTTCACGCCTTTTCTTGTCTGCGTAGCTCTTCTGTCGGGGCCGGGCGCCTTTCAACTTTTCTCGGATATCAGCTACTCGCTCCTCGGCTTCCTTTATAAGTGCGGGCCCAACCAGGGCACGCTCCCCTACCTCTGACCACATCAGGGGTGTCCTACATTTTCTCCCGTATAGTGCTTCGAATGGCGACATTCCCAGACTTGCTTGGTAGCCGTTGTTGTAGGAAAACTCTGCATATGGCGGTGCTCTCGCTCCCAATCTTTTCCATAGGTGAGGACGCATGCTCTCAACATATCTTCCAAAATTTGATTCACCCTTTCGGTCCGTCCGTCCGTACGTGGGCGGTACGCCGAGCTGAAGTCTAGCTTGGTGCCCATGGCTTTGTGCAGAGCTTTTCCAGAACCTAGAGGTGAACTGGGTCCCTCTATCTGAGACTATTCTGCTAGGCACTCCATGCAGCTTCACTATATTTTCTATGTAGAGTTTTGCCAGCTTCTCTCCACCATAGGTGGTCCGTACGGGTAGAAAGTGGGCGACTTTAGTGAGTCGGTCCACGATCACCCATATGGAGTCATGTCCCTTCTGAGTCCTTGGCAACCCTACTACGAAGTCCATACCTATCTCGTCCCACTTCCATACCGGGATTGGTAAAGGTTGCAACAGTCCTGCGGGCTTCTGATGTTCGGCTTTGATCCTCTGACAAGTGTCACAGTGGGCGACGAACCGTGCAATGTCTGCTTTCATCCCATTCCACCAGTACTTCTGCTTTAAGTCCATGTACATCTTGGTGGATCCCGGGTGAATGGAGTATGCTGAGTTGTGTGCCTCATCCATGATGGTCTGTCGAAAATCTCCACCCTCAGGCACGCATATCCTGTTTTTGTACCACAGGGTGCCTTGGTCATCTACCCTGAAGTCAGGGGCCTTGTTCTCTCCGGTATGCTTGCGGATCTTCATCAGATTCTCGTCGGCTTCTTGGGCCTTCCGGATCTTCTCTTCTAGGGTAGGTTGAACACTCAGCTGGCGGACGTAGCCTTGGGGGACGATGTGCACGTTGAGCCGTGCCATCTCCTCTTGCAACTGGGCACTCTTGGGTGCTGCCTTCTCGTAGGTTTTCGGCTTAGCGCATTTGCTACCACATTGGCCTTCCCCGGTGGTAGTGAATCTCTAGGTTATAGTCCTTGACTAGCTCTAGCCATCTTCTCTCGCCTTAGGTTCGGGTCGGGCCGGGTGAAGATGTACTTTAGACTCTTGTGGTCCGTGTAGATTTCACACTTGTTCCCGATCAAATAGTGTCTCCGGATCTTCGGGGCATGCACTACGGTACGCAAACTCCGCATCATGGGTGGGATAGTTCTCCGCTCATGGGGTTTAAGCTGACGGGAGGCGTATGCCACTACCTTCCCATCTTGCATGAGAACACATCCCAACCCTTGTCGGGAGGCGTCGCAATACACGACAAAGTCCCGTTGAATGTCTGGCAGGGTTAACACTGGGGCTGTGGTCAACCTTTTCTTCAACTCTTGGAAACTTCTTTCACAGGCCTCGATCCAGTTAAACTTCTACTCTTTCTTGAGCATCTCTGTCATGGGCTGGGCGATCTTGGAGAATCCCTCGATAAATCTCTGGTAGTACCCTGCTAAACCTAGGAAACTCCTGATCTCGCTCACGTTGGTTGGTTGCTGCCAGTTGGAGACTGTCTCAACTTTCCCGGGGTCTACGCCTACTCCTTCGCCGATCAATATGTGCCCAAGGAAGGATATTTTCTCTAGCCAAAATTCACACTTGCTGAACTTGGCGTATAGCTTGTGTGCCCTCAATTTTCCCAGCACTACTCGAAGGTGTTGTTCATGCTCCTCCACGCTCTTGGAGTAAACAAGTATGTCATCAATGAAGACTACGACAAACTTGTCCAGCTCTTCCATGAACACCTTATTCATGAGGTTCATGAAGTATGCTGGTGCATTGGTTAGTCCAAAGCACATCACCGTGAACTCATACTGCCCGTAGCGAGTAACAAAGGCGGTCTTGGGGATGTCACTTTCCCTAATCTTGAGCTGGTGGTACCCTGACCTTAGATCCACCTTCGAGAAATACTTGGCCCCCTTCAGTTGGTCAAACAGGTCATCTATTCTGGGAAGAGGGTACTTGTTTTTAATAGTGACCTCGTTCAGCGAGCGATTGTCCACGCACATCCTCATGCTCTTATCCTTCTTCTCCACGAAAAGCACTGGGGCTCCCCATGGTGATGAACTTGGTCTGATGAACCCACTTCGCTGGAGCTCTGCTAGCTGCTTCTTCAATTCTGCCAACTCAGGGGCTGCCATCCTATAGGGCCTCTTGGCTATGGGAGAGGTTCCAGGGATAAGGTCGATTACGAACTCTATATCCCTGTCTGGTGGCATTCCAGGGAGTTCTTCGGGGAACACATCTGGGTATTCTCGTACTACTGGGACATCTTCTATGGACTTGGCTTCTATGTTGAAAACCATTATATCCGGCCTGTGTCCCCGGGTGTGGCAGGTCACTTGTATCCCGTCTGGGTTGGTCAAGTGCACTACTTTATCGGCGCAACTTATGAGGCCATGGTGTTGGCTTAACCAGTCCATACCAAGGATCACATCTATCCCCTTGGATTTCAGTACTACCAGGTCTGCTAGGAACTCTACCCCAACTTAAAATAATCCTTACCCGGGGGCATCCCGCGTTGACACTTAATGTCACCTCCGGGCGTTCGAGTTATTAGGGGTGCTTTGAGTAGTACTGTGGGTATGCTATGCTTTTCCACAAAGCTTGAGGATATGAATGAGTGTGATGCTCCCGAATCGAACAGTATGGTAGCCAAAACTGAGCTAACCAGGAACTCACCGAGTACTACGCCTTGTGCTTCCTGTGCCTCCTGCGCATTGATGTGATTCACCCGGGCGCGTCCATACGACTGCTGGGGCTGCCTCATCCGCCGGTTGGCTGGTGTTGTTGCCGAAGTTATTGTTGCTGCGCACTAGCATGCGGTTGGCTCCTGACACAAGCGGCCTTGGCCCGTTCACCAAGTTGGAGTAGGTGGTGGTGGTTGGCTTTTTAGCGTACGGGCAGTTGGCGATGAAGTGCCCGGTTTCTCGGCAGTTGAAACACACTCGGGAGCTGCTGTTGTTGTTGGTAGTGATCTGGCTGGTGTTGTTCTGTGGGGGCTTCATGGCACTCTGGTTATAGGAGGGCGTGAACTGGGCTCTGGGGGCTTGCGAGCTCGTGGCTTGGGATTGAGTTCTGTACTGCATAGGAGCTTGGAACCTGGACATGGGGTGTCCAAAGTTTCTCGGCCTCTGGGACCGTTCTTGCTGCTTGGCCTTGTGTTCCATGAACTTGCGCTTGTTTTCCTTCTTTTCCTCGGCCCTTGCTCTCTCCGTGAGTATTGCCATGTTCATAAGGGTGTTAAAGTCCGGTAAATCCGAGGAGTCGGCGGTGTCCTCGGTTCCGGAGTCGCCCCTTCTTGAACATCTCTTGCTTTTTGGAGTCTTTATCCACCTCCTCGGGTGCATAGCGTGCCGGCTCTATGAACCGGTACGTGTATTCCTCCACGTACATGTTGCCTTGGCGGAGTTCGCGGAACTCGTCCGCCTTCCGCTTCGGTGTGGCCTCCGGATGTGGTAGCGACGGAACTCCTCCACGAATTCATCCCACGTGATGGCGGAGGGATCCTTGGGCGCGGCGCGCACAATTTTCCCACCCAGCTAGGGGCTGTCCCGGTGAGCTGGTGAGCTGCCAGGATAACCTTGTCATGGTCCTCGCAGTGGAGGGGCTCCAGTTCCCTCAGGATGGCTCTCAGCCAATCGTCGGCGTCCAAAGGATTCACCGACCCGCTAAAGGTGGGGGCTTAGTCCTGAGGAACTCGATCAGCTTCTCGTTCATTCTCATAACTCGGGGTCTTGGCCGGTTGACGGCGTTGAAGATGGCCTCCATCAGGACAGTCTGGTTGGCTAAGACTTGTGCCAAGTCAACAGGAGGGGGTGGCGGTGGCAGGACCACGTTCTCTCCTCCATCTTCATTTTGGTTAACCTCCTGGTCGTGGAGACGCTCCCTCCGATCGGCTTGCGATCCCTCAGCGTCCGATCGGTGGGTCCGGACAGGGCGCCTGGAAACCATCTGTAAAGGAACGGGTTTTCTAAGAAGTCTAGTTTTATGTGATGTTTAAGTGGATTATGTCGGATTTCTTTTTGAAAGGGCAGGGTCTACTCCTGCCGGTAAGCACACAACAAGCACATAGCAAACAAGCAAGCACAGATAAGTTTTTATTACAAACCAGCGAGGAGGATACATCCCGACTACGCGGACACACTACACGACTAAGGACTAAGGGCGCAACTTGGACCGGTACGGCTTCATTCCCTGGGTCTTGGGCACACTACTCGCGAGGGGAGTTGTCTTCTGGGGTCGAGTGTTCTTCCAGCGGAATGAGCAGCTCATCATCATTCCCGCCTTCGGGATTACCGTTTTCCTGAGGCTGTGCTGCGGCCTCTGTTGGGGGTTCGGTGACTGCTGGTGGTGCTGGTGGGACTTCTATAGTTCCTCCCCATCCTACTAGGGGTGTTCCCAGCAGGACTTGAGCTTCTCCAATGGCTGGAACAGGTGTTCCGCCGTTGGTCCATTCTTGCATGCGTTGGTCCTGGATTCTCCTGAGGCTTTCCTGGGTGACGGCTTCACTGCTTATGGCGGCGCGTACTTGCTTCCGCTTGAGCCACTCGACTTGGTGCATCCTTACTGTGACTTCACTTGCTCGGCCCGGCTGATTTGTTCCCTCAAGTGCCTGGCTTGGTCATCAAAGAGCTTGTCCAGGGAGACAAGGTAGGCGACTACGTGGTACAGCAGGTCTTCTTGGTGGCGGCGTCGTTCCAGGTTCCTCATGCGGGCTTGCCAAACTGGGGTTCTGATGGCGGGAGGGAAGTACCTCATTGGTGTGGGGACGAGGTGTTCCTCGTAGATCCGGCACAGGTAGCGGAGGGCTTTTCTGAGGGCCAAAGGATAGGTGTCTCGGTGTCGAAACCCTGTGGCGGTCACGCGCCACGGCTCGATGTTGGTGTGGCGGTTGCTTCTAGCGACGGAGAGGACCACTCTACAGCGAAGAGTGCCGAGTTGCTCGTACTCTCTGTTGTAGTACCTAGGGCGCTCAGTGATACCGAGGCGCTCCAGGGAGTTGATGAGCAGGCGAGCAAAACCAGGCTCCTCCTGGCACACGCCTTGGGTCCATCCATCTTCCGCCATCTGAAAACAAAGGTAGAGTTGAACAGGTTGTGGTGGGGTACAAGAGATGGATAACTTTATTTAGTAGCAGGGTTGGGGTACATTCTTCGGGGTACACTTATTATTACTAGGACTCAACTTCTAGCCTAACACCCTAGTCTTATCCTCATGGCGACTCTTCCTCTAGCTGAATACGGCGCTTCTTTAGTGGAAGATCTTGCTCCAGTATCTCTTCTTCAGTCTGGGTCCCTTTGTCCCAGTGGGTTTCTTCGGGCTCATCTTCTTCTGCTCTGGCTCCTTCATCTCTGCTTCTTCGCTCCTTTAGTTCATCCCATAGCTATTTGTGGAACATCTCCGATTGTTCCTTTTCCCTGAGGTAGTCTTGCCTCATGTTGTGCAGCTCAACTTCTGCTATGGTTGTCTTTACCCTTTCTAGTTCTATCCTCTGTTCTGCTCTTTCCGCCCTGTCGATCCGCTGTTGCTTCGCTTCTTGGGGCTTGCTCCTGATAAAGGTGGTCTAGGCCTCTGAGGTATATGGATAGGTGGGAAACTGCCTCTTCTAAGTCTTCTTCCTCTCGTTCTAGACCTCTCATGCGATCAATCCACGAGCGTCCTCTTCCTCCGGAGGGTGGAAAGAATCCCATTGGAGTCCTTCGGAGGTGTTGTCTATAAGTCACTCGTAGCTGTCGCAGGGCCTTCCGAGCAGCCTTGGGGTAGGTGTCGACAAAGCGAAAACCAGTTGCGGAGACGAACCATGGCTCTATGTCGGGGTAAAGCGTGCTCCTTCCCACAAAGATCAGCAGCTTACACCGAAGGGTGCCGTAGCGTTCGTACTCCCGGTAGACGAACTCCGGCGGATCCCTTACTCCGACACGCTCTAGGCTGCGTAGCAACAGGTTAGGGAGGCCAGGCTGGACGGGGCAGATTCCTCCATTCCATTCGGGATTAGCCATCTGGAACAGGCAAGAATCAAGGTAAGGATTTGGGAACAGGTGAGCTTAGCAAAGGAAAGGTTAGAGAAGGCCAGAGGAGGTCTCGTATCTTAGGGGTCATGTCCTACGGCCAACCTACGGCTCTGATACCACCTGAAGCGTCCCCTCATCAGAGGTGACTGAATGTGACACAAATACCGATCCCAGGGAGGCTCGGTCACACATTTATTACAACAGGTGGAATCGATCTTTTACATCACGGCGACACAAAGGGCACGGTAGTGCCAACGCTACAAGGAACAACACAAACGCTAACGACCACACTACAATGGCAAAGGCTTCCATAGCCTCCTCGCAGTACCACACCATGGAAGCTTTCGGTAGGGCCCCGGGTACACGAGGCACGGTTGGGTGTAGGGCACGACCTACTCAACGTCTTCGGGAATGTAATCGGGATCCTCCTCTCGTAAAATAGTTAGTAAAACAAGGGTGAGCACATACGTACTCGGCAAATCCAACCCCACCCACGGAGGGGCTTATAAGCGAGAATCATGCATAAGGTATAACAAGGATCTCGGTTATGGTTCATTTTGCAAACTTACTCATGCGGGGGTTTATTTCAAAAAGGTTTTCGCATCATTTTCATAACCCAAGTAACTCAAATGTTTTAGGTAAATCACCGTGGAACTACCGGACTTCCCGCCCGTCGTAGCCCGTGCACACACCCACACACACATCACCGAAAACAACTCACACCGAAAAACATCCCATCCCAAACACTAGTTTTTGTGACCACACCGTGACTCATCCAATACCGTGGACACGGCTATTCGAATAGGTTTGACACTCCGCAGGTTGTACATCTTTACCCACAAGTAGGGTACCGTCACGCGGACACCTCGGTCTTGTACGTATCCTATCAAAGCCATTACCCACCTTAGCTAACACTACGAGCCACCACGGAAGCAACCAAGGGGTTATCCCACATAACCAGGGCGTACCTCACACAGAGCGTACCCCTACTCCATGGGCTCCCGCTGCTCACCCGCACACCAGATGGCAAGTAGATTAACTAGTGGGATTCATGCTAAGTCGTTGCCACATACAACGGTCGAGTGGTTGTACGATGATTTGGGTCAGGTGAGATGTCACGCAACCCGGTCCTTAACCGACAAGATGGACAACTCCCAACACGCTCAACCACACAGGTACGAGCTCACCCATACTCCTGACACACACGTCCATCCCGTCTACCCAGTTCTTTACTCATTTTCCAAACATATCCCCTTTTGGTTTTTGAAGCACTCACACGTTTTGAAAGCACTAACACCTTTTGAAAGCACTCACACATTTTAAAGCAAGCATTCAGGCCAAAACAAGGTTCAATCATGGCAATCAAGGGTGGCTATCCTACCGTGTTTTGCAGTAAAACAATATGCAATTTATAAAACGGGTACAGGGTATATTTATAAAACTAGGACAGAAACATGCATCAAAGGATGAGGGTGAACTTACCATCTTCGAAGTCTTCGGGGAGTGCCGGCTCGGCGTTCGGGGCTTCGGGCTCCTGCTCGCAGTAGTCGGCTTCGATCTCCGGCTCGGGGTACCTTCCTCCGTCTACTCCGTCGGCTATGGCGCACACACAAGCAAGCAAGCAATATTAGCACACAAATATCCGGCCGAGCTCGGGGAGGGGGAGTGAGCGGAGGGGGTATATATAAGCCCTAGGGGGTTGGTCCGGCGGAGGGGGTACTGCTGGGAAAGGTGTGGTAGAGTTTTGGATTTAATCGTGTATGAAATGTGAGATTAGAGAGGGATTAAGGACCTACTAGTAATTTCTGCTAATGGAAAAAGGGTGACTGCGCTAATATAATCTTGGTTAGGGCCATGTTGTAAATTATTTAGGGTGTAGCAGTATTTAATCCATAATTAGTTATTAATTCAGGGGTTATTTGAAAAGAATAAAGAGAGAGGGAATAGTGCTCGGGTTTAGGGGGGGGGGAGGAGAAGCAGGGGGGTCTTGGCAAAACGCCATCTTCTTCCCCCCCTTCACGGTTTGGACAGAGAGGATAGGAGGGGGCGGCGGCCGGTCCTGGAGGGGAGAGCGCCGGCGTCCCTGGCCACGGCAGCGGCCGGGAAATGGGGCTACGCAGAGAGGGGAACGAGGGGATCTCATCCCCGTGCTCACCTTGGGCTAGGGCGCGCTGTGGAGGCGGCCTCGCGGGGAGGGCGGGCGGCGGCGCGCGGTGCTAGGGGGCGACGGCGCGGTGGGAGCTCGGGGAGGTCTTGTGCGAGTTCGGTGGTGAGGCGAGGTGCGTGGGGAGGCCCGGGCCTATTTATAGGTGGCGCATGGCGGTTCGGGGGAAAGATTTTTCCGGGGGGGGGGGGGGGGTCGCGGCGGCTCGGGCTTCTTCTCGAAGTCCCGCCGGTCCGCGCGGCGTCCGGCGACGCGACGGCTCAAACCGCCGCAGTCAATTCGTGCGGGGAAGAGTCGCGGTGTGGTGGACGGGACCCGACGTCGGAGGGGCGGCGAGCCGGTCATCGTGTGCGGTGGCGGCGGCGGCGGACGCGACGGCTCGACGGGTCGTCGGGCGGCCGGTGGCCGAGCAAAGGAGGAGAGGAGGCGGTGGCGTGGTCGGTGCGCGGCCACGTGGGCCCGTGCGGCGGGGCAGGGCACGCCGCCGCCCGGCCGGCCAACGGCGCCGGGCGCGGCGCGGCCGGTTGCGGGAGGCGGAGGAGAGGAGGAGGGGGTCACCGGCGCGGTGGCGTGTCGCCGGCCGGCGCGCGGGCCGGTGCGCCGCCGGCCGGCGGCCCCGGCGCGCGCGGCGGGTCGCGGGCCCGGGGTCAACCGGTGCCCGGCGCCGGTCGGGGGGCGTGGGGTGCTGGCCGCGCGGGACGAGGGAGAAGGAAGAGAAGAGAAGAAGAAGAGAAAGGAAAAAGAAAAAGAGGGAAGGAAAAAGAAAAGGAAAAGGGAAAAAGGAAGGGAAGAAAGAGAAAGAAAAAGGAAAAGGAAAAAGGAAAGGGAAGGAAAATGGAGAAGAGAAAAGAAGAAATAGGGGAAGAGATTTTAGAAAATCTGGAAAATTGTTAGGGAAATTTGGGAAAGGGTTTTGCGGGGTTTTCCCGGTTTTTTGGGCGTCGGCGCGTTTTCCGGGACGGCGGTGATGGCGAGGCGGTCCGGTCGTCGGGACCGCGGCGTGCGCGGGGATTCCCGGCCGGTGGCCGACCGCTGCGTTGGGAAGGCGCGCATGGGTGCGGCCCGGGTGCGGTGCGGCGGGATTCGCGGCACGCGCGTCGGGGAGAGAGAGGGGAGAACAGTGGCTAGGGTTTGAATGGTAATTGAGCTCGGCGGGTCAGTTTTGAAAATACGCATGATTTATTAGGTGATTTATTTGGAGCTAAAACGCGGGCGTTACACGCTGGAAACAGAAAGGTCGGCGGGCTGGAACCTCCTAGCGGATAGATCGGCGGCGGCTCCTGCTGTCGAGGCCCTGCTGTCGGAAAAGGCACTGGTCGCCCTGTACGATTAGAATATTGTATAATCAGAAACACACAATAATTGTGTGCAATAGTTGAAAATAAGGTCTACTGAAAGTACCTGCGCCGGGGGAGCAAACGGCCGCTGCACGTAGGTGTGCGGGCCCTGCACCTGTGGGTGCTGCTGCGCCCTCAGAGCCGAGAAGCCGCGGCAAAGGTGGCAGGCGTCGGCAGTGAAGCCGCTATCGTGGCGGAGCTCGAGGACGACGCTGGGTGGCGCGGAAGGAGAGGAATCTCTACGGCCTCGGCGTAGTTCACGACGGCGGAGTACCTCATGGCAGCAGCGATCATCCTGTCGTACGTGCTCCGATGCTCCTGAGGCCCCAGGTGAAGCACTGCTCTCTCGCGGCCGATGCGAGCCGCACGACATCAGCCAGCACGTCGTGTTGCGCACAAAATTAGAAACACATGTTATAATGAAAAGTCATATGAGTGCAATATGTTTGTAGTATCATAGCTTACCGCTGTGTCGGCGATCTGGTCTCGGCGCACAGGGTACGTCGCGTCTAACAGGATCCTGTCGTGGTCCAAGACAGGTGGCGGTGACAGGGTAGCAAGCACGTACGTCACCCGCGTCCGCGTCCTCGGTAGGTACCCCTGAAGGTACGCTACCCAGGCGGCGCCGTCGTGAAGGCGGTGCTCGGTGACGACGTTCTGTTCGTGAGCCGCGGACACACACTCTGCCATGTACGACTGCAGCCTGTCGACGAACGACGTCACCACAGGCACACCCTTACGCATCCACCTAGAACAAATGAAACATAAATTATTGGTAACTGGATATTTGTAACGGAAAATACTTAGAACTAGCAAATGGTAGCTCACCTGTGCGCTGTAGGCGGCAGACGTGGCGCAGCGGGTACTGGTGCACCCTGGAAGAGGTCGAACTGCCTCATCACCTGGTGGACGGCGTACTCCTCGACGTAGATGTCGAAGACCAGTTGTCGCCTTGTCATCCAGTACGCCTGGTCTCGGGAGCACAGGGATGAGAGCCCCTGTGGTGCGCGGGCAGCGACCATGGCAGGAGCGTACATCGTCCACTGAACCTGGGCATCGACCATCCGGTCGATCTAACCAATGAAGTCCTTATACACCTTCTTCGGCTGCTCCCCAGCCCAAACGTCCTGCAAAGAATAAGAAAAGTAAAGTGAATTGAACTACAGAACTCATAACGCGAAGAATCACGTAAAGGGAGGTCATTACCTTCCGGAGACACCATAGAGAACCCATGGTGGGGAGGTCCGCTGGGTCGGTGCCGTCGGCCAGCGGCTCGTACTCCGAGAGGTCGGCCCTGGGCCGACCGATGTCGAACCGCTCGTGGATCCACATCTGCAGCGGGAGAGGGCACCCCAGGAGGATCGCCTCCCTACTCGCCGGCCTCGTCACTGCCGAACACAACCCCCTGTAGGTAGGCGCCGCAGCGGCGCTACCCCCCAGCTGATCTGGGGCATCTGCTCAAGGGGTGCATCAGCGATCCTCTGAACTCTGGGGATCATGCATCGCGACACAGAGTCTCCCGCTGACTCGCAGAACAGCACCCACATGAACAACCAAAGCAGGTAGACCTCAAAAACATGTCTGACGTCTGGTCGTCGGCATCGTCCGCCATGTAGTCAGCCTACACACACACAAAGGTCCATCGTCACATCCGTTTAAAATGCATACAAACATTGAAAATAAGAGTTAGAATCACGTACGCTGAACTGCTAGATCCAAGTCTAGGTGGGCCCGTGGGCGTCGGCGAAGGGCACGTACGGCGCCGGCGCGCGATCGTTCCGAGGAACGTTCACGAACCGAGCAAGGAAGTCAGCGTGCCACGTCACGGGGATGTCGAACGGCCCCATCGCCTAGCCAGCACACGGCGGTCCTCCCAACATTGCGGCGTCCTCCAACTGAGAGTCATCTCGCCGACGGGGAAGTGGAACGTGTGCGTCTCTGGTCGCCACCGATCCATGAACGCGGCGATCAGCAGAGCGTCGTAGTTGAACCACGTCAACCGCTCCGCCCGGGGAACCTCAGCTCGTAGATTGTCCCCCTCGACCAACCGCGCTACAGGGAGAAGTCCTACAGCGCGTAGCCTGAAAAATATTAATTTACTTAACACAATTACTATTGTAAAAAACATAAATAAATAATAAATATGAATTACGTACTTCAGAATCCACCGCTGGTGTATCGACATCAACGTGCTGGTCGTCCGGCAACGTATCGTGTAGAGCGGACCTTCGAGAACAGCCGACACGTACGAGCGGTGGTGCCGGTCCACCGCCTCTTTGAACAACTCCGGTCGTACGTACTCCAGCGGTGCAGCCATAACTGCAAAAAAACGTAATTTAATCAATTTTCCAATTATACTAATTATGTGAATTATAACCATTTCTTGAAAGTTTAAAACAAATTTAAACAAATTATGTGAATTTAAATAATTTTCTGCAAATTTATAGAAATTTAACCTAATTATGCCAATTATAACCATTTCATAGAAGTTTAAAACAAAATTGAATGAATTATGTGAATTTAAACCATTTTGTAAGACTTTTATATCAATTTAATCCAATTATGTCAATGATAACCATTTCCTAGAAGTTTAAAATAAATTTAAATGAATTATGTGAATTTAAACCATTTTGTACGAATTTTATAGCAATTTAAACTAATTATGTCAATTATAACCATTTTCTAGAAGTTTAAAACAAATTTAAATGAATTATGTGAATTTAAATAATTTTCTAAAAATTTTATAGCAATTTAATCTAATTATGTCCATTATAACCATATCCTAGATGTTTAAAAGAAATTTAAATGAATTATGTGAATTTATATGACTTTCTATGAATTTTATATCAATTTAATCTAATTATGTCAATTATAACCATTTTCCACAAATTTCAAATGAATTAAAACAAATTATGTGAATTTAAACTATTCTCTATGAATTTTATATCAATTCAACTAACATAAGTTAACTAAACTAAATTTCTAAACTAAATTTAAATAAACTAAGTTAACTAAAATAAATTCCTAAACTAAACTAAGTTAACTAAACTAACTAACTAATCTAAGTTAACTAAACTAAATTAACTATACTAACTAATTATACTAACTAAACTGGACTAAATTTAGAAACATACCTCAGTTAGAAGTGCTCCGAAGGGTTGAAAGCCGAAGGTTTGGACGAGTGAGGAAGGGGCCGGCGGCAGGGGGTCGGCATGTGGCGTTGTCGTCGTGGCCCACGGCGCCAGGGCGCTGCCGCTGTGGGGCACGCCGCTAGGTCTCCTGCCACCGTGGGCCACGAAACTAGGGATCCTGCCACCGTGCCCCCACGGCAGCAGGAATCTGCCCCACCGGCCAGTACAGCCGACCGTTGGCGCCACCCCTAACGTCGTGCCCTACGGCGGCAGGAACTCCTGCCGTCGCGGGATACAGCGCTAGATGTACATTTCTCGAAATTTTTGATTTGACCATTTATTTTTTGAAAATCATGACAAAATATATATATAAAAATTCACGTACAGATAACATGGCTTAGGGAGTTTAAAATTTTCATTGCAACATTCCTAATGAATCTAGTTGTACGAGAACTGCCCAGAGAGCATAGAGCCGCCTGAGTGTTACGACGGCATGTAGTACCCCGGTGGGGGTGGAGGTGGTGAAGGTAGAGGGGATCAATCTTTCTCATGGCATTCACAAGTGCAGGTCGAACATTTGCAGCAACTGAACTAAAATTTGACAAGTTAACTCCTTGTGAACCATATATAATCTCTCCAATTCCATAATATAATTTGATTGTCACTGACTCCAACATGTCTGATTCATAATAAAAAGTAGTAACTACTATCAAATGCTACATCCAGGGACTAAGAAACAAATAAACTTATCTAAACTACATTAACAAACTAATCAGCCACAATCTACATACTTAACATTAAATATATTACGTAATATAAACTACAACTACAGATCTATAAACTACAACCAGGGTCGTCCCGCAAAAAATATAGGCACTGTTCGACATTCAAGTTCGGGCCCTAACTTATGAGTCTGTTCGACAGTTCAATTTCGGCTTATCTCCTCTCACACAACACTATTCAATCTATCAGTCGAACACTATTCTTTGTATGAACCTAATAGGCTCTAGGTCTTGTTTAGGTTTAAATTTTTTATGTCACATTGAATGCATTATGGGATAGATGTTGAAGAAGTGTTTGGATACTAATGAAAAACAATTTTTAAAAATCCATATAAATCACAAGATAAAATTTTTAACCTAATCCATTAGCCCATGTCTACAGTACTTTATTATCAAAATATAGACTAATTAAGCTTGAAAGATTTGTCTTTAGATTCACAAGCAATCTATGTAATTAGTTATTTTTGTCTATATTTAATATGTCATGCGTGTCCAGACATTCCGTGTGATAAAGTTTTGAGATAGAAACTAAACAAGACTTTATAGTAGTAATAATATTATATACAATAAGATTTATCGTGCAGTCACCTAAAAAGTGATGATCACGTATTTTGCTTTAAAACATTTCTTTAAGATATCCTATCATATGAGCTAGAGAAAATAAGAGCATTACACTTAAAAAATACTGGCGCACAAAAGGAAAAAAACAAGTGGGTGAGAAAAATTAGGCACATAGCTGCTCATCATTTCTAAGAGAAAATATGAGCTATTTGCATGCTACATGGAAAAAATAGAACAAATAATTGAGCGAGAGAGAGAAGAATGTCCTCAGTGCACCAGTTTACTGATAATTAAGTAATTAAGTATGCATGCAAACTAGTAATTTTGAGGCCCCGCACTTTTGGAGGCCCTGTTCAAGTGCACAGGTCGCACGCCCATGGATACGGGCCTGACTACAACTACAGATCTATAAACTACAACTACAGATCTACAAACTACAACTATATATCTTTAAACTACAACTATAGATCTACAAACTACAACTACAACTACACCGAAATAGAAATTACTAGAACTAGTGTAATCAGTGAACTACCTGCAAAGCGAACAAGTAGCAGAGCTTCACTACTCCGCACCCTCTACCTCCTCTCTTCTCCTCCTCAACCCTAACCCTAGAAACAAGAAAATTTTAATACCACATATCTAAAGAAACACAGTAAATCACTAAATACAGTTTCTAAATAACTGCTAAAAGATTTAAAATCGATGAAATACTTATAATGAACCAAAGAACCGGCAGTGCTTCGCTACTCCGCCCCCTCACTCTCCTCCCCTCTCCTTCCCAACCCTCTCTTTCTTTTTAACCGAATTTTTATGACATTTCTGGGTTAACTTTCGGCTTATATAGAGGGGGGGCTTGCCTCCGTACGCCACGCCGGCTGGACGGGCCATACCGCCGTGGGCTATGTCGGTTTGACTTGCCACCGTAGCACACAGCGGTTTGTCGCTAGTCGCCTTGGCCCACAGCGGCAGACCTCCTCACCCGTGGGGGCCCACGGGCGACATCCGAACCGCCGTGGGCCACGGCGGTAAGTTCTAAAACCACCGTGGGCCACGGCGAATGGTTGTCAAAAGTGTAAAATTTTCGAACCGTCGTATATTTTTGCAAAATGATTTTTAAAAATATTAAAAAAAATCCTGGCACTAAGATATTTCCAAATTTAACTCTAATATCTTCGCAGGTCTCACACGGGATAACCCTAAGTTCACAAGGCTTTCAAAATTTAACTCTGAGGCATGTGAACTATATTATTCAGGGGTTTTCCAACATTTTTGGCATTTTCGGGATTTTCCCTCTCCTTTTCCCTCTCCGGCTCAACTGAACGGACCATTTTGACCCTGCCCTTCACTCCTCTCCACCACTGACATGTGGGTCCTACGTCTGGGGTCTTCTTCAACCTTCCTTCTCTCCCTGTCTACCGGGATGGGCGCCGCCGACGGCCATGGGCGTGGCCGCGGGACGGCCTCCACACCGCCGCGCCGCCCTCGTCCTCCTCCATTGAGGCGCGTCCTCCGTCTCCGTCTTCTCCCTCCTTTTGCACCCCGTGTTCTTTCCTAGCGCGTTGACTGGCAAGCGACATGCCGCCACCATCCCCTTCGCCGGTGACAACCCTCCTGCCGATGTCCGGGTGCACCAGATCTCGATCCGGGGCTGCCCGCACACGCCATACCGCTGTTGAGGCCGCGGTGGGCACAAACCTCGTGCGCGCGCCCGCGGTAGCCGGCGACCGCCTCGACACCTTTGACGCGCCTCCGTGGAGGAGGACGAGGGCGGTGCTGCGAGAGGGCGATGATGTGGAGGCCATCCCGACGGCCGCGCCCATGGCTGCCGACAGCACCCCTCTTGGTAGACAGGGAGAGAAGGGAGGTTGAAGAAAACCTCGGACGTGGGACCCACATGTCAGTGGTGGAGAGGAGAGAAGGGCAGGGGCAAAATGGTCCGTTCAGTTAAGTTGGAGAGGGAAAAGGAGAGGGAAAATCCCGAAAGGCCAGAAATCCCGAATCGAAGAGTTCGTGTGCCTCTGGGTTAAATTTCGAAAGACTTGCGAACTTAGGGTCATCTCGCATGAGGCTTGCGAACATAGAGTTAAATTTCGAAATATCTCTAGCCTTTCAAAATTTAACCATGGTCATGCAAACTTCTTCGATTTTGGGGTTTTCCTCTTCTTTTTTGATTTGAGGATTTTGCCCCTCTCCAACACAACTGATCAGACGTCTTTGCCCATGCCCTCCCCTCTTCTTTCCCTATCTTGGTGCTGGGCACCGCCCTGGTTGAGTCCCATGAGCACCGTCGTCGGAGATGGCCCATGGGCGCGGCTGCAAAACAGGGCACCGCCGCCACCGAGCCTGAGAAGCGCCACCAAGACCCATGGGCGCTGCCGCTGGGAGAAGCACCGCCAGCCCTCATGGCCACCGCCGAGCCCCATGGATGACGCCGCCGGGAGAAACGCCACCAAGACCCCTGGGTGCCTCCGATTCCGGCACCACCGAGGCCCCCTACCTCACTGTCGAGTACTCGGACCACCGCGTCACCATCCTAGGTGACGAGATCCCGCTCGTCCGCCGGCGAGGAAGGTCGTGGGTGGTGTGGCGGACGCCGTTGGGACGAGGGATGGGGACGGGGACTCTGACGCGGAGGACCTCAAGGACAGCGACGGGTGGGTGTCATCAAGGGAGGGGAGCGGAGGAGCTTTCAGTCGTCGGGGGCTGTGCTACTAGTCTTGGCTGGCGTCGTCCTGTCCGTGGATGCGGCGGCACTGGGCCACCGTGCTTGCCGGGTCCTGCCCAAATGCTCTCCGGCAAGGTTGAATATGAGCCCAAATGTGGGGCCCACATGTCAGCAGTGGAGGGAGGGAAGGGATATAGATAAGACAGGGGCAAATATGTCACTTCACATGGTTGGGAGAGCCAAATGAAGAAAGAAAATCCCGAAATCCAAAAAATGAAGAGAAAATCCAATCGAAGAAGTTCTTGTGACCATGGTTAAATTTCGGAAAGGTTGCGAAGTCAATGTCACATGAAGTGAGGCATGCGAAGATAGGGTTAAATTTCGAAATCTCTCCATTTATCTTGATGTCATGGGCGATCAAGCGCCGCGACCCAATCTACCCTCCCATGTTCAACTCGTTGGCGATGATCCCCACAGTCGTTATGGACTCGGTGTTGCTTAGGACCAACATCTTCTTGGGGAAGAGGATCCTCTGCAGTTCAATCCCTGTAGCTGAGTGGCTGACAACATGTCAATGACCCAACTGCAGAGGATCTCATTCCCTTCTTGGGAAGGTGAGTTCTCATTGCTGAACAACTAAGATGGTAGCAAATACAGCAGACGCTAGTGTATATGTTGCATACTCTGATATGATGTCATCGGTTGTCCCTAAAAATAAGCTTTCTTCGGTTTCCGTGCTACATGTTTGACTATTCATTTTATTCAAAAAAATTGTGAAAATGTACAAATTATTATGATATACTTAAAATATAGATGATGATAAAATATGTCATAACAAAATAAATAATATTTTCATAAATTTTTTGAATAAGACGAATGGTCAAACGCAATCAACAAAAGTCAATAAATACTTATATTTAAGGACGGATGGAGTACTTGCTAGTCATCCTGGGGCTCTATACGTTTCTGTGTGTGTGAGGGGGGATCAGAAGCAGGACACCTCAGATGGAGAGCAGGGCAGACATGACACATGAGCAGGGCACATGACCTTTGCTGTTGCAGCATGAGCATGGAGATGAAAATAGCATAGCTCCGGAAGATATACTGTAAAAGGATAGGCATTCTTAACAATTAGTGGTCGTTATGATGTATATTGTCAGTATTTTGAATTAGCAATTCACTTCTGTTTGATGTAGGATTATCCTTGCAATGGGGCTGTACTACTACTACGGTATTCAAAGTAGGGCATGTACTCGGACGCGTTGTCCCTGTACGACCCTCTCGTGATCTCGGCGTCGCCATCGAACTCTGTTGGAAATATGCCCTAGAGCCAACTGGATTTGATCCACTAGTGGGCTCAGATGGATTTGATCCATTATGGTGTAAAAGTCCTAATGTGCCACAAATGTTGTAAAGCCCATTAGTATTGGAAGGGGTACACCATCTATTAGTCCCGTATTGCTAATGGACGATGGTGTGGGGGGTTTTCCTCCCAATAAATATAGACCACACCCCTCCCGAAAAGACACAACTTTCTCAAGTAGCGGCCGCGCCGCCAACGCTCCCTCCTCGTCGCACTCGCGGACCTAGCGGGGTCCGGCGTGCGTCGCTTCTTTCTCCGTACGTGTGGATACCTTGGAGGTGCTACATCCGGAGCACTTGGATCGGACGAGCCGCACGTGCAAGTCAAGAAGGACGTGAGCAACCGCACCGCTCGCTACCCTCGACGCGTTCGTCTACATCGAGACGGTTCCGCCGCATCCGCGCGTCTAGTGGTAATCCCGTGATCTCTCGACGACGAGCCTCTGTTTTGCGGGGAAAATTTTGTTTTGCGCTAGCGTAGCCACCCCGTTTCCCTTCAGTGGTACCAGAGCCGTAGCTGCTAAGTTTTAGATTCGGGATGTGTGCATATGGAGATATGCAAATGTAGATTAAAGTTTTGATCGGCTTCGTGTTCTTGACGTGATGGTCGTGTAACGAATTACTCCTACCGGTCGGAATTCCGCCATCGGAGTTAAGTGATACATGTAAACTCAGTCACAACGAGAAGGAGATCAATTGGATTGGTCGAATCGAAGTTAGGTCAAGTGCCAGGCGCATGGGATGCGTGGCGGTGGCAGATTGGATCTCTACCGGCCCGGGAAAAACCAGAAAACATGTTGTTCGGTAAAACAGCCATAACTTTTCGTGGTTAACTCGGATGAAGAAGTTTTCTATATGAAAATTGATCTACAGAAAATTTTACACATGTAATTAACCAGCTTTGCTGGTCGCGGCGAAATTAGTTTTGCGAAATTCGGCTTGCAAGATGGGTTTTCGGGCGTTTTAAGTTTGGACGTCGGAATTGCGATAATCTTTTTTGAGGTTTTATAACCGGTATGGCCTATATGTGTATGTGATGCATGTGTGTAATTTTTTCGTGACCTGCGTGTCACGCATAAGGCAATACGGCTGGAGCCACATGTATTGTCAAAATTAATGTAATGGTCTGCGTACCAAATTTGTGATGATTTAATACGCGATTGTGTAACTTTCATTACTAGCACGCGTTAGATAGTTCTTGGAGGACTCATCACATGGAGGATGGCACACACAGATCATGGAGATAGAGATCAACATGATGTACAGGTCAATGGAGATGGAGATCACCATGCGACAATAGGCCATACCGTGTTACAACTGTGTGAATGTTGTTCTTACCGTTCTACTTTTACATGCGACAATGTTATTTTCTTGCATGTGATGTTACGAGTAGAACGATCCCTTTGGAATTTTAAGTTAACATGCCCTCCCAACACTTGCCACCGTCCCACGTCTCGTACAATTAGTGGTGGGTCTATGAAATTAGGGTGCCACTAGTTTTCCTTGACTAGACGGGTTTGTATCGGATACTTACACGCATAAGTGTTGGTTTGCTTATCAAAGTCATCTTAACGGTTAAGGACTTTGGGGCATAAAGGTTGGGAGCCTAGACATAGAGATGTCACCCAACAACAGGAGTCATATGTGATATGATTAGCAAAGAGTTGCTTACCGATCTACCTTGTTTACTAGAGGTGACACAAAAGCTCACTAGTAGACTTGTTAGTTGTGGATTCTGAATCACTAAGCATCAATGTGGGGATATTGATTTTAGTGGGAGTAAATTTTATTTTACTCTGTCATGGATATATTGTCTTAGTGTTTTGCATTTATTATTCTGTCGTAGATTAAAGGCACCTAGCAACACCACATCGTTTACCTTGCATTCAGTCCTTGAGAAGGACAAGTTGACTGGAACAAACTTTACGAGTTGGATCCGTAATCTGAGAATTGTTCTTAGAGTTGAGAAAAGGGAAGGAGTTCTAGGCACCCCCTTACCAATAGATGATAACGTTAAGAAAAGCACGGGCGTAGTCATGTGATGGCAATCCAAAACAAGCCGATCTTTAAAAGGAAGGGCAATTCTTGGAAGAAGAAAGGTAAGGCCAAGGATAAGATCCCAATGCCAAACCAGGCGCCCAAGGCTAGTCCAGATGCCAAGGTCCGAATGTTTTCATTGTAAGGAAATCGGAATCGGAAAAGAAATTGTAAGTTGTACTTAGCTTCTATGAAAAGCAAGGAAAGTAAGGGTACTTCCACTTTAGGTACACTTAATGTTTATGTTACAGATATTTTCCTCGCCGATTCTTATACTAATTCTTGGGTATTTGATACCGGATCGGTTGCTCATATTTGCAACTCGATGCAAGGAATGATATAAAGTAGAAGCGTGGAACGAGGAGAAGTTGATTTCCGCGTAGGCAATAATGCAAGAGTTGCTTCGCATTGAGCGTCGGAATGATGCAACTACACCTCCCGTCGGGATTTATATTGGAAATGAATAATTGTTATTTTGTTCCTAGTTTGAGTCGAAACATTTTATCCCCTTCATGTTTGATGAAGGATGGTTATTCATTTGCGAGTGAAAACAATGGTTGTGTGATCTCTAAGGATAATATGTTTGTGGCTTGTGCATCCATTGTGAATGGCTTATTTGTTTTAAATCTTGATGATTCACCTATCTGTAACATAAGTGCTAAAAGGTCTCGACCTAATGATTTAAGTCCTACCTACATATGGCATTGTCGTTTGGGTCACATCAGTGAAAAGCGCATGAAGAAGCTCCATAACGATGGACTTTTAACTTCGTTTGATTTTGAATCCTACGAGACATGTGAAGCTTGTTTGCTAGGCAAGATGACCAAGATGCCTTTCTCAGGTTTTCCTGAGAGAGCCTCGACATACTGGAACTCATACATACGGATGTGTGCGGACCAATGAGTACGACGGCCTAGAGGTGGATACCAATACTTCAAAACGTTCACCGATGATTTAAGTAGATATGGTTATGTCTATTTAATGAAGCACAAGTCCGAAACTTTTGAAAAGTTCAAAGAATTTCGCAGTGAAGTAGAAAATCAACGTGGCAAGAAAATCAAGACCTTGCGTTCGATCGTGGAGGTGAGTATTTGAGCCATGAGTTTAGCGATCATCTAAAGAGTTGCGGAATTGTTCCACAACTTACGCCACCCGGAACACCTCAAAGAAACGGTGTATCCGAGCGACGTAATCGAACCTTGTTGGACATGGTCCGATCAATGATGAGCCGCTCGGACCTACCATTGTCATTTTGGGGTTATGCTCTAGAAACCGCAGCTTTCACTTTAAATAGGGTACCTTCTAAGTCCGTAGTTAAGACACCATATGAGATGTGGACCGGTAAGACTCCCCGGCTTGTCTTTTCCGAAAATTTGGGGTTGTGAGGTTTATGTGAAGAAACTTCAATCGATAAATTAACACCTAAATCGGACAAGTGCATATTCATGGGATATCCAAAGGAAACCTTGGGATATTATTTCTACAACCTGGTCGAAGGCAAAGTGTTTGTCGCTCGGAACGGCGTTTTCTTAGAGAAAGAGTTTCTTAAAAGAGAAAAATGTAGACAAGGTGTATCTTGAAGAAGTTCAAGATGAGCCGGTTGGGCAAGATTTCACAATTGATGCTAATGTAGCCGAACGAGTTGAGATGCCCGTGGCAAGAGAAGCACCACCACAACCACGAAGGTCCGAAAGGGCACGTCGCGCAACCGATAAGCTAAATCTCATGATCGCGGAGAGCGCGACATATTGTTGTTAGACAATGATGAACCTATGACATATGCGAGAAGCAATGATGGACCCGCATTCCGAGAAATGGCAAAGTGCCATGAGATCCGAAATAGATTCCATGGATAACAATCAAGTTTGGAACTTGGTTGACCCGCCGTATGGTGTTAAACCCATAGAGTGCAAATGGATCTATAAGAAGAAGAGGGACATGGATGGAAATGTTCACATCCATAAAGCTCGACTTGTTGCAAAAGGTTTTCGACAAGTTCAAGGAGTTGACTACGACGAGACATTCTCACCCGTAGCGATGCTTAAATCTATTCGGATCATTCTAGCTATAGCTGCATATTTCGATTATGAGATATGGCAGATGGATGTCAAAACAGCTTTCCTAAATGGAAATCTAACTGAGGATGTGTATATGACACAACCTGAGGGATTTGTTGATCCAACCAATGCTGGAAAGGTGTGCAAACTTCAAAAATCCATTTATGGATTGAAGCAAGCATCTCGGAGTTGGAACCTTTGCTTTGATGAAGTGGTCAAAGGGTTTGGCTTCATTCAGAGTGAAGAAGAGCCTTGTGTTTACAAGAAGGCAAGTGGGAGCTCTGTAGTATTTCTAATCTTATATGTGGATGACATATTACTGATTGGAAATGACATTCCTATGCTTGAGGCCGCTAAGACCTCATTAAAAAAATAGTTTTTCTATGAAGGACTTAGGTGAGGCGGCATACATTTTGGGCATCAAAATCTATAGAGATAGATCAAAAAGGCTTATAGGATTAAGCCAAGACACTTACATTGATAAAGTGTTGAAAAGGTTCAACATGGAAGAGGCGAAGAAAGGGTTCTTGCCTATGTCACATGGCATACATCTTAGCAAGACTCAGTGTCCTTCGACAACTGATGAGCGGGAACGCATGAGTAGAATACCGTATGCTTTGGCCATCGGATCTATTATGTATGCAATGATATGTACACGTCCAGATATTTCGTATGCGCACAGTGTTACAAGCAGATACCAATCTGATCCAGGTGAGGGTCACTGGACAGCGGTTAAAAATGTTTTTAAGTACTTAAGAAGGACTAAAGGCATGTTCCTAGTCTATGGGGGTGAGGAGGAGCTCGTTGTAACGGTTACACCGATGCTAGTTTCCAAACCGACCAAGACGATTCAAAGTCGCAATCGGACACGTATTTACGATAAATGGTGGAGCCGTGAGCCGGAAGAGTTCCAAGCAGGAGACAAGTGGCGATTCTACAACGAAGCCGAGTACATTGCGGCTTCGGAAGCCGCAAAGGAGGGTGTTTGGATAAGGAAGTTCCTTTCTCGAACTTGGTGTGTTTCCGAGTGTCTCTAGCCCATTGGATCTTTATTGTGACAACAATGGGGCTATTGCGCAAGCAAAGGAGCCAAGGAACCACCAAAAGAATAAACATGTACTGCGGAAATTTCATCTGATACGAGAGATCGTTAGACGAGGTGATATCAAGATATGCAAAGTACACACGGATTTGAATGTTGCAGATCCTTTGACAAAACCCCTTCCATAGCCTAAGCATGAGGCGCACGTGAGAGCTATGGGTATTAGATATATTCTAGATTAGCTCAAGTGCAAGTGGAAGGATGTTAGAAATATGTCCTATAAGGAATCATAGAGATGATTATATTTCATTATATCCATGTCACTTGGTTCTTTTATTGAATATCCATGAAAGGCGACTTGTATTTGATTGGCAATTATGTGAATTGTTTGTGAAACTCTTTTACTTGTATGGTTATTCAAAAGTTGTCCCTAGTATGAGTTAATGACTAGCACGTGAATTAGTTGATGACTATGTTTCACAAGTCATGAACATGGAGATGTATAACTAATAATGTGGGCACATGTATGACATGGGGCTGGACTGACCCAATTTGAGACCTTGTTCTCTGTTTACACAACGTATACGCTATGTCCTTAGACTTGAGATTGTCGCATGTACTCAAGATGTGAATTGACCTACTTAGGGGCCATCAACCGCTACTCCGTAACTCGGGTAGTCATAAAGATGGCTTTCGGGTTTGTCGGAAGCATCTTCGTGAGGCATGGTCAATCAAGATAGAATTTGCCCCTCTACTTGAGAGAGATATCTCTGGGCCCCTCGAGTGATCGGATCAAGAAATGCATGGCCGTGCTGGGGTTAAGGGTTAACCCCCTTTTGATGATCCGAATCACGGTTGTCGAGAAAGAGAGGTCGCCTTGGAGCTAGACCAAATATCGTGAGGCAAAGGGAATAGCATGTATGAATTGTTGTGATGGTTTGTCTGATAAGATCTTTACGTATGCATAGGAGTTGACACGTCTTGCTAGAGGCCGCTATCAACTATTGATCGAGTAATGTACTCGGGTCAAGTCTATGTGTACGTGAACCTATAGGGTCACACACTTAAGGGGTTGGAAGCCGAATGAGGATGAATATACTTGCATAGTTGACTCTAGTGCAAGTGGGAGACTCGTTGGAAATATGCCCTAGAGCCAACCGGATTTGATCCACTAGTGGGCTCAGATGGATTTGATCCATTATGGTGTAAAAGTCCTAATGGGCCACAAATGTTGTAAAGCCCATTAGTATTGGAAGGGGTACACCATCTATTAGTCCCGTATTGCTAATGGACGATGGTGTGGGGGGTTTTCCTCCCAATAAATATAGACCACACCCCTCCTGAAAAGACACAACTTTCTCAAGTAGCGCCCGCGCCGCCAACGCTCCCTCCTCGTCGCACTCGCGGACCTAGCGGTCCGGCGTGCGTCGCTTCTTTCTACGTACGTGTGGATACCTTGGAGGTGCTACATCCGGAGCACTTGGATCGGACGAGCCGCACGTGCAAGTCAAGAAGGACGTGAGCAACCGCACCGCTCGCTACCCTCGACGCGTTCGTCTACATCGAGACGGTTCCGCCGCATCCGCGCGTCTAGTGGTAATCCCGTGATCTCTCGACGGCGGCAGCCTTCTCGTTTTGCGGGGAAAATTTTGTTTTGCACTAGCGTAGCCACCCCGTTTCCCTTCAAACTCTGCGGCGGACGAGCCCGCGGAGCTGCCCTAGTCGGCCCCAGAGCGTTGTGCAGCATGGTCTCGATCTCCTTCACCACCTCGCCCATGGGCAGGCGTGCCGCCGCCGATTCGTCCACGAACAGCCTGAACCCGGACGTCCTCGCGGGGCCCCGGATCGGCGGGTCGACGCGTGCCCTCAAGCTGTAGTAGTCGCGGAGCCGGACCTCGCACACGATGTACTTACTTGCCGCTCTCGATCGGCTGCCGCCCGTGTTGGTGGAAATCGGGTCCGAAGGTGGACGCCGACACAACTGCCCCCTGAGAGTTTCTCTCCCTTCGCTTACTGCTACGAAGCTACTTCTACTCACTCTAGACAAGGAAAAGTAAATAAGGAAGTACTTAACAGATCAGGAAATGAAATAGGGAAACACTTAGCAGACCGAAAACCGAAAGACTAGCAGGAGCCTTCGGCGCTCTCTTCTCATTACAGTGTGTCCGTTTTATTACAAGGGGTTCACTATTTATAGGAGACCCCTGGGCATGATCATCTGCCCCAATTACACCTTTTCCGTTCCTGACAAACAGCTTTAAACACTTTACAAGGGTATAACAAAGAACTCCCCCGCGTCGTACGTGCCTCCGCCGTGTCTTCGTACGGCCGAAACACCTTTACACGCGGCGCCCCTTGTCTCTGCCTCGTACGGTGCCCCCTTTACACGTTTGCAGCAGCCACGTATCGCGACGCACCGCACCTTCGGCGCCGAAACAGCCCATGATCTCGCCCTGGTCGCGTCGGGCCTTTCGGGACATCTCGCCCAGGCCGCCTCCATTCCCGAGCTGAGGCGCACCCGACGCGTGGCGCTTCTGGTTCCACCATACCTTCGGCGCCGAAAGTCAACCGTCCGCGCTTTCGGCACCGAAGGCCAGCACTGTTCGGTTGGGCTGTTCATGCACAACAAAACTCACATAACTTGAGCAGCATCAGCGTTTCCGTTAAATCACCATTGCAAAGCTTCCCCCGCTTAGCCGAAGCCGCGCGTGAGCCGAAAACGACAGTCCGGCCGGACGTGGTAAAAGCTTCCGAAGGCCATTTTCCCCAACAGTAGCCCCTCGTCAGTGAGGGTCGTCCCGTCCTCAAGATGGCCCGAACTTACGACCAACTCTTCACAGGGCGAAAAACGGGCTTCGGAACTCCCACGGACGGCCCACGCTGACGCGGAACTGAGTAAAAGACGTGTGCTGCCCTTTGGAAATTTTACCGTTGTGAGAGGTGATCGTCGGGGTAAAAAGGTTCCCCTGATCACCGCCGGAAATCCCGAAACCGCCGCGGGGGGAGGCAACGTGACCGACGCTCCCGGCGACGGTGCTCGCGCTGCCGAAGAGACGACGGGGCCGACACCCGATGAAGAGCGTGTGAATAGGGCAACAGGGCCTTCAGACGAAGTCAAGCGCATCGAGGTAGCCGTGAGGACCGTTTACCCTGCGCCTGCTTCCCCCGGAGTCGTCGCTGTCCCCGAAGTCAATGCTGCACCCGTGCCCGACGAGAACGCTGTCACCGTCAACACTGAAGAGAACGCTGGAGGCGACACCTCGGAGACGACGCACGCCGCGGAGCTCGAAGCCGCACTGCTAGCCGCCAGCTCTCCCGGGCGCAAAGGTCCCACGGAGCCTGCAGCCGCCGCAGCCGCCGCGCCAACCGAGGCTCCAGTCATCGCCGCAGAAGCTGAGGTCTGAAGGGCACCAAGCCTGATTTTGTAAACAGATGAACACACTTCCTTCTGGAGCCGTGGTTGTGTAAAAACACTAATGTAAGGTATCCCTGCGCAGGTCCCTTAGGTGGTGCCTGCGCAGAGAGCCGAAGGTGCGAGCGACCCACCCTTGCCCTTAAACTCTTTTTTCGTTGCCCCAAACGTGTGGATGAAATTTAGTATACGCCACCCAGGCGTGTCGTACTCAGAATTTTTATCGTATCGAGCGGAACGCTACCGTCTCCACAACGAGGCCGCTAAGCGTTTCTTTGCGGATTTTTCGAAGGATCCTTCGCGCCGGGAAGCCATCCTTAGAGAACGAGCCACCCGTAGGGCGGCTAGGCGAAACTTAGTAGACCCCTTCGTGACCGAAGGGGTCATTCCGAAACCAGAGCCGATCGAGGAGGGGGTCATCGGACCGCTCGAATATGTGTATCTGATTCCTGACACCTCGTCGGACAGTCCTGTGGCTACGAAGGCCGAGCCGGTGTGATCGCCCACGCACTGACTGTGATCCCGTCTTCGGCGCAGGACGGATGCCCACCGACAGCGAGCTCTGGCAGATGGCACTGGACATCATAGACACGGTGTTTCTTCGTTTAATCGATGAGATCTGCGAAGACGTACTTAACGAAGATTGATCGCTCGGAGGCGCTGACTGGTTGTGGCTCCGCGTCGCGCCATGAGATGCCGTGAAGACTTGAAGCGATTTACTTCGGAATTCCCCCCGGAAGTGTTCGCGGCACGTTGGGGCGGCGCAGCTCCAACCGATTTGTATAGAGATGTATTGTGATTGTATTGCTGTGTCGAAGTGTAATACTAGATTGTTGTACCAAAAACATTATATATTCGAAATGTGATAAGAGGAAAACGAGGGGGTCTGCGACCACCATTTTTCCCTTCGTTCCTGTACTTGGGTTCTGCGTTGTCACCGTGAATTTTACGAGGGGTAGCGCTGCCTCTGGCTGGTGACATTATCCTCGCGTCTCTTTTGGACAGGTCTGTCACCTAGCCGTATCAAAACGAAACACCGCCGTGTTGTGCCCTCCGCGTCGCGTCCACCGGGCTTTTCCTCCGGTCGCGGCTGGACCTATCGCATCACCTTCGACGTGTTTTCATAAAGACCAAATCGGGGCCTTTAGACTTTGGTCGTATCGGGACCGATGCAACGCCCCCGGCGTGCGTTTTCTCAGGCCAAATCGTGGCCCTTAAACCGCATTAAGTGGACTTCACCTTCGGTCATATCGGGACCGACGCAACGCCCCTGGCGTGCGTTTACCCAGGCCAAATCGGGGCCCTTACGCTGCATCAAGCGGGCGTCCTCTTCGGTCATATCGGGACCGACGCAACGCCCCAGGCGTGCGTTTGCTTAGGCCAAATCAGGGCCTTTACGCCGCATCAAGCGGAGTTCACCTTCGGTCAAGTCGGGACCGACGCAACGCCCCTGGCGTGCGTTTGCTCAGGCCAAATCGGGGCCTTTACACCGCATCAAGCGGACTTCACCTTCGGCCACAACGATAAGTGACAGGCTCGGCCCGTGCGCACTCAATGCAGCTCGTGCCCAAGCCGTCACTTACCCCGCCGAAGGCCACCTCGAAGACTATGCTCCCCTTCGCGGGGGCAACATAGCTTCGTCAGCACTGCAAAAGCATATCCGAAAGAACGGAAAAAAATCTTGGGCACGAGGGGTTGGGGGAAAACCGACTTATATTACATGTCAGAAACAGGATACATGGGTCCGCCTCGTTAAAAATCTCACACTTCGCGGGTCCATATGGGAACCACGAAGCCTCCCCCGTGAGGAAAAGAGTACGTCCCCCTACTTAATGTACATATATTACAAACTTCTGAACACAACGAAAGAGAAAACAAAGAGAACTACTGAAACTCAAACTACAGCAGCCGCTCATGGCGACTTCAGACGAAGTACTTCTAAAGCATGTCCACATTCCAAGTGTAAGGCTCTTCTTCGCCGGTCAACCGACGCAACTTGAATGCTGCTTCGTTCGATGTTGCGGTCGCTATAAACGGGCCTTCCCACTTCCCGTGCATCTTGCCTTTCAGCTTTCCCTTCGGTACCTTGCGCAGCACCAGATCCCCTGCCCGTATGAGCTTCGGCCTGATCTTCTTGTTTTTCCACCTCCGGGTTTCGTCTTGGTAAGACGACAGGTTTGCTGCTGCTTGCAAGCGCACCTCCTCAATGTTCTGGACCGAAGCTTTGAGGTCTTCGTCATTTGAAGGGGTGTCTCTCCAAGTGCCCAGACATAGCTCTTCGGGCAACATGGCCTCTTCTCTGTATAGTAACTTGAATGGTGAAAACTGAGTAGTCCTAGACGTGGTGGTATTGTGGGACCAGATCACCCTCGATAGCTCTTCGGCCCACTTGCTCTTTGGCAGATCGGTGATGTTCCTTTTTATACCGGCGAAGATTACTCCATTTGCCCATTCTACCGCCCCATTGGATTGCGGGTGGTAACCGAAGCGAAGCACAGCTTGGTGCCCAGGTAGAATTCCTTGAAGCCGATACTGTCAAATTGTTTGCCATTGTCCACGGTGACTTCGTGCGGAACGCCGAAGCGGCACACGATGTTCTGCCAGAAAAACTTCTGTATTGTCACCGAAGTAATGCTCAACAGTGGCTTTGCTTCTACCCACTTGGAAAAGTACTCCACCGCCACCACAGCGTGGGAGTAATTCCCGGGTGCTGTCGGTAGCAGACCGACGATGTCAATGCCCCATCGAGCGAAGGGCCATACTGGTGGTATCAGTTGTATCTCGTTTGATGCGAACTTGTTGTAAGGCGCGTGGCGCTGACACTCTGGACACTGGCGCACGATGTCATGTGCATCCGCAACCGCCGAAGGCCAATAGAAACCCTGGCGAAAAGCCTTCTGCACTAAAGCTCTTGTGCCGAGGTGGTGTGAGCACATGCCACTGTGGATCTCATGGAGTAGTTGCTTGCCCTCGGTCACGAATATGCACTTTAGCAATGGGGCACACACCCCCTTTCGGTACAGGTTGCCGTCAATGATGTGGTAGTTCCTCGCCCTGATGGCCACTCTCTTATCGGTGACACCGTCTTCGGCCTCATAGTAGCCCCTGACCGCCGCTACTATTGGGGCGCGCCAGTCCTCGCTTTGTATGGCGTTTACAAACTTGGGGGCGTTGCTTCGTCAGCGGCAGATCTCATGGTTGTTGTTTCGTAGAAAACATCCGGGGGTAGAGGTTCGAGCAAGGCGGTTGCCTTTGCAATAGCATCGGCTTCCTTGTTATAGTGCCTGGGAAAACTTCGCACTGTGATGCCAATGAAAAACTTTTCCATGCTTCGTACAGCCTGCAGATATTTCATCATGTCTGGCTTCTTTGCCTTGTAGGTTTTCTCAATATGGCTGGCCACGAGCTCGGATCCGTCAAGATGACAAGCCTCGTTGCCCCTACCGCCCTAGCCTTCCGGAGTGCAAGCAGCAACCCTTCGTACTCAGCCATGTTGTTTGTGCAGTTGTCACAATTCAACCGCAAGGCGTAACGAAGCTTGATGCCCCAAGGAGACTTGAGGATTGCCGCTGCTGCTGACCCCAGATGGCAATATGCACCGTCGCATTGAACCTCCCATACTGGCTCCGTAATTATGGCTTCCCCCTTCGGCACCGAAGGCGTCCAATCGGCCACGAAATCAGCGAGGACCTGAGACTTTATTGAACTGCGAGCAACGAAGTTTATGACATGCTCCGCCAACTCTGTGGCCCATTTGCCGATTCTCCCCGTGGATTCCTTGTTCTCAAACATGTCACGAAGGGGGAAAGCTGTGGGTACTGATACATTGTGGCTCTAGAAATAATGTCGAAGCTTCCTTTTTGCCATCACAACTGCATATGCCATGTTCTCCATTTCAGAGTAGAAGAATTTTGAGCCGCTCAAAGCTTCGGAGACGTAGTAGATGGGAAATTGCTTCAAAGCATTTGCTTCCTTTTGTTCTTCCACAAGCACTGCACTGACCGCTGTGTCGGTTGCTGCAATGTACAGCAGCAGCTCAGCCTTCGGTGACGGCTTGGTCATGACCGCTGCCTCTTCTATATATTTCTTAATATCGTCAAAGGCTTGCTGTTGCTCCGGGTCCCATTGAAAAGCTGAGTTCGCACGAAGCACCTTGAAGAATGGTAGGCTTCGCTCAGCAGCCTTGGAGATGAAGCGATTTAGCGATCCTACTCTGCCTGTGAGCCTTTGGACCTCCTTTCTGTTGCTCGGGGGTTGCATTCTTCGTAGAGCTTCGATCTTTTGGGGGTTTGCCTGTATGACCCACTTGGAGACCATGCATCCCAACAATTGCCCTTTCTGGATGCCGAAGATACATTTCTCTGGGTTAAGCTTGAGGCCATTCCGCCTCATGTTGTCGAAAGTTTCGGTCAGGTCCGCAATGTGATCTTTCTCTTTCTCGCTCATAATGACGATGTCGTCGACATAGGCTGAGGCGTTGTGCCCCAACTGGTTGCCCAGAATCAGCTTCATCATGCGGTTGAAAGTTGATCCAGCGTTACGAAGGCCTTCTGGCATTCTAACGAAGCAAAAAATGCCGAAGGGTGTCGTGAACCCGGTTTTAGCTTCGTCCTCCCTTCGCATCCACACCTGGTGGTATCCAGAAAAGCAGCCCATGAGGCTCAGCATGTCACATCTAGCTGCCTGATCAATGATGATGTCAATCCTTGGCAACAGATAAGGGTCCTTCGGGCATGCCTTGTTGAGTTCTGTGAAGTCGATGCACATGCGCATGTTCCCATTCTTCTTCGGCACCATCACCACGTTGTCCACCCACACAGGGTACTGCACTTCTCTTATGATTCTTGCATCAAGCAGCTTCTGCACTTCGGCCTCCGCGGACTTGACCCTGTCACCTGACATTGGCCGCTGCCTCTGCAGCTTCGGTTTGACCTTCGGGTCGGTGTTCAAAGCGTGCTCTATAACTGACCGGTGGACACCCGTCAAATCCGACCTGGACCACGCGAACACATCCTGGTTATGACGAAGGAACTGCAGAAGTTTGGCTTCGTCCTCCGCACTGACTTCAGTACCTATCATGACTGTTCTGCTCGGCACATCCGCGCACAAAGGGACTGTCCTTGTGACATCGACTGCTTTCATGCGTTCGGCTTCGACCCCTTTCATGGACTGTCTCATTTGGGCCTCGGCCCTCTACTCTTCTGCTGCCACAGCTTCGTTGCCCTCATCTTCGTTGATGACATGGACCTGCGTGTTATGCACTGACGTGTTGCGCTCGGCTCTTCGGGCCTCCTCCTGGCTGCCATACACCGAAATCACCCCCGCTACCGTTGGTATTTTCATCAGCAGGTACCCTTGGTGGATGACCGTTGCAAACTTGTTGATGGTGTTACGACCGAAGATGGCATTATACGGGTACACGAAGTCAACAACATCGAAGGTTATGACCTCCGTTCTCATAGTGGTGTCTTGGCCGAAGGTCACATTGACGTCAATCTTGCCCAGGGCTTCGATCCTCTTGTTGCCAAAGCCGTACAGCGGGTGCTCCGCTTTCTTCAAGTCTTCTTTTTTTAAACCCATGCCGGAGAAGCACTGCCAGGTCAGTATATCTGTCGAACTGCCGTTGTCCACTAGGACTCTTCCCACATCATTACCGAAGTAGTACTTCGTGTTCTTGCCAATGTTTGCTCTTATGATGAGGGGGTCATTGCGAGGGTAATGTTGCAGCCGAATGTCAGCTGCCGTGAAAGTTATTGGGATGTGGGACCATGGCAAATGGAAGTACTTGCCGGAGCAAATGTGCGACACGCTTCGGTAGTATTCCTGTCGTTGCCTCTTCGTTTCGTGCACTGGCTCATTGGATCCGCCCGAGATTGCATTGATGATGTTGACCATGCCCATCATTCCCGGGCTGCTAGAGTCAGGGGCCTCTTGCTTTGGCGGAGGTGGTGGAGGTGGCTGGGTGTAATGCGTTTGGTGGTGGATGGTTGGGTTCGGCCACGAAGGCACAAATACCAACGGTTGCTGCGTATGCATGGGAGGGGGCGGCGGTAGCTGCGGCGCCGAAGGCGTGTACGACTGCGATGGGTGGAACACCTGCGTGGGCGCCGGAGGCTGGAAAGATTGGTGGTGATATGGTGGCGGCAGGGCCCTGAACTGCCCTGCGTTCTGGTACTTCATGACGTGGTTCACAGCCAGGCCTGCTGCCTTCGCCTTCTCCTCAGCTTCCCATTCCAACTTCATCTTGACTGCCGAGGGGCACTGATGGGTGTGATGCTGGGCGTCGATCCCGTGGAGCAAACAGAAAAACCTCTCACCGCCGCCCCGCTAAGGCGAGTGTTGCTGCTGCGGCTTCGGCCCCCTGCCGTTTTTGTATCCACCTTTGTGCCCACCGCTGTTCCGATTCTGGTTCTGGTCAGGGGGCGCAGATACGTTGTTGACCTGACAGTTTGCTTGCTTCGGCGGGTGATTTTGCCACCCCTTCGGTTGGTCCCACTGCCCCTGCTGTTTTTGCTTCTTTGCTGCATTGGCTCTGTCCAGCCTTCGGCGGCGGCCTTTATCGGACTTGCAATATTCTTGCATTACTTCGAACAGTTCTTGCAGAGACTTCGGTTTGATTCTGTCAAGCACATCCTGGCAGTTTCCAACCCTCAAGCCCCCGACGATGGCGTCGATGATGCTGCTTTCGGACACCCCGGGCGCACGCGCCGTCAGCTTCACCACCCTGTGCATGTACTCTTGCAGTGACTCCCTGTCTCCCTGGACACACATGTTGACGAGGTCATTGGAGTCTAGCTCTTCGACTTGCATGCCCTTGAAGCTGGACAACAGCTTGTTTCGCAGTTAAAACCAGGATGTTATGTGCCCCTTCGGTATGTTTGCATACCAATACTGAACCTCCCCTTGAGGGCCAGCACCAGAGCCTTTGCCTTCGTTGTAGCATCGCCTCCGTTGGACTCCACTGCCGCTTCGAACTTCATGAGGAATTCTTTGGGGTCGTAGTCCCCGTCGTACTGGGGCAGGGTGTTGGCGTTGAAACGACGGGGTCACGGCGCGCTCTCGAGCTCGACTGAGAGCGGGGATACCGGGACAACGTTGCGAAGCGGTGCGTCCTCGGGCGCGAAGTGCTCCTGCGCCTGCCCCCCCTCCCGCCGATGGCCAATGCTTTGCCCTTCGGACGCGTCCTTCTGCTGCCTCCATTGATCCAGCTGAGCCTGCATGGACTGCAGGGTGTGCCAAGCATGCTGCTGGGCCGCCGGCGCAGCGTGCGCAACGGGCGTCGGTGCTGGAGCGGTTGGTGTAGGAATGGCTTGCTGTGGCGGCGACGTGCCGGCGATCTGACTCTGAAGCAGGGCGAGGTAGCGCTCAGCTTGCCTGATGTTGAAGTCGATGGTATCTGGAGCGGCGTGCAGTAGAGCCACGTCCTGCTGCTGGGACGGCTGCGCTTGCGACGAAGACGGCCGCGCCTCTTGCTCTTGCTGGGCCGCCACGGTCTTGCCCGCGATGAGAGCCCGGATCCTTCGGAGAGCCTCGATGTCTTGCGCTGAAGCCCCCAACCCCTCGAGGCTGACCTCGAACATCCCCGAGGCGGTGTGCTCGACCTTCGGAGCGCTCGGCTCGGCGCCGGTCCCCGCCGAAGGCTGGATGGCCGAAGCCGAGGGGTTGACGGGTTCTGGTGCCAGCGGAGGGGTTGACGCCTGAGCCGTGGTGGCTTCGGCGCCTGCCGATCGCGTCCTTGCCATGCGGTCTTGGATTCTTCCATGAGGTGGGCGCCAAACTGTTGGTGGAAATCGGGCCCGAAGGTGGACGCCGACACAACAGCCCCTTGAGAGTTTCTCTCCCTTCTCTTACTGCTACGAAGCTACTTCTACTAACTCTAGACAAGGAAAAGGAAATACTTAACAGATCAGGAAATGAAATAGGGAAACACTTAGCAGACCGAAAACCGAAAGACTAGCAGGTGCCTTCGGCGCTCTCTTCTCATTACAGTGTGTCCGTTTCATTACAAGGGGTTCACTATTTATAGGAGACCCCTGGGCATGATCATCTGCCTCAATTACACCTTTTCCGTTCCTGACAAACGGCTTTAAACACTTTACAAGGGTATAACAAAGAACTCCCCTGCGTCGTACAGGCCTCTGGCGTGTCTTCGTACGGCCGAAACACCTTTACACGCGGCGCCCCTTGTCTCTGCCTCGTACGGTGCCCCCTTTACACGTTTGCAACAGCCACCTATCGCGGCGCACCGCACCTTCGGCGCCGAAACAGCCCACGATCTCGCCCTAGTCGCATCGGGCCTTTCGGGACATCTCGCCCAGGCCGCCTCCATTCCCGAGCCGAGGCGCACCCGACGCGTGGCGCTTCTGGTTCCTCCATACCTTCGGCGCCGAAAGTCAACCGTCCGCGCTTTCGGCACCGAAGGCCATCACTGTTCGGTTGGGCTGTTCCTGCACAACAAAACTCACATAACTTGAGCAGCATCAGCGTTTCCGTTAAATCACCATTGCAAAGCTTCCCCCGCTTAGCCGAAGCCGCGCGTGAGCCGAAAACGTTAGCCCGGCCGGACGTGGTAAAAGGTTCCGAAGGCCATTTTCCCCAGCAGCCCGCTCACCAACATCAGCATCACCAGTTCACCACCCCGAAGCTGTGTCCACCTCGCTCTTCTCCAACAGCTGCTGCGTCATGTAGACCTAGTACTCCGGGTCCAAGTAACCCTGTCACCAAATTAATTAAAGCACCAAATCAAATCATCCCATGCTTTAGTTAAGGTTTTGTGATATCAAATAACTAAACATGTTCATTACGTTTCTAATTAACTCGCTATGATGTTTCCACTGCTGTGCACAAAGTTTAGGCAATAACGGCCATGGTTACTCATCAGTGTTCCTTTCACTTGAGTGGCTGGAGACTGTCTGAGACGAGCTTGGAGAGGCTCAAGTCGGCGACCTTGACGCCCTTCAGGTGGTCGTCGAGGAGGATGTTGGTGAACTGGACGCCCCGGTGGATGATCGGCGGGTCGGCCAGCTCGTGAAGGTACGCAAACACACACAGGTTGAATTGACTGGTGTTAGCTTTGATTACACAGCTCGCTCTGAGCGTTCCGTTGGAGACGTACTCGTACACCAGCATCTGTTCCCCTTGTTCGTAGCAGAAGCCAATCGGGGCTCAACAGGTTCCTGTGATGAACCCTGGAAAGCAGCTCGATCTCATTCTTTTGGTGCAGTTGAGTAAAAGAGAAGTTCCTTGCTCCTTTCAGCTGTGGAGCACCTCGAAAATGCGGTGTGGACTCCGGAACTCATGGTAACTTGAATCTGAGCTTCTCATCTCTACTTGGAATCTGTGCAGCTGTGGGCCAAGGTACCGGAAAGGGTTGTATTCGGCCTTATTCTATGCCGTATCTGACTCATCGACTGGACATAAAGCAAACGGTCGTACGCAGCGTCAGGTGTAAAGCCGCCCCACCCGTGCTTTTTTTTCTCGCCTCACATGCTGTACCACCCTTTGCGACCTGCCCCCGTGATGTTGTAACTCAGACGTTGGATGCTGACCCTCTTTTTTTGCTGCGTGTTGGTGGACCCGGGTGCACCGCCGAAGGTTGATTATGCATTGAACATTTCGTGTTCATGGAGTGCTCAAGTCATGTGTATTTGATTCACATGTCCCCGAAAAAGAAAAAATTGAGTTCACAAAAGAAAATAAGAGCACCGTGGTTGATCAAGCATTGAACATTTCTTGTTCATGCAATGCTCAAGCCATGCGTATTTTATTCACATGTCCACGAAAAAAAATGAGTTTACGAAAGGAAAAGGCGATTATATTGTACATATTGAGTACTCCTACCTATTCAAGTTCCTGGTAGTTTTACATGCACAAACTATTGAGGAACAAAAAAAATTCGACCATGAATGAGATGAACTTAGCGAGAAAAAACAAAGAAAAACAAGACGGCCATCTTGATCTTGTAGAGATTGGAAAAAATAGAAAACGTGGACAAAGGAAAAAAATGCAAAAAGCCACAACTTTAATCTCTTGCTGGAGAGAAACAGCCACGCCGTACTCACGCCACGCCAGGAGCGGGGAGTAGGAGGCCACGAGCACGCGCTTCGTCATCGCCGACGATCCTAGCAGATGCAGATGGCATCCCCTTCATGGGGCGCATCGCGAGACCGAGCCCGAGGCCGCCGCAGGACGGATCGGCGAGACGGAGCCCCCGCGACGGAGCTCGCCGTGTAATTCGCGCCCGCGCCGCCCCAGAGCTCGTCGTCGCCGGGGCTGGGTGAGCTCCGCGCCAGCCACCTCGGGGTCGTCGCCGGAGCTGACCGGCGGGCCGTCGGGCGAGCTCCGCGTGGGGGGCACCTCGATGATGAACTCAATCTCCTCAGCTCCTCGCCGACCGCTCGATTGGAGTTGTTGCCGGCCGCATCTCCTTCATCTGCGTGTGTGCGCCGCCACGCGAAGGACTCCACCAGCGGCTCCTGCCCCAGCTTGGCATGTGCAGCCGTGCTGCTGGCCGTCAAACCTCGTCGGCGCGTCCTCGGGCCCCTCGCTGTCGCTGGGCTGCGGCTGCGGCGCTGTCACCGTGCTGGATCTACACATCGAGTCACCGTCGGCCTCCGGGCCCCATCCCGGTGCCGGAGCTGGACGAGACGGGGACAGGGCCCTCGGGAACGCACCCGCCGCCGTCGAGGACACCCGCCGACCCGGATCCGAAACCCGGAGGATGCGGCCACCCCTGCGCCGCCGCGGTTCCGCCGGCGGCGGTTGACCCTCGTCGCGCTAGATTCGGGAGGGCACTGGTCGTGCGCCCCTTGGCCTCGCCGGTCGCCGCGGCGGAGCTCAGGATGGTACCCCGGTGGGACAGGGCCGCGCACACCCCGTGCTGCACACGCACGTCCATCTTGCAGAGGATGGGGGCACGGGGAGGGTGGCGGAGCTCAGGGTGGACGGAGAGGAGAGAGATGGCCGGAGTTGGAGCACGTGGCACAGTACGGCCGCGCCTCCGTCGCGTGAGCATCGCCGGCCCTTGCTCCTCACCCGCGCCTGCACCACAACGGCTGCCGGATGGAGGAGGACGCCGGGGAGGTGCGCCACCGTGGAGCAAGGCGCGCCGCCGCAAGGCCCACCGGCGGCCGAGCCGGGGAGGGAGGGGAGGAGAGTCGTCGGGCGGAGCGAACGAGGAACGGTGCTGGCGATCTGGATCTGAAATGGGAGAGGCAGGAGAGAGAAAACGAAGGTTTGAATGGAGTGAATGGTGGTGGAGGAGAGAAGGGGTAGATATTTTTTTAGCTAGAGCCATCTGGTCCAACCTGACCCACGAGCTTCCTGGCCCGGTACAGCTTCCGGCCTTATCCATTCTCAATTCCAAAACTCACGTATCCACCTCTTCGGCCCGTATTTCCGCTGACACGGGTCAGATTCTCCCTCTGACGCGGCCCACATCTCGGTGCACCCACCCGCCGAAATCTATGGGCCAGATTCACGCCTCCATGACATCCGGACGCTAGAAATCCTACTCCTGGAGCACCTCCACTGTCTTTCTGAGAAACTGCCCATGAAGCTGCAATTTTTCCATAAAAGTTCAGGTACAGTACTGTTTTAGCCGTGATTGGTTCGGGTTACCGCTGTTTGCAAACAGTGACAAGCTGTTGACACCCAAAATGGCACCAAACCGACTAGGTTGGGCACGGTCCAATCCTATAGCCAGTCCGGCAAGGGAAGTGGGCAAATCCCTACACGGCTACACGCCCGCAGAGAAAACTCCACGCGGTTAGGCATTGACAGCGTCACGCCGCACTACGATTCACCGTGCCGAAGAAACATAAAGATCCCCAGGCGTTGGCAAACAGATGGAGGGCAAAGCACGACGCATCCGAGAGCGCACGGCAGCATCTCGACGGCGCGACGGGGTGCAAGACATCAAAGGGAAGCGATATCCGGCAAAAAAAAAGAGTTGATGTTCCATTACCAAGACAACGGATCAGATTGTTGTCAAAAAAAAAAGAAAAAAGACAACGGATCAGACAAGCATCAGAATGAGACCTCGGTGCGGGTGCACCAGCATCCAAGGATTCAGGGACCCTACATGGCTACATATGCCCGGCAAAACAGATGAATATGGAGGGGGTGTTGGACTGCGGAGATTTCCGTTCGATCTGCAAACGAGTCATCATACATGTATCAGTATCTTCGCTCCTGTTTTCAATGCCGCCTCACTTTAGACTCGCTCCTCGCAAGGATCATGCCCGAGAGCTTGTCAACCTCGTAGAGGAGCCCAGCGGAAAACAGGAAGCTGCAGCAGAGTGGATAAAAAGGGTTAGTTTGTTTGCAGGGTTTGCGGCTTATGGTTGCAGGGGAAAAAACTGCAGAATTATCGTCAAGGGTGAGGATGAGCACCGGAAAAAAGGCAAAAGTACGCTAGGGTCTTGGATGAGTACTCTATAATATTGTGACAATGGTGTCTATCTGTCGTCTGATCTTTCAGAGCAAATAATCATAAACATTATAGTATAGGTTCCACCAGCACACACATTTGCTGGGCATTGCCAATGCCTTTCATTCTTTCACGGATAAAACTAGAAAATGCTGATTTGGTAACTACCAGAGATGCAAGTTCTAATGAAATGTCAGTATCGCACTGCTATGTAAAAAGTAAAAACTATGGTGGGCAGGGTAAATCTTACCACAGACAGGCCTAAAATATGTTTTATCAATGTAAGACACTACCTCCATTTCATATAGTTGAGGTTAGGACAACAAGATTAGTTCGAGAACAAGAATGAATTAATAAAACTGTCCTAAGGCCGAATATAAAAGAACAAAGGTTACTAGCATTCTCACAAAAGTCATGGTTGCGAGGTGGCTAAATTTTGCAAAAAATAAAAATAGAAAATAGAGGACTTCAGTTTGCAAGCAACAATAACTCTCTAACTCTGAGAAATTACAGAACAAACACTAATATAACATTTTGTATAAAAATGGATTTAACCCTGCTACTAGCCCAGTAGCCAGCCATCCATCTTACAAATGTAAACATCGTGCTGGCCACATGAGGAATCTATTAGGATCCAACAACATGAAACCCATGAGTAGCAATATGGTGTGATTAGCATTTTCTGTAGTTTTTTTACAACAGTGAACGGAGTCAGATATTGCGTACAAGACATAGGTACTGCACTTTCTGGCAGATGACCAGAGATCAATTCTGGTCAACACACAATAGATGGGTTATCTGCGTGGACTTTAAGGGTAGTTTAAATATTGAAAATAAAAAACATGCATTTTGACATTAAGATAACAGCACTAGAAGAACCCAGGCCCAAATGAAAACATATAAAAAAAAGCTTCAGTAGTGCAAATAATTTAACATAAACTTGAACTCGTTTACTCACAGACAAGTGGATTGTTATATCTATTTCTCTCCACAGGATTAAAGAAAAAACTCATAAGTAAACATTCCGTTAGAATGTTGGGACTAGCCCTCTTGACAGTCTCAATGCAACATGCAGCAAAGTGTGTTGAATGTAACATACCATGTTGTGATACAGACACGGTGGACAGTGCCAGCTACAACAAGAGCAACAAGTTGTGCTACAACAACTGCACAAGAACAACAATGTAGATGAATTAAAGTCAAATAAAGACTATCTGATGATACGAGAATGAGATCATACTCCACACATACCTGCACCCCACCCAGTTCTATCTCCACTGGCTTCTTGGTAGTTCCCAATAAACTGCAACAGTTGTTCCATAATCAATTCATCATGCGGCAAAATTCTAGGTAGGAAAGCACACTTGTTGTCTTGTTGAGGAAGGGAGTTGATGAGCACAGAACTGGTTAACCTTACAAATTATAACATAACGCCATAAATGGCAGCAACCAAATGATGGAGTATGGACCAAGTAAGTGTTTTGTTAATAGCTTTTTAGTATATTATATTATACAAGTTTCTAGCTCTTCAATTTACCGACTAAGCAAGAGGAACAACAACGGCTTATGAACCCTTTGGGACGAGAAACGAAGGTAAAAACAAGATGGATTATGAGGGACGAGAAACAAAGGTAAAAACAAGATGGATTATGAGGGGGAACGCACGGTGAGGAGCAGCAGGAAGAGGAGGGAGCAGATGAATCCGCCAGCGATGGTCATGAGCTCAGACGAGGCGAACTTGGCCCTGTACATCTCGAGCAGCGACAGCGTCACCGCGAAGAGCAGCAGCGACAGCAGCATCGACCGCCCCGTGCTCGCCATCTGAGAACAGGACTGCCAGATCAGCGACAGATCTCCCTCTCTTTTTTCTAGACAAGAGGATTTTTACCTTCTTGTTGGGGAGGACAGGGAGGCGTAGTGGGAGCCCTGGGAGGGCGTTGCCTGGAGGAGCAAGCCGAGGACTTCCGGCGAGTAGGTCGGTCGGGCGCCGCCTTGGATCAAGCAGGAGCACGGCTGGCCGGGATCTGAGCAGGGACGGCGAGGACCAGTGGGGGATGGACGGACGACAGGGAAGTTGGCCGAGCGGAGGCCACGGAGGCGCCGCCGCACGTCGCTGACATGTGGACCCGTGTAAAAGTTCTTCAGTATTTTTTTAATCTTTTATTTACGCTATTATCTTTCATTTCACTCCTCCGCTCCTCCCCACCATTCCAGTCTCCAAGGCGGCCGTCGCCACCCCCCGCTCCGACCCATCCCCGCTCCCGCCTGCGCGCGCGCCCCGGGCCGCCAGGCGCCAGGCTCCGGACCCCGAGTAATCGAGGGACCGAGGCACCGGCGTGCCGCCCGACCTCGTCACGCCAGTAGCCCTCCGATCTCCGATTCGGGCAAAGCCCCATCGCCTGGACGCTCAGACCCTCTCACGCCGTCGCCCCTGGCCGAGCTGCCGAGTGCTGCAGACGTCACTGGATCTCAGGTATTTTTTATTCTAGTTCTACTATCTCTTCCGCCTACATCCGCTAGAGCGCTAGATCCATGAATTCTACTACTGCTTTTGCTAAATTCATGTTGCTGTCATTACTCACTGCTAGATCTTGTGACACTTTTTTCTTTCCATTATTTAATGCTGGTTCTTGCCATGTTGAACTGCAGTGATGAAAGCTCCCATATATGAACTGCCACAACATTTTAGCATGTTTTATCAGTGCACATTGCCAGATAGTTTTCTTACCAATTCACACAATTATCTGATTTAAGATTATAACCCATCATGTCTCTTAAGTTAGAATCTAACTCACCAATTAATAAAACTGAAAGGTTTGCATGAAACTACCCAGGTTTGTACTCTCCTACAAACTGGAGGTTCTGTTGCATGATTGGTTTGGAATCGTGGACGTAGGTGTCTGAACTCGTGCTTTGGGTGAATTGCCTAGAGCATCCTCAGATTGAGGGTTTAGGTGCGATGATGGAGAACCAGAGCAGTCATCGTGGCTGAATTCTGCAATTCAGCGTTGTAGCCTGTAGAGGTTTGTGACTCGTGGGCAACAGAACCTCCAGTTTGTAGGGGTGTACAAACCTGGGTAAGTTCTTGCAATCCTTGCAGTTTTATTTATTGGTGAGTTAGATTCTGACTAAGAGACACGCTGGGTTATAATCTTAAATCAGATAATTGTGGATTGGATCAAATAGGGAGACCACAGGGGTACGAAAACTAGCCAAACAATGCTTTGGAACAGGCCTTCACAAACTTGATGCCTGTGGAGATGAAAGAATTATAGGATAAGCCATGATAAGTCCCTTATTTTATTCTTATATCAAATAGACCGATCTTGGCCATTTGTATTCTGAAATAGCATACTAGTTTTTTGAAGCTTATTTTTGTTCATACTCATGTGTATCCTAACATGCTCTTTGCTTTAGTACCCCATAGGTAATTTATGTGTGTAGACTTTATACGGAGACAAACAAACATGAGTGTCCTCTGAGCCAGTTGTCTGTGATCTGAAAATAATAAGTTTTGTGTGCTGTAGTGTTGGTATATAATCCTGGACTTCAGTGAGTCGTGAGCCCCTTCTGCTTTTCATGTGTTTGTTTGCCATATGCAATTTTGTTTCTTATGTTTATTTTCTTTGACCAATTTGTTTTTGTAAGTTCTCAGAACCTTTGGTTTGCCTTGCTAGTCTTAATGTTGTAGTAAACCAGGAGATATTTTGGATATTTGGTTAGCAGTATCATTCACGTTATAACATATTTTGGATATTTATATTTGGTTACCAGTATCAAACTTCTGCTGGCACCTTGCTTCAAGCAGAAAACTAGTATTACACTGATGTTCCAAATAGTGTTTTCATCTCTCATTATCATGCAATGTTTCAAATTAAAAATCAGCTGCTGGTCCTACTCCGTATTTTTTTAGTAATCTGGCAATGTTCAATGATAAAACATGCTAAAATGTTTTGCTTGTTCCATTTTTCTTTATAGTAAGTAAAAATGCATTTTGTTGAAAGAACATTGTTGTATAAATAACCTTCACATGTATTATCTCGTCTCGTGCTTCAGATTGGATAAACGATATCATGCCATTAGGTGGATAATATTCGAGGTGCTCCAGGCTCGTTCATTTTTGGACATCATCAACATGTCAGGGCCACTGAACGTATGTCCTCACCCTTACTAAATTAATATGGCTACGTCTTTCTTTTTAATTAGTAAACCATTGCATTCCAGTTTCTTAGATCACTTGGATGTTATCAATTATTACCAGTGGCTTGTTTTTCCTTTTGTAGGTATGGTAATTATTTGTTTGATCTCTGTTTATTTCTCCTTCTCATGACTAAGATATAAAAATATTGTAAGTTGGAAGCAAACATGTCTTGTTTCTTAGATATTTGCTGCTTGATTGATTAGTGTACATCATGTTGTTCACACTATTCTACCTTTTGTATCCTCTACAAATGCATCTTAAAGTCACCCAGTTATATATTCTGACGGGTGAACACATTTTCATCACTTTTCAGTCAAACATTAGTGGGGCCACCTCAAACCTTCGAGATTCAACTGGAAGGCCATTTGCATCATCTTTTGCCGGTCAATCTGGATCACTTTCGGGCTTCCATCACTCAGGTTGTTGAAGATTACAGTATTTTGTTAGTCCATTGTTGCGTGTTGCATTGTCCTGTTTTTATTGTTAACTTGTTTGAATTTGCTTGCAAGGCTCACACAACATTCATGGAAATCTCAATCTCACAAATATCTCTGGGTCATTAGCGCCAAGAAATAATTCAATGGCGGGTATCCCGTCAGCAGGGGTTCAACAACCTGGTGGTAGTATTTCCAGTGGCCGTTTCCCCTCAAATAATCTTCAAGCCTCCATGTCTCAGGTTCTTTTCCCAGCATCTACAGCATGTTCCTGTTCAAAGTGGGATATTTCTTGATTGCCTCATATTGTTTGCCCCTTTTGTAGATTCCTCATGGGCATTCTGGGATCAGCAACAGAGGAGGTATGAACGTTGGGGGAAATCCTGGATTTAGTAGTAGCATGAACGCTATTGGTGGCTCCATGCAAGGTTTATCCTCAAACTTGGCTAATGTGGGTAGCCGCAATTCTGCTCCTGGGTTGGCAGCGTCTCCAGTTTTGGGGAATTTAGGCCCACGAATAACAAATTCTGGGAATATTGTGGGTGGGAGCAATATTGGGAGAAGTATAAGCTCTGCAGGGCTGTCTATGCCCAGTATAGCGTCTAGGATGAATTTAAGTGGCAACTCTGGAAGTGGCCCTATCAATATTCAAGGATCCAACCGGATGAGTAGTATGCTTCAACAAGGTATGTGTTTGACTTGCCGCTTGGTTGAACTTCCCATGCTTGTTTGATGAATTTGTGTATTTTTATTCTCATTATATCTTTCATTGTGGCTAGTAATGATAATTGTTTGGTTATAATTCGATAGGTACACTTCAGTCATATGAAAATGCTAAGCTTAGTAAGGCTGATGATATGGTAGATCTATTGCGATAGGAAAGGTAGTAGATGGAATCTCGCTCTCACGCTGGAGGCTCTGAGATTAATCCTCTACTTCTTCCTTGATTACAATGGATGGTGCATCAATGCTTATAGAGCCAGCCATCTAACAGACTCAACCTAATCTAAGAGCATCTCCATGAGACTCTTTATATCTTTTCTAACTTACAGGAATAGAGAAGGTGGAAAAAACACCCTGCAATAGCATCTTCAATTGGATGTCCAAATATACATATCCTCTATTCCGAATTTTTCGCTAGCTAAAGATGGAGAACGAGTATGACTCTCTAGACTGCGCACAAGATATAAAAAGGCTGTTGGGAGAGTATAAAGATGTAGAAAATGATTTTTTACTCAAATGACTCCAAATGATGACTTAGAGAGTAGATTTTAGAAAGCCTCTTGGAGATGCTCTGAACAACCTTATAATGACCTGCTATCAAACCAATCTTATTCCCCTTGTGGTACTGTTCACGAACGTGCTCGTGGGCCTAGGCCTGTGGCCGGCCCACCTGCCATAACAGCTGAGAAAGGGGGAAACACTTTGCTTTTAAGTTTCAAAGAGTAAGGTTTTAACTTGGCCCACTTTGACTCAAAACTGACAAGGGAACTCAAGTGGTAACCCAGGTCATTATATTAGAAAACAAAACTACTATGTGTTGAATCTATGGATCTAATATTCATAGAACTGGTTTTAAGAATAGTTTAAAACTTCTTGTAAAAGGTTGCCTTCAATGTGATAATTCATGTTTCACTTCGTTTATTTGCCAGCATCTCCACAATTTATGAACTTGATTGGAAGCTCTTATCCAACACCTGGAGGGTCATTGTCTCAGAACCAAGTACAGGCAGGAAACAATTCTTTAGGATCTTCTGGAATGCTACATGATGGAAGCTCGGCTGACAATGCCCCATTTGATATTAATGACTTCCCTCAGCTAACTGGACGGCCTAATTCCGCTGGAGGTGGTCAAGGGCAATATGGTAACATTGCAAATGTAACAAATCTTCAGATGATATTAGATTTGTGTAACTTCTGACTTCTGTAATTTGAAGGATCACTGCGAAAGCATGGAGTAAGTGTGAATGCCATCGTGCAACAAAATCAGGAATTCAGTATTCAGAATGAAGATTTTCCAGCTTTACCAGGATATAAAGGTGTGTGTTCACAAAGAAGCATTGATCTCATTATGCACGTAATAGATAACTCTTCCCGTTGTTTGTTATGATATGCATGACTGTTACCAGTCCAATTTTTTTAGCTTTGTGCACTTGCATTTCATCTATTATATTTTTATTTTTATTTGGACAATTACATCCAAAGGATATATGATAAAGCACATGATAATCAGTGATACTTTATTAATTCATTTTCTCCTCCTTTCTTGTTTGAAACATATTTTGATGTCCTGATACTATACTCAACTTTCCACCAGTCATGCTAAGATTAATATGGACAGATTCTTTGGGCTGATTGAGTTTTGGTTATTCTTTCTTTTTTTTTCATTTTTTCAGAGTATTATCTAACTGTGTGTTTCTTTGGAGCATAAGGTAGTTCATCAGATTATGGTATGGATATGCATCACAAGGACCACCTTCATGAGAATGTAAACATTATGCAAGCACAACATTATCCTGTGAGTTTGGTTTTACCTTTGATTTCCTGAGCACCTATATCTTCTTATTCTTATATTTTTACACACATTCCACATGGTAATACAGATGGCTAGATCATCTGGCTTCAACTTGGGAAGCAGCTACCCGCCCCGTCAACATCAGCAGAGTGCTAATTCAGTAAGCAATGCTACTGGTTTCTTTTACATCATGTGAAGATGGAATGCACCACTTTCATCATACAACTAGATTTTGTGTGCCTGCTAAGCTTTCTGAATGTTGATTATTAACCATATAATGATCCTTTACTAGGTTCAAAATGCTGGGCTGGAAAATATTGGATTAAGGGCTGCAAATTCCCCAAGTCCGTCATCAAATTCAGGAGTTTATGAACAATTTATGCAGCAGTACCATCAACCACAGACTCAAAATTCACTTAGATTGCAGGCAACTTCAGGCCCACAATCACTCAAGGATCAGAGCCAAAAACCTTCTCAGGGAAATCCAATTTTGCCAGATCCATATAGTTTACTTGGATTGTTGAATTTAATAAGATTGAAAGAGCCTGGGCCAACAGCTCTTGCTTTAGGGATTGATTTGACATCATTGGGGTTGAATTTGAACTCCCAAGATAATCTTTACAAGACTTTTGGCTCTCCATGGTCAAATGAGCCAGCTAAAGGAGAACCTGATTATCAGATCCCAGCTTGTTTTTCTGCCGAGCCACCACCACCGCTACAAGTAAGCTTCTTGACATTTTAATTATCGTAGCCTCCTTCCTGATATTGCATATTTACATATTTTTTTCATTGTGTGCAGCCATTACATTTTCAGAAGTTTCACCCATTGACACTGTTCTACATATTCTATAGGTACTTTTGAGTTTAACTGATCATCCCCTTAGTGTAACTAGGCTGTGCATCATTTGACTGTGTTCCTCTGTGCAGCATGCCTAAGGATGTAGCTCAGTTGTATGCTGCTAATGAACTGTAAGCATTGAAACTTCACAGTTTACAGCATTACTCTTTGTATTCTTGGTATATATCTTGCATCCTGCCATGTTGTGAGTAAATTGCTGGTCTTTTTTTTTCAGATATAGTAAAGGGTGGTTTTACCACAAAGAGTATCGTGTCTGGCTCACAAGAGCTCCTAATTCCTCACCTCTTGTGAAAACTCCACTTCATGAACGAGGGTCCTACATTTGTTTTGATCCAAACATCTGGGATACTGTCCATAAGGTTTTGTTATCAGAATCAAACCTGCCAGACTTTCTAGCCTTATCTGTTAGCAGGGAAGGTGTATCTGAGTGTTCTTTTGCTTGCAGGACAACTTTGTTCTCCATTATGAAGCAGTCGAGAAGAGACCTGTCCTTCCTTCTGCAGCCCAAAATCTTAGACGAGAATTATAAGGTAGCATTCTTCTATTATGCATGAAAACAAAGTATAATGATTATATATGTTTGACTTGCTTCCGTGGTACGCCTTTTTGTACTCGCAGCAGCCCTAGGTTCTCCTGCATTTGAAGTTTGTTTGGGCCAGTCTTCGGTAGCTGGTAGCTGATGTCATAGACGGAATGAGCCAATAGAAAACCATTCTGTAAGCTCCCCTGGCCAGGAACTGATTCAGTATCTAATGTCCACATTAATTTCTTGCGAAAATAATTTCCCTCCCTCCCTGAACAGGACATGCATGCTGTTCTGGAAAATGGCGCCCCTTTGTTGGCCGGCAGCCCTACCAGGTGGCAGCTGTAGACATGTAGCTCAGATTTAGTGCGCTTCATAATTCGTTGGCTTCAATTAGGAGAGCTTACTGTAACTATGTTCTAATTTTTTTCCCTGCTTTTTTTGTGATGCAGTCCCAGTGACTGACTGCACATGTTTTGGTCGTTGAGTTGTATATATATAAAAAAAATCATACTTTGGATTTGAGATGCGTGCTTCGTTGTTTTTCTTTGTGATGGTCAGCTTCGTTTGGCTGTTTGAGTATAGCTGCTTTGTTGGATTGTCAGACTGCTGAAATTCTGGTCCTGGTGCGGTTCGAAGAGGAGGGTTTTTTTGAATGGCGATTCAAAGAAGTTGGGTGGTGCAGGTGTCAATTCGGCAGATCATCTTGAATGGGCATCGCAGGATTCGCGACGCTTGCGAGTGCGCAGCAGCCGCGCAGGCCGAGGCGCCGAGCAACACGCAGATTTTGCAATCCTTCTACTACACGCTCACGCTCACAAAAATCTTACGAGCGACCCGCAGACAGCGTGTTGCCTCCACCGAGGAGGCGACGACAGCATTCATTCGAGCGGCGAGTCCGGAAGATCGCGAGCGTGTTCTGGGCCAAATTTATTTCTGGACCAATTTTCTTTGTTTTTTGTGCGACCTCATTTCGGTCCACTTATTTTGGGCTCCTGGGCTGATTGACTTCGAGTCGGTCACCTCACACCTCACCTCTGTTTCTTCTTTACGACTCGAAGTCAATCCTGGGCCGTCCCCCTCACCTCACCTCTGTTTCTTTACGACTTTACCCCCGCTGCGCTGCCTTCGCTCTGTTTCTCTCCTCTGTTGTCCTCGCTTTTCCTGGCGGCGAATACTGGGTGAGCGGCGGCGCCATCCGTCACGTCTTCGCCGCGTCCGTTGCCGGCGACGAGCGCTCAACAGGTATGCCCGATCGTTCTCTTCTGTTCCTGCTGAGCGAAGGAGCACTTCGAACCCTAATGTAAGATGTTGTCGAATCTGACCCAGTTAGTAACTTCGATTTTTTTTCTTTTGGCAAAATCTGCCCCTGTGGTAGGTAGAGAACGCACTGTGGATTAGTAGGCAGTGTTTTGATTGAAATTTCCTTTTTAAGTTTTTGACTCTGAGCACATGCTCGAAGAATAAAAGTTTTGACTTAGAATTGTGTTGATGCTTTGTGGACTTGGACAGACTAAGCCTAATTAACAACTGGCAATTAGTGCTTCAAGAAGCAGTCGCTTATATTTTCTATAACAGGGTCTTGGCTCCAGGATGAGGAAACAAATTCAAGTAGTAATACTTAGTTTTTTTTATCCTTCCTGAATAGTAGTATGTGAAAAAACTTTGTTTTTTAAACATTCTTTAGTTATGTTCTGTTGGATGAGAGTGGATTTTTTCCTTCTTGTTTAATATATTTTTTAAAATATTCATGTAGTTATGTTTATTGGATGAGAGTGAATTTTTTACCTTGTTTTTTTATGAAGGTGGTAGTTTCTTGGTGGACATTTTGATCAGAATGTGTTGTTTGATCAGAATGTGTGTTGCAATGTATGGGTCATTTGAAACAAACACAAAAACTGAAACTTTATCTTCCAGGTGATCAGCCGTGGCATGGCAAGGAAACCTTCAGCTTCCCTTGTGATCTGTTTCCATATATGATGTCCTTCCTTGTGAAGGCCACAAATATTGAAAGATTATTGAAGTGGCCATTAAGAAGAGAACCAGCACTTTCAACACATCTACTTGCTGAAATTCCACCTGAGGTAGAGTTATCGGACTACCGGAGGCTGCCAAGCTCTCATTGTGAGAGCCCAACAGGACTTCTCCAAGGGGAGGACTTAAAGGCTGAGCTGGTTCCTGACTTGGACATTTTCTTTGAGCGTCTGTATGAATATTTCTGTGCAAAGGGTTTAAGATGCATCATCACCAAATGGATAATTGAGATCCTTAATGTTACATTTATGGTATGCGCCATTGGTTTTTTCTTCTTGCTTGTCGATTGGGATGCGCTTGGTCATTTGAAATGTGGAGTGGAAGCACTTGAGATAGGGGAGAGACCATGTGACCTAATGAATGTCATCAAGAATCATCCATTGATTCCATTTACATCTGTGAAGATGATCACTATTGGATCAATGGTTATATTGACGACTTATGGAATTATTAACTTTGTCAAGTTCTTTGTAAAATTGAGAAGCACACTTAACGTTCGTGACTTCTACTGTAGCAGGTAATATTTCAATTTCATGGTCCACTTGTACACATTGGTAAACATTTCTTGAGGAAATAACTGACTTATCAGTTTTTTCCCATTACTTCTATGTGCAGTCTTAACATCACAGATCTGGAGATTCAAACTATATCATGGCCCAAAGTAGTTGAGAAGGTTGTCCTCCTCCAGAAGTCGCAACAACTTTGTGTTGTTAAGGATCTTTCAGAGCATGATATCATGATGAGATTAATGCGCAAAGAGAACTACTTGATCGGGATGGTTAATAAAGGTGTCATTGCATTTCCGATTGCCTGTTGGCTGCCTGGAGTTGGTCCAACTGTTGGTTCTCGTTTCCATGGAAAGAAAAGCTATTTGATGCTTCCAAAGACGTTAGAGTGGGCATTGAATTGGTGCATCTTTCAGAGCATGTTTGATAGGTAAGTTTTTGCAATTATTTGTTATAAGCACTGTCACTCAGGCTTTGAGAACAAGTAAGAGTTTATGACATTGAAAAGAACTATTGTGGTGTGAATATTTATGTACAAGTGTCATTGATCTTACTTCGCTGGCAATGTTATGAATGGAATGCTGTTTCCTTCAAGTCTATTCTACACCAGTAGTGGTAGTTTTTTTTATGAATATACATTTTAAATTATTGACAAATTGAGGCATTTATGTCACTTTAATGCCACTTATGATATATGATAATAGAATGTCTCATGTCTGTGAATCTGTGTTCCCTCCATGCGTTCCTTAGTTTATTATGTGCAGTGCAGGGAGAATAGTATTTACCTGAAATTTTGAGATGAAAGATGGAGAAACCCTGCAGCTAATTTATTGTATTTTGTAACTGCAAACAATCTTGGAAACAACTATTACTACCTTCTTCCATGATAAGTTCAGTGTTTCTGTTTTTGTTCTTATCCATGAAGTGCCTTTCTCATAACTGTTCCTTTAAAATGTTGTTGTCCTGTATGGTTTTTACACAGTGTTTGTTGATTCTATTCTTTTAAAATGTTGGCTTACTTTTTTTAACCTTTTATATATCTTCCTTTGAAACAAACCTCATGGCATCTTTTTTTGCAGTAAATTTTGTGTCAGAAAAGACTTCCTAACAAGCCCATCTGTTTTGAAAAAGCGATTTGTACTTATGGGCATTGCAATACTTTTTCTGTCACCCTGCCTTGTCATCTTCCCATTGGTATATATGTTTCTGAGACATGCTGAAGAATTCTACAATCACCCCAGTACAGCATCATCTCGAAGATGGTCGAATTTATCAAGGTGGATTTTGCGTGAGTACAATGAGGTAGAAATAAGTTTCTTTTTTTTTGTGATAGATCCGAAAAAGTACTCAGTAGATCATGTGTAGTTAATCTGTTTTTTTCTAGTTTGTCCCTAATACTTCTAACTATTTCAGGTTGAGCATTTCTTCAGACACAGGATGAACAATTGCACTGTCCACTCGTTGAATTACTTAAAGCAGTTTCCAACTCCATTAGTATCTATTGTTGCAAAATTTGTTTCGTTTGTATCTGGTGGCTTGGCTGGAATCCTTCTCATCCTTGGATTCCTTGGTGAATCTATCCTTGAGGGTCATGTAAGTTTTTTCCCCTGCATCCTTTGTAGGATTATCACACAATTGATACCTTCAACATTTAAAATCTGATTTCTTTATGGCTTATGAAGGTTTTCGGACGGAATCTTTTCTGGTATACTGTTGTTTTTGGAACCATAGCAACTGTAAGTCGGAAAGTTGTGGCAGATGAGCTTCAAGTGATTGACCCGGAAGGAGCCATGACCCTTGTTGTACAACATACACATTACATGCCAAAAAGATGGCGTGGTAAAGAGAGCAGTGAACCTGTGCGGAAAGAATTTGAAACTCTGTTTCAGGTAATTCACTTCATTGCAGTTACTGTAATTCCATATATCCTATTGCCATGAGTGAATGGGGAGGGATGGATGCCAGCTCCTTTACCAGTGGCTGGTGCAGCCCTGCCTCTGGTTGGGGACACTATTTATCAAAGAAGCAAAGAGAGGAGTGGCTGGCTTGTTGGTGGAGAGAGGGAGTGAGCGACAGGGTGTGATAAACAGGGAGGGGGCATAGAGAGATCAGGATTAGTAGATCAGTACCACTGTAGTACGCAGGGGGAAGGGATATGGGCTAAGCTGGTCGGTTGTGCCAGTCCTCATTTTCCTTATGTTTTTACACTTTTCTCTACAGTTTTGATGTTTGTAGATTGGTATAGAATTTATCATGAAACGAAAAAGGATAGGTACATGTTGCCTCGCCCCACAAGCGCTTAGGCATCATGAAGAGATTAATGGCTACTTACACTTGGGAATTGTGGAAGGGGTCTGGTAGTCCCAGTGGTTGATTTGTTTCTTTTTTTATATATAAAAGAATTCAGTAATTTAATGCCTACTTGGGTACTTTGCATTTTAAGTAATGTTTTATTATTTATGTGGTTTATGTGGTGTATAATTTACAATTTTTGCTTTTAGAAGTGTAGCTGATTACTTGTAAATTACAATTGCAGTATACTATAACAATGCTTTTCGAAGAGATGGCCTCAATATTCATCACTCCTTACTTGCTCATATTTGCACTACCAAAGGTAATGTTTTGAGCGAGCTCAACAGAAGTTTGTTTATTTTATTTTATTTTTTGTTGTGTAATGATTAACATTTTCCCGTCTACAGCGTGTCAATGATATTTTGTGCTTCATTTCGGAATTTACAGTTTACGTAGATGGAGTGGGTGATGTATGCAGGTTTGTCTTTGTATTGTGCTATTACTTATTACAATCTACCAATGTTGGTACTTTGCATGGTTTCTAACTTCGTTCTATTTTCCTCAATAGCTTAAGTTTGTTTGACTTCCAAAGACATGGAAATAGAAACTACGGTTCACCACTTGATTCAGTAAAAGATATGAGGAGCTCCCAAGGGAAAATGGAGAAATCATTACTAAGGTACATTTTATTTTGATACCATATACATGGCATGGCATTTTAACACTTGTTTTTTCTCTCCAAAAAGTGAAATGAACGGGTAGGAGTAATCACATTTTTAATTAATAAAGCAGGCCCAGTTCATTCTTTGATGTATTTGTGTATAGTGGAGTTCCGGCACTGAGGATACTTAAACACCTATCACTAGGTCCTTGTCCACAATAGTGTTTTTGGTTGATTTTATGCACAAAATCACATTGTGTCCAAAGTTCAAAGTGAAGCTATTGTTCACAAGACTACAAGAGTTGTATGATTTTCTTCATTACTGAGATGTGAAATGTTATTATTTAAGTAGCGGCCAAGTGTTTCCTTTGTGCTTGAAATCCAGTACAAACACAGATAAATTCCAACCCTTGTAATCTAATTGACAATTTGACAAAGCTAAGAAAAACAGACATGAAATATTTCAAGGAAAGAAATGTAGCATACTTTTGATGGAAGCCTTAAGTGGGTATGTTGTTTTATTTGTGCAGTTTCCAAAGCACATATACATCATGGCATCCAAATCCAGATGGCAAGCAGTTTTTGTGCAACCTCCAGAGATTCAAGGAAAAGCAAATCCGTAAATATACTTTTCAAGCAATGGAAGACTCACAACTCCGGTCAAGTATAGGTCAAAGTGGTGGCAGCATTTTCCATAGGCTGCTTTCCAGAGATATTTTTCCAGGCAACGGGATTATTTATAACTTTTGTCCATTAGGATTGCTTGACACGGATCAAAGAGCTCCATATATTCTGGACTGGTATTACACATGTCACTCTGAACTCTTAGGCAGAGATGTGGACTCATCTACCCACCGTGATGAACCAGGGGAGGATATATGGCAACCTCTGACTGTGAGCAAGCCGTTAACTGAGATTGAAGGTGAGGAAATCTGGGATTCTAATCTATATGAAAGAGCTCGAAGCCACTTGGAGGCATCAACATCAAGCGCGTTCTTTCAGCGCACCACCTTCAAGTGCCAGGGCAGGGAACAAAATTCTACAAGCTGCCCTTGGTGGGCCCAGGCCTCTGTACGCCGAACTGATCCACGAGACAGTTATGTTGAGCCTCTTCACAGCAGCTTTATCGAACCTCCAGACTTTGCAAATCACTACACATCTGGTCATTGTTCCAACCAGCACAGCGATTGGGCACTGAACATTGCACATCCTACTGGTCCAGAAGACAGCTTCCATGAGCCTCCAAACTTTGGAAATCATTATGTGTCTGGCTATCATTCAAGCTATCACAGCAGCGATGTGTCAGAGGGAACCAGAGAGCTAGATCATATTGATTACAGAGCCACCAGTAGTTGGACAAGCCCCCAGGCCCTCTCCAAGACAAGGTACATGGATGATGACCCCGATCTGGAGCAGGGCCTGAGTTTCCATTTTGCCGATGTCCCACAGAACGATGATGGAGACAAAGAAGGTGATGGCCATGGTGTAGCTGGTATTTGTAGCTCTAGGCCAGCCAGCCTCCATGTACGGATGTTACCCCGAAGCAGTGACCCAGTTTAATTTGAAGAAAAAACCACCAAAAATAGTCATATGTCCAGGGGCACGATCACTGATCTCATTTGAAGAAAAAACCACCAAAAATAGTCATTTGTCCAGGGGCACAATCACTGATCTCGAATTACCTTAGAAACCAAAGATGCATATGTTAGTTTTAAGTGAGCTTGCAAGGCCTACAAATTCTTTTGTATAGTATAGTCATGCCCTCCCCTTTATAGGGAGAGTAGACATTCTTTTTGATAGAAAAAATGAAATGGTTCAACTATTATTCAATCGGTTAATGCTCAACTGTAGTCACGTACTGCAGATCAATGAATCTGGAGAACACAATATATTTCATACAAATGGAATGCATGATCTGTTTCCAAAACAAATGATGATCCAAAATCACTTTTCAAAATTCTATAGCGGCAACCCACAAACATATGAAATTTCTTTTATAGCGGCAACTCACAAACATACGAATTTAATCTTAGACTGGTTCTAACAATATGTTTTATGCGTACAGAATATTATTTACTTGTGAAAACCTGGCTCAATCGAAACTGACGCAATGGAAGCAACTCTTTCTGGTGGAACGCTCTGATCAAATTGGCATGACTCAATACACTACGTCATGTGCATAATTGGCATATTCGTATCACAATATCGATGGTGTGTCAATTGTCTTGCCAATGTAGATAATAAGAAATTTCCCATTAGCTTTTTTAACATGACATTTGACCTGGCTCAGCACCGTATTACCAGTACAAACGTTTTTAAAAAGTGCTGTTTGTAATTTGCTGATGTACTGTACTTTGAGTCTTTGATATAATATAATTCCTCCTTTATTAAAAAAAACCTGTCTGACTCGGCCCATGTGATGTCTGATGCCTTTCAACAAACAAAATGACCCTCGGGCCCACCGAGTCCACTCGGCGGTCGGTGCCTCCTAGTACCTTTCCCCCCTCGCATTCGCTGCGATTCGCCGGCGCCGGCGGCGTTCGTCCCTTGCGCTCCAAGTTCTGCATTCCACTCTCCTCCCGGCATACGAGTACTTGCGTCGGCCCGCTATCCTTCAGATGGCCGCTCCGGGTGATGCTGCCAAGGAGTACGTCGCCGGAGCCGCAGCCGGCGTCGCCCAGGTCGTAGTCGGCCATCCGTTCGACACCGTCAAGGTGTATATCTTTCTCTCATCGTTTCCGTTATCATCTCCGTATATGCGTCGTTCCCCGCAAATTAGGTCTTGCTTCTTGGTCAACTCTGTCGGTTTCTTGCCATGCTATGTCCCTGTCATAGCTGTTCGACGAAATGCTTGCAAGGTTTCATTCAGCAGATAGGTACCCAACATACTATTGTTTTTTCATCTGATGAAGTAAATTTGTTCTTCTGAAGTAGCAATTCACTGCATTTGAATAGTTATCCTTTGCAATCTACTCAATGCAATACTTCAAGATTCTGATCACAGTATGTTACAAAAACTTTGCTGATATGCTCTAACGCCAACTTCCGATGTTGTAAACGCCATCCCTAAGCTCATAATTGTGCTACATCCACCCATGGTTGCTGGTTAGCCACAACGTGCTATTGGAATAGGAATAGGCAAAATAGAATAGCGCAGGTTGCTTGCGGCTTCCTTTTTTTGGCAGCTCTGCCACTATTTGGTGGCGTTTGGGGCATTGCACATAAACACAAGTCAGCTGGCTGTGATACTATGTGAGGTGATACTAATGCATTTAATATCTGACAGTAGATTTTGTTTGTTAGTTCTGTGACTATTGAACGATTCCTTGTTATATCAGTGCAAAATAATGCACAAATTAGTCTGTACCAGCTATCAGCCAAAGCTCTTCAATCTGGATGTATGGTTATAATTAATATAAATTTGGTTGTCAATTTAAGATTTTCCTGTTGTCAATTTGGTCCATGCCAGTTTAAGATTTCTTTGTTCACTGCCTCACTGATAGGTCAAACTGCAAGCTCACAATACCACAGCTCATGGAAAGGTGTACAAGAATGCGTTCCACTGCACTAGTAGGATACTGCTTGAGGAAGGAGTAAGACCCCTTCTTTAATATTGCTGGGTCTTCGGTTATTAACTTATTATCCTCCTACTTCAAGGCAAGGGATCGTACCATGGCTGTTTTGTCTTGAATTCATGTTAGGCCAGCATTAGAACCTGCAATCATTAAAGTTTGGATTGCTATACTCACACAAAAAATGAGATTGCTATACATTATCATATCAACATTCTGAAAGGACATATTTATAAGGTTTATTCATCCACACTGACTGGAATTCTTGCTTACCTATTTCCTTTGCAGATTAGAGGGTTGTACAAAGGTGCATCATCTTCATTTATTGGTATAGCAGTTGAAAGCTCCCTATTCTTTGGCACATATTCACAAGCCAAACAATTATTACAGGTATTCAAATGATCTTTCCAACTAAAATAATTAAGAATGTAACTGTTGAGCAGTAGCTGAGCAAGCAGGAACATCGCAAACCTCGAGTCAAGCCCTGGAATTAGTTTAGTATAGCTTTCTAAATTTGTTTCTTTCAGGGAAACTATGAGGAGGGTAGGCCACATCTACAGGTAATTATTCCTTCTGCTGCATGTAGTGGAGCCCTGATTAGCTGCATCCTCACTCCGACTGAGCTGACTAAGGTCAGTGTTGTCTAAAATTCCTCTTTTCCCTAATTGATATAAGGACTTAGGATGCATGATTCAGATGTCATTTAATGATGTGATGTCAAGACCTTTTCCAGTGCAGAATGCAAGTTCAAGGGAAGGATGTAATGCATGGTACTAGGTACTCCAGCCCTCTTGATTGTGCTGTGAAAACATTGGAAAGTGAAGGGGTGAGATCAACGTGCCCTCTGCCTTCATTCGGTATCCTAACTGTTGCCAGATTAACGAGTTGTTGTTGTGTTACAGCTTAGGGGCATATTCCGTGGGGGTTTAGCAACATTGTTCAGAGAGGCAATTGGCAATGCTGTCTTCTTCTGCACTTACGAGTACAGCCGACACTGGATGCACAACCGTTTGGATTCACCTCAGTTTTCTAGTAGCAGTCATTTTGCTCTGGCAAAAGACATTGGGATAGGGGTCATGAGTGGTGGCATTAGTGGAATGGCAGTAAGTATTTAGAATTCTTTTAGATTCTTTGTAAAGCACCTTTTCCCTCATTGTTATGAGTGTTTCCTTGTTGCAGTTCTGGACAGCTACCCTACCACTGGATGTTGCAAAAACCATCATACAGACTGATCCGGACCCTCATTTGAGCCGAAACCCCTTTCGAGTTTTAAGCATGGTATTGTTCTTACTAGGCCTCAAGATGTTACGCTTTAATTAGCTAGTGTCTTGTCCTGATGGTGGCAATCTACAATCCAAATGGCTTGAAATGTAACAGGTTTATAAGAGAGCTGGGATGGGTGGCTGTTATGCTGGTCTTGGACCGACACTAGCAAGAGCGTTCCCTGCCAATGCAGCAGCAATTGTTGCCTGGGAGTACAGTGCTAAGATTCTTGGTATTAAGCGAGGCTAGTATTAAGGGACTACTATATGAACAAAAAGTAATGCTTATATCAAGATTTAACCTTCTTTCTATTAGTTTTGCTCTGTTTTGTTTCATTATCATATTTGGTGGAAGATGCCATCTGGTGGCCCTTTGTCTCTCCCAGTAGACTGACAAATATGTTTGGGGTTTTTCTTGCAATTCCAGGTAGTTTGCACTTTGCACTTGTCCCGGAATTGGACTGGGAAGTACACTGAATGAAGCATTTCTTTTGGCTCGTGGCATGGATGTTTTCCCCCACAACGATGAAAAGGAGGAAGGCTATACTAAGAACTCTGTAAACTTGGTGGCACCTTTGTGGAATCTTCTGGCTCCACTTCTATCTTTTAGTTTGCATCAAACAAGCGTGGAAATGGTGGTGCATGTAAATGAAGCCGGTTAAGGTTCCCTCCGAGCTGTACCATGATCAATCTACTTGAGTTGGTATGGAGTCGATTAGAAAGGATGCCGATCATTTCCCTCTCCCTGATGAACTGAAAGAATAGGTGCCTACGGCAGCTACTGCCTACTGCTGCTATTTTCCTGTTGCGCGTAAGATATGCCTTTTGTTGTTATTCTCTGCAGTGCTGCTGCTGCTTCATGTTTGTTGATTCCGGAGAAAAGCTGGTCCCGCCTTATTATGTAGACGTTGTCTGTTTAGCATCCTATTTTTTAATCATTATTTCACTGGATTTGATGTGGAATTGTGGATCGAGCGTGTATTGTTTGTACTTCTATTATGTCATTCCAAGTGTCAAGTATATCAGATACTATACGGCAAAGCTGAAGTATATACTGTTGCGGATGAAACGAAAGCAAAACACCTAAACTATTGCCATTTCTAGTTGGGAAAATACGGCAATAGTGTAAAAAACTTTGTCCATGATTTCTCAATTTCAATATATCATAGCTAGCAAATGGAATTGAGTCTGTCATCTTTTTTATATCCACGCTGGTCACCACCTCGTCTTCATGTATGGATTTTTTGAAAGAATTGTTTGAAACTTCTAGGTATGTATTTTGAGTGAGTTTTTATGATTCTACAGAAAAATTGTTTGAAATATTGTTCGCATGAATAATTTGATGACTTATTTTGTTTTAAAAAAGATCACGACTTAATGAGTGAGACACCGTAAAAGTTCTAAAGTAGGACTGACTAGAAGTAGCAGTCATCTTTGCAGGACGCATCTGCAAAAAAAACCTTCCCCCAGCTTGCTTGCTCTGTTCCTGCCAGGCTGCCACGAGCAAGCCGTAGCCCGTGCGGCCGTGCCGTGCCCCTTCCCACCGGCGGATGGCCTGCGCCGCCATGGGAGAGGACGCCAGTGCATCCCACTTCGGCACTTCCCCTACCTGTTGCACATCCTCGTCTGCGCTAGCTACCAAGTGGTAGCGGGCCCAGATCACGGTAACATACATCTCGCACACTTGCAGTTGCAGTCACCTGAGCTGAGCAGGTCCAGAGACCAGATGAGATATTGCACCGAAACATCAATGGCAACTGAAGACGATTCTAGCTTCAAATCCATGGTAGTTTCTCTATTGCATTATTTCTTGCGTGTTAGTTATCTGTCAATATGTCATGGGCTCATGGTTCGGTTTTGATCTTTGCAATTTTTAATAGGGTGCGATGGGATTAGGTCAAGGTGATATGGAATGTTCCGAAGCACCAGAAATAACAAGTATGCCACCTTCTGTACGTATTCTCCTGTGCAGCACTCAGTAATTTCTTTTTTCCTTGCACTCTGGGTAGTTCAATTATTGATATGCCCTGAAATCCTGTATGTTTGCCAAGGGATCTATGAATGCGCCTGAGTGGAGTGATGGCTTAAAGCCATATATTGGCATGACATTTGACAACTGGGAGGACGGTGAAGAGTTCTATAAAGCATATGCGGAACACGTTGGTTTTTCCGTTCGCATATGGACACAGCTGAAAGGTGGCGATGGTGCATTGCTGTGGAAGCGTTATGTTTGTACAAGGGGGGGTTTCAGGAAAGGGAATAAGTGGGTGATCACAGCAGCAAACAAGTCGAAAAGGAATAGGAAGCTCACTAGGTGTGGTTGTGAGGCTATGATAGGATTCAAGAGAAATGCTGATGGCAAATATGAGGTCACACGTTTTGTTAAATCCCACAACCATGAACTCCTTTCTGCTAGTCAAAGACAACTCATCAAATCAAGTAGGGAAGTAAGTGATTGATGTGTGCACCGTTTATTTTTTCTTTATCCTTTTTTCTGTTTTTGCATGTACACTCTGTTCTTTGATTTCTCACTCTCTCTTTTTTTTTGTCTATTTCTATGAAGGGATTGAATTATGTGCCTGACTGTGATGATAGATTAAAGCCCTTAAGTGGCATGACGTTTGGTAGCTGGGAAGAAGGTGAAAAATTCTATAAAGCTTATGCTGATCATGTTGGGTTTTCTGTTCGCACATCAACACAGAGTAAAGATTGTGGTGGTGTAGCATTGTGGAAGCGTTATGTTTGTACAAGAGAAGGTTTCAGGAAGGGAAAACAGTTGGAGGTGACTGGAGAAAACAAGCGTAAGAGGACTAGGAAGCTTACCAGGTGTCGTTGTGAGGCTATGATTGCATTTAAGAGACAAGCCAACGGAGCATATGAAGTTGCCCGGTTCATTGAAGCACACAGATATGCTTGTTCGCCCTAGTAAGAAACAGTCTGAGAAGTCCACTAGAGAAGTAAGTAGTGAAATGAAGGGCAGATTACTTGGCACTCCTGAAGTATTTCATTTGCTTAATTCAGACAAGGGTGAGCAAGGAAACATTGGCTGTACGAATGTTAATTTGCAGAATCAGCGTTGTGGTATTCAAAATGCAATCAAAGAATCAGATTGTCAGGTTTTTATCGATATCATGAAAAAGAAGCAAAGTTTCAATTCAGAATTCTTCTTTGATTACCAACTAGATGAGAAGGGCATGATAAAGCATATTTTCTGGGCAGATGGATTGTGCAGAAAGAACTACACATTGTTTGGTGATGTTATTTCTTTTTATTCTACATGTGACACCAATCAGTATGGCCCAATAGCTATCCTGTTCACTGGAGTTAACCATCACAACACTTGTGTTGCATTTGGTGCTGGATATCTAGCAGATAACAGAATTCAGTCATTCATGTGGTTATGTCAAGCTTTTCTCAAGGCAATGAGTGGGGTTGCACCTAAAGTTGTTATAACCAATGAGGATCCTAGCATGGAATGTGCAATAAGAGATGTCTTTCAAACAACTAAACATAGACTTTGTACCTGGAAAATTCTTACGAACCTCCCAGATAAAATTGGCCCTACTTTAAACAGCAATACACAGTTTAGCAACAGAATTAGGGCATGTGTGTTGGGTTCAGAAACTCCAGAGGAGTTTCAGTTGAATTGATCTTCAATAATTTCCGAATTTGGTGTAGAAAACAATGCTTGACTGACTGAGAAGTATAACATGCGTCAAACTTGGATACCTGCTTACTTTCACGATCTGTCCCTTGGTAGAATACTGCAGACCACATCAAGACTTGAGAGTGAGAATGCATTCTTTGGTCATCTTAAGAATCAACAACCTGTTTTGCTGGAGTTCTGGGTAAGATTTCAAACTGCTGTAGAGGAACAACAGCGCAAAGAGTTGTGCAATGACAATGCCACCCTTTGCATGCTGCCTATGCTGCAGAGCCCTTGGAGCATTGAGAGTCATGGCAGAGAAGTTTATACTAATGAAATATTTAAACTCTTCCAAGATTAGGTGATTGCTGCTAGGGATAGCTGTGATGTCAAAAGTATTGCACAGCTTGGTGAAATTCGGATCACAGCTATTAGTAATGATAGTGGAAAAATTAGAACAGTCAAGTACAATACCTGTACCAAGATTGCACAATGTTCTTGTAGATTGTTTGAATCCGTTGGTATTCCTTGTTCTCATATCATTGTTGTCCTAAAGGGGGAAACGTGTAATGAAATCCCTGGCCATTATATAATGCAGAGGTGGACTAAAATGGCTAGATGGATAAACATATTTGGTTCCAACATGCATATGCTTGAAGGGTCACAGGCATCCCTTCCACCTGACTATTACAAGGCTGTATTCAGAATCCTGTTCAAAATTTAGTAGTGGCATACATGTTGCCAAACAATGTGAGAAGAAAATGAGATACTTGCACAAGGCTATTTCTGATGCTGTTGATCATGTAATGCAAATGGGGCCAATCGAGCAACTCCAACAGTTTGGCAAATCAATTTGATATCCATCTAATTTTAGCAAAACAAGAAAAATTGGTCTCCAACAGTTTGGCAAACCAACTTGGCAAAAATAGAAACTTGGCAAAACTCACCTCCCCACGCGCATATATGTGCGCGCGTATCTTGGTTGCCATCGGCGTTTCCCTATGGGTGCGAGGGTAAAAAAGAAATAAAGAATAGAGAAATATTCCTGATGTAAGTTTTTAAGAGGATTTAGGGCACTGTAGGTGGGAGGGTGAAAAAGAAAATAAAGAACAAATAAGGATTCCTGATGTAAGTTTTCAAAATGTTTTAGGGCATCAACATAATTTTGTTTCTCTCAGGATTCCTGATGTAAATTAGATCTGGATTTGGCAAGTGAATTATGCCAAACTGTTGGAGATGAACTCTTTTTTTACTTAGCATATCTTTTTACAAGTTGGCAAAACACAATATTTGTCAAGTAAAATTTGGCAAACTCTTGGAGATGCTCTCAGTGAGTATAATGGACGGCAAGTTTGATACATTGTCCATCCACTACTTGAAGTGCACCAGTTGAGAGGTGACAAAAGAATGAAGGGGAATAGGACTACCTCAAATACTAATTAGGTAAAGAATATCAAATTTCCATTGTTGTGTTTGTTCTAGATTTTATTGATGTGTTATCATTGCAGCTAAATAAGCAGCGGAGAACTCAGAAAGTCTATATATGGTGATCTGCTCATCTTTTAGTCTTGGCCTGAAGAAATAGCCGGCATTGCAAGAAATGCTAAAACAATTCAAATCAAATGTAGGTGGAAGTGATTGTATAGGAGCTTCCTTTTGCATTGATAATCTAGAAGTGGAAACAACCAGTTCTTGCATTCAGCCGACAAGGTTTTCTCCGTTTATTCACGAGGCAGATGTAAGAATGATCGTGATCGAGGCGGCCCTACTTTTCACCATCTTTGCAACCAAATCTTCAATTCTGCCAGCCAGATCATCGAATTTACGAGCAGAACGTATACAGCATTTCAATTTTTTTTCTGTTTCTACGTTACGGCACGGTACGTAGCAGCTAGATATTCTTCCTTTTGCTTTCCTTCTGACCACGAACGAGCAGAGCAACAGTGTATACCGACGAAACGAACCAGACTAGACGCAAACGACGAGTCGGCGATGGCGTCCGAGCAAATGGCCGTGCGGTTTCATGTTTCATTCTAGTAAAATATACGCGCGTGCGTGCGCGACGAAACCAGCCACCACCCTCGTTAAAACTGGCTGTCCCCCCCTGGCTTCCGATTTCCAAACGCATCGCAAGTCTGCATTCTGTGCAACGGCATCTGTTTCACTTCCCCGAAGCCCATCATTTTCGTCGCGCCGCCGATCACGTCCTCCTCGATGGACTCGAACGCCGCCTGCGTCCTCCCCACCACCCACGCCGACGACGAGCTCCACCGGCGGCGCCATCTCCGTCGCCGCCGCCGCTGCTGCTGCGTCATCTGCGTCCTCGCCGCCCTGCTCCTGGGCGTGACGCTTCTAGTCCTCTTCCTCACGGTGTTCCGCGTCCGGGACCCCACCACTCGGCTCGTCTCCTCCCGGGTCATCGGCTTCTCGCCGGGGCCCGAGCTCCAGTTCAACCTCACCATGCTCCTCACCGTGGGCGTGCACAACCCGAACCGGGCGTCCTTCTCGTACGAGTCCGGGAGCGCCGAGCTCCGGTACCGGGGCGTCCTGGTGGGCGTCGCCGGCGTCGATCCCGGGCGCATCCCCAGCAGGGGCGACAGCGACATGGAGCTCGTGATGACGGTGCTGTCCGGCAGCTTCGGCGACGAGCTGGCGCAGCTGGTCAGGGACATGGAGGCCGGCGCGGTGCCGCTCGACGCCGCCGCCAGGGTGCCCGGGAAGGTCGGCCTCCTCGGCGGGGTGATCAAGCTGCGCGCCGTGGCGTACTCCGACTGCCACGTCGTCTTCGGCGTACCGGAGATGAAGGTCCGGAGCCAGGTGTGCAGCGACCACACCAAGCTCTGATCGGATCCGCCGGCCGGCCGGGGCTGCTTCAGTGTCATGTGATTTTGCCTTCGATTGGCCGTGCAAGGCATGCACATATTGTCACTGTCTCATTCCTAGTAGGTGTTCAAAGAGAGAGTGTGATCCCTCCTCCATTTTAAAATATATAACTTAACTATTATGGTCGGTCAACCATTGTCAGCGTTATATGATGGTTATCAATACATGTCGACCATGGATTTCAAACACACCGGGATTCCAGTCCTTTTTTATGGAAAAAAAAGGAAATACCTTTTCTACAAGGATTTCAAACACACCGGGCCGGCTGGATTGATGGAGTTCGAGTCGGCCGGCCAGCTTAAAATAATCTAGCAATCTCATTATGTTCTGACTTCTGAAAGCACACTTGGAAGATACGAACGAGAAAAAGAAAACAGGCACGATCGAAGGACATGTTGCCACCTCCCTCGTTGAGACCCGGCGGCCCCCGTCATCCGCTGCACTCACCGGCCCACGCGTGTTTCACGGAGCGAAACAGGGTCATCCCCGTTCTACAGGTGAGCTCCGGCAACATGGTTGAAGCGTTTTATCTCGCGGACCGGTTGCCAAAAAGAATGTCTACACAAAATCTCTCAAGAGTGCAATATACGGCACAAGTCCTGTGCTGATGACGTCGAGAGATTTTGTTCAGACATTCTTTTTAGCAGAAATGCAATAAACTTCTGGTAATAAGGTGAATAAACCCGCATCACATTCGTTGGATCAGCGGCAGAGCAGCAGGAATGTCTACAAAGCAGAGCGTCAATTTCTCAGACCATTGCGCCTGACGTGATCTAGACATGACATGCAAGTTTCAAACGACAAAATCACGACGACATGCACTGATGTTACAAATATTCACATGTTACACAGAATTACAGATGAATAATGTACAAGGGCATACATTTCCGTGCCACAAGGCAGCAGTACTCATCTAGCTACTAAGCTACAGCCACAACAACAACAAAAAAACACCCCCGGCATCAGAGATCACCTTCACAGCTGGCCTATGCGATCCTGTTAACAAATGCAAAAGAAGACAAATTCACTAATTTGATAATAAACAGTGCACATGCAAATAACCAATGCCCAAATGCACGTCAACTAAAACTTAAAAAAAAATGCCTAGATCAGACATTTCACAAAATTTTACCTGAAGCATTTGCATGAGTTTTGGATTCTGCTCCAAAAGTTGGCAAAGCTTCTCTCGATCACTGAGTAGACTCTGCGAAACGTAGAAGTTATTATGACTATAAGTCACCGTGACATTGAGTTCTCACCAAATGTAGCTTCACAAATAAAAATATATAATAACAATACCTGAATGGCTTCTGGGGATGAAAAGAACTGGTTTAAGTTAATCCCTGAGTCTTGCTGCTGTTGAGAGAAACTATCAGCTTGCACACCCTGGTTCTGAAGTTGTGATTGTTCCCCAACTTGCCTCATAGTTTGCACAGATTCCTGCTGGCTATGATGATACAATTGTAGTTGAGGAATAGGAAGCTGGTTAGGAAACTGCAATGGAACTTGCGGCAACATAGCACTCTGCGGCAGTTGGATAGCGCCAAGTTGTTGTAGTGCCTGAGAAGGATGTGGCTGCTGAGGTGGTGGTGGGGGTGGAGGTGGCCGTGGTTGTACAGAGGAGACAGAAGGCTGGGAGTTAGATATATTTTGTGGAAGGGCAGATGAGAGTTGAACTTGTGGAAGAGGTGTGCCAAAAAATGAAGCAGGCATTGAAGGCCTGCCCATAAGAAATTGTGATGCAAATGAAGGCAACAGATTTGATGCAAGCATGCTGCCAGATGCAGAATTCATGCCTAAATTTGAATCACTAATAATAGAAGCAGTTGGAGAAGGCTGGACAACACTGCCTTGGTTATACAGTGATGCAGGAGAGCTAGAGCTCATAGTAGCATGTTGAGTAGCCGCAGCTGAATAAGGTTGAGGGGGTGGCATTGGCCGAGCAGATAGACCAGAGCTGAAGGTCTCCATTTGGATCCTATTTACTGGAAATGTGTTCCATAAAAGCTTGGCATCTGCATTGGGTAAATCATATGCTGATGAACCACCAGCACCCATATATTGACCCTACAAAAGGAGGTTCAGATTTCAGAAAATAATTTGTAACAGATAAAAAAAGAAGCAGCATAATTAAAGATCTCCTATCTTCAATTACCTGAAGGCCTGTGAAAACACTAGGCACACCAGCATCAAACGATTGTGTAGGATAACCAGAAGCGTTAGATGTTGGTCGATCTCTAGAACCATAGGAAGATGACTGCCTATTAACTAAATCTGGATTTTGTATGGGCATGGATGAAATTGGAGGTGGCATTGGTGGCAGAGGTGGATGGTTATTGGAATGTCTATGCTCATGCCCACGGGATCCACTTGACACAGAAGTCTCAGAAAACTTCTGTGGACTTCTCCTCTCATATCTACCACGAGATGATTGTTGATGAGGTGCAGACGATCTCCCATATAAATTATTAGGAGAAACATGATCTCGGGAAGAATTCTTCTCTGGGCTACGAACTGAATATTTTCGTTCCAAAGGATCATTAGCTTCTGAAAGCATTGCTGTCTGGGAAGAAATGTCAACGCCGGGACTTTCACCATCCTTTCGGAGTGATGTGCCCCTCTGGGAAAAGGGAATTCTTGCATTCTCCTGATTTTCTGTCTCCTCGACAATGGGACCTGGAGAATTTTCCCCAATAATGACAGGTGGTGATTGGAGACTATCATCTGGTTGAGGAAAAGGAAGTTTATCATCGGAACCTGATTCCTCATCAAAAACAATATCAATTAATTGATCGTCATCGAGATCAGCCTTGGGCTGACTTGTTTTCTCTGGCTTAGCACGGAGATTATCATCTAAACTTGTCTGACTTTTTACTTGAGGTAAATCTCCAGCTGGGGCTGGCACAGGATTTTGACGTTCTCTCTGCCTTGCCATAAATTCATCAACATGAATGGATGGAGGCCTTCCACTAAGGCTTCCACGTGGAGTAGAGTTCACAATATTTGATGCACTACTTGCACCATCTATGTTTCTCTCTCTTGCAACATAGTCATCTACATGCATTGAAGGTGGTCTGCTTGTATTCGGTTTCCGCTGACGGAAAGTGTCTCTGCGTGTATTATGTCCTGAAGAAGCATTTGTTGTATTTAAACCTCGTGAAAACTGTCCAGTTGGTTCAGGCACTTGATTGTCCCTCACACGCCTACTCGCATTCTCTCCCAATGCCAATTTCCGCCTGGCAGATTGGCCATGCATTACTTGTCTATCAAGAGAAGAATCGGGCAATTCCCAAACCAGTCTCTTTGCAAATTCACCCTCTTGGCAGTCAATAGGCTCTTCTGAACCAACAATAACCTTCCAAGCATTGGAAAAGAGGAAAGGGGATTCATCATTTACTGGCATATCAACTAGAGATGGCATTAGATGGGCTGTCATCACAACAGAGCGGGCAACTTTGGACATTGAGTCGGTGCCTTCTCCAAGAACCATCTGAATTGAATCTGTGGAAAGTCCAGAACTCTCAAGAATTGAGTGCAGTAATGTGACCGAATTCAGTACCTGCTAATTAAGATAAACATTAGAAAAAAGGACAGTCCAGAAAAATACTCAACATAATAATATAGTAATATACCTGGCGTAAAAGAGACTTTCCAACAGAAGTATTTGAATTTTCAAAGCCCTGGCATATCTTCTCTTCAAATGTCTTCATGAATAATGCGATATCATTCAGACTTTCACCAGATGATTGAATCAAGGAACCACTAGGATCAGAAGGGAGCCCAAATAGATACCTCAATATTAACAGGCCCTCAAGACTAAAAAGTAAAAACAATTATCAGTTAATGCATCTACAGTTGCCGATAAGATAATGCATGATACTCCCTCCTTTTCTTTTTATAAGCCGCGCACCTTTTTATAAGGCGCGCACGCAAATCAAGATTCAAACTTTACGATCTTTGACCAATAATTTACGTATCAATTTTTTATTTTTTAGTGTAAATTTGATATGGTTGGATTTGTCATCAAATATACTTTCTAATGATTATATGTTTATAACCATAAAAAATATAATATAAGAGAAATAGATGGTCAAAGTCTAATTTTGAAGACTGCCATGTCGCGTCGCGCCTTATAAATAGAAAAAGAGGGAGTAAATCATAATGTACATCTGAATAAAACTAATTGCCTGTCAATAAGATTTCCTTTGGTATGAACCCTAATTACGATGAGAATAATTTAAATAGCTAAATGAATAGCTAACTTTGAATCATTATGAAGAATCAGCTAAATGTCCAATCATGTTTAAAGTTAACTTTGAAATTAACAAGGACGCTGCTTAAAATTTTAAAATAAGTATCCCTATATACCCAATACTTCCGTGCGCAAATCACTGGCAAATCAAATTAAAATAGGTATTGTTTATTCCCTCATCATGTGAACATGTCATTGGCAATTTAATGGACCTATAAAAACCTTTCCAGTGAACATTGCAAATGTCAAGGCAAATAAATCAAAGCAGGCCGCTAAAATGAGCATTAATGTACAACGAAATCAAGCACATCACACATCTTTTCAGTAGCAGGATTCACAGTGGATTCAGGACTGAGGGCAACAAAACTAAGAAAAATGAGTTTTGCTATGTGAGCTAGATATTTGTACCAATAATGTGTACATAATTCATGACAAATAAATCGAAGAATAAGACAGATAAAATGGAATGGAGCAGGTGAAAAAGGAAACAGATCCAAGTTGTCGGTAATGTCACGGCTTACATGCATTACATGGCAGCATGGTATTCAGCAAATCATGATCCTAGGTGAGAACCTGAGCGGTCCTCTTACCATATGTATAGATATATACAATAGAACCATCCGAGCTGGATTGTTAGTGTCAGGAGATCACACTTATCTCCCTATACATGACTCACTGCCACAGCAAAAGTAAACACTACATCCACACTTCTTTAGAAATTAGCATAAACAATGTCGACAAGCACTGACAGCAAAAAGGCAGGTGCTTAAAAAATGGCACCCCATGTGCCTCTCTAGTCTATACACTACTTCTGAAGATTAGATGCTACTCAAACATTCAAAGTCAAAAGATGAGCAATGCTTACTTTTCACCATACTGACTGAGGGCGATAGCACCTAGTGTCAATGAATAAATTGTTTCTAGCAAATAATCTGTTGGTTGGTTAGAACCAATATATTTTGTGAGCTTCTTCCAGGACTTGAACAATGAGGAAAAGCATCTCCAATTATCCACAGTTGAGTTATGGTTAGCTTCACTCTCATCTTTTTCAAGAACATCTTCATTGGAAGTATGGATTTGTGAAAATATCAAAGCTACTGCACTTCTACAGGTATAAGAAGCAGCCAACTCCTTGAATGCCAGCGAACATGCTAACATTTCCCGTCCAACAGGCAAAACCTGAGATTTTATTTTATTACATGGTAAATATTCAAAACAGACACAGAAATCTGAAAACATATGAACAAAGGTATAAGAATGGTATTACAAATACTTAATAAGGATACAACTCAATAACGATTTTATCATTTGAGTGCCATATTATACAGTTTATTGTTAAAATAGCATCTATAAAAACCAGTGTTAAAATCTTCAGTGAGCATGTCAGGTGAAAACAAGCTAACAAGTTTTTGAATATCCTTGAAAATATCTCTGCAGTACGGAAGAGTGAATTCTGCATCCATGTAACACTAAAGCAAAAGGAAAAAAATATGTCATCTGCCCGCTATTTAACCACAAAAAGAAAGATGAAACGCACGTGTACAGTGCAAAAGCTACTGTTATTTCATGTTTACGTTGTCACACCCACTATTTATGTTTTCCCCTCGTCATTTATGACTTTTCTAGATATTTTAAAAACTTCATATATATAGTATTTATCAAATGAGAGCAATTTCACAGGATTAAGGACACCATGATGTACAGTAAATAAATAAGATGCTATTATTAGTGTTCTAATACGCATCGAAACCCATGTTTCCACAATACTAGAGATTAATAACAAATATATCAAAAGAAATGTACCTGACAGAACATCAAGAGGTGATGCATGATAGAAGAGCACTCGTGCACAGATGTCTCACTCAGGGGCCTACATGAATGAAAAATCATTGGTTTTAGTACACAAGTAGATAAATGTTTCTAAATAAATAATGGCATAGTTGTGTGTTTACTCTTCAGCAATAGTCTTCTCACTATTAGGTGGGTCATTACTAAAGATATATGCAAGAGAGTTAAATAGAGGAATCCTCCATTTGAGCATTAGATCATTCGTGAAGGACGCCCTTCCAAAAGTCATATCATCGGAAAAAGAACCACTGCTACAGTTCTGTAATAACTTCCTAAGAATCCTTGCGACCCCCATCTTCCAAAGCAATGCCTGGATTAAGATAAATGAGAAGACGAAGAGAGAAACAGTTTCCAAGAATCATAGATAGCGGAGATTCTCTCACCTTGCCATTTGGATGCTCAGATAATTTCACAATAAACTGAAGTAACTGGTGCACCTGGAATGCATAAAGAACGTTCAGGTTGCCAATGCTGAATGCTAACATAATAAAAAGTAATAGGATGAGTTGAGGAACCAAAAAAGGCTCCTTCAACCAATTATGATGCTGAGAAAACAACTCAGTGTTACATTTATACAAATAGAACTGAACTGTTCTGAAGTTTGGTACTTGAAGGGTCAGCAAAGATGATTCTAAGGCACGAAATGCAAATATCCTACAGAAACTTCTTGAACAATGCAGACAGGAGATTCCTGCCAGAATCTAGCAAGTTTTCAGGACACCACAGCATCACCAGTTTGTGTGTGGAAAGCACCAAGATCTATTGGAGGGTATTCCAGTGGAACTGATTGCTTAATGTGTTGAAGCACATAGCTTCCAAAAAAAAAAGGAAAAAACAAAGCATCCAGGCAAAAAGGAAACATTAGAACAAGGCTTTGGGATTGGCCCTAGTTCCAGAAACCAATTTCAGGTGGAAGTTAGAAGATTCCAATGTGTATTGTGGATGGTAGATTTAAATGTGTCGTACATAATGAAAACTGCTTGCATCAGCACACAGACAAGCTCACATTCAAATTGCCAAAACAGTGCAACAAAATCGGACCCAAAAAAGAATACAAAAAAAATAACTGCCCTTTAAGAAACTGCTCGAGCAAGGGATTGCATTTCTCAAATGAGGTAAATAGTCATTTAACCCCGGGACTTTCAATAGTAATGCATTTATATTCACCAAATTTGAAGTTCATAGCAAGTAATTTCAGCACATTACCATACCTTAAAGACCTCTCTCTCTGACAGAGAAGTTTCATCAACTTTATCATCTAACCATATAAATATTGGGCGAAGAAGAACAACTGCGCACTCAATCTTTTCTGAGGCAACACGAACAATGAAAATACGAAGCATGTCTTGTATCACCATCAAAGCCTACAAGATACAGTGATCTATGTAAGAAGTGATACAGAGAAAAGGCAGTTAGCAAGGAGCGATAAGTAAGAGAAATAAAACCAGTACGTACCGAAGTAGCAAAGTTATCAATGATACGAGCGAGTCTATCAAGTTGTGGCATCAGCCTCACAAGTAATATCGCTACATGTTCAGGCTGCAGGTACCAGTTCACCTCTTTCTCCACCTGAGGTCCTAGAACTGTACTAGTACTCAAAGATCTAATAGCACTCAGTGAAGGAAGTTCACGTTTCCATAGCCATATGCCTTCATCTGGGAATAGATCACCCTTACAGTGCACACAAGGTATTAGAACAACAGGAGAAAAGAACTTCAAAAAATGACATCAGTACAATTTGAGATATAAAATTGGTTAGAAATATTTGTTAAGTTTACCAAGGGATGATGGTGATGGAACAAAACCATTCATCCATAAGCTAAACTAGGTTCCGGTCATAGTTAGAATCAGAAGGTCCATTTGTCGTCCCATCCTAAAAATACACCCATTATACGAGGCCCAGATGTACAAGAATAGCAAAAATGCTTACCAGAAGACAAAGCAAACTAAAAGCAGCCTTTGGACCTAATGGTACGGACACATTAGTAGCCTCAACATTTTCAAGAAGGTGATGAAATAGACCAGGTGCCCAATTATATAATGGCCAGCAAGCAAGTGCTGACGTAATAAGATGGCAAACAACACCAAAACCAACAGCAAAAGTAGGAAACATGAAGGACAAATCTGCAGCACACGCTGCTAGTCTTGGGCTGCAAGAACAAAATTTTAATGTGTAAGAATAAGGAGGAAATCTAGAGGGAAGGGCCGGTATAAAATAGAGGTTATGCAACAACCTAACTTCTCGATGTAACTGCAGAAGAGAATTAAGAAGTTTTTTGTTGCGATATTGTTCCTTTGTTTCCTGCAAAGAAAAAATAACCAAAGCCCATAACAGTTAGAAGCTTTGAGACGGTTGTTGTGAAGACATATCCACATTGACCATGTCATGAAGAATAGGAAGTGCTTACACGTAGCGTATGAAGTAGATTTATCAACAAGACAAGCGAGGGAATCATGAGGTCAACAATAGCTTGCTCATGAGTTCGATCTAGAAGTAATTCCGTCGTAGAACTCAGTTCAGCCCCTTCATCAACAAGGTAATCTGAAGGAAGAACAATGTGAAGTTTTAGCACAAAAAAAGCACATGAAGATTCATGAATAGAAGAATCTAAAGATATACCAGTATCACAAATTCCATCTCAGAGAAAAACATAAAGCACATGATGCTCACCATAACTATTTGATAAGCGCTCAAGCATAGACTTGCAGTTCATGAGGACTATGTATATAACGGTAATGGCACCTTCTTCAAAAAGGGACGATGCCACAGCCTTCACATACAGCAAAAAGGTAGGCATGTCATTGCAAACTATAAGTCATGAACAAACGGATGTTCCATGAGCATGAACTTCTTACCTTATCATCCGAAATAAATGCCAAGATGCGGAAAGCTGTTGTTAATTGGACCACAGAAGTGCTGCACAGGGCAACTCCATCGAAATACTTGTCCGCAACAAGTTTACCAAGAAGATTATCAATGACCTGACCATCTGAGTTACTATTTGAATCTGCAACTACATTTTCGACATCCATCGAGTCTGACACAAGCACATTTCCAGAAGAAAGATGAGCATCTCCACCGGATGCGAGAATTGCAGAATAACGAAGGAGCCCGCGTGCACCATTTCTTTGATAAACAACACCAGCATCTATCCATTCAAGCAACCTTGTTGGTGCATCTTTCCTATTTGAACCAGGAGACGATGAATGCAGAGCCTTGTGCAGATCAACAGCGAATCCAATCCATGATTTAAGTGATGAAGCAGTTGAGTCTGCAACCAAGACTTCAAGAATTTCTGCAGCCGAATGGAAGATTGCAAGACCCAAAGGCGATCCTCCTGAGATCAGACAGAAAAACATGTAAGCTCATGGATACTATACAAAACCCAAGAAAAAGAACCTAGAAGAACATAATAATGTTCATCTCAACCATTCTTCTCCATGCCTGACTCAAGATCCTTGTATGAGGAGAGAGATTTCAATAGAACTGATATTGCCTGCACCAGCAAAACTGGCATCACTCAACAACTCAAATAGTTTTCAAAGGAAAATTTAGAGATAGGCAAACAGCATGTACCTCGGGAAAGTACCCAAGAGCTAATAATGCTTGCCGACCAGAATCAGACCTGCATCACAATATAACCCTATGTGGTCATATGGAGTCATGGAAATGTCTAAAAAAGAAGATACCAGAAACAAGATTATCTATCCCTTTCCTCTAGCGCAAAACCTTTGTGTTGAAATTTTAACTAGGCATATCTTCCATTTCGGGTAAGTCCTATAGTTAAGATATAAAAGTTTACAGGCATTTGACTAGACTGCTGGGAAAATCGTTGAATGACTGGACAGAGACCCAATTAACTTTTTCTTCTATTATTGATTATTGAGAATGGAACAGATAAATTTGCCCGAAGAAAATTTATTTTCTGATCAGGGTACGGGACTCAAAATTGGATGAAATCTCAACTTGCATCCTCTCATGCTTTTACACAAATACTCATAGGAGCAAGTAAATTTATCGATCAAACACTTTCTACTGACCTTGAAATGGCACAAAGTTCCCAAAGGACCCACAAAAGTTCATCAGAATTCAAAGGAACTGAGAGTATTCTATTTGCAGCACTTCCCTGCAGAGAGCAATTTTATTATTATTAGAAACAATAAAGCATATAGTTCAAACCCAATCAGTTATCTGTATGTACATTATGTTCCTAAAAAACAGAGGTGTGAACCACAAGCATTTGTAGTGTGGACGAAATGAGACATGATATGATGGACGGAACGGTTTCAAAAAAAAACATGTGAAAATACACAGTGCAGGTACCTGCCATGACATACAGGTTTCTAGACCCAGGGCCACATCAACACTGGGGCGTGATGGTGGTAGGAGTGGCTGATACTGTGCACACTGCACAGGAGTGGGTGCATGGGGAAGGCGAGGGAGATGTGGAAAAGGGGATTGTTAAATATAACTTATTTTTTACCCGTGTTTCATGATGGCATCCTCTTTACAAGAGGAGTCAACAAATAATAAGGACATAAGAATTCATGCTCTTTAAACTGTTAACTCTTTAAGATTATCTGTTTTTACTGGAAACTAATTTCATGGCAGCACAAAAGCCAAGTTGACAGCCCTGACCTAATAGTAGGGCATGCCCCACATGGTAACTTCTCTTCCATAATTTGCATCCAAGATGTCAATCTATTCAGTATGTCATGTATGTATGAGAAAAGGCTTTTAAAACAATACATATTGAATAATGCAATGGGGCCTGTACAAACCACTTTGAGATGTAATTCCGTGATCATTCCAACTTCTTGTGGACGGCAGAAGAACTCTTTTGATAAAAGAACAAAAGCCTGTCTAAGTGTTATGCATTCCGTTTTATTCATATTTTCCGCATCTTGAAGAGAAAGAACTATAAGCTCAGTTGCTTCTGGTTGACTGAGCAAGAATGACAGCCCTGTGCGTAGAAAAGATCAAGTTATGTACATAATTTTAGGCAAACCAAGATTAAGATTATTCCAGTTTAATAAACATAAATTGCGATCGAACCTGAACGACAAAAGAGGAGTGAGAGGATAATAGATTCAATTGATGATGCTATCTCCATCAAAATTTCGGCAGCAGGACTACTTGCTAAGTGTGATATAGGTGATGACAATAAGGCTGCGGACAGAGGGAAAAAACTTCTTTCCTGCTTACAGAGAATATAGAAGTAAGAAATTGTATTGTGAGTCATAAATTTACCTGCTTCTATGAAGACTGATGATCGAAAGATTGCAGAATGCACTTATAAGTTTAAGCAGCAGCTAGGTTCAAATATTGGGAATTTCGTCTGCAGGACACTAGATAAATATCAATCTGTAGTAGGCCAAAAAAAAGAACTGTAGGACATCACTCAATGTCCTACAGACAAAAAATAGTGTCCTTAAGACCTTAAGACAAAATCACAAATGCAGTGTACCTAAACAAATTTCTGTAAAATGTTTCTCATCTTGTGATTTATGCAGTTAACACTCAAAATCAACAGATGGTGGAAAAAATATTTCTTGTGCTATTAAGAAGTTAAGATCAATTTGCTTCATCCATTTCCCCAGTTCAATGGGGCATTTAAGCAGTTAGGATCCATTCTTGGAGCCTGGACCATTTGGAGACATCACAACGACAGTTTAATAGGGCCTCCCCCTGCCTGCTGCCAGTGGGGTTGTTTAGGCTTGGCTCTTGGTTTTTCTGTTTCTCTAGTGATTGTTTATCTCTATCCTATCAAAGGTGATTATTATCCTCAGGGTGTCGTGTGTAGGTGGGTATGTATGGGTCTCTGTATGACTCTTTCTTCTCTCCTATTAATACAACGATATGCAGCTCTCCTGCGCGTTCGAGACAAATTTCCCAGTTTAGCCTGGCAGAGTAATGTATTCCCTAAATCATTTTCTAGCTGCCAAGCTTCCAAACTTAAATTAAGTTTGAAGGATAGCGGCAAAAGTTTACATATTTTGAAGATGAAGAGTGATATATCAGCTCCATCATAAATATTAAAATCAGAATGCAGAGGAGAATAGGTCAAAGCCATTCCCATTCTTATTGGAAAACATGTGATCCTTGTAAGGACCAATATAGGCCAACAGAAAAAAAACCCAAATGAGATACAATGAGTACAGCGGTATATAGTTCAGCCCTAGTGAAAAGGTGACTGCAAGAGATTGAATTTGTGTGGAATAATGGATCGGATTATTGAGAGATACACAGGTAACATATATAGGGCTGAGTAGATCTTGGGGGTAAAATAATCAAGATCTCCTCATGACTCCCTAACCAACTATATCTCTCCAACTAACATAGGGCCGGCCGGCCGGCTATACAAGCCAGGCACGCACCCACACACATGGGCAGGCCGGTTAACAAGCCAGGCGCATGACCCAATCACACAAGCACATACATCAACTGTCTAACAGTAGCAACAAAACTTCGGTTCAGAAAAAACAGTAGCAACAAAACTTCGGTTCAGAAAAAACAGTAGCAACAAAACAGAATAGCCATACGCAAGATTGCCTTAGAAGAGAATAAATCCAGGTAAAACACCCAATCTACAAAGTGTGCCACAGATGAAAAAGAGAAACAACCACAGACAACTTCCAGTACTCGACTCAACCCAACCCTTTGGACCCACACAGCACCATAATAGCGAGGTTAGATTTAAGATTGAATTAGTAAGGTTTTTTTTGCTCTAATTCCTAGAACAGACATGAAATGTTGAGCACGCACAGTGTTCATAGCCCGTCAAAACAGCAGTAAGATGGAGATCACCCTATCCTTGTTCCTTGGCCCTCGGCCATATTCAACTTAAAATTAACTGTCTAATGTAGGATAATGGATAAAATGAAAAGAAAACATAACAGTAGAAGATAATGCAAATTGACCACAAACATTACCCCAACTTCGATCAAGATTAACAGAGCAAATAGGTACAGCGTGTAGAAAAACAACAATGCATACTCACAATATTACCTGAATAAGAGATAATAAGTATGGATCAGTATCAAACTGCAAAAAACTGTACTTAGAAGAAGTTATAAGACCAATTGTCGCCTTGTATGAAAGTAAGCCCTCCAAATGTTCAGACTTAAATATTCTTCTAGCAGTAGCCACTGGTGAGGGATCTTCAATAGGGCCACAGAAAATTATCAACTTCTGCATCATCATTTAACAGCATAAAGTCACAGCTAGTCCACATCACTTTTAAGTACAAAGACACTGTAAATACTGTAATAAATATTTGCCAGTAAAAGGGAAAATTGATAATCTTACCGACAATTCAGCAAGTTCAACACTAGCAGAAATAAGAAATGGAACTCCATCAGTGGAAAGTTTATCAGCCGGAAGGTCAGAAATCACTTTGACCACTGCAGACTGCAAAACAACCAAAAGCTTCTTATTATCTACATGATACACTAAGATTGAATCTAAAGATCGGTTGGGGGATTGGGGCAAAGGAATCTAACCTCGTATTTAGATAGTATCTCATAAAAACGTAAGCGTTGTAGAATATATGTAGCTAGAGAGGCAATATCATGCCTTTCCTTTTCCAGTAGAAGCCTCAACAAAGAGCAGTAACCATCGCTGCTGCCAACAGGTATACTGTTGTGATCGGTTCGCGGCCACCATCCCAGGAAAGATTCACATCCAAAAGCATGCCGAGTAACATGCTCGACAATACCTAGGAGAAGCAATGTGGTAGCTGCAGATTTTGGTGTCTTCCAACAAAGAAGATTAATGATTTGCTCCATCCCACCACTACCGACGAAATAAAAGCAACCCTCCTTTGAAGAGCATAGTAGGAGAACCAAACTCAAAGACAGCACCAACCATTTGTTCTGACATTAAATTTGCGTGAGATAAATAAAAGTTGAAAATACATTGAATATGTAGAAAATCATGTTAGCATGACATAAACTACCTGAGAAGGGCACTGCAGATCAAGTAAGGAAATATTCTTGTAATATGGAAAACATCGGTTAAACAGCTCAACTAGGATCTTGGTTGTAGGCAACTCTTCATCTGCTCCAATGGCAAAGACATTATCATTGCTGTCAGCAACAGCATGGACATTTTTCCAAATTTCAGAGAGCTCATTGCCAGCGTCAGTAAGAATTTTGTTAATTTCCTGGGAATCAGAATCACTCTTGGTGAAGGCATTTGTCAAGTCCTGGTCCCAAGTACGAAGAATGTGGTTTGTACTAGCAGTAACATATTTTGAAATAGCTGAGATAACTGCACTTCTTAGGTTAGGAATAAGATCTTCCACAGCAGACATTTGGTACATGTTTAGAGTCAGATGTAAAACTTTCTTTGCTTCAATTGATAGGTCAACATCAGTGGCTTCAAAGTTCAATGGTTTCAATGAAGATAATGATTCTTCGAATGACAATTTGGATGAATATAGTGCAGGTGGGAGGTCCTCAAGCTTCCCCTCTGATGGAGAGCTGACAATGTTCGCAAGAGAATGGTCCAGACCCAGTTCTATATTAAATTGACCAAGATCTTCAGCAGTATTACCATAAATTACAAGGGTGAGGCTGCGATAAGTTCCACGCAGCACTAAATGGTTCGTCACAATAGCCTGCAAATTTAGGAAAACAAATAAATCTACATGAAGCAAAAGAAGAATCATGTCCCCTACAATATCAAGAAAGGAAACAACAGCACAAGCAAATGTGACAAATACTACCAAGCAAATGACTGTCACTCAATTTACATGATCAGTGGGAAAATTTTAAACAAGACAGTCTGAATTGAGTAAAGAACGCTGAAGGTCTTTTAAACAGTTTCACTGTATTTTCAATCTCCGTAAACTTGTAAACTGTAAACACCCATAACAAACTTGTTTATTATTACAGGATGGCTCGATAAGCTATAGAAGTTAAAGACATCTGAGGACACCAGTGGACCCATAACTTAGTTTGAACCAAGGCGTAATAATCAGGGTTCAGGCACATGAATAGCAGTTTTCCAAGCACTCCTAGCCATATGAATAAAACAGTGACAGATAATCCCATCATCAGCTGAGGATACCCAGTGGCACACATGCATACACGTGCAAATCAATCTACAAAAGTTCACGTAAGGTAAACCAGGGTAGAGCCCAATAACACAACCTGATGTCCTTTTAAGCAGAATCAATAGAGTAGACTTCAGCTATGATAAAATATTCAGAATATGATTAGGAACCATTGAACTAAATGTGATTCACAAACTTAATATGAAATGTTGTTATGACACTTAGGCACTAACTTAATATGAATAAACCCCGTGGTACTTTAGCAATGGCTGCAGCCAAAATTAGAAAAGATTAGAACAGATTCATACCTAACAAGAATTGTTGTTTCTATATAAGTGAATTAGTTTCTTAGCATAAGATTAGCTACATTGATCCTATCTTAACTGACCAGAATATCATCTCCATTTGTGGAAACATGAAAAAGACTAAATTAGGTTGCTTCAGAGGTTCCATCAATCATCTAAATTGTCTTGGGATTCATAGATTTAGAAATGTTCTTTAGGGTCAGCTTCTTCAACCTGGATCCAGACTCTTGTTGAGCTGTATGGGAGAAGAAACTCCTGACCAGTCAACCTAGGGCAGGTGCCCTACCTACACACCTTGGATACTTACCCAGACAAGGTCTACGGGTCTACGGCATTCTTTAGTCCTTATTATATTGAACGCTTGAACATTTGTAAAGAAATAATAAAATGCAGTAACAAGATATTGATAAAAACGACAGAGAAATAGCGCAACAGAAGGGGGGCGTGACAAACTAGAAACTGGTAATAATATATCATACCTCAACTTCTAGCACATTGGATGAAGAATGTGAATATAAGAAAGGCTGGCAAAGACGCCTAAATCGGGACTCCCCGTCACAGTGAACAAACACTTCCAAAGCAAATGAAGGTGGTGATGTAGCACTGAAAAACATCAACAGTAGTCAGGGAGCATGGTTCATCATTACCATAAGCAGAAAAAAAACAGTGTTGTGAAAATTGTGTATGCATGCTCCTAGCACATGTGAACAATCAGTACAATTATATTTGGAATTTTACACTGAAGAAAACTGGAATATCACTCTTAACAACACTACTAAGAAACAAAAGCATCAATCACTGCAAGCTATATAAGCTAGGGATCAAATCTTAAAGAAAAAAGTGTTTAAAGAATATTTCCTTAGGCCTCATGAACTGAACAAGTGAGTAGGTACAATAATTTACCATAACTACAGCTAAAAACAACAAAACTAGAAGTTATTTTGGGGAAAAGGTTAGGGTGAAGCATTACAAATCCTCAACATTGGCATATAAAGTACTACCACATACAGAATTATTACTTAGGCTTACCAGCAACTCTGCCTTTCATAGAAACTGCCCCCTGACAATATTAGTGCTAGGACTATATTTTCAAGTATTTAACATATTACTACCATTGCAGTTAGTTTAAATTTATGGCATAACAGAACTTGCACTCGATTCAAGTCTGATGAAGCCAATGTTGCAGTCAGATGGTTTCTGAACTGTAAAACAAATGTTTTCTTGCACATGATCTAACTAGAAAAATCAATTCCAACACTTGTATCTTTTTCAACTTTTACTCGTATAAATATAAGCACTTGACAGATGAATTATCTGATTTTGCTGCAATATTATCTTACAGTAAAAAAGCAAAAGGAACACTCGTCCAACAGACGAACACCTAGAAGTTGGGGAAGAATGACATTAAAATTCGAGGATCAAAATGGACAGACTAAGGCATGTCCAACTTGGAACATATTTACTATGTGTCAAGTCATCCACAAACAAATGCAATCACCGATACATTAAAATGTTCAAAGATCAAAGATCACAAGATGTTACAAAAGTGATCCTTGTTTCTGATTTACCACAGACAAATAAGTTAAACAGGCACCGCTCTGCATGACATATTCTATTACAAATAACCTTTTCAATTTACATTTTCTGCTGATTATAAGAAAGATCATAAATACAAAAAATGCTATAAGCACAAAAACAATATTCAAAAAGATGATTCTCACCCAACAAGGGAAATGTTTGGCGTAGAAGGAGCTGCATTCTGCTCAAGAAACTCACAAGCAGTGATCACGACTGGTTCAGAAAATAACACCTGCGTGATGTAACATTGTAAAGTGTGCTCTAAGGATAAGAAAAAAAATGAGTACCTGAAGATTTGTTAGATGCAATCTTTTTTCTTTTTGCGGGTATGTTAGTTGCAATCCTTGACACCCCAAAATCAGATTCTTAGATTAGGAAAATGCCCCAAGGTGGACACTTCCAAGTGTTTGAAAACAAGCTACGCAAATTTCTACTCCTTATATCCCGATATTATGTTCCTAGCTTTAGCTGAAAATATCCCAAGGATAGGTTCTAATAAGATACAAACGATCATATCAAAAAGGGACAAGATTAGTTGCTCTAGTTTTCAGGTTCTCATTTGCATTGAATCCAGTAAATATCTGGTATGGTATTGTATGCCTAGCTACATTCAAAATTTCTACAAGGCGACACCAGCAACTTAACTGCGCTGCACACGTGAATGTGAGGTGGTTCAGAGCCGCAAAGCCAATGTCACGACTCCTGAACTTCTGGAATGAAATGGGTCTCAGGTTTTCCACAGAAAATAGTTCACTAGCTTTATTCTGTGAAACCTAACTTATCTAGCATGCCAAGGTTAAATATTTATCTCATGGGACCGCTTCACATATTGAAAGGAATCTGTCTCCACAATTGCTACATTAAAACCGCATCTCACCAATGGAGCCTCTAGCAGTCTGCATACCATTCGAGCGTCTACTTGCCCAGCGGTAGCTTGGTCGAAGATTTCAGAGCAGATTAACAGAAAAGGGCGACAAGGAGGATTGGGAATCGTACCTCGTCGACGTACTCGTCCAGCTGGGAGTGGAGGATCGTCTGCGCGAACAGCACGACCGGCTCCGGTCGGCCCATCGCCGCGAATCGATTTTATTCCCGGACGGCCAGGCTTGGAGCCGCCGTTAACCTCGCCAGCGCGAGCTAAGGCAGGAAGAGAGGCCTAAAACCCTAGCTCCCGCCGAAGCGTGATGGGGGAGAAGAGGGGACGGGAAGCCTCCGCGAGGGAGTCGGCAGCGTAGCAAGCCCGCGCGAGGTACAGCTCCAGTTAGCGCTCCTCGGTGACGGCGTCGACCGCGGCGGCGGCCGGTGGAAGACAGGAAGAGAAGGGTTTGGTTCAGAGGGGCCAAGGAGCCGAGGCTGTCCTTTTCGTTAGTTTTCCCCTTTTTCCTCTTTTTTCCCCTTGTCGAGAGACGGTAAATTGTCGGTTGGTTCTCTTTTTTTTTTTCTTTTCTTTTCCCCGTGAAGCTTCCGTACCAAAGTGCTGTACTTGTTAGTTGTTACCTGTGCTATAGCAGCCTACAGGCCTACAGTTCTACATGCAAACTTTGGCTAAACTTCATATATTTTCTTAATCTACCCTCTTAATCAGAAGACCAACACATTCAACGGTGAGGAGAACACACTGACCCACAATTTTTCACAACTGATGAGAGCATGTATTTCAAATCTCAATTTCAACAAATACATTGCAGAAGCGAAAATCAACAGCCTGTTCGGTTGGCTAGTGGGCGATGGTAGTCTTTGGTTTGTTACGAGGGAAGAGTATTCTTTGGTCATTGTCCTTCTTTGGTGGTGGTTTGTTACGAGAGAAAAATACTGCGGCGGGTGGCTGATAAGCCAAGCGAACAGGGCGCAAGATCGCCACAGAGAATGTTAACAATCCTAAATATGTTGCTATCGTGTCCAAGATACGGTCCAAGTTTTCACTTTGCAGAAAATAATGAAGTCACCTCGACTTCTTGATAACATCTCCTAGGATACACAAAATTTATACATAAGCAATGTTTTCAAACCGTATTATCGAACCTTATCACAAGGGTATCGATAAGATGATTAATCGTGATAAGTCGTCGATAAGCCCGATAAATCGAGGGTAATCGACCTTATCGGTAGTATAATCATCCTAAGGAGTATATGACTAATATACATATCATATAGTATATACTATATAATTTTGAAGTCTGAGCAACAAGCCAACCATAGCAGGCACCAAACACATAATGAAATAAGGTCTCAAAATGATGACACATGACGTCTAAATGTCTAATACATCAAAAATTGTCATCACATTAGCAGTACAACACATTTAAATTTAAAGTCTAAGCAAGTAAAGTTTCATGTAAAGCAAAACCCTCTTCATCTCCATATATATTTCAGGCTGAAATTTTATCCCTCAAAACTTATTGTCCTCAGTCTTATCGGACGATTTATCGTGATAAGTGGACGATTTATCGGACGATATGATTTTTAATTGACTCAGGTCGGTGGTCCTTATCGGTATGCACTGAGCGATAAGGGCGATAAATCATGATAAATCGGACGATTTGAAAAAATTGTGCATAAGTAGCGGAAAATCGAGCAATGTTTTCAAATCGTATTATCGAACCTTATCGTAAGGGTACCGATAAGATGATTAATCGTGATAAGTCGTCGATAAGCCCGATAAATCGAGGCTAATCGACCTTATCGATAGTATAATCGTCCTAAGAAGTATATGACTAATATACATATCATATAGTATATATATATACTATATAATTTTGAAGGTTGAGTAACTAGCCAACCATAGCAGGCACCAAGCACATAATGAAACAAGGTCTCAAATGATGACACATGAAGTCTAAATGTCTAATACATCAAAAGTTGGGCATCACATTAGCAGTACAACACATTTAAAGTGTAAGCAATTAAAGTTTCATCCAAAGCAAAACCCTTTTCATCTCCATATGTATTTCAGGCTGAAATTTTGTCCCTCAAAACTTATTATCCTCAATCTTATCGGACGATTTGTCGCGATAAGTGGACGATTTATCAGACGATATGATTTCTAATCGTGCAACTCGGGTCGGTGGTCCTTATCGGTATGCACTGAGCGATAAGGGTGATAAATCGGTCGATTTGAAAACACTGAAATCGAGTAGAAATTTCACTCGCAACACCAAGATTTCAATTCCATGGAACATCCAACAACGGCCAAGTAGGCAATGAGGAACGACGATGAGCATCCATGCATGAAGTATACACAAAACGAGAATTCTCTCCAGAATAGAAACAATGACACGGTGTGAAACAATGAAACATTATGCCAACGGAGTACACGTGGACAGAGAAGGCGGAAGGCGGACTCACCCACCCCTCAACAGAATAAATAAGACTACATTTGTTACACGATGACACGGAGCCGTCACAGTGAACATAAAATTAAGTGACACATAATGAGAGCAACTCCAACAGTCTTTCTAAAATACTAGGATCGTGCCCGTGCGTTGCTACGGGCAGCACAATACTTATATTGCAGTAAAAAAATTATTAACGAGACAACAAAAATGTAAAAATAAGAGCAAATATCAAATAAGTATTGAATCATGAACATCAGTTCAGATTGAGAGAAACATGCAATTAAGACATTACCAGAATGCAATGACATTCGCATAAGAGTACTACAAAAATATAGAAAAACAAATCCAACCAGTGTAAATTAACACAAGAGAGAAAACTTGAAATTGTGTTCCTGCCATGTATCCAATGATAGCTCCTGCCACATCATTTCTCCATTATTTCATCATTCATGTGTTCAAGGATACCTGTTAGACTTGGAGTGAGAATGAGTTGGGAGAATACACTGAAAGACTAAATTGTAGAAAGACTTCTATCAAGAGCATGACATATGATGACTAATGCTGAGGCAAAGGCTGCTAGCACAAAATTTCCTCATAATATTTAATTGCCTCATAATATGAAGAATTTGATGAATACGAATAACAAGATTTGAAAAAAAACATAACATTTATGGAGTCTCAAATGCATACTACCATGAGGATTGGAGGCGTCAGCAATGGTGATGAAGGCGGAGGCTCCCAGGAGCGCGAATCAGGAGCCATCAGATGACAGGAACGTTCGGCGCACGAGTCAAGCTTTTTGTTCATCAAAATCAAATTGATATTGGTCTTGCCAAATGGCCATAAGCATATAGCACAAAATCTCATGTCCATCTACCAAAAAGAAATAATTAATAGCTTGCATGTCTTGCTGCCAGGTCATTTTTACCAGATAACCAGAACAGCTCCAGTAGATGTGAATAGAATGAAATGGCTGAAATAAAACCTCTCTGTAAGGATTTCACAACTTTCAACTTTAATTTAAGGCACATAACAATGTGATAAGAACAGATAAACTCATGAAATTTATCCTGATGCTGCTTAGAAAATCAAGTCTACTCCCTCTTCATTCAGTATAGCATTTTTTTTGCTAGAAATGCAACAGGATGTAGTTCCGAATAATTCACACATATATGATAGACCACAAGCATTGGCAAACGACCCTGAAATAGACATATCACACCTCTTGTGAAAAAACTAAACTGTGGCTCAGTGACTGCGACGAGACAAACTGAACGAATTCTTTCCCTCACTGTCCCCAAGCAAGTTCTTAAGTCAGGAAGCAACAAAGTGAATATATAGTTAGTGGATAGTAATATTCGGAAGGAAAACCACTTCCATCTGAAGTACTTTTGGCAAATTCAGGAACTAATATAGCAAGAAACAAGATCTCCAATAAGAATTGCAGGCACAAGTCATAGGACTTAAATCAGTACCCTATCACTAAGTAGAATTTGGTATTTTGATCACAAATAAAGGAAGGCACAAAATCAATAACAGGACTCACATGAACACAACAAAAATTAAAGAAAAGAAAAATGAATGATACCTTCGTAATGATTCCTCTTAGTACTTTAGAATTATTCAGAACATGTTTTCATATCCTCAGGAAGAAATCACCCAGCTAATATAGCAACCCCTGGAAAAAACATTACATTTAAGTATCTGAAACTATTGATCATTGCCATATCACTGTAATCAAGAGAACCAATTTTGATTACTTTGCATTATCAATTGAAACGGCTACAATAGTATGGCTATACCTTGACAATGGTCTATACCTAAATGTAGACCCTGAACAATGGTTTGTACCTTGAGTACAATCAATATTGTTATCTCCTTTCGAGTCCCCTTTGGCTCTAGAAACATTTTGGCATTACAGATAACTAATTTCCTACAAAAGAAAACCTGATTAGTTAATTTAGCATACATGTTTTTCCTGCTAAATAATGAGCTTTTTATGCATTGGATTTTATGACCTCTTCTTCCCAGGTGTCGACACGTACATCTGGCCATTTGTGTTCTCTAAGGCCACTGCATTGCACTACGGACTCAATCTGCTTTCGTAATCCCTTCAACTGTTTGTGCATGTACTTGTTTAATTTATATGTGCAATCGGCAAAAGCAAATACAAAAAGGTAAAATAGTTAAAACTCACAGTAACTTTGAGGTCTTCACGAATAAGCACTTCCCAAAAGGAATCCAAAACTTGTATCCTATGCTTTTTACAAACCTGTGCTATCCTAACACATGGATCCTGCTGCACTCTTATCATTAAAAATGTAGTTTACATTGATTTAGACAGATTTTAGCTCAAACAGTGAAGTAGTACACAAGATAGAACAAAATGTGATGCTTGAATGACTTAATACGATTTCGGTTCGCGCAACATATGCTAAGATCTTTGATTGATAAGTAGCAAAAGAGAAGCTTGCTACCTTGGGCATGTGACTTGTGCTGATCATCCTTTATATTTTCATGGATATGGTCAAGGATGGAGATAAAAAATTCATGTGCATCCTGCTGCTCGTAGCTTGCGAGGTTTGATGCATGCCGCCACAACTAAAAAATCACAATGATACTCAATAATCAGAAGAAAATTAAAAGGTCCATTCAGGAGGTACATTAAATAGATGCACATGAACTTGATGAACCGGAGACAGATGTCAACTAAACAATCATCAACCGGAGATGTAGGTGGTTGAAAGCACGTACCGGAGATGTAGACGGTTTGGATGATGTAGACGGCGGCGTCCAGGAGCGGAGGAGGCGAGGGCGTCTGCGGAGGCGAGGGCGTCCGGGATCGGCGGCGCGGACGCCGGCCGCGGAGAAGGAGGCGAGGGCGACGGCCGGAGGACGAGGCGCGGACGACGGCCGGAGGAGGAGTCGATGGCGGCCTAACCCTAAACCCGGAGGCGTCCTTGGCACGGATCTCGGGGCGGACTCCGGCCGCGGGGAGGAGGCGACGGCGGAGGAGGAGGCGGCGCGGCGTGGATCGGCGGTGGCGCGGCTCGGATCTCGGGCGCGGACGACGGCGGAGGAGGAGGCGAGGGAGCCCTAGATGAGCGGCGGCGCGGCGTGGATCGGCGGCGCGCGCGGCGGAGGAGGAGGAGGAGGCGAGGGCGGCTCGGCGGCGCGGCGTGGAGGAGGAGGAGGCGAGGGAGGTCGCGGTCGCCCGGTGGGGGGCGCTGGTGGTAGGTTGGGCGGAGGTCGCAGGTCGCCTGGGGGTGGGCCCAGGTCGCAAGTGGGGGGGAGGAGGCAGATTCACAGGAGAGCGGAAAAAGTAGGAACAAGTTTTTGTCTCCACTTCGTACTTTTTAGTAGTAGAGAAGTTGACTAGCTAAAATTAACAAAATTGAGGTAAAAACGTGTTCCAACAGGCTCTCCAAAACCACCTCCCGCTATTGAGGCTCGCTATCCATCCCCACGCGTTGGCTATATTCCGCTAGCGGCCCGTGCTCGCTATTTCTTCCGAGCACACCGGGTCCACCACGGCGCAGCATGGCGCAGTGCTGAAGGCACCAGTGCGACGCGCTGGAGTCCGACGGTGTGGTGCCCCACCTCTGCCGTGCGGCGGTGCGGAGGCGCGGAGCACGCAAGCGCGGCGCCGCTCTCGAGGACGGCGGTCGCGCGGGACGCCCTCGGGCGCTCGTGGCGCGCGCGCGGCGGGCCGGCGGCGCTCCTCGTCGCTTGCACGGCGGGACCCCCGCCGCGCAGGCTGCTGCCACCAGGGTGCTTCAGAACCTCGCAGTGTTCCCAGAGACCGAGACCTCCTCTCGTGGTACTGCCTCGAGAAAGATTCAATCTTTTTTCATTCACAACTACCCGAGAAAGAAGACAAGAATCCCAAGAAGGAAAAAAGCAGAGGAACGAAGGAAGGAGATTGGCGCGGCGTACTGCACCACATTGTACTCCGGCGGCACGCGGAAGATGTCGGCGTCCAACGGCATCTCCACCGTCGCCTCCAGCTTCCGCCGGTACTCGCTCGTCAACCGGCGTCTGCGGCGAGGACTACCAGGGCCAGTGCTGCCACCAGGGCAGCCGCCGGGCACCAGGACCCGACGACATGCTGCTCTGCTCTGCTTGCTACTCTCCGGCTGCTTCCTTCCTCTGTTCTCTTCTCCCCACAACAACTTGGACTCGCGAAACAGGGCACGAAGGAGGAATAAAGAGTCTGTGATGCAGTGCCATGGGCTGGGCGACGGAGCTCCGCCGGTAGCCGCGTTTCCGTCCAGCTCCTCCTGGGGTCCACACCATATGTGGAAGGAGATATGATAGGAGTATGACATTAGGACCTACTAGCATAGTTAGATATGGAGAGTCAGTTTTAAAGAGTCTGTTGGATTTCATCAACTTTTTTGCTAGTTATTTCATTCTACATACTAGCTAAATTAAGATTTTTGCTAGTGATTTTAAAGAGACTCTTGGAGTTGCTCTGAGAGTGGAAGGGGGCTATGAGTCCTTTAGTGGTCCACACTGATGGACCAAGGTGATGGCGGGTGTGACGGGCCTCCCACCAGCAACGGCAAGCGGCCATTATTCGAGAGATAGGAGGATGCATTTTCTTCACTACCATGACACATTTTAGTATGAATTAGGAATTCTCAGAGGTTTAGATCTGAGCTGTCCACAGGGGGGTCAACCCTAGTGGTTTATTTGTTCGGCGAGGAGATCGGGGGTTAAGAATGCGATAGTTATGCTAGCGTAGCACGCGGAAATCACGGCGAGACACAAAGGACAAGATGATTTTATACTGGTTCGAGCCTCCGGAGAGTAAAATGCTACGTCCATTTCTTGATTATATTGATTTGATCGTGGTGAAGGTGGAGGAGGTCTGCGTGGTGTCAATCTTGTCCCTGGGAGGGCACCCTTGCCCGCCTTATATTGGGCGACGGACAAGGTCGGTGTACCGGAGTCCAAGTCGGTTATAACAAGGAAACTTATCTCTAGTCAGTTACAACATGGAAAGCTTATCCGTACTGCCTTAATCCATCTGGACTTTCTTGTCTTCCACGTCAAGTTGTCTTCTCATCTTTGGGCCCACATGTCAGGTCAAACAGGCCTACTGACAGATCGGTGGGTCTTCTGGTAGGCCGAACCCACTTGTCGGGGGGGGCAGCCGTGAGCCTGGTCGGTGAAGGTCCTTGTTTGGTTTTGGTAATTGAGTGACAACTTAGGTGGACTAATATGTGTTTGAGTGAAATACACAGGTGATTTCCACAGGTGATTATGTGTTGAAGGAGCTCATTGCATATGAGACATGACATGGAGTCATGTGATTAGATGGAGAAGATCAAGACAAGACTTGGCTTGACGGACCGGTTGCAAGTGTAAAGGGCAAGTCAGAGGCTAAGCGCTGGAACGTGTGGCGGGATGCTTGAGTAATGACTTGGTGCCAATGGACTAATGCAACGGTGAAGAGCAAGTGAAGTCAAGATCGATGAACCAACATGTCGCATGATGATATGAAGTGGATCATATTATTTGTGATGGTGTTGATGGATATTGGAGAAGATGGAATGGAATGCGCAAGGCAAAGGTATATCCAATAGAAATTTCATTTCAACGGTCATAGGTGTGTAGAGAAGTTTATGACCGGGTTTAGGATAGATGGCCGTACTATCAAGAGGGGCAAACTTGTTTGCATATCGGTCATCTAGTGCCACTTGAGCGATCTAACATTGCGATGTTGCTAGGATCGAGTGGCGTGGTGAAGAGAGTGAAAATCCCTTTGAAAAATGTTTGTGAAAATGCTAACTCACTCACTCTTAAGGTGGTACACTTATGGAGTTGGCACATTTGCAAAGGGGTTGAAGTTTTGATTGATGGTTTTGGTATGTGGTGGATCTTGGTTAGCAATTCTGCTTTGATCCAAAGTGTTTTGGGTCAATAATTCAGTTGGGATGGATAGTCCTCTGAATAAGCTTTCCATAGAGTCCAAGATCACCTAATTAGGACATCGGAGCTAAAAGTTAGAGCCGCTTTACTGAGCCTCGGCTGTGCTGAAAATTGAAGGCCGCAGACAGTCCGCGAGTGATGGACGGACACTCCGCGATTTGATCGAGTTTCAGACAGAGACGAGTTTTTGACCTTCCAGGGGTCGGATGGTTCGTCCGTAGGTGACGGACAGTCCGTCCTTTGACCTCGGACAGTCCGTCCGGGCCTCACGGACTGTCCGTGACACACCAACGACTAGTTTTTTGAATGACGGTCAGTCCGAGAGTGTATCGCGGACAGTCCGAGAGAGCCGTTAGAGCTCGAAAAAAGGGTATAACGGCTAGTTTTCTTTTTCCCTCTATAAACAGAAGGGTGCCCGGGTTTTGGAGGGTGTTGAGCACCTTGGGAATGTGTTTCCCATGGTAGTGCTTGGCTTGAGAGCTCACTAACTCACTTGTGCTTGCGATATTGCGAATCAATTGCGAGTGAGAGCGAATCTAGTGTGTTGCTTTGAGAAATTGCATCAAGTGGCACTAGACGTTCGTGTTGCAAGCCGGTGTGCTTGTTACTCTTGGAGGTTGCCACCTCCTAGACGGCTTGGTGGATCGTGGCTCTGTGGAAGCACGCAAGGAGATTGTGCGTGGCTCCAGAGAAGGCTTTGTGAGGGGGACTGTGCTCACCCTGCGGGGATCACGAAAAGCAACTCTAGTGGAGCGTGTCATTGAGCTACCACACTTGCGAGTGGTGTCTTGGTGTGCCCGGAGTGGCCAGCGGCTTGAGAGCCTTGCCCAAGAACCATCGAGGTGTTGGTCGACACAACGAGGACTATCTTGGTGGCAACCAAGTGAACCTCAGGATAAAAATCACCGTGTCAACATTGTCTACTTTTCTCAGTGGTTTGCACTTCTCGATCACAAGCATTGTATTTACATCCTTACATATCTTTATCTTGTGAAGTTGCTCTTGTAATTAGAAGCTTGTGTAGCTCTCTAGTTGCCTTCTTGCTTGTGTAGCTTGAAGTAGTGATGTTGTGACTAATTAGCTTGTGTAGCTTAATTGGTCTCTTTGCTTAGTTTGTGTAGCTAAGTATATTGAGCTTTTGGATTAGACTTGTGTAGTCTTGTCCATTGTGCATCTAGTGAGCTTAGGTAGGCTTTGTGCTTTTGCTCATTAGAATTGTGTAGGAGCTCCCTGGTGCTTAAGGTACTAGTGGTATAGGTTTCTGTGACCTTGCTTCTAATTGTTTAGGTGAGCTCATGCTAGGCCGACACCTTATTTGCTTGTTTAGTATCTTTTATAAGGTTCTAGTGAATATAGATAGAGTGGTGTAGTCTTGGCTAGACCGATAGTTTTTATTCCACATTTGTTTCGGTTGGCCAGTGTGCTAAATTTTTAGAAAGGACTATTCACCCCCCCTCTAGTCCGCCATCTCGACCCTACAGTCGGTGGGGACCCAAAGGTACCCATGTGAAAGGATCTTGATGTCGCCTAGAGGGGGGTGAATAGGCGAATCTGCACACTTATAAAACTTCAACCCACTGTCAGTACTGAAACCGGCCAGACCGGTTTTACACACACAGAACTGACAAGATGTAAATCCCCTCTACGAGTTCTAGCAGAAACCAAACTTGGTGTGGGACTTCTGTCGGGGACAGCCCTAGGGGTCCCCTTAAGCAACTGGAGAATCCCCACTCAAAACCCGCAAAAGCCAAACGCGCCTCGCTTAAGCACACAGGGCATGGCCCACGCCACGGTGGCCCTGACGGCCCACCAAGGCGGCCCACTCAAAGATCCCCTCGAGCAGGCTCCGCCTCGCTCGAGGGCACACGCCTCCCTCGGGCGGGCTCCGCCCCGTTCGAGGGGGCACGCTTACCTCGAGCAGGCCCCGCCTCGCTCGAGGGTCCGCGCCGCCCTCGAGCGGGCTCCGCCTCGCTCGAGGGCGCCCCGCACGCGCACGCCCGTCCCCATATGCGGGCATTTAATGTCTTGACAACGGCGGGGCGGCGCCATCATGCGCCTGGGGCACGCGCCCCGGTTCCGTTGCACCAACTCCCTAGGAGGGAACCCATCCCCGCCACTGTGGGGGACTGTGCGACGTGGCCAGTGCCAGTCCCGTGACGCTGCGCCGCCTACTCCGGTACGACTAACGCGCCGAGCCCTCGAAGGGGGGCCGGCTGCACCCTCGATTTACTTTCCCGTGACTCTGCAGGGCCAGGACGAGGCGTTAGGCCGGCGGGGCACCATCCCTGCCACTGTTAACGGCATGGTGGCCGCCCCCGCGCGTACAAACCCACGCCGGGCGCTGTGGCAACAGCTCCGACACTGCGGAGCGTACGGGAACGGGATGCTGCCTTACCTGCCACTGTGCCCCGTACGGACCGACGTCAGCAACTCCCTCGAGCCCGCCTGAAGACATCACGACCGTCCGCTGCACTCCTACCCTCGAAGCTACCACTGTTCGGGTACAAGATACGCCATGATGGCCGGATCGCGGCAAGGACCGTCAAGGCGGCTGCCTACTCTACGGCATAGCACGCCACGCTTCCCCACGTAGCTAAATAGCACGGCATACATGTGATTCGCTCTCTCCTTGGCCTATAAAAGGAAGACGAACTCCCCCGCCGCAGGGAAGAAGACAAGTTAGGAGGCAACACATCGCGCACTTGCTCTCCAATTCTCCCACAATATCTTCAGCCACTCCACCAGGGACTTGGAAGCCACGCTTCCTCTCCCGCATTGCTTGTAGCAGCCCCACTACAGGCACCCCCGGTGCTGAGCAATATAGTGCCTCGAGCACACCACTGCTGGACGTACGGCCCCTTGGCCGGAACCAGGATAAAACTCCGTGTCTCCGATTGCTTAGCATCGACCATTGAGGGATAGACCTCGGCGCTTATTACTGGTTAGTGTCGGGACCACATTCCGCACCGACAACTTCCATAGGGGTTTCCAAGAGTACCAACAAAGTCCTTGTACACAGCACAAGCACACCAAAGTAGATCGAAGCGGAAGCACAAGATATATGCTCTAAAGAGAGATAAATCAACAAACAAGATATATATGAAGTAAATGCACAATTTGACACAAGGATTTATCCCGTGGTTCAGCTCGCCACAAGGGCTTGCTTACGTCCACCTTGTTGAGGTATCCACACAAGGATAGACTCGCCACACAAGGCTTGCCCTTTCCCTCGGTCTCAAGTCAAGAGAACGAACTCTTGAGATGAGAAGGTTTCCACTAGATTCACAGGGGTAATACAAACTTCTTGGAGCTTCCACAATCTCGGATTGGAGCTTCCAAGCGACCTCTAGCCGTCTAGGAGCAAATGCTCCAAGAGTAAAAGATGCTTCAAAGATCTTCAACGAAATCAATAGGTGCTCAAGAGTGGGATGCTCACTAGGCTTCTCAAAGCTCTTTAAGACTCTCACAAAAGTCACTCTCTTAACCCAACTCAAGGATATGACACTAGAGGCTTAAATCTCACTTAGAGAGGTTGGGGAGAGCTTTGCTATGGTTCTAGAATGTGTTAGGAGTGGGGAGAACCAACAGCCCCTCAAAGAGGAGCTCATGGGTATAAATACCCACCTCACTCAAAACTAGCCGTTAGTCTGTCAGACAAAACCGGTCAGACCGGTTTGCCAAACCGGTCAGACCAGTTTTCAAACCAACTAGCCGTTGGGCGATGTCAGTGCCCAAAACGGTCGGGCCGGTTTCCAAAACCGGTCAGGCCGGTTTTGGCCAGAGAGCTCAACTAAGGTTTTGATCTCGCGGGTTAGTCTCTCTAGGTTTCACTTGAGCACTTTTTGATGTTTGTTGTCCAACCAATGATTCACCCCTCTTGATAGTACGACATACCTAAACTCAATATAGAAGATAAACCCTAATTAAACCACTTGAGCTTGAACCTCCAAGGTACGCCGGTAATTGATCTTCAATGATTTGAGGGCTTCCAATGATGTGTACCAACTGAGCACATGTTGTAGATGAATAAATATATACATGTGCTTGAGCATGTCCACCTTGAGCTAGTGACTTAGAATTCTTCCATAGAGTAGAGATCAATCACTTTGAATTCTTAAGCCACTTGAATTTATCAATCATGACGTTAGATGCAATTTATCACTTTCCTCGGTAGGCTTGTATATGATACTTCGAAATCCTTGATGCTATATTCAACTTTCATTTGATTCACCCATTGCTATACCACAAGCTTCTCCTTTCTTCAAAATGTGCTTTGGTCAACATAGAAAAGCCAACCAATCATCACATATAACCATGCCTCTATATTTGCTTTTCTTTAGCTTAGGATCACTTGTTGTATGCTTTATGTAAAGTCCAATGGGAAGAACATCCTTTCTTTATCATGACATTCACTCTTAGCAAGCTTATAATTATTTCAAGTATATTGTCATGATCCACTCTTGTCTTATTCGCAATATGAGCCAAATGCATGAATTTACACATAAATATCATTTATCAAAAATCAATGACCTGCTCACATGCTTCACAAGAGTGTTAGCGTTTTAATCAAGTTGTCACTTAAATCACCAAAACCCACTTAGGGCTTGATTGCACTTACACCATGTCTCACAGGAATGCATATTATAGTATGTAGTTTGCAAAGGTTGCTAAGAGGCCGCTACATCAATTGTTCATCTTTGTTGTTGTTAACAAGTGGTTCAACCATACACTCTTGTCATCATGAGTCTTTTCGATAGATCTTTGATGATTTGTTTGTCTAATTTGTTTTGAGGGCAAAGTATTGCACACTGATGTGTATGGTTCATTTATTCTGAGAGAAGAATACTCCTTATCAACTTCTGTTTGGTAGATCTTTGCCGATTTGTTTGTCTAATTTGTTGTGAGGGAAAAGTATTGCACACTGACTTGTATGGTTCATTTGTTCTGAGAGAAGAATACTCCTTATCAACTTTATTTAGTGTGGTGTAGATTAAGCTATGATGGTTAATGAAATGTCAAATGTGGAGGAGAATCATGTTCTTTTTCATATTTGATTGTTTTTATCCCAACGATAAACAAATTGCACCAAATGAATGCATTTTTGCCTTCGTAACTAGAAGCCCAAAAGTAATTACCACGCCACCCTATTCCCTCCAAGATTTTCTACAATCTACCATCATAAATTAGAGCATCTAAATCAAAGCATGAACCATCACGAAGCTCATTGAATTATTGCCAAAGTGAAAAAGATTATCAACGCAAACCTTACGTTGCATGGGATGAAGGAAATAGAGTTACACATTCAAACACTGGTTGTGTTCTCTGAGGCAAATTCCACTCCAATCCACTATTTACCTTTTCCAAACTAAATACCCAAATCCAGATATTAACTATTCACCATTCTTTCACCCATCACATCATCTCTCACGGCATGCGGCCCAATGCACTATTCTCCCGTCACATTCCACCACTTTTTCCAAACTAAGCACTTTCAATCCAAATCTCCACTATTCACCTCATCCCTATTCATCACATATAAATCTCCAACTAAACACTCTTTAGTGTGCCTCGATATGAGTATCACACTTTGAACACTCATTGTGTCCAACTATGAGTATCGTACTTTGACAGGTGTGGTGCGGCTTAACATTCAACGCAATCATAAAAGTTGTTAGAGCATCTATAAGATAAGAGTCTTAATTTCTAAATTTTACTATCTAGATCATTGTTTGGAGATCTATTTGCATAAAGTTCATATCTATATCTTTTTTAGCTTTCAACATTTTTTTCTATATCTCGTACACACACTAGAGAATTATTCCCATCTTCTATATTTGATTGGAAAAAATAAAAATCCAAAATAGAAAAAACTATATTTGGACGACCATTTAGATAACATATTGGACTCTTATATTTGCGGAAAACTCTATTCTTAACATGCATGCTGGATGCCAAGATTCTTCCAATAGTGTTTATATTTTCTTTTGAATCATCGTCCAGTATAATCATTATCAAAGTCAAATACTCAGCCTATTCGTTTCACTGGTGGCTTTGACCGGTGCTTATTTGTTCTGAGAGAAAAGTACCGTTGGCAGATAAGTCAAACGAACAAGGCAACTATTTCGAATCAGCGGACCAAATATTTTATTACATGCATTGACGAAATCAAAATATGATAAAAAAATCAGGACTATCTGATTTTAGTTTGTAAAATCTGTAGCAAAACTAAAAAAAATTAAGATGGAAGTTTTGTTTTTTAAGCTGTGGACTGTGGAGCAGCGTGTTGCGTGACCAATAAACGTTCCACGTGGACAGAGGCACAGAGCTGACCCTGTGACTGCGGGAGGGAGGACCGGAGGAGGGAGGACCGGCCGGCAGAACTCGAAGGCTCGGCGCGCTCCAGCGGCGTGGAGCGGAGGTCAAACCAGAGGAACCGGACCCTGCTTGCACGAGCGACGGGATCGGCGAAGGATGTGGTGCGCGTCGTGCTTGGCGTCCGCCTGCGCGGGCTGCGCCTGCAACCTCTGCACGTCGGCGGCGTCGGCCGTGTCCCGCCGCTCCGCCCGCCTCGCCTACTGCGGCCTCTTCGCCGCCTCCCTCGTCCTCTCCTTGCTGCTCCGCCAGTTCGCCACGCCTCTCCTAAAGCACATACCATGTACGTGAGGCCGCCTCGACCCCTCCCATCCTTCAGCCCTGGTTCCTCTTCGCTTCGAGGCTCTCTTGCTGTTACCCCCACCCCAATTTCTAGGGTCGGTCGATCTGTTTGGATTCCCTATCCGCAATTTCGGTGGTGCTACTGATTGTGACGTAGCGTGCAAGATTGACCTTGTTCTGTGTGTGATTGGAAGCTAGTCGGGGAATTCGTGTCCAGATGCGTACTAGTTCCTGTTCTGGCTAATCCATTATGTGCTGCTCCACACCCACGGTATCAATTTTAAGCTTGATTTAGGTGAATCTAGTTTGCCCTTAACTTGAAATTTCGGGGAAGTCAAGATACTTTCATTTGCTTTGTGCGTGAATATTTGCTCTCATGATATTTAGAATTAGCCACATTTCTCCACATAACCTCAAGGCTAGAGATTGAGAAAAGTATTAATGCATTACAGAGCGTCCATTTGGTGGACATGATAAAACACAGTTCTAGTTCTGCAGAATACCATAAGTCACCAAATTTGGTATAACTGTGGGTCATCTTGGAATTTTACTGGTGTCATCTCATCATCATTCACAGTAGTAGGATTTCGATTTTTGAAAAAAAAATGCATGGATTTCGTTATGCCAGTGCGGATTTGCTCCTTGTTAGAACCATCCCCCATCATGTAAATTTGAATTTAATGCTATTCTGCGTTTGGTGATACTTGTATAGAATAACACTAAAAAGGACAGTCATAATTAATATTGCTAACAATGCTCTAAATAATTCTTGTGACACTTCATGAGCTGTTGCTTACCGTTTGAAATCTCCTCCTGATAGCTTTGTTGTACATTGGCACTTGGCAGTGTACATATGCATTTGTTCTACTCTTTCTTAGCGCCCCCATCACACACGGAGACACAACAATTTTTGTCTTGTAGTCTTCATTTTTTTTACGTAAATCAGCTAGGGAGGCCCCTGCTTGTCCCGTAAATTGTTAGAACTATAATTTTGTTTGAGAGCCATAGATTATAAGTTTTGTACATGTTGAGAATCTTTATCACAGATTGATAGTATTTTAATGTTTATGGTTTTAAAAAATACCCTAATATTGCTGATACACAACTTTACTTTATCTTTTGACATTTATCTGGTTTTTTGTTCTCATCACTCATAATGATTTTACTTATTTACAGTAAATGCATGCTAGTATACTGGTACAGAGCATATTTGATGTGTGAAACTGTATGTTTTAATGAGGTTTTATTTCAAATGGCACTCTTCTATGTTGAATCAAATGAGCCACTGAAACATCAATTTCATGACCATATTAAGTCAGAAATTTACTGCATTACAGGGATAAATGCATTTGAACATGCACCACCAGATGAATGGTTTCAAATGAGCGCTGTTCTTCGTGTAAGCCTGGGGAACTTCTTGTTTTTTGCAATATTTGCCGTCATGATGATTGGTATAAAAGACCAGAATGACCGACGAGATGCATGGCACCATGGTGGCTGGGTTGCAAAGATTGCTGTCTGGGCTGTACTCATTGTTCTTATGTTCTGTGTTCCGAACATTGTAATAACTATTTACGGTAAGCTTGTTTCCCTGATCATTCATGTTACTCTCTTTTCCAGCACAACAATGCGAGATGACGATAGTGCACTTGCAAAAAATTGAGTTCACTACAAGTGTGCATTGCATATCATAATTCATAACATGTTTCTGAGTAACAAGGTGCGCATAACAGCGTGTGCAGATCCCTAACATTATTTCTTGATAATTATACTGCTTGTCATATTTGGGCTTGGAAACATTGTACATTGGTATATTAGATTGTAGTTTGCTCCTCAGTTTGTTTTTTCCTCCACTTCTGTTGATGTTATCTCCAAAGTCAGAGACAACTAATTTATAGGTCGCACTAGATATAGCTCCTACTGCCATTATTAGTGAAGTTTCACTAATTTTGAGATCTGAATTGCAGAGGTACTGTCAAAGTTCGGATCTGGTTTGTTTCTTCTAGTACAGGTTGTGATGCTTTTAGACTTCACAAATAATTGGAATGACTCATGGGTTGAGAAAGATGAGCAGAAGTGGTAAGTGTGCTAAACGTGAGATAGTGATGCTTGAACCCAGCTTATCTTATGTGATATTGAGTATGGCATCTCATTTGGTATTTCAGGGAAATAGCTTTACTGGTAGTGACTGTGGTTTGCTATCTCTCTACATTTGCCTTCTCTGGTGTGCTCTTCATGTGGTTTAATCCCTCCGGTCATGACTGCGGTCTCAACGTGTTCTTTATCGTCATGACTCTTATTCTTGCTTTTGCATTTGCTATAGTTGCTTTGCACCCCCAGGTAACATACCACTTCAAATGTCAAACTACTTGAAGTTATTAATAGTCACTTGACCTTTTCTTTTACTTTGAGCTTCCCTATGCTATGGATATGCAAAACAAGTATAGCAAGAATATTTATGTATGGTTTTGAGTAGCCATTTGGAGGCTCCTGATTCCTTAGTATTCGAGCAAGGAAATCTTTATACATTTGAATGTCTTCATGTTCCATATTTCCAATGCAACAATTTATACAGTTCTCTGCTACTACCTGATATAATTTGCTGTTATAGTGTGATAGACTACTGATTCCTTTTCCAGGTCAATGGAAGCATTATGCCTGCTTCTGTCATTTCTGTCTACTGCGCGTACCTGTGCTACAGTAGTCTCTCAAGTGAACCGGACGACTACGAATGCAATGGGCTCCACATGCACTCTAAGCAGGTTTCAATGAGCGCTCTTATACTCGGGATGCTCACCACCGTGCTATCTGTTGTGTACTCTGCTGTCCGTGCTGGATCTTCCACTACATTCCTCTCACCACCATCGTCTCCTAGATCTGGTAAGGATATGCCCATAACACTCCTGTGCAGCCTCATTCTTGGTGGGACTACCATGGTGATTAAAAATGCATGCAGGAGCCAAAAACCCTTTACTTGGCGATGAAGAGACAGGCAAAGGTGATGTCAAGGACACCGAACCGCGCCCCGTGAGCTATTCCTACACCTTCTTCCACCTCATCTTCGCCCTCGCAAGCATGTACTCGGCCATGCTTTTGACTGGCTGGACGAGCGCTGCGTCGGAGAAGACGGAGCTGATGGATGTTGGCTGGACAACCGTCTGGGTGCGCATCTGCACGGAGTGGGTCACCGCCGTGCTGTACATCTGGACGCTCATCGCCCCGCTGCTCTTCCCAGACCGTGATTTCTCCTAGGCATCCATGACCACGAGCTGTTCCGTACTGTGAATTGTCTGTGATTGTGAATATAAATAAGCAGAAGTTTGGAATATGACCGAGTAGCGTCTGCATGTTAATTATATCTGACATGCAGCGGTAGCGTTGCGTACCTGTGTTGTGGCCATGTACAAAAATATATCTGGGCAAAGCTATATATGCATTAAGTTTGTGGCTGGCTGTGAGTCTGTGACCTCTCACCACCGCTGCATGTTCATACATTCCAGCATATTGATGCGATGATAAAAAGAAAAAAGCAAAAGGAAGACAATACTTCCCAGTTACCCCCTCTGTTTTCTTTTATATGACGTTCTGACATTTTTTTTTGCCTACTCACTCCGTCCCACAAAAGCTGTTCATATAGCCCTCAAAATTAAACTAACACCAAGTACCAAAAAAATATTGCATTGAGATATGCATGGAGGCAATGAAATGCTTATTTGATGTCTGTTTTCAAGTTCCAATACATGTTAGGGACAATAAGGTCATTTTTCATAACTACTAACATGTCTTAATTTCTCTAAACGAACAGTCTTTGCGGGACGGAGGAAGTAATTCCAGTACAAATATCTGGTCAGGAACGTCACTTAATCGTGAACGGAGGTAGCAATTGTCCTTGCTGTACACAAGTAAACGCCTACAAGCATCTTTAGAAAAACTCTAAAAACTACGCTATCCAAAATTCGCTATACAAAGGCTCAGGCATCAGGGGTAAGATTTCACCCGACCCTTGTCAAAGCGACCAAGGTTTTCCTGAGCCCAACTTGAACTCTCGAGAATGTCAAAACTAGTAGAGATCAGTGCGGCTTCAGAGACTGAAATCAGCTACTAATCAGTGCCACAGGTCAATTTGACTTCCACTACCTGTCACAGCCACAGCAACTTTCTACACGAGCTAAACACTATGCGTAGCCTGCAGTAGCTCTGAGGGCCTGCACCATCAATTCTGATCGTGCTCACACTTCACCTTCTTTTTCCTCTTGAACTTCTGCAGCACTTCAGACCGCTGGATAGGTGAGGCTGCTAGTAACCACTTGCTAAATTCAAGGTCATCCATGCCCATGAAAGATGCGATCCGGCTAAACTGTTTCCTTTTCTGCTCCAGTGAATAGAATTTCACCACTTTTGTTTTCTGCTCCAGTGAAGAAGATTTCATCTTAACAGTGTGCTTTGTTTCATCCTTAACTTGTAGCTCCTCCGATGAACTCTCAACAGTCTCATCTGTTCCATCCTTGTCTCTTCTATTTGTTCCCATGTTCACAACATCCTCGTTACGGTGGGCATAAACTATCCCTGTTAAAACAGGCCAAATTTGTTACTTCCAAAATATAAAATGGATCTGCGACAAAGGAGGGAGGTTACAGCACTCAACTCTTTTACAATCATGCAGAAACTATGTTCTCAACATGAGAATGGTACATAATGTTCCAAAATCATCAGCATGGAACATACAAGTACTAGATAATCCACCAGCAAGTGAAAGGGCAAAAATTATTTTTAATAGGTTTTCACTTTTCAGCAAGAAGTATATTTATAACCGAATCAATAAATAACTGCTCAGCTTCAGGATACAGAAGAATAGCTCAATGTTACAAATACACTGTAAGCATAATCAATTTTCAAATGGTAACATTTCATATTTTAGCAAAGATAAATGAGAGATTGAACAGCAAATCCAGAATATTGGCTACAGATAAAACACCTTACTGAATGGTACAGTATTTCAAAATCTATAAAGCCAATATCTTTTTTCTCGAACTATAAAGCCAACATCTTTTTTTCTCGAACTATAAAGCCAATATCTCAAAAGGTCTAGACCACATATAAAACAATTAACTAATTTTCCATAACAGCCCCTGTATTGAGTTGCATGCACCAACCAGTTCAACCCAAAAACTTAAGCTGATAGGAAAAGGTGGACAATTCACTTATACTCCAACACTCCCTGTCACGTGCAGGCTCCCCTAGGCTGGATACGTGGATATTGGAGTGGGTTGTAATTATTTATTTAATCACGCCCACCAAGATTCGAACTCGAGACCTCTGCTGATACCATATTGAGTTGCGTGCACCAACCAGTTCAAACCAAAAGAAGCTTATAAGGAAAGGTGGGCAATTCACTTGTACCCCAACATTTTGAATCTAACAGAGCAATGAGTGCACTTTTATGCAGTATATTATACGGTAATAGTGAGTTGCATGCACCAACCAATTCAACCCAAAAGCTTAAGCTGATAGGGAAAGGTGGGCAATTCACTTATACTCCAACACTCCCCCTCACGTGCAGGCTCCCCCAGGCCGCATACGTGGAATATTGGAGTGGGCTGTAATTAGTTTAATTAACGCGCCCGCCAGGATTCGAACTCGAGACCTCTGGCTCTGGTACCATATTGAGTTGCATGCACCAACCAGTTCAACCCAAAAGCTTAAGCTGATAGGGAAAGGTGGGCAATTCACTTATACTCCAACAGGTAAATTCAAAGTAATTTAAATCAGAGAAGGAGCGTACCAAAATCAACCAATTTCTGATTGTCAGAATCTGTTGTTGCAGTGGCACACTTTCTATTCTCTTGTGAACCAAATAAATCAGTATCAACTATTTCTCTTATTCCTGTTGCTTCAGTTGCACTACTGTTGCAATGTTCTCCATGCATTTCGATAATCTCACTTGTAAAAAGCTTATCAGACAAGTCACGGAACAGATTGCAGATCCCAAAGAGCTCACCTTGAAATTTCCTGTCATCCTAAATCAAAATTATCCAAATGAGGTACCAAGCATATATACGTGTGTGGTGAGTAAGCCATTATTGTCATAGTAGCCCAAAAGGCCAATCTGAAAGTAAACTATTGTGCACACATCAAAGCACAAGTCTGTCATGCCTATGAGGCTATTGCAACTAAAACAGCCCAAATTGAAATTCTTAAGGTAAAGATACGCTGATGTGTGAAAAAAAGATACATAGGAAAATTGATGAGTGGTGACATGTTTTTTGAGTTTCCTCAAATGCCATTTAACAACAATTATTCATACTGCTATTCTGTGGATTACACAATCTCACTTTTCCATAACAATACATCCAGATGCTTTATGTCAACTATGATTTTTAAACTTTTAACATCTTGCATTAGGTCTTGGACCTAAAACTTCGTAAATTTGGTACATTGCTCAATGCATTAAGTTCCTTATCAAACGTCTCAATAGTAACACATCTCTAAAGATAAGAAGACAATGAAAGAAACATGCATCTCCAGACCTTTCTTTGGAAAGCATGAAAATGCTTATGGAAATCAAATGCGTTAGGTAACTCGGGCAAACACAGATGTCAGAACATGAAAATGACATATTTTGATCCTTTTTGGTGTAGATGACAAGCTTTACGCTCCCATAGAATGGATTTAAAATTCTAATTCATGATTACACTAATCCAAGAGAAATGAGAAAGTAAACCTCATCATCATTCCTAGACAGCTCAAAATTGTACCGGCACACATGCTTCTCGTAAAACACTTCATATTCTGTGTTCAATCTTAGAGAAAAAAAATTCAATAGCTGAGAGTATTACCTGCACACCTTCAAAATAACGTTTCTCTATTTTTCCTGAGACTGCAATATTGGAAAGCTGCTGTTTATATATTTGTCGAGAATAAACAAGCTCTTCAAGTGAACCAGCACCAAGTAGGCGAAATACTGTAACATGACGTCTCTGTCCATACCGAAATGATCTGTCTTGTGCTTGCAAGTCTTGGGCAGGGTTCCAACTTGGATCAAATATCACCACACGGTTAGCACTGACAAGGTTTACACCTAAATTACCTGCCCGAGTAGATATGAGGAAGACCTGTATAAAGAAGTAACCACTTAATTTGACTGTCCTCTTCCAAAATCTGTTACATCAAAGTACCAAAACTCACCTGTTTGCTAGGGCTTCTGTTGAACTCATCCACTAGTGATTGTCGTGCATTCATGGGAGTTGTTCCATCAAATCGTGAAAAGCAATAACCCTTCCTTATGAGAAACTTCTCCAGTATGTCAAGCATCCTGTATATACATAGAAACAAATGCAATCCATAGATTAACTAAAAACGCAATGATATGGTCTGGCATAGATAGGGCCACAGAAAGCCTAAATAAGTAAGATTTTTATGTTCTAACCAAAGCACACCTAATATGGATGTTGGAGTATAAGTAAATTGCCCACCTTTCCCTAACAGCTTAAGCTTTTGGGTTGAACTGGTTGGTGCATGCAACTCAATATGGTATCAGGGCCAGAGGTCTCGAGTTCGAATCCTGGCGGGTATGTTAATTAAAATAATTACAGCCCCACTCCAATATCCACGTATGCGGCCCGAGGGAGCCTGCACGTGAGGGGGAGTGTTGGAGTATAAGTGAATTGCCCACCTTTCCCTGACAGCTTAAGCTTTTGGGTTGAACTAGTTGGTGCATGCAACTCAATAATGGAAAATGAAGTGACAGACTTTCCATTACAAAATTAAACACTGATTAAAAATAATGGAGAAGCCATTTCCAAGAGTGGATGAAAGATATTTTTATTCGTTATATCATTTTTTATGAACAAGTGTGGCCCACTGTAAAAGATCTTCTGAAATAGCTTCTACTTTATGTGGATCTGAAGAACAAGATTCAGTCAGAAGTCAAAACGGAGATGCATTTTTCGAATGTTGGAACAGGACTTAAGCCTAAATTTGAGGAAGTAAACAAAATTAACTTGTGGTATAGAAGCGATAACTAAAGTATTTGGCAAATCAATGTCTAAATATTGATATAGCTCAAAAGTGATCAGATTAAGGTGCATGGCATTGTGGTAGTATATCAGCTAAATAGTTAGCGCATGAACAACAACCTGACAGAGTAACTGAAAAGAAGAATCTTGTCGCCCTGCTGAGTCCACAATGACAGAAGCCTCTCCAGTGCACGCATCTTTCCACAATGTTCTGCATCGCTGAGACCCATGAAGTTTTCACTTTTAGCACTGCCACCAACTAAGTCAACATCTGCACCGAAGACAGCAGCCGCAAGCTCAGCATCTTTTTTCTGCTTCTCAACCTCATCCTTTGGATTAGGCTTTATCAGCTCCAGGTGGTTGCTAATCTACAGTATAGGAAGATTTATCAGATTTTTTAAAAAAAAATCAGAAAGAATAATAATAAAAAAGTTTGTTGTTTTTGTTGTCGATGCTGTTGACCAAAATATTACAGAACAGAACATAACCTGCTGAAGCTTGACAAGACAAGGAAGAACAAGACAGAAGGGGCACATAGGACAGCCATCTGGGTTGTCTCTGTGGAGATAAGACCATATAATGCCATTTGGTTCAGTTTTCTTGCAACACTCAACCTGAGACAAAGGACTTCCACAGCTACACCGGAGATCCTTATTAATAAGGATCTGTATGTCAGGTTGTTGCAGCATTCTTCTGTAAACACGCTTTTGAACGTCACTCATTTTACAGAAAACAATGTTATCCTCCTTCCCAAGCATAAGATGTCCAATTGTCTCCTCTTTTGTCCTTCTCAATAAGAATTTCCTGAGGACAGAAACAAGGTGCTTCTTGCGTGCATCAGCAACTTGAACAAATCTCTCAGGAGCACTTACCCTCTGACCCTGTTTAAGAGGCTCATCATAGTAGCCTCGAAAGTGTTCTCGATCCCCTAAGCAGCCAGGCACGACCCAGTCAAACAAATTAAATAATTCCATGATTTTATTCTGCATTATGGTCCCTGTGAGGCCAAACCTCTTTTGAGTTGTTATTCCCAAGCATGCCGTATATAACTTGGATTTTTCATTCTTGAGACGGTGTGCCTCATCAACAACCACAAGTTCCCATGAGATGCCACATAAAATCTTGTCATGAATTCTGAAAGTGTCAAAACTGGTAATGAGTACCTCCAGTCCTTGAGTTTCAATTTTCTGAAGAACCAACTCACGATTTGGACCATGATAGACAGCAACAGAGAATTCTGCCCACTCAGAAAATTCATTTTCCCAGTTCCGAATCACTGAAGTAGGGCAGAGGATGAGTACAGGACCAGTCTTCTTTCCTTTGTCTGATGATTGTTCATGGCCATTACCTTTGCCAATAACAGAAGATAAAAAAGCAATAGTTTGAATGGTCTTTCCCAGACCCCTAAGTCACAAGAGGAATGATGTTAAAGAATGGACAAAAGGTACAGTTATAGGAATAATGATTAGCACTATATCAACATTGCACATAAATGCAGATCATGTCCAGTTAATAAGCCGAACTCCTGGAAGTAGACGGCACATAACAATTTTTCTACTTAGGACCTGTATGTTTAGCATGTGTTTGGTTTGGAGACAAGGTGGGATGGAATGGTCTTGTGATCCTGTCCCTGTTTTTATGGGATGGGATCGTCCCACCTCATGCTTGGTTGAGGAGGATGAATCGGTTCCAGGTACAAAGCTAGCAAAGAAGTACGCTTTTGATAAACCAATTCTAAAAGCCACTTGCTTTTCAAATAAATAGGCAACTTTTGAAACTTGCTTCTTAAAAATGATCTTTTCCAATTCATTTCCTGTGCTTTAAAAGTCACATAGAAGCCAGTGGAATACCAAAAAAAAGGGGCCCTCAAAAGACTACATAACTAACATAACTACATTGAGAAGACTAGTTGCTTCCATATAAAAGTTTGGAGATCCACCACCATCTTATATGGCTGAATAAGTACTTATCTAAAAGAACACTCTTGGTTAACTTCTGGATTATTTAAGAACAAAAAGAGGATCGTCCATTAGAAAAGGATCATAAGCAATTCTGAAGCCTCACATGTCATCTCCAAGCACACCACCATGATTGTTTCTATACAAATTGTATAAGAATCTCACACCGTCCCTCTGATGCGCAAGTAGCCTACAGTTTATTGATGGGGGCACCTACAGTGCAAAGGAGAAGTGCAGAAAGTAAATGTGATGAATAATGATAACAATCAGATCTCAGACATAGACGAAATAAAAAAACATTTCTATCCATGGCAATATAACACAATACTAGATGAAAACAAATTTGATCAGAAAATAATACTACAGTGGACAAAGGTGTAAAATCATTCATAGATAATCCAGTGAGAAACAACAAGAATAATGTTTTGCAAACAACAATCATGTAGGAATATAGTTTTCTATGCTATAAAGCATGATGTGCATATGAGCAAATCACATTTACTGTGCATGTTTGTAGCTGATACATCTGTACAGCTTTGGGCAAAATTGAACACCCTTGTTTTGCCATAACCTTAGCCACACCTGAGCTTTTCCAAGAGCAATTTTTCAGTGGTTTGGGCGTATAAACCAAAGCTAGCCCAAAAATGTATTGTGCAAGTATTTACAATGTTTCTTGAAGCAAATTATCAGCAAAAACAAAGCTCATCCTTAAAAAGGAAGTAAACAGTAGAATTCAGAAGGAACCATATAAATGAAAAAAGGACAACAATCTTCCCCTTAAAGATAGGTTGTTAGCCCCTTTACTACAGAGTACTTCTATAGTTAACCTTCTTTTTTAAGTAGTATTGATAAAATGCCTTCAGATTTCGTAAGTTGCGAATCCTGAATGTCAATTGATAAAAAATACAAGCAGCCCATCATCAACTTAATACAATTCTCATGATAATAGCACATTGGAACATGTAAGAGTTAAGTTACATACAAAAAATGCATGTAAGAGTTAAGTTACATTGGAAGATAACTACAACTGTGTACTATGTAACTTGCACAGGGAAGAAACTGCTATGCATCTGTTCTTCACTTGTCCATTCGCAATTGGTTGCTGGCAATTGATTGGTCTTCAATGGCAATTTTGAACACCTTTTTTCCAAATGATGGAGAGGGCTATAAGTGATTTCAATAACAACTTCTTTATGGAAACCTTCATCATTGCAGCATGGCAGATTTGGAAACAAAGAAATGGTCTAATTTTTGACAATTGTCCGGCCAATGTCAGTTTGTGGAAGAGAAATTTCAAAGAAGAATGCCTTAATCAAGCTCATAGGATGAAAGACTCTCTAAAGACCCCCTTTCTCTCTTGGGTCAATTCTGCTATATAGCTCTCTCCTTTTTTTTTGTAGCCTCCTGTTTGTCAGATAGAGATACTCAGCTTAGCTAGCCTTTTACAAAATTTTTCTTTATCTCCTCTTTGTTTTACTGTAAGTTTTTATCTTTCCTCTTTTTTTTTGCACTCGGTTTCAATAAAATCTTCACCGTGGGGGCCTCCCTCGCTGTGTTTCCGGTCAAAAAAAAAAATGCATGCAAGTAGCTCATCCTCAATTATTTTACCTCCTGTCCATGCGTGTTACCTTCGTTCGAACTTGTCTCTATTGCAATGTATCTTGATCTACCAATTTCTATTTAAATGAGATAAACCTTCATTTAAAAAATCATTTCAAAATTAAATGAGAAAAACCGAGGGGATTCACAGAGAGAATAATACCATAGCAAACTCTCGTGTGATGTTTTCTCAGATTTCCCTCTATCCCAAGAAGTAGGGTTTATTGCTACATTGTTAAAAAATCGTAATTTTTCCCTCCCAACGAGAAAGACTTGAACGCCCCGTTTGTAATACCACTTCGCGTGTAATTCCTTCTTTACACGAATCTATTGCCCCCGAAGAGAGCCAATCAATTTGAAGAGCTGCATATATATTGTACGGTACCTGGACGACGGGGTGCTCTCCGGGCGGCGAGAGCACAAGTGGCTCGTATGGTCCGCGGGACTGGAGGGCCGCCGCTGGTAGCGGAGGCGGGCGGGGGCGGCTGATGGGGTGAATTCTTCTCTCCTCCTCCTCATCCGAGGGCGTCGGCTCGTCGTCCTCGCGCGGCTTCTCGATCGGAGGCCTGGGAACGGGTGGAAGCTGTGCGATCCTGGAAGAAAAGGAGGAGGAGGACGAGCCAGCGGCAGCCTCGAGACGGAGGAGCTGCTCCGAAAGGGAAGTCTTTGGGGGCCTGCGCTGAAGCAGAGCGGGAGGAGGCGGCGAGCGTGGCTGGGTTTGTGGTTGGGAGGAGGAAGAGGAGCAGGCGTGGAGGGTTTCCTTGAGGCGGTGGAGCGACATGGGCGCCGGCGGTGGATCTCCGGTGGGTTGGAAGGCCACCGCCCACCGGAGCGGAGGCGGTGATTTGGCAATCTGGAGTTGGCCGGATCCTCCACCGAACGGAGAGGGAACGATCAAACGGAGAATTTTGAAATAATACTAACAATTTGTTCGTAAAACAAAACGAGCCGCGAGCATTTGGAACAAAAAGGAAAATTTTCCTCCCGAAAGGAAAGGAGTTTAGCTTTTAGTAGTGTTCATCATATGTTTTCTTTGGAATTCACGTTTAAAATTAGCTCAATTCAAGTTATTAGTTATGCATATCATCATCATACAAAACTTAGTTTTTGATACCATTCTTTGGCCTCTCAGCCATCCCCATCATCTCCCACCCCGATCCCCACTCACCCGACGCCCAGCGACCCTTCCTTCTCCACTCACGAGGTCGCGGCGCTCCTCCACTCACGGGGTCGCGGCGCTCCTTCTCCACCACGCGTCATTGATCCCCTCGCCTTCTCCACCCCACAGCGCATAGCCGCCGTCTCGCCTCCCTGTCCCTCTACCTTGCCCCCACCCCCACCCCGTCGCCGCCTCACCTCCCCGTACGCGTCGCTCCCCCTCATAAAATCGCGCCTCCTCTCTGCTACCCACCTGAAGACGCCGGCAACGACCCTCCTTCGCATCTGATCCGCACCAGTGATGCCCACATCGGGTTCCTTCCCCACCACTCCAAGATTTGCTCACATGTGGACGATCACCTTCCGTGTCTCCTAGATGAGCTTCTGATCACCATGCTCGCCTCATTTTGCTGTCGTGGATGAGTTTCCGCGGACGTCCCTGAAACTCGCCACCGGCCGTGTGCCACTACCCATGGCGCCCTAGGTTAAGGTTCAAGTTTTGGAGAATGGAGGAGGGGTTTAAGTGCGCAGGGATTCTTTGGCCTCTCAGCCATCCCCATCATCTCCCACCCCGATCCCCACTCACCCGACGCCCGACGACCCTTCCTTCTCCACTCACGGGGGCGCGGCGCTCCTTCTCCACCACGCGTCATCGATCCCCTCGCCTTCTCCACCCCACAGCGCATCGCCGCCATCTCGCCTCCCCGTCCCTCCACCTTGCCCCCCACCCCCACCCCGCCGCCGCCTCACCTCCCCGTACGCGTCGCTCCCCCTCATAAAATCGTGCCTCCTCTCTGGTACCCACCTGAAGACGCCGGCAACGACCCTCCTTCGCATTTGATCCGCACCAGCGATGCCCACATCGGGTTCCTTCCCCACCACTCCAAGATTTGCTCACATGTGGACGATCACCTTCCGTGTCTCCTAGATGAGCTTCTGATCACCATGCTCGCCTCATTTTGCTGTCGTGGATGAGTTTCCGCGGACGTCCCTGAAGCTCGCCACCGACCGTGTGCCACTACCCATGGCGCCCTAGGTTAAGGTTCAAGTTTTGGAGAATGGAGGAGGGGTTTAAGTGCGCAGGGATGTGGGAACGAGCTGGGATAGTCAAAGGGATGGGAGGAGGCGGCGCGACCTTGCCACTGTTGCCCGCCGCGGATGTCCCGTGAGTCTGGAGGTTGAAGATGGTGCTGGGACACGTGTGTGAAGAGAATAGAAGTGGAGGGGGTTATGGATAAAAAGATCTGGAGTTATGTTGAAGGTGGAAAACTTCCAGGGACTCATGTGTTAGATCTAGGGGGGCTGGATGAAAATGGAAGGGCGGATCTGTGAGGGATTCCAGAGGCATATTTGTGAAGTTAGTTAATTTCTTTTTTTTCTTTTAAATATTATATGTCAATTTATATGTTTTTACTGATATCACATTACAAAACTTTTATAGTAGAATACATGTAGGATCAATGGTTTTAAGAGAAATTCTCTATTCATAAAATGAATGCTTTTATGTATAATGTTGTTTCCCAAAAAATGTTGCCTTGCAATCAACTTACTTTTGTAGTTTCAAAGTTCACCTTAAAATGTTTAAAAAGGTTCCGCAGCAACGCGCGGGGTAGCACCTAGTATATAACTGGTTTGTGCAAATGTTAAGCGATGACGCCAGAGCCTCTACGATGAAATGAAGCATATCTAGTGTGGATCTTCTCTCAACTTGGGGGCTCTTAATAAAATTTTGATCTTACATACCGGAAAAGTTTGTAATAGAATGTTTGGATGCAAATAAGAATAAGAATATAAAATAATGAGAAAATATATAGATAGACACAAATGAAAGTTCCACAAAAGTTGTATCTCGTGTTAGGTTAGATGTCATTGACACGATTACCTAGAGTGACACATCATCTAAAAACGTTTAAACTATAACGAAACATCTCGTTGGCACGATTACCTAGAGTGACACATCATCTAAAAACGTTTAAACTATAACGAAACATCTCGCTCTCAATACATAGTTTCATCTATTGTTTTTTCTAGGTTGCATGCAAGACACAAATTGTCTAGGTAATTATGTATGGAGGGTGTCATCCTCATGAAACTTATTTTACCTCTCTGTTGTACTGGCACATCATTGTTGGGGGGATTGTCGGGCATACTCCCCGGGTACTCATGCAAGGAAGGAGGAAGAGTAGAAGACAGACTCCTACTAGAATTCCCCTGTACTCCTACTAGGACTCGCTCTGTGTAATCCTACTAGGACTCCTGCCTTGTAACCGACTAGGAACCCGCCCTTGGACTATATAAAGGAGGGCCGAGTACCTAGGAGGACATCTCCAATCCCTCCCGGGAACAACACCAAGCGCGAGGCGCAATACTACCCCAAACAGACGTAGGGTAGCTACTCCGGCACCCGAACTCGTATAAATCTCGTGTCTTGTGTCCTCGCGCGTACCTTCGTGTTCCGGATCATGGCGATCCCCACCTTCTACCTTGCTTCGCGGGTACCTCCCATGGAGGTCGAGTGGTTTAAACACCGACACCGGCGCCCACCGTGGGGCAATCGTCACGATCATCGAGCGAATTCGAAGGACCACTTTTCAAAATTAATCGCTTGGCGGCGAAGGACGTGTCAAATCTCAAGTTCGTCGCACCACCGAGAAGATCAATTTGCAATTCGGCGAGCTCGTATCCGAGCCGGTTTCGAAGCGAAATCGGAGTTTGGATCAACACACGTGGAGCACTAATTGGATCAGGATTGGTCAACATGCAAGTCCACGTCTACGTCCCTCATCCTGCAGAACTCGGAGTCCGCATCTGCAGCATGATGGACAGGGAAGTACGGAACGCTGATCAAGCGGGAAAAGCAACAAACAACCGGCCAAGTACAAGGCAAAGCACCATGCAAAATCCCAGTTTGCACGCGGGTCAAGAGCAGAACCCATCTGCTGCGATTCCAATTCAATTATGAACGAAACTGCTGCAGTCACGCATGGATGTGCAATTCTCAGGCTTTGCTACCCGCACACGGAAACGTCCCAGGAAGCTCGCACAAGATTTCAAGATCAATTGGCTTGCTGCACACCAAAAACGTACGCAAGCAGAACTACGTCGTGCGCCGCAACTACTCGTCTCCGGCCGCACGCGCTCTACGTCAACCTTGTCGTGCGCCGCGAGTACTCGTCTTCCGGCCACGGCGGCTCTACATCGACTACACCGTACGCCGCCGCGACATCGTCTTCTCGGGTGTACGACTACTTCAACTACCATCTCGACTAGTAAACTAGTCGAGAACGGCTCCCGCGACATCAACAACTAGTCGGATCCACCTCCGACTAGTCGACTTCAGCCCCCCAACCGTCACGGCTCCATCACCGACCGCCTCGGCTTCGTCGACTCTCGTCCGCAAATCAAGCTAAGTCACTTATTTCAATAATTATTTCTTCTTCGGCTTGTTTTCCGCATACGGAACCAATTCCGAAGACTACTTCGTGTACGCCTCTCAACGGCTACCGCCGCGAGCTACACCGTGCTAGCTATTCCTTGGGGATGTTGACTCGCCGCCACAGGCTTGGTGCACCAAATTAGGAGGCTCTTGCCATGACGTTTCGTGTACCGAGGCCGGAGGCGCACAACTACACCCCGAGGAGGCACCGCGCAATCTTGCTCTCCGCCATGCGGAACAACGAGCAAACGCGCTCTCTCTTGTCGCCTCGCCGACTACTTTCGTCTACCTCTTAATGGTCTCGCTACAGTAGCACACGCCTTGATCTGCGCAAAGCCTCGGCTCTCCTGTCATGCCTCCACGCCCCCAGCGGCTATGGCTAAACAGGCTCCTCAGAGACCGGGCGCTTAAACCAGCTCTCCTGTCATGCCTCCACGCCCCCAGCGGCTATGGCTAAACAGCGACCACGCAGGGGCCGGGCGCTAAACCGCATCAGGCTAACTACTCGACGCCTAACGACCACAACAAGAGCATGACACATGACATTTACATCTATATTCAAATTTGCATTTGTCATTTGTAGATTCAATTTCTACAAAAATGCTACATAATGTACGCATCTCTACTTTCGGGCTAAGCTACGGCGACGACTTTCCAAAGACGCTCCACGTACCTCCACCGCGCGGCTAGTTCCCAAACTCGGGGGCTACGCACCAAATCACTACTCGACAACAACTCGAGTAGTCTCCGCTAGCTCTCTAGCTTGGGGGCTCCGCACCAACAACTACTCGACGTGGCTCCTACGGCTCACCCGGCGACGAGCTCGGGGGGCCGAACGCTACAAGAGTACTCAAATGATGACTTCCGCAAACACGAAGACCCTCGGACCGATTCTTCAATCGTTCCAAGGCTCGGGGGCTACTAGGCTACACCCATCGCCTGATTTTTTCAAAGACGGAAGCAGAATCAAGATTGACCCTCGGCAGGAGTCTACAACTCAACCTAAGGCTCGGGGGCTACTCCATATGGAGTGCGATTTTGCAATCGCAATTCCATATAAATCTCGACTTCAAGACAAATGAGCCGGACCACCTTCCGGCCCTCGCGGCAGCTTCGAGTACTATTGAAGACTTCTCCAAGCGTACTCGAGGACGCTCAAGAACTACTCGAAGAGGCTTCAAGACTACTCAAACTACTACTCTCGACTCCAACGTGCTCGGGGCTTGTCGGGCATACTCCCCGGGTACTCATGCAAGGAAGGAGGAAGAGTAGAAGACAGACTCCTACTAGAATTCCCCTGTACTCCTACTAGGACTCGCTCTGTGTAATCCTACTAGGACTCCTGCCTTGTAACCGACTAGGAACCCGCCCCTTGGACTATATAAAGGAGGGCCGGGTACCTAGGAGGAAATCTCCAATCCCTCCGGGGAACAACACCAAGCGCAGGGCGCAATACTACCCCAAACAGGACGTAGGGTAGCTACTCCGGCTACCCGAACCTGTATAAATCTCGTGTCTTATGTCCTCGCGCGTACCTTCGTGTTCCAGATCATGGCGATCCCCACCTTCTACCTTGCTGCGGGTACCTCCCATGGAGGTCGAGTGGTTTAAACACCGACAGGGATACCCGAAAAATTCGGATGATTCCCCTAACACGAGAGAGAATTCTTAACACGTTCAAGCACAAAGTGAGAGCACAGAGAGACTGAGATTCCCTCTGCAAATAGCACAAGTTCCCAAAAGTCTAAATCCGTTTACACGTGCCCTCGCGCCCCCTTTTATAGGGAGATGAAGGGACTTTTACATACCAAAAACACCCTCATGTTCAGGGAATATTCCTAGTGTGAACGCATACAAGAATGTCTTTCTCGCCTAACATATTCACAAATCTGCCACTAGTTCACACTTAAAACCCGAACTTTTTGGGACAACAACTTTGACTTTGCTTCTCCGTCGGTTCGTGAATGTCTTCACGTGTGACTCCCGAACCAGACCCTCGACAGATAACCGAATCGGCTTTCGCTTCTTCGAAGGTTCATGCATGTCTTCGCGCGCGACTCCCGAACTGGGTCCCCGACAGATTGCCAAATCGGCCGCCGTCCGAAGTTCGCGCCATCGCCATCTCGAGGTTCCGGGCTTCTGCATGTTCGCGACCCCATTTCTTCACCGAACCACGATCCCCGAACTTCGCGCATTCGCGAATCCGAGGCTTCACAGGTTCCAGGCTTCCGAGAATCGTGAGTTTCCTGTTCCTGAAAAACATGTCTCAAGAACTTCGTCAAACCTAACTTTCGAGGGTGACGGGTTTTCCTGAATTCCCCAACACTAGCCCCTCGGGGAAGCGGGTTGACTCCGACGATCCGATTCCACGAATATTTCGGAAATTTAGTTAAAAACGTCACCCTCGGAACGTCGGAGGGGACATGCGTCGCCCAGAAACCCTAGAACGGTTAGATCGCGGCAAGTTTCGCGGAACTACCCCTCCCCGCCCCTATAAATAGGAGGCTCCCTCTGTTAAAATTTTTTACAGTTCTCCTGCTTTTTTTACGATTCGTGAATCTTTCTTGCTCGCGGAATCTCGTCTTCTACTGAAAAGTTCGCGATCTTCCGGTTCTCTTCGCATCTCTCTAAGGTATTATCTTATTTCTCTCTTTCAATTCTTACTTGTCATATTTTGTTGCAATGGTATATTTGTTCTATTAGCTTCATTCTCGAATGTTGTTCTTATTGCTTCGTATGTGTATCTCTGTTGGTTAGGTGGCTCGAGTTAAAAGCACTGCCAGACCCATGACTACCGAAGAACTCATCGCAGCTGGTCTCCCAGTTGACCCAGTTGTCGAAGGTGCGGAGAATGCTGCACCAACTGAAGATGCCGACTCTCCTAGCGGCTCCAGGAGTCGCGAAGACGGGGAGGTTCAATCAGATGACGACGAAGACATCGGGGATGTGGATGCCGGCGTCAGTGATTTGGTTAAAGTAAAGACTGCCGGCCCGCTGCCACCCTGTCTTGCCTTCGGAGAGTCCAAGGTCACAACCAATATGATTCGGGAATATGAAAAAGTCAGGTTCTTCCCTCCGGGCGCTGGGCGAGCCCCACTTGATGAACAAATCCCTACCCCCGAGGACGGAGAGGTTGTCGTCTTTCATGACTATTTTATCTGTGGACTCAGATTCCCCTGCGACCCGATTCTGCCGGCTATTTTGGACGCCTTTTCGGTGAAGATCCACCAACTTTCGCCGACGTCTTTTCTTGAGGTGTCGAAATTTATTTGGATCATGAAGACCTTCGGCTGCAACCCCAGTGTCAACGCCTTTGCTAGATTCTACGAACTAGTGATTATTCCCGAGGTTATCAAGGCTGGCGACGGGCAATTCTATCACACTCAACATGCGTGTTGCACCTTCAACACCCGGCGCCAGAACACCCGAAAAGGGATCACCCGAATTCAGATTGCTCCTTGCTGCAAGACTAACCTCACCGACGACTGGAATTCTCATTGGTTCTACTTGAAGGTCAACATGTCGGAAGTTTCTGGCTACACAAGCCCGGCTCACCCCTTGTCCTGCCCAATTGCGCCCCTGACCGCGGTGAACACTGCCGAATTCAATCATCGGGCAGTGGGGATTAGAAACTGCGAGAGTGCATTTCATCTCGCCAGTACTATTCTCGGTGGCCGCGACATTATTGAAGAGTTCGTTGCTACCCGGATCTGGCCTGTTTCCAGCGGTTGGGATCCCATCGAGATCGTATACTTCAACGTCAACTGGGCAGCTCAAGAGGTGCCCTTCCCGAAGTTCGGCATTAAACTTTGTGAGGATCAGAGTGCTGACGCTTTCATGATCGAGATAGAAAAGAGGGTGAACGTCATGATAGGCGAATACACCATGAACGAATACAAGGCGTACAAGGCTCTTGTGAAACACAAGAAGAGGATCAATCGCGTGTTCACCGAGGTTTGCGGGGACAAGTCTTTTAGTTCTCGAGGTCCGGGTCCCAAGCTGAAGGTTCCCGCAGTTGCAGTGGCCAGTTGTTCGGCTGCCCCTATCAATGCCCCACGAATAAGGTCTTCAAAGCGAGGCTCATCGTCTGTCAGCGAGAGAACTTCCTCTAGGGTTAAGCCTTCCAGGACAAGATCTCTAGAATCGTCGAAGCGTAAGCGCAAGACTTCTGGACGAACTTCGGACGCCGAGCTTCAGGCGGCTTCGGGCTTAGCCCAGATGAGTCACAAAAAGTTGAAGAAGGCGGTGAAGAAAGTTTCTTCTACCAGGGTTCGGCGAGTCCCATCTGCCTTCGACGACGATGCCTTCGTGGGAGCGGATAGCCAGAAAGGTTTTTGCTTCTGGCCTCTGTTTAACTTTCGAGACAATTGTCCGTCAGGTTCTGAGCATGAGTTCGTGGATATTGATTCCTTTTCAGATGCGGCTCCCGAAATTCGCAAGGAGGCTGTGCTTGCTGTTGCTGCTGAGGCCACTGTTGCTGCTGAAGTTACCGCCCGATTTTTTAGAATTCAAGGATCTTCTCCACTCTTACTCTTCTTCGAAGCTGGCGCGTTTTCAAGAAGACTACGCACTCAAGCATTCTATGCTCGGGAAAGTTTCCGTTGAGCGGCTTGCTGAACAAGAGAAGGCAAACAAGCAACTTTCCCAAGAGTCTAAGGAACTCAAGCGTAGCTTCGCCCTCGCACAATCCGCGAACATCGATCTTGAGAAAAAGGTGGCTGAACTAGCGGAGGCCTTGAAGACCAGTCAAGACGAAAAGAAGATCACGGAGGCAACACTTGGGCAGTCTAAAAAGGAGCTAGAAAAGGTTCAAAAGGCCCACGAAGATGATCTCAGTTTGATCGAAAATCTTAAATCTTCGAGAGAAACACGAGAGGGCTGCGAAAACTGCCGAAGATCTTCACATTAACAACGCCAGTCTCGCCAAGTCATTGAGCGCGAAAGATCGAAAAATCTTGGATCATGAAAAAAGCGCTAGCGGAGCAGGATGCAACCCTGAAGAAGAACACTTCCGAGATTCTGGAGAAGTTGAAGCTCCTTTATGAGGAATACAAGAAATCACTGAATGAGTTCGGCGTTCGTCCAGCTCCTCTTCCGGATAATATTGAAATTCCCGAATTCATGGACTGGGTGGAGACTGAATTCAAGGCCCTCTCTGAGGTAATCTCTGGCGCCAGCGACTTCGCGGCTGCCTTCTCCGTGGAGAGCATACTGAAGATTTTTCATGACTTCGACTGCGCTGATCTGGAGAAGTTCCGCGACAAGATCTCCCAATTCCCTAGCGCCACGAGCACTTCGATAATTCGAGCCAATGCAGATGTTCAGGCCATCAAGAACAAATTCGCGAGGGAATTCTGGTTCGCTAGCGGGAAGGAGACCGTCAAGGTCATCACGCGTGCTAAACTTGCTGAGGTGAATTTTCGTATGATTTCATCACTTGTACCGGTTATCGATATTTCAGTTTCTTGAGTTCCCTTTACATTTTGCTTTTCTCTCCTTCTCAGCTGAACAAGAAAGAAGATCGCGAGAATATCGCTGCGTCCCCCGAAGGGTCAACTTCCGGCGAAGATTCTAGCGACTCAGGCGAAGGGGGTTCGGGCGGCAGCAGCAGCAGCAGCGATGAGGGCAGCAACGACGGGCAAGCCTCTGGGCGCGATGAAAGTTATCCGAAGGTGGACGTCATGGATTAGATGTTTTATCCGAACCTTTCACACTCTCAAGGCTGTCTGTATATTTTGTACATTCACTTAGCTTTTCTGAACAATTGTTTTTGTAAACTTTAACCTGCGCAGGTCCTGCAAGCTGGGCCTGCGCAGGACGTGGTGCCACTGCGCATTCATCGAGATAGGATGTTTATTAGCGGCGAAGCGTGACGCTTGTTTAAGCGAGCTCATCCCGAACAAGACTTCTCCGATTTTTGGCTTGAAACCTCACTTAAATTTTCTATTGGTTGTTTCGATCTCTCTTCCTTTTTATTGTTTCGTAAGAAAGAACGTTCTGCACCTGCTACTTCGCGCTCCGCGAATATTCCAAAGACGGAGCCCCTTAGCCCCTTAGCGGTGTGTAACGCCCGCGTTTTTAGCTCTAAATAAATCACCTACTAAATCATGCGTAATTTCAAAAACCGATCCGCCGAGCTCGCTACCATTCAAACCCTAGCCGCCGTTTTCTCTCTCTCTCTCCCCCCGACGCGCGTGCCGCGATTCCCGCCGCACCGCACCCACCCCCGCCGCACCCCCCGCGCGCCTTCCCAACGTCGCGGTCGGCCACCGGCCGGAATCCCGCGCACGCCGCGGTCCCGCCGGCCGGTCCGCCTCGCCATCATCGCCGCCCCCAAAAATCACGCCGACACCGGAAAACGGAAAACCCCGCAAAACCCTTCCCTAATTTTTCCCTAACAATTTTCCAAATTCTCTAGATTTTTCCCCAATTTCTTTTCCTCTTTTTCCTATTTTTTTCCCAATTTCTTCCCTTCCTTTCTTTTCCTTTTTCCTTTTCTTTCTTTTCTCCTTCCTTTTTCTTTTTTCCTCTTTTCCCTTCCCTCTCTTCTTCCTTTCTTCTCCTCCTTTCCCCTGCCTCCCGCGCGAGCAGACGCCCGACCGCCGCCCCGACCGCCGCCGGCCGTGGCCCCACGCGCGCCGGCCGCCTCCCCACCTCCGCACGCCACCGGCCGGCGGGGACGCCGCCTCGCACGCCACCATGGCCCCGCCCGCCCCGCGCCCGCCGGGGAACGGCCGGCCGCCGGCCGCGGCCACCATTAATGCCCCCGCTCGAGCCGTCCTTTCCCCCACCGCCCGACGCAGCTTGCCCCGCGCCCGCACGACGGGTCTAATCCCCCCGCCTAACCACCGCACAAGCCGACCCGACCGAGCCGCGCATCGCCGGCCGAAGCTCGCGAAGCTCCCCCGAGCTCGCCGGGCGGTCTCGCCGGGGAAATATCTCCCCTTCCCGAACCGCCTCTCGCCGCCTATAAAAGGGGCCGACGGCTTCCCCGCCGCCGCACTTCACCACGGCCACCTCCCTCCCCTTGCCTGAGCACTAGAGCGCCGCCGCCACTAGCACCATCACCACCGGTCCGCCGCCGCCCGTGGAGCCGTCCCCTCGCGCCGCCTCGACCCAAGGTGAGTGAGGGAAAAGAACCCCCTCGTCGCCCTCCTCCTTTTCCCCCCCCCTCTCGCCGTCCGCACTCGTGGCGGGGAGGCCGGCCGCCGCCGCCCGAGGCCCCCGCGGCCGCCCTCCCCCGCCTCTCGTATGACGCGAGGTAGGGGATGAAGGGGGGCTCGTTTAGCCAAAACCCCCCCCCCCCCCCTTTCCTTTTTCCCCGGGACCCCCCCGTCACTATTCCCTCTCTCTCCCTTTCCTTTCATTTAGCCCCTACCCTTTAAAAAAATCCACCAAAACCCCCCTGCCCTTTTACAAATAAATCCCTAAGGCTATTTTAGTTAACCCTCACCTTACCTAAGTATTATATTTAGGCCCTTTTATTTAAAACTAAATTACTAACCGGCCCTAATTAACCCCAAACATCTCTTTAGCCCGACATTTCATGCGCGGGTTTAATCCCAATCACGCCTAACCCCCCCTCATTAATGGAAAATTACCAATAGGTCCTTAATATCTATAGCCCCCCTTAACCTAGCCCCTTTTCATACACGCCCTTCCTTCCCGTGTAAGACCAAACCCTACCGCGCCTATATATACCCCTCCCCCGCTCACTTCTGTCACACCCGGTTTAAAGGCAAAACCGAATGCATTGATCACGTGTGCGCCGGATCAAGTTACACACACGCTTAGACATTATGAATACCAAAAACAATGCCACACGAATAAAGAGTTATTACAAACCATAGTCTTAATCGAAACTTAAACAAACGAGTTCTCGCGAGCGGACAAAAATGCCTCCACAAGTACCGACCGAAGACTACGCACACCTAGAACTCCCCGGAAATCTTCCGGATTATCTTCAAAGTTCTCCCGCTCCGAGCAAAGAATTCCGGTATTGTAGATGCAAGAGAATAAACAAGTGTGAGCACATATCGTACTCGGAAGGAAGACAACATAACATGCGAGGCCATATGGTGGATGGCTAAGGTTCAAGCACTTTAGCATTTTAGTTGGTCAAATTTTATTAGCAACTTTGATTACTAAAGGTGTAAGTTCATACCAACCCAATTAATAAGATATAAGCATCATAAATAAAGAAATAAACCACAATTTAAACATTAAAGTTCCATAACTTAATCATGTGAGTGTCCAGCCGCTCTTGACCGTGAGCACGGCTAATCGATTAGTTTAACACTCTGCGCAGAGGTTGTACATCTTTACCCACAAGCGCGTAAAAGCTCCGAAGAACTTTGGACCCAACCATGCGGTGTTTGCAAGACACCATACCACACTTCCGAGGTGTGATTGCATAGGGACGCTACATGGCCTTTACAAAGGTTCCCTAGCAAGTTATGACCCACAAGGTCCGGATCGCTTAGCAAGGTATAAAGTCCCCTAGCAGGTCAATACCCCACCATAAAAGAATAACTCACCCAACCCCCTCGCTAGAGCGAGTCCATACCCCACGCACCGCCGATCCCTTGTCCTTATCGGTAAGACCATCCCATGCTAAAGTTCCTAATTAATCGCCAAGACCATTGCCCATTAGTTCTTGTGGTTGTACTCGTTTTCCGGGTGGTTCTCCATGTTCCGATTACACATTAAAGTGGTCTTGCAAAGTAAAAGATCATAAACGGAACATGAAATAACAAAAAGGTAACCAAGTAGATTAATACCAATACCCGATTGAGCATGCTAAGCAATAACTACCACAAGATTAATTTAATTCCCGGCATCAAGGTAAAGGTGGTCAAAAGCTAGGCATGATCCTTAATAGGCTCCCATCAAATTAATGCAAGCGAAAAGTAAAAACAGTGAATTTAAATGCATGTTATGTAGGACAAGTGGGCATGCATCAAGGAATACTTGCCTTCAACAAAGCCTTGCTGCTCAAGCTCTTGCACGACCGGATCTTCAAATCCCTCGAACGAATCGCTCTCTATGGTCCACAATCATCACATACAAGCATACAATAGAAATAAATAAGAAACAATCACCAAACAGATCAAACAGATCTAAACAGTAGCATAAAACTAATCTACGCTTCGAGACGAACGCGTGGACATAAAGAACGCTAAAATCGGAGCTAAAACGACCAAGTTATGGGCTCGGGAAGTTCCGTGGACTAATCTGCGAAGATTTGAAAAGGTTTTGGGCTAAAATAAAGAAAAAAAGACTAAACTCGTTAGAAAACTTATACGGTGGAAGGGTATTTTTGTAAATAAAGAAAATCCAGGGGCTTTTTTCGCAAAAACGCCGGGGCCGGCGGCGGGTTTGACCTTGGTCGACCGTGTTGACTCGATCTAGATTCGTTGGATCTAGATCCGACGGGCGGAGGACGCGCGCGGGCGAAGCGGTGCGGTGGCCTAGATCCCGGCACGTTAGATCTAGATCTAACGGCCACGGTGAAGCGCGAGCGGCGGGGCGGCGGCGCGCGAGGGCCGGCGGCGGCGAGCGGCGGGCGGCGGCGGGCGGCTCGCCGGCGGGGACCGGTCTTGGGGTTTCGGCCACGATTCGAACCGCGGAAGGCATCTACGCGACACGCGCGGGATCGCGGAGCGATCTAGGGCGGCGGCTCGGGCGCTAGCGCGGCGGAGCGGGCGGCCCGACGCGGCGGCGCGGGACACGGGCTCCGGCGACGGCGCTAGGGCGAGGAGGGGCTCGGGGCGGCAACGTGCGGCACGGGGGTGCTCCTCACCTCCCCCGGCGCGGCTCCCGGGTGACTTCTTGGCGGCGGAGCGGCGACGGCGGCGGGATTCCACGGCGGCGGCGCGCGAGCTCACACGGCGGCGCGGCTAGGGTTCGGCGGCTTGCGGTTAGGGGCAAGGGGCGCAAGGCGGCGGCTCGGGTGGGGGCGTCCGGGGGGCGGCGGCGCGCTATAAATACCCCGGCGGCCCCTTGGCGTGCGGGCCACGCGTCCGAGGCGTGCGCGGCCGGACTCAAGGCGGCGGCGCGGTCGGGACTCGGAGGCGAGTCCCGCCCGAGGACGATGCGGCGGCGGGGATGACGGGCGGGGCCCCCCGTCGCGGGCGCGCGCGGCGGAGGCGGGGAAGCGGGCGGCGCGGCTTGGCCGGGCCGGCGCGCGGCCGTTGGGCCGGAAGGCCGCGCGCGTGCGGGCCGGGCAGGCCGCGGCCGGTAGTTAGGCGGGGCGGCCGCCGGGTTGGGCTAGGAGCCCGGGCCCGGAAAGGGAAAAGGGGGAGGGGTTAAGGGGATAAGGTTTTGGGATTTTTTTGGAAAAGGGTTTTCAAACATTTAGAATTCAAATTTGAATTTGAATTCCAAAGAACCAAAATAAATGCTCCAAAGATGTATGCCACAAACAAATCCTATATTTCATTAAAGTTATTTTAGAAAAAGTGTTAAATGCCTAAAATTAAATAAAACAACCTTATACTCCTTAAGCAATTAAATGGTTGCTATCAAATTTTAATAAAGCCAAAATTTTAATAGAATTAGGGTGTTACAAATCCTACCCCCTTAAGAAGAATCTCGTCCTCGAGATTCGGACGCATTGGGAAAAAGATCTCGGGAACTCGCTTTCAGCCTCATCCTCTCTTTCCCATGTTGCCTCATCCTCTCGCATGATTACTCCATTGTACTTTGCACATCTTAATCACACTATTCCCGGTGATCCTGGTCTTTGTTTCCAATATCCGAACGGGGTGTTCAACAATAGTAAGATCCTCTCCAACGTTTAGGTCGTCCAAGGGTAACGGCTCTTTGTCATGAGGACCAAAACCCTTCTTCAACTGAGAGATATGGAACACATCATGCACATCAGCTAGCTGGACTGGCAACTCTAATCTGTAAGCCACTTCTCCCACTCTCTCAATGATCTTGAAAGGTCCAATAAAGCGAGGTGACAACTTTCCTTTAACTCTGAATCGACGCAAACCTCTGATAGGTGATACCTTTAGGTACACGTAATCGCCTTCCTGAAAGACCACATCCCTTCGTTTACCATCTGCATAGCTTTTCTGTCTAGACTGAGCAATCCTCAAATTTTCTCTGATAATCTGAACTTGTTTCTCCGCTTCTCTGATGATATCTGCCCCAAATAACTGCCTTTCGCCTGTCTCACTCCAAAATAACGGAGTCCTACACTTCCTTCCATATAGAGCCTCGAAGGGTGACATTTTGAGACTAGCTTGGTAGCTGTTGTTATAAGAAAACTCAGCGTACGGCAAGCTCTTATCCCAACTACAACCATGCTTAAGCGCACATGCTCTCAGCATGTCCTCTAGGATCTGATTGGTTCTCTCTGTCTGTCCATCTGTCTGTGGATGATAAGCTGAGCTGAAATTTAGCTTAGTATCCAGAGATTCATGCAACTTCCCCCGAAACGAGAAGTAAACTGAGTACCTCTATCCGACACGATCTTCTTTGGTACACCATGCAAACACACGATCCTCGGACATGTATAGCTCGCCAACTTAGCTCCCCGTATAGGTAGTCTTTACCGAATGAAGTGAGCTACCTTGGTCAAACGATCCACGATGACCCAAATCGAATCATAACCACCTCGGGTTCGGGGTAAACCCACTATGAAATCCATTACGATCTCTTCCCACTTCCACTCGGCACCTTCAAAGGTTGAAGCAAACCAGCGGGTCTCGATGTTCACCCTTAACCCGGTGACAAGTGTCGCACAAAGCCACATGGGCGGCCACGTCTCTCTTCATACCGTACCACCAATACCTCTCGCTTGAGATCCCGGTACATCTTAGTACCGCCCGGATGGATAGAGTAAGCCGAGTCGTGAGCTTCTCTCAAGATCTTCTCTCTAAGATCTCCCCGTCTCCGGTACACACAACCGGTTCTTAAACCACACGGTTCCTTGCTCATCTTCCGTGAAATCCGGGGCTTCTCCTTGTTGCATGTTCTCTTTAATCTTTTGTATTCCAAAGATCCTCTAGCCGCCACTTGCGTATCTCTTGCTCTAGAGTAGATCGTACTTCCAAAGTCACTCCTTCCGCATGTGCAACCACTTTCAAGCCGAGCCTTTCAAACTCTTTTACCAACTCATCGAAAACCGAATGGTCATTGCCATGTTAGTGTGGCCCTTCCGACTTAAAGCATCGGCAACCGCATTCGCTTTACCCGGATGGTAGTGAATCTCTAGATCATAGTCCTTGATCGCTCTAACCAACGACGCCGTCTTAGATTAAGATCCTTCGAGTGAAGATATACTTCGACTCTTGTGATCGGTATAGATCCGGCACTTAGTTCCCATAATGTAGTGTCTCCAAATCTTCAATGCATGAACCACTCGTCGCTAACTCAAGATCATGCGTAGGATAGTTCAACTCATGCTTCCTCAACTGACGAGATGCATAGGCTATAACATGACCTCCTTGCATCAACACACATCCTAGTCCTTGTCGAGATGCATCACAATATATGTCAAAACTCTTTCGTAGATCGGGCATTACTAGAACAAACCTGTGGTTAACCGCTTCTTTAACTCTTCGAAACTCGGATCGACACGCACCGGTCCATTTGAATTCCCCCGTCCTTCTCTAGCAATGTAGTGAGAGGCTTCACAATCTCGGAGAATCCTTCAATAAACCGACGGTAGTAACCAAGCAAGTCCAAGGAAACTCCGAATCTCAGACACTGTACGAGGGGCTTCCCACTTCAATACATCGCTAACCTTGCTAGGATCCACAGCAATACCTCCGTTGGTGATGATATGACCTAGGAAAGACACTTCCTTGAGCCAGAACTCACACTTGCTGAACTTCGCATATAACTCATGATCTCTTAGCTTCTGCAACACAAGTCTCAAATGCTCCTCATGGTCCTCCTCATTCTTGGAGTAGATCGAATGTCATCAATGAACCACAACGAACTTGTCCAGATACTCCATAAAGATCTTGTTCATCAAGTACATAAAGTACGCGGGTGCATTGGTTAACCCAAAAGACATAACTCGTGTACTCATAGAGTCCGTACCGGTAGTAAAAGCCGTCTTAGGAATATCTGAAGGCCTAATCTTCAATCGATGATAACCCGATCGCGATCGATCTTAGAAAACACCGTTGCTCCTCTCATCCGATCAAACAAATCTTCAATACGTGGCGAGAGGATACTTGTTCTTGATAGTAACATCATTAAGAGACTCCGTAATCAACACACATCCTCTCGTGTGCCATCTTTCTTACCAACAAAGATAACGGGTGCTCCCCAAGGTGATGAACTAGCACGAATGAACCCCTTACCCAATAATTCTTTAATCCGAGCTTTAAGTTCTTGTAACCGATCACTAGACATTCTATATGGGCGCTTAGAGATAGGAGCAAGACCGGGTAAAAGATCAATAACGAACTCAACATCTCGGTCGGGGGGCATACCGGCAACTCCTCGGGAAACACATCGGGATAATCGCACACTACCCGTATGTCTTCCAAGGCCGCTCCGTCAAGCTTATTCACGGCACCGGCGTTTGATGGTGCGGATCCGCCGCAAACTCAAACCTTTCACCAAACCGGACTTGTAAGAAGGATTGACCTCTTAGCACACCGAATCACCGCATCACACGCGGTCAACCATCCCATTCCCAATATCACATCGATCCCCTTTGAATCCAAGATTATAAGATTGGCACGGAAATCTCTCGCCCACGATCTTGAGATGGACGTTATCACATTTATAGATAGCTTTCAATTCCCCCCCCGTGTGAGGTAACTAACATGTGGCGAGACATGGGACCGATAGGTAGATTATGTTGAGCTACGAACCGGGATGTAATGAAAGAATGGGATGCTCCGTAATCAAACAAAACCGAGGCAGGAGTAGAGTTAACTAGAAACATACCGAGCACTACTCGGGGTTCTCTGGGCGACTTCGCATCAACGTGCATTGCCTTGCCTCGTGCGTAGCTCGTTGTCCTTTGTTAGACCGCGGGGTTTGGCTTCCGCTCCTTGTCCGCTGCTGGGTCTGCACAGGGGTGTGTGGAGGGTTCCTCTTTGGGCAAGCATTGGCATAGTGACCAAGTTCTCCGCACTTGAAGCAAGTAGTGGTGGCGAGGATTGGGCGGTGCCACGGTCCTTACGGTGTGTGCCAACCGGGGCTCTCTCGCCGACTCGCCGGGAAGCCGGGCGGGGAGTCCGAGGAACAGACGCCGAAACCGCCGAGCGTACCGCCGGAACCGCCGAACGGGACGCCGGGACCGCCGCCGCCCAAAGTTTCCACCCGGTCCCCCATAGCGGAACGGGGTGTTCGGCGGAGGGTTGAAGCGCGGGCGAGACGCACTCCCAAACCGCCCGCAGCCGGCGGCCTTCCTCTTCGCTCTCCGAGCTCCTTGCGCTTGTGCTCCAAGAGGATAGCGGCATCAACTAGCCGCCGAAAGTTAGGAAAGGGATATGACATCGACTGGTACCGCAGCCGAACCAACCAATCCATCCAAGAACAGCTCCCGCTTCTTCCTATCTTCGAAGCAACCTCCTCGGCCGCATAGCGAGATAGCTCGATGAACTTGTCTCTATACTCGCCACCGACATTCCTCTCTCGCTTCGAGAAAGGAACTCCTTCTTCTTGATCTTCATGACTCCGGAGGGTATGTGATGGCTCCCGAAGTTGGTGGTAAACTCCTCCCAAGTGATGGTGTCCGGGGGCGGCATGAGCGGCGAGTACGCATCCCACCAAGCGGCCGCAGCAGCCTTGAAGTCGTCCCGCAAAGATACAGGACCTTCTCTCCGTCGTCACACCGACGGTAGTGAGCATCTTCGCATTGTCTTGAGCCAATCTTCAACTTCCGGTGGATCGGCGGCATGAGTAAACACAGGAGGGTGATGACTCATGAACTCTCGGTGCTTGTTGCGAGGCGCGGTGGCGGCACCGGCGGATTGTTGACCCGAGCTTGCAAGTTTGTCACAGTGGTGGTCAAGTTCGGAGGAGCCGGGTCCGTGCCTCCGTGAACTGCTGCATAGCGGGATCCATTTGTACCGGGCCGGGGTGCTCTTCCCGCTGGTTGATCAACACCTGATCCTGACCCGGTGTTCACCATCCGAGTGTTAGGGACATTATTTTAGATGATTGCACCAAGGTTTAAACTTAGGAGGATAAGATAGCAATGATATTCAGATAAGACAGATTCTGTTGACTCCAAACAATCAGGCATAGCTCTCTGTACGAGTAACCAAAAATTATGGATTTTGGACTGATAAAAGGTAATGAAATTACGAAACTACTCCAACTGGAATCACCTCAATCGAAGTTGTGTAGCTCTGGTTATAAAATAAACAAGTCAGGTAGGTCGGCAGTGTTTAACAGATTCGTGAGGCTGTAATGTTTCAGTTATAATTCTCTGGTTTTCCATCCAAATATTCTGAATTTTTCACAGAAAATCAGTCATGAAATTCTTGAACTTTTCCAATTGGTTTTACTGCAATCGGAGTTCTGTAGCCCGAGATAAAATTAAAACAGTATTGCTGACTCAGAAAACTGTGCGAACAGATTTTTGGGATCTCGAATTTGTATTAAGGGAAAACTTAAGCGGACAAAAAGATTAAGATAGATAACTGATTGAGACTGAAAGATAACCCCCACAAACTTACTACTAAACCAATGTCGTTGTGGTCATCACTCCACAGCACATTGCACTCAACCAAAAATCCAACTCACACATTAAGCACAAAATCAAGCATTCAACCACACCTCTAAGCTAAACACACTTTACCGATCGTCTACTAGCGATTACAAGGAAATCCTATCCTTAATCTTAAACCTAAGGACTATCTTCAGCCATGGCATCCGTACGAGCGTCGGGGGAGTCGTAGTGTGGCCTCTTGGGTGATGGGGAGGTACATCCTTCGCGGCTTCATGGGCTTCCGCCGCTCCCCGTTCAAAAGTGCGGCTTCCAAGGCACGCCTCTCGCGTCTCCGGAGTGAAGATTTGCTGCCGTGCTACATATAGCGTGTTGTTGGCATCATCCAATGCAGTGTTCACAGCTGCAAGTAGACCTCGGACATTGTTGAGCGTCCCTTCATAGGGCGGTGGCCGGGGCGATGTAAGTCTTGGCTTCCCCACTTGCCCCGAATGGTGTGTAGCGGCGGTGGGTATCCTCCAACCTCGTCACGCTCCTTGTGAGAGAGCACATAGAGCGCTCTCCGAGCCGACTCTCGCTATCCTAGCATCCATAGTAGTCCCGTGAGCCATATCATGATGCTTGGACACCTCCTTCACTCCACGGCATGGAACGTACTCCTCCAAGATGGCAAGAACCTCCCCAATGGGGCTCGAACCACGGATGGGTCCACAGCTCACAATGGTAGACGGGGGCCTTATCATAGCCTAGGCGAAGTACCATTGCCCTCGGGTGGTCCGCCATGGGTATGCCTACTCCATCGGCTCGTAATGGTACACTTCCCGCATCGCTTCCCTCTCTTCCTCCTCTTGCTCTTGTTCCTCCATCTCTTGATCCGAGGAATCTTCATCTTCTCCCCGGCGCTTGCTCCTCTAGGTTGGGTTGTTCGGCCTAGCTCATCCTCCTCTTGGATCACCTCCTCCGGATCTTCCTCATCATCGTGCACCATGATAAGGTTAGGGAAAACCACAAAGTGTGCGGGCTCCATCTCAATCTCCTCATCCGTATCTCCATCATGCAAATCATGGTACCGTTCCCGTGGAGCATACCGGTGGACCGCTCCACCCCGAGAAGTCTCCAAGCTACGAACCATCCGTAGTGTAGTGCGTAATGAGAAAGATGGTAAGGCAAAAAGGACGAGAGCTAAGGCAAGCACAAGATAAAGAATGCGACAACTCAAGAGTGAAGCAAAAAGGCAAGAGTAAGGTTAGTAAAGAATAAAGCAAGCATGTGTAAGAAAGCTTCTATGAGTATAAAATCCTTAATTCGACCATTTTCTATCTAGGCTAGCGTTCCTACAGTCAACACAGCTCTGGTACCACTCTGTCACACCCGGTTTTAAAGGCAAAACCGAATGCATTGATCACGTGTGCGCCAGGATCAAGTTACACACACGCTTAGACATTATGAATACCAAAAACAGTGCCACACGAATAAAGAGTTATTACAAACCATAGTCTTAATCGAAACTTAAACAAACGAGTTCTCGCAATGGACAAAAATGCCTCCACGAGTAACCGACGAAGACTACGCACACCTAGAACTCCCGGAAATCTTCTCGGATTATCTTCAAAGTTCTCCCGGTCCGAGCAAGAATTCCAGGTATTGTAGATGCAAGAGAATAAACAAGCGTGAGCACATATCGTACTCGGCAAGGGAAGACAACATAACATGCGAGGCCATATGGTGGATGGCTAAGGTTCAAGCACTTTAGCATTTTAGTTGGTCAAATTTTATTAGCAACCCGATTACTAAAGGTGTAAGTTCATACCAATCCAATTAATAAGATATAAGCATCATAAATAAAGAAATAAACCACAATTTAAACATTAAAGTTCCATAACTTAATCATGTGAGTGTCCAGCCGCTCTTGACCGTGAGCACGGCTAATCGATTAGTTTAACACTCGCAGAGGTTGTACATCTTTACCCACAAGCGCCGTAAAAGCTCCGAAGAACTTTGGACCCAACCATGCGGTGTTTGCAAGACACCATACCACACTTCCGAGGTGTGATTGCATAGGGACGCTACATGGCCTTTACAAAGGTTCCCTAGCAAGTTATGACCCACAAGGTCCGGATCGATTAGCAAGGTATAAAGTCCCCTAGCAGGTCAATACCCCACCATAAAAGAATAACTCACCCAACCCCCTCGCTAGAGCGAGTCCATACCCCACGCGTACCGCCGATCCCTTGTCCTTATCGGTAAGACCATCCCATGCTAAAGTTCCTAATTAATCAGCCAAGACCATTGCCCATTAGTTCTTGTGGTTGTACTGTTTTCCTGGGTGGTTCTCCATGTTCCGATTACACATTAAAGTGGTCTTGCAAAGTAAAAGATCATAAACGGAACATGAAATAACAAAAAGGTAACCAAGTAGATTAATACCAATACCCAGTTGAGCATGCTAAGCAATAACTACCACAAGATTAATTTAATTCCCGGCATCAAGGTAAAGGTAGTCAAAAGCTAGGCATGATCCTTAATAGGCTCCCATCAAATTAATGCAAGCAAAAGTAAAAACAGTGAATTTAAATGCATGTTATGTAGGACAAGCGGGCATGCATCAAGGAATACTTGCCTTCAACAAAGCCTTGCTGCTCAAACTCTTGCACGACCGGATCTTCAAATCCCTCGAACGAATCGCTCTCTACGATCCACAATCATCACATACAAGCATACAATAGAAATAAATAAGAAACAGTCACCAAACAGATCAAACAGATCTAAACAGTAGCATAAAACTAATCTACGCTTCGAGACGAACGCGTGGACATAAAGAACGCTAAAATCGGAGCTAAAACGACCGAGTTATGGGCTCGGGAAGTTCCGGGGACTAATCTGCGAAGATTTGAAAAGGTTTTGGGCTAAAATAAAGAAAAAAGACTAAACTGTTAGAAAACTTATACGGTGGAAGGGTATTTTTGTAAATAAAGAAAATCCAGGGGCTTTTTTTGCAAAAACGCCCGTGGCCGGCGGCGGGTTTGACTCCGGGCCGATCCGTGTTGACTCGATCTAGATCCGTTGGATCTAGATCCGACGGCCGAGGACGCGCGCGGCGAAGCGGTGCGGTGGCCTAGATCCCGCGCGTTAGATCTAGATCTAACGGCCACGGTGAAGCGCGAGCGGCGGGGCGGCGGCGCGCGAGGGCCGGCGGCGGCGAGCGGCGGCGGCGGCGGCGGCGGGCTCGCCGGCGGGGACCGGTCTTGGGGTTTCCGGGCCACGATTCGAACCGCGGAAGGCATCTACGCGACACGCGCGGGATCGCGGAGCGATCTAGGGCGGCGGCTCGGGCGCTAGCGCGGCGGAGCGGGCGGCGGACGCGGCGGCGCGGGACACGGGCCCCGGCGACGGCGCGCTAGGGCGAGGAGGGGCTCGGGGGCGGCAACGTGCGGCACGGGGGTGCTCCTCACCTCCCGGCGCGGCCCCCGGGTGACTTCTTGGCGGCGGAGCGGCGACGGCGGCGGGATTCCACGGCCGGCGGCGGCGAGCTCACACGGCGGCGCGGCTAGGGTTCCCGCCGGCTTGCGGTTAGGGCAAGGGGCGCAAGGCGGCGGCTCGGGTGGGGGCGTCCGGGGGCGGCGGCGCGCTATAAATAACCCCGGTGCGGCCCCTTGGCGTGCGGGCCACGCGTCCGAGGCGTGCGCGGCCGGACTCAAGGCGGCGGCGCGGTCGGACTCGGAGGCGAGTCCCGCCCGAGGACGATGCGGCGGCGGGGATGACGAGCGGGGCCCGCCCCGTCCCGGCCCCCGCCGCGCGGCGGAGGCGGGGAAGCGGGCCGGCGCGGCCTGGCCGGGCGCCCGCGCGCGCGCGCCGTTGGGCGGAAGGCCGGCGCGTGCGGGCCGGGCGGCCGCGGCGCCCTGCACGGTAGTTAGGCGGGGAGCCGGCCGCCGGGTTGGGCTAGGAGCCCGGGCCGAAAGGGAAAAGGGGGAGGGGTTAAGGGGATAAGGTTTTGGGATTTTTTTGGAAAAGGGTTTTCAAACATTTAGAATTCAAATTTGAATTTGAATTCCAAGAACCAAAATAAATGCTCCGACATGTATGCCACAAACAAATCCTATATTTCATTAAAGTTATTTTAGAAAAAGTGTTAAATGCCTAAAATTAAATAAAACAACCTTATACTCCTTAAGCAATTAAATGGTTGCTATCAAATTTTAATAAAGCCAAAATTTTAATAGAATTAGGGTGTTACACTCCCCCCCCCCCCCCCCCCCCCCCCCCCCCCCTCCCCCCTCCCCGAGCTCGGTCGGAAACATGTGTGCTAATACCGCTTGCTTGCTTGTGTGTGCGCTACGGCCGACGGAGTAGACGGAGGAAGGTACCCCGAGCCGAGATCGAAGCCGACTACCGCGAGCAGGAGCCCGAGGTCCCGAACGCCGAGCCGGCACTCCCCGAAGACTTCGAAGACGGCAAGTTCAACCTCCCCCTTTGATGCATGCTTCGTCCTAGTTTTAAAAATATATCCTATACCCGTTTTATAAATTTGCATATTGTTTTACTGCAAAACATGGTAGGATAGCCACCCTTGATTGCTATGATTGAACCTTGTTTTGGCCTAAATGAGTGCTTTAAAACTGTGTGTGTGTGTGCTTTTTAAATGTGTGAGTGCTTTAAAAACAAAAAGGGGATATGTTTGGAAAAATGAGTAAAGAACTCGGGTAGACGGGATGGACGTGTGTATCAGGAGTATGGGTGAGCTCGTACCTGTGTGGTTGAGCGTGTTGGGAGTTGTCCATCTTGTCGGTTAAGGACCGGGTTGCGTGACATCTCACCTGACCCAAATGATCGTACAACCACTCGACCGTTGTATGTGGCAACGGCTTAGCATAAACCCCACTAGTTAAACTACTTGCCATCTGGTGTGCGGGTGAGCGGCGGGAGACCAAGGAGTAGGGGTACGCTCCGTGTGAGGTACGCCCCGGTTATGTGGGATAACCCCTTGGGTGCTTCCGTGGTGGCTCGTAGTGTTAGCCGAGGTGGGTAATGGCTTTGATAGGATCCGTACCGGCACTAAGGTGTTCGTGTAACGGTACCCTACTTGTGGGTAAAGATGTACAACCTCCGCAGTGTCAAACCTATTCGAATAGCCGTGTCCACGGTATTGGACGAGTCACGGTGTGGTCACAAAAACTAGTGTTGGGATGGGATGTTTTCTCGGCGTGAGTTGTTTTCCCGGGTGAAGTGTGTGGCCGTGTGCACGGGCTACGACGGACGGGAAGTCCGTAGTTCCACGAGGGTTTTTCCTAAAAACAGTTGAGTCACTTTGGTTATAAAAATGATTTGCGAAAACCTTTCTGAAATGAACCCCTGCATGTGTAAGTTTGCAAAGTGAACCTTAACCTGATCCTTGTTTTACCTTATGCATGATTCTGCTGATAAGCCCCTCCGTGGGTGGGGTTGGATTTGCTGAGTACGTATGTGCTCACCCTTGTTTTACTAACTATGTTACAGAGGAGGATCCCGATTACATCCCAGAAGACGTTGAGTAGGTCATTGCCCTACACCCAACCGTGCCTCGTGTACCCGTGGGCCCTACCGAAAGCTTCCATGGTGTGGTACTCTGAGGAGGCTATGGAAGCCTTTGCTATCGTAGTGTGGTCGCTAGCGTTTGTGTTGTTCCTTGTAGCGTTGGCACTACCGTGCCCTTTTTGTAACCGTAATGTAAAGGACCGATTCCACCCGTTGTAATAAATGTGCTACCGCCCTCCCGGGACCGGTATTTGTGTCACATTTGGTCACCTCGATGAGGGGACGCTTCGTGGTATCGAGCCGTAGGTTGGCCGTAGGACATGACCCCTAGGATATGAGACCTCCTCTGGCCCTCTCTAACCTTTCCTTTGCTAAACTCACCTTTTTCCAAATCCTTAACTTGATTCTTGCCTATTTCCAGATGCCTAACCCCGAGTGGAACGGAGGAATTTGCCCCGTCCAGCCTGGCCTCCCTAACCTGTTGCTGCTCAGCCTAGAGCGCGTCGGAGTAAGGGACCCGCCGCAGTTCGTCTACCGGGAGTACGAACGCTTCGGCACCCTTCGGTGTAAGCCGCCGATCTTTGTGGGAAGGAGCACGCTTTACCCCGACATAGAGCCATGGTTCGTCAACGCCACCGGTTTTCGCTTTGCCGACACCTACCCCAAGGTCGCTCGGAAGGCCCTGCGTCGCCTACGAGTGGTTTATAGACAAGCACCTCCGAAGGACTCCAATGGGATTCTTTCCACCCTCCGGAGGAAGAGGACGCTCGTGGATTGATCGCATGAGAGGTTTGGAACGAGAGGAAGAAGACTTAGAAGAGGCGGCTCTCCCACCTATCCATATACCTTAGAGGCCTAGACCACCTTTATCGGAGCAAGCCCCAAAGAATCGAAGCAAACAGATCGACGGGCGGAAAGAGCAGAACAGAGGATAGAACTAGAAAGGGTGAAGACAACCATAGCAGAAGTTGAACTACACAACACCAAGCAAGAATACCTCAGGGAAAGAGAGCGCACGCTGTTGGCCCATAAAGCCCTATGGGATGAACTGAAGGAGCGTAGAAGCAGAGATGAAGGAGCCAGAGCAGAAGAGAATGAACCCGAAGAAACCCACTGGGACAAAGGAACCCAGACTGAAGATGAGATACTGGAGCAAGATCTTCCACTAAAGAAGCGTCGTATCCAGCTAGAGGAAGAGTCACCATGAGGATAAGACTAGGATGTTAGGCTAGAAGTTGAGTCCTAGTAATAATAAGTGCACCCCGAAGGATGTACCCCAACCTTCCTACTGAATAAAGTTATCCATCTCTTGTACCCCACCACAACCTGTTCAACCCTATCTTTGTTTTCGGATGGCGGAAGATGGATGGACCCGGGGCGTGTGCCGGGAGGAGCCCGGTTTTGCTCGCCCGCTCATCAACTCCCCGGGAGCGCCTCGCATCACCGAGCGCCCTAGGTACTACAACAGAGAGTACGAGCAACTCGGCACTCTCCGCCGTAGAGTGGTCCTCTCCGTCGCTAGAAGCAACCGCCACACCAACATCGAGCCGTGGCGCGTGACCGCCACAGGGGTTCCGACACCGGGACACCTACCCTTTGGCCCTCGTAAAAGCCCTCCGCTACCCGTGCCGAATCTACGAGGAACACCTCGTCCCCACACCAATGAGGTACTTCCCTCCCCGCCATCGAACCCCGCTTGGCAAGCCCGCATGAGGAACCCGGAACGATGTCGCCACCAAGAAGACCCGCCGTACCATGTAGTCGCCTACCTTGTCTCCCCGGACAAGCTCTTTGATGACCAAAGCCGTGCACTTGAGGGAGCAGATCGGCCGGGCCGAGCAAGCCGAAGTCACGAGACGGATGCACCAAGTCCGAGTGGCTCAAGCCGAAGCAAGGACCGCGACCGCCATAAGCGGTGAAGTCGTCGCCCGGAAAGCCTCGGGAGAATCCGGACCAACGCATGCAAGAATGGACCCACGGCGGAACACCCGTTCCCGCCATTGGAGAAGCTCAAGTCCCGCCGGGAACACCCCTAGTAGGATGGGGAGGAACCATAGAAGTTCCACCAAGACCACCACCGGCGGTCACCGAACCCCCAGCGGCTAACATTGAAGCCGCAAAGCACGCCGCGGAAAACCGGTAACCCCGGAGACGGGAATGACGACGAGCTGCTCATTCCGCTGGAAGAGCACTCGACCCCAGAAGACAACTCCCCTCGCGAGTAGTGTGCCCCAAGACCCAGGGAATGAAGCCGTACTGGTCCAAGTCGCGCCCTTAGTCCTTAGTCGTGTAGTGTGTCCGCGTAGTCGGGATGTATCCTCCTCGCCAGATTGTAATAAAAACTTGTTTGTGCTTGCTTGATTGCTATGTGCTTGTTGTGTGCTTACCACAGAATAAACCCCGCCTTTTCAAAAAAGAAATCCGTTATAATCCACTTAAACATCACATAAAACTAGACCTCTTAGAAAACCCGTTTATTTACAGATGGTTTCCAGGCGCCCTGTCAGGACCCACCGATCAGACGCTGAGGGATCGCAAGCCGATCGGAGGGAGCGTCTCCCCGAACAGGAGGTTAACCAAAATGAAGATGGAGGAGAAAACGTGGTCCTGCCACCACCACCCCCTCCTATTGACTTGGCCCAAGTCTTAGCCAACCAGACTGTCCTGATGGAGGCTATCTTCAATGCCATCAACCGCCCAAGACCCCGTGCCATGAGCATGAATGAGAAGCTGATCGAGTTCCTCGGGACCAAGCCGCCCACCTTCGGCGGGTCGGTGAATCCTCCGGACGCCGACGATTGGCCGAGGGCCATCCCCGAGGGAACCGGAGCCCCTCCACCGCGAGGACCATGACAAGGTTCTCTTGGCGCGCTCACCGCCCTCACCGGGACACCCCTAGCCTCGGTGGGAGAATTACCGCGCCGCGCCCAAGGATCCCTCCGCCATCACATGGGATGAATTCGTGGAGGAGTTCCGCCGCTATCACATCCCGGAGGCCACACTGAAGCGGAAGGCAGACGAGTTCCGCGAACTCCGCCAAGGCAACATGACTGTGGAGGAGTACACGTACCAGTTCATAGAGCTGGCACGCTATGCCCCCGAGGAGGTGGATAAAGACTCCAAAAAGCAAGAGATGTTCAAGAAGGGGCTGACACCGAACCGAGGACCCCCGCCGACTCCTCGCATTTACCCGACTTTAATACCCTCATGAACATGGCAATCCTCACGGAGAGAGCAAGGGCCGAGGAAAAGAAGGAAAACAAGCGCAAGTTCATGGAGCACAAGGCCAAGCAAAGAAGAGCGGTCCCGGAGGCCGAGAAACTTTGGACACCCCATGTCCGTGTTCCAAGCTCCTATGCGGTACAGACCCAATCCCAAGCCACGAGCTCACGAGCCCCCGCAGCCCGCCTCAAGCCCTCCTACAACCAGAGTGCCATGAAGCCCCCACGAACAACACCGGCCGCATCACTACCAACAACAACAACAACAACTCCCGAGTGTGTTTCAACCGCCGGAAACCGGCACTTCATCGCCAACCGCCCCTATGCTAAAAAGCCGCCCACCACCACCTACTCCAACTCGGTGAACGGGCCAAGGCCACTTGCGTCGGGAGCCAACCGCATGCCGGTGCGCAGCAACAACAACTTCAGGCAACAACACCGAAGAACCAGCAGATGAGGCAGCCCCGGCGGCCTTATGGACGCGCCCGGTGAATCACATCAATGCGCAGGAGGCACAAGAAGCACAAGGCGTAGTACTCGGTGAGTTCCCCGGTCGCCCCGCCTTTGGCTACCATACTATTCGATTCGGAGCATCGCACTCATTCATATCCTCAAGCTTTGTGGAAAAGCATAACCTACCCACAGTACTACTTAAGGCACACCTAATAACTCGAACACCCGGAGGTGACATTAAGTGTCAATTGGGATGCCCCTGATAAGGATTATTTTAAGTGGGGTAGAGTTCCTAGCAGACTCGGTAGTACCGAAATCCAAGGGGATAGATGTGATCCTTGGTATGGACCGGTTAAGACAACACCATGGCCTCATAAGTTGCGCCGATAAAGTAGTGCACTTGACCAACCCGGATGGGATACAAGTGACTCGCCACACCCGGGGACACAGCCGGATATAATGGTTTTCAACATAGAAGCCAAGTCCATAGAAGATGTCCCGGTAGTACGAGAGTACCCGGATGTGTTCCCCGAAGAACTCCCGCGAATGCCACCGACAGGGACATAGAGTTCGTAATCGACCTTATCCCTGGAACCTCTCCCATAGCCAAGAGGCCCTATAGGATGGCAGCCCCTGAGTTGGCGAGAATTGAAGAAGCAACTAGCGCAGCTCCCGGCGAAGCGGGTTCATCGACCAAGCTCATCACCATGGGGAGCCCCAGTGCTTTTCGTGGAAAAGAAGGATAAGAGCATGAGGATGTGTGTGGACTATCGCTCGCTGAATGAGGTCACCATTAAAAACAAGTACCCTCTTCCCAGGATAGATGACCTGTTTGACCACCGAAGGGAGCCAAGTATTTCTCGAAGGTGGATCTAAGATCGGGGTACCACCAACTCAAGATTAGGGAGAGTGACATCCCCAAGACCGCCTTTGTCACTCGCTACGGCAATATGAGTTCACGGTGATGTCCTTTGGACTAACCAATGCACCAAAGATACTTCATGAACCTCATAAATAAGGTGTTCATGGAAGAGCCGGACAAGTTTGTCGTGGTCTTCATTGACGACATACTTGTTTACTCCAAGAGCGTGGAGGAGCACGAACAACATCTTCGAGTGGTACCGGGAAAATTGAGGGCACACAAGCTATACGCCAAGTTCAGCAAGTGTGAATTTTGGCCGGAGAAAATATCCTTCCTTGGGCACATATTGACCGCGGAAGGAGTAGCAGAGACCCCGGAAAGGTTGAGACAAGCCTCCAACCGGCGCAACCCACCAATGTAAGTGAGATCGGGAGTTTCCTAGGTTTAGCCGGATACTACCGGAGATTTATCGAGGGATTCTCCAAGATCGCCCGCCCATGACAGCCGCTCAAGAAAGAGAAGAAGTTTAACTCGGACCGAGGCCTCGCGAGAGAAGTTTCCAAGAGTTGAAGAAGAGGTTGACCACGGCCCCGCGTGCGACCCCCGCCGTACATCCAACGGGACTTTGTCGTGTATTGCGACGCCTCCCGACAAGGGTTGGGATGTGTTCTCATGCAAGATGGGAAGGTAGTGGCATATGCCTCCCGTCGGCTCAAACCCCATGAGCAGAACTATCCCACCCATGATCCGGAGTTTGCGGCCCGTAGTGCATGCCCCCGAAGATCCGGAGACACTATCCGATCGGGAACAAGTGTGAAATCTACACGGACCACAAGAGTCTAAAGTACATCTTCACCCGTCCCGACCTCGAATCTAAGGCGAGAGAAGATGACTAGAGCTAGTCAAGGACTATAATCTAGAGATTCACTACCACCCGGGGAAGGCCAATGTAGTAGCAGTATACCCTAAGCCGAAAACCTATGAGAAGGCGGCACCCAAGAGTGCCCGGTTGCAAGAGGAGATGGCTCGGCTCAACGTACACATCGTCCCCTAAGGCTACGTCCGCCACCGAGTGTTCAACCTACCTTAGAAGTGAAGATCCGGAAGGCCCAAGAAGCCGACGAGAATCCGATGAGGATCCGCAAGCATACCGAGAGAACAAGGCCCCCGACTTCGGGGTAGATGACCAAGGCACCCCGTGGTACAAGAACGAGATATGCGTGCCCGAAGGTGGAGATTTCCGACGGACGATCATGGATGAGGCACACAACTCGGCATACTCCATTCACCCGGATCCACCAAGATGTACATGGACTTAAAGCGAAGTACCGGTGGAATGGGATGAAAGCAGACATTGCACGGTTCGTCACCCACCGTGACACTTGTCGAGGATCAAAGCCGAACATCAGAAGCCCGCAGGACTGTTGCAACCTTTACCAATCCCGGTGTGGAAGTGGGATGAGATAGGTATGGACTTCGTAGTACGGTTGCCAAGGATTCAGAAGGGACATGACTCCATATGGGTGATCGTGGACCGACTCACTAAAGTCGCTCACTTTCTACCCGTACGGACCACGTATGGTGGAGAAAAGTTGGCGAAACTCTACATAGAAAATATAGTGAAGCCGCATGGAGTGCCTAGCGGAATAGTCTCGGATAGAGGGACCCGGTTCACCTCTAGGTTCCGGAAAAGCTCGCACAAAGCCATGGGCACCAAGCTAGACTTCGGACTCGAAGATACCACCCACGGACGGACGGACGCACCGAAAGGGTGAATCAAATTTTGGAAGATATGTTGAGAGCATGCGTCCTTACCTACGACAAAGATTGGGAGCGAGCCTCGCCATATGCAGAATTTTCCTACAACAATGGCTACCAAGCAAGTCCGGGAATGTCGCCATTCGAAGCACTATACGGGAGAAAATGCGGGACACCCCCGATGTGGTCGAAGTAGGAGAGCGTGCCCTGGTTGGGCCCGTGCTCATAAAGGAAGCCGAGGAGCGTGTAGGCGATATTCGAGAAAAGTTGAAAGCCGCCCGGTCCTCGACGGAAGAGCTACGCGGACAAGAAGAGGCGTGAAGCGAGCTTCAATCCAGGAGACTTCGTCTACCTCAAGGTTTCACCCATCCGGGGGACTCGAAGGTTTCAAGTACACGGGAAATTGGCCCCTCGGTACATCGGCCCGTTTAAAGTGATCAAGAAAGTCGGAGCAGTAGCGTATCGGTTGGAGCTACCCGAGGAAATGGCAGATATACACCCAGTATTCCACATCTCTCAGCTACGCCGATGTTTGAAGGTTCTGAAAGATAAGCGAGTACCGGTGGAGACCATCGACCTACAGCCAGACCTTAGGTACCAAGAGGTGCCCGTCAAGATCTTAGACACGGTGGTCAAGCGGACAAGAACGTCAGAAGTACGGGTGTGCAGAGTTCAGTGGAGTAGACACGGGGTGGAAGAAGCTACGTGGGAAAGAGAGGACGCACTGAGGAAAGAATTCCCCCACCTATTCGAGACTTAGCCGAATCTCGAGGACGAGATTCATTTTAAGTGGGGTAGGTTTGTAACGCCCACGTTTTTAGCTCTAAATAAATCACCTACTAAATCATGCATAATTTCAAAAACCGATCCGCCGAGCTCGCTTACCATTCAAACCCTAGCCGTTGTTTTCTCTCTCTCTCTCCCCGACGCGCGTGCCGCGATTCCCGCCGCACCGCACCCCCCGCCGCACCCCCCGCGCGCCTTCCCAACGTCGCGGTCGGCCACCGGCCGGGAATCCCGCGCACGCCGCGGTCCCGCCGGCCGGTCCGCCTCGCCATCATCACCGCCCAAAAATCACGCCGACACCCGAAAACGGAAAACCCCGCAAAACCCTTCCCTAATTTTTCCCTAACAATTTTCCAAATTCTCTAGATTTTTCCCCAATTTCTTTTCCTCTCTTTCCTATTTTTTTCCAATTTCTTCCCTTCCTTTCTTTTCCTTTTTCCTTTTCTTTCTTTTCTCCTTCCTTTTTCTTTTTTCCTCTTTTCCCTTCCCTCTCTTCTTCCTTTCTTCTCCTCCTTTCCCCCCCGCCTCCCGCGCGAGCGGGCGGCCGACCGGCGCCCGACCGCCGCCGGCCGTGGCCCCGCGCGCGCCGCCGCCCTCCCCACCTCCGCACGCCACCGGCCGGCGGGGACGCCGCCTCCGCACGCCACCATGGCCCCGCCCGCCCCGCGCCCGCCGGTGGAACGGCCGGCCGCCGGCCGCGGCCACCATTAATGCCCCCGCTCGAGCCGTCCTTTCCCCCACCGGCCGACGCGCCTTGCCCCGCGCCCGCACGACGGGTCTAATCCCCCCGCCCAACCACCGCACAAGCCGACCCGACCGAGCCGTCGCATCGCCGGCCGGAGCTCGCGAAGCTCCCCGAGCTCGCCGGGCGGTCTCGCCGGGGAAATATCTCCCCTTCCCCCGAACCGCCTCTCGCCGCCTATAAAAGGGGCCGACGGCTTCCCCGCCGCCGCACTTCACCACGGCCACCTCCCTCCCCTTGCCCGAGCACTAGAGCGCCGCCGCCACTAGCACCATCACCACCGGTCCGCCGCCGCCCGTGGAGCCGTCCCCTCGCGCCGCCTCACCCAAGGTGAGTGAGGGAAAAGAACCCCCTCGTCGCCCTCCTCCTTTTCCCCCTCTCGCCGTCCGCATTCGTGGCCGGGAGGCCGCCGCCGCCGCCCGAGGCCCCCGCGGCCGCCCTCCCCCGCCTCCGTATGACGCGAGGTAGGGGATGAAGGGGGGCCGTTTAGCCAAAACCCCCCCGCCCCTTTCCTTTTCCCCCGGGACCCCCCGTCACTATTCCCTCTCTCTCCCTTTCCTTTCATTTAGCCCCTACCCTTTAAACAAATCCACCAAAACCCCCTGCCCTTTTACAAATAGATCCCTAAGGCTATTTTAGTTAACCCTCACCTTACCTAAGTATTATATTTAGGCCCTTTTATTTAAAACTAAATTACTAACCGGCCCTAATTAACCCCAAACATCTCTTTAACCCGACATTTCATGCGCGGGTTTAATCCCAATCACGCCTAACCCCCCCCCCCCTCATTAATGGAAAATTACCAATAGGTCCTTAATATCTATAGCCCCCCTTAACCTAGCCCCTTTTCATACACGCCCTTCCTTCTCGGTTAAGACCAAACCCTACCGCGCCTATATATACCCCTCCCCCGCTCACTTCCCCCCCTCCCCCGAGCTCGGTCGGAAACATATGTGCTAATACTGCTTGCTTGCTTGTGTGTGCGCTATAGCCGACGGAGTAGACGGAGGAAGGTACCCCGAGCCAGAGATCGAAGCCGACTACTGCGAGCAGGAGCCCGAGGTCCCGAACGCCGAGCCGGCACTCCCCGAAGACTTCGAAGACGGCAAGTTCAACCTCCCCCTTTGATGCATGCTTCTGTCCTAGTTTTAAAAATATATCCTATACCCGTTTTATAAATTTGCATATTGTTTTACTGCAAAACATGGTAGGATAGCCACCCTTGATTGCTATGATTGAACCTTGTTTTGGCCTAAATGAGTGCTTTAAAACTGTGTGTGTGTGTGCTTTTTAAATGTGTGAGTGCTTTAAAAACAAAAAGGGGATATGTTTGGAAAAATGAGTAAAGAACCGGGTAGACGGGATGGACGTGTGTATCGGGAGTATGGGTGAGCTCGTACCGTGTGGTTGAGCGTGTTGGGAGTTGTCCATCTTGTCGGTTAAGGACCGGTTGCATGACATCTCACCCGACCCAAATGATCGTACAACCACTCGACCGTTGTATGTGGCAACGGCTTAGCATAAACCCCACTAGTTAAACTACTTGCCATCCGGTGTGCGGGTGAGCGGCGGGAGACCAAGGAGTAGGGGTACGCTCCGTGTGAGGTACGCCCCGGTTATGTGGGATAACCCCTTGGGTGCTTCCGTGGTGGCTCGTAGTGTTAGCCGAGGTGGGTAATGGCTTTGATAGGATCCGTACCGGCACTAAGGTGTTCGTGTAACGGTACCCTACTTGTGGGTAAAGATGTACAACCTCCGCGAGTGTCAAACCTATTCGAATAGCCGTGTCCACGGTATTGGACGAGTCATGGTGTGGTCACAAAAACTAGTGTTGGGATGGGATGTTTTCTCGGCGTGAGTTGTTTTCTCGGGTGAAGTGTGTGGCCGTGTGCTCGGGCTACGACGGACGGGAAGTCCGGTAGTTCCACGGTGGTTTTTCCTAAAAACGGTGGAGTCACTTTGGTTATAAAAATGATTTGCGAAAACCTTTACGAAATGAACCCCCGCATGCGTAAGTTTGCAAAGTGAACCTTAACCCGATCCTTGTTTTACCTTATGCATGATTCTCGTCGATAAGCCCCTCCGTGGGTGGGGTTGGATTTGCCGAGTACGTATGTGCTCACCCTTGTTTTACTAACTATTTTACGAGGAGGATCCCGATTACATTCCGTGAAGACGTTGAGTAGGTCATTGCCCTACACCCAACCGTGCCTATGTACCCGTGGCCCTACCGAAAGCTTCCATGGTGTGGTACTGCGAGGAGGCTATGGAAGCCTTTGCTATCGTAGTGTGGTCGCTAGCGTTTGTGTTGTTCCTTGTAGCGTTGGCACTACCGTGCCCTTTTTGTAACCGTAATGTAAAGGACGATTCCACCCGTTGTAATAAATGTGCTACCGGCCTCCCGGGACTAGTATTTGTGTCACATTTGGTCACCTCTCGATGAGGGGACGCTTCGACGGCGCGTCCGACTTCGCTTACGCTAGCGATGTTGCTGAAGACAGTATTTGTAAACCAGGACATGTTGTGGAGCTTTCATTCTAGTTTTCTGCACTATCTGCTGTAATCGTTGATGAACTATTTCGAAGTTTTTATGCAAATAAAGCAATGAACGAGTTTTTTCTTGAAAAAAACGTCACCCCTCCCCCACCTTGCTATTTTGCATGAAAACTTGAAGGCAAGTTGACGAAGTTTACTATTCGAATATTTCGATTGAGCATACTTTTGGGATAAATCTTCGTTAGTTTTTGGAAATTTCAACCGTCTTTGCGCAAGTCGACAAAATTTGTTTTCGAATTTTGTGGACTTGACCCGATTGGCAGACTTGCCTTGGTTGATACTGCAACCCTCAGTTGCTTCAACCATGATCTTCTACGAATTTCCGCGGGAGCCCCTTGCTCTTTTATTTCAACAATATTGTCACGAAAAACTTTTCAGCAACTTGCGCTAAAGAAAAATCTGTAAGCAACTCCTTACACATTCACTTGATCGAAATCATCATGCAAAACTTTTTCGGTGGAAATCCCTTCGTGGATGGGATTATAGGCCACAGCTTGTTGCTGTCTCTGGCTTTTTTTGGGTGGGAATCCCTTCGTGGATGGGATTATAGGCCACAGCTTGTTGCTGTCTCTGGCTTTTTTTGGGTGGGAATCCCTTCGTGGATGGGATTTTTCTAGGCCACAACTTGTTGTTGTCTCGGGCCTCTTTCTTCATGATGGAATTCAGGCTATCACGAAGCCTTTGTCACGAACTTTTTTTTTTCTTTTTTCACGATGGGATTCTGGCTATCACGAAGCCTTTCTCACGAACTTTTTCTTTTTTCACGATGGGATTCTGGCTATCACGAAGCCTTTCTCACGAACTTTTTCTTTTTTCACGGTGGGATTCTGGCTATCACAAAGCCTTTCTCACGAACTTTTTTCTTTTTTCACGATGGAGCTTTGGAAATACGCAATTTGGGGGAAGACTCTTTTTATACATATGTCACAAAGAGTATTTACATAGGATCCTCCTCGTTAAAAACCTTGCCTCTTGATTTAGAGCCCCCTTTGCAAGGAAAAGAGTACGGTCCTTCTTATTCTAATACAACTAGAAAAAGTAAAGCTAATTTTTTCTCTCGAAATCACTTATAGACACGTGATTCGGATTTTTTAGTTTTTTAAATACAAACTTGCGAAAATTGAAAAACTACTATATATTACATCTAGCTGTAACTAGGGTTTTCATGGATAATACCTTTTTAAGCTGTCAGCATTCCACGAATACGGCAACTCTTCGCCAGTTTGCTCCATTAAGCGAAAAGCCCCTGGCATTTCTGTTTCTTTGGCGATGTAAGGCCCTTCCCAAGACTCATGAAGTTTTCCTGGGTTCTCCCAATTTTTCTTCCTTTTCAACACAAGATCACCAGTCTTGATGTTCTTTCGGACCACCTTCTTGTCTCTCCACGCCCTTGTTTCTCTTTGGTATTTCTCAATGTTTTCTGCGGCTTCAAGGATCGTCAGCTCGATCATGTCCTTCTCCACCTTCTTATAGATTTCCTCTATCTCTTTTCCTTTCAAGACTCTCATGCTTTCATTCTTGATTTCCTCCGGTGTCATAGCCTCAGTCGAAGAGTAGGTGAAACGGCGTGAAACCCGTTGCTCTCGACACCGTGGTGTTATGAGACCGCATCACCTTCGGTAATTCATCTACCCACTTTCCCTTCTTCGAGTCGAGCAAGCATTTCTTGATTCCCGAAAAAAATCGAGCCATTGGCTCTTTCAACTGCCCCATTGGACTGTGGGTGATATACTGACGAAAATTTCGCTTGAGTGCCCAAGGTTTTGCAATATTCTTTGAAGGTGTAGCAGTCGAACTGTTTGCCATTGTCAACAGTTAGTTCTCTAGGAACTCCGAACCTGCAGACTATGTTTTGCCAAAAGAATTTCTGAATTGTTGTCGCTTTGATATTCGTAAGCGGTTTCGCCTCCACCCACTTTGTGAAATAATCGACTGCAACAGCTGCGAATCGGCAGTTGCCCTGAGCTGTTGGCAACGGGCCCACTAGATCCATTCCCCACCTTTGCAGAGGCCAAGTCGGTGGAATTAAGTGAACTGGCATTGAAGGCAGATTCTGTTGGTTCGCCGTTTTCTGGCATGCTTCACACTGCCGAACTAATGTCTTGGCATCAATATTTATGGTGGGTCAGTAGAATCCCTGCTTTATCGCCTTTCCGGCCAAAGCCCTGGTGCCTATGTGCGCCCCACAAAATCCGCTGTGAATTTCCTTTAGAAGCTCCTGTCCTTTTTCGGAGGTGATGCACCGTAGCCAAGGTTCAGTGACTCCTGATTTGTATAGTTCTCCATTCACTACTGTATAGCCCCGAACCCTTTTCTTCAACCTTTTCTCCTCTAACTCATCTTGTGGTTCGTAATGTCCTCTTAGATAAGCCATGATTTCTACTCTCCAATCAGGAGTCTCCACTACATTCACGATTTTGGCCCTCGAATCCTTGATGAACGGTTCTCTGATGATTTCGAAGAACACATCCGGGGGTAGCTCTTGATTTCTGGCTGCCGCTTTCGCCAGCTTATCTGCCTCATTGTTGTCGTCCCTTGGTATATGCTGGACTGAATAGCCTTTGAAGTGTTTTCCATTTCCCTTACTTTTTCTAGATACTTCATGAGAACGGGATTTCTTGCCTCGCTTTCTTTCTCGATATGTTCTTGAATCACTTTCGAATCCGTTCTGATTATGAAGGTCTGCTGCCCCAAGGCTCTCATTTCCTTAATGCCATCAGAAGAGTTTCGTATTCCGTTGTGTTATTCGTGGAATGTTCGTTGTTCGCGAATACGAGCCAAGCTGCGTATCTTATGACTACGCCCGTCGGGGACGTCACGACAGCCGAAATTCCAACCCCCTTGTAACACCAGGCCCCGTCGCACTGCACTATCCAAGGTTCAGGTGCATTCTCCTCGAAGTTCTCAGTAGGTGAAGTCCAGTCTACGACAAAATTTTCTAGAACTTGTGATTTTATTGCACTTCTTCTTTCAAAGTCCACCACATACTCAGAAAGTTCAGCTCCCTACTTGATGATTCGGGTGGATGCCTCTCTATTTGCGAACAGATCGTTCAGTGCCTGGTTGGTGATGACCCTTATCCTGTGATCCTCGAAGTAGTGCCTTAGCTTCCTTGCTGCCATAATGACCGCATACGCGATTTTTTCCAGTTCGGAATAGAAGATCTTGGAGCCAGACAAAGCTTCGAAGCAAAGTAAACGGAATTTGGTTGAGTTTTCCTTCCTCTTCCTTCTCTTGCACTAGCACCGCACTTACCGCCGAATTTGATGCGGATACATATAGCGAGATGGCGATTTTGGTTCGGGAGGACAGAGCTTAGTCATATTGGACAAGTAATCTTTCAATTCTTGGAAAGCTCGTTTCGAGGTTCGGACCACCGGAAATTCTTGGCACTTCGGAGAACTTGGAAAAATAGCAAACTTCTTTCGGCGGCCTTGGGAATGAATCTCGTTGAGGGCGACCACTCTCCCCGTCGCCTCGCACGTCCTTTACTGAAACTGGGTCTTGCATTTCCACCAAAGCCCTGATCTTGTCGGGATTCACCTCTATGCCCTTTGTTGAAACTAGACATCCGAGGACTTTCCCCTTGTGAATGCCGAATACGCATTTCTCTGGATTCAGTTTCAAGTTTGCTGCTCTCATATTCGCGAATGTTTCCGCCAAATCGCTGATGTGGTCTTTTCTCTGAACACTTTTGACGACTATATAGTCCACATACGCCAAGATGTTCCTCCGTAGTTGGGGATGAAGTACTATTGCTATCATTCTTGAGAATGTGCATCCTGCGTTCTTTAGCCCTTCTGGCATTCTCACGAAACAAAATGTTCCGAATGGGGTGATGAAACTTGTCTTCTCTTCGTCCTCTTTACGGACCCTTATCTGATGATACCCAGAGAACATGTCCAGGAGTGATAGCATTTCACTGTTGGCTGCATCATCTACGATTTTGTCTACCCTTTCCAAGGGGAAATCGTCTTTCTTGCATGCCTTGTTCAAATCTGTGAAGTCCACGCACATTCCCAACTTTCCATTTTTCTTCTTTACTGGTACTGTGTTGGCTAGCCAGACCGGGTACTTCACCTCTAATTACTTGCGCGTCTTGCAATCTCTGAACTTCAGCTTCCACTGCTTTCACTTTTTCTTCGGACATTTTCCAAAGTTTCTGCTTCTTGGGAGGTATTTTTTGTCTGTCTCTAGGGCATGCTCGATGATGTCTCTGTCCACACCTGCAGGTCCTTAGCTGACCATGCGAAAACATCTTTGTTCTTGTTCAGGAATTGTACAAGATCTTTGTCCTCTTCGGCGTTGAGGTGCGCCCCTATTGTGACTGCTCTATCAGGCATGTCGTCCAGATACACTTTCTTGGTTTCGCCATCTGCAGCTATTTCAATTTTTTCCTTGTCCCGCTTAGCCTCTTCGTAAGTTTCCTTTTTCTCATCAGCTGTTTTCAGCTGGTACACGTTCGTTTGGCCGGGCGTGTGGCCTTTTTCTATGTTTCTGGCCTCTTGCTGATTGCCGAACACCGTGATGACCCCTTTGGGCGCAGGCATTTTCATGCATAAGAACTGCTGCCTTATGACTGCATCAAACTTGTTCATGAAACCTCTGCCGAAAATCGCGAGGTATGGGTGGTAAATGTCAACTACATCGAAAGTGAGACTCTCCGTTCTGGCGTTTTCAAGGTCTCCGAAGGAAACCGGGAGTGATATCTTTCCAATCGGCTTGATGGGCTTTCCTCCGAACCCTTGCAGCGGGTACTCTGGGGGGTCCAACATGTGCTGGCTCAGATTCATCTTTTCGAAAGTCTTCAAGAATAAGATATCCGCTGAGCTCCCATTGTCAACTAGGACTTTTCCTATGACCCACCCAGCTATGTTCACCTCAATGACAATGGCATCATTGTGAATCGCGGATTTCAGCCTGAAATCTTCTTCTGTGAAGGTGATTGACACCTTTGCCCACTCCGGACGTGCGGCTGGGCCGTCATTGATGATGGTGTTTACAGACCTGAAGTAATTGCTTCTTTGCTTCTTGGTCTCGAATTCCATGGCTGACCCGCCCGTGATTGGCATGATAGTCCCGAACGATGGCAATGCTTTGGAGTTCTGAGGTCCCGAACTTGACTGAGGCCTTGACGAACTTTCTGTAGGTGGTGGCAAGATTTCCTGAATGGGTTCTGGTTGCTGGATTGACTGGATTGCTTGCGACTGAGGGAAAAATTGCTGCGACGGCTGCCACACTGACTGTGGTTGTGGGAATTGCTGAACTGGGACAGAACTTGACTGTGGGTTCGCGAATTGCGTCTGCCAGAAATTCGGGCGAAAGTGGCTTGGCATTGAAGATGCGATGCTCATTAGCGCCTTTTCTTGCTGAATTCTTGCCATGTTCTTCTTTGTTTCTGGGCACCCTTCGGTGCTATGGCCCCTCCCATGATACTGGCAATAGAAGTAAGGATCTTTTGGGTTATGGTTCGTGAGTCTCGGGGGTCCTCTGCCTCTCTCCCTTCCTCTGGGATTGAACCCCCCCTGGTGCTTGGCCTGTTGCTTTGTTCAGGTTGTGGATTTCCGACGTTGTTGACATTTCGTGGATGTTGGGGTGGTGCCCTCCATGCTATCTCTCTGTTGCCCTGTCTTGCCTCGTTCCGGTCGGCTACTCTTTTGCGATGGTCATCATCTGACAAAATGTACTCCTCCAATTCGCGAAAAAGTTCCTCAACCGACTTGGGTTTCTTTCTTGTGAGATGTGAAGCTGTTGGCCCTGAAGTGAGGCCCTTGATTAACGTGTTGATTGTTGTTTTTTCATCAGTTTCGGGGATTTGAGACCTTTGTTGCATGAATCTTCTCACGAAGTTCCGCAGTGTCTCTCTGTCCTTCTGCTTGCAGTTGTACATATCTGATGCTTCCGCAGTTGTGTCGTGGAACATCTGAAATGCTTGCATGAACTTTGTCTTGAGGTCTACCCAGCTGTAGACTGAGTGTGGAGGCAGCAGTGAGTACCAATTCAGTACTGGTCCTTCGCAAGCAATGATGAATGATTTGGCCAGTGCAACATCATCCCCTCCTGCCGAATTCACAGCTGATTCATATCTCATGAGGAATTGCCTAGAATTTCCGAAGTCGTTGTATTTGGGGAGAGAGACAGGCTTAAACTTCGGCGGCCAAGGTGTTGTTTGCAGCCCAATAGACAGCGGCGATTCAGAATCCACGAAGTGTGAGATTCCATTTCCCGCGAAAAATTTGTCTTTCGGGGGTTCTCTTGCTGGCCCAGAGTTCTGGTGCGGTGATTCCTGCCACAAGGAACTGTTCTCTTGTTCTTTCATTTCATCAATTTCTCTTTGTATCACTTCAATTTGCTCTTTTGCTTTGTTTAGCTGCTCTAGCTTTTCAGAGATTTTTCTCTTCGCTTGCAATTGACTTGCGAACTTTTCTTTGTCTTTCTGCAGCTGTTGTATCTTTTGTTGGACCATTTCTAGTTCCCTGTCTATGGTGTTGTCATCATCATCAACATTCTCAAATTCTTGCTGTTCAGCAGGTTGTTCTTGGGTATGAGCCGTTTTTTCTGCTCTTGCCTTCATCAGAGCTTCGGGCTTTACTCTCCGCTCTTGGTCCGTTGTGTTAGAAGGTTTAGGAACGAAAGAGGTTTCATTCCTTTGGTTGGGATGGTGATCGTCTCGATTTGCCTCTGCGGGAACGTTCTTCTTGGATTTCTTCTGAGGTGGCATCGTGAGCTTTTCTTCGGCTGGAACATGGTGGGCGCCAATGTTGGGGGGATACCCGAAAAATTCGGATGATTCCCCTAACATGAGAGAGAATTCTTAACACGTTCAAGCACAAAGTGAAAGCACAGAGAGACTGAGATTCCCTCTGCAAATAGCACAAGTTCCCAAAAGTCTGAATCCATTTACACGTGCCCTCGCGCCCCCTTTTATAGGGAGATGAAGGGACTTTTACATAAAAAACACCCTCATGTTCAGGGAATATTCCTAGTGTGAACGCATACAAGAATGACTTTCTCGCCTAACATATTCACAAATCTGCCACTAGTTCACACTTAAAACCCGGACTTTTTGGTATAACAACTTTGACTTTGCTTCTCCGTCGGTTCGTGAATGTCTTCACGTGTGACTCCCGAACCAGACCCTCGACAGATTCCCGAATCGGCTTTCGCTTCTTCGAAGGTACATGCATGTCTTCGCGCGCGACTCCCGAACTGGGTCCCCGACAGATTCCCGAATCGGCCGTCTTCCGAAGTTCGCGCCATCGCCAGCTCGAGGTTCCGGGCTTCTGCATGTTCGCGACCCCATTTCTTCACCGAACCACGATCCTCGAACTTCGCGCATTCGCGAATCCGAGGCCTCACAAGTTCCAAGCTTCCGAGAATCGTGAGTTTCCTGTTCCTGAAAAACATGTCTCAAGAACTTCGTCAAACCTAACGTTTCGAGGGTGACGGGTTTTCCTGAATTCCCCAACAATCATAAAAAAATACTCATATGGCAACCTATTTATGTCCATGAAATTTCAAGACTGGCCTTAGATTTTCTCCTAAATCTATGTAAATTGAGCCATTTTCACGGGAAGTTTGAAGGATCGGAAGATGGGCAATCCTTTGTTCCAAAGGGACACCTATAGGATTTAAATTTTTTGAAAAATCCTTCTTACATTCTAAAGTCAGCCTTAGTGCGCAGATATTCTAAAATCAGTCTCAGTACACAATTTCGTGACAGGGTTATCACATAGTATCGGAAATTAGATGACTCTAAGTTTCGTGAGATGCTCACGTTCCAAAGTTTTCACCACATCATGACGACTAAACTGACTAATATGAGTAAGTAAATAACTCGCAGTCTGGTGGAGTGATGAAGCCTCATCTTGTTGTCCCAAATCGACGGCATGGAGGAGATGGAGGTCGTTGACGAGTTTCCCGGCCGCCGCCCGCCGCCCGCCGGTGGAGCTTGGCCGGCACGGGACACGGAACAGAAGGGGTTGTTTTGGGCTTTGGGCACCCCGCCCCCCAGTCACCCCCGGACACGACTCGACTCGACGCGTACGCGATCCGAGACCCGGGGGCGACCCGAACTCGCAGTCGCAGAGCGCCAGGGCCGAAGAAAAAGCGGGCAGCCCCCCCAGTGAGACCCCCGTGCCAACCATCCCCGCCCCCAGGCCCCAGCGCAGCAACTCCCTCCCCGCACGCGAGCCTGCCCGTCCGCCCGGCCTCGCCGCCGCTCCACGCGACCCCACCCCGCGGCCGTCCCAATGCCCGCCCAGAAGCGCCCGCCGCCCTCGCCCTCCGCCGCCGTCGGCGACGGCTCGCCCCCTCCCGCCTCCCCGTCGCCCGCGTCCGAGTCCCCGGAGAAGAAGTCCAAGCTGGAGGAGAACGGCGCCGTGGCCAACGGCAACGGTGAGCGCCCACCCGCTCGCCCTTCCCTTCCCGCCCGTCGACGGCGTCCTTCCTCCTCGATCTCGGCGCGCTCACTGCGTTTCCTTTCCCCTCTCGACCCCGGGGTTTGTTGTTTGGTTGTGCTCGCAGATTCCGGCGCGAAGGCTGCTGCTGCGGCGGGGGCCTCGGAGTCGGAGTCGGAGGACGCGGACGCCGTGAACCAGGAGTACGTGCTTGCTCGCCCACCAGCCACCACCCTCCCTCGTTGCTCGCTTTACCGTTTTCCTTGCCCCCGCCGTTGTCGTCGTCGTTTCCTTCCGGATGCGGCGCGGGTGACTCGCGTGCGCGCGTTCGCCTCGTTGTCGTTGCCCCCTTCCCCTGGCCCCTGCTCTCGAGCGTGAGCCCGTCGCTGTTTTGCCTGCTCGACCATGGCTGCCCACGTGGTTACCGGTTTCCGGTCACCTAGGGGTGGCACCGTCATAGTTTTCCGCTTCTGAGAATCTGTGGGACTGTGCCTCAGTGATTTCTGTTGGTAGTCATCATCTTGATCGCTAGAGCCAGGCTACCCGAGGGGCTGTGAGGTAATTCTTCTTGGTGAGCAGTGCTAGAGTTTTCAATCCCGCAGTCCAATTTGGGCTAGGATGACACGCTGTTGATCTTTCCACGCATGGATTTTTCTACAGTGCAGGAACGACCGAGCAAGGTTATTTAGTTGGTAGTTAGATATTGATTAAGTTATTTTTTTTAAAAAAATATGGAGATCTTGCCTCTCTTGAGCAAGAAGTTTCATCTCACTTTGTAGTGCCTGGTCTTTTATTGCTACAGCAAAGCAATAAGTTACTGCTTAATTAGTGATGCTGGATGCAGTTACTTAGCTGCATCCAGCTACTAATTGAAACATATACCATAATGAACTTGGAACCTAATCAGAATTGGTAGCTCCAAGCTTTTGCCATTGTGGTAGAACCCAGCACCTCTAATTTCTATAATTAATTAGATAGAGCTTTGAACTCTCCAGTTCTCCATACCAGAATGGGGTACTGACAGCTTAATTCCAATCTGAAACATCTGCATTGTGGTGCTAATTAAAGCCATGCATTAAGAACTTGGAAGCCTAACCATGCCTAATGTCCAACAAGTGTGAATTGTGAAATGGCACTGACCACCATATTACCAATTAAAAAATCAAAACATTTAAGTACTACAGGACAAATCTGGCATATCTTTTCTTAATAATCATGACATATATACAAATGATGCATGTGCTAAAACAACAAGAAGCACTTACCGCCTGCTGTTAGCCTGCTACTGTTTTACCTCGTCTTTTGACATGTGGTTTTCACACAATGCTAAGGCTTTCCTATCAGTCACCACATCTTTCCCCCCTACTGAGACGCCTCTTTATTCATGTGAATGTCAGTGGAACAAGAAAGCAGAACACAACAATATGTGTTTGTATCTTTAAGTGTTCTATTTGTGGTTTAGTTTCATGCCAAGTTGTTTTAAGTGCATACTGTTGTAGTTTACTTGCAGATATGCATACTGATGTAGTTTAGTTGGTGATATGTGGATAGGGAGATACACATATTGACATCTAATAAGATCTATTAATAAGCTTATATAACTGGAATGCTGATTGTTCTTTCAAAATTAGTAATGAGACACACATGTTAGCTAATGAGGTCAATTAATAACCGTATATAATTGGAATGTTGATTATTCTAGCAAAAGTTAGTGATGAGGTAATAATGTTTAGTGCTTAGATTTTTATTTTACATTGATATAAATATTGCTCTATTACAGTAGAATTTATTGGTTCTTGCCTTATTTTCGTATCATGTAAACAATTAGCACCGGTTCCTTTTGTATTATGCAAGTTCGGTATGAGAATAATCTAGTGTTCACCTTGAGTTTTGCTACTTTATATAGTTTTATTACAGTACTCCCTCCGTTCCAAATTATAGGTCGTTTTACGTTTCTAGATCCATAGATATTATTATGCATCTAGACATAGTGTATACCTAAATGCACAACATCATCTATGGATTTAATAAAGCCAAAACGACCTATAATTTGGAACGGAGGGAGTATATTCATTTATGTTCTCTTGCTTTCCCACCCATTTTAGAGAGTTGACATCATGCACTGACATATGCAGGTTTATTCCAGTGAAATTGGCGGACATACGCAAAGAAGTTCAGTGTCCGATATGCTTAGGTAACTACAAGCATGCAGAATTGCAGACGAACTTGTAACCTTTTGTATACTGCACAAAAGAAGCTACCCTTTCTTAGATCTTCATACTGTACTATGTAAATATGGAATGTTGATGTTCCAATAAATTGAAACCCACTTATACTTTCACCTGGAGAGAATTCTTATGTCAGGAAGTATGAGAACTCTCTTAAGGGGCATGCCATATGTTAGGAGTTAAGCTGAAGTTTGGTGCATATTTTAATCATGCTTCATTGAAACTAATATTCATCTTCATTCTGGCAATAAAGAATGATTTGAGCGAAGAGCTTTAGGTCTTTTTATTTTTTCTGCTGCTTGCAGATACGAGATATTAAGATATCCTGCTTTGATTTCATCTGTATTGTCATTCAACACTCTGTAAACAAACATGCTGTTTAATTTACTGATTTTGGAACCTTCTATGCTTCTAGGCATCATCCGGAAGACTAGAACAGTTATGGAGTGCCTGCACCGGTTCTGCAGGGAATGTATTGACAAGTCCATGCGACTTGGGTAAGATATGATATTATACAGAAATCAGAATTGTTGATGCTTTGTTTAGGCTTTTAGGCCTGCCTTACAACTCTCTTCTGTTATTTTATATTGATCTATGTTGTGTCCAATGCATGACTGCAGTGATTGTTTGCATGTACGTCAGACATACTGTCAGGTCATGCTTAGTACCAGTTTTATTATTAATATGCCCTTTTCTTTGATAGGAATAATGAGTGCCCAGCATGCCGCACTCATTGTGCAAGTCGGCGTTCCTTGAGAGATGATCCAAACTACGATGCCCTTATTGCAGCTCTATACCCAGACATTGACAAATACGAAGAAGAGGTATTGAAATACTTTTTATTTGTTTGTTCATATTAGAGCTTGATCCTAGTAATTGTTTATGTATTGTCCCAATGTGTAGGAACTAGCCTTCAATGAAGAGGAGAATGATCGCAATAAGCAGGTTCTTTCTTCTGTTGTTTCTTCTATCAGATTTATACCCATTTTCATGTGACTCTGTTATGGTGTTTCACATAAAATATATATGTATTTTGGTTTATGATCTGTGAATTGATGTACTACAAAAATATTGCGATGAATTTCCCTTGCTCTACTTATCATAAGATACTTTTGCCCCACGTGGACATTCTATATTACTAGCATTTTCTGGAAGGTGTTAGAAAAATTCCCAGTCAAAATCAATGTTAAGGATAATAAGCTAGCGACAGAACAACTTTACAAATTCATTATTGTTAGAAACACACTGGAGAGACAACTCCCAGGTTGCCTGTGTGCTCCCTGGCCAAGAACAGATGCACTAACACACACAGGAGAGGACACAAATGGTTTTGGAGCTGTCAAACTTGGCAGCTTTCTTGGCCTTTAGGCCTTTGCATATATAGACTATTACATGGAAAGTAATCAGGGCGCTAATCAGCCCGAAACACACTGCCATACAAAAGCTAACTACCAAACATGACTAAGAAAGGAAAGGCACCAACAAGGATTACCTATGTAACAATTATGTTATTCTGAAACTTTTGCCCCAACAGTAGTGGAATCATGAAATTACCAATTGTGTACTGTTGTGTCCACAAAGTGCGTACAAAAGTATTTAAGAAGCCTTTTTCTTTAAGAACCCAGGAGCCTTATTTTGATATCTGTGCATTATATGACTGCTGTCAAGAGGTACTGCATCATGTATTAAAGTCTGACACTTATAAAGATCTGAAGAAACGGATGACATATTTGCTTACAGTTTGTTTCCTCCTCCCTTCAATAACAACTGATCATTGTTTTTCTGATTATGAAGATTCAAGCATCCATTGCTGAGGCTTTTAGGAAACAATCAGAAGTTATTGGGCGGAAACCTACTGCCAAAGCTACTGATGCTGCAATTGTAAGAAGATCACGCCGCAACATTCGGGCCAATGGGCATAGTACCTATTTTCGTGGCAGAGGAAGAGCTAGTTCTGATGATGCTGCACTGGCCTGTTCTGATGATGAAGAGGATGGAAATGGTGAAAACGGTGGCAAAGAGGAGTCATCTGCTGAGGAGAGTTCCCCAGAGAAAAAGCAAAAACGGCCACCGAAATGGCCAACACCACGTTCTTCACCTGCCCGAGCAGCATGCAATGAAGAGATTGCTTCTGATGATAAGGATGATGTAGGAATCTCCAGAGAAAATTTTAGCACATCTCCACTGCGAGCATGGGGAAAGAATGGTACTCGCAGCCAGACTCGCTACAGTAGCTTTAGTGGTTCAAATGGCAGGGTGGTCAAAGGTGGGCGCATGATCAAGTTGGTCGAATGTTTGCGAAATTCTGATGACAATGATAGTGAGGTGAACATAAAACAGTGCTCTTGATATGCTTTCTTATTCATTTGAGTGTCTCATTGGTTGCTGATTTTGTTTGATAGCGTGACATACATCTTTGTCTGCTTCCACTGGATGGACAAACTACACCAAATCTGGAGAAGCCATATCTGTGTTGTGGCCCAACTCTCTCCATCAAACAACTGTGTCAGGTGAGTCCTTATAGGAGCATTTTGTCAGTGATCCACTGTCAGATTCAGAACTTAGAGACTGTTCTATCTATGCTTGCATGTAGTTTGTTGCCAGTCAGACATCTCACAAAGATGAAGAAGTTGAGATATACGCGGTGAAGCCTTCTTACAGTGACCTTGTCAGCACTAACACATCCGGTTTCGATAAGGCAAGGCTTGTAGGGGAGGAACGCCTTTCAGACTTGCGTTCCTCATTCACATTTCCCAATGGGGTTCTGGTGAGATCGGACACTCGACTATCTCGTTAACCTTTTCAATTTGTTGGGGATGATTGTCTCATTAACCTTGATGCGCATATATATATCATGTTTTGAGTTTTTCCCTTTTTGTTTTGCTGATTTCTTCTCTTTGGACATTGTGATTCAGGAGCTGGTATATGCCATCAAAGTTGCGAACTAGGCATTGAATAAAGTGGGCCGCTTAGTTGAAATGGAAGTATTTTGTTTGTAGATATATGGATCTTGACCCTTTTGGTGACTCAGGGCTTTTGTATACGGTTGAGAAAAGGAGCCCCAACAAAACTTGGGAGAACCAGTTCGTGTATAATTTACCTTATGAGATGTGAGATAAGTGTCTGTAGGTTGTTGTCAATCAGTAGTTTTCAGATGAGTTAAGTTCACTTGCATAGTTGTTTTGTTTCAACTTGTGGGGTTAATATTCTTTTGTGCAGACAGTATCCTGATCGTGCTGCGAAGAAATTAGTTTTTTTGTGTTTCTTGTATGACACATTAGCAAGTTGTATTTAAAATCTTGACTGATTATTACTAATTACTGTGTATTAGTTTCTGTACTTACCCTAAGGCAGATGTGATTGTGTGTAGTGGAAATGTACTGTTCTTTTGCAAATGCTATAGGCCAATCCATGGTCGCCCCAGTACACTCGGTTGGAGGGTAAGTTCAACAACTTTTGTAAAATATTAAGTCCCACGTCCTTGAGAAACTGAAGATGTGCTCCGTAACACGTTTAAGGTGAATTGATGAGCATACTACCATGGTGAATCTCCCTAGCTACCATGTATACGGCAACTAAAATTTTCAGAGTATAATTAGCATACTTATTCATCGACATTTACGAAAAGAAATGCTAAATAAACACCTGATGAGGTTCATGACACCTAGAAACAAACGGAATACATGTCTAATGCAAGCCTGGTCATTTACAGCGAACACCACTATGCTGCTCTCCATGACTCCATGCAGTCATGCAGCTGATCATTAGACAACGCGCTGCTAGCCTGCTGCTGATGCCTGATGGTCAAGGTATCATTCACGCTTATCTGTCGGGGGCATAGACCTCCAAATCCCAGCTACAATGCTGCCATAGACTGAGTGGCAGATGCTCGAAACGGCACATGGAACTGCGGTGAGGGGGTTGCCAAAATGCTTTGTTGCAAGGACAACACCTAGCACAGAGTTCTGCATGGATAGGAAATTCAGTGAGGTATAAATAAAAACAAAGATGAGGTAGGAAATTAGAACGGCATAACACTTAGCACGAACTGCATGGATAGCAAATTCAGTGAGGTATAAATAAAAACAAAGATGAGGTCGGAAATTAGAACGGCATAACATTGGTAACATACTAACATGTGTACAATATATCCATGGCTAGTCGCTTGGTTGACTAGGCAAGAGATATAGGGCATGTTTGGTTGCGATCCTGAACCAGGCAGCTGCTCCCAGGCAGCGATCACAGCCCCAGGCTGATGAAATCGACGGCCTGAGGATGCTGCCTGGCCCAGGCAGCAAACCACAGGCAAGAAGCAAACAAGCCCATAAAGTTGCTTATATAGAATGGAATGGAAACTTAAATGATCTGTATCCGGGATAAGATAATGTATGACACTTCTACATCAATTACCTGCATGCCAACCTCTATAGAGATTGTTCTTGCCGAAGCGGTATCAATGCCAAGTATTCTGGAGAGAACATAGCCAAAGAAAAAGCCACAACCATGCAGACAACCAACAGATAAAACTACTTGGACCCCAGATGACAGGATAGCTGAAGCATTCTGTGCAATAGCATTGCCACAGAGAACGGCTACTGTTGCTACAGCAACAAAGGGCATCAAGGGGGACACTAAGTGAACCAAACCATTACAGTACTGATTAAGTAGAGCACCCAAAAGGACAGGTGCGAGGACGACCTGTATAAGATATATCAGCATCAGCCTGAGGTCAAATAATTTAATGTAAATAAAAGGCAAAATAGGCTTCTTGGTCCTTGAACTTTGCACAAAAGGTCAACTTCGTCCCTCAACTTTCAAAACAACCAATTTAGTCCCTCAACTTTCGTTTTTGGGTCAAACTCTTCCTTATACTAATATGTGGCTCCATATTGGTATGAAACTAATACAAAAGGTCCATTTTACCCTTGGCTCTCTTCTCTCTTCAATTTCCACCTTTATAATTTCAACAATGTACGATCGAAAATGAATATGAGGATACATATGTTTGCCTACGAATTATGAATATATACATTGAGCATGTATAATGTACCACTGAGTATGTGGGCACATGTTGATTTTAGAACACACGTTAAGTTGTAGTATACCAAAAAATTATGAGTAAATATAAATTGTTTGAGTACATATATTTTGCATATCAAATTCATACAAGCATATACATGACTTTAATTAGTATGGGTAGATACACTTTTTAGAAACAATATTTTGTGTTAGTTCTGAAAAATATATTATTAAATGTATGTATTAATTAAGAGAGTATGAGCACATACACGTTTGACATAGATGAGCCAAGGGTAGAATGAATGTTTTGCATTAATCTAATGCTAACATGGAGCACCACATCAACACAAGGACGAATTTGACCCAAAAATGGAAGTTGAGGGACTAAATTGACCACTTTGAAAGTTGAGGGACGAAGTTGACCCTTCATGGAAAGTTTAGGGACCAAAGTGGCTATTTTGCCTAAATAAAACATATAAATTTGAAACTTTAAGCACCTGAGATGTGGACACAAACAGTGCCATTGGATCCACTGCAACATATTGTCCAGCAAGTTTGGATGTCAGGAGAGGAGTCATGAACTGCATCAGGAAGCAAGATGTGAAGAAAAGAAAAGAATGCCAAGTTGAAGATTACAGATGTGAGAGTGGCACATTACCGCTGCAGCAAAAGTGCTTGCTGCCGTCATCAGTACCGAAAGAGCAACATTTGCCCTGCAATATGGCAATTAATTTATTTAAGTTTTACTTTCCATTGGGTACTGCAATACAAGCCTGAAAATGCTGGTCATAAATTTTGACTGTTTGCTTCCACTGTATTTGAATGATGTAAATGCACTAGCTTATCAAATCAATTTTCATCCACTGAAAAATATAAGCTATTTACTTAAAATACTTGTGCCGCCAACATTTCTGAATCATTAAGCAGTACACCTAAAATATAATTCAATCAGATATTGGATGCTATGACCATCCTATATCATAAGGCACTGAACGGACCACTCAAATATACCTTGCAATTTGTTTCACAACACGGCTGTTATGGGTCGCAAGCAATCTGAAACTTGTTACTTATGTCATCTAAACATATCAAAGATAATTTTGTTTCCCAACCATAGCAATACATCTGGCCATAGCCAGAATATTTTGCTTTTCTTTAACTGGTCAGAACTCTTGCATAATGTTCTAATGGGTAAACTTTGATACCGTGATCAAGACCAGATACTTTTCAGTCTGGCAAAGTTCCGGCAGGTCATTTGACCTGTTCTAGGTCTAGCTGATTTGGCCACTTACTAGCAGACAGGCAGGCAGAGTAAGCTGGTTAAATAGGTTCAAGAGATGCCTTCGCATATTTTAAAAATTAGAACCCGAATCTTGTTCAAATAATTCAAAATACAGACTGTTAGGATCGCTGCTACTGTCGTGTAGGAAGTAGCTACGGAAAGCAGGCAGACAGGGTTTGGGCTCTCCACAGCGGTGAGGCGGCGGCATCAGGAACGCGAGAGCGAGAGGGCGTTGGGCGTGGGAGAGATTTACTCAATCTCCAGCTAATCTTCTCATTAACCAAGTGGTTGCCTTTATAGGCCAATCTCCTAACAAATCTCAAGCTAACAACCAGATGAATCTAAATCCTAACAAATTCTGAAATCTCAAACCAACTCTAATACTCATCCATTCTTCTAGCGGCGGCACTTAGCCACTCGTGCAGTTGTGTCGGCCATAGGTCCAGCCCACCATAACACAGACATGCATCTCCAGAAAGATTGGCTCAAAATACTGGAGATCACAAAGAGTGTTGCTAACTGGAAACCTTGAACTAGTAACAGATTTTTAAAGAGACTTCATTCTGAAATATATTAGAAAGAGGGATAAATATAATGGATCCAAAGTAACTAGGTAACATATTGGAATGTGAGCCCAAATGGGAAAAGGGCACACTAAACCTGCCATCAGGGGTCACTAAGATTCCAGTTACTGGATGAAACCATCAAAGTTTTTTTCTTCTTCTACTCAAGTCCATGTCCATGTATATCTTTATTGTCTGTGAATTTATTTATTCCTATCTTCAGTTGAGAACAAAATTTCTGCAACATTTCGTGTATCTGAACATATTTAAATGAAGCTCGGAAATCAGAATAGATTGCCGATACCAGATGACTACTGGTTTAATTTGTAAAAAGCTCATGATGGCATGTATTATCACATGATTGTTTTCATTACCTTGCTAAATAGGTCACAATGTTGCTTGCCGTGCCTGCAATACAATTGCCTTATCAGTTTAACTGGTATCAAATCTACAGACAGAAAACAGGAAGTGCATACGCACCTCCGGGGCAACATGACACTAAAATCAGTCCAGCAGCAAAATGAGCTGGCAATTTCAACAGCTTGCTCACAAGAAATCCTGACAGTGGCATCACCTGTACATAGATCACTTACTCTGGATTTTTATTGCACATGGGAGTGGCAAAACATAAAATACAGAAAAAAATCCTTTGTGAACCCTAATTAAAAGGACTAATGAACAAAAGATGCACCAGCTTTTTACAAGGGGAGATTTACAATGCCATTGTAACTTTTAAGGATAACAGTCTACTCAAATATAGATGAAAACATGATTGATTTATTATTGTTATGGTTTTTAACCCATTGAAAAATGACAAATTGATAATAATCTGCTAAATAAGCTGTGGGAACTGACCGTGTATTGCAGTATAAATCCAGCAGCCAACTCCCTAGGCATCAATAATGCGGTTTTGAGATCATCCAGCGTCAATGTCATCCCCATTCCTGTAGATGAAGATTAAATCATGTATCAATTATCCAACCATAAATACCATGGACAGTAAATAAAACCAGGGGTAAATAACATGTCCAGGCACAAGAAAATTAACACCCTTCAGTTTGTAGATGTTTAAGTGAAAAAACGAAAAGGTACTGCTAATCATAGGTGCAGAAATTCGGTTCAACCCATGGACTGAAGTTACTATAGCGAATGAGCATTTCCGCACTCAGGCCATGCTGCCTCCACAACCACAATATGCCTGATTGTGCTGATGTACTCAAATTGTACAGTTGTTGTCTCTTTTTAATTTCGGTGTTATACTTTCATTATATCAGGATGCACATTTATTTCAGTTTTTTTTTTGAGTAACCACATTTATTTCAGTGATTGCACCGCCTAAGCACTGAAGAATGTGGAACCCGCTACCCAGTGTAGCAGGACGCCAACTAGTCTCATCATCAGCAGCAGTCTGTGGTACTAAGTGGAGAACATCAACAGAGCAAGCAATCCCACATGTGGGAACAAAATTTCGAGTCCACTTCAACAAGTGACACAAGTCTCCACCATCATGGCCGATGAGGATGGGGACAGGAGAGGAAAGGAAATGCAGTTGCAGCTTGCAGGGAAGGGGGCAGGCAAGAGAGCTAGGCACGGACCGAGCATGGTGACGGAGAGGCCAATCATCTGCGCGGTGGGTCCGACCCAGAGGAAGGCCGACGGCCGCCACAGCGCGATCGCGCAGGCTGACGCCACCCACACCGGGAACCCCAGCGACAGCGCCTCCCCGAGGCGCACCAGCGCGCCCCGCGCGCCGCCGTCGCCACCTGAATCATGGGAGGGCGCCGCATCGACATCGGCGGCGGCCGCGCGGCACCAGGTCCTCGACGGAATGCCGCGGAGCGGGGCGGCGGGGCGGAGGCGGAGGCGGAGGCTGGCGAGGTGCGACGGGGTGGAGGGGGGCTTGAGGTGGCTGTGGGTAGTAAGGAGGTGTCGGCGGGGGACGGTCACCGCGGCGGCGGGAGCCGGCGGCGCGGGGCGGAGGAGAGGCATGCCGCAGGTCGGAGTGAGGATGGAGGAACGGGAACTGACCGGCCGTTTGACTTTTTCTGACTGGGAGAAGAGTGAGAAGTGTGTACTAGAGAGATCGGGGGCCAAATAATTTCTGCAAGAGAAAATTTTCTCTTGTACTGTACGTATTTTTGCTATTTCTCTAAATAATTATTTACCGACAGAATGTTCTTTTAGCCGGTGTTGATTTGTTCTGAGAGTATCTACTGGCTGGTGCTGATTTGTTCTAAGCGCGAAATATAATTACTAATAGTTGGTGGCTGATAAGGCAAACGAATAGGATGGATGCATCTCATCTTAGGGCCCGTTTGGTACAGCTTCATGAGCAGCTTCACGAGCAGCTTTACAACTTCAATAGCCAAACAGCCAACTCTCTGCCCAACTCTCTGGTAAGCTTCTCTGAAAACTCACTCTCACGAGTTAAGCACGTGGTGAAGCCGCAAAAACATGGCTCTCTCCCCCGCTCATGAAGTTGCTCGTGGATTTGTTTTCTAAAAAAACAGGCTACGGTGCGGTGAGCCGTGCCAAACGAGCCCTTAATTGTAACCGTCGGGGGACGACCCTAGGGGTCCCCTTAAACAATGGGGGAAAACCTCACTTAAAGCCCGCAATGAAACCCAAATTACGTTAAGCCTAACCATGCGGGCGCCTAAACTATGCGAGACACGGCCCACGGGGGACTCCGACGGCCCATCAAGACGGCCCACGTAAGGATCCCCTCGAACGAGCTCCGCCTCGTTCGAGGATGCGCGCGCTCCCCCTCGGGCGGGCTCCGCCCCGTTCGAGGGGCAACTCTTCCCTCGAGCGGTTCCGCCCCGCTCGAGGGCTCACTCCCCCTCGAGCGGGCCTCGTCTCGCTCGAGGGTCCGTCCCGCCCTCGGCCGGGGCCCGCCACGCTCACGGGCGCCCCGCACGCGTACGCCGACCCCCCGTACACGGGCATTTAACGCCCCGACGCCGCGGACGACGCCATCATGCGCCGGGGCTCACGCCCCCGTGCCGCCGCACCAACTCCCCGGGGGAGGAGCCCATCCCCACCCCCGTGGGGATGGACCGTGCGGTACGGTCGGTGTCGGTCTCGTGACACCGCGCGCCCACTACGGTACGGCTAACGCGCCCGACCCTCGAAGGGCGGCCGGCGCACCCTCGATTTCACTTTCCCGTGACCCTATAGGGTTAGGTGGAGATGCTAGGCCGGTGGATCGCCATCCCGGCCACTGTAACGGCGCGGCCGCCGTACCCACGCGTGCAGGCGCACGCCCGGCACTGGAGCAACCACTCCGACACTGTGAAGCGCGTTGGGAAGGAACACCGTTCTGCCTACTCCTGTGCACCGTACCAGCCATCGTCAGAACCTCCCTCGAAGCCTATCAGGGGACGCCACCACCGTCTGCCGCTCTCCTACCCTCGAACCGCCACTGTTCGGGTACAAGTCAGGCCATGATGACCAGATCGCTACGAGGATCGCCCGGACGGCCGCCCACTCTACACCGTGGCGCGACGTGCTCCCTCACGTAGCTAGGTAGTGCGGCGTGCATGTAACCCGCTCCCCCCTTGATCTATAAAAGGGGGGTGAACCCCCGACCGCGGGGGGAGAACGGACGAACGAGAGACACAAGGACACTTCACACACCCACGTACTCATTCACATTCTTCCACAATATCTTCGACCATTCCATCGGGGACTTGGAAGCCACGCTTCCTCTCCCGCCTTGCTTGTATTTGCCCCACTACAAGCACCCCCGGTGCTAAGTAATATAGTGCCCCGAGCACGCCCTCCCCGGACGTACGGCCCCCTCGGCGGGAACCGGATAAAATCTCTGTGTCACTTGTTACTTAGCATCGACCATTGAGGGATAGACCACGGCGCTATCTGCGGTTAGTGTCGGGACCATATTCCGCACCGAGCGCTTGGCGCCCACCGTGGGGCAAGCGAGCGCCTAAGGTCATTTCGCCAACTCCCTCCATGGTGATCCGCACCGAGTACCGTGGTACCCGCTACCGCATGGGTAGCTCGGACCCCCTCCTCCCGGCCGGGTTCGAAATCCGCTTCGGGGGACCCGAACTTTCGGGCCACGGGGAACGGCTATCTCATGCGCCTCACCAACCGTGAGGAGCTTCGCGCGCGCGCGCCGGGCCGGAGTCCGCTCGATCTCCGCCGCACGCACGACACCGGCGCGGCGCCCGCGGGCACGGATGCCGCGGGCCCATCGACGCCGCGACGCCGTCGCCGCTATGGGGCGCGTTCGCGCCGGGCGCGGTCCGAGCGGCGGGCGGCGGCGCGCGCCACTCGCCGCGACGCGCCCACCGTTATGGCAACCGCCACCGCCCCGGTGGGACCGCGTGCGGTCTCCGGACCGCGCATCCCCATCGGGCTGCGTGGCGCCACGACGGCCTACAACAACAACGTCAACACCACGATGCGCCGGGTCCCGCCCGGCCGCCATGTCTTCGTCGCCAGGGATTCCGGCGCCTCAATGGCCGACGAATCGTCCCTAGGCTCCATCGACGCGTTGCCACCCGCCAACCGCCACGGGTACGCGGAGTGGGACTTCTTCGGGGTACCGGACCCAGTCGCGTTCAGGCGTTTCCTCGATGCCACGGACTACTGGTTTGGCTGCTCCGACGACTCCAGACGCGGGAGCTACGACCCCGCGCGGGGTGTTACGCCGTCATCACCAACGACCGGCCAACGCCGCCGGTGCGGCGAGTGCGGAGACGGGGAAGTCACGCCCGCCCCGAGGGGATCGCTACGCGCCCGGCCGCGGGGCCAAGCGCTCTCGCCGGGGCCGACGTCGACGCACGGGCGGCCCAGCCCGCGACCTCGAGGCCAAGGCGGCGGAGGAATGCGGACGGTGCGGGCCGCTCCGCGCTTCGATGGCGGGGGAGGCCTCCGCGCGCGGCGAACGCGCGCGGGGAGCCGGGCCGGCGGTCCGTCCGTGACCGCATCAACACCGTCCCCAACGTCGACAACGCGGACGCGCCCCGCGGGCGAGCCAAAAGCTCATCGGCTGCCGCGACGTTCGCGCGCGCCATGCCGGCACCCTCGACCCCCGAGGGCTCGAGACATGCACCGCGAGGTGCGGACTCTCATCGAGCAAGCGGCCGTCCGGCGGGCCGAAAGCTCGGCCTCACGCATCCGCCAACAAGGAGACGCGCGGGGCGATGAAGCGACACCGGGAGGCGAACCCTCGGTGCACGCGGGTCAACCCGGCCCGACCGGGGACGCACGCCGGCCCAAGGAACGACTCCTCGACGCGCGCGGGCGCCGGATGGCGACGCCCGCAACGTCATCAACGCCGGGCGCACGAGCGGGGGCGGACGCACGAGCGGCCGGGGGCTACCACCCTCGAAGGGGTGGGCGCTACGACGGCGGTGAGGATCGCTCCCCGACGCCGGGCCCCCCCGGCACCCGCGTGTTCGGCCGGGAGATCCGCGCGGCGGCGTTCCCCCCGCGCGCTTCCGCCGGCCCTCGACGATCGTCAAATACAACGGGGAGACGGACCCCCGCGTATGGCTCAACGACTACCGCTTGGCCCGCCCGGTGGGCGGGGCCACTAGCGACGAAGTGATCATCCGCAACTTGCCCCTGCATCTGGGCGACGCGGCCGGGACATGGCTCGAGCACTTGCCCGCCGGCCCGGATCCATAACTGGGACAATCTAGTCCACACGTTCGTGGGTAACTTCCAGGGCACATACGTGCGCCCGGAAACTCATGGGACTCGCGCTCCCCGCACGCGAGGGCCGGCGAGTCGTTGCGGGACTTCATACGGCGCTTCTCCAAGCGGCGCACGGAGCTCCCCGGCGTGGCACGGTCCCGAGATCGTGCACGCGTTCCTCGAGGGCACCACGTGCGGGACCTCGTGCGCGAGCCGGGACGCGGCCCCCCGCCCGCGGACTCAAACGAGCCGTTCGACATCGCCACCGGCTTCGCCTCGGAGAGGAGGCCGTGGGGGCAATCTTCGACGGCAAAAAGGGCAAGCGCTCCGAGGACACGCCCGCGGAGGGCGGCGGGTCCAAGGAGCCACACCGCAACGACAAGCGGGGCAAGAAGGGGGAAGAAGCCGCGCCGCGAGGCGCGCGAGCGAGGGCGCAACGGCGGCAACGGCGAGGCCCTCGCCGCTGACCGGCTCGACGGGGCCCTCGACCGGCTCCTCGAGGCCGGGGGGTGTTTGACGACATGCCGAAGAAGCCATGCCCCTACCACAAGACTCCCGTGAACCACACTCTTGAGCGGTGCGACATGCTCAAGAAGTTCTATGGCCGTGCCGCCGCGAAGGAGGCGGAGGCCAAGAAAGACGGAGGCGATGGCGACGCGGGTGGCTTCCCCGCTCGTCGAAAATGTGTTCCTCATCTTTGGGGGGACCTACCGTCGACATGTCGACCCGGCGGCGCAAGAAGGAGCGGCACGAAGTCCTCGCCGCGGGGAGGGCGCCTCCGGCCTTTCTCAATTGGTCGGAGGACGTCATCACCTTTAGCCGGGATGACCACCCAAACCGCATCCCCAACCGGGCCGATGCCGCCGGTGGTCGATCCCATCATTGGGAACGCCGGTTTTCGAAGGTCCTTATGGACGGAGGCGATAGCCTCAATATCCTCTTCGCGCATACATTGCGCCCGATGGGGATCGGGGCCGGACCCGCGCGGCCTAGCACGAAGCCGTTCCACGGCATCGCGCCCGGCAAGCAGGTTCAACCCCTCGGGCAAATCGACCTGCCGGTCTGGTTTGGCACCCCCAAGAACTTCCGTAAGGAAACCCTCACCTTCGAGGTGGTGGGATTCAAAGGGGCCTACCATGCCATACTTGGGCGACCCTGCTACGCCAAATTCATGGCGGTCCCCAACTATACCTACCTGAAGATGAAGATGCCCGGGCCAAACGGCATCATCACCGTCGGGTCGTCCATCGAGCACGCATTCGACTGCGACATCGAGTGCGTGGAACACGCAGAGGCACTGGCGCTGGATGAAGCGCTGGTGAACACGCTGGAGAAGATGGTCAACGACGACCTCAACTCCGCCGCCAAGCACGTCGGCACCTTCGAGGCCGCGGAGCAGACCAAAGGGGTCCCCCTCGACCCGTCAGCCCCCGAGGGCAAGGCGTTGAGGGTCAGCTCCACCCTCGACCCCAAATAGGAAGCAGTGCTCGTCGACTTCCTCCGCGCCAACGCCGACATCTTCGCGTGGAGCCCCTCGGACATGCCAGGCATCCCGAGGGAAGTCGCCGAGCACTCCCTTGACATCTCGCCAAACGCCCGCGCCGTGCGGCGGCGGGCCGCGCCGCTTCGACGAGGAGCGGCGACGGGCAATCGGAGCGGAGGCTGCGGAAGCTTCTCGAGGCCGGATTCATCAAGGAAGTATTCCACCCTACGTGGCTAGCTAATCCTCGTGCTTGTAAAGAAGAAGAATGGGAAGTGGCGGATGTGTGTAGACTACACTAGTCTTAATAAAGCATGTCCTAAAGTTCCTTTTCCTTTGCCACGCATAGATCAAATCGTTGATTCAACAGCTGGGTGCGAATTGCTCTGTTTCCTTGATGCTTACTCCGGGTACCAGCAAATAAAAATGAAGGAGTCCGACCAGCTCGCGACTTCGTTCATTACACCGTTCGGGACGTTCTGTTACGTCACGATGCCTTTTGGCCTCGGAAACGCGGGTGCAACCTACCATCGCTGCATGCAGCACGTTTTTGGGGATCACATCGGGCGGACGGTCGAAGCCTACGTGGACGACATCGTCGTCAAGACCAGGAAGGCGGACGACTCCGGTTGGCGACCTTGGCGTCGCGTTCGGCTGCCTACGGGCCAACGGGGTCAAGCTAAACCCCGAAAAATGTGTCTTTGGAGTGCCGCGGGGCATGCTCCTAGGATACATCGTCTCCCAGCGGGGAATCGAGGCCAACCCTGAAAAGGTCGCGGCCCTCGAGCGAATGGGTCCGATCCGGGACCTCAAAGGGGTGCAGAAGGTGTTGGGGTGCCTCGCCGCCTTAAGCCGCTTCATCTCGCGGCTCGGTGAGAAGGGCCTGCCCCTCTACCGGCTGCTCAAGAAGCACGAGCGCTTCTCTTGGACCGCCGAGGCCCAGGACGCGCTCGACAAGCTGAAGGCGTCTCTAACGCACGCTCCGATCCTCACGCCGCCGCAGGACGGCGAACCCCTGCAACTCTACGTGGCCGCAACCACCCAGGTGGTCAGCGCCGTGATCGTCGTGGAGCGCACGGAGGAAGGGCACGCCTTGCCCGTACAGAGGCCGGTCTACTACATCAGCGAGGTCCTGTCGGACACGAAGACGCGCTACCCCCAGGTCCAGAAGCTGCTGTATGCGGTAGTCCTTGCGCGGCGCAAGCTCCGCCACTACTTCGAGGCCCACCCGGTCACGGTGGTCTCCTCCTTCCCGCTAGGAGAGATCATTCGCAACCCCCGACGCCGCAGCGGGGATTGCCAAATGGTCCGTGGAGCTGATGGGCGAGACGCTCGCCTACGCCCCGCGCAAGGCCATCAAATCGCAAATCCTAGCTGATTTCGTCGCTGAGTGGACGGACACGCAGCTGCCGCCCACACAAATCCAAGCAGAGTGCTGGACTCTGTTCTTCGACGGCTCAGTGATGAAAACGGGAGCGGGCGCGGGCCTGCTCTTCGTGTCACCTCTCGGGGAGCACATGCGCTACGCAGTGCGCCTCCACTTCCCCGCGTCCAACAATATGGCAGAATACGAGGCCCTTCTCTGCGGCCTCAAGATCGCCATTGAGTTGGGCGTCAAGCGCCTCGATGTGCGGGGGGACTCGCAGCTCGTGATCGATCAGGTCATGAAGAACGCGAGCTGCCACGACGACAAGATGGAGGCCTACTGTAAAGCCGTGCGGTCCCTTGAAGACAAGTTCTACGGCATTGAGCTCAATCATGTACCCCGCCGGTACAACGAAGAAGCAGACGAACTGGCAAAGATCGCGTCCGGGCGGATTACCGTTCCCCCGAACGTTTTCGCGCGCGACATCGCGCAACCCTCGGTCGCCTTCGAGCCCTACCCCTCGAGCCACGACGGACCCTCGGGGGCTCCCTCGAATCCAACGGGTGCGGAACCCATGGACGAGGACCCCTCGAACGAGGCGTACGTGCTCTCCCTCCTCGAGGGGTACGGCTCCCACGATGCCAATGCGATGGACATAGAGCCGGCTCCTGTCCAAGCGGATTGGCGGGAAAAATACATTACCCGGATCGCTCGAGGGGAACTCCCCGCGGACGGGCCGCGGCCGGGCGCATCGCCGGGATGGCCAAATCTTTCACCCTCGTCGACGGCGAGCGCATAAGCGCGCCGCCTCGGGCATCCTACGGCGGTGCGTGCCCATTCCCGAGGGGCGCGAGCTCCTACGGGACATCCACGCGGGAATGCGTGGCCACCACGCCGCGCCGCGCACCCTCGTCGGCAACGCGTTCCGCCGGGGCTTCTATTGGCCTACGCGGTCGCGGACGCCGGCGAAATCGTACGCACCGCGAAGGGTGCCGGTTTACGCCCGCAAGTCCAACTTGCCCGCTCATGCCCCGCAAACGATTCCCGTAACATGGCCGTTCGCCGTGTGGGGGTTGGACATCGTCGAGCCCCCGCGGAAGGCGCCGGGGGCTTCACCCACTGCCGGTCGCAATTGACAAGTTCTCCAAGTGGGTGGAGGTGCGCCCCATCACGAATTTAAGGGGCGAGCGAGGCGGTCACATTCTTCACCGACATCGTATACCGCTTTGGAGTGCCAAACTCCATCATCACGGACAACGGGTCCCGAGTTCACGGGCGGAAGTTCTTGGAGTTCGCGACAAATTCCACATCCGCGTGGATTGGGCGGTACGTGGCACACCCACGGACCAACGGCCAAGTGGAGCGTGCCAACGACATGATCCTACGGGGCCTCAAACCCCGAGTACCGACCGGCTCAACAAATGCGGGCGAAAATGGCTCCAAGAACTACCGGCGGTTGTGTGGAGCCTAAGGACCACCCCAAGCGAGCCACGGGTTCACCCCGTTTTCCTAGTCCATGGCGCGGAGGCCGTCCTCCCCACGGACTTAGAATACGGATCGCCCAGGGTTCGAGGCTACAACGAGGATGCTAACCAGCGAGCCGCGAGGACTCGCTGGACCAGCTAGACGAGGTACGCCTCGTAGCGTTGATGCACTCCGCAAGGTATCAACAGTCCCTACGACGTTACCAAGCACGCAAGATACGTCGAAGGGATTTCGACGAAGGGGATGCGGTCCTAAGGCCGCGCCAAGATAACCGAGGGCGCCACAAGCTATCGCCCCCATGGGAGGGACCCTACGTCGTGGTGAAGGTACTCAAGCCGGGCACATACAAGCTGGCCAACGAGGACGGTGAAGAGCTCACCAACGCCTGGAACATCCAACAGCTACGTCGCTTCTACCCTTAGCCAGGATCTTCCAAGTATCTTTGTTGTAAAAATCACATCGCCAACGCCCCAGTTGGCGGCGACTATGTAGATACTTCAAGACTAAATGCAAAGGATAACTCGGCTTTCCCCTGAAACCCAAGTTACCCTCGGGGGCTACTAAGGGGGGCACCCCCCCCCAAAACGGTCCCATTTTTTCGCGCAAAAAAACAAAACGACACGCGCTAAGTTTGTTTCCTACTTCAACCTCGAGCCACGATTCGAACAGGGCGCAGGCGGCACGGCGGAAGGAGCGTGCGAGCCGAGATAGCCTACGCCGCGTGGATATGGCCCTTCTCTCTCGCCTCCAACCCGGCGGGCCCCCCCGCGAAAATCGAACTCCCCCTAACCGAATCTACTCGGGAAGAAGGAGAAACAAAAAAGCGTGATAAACAAACGATTTCATTTACGGTAAATGCTCATGTTCATGAAACAACTTGTTCATTTACTAAAGGCCACGAGGCCGAATATTGATACACATCAAAAAACGGGCCTAGCGCCCAAGCGCTTTCGGGCGGGAGGACCGGCGGCGTCGCGGCGTCGGGAAGAGGAACTCCTCGAAGGCCTCGGCAAGCAACCGGCGGCGTCGGCGGCAAGCGCGTCCACACGCTCCATGGCCACCTCGTCCTCGACGCCCTCGGGAACGATGTAGCCTTCCGACGGCGCCTCGAAGTTGACCTCGTAGTGGGATCGCACCACTCCGAGGGCCTTCTCGGACGCCTAAGTGCGGCGCCGACCGCATCCGCTCGGTGACGTGGCCGCCGAGGGCGCGCGGGGGCGCGGCCGGCCGAGCCGCCGGCACGGGCCTCGCCCTCCTCGACGACGCGGCGGGTCTCGAGGGCCGCATCGCACGGCTCCCGCGGCTCTGCTCGGAGGAGTGGTAGGAAGCTGCGAGTCTCGGCCCGCTCGGTGCGTGCCCTAGGGGCGGTGCGCAAGCCTAGAATCGACAAGACAAAAAGAAATCAGAAAGGGAGAAGCGAACCCTCTAAAGCAAAAAACCAACAAGCAAGAGTCAAACAGTGGCTCACCCTCGACTTGCTTCCTCTCCTACTCGAAGTCGCGGCGCGCGGACTCGATCGCCAACTCGAGGCGGCCCGGACGGTTTCGCCTGCTCGCGGAGGGCCGGCTCTGGTTGGCGTTGCGATGCCGAGCGCGAGCGCCTCGTCCTCAACCTTGGAGAACGCGGCGTTCGCTCCTCCGGTGACTTCTCCCGCCGCCTCGCGAGCGATGCGCTCCCGCTCCGGCGCCGTCCCGGCGTCGCCGAGGGCGACCCGCTCTCGCCGGAGCCGCCCCTCGGCCCACGGCGAGCGATGCGCTCTTGCCGGAGCTGCTCCTCGGCGGCGACGAGGCCGCGGCCTTGGCGTCGAGGGCGGCCCTCGGGTCGTCGGCCTCCTTGGCGCGGCCGCTCCAACCCGCGCGCCCGCTCCTCGGCCCGGCGGCCCTGTTGCGCTGCGCCCCCTCGAGCGACGTGCGGAGCTCCCGGGTTTCGGCGTGAGCGGTGGCCACCTCCGCCTCCCCGGTTGGCGGCCCGGCGTCCGCGTCTTCTCCGGTCCGAGCGCGCATTCCACGGCGCCTCGTCGCGATCGATGAGGGGCTGCGCGGATCCGCTCAAGGCTCGAGCGACGCGCCGTGTCTTGCCTCGAGCTCTCGGGGAGCTCGTCGAGGCCGAGCCGGGGCCGTACGCCGGCCCGGTGTCCCGGCGTCCTAAGAGCGTCGGCAAGCGCGTCGAAAGCGCCGCACCGCTCCCCGAAGGCCGGTGGGCCTCTGCGTTCACCCGGTCGAACGCGTCGTACTTGTCGTGGGCACGACGCTCGAGCTCCTGGCAACACAGAATCGAAACCCGTAAGCGCCAAGACTTGAATGCAACATACAAAAACGAAAAAGGAAAAGGAACGAGCAATTGTGGCTCACCTGGAAGACGAGCCAGGCCGGACCGCCATGGACCCGCAGCGCCTCGTTCAGCGCGCGGTTGAGCGTGGCGCCATGGCTCGGAGCTCGCCCCGAGCTCTGCTCCCCCCCGGCGTCGGCAAACGCGGGGGATCCTCGACGGCCCCCTCCACCCGGGCGGGACGCCGCGGCGCGGGAGGACGAGGCCTCGGCGCCGTGTCCTCGGCTCCCCACCACCATGTGACCCTCGTGCGCGCTCACGAGGGCCCCCTCCCGGGGCTCGGGGGAGTTCGTGGGCCGGGCCGGCCCACCGATTCCACCCGGGCGGTGGGGAATCGTCCGAGACCTCCACCACCTCCGCTGCGGATTGACGGCGGGCGCCGGCCGCCCGTGCGGGTCTCCACCGGCACCTCCACTTGCGCCACCGCGGCCGCGGCGCCGGCGCGCGCGCCGCGGCCGCCGCCTCCGGGGCGTGCCGCCGCGTCCACGGGCGCCCCGTGGGATGCGCCCGCTCCACCTCCACCACGGCCACCGCCACGGCTCCGTGTTTCCGCGACGGCCGGCGCCGGCCGCCCCGGCGACCTGCGGGCCGCGTCGCGCGGCGGGGCGATCTGCCGGCGGGGCCTCGAGGCCCCGGCCGGGCCTTGCGAGCTCGTGCCCGCCGCCGTGCTTGTCCCCGGGCGCGACGCCCTTGACGAGCGCCGCGGGGTGGGGATCGATGCGTCCGTCCTCGGCACCTTGGGCGGTGCAAGAGGAGGGACGGTCGGCACCACCCACGCACGGGCACGGACGAAGGTTAGGGGCGCCTAATCATCGACAAATCAAACCAAACGAAAAAAGACGGGCTCCTTACCTCGAAGAGGAAAAGGCCCGTTCCTTTTCCTCGAAGCCTCGGCGGATGAGGCCGGTGCGGCGCGCGCGCCCGCCGTGGCGCCTCCCGACGGCGCCGCCGCACGCGCGGGCCCGCCCGCCCCGTGCGCGGGCGCGCCCGACGCCGCACCTCCCGAAGGCGCCACCGCGCGCGGGGGCACGCTCGCCCCGCGTGCGGGGCACGCCCGCCGTCGCGCCCCCGACGATGGTGCCGCGCGTGCGGGCACGCTCGCCCCGCGCGCGGGGTACGCTCGACGCGCGCACGGGCGCGCTCGCGCGCGCGCGCCTGCGCGGCACGTGCGGCACCTCCGCGGCGCGCGCCGCCCCCGATGACGATAGCCCGGCGGCGGGCGGCCGGCGCGCGCCGCCCCGGCGAAGCCGCCCTTGTCGCCGGCGTTGGTTCGGCGACGGGGGCGCGGCGCCACCTCGGAGGGGCCCTCCCCCTCGGCCTCTTCCTCCTCGTCCTCCTCCGAGGATGAGGGCTCCTCGATCTCCCGGGGAGGAAAGCCCCGGCTCCTCGCGCCGCCGTGCTCCGCGGCCCGCCGGTCGCGCGCGCGCGCGCGTCGCCTCGCGTGCTCCCTCTTGCGCGCGCGCCCTGCTCCCGGCTGCCGCCGCGCGCGCCGGCCGAGCGCACGGGGGTCGGGGGTGGGCGGAACGGACTTGGCGATGTTGAAGTTCACCGGTGCACACGGGGAGCGCCAAAGACACGTCGAGAAAACAAAAGCGAGATCAAGAACTAAAACAAAATCGGGGAACCGAACTCACCCGGCGGGCCGTGGGGAGCATCTCAAGGTCCCATGGGGTCCGACCCGCGGGCGTCGGCGTCGGGTGTCGACGGCGCTCCGCGCCGGGTGAGCGCATACGGCGCTCGAGGGGCGTCGGGAGCATCCGCGACCTCGCCAAGTCGACGGGGGTTGGCCGCCTCGTCATCTCGAAGATACGGAGCGGCCTCTCCATCGAGGGCACGATCCGCCGGTGATGGAGGAAGGCGAGAACACCCATCGCGTTCGGCCCCGTGCGCGCCGGCCCGGCGCGGGCGGCGAGGGACGGACTCTCGCCGCGCGCCGATCTTTGGGCCGTGGACACCCCGTAGCCCCGGGGAGTCGGCCTCTTCTTGAATACCGGCCGGTGTAGGGGGGAAGGCCGGGCTCGGCATTGCGCGGGTAGAACCATCCCCGCTCCCGGCCGGCGTTGTTCGTCGTCATGGTGCAAGGGATGTAGGTGTCCTTGAACCGCCCCGCGGGGCAAGTGACATCCCGCCGGCGCGCACCGCGCGGCGGGTCCTCGGCTTTCCGACGTGGGGCTGCGTGACGAGCTCCCCGCGGAACGGGTGAACCCCAGGCTCCCGGTTGGGCGGGATCCCCGAGTACCCTTCGTAGACGCCCACGAACGTGGCCGCTGCGAGATCGCGTTGGGGGCGAAGTTGTGCAGCTCCACCCCGTAGTAGTAGCACATCGCCCGCATGAAGGTGCTCGCCGGCGCGTTGAAACCGCGCTCGTGGTAGCGGACGAAGCTCACTACGTAGCCCTCCGGCGGGTTGGGCTCGCGGTCCGCCGCCGGCGGCCACTATCCACTCCCGCGGGCGTCCGTCTTCATTAGCCGCCGGTGGCCGGCGGCGACCGGCTCGCCAAGGGCGGCCGGGTCCCCGTCGACCTCTCCCGGGCGTACGGCTCCCGGGATCCTAAGGGGAAGCTGAGGCGGCGCCATGAAGAGGACGAAGAAAAACAGGAGCGGAGGACAAGGAACGGAAGAAAAAGCTCTGACGGCGACACCGCGCGGTGACAAGAGCGAGACAAAGGCGAAGGGGTGGGGGACTGAAAACGGTGAGACACTAAGGTAAAAAACCGCCGTCCCCTCCTCCCCGCAGTTTTATAGGCCGACGGGCGAGCTCTCCGGAGCGGACGCCCCGCTAGCATTAACTGCAGGGAATCTTTCCATCGCGTCGACGGGTGGGCCCCACCACGACCGCATCGGCCACGTCATTGCGGGCGGGCCATCATTACGGCAAAGACCGGCGGCGGCCGAGGCGAGCGGTCACGTCCGCCCGCCACGCCGCCCACTACGCGCGCGCGCGCGCGCGCGCCTAAAAAGGCGCGCCCGCGACGCAAAACCGCGGCCACGACCGCGAGGCACTTAAATGCCGGGTCCCTTGCCAAGCAAGGAGAACCCTCGAGCGGGGGCGAGCCCCCGCTCGAAACAAAAGCGACCCTCGATGGGATATCGACGTGAGAAGGTCGCCGGGACTGCTCGATGTAGAGCGAGGAGGCACGCGGGCACCCATGCCACGTGGAACCCTCGAGCGGCACGAGCCCTCGGCTCCGGACAAAAGCAACCCTCGACGGGATATCAACGTGAGAAGGTCGCCGGGACTCCGCTCGATGTAGAGCGAGCACCGCGGTGCACCCATGCCACGCAAAACCCTCGAGCGGCGCGAGCCCCGGCTCAAGACAATGTCAACCCTCTAAAGAGGGCACGCGCGTGAGAGGGTCGCCCGGGGCACGCTGGAGTAAAGTGGGCACGCAAGCACCCATGCCGCGCCGCGCGCGCCAACCGGCGCCTCGAGAGCCGGCTCGCCCGGACCCCTCGACCGGCGCAAACGCGAAAAGACGGGGCTGTCCGGCACGGCCCCGCACGGCCCTGCGATCGGAGGTTCGAAGCCTGACCCTCGAGGGGTTCGAACAGGCGCCTCAGATCGCAAAGTTAGGGACGACGAGGGCACGCGCATTCGAGCCGTTCCTTGAGCCCATCGGCTCGAGGGTGCGCCACATGTCGTGTTCAAGAGCCAGCGAGGGCAGCTAGCAGGGGGATCCCACCGAGGGAGAGCTTCCGCGCCCTCGGTCCCTAGCGAACGGGACCGAGCCCCACCTAGCAAACCCATGCAAGCGCTTCCATGGACGTGTCTCCGGACCGCGCAGCCTACCCTTATCGAACGGGGCATGGACGTCCAGTTGAACCACCCGCTAGCAGCTCGACGAGGAATCCGCAATTCGCGACCCGCTCGATGGGAGTTGCAGAAACCTCACCCTCCGTCCCGCGGAGGGACGGCGAGGGCGCGTTAAAAAACAAGTCGCCAAGCTCGACCCGATCGCCTCGAACGGGCCAAGGCTCGGGGGCTTGACGCACGGCTACACCTCCTTGAAACCGCACCCGCCGGGAGACGGTGGCGGCGGTGCGTGCACCCCCGGCCGGCCGAAATACCGCCGATGCCGGTTGGCATATGTGCCACGCCTCTCTGTCCAAAATTCTCGCGGTTAACCCCTGCAGGAGAGCCCACTCTCCTGCAGGGCTTCGGGGGCTAGACCGCGGGTCCGGCCGACGCGGCCCCACGGAAAGCGTTCGCAAACAAGGAGGGAAGAACGTCCTATCAGTAGGTTCCAGCATCTGCGGGAGCCTCAATGGCAAACCCGCAGATGCTCGGGGGCTGCGTCGGGGACGGCCCTAGGGGTCCCCTTAAACAATGGGGAAAACCTCACTTAAAGCCCGCAATGAAACCCAAATACGTTAAGCCTAACCATGCGGGCGCCTAAACCATGCGGGACACGGCCCACGGGGGACTCCGACGGCCCATCAAGACGGCCCACGTAAGGATCCCCTCGAACGGGCTCCGCCTCGTTCGAGGATGCGCGCTCCCCCTCGGGCGGGCTCCGCCCGTTCGAGGGGCAACTCTTCCCTCGAGCGAGTTCCGCCTCGCTCGAGGGCTCACTCCCCTCGAGCGGGCCTCGTCTCGCTCGAGGGTCCGTCCCGCCCTCGGCCGGAGCCCGCCACGCTCACGGGCGCCCCGCACGCGTACGCCGACCCCCGTACACGGGCATTTAACGCCACGACGCCGCGGGGACGGCGCCATCATGCGCCGGGGCTCGCGCCCGGTGCCGCCGCACCAACTCCCCGGGGAGGAGCCCATCCCCACCCCCGTGGGGATGGACCGTGCGGTACGGCCGGTGTCGGTCCGTGACACCGCGCGCCCACTACGATGCGGCTAACGCGCCCGACCCTCGAAGGGGGCCGGCGCACCCTCGATTTCACTTTCCCGTGACCCTACGGGGGTTAGGTGGAGGCGCTAGGCCGGTGGATCGCCATCCCGGCCACCGCGCGCGGCGCGGCCGCCGTACCCACGCGTGCGGGCGCACGCCGGCCTTTGCGGCAACCACTCCGACACCGTGAAGCGCGTTGGGAAGGAACGCCGTTCGCCTACTCACCCGTGCACCGTACCGGCCATCGTCGGCACCTCCCTCGAAGCCTATCGGGGGACGCCACCACCGTCTGCCGCTCTCCTACCCTCGAACCGCCCGCGTTCGGGTACAAGTCGAGCCATGATGACCGGATCGGCTGCGAGGATCGCCGGACGGCCGCCCACTCTACACCGTGGCGCGACGTGCTCCCTCACGTAGCTAGGTAGTGCGGCGTGCATGTAACCCGCTCCCCCCTTGATCTATAAAAGGGGGGGGGGGGGGAAACCCCGGCCGCGGGGGGAGAACGGACGAACGAGAGACACAAGGACACTTCACACACCCACGTACTCATTCACATTCTTCCACAATATCTTCGACCATTCCATCGGGGACTTGGAAGCCACGCTTCCTCTCCCGCCTTGCTTGTATTAGCCCCACTACAAGCACCCCCGGTGCTAAGTAATATAGTGCCCCGAGCACGCCCCTGCTGGACGTACGGCCCCCTCGGCCGGAACCAGGATAAAATCTCTGTGTCACTTGTTACTTAGCATCGACCATTGAGGGATAGACCACGGCGCTATCTCTTGGTTAGTGTCGGGACCATATTCCGCACCGACAAGAACAAATAATCTAATTTCATATAGTAACGCTTCAAGAATTTATGTGCTAGTCAATATACAGAATTTACTGAATTGTTTTGGACTTATCTAAACTCAACATACCCATGATGAATCACAACGCATAAACCTCCATTAGATGGAACTAAACCATTGTTCAACTGAGTGGGGATGGTTATTATACCATTGCAATTAGTTATTATAATTAGTTAAGGAACTAATTTTCAGCAATTAAAATGTAATGAGGAAAGAATGCCACACTTTCAAAAAACAAAATTGGTGCACCCTGGAATAATTAGATTGTCTCCTGCGGCTTCTGCAGCCGCTGCTGCAACCCAAAACTACAAATTTCATCACCATTGTTCGTGCTCCAGCAGATTGTGCAATGCATGGCAATTTGCGGTTGTCCCCCTCCACATGGCGCATCCCCGGGGTTTCTGCATCGTGCTGCATCTCCTCCAGCACCAACTGTCGCCTGCTATTGTCAAAAAAAGAAAAAAAAACTTGTCGCATACACACCTTCTCCTCCTCCATTCCGTCGGCTCTCCTCCGCCTCGAGCACCTCCGTTCGCCTCCCTCTCCCTCTCCCGCTCCGGCGTGAGCTGCTTGAGCGGCTTGAGGGCGAATCTCGTCGGACTAGAGGTGGGGACAGAGGCGGTGTTGGAGGACGAGGAGTCCGTCGGCTGCGAGGAGGCCGCCGCAGGGACGATGAGGAGGCAGCGACTGGGGCAGAGACGAGGAGGCTGGGGCGCGCCGCCTTCTTCCCCGGCGAGCAGGGTCGGCCTTCCCTGGTCGCGCCGCCTTCTTCTCCGAGCAGGGCCTCCGCCCTCCCTCTCTCTCTCCTGCTCCTCCTGGCGCGAGCTGCTCGAGCCGCCTCGAGGGCGGATTTTGCTGGCACTAGAGGTGGCTCCCCTCGCCGCGTGGCGCCCTAGCCTCGATGTGCACGACCTCTATTCGAATCGATTCGATTCGACGAAGCACCGCGACGAAGGGATGGCCGGAGGAGAGGACGGTCCCTTCCCCCGACGGCGGCCCCTGCCCTACTCTGTCTCCGCCGCCCTCCTGTGGTTGCCGGCGGGGCTGCTCCTCCCTGCAGCTCACCAGCACGGCGCAAGGTATACCTAAGCATTTTTGGCCCGGCCCGGGCCTAGCCCGTGCCATGCCCGTCCACGGACCTTACTGGACGGGCGTGGGTAGAGATCTTGAAGCCCGCGAAAATTTTTTTTGGCCCGAGCCCAGCCCGAAATGCTGTTTTTAGTTACTTTACACTATAAAATGCGCGGGCGGCCCGCCCAAGCCTGGGCCCGGCCCGAGCCCGACCCGAAAACTAAGGCCCGACACGCCCCATGGGACGGTCATGGGCAGGATTTTCTCGGCCCGAAAAACCCGGATTTTTTTCGACCCGGCCCGAACCCGACCCGAACTCGATCCGGCCCGTGAAATGCTCAGGTCTAGCGCAAGGCAGCCTCCGACTTCGTGCGCGGCGGCGGCCTCCAGCACGACCTTCTCCGACTGCTCCTCCCTTCTCTCCCAACACCCGCGGGAGCACAACTGCCGGCCCTTGCGCGAAGGGAATAGGGAATACTGCTGGAGTGCATCCTCTTTTGCAGCATGGGATGCTCCTCTCTCCTGTTGCATATCCATCCGTTTTGCAGATGCGTGACGGGCAACTGCCGGATATAGTCTTACCAAAAACCAGTTTACTTCGTACCTGTCACTCCAGAATCTGGAATGCATATCCGGTGGCATGAGATTCAATATCTAAATTTCTTCACTGTATGTAAGAGGCTTTTTACTGTACACAATGCCACCATGTACCACCGGTTGAAAAAGACTCGTACGTAATAGAAAAAAGATCTATATGTAAGGATCCGACGGTTCAGACAAATTATGTACCACAGGTTTTTTAGTGTGGTATGGATGGTATTCATTGGTGGTATGAGTAGTACGTGAGTATTATCAGAAATATATAAAATAATAGTTGTATATATCGAACAAATTACCATTTTACCTATAGTAAATAAAATAACTAAAAAACCGATAATATCACCGTACAACAACTGCATGGAAGACCTCGTATGTAATCCCCTGGATGATTTTTGTAGTTAGCGTTATAAGAAAAATATATATGTGTATGCTTCGCCTTCCATCCCGTTGCTGTATCTAGCTAGCTGCGCCGGACTCTGGAGTCCGGAGACCGGACATGAGGATCTACCTGGCTCGCTGCGCTGATCGACGGGCGGCTTGTACAGTCTGCAGTCTGCACCATCCAAATGCTGATTTGCTGCTACGCGATCCAGATCTGATCTCGAATGAATCATCTCAGGAGGACACGAGTCGGTTCTTTCCTGGAAGAACTTTTGTCCCTGTTATCCAAATGCGGTGGCAAGTCACGGTGCCCTAGCCCAGCACGGCAGCCCGAGCCCGAGTACGACGTGGCAACCCTTTCTTACCCAGTGATTGATGAATGATGAGTCTGGGATTGATGATCTGCCGTGGCAATCCGCCTTTACTCCCAGCTCCCTTCCCATCGAATTATCGAAAGAACAAATCATCTTATCATAAATCATCAATTCTTATTAATCCATGGAAACATAATTCATCTTCCTCTCAGCCGTAAGCTCCCTCAGCTGTCAGCTCTGATTGCGAGCTGCTTACGAACTCGGGAGTAGTGATTGCCGTCGTCATCCACATCTCAACAACGCCGGTACAATTGATAAAAAGGAAAAGAGGCAGACACGGTAAATCAAGATCGGTAATAACACATTAGACATGGAAGAAACAGTACAATAATTCACACATCCCACACTACACACAAAGCAGAGATATTTACAGATGGGAAGGGAGCTAGTACATACACACCAACGGATACAGTAGCGGCCAGCCGAGTCACTGACTGACCTTCCATAGCATATTAGCTTTTTTTCGATAAAAGCATAGTAGGACAAAACAAAACAAAAAAAAGGCAAAAAGTCTTGAGCCTCGGACAGCAACACGCCACGCGGCGGCTGTTACTGCTTAGAACATGCGCTTTAGATAACCACAAGGACCAGCAAACATGGGACTGACGGGGACCGGCCGGCCACCGGTTCTCTCCGTCGATTGGATCTCACCCGATGCCGAGATCTAACGGTGGTTGCTCCTGGTCTCGTCGCTGTAGAGCCTGAAAATTACAAAAAAAAAAGGAGGTTCAGGTCATTAGAGAAACAGATCGAGACCAAGGCCTTATCCGTTCCAGCAAACACCTAGCAGTAGCACTAGATGGTGCTTCTGGATTAGCATGCCACAAGAGCAAATCATGTTACGCTAAGTGGCTCCTGAGCTGCCTGCCCCCCTTTAATTTTTTTCAGTGCTAACTTCATCATTAGCTAGTTCATCACCTGCTTATTGTGTCAGTACTGTATGTGTTTTTTTTCCACTGAACAACCTATTGTGGTGTTTGAAACATAAACGGTAGTCATTCATCCAGTTAAAGTCCCAGAGGGCAGAGCTTTGATGCTCTGCTTCGAGCCTTGGCAGCTCAACATAGTACTACTATACTACTCATTCTCCCATTTTTTAAATTATATGTTTTTTACTTTCATAGATAACATAGTCACATATATATTATTATGTACTAGTATATCTACATCAAAATTCTAAGTGTATAACAAAATTTATAAATCATAAAAAGTTAAAACGAACCATAATTTTGAACATACGGAGGGAGTAGTAATTAAGCAATAAAACGATATAGTACTAACTAGAGATGATCCTACTGCAGTAGTGTTAAGCAGAGTACAAACCAAAGGACAGCAGAGGAGATCGGTCGCCGCCGGCGGAGGGAGATGATGGATGACGCTTACCAGTCGTAGACGGTGGGGGAGTTGGGCTGCGGGCGGTCGAAGAGGTTGGCGCCCATGCTCTTGGTGGCCAGGTTGCTCCCCGGGTGGAACACGCTGCGCCACACGTTGCTGTTGCTGCCGCCGCGCGGCGTCGTCGTCGTCGACGGCGACGACGGCGTCCCGGGCGTCGTCGGGGTCGACGGCATCGACTGCGTCCGCTTGTAGCTCCCGGCAGCGGCGTCTTGAATGATTATTTGTTTTTGGAAAGTAGTAGAGCTTACTATTAGTCTTCTTTTAAACCATTTTGGGTCCTCAATAACGTCTAACAGATTAAGCAAGCCTTTTTTTTTTAATTTGAGAGAGTCTGCTGTACGTTAAACATCAGATTATCAGTTTTGTATACCTCATATATCTTAGTTTTGTTCCAAACTGTTCTACCATGCATAATAATAACACTGTAAAAGACCGCGCCGCGCTACCTTTGTCGTCGATGACGATGGGGCGGGAGGTGGCGGCCTTGCGGAGCTTCTCGAGCCCCGTCTCCGGGTGAGGCCCCGCCACCACGTCGTCCCACAGCTTCTCCAGCATCTTCTTCCTTCGCCTTCTTCCTCTACCAAAGCTTTACTACTGGGTCACTGGCTCACTGCACTACTACGCTAATTAACGAGAGAGAAAAGAGCACCTCACCACCAGATCGTACGAGACAGATGAGCTCCGATGGGCCTCTCTTAAATCATGGAGGGGGCGAGCGTCCGTGTACCGCCACGGTGAAGGTACCGTGAGGGCGTCACTGCGGTGGTGGCGGCAACGTGCTCGGCGGTAGATAGAAGCACGGAGAAGAGAAGCCGCCACGAGGCACTGCGGCGAGCTGGATCTTGCCGGTCTTTGTAATTTGATCGCTGACACGGCCATCTCCCGTGACCGAGCGGTGAGCAGACCCAAGCGCTCGGCGGTGACGCAGCAAAGTGGATAAGGATGGAGAGGACTGACGTCGGGCCCCACCGCGTCTCTTTGGATCCCAGCCAAAATATCCCCAACCCGACCTCATGGGCACGTCAGACGTGCCGGGTGGGTGAGCAAGACAGGGCGGGTGAAATTCACAAAAGAAAAAAAAAGACAGGGCGGGTGAAATCTTTTTAGATCGAAGGGTTTTGTATGAATACATCGGCACTGTTTGGGGAGCTTAATGTTTGATACGGGCAAAAAAAAAAAAAAAAAAAAGCCGGCCCCGGGCCCGCTAGGGCCATTTCCACCGTTTGATATGGAAATCCTAGGCGGGAGCGGGGGCCGCGGCGGTCATTTTCCCTCTCTCTCTTCGGCTCGCGCCGCACGCCCCCCCTCCCCTCGTTCCTCCTCGGCACGGCTCGACGGCGCGCGCGCGCGGCGAATCTTGGGCGACGGCGGGAGCGCGAGGCGGGCTCGCGCGGGAAGGTGAAACTTCCGCGCACGCTTCTTGCCCGCGAAATCCATTGCCTACATATACCACCCCTCCCCCCCTCCCTCGGTTTCTTCTCCTCCTCTCCACGGTCCACTCCCGTAGAAGCTCCGTCGTCGAGGTAAGCTCCGCCGCCGCACGGCCGTGGTGTTCCCCGGCTTCTCGTCCGTCCCCCGCGTGGATGCGTCCGGGCGGCGCGGCTCTCCGACGGACTCCGGCGAGGCGGTCTTCTTCCTCTTCTTCTCCGGCTAGGTGGTGTTGCTGGTCGTAGATCTGTCGGGCCGTTGTGCTTCCCCGTCCAGATCTGCTACCTCTTTCCCACCTCCTTCTGTTCCCCTTCCGGCCTTACCGAGGTAAATCCATATCCCCCTTTCGTTACACCGTTGAATGTTTTCCTCAGATCTATGTGTTGTTTGTTGTTCTTTCCTTTTGTGATGATAAATCTTGGACGTGTTTGTTCCTGTATCGTTGTTATTGCTCTGTTACAGTGATCATTTGCGTTATCTTGTTCTTGTTTTTGCCTTTGCGATATAAATGGTCGATGATGACTAGCCAACGCGCACTTTGGGAGGCAATATTTGCGTTGCGGTCGTGCCTTTTGATGATTTTTGAATGCTTGCACTTACATTCGAGAGGCTAGCCGGGGTCTACTTAATTTGCTTATACATTTGTGAATGCATTGTAGATGGCCGAAAATGCGAACATGATGCGATGGCTAGGCAAGCGGTACCATGGTTGTTGTGATGGTTTCCTTTGTGCTTAATAGGCTTAGACGTGTTAGAAGACATGAGCCAATTCCTTATGGCCCTAGGATCGAAGCCGAGAGGCATAGACGAGAGGACACTCGAGATGTTGTACAACTACAATGATATAGAATGCATTGCCATGTTACGCATGAAAAGAGTCCCCTTTTTTACTTTGTGCAACCTTCTTAGGAGCGAGAAAACTTGTTCCCGAGATATTAGGGTGTCTGTGGAGGAGCGGTGGCAATGTTTGTTTTTTGGTTGGACACAATGTGAGGTTTAGGGTAGTTCATCAATTCTTTAGGAGGTCCATTGAGACCGTGAGCGAGAATCTTCCACCAAGTGTTGTATGCCATTGGTGAATTAAGGGCCGACATGATCAAGCCTCCAAGCACCTGTCACACACCCTAAGATTGTAGGCGACCACGGATGGTTCCCTTATCTAAAGGTAAAGTCATATCTATGTGATTCAAACACATGCACATCCGTCCTTAAGTTTGACACACTTGTTCATCCGTTCATGTTAATCTCTGTAGAAATGCATTGGTGCCATTGATGCCGAGTTCCTTAACACTCCAATTAGGTTCTACTTTGAGTTGGAGACTCTCTTTGGTAGTACCTTGGCAACTGGTAGGTTTGCCTTAGGTTCTAATGAACCTTTGGGTGTCAACAAGGCGGATAGTCCGATTATAAAGTCGGAGGAAGATAGTGTGGGTCTTAAGCGAGAGGGCCGATAGGGGTAAATCTACCTTTGAGTGTGGCAAGACCACTGTTCCGGTGTCCGAAAGTGTTTGTGGTAAGAGGAAGAGTGGCACTTTCACCGAAGAAGAGATCCTAATGATGACCAACATGAATGATGCTATCAACAATGTTGTCAATGCTATGATCAAGACAGTCTTGCACATGTTGACCCAGGCCTCTATCTTGCTTGTCATGGAAATGACCGAGTTCAAGCACCGATGTCTTGATTGTTGCCTACACCTTCCTACTTGAGCACAAGGCCACCGTTACTTGGTTTTGTGCAGATGTCAAGCCCACACAGGGCCATATGGTTGAGGACCTATCTTGCCAAGAACTACTGCATGTAGTTCTGTGGTAGCCTCTCTCTTTTCTGATGTATATTTTGGCTAGAATCTGTGCATGGTTAATGGGCGACCAAAGACTCGTCTAGATGGTGATGTATATTTTGGGTAGAATCTTTACATGGTTAAGGGTCGACCTTTTGGTTTAGTTAGTGGGATGGTGGCTAACTAAAGAAACTACATTTTGGCTCACTTTATGTGAGTGAGAACTACATTTGGCTCACTCAATGTGAGCAAAACTATGTAATTGGAGCCTTTCTTGGCTTCCTCGGGTTGATCACAAACACCTGAATGTGTTGATGTTTCGTCATTTTTGTTATTGTCCGCCATTTTCCGTTTCTGTCATTTTTGCTACCGTCTGTTTAATTTGTGTTCATGTTTTCATGATTCTCGTTATATCCGTGCTTGTTATCTCGTTTACCTTTTTGGCTAGGTTATAAAATTTGCCTATGATGATTCCATGTACCCCATAAATGATGACATGGCCTTGTGAGGAACTTGATCTTTGTTATTTCTTTTATTCTACCGGTAGCCCTACTCTTGTCTCCCATCTGAACATGGGACACATCCATTCCCATGTTTCCAAACTTGGGATGGATGTGTCCCATGCTCACATGGTAGACATGAACTGTGTCATACTTTTCTTCTTATACTTATGTTTCCTACTGTCCACCAGTTGCCATTATGCTCCAAGTCCATGTCAAATGATTGAAAAACATATAATCTGAGGCAAATATTTTCTCGTTCTTTCATTTTTTTTGCCTATGATGACTGGAGCTTATATATTACTTATGTGTCCAAACCGTGGGACACATCCATTCCCATGTTTCCAAACTTGGGATGGATGTCTCCCCCGGTTCAATGACTGCCATGAAGGTTCTGTTTCACTTTTGCTCCAAGTTCAAGTAGTCTGAGGCCATTTTTGCATGTTCATGTTGCACTGTCAGGCCGATGATGAACCTGTTCACCATTTATCTATCATGACATCCATCAAACCATGTGAGACGTCCATGCCCATGTTTCTCAAACTGGGGCTGGACCTCTCACATGGTTCCATGGTTGCCATGAAACATTTGCTACTCATTTATTTACCTGAGGCCACAATTTGGACCTATCTTTTAGCCTATGATGATATGATCTATGATTATTGCTTGTCATGCATTCCATCAAAATGTCAAATTCATCCATGGTCCAAGTATTCAACTATGGACCATGTGAATTTGACGTTTCCATGGTTCACATGTACCCATTGATCTCCTGTATCTGAGGCAATATTTTTATCTCCATTATGCTTCTAAACTCTTTGTTGCTTTGGTTTTGAAGGAGCAATGACATGGTATGTAGTGTACAGAGGTCGCAAGCCTGGGGTTTATCAAAATTGGGTAGCATGTCATCAACGGTTCTTGCCCCTTCCACAATCTGCTTACAATAGCTTCAACTTGCAAAGAAGAGGCAATTGCTTCTTATCTAGAGTTCACCGGTGAACTTGTTGTTTCGTTGAAGGAGATGTTCCTAAAATCGGTGCGCATTTGCCTAGTAGTGGTAAATTGTGCCTCGCTCTTCATAGCAATTATCGAGTTTATTATTATTATAGGGTTGCTTATGTTCATTTATGTCGGCTCTCCATAATTATTTGGCTGCTTGTAATCTTTTTTTGTAATTAGTAATGTAATCAAATTGATGGAAACTGCTATCTTCTCCTCTTCCTATGAAATGCAAAGTTGCACCATCCGAGCTCGGCCCGAATCAAACACAATCACACATTGGTAGTTGCGGTTAGTTGGCCTTGGGCCGAGCTCCACACTCCGAATCAAACAAGAAAAAGGCTTCGACCGAGGCTCAAACCATACAAAAACATCAAACAAGGCCACCGGCCGTTCCGACCGAGCTCGGCGGCCGCAGCCTCGGTTTGCTGGCCGGGCCTTCCGGAGCCGCATATCAAACACGCCCTAAAGCTTCTCCAAAGGCTCTACTTGGAAAAAGCTCCCCTTGCTTCCCTACAAAGCTGCTTTTTCATAGAAGCTAGCCATGCATATTTGGGAGACATTATCAAAATTGCGATTTTGCGTGTCGTCCCGTCGGGGAAGGGGGAGCTCGGGCGACGCCCTCCCCTTGCTTCCCTACAAAGCTGCTTTTTCATAGAAGCTAGCCATGCATATTTGGGAGACATTATCAAAATTGCGATTTTGCGTGTCGTCCCGTCGGGGAAGGGGGAGCTCGGGGCGACGCCGCTCGGGACCTAGCCCCCCCCAGGAGCTCGCCCACCGGTTCCGAGGCATGTTCGCGGCCGTTTGGAACCTCGTCCCCGCCGGATCCTGAGCCGCGGCCGTCTGGGGGACCCGTCCCCGCCGGATCTCGAGCCACGACCGTCTGGGCCCCTAGCCGCGCCGCTCAACCTCATCCCCGGGAGGAGCTCGCCCCGCCGGCGCCGAGCCCCGGCCGCGCCGCCTAGGTGAGCTCACTCTTGCTAGCCCCGAGTCGCGGTTGCAAGCTTGGCTCTACCGTCTCCGCCCAAGAAAGCTCGTGCCCACCGGTCCTTGCTCGCGCTGGAAATGGTGGCGCGGTGGTGGAGCTCCGGCCGAGAGAAGTTGGGGAAGCGGCGATGGCCGGCCAGCAAGGGGTCTGGTCACGACCGGTGGGGGAGAGGCCATGAATCGAGCACCGACGAGTCCGGCGGGGGAGGAGCACCTTCAGTGTGCACGGAGAAGAGATGGGGAGAGAAACAAAAAACGGTTCGGCCGTAGTAGCTCGGGAATATCTGCAAGGGGAGCTTTTCGATTATTAGTGTAAAATGAGCTTTTCAAAGCTTTTGCTTCTAGGAGTAGCAGACTGTGTTTGGGGGAGCTTTTGGTTTTTGGAGCTTCTGGAGAAGCAAAAGCTCCAAAAGCTGCCCCAAACAAGGCCATCGTAAAGTTACAAGACTAAGAGCAACTCCAAGAGACTAGCTAAAATGACTTGGCTAGCTAAATTTTAGAAAAAATCTCAAAAACACTCTTCCAACAGACTAGCTATCTACCCAACTAGCTATCCTAACTAGCTAAATTCGTTGTCCCGCTAGCTATCTTTGGCTAGTGGCCAGTGACTAGCTATCCTGTTTTTCATGAGTATGGCATGCGGGACCCACGGACGGTGGAGCACATAGAGAGTTCAATTTAGAGAGGCTGTCGGATGTTAACAACTTTTTGCTAGCTATTTCATCTTACATACTAGCTAAATCAAAATTTTAGCTAGTGATTTTTAAAGAGGCTCTTGGAGTTGCTCTAACACCGTGTTTGTTTACATAATCGGCCACCACTAGCATTATTTTTCTCTCGGAACAAACCAATCATTAGCAATACTTTTTTCTTAGAACAAACCAACACCATCCACGGTCACCGACCAAAAGAACAAGCTATAAGTCTGCTTCAAATCTTAATCTCACAAAAAAAATTAAATAGCAAACCGCACATACGCTCATCAAACTTGCGAGAACAAGTGCCGAGAACAAGCACTCAAAGAACGACAATCGGTGGAAACCGAAACGAGCACAATCTTGCTCATCAAACTTGCTGAGAACAAGTGCTGAGAACAAGCACTCAAAGAACGACAATCAGGCTGAAACCGAAACGAGCACAACCTTTTTCTTCTTTCTTGTGTCTTTCTTTTTCCTCTTCCGGACACCGATGGAAAAGAAAGACTGATCCCGATCTAAGACTGATCGACATCAGTTCGGATGACTAATTTATTATCACAAGTCTTTCACCGTGGTTGGATCTAATCACGACAAAACGAAGAAGTGGCGGGAGAAATTTATTCCACGGTGACAACATCATCTCCGCCGCAATGTCGCCGGAAATCTAAATCTCAATGTTATCACTCAAAGATTGTTGATACTGTAGATGTCAGCCACCTTCTTCATTGGAGCCGTCATTGCCATTGAGAGACACAAACCACCCTATCTTTTCACCGTTTCCGAAGAGATGTAGGAAATAAATCTCCCATACCACAAAACACAACATGAAGAAATTCTAACCCTAATTTAATATTGATGATGACTATTAAAAGAAATGAATCTTGACTCCTCCCTCCAATAGTCGGCGAAATGCTAGAGGTGGAGGAGGGGTGCCAACGATGAAGCGGCGGAGTGCCGACACCGACGGCAGGCGGATGCGTCGCCCGTGTCGCGCCCTCAGGCGACGCGGGGACAATTGTGACGCCCCGGGTTTTTGATTAGCGTTATTACCGCTAATGACCGAATCAGCCGAGTCAAACCGGCTGGCATTGGTCAAACCTAAGTCAACCTGGGTCATCACCTCGAAAACCTCGCCGACACACCATATTAACCCCCTTGACCAAGTCAACACACCCTTGTGGTCAACCCTTGGTCAAAGACACGGTCGAACCCGCTTAAACCCTGACGTCGGTGAATGTCTTCCGGAAGTTTTGCCGCGTTCTCCAAAATTCACCTAAACACTTCAAAATCTACCAATATGAAAGTTGTCCAGTTTGTCGAGGGACACAACTTTCATGTAGATTGATATTTCAAATTTTGGGTGGAAAAGGGAGAAAAATGTGGTCAACTGTCAGCATCTCCTGTTCACCAAAACAGAGCGGCTTCAAAGTTTGGCTGCAATTTATGCAAAATCCATTGAGAAAAACACCCTAGAGCCTTTGTAAAAGTTGTAGAGGGTAGTGAGATCTACAACTTTCCTATTCACCACTTTGTGCACTTCTATTCAAAATTTTGGAGTTTTAAGCGTTCGAACCGGGGTGCAAGGACACGATTTCGGGCCGGCCGACGCCGCACCGCGCCACGCTACGACGTCGCACGCGGCGCGCGCGGCGCGCCCGCGCCGCGCCCGCCTTTGGATCCGCGTCCCACGCGCGCCTTTCCAAGGCCGGTCTCGCGCCTTGCCAATGCCCCGCGTCCCGAGACACCTTGTGCTCCGCGCCGTCCCATACGCGCCGCGCTATGGACCGTCGGTCCGTCCGCCGTTCGTCCGGCCGCGCGCACTCCCGAGGCGCCGCCGTTGGTCCTCCCGTCGCAAGCCGGCGCGCACGTCACCTATAAAGGGGCCACCGCCCCTTTGCCTTGCGCGCCGAGCCGCCTCCGGCTCCCGTGCTCCGCTCGCTCCCCCCGCCGTCGGAGGCCGCCGCGCGCGCACCCCGGGGCCCGATCGGCCGCGTATCCCAACCGAGACGCCCTCCGCCTTCTCTTGCGCCTGCTAGTGCTCACCGTCTCGTTCCCTTGTCCCACCGAGCGACCACCTCGCCAAAGCCGGGCTCCGGGCGGCCGCCGCCGGCCGTTGCCGCCGCAAGGTCTCGCCCGGCGCCGCCTCGCCCCGACTCGGCATGGAGATCGAGCCTAGGTGACCCCGAGCCGCTCTCCGCCTGCCCCCGGCCGGCCACGCCCACTGGATCGCCGGAATTCCGGTGAGCCGCCGCCTCCCAGGCGAAACTGCCTGGATGGTTGTCCTCGCGGGGACACCCTACCGTGTGCTTAGGTTTACCTTGCAAGGTTTAAATCAATCGATTGTCGGCCTCTCACCGTTATCCGAGACTGCTTAATCAACTGGCCATGATATCCCGTAATGATGGAACTTGGTGAATATTGTTGTATGGATTAATTGCTTGTACAATTCTTGATTGAATTGGCTGGCACACTTAGAAATGGTAATCAACTAGAACTTGTGCTAAAATATTGAAAGCAAGAACATACTCTTTGTTGCTTTTCAGCAAAAGAACTCCATCGGCCAAAAGCCTTCCATGTCTAGAGTTTGGTGATGTAGTTATCACCCGACGGTTAAGTCTTGCTGAGTATTGGTATACTCAACCTTGCTTTAAAACTGTTGTGCAGGTGTTGTTGACCGGGTGGATGATGACAAGTGATGACATCAGGGATGGTCTCCTGTGACGTTTACCGTTGCGCTAGTTTATTCTATTTCCGCTGTTTTCAAACTCTGAACCTTTATTTATTGTCTTGAGCAATGGTTTGTAATAAATTGAATTTTAACCCATGTTGTACTCTGGACTCGCCTTCGCGTGAGTTTTAATGCATATGTCGATCATCTGTAAGAGTTCCAAGTGATTTACCGGGCGCTAACCCGGCAACTAAAGACAGGATGGTACTTTACTATTGCTTAACGACCAAAGCGGATTGGTTTTAGGCGATAGTACAGTATTTTCCTGGGTGGGTTGTCACAAATTTGGTATCGGAGTGATTGCATGCACCGTAGTTTAATTAATAACCTTAATCACTCGGTTTTTGAATAAAATTTGCCAAGATTGTTTGAATTTGCAAAATATGTTGGTACGTTAAGGATAAATTAGACCGAGAGGCCCTAGAGAGAATTTTGGATTCTTCATGTAGCTTATTAACCTATGGTTTATTTTGCTAACTTCCAGCACATTCTATTTCTGTGAGACTTACTTTCTTGCACAACCAAACTAGATGAGCCACGTGTGTTATACGTGTGCTGTACCGCATCACGGGAATTGCGAGGGTTGATGGAGTGATCTATTCCACGGATCCCATCTTCGCGTCTGGTTATGAGTTGTGCTGTCGCCACATGTTTTGTACGTGTGCATTCCGCATGTCAAGTATGCGAGGCAAGGATACACTCCATTCAAACGGAGGGTGTTCGAGGTTGGACGCTGTCCATGCAGCGATAAACGCATAGGTGTCGTTTCTATAGTAAACGGTAATGTATGTGGACACTTTCATGAGTGCTGGCATGAAAGGTTCGTTGTGTTTTTTGATCTTCTGCAGGTACACTAACCTCGTTTCGTAAGTCGCGAAGTGAGCATCGACTAGTTCTCGACTAGTTATTATAGGGAGAAACGTGTATGTGCCTTGCCACCGGCGCTAACTTCGAGTTTTGGCTTGATTGCCTTGTGAGGACGAATAGGACGTCTTGCATCATGCTAAAAACTGTGAAAGTTCTAAACTGAACCCATACTTGTTTGTGTGCTCTCTAAGGTAAAATATTGCTAGTATGTTTTGTCTTGCCTAGCCTCTCTGGTGTAGGTGTTGCTGTCCAAAAATCTGTTGTGACTATTGGTGTAGATCTTGCACCCTGTCCAAGAATCTTTTGTCTAGGAGATCTCTACCCAAGTTGCTCCGCATCTACTCTAGTTCCTGCTCGCAAAAGCTCACAATCATAGCTTTTGTCTATGTCAAGTCATGCTCCGATTGTGAACCGCTGTCCTGCTGATTTTTTCCAGGAGCCCAATCTGAAATTCTTGCTTAGTTAAGCACCTCCCTAAACTTCTAGCTCAATCTTGCATACCCAAACATGTGTCTCATAACCTTAATGAGTTGTCATGCAAATGTAAGAAATTTTGGGGCTCTGGTTTTAAGTTATGAAGTTTTGTTCACAACTGCCAAACTTATGTCTTTATGTATGTCTGCTCGATTCAAGTTATGCATACGATTGTACCTTGGTACCCATGGCTACCCCATTGCTTAACCATATACCCTTTTGGCGTGGATCGAGTTTATCCTTGTACGCTCGCACCGTCTGGTTCTCACTTTTGCCTTTATGTCCAGATGGACCACCTTGAATCTGTGTTGGCTAATGTGGAAGCATGGACTCTCTTGAACTACCTCGAGGAGGGTGGATTTCCTGCACTCTTGTGGGACACCCTGAAGGACTTTGGGTATACTGCTTACCCAGAATACTCGACACGTGAGATCATGACCACAGGCCAGCTCCTTCGTTGTGAAGTGAAGGTGAAGATTTCCATGTGCCCGACCAATCCTGCTTGGGAAGAGTGGGAGTGTAAGGCACACGGACGGAACCTGGCGGACACTGTGCAGGAGGATGCTCTCGAAGCGCTCACAACTTTTTGTGGGAAGCACCCTAACAAGGTAGCCGACACTGCAGCCAGAATGATTCCTGTACCCGAGCGACACACTGTACCTTGTGTCGAACGTGAAGCTTTTCTTCCAGCTCAGAGCAACTCTCACTATAGTCCTGATCTTGGCACCTCAGTTCGTTTCTCCGAAGCCATGTATGACACCTACCAACGAATGGTGGGAGAAAATGTATTCTATAGACACCAAATCTATAGGTACCGAGTTAAAGAAATGGAGAATACCGCTCAAGCGTTGAAGGAAGCCCGAGCAATGATCGCTACTCTGAAGAAGGAAAGACGCAAGGACAAGGCAAAGATACAAGAATTGAGTGAGATCATACATGAGCAGAACTTCCTGTTGCAGCATAATGACCAGTATATGCTTGAACTAGAGAATCAACTGGAAGCTATAGCAGCTCCACTTCCAGAACCTGTCATTCCTGGACCAGCAGAAGAAGAAGATGCTGAGGACCTCCAAGGAGAGTCCGGAATAGAGTCTGGACCCGAGTCACCATAGTTCTTCAGCATGGAAGATCCAATCCTAAGAAGTTGGTATGTTTGTAATAAGGTTCTGAGTCGTACGAGTGAAGTAGTTGTAAGAAACCCTAGTTGTGCAGCCGTATTGGGTAGTCGTGGTGGTGGGCTGAACTAGGAACCTCCTTTTGTGCAGCTAGTCTGCATCGTAAACCCAAATGTTGTTTTGGTAACTTCTAGATCTTTCTTCAATGTAATGCCTTGATTGAACCTCTTTCAGTAGTAATCTTCGTAAGGCATTACCTCTGATAGTGTGATCCGATCAAAAGATCTGTGATGAGTATCAAACTCATCCAAGAAATTCACGCCAATCGTGATTAATCCGATCTCTGAATCCTGAACTTAAATCTTTTTGGTCTTGCTCGCAACTTTTTGAATTAAAATAAATGTCACTTTTTGAGTATGCATTGCATGGCATATGCATTTGGGGACCTTGGGTGAAATAACATGCACTCGCATGGAAATTTTCATACGCATACCCTATCTCTCTCGTTTGGTGATGTTGTTGTCCCATAACCGAAGGTGCTGCGACGAAACCTAGGGCATCATGTGTGCTACAGCCACATGACTGCCAATAGGAGCGCACTAGGTATCTTGGTTGTGAGAATGCAACTCGCCACATAAATTCTTTCTCTGCCTGTGATTGCCCTCGAAATCACTAACTCATCAAATGGGTAACGGGGTCATTCTAACGTGCATCATGAGCACCATACCGCATAAGCATATGCATCGTGCCATCACAAGCATGTGCATTCCACCAACTTTTAAATCGGTGCGGTACAATGTAACGAGTCGTCAACACCTCAAATTCACAAGTTAAGTAAAGGTGTGAGTAAGATTGTTCTGAAGTTCCCAAATGAGATTATCTTCCATACAAGAAATTACGGGACTCTTTTGCTAGCCTTCCTTTTCTTCATAAAAGTCGTTTGATAATCCCCGTTGACTTGATTCCTTGCCGCAAACCTCGACGACCTTTTAGCAATCAACTCTTTTCCCGATCCGATAGGCAGTAGAAGTAGAAGTTTTCTTGATCAATCAAGGTTCTCAAAAAGTCAATGTGGGGAAGTCATCCATCGCTTATCCGTGCTCATAACCTCCAAACCCTCGGAGTTGAGCCAGGAAGTAAACTCAGGATCGATCGAAGCTTTTGCTAAGCTCCTCTTCGTTGCAATCATGAGCCGAGGACGATAATACCTTAAGCTCTTCTCGTTCTTCTCCCCATCACGGTCGATTCTTCGAACCGTTGGACCCCATCCTTTCAGGGTCACGACCGTATGAAGGACCGATAATGCGAACCAGAGAGGGGGGAGTGAATGGGAGCCGATAAAAATTCTTCTCGAAGGAGATGGAAACTCCAACAAGATGAACACGACTTCCAACACACGTCTCCGACTCACTACCCAAGTTGGCCAAGCCCACGTAGCCACTGAAGTGCCACTGGACCTAGGAACCAACACACAACCTTCCGACCCGAGAACGTAGCGAACACCAAACCTCGAGTCCACTAACCGGAGTCGGACCGGTGAGCACCACCGGCCGACCGGTCCCTCGCCGGTGAAACTTGGCGACTTCCACTAAGTGGCTCCACACCGGTCGAGCCGGCGCAACACACCTGGCCGGACCGGCTTAAGCCCGAAAGCCCCCAAATCGCCAAACGAGCCAAGCGACCTCCAAACCGACCCAAACTCGAAACGACCCCAACACAGACAACAACAAACTTACCCGGACGTTCACCGAAGCAAAAACCCACCAAGGGTTGCACCGGTCGACCGGGCCAAGAGCACCGGTCGGACCGGTGTAGCTCGGGCGACTCGGGATGAACAAAGACCCGCAGTCAACTCCCCCAAATCCAAACTTCGATCTCTCGAATCGCTCCACAGACTTGAACAAGACTTTGGGGATAATAGGAACACCTCATGAGGAGTCCATAGCCAAGTTTAATCCCACCAAAACTTATACAAAAAAGAGGAATCGAAGAAATCCCGCCAAGAGCACCTCTAACCCTAGAACTCGGAAAACCCCCAAATCAAGCCCCTTTACTCACGGATTTGGGAGGGGAATCACAGCCCAAAGAACCACGAAGGGTTCCCACAAATTTCTCCCATCAAATCCCCAAGAGCAAGGTCCCGAAAACAACCTAAAGAAAACACCAAGAGAGGGCCCCGAAAATCACCACCAAGAACAACCGGGAACAACACAACAAGGCCTTGAGGAACCACGCCGAATCATCTATACATACCACAAAGGTTCATACAAGGTCTAGCTTGCCGCCCGATCATCCAACCCTCTCACAAGATCTCACCATGAAGCTCTCAAGCTAGTCCTATGGAAATCCTAAGAAAATAGGAAGGGAAAATAGGAAAGCAAATGAACTAGGGTTTCAAGAGATTGGCTGCCATCCTCTCACCTCATGGGTTTTATGGAGGCCACCGAAAGTCTAAAATACCCTTTCCTAATAACTAGGGATACACGCCCCTGAAGGGCGGTTTTGGAAGTCTTCAAGCTTTCTCCATCGGACGGATGCCCAGCGACCGCAACCTGCTTAGCCTCGACACAAGCCTTGCGATCCCGACGCGTGTCCTCCGCTTCGAAGATTGCGGACTGCGTCGTCGCACACCGGCCGGACCGGCTCCTCACCGGCCGGACCGGTACCCACCGGTCGGACCGGTCCGGCACCGCCGCAAAGACCGTCTTCGGTTCTCCGTATTGGCTTTGTGGATCAACCAAGGAACCCGGTGATTTTCTCGGTGAACCACCGGAAACCCCGCGAACTCGGTGTAGCCTCCGCCAATCTCCACTCATGACTCGACTCCCACGTAGTCCCGGCTCGACCTTGGTTTTCGTGCTCAACCAAGAAACCGTCCATGACTTCATCTTGCTTGTTCATGCCACCATGCGGCCCGCACTTGACTCTCCGCCGGCCACCGGTCCCTCGAACGAAGCCTACTTGTCTTCTCCACACCCCCGGAGGCCTCACCGCGACGACCTTTCGCGCTTGTTCTTCACCCGCACCAACACTAGTCAAGCCGCAACCCGCACCTCGCAATACTTAGCCAAGAATCAGTCCACACAACGTTGTCAATCACTCATCACACAAGGAAGCGACCATCCACCGGTCCTCGAACCACACATGGTCCTCAATCTCCCCCTTGATGAGTGCATTGACAACACCCACACAAAGTAACAAGAGAGAAGAAAAAGAAAAGAAACAAACAAAAAGAAACTCCAACAAGCGATCGAAAGCCAAACAAAGGCAAAGAACAAGATCACTTGAAGAAGACAAGTCTCTGACCCCTTAGGCAAGGGCAACGGCTCGACACATCAGAGACAAACCAAAGTTCAAGCAAAGAGTGCAAACCACCAAATAAAAGCTCGAACAACCACAAAGAGCTCCCCCTGCACACATGCAAGCTCCCCCTGAACCAATGCAACTCCCCCTGGACGAATGCATGCAAACTACTTGAAACGAGGCAGCTGCAACAACCTCACCTTACACCGGTCGACCGGTCATCACCACCTACGACCGGTGCCCAACATGTGCATAAGACTAGCACTGCGACCGGTCATACCGGTGACCTCGACCGGTCAGACCGGTGCACAACAGAGCCCAGAAATGGCTCGAAACCACCTAAAAACCTTCTAAATGCATCCAGAAAGCTATTTCACGCTCAAACTTCTCCCCCTTGTTGGCAATGCATGAATCAAGCCAAAAGTGCTAAACTTTCAACCTAGAGCTTCTCAAATAGACAAAATTCAACATAGGATGCTACACATGTCCAAATAAGCAAGTTAGATACTCTATAGCTTCGTATCGACATCAACTACAAGATCACCAAGTTTCACAACCATTGGACGAAGCTAAGATGGATTTGGGCAATTTTGCGAAAAAATTTGCCTCTCATGAGCAAAGTCCTAAACATGATCAAAACATATAAATATGGCAAAGCCACACAAACTTCATGCTAGGACTGCATTCTAATCATAAGACCATCACAAACACGCACAAGCACCTCATGTCATGTCAAAACCAGCAAGCCATGTGCCTACTTCTATGTATGAGACTTCTCATTGGTAGGCATCATGCAACGGTTTAGCACCCAAAGCAAATTAAATTCAGCACATATGACATGGGAGCACATTTTCCAAGCATTTTACATTTCATTTTCAGATTCATAATTGGTACATGAAATGTCTTTGCGACAAAAAGGAACTTATGCCCCTCCATAAGATAAAGCAAGAGGGCTAAACATTCATGATGGCAAATGAGCCTTTGGCCCCATATGATCAATAAACTAGCTATCCAACCACAAATTAAGCATAACCAAGCCACTAAAACATGTCAAGAGCATATAAAGGCATTTACACATGAGAGAGCATATATGTGACATTTTTTCAAAAAACATAGCCATCAACCATGGATTATTCATCAAGATCATCAAGAGCTAAGTCAAACTAACCAAAGCATACCAAACAAGCTCACGAAGACATAGATAGCATTCCATGGTGAACAATGTATATAGGAGAAGCTTTTCCTATCCAATGCATATGATACAAAATGCATGCAATCTAAGATACAAGGATGCCTATACATCATGTTACATATGCCATGCCAAATGCAAGAAATGCACAAAGGAAACTATACATATGCTACAAAGGAGCTCCCACACACCCAACTCAAGAAATCAAACACACACCAAGTTCCCCCGGCAAACGAGTGAAAGTTGCTTGATCTAGGGGTTTGGTAAAAATATCGGCTAGTTGGTCATGTGTGGGTACATGGATCAAAGCTATATTTCCTTTCTCCACGTTGTCTCTCAGAAAATGATACCTCACTTCTATGTACTTGGTTTTGCAATGGAGCACTGGGTTCTTTGCAACGCTTATGGCAGTGGTGCTATCACATTGAAGTGGGACATGGGTATACTCCTCACCAAAGTCACTCATGGTATATGAAATCCAAAGGAGCTGAGAGCAACAACTAGCAGCCGCAACGTACTCGACCTCGGTAGTGGATTGAGCAACACTCGACTGTTTGCGGGAAGACCACGACACCAAAGAAGAACCCAAAAACGGGCAAGTCCCGAAGTGGATTTCCTATCCAACCGACACCCGCAAAATCCGCGTCCGAAAAACCATGAAGCGCCAAAGAAGAGGACGCGGAGTACCAAAGGCCGAAGTCGGGAGTGTGACGCAAGTACCCGAAAATTCGCTTTACCGCTTGCCGATGCGAAGTCCTCGGAGAAGCTTGAAAATGAGCGCACGGACATACCGAGAACCGGATGTCCGGCCTCGTCGCCGTCAAGTAGAGGAGTGACCTAATCATGCTTCGGTACTCCTTCTTGTCCATGTGTTCACCTTTCTCGTCCGCATCAAGAGCCGTAGTCGTACTCATCGGCGTCGTCATAGCCTTGGAATCCTCAATCTTGAACTTCCGCACAATGTCCTTGGTGTACTTAGCTTGGTGCACAAATGTTCCTTCCTTTGATTGTTTGATTTGTAGCTCGAGGAATAACCGCAACTTGCTCATCATGCTCATCTCAAATTCCCCGCTCATATCCTCTCGCAAACCTTGCAACAAGAGAGTTAGACGAGCCCAAAGACAATATCATCCACGTACACCCGCACAATCGGATATCTCCGCGCCCGCCTCGCAGAAACAAGGTCCGATCGACCTTCCCATCTCAAAACCTCTCTCAAACAAGAACCCCCTCAACCCGCCATACCAAGCTCTAGGCTCCCGCATCAACCCATACGGCGCCTTCCTCAACTTGTACACCCGGTGGGGGTACTTCTCACTCTCAAACCCCGGTGGTTGCCTCACATACACTTCTTCCTTCAACACACCATTCGAGAAAACACTCTTCACATCCATTTGGTGCAACTTGAACCCTTTAGCCACGAGAAAAGGCTAGAAGGATCCTAATTACCTCCAAACGGGCTACGGGAGGAAAGGTCTCCTCGTAGTCGATCCCCTCCTTCGATCCGAACCCCCGAGCAACAAGTCTCGACTTGTTTCTCACAACCTCACCTTTCTCTCCCTCTTTGTTCTTCCACACCCACCGTCGGGCATACACCTCGGGTACTCATGCAAGGAAGGAGGAAGAGTAGAAGACGGACTCCTACTAGAATTCCCCCGTACTCCTACTAGGACTCGTGCCATGTAATCCTACTAGGACTCCTACCTTGTAACCAACTAGGTTCCCGCCCCCGGATTATATAAAGGAGGGCCGGGTACCTAGCCGATGATCCACAATCCCTCCGGGAACAACACCAAGCGCGGGCACAATACTACCCCAAACAGATGTAGGGTAGCTACTCCGAAGGATCGGATGGCGACTAGAGAGGGGGGAGAGAATAGGAGCCAAGAAAAAATTCTTCTCAAAGAACCCGGCCTATACCCTAGTCAAAACCCGGTCACACACAAGCGATGGATCGAATCACACACCGGTTGCCAAGACAACGAGGTTATGGATCAACCTCAAGTCTTAGGAACGATTCCTTGAAGCACACGCGGAAGCACGAAAGAAGGAGGTAGGAATCGAAACAAGAAGCAAAGCCGCCAGCCTCGGCGGACCGTCCGGCCAGGCGGGGGCGGTGTCGTCCGCGATGGCCTCGCGGACCGTCCGGCGAGGTACCGCGGCCGTCCGCACCCTTGCCGCGGACCGTCCGCCCGAGCCGCGACCGTCCGTTAAAGCGAACGAACCACCGTAACCAACCCGAGAAAAACGGATCGTCCGCGAAGACCGGCGGACCGTCCGCGCGGCCACGGACCGTCCGCTACTGAAGCTCGGACCGTCCGCAAACCGGCTGCAACGAAAACCTAAAACAAAACCGGATCAAAACGAAACGAAACAAGAACACGAAGAACGCCCGACGAACTGGCTCCTCGCGAACCGTCCGCCGGCCCCTCGCGACCGTCCGCGCCACACGGACGAATCGAAAACAGCCCGACCTCGAAGGTCAACTCCCCCAAATCATCATCGATTTCCCAAACGGTAGAAGCTATAGAGACAAGGGTTTGGGGACATGAAAAGCGTCACACAAGGATGCTATAGCCCAAAATCTTGCCTCCTAACTCCCTAAATCACCGGAATCGTGAATCCTTTGAGCACCACCAAAAGCTAGAGCTCCGACCGAAAATCCTTGAATCGAAGTGGTTTCCGGCGTTTGAGGGCACAAGATCAATCACAAAGGTGCACAAGGCATCCATACATATTTCCCTCAAAGAAATCCGGGGAGAAACCCACTCAAATCCGCGGAACCACACCAAGAACAAGAGGACCAAAAACAAGCACGCAAAAGACCACAAAAAACACAACGTCGAATCTTCTATACAAACCTAGAAAGATTCACAAGGTCTAGCATGCCGCCCTAGCATCCATCCCTCTCAACAAATCTCACATGAAGCTCTCATGCTAGCCTAGAGAAAATGGAGAAGAAAATAGCTACGAAAATGAGAAATGGGAAGGGGGAAATGAAACCCTAATTCGCGAGAGAGAGAGCCATCCACACACACATGGCTTATATATCGGGTCCCGCCGGTGTGGGAAATGACTCGACTACCCCTAACTCAACTACTGGCGATACAACCCACGCAGGGGCATTTATGTAATGTTTGTGGGTCTTGCCATCGGACGGCCACACCTTCGCCGCACCCCGCGTCCTATCGACGCAAGCCATGCGATCCCGCCGCGTGTCCTCCGCTTCGAAGCTTCCCGACACGCCCGGATCCCGTCTCCATCGTGTTGGGTCTTCGGACTTGGTTTTGAGGCCCAAACCAAGAAACCGTCCTCCGATGGTTTTGTGGGCAAACCACCAAACCCCGCGTGCTCGGCCCGGCCTCCCGCCAAGCCTCTTGACTCGACCGCCACCGTGCACCGGCTCGATCGTCCATGACTTCGTCTTGCTCGTCTCGCCACCATGTGGCCCGCACCTAGTCCCGCCGTCCACCGGGTCCCTCAAACCGAGCCTACTTGTCTCTCCATCTCCCGGAGGCCCCTCAAGGCTGAAGACCTTTCGCGCCCGTTCTTCACCTGCAACAACACGAACTAGGCCGCGGCCTACACCCGCGCACCGAGCCAAGAGTCGGTCCAACACCCGTTGTCAATCACTCATCACCGAGGAGCGGTCATCCATCGACCACCGGGATGCTCCCTGGTCCTCAATCTCCCCCTTGATGAGTGCATTGACAACACACAACGCGTAATGAAATTCAGAGAAAGAGAGTAAGAAGAAAAAAACAAAGAAGCGCAACTCATGACCAAAACCAAAGAAAGGGAAAGAAAGGTCACAAGCTGAGCAAAGCACAAACTCCACACTGAAAACAACAAGAAAGCTCCCCCTAAACAAATGCAAGCTCCCCCTGAACATGTGGATGCAAACTTCCAAATTTTAGTTCACCTCTTCTGAATTTGCATTAAGCTCACCTCTTCTCCCCCTTGTTGACAATGTATGAATCAAGGTGAAAATGCAAAACAAAGCATATAAACATCTACATGAGCTTCTCAAATAGGACAAATTTAGTGTCAAAGGCTAGAAATGAGACAAAGAGCACATATATGGATCATAACATAGTCAAAGCATTGCCACAAGTAATAGATGAAAATATAAGCATGTGACAAAGCAAATTTTCGGATTTAAGCAATTTTGTCAAAAGATGGCTCACTTCAAATGTAAAGGCCTATCCATGTCATATTCGAGCCAAAAACTTGCATATCATCCAGAGATCATACAAGGATATCCAATTCTCAACAAAAGATCATTGCAAACACCCATAAAGCAAAGCATGTCATGTTAAAGCTCATGAGCCATGTGTCCACTTCGGGGAGACTTCTCCACCGGTGAACATCATGCAACATGTTTGGCACCCATGTGTGAAAGATAAAACATTTTAAGCATAAACATGATGGATGGATCATTTTTCAAGCATACACACTTCTTTTCAAGATTAATTCATTTCATGGTACATGAAGTGCCTTTGCGGCAAAAAGAAGCTTATGCTCCCCCACGAATGCAACATAGGCTAAACATTCACAATGATATTTGGCCTTTGGCCCAAATGCAAGAAAAAGACATCCAAGCACAAACTAAGCATAGAAAGCACATTTAGACCAAAACGTGACATGGATACACTACTACGCATGAGTGGAGCACATTTCCTCAAATTTAGTCAAGATTAGCATTTGATTCAAAAAGGGCTATCTCACAACATATATATCTCAAATATTCCAAGAGCATAGCCTCACATAGCCATTTCTCCACACATATGACCAATATCTCACAAATAGCCAAAGAGACTCAAATAAGGCATATAAAAGAAGCTCATCATCCTAAAATGCAATATGATACAAATGCAACATGATATATGACAAGATGGCTATCCTACTATGGTTTGTATGTCAAGCAAAGCATGTATATACATCAAAGGAAAAACATGGTATGATACATATAGTACAAAAGAAAATCCCCCAAGAATCAACTAGAAAGGGCAACAAACCCCAAGTCCCCCCGCAAGCGCACAAATGTAGCTTGGTCGAGAGGCTTTGTGAAAATGTCTCGCAAGCCGATCTTGGGTAGGGACATGGCTCAACACAATGGTCCCTTTCTCCACATTGTCTCTCAAGAAATGGTACCTCACCTCTATATGTTTGGTTCCGGGAGTGAAGCAAAGGGTTTTTTTGCTACGCTTATGGCACCGGTGCTATCACAAAGAAGTGTGAATTGGGTGCACTCCTCACCAAAGTCTCTCAAAGTGTATGAATACCACAACAGTTGGGAACAACAACTCGCGGCTGCAACATACTCTGCCTCGGTGGTAGACTGAGCTACAATAGACCGCTTGCGGGAAGACCACGAAACCAATGAGGACCCAAGAAACTGACAAGAACCAGAAGTAGACTTCCTCTCGACTCGGCAACCAACAAAATCCGCATCAGAAAACCATGAAGTGAAAGAGTCGAGGAGGAAGAATACCAAAGGCCAAGACCAAGGGGCGTAATGTAGGTACCGAAGATCCTCTTGACGGCCCGTCAATGTGATGTCCTCGGCGAAGCCTCGAAAACGAGCGCACGGACACACACCGAACCGTATGTCCGGCCTCGTCGCCGTCGAGGTAGAGGAGGGAGCCGATCATGCTCCCCGTACTCCCGCCGGTCCACCTGGTTCCCCATCCTCGTCCGGATCCAAAGTAGCCATACTCCTCATGGGTGTCGACATAGGCTTCACATCTTGCATCCGGAACTTCCTCGACAGATGTCTTTTGTGTACTTGGTCCGATGTACAAATGTCCCATCCTTCACTTGCTTGATCTGCAACCCGAGAAAGTACTGCAACTCGCCCATCATGCTCATCTCGAATTCCCTGCTCATCTCATCTGCAAACTTGGCAACAAGGTTATGTGACGAGCCACCAAAGACAATATCATCCACGTATATCTGCACAATCTACAAGTCGTTTCCATGCTTGAGGAGAAACAAGGTCCTATCCACGGTACCCATCACAAACCCTCTCGCTCACCGTAAAACCTCTCTATCTCCCATACCAAGTCCGGGCCCCCGTTTCAACCCATACGAGCCCTTTTCAACCCGTACACCCCGTGTGGATACTTCTCACTCTCGAACCCCGGTGGCTGCTTCACATACACCTCCTCTATGACCCCATTCAGAAAAGCACTCTTCACATCCATTTGAAACAACTTGAACCCTTTAGCCACGGCAAAGGCTAGAAGGATTCGAATTGCCTCAAGACGAGCCACAGGAGCAAAGGTCTCCTCATAGTCGATCCCCTCCTTCTGACTATATCCCTGAGCAACAAGTCTGGACTTGTTCCTCACAACCATCCCATTCTCACCCTCTTTGTTCTTCCAAACCCACTTGGTTCCTATAGGATGACAATTTGGAGGTGGTTCAACTAACTCCCACACCTGATTCCTCTCAAAGTTTTCCAACTCCTCATGCATAGAATTGACCCAGTTTGCATCAGATAAAGCGTGTCCAATGTCCTTGGGCTCAAAGGTGGCAACAAATGCAGCATGAGCGAAATGAGAGGAATTCCTAGACCTTGACCGTGTAGTACGTTCGTCGATGTCCCCAATGATCTTCGATAGGGGATGCACTTCTTGAATCCGCCGGGGAGCCTCACGCCTCGAGACTACCTCCCCCTCAACTTCAGCTTCTCTCGCCTGGTCCTCTTGTCGCACCGTCGTTGTCCATGAAGTGGATGGTCCACCCTCCGTAGTAGTTGTAGGGGAAGTAGTGGGTACACCTTCAGCTTCAGGCGCATGGTTCTCTCCATCATCATCTCCAGCTTCATCCTTCTCCTCTTCAAAGAGGTCCTCGGCCATCTCTTCATCACTCCGCACATTCAAAGCCAAGAGAGGTACATGACATTGTCTCGTCAAAGGTTACCTCGCAAGTCTCCATGATTTTGTTAGTCTCAAGGTTAAGCACCCTATAGGCTCTAGAATGGTTAGCATATCCAAAGAAAATACCATCACTAGATCTAGCCTCAAACTTGTCGAGTTTTCCCTTCTTAAGAATAAAGCATTTGCAACCAAAACTCGGAAATGACTCACTTTGGGTGCCCGACCATGCATCGGCTCATAACAAGTCTTCTTCTTGAAAGCTCGCAATAAAATCCCGTTATAGACATGACAAGCCGTATTGACCGCCTCGCCCCGATACCTCCTAGGAGTCCCGTGCTCATCGAGCATCATCCTAGCCATCTCACAAAGAGTCCGATTTTTCCTTTCCACGACTCCATTTTGAGGGGGCACATAAGGGGTCGAATACCGATGTTCAAGACCTAGATCACGACGAAGGCATCAAAACGAGAGTTCTTGAACTCGAGCCATTATCACTATGGATAGCTCGAATAGCATTCCCATGGCTCTCGTTTTTCAACCTCACGATCGGATCTCGAACAAAACCAAATGTATCACTCTTGTCTTCCAAGAAAAACACCCGGCATAGCGAGAGTAATCGTCCACCACAACAAGGACATACCACTTCCCACCCACCGAGCGAACTCGAGCTGGCCCAACAAGGTCCATATGCAACAACTCCGTCGGACGCTCGGTCATGACATCGGTCGGGGGTGGATGGGGAGGGGCTACCATCTTGCCATGCCTACACGAAGCACAAACCAAATCCTTCTCAAACTTCAACCTCGGCAATCCTCGGACAAGGTCAAGACCACTCAAGCGGGAAACCAAATCAAAGCTCAAGTGACCCAACCGCCTATGCCATTTCCACAAATCGAAGAAGGACCGGCCATCAAACAAACGAGGACCCAAAGAACGAGAGAAATCGCCCCCGAAAATCCGACCCTCGGGGATGATCATACGGACAAGATCACGTCGAGAATCCAAAGAAACGAGACTCACCGGACTTGAAACGCACCTCAAAACCTTCATCAAGCAACCGAGAAACCGAAAGCAAATTGAAACCCAAAGACTTCACAAGAGCAACCCTCTTCAACGTTACCTTGTCACTCACATGCACAACACCCTCGTAAATCACCCTTCCCCGTCCATTGTCCCCAAATGTGATGTACATCTTTTCCTTCACCGGGGTGAGGCCGGAGAACCACTTCTTACCTCCGGTCATGTGTCGGGAACATCCGGAGTCGATCAACCAAATGTTCTCCAAGCCTCCCCGCCCGTAGTCGAAACAAGAACGAGAATGGGGCGACTCGACACTCGGGGTTAGGACAAAGAAAGTTAAACCGGTGTCGAGCCATCTCGCTCAAAAGAGGGGTTAGCAAACATCATTCCCTTGCCACCAAACTTTCCGTGTCCCATGGAAGGAGTACGAGCACCACGAGGGGGAAAACGTGGTCCGTAGTTCCTCTCGGAACCCAAAGCCGCGATCATCTCCCCTAAACCCGTATTGAGGACGAGTAGGGGGACGTCCAAAAAAACCACCACGAGCCCGACCAAACCTCTCACCAAAGACGCATACCATCATCTCTCCTAACAAACCTCTCACCACCACCTCTCCGTGGGAACCTACCACCCCGAGCTCCAACTCTACCAACACTCTTCACACTTCCCACACCCCATGGAAGTGGCACTCTACGCTCGGGAATACCATGAGACCGGCGATACCTCCCCCGGTTTGCTTGCTCCCTAGCAAGCCTCTCATCCCTCTTCCTCTTGTAGCAAAACTCGCTAGATGCCTCTCCTTGCCACAATACTCACACCCGAAGGGGATGGGTTTTGGTTTTGGCTCGGCTTCTCTCTAGGCTTCTCACCCTTCTCACTCACAAACTTCACCGGTTTCTGGAAGTCATTTGTCTTAGGTGGGAATTTGGGTGGATCTTGGGTTGTGTCAAGCTTGTTGCAAAGGTGGTTGGGCTTTGGTGTGAAAGAGTTCTTGGGTGCTTTTGGAAGTGGGACTTGGATGTCTTCGATCACCTCAAACTCGGGGTTAGACTCAACACACTTCTCATACACACTCTCCCCACTGTTCTCTCCCACTTTCCGAGCCAACTTCTCAAAACCCAAACCACGACCATCAGCTCTCTTGAACTCCTCAATCATGATTTTCAATTGAGGTTCCCGCCCGCACAACCAACCCAACACCTTCCTCAAATAGCCATTCTCCTCATAGATGACATCCAAACGGGAAGTAAGTTCAAGATTGCGCAAAGTAACTTCATCACGACTAGTGCATGCATTGACAACGGGAGATTTCAAAGAAGCTTCCAAAGTGCTAATAGTAGAATGAGCATCAACAAGCTTAGCATGCATAGTAGGTCATGATTTACAAGCACCAAGCAAAGTGGGTCTAGCCTTAAGCTCATCATACTCGGTCCCTAAGAGCATCTATTTTAGCCAAAGTGGAAGCATTCTTCTCATTAAGCAACTTGATCTCATTCAACCATGCATCACACCGAAGACACTCAACATCATCGGGAGTAGTAGGAGCAAGTTTCAAAGAGTCATTCTCAAGTTTCAATTCAAGCAATTTGGACTCTAACTCTCCTACTTTCTCACTAGCATTCTCAAGTTGAGCCCTAAGATCTTTCCTCATCTTCTTAGCATCTCTCAACACACTATCACGGTTGTCAATCAAGCCATTCAACCTAGTGATCTCGGCAAGCAAAGAGTCGGGGTCACGATTTACCTCATCCTCCGAGTCGGAGTCGTCGTCTTCCTTGTCGCTCTTCTTGCTCGCTCGAGCTATGGGCCATGCCACAAAAGCCTTCAAGCGCCACACACGGCTCAATCCACCGAGGTTCCGGCTTGCACTCTTATTGCCCTTGCGCCTCCCGGCGTCTTCGTCTTCACCGCTTGAGCTTGACTGCGCGTCGCTTGAGCTTGAGTCGACGTCGCTTGCACCAGCCACCATGGCTCTTGCCTTGTTCTTCTTGTAGCCGCCCTTGCTCGGTCGCCGCTTGTCCTTGTCCTTGCTCTTGGACTTGATGAAGTGCTTGCCCTTGGAGGAGTACTTGTCTTCACGCCTCGGGTGCGCCTTGTACTCACTCATCTTGTACTTGTTCTCCTCCGCTTTTGGGCACTCGGCGATGAAGTGTCCACGCTTGCCACATTTGTAGCATGTCCCCGAGCTCCGCCTTGCATTCTTCCAGCTCTCATGTAGTTGATCAAACCTCCTTGAGAGCAAGGCCAGCTCCTCCTCGCCCAAAGACATCAAACTCCTCATCCGGAATAGACATAAGAGAAGACAAGGAAAACTCGTCGACGGAAGGGTTAGCTTTGCCCTTTGATCCGCCCACAAGAGCAAGACTATGATCAGTCGAGCCCTCATGCTTGGATTGCAACTTCCTATCAACCTCAGCCGACTTGAGCTTAGAAAAGAGGTCATCCAACTCAATGGTCAAATATTGCCCGGACTCCTTGATGGCCTCAACCTTAGCACCCCAAACATTTGGGTCTAAGACATGCAAGAGCTTCAAAGCTTGATCATGCTCAGTGTAAGAGAAATCCTCAACATTAGCCTTCATGTTGTTCACGATGGCGGTGAACCTCTGAAACATCGCATCAATGTCCTCACCGGAAGTTGAGTGAAGTTCTCATATTGCATCCGTAAGAGACAAAGAGGCGAGCGTTCACATGGTTATCACCACCGTGAGCAACCAACAACTTCTCCCAAATTTGCCAAGCAAGATTCAAATGGCGAACACGCTCAAACTCGGGATCACACAAGCTCCCGACCAAGTGATCAACGACTTTTGCATTTGCCTCATACTTGGCCTTAGCAACAACATCGGTCACCATAAGAGTATGGATGTTGACCGAATAGCATAGGTCTTGTCAAGCACAATGAAATCCAACAACTTGCCACGAAGAAAGATCATCATACGAGCCGCCCACTTGTGGTAACCCTTGCCATCGAAGTGCGGCGGACCGCCCCGCTCAACGTACGCCATCTTAGGATTCGAGACTTGTCAAAGTCACAAAGAATCCGGCACCAAGCTCTGATACCAATTGAAGGATCGGATGGCGACTAGAGGGGGGGGGGAGTGAATATGAGCCGGTAAAAATTCTTCTCAAAGAACCCGGCCTATACCCTAGTCAAGTCCCGGTCTCACACAAGCGATGGATCGAATCACACACCAATCGCCAAGACAACGAGGTTATGGATCAACCTCAAGTCTTAGGAACGATTCCTTGAAGCACACGCGGACGCACGAAAGAAGGAGGAAGGAATCGAAACAAGAAGCAAAATCGCCGGCCTGCGGCGGGGATCGTCCGGCCAGTAGGGCGGACCGTCCGCGATGGCCGCGCGAACCGTCCGACAGGTACCGCGAACCGTTCGCACCCTTGCCGCGGACCGTCCGCCCGAGCCACGGACCGTCCGTTAAAGCAAACAACCACCGTAACCGACCCGAGAAAAACGGACCGTCCGCGAAGACCGGCGGACCGTCCGCGCGGGCCACGGACCGTCCGCTACCGAAGCTCGGACCGTCCGCAAACCGCCGCAACAAAAACCTAAAACAAAACCGGATCAAAACGAAACGAAACAAGAGCACGAAGAACGCCCGACAACCGGCTCCTCGCGGACCGTCCGCCGCCCCTCACGGACCGTCCGCGCCACACGGACGAACCGAAAATAGCCCGACCTCGAAGGTCAACTCCCCCAAATCATCATCGGATTTCCCAAATGGTAGAAGCCGTAGAGACAAGGGTTTGGGGACTTGAAAAGCATCACACAAGGATGCTATGGCCCAAAAATCTTGCCTCCTAACTCCCTAAATCACCGGGAATCGCGAATCCTTTGAGCACCATGAAAAGCTAGAGCTCCGACCAAAAATCCTTGAATCGAAGTGGTTTCCCGGCATTTGAGGGCACAAGATCAATCACAAAGGTGCACAAGGCATCCATACATCTTTCCCTCAAAGAAATCCGGGGAGAAACCCACTCAAATCCGCGGAACCACACCAAGAACAAGAGGACAAAAAACAAGCACGCAAAAGACCACGAAAAACACAACGCCGAATCTTCTATACAAACCAGGAAAGATTCACCAGGTCTAGCATGCCGCCCTAGCATCCATCCCTCTCAACAAATCTCACATGAAGCTCTCATGCTAGCCTAGAGAAAATGGAGAAGAAAATAGCTACGAAAATGAGAAATGGGAAGGGGAAATGAAACCCTAAGTCGCGGAGAGAGAGCCATCAACACACACTCATGGCTTATATATCGGGTCCCGCCGGTGTGGGAAATGACTCGACTACCCCTAACTCAACTACTGGCGATACAACCCACGCAGGGGCATTTATGTAATGTTTGTGGGTCTTTCCATCGGACGGCCATCCCTTCGCCGCACCCCGCGTCCTCCCGACGCAAGCCATGCGATCCCACCTCGTTTCCTCCGCTTCGAAGCTTCCCGACACGCCGGATCCCGTCTCCATCGTGTTGGGCCTTCGGAATTGGTTTTGAGGCCCAAACCAAGAAACCGTCCTCCGATGGTTTTGTGGGCAAACCACCAAACCCCGCGTGCTCGGCCCGGCCTCCCGCCAAGCCTCTTGACTCGACCGCCACCGTGCACCGGCTCGATCGTCCATGACTTCGTCTTGCTCGTCTCGCCACCATGTGGCCCGCACCTAGTCCCGCCGTCCACCGGTCCCTCGAACCAAGCCTACTTGTCTCTCCATCTCTCGGAGGCCCCTCAAGGTCGAAGACCTTTCGTGCCCGTTCTTCACCCGCAACAACACGAACTAGGCCACAGCCTACACACCGCCCACCGAGCCAAGAGTCGGTCCAACACCCGTTGTCAATCACTCATCACCGAGGAGCGGTCATCCATCGAGCACCGGGATGCTCCCGGTCCTCATACTCTGGCTACCCGAACCTGTATAAATCTTGTGTCTTATGTCCTCGCGTGTACCTTCGGGTTCCAGATCATGGCGATCCCCTTCTTCTACCTTGCTGCAGGTACCTCCTATGGAGGTCGACAGGTTTAAACACCAATAGCTGGCACCCACCGTGGGGCGATCATCACGATCATTAGGCGAATTCGAAGGACCTTCTCTTCAAAATCAATCAACCACAGCGGCTGCTCCACATTCATTGGTGGAACAACTAGTCGAGTTCGGGCTCTGAGAAAAAAAAATCATCAAAGTCCGACGCCAGCAAAATTGGCGACGTAGGAGGCGAAAAGGAAAAAAATCACAACCGATCCGGCCCGCGTCCAGCGGACGTCTGTTCGTCGCTACCCCGATATCCTAAACAGAGGCAAAGTCGATTTTCCTTTTCCGTCTGTGTCCTCCAGTTCAATTTGCCGAGCCAAGAAAATTTATGTCCGAGTCGGCTACGTAAGCAAGGAAGGCCAAATTTCCACTGCTTGTCTCGTGCAAATTAAATTGGACAACAATCATGCTATGTGCACACGAGGGCTACCAGGGGAAGCTTCAATATCCTTTGCTGCAAGTACACGGAAGATGTACACGAGTACGACTACTACATCGCCGTCCAGCCGCATCAACTCGCCGACTACTCATCTCGACTAGTTTCGACTAGAAAACTAGCCGAGGACGACTCCTGCGCTATCATCAACTAGTCGGATCTACCTCTGACTAGTCGACTTCAGCAACAACCGTCGTGGATCCACCGCCGACCACCACGGTTTCGTCGATGCTCGTCCACGAATCAAGCTAAGTCACTTATTTCAATAATAATTTTTTCTTTGGCTTGCTCTCCACATACAGGAACCAACCCGAAGACTACTTCTTGTACGCCTCTCAACGGCTACCTGCGAGCAGAGCTACACCGTGCCAACTATTCCTTGGGGTCTGTTGACTGACTGTCATAGGCTTGGTACACCAAATTAGGAGGCTCTTGCCACGACGTTTCGTGTACTGAGTGCTGGAGGTGCACAACGGCTACACCCTGAGGAGACATCGCGCAATCTTGCTCTCCCCCATGCGGAACAACGAGCAATCACGCTCTCTCTTGTCGCCATGTCGACTACCTTCGCCTACCTCTTAATGGTCTCGCTACAGTAGCACACGCCTTGATCCACGCAAAGCCTCGGCTCTCCTGTCATGCCTCCACATCCCCAGCGACTACGGCTAAACAGGCTCCTCAGAGACCGGGCGCTTAAACCAGCTCTCCTGTCATGCCTCCGCGCCCCCAGCGGCTATGGCTAAACGGCGACCAAAGGGACCGGGTGCTAAACCGCATCAGGCTAACTACTCGACGCCTAACGACCACAACAAGAGTATGACACATGACATTTACATCTATATTCATATTTGTATTTGTCATTTGTAGATCCAATTTCTACAAAAATGCTACATAATGTACGCATCTCTACTTTCAGGTCAAGCTTCGGCGACAACTTCCAGTACGCTCCGCGTACCTCCACCGGCGCGGCTAGTTCTCAAACTCGGGGGATACGCACCAAATTACTACTCGATGACAACTTGAGTAGTCTCCGCTAGCTCTCTAGCTCGGGGGCTCAGCACCAACAACTACTCGACGTGGCTCCTACGGCTCTCCTGGCGACGAGCTCGGGGGCTAAACGCTACAAGATTACTCAAATGATGACTTCCGCAAACAGTGAAGACCCTCGGACTGATTCTTCAATCGTTCCAAGGCTCAGGGGCTACTAGGCTACACTCATCAGTTGATTTTTTCAAAACGGAAGCAGAATCAAGATTGACCCTCAACCAGAGTCTACAACTCAACCTAAGGCTCGGGGGCTACTCCATATGGAGTGTGATTTTGCAATCGCACTTCCATATAAATCTCGACTTCAAGAGAAATGAGCTGGACCACCTTCTAGCCTCGCGGTAGTTCAAGTACTATTGAAGACTTCTCCAAGCAGTACTCGAGGACGCTCAAGAACTACTCGAAGAGGCTTCAAGACTACTCGAACTACTAATCTCGACTCCAACGTGCTCGGGGGCTTGTCGGGCATACACCCCAGGTACTCATGCAAGGAAGGAGGAAGAGTAGAAGATGGACTCCTACTAGAATTCCCCTGTACTCCTACTAGGACTCGTGCCATGTAATCCTACTAGGACTCCTACCTTGTAACCGACTAGGTTCCCGCCCCCTGGACTATATAAAGGAGGGCCGGGTACCTAGCCGATGATCCACAATCCCTCCGGGGAACAACACCAAGCGCAGGGCGCAATACTACCCCAAACAGGATGTAGGGTAGCTACTCCGGCTACCCGAACCTGTATAAATCTCGTGTCTTGTGTCCTCGCGCGTACCTTCGGGTTCCAGATGATGGCGATCCCCACCTTCTACCTTGCTGCGGGTACCTCCCATGGAGGTCGAGAGGTTTAAACACCGACACCCACTTTGTACCAATCGGCTTACACCCTGGGGGAGGGTCAACCAACTCCCAAACCTGATTCCTCTCAAAGTTCTCCAACTCCTCATGCATTGAATTAACCCAATTGTGATCAGATAGTGCGTGTCCAATGTCTTTGGACTCAAAAGTAGCAACAAATGCAGCATGAGCGAAATGAGAGTTGTTTCGAACCCTCGACCGTGTAGTGCGTTCATTCATGTCGCCGATGATCCTCGAAGCTGGGTGATCCACTTGTACTCACCGGGAGGTTCTCGCCTCAATGCTACCTCCCCCTCAACAACGGCTTCTCCTCGTTCTTGATTTGTCATCATAGGTGTAGGAGAGGGTCCGTCCACCACCATAGTCGAAGTAGTGGGTACATGCTCAGCCCGGGGGCACCACACCGCCATCTTCATCATCTCCAAGTTCATGCTCCTCCTCCCGAAAGATCTCCTCGCCAAGTTCATCATCACCGCACACTCAAAGACAAGCTGACTACGTGGCTGTGTCTCGTCGAAGGTTACCTCGCAAGTCTCCATGATTTGGTTAGTTTCAAGATTGAGCACACGATATGCTCTAGAATGAGATGCATAACCAAAGAAAATACCATCGACAGATCTAGCCTCAAACTTGTCCAACTTCTTCCCTTTTTTCAGAATAAAGCACTTACAACCAAAGGCATGAAAGTGACTCACCTTGGGTGTGCGACCGTGCATCAACTCATAGCATGTTTTCTTCTTATGCACTCTGAGGTAGATCCTGTTCGACACATAGCACGCGGTATTCACCACCTCAGCCCAATACCTTCTCGGAGTCCTATGCTCATCAAGCATCGTCCGAGCCATCTCACACAAGGTCCTGTTCTTCCTTTCCACAACACCATTTTGAGGAGGCGTATACGGACTCGAAAACTGGTGCTCAAGGCCCAAGTCATGGCAAAAGGTTTCAAAATGAGAGTTTCTGAATTCTGAGCCATTGTCACTGCGGATTGCTCGTATGGCATCTCCGTGCCTCTCGTTCCTCAACCTCAAGACTAGATCTCGAACAAAACCAAATGTCTCCCCCTTATCCTCGAGAAAGAACACCCACGCATACCGAGAGTAGTCGTCCACCACAACAAGGACATACCACTTCCCACCCGCAGATCGCACACGAGCTGGGCCAACAAGGTCCATATGGAGCAGCTCGCATGGACGCTCAGTCATCACATCGGTGAGAGGGGGGTGAGAAGAGGCTACCATCTTGGCATGCCTACAAGGCGCACAAACCAACTCTTTCTCAAGCCTCAACCGTGGCAATCCTCGGACCAAATTGAGTTTACTCAAGCGAGACAAAAGGTCAAAGCTCAAGTGACCCAACTTCCTATGCCACTTCCACAACTCACTCGAAGAACCAGCCAAGAAACAACGCTCCACACCCGAAGACTGAGAAAAATCAGCACGAAACACCTGACCCTCGGGAACGACCATACAGACAAGGTCCCCTCGAGAGTCCAAAATCCGAGAACCACCAGGCCGAAACAACACCTCAAAACCCTCATCCAACGGTACCGGGACACGAAAGCGGTTGTACCCCGGCCGATTGAACAAGAGCAACACGCCCGAGAGTGATCTTATCACTCACCTTAATCTCACCTTACGAAAGCACACGCTCATGCCCATTGTTCCCAAAAGTGATGTACCTCCTTGTCACCACCGGACAAGACTTGAGAACCACCCCCTGTCTCCGGTCATATGCCTCGAGCAACCGGAGTCAATCAACCAAATGTTCTTCAAGTCTCCCACCCGAAATTCAAAAACGAGCACGTGAGCGAACAAACGACTCGAGACCGGGGTTAGTACCAAAAGAGTAAAACCGATCTTGAGCCATTTGCTCGAAAGTGGGGTTAGCACAAACCAAACCATCTTTCCTACCAAAACTACCACCACGAACACTACCTCGGTAACCACTCCGAGGAAACCAACCTTCTCTACTTGGAGGAGGACCAAAACCATGAAAGAAAGCCCGTGGACCGTCCCTCCTCTCCTTCTCAAAGCTACGACTTCTCCCATCCCCGTAGTGAACTCAAGGGGGAGAATGTCTAGCAACCGTACCTCCCCGCAAACTCTCCACCCCAACCACCGTAACCACGACCTCCGTAAACAACTCTCGCACCCGTACGAGCACGAAACCCAACCGCCGCCAATCCGGCCCGCACCGGTCCGACCGGTGCCCCACACCGTCCGACGGCCAGGTGTAGCCTAGGCGACATCACCTCCAACAGCCTTTCCGCTCTCCCCAAGCCCGAACCGTCCTCACACTCGCCTTAGCCCCGGGCATCCGCACACGAGGCTCAAGTACACCATCGGAAGGGTGGTACTTGTCCTTGTTAGCCCACTCCTTCGCCATTCTCTCCTCTTGAAGCAAAATTCATCCTTATGGCCATCTCTCCCATAATAGCCACAATGAAACTTCACAAGCTTAGGCTTAGGCTTGGGCTATGGTCGCTCACTTGGTTTCCCTCCACTCAACTTCTCCACCGGTTTCTTCTCACTAGCCTTCTCACTTTCTTTCCCATGGAACACTTTCCCCAAAGTGCTCACAAACTTGATAGGCTTTTGGAGATCATTTGTTGGTGTAGGCAACACGGGTGGAGCCGGGGTTGTGTCTAGTCGGTTCCTAAGATGGTTAGGTTTTGGAGGGAAATCATTTTTGTGGTGGGTTTTTGGAGGCTCGGGATATTCTCTCCACTTCCCTCACCAACCCCCGTTTGCCCCAAGTCCCTCACCATCCTGCCTCTTAAATGCCTCGATCATCATCCTCAACTGAGGCTCATGACCAGACAACCAACCCATCAACTTTCTCAGCTCATCATTCTCATCCTGCAAACGATCAACATAATGTGCAAGTTCCAAATTCTTCAAAGCATGCATTTCACAGGTAGAGCAAGATGTAGGAATTGGTTCTTTCAGCTTAGCCTCAAGGGAAGCAGTGTAAGCATGCATCTCATCAATCTTAGCATGCAAAACAGGGCAAGAAGTGCAAGCACCTAGCAAAGCAGGTCTAGATTTAAGCTCAGCCACTTCAACCCTAAGCACATCTAGTTCCTCACACTTGGAGGCATGCTTCTCCTTGAACAAAGCAAGATCAGCAAGAAAGATGGAGCAATCAGCACAATCAACCTCATCGAAACAACGGGGCTAGCCTTAAGGGAATCAATCTCAAGCTTGCCTGTCAAGAACCCGTGTTTCTAGCTCGGCCCACTCTAGTCCTAGCATCCTCGAGTGAAGCCCTAAGGTCTTTTCTCATTTTCTTTGCCTCTCTAAGCATGTCATCACGGTTATCAAGCAACGAGCCAAGCCTCTCATTCTCCCGGCGCAAGAAGAGAAGTTCATCACGCACTTCGTCGTCGGAATCGCAGTCCGAGTCGTTCGTGTGCTCTTCTTGCCGCCGGAGCTTAGCGCCATGGTGTAGAAGCCGTCTCTCGCGAAGCGGCCTCGGCCGCTCGGGTTCTTGGATGACTTCCTCGCTCTTGCGACGATCACCTTCATCTTCACCGCCGCTCGAGCTCAAGGTGGAGTACGCGGAACCGGAGTCGACGTCGCTTGCTCCAACCATCGCTCGGGCCTTGCCTCGGCTCTCCTTCTTCCTCGATCATCGCTCATCCTTGTGCTCATCCTTGTGCTCGTCCTTGTGCTTGCTCTTGTGGTCGGTATCGACCGGTACTTGCCATCCATCCTCGACTTGTGCTTATAGCCGTCCTTGTTCTCGACCTTCTCTGCGGCGCCGACGAAGTGTCCCGCTTGCCGCACCGGAAGCATGTCCTTGTGTTCCTCCTCATGTTCACCGGTTCTCGTGCGGCCTCTTAAACCTCCTCGTCGGCCAGCCGCCGGCTCGTTCTCTCCAAGCACATCAAACTCCTCATCCGTCATAGACATCAAAGAGGACAAAGAGAACATCCCGGTGGATGGGTTAGTGTTAGCCTTTCCTTTCGAACCACCAACAAGGGCAAGACTATGGGAATCGGTCGGACCCTCGAGCTTGGCGCTCATGCCCCTATCCACCTCAACCGACTTGAGCTTCGAGAATAGCTCGTTCACCGTCGAGTGTCATACTTCTCCGACTCGACAATGGCCTCGAACTTTCGCCCCAAATCATACGATCCAAAGAGTGTAAGAGCTTGACAGCTCTCTATCATGATCATCGTACGGAAGCACGTCCACATTGGCCCTCATGTTGTTCACAACCACCGTGAACCTACGAAACAAGGCATCGATGGACTCACCGGGGAGATGAGTGAAGTTCTCGTACTCTCTCCGTAGGTCGCATACATCCGTGCCCGAACCCCGGGATTCCCAACATGAGCCTCCTTCAACACCAACCAGATTCTACAAGCCAAGTGCTCGGTGTGCACCCGGTCGAACTCATGCCGACACAAAGCACGAAACAAGTAGTCGACCGCCTTATTGTTGGCGTCGAACATGTTCCTCGATCCTCGGAGCAAGGAAGTTCATCGGCCGGACATAGCCCGTGTCCACCGTGACATCCTAAAGGATTTGACCATTTCCTCCGAGAAACGCAGCCATCCGCTTACTCCACATCCGGTAGTTCTTGCCATCGAAGTGTGGAGGACCCGAACCCCGTTCTGCTACGCCATCCTTGGATCTTAGACCGGTTAGAGTCAACAAAGACCCGAACCGGCTCGATACCACTTGAAGGACCGATACGGCGAACAAGAGAGGGGGAGTGAATGGGAGCCGATAAAAATTCTTCTCGAAGGAGATGGAAACTCCAACAAGATGAACACGACTTCCAACACACGTCTCCGACTCACTACCCAAGTTGGCCAAGCCCACGTAGCCACTGAAGTGCCACTGGACCTAGGAACCAACACACAACCTTCCGACCCGAGAACGCAGCGGAACACCAAACCTCGAGTCCACTGACCAACACCGGTCAGACCGGTGAGCACCACCGGTCAGACCGGTCCCTGCTGGTGAAACTTGGCGACTTCCACTAAGTGGCTCCACACCGGTCAGGCCGGTGCGACACACCGGTCAGACCGGTCTAAGCCTGAAAGCCCCCAAATCGCCAAACAGGCCAACCGACCTCCAAACTGACCCAAACTCGAAACAGCCCCAACACAGGACAACAGCAAACTCACCCAGACGTTCACCCGAGCAAAAACCCACCAAGGGTTGCACCGGTCAGACCGGTCAAGAGCACCGGTCGACCGGTAGCTCCGGCGCAGCTCGGGATGAACAAGACACCGCGGTCAACTCCCCCAAATCCAAACTTCGATCTCCCGAATCGCTCCACAGACTTGAACAAGACGGATAATAGGAACACCTCATGAGGAGTCTATAGCCAAGTTTAATCCCACCAAAACTTATCCAAAAAGGAGGAATCGAAGAAATCCCGCCAAGAGAACCTCTAACCCTAGAACTTGGAAAACCCCAAAATCGAGCCCCTTTACTCACGGATTTGGGAGGGGAATCACAGCCCAAAAAACCATGAAGGGTTCCCACAAATTTCCCCCATCAAATCCCCAAGAGCAAGGTCCCAAAAACAACCCAAAGAAAACACCAAGAGAGGGCTCCGAAAATCACCACCAAGAACAACCGGGAACAACACAACCAGGCCTTGAGGAACCACGCTGAATCATCTATACATACCACAAAGGTTCATACAAGGTCTAGCTTGCCGCCCGATCATCCAACCCTCTCACAAGATCTCACCATGAAGCTCTCAAAGCTAGTCCTATGGAAATCCTAAGAAAATAGGAAGGGAAAATAGGAAAGCAAATGAACTAGGGTCCTCGAACCACACAAGGAAGCGACCATCCACCGGTCCTCGAACCACACATGGTCCTCACCGGACGACGCCGTGATGCCATCTGCCATCTTCTTCCGTGACCGCGCTCATGCCGTCGAGACCGCACGGGCGGACCGTTGTCAAGCTCCGTGTTGTACACACCGGATACCCTGGCCAGTTAGATGACTGTTGCAGTCCACTGCGGCCATAAAGGGAAGCCCTTTTACCCAGAACCGCCGATACTAAAGCCTCATATCCGTCCGAGCTCGGCATCACCACCGCTCTTGTTCTTCCTCCAGCTAGTCTTGGCCACCCTGCCACTGGCCATCTCTCCCCTCTGTTTCATCCCTCGCCGAGCAAGCTGTTCCTCCATCTTCGTCCACGACGTCGAAAAGAAGCTCAGGAGTAAGCCGGAAATAGGACTCGAGCCGCGCCGACACCCATGACCAAGCTCTTGGAAGAGTTTGAGTCGCTTCGCTGGACGCTGGTGTGGATGTACCTTTGTATCATAGGCGGAATCTGTCTGCTAATAGTTGTTCATGTGCACATTCATCACCCGCTCCCTCATGAACGGCGATGAGGCAGTAGGGAATGCACCTTGTACCTTTTGTTCTATCTGAATACCCGATATTGGGACGTGTAAGCGGAGATGTCCGTCTTCCGTTGTGACCCTTGTCATGATGGAAAGAAATGGCTCTAACCTTGTTAATCGAATCTCGGGACAAGATTCTTCTTAAGGGGGTAGGCTGTGACGCCCCGGTTTTTAATTAGCGTTATTACCGCTAATGACCGAATCAGCCGAGTCAAACCGGCTAGCATTGGTCAAACCTAGGTCAACCTGGGTCATCACCTCGAAAACCTCACCGACACACCCTATAAACCCCTTGACCAAGTCAACACACCCTTGTGGTCAACCCTTGGTCAAAGACACGGTCGAACCCGCTTAAACCCTGACGTCGGTGAATGTCTTCCGGAAGTTTTGCCGCGTTCTCCAAAATTCACCTAAACACTTCAAAATCTACCAATATGAAAGTTGTCTAGTTTGTCGAGGGACACAACTTTCATGTAGATTGGCATTTCAAATTTTGGGTGGAAAAGGGAGAAAAATGTGGTCAACTGTCAGCATCTCTTGTTCACCAAAACCGAGCGGCATTCAAAGTTTGGCTGCAATTTATGCAAAATCCGTTGAGAAAAACACCCTAGAGCCTTTGTAAAAGTTGTAGAGGGTAGTGAGATCTACAACTTCCCTATTCACCACTTTGTGCACTTCTATTCAAATTTTTGGAGTTTTAAGCGTTCGAACCAGGGTGCAATGACACGATTTTGGGCCGGCCGACGCCGCACCGCGCCGCGCCACGACGTCGCATGCCGCGCGCGCGGCGCCTACGCCGCGTCCGCCTCGGGATCCGCGTCCCACGCGCGCCTTTCCAAGGCCGTCTCGGGCCTTCCCAATGCCCCGCGTCCCGAGACGCCCTCGTGCTCCGCGCCGCCCCGTACGAGCCGCGCTATGGACCATCGGTCCGTCCGCCATTCGTCCGGTCGCGCGCACTCCCGAGGCGCCGCCGTCGGTCCCTCCGGTGGCCGCGAGTTGGCGCGCACGTCACCTATAAAGGGGCCACCGCCCCCTTTGCCTTGCGCGCCGAGCCGCCTCCGGCTCCCGTGCTCCGCCCCGCTCACCGCCGTCGGAGGCCTCCACGGCGCACCCGGGGCCTCGCCGAAACCGGGCTCCGTGCGGCCGCCACCGGCCGTTGCCGTCGCAAGGTCCCCGCCGCGCCCCCCTCCGCCCCGACTCGGGATGGAGATCGAGCCTAGGTGACCCCGAGCCACTCTCCGCCCGTCCCCGGCCGGCCACGCCCACCGGACCGCCGGAATTCCGGTGAGCCGCCGCCTCCCATCGGCCAAGGGACACATTGCAACATCTGTACTCTTTCTAAGGTCCTAAACGTGAAGCAAGGGTATGGTTGTGAATCTGCATAAAGTTCCAGGGGCCTGTGCAAAAGTTGGATTCTCAAATAGTAAAGTGCTTTTGCTGAATCTTTGAAAATTGGTAGAAATTCGTAGAAAAATCAGAAAAATGCAAACCCAATTATGTTGGATTTATGGTGAAAAGTACTAGAACTTTGATTATTCTTGCCTGAGCTGTTTCTTGATATTTTTTGCATGAAAAATATAAATGTGAAAAACCTAGATCTAAGATATCTCCAAATCTACAAGCCCTATGTAGCTAATTTTTGGATATGTTGTGTGTTAGATTATGACTAGCTCCTGTACCAAATATTGCACAAAGTTATGATGTAAATCTTTTTATATAAACTTTTTTCTATTTATGCAGAATCTGCCTAGATGATTTTTGTAGCTAAAAGTAGTGAGATTTTTGTGGCCAACTTCTGCATGTTGTCTTTTGATGCCAAAATACACATATGGTGAATTAATCAATTTTATAATGACTAGAAGTATTTATTATTGAAATATGCTTGTTTTTCTTTATAATTGCACAAGTCTAGATTCTTAATAGTTCTAGGTGTATATGCTGCATTCCTAGGTTAGGTTTGGACCATATAACATGTGTGAGAAAGTTTGGATCATTTTGATGCTTATTTATTTTTGTATGCATTTACCTTGTTTTGCTAGCTAGCTTTTGTCATTTTCAAATAATTAAATTCGTAGCTTTCCTAAGCACACATGTGTGTTAAGTGGCTTGTTATAGGTGATTATTGCTTAGTACACCCTTCCACTGAATTTTAATTAACCAATTTGTGGATAAAAGCTATGGAAGCCATTTAAGGCTTAATAGTCAATTAAATAGGAAAATCACCAACCCACCTTTAATGACCTTGTGTGTGATGAAAATCATTTTAAGAAGATAAATACCAACCCATGGCTGTTTGTGAATTTAAATTAAATTATTTCCATATATATATGTACACAGTCGCTATCAAAAAGAATAATTAATAAAGAGCTGCATATTGTTCCTTTTTGGAAGAGTATGCTGAATGTATTCTTATCTAGGTGAATGTGGTCAACCGTGCACCCCAAGGTTGTCATTTGTTGACTGTAATTGATTAAATTAAAAATCGTCAAATAAATCTTGCATTTGCATCTTTGTGTAGTTCTTTCCGACGGTAGATATACGCTCGTGCCGGAAGGAGGACACGAAGGTGCTGACGAGGAGCTGCAGTACGTGGACGTAGCTCAAGACCTGGAACAAAGTCCAGAAGGGCCCAAGGCCAATCTTGCCAGTGAAGGCAAGCCGCGGATCATTAACCCGTCTTTTAAAACTATGCCATTATGTTTTGCTATGATTGCGCATTTACGTTTCAGGAATTGAATTGAAACCCTAGATGCATGATCTCTAGGTACATATGCTCTATCACTAGTATGGTAGGTCGATAGCTGCTCTGCTATAGGACCCGATAGAAGTCGAGTGATGTTCGTCACTCGCAAGAATAGGTTCTTATGTTGGAATCATAAGATCTTTATAATTGGATTTCTCATGTGGTAAGAGCATGGGATTTAGGCTCCGGTCCAGTGGCTTTTGTGTGCTAAGCTTTTGAACGTACTAAGCACATGTCAGGAATGAGACCGGTAAGCCTAGTACCTTAATGAGACGGTGCGGGAACTTACTATTACTACTCCTGTGGAATCACCTAACCGGCTAGCTACCGGGAAGGGGGTGCATGTGTGAGGCCGGATGCCTCGCGGGGTGTGCCGGTTAGCCTTGTACCCGGGATCGTAAGATTCGATCCCAACTCTGAGGATTTTTAGAAACTGCCTGGATGGTTGTCCTCGCGGGGACACCCTACCGTGTGCTTAGGTTTACCTTGCAAGGTTTAAATTAATCGATTGTCGGCCTCTCACCGTTATCCGAGATCGCTTAATCAATCGGCCATGATATCCCGTAATGATGGAACTTGGTGAATATTGTTGTATGGATTAATTGCTTGTACAATTCTTGATTGAATTGGTCGGCACACTTAGAAATGGTAATCAACTAGAACTTGTGCTAAAATATTGAAAGCAAGGACATACTCTTTGTTGCTTTTCAGCAAAAGAACTCCATCGGCCAAAAGCCTTCCATGTCTAGAGTTTGGTGATGTAGTTATCACCCGACGGTTAAGTCTTCTTAAGTATTAGTATACTCACCATTGCTTTAAAACTGTTGTGCGAGTGTTGTTGACCGGGTGGATGATGACAAGTGATGACATCGGGGATGGTCTCCGTGACGTTTACCGTTCGCTAGTTTATTCGATTTCCGCTATTTTGAAACTCGAACCTTTATTTATTGTCTTGAGCAATGGTTTGTAATAAATTGAATTTTAACCCGTGTTGTACTCGGACTCGCCTTCGCGTGAGTTTTAATGCATATGTCGATCATCTGTAAGAGTTCCAAGTGATTTACCGGGCGCTAACCCGGCAACTAAAGACAGGATGGTACTTTACTATTGCTTAACGACCAAAGCGGATTGGTTTTAGGCGATAGTACAGTATTTTCCTGGGTGGGTTGTCACAACTGGTATCAGAGTGATTGCATGCACCAGAGTTTAATTAATAACCTTAATCACTGGTTTTTGAATAAAATTTGCCAAGATTGTTTGAATTTGCAAAATATGTTGGTCCGTTAAGGATAAATTAGACCGAGAGGCCCTAGAGGGAATTTTGGGTTCTTCAGGTGGCTTATTAACCTATGGTTTATTTTGCTAACTTCCAGCACATTCTATTTCTGTGAGACTTACTTTCTTGCACAACCAAACTAGATGAGCCACGTGTGTTATACGTGTGCTGTACCGCATCACGGGAATTGCGAGGGTTGATGGAGTGATCTATTCCACGGATCCCATCTTCGCGTCTGGTTATGAGTTGTGCTGTCTCCACATGTTTTATACGTGTGCATTCCGCATGTCAAGTATGCGAGGCAAGGATACACTCCATTCAAACGGAGGGTGTCCGAGGTTGGACGCTGTCCATGCAGCGATAAACGCATAGGTGTCGTTTCTATAGTAAACGATAATGTATGTGGACGCTTTCATGAGTGCTTGGCATGAAAGGTTTTGTGTTTTTGTGATCTTCTCGCGTACACTAACCTCGTTTCGTAAGTCGCGAAGTGAGCATCGACTAGTTCTCGACTAGTTATTATAGGGAGAAACGTGTATGTGCCTTGCCACCGGCGCTAACTTCGAGTTTTGGCTTGATTGCCTTGTGAGGACGAATAGGACGTCTTGCATCATGCTAAAAATCGTGAAAGTTCAAAACTGAACCCATACTTGTTTGTGTGCTCTCTAAGGTAAAATATTGCTAGTATGTTTTGTCTTGCCTAGCCTCTCTGGTGTAGGTGTTGCTGTCCAAAAATCTGTTGTGACTATTGGTGTAGATCTTGCACCCTGTCCAAGAATCTTTTGTCTAGGAGATCTCTACCCAAGTTTCTCCACATCTACTCTAGTTCCTTCTCGCAAAAGCTCACAATCATAGCTTTTGTCTATCTCAAGTCATGCTCCGATTGTGAACCGCTGTCCTGCTGATTTTTTCTAGGAGCCCAATCTGAAATTCTTGCTTAGTTAAGCACCTCCCTAAACTTCTAGCTCAATCTTGAATACCCAAACATGTGTCTCATAACCTTAATGAGTTGCCACACAAATTTAAGAAATTTTGGGGCTCTGGTTTTAAGTTATGAATTTTTGTTCACAACTGCCAGAACTTATGTCATTATGTATGTCTGCTCGATTCAAGTTATGCATACGATTGTACCTTGGTACCCATGGCTACCCCATTGCGTAACCATATACCCTTTTGGCGTGGATCAAGTTTATCCTTGTACGCTCACACCGTCTGGTTCTCACTTTTGCCATTATGTTCAGATGGACCACCTAGAATCTGCGTCGACTGATGTGGAGGCATGGACTCTCGTGAACTACCTCAAGGAGGGTGGATTTCCTGCACTCTTGTGGGACACCCTGAAGGACTTTGGGTATACTGCTTACCCAGAATACTCGAGACGTGAGATCATGACCACGGGCCGGCTCCTTTCGTTGTGAAGTGAAGGTGAAGATGTCCATGTGCCCGACCAATCTCGCTTGGGAAGAGTGGGAGTGTAAGGCACACGGACGAACCCGGCTAACACCGTGCGGGAGGCCGCTCTCGAAGCGCTCACAACTTTTTGTGGGAAGCACCCTAACAAGGTAGCCGACACTGCAGCCAGAATGATTCCTGTACCCGAGCGACACACTGTACCTTGTGTCGAACGTGAAGCTTTTCTTCCAGCTCAGAGCAACTCTCACTATAGTCCTGATCTTGCCACCTCAATTCGTTTCTCCGAAGCCATGTATGACACCTAACAACGAATGGTGGGAGAAAATGTATTCTATGGACACCAAATCTATAGGTACCGAGTTAAAGAAATGGAGAATACCGCTCAAGCGTTGAAGGAAGCCCGAGCAATGATCGCTACTCTCAAGAAGGAAAGACGCAAGGACAAGGTAAAGATACAAGAATTGAGTGAGATCATACATGAGCAGAACTTCCTGTTGCAGCATAATGACCAGTATATGCTTGAACTAGAGAATCAACTGGAAGCTATAGCAGCTTCACTTCCCGAGAACCTTTCATTCTCGGACCAGCGAAGAAGAAGATGCCGAGGACCTCCAAGGAGAGTCTGGAGTAGAGTCTGGACTCGAGTCACCATAGTCCTTCAGCATGGAAGATCCAATCCTAAGAGGTTGGTATGTTTGTAATAAGGTTCTGAGTCATACGAGTGTAATAGTTGTAAGAAACTCTAGTTGTGCAGCCGTGTTGGGTAGTCGTGGTGGTTGGCTAAACTAGGACCCTCTTTTTGTGTAGCTAGTCTGCATTGTAAGCCCAAACATTGTTTTGGTAATCTAGATCTTTCTTCTATGTAATGCCTTGATTGAACATCTTTCAGCAGTAATCTTCGTAAGGCATTACCTCTGCTAGTGTGATCCGATCAAAAGATCTGGGATGAGTATCAAACTCATCCAAGAAATTCACGCCAATCGTGACTAATCCGCTCACTCAATCCTGAACTTAATCTTTTGTTCTTGCTCACAACTTTTTGAATTAAAAAAAGATGTCACTTTTTGAGTATGCATTGCATGGCATCTGCATTGGGAATTTTGGGTGAACTAACGTGCACTCGCATGGAAATTTTCATACGCATACCCTATCTCTCTCGTTTGGTGATGTTGTTGTCCCATAACTGAAGGTGCCGCGACGAAACCTAGGGCATCATGTGTGCTTTGCACCACATGACCGCCACTAGGAGCGCACTAGGTATCTTGGTTATGAGAATGCGAGTCGCCACACGCATTCTTTCTCTCGCTCGTGATTGCCCTCGAAATCACTAACTCATCAAGTGGGTAACCGGGTCATTCTAACGTGCATCATGAGCACCATACCGCATGAGCATATGCATCGTTCCATCACAAGCATGTGCATTCCACCAACTTTTAAAATCAATGCACTACAATGTAACGAGTCGTCAACACCTCAAATTCACAAGTTAAGTAAAGGTGTGAGTAAGATTGTTCTGAAGTTCCCAAATGAGATTATCTTCCGTACAAGAAATTACGGGACTCTTTTGCTAGCCTTCCTTTTCTTCATAAAAGTCTTTTGATAATCCCTGTCGACTTGATTCCTTGCCGCAAACCTCGACGACCTTTTAGCAATCAACTCTTTTCCCGATCCGATAGGCAGTAGAAGTAGAAGTTTTCTTGAGCAATCAAGGTTCTCAAAAAGTCAATGTGGGGAAGTCATCCATCGCTTATCCGTGCTCATAACCTCCAAACCCTCGGAATTGAGCCAGGAAGTAAACTCAGGATCGATCGAAGCTTTTGCTAAGCTCCTCTTCGTTGCAATCATGAGCTGAGGACGATAATACCTTAAGCTCTTCTCGTTCTTCTCCCCATCACGGTCGATTCTTCGAACCGTTGGACCCCATCCTTTCAGGGTCACGACCGTACGACGCCGTGACGCCACTCTGTCATCTTCTTCCGCGACCGCGCTCATGCCGCCGAGACCTCACGGGCGGGCCGTTGTCAAGCTCCGTGTTGTACACACCGGATACCCCAGCCAGTTAGATGACTATTGCAGTCCACTGGGGCCATAAAAGGGAAGCCCTTTTACCCAGAACCGCCGATACTAAAGCCTCACATCCGTCCGAGCTCAGCATCACCACCGCTCTTGTTCTTCCTCCAGCTAGTCTTGGCCACCCTACCACTGGACATCTCTCCCCTCTGTTCCATCCCTCGCCGAGCAAGCTGTTCCTCCGTCTTCGTCCACGACGTCGAAAAGAAGCTCAGGAGTAAGCCGGAAATAGGACTCAAGCCACGCTGACACCCATGACCAAGCTCTTGGAAGAGTTCGAGTCGCTTCGCTGGACGTTGGTGTGGATGTACCTCTGTATCATAGGCGGAATCTGTCTGCTAATAGTTGTTCATGTGCACATTCATCACCCGCTCCCTCATGAACGGCGATGAGGCAGTAGGGAATGCACCTTGTACCTTTTGTTCCATCTGAATTACCGATGTTGGGACGTGTAAGCGGAGATGTTTGTCTTCCGTTGTGACCCTTGTCATGATGGAAAGAAATGGCTCTAACCTTGTTAATCGAATCTCGGGACAAGATTCTTCTTAAGGGGGTAGGCTGTGACGCCCCAGGTTTTTGATTAGCGTTATTACCGCTAATGACCGAATCAGCCGAGTCAAACCGGCTAGCATTGGTCAAACCTAGGTCAACCTGGGTCATCACCTCGAAAACCTCGTTGACACACCCTATTAACCCCCTTGACCAAGTCAACACACCCTTGTGGTCAACCCTTGGTCAAAGACACGGTCGAACCCTCTTAAACCCTGACGTCAGTGAATGTCTTCCGGAAGTTTTGCCGCGTTCTCCAAAATTCACCTAAACACTTCAAAATCTACCAATATGAAAGTTGTCTAGTTTGTCGAGGGACACAACTTTCATGTAGATTCGCATTTCAAATTTTGGGTCGAAAGGGAGAAAAATGTGGTCAACTGTCAGCATCTCCTGTTCACCAAAACAGAGCGACATTCAACGTTTGGCTGCAATTTATGCAAAATCCGATGAGAAAAACACCCTAGAGCCTTTGTAAAAGTTGTAGAGGGTAGTGAGATCTACAACTTCCCTGTTCACAACTTTGTGCACTTCTATTCAAATTTTTGGAGTTTTAAGCGTTCGAACCGGGGTGCAATGACACGATTTCGGGCCGGCCGACGCCGCACCGCGCCGCGCCACGACGTCGCACGCCGCTCGCGCGGCGCCGCGCCGCACCTCGCCTCGGGATCTGCGTCCCATGCGCGCCTTTCCAAGGTCGTCTCGCGCCTTCCCAATGCCCCGCGTCTCGAGAGGCCTCGTGCTCCGCGCCGTCCCGTACGCGCCGCGCTATGGACCGTCGATTCGTCCGCCGTTCGTCCGGTCGCGCGCACTCCCGAGGCGCCGCCGTCGGTCCTCCGGTCGCGAGCCGGCGCGCACATCACCTATAAAGGGGCGCCGCCCCTTTGTCTTGCGCGCCGAGCCGCCTCCGGCTCCCGTGCTCCGCCCGCTCCCCGCCGTCGGAGGCCGTCGCGGGGCACCCAAGGCCCCGATCGGCCGCGTATCCCAACCGAGACGCCCTCCGCCTTCTCTTGCGCCCGCTAGTGCTCACCGTCTCGTTCCCTTGTCCCACCAAGCAGCCACCTCGCCGAAGAAGGGCTCCGGGCGGCCGCCGCCGCCGTTGCCACCGCAAGGTCCCGCCGCGCCGCTCCGCCCCGACTCGGCATGGAGATCGAGCCTAGGTGACCCCGAGCCGCGCTCTCCGCTCGTCCCCGCCGGCCACGCCCACCGACCACCGAATTCCGGTGAGCCGCCGCCTCCCATCGGCCAAGGGACACTTTGCAACATCCGTACTCTTTCTAAGGTCCTAAACGTGAAGCAAGGGTATGGTTGTGAATCAGCGGAAAGTTCCGGGGGCCTCGAGCGAAAGTTGGATTCTCGAAATAGTAAAGTGCTTTTTCTTGAATCTTTGAAAATTGGTAGAAATTCGTAGAAAATCCAAAAAAATGCAAACCTAATTTTGTTGGATTTATGGTGAAAAGTACTAGAACTTTGATTATTCTTGTCCGAGCTGTTTCTTGATAATTTTTGCATGAAAAATAGAAATGTGAAAAACCTAGATCTAAGATATCTCCAAATATACAAGTCCTATGTATCTAATTTTTGGATATGTTGTGTGTTATGTTATGACTAGCTCCTGTGCCAAAAATTGCACAAAGTTATGATGTAAATCTTTCTATATAAATTGTTTTCCATTTACGCAGAATCTGCCTAGATGATTTTTGTAGCTAAAAGTAGTGAGATTTTTGTGGCCAACTTCTGCATGTTGTCTTTTGATGCCAAAATACACATATGGTGAATTAATCATATTTTATAATTACCTATGTATACTTAATAGTTCTAGGTGTATATCTTGCATTCCTAGGTTAGTTTTGGACCATATAACATGTGTGAGAAAGTTTGGATCATTTTGATGCTTATTTATTTTTGTATGCATTTACCTTGTTTTGCTAGCTAGCTTTTGTCATTTTCAAATAATTAAATTCGTAGCTTTCCTAAGCATACATGTGTGTTAAGTGGCTTTTTATAGGTGATTAGTGCTTAATACACCCTTCCACTGAATTTTAATTAACTAATTTGTGGATAAAAGCTATGGAAGCCAAGTAAGGCTTAATAGTCAATTAAATAGGAAAATCACCAACCCACCTTTAATAACCTTGTGTGTGATGAAAATCATTTTAAGAAGATAAATACCAACCCATGTCTGTTTGTGAATTTAAATTAAATTATTTTCATATATATATGTACACGTTGCTATCAAAAAGAATAATTAATAAAGAGCCGCATATTGTTCCTTTTTGGAAGAGTATGCTGAATGTATTCTTATCTAGGTGAATATGGTCAACCGTGCACCCCAAGGTTGTCATTTGTTGACTGTAATTGGTTAAATTAAAAATCGTCAAATAAATCTTGCATTTGCATCTTCGTGTAGATCTTTCCGACGGTAGATATACGCTCGTGCCGGAAGGAGGAGACGAAAGTGCTGACGAGGAGCTGCAGTACGTGGACGTAGCACAAGACCTGGAACAAAGTCCAGAAGGGCCCAAGGCCAACCTTGCCAGCGAAGGCAAGCCCCGGATCATTAACCCGTCTTTTAAAACTATGCCATTATGTTGCTATGATTGCGCATTTACGTTTCAGGAATTGAATTGAAACCCTAGATGCATGATCCCTAGGTACCTATGCTCTATCACTAGTATGGTAGGTCGATAGCTGCTCTGCTATAGGACCCGATAAAAGTCGAGTGATGTTCGTCACTCGCAAGAATAGGTTCTTATGTTGGAATCATAAAATCTTTATAATTGGATTGCTCATGTGGTAAGAGCATGGGATTTGGGCTCCGGTCCAGTGGCTTTCGTGGGCTAAGCTTTTGAACGTACTAAGCACTTGTCGGGAATGGGACCGGTAAGCCTAGTACCTTAATGAGACGGTGCGGGAACTTACTATTACTACTCCTGAGGAATCACCTAACCGGCTAGCTACCGGGAAGGGGGGTGCATGTGTGAGACTGGATGCCTCGCGGGGTGTGCCAGTTAGCCTTGTACCCAGGACTGTAAGATTCGATCCCAACCCGAGGATTTTTGGGAACTGCCTGGATGGTTGTCCTCGCGGGGGCACCCTACCGTGTGCTTAGGTTTACCTTGCAAGGTTTAAATCAATCGATTGTCGGCCTCTCACCGTTATCCGAGACTGCTTAATCAACTGGCCATGATATCCCGTAATGATGGAACTTGGTGAATATTGTTGTATGGATTAATTGCTTGTACAATTCTTAATTGAATTGGCTGGCACACTTAGAAATGGTAATCAACTAGAACTTGTGGTAAAATATTGAAAGCAAGGACATACTCTTTGTTGCTTTTCAGCAAAAGAAATCCACCGGCCAAAAGCCTTCCATGTCTAGAGTTTGGTGATGTAGTTATCACCCGACGGTTAGGTCTTGCTGAGTATTAGCATACTCAGCCTTGCTTTAAAACTGTTGTGCAGGTTTTGTTGACCGGGTGGATGATGACAAGTGATGACACCAGGGATGGTCTCCTATGACGTTTACCGTTGCGTTAGTTTATTCTATTTCCGCTGTTTTCAAACTCTGAACCTTTATTTATTGTCTTGAGCAATGGTTTGTAATAAATTGAATTTTAACCCATGTTGTACTCTGGACTCGCCTTCGCGTGAGTTTTAATGCACATGTCGATCCTCTGTAAGAGTTCCAAGTGATTTATCGGGCGTTAACCCGGCAACTAAAGACAGGATGGTACTTTACTATTGCTTAACGACCAAAGCGGATTGGTTTTAGGCGATAGTACGGTATTTTCCTGGGTGGGTTGTCACAGCTGGTATCAGAGTGATTGCATGCACCAGAGTTTAATTAATAACCTTAATCATTGGTTTTTGAATAAAATTTGCCAAGACTGTTTGAATTTGCAAAATATGTTGGTCCGTTAAGGATAAATTAGACCGAGAGGCCCTAGAGGGAATTTTGGGTTCTTCAGGTGGCTTATTAACCTATGGTTTATTTTGCTAACTTCCAGCACATTTTATTTCTGTGAGACTTACTTTTTTGCACAACCAAACTAGATGAGCCACGTGTGTTATACGTGTGATGTACCGCATCACGGGAATTGCGGGGGTTGATGGAGTGATCTATTCCACGGATCCCATCTTCGCGTCTGGTTATGAGTTGTGTTGTCGCCACATGTTTTATATGTGTGCATTCCGCATGTCAAGTATGTGAGGCAAGGATACACTCCTTTCAAACGGAGGGTGTCCGAGGTTGGACGTTGTCCATGCAGCGATAAACGCATGGCTGTCGTTTCTATAGTAAACGGTAATGTATGTGGACGCTTTCATGAGTGCTGGCATGAAAGGTTCGTTGTGTTTTTGTGATCTTCTGCAGGTACACTAACCTCATTTCGTAAGTCGCTAAGTGAGCATCGACTAGTTCTCGACTAGTTATTATAGGGAGAAACGTGTATGTGCCTTGCCACCGGCGCTAACTTCGAGTTTTGGCTTGATTGCCTTGTGAGGACGAATAGGACGTCTTGCATCATGCTAAAAATCGTGAAAGTTCAAAACTGAACCCATACTTGTTTATGTGCTCTCTAAGGTAAAATATTGCTAGTATGTTTTGTCCTGCCTAGCCTCTCAGGTGTAGTTGTGTTGCTGTCCAAAAATCTGTTGCGACTATTGGTGTTGATCTTGCACCCTGTCCTAGCATCTTTTGTCTAGGAGATCTCTACCCAGTTGCTCCACATCTAATCTAGTTCCTGCTTGCAAAAGCTCACAATCATAGCTTTTGTCTATCTCAAGTCATGCTCCGATTGTGAACCGCTGTCCTGCTGATTTTTTCTAGGAGCCCAATCTGAAATTCTTGCTTAGTTAAGCACCTCCCTAAACTTCTAGCTCAATCTTGCATACCCAAACATGTGTCTCATAACCTTAATGAGTTGCCACACAAATTTAAGAAATTTTGGGGCTCTGGTTTTAAGTTATGAATTTTTGTTCACAACTGCCAGAACTTATGTCATTATGTATGTCTGCTCGATTCGAGTTATGCATACGATTGTACCTTGGTACCCATGGCTACCCCATTGCGTAACCATATACCCTTTTGGCGTGGATCGAGTTTATCCTTGTACGCTCACACCGTCTGGTTCTCACTTTTGCCATTATGTTCAGATGGACCACCTAGAATCTGCGTCGGCTGATGTGGAGGCATGGATTCTCGTGAACTACCTCGAGGAGGGTGGATTTCCTGCACTCTTGTGGGACACCCTGAAGGACTTTGGGTATACTGCTTACCCAGAATACTCGACACGTGAGATCATGACCACAGGCCACCTCCTTCGTTGTGAAGTGAAGGTGAAGATTTCCATGTGCCCGACCAATCCTGCTTGGGAAGAGTGGGAGTGTAAGGCACACGGACGGAACCTGGCTGACACTGTGCAGGAGGCTACTCTCGAAGCACTCACAACTTTTTGTGGGAAGCACCCTAACAAGGTAGCCGACACTGCAGCCAGAGTGATTCCTGTACCCGAGCGACACACTGTACCTTGTGTCGAACGTGAAGCTTTTCTTCCAGCTCATCCTGATCTTGCCACCTCAGTTTGTTTCTCCGAAGCCATGTATGACACCTACCAACGAATGGTGGGAGAAAATGTATTCTATGGACACCAAATCTATAGGTACCGAGTTAAAGAAATGGAGAATACCGCTCAAGCGTTGAAGGAAGCCCGAGCAATGATCGCTACTCTTAAGAAGGAAAGACGCAAGGACAAGGCAAAGATACAAGAATTGAGTGAGATCATACATGAGCAGAACTTCCTGTTGCAGCATAATGACCAGTATATGCTTGAACTAGAGAATCAACCGGAAGCTATAGCGGCTCCACTTCCGAACTCCGTCATTCCCGGACCGGCGAGAAGAAGAAGATGCCGAGGACCTCCAAGGAGAGTCCGGAATAGAGTCCGGACCCAAGTCACCATAGTTCTTCGGCATGGAAAATCCAATCCTAAGAAGTTGTTATGTTTATTATAAGGTTCCGAGTCGTACGAGTGAAGTAGTGTAACACCCTAAAATTCCATCACCAAATTAATGTAAGCAACATGGTATTTAGATTTTATTTTCTAAGAATTAATTAAATTATCAAATAAATTTGGCCTTTAAAATATTTTAATATCATTTTAATAATTTAGAAGCGATAAGTGCTTGTGCATCATGAGTTGAATGCATGAGTTTTGGTTGTGATGTGGTTTTAAAAGTCTTAATTTATTTGTGAAAAAGTCCTTAAAAATAATTGAGAAAAGTTTGTGAAAACTTGTTTAAAGGTTTGAATTTAAAATATGTTAAAAAAAGTTGTTAAAAAAAATGGTTTGTGAAAAGCCTTTAAATAGTTGGAGAAATTTGTGTTAAAATTTGAATTTGAAAAAGATTTAAAAAGGATTGGAAAAAAAAACAAAACAAACCCAACCCATCTCTCTACCCGCGGCCCCGGCCCACCTTCCTCTTTTTCTTTTTCCCTTTTCTTTTTTTTTCCCCGCCGCCGCCCATCCAAACCCCGCCGGCCTCCCCGCTTTCGGCCCACGCGGCCCACCGGCGCCGGCGCTCCCCCTCCTCCCTCTCGCACTCGGCCCGTCGGTGGGGCCCGCATGTCGGGGGTCACCCCTAACCTCCGGCGCCCCTCCTCTCGCTCGCAACCGCGCCGCGCCGCCGCCACTTGCTCCGCGTTCCCCCGCCTCTTCCCTCCTTCAAACCTCGAATCAATATGCATTGAAGCCCGACTTCACTCCCCCGCCTTCAATTCCGCCCGTTACTCTTAATCAAGCGCCTCCCCTTGATGGCAATCAAGGCCGCCGCCCCCCATGGCCATTGATGGCCATTTGCCGCCCGCCGAGGCTCCCCTCTCCTCTTCACTCTATAAGAGCACATCCGCAGTCTCCGAATTGCCCCTTTACTCACCCGCGCCTTCCACACCCTCTCCCCATCCCCCACACGCACCGCCGCCGCCATTGGTGGCCGCCACCGGCGAGCAACCGCCACCGCCTCACCGCGCCTCCTCCCTTTTCCCCTCCGCCCTATAAAGGATGAGCACCGTCTCCTCTCCACCCCGCGCCCCTCCTTTCCTCTCCTCCCCTCTCCCACGAGCGTCGCCGCCGCGGAACACCGCCGCCGCCGCCGCCCCTCGCCGCCGATCTCCCCCTACCGGCGCTTCTCCTTCCTCTTCAAGCCGCCGAAAGATTCCCCGTCTCCTCCTCTTCCTCTCTATGCTCTTGCCGTGAATTTTGGCACACGGAGCCCTTTTCCGGCCATCGCCGGCGAGCCGCCGCCGCTCCGCGCCGCCCCCGTTCCCCGCGCGCGCGCGCCGCATCGGGCCGCCCGCCGCCGCCCGTCGCCCGTGGCGCACCCGGGCCGTCCGATCAAGGCGGGCGGTCCGGATTAAAAGAAGGGGGTGTACCCCTTTGGTGGCTCACCGTGGACCGGTGGGCCGGGTCCACGGGCGCGGTCCACCGCCGACGTCGGCAGCGCGTCATCGCTTGAGTCGGCACCGCGTCATGCTCGCGTCAGCACAACCAATCATAGCCCGCCACGTGGCGCCTCCACAGCCTCTCCGCCGGCCGCCCTGGTAATTTTGCAAAAAGAACCCCGAGTTTCTGGAAATTACAAATATACCCTTCCACCTATCAGAACCCTTACAATTCAGTCCTGATTCTTATGTCTAGGCCCCTGATCTCTTTAGTTTTTCTGTTAAATAGCCTACCCTTGACCTTTTACATGTTAGACCTCCTAGTTTCACATATAATTATGTCTAGGTCCCCGAAATCTTGCGAAAACCCCCTAAGCTTCCGGATATTCACAAATTAGTCCCCGAATCTTGTTTTAGCCATATCTTTTCCGTCCTAGCTCCGTTTTAAGCGTTCTTGGTGTCCACGCGACCGTCTTTTCAAGCCCTAGTTCTAGAATCTTGTTTTCTCCATATCTTTTGCGTTGTAGCTCCGATTCCACCGTTTCAAGTTGCGTTAGGCTCATATCAACTAAAACTACGTGATAGGACCAATGTTGTACATGTTCATTGTTTTATATTTAAATATTAAATATGATTAATTCCTATTGCACATGCTTTTCTAATTAAAATCTAATTAGAAGTTTAAACACGTGTTTTCATAAGAAAGTTAATATGATTAATACTAATTAAATATTTCTTTTAATTAAAAGTTAATTAGATGTATACCTCGGTTTTATAATCAAACTTAATTTTATTAATGATTATGCAATTTGCCTTCTACTAAAATGTAACATAGGCTATATCCCGAGTTTTCTTAATTAAATGTTAATTTGAATAAAATGAATATAAATGTGTTTTTAAATTATAATTTGATTAGAACAACTCGAAATATAAAGACAAACGCCTAGATGCTTTTACATGCTTCTTTTCAAATTAAATGTTTAATTTGCATAAATCATACTTGAATATTTATAAGTAAAATTGGACCAGGCTTACATCGTCTTTTAAATGCAAATATAACTTGCTTAATTATAAATAGGGTATTTCTCCGAAATAACCTATACACATGATTTTACTTAATTAAAAGATATCAAACGCATAGCTAGCTCTTGTTTGTGATCATCTAAATCTCCCGATAGTTCCGAGTGTTCCTTGTGTTCGCTTTCCTAAAACCCAAACCCCGTTTCCCCTTTAAGATTTTCATGCTTGGTGTATTGTTTTGTTTATTGTATGTATTCTTGTGTGCTCGTAGACATCGTGCAAGTTTCAAGCGAGCAACCGGTTGAAGTAGATCGAGAGCAAGTGTTTGAAGAAGAAGAACCTTAGTGTTTAAGCAAGGAAGGCAAGTGGTCTTCTCCCCCTGCATGATTCTATTTTACCCTATGTAATTGCATGACAACTAAGTTTATATTTATTGATATTGCATTAAATTGATGGGAACACCCTTTTTAAGGACTTACCTAGACTTTTACCCACAATCCTTGGATGAACCCTATTTAACAAATGTTTTTGGGTAGAATATGCTAGTTTCTCAACTTGGGTTGGATAAAAATGGTTTTTCATGACAAAGGCTTGTATGTTTAACGACGATGCTTTTGGTAATACAAGAACACTTGATTTAATCGGAACATGGAGAACCACCCAAGAAAACATGCGCAACCACGGTGTTACATGGCTCGACCTTAGCCAATTAATTAGGTGTGCGATTGATCCGATGGCCCTTTTCCCAAAGGAGCGAGAGGGGGATCCGGGTTGCGGGGGTATAGCCCGGTCCTTTTGGGGTAGCAGCCTTTGCTAAGGTGCGACCACTAGGGAGGGTTATGGTCCGCCCGATCCGTAACTATGCGGGTCGTTAGTCTTTTGTATACCTTTGTAAAGGCTTCGTAGCGTCCCTATGCAATCACACCTCGGAAGTGTGGTATGATGCCCGATCGGCATCGCATGGTTGGGTTCAAAGTTCTTCGGAACTTTTACGCGAGCCGTGGGTAAAGTGTGCAAACCTCCGCGAGTGTAAAGGCGATCGATCGGCCGTGCTCACGGTCATGAGCGGCTTGGACCCTCACATGATTAATAAACTTAAAGATGAGAATAAATCGTGCTTTGGTGAAGCTCGATGAGCTTTGGGCCGTTTTGCTTAAAAGTTTCTTAAGTGGGTTGGTATATACTTACATCTAGTAACTAGGCGTTCTTTAATTAAAAGTTTGACCAACATTAAAATGCTAACCGCTACAAAACCATAGCCTATCCTTGATAGCCTTGCATCTTCCCCCACTTGTTGAGTACCAACCATAAGTGTACTCAGCCTTGCTTACCGCTGTTCAGAAGAGACCAATGGTGAAGAGTTCTACTACGACTTTGAGGAGTTCTGAGGCATGCGTCTCCCCCGATCAAGTGCCCGTGGAAGCGGAAGACGAAGACTCGTCGTGTAGTTATCGTTTTTCGATGTTAAAGACCTTCGTGTCTTCCGAATAAGTGTAGTAAGTTGTTAAACCCCTTGTTACGTTTTACTGTCTATGATATTACACTCATTTCGTCTATCATATGTGTGGAACTAGATCCTGGCACACATATGAGATGCATCTGGTTTCCCTCCGGAAATCGGGTGTGACAGAGTGGTATCAGAGCAGTGTTGACTATAGGAACACAGCCTTAGCTAGAAATGGTCGAAAAGTAAGGATTCATGTTCTAGAAAGCCTGTCATCCTACAAAAATTGACTTATTTTACATGTAAAAACTAATTTAGTCTTGTCTTCTTGTTAAAACACATCGTTTTGTTTTGATCTATTCTGAGCTCGTTTCTTGTGCTATCAGCCAGATCTTCACCACCGAGATCGTCTAATTTAAGTTCTTAGATTGCCTACCCTCTTATCAACTTCGATAGAAACGTTTCTGTGAGGACGATCGTTGTGCTAATGTTTGTTGTTTGAACACATGATTGATTTGGATCTTTGCTTGTGTGAGTTGTATTGTGGAGTGATGGCCACAAATGCAACAAGAAATAAATTATTAGGTTAATAGAGATAGTTTGGGTTCCAATCTGGGTTATCCTTATCTACCATACAAGTTGGTTGAAGGATGTTTGAAGATCAAAGTCTAGAAGCAAGTTGTAGAAGTATGGAATCATCAAAATAATAAGAGAAGGCAGGGAGCACCGAGTTGCGGACGAATGAACAACATGAATATATGAAGATTACGGGAACATGTCAATGTTGTGAGCATTATGGTCGTTCATGTCTCCAAGAAGAAGCCAACCTAATGAGATATGAGGCTAGATAATGTTATTATTTGGATATCAATAAGAAGAGGAAGTTATGTACCCCAAAAAAAAATCCCGAAAAAAAAGTTGCTCAAGCTTGTAGATAGTAATCGATTATCAACCTTGAGGATTGGAGTATAAATTTCAATGAATTTCAGCTGACGGAATCAAACAACTCAAGAAGCATGCAAGTGAAGAAAGTCAAGGCAACCAAGACAAGAGAAATGATAGCAAGAACAACTTGGGATGTGATCAATATGTGTCACCATATCCAAACCCGGAGGATACACATACAAAGTTCTGGAATACTAAGCCACCTATGTTCTCTAATGCTATGGATCACCTAGAAGCTGATGAATGGATCACAACAATTGAACAGAAGCTAGACTTGGTGCAATGCAACGATAGAGAGAAAGTTTTGTTTACATCAGGACAACTTGTAGGAGCAGCCTCAGAATGGTGGAATTCTTACATCTACGAACATGAGCAACCACAAAGTATTGTTTGGGAAGAATTCAAGGACAACTTTATAACACACTTCATTCCTGTAAGCACGATGAAGCTCAAAAGGAAGGAGTTCCTTAACTTGAAGCAAGGGCAAATAACAGTGAATGAGTATAGGGATAAATTTATTCAGTTATCTATGTACGCACCAAGATCGTCTGAAAGTGACAAAAAGAAACGAGAACATTTCCTCAAGGGTTGAATGAAGACCTTCAGAGTATACGAAGCTTACATGAATATTCTAGTTTGCAAGATGTCATCAACAAAGCTATTGAGTTAGAGAGCAAACTATAGGAAATCATAAGTAAGAAGAGGAAAATGAATTTTCTAGAGCAACATGAGAACAATTCACATCTTTACCATTTGACTCAAGGATCAGAACATGAGTATGAAGATCCACCATGCAATCGTCGAAACATTAAAGAAAGTGGAGATTGTTTCTACCGCAAAGATCATGGACATTTTATTAGTAGGTGTCCTAAGAAACGTCTTGACCGATATGAAAAGAAAGCTCGGCAGAGACGAATAAGCAAATCAATACCCAAGAACCCTTGGATCAAATGGAGAAGAATATTAAAAGTTGTGTATGAGGACCCGAAGTATGATTCGAGATGGCTAAGCTTAGGAAAAGAAACAATTATGGAGTCGATCCAGCTCTATTCAAATCACTTTATCAAGGAAAGAAGAAAAATCCTACAAAGGCAAATCAACAGAGTCGAGAAAAAGGAATGGACGAGTTACAAGTGGAGTTAGGTTGAGTATTCCAATGATGTTTATAAAGTGAGTTGTGAAGAATAAAGAATTATACTTATGGAGCTTGTGTAAGACGAATTATATGGAAGCAAGATAAGCAGTGTTGGATGCTAAACACCCGAACTCTTGTTTCATGCTAGCCTTTGTGAATCTCGGGATGAGAATCCGTCTTAAATTGGAAGTTCAAATTGCTTCATCTTTTTGAGTTCATCTCTCCATGCATTAGTTAACTATTCATATACGGAATACCTTTGATTAACAATCAAATGGTAAGCACTAGGTCAGGAGAAGGTCAAGACATTTCACCTGTTGTCTGTGTTCATATCAGCAGAATCAAGCACCACCCACCCCTCAACCCAGCAATGGATCCAGTAACGCAACAGTTCCTTGTCACTCAGATGCAGCTAATCCAAAACCTGACTGCCACTATTCAAAACATTCAAGCTCAGCAAAATCAGTCACCACCAGCAGCACCACCAGCACCAGTGGGCAAGCATAAGGAATGCATGAGTCACCGTCCTCCCACGTACTCCTACTCAACCGATACATTGGATGTTGATGATTGGTTAAAGACTGTCACCAAGAAGTTGGAGATGACACAGTGCACTGATCGAGAGATGATCTTGTATACAGCAGGCTGTTTGTAAGGATTAATAGCTGAATGGTGGAATGTGTACACTATCGCACATGTTGTACCTAGCACCGTCACCTGGCAGGAGTTCAAGTATAATTTTCCTGTGCACCACAATCCCTCTGGTATGATCAAGCTTAAGCAAAGGGAGTTCCTCGCTCTAAAGCAAGGCAATATGTCAGTTAACGAGTATTTGGACAAGTTTACTCAATTGTCCCGCTATGCACCGGATCAAGTTAATACCAACCCAAAGAGGCAAGAACGCTTCTGGATAGTCCGATAGGACCACTCAACTATCAACTACGAGTCACAGCCTTCCGGACTTCGCTACATTACTGAACAAAGCTATAGGTCTGGACAACAAACGTGTGGAACTTGGTGAACAGAAGCGCAAGTTCCAATCTCGTGGACAATCAGCAACACACGTCCCCGCTTCAACTCATCACAGAGTTCTCAGTTTAGTTCTGGTAAATCAAGTGGAAATTATTTGCAAAATTCTCAGTTGCAGCGTTCAACCCAGCAGTCCTAACATTCTAGCCAACAGACACCACATGTTCCAAAACATCATCGAGATCGCTCAGGTGCACCAGTATGAAACAACTCTCAAGTTCACTCTAATGGTTGTGTCAATTGTGGAGAATTAGAACGATATACCAGCATCTACCCAAATCGTAACATCTAGACTCCCCAAAAAGACAATGGTCAAAGGTTCGGACAACCAACATCTTAGATACACCATGGAAGTGCAAATTCTCAGATCAATAAGGGTCAATGGAATTACGTGCATGGCGAGTGAACCACGTGACAGTCGAACAAGTTCAAGACGCTCCTAATTTTGTCTTGGATACATTTCCTATCAAACTACGTGCTCGCAATGATTTTATTTGATTCCAGAGCATCACATTCATTCATTACTGAATAATTTGTGGCAAAGCATAATATACCTATGAGTTCTATGAAGACACATTTTCTGATTGGTTTCCCGAATGGTGAAATGAAGTCCACTCATGTATGCCCATGAGTCAATCTTAAGATCAGGGGAATAGATTTTCAAGCTGATCTAGTAGTACTTACATCTAGTGGAACAGATGTGATACTTGGAATGGATTAGTTGGGCGAATGTGATAGAATAATTCTGTGTACCAAGAAGTCGGTACTCTTAACCAGTCTGCAAGAAGATAGGATTGAGTTTGTTGCTACTGCCCCATCCAAAGAACAAGGCAAAGTGAATCAGGATTTAGGAAAGTAGGTGAAGGAGCTACGATTGTCGGAAGTGCTCAACGTACAAGATGGACTCAGAATAATACCCTTAGTTCTTTTCAATCTCTCCGAATCTCGGGACGAGATTCTTTTTAAGGGGGGTAGATTTGTAACACCCTAAAATTCCATCACCAAATTAATGTAAGCAACATGGTATTTAGATTTTATTTTCTAAGAATTAATTAAATTATCAAATAAATTTGGCCTTTAAAATATTTTAATATCATTTTAATAATTTAGAAGCGATAAGTGCTTGTGCATCATGATTTGAATGCATGAGTTTTGGTTGTGATGCGGTTTTAAAAGTCTTAATTTATTTGTGAAAAAGTCCTTAAAAATAATTGAGAAAAGTTTGTGAAAACTTGTTTAAAGGTTTGAATTTAAAATATGTTAAAAAAAAGTTGTTAAAAAAAATGGTTTGTGAAAAGCCTTTAAATAGTTGGAGAAATTTGTGTTAAAATTTGAATTTGAAAAAGATTTAAAAAGGATTTGAAAAGAAAAAAAACAAACTCAACCCATCTCTCTACCCGCGGCCCAGCCCACCTCCCTCTTTTCTTTTTCCCCTTTCTTTTTTTCCCGCCGCCGGCCCATCCAAACCCCGCCGGCCTTCCCGCTTTCGGCCCACGCGGCCCACCAGCGCCAGCGCTCCCCTCCTCTCTCTCGCACTCGGCCGTCGGTGGGGCCCGCATGTCGGGGTCACCCCTAACCTCCGGCGCCCCTCCTCTCGCTCGCAACCGCGGCCGCGCCGCCGGCCACTTGCTCCGCGTTCCCCCGCCCCTTCCCTCCTTCAAACCTCGAATCAATATGCATTGAAGCCCGGCTTCACTCCCCCGCCTTCAATTCTGCCCGTTACTCGTAATCAAGCGCCTCCCCTTGATGGCAATCAAGGCCGCCGCCCCCCCATGGCCATTGATGGCCATTTGCTTTGCCCGCCGAGGCTCCCCTCTCCTCTTCGCTCTATAAGAGCACATCCGAGTCTCCGAATTGCCCCTTTACTCACCCGCGCCTTCCACACCCTCTCCCCATCCCCCCACACGCACCGCCGCCGCCATTGGTGGCCGCCACCGGCGAGCAACCGCCACCGCCTCACCGCGCCTCCTCCCTTTCCCCCTCCGCCCTATAAAGGATGAGCACCGTATCCTCTCCACCCCGCGCCCCTCCTTTCCTCTCCTCCCTCTCCACGAGCGCGCCGCCGCGGAACACCGCCGCCGCCGCCGCCCCTCGCCGCCGATCTCCCCTACCGGCGCTTCTCCTTCCTCTTCAAGCCGCCGGGAAGATTCCCCGTCTCCTCCTCTTCCTCTCTTTGCTCTTGCCGTGAATTTTGGCACACCGGAGCCCTTTTCGGCCATCGCCGCGAGCCGCCGCCGCTCCGCCGCCTTCCCCGCCGCGCGCCGCCGGTGTCCGCCGCCCGCCGCCGCCCGTCGCCCGTGGCGCACCCGGGCCGTCCGATCAAGGCGGGCGGTCCGGATTAAAAGAAGGGGGTGTACCCCTTCGGTGGCTCACCGTGGACCGGTGGACCGGTCCACGGGCGCGGTCCACCGCCGACGTCGGCGAGCGCGTCATCGCTTGCGTCAGCACCGCGTCATGCTCGCGTCAGCACAACCAATCATAGCCCGCCACGTGGCGCCTCCAAAGCCTCTCCGCCGGCCGCCCCGGTAATTTTGCAAAAAAGAACCCCGAGTTTCTGGAAATTACAAATATACCCTTCCACCTATCAGAACCCTTACAATTCAGTCCTGATTCTTATGTCTAGGCCCCTGATCTCTTTAGTTATTATGTTAAATAGCCTACCCTTGACCTTTTACATGTTAGACCTCCTAGTTTCACATATAATTATGTCTAGGTCCCTGAAATCTTGCAGAAAACCCCCTAAGCTTCCAGATATTCACAAATTAGTCCCTGAATCTTGTTTTAGCCATATCTTTTCCGTCCTAGCTCCGTTTTAAGCGTTCTTGGTGTCCACGCGACCGTCTTTTCAAGCCCGGCAGTTCTAGAATCTTGTTTTCTCCATATCTTTTGCGTTGTAGCTCCGATTCCACCGTTTCAAGTTGCGTTAGGCTCATATCAACTAAAACTACGTGATAGGACCAATGTTGTACATGTTCATTGTTTTATATTTAAATATTACATATGATTAAATCCTATTGCACATGCTTTTCTAATTAAAATCTAATTAGAAGTTTAAACACGTGTTTTCATAAGAAAATTAATATGATTAATACTAATTAAATATTTCTTTTAATTAAAAGTTAATTAGATGTATACCTCGGTTTTATAATCAAACTTAATTTGATTAATGATTATGCAATTTGCCTTCTACTAAAATGTAACATAGGCTATATCCCAAGTTTTCTTAATTAAATGTTAATTTGAATAAAATGAATATAAATGTGTTTTTAAATTATAATTTGATTAGAACAACTCGAAATATAAAGACAAACGCCTAGATGCTGTTACATGCTTCTTTTAAAATTAAATGTTTAATTTGCATAAATCATAGTTGAATATTTATAAGTAAAATTGGACTAGGCTTACATCGTCTTTTAAATGCAAATATAACTTGCTTAATTATAAATAGGGTATTTCTCCGAAATAACCTATACACATGATTTTACTTAATTAAAAGATATCAAACGCATAGCTAGCTCTTGTTTGTGATCATCTAAATCTCCCGATAGTTCCGAGTGTTCCTTGTGTTCGCTTTCCTAAAACCCAAACCACTGTTTCCCCTTTAAGATTTTCATGCTTGGTGAATTGTTTTGTTTATTGTATGTATTCTTGTGTGCTCGTAGACATCGTGCCAGTTTCAAGCGAGCAACCAGTTGAAGTAGATCGAGAGCAAGTGTTTGAAGAAGAAGAACCTTAGTGTTTAAGCAAGGAAGGCAAGTGGTCTTCTCCCCCTGCATGATTCTATTTTACCCTATGTAATTGCATGACAACTAAGTTTATATTTATTGATATTGCATTAAATTGATGGGAACACCCTTTTTAAGGACTTACCTAGACTTTTACCCACAATCCTTGGATCAACCCTGTTTAACAAATGTTTTTGAGTAGAATATGCTAGTTGCTCAACTTGGGTTGGATAAAATGGTTTTTCATGACAAAGGCTTGTATGTTTAACGATGATGCTTTTGGTAATACAAGATCATGTGATTTAATCGGAACATGGAGAACCACCCAAGAAAACATGCGCAACCACAGTGTTACATGGCTCTGACCTTAGCCAATTAATTAGGTGTGCGATTGATCTGATGGCCCTTTTCCGAAAGGAGCAGAGGGGGATGCGGGTTGCGGGGGTATAGCCCCGGTCCTTTTGGGGTAGCGACCTTTGCTAAGGTGCGACCACTAGGGAGGGTTATGGTCCGCCCGATCCGTAACTATGCGGGTCGTTAGTCTTTTGTATACCTTTGTAAAGGCTTCGTAGCGTCCCTATGCAATCACACCTCGGAAGTGTGGTATGATGCACGATCGGCATCGCATGGTTGGGTTCAAAGTTCTTCGGAACTTTTACGCGAGCCGTGGGTAAAGTGTGCAAACCTCCCAGAGTGTAAAGGCGATCGATCGGCCGTGCTCACGGTCATGAGCGGCTTGGACCCTCACATGATTAATAAACTTGAAGATGAGAATAAATCGTGCTTTGGTGAAGCTCGATGAGCTTTGGGCTGTTTTGCTTAAAAGTTTCTTAAGTGGGTTGGTATATACTTACATCTAGTAATTAGGCGTTCTTTAATTAAAAGTTTGACCAACATTAAAATGCTAACCGCTACAAAACCATAGCCTATCCTTGATAGCCTTGCATCTTCCCCCACTTGTTGAGTACCAACCATAAGTGTACTCAGCCTTGCTTACCGCTGTTCAGAAGAGACCAATGGTGAAGAGTTCTACTACGACTTTGAGGAGTTCTGAGGCATGCGTCTCCCCCAGTCAAGTGCCTGTGGAAGCGGAAGACGAAGACTCGACGTGTAGTTATCGTTTTCCGAAGTTAAAGACCTTCGTGTCTTCCGAATGAGTGTAGTAAGTTGTTAAACCCCTTGTTACGTTTTACTGTCTATGATATTACACTCGTTTCGTCTATCATATGTGTGGAACTAGATCCCGGCACACATATGAGATGCATCTGTTTCCCTCCGGAAATCGGGTGTGACAAGTAGTTGTAAGAAACACTAGTTGTGCAACCGTATTGGGTAGTCGTGGTGGTGGGCTGAACTAGGAACCTCCTTTTGTGCAGCTAGTCTGCATCGTAAACCCAAACGTTGTTTTGGTAACTTCTAGATCTTTCTTCAATGTAATGCCTTGATTGAACCTCTTTCAGTAGTAATCTTCGTAAGGCATTACCTCTGATAGTGTGATCCGATCAAAAGATCTGTGATGAGTATCAAACTCATCCAAGAAATTCACGCCAATCGTGATTAATCCGATTTCTGAATCCTGAACTTAAATCTTTTTGGTCTTGCTTGCAACTTTTTGAATTAAAATAAATGTCACTTTTTGAGTATGCATTGCATGGCATATGCATTTGGGAACCTTGGGTGAACTAACGTGCACTCGCATGGAAATTTTCATACGCATACCCTATCTCTCTCGTTTGGTGATGTTGTTGTCCCATAACCGAAGGTGCCGCGACGAAACCTAGGGCATCATGTGTGCTGCAGCCACATGACTGCCACTAGGAGCGCACTAGGTATCTTGGTTGTGAGAATGCAACTCGCCACATAAATTCTTTCTCTGCCTGTGATTGCCCTCGAAATCACTAACTCATCAAGTGGGTAACCGGGTCATTCTAACGTGCATCATGAGCACCATACCGCATGAGCAGGTGCATCGTGCCATCACAAGCATGTGCATTCCACCAACTGTTAAAAACAGTGCACTACAATGTAACGAGTAGTCAACACCTCAAATTCACAAGTTAAGTAAAGGTGTGAGTAAGATTGTTCTGAAGTTCCCACATGAGATCATCTTCCGTACAAGAAATTATGGGACTCTTTTGCTAGCCTTCCTTTTCTTCGTAAAAGTCTTTTGATAATCCCCGTCGACTTGATTCCTCGCTGCCAATCTCGACGACCTTTTAGCAATCAACTCTTTTCCCGATCCGATAGGCACCAGAAGTAGAAGTTTTCTTGAGCAATCAAGGTTCTCGAAAAGTCAATGTGGGGAAGTCATCCATCGCTTATCCGTGCTCATAACCTCCAAACCCTCGGAATTGAGCCAGGAAGTAAACTCGGGATCGATCGAAGCTTTTGCTAAGCTCCTCTTCGTTGCAATCATGAGCTGAGGACGATAATACCTTAAGCTCTTCTCGTTCTTCTCCCCATCACGGTCGATTCTTCGAACCGTTGGACCCCATCCTTTCAGGGTCACGACCGTACGACGCCGTGACGCCACTCTGTCATCTTCTTCCGCGACCGCGCTCATGCCGCCGAGACCTCACGGGCGGCCCGTTGTCAAGCTCCGTGTTGTACACTCCGGATACCCCGGTTAGTTAGATGACCGTTGCAGTCCACTGCGGCCATAAAAGGGAAGCCCTTTTACCCAGAACCGCCGATACTAAAGCCTCATATCCGTCCGAGCTCAGCATCACCACCGCTCTTGTTCTTCCTCCAGCTAGTCTTGGCCACCCTGCCACTGGACATCTCTCCCCTCTGTTCCATCCCTCGCCGAGCAAGCTGTTCCTCCGTCTTCGTCCACGACGTCGAAAAGAAGCTCAAGAGTAAGCCGGAAATAGGACTCGAGCCGCGCTGACACCCATGACCAAGCTCTTGGAAGAGTTCGAGTCGCTTCGCTGGATGCTGGTGTGGATGTACCTCTGTATCATAGGTGGAATCTATCTGCTAATAGTTGTTCATGTGCACATTCATCGCCCGCTCCCTCATGAATGGCGATGAGGCAGTAGGGAATGCACCTTGTACCTTTTGTTCCATTTGTATTCCCGATATTGGGACGTGTAAGCGGAGATGTCTGTCTTCCATTGTGACCCTTGTCATGATGGAAGGAAATCGCTCTAACCTTGTTAATCGAATCTCGGGACGGGATTCTTCTTAAGGGGGGTAGGCTGTGACGCCCCAGGTTTTTGATTAGCGTTATTACCGCTAATGACCGAATCAGCCGAGTCAAACCAGCTAGCATTGGTCAAACCTAGGTCAACGTGGGCCATCACCTCGAAAACCTCGCCGACACACCCTATTAACCCCCTTGACCAAGTCAACACACCCTTGTGGTCAACCCTTGGTCAAAGACACGGTCGAACCCTCTTAAACCCTGACGTCAGTGAATGTCTTCCGGAAGTTTTGCCGCGTTCTCCAAAATTCACCTAAACACTTCAAAATCTACCAATATGAAAGTTGTCTAGTTTGTCGAGGGACACAACTTTCATGTAGATTCGCATTTCAAATTTTGGGTCGAAAGGGAGAAAAATGTGGTCAACTGTCAGCATCTCCTGTTCACCAAAACAGAGCGACATTCAACGTTTGGCTGCAATTTATGCAAAATCCGATGAGAAAAACACCCTAGAGCCTTTGTAAAAGTTGTAGAGGGTAGTGAGATCTACAACTTCCCTGTTCACAACTTTGTGCACTTCTATTCAATTTTTTGGAGTTTTAAGCGTTCGAACCGGGGTGCAATGAAACGATTTCGGTCCGGCCGACGCCACACCGCGCCGCGCCACGACGTCGCACGCCGCGCGCGCGTTGCCCGCGCCGCACCCGCCTCGGGATCCGCGTCCCATGCGCGCCTTTCCAAGGTCGTCTCGCGCCTTCCCAATGCCCCGCGTCTCGAGAGGCCTCGTGCTCCGCGCGCGTCCCGTACGCGCGCGCGCTATGGACCGTCGATTCGTCCGCCGTTCGTCCGGTCGCGCGCACTCCCCGAGGCGCCGCCGTCGGTCCTCCGGTCGCGAGCCGGCGCGCACGTCACCTATAAAGGGGCCGCCGCCCCTTTGTCATGCGCGCCGAGCCGCCTCCGGCTCCCGTGCTCCGCTTTGCTCCCCGCCGTCGGAGGCCGCCGCGGGGCACCCAGGGCCTGATCGGCCGCGTATCCCAACCGAGACGCCCTCCGCCTTCTCTTGCACCTGCTAGTGGTCACCGTCTCGTTCCCTTGTCCCACCGAGCAGCCACCTCGCCGAAGCCGGGCTCCAGGCGGACACCGCCGGCTGTTGCCACCACAAGGTCCTGCCGGCGCTGCCTCCGCCCCGACTCAGCATGGAGATCGAGCCTAGGTGACCCCGAGCCGCTCTCCGCCTGTCCCCGGCCGGCCACGCCCACCGGACCGCCAGAATTCCGGTGAGCCGCCGCCTCCCATCGGCCAAGGGACACATTGCAACATCTGTACTCTTTCTAAGGTCCTAAATGTGAAGCAAGGGTATGGTTGTGAATCTGCAGAAAATTCCAGGGGCCTGTGCGAAAGTTGGAATCTCAAATTGTAAAGTGCTTTTGCTGAATCTTTGAAAATTGGTAGAAATTCGTAGAAAAATAAAAAAAATGCAAACCCAATTTTGTTGTTTTTATGGTGAAAAGTACTAGAACTTTGATTATTCTTGCCTGAGCTGTTTCTTGATATTTTTTGCAGGAAAAATATAAATGTGAAAAACCTAGATCTAAGATATCTCCAAATATACAAATCCTATGTAGCTAATTTTTGGATATGTTGTGTGTTAGGTTATGACTAGCTCCTGTACCAAATATTGCACAAAGTTATGATGTAAATCATTTTATATAAACTTTTTTCTATTTATGTAGAATCTGCCTAGATGATTTTTGTAGCTAAAAGTAGTTAGATTTTTGTGGCCAACTTCTGCATGTTGTCTTGTGATGCCAAAATACACATATGGTGAATTAATCACAATTTTCTAGTGATGCGAAGTATTTATTATTGAAATATTCTTGTTTTTCTTTATAATTGCATCAGTCTAGATTCTTAATAGTTCTAGGTGTATATGCTGCATTCCTAGGTTAGTTTTGGACCATATAACATGTGTGAGAAAGTTTGGATCATTTTTATGCTTATTTATTTTTGTATGCATTTACCTTGTTTTGCTAGCTAGCTTTTGTCATTTTCAAATAATTAAATTCGTAGCTTTCCTAAGCATACATGTGTGTTAAGTGGCTTTTTATAGGTGATTAGTGCTTAATACACCCTTCCACTGAATTTTAATTAACTAATTTGTGGATAAAAGCTATGGAAGCCATTAGTCAATTAAATAGGAAAATCACCAACCCACCTTTAATAACCTTGTGTGTGATGAAAATCATTTTAAGAAGATAAATACCAACCCATGTCTGTTTGTGAATTTAAATTAAATTATTTCCATATATATATGTACATAGTCACTATCAAAAAGAATAATTAATAAAGAGCTGCATATTGTTCCTTTTTGGAAGAGTATGCTGAATGTATTCTTATCTAGGTGAATATGGTCAACCGTGCACCCCAAGGTTGTCATTTGTTGACTGTAATTGGTTAAATTAAAAATCGTCAAATAAATCTTGCATTTGCATCTTCGTGTAGATCTTTCCGACGGTAGATATACGCTCGTCTTTGGAAGGAGGAGACTAAGGTGCGACGAGGAGCCGCGGTACGTGGACGTAGCTCAAGACTGGAACGAAGTCCATAAGGGACCAAGGCCAACCTTGCCGGCGAAGGCAAGCCCCGGATCATTAACCCGTCTTTTAAAACTATGCCATCGTGTTTTGCTATGATTGCGCATTTACGTTTAGGGAATTGAATTGAAACCCTAGATGCATGATCCCTAGGTACCTATGCTCTATCACTAGTATGGTAGGTCGATAGGCTCGCTCTGCTATAGGACCCGATAAAAGTCGAGTGATGTTCGTCACTCGCAAGAATAGGTTCTTATGTTGGAATCATAAAATCTTTATAATTGGATTGCTCATGTGGTAAGAGCATGGGATTTGGGCTCCGGTCCAGTGGCTTTCGTGGGCTAAGCTTTTGAACGTACTAAGCACTTGTCAGGAATGGGACCGGTAAGCCTAGTACCTTAATGAGACGGTGTAGGAACTTACTATTACTACTCCTGAGGAATCACCTAACCGACTAGCTATCGGGAAGGGGGGTGCATGTGTGAGACTGGATGCCTCGCGGGGTGTGCCAGTTAGCCTTGTACCCGGGATCGTAAGATTCGATCCCTACCCGAGGATTTTTAGGAACCGCCTGGATGGTTGTCCTCGCGGGGACACCCTACCGTGTGCTTAGGTTTACCTTACAAGGTTTAAATTAATCGATTGTCGGCCTCTCAACGTTATCCGAGATCGCTTAATCAATCGGCCATGATATCCCATAATGATGGAACTTGGTGAATATTGTTGTATGGATTAATTGCTTGTACAATTCTTGATTGAATTGGTGGCACACTTAGAAATGGTAATCAACTAGAACTTGTGCTAAAATATTGAAAGCAACGACATACTCTTTGTTGCTTTTCGGCAAAAAAGAACTCCACCGGCCAAAAGCCTTCCATGTCTAGAGTTTGTTGACGTAGTTATCACCCGACGGTTAAGTCTTGCCGAGTATTAGCATACTCAGCCTTGCTTTAAAACTGTTGTGCAGGTGTTGTTGACCGGGTGGATGACGACAAGTGATGAGATCACGGATGGTCTCATGTGACGTTTACCGTTGCGCTAGTTTACTCTATTTCCGCTGTTTTCAAACTTTGAACCTTTATTTATTGTCTCGAGCAATGGTTTGTAATAAATTGAATTTTAACCCGTGTTGTACTCTGGACACGCCTTCACGTGAGTTTTAATGCATATGTCGATCCTCTGTAAGAGTTCCAAGTGATTTACCAGGCGTTAACCCGGCAACTAACGACAGGATGGTACTTTACTATTGCTTAACAACAAAGCGGATTGGTTTTAGGCGATAGTGCGGTATTTTCCTAGGTGGGTTGTCACAACAATGCAGCGGTAGGGCAGTTGGCCTTTTTTTAACTACCAGGGCACACAAATTGGCTCGCCTCTTGACAAGCTGCTCCCTTCGGTTTAGTAAACGAAGTCGTTTAGAATAGCGATAATGATTTCAAAGTACAATTTTGACTTCTTATTTTTTAAAATATTTGTTAAAAACTAACCTACGTATACTTTTATGAAAGTATTTTGTAAGACAAATCTGTTCATGTAGTTTTCACATTTCCAAACTCAACAATTAACTTAAAAGTTATTCATGATTTATATTCCTAATGTTTGACTCAAATATTGTAAGGCTATCCATGCTCGTCATCCTATATATCTTCCTTTAAAATTAAAATGAAATATTTCTACCGTGTTTCTTTCCTTTATATCTCATTCTCCCGCACTCATCACTCTTTAATATCTCTCTTCTATCCCAACTACCCAGACGCGAGACCCAGTTGTCATTCTCTCTGTCTTTACCCTCCCCCTCCCACCCATTCCCCTCTCTCTCCCCCACCCTGTCACCACCACCCAGCCCAACACGTGTCAATTGAGGTGGCCGGAGCTCCCTTTCCCTTTGCCCTCCCTCTGCAGCGAGCCGCTCCTGCCACGGATCAGGGTGAGGATGGGTGGGTGGGAGAAACACCGGCTGGAGCTCCTGTCACACCCGTTTTTCCGAAGAAAACCGAATGCATCTCATATGTGTGCCAGGATCATAATTTCACACATATGATAGACTCATGAGTGTAATATCACAAAACAATGCTCAAAACATACAGAAAAGATTTATTAACTTTTATTACACTCACGAGGGTAGACTCGAAGGTATTTACACGAACAACGATAACTATGAAGATGCGACTCCATCTTCATCTTCCACAGGCATCTGACTGGTTGATCGCATTCCTCAAAACTCCTCGCAGTCGTTGTACTACTCCACTCCGGGGTTCTCCTCTGAACAGCGTAAGCAAGGATGAGTACACTTATGGTTGGTACCCAGCAAGGCCACAAGAATAACCGGAAATCAATATTAAATCCATCTTTAAGTTCATTAATCATGTGAGGGTCCAGACCGCTCTTGACCGTGAGCACGACTGATCGATCAGTTTTACACTCTGCAGAGGTTGCACACTTTCACCACAATTCGCGTAAAAGTTTCGAAGAACTTTGAACCCAACCACACATGTACTGATCAAGCACAATACCACACTTCCGAGGTGTGATTGCATAGGGACGCTATGAAGCCTTTACAAAGATATGCAAAAGCACCAACAACCCACGACGATTCTGGCTCAGGGCGGACTATAACCCTCCCTAATGGTCAGCACCTTAGCAAAGGCTGCTACCCCAAAAGAACCGGGCTATACCCCTGCAACCCAGAGCCCCTCTGTGTTCCTTTCGGATAAGGTCATCAATACAATCGCACACCTAATTAATTGGCAAAGCCAGAGCCATGTGGACTGTGGTTGCACTGTTTTCCTGGGTGGTTCTCCATGTTCAGATTAATTTATAGTATTCTTGATTAAAGCATAGGTAGAAGGGTGGTTAGGGTCACTTGCCTTTCTCCAACGATAAGGTACTCTCCTTTACTTGAAAGCTCTGAACTTGTTCTTCCTCGAACGACGCGTTGTCTATGATCATTCAAGAAAACGTGCAATAAATAAAACAATACATTAATCATTGCCAAAAGACTAAATCAAGATTTTAAAACTAACGTGCTCGTTGAGACAATCGCGTGGACACCAAGAACGCTTAAAACAGAGCTAAGACGGAAAAGATATGGCTTGAACAAGATTCAGGGGCTAGATTGTGAAGAAAACTATTTTCCATGGGCTTATCTGCAAGAAAATAGGGACCTAAACATAATTATGCATATAAACTTGAGGTTTATAGCATAAAAGAGGCTAACAAGGATAGCTGGTGCAAAAGCTAAAAAGGTTAGGGGCCATTCTGAAGAAAACAGGACCTAACTGAAAAGCTTTTATATAGGTGGAAGGGCAATGTTGTTATATTAACAACTACAGGGGCTTTTGTGCAAAATGACCGGCGAACACCTGGGTTGACCGGTACTTAAAGGAATACCTGGTGCTTGGGCGGATCTGAGCCGCTTACACCGGATCCGACGGCTCGCGTGACTCCGGCCGGGCCGGCGGCGGCGAGACGACGGCGAGCGGCGGCGCCGGTGGCACGGCTCGCCGGCGTCGCTCGAACTCGAGCTCCCGGCCTTGGATTTTGACGGGACAAAGATGAAAACGAAGATAGGGACCTAGGGAACTTACCTCGACACTCTGAGAGGCGGGAGAAGCGGAGGAGAAGGAGATCGGGGCGGCGGCGCTCCGGCGGGCGGCGGAGCTCCAGTCTCGGGGTGCGACGGCGCAGCGCAAGCGAGGAGAAGGCGGGGAGGTGGTGAGGGAAGAGGCGAGGCTCGGGCTCGCCTTTTATAGGGTGGAGGGGGAAGGGGAGAAGGCGACCGAGGCGGTGGGGGGTGAGGTCGGTGGCCGGCGGCCATTGATGGCATGGAGCTCGGTGCGGCGGTGGCGGGAGAGGAAGGGCCGAGGCGGCGCGTGGGCGTGCGGGTGCGCTTTGAATGCCCCGCTCGGTGGGAAGGGGAAGGGGCGCAGGAGGTGTGACAACACCACCCAAGATAATTCCGTACTATCGCCTAAACCACTCCTTTTGGTCATTAAGCGATAATAAAGAATCATCCTGTTGAGTGTTGCCGGGTTTACACCCGGTAAATCACTTGACAACAAAGAGAGGATCGAACGTATGCATTAAAACCCCCACGAAGGAGAGTCCAGGGCGCCTTACAAATTAACATCACATCCTTGTAGGGTCCATTATTAGAAATATAGTTCTTTGACAAGAAAATAAATAGTTCAGAGTTTATTGAAAACAGCGGAAGATAACTAAACGATATGATCACATCATTGGAGGCCTGTCCATGATGCAATCACTCCTCGTCATCCACCCATTCCAGCTCCCAGCCGGGTTGAAGTTCTCCGGGCCACACATCACATGCATTACCTGGAAATAACATTTATAAAGCAAGGCTGAGTATACTAATACTCAGCAAGACTTACCCGTCTAAATAAAAGACTTTACCTCTAATCATGCACGACTTTTGGCTTGTGGGTTTGTTTGCCAAAAAGCTACTAAGTAATGAATCCTTACTTTCACATTTTAGCTCATGTTCTAGTAGAATTAATTATTACTAGATAAGCAACTATTGCAATCATAGTTGTGCAAACAATTAATCAAATAATAATCTTCACAAAGTTCCATCATAAAGAGATATCATGGCCCGTAGATTAAGTAGTCTCAGATAATGGTGAGAGGCCGACAATCGATTGATTCAAACCTTGCAAGGTGGACCTAAACACACGGGAGGTGCCCTCACTAAGAGTTCACCAACCAGGCAGTTCCCATCACTCCTCGGATTGGGATCAGATGTCTTTAGTACGAGGTTTACTGGGCTACGCCACCAAGGTCACCCAGCCTCACGCAAGTACTCGGGGAGCAAGCCTGGGGCCGCAACCCTAAGAGTAGTAGTGCAAAGTTCCCGCACCATCTCATTTAGGTACTAGGCTTACCGTGCCCATTTCCGGCAAGTGTTTAGTACTTTCAAACACTTAACCAACGAAGCCATTGTACCGGAGCCCAAATCCCATGCTCTTACCACATGAGCAATCCATTTAATCAGCATGGTGATTCCATAAAGGCGATCATATTCTCGCGAGTGACGAACATCACTCGACTTGTACCGGATCCTTAAAGCATAGCAACTAGCGACCTATCATGCTAGTAAAAGATCATAGGTACTTAAGGTTCATGCAACTAGGGTTTCAATTCAACTCCTGAATGTAAATGCACATAAAATAGCAACAATAATTCATAAGTTTAAAGAACACTTGGTTAATGAATAAACCGGGGCTTGCCTTCGTCAGCACAAGCAGACACACAAACTTCCGGACTTTGGTCCGGGTCTTGCTCTACGGTCACGTAGTGCACGTCTCCTCCTGCTCCCTCGTCCTCGTCAGCTGGCACGAGCGTATAGCTACCGTCGGGGACTTCTATACGGGGAATGCAATGCAGTGATTTGGAGGGTGATTAATTTATTTTAAATAACAAACAGTAGCAAACAGCCACTAGGGGTATATGGTTGGCCATATTCACCTTAACAAAAGTATTTAAACACTTTCCCTTTAAATGATAATAAAAAAACTTAATTAGTCTTCTCTTTAAGGTGATTGTGTGCACATCTATGAAAGAGTATATATATTTTAATTGCAAGACAGCAAGTAAGTTACTTTTACGCCACAAAATATTTTCCTAACTCATTTATATAGCTTAATCACAAAAGAATTGGTTTTTCCTATTTTCCCTCACTAGATTAATCCAGTTTTCAACATTTAATCAACCAATCACACCTCCAACTTGCCCAACAGTACCCACTGGTCCTACTGACCAGGGACACCTAATTGGACAGCAAGCAACAAGTTTGATCCACTGCAAATTAAATGCATACAAATAAAGGCATTTCTAGCTAGCATTTAAAGGATTAATGCAAATAAAAATAAATGTAACAGTAATGAGGCCAAACTTTTTCCTACACATGTTCTGGACTAAAACAAGCCCAAGAAACCAACAAACACACTTGTAGCTATTATGGATCTTGATATACACATTTATGAATAAAAACAAGCATAAATTGGGAAATAATATTTCTAACAGAGATAAAATCAGGGTAAATTCACCAGAGGTGCATTTTGGCGTAGCATGACAATATCCAGAAGTATGGCTCAAAAATAATTATAATTTAAGCTACAAAAATCATCTAGGCAGATCTGTCAATATCACAAGATAATTTATATAAAAAGATTCCTTCAGGAACTTTGTGCAAATTTTGTCACAGGACCTACACATGCTAGTCTCCACAACATATCCAAAATCCATCTCAGGATCATGTATGGATTTGGCTACACAACAGATCTAGGTAAAAGGGTTTTCTATTTTTCATGCAAAAACAAGAGCTCAAAATTATATACATGCTTTGTAGAAATTGTAGTATTAGTCACACACAGCACAGCAAAATTGGGTTTGCAATTTTTGGATTTTTCTGTGATTTTATATGGATTTTACAAGCTTCAGAACTTTGGATCTAGATCTGAAACTGATTCTTCGCGAACAAGTCCCTAGTTTTCACAGTCCGGCCCCTAGGAAGAAATCATCTTCTGCAATTGGGTCCCTAGGCACGGCCAGCAGCGGGGATCGCCGGAATTGGCCGGGAAAGTGGCCGGGGATGATGAGGGACTCACCTAGGGTCGATTTGAGGGTTTGGAGGCGGCGGGAGATGCTCCGGCGAGAGAGCTCGGCGGTGGCAGTCCATGGCGGCCGCTGGGAGCTTCGCTCCGACGAGGTTGAGGCTCGGACGGGGAAACCAGTAGCCCAGGAATGCTCAAGTGGTGCAGGAGGAAGGATGGGAGAGCTCTAGGAGCGATAGTGCTAGCCGGGAGGGAAGGCTCGCCGTGCGACCGTCAATGGTGACTCGCCGCGGCTCTGGACACCGGCGCATTGCGCACGGCCCGCGAGCTCCGGCTCTTTTTATAGGCAGGCGAGTTGAAGGCGGTTCGCGCAAGTCTAGTCACGGCATGGGCACGTCAGGGTGTGGCGACGTGCGCGCGGTGGGCAGCCAATGGCGGACGACGGCGGCGAAGGTCGGCGCGGCGCGGCTTGTGGGCGCGTGGCACAGGCAAGTGGGCCCAGAAGCGTCATGCACAGGAGCACATCAGCGCAGCGCATGGACCGACGGTCGCCTGCGTGCTTCGCCATGCGCGTACGACGACGTACAACAGTGACCGACGTGGAACGTTGGGCGACTTCGAGCGTGTGTGCGTGTTCCCGCACAGAAACAATTCCGTTTATCCTAGTTTGACCAGAGTTTTCTCCAAAAAGTTGAACTGAAGTGCGCCAAGGGTTGAATAGGAAAGTTGTAGATCTAGCATCCCTCTACAACTTCTACATAGGGCGTATGGGTTTTTTCTCAACCATTCGTGCACAAAATGCATGCCAAGATGGCAGATTTCTGGGCGCCGATGAATAGTAACTCTAGGCATTGACCAAGCTTTTTCACGCATTTCCACTCCAAATCTCAAATGCCACTCAACATGAAAGTTGTGTTCCACGACAAAATACACAACTTTTGCATTAGGAGAATTTGAAGTGTTTAGGTGAAATTGGAGAACGCGGAAAAAGTTCCGGACGACATAGGAGGGTCAAAGGGCGTTTAAGGGGTTTGACTAGGGTTTTGACCCAACCTTGACCATGAGTTGACCAAGGGATGTCATTAGGGGTGGTTGGTGATGTTTTCGAGGTGGTGGCCCAGGTTGACTGTCGTTTGACCAAAGTCAACTCGGTTGACCGGATCTTTAGGGTTAATTAACCTGGCTAAAAACCTGGGGCGTCACAGGAGGCCAGGGAGGCGGCGCGGTCGGCGGCCAGGTGAGGAGCAGGCGGCGGCGGGAGGTAGGGGACGCCCGACAGGTGGGGCCCGCCTGTTGGTGACCGGAAGAGAGGGAAAGGGTAAGGTGGGCCGGTGGTGCCTCTTGGGCCGGGAAGGGAGATGGGCCGGCAGGGCGCGATACGGGCCATAAGGAGAAAAGGAAAAGAGAAAGGAGGGAGAGAGGGGGTGGGCCGGTATGTGTCACGCGGGCCGAGCGAGATGCTGGGCCGGCGGGGAAATTTGGGCCAAGCGGCCTGATAAGGTTGCAGGTTTAAAGATAGATAGAAAGAGAGAGTAAAAAGGCCGGGCTAGGCTGGTTTTGAGGGGAGGGAGAGAGGAAGAGAGGGGGGGTTGGGACTTTTTTATTTTTATTTTTTTAACCACACAACAACAAGCAAAAACCCATGCAAAGGCATGAATGCATCAAACACTTGGTGAATTGTAAATTTAAATGTTATTTAATTTAATTAAAAGCAAATTTATTTAGTCAATTTATTAAATCCTTAGAAAATAAAAACTAAACCAAGTTTCTAACAATATTTTATTGTGATGGAATTTCCGGGTGTTACAAATCCTACCCCCTTGAAGAGAATCTCGTCCCGAGATTCGGAGGGATTGGAAAACAACTGAGGAGATTCTAGTACTTGCTGTTCTTGAAAGGTGTTGGGGTACACGCTCAAAACTTGAATAACGTCCACGGATCTTGATTTACTTTTCCTTCTTCTTTGGGCTTGCAGTAGCAACAAACTCAATCCTTTGTCCTTGCGGGCTTGTTAAGAGCATAGACTTCTTGGCACACAGAATAATTCCATCATGTTTGCCTAACCAATCCATTCCAAGAATCCCATCTATTCCACTAGATGTTATAATTTCTATCTCTCCAATTTTAAGATTGACATGTGGGCATACATGGGTGGATTTCATTTCACCGTTTGGAGAACTAATTAGCAAATGCGTCTTCATGGAGCTCCTGGGTACATCATGCTTTACCACGAATTGTTCAGTAATAAATGAATGTGATGCCCCGGAATCAAATAAAATTGTTGCAGGTACAGAGTTGATAAGGAACGTACCAAGCACAACATCCTTGGCCTCTTGGGCTTCTTCAGTTGTCACATGGTTCATCCTACCATGCATGTAGTTCTGTTGGCCTCGGTTACCTTTCTGAGGTGTCTGCATATTGCGCTGGGGGCAAATACTAGCATAGTGTCCCAATTCTCCGCCATTGAAACATCCACTGGGGTGAACTGGAGTATTATTCCTTACTGGTGCACCTGAGCGATTCTGATGAGGATTTGGAGCATGTGGTGTCATTGGGCTGGATTCTTTGGGCTGCTCAAACGAACGATAAAACTATTGATGTTGTCCATAGTTTCCGCCTTGTACGCTAGAACAAAACTGAGAGTCTTGTGATGAGTTGTAATGTGGGCGAGCGTTGCTGCTAGACTGTCCCTGAGATTGAAACTTGCGCTTCTGTTCATGAAGTTCCTTGCATTTATTTTTCAATCATATGGCTTTATTGAGCAACATCTGAAAGTTAGGAAATGTGTGGCTCTGCAAATGATAGTTAAGTGGCCCTATCAAACCATCGAGAAAGCGTTCTTGTCTCTTTGCATCTGTGTTGACTTCATATGGTTCATAACGGGACAAATGAGTAAACTCGTCCAAATACTCACTAACTGTCATGTTGCCTTGCTTTAGAGCGAGAAACTCTTTCTGCTTTAGCTTCTGAACACCAGCTGGGATGTGATGTGTACGAAAACTCTCTTGGAACTCCTGCCAGGTAATGGTGTCGGCAGCAGCATGTGCGGTGGTGTAAGCATCCAACCAATCAGATGCTGCACCTTCCAGACGGCCTGAGGCATACAAAACCTTCTCACGATCATTACATTAGATGATATTCAACATCTTGTTGATGGTCTTGAGCCAATCATCAGCATCAAGGGGATCCACTGAATGGGAGTAAGTGGGCGGGTGGTGGCTCATGAACTCTCTATGCTTGTTCACTGGTGGTGGAGGTGGTGGGGGTCCTTGTGGTGGCGGATGGTTCTGTTGTGCTTGCAGATTCTGGAAAGTGGTGGTGAGGTTCTGAATTAGCTGCATCTGTGTCGTAAAGAACTGCTGCATCGTGGGATCCATCGCTAATTCTTCTGGTGGAGGAGGGACTTGATTCAGCTGACTGGCGATGTGAGCACGTATCACCGGCGGTATGTCTTGTTCAACTCCCGACCTGTTGTTCACTATCTGATTGTTAGAGAGAGAAATTTCGGATAGGAAGTTGAATTGATAAAGGTAAATCAGAGAAAAGGGGGCTAAGATTCAAATTTTAACTTTAATTATTTTGTTGATGCATTTGTGGCCATCACTCCACAAAAGCATTCCAATCATATCAAAGATCCAAATCATGCATGTTTACAACCAACAAGCATTACCATCGCACGTCCTCACAAGAACGGCTCTATCGAAACAAAACTGATAGAAGGGGTAGGCAACCTAAGAAACAATCTTAGAAAACACGCGTGGTAGTTCAAGGTGGAAGAACAAAAACCAAACTGAGTGTAGAATAGATGTGATTTTGATAAAGAATAAAGAATAAAATATATTTTTAAGCATAAATAAGATATTTTGAATGCTGGAAAGGCTTTCTAGAAAGAGAGTCCTTAATATCGGTCATTTTTACCTGAGGCTGCGTCCTACAGTTAGCATTGCTCTGATACCACTCTGTCACACCCGTTTTTCCGAAGAAAACCGAATGCATCTCATATGTGTGCCAGGATCATAATTTCACACATATGATGGACTCATGAGTGTAATATCACAAAACAATGCTCAAAACGTACAGAAAAGATTTATTAAGTTTTATTACACTCACGAGGGTAGACTCGAAGGTCTTTACACGAACAACGATAACTATGAAGACGCGACTCCATCTTCATCTTCCACAGGCATCTGGCTGGTTGATCGCATTCCTCAGAACTCCTCGTAGTCGTTGTAGTACTCCACTCCGGGGTTCTTCTCTGAACAGCGTAAGCAAGGATGAGTACACTTATGGTTGGTACTCAGCAAGGCCACAAGAATAACCGGAAATCAATATTAAACCCATCTTTAAGTTCATTAATCATGTGAGGGTCCAGGCCGCTCTTGACCGTGAGCACAGCTGATCGATCAGTTTTACACTCTGCAGAGGTTGCACACTTGAAGGACAGATACGGCGAACCAGAGAGGGGGAGTGAATGGGAGCCGATAAAAATTCTTCTCGAAGGAGATAAGACTCCAACAAGACGAACACGGCTTCCAACACACGTCTCCGACTCACTACCCAAGTTGGCCAAGCCCACGTAGCCACTAGAGTGCCACTGGACCTAGGAACCAACACACAACCTTCTGAGCCAAAACACACCAACACGCACAACAGAAACTTGCAGGGCTTGCTGCTTGTGCCGCACCGATCGGACGATGGCTCGCGCCGTCGGACGGTGGACGGCGCCGTCGAGGCCGGTGGCTACAACAGCCGCACAACAAGCATTCCAGAAAGCCTGAGTGACTTCTCTAGGCCCTGGAACAAAACCACCCCCAAAACACAACCAGCAAGGAAGAAAAACCCTACACAAAACCTAACAAAACTACTCCAAACAAACCAAGAACTGACTAGCAGCACCAAGACCCAAAGACACACGAGTCAAGCAGTTCACCTGAGGCAAATCCCACAAGTGACTCACACCGGTCGACCGGTCAACAAAGACCGGTCAGACCGGTGTAGCCTGGGCAGCTCGGGATGAACAGCACCCGCGGGTCAACTTCTCCAAATCCAAACCTCGATCTCCCGAATCGCTCCACGGACTTGAACAAGACTTTGGGGATGACAGGAACACCTCATGAGGAGTCCATAGCCACGATTTTGTCCACCAAAACTTGCCAAATCAAGAGGAATCAAAGAAATCCCGCCAAGAACACCTCTAACCCTAGAACACCGAAAACCCCAAAATCGAGCCCCTTAACTCACGGATTTGGGAGGGAATCACAGCCCAAAGAACCACAAAGGGTTCCCACAAATTTCCCCCATCCAATCCCCAAGAGCAAGGTCCCGAAAACACCCCAAGAAAACCACCAATAGAGGGCTCCGAAAATCACCACCAAGAACAACCGGGAACAACACAACAAGGCCTTGAGGAACCACGCTGAATCATCTATACATACCAAGAAGGTTCATACAAGGTCTAGCTTGCCGCCCGATCATCAAACCCTCTCACAAGATCTCACCATGAATCTCTCAATCTAGTCCTATGGAAATCCTAAGAAAAAATGAAGGGAAAATAGGAAGGCAAATGAACTAGGGTTCCAAGAGATGGCTGCCATCCTCTCACCTCATGTGTTATATGGAGGCAACCGAAAGTCTAAAATACCCTTACTTAACAACTAGGGGTACAATCCCCTCAAGGGCGGTTTTGGAAGTCTTCAAGTTTTCTCCATCAGACGGATGCCCGGCGACCGCAACCTGCTTAGCCTCGACGCAAGCCTTGCGATCCCGACGCGTGTCCTCCGCTTCGAAGATTCTCGGGATCGCGTCGTCGCACACCGGTCGACCGGTGCTCCTCACCGGCCGGACCGGTCCGGCATTGTCGCAAAGACCGAGGACCATGTGTGGTTCGAGGACCGGTGGATGGTCGCTTCCTTGTGTGATGAGTGATTGACAACGTTGTGTGGGCCGATTCTTGGCTAAGTATTGCAGGTGCGAGGTTGCGGCTTGACTAGTGTTGTTGCGTGGAAGAACAAGCGCGAAAGGTCGTCGCTAGTGAGGCCTCCGGGTGTGGAGAAGACAAGTAGGCTTCATTCGAGGGACCCGGTGGCCGGCGGGGGTCAAGTGCGGGCCGCATGGTGGCATGAACAAGAAGATGAAGTCGTTGAAAATTTCTTGGTTGAGCCTCAAAACCAAGGTCGAGTCGGGACTACGTGGGAGCCGAGTCATGAGTGGAGATTGGCGGAGGCTACACCGAGTTCGCGGGGGTTTCCCCGTGGTTCACCGTAAAACCATTGGGTTCCTTGGTTGATCCACAAAGCCAAGACCGAAGAACCGAAGACGGAGTTGCGAAGCAGCGCCGCACCGCCCAACCGTGGGTCCGACCGATCCGACGGTGGGTGGATACCGGTCTGACCGGTGAGGAGCACCGGTCTGACCGATGTGCGACGACACAGTCCAGAATCTTCGAGGCGGAGGACAAGCGTCGGGATCGCAAGGCTTGCGTCGAGGCTAAGCAGGTTGCGCCGGGCATCCCTCCGATGAAGAAAGCTTGAAGATTTCCAAAACCGCCCTTGAGGGGCTTGTATCCCTAGTTATTAGGAAAGGGTATTTTAGACTTTCGGTTGCCTCCATATAACCCATGAGGTGAGAGGATGGCAGCCAACCTCTTGGAACCCTAGTTCATTTGCTTTCCTATTTTCCCTTCCTTTTGTCTTAGGATTTCCATAGGACTAGCTTGAGAGCTTCATGGTGAGATCTTGTGAGAGGGTTGGATGATCGGGTGGCAAGCTAGACCTTGTATGAACCTTTGTGGTATGTATAGATGATTCAGAGTGGTGCCTCAAGACCTTGTTGTGTTGTTCTCGGTTGTTCTTGGTGGTGATTTTCGGAGCCCTCTCTTGGTGTTTTTCTTGGGGCGTCTTCGGGTCCTTGCTCTTGGGGATTTGATGGGGGAAATTTGTGGGAACCCTTCGTGGTTCTTTGGGCTGTGATTCCCCTCCCAAATCCGTGAGTAAAGGGGCTGTCGCCTTGGAGGTCGGTAGGCTCGTTGGTGATTTGGGGGCTTTCGTGCTTAGACCGGTCCGACGTGTGTCTCACCGCCCCGACCGGTGTGAAGCCTTTCGTGGAAGGAATCAACTCTCACCGGCAGGTACCGTCCGACCGGTGGTGCTCACCCCGTCCGACCGGTGTTGGTCAGTGGACTCGAGGTTTGGTGTTTCGCTGCGTTCTCGGGTCGGAAGGTTGTGTGTTGGTTCCTAGGTTCAGTGGCACTCCAGTGGCTACGTGGGCTTGGCCAACTTGGGTAGTGAGTCGGAGGCGTGTGTTGGAAGCCGTGTTCATCTTATTGGAGTTTCCATCTCCTTCGAGAAGAATTTTTATCGTCTCCCATTCACTCCCCCCTCTCTGGTTCGCCGTATCGGTCCTTCAAGCACCGTCTTTGGTTCTTCGGTCTTGGCTTTGTGGATCAACCAAGGAACCCAGTGGTTTTCTGGTGAACCACTGGAAACCCCGCGAACTCGGTGTAGCCTCCGCCAATCGCCACTCATGACTCTGCTCCCACGCAGTCCTGGCTCGACCTTGGTTTTGAGGCTCTACCAAGAAACCGTCCATGACTTCATCTTGCTGTTCATGCCACCATGCGGCCCGCACTTGACCCCGCTGGCCATCACGTCCCTCGAACGAAGCCTACTTGTCTTCTCCACACCTGGAGGCCTCACCGGTGATGACCTTTCGCGCTTGTTCTTCACCTGCACCAACACCAGTCAAGCCGCAACCTGCACCTGCATTCCTTAGCCAAGAATCAGTCCACACAACGTTGTCAATCACTTATCACACAAGGAAGCGACCATCCATCGGTCTTCGAACCACACATGGTCCTCAATCTCCCCCTTGATGAGTGCATTGACAACACCCAAATAAAGTAACAAGAGAGAAAAGAAAAGGAAAAGAAACGAACAAAAAGAAACTCCAACAAGCGATTGAAAGCCAAACAAAGGCAAAGAGCAAGATCACTTGAAGAAGGCAAGTCTCAGACACCTTAGGCAAGGGCAATAGCTCGACACATCCGAGACAAAACTATGCTCAAACAAAGAGCACAAACCACCTAACCAAAGCTCGAAAAACCACAAAGAGCTCCCCCTGCACATATGCAAGCTCCCCCTGAACCAATGCAACTCCCCCTGGACGAATGCATGCAAAACACCACTTGAAACAAGGGAGCTGCAACAACTCAGCTCTCACCGGTCAGACCGGTCACCACCACCGGTCAGACCGGTGCTCAACATGTGCACAGGACTAGCACTCTGACTGGTCAGACCGGTGACCTCGACCGGTCAGACCGGTGCATGCTAGAGCCCAGAAAAGGCTCGAAACCACCTGAAAACCTTCTAAATACATCCAGCAAGCCATTTCAAGTTCGAACTTCTCCCCATTGTTGGCAATGCATGAATCAAGACAAAAATGCAAAACTTTCAACCTAGAGCTTCTCAAATATACAAAATTCAACAAAGGATGCTACACATGTCCAAATGAGCAAGTTAGATACCCGATAGGTTTGTATTGACATCAACTACAAGATCACCAAGTTTCACAACCACTGGACAAAGCTAAGATAGATTTGGGTAATTTTGCGAAAATTTACCCTCTCATGAGCAAAGTCCTAAACATGAGCAAAACATGTCAAAATGGCAAAGCCACACAAATTTCATGCTAGGACAACCATTCTAATCATAAGACCATCACAAACACCCACAAGCACCTCATGTCATGCCAAAGCCACCGAGCCATGTGTCTACTTCTATATATGAGACTTCTCATTGGTAGACATCATGCAATGGTTTAGCACCCAAAGTAAATTAAATTGAGCACATATGACATGGGAGCACATTTTCCAAGCATTTTACATTTCATTTTCAGATTCAAATTTGGTACATGAAATGTCTTTGCGACAAAAAGGAACTTATGGCCCTCCACAAGATGAAGCAAGAGGGCTAAACATTCATGATGGCAAAAGAGCCTTTGGCCCCATATGATCAATAAACTAGCTATCCAACCACAAATTAAGCACAACCAAGCCACTAAAACATGTCAAGATCATATAAAGGCATTTACACAAGAGAGAGCATACATGTGACATTTTTCAAAAACATAGCCATCAACCATGGATATAAATCAAGATTATCAAGAGCTAAGCCAAACTAACCATAGCATACCAAACAATCTCACAAAGACATACATACATTCCATGGTGAACAATGTATATAGGAGAAGCTTTTCCTAACCAATGCATATGATACAAAATGCATGCAATCTAAGATACAAGGATGCCTATACATCATGTTACATATGACATGCCAATTGCAAGAAATGCAAAAAGGAAAGCTATACATATGCTACAAAGGAGCTCCCACACAACACTCACAAACCACCGGCTCCTCGAGGGGAGGCAAAAAGGGCTTGACACCACTAGCAAAAAGCAAAGGAGCACAAAACTCACAAGCTCACCCTAAACACATGCACTAGGGCCAAAGAGCATACAAAGCTCACCCTACACACATGAGATAGAGAAGGAGCAAAACAAACCAAGTGGCTTGACCAAGGCCACACACTCGATGGTCACAAATTGACTTACCTTGTTCATTTCTTCACAATTCACTCGTCCTTGTCCACTATCCCCGAAAGTGATGTACCTCCATGTCACCACCGGGATATGAGGCTGGAGAACCACCCCCGATATCAACCAAATGTTCTCCGAGCCTCCCACCTGCAACTCAAAACCAAGAGCGAGAGCGAGCAAATGACTCAACACTGGGGTTAGTTCCAAAGGTGTTAAACCAGTGTCAGGCCATTTCCTCGAAAGTAGGGTTAGCAACACTCATCCTACCGCACGTATCAAAAATGTGATCCATCCTGTCAACCCTATCAAACCTGGAACCACCATGGGAAAACCACTCACGTCTCACTGGAGGAGTAAGAGTGCCACGAAAGAAAGACCGTGGTCCGTAGCCCCTCTGAGACTCAAAACTGCGACCTCTCCCAAACTCGTATTGATCACGAGATGGAGAACGTCTAGCAAACTCAACACTACCAAACTCAAGGTGCTTACCATCTGTTCCATGACTGAAAAGGACTGAACCCTCTAGCATCACAACCAGGGAAACCAAACTCTCCAAAACCGCCTAGCACCGGCCCCGACCGGTCACCCCGACCGACTCGGCCGGTGGTCCTCGGCCAGCAGCCTTGTCTCCACCTAAGGCTCTCCTATCTCTCCATGCTGGAACCGTATACACAAAACCCTTTCCCTTAGGCAAGGACATACGAGACTCAGGCACACCATGAGAAGGGTGGTGTTGACGGTGTATTTTGGTACACCTAGCATGTTCATTACACTTTGGTTTGGATTTGATTATGGAACTAACCCGCCACTAGGCACACTAATCATATAACAAGTTCATTTTTGTGCATGCATTTGGAAGTGTTGTGTTTATGTAGGAAAGCATGGACATAAAGGACGGATTCGCAACAAGTTCAAAGGAGCATTTACGGAGTCTTGTTCGTGTTCATGAGCTTGATGAAATCACTTCCAATGGTGGCAAGGACCGAAGTGCTACGAGGAACACCCCCGGGATTGAAGCGTAAAAGATCGAACTTCATGCGAAGAGAACCTCCATCTTGAACGCGAGGATAACATCATCAAAATCATGCAAGTGGACGGGGCAAAGTACATAAGTGCATGAGGACCCACAGCAAAAGGGGCGACCGAACCGGCCGAAAAGGGCCCGGCCGGTCGGCCCGGTGCCGGCCGACCCGGCCCCGTTCCGGCGCCGGTTCGGTCCCGTTTTCCTTGCCCTCGAAGGATCTTCAACCCTAAAAGCCCCGAGGCGCCGCCAACACCAGGGGAGGAGTCATTTCCACCGAAGGCCATCCACAAGCTAGAGAGAGAGGAGGAGGATCTCCAGAGGGAGATCAACCACCTCGAAGGAAGCACCCTCTCGTGGAGGAGGAAGACACCGGCGGAAGGGAAACCATGATCAACGGTGCCATGATCGGCACCTTGATGGGGTAATCTTCTCATTCATCCATGGGTTGTAATCGATCTTGAGATGTAATCGCACTTTGTCGGATTATCTATCTATCATCTTGTGTTGAATATACTTTAATGCTTAAGGTTAGCTACCATGCCGTAAAGGGAGTAGAGCTCCAATGCTTACTTGGATCCATTCAATACGCCGTGTCCATCAAAGGTCTAGTCATGAATACCTTCGCGTAGTGACGGACGAGAGGAGGGAAAGCGCGAAACAAAGTGGTCACAACCCCCGATAGATTAGATTGGTTTTCATGTCTTTAAGCGATTGCATGCTCTAGTATCGTAGACCCGTGGGCGAGTGTCTTCTACCTTGATATCTTAATCATTCTCTCTAGTGTAGTTTGGTTGTTTTCTAGCGTAATAATAGTTAGGATTTTAGTAGCTAGTGTGTCGTTGTAGATTGAACGCTTGTAATCCCCTTGCTCCGCATTGACAAGAACCTTGGGAATCCCATGGTGAAAAAGGTGTGGGGTCCATACGCTTGCGGATCGTAGAGGGATACGTCTTTTATCCGTCAACAAGCCCCTTTTTCCGGTGCTCGTTGCCGGGGAGCAAGTTAGTTTACATCGTTTGATTTGCATCTAACTTAGTTTTATATTTTAGTTTATCTTTTATTTGCTTTATCTAACATATATTATCTAGAAAAACACTTGTTTCGTTTTTGTTTTTGTTTTTATCTTATTGTCTAGATGGCATTCGTTAATCAACCCGTGGAAGAACCGGAGAAATCACTAAGGGATTACGCTAGCCCTCGATGTGAAGACATAAAAGTACAAGAGTCGGATTCGAAGCTCGAAACGACCAAGTATGAGATTAAATCCAAGATCATCGAGATGGTGGCGGCGAACCCATTTGAAGGGATGGTTACGGAGAACCCATATAGACACATAAGGGATTTCACGACGATATGCAACACGGTGCGTCAAGAAGGAGTTCTCGATGAATGGTTCAAATGGAATCTCTTTCCCTACTCACTTGCCGGCAATGCAAAGACATGGTATTCGGTTGCGTCCTTTGAAGTTGAAGGCAATTGGAACAAGTTTACAAAGAAGTTTTGCGAGAAGTTCTTTCCAATTAGCAAGGTTCAACATCTAAGAAGGCAAGTGATCACTTTCATGCAAGGAGAAGAGGAAGGGATAGACCAAGCCCGGGATAGGTTTAATGGATTGATCGAACAAGGACCAAAACTTGGCTTCACCGGTGACGTACTCTTGCATACATTTTTCTTTTCCCTAACCCCTAGTTGCATGCAACACGTCGAAATGTGTGCAGGTGGGGATCTCATGGAGAAAACACTCACGGAAGCCGCCCAACTTCTACAAAAAATTAGTAAAGCGGCTGCCATGCGAAGAGATTGGGAAACAAGACTTGCGGAAGAGCCGGAATACAATTCAAGGAAGAAGAAGTGTGCTGATTTTTCTAAAGAGGCAACCCCGGAAGTCACAAAAGAGGAACCAATCATGGAAAAGCTTGAACAAGAACACATCAAGTCAAGAACTACACCAAACGTCGACTTCGCCGTACCAAAGGAGATGAACAAGAGAAGCATGTCAAGCGCGAAGCCACTAAGGGAGTTCGAACCAATGGATTGGGTTCCTATCGATTACGGAGAAGTATTCGACAAGAGAAGATCGTTCCCTAATCAAAAGAGAATGGGGAGAGCATTTGAAGTGGATTTCCCACTGGAGAAGATAGCGGAAAATTCATACGACCTTGAAACCATCGGTGAGATTCTTTCAAAAGCTCTTTGGAGATAACGTAGTGGATCCGGAACATATTGTCGAGGTGAAGAGAATCATGGGGATCAAACCCGAAGCATCACCATACGCTCGCCTTAAGAGATTAGTCAAGTCGGCTAGGAAAACAGAGCAATCAAGCACAATCAATCTCAAAACAACGGGGCTAGCCTTAAGAGAATCAATTTCAAGCTTGCTATCAAGAACTCGTGTTTCTAGCTCGGCTACTCTAGTCCTAGCATCCTCAAGCAAAGATCTAAGCTCCTTCCTAATCTTCTTAGCCTCTCTAAGCATGTGATCGCGATTATCAAGCAAGTCAACCAACTCTTCATTCTCCTTGCGCAAAGAAGAGAGCTCATCACATACCTCATCCTCGGAATCCAAGTCCGAGGCATCCTTCTCGGCTTCTCTTGTCTGCCGGAGCTGCGAGCCATGCCGCGTGGTCGTCCTTGAGGCTTAGGCCCGTCACACAAAGGCCGTTGAGATACTTGCCGAGGTTCTTCTTCTTCTTCTTCTTCTTCTTCTTCTTCTTCTTCTTCTTCTTCTTCTTCTTCTTCTTCTTCTTCTTCTTCTTCTTCTTCTTCTTCTTCTTCTTGTCATCCTCTTCATCTTCATCACTCGAGCTTGAAGACGTGTCCTCGGAGTCAGACTCGATGTCGCTCGATCTCTTCATCATCTCTCGAGACCGTGTCTTCTTCCCATGTCCATGATCCTTCTTCTTGGACTTCTTCCTCTTGTCCTTGAACTTGTGCTTGTCATGGTTGTTCACCTTAGGACACTCGGCGAAATAGTGTCCAGCCTTGCCGCACTTGAAGCATGTCCTCGTGTTCCTCCTCATGTTCACCCGGTTCTCGTGCAGCCTCTCGAACCTCCTCGTCAGCAATGCCAGCTCGTCCTCTCCAAGCACATCGAACTCCTCATCTGGCATAGACATCAAAGAGGACAAAGAGAACATCCTAGTGGATGGGTTAGTGTTAGCCTTTCCTTTCGAACCACCAACGAGGGCAAGACTATGAGAGTCAGTCGGGCCCTCGAGCTTGGCTGTCATGCCCCTATCCACCTCAGCCCGACTTGAGCTTCGAGAACGGCTCGTTCACCGTCGAGTGTCATACTTCTCTGACTCGACAATGGCCTCGAACTTTCCGCCCCAAATCGTACAATCCAAAGAGTGTAAGAGCTTGACGGCTCTATCATGCTCATCGTACGGGAGCATGTCCACATTGGCCCTCATGTTGTTCACAACCACCGTGAACCTCCGAAACAAGGTATCGATGGACTCACCGGGGAGATGAGTGAAGTTCTCGTACTCTCCCCCCGTAGGTCGCATACATCCGAGCCTGAACCTGGGCATTCCCAACATGAGCCTCCTTCAACACCAACCAGATTCTACAAGCCAAGTGCTCGGTGTGCACCCGATCGAACTCAGGCTGACACAAAGCACGAAACAAGTAGTCGACCGCCTTATTGTTGGCGTCGAACATGTCCCTCAATCCTGGAGCAAGGAAGTTCATCGGCTGGACATAGCCTGTGTCCACCGTGACATCCCAAAGGATCTGACCCTTTCCACGGAGAAACGCCGCCATCCGCTTACTCCACATCTGGTAGTTCTTGCCATCGAAGTGTGGAGGACCCGAACCCCATTCCTGGTATGCCATCCTTGGATCTTAGACTGGTTAGAGTCAATAAAGACCCGAACCGGCTCTGATACCACTTGAAGGACCGATACGACGAACCAGAGAGGAGGGGGAGTGAATGGGGGCCGATAAAAATTCTTCTCGAAGGAGATGAAGACTCCAACAAGACGAACACGGCTTCCAACACACGTCTCTGACTCACTACCCAAGTTGGCCAAGCCTACATCGCCACTGGAGTGCCACCTGGACCAAGGAACCAACACACAACCTTCCGAGCCAAAACACACCAACACGCACAGCGGAAACTTACACGGCTTGCCGCTCGTGCCGCACGGTCAGACCGATGGCCTGCGCCGGTCAGACCGGTGGACAGCGCCGGTCAGGCCGGTGGCTACAACAGCCGCACAACAAGTGTTCCAGAAAGCCTCAGTGACTTCTCTAGGCCCTGGAACAAAACTACCCCCAAAACACAACCAGCAAGGAAGAAAACCCCTAGACAAAACCTAACAAAACTACTCCAAACAGACCAAGAACTGACCAGCAGCACCAAGACCCAAAGACACACGAGTCAAGCAGTTCAACCGAGGCAAATCCCACAAGTGACTCGCACCGGTCAGACCGGTCAAGAGCACCGGTCAGACCGGTGTAGCCTGGGCAGCTCGGGATGAACAACACCTGCAGGTCAACTTCTCCAAATCCAAACCTCGATCTCCCGAATCGCTCCACGAACTTGAACAAGACTTTGGGGATGACAGAAACACCTCATGAGGAGTCCATAGCCACGATTTTGTCCACCAAAACTTGCCAAATCAAGAGGAATCACCGAAATCCCGCCAAGAACACCTGTAATCCTAGAACACCGAAAACCCCAAAATCGAGCCCCTTAACTCATGGATTTGGGAGGGGAATCACAGCCCAAAGAACCACGAAGGGTTCCCAATAAATTTCCCCCATCAAATCTCCAAGAGCAAGGTCCCGAAAACACCCCAAGAAAACCACCAAGAGAGGGCTCCGAAAATCACCACCAAGAACAACCGGGAAGAACACAACAAGGCCTTGAGGAACCACGCTGAATCATCTATACATACCAAGAAGGTTCATACAAGGTCTAGCTTGCCGCCCAATCATCCAACCCTCTCACAAAATCTCACCATGAAGCTCTCAAGCTAGTCCTATGGAAATCCAAAGAAAAAATGAAGGGAAAATTGGAAGGCAAATGAACTAAGGTTCCAAGAGATGGCTGCCATCCTCTCACCTCATGGGTTATATGGAGGCAACCGAAAGACTAAAATACCCTTACTTAACAACTAGGGATACAAGCCCCTTAAGGGTGGTTTTGGAAGTCTTCAAGTTTTCTCCATCGGATGGATGCCCGGCGACCGCAACCTGCTTAGCCTCGACGCAAGCCTTGCGATCCCGACGCGTGTCCTCCGCTTCGAAGATTCTGGACTGCGTCGTCGCACACCGGTCAGACCGGTGCTCCTCACCGGTCAGACCGGTACCCACCGGTCGGATAGGTCGGCACTGCTGCAGCACCGTCTTCGGTTCTTCGGTCTTGGCTTTGTGGATCAACCAAGGAACCCAGTGGTTTTATGGTGAACCACCGGAAACCCCGCGAACTCGGTGTAGCCTCCGCCAATCTCCACTCATGACTCGGCTCCCACGTAGTCCCGGCTCGACCTTGGTTTTGAGGCTCTACCAAGAAACGGTCCAGAACTTCATCTTGCTGTTCATGCCACCATGCGGCCCGCACTTGACCCCGCTGGCCACTGGGTCCCTCGAACGAAGCCTACTTGTCTTCTCCACACCTGGAGGCCTCACCGGTGACGACCTTTCATGCTTGTTCTTCACTTGCACCAACACCAGTCAAGCCGCAACCTGCACCTGCATTACTTAGCCAAGAATCAGTCCACACAACGTTGTCAATCACTCATCACACAAGGAAGCGACCATCCATCGGTCCTCGAACCACACATGGTCCTCAACACTTTCACCATAGTTCGCATAAAAGTTCCGAATAACTTTGAACCCAACCACGCATGTACTGATCAGGCACAATACCACAATTCCGAGGTGTGATTGCATAGGGACGCTACGAAGCCTTTACAAAGATATGCAAAAGCACCAACAACCCACGACAATTCACACCGAGGGCGGACCATAACCCTCCCTAATGGTCAGCACCTTAGCAAAGGCTGCTACCCCAAAAGAACCGGGCTATACCCCTGCAACCCAGAGCCCCTCTGTGTTCCTTTCGGATAAGGTCATCAATACAATCACACACCTAATTAATTGGCTAAGCCAGAGCCATGTGGATTGTGGTTGCACTGTTTTCCTGGGTGGTTCTCCATGTTCCGATTAATTTATACTATTCTTGATTAAAGCATAGGTAGAAGGGTGGTTAGGGTCACTTGCCTTTCTCCAACAATAAGGTACTCTACTTTACTTGAAAGCTCTAAACTTGTTCTTCCTCGAACGACGTGTTGTCTACGATCATGCAAAAAACATGCAATAAATAAAACAATACATCAATCATGGCCAAAAGACTAAAGCAAGATTCTAAAACTAACGTGCTCGTTGAGACGATCGCGTGGACACCAAGAACGCTTAAAACAGAGCTAAGACGGAAAAGATATGGCTTGAACAAGATTCAGGGGCTAGATTGTGAAGAAAACTATTTTCCAGGGGCTTATCTGCAAGAAAACAGGGACATAAACATAATTATGCATGTAAACCCAAGGTTTATAGCATAAAAGAGCCTAACAAGGATGGCTGGTGCAAAAGCTAAGAAGGTTAGGGGCCATTCTGAAGAAAACGGGACCTAACTGAAAAGTTTTTATTTAGGTGGAAGGGCAATGTTGTTATATTAACAACTACAGGGACTTTTGTGCAAAACAACCGGAGAACACCTGGGTTTACCGGTACTTAAAGGTTTGACCCGGTGCTTTGGCGGATCTGAGCCGCTTGCACCGGATCTGACGGCTCGCGTGACTCCGGCAGGGCCGGCGGCGACGGCCCGACGGCGAGCGGCGGCGCCGGGCGGCACAGCTCACCAGCGATGCTCGAACTCGAGCTCCCGGCCTTGGATTTCAATGGGATAAAGATGAAAACGAAGATAGGGACCTAGGGAACTTATCTTGACACTTGGAGAGGCGGGAGAAGCGGAGGAGAAGGAGATCGGGGCGGCGGCGCTCCGGCGGGCGGCAGAGCTCCGGTCTCGGGGTGCGATGGCGCAACGCAAGCGAGGAGAAGGCGTGGAGGTGGTGTGGGAAGAAGCGAGGCTCAGGCTCGCCTTTTATAGGGCGGAGGGGGAAGGGGAGAAGGCGGCCGAGGCGGTGGGGGGTGAGGTCGGTGGCTGGTGGCCATTGATGGCACGGAGCTCGGTGCATCGGTGGCGGGAGGGGAAGGGCCGAGGCGGCACGTGGGCGTGCGGGTGCACATTGAATGCCCTGCTCAATGAGAAGGGGAAGGGGCGCGGGAGGCCGGGGAAGCGGCGCGGCCGGCGGCCAGGTGAGGAGCAGGCAGCGGCGGGAGGTAGGGGTCGCCCCGACAGGTGGGGCTCGCCTGTCGATGACCGGAAGACAGGGAAAGGGTAAGGTGGTGTGCTTTTTGCAAAATATTCGAGTCTTGATCTTTTAGATTATGTCTTGTTGTTTATGGTTATTGTTACTCTTGTTCGACTGTTGGCTAATCATAAAAGGCAAGACTGTCTCAAGTTCAAAAGAAGCTACTGATTCTCATCTCAAGGGGTTGCAAACTTTGGATTTCTCACATTTCATCAAAATCTCTCGAATTCATATCTAAGACAAAGGTCTATGCAAAAATGGATATAAAGGGCAGAGAAAGAAAGTTGGAAGAAAATGGAAATGCAGAAATGATTTTATGGGCAAAAGTCCACGGGTCAAGTGAAACCAGTGGCATCAGTTTCTGGAAACTAGTGGCACCGGTTTCTGTTGGCAGTAAAAGGATAAGACCTGTGACTCACCCTACACAGTCACCATTCACCCTCATTCACCCCCACAACTCAAAATAGTAAAAGTAGAGGGAGAGAAGGGGATTCCATGGCGATTTGAGGAGTGGACCGTGGGATTCAAGGTTTGAAGCAAGATACCGATCCTCAAACCCGCTGGGATCGGATTCTCCTCAGTTCTAGGGTTGCAGCAACTTCTTCAACATGTCAAGAGGTACCCTTTGTGGAGTTCATGCCCGATCTACTTCTCTAGGACCTATCTCTTGGATTCCTTTGGTAGAATGGTGTATATTTGGTCCTAGAACAGTTTCTCAAAATCGTTTGAAGATTCCAAGCTGCATTATCGGGGGCATGGTCTAGGGTTCATACTAAACCCGGTGGCACCGAGTTTTCCAACTCGGAGGAACCAGTTTCAGTGCAGGTTCTCTAATTCAGTTGCAAAATGGGCTCCAGAAAATTCAATTGCATATATTTGTGGCAGAGAATTGTTCCTAAGGCACATATATATCTCTTTTTGTCACAGATCCAAAATTTGATCTCATTTATGGCAAAAGACAACCTAGAATGAAGAATGCAAATTTTGAGCTCAGAAAAAGAGAGGGAACTAGCAGCACTCATGAGATTATAGAAGAAGTACCAGTACCTCCTAGAAGGTCAAAAAGGGCTCCAGCATGGAGAATTAATCTTCCTAGAGGTGCTATGCGCATTGAGGACTCCGAGCCTGAGTCGACCTCTAGTGATGATGATGAGGAGAGCCCATATAGGTAGGAACCCTCTTCTCCCGAGTTACCTACTGCAGCTTCTCAGCGCAAGAGGAAGGGCAAAAACATCCACACAACTAGCCATGAGCACAGTCAGGGCACCGGAGAGGATGAGAGTGATGGTGATTATGAGGGCATCTCAGTTCTTGGACCACAGCCTGTTAAGAGTGATGGTGAGAGTCACTTCAATGTTAGAATGAGGCCACCCGTTGACCCTGAGCACCGCAACATAGTCAACTATAAGGGAAGGGGTATGACAGAAAAAGCAAGAAAAGAAAGGGAAAAGAATCCTATGGCAGTTGGTGGAAGGAATCTGGATTATCGTTTTGGCACCAAGTTTCATCAAGACTATTATGCAAGTGCCATCATCAAGAAAGACTACCCCATTGCTCGCTTGGAATACATTGATTGGAGGTTCTTGGAAGACTTGGAAGATGAAAATATTGCTGAAATTATTCGTGAGTGCAAGAGGAAAAATATTTTTGATATCATGGGCTTTGCTAAGTCATGGAACAATGAAGTGATTACACAATTCTATGCCACATGTTACTTCACCACTTGGAAAGATGAGAAAATTGTGCATTGGATGACTGAGGGAAAATGGTTTGGTGTCTCTTACACTCAGTTTGCCTCTCTTCTTGGTTTTGATGAAGACGATAAAACAAGGGAGGAGATTTATAGAGGTCATGACATAGATAACGATGATATGAAGTTCATGTATATCCCAGGACAAGAATGGAATTATGGTCGGGTAAATGGCATGCTACCATTCTATGCATACCTGCACCGCATGTTCAGAAAGACACTTGCTCCTAGGGAAGGGGGCCAATCAAATGTGTCAAACTATGGAAGAGATTTGTTAAAACACATAAGCCCTAGTGAGCCGGAATTTAGTGTTGTGGACTATATTTGGGAAGAAATTCATACCATCTCAAGTTCACCACAAAAGAGTTGTGGATATACTCCTTATCTCATGCATATCATTGAGGCAATCACCAACTACACATTTGAATATGATCATGATCATAAGCCATTTCATTTGAACAATGATGTCGTGGGACCATCTCTAACTGTTTTGGCAAGTGCACAAGCAAATATTGGAGGGCAAGGAGTCCCGAACAGCCTGCTGCTGCTGCTGCACCATCTAGGGTAGCAAGGCCTTCATTTGGTCGAGGTTGTGGTCATGGGCAACAACATGTGCAAAAGCCCCCCTCTCCACTTAGAAAGTTGTTCAACTTTTGGTGTGGGTCTTGCATAAAAGCAAGTGATGCAGTTCACAAGGAAAGACAACATAGGAAGAGGGATTCAAGGATGATAAGACTTATGTATGAAAATCCCTCTCCCACAAATAGGCCTACCATTCCACATGAACCATCCGATGATGATGATAGTGAACCGGAGACCTTTGAGAGCATTTCGGACAAACCACAACAAGTTGATCCGGCAACCAACAAGGATTATTGGGATAGAGCCTATGGAAACACTTATTACAATCCAACCTTTGGAGGAATGTATAGTGCTCGATCTTCATATTCAGAGGTTCCTTTCATGGGCACACAAGGGCAAGGCACATCGTCTAGCATGCCTCAAGTGGATCCTAATGCACAAGGAAGTTCAAGTGCTGCAGGTGGATACTACTATGGTAGCCTATTTGGCTCGGTCAATCCATATGAGGGAATGACGTCTCACTTTCCTCCATTTCAACCTCCACCATCTTTTGTGCCTCCAAGTCATTTTGCGCCACCACCTCAAGATGATGATGATGCTGAAGAACCATGAGCAGCTGTCCAAGATCCCCTAGGACCTTTATTGGTGATTAATGACAAAGGGGGAGAGAGGTGTCGATTCAAAGCGCAGCCGCCTGTGTTCTGTCTGCTCTGTCTATCAGAACCCGGTGGAACCGGTTTCCAGATTTCGGTGGCACCGGTCTCAGTCTTAGTGCTCGGCTTCTGTCAGGAAAACTCGTAGGCATCGAGTTTCCAGAACCGGCGGCACCGGTTTTGGCTGTTGTACGCAACAGACCCTTGTAATAAATTTCTCCAAGCTTCAATTGGACTAGAGAACCTTTGTTATGTGTGCCTAAATGTGTGGTGAACCTTTTATGCTTATTAAGACTCATTTGCATTTTAGTGTGATTTTATGATTGATGCATTGCTTTTTGACAAGGCTGCCTGGGCAAAACCGGTGGCACTGAGTTTGACAACTCAGTGGCACTGGGTTTGGCCAGACAACACTGCCACTTCTTTGGTTTATTTGTTTGAAGTGCTCTTTTAGTGCATGCATCACGGTTTATTGTTCACACACTTGTTTTGCACCCCACTGTTGCTGAGATTTAGGTGGAGCTCCATGGTTTCTTAAAAAATGTGCAAATTGGCATTTGAAGCCAATTTTTATGAATTCCACTCATAGCACATATTAAGGGGGAGCTGAACCTAAATCTGAGTTTTTAAGCTTTATTGAAAATCTTCTATAAGCTTTAATCGAGATTGTCATCAATCACCAAAAAGGGGGAGATTGAAAGACATCTAGGCCCTTAGTGGGTTTTGGTGTATTGATTGACAACTAGATTAAAGATCTAATGTATTTGTTAAGCATGTGAGCAGGTTGTAACAAATAATTAACAAAGCATAATATATGACATTGAACATCTCTATGAGAAGACAAGCCATTGTTGTACAAGATGAGTTGAGGAATGGGTTATTGCCTCACATTATGAAATGGCTCTACTTAAGGTTGAATGTCATGGTTTCTTGATATGTGTGATCCCACAGAGTTTTACTTGATATATAAACAAGCTAATGAAGGTGAAGAAAGTGACATAGTGATATTGGAATGGTGGATGGTCTCTAAATAAAAAGGAAATCTTATTATACACAAAAGGGATATCAAAATAAAATATTGGCATGATCTCAATTGAATTTTACTCTTGATGTTGAATCAAAGCTTAACTCAAATTGGCAAAGAATGGATGAAAAATCAAGCAAGGGATTAGCAACGAGGTACTAAGCTAAGGTTGGTCGAGTAGTGACTTGGACCATGTGCTTGGCTAGGGTGAAGTGGCTGTAGCTTGGAGAGTTTCGAGGTATCAAGTCGAGCCTAACCGAGTAAAGCAATGAAGAAGCATTATATATTCTTTGAGTCATGTGAACGATGACTTGATCAAGAATTGGGTTTCATTCTTGTATGGAGATCAAAGTCACTAGCTCTAAGTGAAGTGCTCAAATCAATGAGACATTGATGGATGCATCTCTCAAATGGATATATTGTTCAAGTATGGTGATTCATGAAGATGAAGCTCAAGAGTTCTAATATTGCATTTATATTTGATCTTGAGTATAGGTGTGTCGTACTATCAAGAGGGATGCAACGTGGATAGCTTTGCTTATGTCTCGGTGCTCAAACCTAATCTCCCAAGTACTATCATGAGAGAAACACTTATCACAAAACTTGCACCTTGTAGTTTTGGAGCTTATCTTCAGTTGGAATGGATGCTCCTCTGAATAAGCTTTCCATAGAGTCCAAGATCATCGAATTCGGAGTCCGGAGTAAAAAGTTATGGCTTTTTCTCCGAGGTGACTTGTATTGTCCAGTGAAGCTTCGGAGATTCCGAGGAATTTTCCGGAGACTCCGGAAAAATGTCTGGAATATCTAGAAATTTTGAACCTAACTGCTAGTTTTGGGGATTCCGGAGAATCCGGGGGGTTTTCTGGAGACTCCGGGACTTAACAGCCAACGACTAGTTTTTGGATGATGGGTATAAATACCCCTCACCCTCTCCCATTTGTGGTTGTTGTTTCCCCACATGAAAAACACATCTCCATAGCCCTTTTAAGCCCTCCCATCTCTAGTATAGATGGCCAAATGTGCGTGTCGTGCCGACACGGGCACGAACACGACACGACACGACACGGCTAGGCACGACACTATCAGGCACACGTGCCTGCCGTGCCTAGACGTGCTGGCGTGCCGGCATCACAGCCCAGGCACGACACTAAGGAAGCTGGAGCGTGTCGTGTCGTGTTACTCGGCACGGTAGCCCTGCAGTGCCCGTGCCATCCCAGGCACGATGCCGGTACCCAGCCCCAGATTTTACACAACACACAAATTCACTAAGTGTTCAAAACACACAAATTCACTAAGTGTTCAACCATTCAAAGTCAAAACATAGAAAGAAAACAAAAAATAGACAGAGATAACAAATGATTGGAGTTGTGCAATGGTTGCCTCATTAAAACCCTCTCTAGGTAAAACTCACCCTTGTGAGAAACCCTAGAGAGGGAAAAAGAGTACAGCTAGCTCCATAAATTAAATTGTTCATGAGTTCATTACATTACATCCAAAGTCCATCACCATCCAAGTCTCTAAAAGTCAATGACTAATCAATCCAGAGTTGTTCAAAGGACTCCAGCTCCTTGTCCTCCACCATGTGTTGTAGCCTTGACTCTGCAGCTTCCTAGTCTTTGATGCATGTGAGAGCCTCAACAGTCTCAGGGTTGAGCCTCCGCCGTCGTTCTTCAATGATCCTGCCAGTGGTGCCGAAAGTAGCTTCTGAAGAAATGGTTGTAACAGGCACACTAAAAACATCTTTAGCAAGGGTAGAAAGAACTGGATAAGTTAGTTTATGCTGATGCCACTAGTTCAAGATGTTGAAGTCATCATCTAATTGATCGACCGTGTCACGATCCGTAGGCGATCGATTCGGAACCATTGTTAGTGTTAGAAGCTTGTATGTAGCAAGGCGAAAGGTGTATACTCCCAGACAAATCAAGATTAGGAGGAAGGACAACATCATTTTCATCATATATTTCATCCCAAGCTGTTCTTTTCTTACGTGATAGGCTTGGAGGAACAACCCTTTTCTCCCTAACAAAGCCATATAGATCATCATATTTATCATACAGCTTGAAAAGAAGAGTTCTAGTTTCCAAAAACTTATTAGAATAATTAGCATCAGTATTCAGTTGTAACTTCCTAATCAATTTAACCTTTAATTTTAGCTCTTGGATCCAAGATAAATGCAATGCAATAAAGTTCAGGTATTGTTCTCCAGTATTTATTATACCTATCAATCATAGGTTGGACAACAACTCTAATATGCTCATTATGGTGTATAGCAATCCTAACAATATGATGAATCATAAGATTAGCAGTAGGATAGTACACACCAGACAAAGCAACAGTTGAATCATAAAACAGTTCAAGGAATGTAAGAATTTTAGTTGCCATAACCCAATGATCATGAATCAACAGAAAGGAGCCCCTCTTGGTCTAGGATAATTAGATTCAATAAAAGTATGGAAAGTTTCCTTGTGGGGTAGCAGATACTTAAGCATCAGATATGTATAGTTCCACCTAACATCCATGTCCAATCCAAATTTCCTAGGTCTAATACCAGATGCCATGCAATAACTTTTATATGCAGCAATTCTTTGATTGAATGAGTTCATAAATGATATTGCAGTTCTAAAAGCATCAATCATAGGTTTAACACCAACAAGAGATTCTTTAACTATCAGGTTTATGATATGACAAGCACAACGTTGATGCAAAAACAGATCAACACCCAAATACTGCTTAAGTACAGGTTTCAGAGCATCCATGGCTTTGTTATTAGCAGAAGCATTATCCAAACTAACAGAAAAAACCTTATGTAGTATTCCATAATCATTAAGCACATTACCAACACGTTCAACAATGTTCTCAGCATTATGTGACACATCAATAAGCCTTAACCCAAGCACCCTCTTTTCAAGTTGCCAATCAACATTAATGTAATGACCAACAACACTCAAGTAGTCTTCTTTAGCATTTCCAGACCAAATATCAAAACTAACAACAACAGAGGTAATTGCATTGCTCTTGAAAGACTCTATCAGGTTATCACACTTATCAGTGAACTACTTAAGCAGATCTCTAGTTGTAGTTTGCCTAAAAACAGTTTTATACCTAGGGTTATGAGCAGTTTTAATGTATTCCTCCCAGGGCTCAGTTTCACCAAGAATTAGAGGAAGATCTAGCCTAGCAAGCAAACGAACAAGCTGAACACGAGCTACCTCAGCAGAGTACTCCCAATTACGAGCAGTACCATCCTTAGTGAAAGTAATGTGAGACTGGGACAAGCAAGTTTTCTCACGCGTTTTGGGGCACGCTTCCTGGTGACGGAGGAGAGTTCCAGTGCCACATCTGGAGTATTCATAGTACTCCTTACCGCAATGAATACAACGAGCACCATACCTGACCTGATGATTGTTCACCGTTTTGAAGAGCTTCTTGAAATCGTCCCAGCAAGAAGAGGTAGCAGGGAGATTAGAAGAAGGCTTGATGGAGCCTCCATCAGCGCCCGCACCGGCGGAAGGAGCGGCCTCGCCGGCGGAAGTAGCAGCCTCGCCGGCGGCGCCCAAGATCTCCTCTACTATAGAGCGGCCAAGGAGAGCCTCAGCATCCCCAAGAAGATCCTCCTTGTCATCTTCGCGCATCCCAAGGAGGCGGAGCTCGTCGTTCGCGGTCATAGAATGACCGATCTCCTCCACCTCGTCGTCCGACATCTCACTGCCGCCGGCCTCCAGTCCCTCAACGGCTGCACAAAAGTTTGAGTTAGTTCAAGATCTAGGGGTTAGGGTTACAACTTACCTCTTTCACCGGAACACCAGAGATGCCGGCGACATCAGCGACAGCATCGACGCCCAGATCCGGCACCCTGGTACCTCAACGCGTGGGATCGGTCGCGGAGCCCCAAGGTTCCTAGATCTGGATCCTGGCAAGCACGTCGACGAGGTGGAGACGAGGAGGATGAGGGAAAGGTGGAGAGGATGAGGCTACATCGTGGGCGAGGAGCGAGAATGAGTGGTTCAAGATGCCAATCCATGGCGGTGCCAGCGGTGGAGGATGAGGGAGGGAGAGAGTGGAGAGAGGCAGAGAGCAGCAGCCGCCGCGAGAGAGGAGAGAGACGAGGGGGTGTGCAAATGAACTAGGGTTAGGGTTGGGGCGTGCTTGGCCGGCGCTATCCTTTATATAGGAAGGGAGGGGAGGCCGGGATCCAACGATCACAGGGAGGGTGGCCGGGATCCAACAGCCATTGTGTCTGGGGTCGTGCCGGCCGTTGGAGCGGGCCGTGCCCGTGTCGTGTTGGCATGTTGGGATTCTAGCCCAACACGGGCACGGGGGCTGGGCCGTTCCTGGCACGAGCGAGCATGGGGCTGGCTGGGCCGTGTCGTCCGCGGGTCGTATTTAAACGGGCCGTGTTCGTGCTGGCCTAATGGGCTGAGCCCATTTGAACATCTATAATCTCTAGTATAGCAAGAGATTTGAGAAGAGAAGAGATTTGGGTAAGGGAATGAAAGATTGTGTGAAAGTTGAGCTAATCCATCCTTGAGCACTCAAGTTCATAGCAAGAGATCTTCGTGGCGTTTGTTAATCTGGGAGGGTTGCCTCCTAGACGGCTAGGCATCGCCCATAAGCTCCCAAGGTGTTGTGAGCTGTGGGAAAGTTTGTGAAGGTCTTGCTTCACCTCCGCAAGGGAAAGGGTTGAATGCAACCCGGCTTCGGTAGGAGAAGCACCTAACGGAGACTAGGATTCACACGGTGGTGAATCCGAACTTCGGTAAAACAATTCTTGTGTCTCTTGTTGGTCTACCTAACATTTACCTTGCTTTACATTCTTAGCTTGCTTTTGTCATATATTGTCGATCTACTTAGTTGTTAGTATTTGTGAAGCGCAGGTGTGTCTAATCCTGTGGAACCACCTTTCCTGAGCCACACACCAAGTTTGAGATGAAACCAAGCAAGCAATCAAGAAGGAGATCAGAGGGGAGTCACTGCCAGGCAAACCCGGTGGCACCGGGGCAGTGTGCATATTCCACTGCGCAGGCGCTAGTCCAGAGATTTCTGAGATTTTTCCATATATTCCTGACTTTCCAGAAACTCTGGAGAAAAGTTCGGAGTATCCGAGTTTCACTGATAAAATTGTTTTAAGTGGTGATTTTCAGGACTCTCCTATTCACCCCCCCTAAGCGACATCAAGATCCTTTCATAAAGCAAGGTTGAGTATACTAATACTCAACAGGACTTAACCGACGGTGATAACTACATCACCAAACTCTAGACATGAGAGGCTTTTTGGCAGGTGGAGTTCTTTTGCTGAAAAGCAACAAAGAGTATGTCATTACTTTCAATATTTTAGCACAATTTCTAATTGATTGCCATTTCTATGTGTGCCAACTAATGCAATCAAGAATTGCACAATACAATTAATTCAACTAGTAATATTTATAAAGTTCCATCAATAAGGGATATCATGGCCAGTTGATTAAGCAGTCTCATATAACAGTGAGAGGCCGACAATCGATTGGTTAATAACCTTGCAAGGTAAACCTAAACACATGGTAGAGTGCCACCACATGGACAACCACCAAGCGGTTTCCAAAAGTCCTCGGCTTGGGATCGAAGCTTACAGTCTCGGGTACAAGACTATCTGGCGTGCCCCACACAGTACACCTAGCTTCATACATGTACCCACCTCCCGGTTGCAAGTTGGGCAGGTGATTACTCAAGATTAGTAATAGTAAGTTCCCACATCGTCTCATTAAGGTACTAGGCTTACGGTCCCATTCCCAACAAGTGCTTAGTATGTTCAAAAGTTTAGGCCGCGAAAGCCATTGGACCGGAGCCCAAATCCCATGCGCTTACCACATGAGAAATCCATTTATAAAGATCTTATGATTCCAACATAAGAACCGATTCTCGTGAGTGATGAACATCACTCGACTTCTATCGGGTCCTATAGCATAGCAGCTATCGACCTAGCATACTAGTAAAAGAGCATAGGACATAGGGATCATGCATCTAGGGTTTCAATTCAACTCCTAAACCGTAAATGCACAATCATAACAAAGGTAATTGCATAATTTTAAACAGAATGGTTAATGATCCGGGGCTTGCCTTCGCTGGTAAGGTTGACCTTGGGCCCTTTTGGTCTTTGGTCTAGGTCTTGAGCTACGTCCACGTACTGTAGCTCACCGACAGCACCTTCGTCTCCTCCTTTCGACATGAGCGTAGGGGAGATCTACACGAGGATGCAATGCAAGAATTTAATTGACGATTTTGTCTGTGTTTTAGACCGGCAACCTACCAAGGGGAGTACCCGAGGTAGATGAATGTGACCTCGCCGAGATCGGTAACTCAAAGGAAGAGACACGTGGCACACAATTTAGACAGGTTCGGGCCACGAGGTGCGTAATACCCTACGTCCTGTATGTTGTGTAGCTCTGGATTGATTGGGTGTGTTTACAAGATGATGTGTATCAGAGGGGTAAAGATCCCTGCCTCGCCTTATATAGCCCGGGAGGCAGGCTTACAAGTCGGTTTGGGGAGAGAGTACTAGTCGTGTACGTCTAGGAGTTCTCTACATGGTACAGGACATGCATAGCTTCCTATCCTAGTACTTCTCCACCGAGGTCCTTGTGCTTCACGCGAACAGGTGTCGTGCTGCCCAAGTCGAGTAGTCCCAGGGGCCCACCGAGTAGTCGGTATTGGTACCCACCGAGGTAGTGGGCCCAGGGATGTCCATACGACAAGCCCCCGAGTACTTTGTAGTCGAGTAGGATAGATTCGAGTAGTCTTGACGGCCTTGACGAGTAGTCCTCAAGCGTCCTCGAGTACTACAAGTCGAAAGTCCTCAAGAATATTCGAAGCATCCCGAGGCTGGAAGGTACTCCAACTGATCCGTGAGTAGTCTTGAAGTCTTCTCGAGTAGTTCCCAGCGTCCCCGAGTTCTCCTCTTGAAGGTCTTCAATAGTACTCGCACTATCTTGAAGAAGAAACCATATGGAAAATGCGATTCAAAGAATCGCATTCCATAAGGAATGTAGCCCCCGAGCCTTAGGTCGAATCGTAGATTCAAGCTGAGGGTCAATCTGAAGTTCTGCCAAGATTATCCTGTAAAATCCGAAGAAAAAACCGAAGGACACATGGCACGGAGCCCCCGAGCCTTGGGTCGAGTACTTCCTCTCGAATTGAAGGGTCATCTTGATTGTAGAATGTGTCCTGAGTGGATCTTGAGTCTCGTCGTCACCCACTGAACCGGGCAGATGCAGCCGAGCCCCCGAGATGGGTTGTGTCGAGTACCGGAAGCCAAAGAGTCAGGCAGCCACCGCTGAGTCAGCTGCCGATACTTATCCATCCGGCCGTTGCGGTGTCGCTCACTAGGTTATAAATAAACGCTGAAACCCTTAGGGTTTTTCATTCCCCTGAGTAGCAGCTATTGGATTAGATCCATTCGAGTGTCCGTCCACTATTTGCTTCTGCTGTCACGCTGTAGATTGCAAGTCAACGCGCGCCGCCGCTGCTCGCCACCAGCGTAGCCCCCAAGCGGATGCGAGTGAAGACCCCGTGCACTTGGAGGATGAAGCCATCTCCGTCCAAGGGCTCAAAGGCTGGAGTCGGGAAGAAGAGATCCCGTAGCGAGGCAGAGGGATCTGCCCAAGTGTCGTTGCCGCCGACATCTCTGCCGCGCCCCAATCCGACCAAGGAGTAGAAGAAGTCCAAGATGAAGACCGAAGATCTGCTAGCCCTAGTGAACAGCGGGTTCCTGTGGGAGAAGGAGATGGATATGTGGTGCGCCACCGCGGGCGACCCATACCCCATGGAGAAGAAACCCGACGAAGTTCCCATGTTCGCCAGGTTCGTGGAGCGCGAACTAGCACTCCCGGCCAGCGATTTCTTCAAGGGGCTGCTTCAGTACTACGGTATCGAGTACCTGAACTTGAACCCCAATGGTGTTTTTCACGTCTTCGTCTTCGTACATTTCTGCGAGGCATTCGTGGGGATCAAGCCCCAACTGGATCTTGTTCCGGAAATTCTTCCGAGTGAAGCCGCAGCCAAGTGCCAACGACCCGCGAGTAGTCGGAGGAGCGGGCATCCAAATGCAAGAAGATGCGGCTGACTAGTACTTGGCGTACAAGCTTAATGATTCAAACCAAGATTGGAAGGCCAGGTGGTTCTATATCGCAGCCCACCAGCCAGAGCTGCCGAAGCCAAGCGGGAAGCAGCCGAAACATCGGGCATGGTGGAACACAGAGCCGACGATGCAAGAGGGTATTCAGCTACCCAAGTTGTTGTAGAAGATCAAAGCCTTGAGAGAGGAGAGGCTAAGGGCCGAGCATGTGACCTTCAGCTTCATGAAGAGGAGAGTACAGCCGCTGATAGCTCAAGACACTCTCGGGTACCAGTACACAGGCGACAAAGACACGTCGAGGATGCCCGGAACCGAAGTCGATGATGAGGACATCGTCGAGAGGCTGGGCAGGATATTCAAGGATATGCCATCGTACACTCCTTGCCCGGTCCCCGAGTACTCTGCGGCTCGTCCGCCAATCAAGGTTAGTAACTGTGACCTCAAGCTCCGAGTACTGATTGACTTGAAATATTCATGCTCACCCAAGTTGATTTCTGCGGGATATCATCACAAAGTTTGTCTCCGACCCGACTCCCCCTCCTCGACTTGTAGATATTCCAGAGGAGGGCCAGAGCAAGGTGAAGGAACGTCGCGAAGTCGGCGAGGGTGACGACACCGTCACCATTTAAGACACGTCCGACGAGGAGGATGGGGAAACGCTCCAGGAGCAATTTCAGCTCCGGTCCAGGTTCAGCCGACCTGGACTACCCCATGTACCCCTTGTTGATGATCCACCGACCAGCTTGGAGGCTAGTCTTCCTGCGCCGCCGAGGAGGCCGCGCAATGTGGCACAGAAGCGTGTTGCCAAGAAGCTGAAGGTGACAGAGACCACATCCCCCGAGGTATGTTCCTCGTGTAGAGTAGTCGAGTACTTGTCTTCAAGCATTGCATGTTGACAGTTTAATCTGGAGTTGTCGCAGGAGATTCCATCGTCCGACCCCGTGGATCAGGGGGCAGAGGACAACTGGGATACGGTGGGCGGGCCGACTGAGAGGAGCCTCAGTCCAGCCCCCACTGTAGAAGAAGTCGTGCCGCGGATGGCACAACAGACGCCTGGTGCTGCCGAGCCGCAAGCGTCGGCCGAAGAAAACAGGCCAGAACCCTCCGCGACTACTGGAGCCGCAGGACCAGTAGCTGCCGAGGCTGAAGAAGAGGCGCCCGCGGAAGCCGAGCTTGTTGACATTGCCAGTATATTAGGCGCTCCGACCATGATTGTTGTCCGGTCCAACTTGTAAGTGAAGTCCGTCCATGAGTAGTACATGTTGTTTGATAGTCTTGCTTGGCTGACCACCAAATTTGCACTTTGCAGGAAATCCACCGATGTGTCCTCGGAAGGAGAAGAACCCAGTACAGCAACTGCTGAGGAGGACCCATCGCTAGCTGTTCAGGAGTCCACTCCTCTTCCCAGGCTGAGATCGTGGTGTCGAGCGCAGAGGCTACACCACCGGAGGCCACCGTAGTGGAAGGTACGTAGACTTAGACGATGTCGCTTGCCTCAATTAGTAGTGACGTCGCATATCTTGTGATGACAGAAACACAAGTCGAGGGGACCGTGATCTCTGAAGTCGTGCCAGTTGAAGGCGCCGTGCCTGAAGCCGAGGTGCTTGAGGGAGCGACTACTTGGACCGTAAAGAGTACACCTGGATGGCCAGGGCCGTTTACAAGTGTCGTCGCCTGGACCCGAAGGCCACCTACGGCTGAAGTAGTGCTAAGATGTGTGGCCGCTTACAGCTGTAGATCCGTTCGTAGCTGTATGGCTGGATCTAAGAGTACATGGTCTCTTTGTAGACCGCTGCTAGAGTCCTTGATGCTCTGAACAGCCCGAGATACGTTGGTAGCCGTTGATGCTGGATCTTGGAGTACACTGGTCCGGAGACTAGTGCTTGGACCCGGAGGCCGCTTACAGCGAAGAGCCCAGTAGTAGTCGTATAGACTTGGACTCCCGGGGAGTAGTCGAGAGACTATGCGTAGAATCGACAAAGTTGGTCGATGTTCCACGAGTTGCTGACGTTGTCACCTTCAAGTGTTTGGAGGCTGTATGAGCCTGGTCCGGTCACCTTTGCAATCAAGAAGGGACCTTCCCATGGCAAGCTGAGCTTGTGTAGTCCTTCCGTGTTCTGGATGCATCGGAGGACTAGATCACCAACGTTGAAGGAGCATTCCTTGACGTTGCGGTCGTGATAGCGTCGGATACCCTCAAGGTACCTTGCTGACTTGACGAGGGCAGCGCAGCGAGCTTCTTCGAGTCCATCGATATCAACTCGTCTGTTGTCTTCAGAGATGCCTTCGTCGTACTGCTCCACTGTCGGCGAATCCCACATGACGTCGACAGGTAGAATAGCCTCGGAGTCGTAGACCAGGAAGTATGGTGACTGCCCTGTTGGCTTGGTAGGTTGGGTGCGAAGCCCCAGAGTGCATTGGGTTGTTCCTTGATCCACTTGCTCCCTTTTGTGTTAGCAGCGTCATGTAGTCGCTTCTTGAGAGCGTCGAGTACCTCCCGTTGGCACGCTCGACTTGTCTGTTGGCCCGTGGATGGGCGACTGAGACATACCATACGTCGATCCCGCTGTTCTCGTAGTATTCCCAGAACTGGTGGTTGTTGAAGTTGGACCCAGGTCTGTGATGATGCGGTGGGGTTGTCCGTAGCGGTGCACGAGTTCATCCAAGAAGTCGAGTACCCTGTCAGCCTTTGGGTAGGTGACCGGATTGACTTCGATCCACTTGGTGAACTTGTCGATGGCCACCAAGACTGTTGAATCCTCCTGGCGCAGTCGGGAGAGGCCCAATCATGTCGAGCCCCCAGCAGGTGAAAGGCCAAGTTGGTGGTATAGTGACTAGCTTGTAGGCCGGGACGTGCTGTTGCTTGGCGAAGTACTAGCACCCTTGGCACCTTCTGACGAGTTCCTCAGCATCGCCCAGGGCTGTGGGCCAGTAGAAAGCTCGTCAGAAAGCCTCGCTGACCAGCGTACGAGAAGACGCGTGATTGCCGCAGACGCCTTTGTGGATCTCCTCCAAGATGTCCTTGCCTTCTTGGGGAACGCACTTCATGAGTACTTCAGAAGTGGCGCCCCGCCTGTAGAGCTTATCTCTGACTAGTACATAGGACTTGGCCCGGTGGATGATTTGCTCGACCAAGTTCTTGTCAGTGGGAACTTTCTGCTCGCGGATGTAGTTGATGAAGGGTTGTCGCCAGTCCACGTCTATCATCATGACCTCCTGACCAGCTGGAGAAGGCGTTGGGTTAGTGGTCGTGGGCGCCGGCTCCGGGATGGATGGCGCGTGAAGCTCGTGGACAAAGACTCCCGCTGGTACTTGTGCGCGAGTAGAACCAAGCTTTGACAGGACCTCCGCTGCAATGTTGTTGTCGCGGACGATGTTATGGAACTCGAGACCATAGAATTTGTTCTCGATCTTGCGAACTTCTAGGCAGTAGGCGTCCATGATCTCCTTGTTGCGATCCCAAGACTTGTTAACTTGGTTGATGACCACTGCGGAGTCGTCATAGACTAGTAGTCATTTGATGCCTAGAGATATTGCGAGGCGGAGCCCGTGTAGTAGAGCTTCGTACTCGGCTTCGTTGTTTGAGACCTTCCAGAAGATCTGCAGGACGTACTTGAGTTGTTCGCCCCTTGGAGAAATGAAGAGTTCTCCTGCACATGCGTCCTCGAGCTTGAGTGAGTCGTCGAAGTTCATCACCCAATGCTCTGGTCGCTCGGTTGGAGTTGGTAGCTGATTTTCCCGCCACTCCGCCATGAAGTCGACTAGTGCTTGCGACTTGATGGTTGTTCATGGCTTGAAGTCGATGGTGAGGGTGCCGAGTTCGACTGCCCATTTGAGATTCTTCCAGTAGCATCCTGGTTTCGTAGGATGTCGCCGAGCGGGTAGTCGGTGACGACGGTGATCGAGTACTCCTGGAAGTAGTGTCGCAGCTTCCGCGAGGTGATGAGCACTGCATACAGTAGCTTTTGTACTGGTTGGTATCGTGCCTTGGATTCCGATAGGACCTCGCTGACGAAGTAGACTGGTTGCTGGACTGGGTAGGTGTGGTCGTCTTCCTGCCGCTCGACGACGATGGAAGTACTGACAACGTGAGTAGTCGCGGTGAGGTAGAGCAGTAGCTGCTCCTTTTTGCGAGGAGCCGTGAGGACTGGTGGCTTGGACAGGAAATCCTTGAGTTGGGCCAAAGCTTGATCTACCTCTAGGGTCCACACGAACTTCTCTTGGTGCCTGAGTAGTTTGAAGAAGGGTAGTCCCTGTTCTCCAAGCTTCTAGATGAATCTGTTCAGGGCCGCCATACACCCAGTATGCTTCTACAAGTCTTTGATGCAGGTGGATGCTTTCATCTTGGTAATGGCGGAGATCTTCTCGGGGTTGGCTTCGATGCCGTGATGGATGATGATGAAGCCGAGTAGTTTTCCCGAAGGTACGCCGAAGACGCACTTGTTCGGGTTGAGCTTCCACTGGTACTCTCGCAGGGATGCGAAAGTCTCTTCAAGATCGGCGATGAGCGTGTCGGAGTTCTGGGTCTTGATGACCACGTCATCCACATAGGCTTCGACGCTCTTGTTGAGTTGTCTCTTGAAACAGGCCTGGGTAGCTCGTTGGCACGTAGCGCCGGTGTTCTTCAACCCGAACGACATTTTCGTGTAGCAGTAGGCGCCGAACGGGGTGATGAACACGGTCTTCTCCTAGTCTTCTTCCTTGATAGCGATCTGGTGGTACCCAGAGTCGTAGTCAAGGAAGAAGAGCAGGTCGCAGCCCGCCGTGGAGTCGATGACTTGGTCAATCCGCGGCAACCCGAAGGGGTCCTTGGGGCAGTGCTTGTTGAGGTCGGTGTAGTCGATGCACATCCTCCACTCGTTCGTATTCTTCTTGCGGACGAGGATGGGGTTGGCGAGCCACTTAGGATGGAAGACTTCTCTGATGAAGCCGGTCGTGAGTAGTTTGGCGAGTTCCTTCTTGATGGCGTCCCTTCGGTCGTCGGCAAAACGGCGGAGATGTTGTCGTTTGGGGGTAGCTTTAGGATCGACGTTGAGTGAATGCTCGATCAGATTCCTGGGCACCCCTGGCATGTCTGCTGGTTTCCAAGTGAAGATGTCTTGGTTAGCTCGGAGGAAGCTGACGAGCGCGTCTTCCTATTTCGGGTCGAGGCCCGCCGCGATCATGGTGGTCTTGCTGTTGTCGCCTGTCCCAAGGTCGATCACCTTGACTTGCACTTCCTCAGAGGGTTGAGGCTTGTTGGCTATGTCCGACTTCTCTGGGATCTCGAGTTCGGTTGGGGTAAGCTTCTTGGATGCAGCATGGATCTCCATCATTGCATTGGGTACTTGATTGGTGGCTGCGAGTTCCACAGCTTCTATGTCGCAGTCGATGGATATCTTTAAGTCCCCTTGCAGTGAGAGTACTCCGGCAGGACTTGGCATTTTGAGTACCAAATACGTGTAGTGGGGTACCGCCATGAACTTGGCGATAGTTGGTCTGCCGAGGATGGCATGGTAGGAAGTCTTGAAGTCCGCAACGTCGAACTTGATGTACTCGGTGCGGTAATTCTCCCTGGTTTCCCCGAAGGTAACTGGTAGGACCACTAAACCCAGTGGAATAGTCGCGTTCCCGGGGACGATACCGTAAAAAGGCGATGTGCTCTTGGTGAGCATGTGAGCGATGTCGAGCTTCATCTTCTTCAAGGTCTTGGTAAAAAGGACGTGGAGCCCGCTCCCACCGTCGATGAGTACCTTGTTGAGTCTAGAGCCTGTGACTACTAGTTTCAGGACGAGTGGAAAACACCCTGGTTCGGAGAAGCTTGTCCATTGATCCGCGCGGGAGAAGGTGATGGGTACCTTCGACCACCTGAGAGGGGTCGGGACCGCTGGTTCAATGTTCAGGACTTCCCGTCTGATGGCTTTCTGAGACTGCTTGGTGGGTAGTCCGCTGAAGAGGACATTCACCGTCTTGTCGGGTTCTTGGAAGTCACTGTTGTCCTCGTCGGATTTTTGCTTACCCTTCTTATCGTGAGGAGGCCGTGGGTCTGGGGTATCCTTGAGTGCTCGCCGGAGTTGATAGCACTGCTCGGTGATGTGGTTGCCCTCCAGATGCCACGAGCACTTCTCTTTCAGCAAGTCTTTGAAGCCGCCGGAGGTCTTCTTCGAGTTGTCTTTCGCAGGGCGCTGGATAGCCACGACTGTGTTGTCTGGCTTGCGTTTGCGGTTAGGACCCGAGTAGTTGTTATTGTTGCGACCCCCTTGATCCCTGTTGTTGTTGTTGCTGCCGCCCGGCTTTTGCTTGCTCTTGCCGCGGATGGCGTCGTACTTGGCGTTAGCCTTGTCTTCTTCGTCGGTCCATGAGGTGATCATGTCCTTGAGCTTGGTTATAGAACTCGGGCGATGGCGACCGAAGTCTTCAAAGGTGCGACGATGGTAGAGACCGTCTTGGAACAGGTCGATGACCTCCTTGTCGGTGACAACGACTACGGTGGCGCGCTTGTAGAAAAAGTGTCACATGTACTTGCGTAGCGTCTCGCCCTGTTCCTGTTTCACCATTGCCATGTCCATGCGAGCACCCGAGCGTCCCATGGCACCCTGCGAAGTTGCTGGTGAACCGATCCTTGAGCTGGTCCCACTTGTCGAGCGACTCGAGCCATGTGAGTGGTGCTTGGTCCAGGCAGAAGGGAAAGTAGAGGCATTTGGTGTCATTGTTGCCACCATCGTTTTCGATGGAGAGGGCATAGCATCTGAGCCATTGGATTGGGTCTTGCTTCGCGTCGTACTTGGTGATCCCCAGAGGTTTGAATTTCTCTGGGAGGAGTAGATTGTGAAGTCGGGAGGAGAAGGCGGGGAAGTCGCCGTTGTCGCCTGCCGTGGAGGACTTGTTGCGTCGTTTTTCTTCAATTCTGTGGCGGGCATCGTAGCCACCGCGTGAGGCGCTGGTGACGTGGCTGTCTGCGTGGCCTCAGCCTCCGCGATCGCCTCCGCCACCGGCTCTTCTTCTAGCCCCGTGTGAGGAGGTCCCGCCGCCGCTGCCTCCGCCACCAGCATCACCATGACCAGCAGCGCGGCAACTACCACCGGCGCCGCCAAAGACCGTTACCACCCCGAGAAGGTCCTCCACCGATGCCCCGGTGCGGTTGGGGTTCTGGGGGAGTTCTCCTCAAGTACGGTTGCGTCCATTATCCGCTGGACTGCGACTTGTGGCTTCATGGTTCTCGTGTTCGCGAGTTCTGGGGGGAGACGCTTGAGTGACTCTGTTGTCAACTCTCATGAAGTAGGCGTCTTCCGCGAGCTTGGCGATGACTTCACCCGCACGTATCCCCTGAGCCTAACGTGCTATCGTAGAGATAGACATGAGACATTGTTCGGGGGTAGTGTGCACCCAGTTGGCGACTTGATCGAGGGCCTCTGCAAGATTGCATACAGGAAGGGATTCTCGGAGACGTCTGCGCCGTTCGTTGCGCTTCCTGTCGCGCTCACGTCGGGCGTTCTTGTCGTCGTTGGTTTCATCAGCAGGTGCACTGGCAGACAGCTCGTCTGCGGATATGTCTTTGAAGTAGCGGTCGGGTCAGGTACCTGAAGGTCCTGGCGTCTCACCAGCAGCCATGAAGACTTGGCGATCAGGGGTACCGAGACTAGAGTCGGTACTCGCCACCTCAGTTGGAGTATGCTCCTCTGTTGGAGCTAGGGGTGTTCCCTCCTGGAAGGGAAGCGAGTCGAGGTAGGCGACGTAGCGTGAGTTCCCGTCTGTTAGGTCTGTAGGCTTGTGGTCTAGCCAGTAGACGAATCTGCCAGTGGGTGTAGATGTTATAACCAGGCCGGTGCCTGGTCCAGACAATGGTTGCTTAGTTGTGGGGTTTTCGGACTCGGGCTCGTCAGGATCCGACCCAAAGTCGAACTCGTAGGAGGAGTCCGAGTAGTAGCCCGAGCCGGGGTTGGAGTCCGAGGCGTAGTCGGAGACGATCTCCTTGCTGGCCCGACGTGCAACGAGAGCTTCCGCGTGAGCCCTGCTAGCGTTGTAGAGACCAAACGGGAAGTGCTCGTGGAGTGGGGGCACCGACACACGATGGCTCAGTAGCCGACTCGCATGCAGTGACCCACGGGGATGTCGAGTTCGAGTTGGAGGCGGATCCAGACTCGAAGTCGGCGTGCTGGTTTTAGAGCGAAATTTCACCGAATTTTCCGGTGAGATCGTCCGTGATCACCTCAAGAAGTGTCATGAGCCCGGTCCTTGGGTTGGGTGTCATGGTGAGGCGGCGTTGGAAAGATCCGGCGCCGTCAACGGTGCAAACCCAGAACCTGAAGACGAAGGTGTCGTCGCGGTTGAAGGCGACAATTGGCTTGATGAAGATTGAAACTGTCGAGTTCTCCATGAGATCTTCGGTGAGATCCCCTACCTGGCGCGCCAGCTGTCGGTGTTTTAGACTGGCAACCTACCAAGGGGAGTACCCGAGGTAGATAAATGTGGCCTTGCCGAGATCGGTAACTCGAAGGAAGAGACACGTGGCACACAAATTAGACATGTTCAGGCCGCGAGGTGCGTAATACCCTACGTCCTGTATGCTGCGTAGCTCTAGATTGATTGGGTGTGTTTACAAGATGATGCGTATCAGAGGGATAAAGGTCCCTGCCTCGCCTTATATAGCCCGGGAGGCAGGCTTACAAGTCGGTTTGGGGAGAGAGTACTAGTCGTGTACGTCTAGGAGTTCTCTACATGGTACAGGACATGCATAGCTTCCTATCCTAGTACTTCTCCACCGAGGTCCTTGTGCTTCACGCGAACAGGTGTCGTGCTGCCCAAGTCGAGTAGTCCCGTGGGGGCGACCGAGTAGTCGGTCCCCGGTACCCACCGAGGTAGTGGGCCCAGGGACGTCCATACGACAGATTTTGATTTTAATTACATCCAAACAACAAATGACAATCATGGGGTGCATGGTTGACCACATTCACCTAGATAATAAATACATTCAACATACTCTTCCAAAAAGGAACAATATGTGGTTCTTTATTAATTATTCTTTTTGATAGTGACTGTGTACATATTTATGTAAATAAATTAATTTATATTTCACAAACAGCAAGGGGGTTGGTCTCAAGCTTTTTAGAATGATTTACATCACACACATAGGGCCATTATTGGTGTGGTTGGTGATTTTCCAAATTTACTTTACTATTAAGATTAATATAGCTTCCATTGCTTTTATTCACAAATAAATTCATAAAATCCAATGGGGTGGTGTATGAAGCAATACAAACCTAAACAAAACCACTGCACACACATGCACACTTAGGAGAGCTAAGAAATTAAATATATACCGAAAATAACAAAAGCTAGCTACCAAAACATGATAAATGCATATAAAATAAGTAAGCGCCAAAGGAACCCAACTTTCTCACACATGTCTTCTGGTCCAAAACTAAGCTAGGCATGCAACATATACACCTAGAGCTACCATAGATCTTGAGCTATGCATTTACAAAGGAAATTAGGCATAAAACAATATTAAATATTTTTGACAGATATAAAATCATGATTAATTCACCACAGGTGCATTTAGGCATAACAAGCTCACATGCAGAAGTTGAGAACAAAAATCTAATTATTTTTAGCTCCAAAAATCATTTAGACAGATTCAGCCTAAATACAGAACAATTCATAATAAAGATCTACACAGCAACTTTGTGCAATTTTGGTACAGAAGCTAGGAATGACATAACATACAACATATTCAAAATTTAGCTTCAGAGCACTTGTGGATTTAGCACTACAACAGATCTATGTTTAATAGTCTTCTATTTTTTCTGCAAAAACTATCAAGAAAAAGCATGGTCAAGCTTTACAAAAGTTGTAGGGTTCTTCACAAGGAATCCAGCGAAATTTAGTTTGCATTTTTCTACAAATTTCTATGAGTTTTCTAAGAACCAGCCAAAGCTTAACACTATTGAAGATTCTATTTTACACTAAGGCCCCTGGAATCTTCTGACTATTTACATCTATGCCCTCGGTTCTCACACATAAGTCCTCGAGGCCAAAGTCTCTCACAAGCATGCCATTGCCAGCGGCGGCGGGCTCGCCGATGGCGGGAGACGGCCAGAGGTGGGGAACAGATGGCGCAGGAGTGCAATTCGACTCACAAAGGCCCGGTTGGTGGCAGAATCGAAGGCAGGGACGACTCCGACGAGCGTGCTCGGCGGCAGCGGCCGCTGCGAGTGGCAATTCCGGCGAGGCTGAGGTGGAGCTGACCAAAGTGTGGGTGGTCGAGCTTCGGTGGGTCCTAGAGGAGAGCTTAGGGTGGTCGGTCGGCACTGGGTGCGAGCGGATGATGGAGCTCGGTGGCGGCGCGCTAATGGTGGGCGGCGGCGGCTCACGTGCGGGGAGAGAGGCTCAGTGGGGCATGCGCGCGCGAGGGGCTGCACGGGACGACTTTATAGCCCGCTTCCCTTCGCGTCGAAGCCAAAGAAGGAGGGTGAGGGGACCCGGCCGGTGCGTCGAGGCGCGGGCGCTCCACCGGAGGACGGCGCGGCGGGGGACCGGCGCGGTGCGCACGGGTACGCGACACGCGGCGGGCGCGGACTCCAAGGCGCATCGGGGCGCGTGAGGCCTCGGGAGGCGCGGCTCGGACGCGGGCGGCGTGGGGCACTCGGCCGCCGAGGCACCCTGGGCGACACGCAGCGTGCGCGTGGGCGCGCTCTGGCGTGTAGAGCGCGACGTCGCGGCTCGACGTCACCGTTCTCAATTCGTGTAGCACAACTTTGACTGCGAAAATCTCCAAAAACTCAAATAAAACCCAACCAAACTTTGAATACCAAAGTTGTAGAGCATCTATAGGAGAACGTTTTTCTCAAAGGCCGACCTATGTTTTGATCAACCGTTTGAGCATGATCTACAGGCAAAGTTACTGGTTTTCATGGCTCTGGTGAATAGTAAAAGCTGAGTTTGACTGAGAATTTCACCAATTTCCACTCAAAATCCCAAATGCCACCGATTATGAAGAGTGTGTCCCATGAAAAGATGAACAACTTTTATATGGGCCGATTTGGGGTGTTTATTTGAAATTTGGACAGCCCGGCAAAAGTTCTAAAGGGGTTCAAAGACATTGGTTTTTGACCCCACTTTGACTAGGGTTTGACCAAGGGTTGACCATAAGTGTGTGTTGACTTGATTAAGATGGTCATTAGTGATTATTGACCATGTTTTCGAGGTGATGACCCTGGTTGACCGCGGTTTGACTAGAGTCAATAGGTTTGTCTCGATCATTAGCATTAATGACGCTAATTAAAAACTTGGGGCGTCACAACGGCTGTCCCCGACAAGTGGGTCCGGTCTACCAGAGGACCCGCCGACCTGACAGTGGGCCCAACCGACCTAGTTGGTGGCCCATGCGACCTCCTGAAGACCTTTTAGAAGACTCCCTAGGCGACCTTATCTAGAACGACTTCAAGACTTGGTGTGCAAGGCAAGATAAAAGTGGATTCCGACAAGCAGACCGACGTATATGGTAATGGTTGTAATTAACTAGACTTAGGTCTCCTAGTCGTAACCGACCAAGAGTCTGGGCGCCGACCTTGTCCGCTGGCCAATATAAGGCGGGCAGGGCGACCCCTTGAAACATCACACAATCCTCAAGAAATCTACACCGACAACTGGACGTAGGGTTTACTCTCCGAAGGCCTGAACCGGTATAAATTTGTGGTGTTCTCTGTGTTCCGTGTGCTCCTGCGCAACCTTCGAGTTCTTAGCCCTAGATTCCACCCCGCCGAACAAATAAAACACTGGGGTTGACCCCCCTGTGGGCTGTGCAGATCTAAACCTCTGACAGCGAGTTTCGCAAGTTTCTATTTTTACTAAGTTGGTTTGTCAAATTGTTGGAGGTTATTTTTTTATTTTGCTAAATTTAGATGGATGTCAAGTTGATTTGCCAAACTGCTGGAGATGCTCAAAGAGTGCCAAATTTTACTTGACAAATCTTGTGTTTTGACAACTTCTAAAAAGATATACCAAGTAAAAAAAGAGTTCATCTCCAACAATTTAGCATAATTCACTTACCAAACCCGCATCTAACTTACATCAGGAATCCTGAGAGAGAAAAAAATAGGTTTATACCCTATTCACCTCTTGAAAACTTACATAAGGAATCCTTATATATTCTTTATTTCTTTTTTCACCTTCCCACCTACAGGGAAACGCTGATGACAACCACAATCCGCGCGCGTATATATACACGCGGGGAGGGGGGTTGAGTGTTGCCGAGTTGATTTGCCAAACTGTTAGAGGTCAATTTTTCTTATTTTGCCAAAATTAGATGTATGTCAAATTGGTTTGCCAAACTGTTGGAGCTGCTCTAATCCGCGGCACATCCTTCCGAATCAGAATAGGTGGAAGGGTATAAAAATAATTTTGTTTTTTCTCAAGGTTCCCGATTTAAGTTTTTAAGAGGTGAAGGGTAGAAACATAATTTTGTTTCTCTCTCAAGGTTCTTGATATAAGTTATATCTGGTTTGGCAAGTGAATTATGTCAAACTGTTGGAGATGATTTTTTTTACTTGTCATATATTTTTTAGAAGTTGGCTAAACACAATATTTGTCAAGTAAAATTTGAGAAACCAGTGAAGATGCTACCAAGTAATATTTGACAAACTCTTAAAGCAAACTCTTATGTATCTTCACATACACTACTTATTGCCTGCGGATAAATAAATAGCCGTGGAGAAAGTGAACGGGAAAATAAGGAAAAATCGGAATAGCTACTGCTCTTCTGTATCTTTGAAAAGAGCATCGCGCTCTGACAATTAAGAAGTTTGACGAACAGAACAGATGTATGGTAGGCAGAAACTGTTCCAATTCATTCCGAATTTTGTCTCACTAAACACAAGAACAAAATTGCCACCAAGCGGTTTACCTAACATATGAGCTGCAGTCATATGATGTGGGTTAGGATATGGTTTTGACATTTTTTGAACCGATTCTGTTCATCACCACCTCTACTTTTTCAAGACCTGGGATCTGGGATGTAAACCTGACGGTGGGTAGCATGCCTTTCATTTTGTATCGGGTCGTAATTATATTCAATTTTGAACTTAAAAAATAAAAGGACCTAGTTGGATCGTGATGGATGCATTAAGCTCATGACCCATTACCACCCTGTGCTACGGTCCTCAAAACGCATGCCTGTACTGTACACGATATGTCAAGGCAGATAGCTATCCAGGTGCGAACCAATACAGGTGGTTAAAAGCAAGCTGAGTTAACTTTGCAACTCATTTCTATGTAGTAGTTATTATGCTAAGGACCATCATCGTCAGACAGCACTTCTTTGAAATTATACTTCAAGGTCTTTTTCACAACTGGTTCCCTTCTACTAAGTTTTTTTAAAAAAAATGGACTTCTACTAATTTAATAAGCAATAATTCAGTTCTTAACAAATGCTTTTCAAAGATTTCTAGCAAGGGTATACTCAAGTATTTTTACAAAAGCATAGGCAGGCTTCCAAGTATGCATCACATAGACCACAGCTATGCCAGTGAAATTGATGCCTTAGGCAAACTATGGCAATGCAGATAACAAATGACAAACTTACTACTTATTAAGTAATCTCTGCACTGCCAAGGGAAAGTCTTCAGGATTGATAAAATTTCCTCAAAAAGAAACTTTAGGAATATATCAAACAATAAATAGTACAAACTATGACATGAAAATAAAAGATAACTTCCTCTCCGTTGTTTAATTTGGTAACAACTGAAGGCCCAGCACATGTGATAGCAACATATCATTTCAGGGTAACAATTCATGACCTTCACACCTTGAGCATGATGCTTCTAGTTTTGATCAGCCAGTCCATGAAAGAAAGGAACATATGGAAGATATGGAAGAAATGTGCCACACATAGGCTCTGTGAGATTACATATAACACAAACTTTAGCCTGGTCCATGTCATATGATATTAAAAGATCCTCAAATTTTGAAACAAAGAAAACCACATTGGCTTCTGGATGAATTGCGATCAAAGAATAATCCCGCTCCATCATGAGGTCTACCTCTCCGAAAAGCTGGGAGGTACTGATGTTGTACTTAAAATTCCATTGACCAGCAGTGACTGCACTGTAGTCTTCAAGAATCCAGACTGATATCTTATTAGTGATATGTTTCCTAGTATTCATATAGCATAAGCGCCCTTGTGATTGACCAAGAAAAGCCACAGGACCATGGCAAAAATTTTCAAAACCCATACTTTCCAGCAAAGGAATGGTACTCCATGTCTTCCCTTCCGTGTCCACTGTCAGTATTGTGGATTCGAAGGAGAGCAAATGCAGCATTCCATTCATAAAGACACCTCTTGATTCGACCAGCGCAACCTCATCACCCCAACCATTTTCCTTGTGACTCCATGCACCAGTTTCCGATGAGTAAATATCCAGGCCAGTGATATATCCGTACTGATCTTCCTCTAGGAGCTGGAGCACATGAAAGTGAGAGGAATTGGCTGGGTCAAAGCACAAACGGATTGTGGCCACCGAGCTACCATCATCCGAGCTACCATCGTCGGGGGCCTCAGGCAAGACTACCCATTTATCAGCAGCAGGGTTGCACACCACGTAATTGAACTCATCTCTGGGGTTCACCTTCCAGCAGCCGCAGAGGAGAAGGCCGCCACAGCTGTCCTGGGGATGGATCCACTTGTAGCCGGGCAAGAAGGGCAACGACGGGTCGGGAAATGGCAGGTCTTCGGCCCCCGAGATGCCAACGAAATCGGAAATTGCTGTTATCTCGTCCTCGTGGTCGAGTAGGTAGCGAGGGTAGAAGAAGCCGGAGAGTGTCTGGGGGAGCTTCTTGCGGTGCTCAGGGTGGGAGATGAGGCCGTGCCAGTGGCGGGAGACGCACTTGAACCGGCAGATCGATTTGACCGGCAGCCGCGACAGGATCTCGACGATGACGTCGTCGGTGAGATCAGCGGCGGCAGTGGGGGTGCTGGCCCTCTTGGAGCCGGAGGTGTCCATCCGTCGGCGAAGGTCACCGTCAAACTGCAGATCTAATCACTTGTTCAGTATCAAGAATCCAACAAATCGAACTGAACCAATTCACCGAAACAGAATACACATTCCTTACCCGAGCGAGGACAGATGGCGATCTGAGTATCTGACGGAGCCGACTACCGCCGTCCGGCCGTTCGCCGTCGCCCCTTCCCCACACCTTCCGCAGCGAGGCACGGAGTGAGGAGCCGAGGAGGACGACGCTCTTCCGCCGAGGAGCAAAGGCTCCTCGATTGGTGGTAACTCGAGGACCTCTCTACAATGAATCGGAAACAACAGGCCCGGTCTATTCGAATTTATTAGTGCTGATGACTTGAATGAGTACCCATTTGCGGTGTGTTTGCTTGGGTGGCTGTGGTCAGTCCGGCCCAGCGACCACACCGTGGTCAGCCAGAGCTCGGTAGCCACACGCTACCCCACCTTGTTTAAGACTCTGCCAACTTAATTTAGACATCTTTAGATTGTGTTTGTGGCGCACGGGTGCAGCCCCCAACTAGTGGAAACCGGAGCTCAAATCGGCCACTTTGCGCTGCGCGCAGCCGAGCTCCCCAACCTACGGTAATTTCGGCGTACGAGGAGAGCTCGCCCCAACATGCTTTGGATCCTACGCAAGACGAGCTCCAAAGCCGGGCCGAGAAGCCAAACACACGGAGTGCACTCTCGGGGGCGCGGCCGGCCCATGAGCCACCCTTTCAAACACCCCCTTGGTTTCCCAGTGGTGATCGGAGAACGAGGCACGCTGGTCGAATGCTCAAATAGATTTGTTAAATAAAATAAATAGCGGATTTTAGGTGTCGTTAGACTCTTTTTATGAAGAGACTTACTACACGCCATAATTTTTGAAGGGTAAAGTTTCAAGGCTGTTTCAGTTTGTGGGTTTATTTTATTCACACAATACAACGCAGATGCTCACAACACGCACGCACACTCACCCCTATGAATACACGTAGCAAACCCTACCCCTATGAGCACCTCCGAAGGACTGAACACCGGCAGATCTGGAGATTCTCGAAGTCACCACTGGCGCCTCGTCGACAACGGGAACGTCGCTTACCACTTAACGCATAACGTTGGAAAATCCCGGAATAAATCCATGAAAAGGTGCGAGCACCAGGATTTGAACCCTGGTGGGTAGCGTCTCACTGGACCGTCCTACCATTGGACTACAAGCCTAATCGATTATTTTGTGGGTTTATGGTAAGCCTCTCCATTAGACTGTACTCTGTATCCAGCAATAGTGTGCATCCCATCTTCAGAATACCGTTTTGAGCAGATGAGAGAGATGGCTTAGGTACCGCAAAAGAGGAGGACGTGTAGCAGTGTCGCTGCAAGCGCATCTGCATCCTCCCGACGGTTGGCTCCCGCGGGCACCGGGAGAGGGGCGGTGGATGAGCCCCGTCTGCTGGTGGACGGAGTGAGCAGGGGAGGGAGGGTGCCGCGCCGGGGAGAGAGGAGGGACGGTACCGCCGCTGGGGAGAGAGCAGGGACGGCCTCGACCTCTGTGCCGATGCCGCACCACAAGGTAGATGGGGGAGGAGCAGCAGGGTGCCGGCGGAGAACGAGGACGGAGCAGGGGAGGGAGACGCTTCGTCGCCGTCGGAGTTCACGTCAGAGCTCGAGCAGGGGCGACCTGTCGTTGGAGCTCGCGTCAGAGCTCGAGTAGGGGCGGCCTGCCGTTGGAGCTCCGCGTTCCTGCTTCCCCTCCGCGCGGGCGTGCTCCAGATCTAGATCGAGGAGGCCGCGCCACTCGACCGCGACACATGAGCAGAAGGAGGAGGAGGTGGAGGCATCGACTCGGAAGTCGGAGCCATCTACCCTCGCACTCCGCCAAATCCACCACGACATGGTAGCAGGAGGAGGAAGAGGCGGCGGCGGCCCGAGGAGGAAGCAGCGGCGGGTCGCACCGCCGGTGTTTTAGACCGGCAACCTACTAAGGGGAGTACCCGAAGTAGATGAATGTGACTCGCCGAGATCGGTAACTCGAAGGAAGAGACACGTGGCACACAATTTAGACGAGGTTCGGGCCGCGAGGTGCGTAATACCCTACGTCCCGTATGCCGCGTAGCTCGGATTGATTGGGCACGATTACAAGATGGTGCAATAGTGCGCCGTGAGTTGTAGGGGATTGGATGAGGTGATCCCGAGATCGGTCCCTGCGCCTCGCCTTATATAGTCGGGAGGCTCCGGGTTACAAGTCGGAGTAGGGAAAGAGTACTAGTCGAGTACGTCTAGGAGTCCTCTATACGGTGCGGAACATGTACAGCTCCCTAACCGAGTACTACTCCTGTGTAGTCCTTGTGCTCCACGCCTTCGAGTGCCGTGTAGCGCAAGCCGGTAGTCCCGTGGGGCCCACCGAGTAGTCGGTCCCCGGCACCCACCGAGGTAGTGGGCCCAGGGAGGTCCATACGACAAGCCCCCGAGTACTTTGTAGTCGAGAAGGATAGCTTCAAGTAGTCTTGACGGCCTTAACAAGTAGTCCTCAAGCGTCCCCGAGTGCTACAAGTCAAAGTCCTCAAGAGTAGCCGAAGAATCCCGAGGCTGGAATGTACTCCAGCTGATGTTTGAGCAATCTTGAAGTCTTCTCGAGTAGTCCCAAGCGTCCTCGAAAACTGCCTTCGAAGGTCTTCAAAAAATGCCTGTCTTGTCTTGAAGCCGAAGCTGACATGGAGGTGTGATTTGCAAAATCGCACTCCATATGGAGTAGCCCCCGAGCCTTAGGTTGAGCCGCGGGCTCTGGCTGAGGGTCCATCTGAAGTCTTGGCAAGGAAACCCCGAAAAATTTGGAGAAAAAACCAAAGGACACGTGGCACGGAGCCCCCGAGCCTTGAGTCGAGTACTTCCTCTCGAATTGAAGGGTCTTCTTGAAGAATGTGTCCTGAGATGCTCTTGAGACTAGCCGCTTCCCAGGTAGTCGAGTAGAAGTAGCCGAGCCCCCGAGGTGAGGCGCGTCGACTAGTAGAATACGAAGAGTCACGCACAGCCGCTGAGTCAGCCGCGCGTGGACTATCCAGCCGCCCGTTGCAGAGCCACTTTGGCTTATAAATAGAAGCCAAAACCCTTAGGGTGTTTCACCCATACGACCTGCAGCCATTCCGTTTGCATCTGAAGCGAATCCACTCCCCGGCGCTTGCCGCCGCCGTAGTAGATCCGGGTGCGCCGCCACCCAAATCTTTTAGGGTAGCCCCCGAGCGGATGCGAGTGAAGACGCCCTGCACTTGGAGGATGAAGCCGTCGTCGTCCAAGACGTCCAAGGCCGCCGGGAAGAAGAGGGGCCGCGAAGAGGCCGCCGCGGGCCGCCACCGGAGCGGCGCCGCCCACATCTCCACCGCGGGCTGATCCAAGCCGCGAGTGGAAAAAATCCAAAGTGAAGACGGAGGATCTGCTGACCCTCCTGAACAGTGGGTTCATCAGGGAGAAGGAAGTCGACATGTGGAGATCCGCCGCTGGAGATCCATATCCGATGGAGAAAGCCGAAGACGAGATCCCAATGTTCGCGCGGTTCGTGGGGCGCGGTCTTGCGCTCTCGGCCAGCGATTTCTTCAAGGGGTTGCTCGGGTACTACGGGATCGAGTACCTGAACCTGAACCCCAACGGCATCTTCCACACGTCGGTCTTCGTGCACTTCTGTGAAGCCTTCCTCGGGATCAAGCCGCATTGGGCGCTTTTCCGGAAGTTCTTCCGCGTCAAGCCGCAGCCAAGTGCCACCAATCCCAGGGTAGTCGGAGGAGCTGGCATCCAGCTGAGGGAGGACGCCTCGGAGCAGTACCTGGCGTACAAGCTTGTTGACTCCAACACGGACTGGAAGACCAGGTGGTTCTACATCACGAACCACCATCCTGGCCTGCCGAAGCCAAGCGGACGGCAGCCCAGGCACCGTGACTGGTGGAACACGGAGCCCACCATGCAAGAAGGGATCCAACTCCCCGAGCTGCTAGCACGCGTCAAGGTGCTCAGGGAGGCGGGACCGAGGGCCGAGCACGTGGCCTTCAGTTTCATGAAGCGAAAGATCCAGCCGTTGATGGCTCGGGAGACCCTGGGCTTCGAGTACACCGGCGACGACGACGCGTCGCGGATGCGGGAGGCGAGCTGGACGACAACGACATCATCGAGAGGTTGTCGCGGATCTTCAAGGACATGCCGCCGTACACGACGTGCCCTGTCGAGGAGTACTCCGCCGCACGCCCGCCCAAGGAGGTGAGTAGTCGTACACCCCTAGTCGAGTAGTGAATGCTTGAAGTAGAGTTGCTGACATCTTGTGTCTTGCACAGGATGACGTGAAGAAGTTCATCTCCGAGCCGCAGCCACCTCCGAGCGGAATCGAGATCCCGAAGGAGGAGAAGGCGAAGGAGCGGCGTGAAGTCGGTGAAAGCCACGACACCGTCGTCATGGAGGATACCTCCGATGACGACGACGAAGACGAGGAGACGTTGCAGGACCGCTTCCAGCTGCGGTCGAGGTTTAGCCGCCCGGGCTTGCCTCATGTTCCTTTGGTACAAGACCCCCCAACTAGCCTGGAGGCTAGCCTGGTTGCGCCACCACGGAAGCTGCGCAACCTCGCCAGGAAGCGGGTGACGAAGAAGCTGAAGGTCTCAGTAACCACGCCTCAGGAAGTAAGTTGTCTTGAGTAGAGTAGTCGAGTAACCGTTGTTCGAGTACGTTTGCCGACGAGTAGCCTTCCATGTGTGCAGGAGGTGCCGCCAGCGGAGCCCGTCGAAGAGGGCGACGAGGGCTTGTGGGACACGGTGGGGGGAGCCACCGGAAGTCGTAGTCCAGCCCCCCACCGTTGAAGAAATCCCGGCGCAACCGGAGCACTAGCCCCCGGCTCCACAACGGAGCACGGACCCGTGGCCGCCGCCGTTGAAGAGGTGGTGGCCTCGAGAGCGCGAGGAGACCGCCGCGCCGCCGCCGCCGCCGTGGAGGAGGCGGTATCCGCGGGGGCGCGGAGGAGGCGCCCGCCGAGGGTGGATCGGTCGATATCGCCGCATCCTCGGTGCTCGGCCGTGACCATTGTCCGGTCGAACTTGTAAGTACCATATCCTTGCGAGTAGTACTTGTTGTAGTAGTCGATGTTGCCTGACGACCATCCGTGTGTGCTTCTGCAGAAAATCCACGGATCGACCCGGGGATGGGGATGAGCCCTCATCGGCCGGTGGCGGAAGAAGTCACGTCGGCCGCCGAGGAGGCCGCTCCCGCTACCCAAGCCGCGATTGAGCCACCGGTTGCCGAGGCGCCGCTGCCGGAGGCCAGTGTAGTCGAAGGTGAGTACCCTTCTTGAAGGCTGCCGGGCTCCACGAGGAGTAGTCGTAGGCACTGATGCACTTGTCGTCTCTTTGACAGGCGCTGAAGGTGGTGACATCCTTGCGGGGGTGCCAATGCAGAGGTTGACGCCAGAGGCCCCGGAGGCTGCGGAAGGAGCCCCCGAGCCCATGGAGGAGTTCGTTGAGAAGTCCGCGTCGCCGAGAGATTGCTCGGAGGTGGCCGTTCGCTCCCCCCGAGATCCAGGACGCGAGCCCATCCGCTCTGCGCCGATGACGGAGGCCACCGCGAGTAGTCGCGGCGGGATAGAACTGCTCGCGGATGATCTCATCGAGCCGGCGACGGTAGCCAAGCATCTGGAGGCGACCCGTCAAGCCGAGCAAGGTGGATGAAGGTGAGTAGCCGTATCCTTTTGAGTAGCCAATCCTTTGTCGTTGAGTACTCTTTGTGACTTGAGTTGTCTTGTGCAGGACGTTGCGGAGCGGTCCCGCGACAAGTCGAACATCTTTGCGGGGCTATGGCGACGCGGTGCTCCGAGCCGAAGCCCTAGAAGAGCAACTTGTGAAGTCGCGGAAGCACGCGGCTGCCATGCAGTCGAAGCTCGACGCGCCTTCGCCAAGTACCACAACGACGTCTTGGAGTTGCAGGCGAAGGGCGACGACTTGGTGCGGAAGAACAAAGGCCTCCGCAACAAGAACAAAGGTATACCCCTGAACTTGTTGGGTACTTGCTGGAGGTCGAGAAGCATCTGACCCGCTGTTGCGTTGCTGTGTTGCAGAGCTTGAGGGCCAGGTGGAGCAGTCGAAGGCCTCGGAGACGAGCATGAAGAACCTCTTCTACCGGGAGCAAGAAGCCCGCCGGTACTCGAGCTCGACTACAAAGAACTCGCCTTCGAGTGCGAGAAGCATATGGAGCTTCGGATTGCTTCGACGAGAGATCTCGTCAATCGCTACAAATCCTTGCGAGAAGTTGAACGAAGACCGCGAGGCATTGCGGGCCCGGATGAAGGAGTTGGAAGAAGCCGCACCGCCGATCGCAAGACTCCCGGTGCCGCACCGGGCGGCCCCAAGATTGCTCCTCGGTGGATCGCCTTCGGGAAGCTCCAAGCCGGCCGGCCGCCTACGTGAAGCACATGGCCGGGTCGATCCCAAGACAAGTCTTGGCCTTCATGAAGTCGTACTTCCCGAAGGCCCCAGTGGAGGTAGTCGCCGGCGGGGGTAGCCGCCAACCGCTCCGATGAGCGAGTATGCGAGCCGCTCGGGAGCGGATGGCTCCCATCGCGAGCGGTAGCTGAGAAGTTGAACCTCCAGTAGCCCTGTATAGGTAGCTAGTAGCCATAGTTGTACAAGAAAACAATTGTAATGAATTGTTCAAGTATCAATGAAAGAAAATTTTCCAGCAATGAGTACTCGTAGTCGCGATCTCAGAGTGCGGAGCGCCCATCGTGGAGTAGATGCGAGTAGTAGTACTCGACTTTGGTAGTCCCGTTGCAGGGAGTAGACAGTAAAGAAGTTGATGAACAATCAAACTTTATTGCCGAAGAAGTACACACCGGGTGGCCGGGGCCGTAGTTACAAAGTAGTCGCTTGGACCGGAGGCCGCTTACGGTGAGTAGAGGTGGAGCGGGTGGCCGCTCGCGGCGGTTGATCCGTAGGTAGCCGTGTAGGCCGGATCGTAGATCCGTAGGTAGGCGTGTGCGGCCGGATCTTGGAGTGTGGTCTCTCGCATGACCGCTGCTAGAGTCCTTGACGCTCGTCGCAGCCCAGGGTCCGTAGGTAGCCGCACGGGCTGGACCCTGGAGAGGAGTAGTCCGGAGACTGGAGCCAGGACCCGGGGGTCGCTTGCGGCGAGGGGTGTTGATGTAGTCGTGTAGACTTGAACCCCAGAGTAGTCGTGTAGACTAGGCGTAGAATCGACAGAGCTGGTCGACGTTCCACGAGTTGTTGATGTCTTCGCCTTCAAGTGTTTGGAGGCGGTAGGAGCCCGGCCCGGTCACCTTTGCCATGGTGAAGGGACCTTCCCGAGGGGAGCGCGAGCTTGTGAAGTCCTTCCGTGTTCGGGATACGGCGGAGGACGAGATCTCCAACATTGAAGGAGCGTTTCTTGACGTTGCGATCGTGGTAGCGTCCGATACCCTCCGGGTACCTTGCCCGATTGGACGAGGGCGGCGCGGCCGAGCTTCTTCGAGGCCGTCGATATCAACTCGTCGCTATCTTCGAGACGCCTTCGTCGTAGTGCTCCACCGCCGGCGAGTTCCATATGACGTCGGCGGGGAGGATTGCTTCGGAGCCGTAGACCGGGAAGTAGGGGGATTGCCCCGTTGGCTTGGATGGTTGAGTCCGTAGCCCCCGCAGTGCGTTGGGTAGTTCCTTGATCCACTTGCCCCCTTTGGAGTTAGCGGCGTCGTGTAGCCGCTTCTTGAGAGCGTCGAGCACCATCCCATTGGCGCGCTCGACTTGTCCGTTGGCCCGTGGATGGGCGGTGAGACGTATCGGACGTCGATCCCGGCCGCTTCTCGCGGTACTCCCGAACTCGGTGGTTGTTGAAGTTGGAGCCCGTGTCCGTGATGATGCGGTGGGGTAGTCCATAGCGGTGTACGAGTTCATCCGGAAGTCGAGTACTCTGTCGGCCTTGGGGCATGTGACCGACTTGACCTCGATCCACTTGGTGAACTTGTCGATGGCCACCGGTACTACTGTTGAAACCTCCTCGGCGCGGTTGGCGGTGGCCCAATCATGTCGAGCCCCCGGCGGGCAAAGGGCCGGGTTGGCGGTATGGTGACTAGCTTGTAGGGTGGGGACGTGTTCTTCGCTTGGCGAAGTACGACATCCTTGGCACCTTCGACGAGTTCTTCGGCGTCGCCCAAGGCCGTGGGCCGCAGAAAGCTCGCCGGAAGGCCTTGCCGACCGGCGTGCGTGAGGACGCGTGGTTGCCGCGACGCCCTTGTGGATCTCCTCCAAGATGTCCTTGCCTTCTTCACGAGGGACGCACTTCATGAGTACTCCGAGAAGATGCGCCCCGCTTGTAAAGCTTGTCTCCGACGAGGACGTAAGACTTGGCGCGGCGAACGAGTTGTTCGGCCGCATTCTTGTCGGAGGGGGACCTTCGCTCGGCCGCCGAGGTAGTCGATGAAGGGTTCCCTCCGGTCCACGTCGATCATCATGACCTCCTCGCCCGGCGGTGGATGGGATGGGACGATGGTCGGTGGCGCCGGCTCCGGGATGGATGGCGCGTGAAGCTCGTGTACGAAGACACCCGGCGGCACTTGAGCGCGGGTGGATCCGAGCTTGGAGAGGACGTCCGCCGCAACGTTGTTGTCGCGGACGATGTGATGGAACTCGAGACCGTAGAACTTGTTCTCGAGCTTGCGGACTTCTAGGCGATGGCGTCCATGTTCTCCTTGTTGCGGTCCCGGGACTTGTTGACTTGGTTGATGACCACGCGCGGAGTCGCCGTAGACTAGTAGCCGCTTGATGCCCGGTGAAGCCGCAAGGCGGAGCCCGTGTAGGAGGGCTTCGTACTCGGCTTCGTTGTTTGAGACCTTCCGGAAGATCTGACCGGGACGTACTTGAGCCGTTCGCCCGTTGGAGAGATCGGGAGTACCCCCGCACACTGCGCCCTCGAGGTTGAGTGAGCCGTCAAAGTACATCACCCAATGCTCGGTCGCACGGTGGGAGTAGGTAGGCGGTTCTCCCGCCACTCCGCCATGAAGTCGACTAGTGCTCGCGACTTGATGGCCGTGCGTGGCTTGAAGTCGATAGTGAGGGCGGCTGTCGGTGTTTAAACCACTCGACCTCCATGGGAGGTACCCGCAGCAAGGTAGAAGGTGGGGATCGCCATGATGCCGGAACCCGAAGGTACGCGCGAGGACACAAGACACAAGATTTATACGGGTTCGGGTAGCCGGAGTAGCTACCCTACGTCTCGTTTGGAGTAGTATTGCGCCCTCGCGCTTGGGTTGTTCCCCGGAGGGATTGTGGATGTCCTCCTAGGTACCCGGCCCTCCTTTATATAGTCCGGGGGGCGGGTTCCTAGTCGATTACAAGGCAGGAGTCCTAGTAGGATTACACAAAGCGAGTCCTAGTAGGAGTACAGGGGAATTCTAGTAGGAGTCCGTCTTCTTCCTTCCTTGCATGAGTACCGGGGAGTATGCCCGACAAGCCCCCGAGCACATTGTAGTCGAGAGTAGTAGTTCGAGTAGTCTTGAAGCCTCTTCGAGTAGTTCTTGAGCGTCCTCGAGTACGCTTGGAGAAGTCTTCAATAGTACTTGAACTGGCCGCGAGGCCGGAAGGTGGTCCGGCTCATCGGTCTTGAAGTCGAGATTATATGGAAGTGCGGTTGCAAAAATCGCACTCCATATAGAGTAGCCCCCGAGCCTTAGGTTGAGTTGCGGACTCTAGGCCGAGGGTCAATCTTGATTCCAAATCTTCCGTCTTGAAAAATTTGAATGATGGGTGTAGCATAGCAGCCCCGAGCCTTGAAATGATTAGGTAATCAATCCAAGGGTCTTCGGTGTTCGCGAAAGCCATCATATGAATACTCTTGTAGCGTTCGGCCCCCGAGCTCGTCGCCAAGAGAGCCGTAGGAGCCACGTCGAGTAGTTGTTGGTGCTTGAGCCCCCAAGCTAGAGAGCTAGCGAGAGACTACTCGAGTTGTTGTCGAGTAGTGATTTGGTGCGTAGCCCCCGAGTTCGGGAACTAGCCGCGCGGTGGAGGTATGTGGAGCGTCTTGGAAGTCATCGCGGAGCTTGACACGAAAGTAGAGATGCGTACATTATGTAGCATTTTTGTAGAAATTGAATCTACAAATGACAAATACAAATATGAATATAGATGTAAATGTCATGTGTCATGCTCTTGTTGTGGTCGTTAGGCGTCAAGTAGTTAGCTCCGATGCGGTTTAGCGCCCGGTCTCTCGTGGTCGCCGTTTAGCCATAGCCGCCGGGGGCGTGGAGGCATGACGGGGAGAGGCTGGTTTAAGCGCCGGTCTGCGAGGAGCTCGTTTAGCCATAGCCGCTGGGGGCGTGGAGGCATGACAGGAGAGCCGAGGCTTTGCGCGGATCAAGGCGTGTGCTACTGTAGCGAGACCATTAAGAGGTAGACGAAGGTAGTCGACATGGCGACAAGAGAGAGCGCGATTGCTCGTTGTTCCGCGTGGCGGAGAGCAAGATTGCGCAGTGCCTCCTCAGGGTGTAGTTGTGCGCCTCCAGCACTCAGTACACGAAACGTCGTGGCAAGAGCCTCCTAATTTGGTGCACCAAGCTCCGTGGCGGCGGTCAACATCTCCAAGGAATAGGCGGCACGGTGTAGCTCGCCGGTAGGTAGCCGTTGAGAGGCCTACATGGAGTAGTCTTTGGCGTTGGTTCCCGTATGTGGAGAGCAAGCCAAAGAAAGAATAATTACGAAATAAGTGACTTAGCTTAATTCGCGGACGAGTGTCGACGAAGCCGTGGCGGTCGGTGATGGAGCCGCGACGGTTGGAGCTGAAGTCGACTAGTTGGAGGTGGATCCGGACTAGTTGTTGATGCCGCGGGAGCCGTCCTCGACTAGTTTTCTAGTTGAAACCAGTCGAGATGAGTAGTCGAGGTAGTCGTACGCCCAGAAGACGACGTCGCGGCGGCGTACGGCGTAGTCGATGTAGAGCCGCTGTGGCCGAGAGACGAGTACTCGCGGCGCACGGCAAGGTTGACGTAGAGCCCGTGCGGCGGGTGATGAGTAGTCGCGGTGCATGGTGAAGTTGATGTAGAGCGGTACGACGTAGTTTACGTAGTCGTAGCCGCGTACGTCTTCCGGGTGCATGGAGCAAAGAACTCGGAGAATCCTTGGTAGCTTGGAATCTTGGCCTGGATGCGTGACGGTACCGCCGGATCGCTCCACTTTGATTCGGATTTGGACAGTGATGTGTCCATCTTGATCTCCAACCCGACGACTTGGGAACCGAGGCGGAAAAAAGGAATTGACGCTGTTTCCGCTTGGTTCATGTGCTTCTCTCGGATACGGCGAGTTGACGTGGAGAACTTCAAACTCGGCAAATTGGAATCCGTTTGCGCCGAGTAGATTGATCCGGATTTGGTCCTTCGACTCGCTCGATGATCGTGACGATCTCCCCACGGTGGGCGCCAGCTGTCGGTGTTTAAACCACTCGACCTCCATGGGAGGTACCCGCAAAGAAGGTAGAAGGTGGGGATCGCCATGATCCGGAACCCGAAGGTACGCGCGAGGACACAAGACACAAGATTTATACGGGTTCGGGTAGCCGCAGTAGCTACCCTACGTCCCGTTTGGAGTAGTATTGCGCCCCGCGCTTGGGTTGTTCCCCGGAGGGATTGTGGATGTCCTCCTAGGTACCCGGCCCTCCTTTATATAGTCCGGGGGGCGGGTTCCTAGTCGATTACAAGGCGAGAGTCCTAGTAGGATTACACGGAGCGAGTCCTAGTAGGAGTACGGGGGAATTCTAGTAGGAGTCCGTCTTCTTCCTTCCTTGCATGAGTACCCGGGGAGTATGCCCGACGGGCGCCGAGCTCGACGGCCCACTTGAAGATTCTTCCCGGTAGCATCTTGGTTCCGCAGATGTCGCCAAGCGGGTAGTCGGTGACGACGGAGACCGAGTACTGCCGGAAATAGTGTCGTAGCTTCCGCGAGGTGATGAGTAGAGCGTATAGAAGCTTCGCATAGGGCGATAGCGGGCCTTGGACTCGATAGAACCTCGGCCGACGAAGTAGGCCGGACGCCGGGACCGGGTAGGCGTGGCCGTCTTCCCCGCCGCTCGACAACGATGGCGATCGACCACGTGAGTAGTCGCGGCGAGGTAGAGCGATGGCGCTCGCCCTTGTGAGGAGCCGTGAGGACCGGTGGCTTTGATAGGAAGTCCTTGAGATGGGCAAGGGCTTGATCCGCCTCTCGGAGTCCACACGAACTTCTCTTGATGCTTGAGTAGTTTGAAGAAGGGGAGGCCCCGTTCTCCTAGCCTCGAGATGAATCGTTCGGCGCCGCCATGCACCCCGTCAGCTTCTGGACGTCTTTGATGCTCGTGGGAGCTTTCATGCTGGTGATGGCGGAGATCTTCTCGGGGTTGGCTTCGATGCCGCGCTGGCTAATGATGAAGCCGAGTAGTTTGCCCGAAGGGACGCCGAAGACGCACTTGTTCGGGTTGAGCTTCCAGCGGTACTCGCGTAGTGATGCGAAGGTCTCTTCAAGGTCGTCGATGAGGGTACTGGAGTCTCTCGGTTTTGACAACCACGTCATCCACGTAGGCCTCAACGTTCTTGTTGAGTTGCCGCTTGCGAGCGAGCCCGGATGGCCCGTTGGTAGGTAGCGGCGGCGTTCTTCAACCCGAAAGACATGGTCGTGTAGCAAGACGCGCCAAACGGGGTGATGAACGCGGTCTTCTCTCGGTCTTCTTCCTTAATCGCGATCCGGTGGTACCCGCAGTAGCGGTCGAGGAAGCAGAGCGGTCGCAGCCCCGCCGTGGAGTCGATGACTTGATCAATCCGCGGCAACCCGAAGGGGTCCTTGGGGGCGGTGTTTGTTGAGGTCGGTGTAGTCGACGCACATCCTCCACTCGTTCGAGTTCTTCTTGCGGACGAGGACGGGGTTGGCGAGCCACTCGGGATGGAAGACTTCTCCGATGAAGCCGGTGCCGCGAGTAGCTTGGCGAGTTCCTTCTTGATGGCATCCCGCCTGTCGTCGGCAAAGCGTCGGAGGTGTTGTCGCTTGGGGTGGCCTTAGGATCGACGTTGAGGGCGTGCTCAATCAGCTCCCTGGGCACTCCTGGCATGTCCGCTGGCTGCCACGCGAAGATGTCGCGGTTAGCCCAAAGAAAGCTGATGAGCGCGTCTTCCTATTTGGGGTCGAGGCCGGACCCAATGGTGGTGGTCTTGGTGGGATCGCCTGTTCCGAGGTCGACCGTCTTGACGGGTACCTCCTCAGGTGGCTGAGGCTTGTTGGTACTGTCAGACTTCTCTGGGATGTCGAGTTCACTTGTAGAAAGCTTCTTCGACGCGGCGTAGACCTCCATCATCGCGTTGGGTACTTGATTTGTGGAGGCGATCTCCACGGCTTCTGTGTCGCAGTCGTGGGAGATCTTGAGGTCCCCTTGGAGGGAGAGTACACCGGCTGGACTTGGCATCTTGAGTACCAAGTAGGTGTAGTGGGGCACCGCCATGAACTTGGCAATGGCCGGTCTCGCCGAGGATGGCGTGGTAGGAGGTCTCGAAGTCCGCGACCTCGAACTTGATGTACTCGGTACGGTAGTTGTCCCGAGATGCCCCGAAGGTAGCGGCGGGACCACCGAGCCCGGTGGAATAGCCGCGTTGCCGGGGACGATGCCGTAGAAGGGCATGTTGCTCTTGGTGAGCATGGGAGTGATGTCGAGCTTCATTTTCTTCAAGGTCTTGGTGAAGAGGACGTTGAGCCCGCTCCCACCGTCGATGAGGACCTTGTTGAGTTTGGAGCCCGCCACCGTTGGCTTCAGGACGAGGGGGAACCGTCCTGGTTCAGAGAAGCTGGTCCATTGGTCCGCGCGGGAGAAGGTGATGGGTACCTCCGACCACCTGAGAGGGGTCAGGACCGCTGGTTCAATGGACATTACTTCACGACGGGTAGCCTTCTGCTCCCGCCTGCTGGGCAGTCCGCCGAAGAGGACGTTGACGGTCTTCTCGGGTTCTTGGAAGTCGTTGTTGTCGCCGTCCTTCTTCTTGTTCTTTTGATCATGAGGGTGCGGTGGCTCCGGCGTCTCCTTGAGTGCGTGCCTGAGCTGGTAGCACCGTTTAGTGGTGTGGTTGTTTGTTTGGATGCCACGGGCACTTCTCCTTCGACGGGTCTTTGAAACCGCCGCAGTTCTTCTTCGATTTCCCTTTCGCGGGCGCCGGATAGCCGCGACGGTGTTGTCCGGCTTGCGCTTGCGGTTGGGACCCGAGTAGTTGTTGTTGGTGTTGTTGTTGTTGTTGTGGGCCGCCCCGGTTCGCATTGCTTTGCGCCGCCGCCGCCCGGTTCTCGCTTGGTCTTGCCACGAATGGCGTCGTACTTGGCATTGGCCTTGTCTTCTTCATCCGCCCGGACGTGATCATGTCCTTGAGGTGGGGGATGGACTGGGGGCGACGACGACCGAAGTCTTCAAAGGTGCGGCGGTGGTAGAGGCCGTCTCGGAAGAGGTTGATGACCTCCTTGTCGGTGACGTCGACGACGGTAGCGCGCTTGTCGAAAAAGCGGCGCATGTACTTGCGGAGGGTCTCGCCTTGTTCTCGCTTGATCATGGCCGGGTCCATGCGAGTACCCAATCGGCCCATGGCGCCCGCGAAGTTACTTGTGAACCGCTCATTCGGCCTGGTCCCACTTGTCGATCGAGTGCTTGTCCGGCGACTCGAGCCATGTGAGTGGTGCTTGATCCGGGCGAAGGGGAAGTAGAGGCACTTGGTGTCGCCGTTTGCCGCCGCCGTTCTCGATGGAGAGGGCGTAGCATCGGAGCCACCGGATGGGATCTTGCTTTGCGTCGTACTTGGTGATCCCCAAAGGTTTGAACTTGTCGGGGAGGAGCGAGGTTGCGAAGTCGAGGTGAGAAGGCGGGGAAGCCGTCGCCTTCGGCGGCGGTGGTCGACTTCTTCCGCCGCGGCTCCTCAATCTTCGCGGGCGTCGTACCCGCCGTGTGAGGCGCCGGAGGCGTGGTCGTTCGCGTGGCCTCGGCCGCCGCGGCCGCCGCCGCCTCCGGCCCTCCCGTTGGCCCCATGGTTGGAGCCGCCGCCGTCGGCCGCCGCCGTCGGGGGTCGTTGCCGCCGCCACCTGCCGGAGCGCGGTGGGGGACAACTTCTCGGTTGCCACGGTCTTGTAGTGAAGGTCCGCCGGCGTTGGAGCCGCGACGGTTTGGCTCGGGCCGGGAGGTCGGCTCGAGTACGGTTGGGGCCGTTGTTGGCGCCGCGACTAGTAGCTTCGTTGTCGCGGGGCTTAGGCCGGAGGAGGTTGGTTAACTCGTTGTCGACCCGCATGAAGTAAGCTTCTTCGGCGAGCTTGGCGATGACCTCGCCGGCGCGTATGCCCCGAGCACGGCGTGCGATCGGCGCGTGATCGACATGAGGCACTTGCTCGGGCGTGGTGTGCACTCGCTCTCGACCGCCTCGAGAGCTTCCGCAAGGTTGCGAATGGGGAGGTTGTCGCGAAGGCGTCGACGGTGTTCGTTGCGCTTCGGTTGCGTTCACGTCGAGCGTCTCTGTCTCGCCGGAGTCTCGTTGGGTGGAGCATCGGCGAGAGCTCGTCGGAGGAGATGTCTTCCGGTGCACGGTCCCGAGTTGTGCTTGAAGGCCCCGGGGTGTCGCCGGCGAGCCATGAAGACTTGGCGATCGGGGGGTGCCAAGGCCGGACTCGCAGGGTGCCACCTCGGTTGGTGTGTTTGAGTCGGCCGGGCTAGTGGTGTTCCCTCCTCGGAACGGTAGCGAGTCGATGTAGGCGACGTAGCGTGAGTCTCCCTTTATCAGGTCAGCGGGCTTGCGGTCTGGCCAGTAGACGTATCTCCGCCGGCGGCGTGGATTTTATAACCAGCCCAGAAGCTGGCCCTGACAAGGGAAGCTCAGTGGAGTCGTTTTCGGACTCGGGCTCCTCAGGGTCCGACCCGAAGTCGAACTCGTAGTCGGGTTCGAGTAGAACTCGGAGAGAGGGCCGGAGTCCGAGCGCGATCGGGGGCAACGTCGGAGTCCGAGTTGTACTCGGTTACGGGCTCCTTGCGGCCGGCGCGAAGTGGGAGCCCCCCGTGCGGGCCCGGCTGAGGATGCGGGGGCCGCGCGCGGAGGGCTCGAGTGGTGAGGGGACCGCCCGCGATGGGCGAACAGCCCGGCTCGCATGCGATGGCCCATGGCGACGTCGAGTTCGAGTTGGAGACGGACTCGAGCTCGAAGTCGCCGTGGTGGTTGAAGAGCGAAATTTCGCCGAATTTGCGGCGGCGAGTTCGCCCGTGACGACGTCGGGAAGCGTCCACGAGGCTTGTCTTCGGGTTGGGCCGCATGGTCAGGCGGCGCTGGAAGGAGCCCGCGCCATCAGCAGTGCAGACCCAGGCGCCGAACACAAAGGTGTCGCCGCGGTTGAAGGCGACGGTTGGCTTGAAGCAGACAGGAGCCGTCGAGTTCGCCATGTGATCTCGGGCGAGAGCCCCTACCTGGCGCGCCAGCTGTCGGTGTTTTAGACCGGCAACCTACTAAGGGGAGTACCCGAAGTAGATGAATGTGACTCGCCGAGATCGGTAACTCGAAGGAAGAGACACGTGGCACACAATTTAGACGAGTTCGGGCCGCAAGGTGCGTAATACCCTACGTCTCGTATTTGCGTAGCTCGGATTGATTGGACACGATTACAAGATGGTGCAATAGTGCGCCGTGAGTTGTAGGGGATTGGATGAGGTGATCCTGAGATCGGTCCCTGCCTCGCCTTATATAGTCCGGGAGGCAGGGTTACAAGTCGGAGTAGGGAAAGAGTACTAGTCAAGTACGTCTAGGAGTCCTCTATACAGTGCGGAACATGTACAGCTCCCTAACCGAGTACTACTCATGTGTAGTCCTTGTGCTCCACGCCTTCAGGTGCCGTGTAGCGCAAGCCGGTAGTCCCGGTGGCCCACCGAGTAGTCGGTCTTGGCACCCACCGAGGTGGTGGGCCCGGGGAGGTCCATACGACACGCACTCCGCCAAATCCACCACAAATCTTGGGAGGCGTGCCGACCAGAGAAGACTTGAGCTAGGGGGAGGAACAGGGTCTCTACGCGGGCGGAGGAGCTCGGCAGGACGATAGCGGCGCGAGGCGACGGCGAGAGAGGGAGAGCAGTTGAGAAAGGGAAAAGAGAGAAATCCCAGGATTGAGTAATGAGGGGGATGTGGAAGGGGCGATCTTCATTTTGCGCGAAGGGATGCGGCGACTGCTGGAGTGTGAATAGTGAGGATTGGATCTTCATTTTGAAGATGAGGGAAGGGATGGGGAAACACCTGGAGACAGTCTTTGCAAATGATCATTGTGCCTTCATTTCGGCTGCCGGTGGGAACGGAGGAAAGAAGAGGTACATGGTAGAAAAAGAGGAGTCACTATAGTAGGGTCCACGCAAACATAGGGGTTTAGGGTAGTCTCAATGAGAGAAAATGGCACGGTCTACAGAGCACAATAAATCATCGATAGAAAGTTAGAAACTACCCTTCACAATAGAGGTATTTTCAAGTAATAATTAATATTTTATCATTTTCTCTCCTAATTTTATCTTCTTCGTCTAATGGCAAGGGTGTCACGGGCTTCCGAGAAATAGGTACTCCCTCCGGAAATGCAATTCTCGATTTTTGATGAGTCAAACTATTTAAACTTTGATTAAAGATATATAAGAAAGTAATAACATTCATGAAACAGAATAAATATCATTAGAATAGTTATAAAATATACTTTCATGATAAAATTATTTCAAATTATAAGTGTAAATATTATTTACTTTAGATTTGGTCAAACTTGAGCAAGTTCGACACGCACGGATCTCATAATTGCATTCTTTCATGGACGGAGGGAGTAGTTTCTTCTAAATGGCACTTTCATAGTTGTCGGGTGCATTGGGTGAAGCGAACACTCAATTTCTTCAAAAAAAGTATTTTTATATTTTATTTATTTATTTATTTATAATGTCACGTCGACATTTTGTCTGCGTAGCAAGCCATTTAATGAGAATATAAACTATCGTAAATTCATCATTGGTACTGCCTTTACACACTTATAAGACTTGGTTTATGGGCTCATTGAGAGTTTATGCAATAAACTTCAACAAATCCTTTGTGTTTGTATAAAAAATTCATAAACTGAAGAAGCTTATCTTGATCGAATCGGGCGCCCCCGGACGAGTTCCATGAACCAAATAAAAAATTCAACAATGACTTTTTTTAGCACATCCAATCACTGCTTTTATGCCATATGGTAGTGGTTATATCACTGCTCATTTGCTAAATCAATTCGCTAATTACAGTAAATTAGAGGGAAAAAATCGCTCATCCTGTGAGTGCGTAAAGTTGATTCGTAGAAAAAATATGATGAAAATGTGGATATTTGCTCTAATCTAGGGTTGGAAACAGACGGTTTGTATCACGTTCTGTTCCGCCTATTTTTCTTATGATTTTGTTCCCGTTTGTACCGATTATGAAAAGTTGTAAAACTCAATTAATTTTAATGTTATTATCCAATATTTTGTAGTAGTTTATTTCCATATTTATAGAAAAATCCGGTTCCGTTCCGACCGTTTTTCTATATTTATGATTTCGTGTTCGACCTTTTTCGACCGTTTTCATCCCTACTCTAATCACTGCTGGGCTAGCACTGAAATATAGGATTAAAACGGATCGGATAATACTTTTACCACATCTGCATTCATTTTTTTTATCTGATGTGGAGCAGAGCGGATATTACACGGATGCGGATTTTTTCGGATGTCGGATATGATGCGGAGTCGGATCAGTGTCAAAGCGGATGAGGATTAATATAGTCGGATAATACATGCTTATATTCAGTTTCAAATGGTGACAAATAATACTCTACGCATGACGGTAGTTAAGATTTTCGATGCAGGTGCACATACTATATATATATATATATAGTTAAAATTCTGTGGCTTAAAAAATTATGTATAGGCAACAAATCATAGTGTATGAGTCGTATTGGGTTGTCATAAGTCGGATATCCTATTATAGGCATCGGATTATTCGTATTCATCATCAGATAATCCATATCCACCGGATATCACTAACACCATATCCTAACCCGCATCCGCACACAATCGGATTCGGATTTATATCCACATCCGCACACAATCAGATTTAGATTATCCACATCTGCATGGATATAAAAAACTCTTCTCCATATCTGCATAATTTGGATTCGGATAAGATCGCGGAAATTATCCACACCACTTTCATCCCTACTAAATATTTGACCGTTGTCACTTTTTTTGACGGCTTTCAGATGGTATCGATATCGGTCGTAGGATCGTTTTAATTAGTTGAAAGTCAGGATTAATAATAACAACTTGTTTGACAAGTGCAAAAGGGCTCGTAGCCTAGTGGTTACAAGAGTCCCGGCAGCACCTCAGATCCTGAGTTTGACTCCCCGTGAGAGCGAATTTCTCAGGATTTAACGGCGTTTGTGCTTTCAGTGGTAGGCGACGTTCCCGTTGACAGTGAGGCGCCAGTGGTGACTTCGTTAATCTTGAGGGTTTGCCGGCACAGTCTTCGAAGATTCTCCTAGGGGTAGGGTTTGCGTGCGTGTATTCATAGGGATGAGTGTGCGTGCATTGTTAGTGTCTCCGATGTGTTGTGTGATTCGAAAAAAAACTTGTTTGACAAGTGGATATAATTTTTATGTGTAGTCCTATACTCAACCATGCGCCTAAAATTTGTTTGCGTGCGTGTATTCATAGGGATGGGTGTGCGTGCATTGTTAGTGTCTCCGATGTGTTGTGTGATTCGAAAAAAAACTTGTTTGACAAGTGGATATAATTTTTATGTGTAGTCCTATACTCCTATATGGAGAGAACCATGCGCCTAAAATTTCAAATAGGGATTTTTTCTTTTTGGTAAAAATAAATATTGTATATATCTTTTTATAAAATCGACTCTGAAACGGCCCAACTCCTTCGGCAGGTCCAGCACAGGTGACCCCAACCCGATCCAACAAGGATGTCTGTTCGAACACCGGATAACGAAGGGATGGATAAGCTGGGCAACGGCAGCTCCCATCGACCCATCCACTTCACCAGCCTGCGCCTGCGCCTCCGCCTCCTCCCTCGCCGGGGCGCCCTCCAACTCCAAAATGGCGGCCACCGCCATGGCCATGGCCACGGTCTCCCCCACCACTCCCACCCCAACGGCACCCTTCCCATCCCTCCCCGTCGCCTTCCGCCTCCGCCCCCAACCGCTCCTCCTCTCCGCCTCCCGCCGCCTTCTCCTCCTCCCCGTCCCCAAGGCCTCCTCCTGGGACGAATCCGCCCCCGGGGAGGAAGGCGAGGCGGAGGAGTCAGAGGAATCCAACGCCGCGGCCGGGGACGAAGACGAGGAGGACGAGAAGCCGCGGCCGGAGCCGGTGTCCTCAGCCGAGTTCCAGTTCGCGGCGCCCCCCGAGGGCTACGTGGAGCCCGCGGCGTTCGACGAGCTCCCGCCGGAGTCCCCCGAGGACGTGGCCGCGGCGTACGAGTCGCTCTACGGGCCGGCATTCAGCGGCGAGACCGTGCTGGGGAACAACGTCTTCGAGGTCAAGGTGGTCGACCCCGTCGACATGGACAGGGAGCAGCGGCCCAACGACGACTTCAGCGAGCGCGTTGTGCAGGTCAACCGCGTCACCAAGGTCGTCAAGGGAGGCAGGCAGCTCTCCTACCGCGCCATCGTCGTCGTGGGCGACATGAAGGGGCACGTTGGGGTCGGCGTGGGCAAGGCCAAGGAGGTCAGCGAGGCCATCACCAAGGCTGCCATGAACGGCCGCCGCAATCTCGTCACAGTGCCGCTCACCAAGTACTCAACATTCCCTCACAGGTCAGTGCCTCAGTGGTATTGCTAGCCGTCCAGCATAAGCAGTTAAGCTTCAGTGTGTCATGAATTACCAAAGGAGGTTCTCCAACACGGTAACACCTAGTTCCCGACACCGATAGTTTCAACATAGTGCATTATATTGAACATTGCATACTCGATGATAATTGTGCCTACCAATTTATAGAATGAAGTTGGTTACCTCACATTTAATTTATTGTTCAACTGTTCTACCCTGATTAAGACCTATAAAAACTTGCTCTAAGCTGCGCAAGAACAGGAGGGAATAGCTTGCTCCTAACTCAAGTAATGCTATTCATGACCAATGCGGCTATTTGGAGTCTATAATTAGGATGATCGTCCTAGTTCATTTTAACGTATTGGCATTGTGATTTATCTGTTGTTTCATCGAGTTGGATGGTAAATCCATCTGTAAATTTCCCTCCACATAGTTGTATTTTATTAGTTGCCAAAAACTTCGTGTTAGCTCATACTGTAGTTATGTCTCCATTTCTGTGGTCTGAATGCTGTTCTTCGTGGATAAGTCATATAGAAAGTCTCTTTAGTCACTTAATTTGGATTAGCATGCTCTGTCATATTTGAGGTGCCATGTAAGTTACTTGGTTAGTTTTATATTGCTAGCTTTTGTTGGTGGTCGTGGAAAATATAGCTTGATAAAAAAACTCAAGTCAGCCTTCAAAAGGCAACCATTTTGATATTGTTTATCTACAGCTAAAACTTATGAAAAAAATTGAGCTACAGATTGTTTGTAAAATATTGTTAACCTTTAACTTCGTTGCCAAGATAGGTGACTATATCCTTGTTTTTTTCAGCAAGTAAATTATTTGATCTTCTGTGCTGGTAATATTAATTTGAGTGAGTCATTTTTTCCAGTTACACGAATAAGTTTCATGAGATGGGAAACTTTTGTAAACAATGGCTGAAAACAGTAAAGGTTCTACGGTGCCAGATTTGTTTGAGGTGTCCCATTTTGGAAAGTGATGGAATTTCCATTTCATTTTCTGTTGGCACTAAGGCATTTTGATGTTGATTTAGAATAATTCTGCTGTGCCGCTTGGGCTCAAAGCTGTGCGAAAATATTTGTGAATAATCTAAACCTATTTGGCAAATCAAATAAAGGCAAATAACTGTGACTTTTGTTTAGAAAGAAGCAGGACCCAAACACACATCTGGTCAACTAGTGCATAGGACAGTTGGTTTTTGCAATTCGTTCTAGAAGAAAAGAGTTGGTGTCTGCAATTTATAGGCTCCCCTCTCGAAATAGTTTTCTGGTTAGGGGTAGTGGCATGAACCATTTATAAACAGTAGAACGCCAAGTCCGAAAGTACTGCTTTGCTGCTCATTTCTCCTGTGCATATTAATAGAGTAATAGGTTTTCATTTCTTCAGTTACGTTAGTGCCTTAGTGGTACTGTTCTTGTGCCCCCCAAATTGTTGGCCATGTTGCACACTGGTAATCATCAGCTCGGCTAATGCAATTATCTGCTATGTGGACACTTCATGCATATGCATATATATGCTGAAACAACAGCATCAACATCTCTCACATTCCTTTCTATGTTAGCTGGGTTTATATAACTGCAATTCTGAACATTTGCCATCTCTTGCCTCTTCCTGCAACATGAACAGAGCTGATGCGGACTTTGGAGCAGCCAGAGTAATGCTGAGGCCTGCTTGCCCCGGATCTGGTGTCATTGCTGGTGGAGCTGTGAGGGTCGTGCTGGAGATGGCTGGGGTTGAAAATGCTCTGGGGAAGCAGCTGCGGAGCAAGAACCCCCTGAACAACGCAAGAGCTACCATCAAGGCGACGCAGATGATGAGGCAGTTCCAAGACGTCGCAGAGGAACGTGGGATTCCAATGGAGGAGCTATGGAAATGATAGAAACACACCCAGACTGAAACCCCCTTTTCGTAGCATTCTTTCTCCTTTTGCTGCGTTTTTTTCTTGCGTTCACTCTCTCCGCTGTAATCTATCAATGGGATGGGGGGATAATCCCAGCTCACGATTTCTTTTCTCAAGTCTCTTCTGGAATCTGTGAGTATAGTGCCAACGTTTACACCCAAATTTCAGAGCTGAAATCGAGTCATGAAACCTGACCTGCTCATATGCAAATTCTTCTCATCTTTACACCAAGGACCGGGAGAAATTCAAGCAAAAGAATGAACAAATTCAGCAGCACAAATGCGTGCAACACATCTATCTAGCGGCAGCGCATGCCGCGCCGACCATCTGCTGGAACCGGTCGGCGCCGCAGGGGATCCGGAGCACGCCTCGCTGGCCGTACCCGAACTGCTGCGCGGCCATCTCCAGAACGGCCGCCATGCATGGCTCCTTGAGCATCTCGACGCGCACCATGATCCGCCGCTCCTCGCTATCTCCCTCGCCGTCGCCGACGAGCACCATGGGGACGTAGCCTCTCGGGACCCTCCCGTCGCCGTCGCCGGCCAGCAAGGCGGCGGACTTGGGGCTCTCCTTCTTCACCGATTCCCAAACTGCCGCCGCCATTTGCTGGTGATGTGGATAGGAGAGCAAAGGTATAGCAGTATGGTCGCCGCCGATCACTTGGGCACTTGCCGTTGCCGATTCTTGGCTTTCTGAATTCTGATGACTGATGAGTGAGGAGAGAGAGAGGCACAAGCGCAGGTGATGCGTGGAGGTGGGGGTTATGTATATGCATCGCTTTTAACAAGGAGGGATCGGAGGACAATGGAAGCAGCTTGAGCTTGGTCGTTGTCGTACACGAACGGGGAGGTCTCGGAAGAACTCAGGGGACGGTACAAAGGGAACGTGGATTATGCGGCGATGCCTGCCTGATGCGATGTGAACACACGCACGCACGGGCTTGAAAGGGTCACCGGAAATGGTCTGCTTTGGCTGGACTTAAATCGTGGGCCCCGCATCAGTCTGACGTGTCACTCGGTCAAAGACTCTTACATCAACTCCAAGCCGAAAGATTATCAGGGCTACTTCGTACAGACGTACTCCAATCTTATGATAGGGTCGTTTTGAAGGCAATTTCAAAGTGATATTGAGTTTCTGACGGGAGCATTCAGATACGCTTTGATCCTTTTCTAATTCCTACCACTTTGGCATGTACATGTACGAACGGATTTCAGCGCTTCATGAGGATACTACTACCCGTGGTTTCCATTTGAATCCATCGGTACAAATTTAAGGGAAATGAAAAACCGCTCAACACTCTTTTGCTCATTAATGCTGGGTCAAATCAGTTTTTTTTTTCTTATCTTTTTTTTGCTCCTTTTTATTACATCTCGTTACATTGGCTCGTAACGCCCATCGCAATTCACAATACCTCATCTGAATGTTTATTCATATGATTCTTGTGTGATTTGAAATTGTGCTCTCGTTCACAAATACAAGTATTTTAATTAACCACCAGACCCAATACATCTTATCTTTTGGTGCACCAACCAAAACACGACGACTTCAAATTGGCGCCCATCAAAAGCTAGCCCCAAATCCTGCCTGATGGGCATGAAGTTCTTTTCTAATTTTTATTTTAATCTGTCCTTAAATTCTAAGATCCTTGTACATGAACCTATTTCTTGTGGAGTGGCATGATCAAGGGGCAAGAAGTTTTTCCTCCTTGCTTCTTAAACTAATACTATTTCAACTGTGAGGCCCCCGCGCGTTGTGAGTTGGTTGGGCTCGGTGTTTCTCTACGTCGAGTAGTTTTGCTTTGATGCAGCGGCACTGCAGCGAAAGGTCCTACACGGTGGTGGCCTTCTCGGTGTGGTGGCGTCTACCCCATTTTTGCTTCCTTTTAACCCGGGCCACGCCGTTGGCTCGATGTCTTTAGGTGTGTGCTGGTGGACGCGACCTGCAAATGCTTCTTCTTCTCTGCGACTGCGGTGTATAGTGGTGCGGCTTAGTGTTGTCGTGTTAAGGTCCCAATCCAACCAGCCGGTGAGTGTTACCCGTGTTGATGCTCCAATCCAACCAGACGAGTTGTTTTTTCTTTTATGTTTCCTGCCTATGGCTTTCCAGAGCCGTAGTCCTATATTTTTCTTCTATATAATAAAACACACACTATCTTGTGCGATTCGTCAAAAAAAGCACATTTCTTATGGAGTGGCACGATCAAGGGGCAAGAAGTTTTTCCTCCTTGCTTCTTAAACTACTATTTCATTGGTCCAACTATTCAAGGCACATTTCTTATGGAGTGGCATGATCTAAGGGGCAAGAAGTTTTTCCTCCTTGTTTCTTAAAATACTATTTCATTGTTCCAACTATTCAAGGCACATTTCTTATGGAGTTATAATCGAATATATAAAAGCCCCTAGTCCACAAGAATAGGCCCACTGCCCAATAGGGTCGAGATTCGAGAACTTCTCCAGGGAAAAAAAAGGCTCCGTGGCTCCATCCAATCGTCATTGATCAATATGTGGCGCCGCATTTCCCTGCGGAAATGAGAGAAGGATTGGCGGAGGGCAGGGGATCGCGGCGACACCTATGAGAATCGGTAAGGTAAACTCCCCTCACCTCTCATAGTGTTCTCATCGACATTGAGACCCTTGCGCTAACTTCGTCAATCTTGAGGATTTGCAGACGTAGTTTTCGAAGATGCTTCTAAAGATGGTATTTGCATGCGTGTATTCATATGAATAAATATACGTGTGTTGTGAGTATCTCTGATATTCAGTGTAATCCGATGTTGATTTTCTACGTGGGGAACACACTATACACACATGACACAGCTATCCAAAATCCAAATCGGGTTTCTCTGCTGTGCCCGATGCCATTTTGGTTCCAATCCATTGGCCGGTGTGCTCAGACTATGCCGTATCTTGTACTCACAGCGAGCTGTACATTTCATTAGCAGCGGCATGGCTTATCCTCACATATACTCCCTTCGTTCTTAAATATACGACGCTGTTGACTTTTTATTTCAACTTTGACCATAAATATCCATTGAACAAGTTAGTTAACTAAAGTAAAATATATATCATTTTGTTTATTTTCAGCTGTACTTTAGATTTAACTTGTAGTTTTATCAATTTATAAAAATATTCACATAAAAGACGAATAATCAAACGAATGAAAAAAGTCAATGATGTCATATATTTAAGAACGGAGGTAGTATATATGAATAAATAATTGTTGTGCTTAAGCATCTAGGATTTGGTTTTTCCTCTTTTCATCTACGAACAGTACATTTACTGCTGATTTTGCAGTCTGTAGCCAAGGGAATAGCAGTATGGATAAATGTAAATTGTCTTTTAGCAGTAAAATGACCATTACACAACTTCAATTCTTTAACAGGGAGAAAGCTTGGATATTTTTCACATGCTTACCAATTTCAGTAATGACGGAACATATAAACATGTTTACCTCTTTTGGAAGTTCAATTTTTCAACTGACAAAGAGTAAAGGACAATCAATACAATAGGGAAAGCAGTGATAACAACAGCTACTATGCTCAACTTGTCTTGATGAAAACCAAAGTAGTCATTCAAGAAAACAGCAACAGTTTTGGTTTCTCCAAATGCTTGGACTTCTTTGTCTATGTTTCCGTACTGGGAGGTCAATAGGGAATTGAGTATCCAAGATGTAGGGGAAAGGTAATAGAGCCACAGCCACCACTTTGGGAATTGCTGAAAAGAAATATTTGACTGAATGTTAGTGCTTTTCTCCATACAGAGCATATATGAACATCTGGTTGAGAAAACTTGTTTTAATTATAAATTTAATGAGTTGTTTTTCACTATGTAATATTTGGTTTAGTTTTAATCTTCACATGAAATGAAATGAACGAGACAAATGAGTTTACAGGCGATAATATTTCAATTTCTCTTCGCTGGTTTTATGCTTGGGTGTTGCAAAATATCTCTCTGTTATGTTTCTCCTACCCTTATTTCTTTTGGATTGCATCTCTAGCCTACCCCAACTTGCTCGGGAGTCGGGACAAAAGGCTATGTTGTTGTTGTTGGTATACTCCCATTTTAAAATGTAGGCCATTTTAGCTTTTGTAGATGCATATATTTTGCTATGCACCTAAGTATAGGGTTATTTAGAGACATGTAGCTAGAAAAAGTCAAAACGACCTACATTTTAAAATGGAGGGAGCATTGTTGTTATGGCCATGGTTACTGTAGCTCCATGAGTACTGTAGCTCGGTTTGGGTTAGTTTAATTATGAGATATATTAGAGTTGGTTAGGATATTTGCTTAGGGGTCAAGGTACACCTGTGTATCAATTAGATCAAGCAAGAAGAACTCTAAAAGTAGTCAGAGACACTAAGGGAAGGCAACAAATAGGTTCTTCAGGTTTATCCATAATCAGTCCATATCAATCGTACAGACGTTCCAATTTTTTTTAGTGTATACTAATTGTTGTAAAATATTTACTGTATCTGTTAATTTTTCATGACTATTACAGCTCCTCAGTAAATTAGTAAGCAGGTGTCCAAGAGGAATATCAATCACTGACTTTGCAGTACTCAATCAAAATATTAGTAAGATATGCATAACTTTTTAACATTGTGAATGTCTCCTCAGAACAATACTTATAGAATGATATCATAGATGTTTCTTGTTGGGACATATCATTTGAATTCCAAGTTTGATGTTTATTCAATTATTGAAGAGTCGGCACCATAAGTATTTCATTATAGTATACTCTCTCCGTCCCACAAAGACCGTTCATTTAGAAAACTTAGGACATATTAGTAGTTGTGACAAATGACCATACTACCCTAATTACTCTGCTTGGTTTTCTGAATTTTGAATAAATGTTGTGCATTGGAACCAGAGAAAAAACACCAATTAATCATTTCATTACTCTGTACACTTTTTCATTGGGATAAGTATTGCACTATTGCTGTAATTATATTAGTTTCACTAAAAGCTAAATGAACAGTCTTTGTGGGACAAAATTTGAAAGCTGAATGAACACTCTTTATGGGACGGAGGAAGTATATGATAAATCACTGTGCGATTTCTAGTATTGCTAATTCTTGTTGTTAGGTTGCCATAACATGATATCAGTGGAGCATAACCTGTCGGTGCGGAATATGGTCCCGACACTAACCGCAGATAACGCCTAGGCCTATCCCTCGATGGTCGATGCTAAGCAACAAATGACACAAAGTTTTATCCCGGTTCCCGCCGAGGGGGCCGTACGTCCACCGGGGCGTGCTCGTGGCACCGTATTGCTCGGCACCGGGGTGCTTGTAGTGGGGCAAGTACAAGCAAGGCGGGAGAGGAAGCGTGGCTTCCAAGTCCCCGGGTGAGTGGTCGAAGATGTTGTGGGAGAATGAGAGAGTGAGTGCACGGTGTCTTGTGTTCCTCTGCCTTCGTCCCCCCCGCGGCTGGGGGCTCGCCTCCCCCTTTTATAGGCCAAGGGGGCGACGGGTTACATGCACGCCGCGCTACCTAGCTACGTGAGGGAGCACGTCGCGCTACGGTGTAGAGTGGGCGGCCGTCCGGACGATCTTCGCTGCGATCCGGCCATGATGGCCTACCCCGTACCCGAACAGTGGCGGTTCGAGGGTAGGAAGGCGGCAGATGGCGGTGGTGTCCTCTGATAGGCTTCGAGGGAGGTGCTGATGATGGCTGGCACGGGGAACGGCATGGGCGGAACGGCGTTCCTTCCCAATGCGTTCCGCGGCGGCGGAGTGGTTGCTTGCGGACTCGGGCGTGCGCCCCGCGGTGTCGGGCGTGCGCCCGCACGCGTGGGTACGGCGGCCGCGCCGCGTTACGGTGACCGGGATGGCCACCCACCGGCCTAGCGCCCCTCACCCAACTCCGGGGTCACGGGAAAGTGGAGTCGAGGGTGCGCCCCGCCCCTTTCGAGGGCTCGGGCGCGTTAGCCGTATCGTAGTGGGCGCACGGTGTCCTCGGGACCGACACCGGCCGTGCCGCACGGTCCATCCCACGCGTGGCGGGGATGGGCTCCTCCCCCGGGGAGTTGGCGCGGCGGCACCGGGCGTGAGCCCCGGCGCATGATGGCGCCGTCCTACGCGCGTCGGGGCGTTAAATGCCCAAGTACGGCGCCGCGCACGCGTGCGGCGCACCCGTGAGCGTGGCGGGCCCCGCCGAGGGCGGAGCGAACCCTCGAGCGAGTCGAGACCCGCTCGAGGGGGGGGGGGGGCGATCCCTCGAGCGGGGCGGGACCGCTCGAGGGAAAGGGTTGCCCCTCGAACGGGGCGGAGTCCGCCCGAGGGGGAGCGCGTCCTCGAGCGAGGCGGGGCCTCGCTCGAAGGGTCTTCTCCGTGGGCCGTCTTGGTGGGCCGTCGGGATCCCGACGCAGCCGTGTCCCGCATGGTTAGTTACCCGCATGGTTAGGCTTAGTGTGTTTTGATACCGAGATTAAGTGAGGATTCCCCGTTTGTTTAAGGGGACCCCTAGGGCGGTCCCCGACGCAGCCCCCGAGCATCCGCGGGTTTGCCATTGAGGCTCCCGCGGATGCCGGAACCTACCGATAGGACGTTCTTCCCTCCTTGTTTGCGAACGCTTCCCGTGGGGCCGCGTCGGCGGGGACCCGCGGGTCTAGCCCCGAAGCCCCGCAGAGTGTGGGTTCTCCCCGCAGGGGTTGACCGTGAGAACTTTGGGCGTAAAGGCGTGGCACATATGCCAACCGGCTTCGGCGATGTTTCGGCCCGGCTTCGGGGGTGCACGCTCCCCCGTCACTTGTCTCCCGGCGGGTGCAATTTCAAGGAGGTGTAGCCGCGCGTCAAGCCCCCGAGCCTTGGCCCGTTCGAGGCGATCGGGTCGAGCCCGACGACTTGTTTTTTAACGCGCCCTCGCCGTCCCTCCGCGGGGACGGAGGGTGAGGTCTCCACGACTCCCATCGAGCGGGTCGCGAATCGCGGATTCCTCGTCGAGCCGCTAGCGGGTGGTTCAAGTGGACGCCCATGCCCCGTTCGATAAGGGTAGGGCCGCGCGGTCCGCAGACGCGTCCATGGAAGCGCTTGCGTGGGTTTGCTAGGTGGGGCTCGGTCCCGTTCGCTAGGGACCGAGGGCGCGGAAGCTCTCCCTCGGTGGGATCCCCCGGCTAGTCGCCCTCGCCGGCTCTCGAACACGACATGTGGGGCACCCTCGAGCCGACGGGCTCGAGGAACGGCTCGAATGCGCGTGCCCTCGTCGTCCCTAACTCGTGATCGGGGCGCCCGTTCGAACCCGTCGAGGGTCGGGCTTCGAACCTCCGATCGCAAGGCCGTGCGGGGCCGTGCTTGGACCGCCCCGTCTTTTCACGTTTGCGGCCGTCGAGGGGTCCGGGGCGTGCCGACCCTCGAGGTGCTTGTTGGCGGCACGGCGCGGCATGAGTGCTTTCGGTGTCGCTCTATTTCAAGCGTGACCCGGGCGATCCTCTTACGCGCGTGCCTTTTTTTTTAGAGGGTTGACACCGTCTCGAGCCGGAGGGTCATGCCGCTCGAGGGCTTCACGTGGCATGGGTGCCGCGGTTGCCCGCTCTACATCGAGCAGTCCCGAGCGACCTTCTCACGCGGATATCCTGTCGAGGGTCGCCTTTGTTTCGAGTCGAGGGTCACGCCGCTCGAGGGTTCTACGTGGCATGGGTGCCCGCGGTTGCCTGCTCTACGTCGAGCAGGACCCGGGCGACCTTCTCACGCGGATATCCCGTCGAGGGTCGCCTTTGTTTTGAGCCGTGGGTTCGCCTCGCTCGAGGGCTCTCCTTGCCTGGCAAGGGGCCCGGGCATTTAATTGCCTTGCGGTCGTGGCCGCGGTTTTTGCAGCGCGGGCGCGCCTTTTAAGGCGGCGCGCGCCGCGCGCGCGTAGTGGGCGACGCCGCGGGCGGACGGACGTGACGGTTTTGCCTCGGTCGCGGCCCCGGTCCTCGCCGTAATGATGACCCGCCCGCAGGTGTTAGAGCCGCCGCGGTCGTGGTGGGGCCCGCCCGTCGACGCGATGGAAAGATTCCTCGCAAGTAATGCGGCGGGGCGTCCGCTCCGGAGAACTCGCCCGTCGCCTATAAACCGCGGGGAGGAGTGGACGACGGTTTTTTACCTTGGCACCTTACCACTTTCGGTCCCCCGTCCCTTCGCCTTCGCCTCGCTCTCGCCACCGCGCGGTCTCGCTCGCTAGAGCTTTTTCCTTGTTTCCTTGTCCTCCGCCTTCGCATTCGTCCCCTCCATGGCGCCGCCTCGGCCTCCCCTTAGGATCTTGGATCCGTACGCCCGGGAGAGGTCCACGGTGACCCAGCTCGCCTTGGGCGAGCTGGTCGCCGCCGCCCGCTCGTCGGCCAACGAAGAAGGGCGTCCCGGCGGAGTGGATCGTGCCGCCGGCGGCGCACCACGAGCCCAACCCGCCGGAGGGCTACGTGGTGAGCTTCCTCCGCTACCACGAGCGCGGCTTCAACGCGCCGGCGAGCACATTCATGCGGGCAATGTGCCACTACTACGGGGTGGAGTTGCATAACTTCGCCCCCAACGCAATCTCGCAGGCGGCCACATTCGTGGGCGTCTGCGAGGGGTACCTAGGGATCCCGGTTAATTGGGAGCTCTGGGTACACCTCTTCCGCGGGGAGCTCTTCACGCGGCCTACGACGGAGCCAAGGACCCGCGCGCGCGGTGCGCGCCGCGGGATGTCGCTTGCCCCGCGGGGGCAATTCAAGAACGTCTACATCCCCCCGCACCATGACGACGAACAACGCCGGCCGGGAGCGGGGATGGTTTTATCCGCGCAACGCCGAGCCCGGCCTTCCCCCCTACACCGGCCGGTGTTCAAGGAGAGGCCTAGCTCCCGGGGCTACGGGGTGTCCACGCCCCAGACCGGCGCGGCAGAGCTCGGTGCCGGGCGCACTGGGAGCGGCTAAGGAAGCACGGGGTGACCGCGATGGGCGTCCTCGCCTTCCTCCACCATCGGCGGGTCGTGCCTCGATGGAGAGGCCGCTCGCATCTTCGAGATGACGGAGGCGGCCAACCCCCGTCGACCCGGCGAGGTCGCGGATGCTCCCCGACGCTCCTTGAGCGGCCGTATGCGCTCACCCGGCGCGGAGCACCGTCGACACCCGGACGCCGCCGCTGCCCGAGGGCCGGACCCCGTGGGACGTCGAGATGCTCCCCCTCGGCCCGCGGGTGAGTTGGGTTCCCCGATTTCGTTTTAGTTCTTGGTCTTGCTTTCGCCTCCCCGATCCGCCATTGTCACTCTTGTGCGCAGCTGGTGGAGTTCAACATCGCCAAGTCCGTTCCACCCACCCCCGACTCCCGTGCGCTTGGCCGGGCGGCGCAGCGGGAGCAAGCAGAGGAGCGGGCGGCGCGCAAGAGGGAGCACGCCGGGCGTCGCCAAGCGCGCCGCGACCAACGGTCCGCGGAGTACCGCGGCGCGAGGACTCGGGGCTCTCCTCCCCGGATATCGAGGAGCCCTCGTCCTCGGAGCGAGGACGAGGAGGAGGAGTCCGAGGGGGAGGGCCCCCTCGGACGGTGGCGGCCCCGCGCCCCCGTCGCCGGAACCCGCGCGGCGTCGGGGGGTGGCTTCGTGCGGGGCGGGCGCACCGGCGCCCGCCGCCGCCGGCACTCGTCTTCGGGGGCGGCGCGCGCCGCGGGAGGTGCCGGCGCGCGCCACGGAGGGGCGCGCGGCAAGGGGTGCTCGCGCGCGGGGCCGGCGTGCCCGCACGCGCGACACCGCCGTCGGGGGGCGTGATGGGCGGCGCGCCCGCGCGCGGGGCGAGCGTGCCCCCGCGTGCGGCGACGCCTTTGGGAGGTGCGGCGTCGGTCGCGCCCGCACACGGAGCGGGCGCACCCGCGCGGGCGGCGGCGGCGCCGTCGGGAGGCGCCGCCGCGGCGCCGCGCGCGCGCCGGCCTCTTCCGCGAGGCTTCGAGGAAAAGGAAACGGGCCTTTTCCTCCGCGAGGTGAGGAGCTTGTCCTCCTTTGTTTGGTTTGATTAGCCGGCGATTAGGTGCTCTAACCCCTCCGTTCATGTCCGCGCGGGCGGTGCCAACCGTTCCTCCTCTCGCACCGGCCAAGGTGTCGAGGACGGACGCATCGATCCCCACCCGCGGCGCTCGTCGAGGGGGTCACGCCCCGGGGACAAGCACGGCGGCGGGCGTGGGCTCGCAAAGCCGGCCGGGGCCTCGAGGCCTCGTCCGGCGGATCGGCCGCCGTCGTGCGGCCCGCAGGGGTCGCCGGGGGCGGCCGGTGCCGGTCGTCACGGAGACGCGGGCGCGGCGGCGGCGACGGTGGTGGTGGAGCCCGCGGTGGCCGCCACTTGCGGAGGAGGTGGAGCGGGGCGCAACCGCGGGAGCGCCCGTGGATGCGGCGGTACGGCGGAGGTGGCGGCCACGGCGGCGCGGCCGGGCGCCCGTGGCCGCGGAGGCGCGGGTGGAGGTGCCGGCGGAGGCGGCGCAAGCGGCCGCGCCCGCCGGTGATTTGCCGGCGGAGGTGGTGGAGCTCTCGGACGACTCCCCGCCGCCCGGGTGGGATCGGTGGGCCGCCGGCCCACGAACTCCCCCCGAGCCCCGGAGGGGGCCCTCGTGAGGCGGCACGAGGGTCACATGGTGGTGGGGGGCCGAGGACACGGTGCCGAGGCCTCGTCCTCCGCGCCGGCCGCCCCCCGCCGTGGAGGGGGGCCGTGGAGGATCCCCCTCGCGTTCGCCGACGCCGGGGGGGAGCAGGAGCTCGGGGCGAGCTCGGAGCCACGCCGCCACGCTCAACCGTGCGCCGAACGAGGCGCCGCAGTCCATGGCGGCCCGGCCTGGCTCGTCTTCCAGGTAGGCCACGATCGCTCGCTCTTTTTCCCTTTCGTCTGCGTATTCTGCATTCAAGTCTTGGCGCTTACGGGCTTCGATTCTGTAATTGCCAGGAACTCGAGCGTCGTGCTCATGACAAATACGACGCCTTCGACCGGGTGAACGCCGAGGCTTGCCAGCTCCGGGAGCGATGCAGCGCTTTCGACGCGCTTGCGGACGCTCTTAGGACGCCGGACGGCTGGCTGGCGTATCGGGCGGCGGCATGGTGCGACGAGCTCCCGGGAGAGCTCGGGGACGGACGCCCGCGCGGCGTTCGAACCTCGAGCGGATTCGTGCGGCCCTCGTCGATCGCGACGAGGCGCCGTGGAATGCGCGCGTGGACCCGGGAGAAGGCGCGGACGCCGGCCGCCAACCGGGAGGCGGAGGTGGTCACCGCTCGCGCCGAGACCCGGGACTCCGCACGTCGCTCAAGGGGGCGCGGGCGCGGCCCGCCGCGGCCGAGGAGCGGGCGCGCGGGCGGGAGCGCCGCGCCAAGGAGGCCGGTGACCCGAAGGCCGCCCTCGACGCCAAGGCCGCGGCCCTCGTCGTCGGCGAGGAGCGGCTCCGCAGGAGAGCGCCGCCCGCCAAGGGGCCGAGGAGCGGCCGCAGCGAGGGCGAGGCCGCCCTCGTCGATGCTCGTGCGGCGCCGGGAGCGGGAGCGCGTCGCGCGCGCGAGGCGGCGGAGAAGTCGCTGGAGGAGCGGAACGCCGCATTCTCCAAGGTTGAGGATGATGCGCTCGCGCTCAGCATCGCCCACGCCGCCCAGAGCCGGCCCTCCGCGAGCAAGGCGAGACCGTCCGCCGTCTCGAGTTGGCGCTCGAGTCCGCGCGCCGCGACCTCGATTTGGAGAGGAAGCAAGTCGAGGGTGAGTCACTTTTTGACTCGTTTGTTGGTTTTTTGCTTTAGAGGATTCGTTTCTCCCTTTCGATTTCTTGTCGTCTTGTTGATTCCAGTGCTTGCGCACCGCCTTGGGGCACGGCTCGCCGGGCGGGCCGAGGCCCCGCGGAGCTTCCTACAACTCCTCCGAGCGAGAGCCGCAGGAGCCGCGTGACGCGGCCCTCGAGACTTGCCGCGTCGTCGAGGAAGGCGAGGCCCAGGCCGGCAGCTCGCTGGCCAGCCGCCTGCGCGCCCTAGGCGGTCATGTCACGGAGCGGATGCGCCGGGCGTTGCACCTAGGCGTCCGGAAGGCCCTCGGAGTGGTGCGATCCCACTACGAGGTCAACCTCGAGGCGCTGGCGGAGGGCTACATCGTGCCCGAGGGCGTCGAGGACGAGGTGGCCATGGAGCGCGCGGACGCGCTTGCTGCTGACGCCGCCGGGTCGCTCGCCGAGGCCTTCGAAGAATTCCTCTTCCCGACGCCACCGATGCCGCCGCTCCACTCGCCCGAAAGCATCCGGGCGCTAGGCCCGTTTTTTGTTTATGTGTATCAGAATTCTGGCCTCGTGGCCTTTTGTAAATGAACAAGTCGTTTCATGAACGTGAACAGTTGCTGTGAATGAAGTTGTTTGCTTATTACGCCTTTTGTTTCTCCTTCTTCCTGAGTAGATTCTAGTTAGGGGAGTTCGCTTTTCGCAGGGGGGCCCGCCGGGTTGGAGGCGAGAGAGACGGGCCATAGCCACGCGGCGTAGGCTGTCTCGGCTCGCACGCTCCTTCCGCCGTGCCACCCGCGCCCGTTCGAATCATGGCTCGAGGTTGAAGTAGGAAACAAACTTAGCGCGTGTTGTTACGTTTTTTTGCGCGAAAAAATGGGACCATTTGGGGGGGGTGCCCCCCCGCAAGAGGCCCCCGAGGGTAACTTGGGTTTCGGGGGAAAGCCGAGTTACCCTTTTATTAGACTTGTAGTATTTACATGGGTGACGCCAACCGGGGTGTTGGCCATGCGTTTTTACAACAGAAAATACTTGGAAATCCTAGCTAAGGGTAGAAGCGACGTAGCTGTTGGATGTTCCAAGCGTTGGTAAGTTCTTCGCCGTCCTCGTTGGCCAGCTTGTACGTGCCCGGCTTGAGCACTTTCACTACGACGTAGGGTCCCTCCCATGGGGGCGATAGCTTGTGGCGCCCTCGGTTGTCTTGGCGTAGCCTTAGGACTAGATCCCCCTCGCCGAAATCCCTCCGACGTATCTTGCGTGCTTGGTAGCGTCGTAGGGACTGTTGATACCTTGCGGAGTGCATCAACGCCACGAGGCGTACTTCGTCTAGCTGGTCCAGCGAGTCCTCGCGGGCTCGCTGGTTAACATCTTCGTCGTACCCTCGAATTCTGGGCGACCCATATTCCAGGTCCGTGGGGAGGACGGCCTCCGCACCATGGACTAGGAAAAACGGGGTGAACCCGGTGGCTCTGCTTGGGGTTGTCCTTAGGCTCCACACGACCGCTCGGTAGTTCTTGGAGCCATTTTCGGCCGCATTTGTTGAGCCGGTCAAAAATTCGGGGGTTTGAGGCCTTGCGTAATCATGCCGTTGGCACGCTCCACTTGGCCGTTGGTCCGTGGGTGTGCCACGGCCGCCCAATCCACGCGGATGTGGAACTTGTCGCGAGAACTCCAAAAACTTCCGGCCCGTGAACCGGGACCCATTGTCCGTGATGATGGAGTTTGGCACTCCAAAGCGGTAGACGATGTCGGTGAAGAACGTGACCGCCCGCTCGGCCCTCAAATTCGTGATGGGGCGCACCTCCACCCATTTGGAAAATTTGTCAATCGCGACAAGCGGGTGGGTGAAGCCCCCGGCGCCTTCCGCGAGGGGCCCGACGATGTCCAACCCCCACACGGCGAATGGCCATGTTACGGGGATCGTTTGCGGGGCGTGAGCGGGCAAATTGGACTTGCGGGCGTAGAACCGGCACCCTTCGCGGTGCGCACTATTTCGCCGGCATCCGCGACCGCGGTAGGCCGCAGAAGCCCCGGCGGAACGCGTTGCCAACGAGGGTGCGTGGCGCGGCGTGGTGGCCACGGCATCCCCGCGTGGATGTCCCGTAGGAGCTCGCGCCCCTCGGGAATGGGTATACACCGCCGGGAGGATGCCCGATGCGGCGCGCTTGTACGGCTCGCCGTCGACGAGGGTGAATGACTTGGCCATCCCGGCGATGCGCCCGGCCGCGGCCCGTCCGCGGGAAGTTCCCCCTCGAGCAATCCGGGCGATGTACTTCTCCCGCCGTCCGCCCGGACGGAGCCGGCTCGACGTCCATTGCGACGGCCTCGTGGGAGCCGTACCCCTCGAGAAGGGAGAGTACGTACGCCTCGTTCGAGGGGTCCTCTTCCATGGGTTCCGCACCCGCCGGATTCGAGGGAGCCCCCGAGGGTCCGCCGTCGCTCGAGGGGTAAGGCTCGAAGGTGACCGAGGGCCGTGCGATGTCACGTGCGAAAACGTTCGGGGGAACGGTGATCCGCCCGACGCGATCTTGGCAAGCTCATCCGCTTCTTCGTTGTACCGGCGGGGGTACGTGATTAAGCTCGATGCCGTAGAACTTGTCTTCGAGGGCCCGCACGGCTTTACAGTAGGCCTCCATCTTGTCATCGTGGCAGCTCGCGTTCTTCATGACTTGGTCGATCACGAGCTGCGAATCCCCTCGTACGTCGAGGCGCTTGACGCCTAACTCAATGGCGATTTTGAGGCCGCAGAGAAGGGCCTCGTACTCGGCCATATTGTTGGACGCGGGGAAATGGAGGCGCACCGCGTAGCGCATGTGCTCCCCGAGGGGTGACACGAAGAGTAGGCCCGCGCCCGCTCCCCGTCTTCATCACCGAGCCGTCGAAGAACGCAGTCCGGCACTCGCTTGAATCCGAGGGGGCGGCGGCCGCGTGTCCGTCCACTCGCCGACGAAATCGGCTAGGATTTGCGACTTGATGGCCTTGCGCGGAGCGTAGGCGAGCGTCTCGCCCATCGCCTCCACGGACCACTTGGCAATTCCGCCGCCGCGTCGGGGGTTGCGGATGATCTCTCCTAGCGGGAAGGAAGAGACCACCGTAACCGGGTGGGCCTCGAAGTAGTGGCGAAGCTTGCGCCGCGCGAGGACTACCGCGTACAACAGCCTTCCCGGGACCCGGGGGTAGCGCGTCTTCGTGTCCGACAGACTTCGCCGATGTAGTAGACCGGCCTCTCGCACGTGCAAGGCATGCCCTTCCTCCGTGCGCTCCACAACGATCACGGCGCTGACCACCTGGGTGGTTGCGGCCACGTAGAGTTGGAGGGGTTCGCCGTCTCGTGGCGGCGTAAGGATTGGGGCGTGCGTCAGGGACGTCTTCAGCTTGTCGAGCGCTTCCTGGGCCTCGGCGGTCCAGAGAAGCGTTCGTGCTTCTTGAGCAGCCCGGTAGAGGGGCAGGCCCTTCTCGCCGAGCCTCGAGATGAAGCGGCTTAAGGCGGCGAGGCACCCCAACACCTTCTGCACCCCTTTGAGGTCCCGAATTGGTCCCATTCGCTCGAGGGCCGCGACCTTTTCAGGGTTGGCCTCGATTCCCCGCTGGGAGACGATGTATCCTAGGAGCATGCCCCGCGGCACTCCAAAGACACATTTTTCGGGGTTTAGCTTGACCCCGTTTGCCCGTAGGCACCGAACGCGACGCCAAGGTCGTTAACCGTGTCGTCCGCCTTCTCGGTCTTGACGACGATGTCGTCCACGTAAGCCTCGACCGTCCGCCCGATATGATCCCCAAAAACGTGCTGCATGCAGCGCTGATATGTCGCGCCCGCGTTTCTGAGGCCAAAAGGCATCGTGACGTAACAGAACGTCCCGAACGGTGTGATGAACGAAGTCGCGAGCTGGTCGGACTCCTTCATTTTTATTTGGTGATATCCCGAATAGGCATCAAGGAAACAAAGTAGTTCACACCCGGCTGTAGAGTCAACGATTTGATCTATACGTGGCAAAGGAAAAGGAACTTTTGGACATGCTTTATTGAGACTGGTGTAGTCTATACACATCCTCCACTTCCCATTTTTCTTTTTTACAAGCACGGATTAGCTAGCCATGTAGGGTGGAACACTTCCTTGATGAATCCGGCCTCGAGGAGCTTCCGCAGCCTCCGCTCCGATCGCCCGTCGCCGCTCCTCGTCGAAGCGGCGCGCCCGCCGTTGCACGGCGCGAGCGTTAGGCGAGATATCAAGGGAGTGCTCGGCGACCTCCCTCGGGATGCCCGGCATGTCCGAGGGGCTCCACGCGAAGACGTCGGCGTTGGCGCGGAGGAAGTCGACGAGCACTGCTTCCTATTTGGGGTCGAGGGTCGAGCTGACCCTCAACGCCCTGCCGTCGGGGGCCGACGGGTCGAGGGGGACCCCTTTCGTTTGTTCGGCGGCCTCGAAGGTGCCGACGTGCTTGGTGGCGGAGCTGAGGTCGTCGTTGACCATCTTTTCCAGCCGTGTTCACCGCCGCTTCATCCAGGCCGCTAGTGCCTCTCGCATGTTCCACGCACTCGACGTCGCGCCGAATGCGTGCTCGATCGACGACCCGACGGTGATGACGCCGTTTGGACCCGGCATCTTCATCTTCGTGTACGTGTAGTTGGGGACCGCCATGAACTTGGCATAGCATGGTCGCCCAAGGATGGCATGGTAGGCCCCTTTGAATCCCACCACCTCGAAGGTGAGGGTTTCCTTGCGGAAATTCTTGGGGGTCCCAAACCGCACGGGCATCGATCCGCCCGAGGGGTTGAACCCGCTTGCCGGCGCGATGCCGTGAAACGGCTTCGTGCCGGGCCGCACCTGGTCCAGCCCCAATCCCCATCAAGCGCAATGTATGCGCGAAGAGGATATTGAGGCTACCGCCTCCGTCCATAAGGACCTTCGAAAACCGGCGTTCCCAATGATGGGATCAACCACCGGTGGGTACCGGCCCGGTTCGGGATGCGATTTGGGTGATCATCCCGCTAAACGTGATGGCGTCCTCCGACCGCCTGAGAAAGGCCGGAGGTGCCCTCTCCGCGGCGAGGACTTCGTGCCGCTCCTTCTTGCGCCGCCGGGTCGACATGTCGACGTAGGTCCCCCAAAGATGAGGAACACATTTTCGACGCAGGGAAACCACCCGCGTCGCCATCGCCTCCATCCTTCTTGGCCTCTCGCCTCCTTCGCGGCGGCACGGCCATAGAACTTCTTGAGCATGTCGCACCGCTCAAGAGTGTGGTTCACGGGGGTCTTGTGGTAGGGGCATGGCTTCTTCATCATGTCGTCAAATATCCCCGGCCTCGAGGGGCCGGCCGAGGGCCCCGTCGAGCCGGGTCGACGGGGCCGAGGGCCTCGGCGTTGCCGCCGTTGCGCCCTCGCTCGCGCGCCCGCGGCGCGGCTTCTTCCCCTTCTTGCCCCGCTTGTCGTTGCGGCGCGGCTCCTTGGACCCGCCGCCCTCCGCGGGCGTGTCCTCGGAGCGCTTGCCCTTCTTGCCGTCGAAGATTGCTCCCACGGCCTCCTCTCCGAGGCGAAGCCGGTGGCAATGTCGAACAGCTCGTTCGAGTCCGTGGGCGGGCCGCGTCCCGGCCCGCGCACAAGGTCCCGCACGTGGTGCCCTCGAGGAACGCGTGCACGATCTCGGACCGTGCCACGCCGGGTAGTTCCGTGCGGCCGCTTGGAAAAGCGCCGTATGAAGTCCCGTAGCGATTCGCCCGGCTCGCGTGCGGGAGCGCGGATCCCGGGAATTCCCCGTGGCGCACGTACGTGCCCCGGAAGTTGCCCACGAACGTACGGACTAGATCGTCCCGGCCCATGGATCCGGCCGGCGGGCAAGTGCTCGAGCCATGTCCCGGCCGCGTCGCCCGGTGCGGGGGGCAAGTTGCGGATAATCACTTCGTCGTTGGTGGCCCCGCCCACCGACAGTGCTAGGCGGTAGTCGCTGAGCCGGACGCGGGGTCCGTCTCCCCGTTGTATTTGACGATTGTCGAGGGCCGACGGAAGCGCCGGGGGAATGCCGCCGTGCGGATCTCCCGCCGAACACACGGTGCCCGGGGCTCCGGCGTCGGGGAGCGATCCTCACCGCCGTCGTAGCGTCCACCCCTTCGAGGGTGGTAACCCCTAGCCGCTCGCGCGTCCGCCTTGCCGGTGCGCCCGGCGTTGATGACGTTGCGGGCATCGCCATCCCGCCGCCCCGCGCGTGTCGAGAAGCCGTTCCTTGGCCGGCGTGCGCCCCTTGGCCGCCGGGTTGACCCACGTGCACCGAGGGTTCGCCCCCGGTGCGGGGTCATCACCCCGTGCGTCCCCCCGTTGGCGGATGCGTGAGGCCGAGCTCTCGGCCCGCCGGACGGCCGCTTGCTCAAGGAGGGTCCGCACCTCGCGGTGCATGTCTCGAGCCTCGGGGGTCGAGGGTGCCGCATGGCGCGTAGCAACGCCGCGGCGGCGATGAGCTTTTGGCTCGCCCGTGGTGGAGTATCCGCGTTGTCGACGTTGGGGACGGGGTTGAGGCGGTCCCGGACCTCGTCGGCCCGGCCTCCCGCGCGCGTGTTCGCCGCGCGCGGAGGCCTCCCCCGCCATCGAGGCGCGGAGCGCCGCATCGTCCGCACTCCTCCCGCCAACTTGGCCTCGAGCTCGCGGGCTTGGGCCACCGTGCGTCGACGTCGGCCCCGGCGAGAGCGCCGGCCCCCGCGGCCGGCGCGTGGCGATCCCCCGGGCGGTGCGTGACTTCCCCATCTCCCGGCACCCGCCGCACCGGCAGCGTTAGCCGGTCGTTGGTGATGACGGCGCAACACTCCCGCGCGGGGTCGTAGCTCCCGTGCCGGAGTCGTCGGAGCACCAAACCCGCAGTCCGTGGCGTCGAGGAAGCACCCGAACGCGACCGGGTCCCGCACGCCGGAGAAGTCCCACTCCGCGTACCCGTGGCGGTTGGCGGGTGGCATCGTGTCGACGGAGCCCGGGGACGACTCGTCCGCCGCCGAGGTGCCGGGATCCCCGGCGACGAAGACGTGGCGGCCGTGCGGAACCCGGCGCATCGTCGTGTTCACGTTGGCATTATGGGCCGTCGTGGCGCCACGCGGCCCCGATGGGGATGCGCGGTCCCCGAGACCGCGCGCGGTCCCGCGGGGGCGGTGGCGGCCGTTGTGACCGTGGGCGCACCGCGTTGGGCGGCGGCGCGCGCGCCCCGCCGCCGCCGGACCGCGCCCGGCGTGAGCGCGGCCCCCGCAGCGACGACGGCGGCGCGGCGTCGACGGACCCGCGGCGTCCGTGCCCGCGGCGCCCCGCGCCGTGTTGTGCGTGCGGCGGAGACCGGAGCGGACACCGGCCTCGCGCCGCGCGCGAAGCTCCTCACGATTAGTGAGGCGCATGAGATAGCCGTTCCCCGTGGCCCGGAAGTTCAAGTCTCCGAAGCGGATCTCGAACCCGACGGGGAGAGGGTCCGAGCTACCCATGTTGTAGCGCGTAGTGCGGTACTCGGTGCGAATCACCATGGAGGGAGTTAGCGAAATGACCTCGGCGCTCGTTTGCCCCACGGTGGGTGCCAACCGTCGGTGCGGAATATGGTCCCGACACTAACCGCAGATAACGCCTAGGCCTATCCCTCGATGGTCGATGCTAAGCAACAAATGACACAAAGTTTTATCCCGGTTCCCGCCGAGGGGGCCGTACGTCCACCAGGGGCGTGCTCGTGGCACCGTATTGCTCGGCACCGGGGGTGCTTGTAGTGGGGCAAGTACAAGCAAGGCGGGAGAGGAAGCGTGGCTTCCAAGTCCCCGGGTGAGTGGTCGAAGATGTTGTGGGAGAATAAGAGAGTGAGTGCACGGTGTCTTGTGTTCCTCTGCCTTCGTCCCCCCGCGGCTGGGGGCTCGCCTCCCCCTTTTATAGGCCAAGGGGGCGACGGGTTACATGCACGCCGCGCTACCTAGCTACGTGAGGGAGCACGTCGCGCTACGGTGTAGAGTGGGCGGCCGTCCGACGATCTTCGCCGCGATCCGGCCATGATGGCCTACCCCGTACCCGAACGGGCGGGCGGTCGAGGGTAGGAAGGCGGCGATGGCGGTGGTGTCCTCCGATAGGCTTCGAGGGAGGTGCCGATGATGGCCGGTACGGGGGAACGGCGTGGGCGAACGGCGTTCCTTCCCAATGCGTTCCGCGGCGGCCGAGTGGTTCTTTGCAGCACTCGGGCGTGCGCCCGCGGTGTCGGGGCGTGCGCCCGCACGCGTGGGTACGGCGGCCGCGCCGCGACGTGGACCGGGATGGCCACCCACCGGCCTAGCGCCCCTCACCCAACCCGCGGGGTCACGGGAAAGTGGAGTCGAGGGTGCGCCCGCCCCTTTTCGAGGGTCGGGCGCGTTAGCCGTACCGTAGTGGGCGCACGGTGTCCTCGGGGACCGACACCGGCCGTGCCGCACGCTCCATCCCACGCGGGCGGGGATGGGCTCCTCCCCGGGGAGTTGGCGCGCGCCGGCACCGGGCGTGAGCCCCGGCGCATGATGGCGCCGTCCTACGCCGTCGGGCGTTAAATGCCCAAGTACGGCGCGCGCCGCACGCGTGCGGCGCACCCGTGAGCGTGGCGGGCCCCGCCGAGGGCGGAGCGAACCCTCGAGCGAGTCGAGACCTCGCTCGAGGGGGGGGGCGATCCCTCGAGCGGGGCGGGACCGCTCGAGGGAAAGGGTTGCCCCTCGAACGGGGCGGAGTCCGCCCGAGGGGGAGCGCGTCCTCGAGCGAGGCGGGGCCTCGCTCGAAGGGTCTTCTCCGTGGGCCGTCTTGGTGGGCCGTCGGGATCCCGACGCAGGCCGTGTCCTCGCATGGTTAGTTACCCGCATGGTTAGGCTTAGTGTGTTTTGATACCGAGATTAAGTGAGGATTCCCCGTTTGTTTAAGGGGACCCCTAGGGCGGTCCCCGACAATAACTTCTTTAGTATGCTCCCTTGCTCCATTCACATAGTTAAACTTAACTATTTTATTATTATTATAATTTCATCATAGTTATGTAGATTAGGAACATAAACATGACGCCAATGGTTTACAACAAAACATCGTTATATACTGCCTTTGGGCACAAAAACATTTTGTCTTTGACATTGACGATATCTCTATATACAGTTTCATTATTTTAATATATTATGCTTATGCAGTTAGGTTATAATATCATGAATGCACTTATTCAGAGAAATGTACGTGTAAGATTCAACATGTACAGATTGGAGGTAATAATTGCTCTATATAACACTACAAGACCATGTGAGTTAGTAATAGTTTTCACATGTCTAGATGATTTCTCCTAGGATCGTCGGCATCACAATAAATACAAATTCTGTTGATATATCTTTGTATCATTTCCATTCTACCTTCCTGTGAGAACATTGTTGTCAAAATTGCACTTCTATGAACATATTTTCCTAAATGATTAATTAAAAAAATGTAAACTATAATATCACGTTTGTAACACGAAGAGATCCAGACTTACAGGTGCAGGTAAAATAAATCCTGAGAATAGTGTCTGCATTGTGTTGAAAAATGATCCCAATATGGTAGCTACTTGAACATTTGGACTTAGTGAAGCAAGAAGCAATCCGACGTAAACATAAGAAAGAACTGAGCAAAAGGTGGCATAGAAGAACCATAGGACTTTGTATGCTGTCCAATAATAGCCAATTGTTGGGTAAACAATGAACGTATAGAGTAACACTTGGATAAAGACATATGGGATCTCTATTGCAGCCTGTAGAAGGTGAAGAAATTTAGTTAGTTTTTCTATTATATTTTTTTCTATGCTTACAAACTTGTGGTCAGCATCTGACCTGTGCAAATGAATATGACCAGGAAGAGTACATTCCTGCAAATTTCTCACGATACATTACAATGCGCTCTGTTGCACTGAATGATATAACTGACTGATCATTGTAAACACCGAGTTGTATAATCCCCATATACATTGCACCAAGGACATTAAATAGATCCTGCTCACCGTTTCTTTAAAGGAACAAGAAAATGTTAACAGTTAGAATATTGAATATGTGACATACCTTTGTAATAGCTTATGATCTAACTCATACTCAAACTGCTCAACAGCAGAGGAATGTGGTGGTAGTGTGGCACCCCCTGTCCTGAAGAAAAGGAAAATAAGTGGGGATGTGGACTGTGGACTTACAATATCTTTGCATGCCTCCAGTACAATACTCCAAAGATCAAGGCCACTATTATTGTCATCACCATACGATTCAAATTATATTGAGGGCTTCTCCAGTAAGTTATATTCTGTTTCCATAAGCAAGCTTTAAATTGTCCCCATCGATTCTGTGGTAAACGATAGGAAAAACATATGTTTTCTGAATGAGGTAGTGGATTTTTTAGTTGCTCAACAAGCTCTTGCATGTCCCTGCAGGAAAAATAAAATTCTTTTTTGTAAGTTCAATGGAGGTATTTTATTGACACATTTTTTTCAGTATCTAACTTAGTTTAGGCATATATTTATTTCCAGTTGATCATCAAATGCGAAATAAAGTGGCAATATGATGTACCTGCACAGTGGTGATTCTTGGTAGGCACTTGCAAAGTCTATATTGAGTTGAAACTCCATGGATGCCGATGTTATGTCCATCATCCAAGTAGCAGGGTTGCAATTTTTCTCTATTTTTGGGACACCGGAAATTTTCTATCGATACAAGGAAGCAGATCAATGTATTAATTCCTTCTGGTACCAGCAACTGAGCTTTGCTTGGTGGTATGTGTAGATGCACCGTTTTCACATCCCCACCATCCAATTTAAGACCTCGTTGCTAATTTGGGTGTCTTTTTAATAATACTATATTACTAAATTCCTCATAATAATATGATGTACAGAAGGACACAGTCAGATATGACATAGTGATGTCTCATGCCTTGTCTCAAAAGACTAGCACAGCACCACAGTCCACGGATGTACATTTGCCATAAAAACTATCATGCTATTAATTCTTGTCACTGAATCTAGCCATCCGAGCGGTGGCCTCTACACATTGCACGATGTGTGGGAAAGACCTCCCGCTAATAACCTCCCCCAGACCCCGTATAGTGCGGGAGCCTACGACACTGGGTACGTCCTGTACTGAATCTAGCCATCACTAAAACTGCTATACTTCTATTTTCTTGTGAGCTAGCTTAGATAATGGGTGCAAACGGCTTCAATCAAATACACCAAATTGTAGAAGATTACCAATTGTGTGAAACGAAAAGCAACTGGAAACTGGTGGTGTTTTTGTGTGGCTACTAACTGCTCTGTCCGTTGATGGAACAAAGACATCTCTAAAAGCCTTTAAAAAGTCTTTTTCTATGTTCCAAATCAAGAATCAAATAATCATGCAAATTTAATATTAGTTGAATTATAAAAGGATAAAAATGAAGTACAATAAATAATAGACACACCATCAGATATCATTTCGAGCAATACTACCTCAAAGTACTCAATCACTTTGCAGGATTGTTCTCCTATTGGCCCACTGTAGATTACATTCCCTCCATTTTTCATTAATATAAGCTGCACAAAAAGATTTACTTAATTAAATGAAGGAATTTTTTCTAGCAGTCACATAAATAGAATCTTCTAATAATGGTGGGAAATTTTACTTGAGTGGGGAGAAATACACAGAACATGGAACTATATCCATTAATTTTTTTATGACTGTTCAAAAAGAGGTATGATGACCATTTTGGTTTCAGTGCTGACTTAAGTATTTTCAGTACTTTTGCGAGCTGACTTAGGCAGATAAGCATCTTGCTATTAGCTTATATGGTCAATTAACTATTCCAAGGTTTACTTGTATGCTAAACAATTTATTATGGAGCCAAAAGATCTCATTTTCCAGCACATGTGGCACATTCACCACATACTGCACGCAGTGCCTTTCACCATGACAGGTTGAGCTTACAAAAAGAAGTATTGCATGATAACCAGTGTAGTTTATTACACCAAGGTCATTTGAGATTTGACATATGGAGTGATGCGAATGGTAAGCGGAGCATGGTATACAGTTTATAAGAATTTGTCTTTACAAATTCAACGAATTCATAAAAGTATGATTTACTTCAACATTATAATGAAACTACGTAAACTGCTTAAATGTCTGCATACCGATGAAGCACTAACCAATAGGGTTTGCACATTTTCTGAAATATTGGATCAAATAGATGGAGATGATGGATGGAATATAAAAGGGGAAGTGTTTCTTTGACAAACTAGACATAGAAAGCACCTGATGTAGATAATTTGAAAATTCATACTATATTGTAAAAACTAAAATACCTCGTCAAATGCCTCAAAAATTTCAGTGCTAGGCTGATGAATTGTACATACAACTGTCCTTCCTGTTTCGGAAATTTTTTTCACTGCACGTATAACAATTGCTGCTGACCTAGCATCTAATCCTGTAGTTGGTTCATCCATTAGTATGACTGATGGGTTTGAAACAAGTTCAACTGCAACTGTTAACCTTTTCCTCTGCTCCAAGGATAGTCCATTTATTCCTGGCCTCCCAACTAAAGCATCTTTTATGTCATCTAACTCAACAGTTTTGAGGACTTCATCCACAAATTCCTGCATATTAATTCAAAATGAAAAGAACGCCAGTTACTGAAGAAACCTTCTATTATTTTCTTTTCGCACCTATTATTTTCATAGTTATTGTGATGTTCAAGGGGACGTACAGATCTCGTTTTTTCATCAACCTCTGAAGGCAGGCGAAGCCAAGCTGAATAAGCTACAGACTCTTCAACTGTAAGCTGTGGAGAATGTATGTCAACTTGCTCGCAATAACCTAAGATTCTGACAAATGTTTCTTGCACCTTGGTATGTCCACCTATTCTTATGTCCCCTTCAATATATCCTCCTGTTTTCCTTCCTGCCAATACATCTAGTAGAGTTGTCTTCCCAGCCCCACTGACACCCATTAATGCAGAAAGAACACCAGGACGGAATGCACCAGTGACATTGTTTAATAGTTGAATTTTTCTAGCTGAACCTTGTTTTAGCATTTCCTGCAACAGACACAGTTGTTATGTAGCTACTTCAATAAAAAGCATGCAAGCACTACAGAACATTTCCAGATGAGGTTTCAAGTTTACCGGTGGTGTGTCAACATAGTAGTTTAGATTGTGGAACGTAAGTGCAAGTTGCATAGTAGGCATAGCCATCTTTTCTGCAAGAAGATGAATATGTAGGAGATTACGTATTATAATGGAGTCTGGTTTTGAGACAAAGCTCTACTAGCTTCATTTTTGCTGAGAAGTTTATGCAGATTTTATTTTGCTATGGTACTCTCATAATATTAACGTAGTCATTTCAGTAGGCTCTCCCCTTCTATGCTAATGGGGAGGGAGGGCAAGCCAGAGGGTGGTTGATGGGATTACCTTCTTGGGTCATGTTTGCACGATCATCAGATTCTTTCTGGACATCGATCTCTTCTTCCTGTTCTTCAGGAAAGAACTTCCTAGGCATGCTTCCATGATGTGCTTCTATAGCTGAAACAGGTAGAAGCATGATTTATTTTTAAAACAAATAAAAACTTTGGTGGTATCCTGTGCAGTGTGCACTTTCAGTAGTGAACTTACGCCTTCTATAAGCTAGTGTTATTCCAAAAGCTATGTAAAACAAAATGATGAATCCAAGAAGGGCTCCAACAGATATCCAATAAAAATACCAACTGTAGTAGAGGCCATGATTAATCAAGATTTGGTTCCCTATTGGTTTATTTTGTATAGTTTCCTGAAAATAAGCAGTCGTGAGGATGTTGAATGCTTGATAGCATCTGATTCATCCCATATTTTTTTCTATCTGAGAAGACATTTCACCTTTTGCCATCTTGGTGCAAGGAATTCATTTATGGCCGTGCTGACTTCTGCGTAGGTCAATGGAGATATCCAAAATCCCCAGCTTAACCATCCTGGCATAGAGGCTGGAACACAACGGTAGCATATAACAAGTGTTAAATGATATAGGATTATAGATGGCCTTTAAATGAGCCTTCTATGATGATAGTTGTCTTACGTTTGGGGAGAATGAAACCTCCAAACACTAGGAAGACTGCTAGGGAAACAAATGTGTAGAAGAAACTCAAAATTTGTGTTTGAGCATAAGAAGCAATAAATCGGTACAGTGATGTTACTGATTGATGGAGAAGAGACAATATCAGAAATTGGCAGAAGAACCTGGCAGTGGCTTGAAAGAAAGACTTCTGTAGTTAGTCAGAGATTCAGAACTGGTACTCATGAATGCAAATTTGAGGATTTTTTTCATAAAAGATTTACCTGGAAGCTGTAGCTGTGTAACCAATACCATAATAAGTGATGCATACCCATACAAGTGAGTCTACTAAGGAGATAGGGATCTTCAGGATTGATGCAGGTATTGCATATGCCCATGAAGGATAGAAATGATAGCTTTTTTGCTTGTAGAAACTTGGTAGTCTTGCAATTTGCATGGACATCTCTGGAAGGCCATTTAGCATAATGATGAAGATAGAATAATATAATGCTCCCATGTAGTAATGAGCATGAGTTAAATCTGTTGTCATATGACTTCGGAAGAATACAGACATTGTCATGGCTGCAATAGTGGAAAGCTGCATAAATGAGTAAAATTAATTCTGATTCACGTGCTTTAAAAATAGATTGTGGCTATTGTATTTTGTACAATGATTTTTTCTGACAATTATAACCTGCATAGTTTTGAAGGCATAAACAAACATACTCCTTTTGATCAAGAGTGCTTCCCTTGCTCCACATGCTTTGAACAGTTCCAGTTTTGGTAGTGAATACTTATTAAATGATAACGATTCCTTGCCAAAGTTGCTTTTCTGAGGTACACAGGGCTCTTCTAATATTCTCTGTTTCTGATATTTTCTATACATGCTTGATAATTGATGAGAAGAAATGTATCTGTAAGATTCATCTGTACCAGACCAGTACTGTTGTTGATCCTTTCTGGACAATACCTAATGATTCCAAAATTAGGAAAAATAGATCATGAGCTTCCGGATTATGTTGTTTTGCCTTTGCATCTTTTTTGTGATTTATATTCGTTACCTCTTGGAGAAAGTCCGCCATCCCTTTTCTCTTCGGGCATCTGAAGCCACAGTCCTCAAAAAAATTGTGAGCCTCGTTTCGAGGGCCATGATAGATAATCTTTCCTTCTGCCATTAGGATTAGGTCATCAAATAGATCAAATACCTCAGGTGTTGGTTGAAGAAGTGAAATAAGCATGGTGCATTCGTTGATGTTTGCCAATTGCTGAAAGCACTTGATTATTCGGAAAGTAGTAGAGCTATCCAAACCATTGGATATTTCATCCATGAAAAAAGCTTTTGCTGGTCCAACGATCATCTCCGCTGGTGCAGACAGGTGAAAGAATATTAATTGATTCTTTTTTTTTGCAAACATGTAAAATCTTTGCATGTTAATTTTATAGCATTGGAAATAATAAGTGACCATTACTAGAATATATTGGCCAACCATATTTTCTTTAACCACCTGTTGTTAGTCTTTTCTTCTGACCCCCTGATATTCCTCTTCTCATTGCATCCCCAACCATGGTGTCAGCACATATGTCTAGCCCCATGATCTATCAAAAGAAATCAATAATCTGAGCTTTTCTTTAAGGCTATTCCTTAAACATTGTTTTCATTATAGTAAACTAGTAAGTTTCCGTATATGTACCTTCAAAATGTAGTCTGTCTGTAGGCTTTTTTTTGAAGCTGCCACTGTGGTTGCCTACATGATGCAAATTACTTTTTTAATTTTGTGAAACATAACTTTCAAAACTGAAGAATAACACAGGGATTTCTTTAATCATAACCAAACATACAATGATACAAGAACACCGAATTTTGCTTTTCACTCACATTGGCACTGTTCTGTTCCTTTCAAGATACAACCATATGTTCTCGGTAAAAAAATAAAAATAAAAAATGATAATGTTGTTGGTCAGTTTCTAGGAGATTGATGTATTACCTTCATGAATAGATCGATGTCACGATCGGGTGTTATCCCAGCCATCCTCTCCCTTTTGCTCACTTCCTCAAGTATTTCTTTGGTCAAACAGAAATGCATATTGCTATTAGTTTGGAAATTACATTTTTACTAACTGTGACCATTTGTGAAAAGGGAGTTACCAGCTCTACTTCCAACACCTTGGCACTGGGCAGAGAAGTCTAAAGTTTCCCTTACTGTTATATCAGGTATGTGCAAATCATATTGGCTAATATAAACAGCTGTTTTCTCAGGTACAAATTCATCAAGTCGGTAACCATTGTAAGAAACATCACCTGTAACCTGGAGACAGTTTCCATATTATTACTCAGATTAAGTTTGCATGAAATTTCTAGTTCTTGACCTTTGTTTTGTAAATACTGAAGCAAGATCTCGTGAAATTATTTATCAATGAAGAACAACATCTTGTCAAATAAAATAATTCTAGTGATGGCATATTGGTTTTATGTCTATGACATGCTATGCAAATGCTTTAATATTTTTTATTAGCTTCATAGTGAACTAAAGATGTATACAATCTATCACTAATTAAGATAAAAAAGCCGCTAAGAAATCCAATATCTATCTCTGCCAAAAAAATTCTGATTGTGGTTGTTTTAAGCATGTGGCAAACTATACAATTAAGCAATATGCCTCGTATAATCAGAAATGGCTGTACTTTTTGTTATATAATTGATTAGCTCCTCTCTCAATCTCCTCATTAGCAAAGTCAAAGGAGTTGGTAGAACTCCTCCAGTGCACTGCACAGCCACGGAGGCAGCAGGCGCACTGGTAACGGGCCCTTCATTTTGTACTAAGAAATTTAAGGATCGGGCCGTAATTCTATTCAATTTTGAACTAAAAAATAAAAGGGCCAAATTGGATTGTGACGAAAGCATCAGGGCCATGGCCCTTTACCGCCCCTAGGCACACCCAAGAGTATCAGGGCAAGCATGCCCTTGTAAAGTCCTGTACATAGCTAAGTAGATGTACATGACTACTAGTATAAGTACAAGTAGATGCAAAAGTAGAGTACTAGAAGGTATGAGTAGTTTGTGTACCTAGAATTGACTTTGGCGTCTACAGAAGGGAGTAGAAGGCAACAATGCAAATGTACCTTTTCTTTTTTAAAAATTAAATATCTTGTTGTTTCATAAATATGTACACTTATGTCAAAAAATGTGACAAAATTTATACATGACTCCTCTCAAAACTATTTGTTAGCATGACTTACGAAATAAAGCAAAACTTGTGAAAAAGGAAAAAGTTGCACATATAACTTTTTTCTGCGAAAATGTTATATACATAAGTTTGTCAAAGTAACACCTCATCAATAATTTGTCGATATAACTTATGGAAAAAAGAGACAAATTATGCGTAACTTGTGGCACGCCGAACTTATATGTACAACTTGTATGCACAATTGTTTGAAGAATAACTTATGCGTATGCTATTTTTTCTAACGACAAATTGTGCGCATAACTTTTTTTTTAAACGATGAGTTGTGCACATAGATTTTTCTATAACAACAAGTTATGTGCATAACTTATGCAGAAAAATGTTAAATAAAGAAAAAAGAAAAAGAAAACAAAGGAAAAGTGTAGCACCCCCACGTGGGAAAGCATGGGATCACGGGCTCCGTGCGCTCCACACGAGCGCTTGTGGAATTGGTTTTGCGTACATGTGGCTGCTCCTGCTGTCCAACAAGGCTAAGGCGGCCACGGCAATCCGGCAGTTCAAGGCCAGGGTGGAGATGGAGACGAGAAAAAAACTCAAGGTCCTCCTCACAGATCGTGGTGGTGAATTCACATCGATTGAGTTTGGTGTGTATTGTGCAGAGGAGGGGATGCAGAGACACCTGACAGTGCCCTACTCGCCGCAACAGAACGGCGTGGTGGAGAGAAGGAACCAGACCATTGTCGGCATGGCACGCAGTATGCTCAAGGCCAAGGGCGTGCCAGCAACATTCTGGGGTGAGGCGGTGAGCACGGTGGTGTTCATCTTGAATCGCTTGCTGATGAAGAGCTTGAAGGGGATGACTCCCTTTGAGGCATGGCACGATCGGAAGCTGGACGTGTCGTTCCTGTGGATGTTCGGGTGCATGGGGCATGTGAAGGAGATGAAGCCGGGCCTCACGAAGTTGGCGGACAGGAGCACACCAATGGTGCTCCTCGGCTACGAGGCAGGAAGCAAGGCTTTCCGCCTTTACGATCCACGTGCGCAGCTAGTTTGCATCTCGCATGACGTGTTCAACGAGAAGAAGGCATGGCGTTGGGAGGAGCGCGGCGACAGGGAAGGTGGCAGTGGGAGCACAGCAAGCAGTAGGTGACCCGTGAAGCAAAGGAGGTGTGAGAAGAAGGAGATGCAGGGGCGGTGGCTGAAACAAAGAAGCCTGGCGCACCCGCTGAAGCAGACAAGCCGGGATCACCTGTTGGACAGGGATCACTGGCGCCGGGAACGCCTGTGGGATAGGCATCACCAGCAGCAAGCGCGTCCCCAAGTACAGCTTCACCAGTTTGCTACACCTCCCCACCACCAGAGGTGTCAGACCTCGTCGACGACAACTACGACGGGGAGGCGCTGCGATTCCAGGCGGTGGACAACATCGTCAGCCATGGCACTCCGCCCGGGCTTGTGGAGAGCATCCTCAACGACCAGGAGCTACATCTGGGGAGCGCGGAGGAGCCGACAATGTTACATGAGGCGGAATGCGACCACCACTGGCGGAAGGTGATGATCGAGGAGATGAGTTCGATCGAGGAGAACAAGGCATGGGTGCTCGTCGACCCACCGGCGAATTGCCGACCGATTGGGCTGAAGTGGGTCTTCAAGGAGAAGCACGACAACATCGTGAAGCATCAGGAGAGGCTAGTGGCCAAGGGCTACGTGCCGCGGGAAGGAGTGGACTTCGAGGAGGTCTTTGCTCCGATAGCGCAGATGGAGTCCGTGTGGCTGCTGATGGCGATGACGGCAATCAAGGATTGGGAGATCCACCACATGGATGTGAAATCCACCTTCTTGAACGGAGAGCTCACAGAGGAGGTCTTCATGCAGCAACCACCGGGCTTCGTGGTCGCTGGAAAGGAGCACAAGGTGCTCCGCCTGCACAAGGCGCTCTACGACGTGCGGCAGGTGCCATGGGCGTGGAACATCAGGCTGGACGAGAGCCTGACGACGCTGGGCTTCACCAAGTTTGCCAGCGAGCATGCACTCTACACCAAGCAGGCGGCATGCGGCACCATCATCGTCAGCGTGTATGTGGATGACTTGGTCATCACCGACGAGAAGAAGGAGGACATCGAGGCGTTCAAGAAGTAGATGACGAAGATGTTCCACATGAGCGATTTGGAATTGCTCAACTACTACCTCGGAATCGAGGTGGAGCAGGGGAGTCGCGACATCACCCTATGCCAGAGCGCGTACGCGAAGATGCTCCTGGAGCAGAGCGGCATGAGCGTCTGCAAGGGAGTGCAGGCGTCGATGGAGGAGAGGCTCAAACTATCAAAGGACAGCACGACAGCGAAGGTTGACGCCACGCAGTACCAAAGCATCGTTAGCGGCTTGCGATACCTCACGCACACACGACCCAACATTAGCTTCGTCGTGGGGTACGTGAGCCGCTTCATGGAGGATCACCTCGCCGCGGTCAAGCACCTACTGCACTATGTGGCGGGGACGAGCAGGTACAGCCTAATCTACCCGCGGCGAGGAATGGCGGCACTGGAGCTGACGGGGTCATCGACAGTGACATGGCGGGCGACATCGATGGAAGGAAGAGCACCTCCGGCGTGCTGTTCTTCCTCGGCGATTGTCCCATCACCTGGCAGTCCCAGAAGCAGAAGATCATCGCGTTGTCCACCTGCGAGGCTGAGTACATCGCGATGGCAACGGCAAGCTGCCAGGGAGTTTGGCTGGCGCGCCGGACAACAAATCCGCCATCGCATTGGCTAAGAACCCTATCCTACACGATCGCAGCAAACACATAGACACCAAATTCCACTACATCCGTGACTGCGTCGAGGAAGGGAAGATCAAGGTTGGGTATGTTGAGACGGCTCAGTAGCTCGGTGACGTTCTCACCAAGCCATTGGGGCGGCTTAGGTTCCAAGAACTTAGAAGCAAGGTGGGAGTGGAGGTGATCAAGAAGGAGCAACACAATTAGGGGAAGAATTGTTATATAATTGATTAGCTCCTCTCTTAATCTCCTCATTAGTAAAGTCAAAAGAATTGTTACATAGCTAAGTAGATGTACTAGTATAAGTACAAGTAGCTGCAGAAGTAGAGTACTAGAAGGTATGAGTAGTTTGTGTACCTAGAATTGACTTTGGCCTCTACAGAAGGGAGTAGAAGGCAACAATGCAAAGTAGTCCAGTTCAATTCAGCAGTAGCACAAGGTGCAGGAGTGTGTTCTAAACTCACCTAAGTTCTTCCTCCTATTTCTCTGTTTTGGGCTAAGTGTGAGAGCTCGACATTGGTAGCTGTGGGCAGCTCCATTGCCAATACTTTTCAGCTGATTAGAGGACTGCTGTAGTACAAGGATTTTTTAGTAGCAAATTAATTAAAACCTTTGACATCGATACATTTTCACATTAGAACTGGAAAAGTGCTTAAGGCAGTATACCATAGTCTGTTATGTCTGTATGGGGGTGGATCCTTCTAATGATGGCTTCAGCAAGATAGGTCAGCAATTGTCGCGTGAAATTTGAAAATTAGTAAATTGATCATATTGTGTATTAAAAAAGGGGAGCATGAGTGACATTAATTGAATAAAACAGTGTCTTTTGAGGGCACTAAATTAAAAATATAAATACCAACTAATGGTGGTATAAGTATTGCCCTTATTTGTTTTGGTGATTACTGATTTTTTATGAGAGGGTGCTGTGCTGATTACCAGAAGGGCCCTATTTGGTTTAGCTTGTAGATTGTGAAAAGCAGCTTGTAACAATATGAGTCGAGTTTGATTATTGGATTGCAATAATTGGCCTGTGGATTTTGAAAACCTGGAGAGAGAGGATACGTGTTTGTTTGTGATTGTGAAAGCTATAATCCACAATCCTAAGCTGAAACAAACAGGGCCAAGTTTGGGGTTTCACACTTTTGCTTTTGGTAAGCATGCTTGATGGTATTGAGATGAGATCGGCAATGATGGTTATGGCATTAACCGGTTCAGCCATTTTTTACGACCACTTAATCTGCTGGATACTCATCGTGTTTCCGGATTCCGGACTAAATCAGCAGGAGTAAGTTGTAGTGCTGAACACAATCTCTGTTACATGTTTATTCATTCGGAAGCATTTCAGAGCGTTCTCTTGAATCAAACACTTTTTTTTTGACTTAATCACTCTATTATTAGGATTTTGGATGCTAGCTCAGTTATCATGCTTTATTATGCTTCCTGAATATATCTGTTTTATGATTATTAGTTGACCTCCTTGATCGTGGAATATGGAGCATGAAGAATTGAAGAGTAATTATGATACATCTTTCTTGTTGGCGAATTTTAAAAGGCACCATTTGTACCTTAAGAGTTTTTTTGTAATGTAAAGGGTACCTTAAGAGATTTATCAAGTCGACCAGCCAGAGCTTGCAATAGTGTGCTTTTTCCACATCCTGGAGGTCCTAATAGAAGAGTCAATCTGTTGTCCCAAAACAAATAAAAATAAAAGAGTCAATCTGCAAGCAGATAATGAATATTAAGATGACACTGCAAGCTTCATATCTACTATGATAAGCATTCGGAGCATTATATTTTCTAATGCCTAGTTTGGTGCTAAAGATAATATTTGTACATCACACATTTTGCAAGAAGGAATCTTGGTGTTGACATACCTGCAGGGTTTTATGATTCCACTCACATCTTGTAGAATATTTATATTTACTTTATCCGTCTTTAACCCGCACAACATGGTGAGACCCTATTAATTATGAGCAAAGTCTAGTAAGCATAATTACTGTCCTCTAAATAAGGCTGCAGTAGTTAGTTCATGTAAATGGGAACAGTCTGGAACACTAGCTTGCTCTGTGCAAAGTCAGAATTGCCTTACTGAGAAAAAACCCTTCACGCTGTTCCATAGGGTTGGCAAATGATCCCCACCGGAGTATCTGCTTTCTGCTTCCACACACAGATTTTCATAGGTCACCTCTATTGCTGGCAACTCCACACCAACCCTGTCAATATGAATTAGAATGCACAGAAACCATCACTTAATTAGGGCACCATACTTATATCTAACTTGCAAATGCGAAGAGAACTTGCCTCTCAATTCTTTCCTTTTGCCGCTGCAGGAAACGGAGGTTGTCATCCTGCACATTCTCGAGAAGATTGTTGAGGAATTGCCGCCTCCTGACAGCGCCTAGCTTGCCGCTATCGAGCAACATGTCCTCGGACACTTGTTCGGCATCTGGCGGAGCTCCATTATTCCTGCGTTCCCCTGCTGCCATTTCCAGCTCCTCCATCCCCTTGGAGCCGTGTTCGCTATTAGCATCCAGAGCTGAATTGTGATGCTGGGAGGGTTGGTGGTGGACTCGTATCTCTCTCACGGTTGTTTTAATTTATATATCATCGCCTCGAGGCCCGGGGGATCATCATGTGGTAGTATCTTTTCTTCTTTAGAGAGACACTCAACTTCCTAGACGAATTGTTTATAGCTTTCAGTAGACTGGCACGCACTTCATTCCTTTTACCTCAATTATTGCTTAACAAATACTATTACTCCCTTCCACTCTTTTAACGTGACCCTGACCTCTCCATTGCTTAACAAACTGGATGCGGATCATACCGACACACCCTCTCGTTAAGAACGTGATGCACCTCGTAGTTGAGCATGAGAACCAACTTGCACATATTTTTTTACATATTAGATAAATAATAATACGATCATATTGTCCACGTCGTGAGTAGTGATGATCCTTTCCGATCAAGAGATATTTGTTTACTTCTTCGAATCCTGTTGTCGGGTTGCCTTTCCTGCTTATTGGAGGACGAAATCGCCAAAGATTGTACTCTACAAATCTACAGAAAGCTGCTGTGTAAGCTTGCTAAAAAACATTTAGAAGAGCTTTGTTACGGTACTTGGATAGCACCGGAAGGTACTGGGTAGTACCTCGTGTTAAAATTTTCCCACAAGCTCATTTATTTTTTTTCGAATTACACATACATCGGAGACGCTCGCAACGCACGCACACTCATCCCTACGAATACACGCACGCAAACCCTACCCTTAGGAGCATCTTCGAAGACTGTGCCGGCAAATCCTCAAGATTGACAAAGTCACCATAGGCGCACGCACACTCATCCTTATGAATACACGCACGCAAACCCTACCCCTAGGAGCATCTTCGAAGACTGTGCCACAAATCCTCAAGATTGACAAAGTCACCGTAGGCGCCTCGCTGTCGACGGGAACGTCGCCTACCACTGAAAGCACAAACGCCGTTAAATCCTGAGAAATTCGCTCCCACGGGGAGTTGAACCCAGGACCTGAGGTGCTACCGGGGCTCTTGTAACTACCAGGCTGTGACAACCCGCCAAGGAAAATACCGTACTATCGTCTAAAACCAATCCAATTTGGACATTAAGCAATAGTAAAGTATCATCCCGTCGTTAGTTGTCGGGTTAACGCCCGGTAAATCACTTGGATACCAACTAAGGATCGACAATATGCATTAAAACTCACACGAAGGCAAGTCCAGAGTACAACACGGATTAAATCCAAATTATTACAAACCATTGTTCATGACAGGAATAAAGGTTCAGAGTTTGGAAACAACGGAAATAAATAAACTAGTGCGACGATACACATCACAAGAGGCCATCCGTGATGTCGTCACTCGTCCCCTTCCACCCATTCCAGCTCCCATCCGGGTGGAATCTCACCAGGCCAAACAACACCTGCAACAACATTTTTAAAGCAAGGCTGAGTATACTAATACTCAGCAAGACTTAACCGTCGGGTGATAACTACATCACCAAACTCTAGACATGAGAGGCTTTTTGGCCGGTGGAGTTCTTTTGCTGAAAAGCAACAAAGAGTATGTCCTTACTTTCATTATTTTAGCACAAGTTCTAGTTGATTATCATTTCTAAGTGTGCCAACTAAATCAATCAAGAATTGTAGAAGCAATTAATTCATACACAATATTCACCAAGTTCCATCATTAAGGGATATCATGGCCAGTTGATTAAGCAGTCTCGGATAACGGTGAGAGGCCAACAATCGATTGATTTAAACCTTGCAAGGTGGACCTAAACACACGGAAGAATGCATACCCCAAGAAGGTCTAACAAAAACGAAACGGGGTATACACCAACCAGGCGGTTCCCGTCGATCTTCGGCTCGGGAGCGGAACCTACATTCCTTGGTACAAGGCTTACTGGCTCGCCCACACACGAACGTCCAGACTCACGCAGGTACCACACTGTTGCAAGCAGGGGGACACATCTCTGTGCCCCAGGTGTAGTAGGGAAAGGTTCCCTTGCCGCGTCAATCGGGTACTAGGCTTACCGGTCCCATTCCCGACAAGTGTTTAGTAAGTTCAAAAGCTTAGCCCACGAAAGCCACTGGACCAGAGCCCGAATCCCATGCTCTTACCACATGAGCAATCCATTTATAAAGATCTTATGATTCCAACATAAGAACCTATTCTCGCGAGTGACGAACATCACTCGACTTCTACCGGGTCCTATAGCATAGCAGCTATCGACCTAGCATACTAGTAAAAGAACGTAGGTACCTAGGGATCATGCATCTAGGGTTTCAAATCAATTCCTGAAACGTAAATGCACAATCATAGCATCGATAATTGCATAAATTTTAAAAAAAACAGGGTTAATGATCCGGGTCTTGCGTTCGATGGCAAGGTTGGCCTTGGGCCCTTCTGGACGTTGGTCCAGGTCTTGCTCTACAACGACGTGGTGCACGTCTCCGTCAGCTCCTTCGTCTCCTCCTTCCGGCATACGCGTACAGCTACCGCTCGGGAGATCTACACGCGGATGCAAATGCAAGATTTAATTGACGATCTTTAATTTAATTAATTACAAACAACATATGACAACCATGAAGAGTATGGTTGGCCATATTCACCTTAACAAATACACCTTGGTATAACCTTTCTATTAAATAATTTCTCACGGTGCTTTATTATCTATTTATTTATTTATAATGGTTGTGTACATATTTTATGTGAATAAAATAATTTATCTTTCACAAACAATAAGGTTTGATATTTATCATTTTAAAATGATTTACATCACACATATTGGGCCTTTAGATGTGTAGTTTGATGATTTTCTCATTTAATTTAATATTAAGCTTTAAAAGGCTTCCATAGCTTTTATTCATAAAATAATTTAATAAAATTCAGTGGGATGTGTTATGAAGCATTTCCAAACCTACACAAGCCACTGCACACACATGCACTCTTAGGAAAGCTATGAATTTAATTATACCAAAAATAACAAAAGCTAGTCACCCAAACATGAGAAATGCATACAAAAATAAATACACATCAAAATGATCCTAACTTTCTCACACATGTGACATGGTCCAAAACTAACCTAGGGATGTAGCATATACACCTAGAACTATTATGAAACTTGACTTATGCAATTACAAAGAAAAACAAGCATATTTCAAGAATAAATATTTATGATAAATATAAATTTGTTATTAATTCACCAGAGGTGCATTTTGGCATAACAAGAAGGAATGCAGAAGTTGGGCACAAAAACTTAATTATTTTTAGCTACAAAAATTATTTGGACAGATTCTGAAGAAAAGGAAAAAATTTTTATAAAAAGATTTTCAACATAACTTTGTGCAAATTTTAGTACAAGAGCTAGGCATAACCTAACACACAACATATCAAAAAATTGGACACAGAGGATTTATAGATTTTGAGTTATGGCAAATCTAGGTTTTTCACATTTCTATTTTTGATGCTAAAAATGTTAGGAAACAGCTCAGGCAAGAATAACAAAAGTTGTAGGATAATTCACAAAGAATTCAACAAAATTGGGTTTGCATTTTTATGATTTGTCTGCGATTTTATACGAATTTTCAAAGTTTCAGCAAATCTGGAAGAGACAGATTTACGAACAGACCCTCGAATTTCGCAGACAGGCCCTCGGGACAGAAATTTAGATTACAATTGGGTCCCTGGCGCCATGGCCGGCGGTGAGAGCTCAATTTTGGCGAGGGGAAGGCTCTGCTCGGCCGGGAAAGGGCGGGGGAGTGCTCAGGGGCTCACCTACGACCGATTTGTGCTCATGGACGGTGTAGGGAGGCGCCCGACAGTGGCTTGCAGCGGTGGCTGGCGGTTCCTGCCGCTGGAGCTTCTGCTCCGGTGGAGGGGAGGCGCCGGCGTGGTGTCCAACGACACGAGGAGGTGGTGTGGGGTCGTGTGGAGTTGCTAGGACGCTTGGCCGGTGGTGGTAAGGTCGGAATACCGAAGCTCGTCGTGGGACTTCGAGGGAGGACGACTGCGTCGGCCTGCGCATGGGCAGCAGGCGGCCTAAATAGCCGGCCGGCTCCCCCGCCTTTGTCGCGAAGGGACGCGCCCGCCCGAACTACCCGGTGACGACGCCGACCTGGGCGGGCGCGCTCGGCAGAAACGGGCAACGGGCGGCCGGGTGGCGTGCGGTGGCGGTACGGTGCGACACGCGCTCCGAGGCGACGGCTCGCGTTCCTAGGTGACGGGCGCGAAGGAGACCGGCGACCCGTGGCTCGAGGCAATGGGAAACGGGCTCGCGTGGACGCCGAGGCGGCGCGGTGGCCTACGCACGGCGCACGACGCAGCCAAGCCGGCAGAGCGCCCGGCGCGCCGGCAGCGCTCTAGAGCACGGCCGAGCAGCGTTTCAGCTGGTCAACGCGACTTTGACTGCACGGTTCTCCAAAAAGTTAAATTGTGCGACAAAAACGGTAGATACAAAAGTTGTAGATGAGACATCCCTCTACAACTTTTGTAAAGGTCGTCCTATGTTTTTCTCGACGGTTTGAGCAGGAACGCCAAGCAAAGTTGGGGTTCCGCAGAGTGCTGATGAACAGTGAAAACTGCAGTTGACCAAGTTTTTCACCCTTTTCTGCTCAAAATTTGAAATGCCATCCAACACGAAAGTTGTGTTCCTCAAAAAACTGGATATCTTTTATTTTGGTAGAATTTGAAGTGTTTAAATGAAATTTGGAGAACGCGGCAAAAGTTCTGGAAGACATTAGCCAACATCAGCTTTTAACCGGGTTTGACCGTGTCTTTGACCAAGGGTTGACCATGGGTGTGTGGAGACTTGGTCAAGGGGTTCAATAGGGTTCACTGGCGAGGTTTTCGAGGTGATGACCCAGGTTGACCTAGGTTTGACCAGTGTCGGCCGATCTGACTCGGCTGATTCGGTCATTAGCGTTAATGACATAAATTAAAACCTGGGGCGTCACAGCCTACCCCCCTTAAAAGGAATCTCTTCCCGAGATTTGGAAATTAAAGACAAAGGTAGGGGTAAGGTTCTTACTGTTCTGCGATTGAAGAAAACCTGGATACTTGGTGTTGAGGAAATGCTCGGTCTCCCAAGTAGCTTCTTCTTCAGTATGGTGACTCCATTGTATCTTGTACATCTTCACGGTATGTCTCCTAGTTTGTCTTTCTTTTTGATCTAGCACTCTCAGCGGATGCTCGACCACTGAAAAGTCTGGCTCGATCCAAGCGTTCGCTTCCGTGATCACTTCTGTCTCGGGTACTTTCACACCTTTCTTCAATTGTGTCACATGAAACACATTGTGCACAGCCGGAATCGATCCGGAAGTCGGATACGATAAGCGACTGGTCTGCATACCTCAATGATCTCGTATGGGCCGATGTAGCGTGGGGCTAATTTCCCTTTGACGCCAAATCTTTGTACACCTTTGGTCGGTGAAACCTTGAGGTATACGTAATCCCTTTGTCATGGTAACTCTTTTGTCTCATTTGAGCCAACTTCAAGTTTTCTCTGATTACTTCAACCTTCTCTTCTGTGTCTTTAACTAAATCTGGGCCAAAGAGCGTTCGCTCCCCGGCTTCTGACCAATTTAAAGGAGTTCGGCATCTTCGGCCATAAAGAGCTTCAAATGGTGCCATCTTCAAACTGGCTTGATAACTATTGTTATAAGAGAATTCTGCCAAAGATAGACACTTGTCCCAACTCTTATCAAAATGCATGATGCTGGCTCTCAGCATGTCTTCTACGATTTGATTGACTCGCTCGGTCTGACCATCGGTCTGAGGATGATAACTTGAACTATGAATCAATTTGGTTCCCAAAGATTCATGCAACTGTTCCCAGAAACGAGCCACAAATTGAGTACCTCGATCCGAAACAATGGTTCTGGGAACCCCGTGCAGGCGCACAATTTGATCGATATAGAGTTCTGCATAATCTTGGACGGAGTAAGTGGTGTGCACTGCGATGAAATGAGCAGTCTTGGTCAATCGGTCCACTATAACCCAGATAGAATCCTTCTTTCTGGCAGTCAGGGGTAAACCCACTATGAAATCCATACTTATGTCATCCCACTTCCACAAAGGTATGGTCAACGGTTGAAGTACACCGTCTGATTTCAAATGACTGGCTTTGACTCGATGACAAGTATCACACTCTGCCACATATTTGGCTATGTCCACCTTCATGTTTGACCACCAAAAGTTTTTCCTCAAATCTTGATACATTTTGGTGCTCCCGGGATGAATAGAGAATTTGGAAAGATGAGCTTCGTCGAAAATTTCCTTTCGGAGTTCCGGATCAACAGGAACTACGAGATGTTGCTCAAACCACACCACATCTTTTGCATCCTTACAGAAACAACTATATTTGGGGTCTTCCTCCGCTAATTTCTGTTTTATTATCCGGACTCCTGCATCATTGAATTGAGCCAAAACGATTCTGTCATATGGATTAGACTCAGCAGAGATAGCATTCAAATTTCCTTGCTCCACAATTTCCAATCGGAGCTTCCTCAAGTCTTCACACAAAGTCTCATTATATGACTCCACAGTTAAGCAGTTGCAGTGGACCTTTCGGCTAAGCGCATCTGCAACAACATTGGCTTTTCCGGGATGATAATGTACTTCTAGGTCATAGTCTTTTATCAGTTCCAACCATCTTCTCCGCCTCATATTCAATTCTGATTGGGTGAAGATATACTTAAGACTCTTGTGATCGGTGAAGATATTACAGCGGTTTCCCATAAGATAATGCCTCCAAATCTTGAGAGCATGAACAACCGCGGCTAACTCAAGATCGTGGGTCAGGTAATTCACTTCATGGGGTCGAAGCGATCGTGAGGCATAGGCAATGACTCGATTTCTTGCATGAGAACACAACCGAGACCAGTGCCCGAAGCATCACAAAAGACTTCAAACGGTTTAGAATTATCCGGCTGCACTAGCACTGGGGCTGTAGTCAGATGTTGCCTCAGTGTGTGGAAGGCTTTTTCACAATCTTCGCTCCACACAAAATTGACTCCCTTCTTTAATAATTCAGTCATAGGTTTAGCGATCTTGGAAAAATCCGGAATGAAACGACGATAATAGCCTGCTAAACCCAGAAAACTACGAATTTGATGTACGGTCTTGGGTGGTTTCCAATCCATAACCTCTTGTACTTTGCTAGGATCTACAGATATGCCTTCCTTAGAAATAGTGTGCCCCAAAAATTTCACACTATCTAACCAAAATTCACATTTGGAGAACTTGGCATAAAGCTTGTGATCTCGCAAATGTTGCAAAACAATTCGTAGATGTTCTGCATGTTCTTCTTCATTCTTGGAATAGATTAAGATGTCATCAATGAATACCACTACAAACTTGTCCAGCTCCGTCATGAATACGGAGTTCATTAGATACATGAAATAAGCAGGTGCATTGGTAAGACCAAAGGACATCACCAAATACTCATAAAGACCGTATCGGTGGAGAAAGCTATCTTGGGAATATCACATGGCCTGATCTTTATTTGATGGTACCCTAACCGAAGATCAATCTTGGAGAAAACTTTGGCTCCAACCAACTGATCGAAAAGAACATCGATGCGGGGTAATGGGTATTTATTCTTGATTGTTACCACATTGAGAGGTCGCTAGTCCACACATAACCTCAAGCTACCATTTTTCTTCTTCACAAATAAAGCTGGGCAACCCCAAGGTGAAGAACTTGGGCGAATATAACCCTTATCTAGCAACTCTTGAAGTTGGGTTTTCAATTCTGCCAATTCCTTGGGTGGCATGCGGTAAGGTCTTTTGGAGATAGGGGCTGTGCCCGGTTGAAGTTCGATGACAAACTCAACATCTCTGTCGGGTGGCATACCCGACAATTCATCGGGAAAAACATCCGCAAACTCTCGAACCACTGGAATTTTTTCCAGCCGAGAAGTGATTGCCACATAAGAACGAGGATTCACACCATCTTTGAAAGGTAGGTATAGAGCCGTGGCTCCAACAATAGGTGAGTTGATCTCTACCACTCTCTCTGAAATATCCAGTACTACCTTATGCCGGTTCATCCAGTCCATTCCTAGAATGACATCCATGCCTTCTAACCCCAAAATGATCAGGTCCGTGTCAATTGTTTTGCTTCCTAATTCTAAGGGTACTCCCCTGGTAACCAACTTGGAAGAGATGTTCCCTCCCGCTGTTTTAATTGTAAATGCGTCATTGGTGTTACAAGAGTTCAGTCCTACTTTGCTCAGCGTCTGTCCATTCATGAAACTATGTGTAGCACCAGAATCAAACAACACACGGATGGGCTTGCCTCGAATAGAGAATGTGCCCATCATTACTGGTGCTCCTTTTGGAATATCGACCACAGAAGTGAAGCTGAGTCTTCCCTTCCTGGCTTGAGCAACCTTCTTCTTGCCCTTGTTGCTGGACTTGGAAACTTGTCTCTGATTAGGCTGAGTTAGCTGGTGCTGCCTGTTGGTCTGGCACGATTGCAGGCATGACTTAGCGAAGTGTCCTGGTTCACCACACTTGAAACAACGACGCTCATTGCTACCATTAGGACTAGGCACAATAGGCTTGGGAGTCGGCTGTTGAGTGTGGGGAAGGTGAAGATTTTCTTGAGTCCGATCCTGGGACAATTTAGCCACTAACCTTTCCGACTGTGAAGCCTGCTGGAAGTCTGGGAAAGTCTTCCGCATAATGTGTATCTTGCAAAGCTGCGAATTATTGGGCACGGAGTTAGCCTTTATTTTCCTCTCGGCTTGGGCCCTCTTCATGGCATCTTCCTGGGAGATAGCCTTATTCACTAGCATGGGGTAGCTGTCAAATTTTACCAGATTCAGCCGTTCAGCCAATTTACTATTCAGACCTTCACGAAAAAGCTCCATCTTCTTCATGTCTGTATCCACATGATATCCTCCATACTGGCAGAGGTTATTAAACTTCTACGCGTATTGGTACACCGTGTCTGACCCTTGCTTGAGAGCCAATAACTCTCTCATTTTCCTATCGGTAAGTGCTTTAGGAAGGTGATGGTCTCTGAAAGCCTTTTTGAATTTTTCCCGGTGATTTCATACTCGGTTGTTGCATGGATTTGTAGTGTTCCCACCACATTAAAGCAGAACCACGAAGCTGTAATGCCGCGAATTTAGCCTTGCGTCCTTCTGAACATGGCAAGGTAAACACCGCAAACATGGCTTCAATGGCCCGAATCCAGGCATCAGCATCCAAGGTTTCTTCCGTCCCATTGAACTGCGGGGGATTCATATCCAGAAAGTGCTTGCACTCAGTTACTTGACCCTGGGCATCAATCAGATTCCCATGGGGCTGCTGCTGCTGGGATTGCTACTGCAGGTATAGAAGAATTTGACGCATCATCTCGGTTTGAGTAGCCACCATTGTCGGGTCCGGCGGTGGTGGCGGCTGGTTGTGGCCTCTAGAATCACCGAAACCATTCGGAGTGCTGCGTGTCGAGCCCACCATCTGAAAAATTCGAGTTTTCATAAGTTACACATTCGTAAGCTTGTTCAACAAGTAGAACATGTACGACGAAAACTCAAATTGACCAAATAGTTAGACTCGAGACAGTTGCACTGCATCGAAATGACAATTTCTAACATTCCAAAACCAAAGTTCCCGAAATGTTCACAATTTTTCCGGCAACTCGGTAGGTTCATGAGACCAAACTTAGTAGTCGAGGGTTAAACAAGATGAGTCAGTAACAAAGTGCAAGGGTGCAAGATTCGGAGTGACGTGTTCCGGAAAGACGGCAAGACCTAGGTTTACTATCTGAGCATAGCTTAAGATTTGAGAACCTATGATCGTGCAAAGATTTCCCGACAAGGATTTGGATAGATAGGGAGCACTTGGGTGTAGATCACCTATACGGGAACTCTGCAGAAAGGTCTGAGAAGAGGTCACGACAACAGGGTCGACTAGACGGTTCAACAACACTTTAGATTCAGTTTAAAGGTTTTTATTGCTGTTATTGGAAAATTACTTAAGGGAAAACAACACATGTGATCCTTTTATTATTCCGCAGGTTTTTATCATGTGCAAGAACGACCTATTCATCCTCACCAAGCAATTAGGCCAAAATCGAAGTTAGTGCCGGTGGCAAGGTAACAAATACGGCTCTCCCTATAATAACTAGTCGAGACTATCGGTACTTGCTTAGCGACTTACGAACGTGGTTAGTCTACCTGCAGAAGATCACAGAACACAACAAACCTTTCATGCCAGCACTCATGAAAGCGTCCACATACATTACCGTTCACTATAGAAACGACATCCATGCGTTAAGCCGCTGCATGGACAGCGTCCAACCTTGGACACCCTCCGTTTGAATGGAGTGTATCCTTGCCTCGCATACTCGATATGCGGAATGCACATGTATAAAACACGTGGTGACAACACAACTCATGACCAGATGCGAAGATGGGATCCGTGGAATGGATGACTCCATCAACTCTCGCAATTTCCGTGATGCGGTACAGCACACGTATAAAACACGTGGCTCATCTAGTTTGGTTGTGCAAGAATGTAAGTCTGACATAACGTAAAATGTGCTGGAAGTTAGCAAAATAAACCATAGGTTAATAGCCACCTGCAAGAACCCAAAATTCCCTCTAGGGCCTCTCGGTCTACTTCATCCTTAATGAACCAACGCATTTTGTAAATACAACCGATCTTGGCAAGTTTTATTCAAAAACTAGTGATTAAGGTTGTTAATTAAACTCTGGTGCATATAATCGCTCTGATACCAGCTGTGACAACCCGCCTAGGAAAATACCGTACTATCGCCTAAAACCAATCCACTTTGGTCATTAAGCAATAGTAAAGTATCATACCGTCGTTAGTTGTCGGGTTAACGCCCGGTAAATCACTTAGATACCAACAAAGGATCGACAATATGCATTAAAACTCACATGAAGGCGAGTCCAGAGTACAACACGGATTAAATCCAAATTGTTACAAACCATTGTTCATGACAGGAATAAAGGTTCAGAGTTCGGAAACAGCGGAAATAAATAAACTAGCGCGACGATACATATCACAGGAGGCCATCCGTGATGTCATCACTTTCATTATTTTAGCACAAGTTCTAGTTGATTATCATTTCTAAGTGTGCCAACTAAATTAATCAAGAATTGTACAAGCAATTAATTCATACACAATATTCACCAAGTTCCATCATTAAGGGATATCATGGCCAGTTGATTAAGCAGTCTCGGATAACGATGAGAGGCCGACAATCGATTGATTTAAACCTTGCAAGGTGGATCTAAACACACAGAAGAATGCATACCCCAAGAAGGTCTAACAAAAACGAAACGGGGTATACACCAACCAGGCGGTTCCCGTCGATCTTCGGCTCGGGAGCGGAACCTACATTCCTTGGTACAAGGCTTACTGGCTCGCCCACACACGAACGTCCAGACTCACGCAGGTACCACCTTTGTTGCAAGCGGGGGACACATCTCTCGTGCCCCAGGTGTAGTAGGGAAAGGTTCCCTTGCCGCGTCAATCGGGTACTAGGCTTACCGGTCCCATTCCCGACAAGTGTTTAGTACGTTCAAAAGCTTAGCCCACGAAAGCCACTGGACCGGAGCCCAAATCCCATGCTCTTACCACATGAGCAATCCATTTATAAAGATCTTATGATTCCAACATAAGAACCTATTCTCGCGAGTGACGAACATCACTCGACTTCTACCGGGTCCTATAGCATAGCAGCTATCGACCTAGCATACTAGTAAAAGAACATAGGTACCTAGGGGTCATGCATCTAGGGTTTCAAATCAATTCCTGAAACATAAATGCACAATCATAGCATTGATAATTGCATAATTTTTTAAAAAAAACAGGGTTAATGATCCGGGGCTTGCCTTCGATGGCAAGGTTGGCCTTGGGCCCTTCTGGACGTTGGTCCAGGTCTTGCTCTAGGACGACGTGGTGCACGTCTCCGTCAGCTCCTCCGTCTCCTCCTTCCGGCATACGCGTACAGCTACCGCTCGGGAGATCTACACGCGGATGCAAATGCAAGATTTAATTGACGATCTTTAATTTAATTAATTACAAACAACATATGACAACCATGAAGAGTATGGTTGGCCATATTCACCTTAACAAACACACCTTGGTATAACCTTTCTATTAAATATTTTCTCACGGTGCTTTATTATCTATATATTTGTTTATTTATTTATAATGGCCGTGTACATATTTTATGTGAATAAAATAATTTACCTTTCACAAACAGCAAGGTTTGATATTTATCATTTTAAAATGATTTACATCACACATATTGGGCCTTTAGATGTGTAGTTTGATGATTTTCTCATTTAATTTAATATTAAGCTTTAAAAGGCTTCCATAGATTTTATTCATAAAATAATTTAATAAAATTCAGTGGGATGTGTTATGAAGCATTTCCAAACCTACACAAGCCACTGCACACACATGCACTCTTAGGAAAGCTATGAATTTAATTATACCGCAAATAACAAAAGCTAGTCACCCAAACATGAGAAATGCATACAAAAATAAATACACATCAAAATGATCCTAACTTTCTCACACATGTGATATGGTCCAAAACTAACCTAGGGATGTAGCATATACACCTAGAACTATTATGAAACTTGACTTATGCAATTACAAAGAAAAACAAGAATATTTCAAGAATAAATATTTCTGTTAAATATAAAATTGTTATTAATTCAACAGAGGTGCATTTTGGCATAACAAGAAGGCATGCAGAAATCGCGCACAAAAACTTAATTATTTTTAGCTACAAAAATCATTTGGACAGATTCTGAAGAAAAGGAAAACAATTTTTATAAAACGATTTACAACATAACTTTGTGCAATTTTTAGTACAGGAGCTAGGCATAACCTAACACACAACATATACAAAAATTGGACACAGAGGATTTATAGATTTTGAGTTATGGCAGATCTAGGTTTTTCACATTTCTATTTTTGATGCCAAAAATATTAGGAAACAGCTCAGGCAAAAATAACAAAAGTTGTAGGATATTTGACAAAAAATTCAGCAAAATTGGGTTTTCATTTTTCTGATTTTCTACGATTCTATACGAAGTTTCAAAGTTTCAGCAAATCTGGAAGTGACAGATTTACGAACGGGCCCTCGAATTTCGCAGACAGGCCCTCGAGATGGAAATTTAGATTGCAATTGAGTCCCTGGCGCCATGGCCGATGGTGGGAGCTCAATTCCGGCGAGGGGAAGGCTCGGCTCGGTCGGGAAAGGGCGGGGGAGTGCTCAGGGGCTCACCTACGACCGATTTGTGCTCACGGACGGGGTAGGGAGGCGCCCGGCGGTGGCTTGCGGCGGTGGCCGGTAGTTCCTGCCGCTGGAGCTTCTGCTCCGGTGGAGGGGAGGCGCCGGCGTGGTGTCCAATGACACGGGGAGGTGGTGTGGGGTCGTGTGGAGTTGCTAGGACGCTTGGCTGGTGGTGGTAAGGTCGGAATACCGAAGCTCGTCATGGGACTTTGAGGGCGGACGACTGTGTCGGCCTGCGCATGGGCAGCAGGCGGCCTAAATAGCCGGCCGGCTCCCTACCTTCGTCGCGAAGGGACACGCCCGCCTTAACTACCCAGTACGACGCCGACCTAGGCAGGCGCGCTCGGCAGGGAAACGGGCAACAGACTGCTGGGTGGCGTGCGGTGGCAATACGGTGCGACACGCGCTCCGAGGCGACGGCTCGCGTTCCTAGGTGACAGGCGCGAAGGGGACCGGCGGCCCGTGGCTCGAGGCAGTGGGAAACGGGCCTACGCGGACGCCGAGGCGGCGCGGTGGCTGCGCACGCGCGCGACGCAGCCAAGCCGGCAGAGCGCCCGGCGCGCCGGCGGCGCTTTAGAGCGCGGCCGAGCAGCATTTCAGAGCATTTCAGCCGGTCAACGTGACTTTGACTGCACGGTTCTGCAAAAAGTTGAATTGTGCGACAAAAATGGTAGATACGAAAGTTGTAGATGAGACATCCCTCTACAACTTTTGTAAAGGTCGTTCTATGTTTTTCTCGACGGTTTGAGCAGGAACGCCAAGCAAAGTTGGGGTTCTGCAGAGTGCTGATGAACAGTGAAAACTGCAGTTGACCAAGTTTTTCACCCTTTTCCGCTCCAAATTTGAAATGCCATCCAACACGAAAGTTGTGTTCCTCAAAAAACTGGATAACTTTTATTTTGGTAGAATTTGAAGTGTTTAAATGAAATTTGGAGAACGCGGCAAAAGTTCTGGAAGACATTAGCCAACATCAGCTTTTAACCGGGTTTGACCGTGTCTTTGACCAAGGGTTGACCATGGGTGTGTGGAGACTTGGTCAAGGGGTTCAATAGGGTTCACTGGCGAGGTTTTCGAGGTGATGACCCAGGTTGACCTAGGTTTGACCAGTGTCGGCCGGTCTGACTCGGCTGATTCGGTCATTAGCGTTAATGACGTGAACATCCTAAAATTTCTCATATTGTATAATAGAAGTAAAATGTATAAGTATGCATCGGCCTGGAATGTGTACATGAACTGGCTATGGAAGGACAAGCTGTAATGACCCGCCTACCCGAGACTAGCCCGCCTACGCTCGGCAGCTCTCTAGGACCCCAAGAACATCCCCACAGACCAACACATGTCTTTTCTGTATATTTTGTCCTTACTCATGCGCACTCGGGAAGGACTTCCCAGTCGGTTACCCATTGCTCCAAGGCAAGCACGCTTAACTTTGGAGTTTTCTGTGATGAACATCCGGAAAAGAAGTTGCAACTTATCGGTATGAGTATCCTTATTAATCCTATTAAGCCTTGGACTGAGATGTCACACAACCAATAAAATCAAAATATTTCAGTTTGAAAACTTTTGAAATTAAGGTAATCGATTTTTTACACAAATATAATTGTATTTGACTAACTGTAAAATCTATCTATTAAGTTTAACTTTCCAAAAAAAGGGTACACGCCATGTAATTTTAGTGTGGAAGCAGTAATTATATTAGAAAGATTCTTCAATCCAGAGAGTGATCCGTAAACTGACCAGTTAATTAATCAAACCGATTATTCTCAGCCGTATGCTACACAACTGACCTTGATTAACATGACAAAAATAAAACAAACAAAACTCCTGCAAAGCTCTCGGGCATCAGCCATCAGGCCCCATATGTGTAGAATCGCAGTCCCACCCATCTGATCTTGGTTCCAGGCACAGAGAACCTGTGACTATGTTATCTCCCTTGTTTTCTTCAGGCTAACAGCTGTAGTCAATTCCTTCTTGGCAATCTTCACCATCTCCATTGCAAGCAGCTCAATTCCAAGAGGAAACTAACAGCAAGCTGACACAAATACAATTTTTTATATAAAAATCCAAACAATAACATGGAGGCTGATCCAAGCGCATGCCACAGGAGCTGGAGACGGCCAACCAGTAGATGACCGCCATTAGGAAAAGATACAATTGCAGCAGCTCCACGTCCGCAGCGCCACACCCCGACTTTACATGGTCTACCGGCCTTAACCAATGCTTACAACAAGTGGTATTTTTATTGATATCATTACATAGAAATATGATATTGGAGAGCTATGCGTCATTTGTTAAGAGAGAAATTGAATGAACAAAAGAGAAGAGAAGAAATTCCTTAACTCAATATAAAAACACCCCACACACCCGAAATGCAAAATAAAAAAAAAAGTTGGCGATGTATTCATGATACTACTTGAAAAACCAAAGGTCGTGCAGTCTACTTGGTTAGAGAGGGTTGAGGTATGGTCGCAACTAGGAGACTTAGATTTGATTCCTAGCTCGTTGGAGCAAATTTACGGGACTAGTTTTAAAAAATCCCCTCGCCAGTGATGTCGGGTTCAGGGGTTTTCTAAACTGAGATTTGTTTACCTTCTCTTAATGAAAACAGTGGGGCAGTCTTAACCCCACCGACTTAGTTTTTCATACTAATTAAAAAGACACACATCAATAGCACTAGATAAGATAAGCTCACAATTAACTCCACCAACAACTCTCTGAGTCATCGATAGTTAATTTTGATGTTCCAACTATTGTTTTAACATGTCTCATAGTGAATGTTGTATGAAATAGTGTTCATGTTCCTGTGGTAATTTTCTATCTCACAGTCAAATGTCTTATATAGTTTTTTTTCGTGTATTTTCAATATTACACCTATAGATTTTTTTTATGTTGCATATGTTTTGTTTCGATGTTGCAACAAGCGTCCGTCCGGGTGATAGCAACACCTTTTGTATAATATTGGTATAAGCAATACATAATGTTGGAAATTGTACAATAAACAAAAAAATGAGTTAATAAGTTCACAACGTCAAACAAGTACTAAAAGTGAAACATGCACGTGCCATATCTAGACCCATGGCTTCTATTAATAATTGGGAAGGACATAAATGGAGTCATGGATGATGATGTTATAAGCTTGACCAGCTCAAGGTAGTAATAGCTACCAAGTAATAGCTACCAAGTAATAGCTATCAAGGTTGTTATTTGATGAAATGATTTTTCTCATGTCCTTGCAATCAGTTATTTGATTTCAACATAATAAAAATAATTTCAAAGTAAGCTAATTGTGAGAACAAAGGACGATAAGAGGACAACCCGGACAAATGCCTATCTAGAGGACCATCAATGCAAGGAAATACGGGTCCTAGACGGCTTGACTTTAAGGGACGTGCAATTAAATATGTGGTTATTTTTAGATATGTGCATTGACCTGGAATGTGTACATGAAAGGGCTTTGGAAGGACATGCAATGAAATAAAAAATATATATGCTAAAAATACAAGGAATGATACATTTAATATAGTCTTCAAAATTAAACTTTGACAATTTTTCTCACAAAATAAACATTTATTTCTACAAAACCAACATATTTTAGAACATTTGGAAATGTACGCAACTATACATTTTTTACTTTTATGCACTAATATATTGTAATTTTACTAGTTGAAGAAATATATTTTAAAATTTTACTTTTGAAATAAAGCACGCCATGTAATTTTAGTGTAAGGAGTAATTATTTTTGAAAGATCCTTTCAGTCCAGAGAGCAGTGTTGGGGAATTAGGGAAAAACCTTACACCCTCGAAACGTCGGGTTTGCCGAAATTCGTGAGACGAGTTCGCGAATCACTTTCGGGATGAGAGCTCTAATTTCGTGAAAGTGTGACATTCATGGAGGGCCCCTGATAAGTCTCAAGTATTTTTCAGGCTTTCCAATAATATGCAAAAAATAATAGCCGAATCTGGCTTCTACGCATGAATTTACTGTCCATTTCAGGGTGGTTGAAATCTGCGAAGCCCTGGAACAAGGAACCTGCGAAAGGCTGGAATCTGAAATCTGCGAAGCCTTGGAACCAGGAACCTGCGAAGTTCTGGAGGCAACCTGCGAAGTTCGGGAATCTGCTGAAGTCCTGATTCAAAAATTACAGTGAGCGGTGTTCTTCACGAACAAGAGATTCGGACATCATGAAGAAGCCAAGTCAAATACGTCACAAAAAGTTCGGGTTTAGAGTGTGAACTAGTGGCAGGCTTGCAAATATGTAAAGTTAGCCTCGTAAATCATGGGATGTAAAAGACATTCATGTACATGTTCACACTAGGAATATTCTCTAGATTCGAGGGTAGACCTGGAATGTAAAAAGTCCCTTCGTTTCCCTATAAAAGGGGGTGCATGGGCAGTGTAAAGGGGTTCACAACTTTTGAGGCGAGAGCAATCTTTTGGAGATTATTTGTCTCCCAGTCTTTAGCGAATTACACGCTGAGTCTCGTTGCTCTTGTGTTGTTGTGTTTGGGGATTCCCTCCGATTTTTCGGACCCCCCACATTGGCGCCCACCGTGTCTCAGCCGAAAAACAGCTCACGATGCCACCAAAGAGGTCCAAGAAGAATGTTCCCACTGAGACCGGCCAAGAGGAGCACCACCATGACGAAGACAACGGAATCTCTCACACTCCAGAGCCTTCGCACATCACAGATCAGGAACAAAGGGCAAAACTCGAGGCTCTTCAGAAAATAAGAGCTGAAAAGACAGCACACACTCTAGAACAGTTCGCACAACAAGATGCTCATGAAGATGACGATGATGACGATGAGGCTGTAGACAGAGAACTAGAGGAAGTACAACAAAAAATACAGCAACTACAGAAAGAGAGAAAAATTCGCAAACCAGCTGCAAGCAAAAAGAAAGGCTTCGGAAAAGCTAGAAAAACCTAATCAAGCAAAGGAACAAATTGAAAGAATTCAAAGATAAATTGATGAAATGAAAGAACAAGAGAACAACTCATTGTGGCAAGACTCACCACACCAGAATTCTGGTCAAAACAGAAGAACCCTGAAAGAAAATTTTCTTCGCGGGTAATGGAATCTCACAGTTCGTGGGTCTTGAATCGCCACTATCCATAGGGCTGCAAACTGCACCATGGCCACCAAAGTTCAAATCGGTCTCTCTCCCGAAGTATAATGGCTTCGGAAACTCTAGACAATTTCTCATGAGATATGTATCAGCTATGAATTCAGCAGGAGGAGATGGTGTTGCGCTGGCCAAATCATTCATCATTGCCTGTGAAGGCCCAATTCTGATTGGTACTCTCTGTTGTAGCCACACTCAATTTGCAATTGGGTCGATCTTAAGACCAAGTTTATTCAAGCATTCTAGATATTTCATGAAACAATAGCTGAGTCATCAGATCTCTACAACTGCAAGCAGAAAGACAGAGAGCCACTGCAGAATTACGTAAGAAGGTTCATGCAGCAGAGATCGCAGATTCCCAAAGCGGACGACAAAACAACAATTCAAGCACTGATCAATGGTCTGACTCCAGGACCGACAACTTCGCATCTCACACGAAAGAAACCCAAAACAATTGATGAACTTTTTTGTGAGCTTGAAGAATACATCATGTCCGACGATGATCATCGGAGAAGAGTTGCGGAACGAAACAAAGCAAGACAAGGCAACAGAGACATGACCTGGAGACCTCAATCCTAGAATCCACGGAACATCAATAACGTGGAAAATCCTCAGTCTAACCACAATGACAGACCAAGCACAAGAGGAGGCTTTGCACCCAGGGGAAGGGGAAGAGGAAGAGGACCCCCGAAACTCACAAACCACAATCCAAGAGATCCATACTTCTACTGCCAATACCATGGAAGAGGTCACAGCACCGAAGGATGCCCAAAAACCAAGAAAAACATTGCTAGAATTCAGCAAGAGAAAGCCATGATGAGTATTGCTTTTACAATGCCAAACCAACTTCGCCCAAGTTTCTGGCAACCCCAGTTCATGAATTATCAACCAAATCCAGTCACAATCCAGCAATTCCAGCAACCACAGACATCTTGGCAGCCTTCTCAACAGTTCTATCCTCAGTCGCAAGCAATTCAATCGATTCAACAGCCACGGCCGACTGAGGAGAACACAATCAAGTTTATCAATCACATCTACTTTTTATCCTCTCAACACCTTTTCCAACCTCCATGTTTCTCGTCTCTTGATCTTCACGGTCATAGATGGCGTCCTAGGGCCTGCTGGTTGACCTAGGGCACGCTGACGACGTCCACGCCCTGACGGGACCCTTCCCGGACGAGAGCTTTGACGACCTTTGCTAGTTTGCTTGTAAACTAGTCGTTCTTCGCCATGTAAGTGCGTTATTTATCTCTTTGATGGTTTGCTCGTAAACCTAGCTGTCCTCCATCACGTAAGTGTGGTAGTTACCCTCCTCAACGCTCGAATTAGGCAAAGCCTAGGACAACGGTCTGACTGGTGCCCCTGACCGGTCTGACCGGTCCCGGCGGCATCTTTGCTCTTCGCTTCATTCGCGACCCGCATGCTCGTGTGCTCTTGCTTGTTGACCCATTAAAGGCGTCAACAATTTTCATTGCATGCAGCTCAATTCCAAGAGAAAGCTAACAATAGCCTACTTGAATACAATCGTTTTAGTGTCAACTGAATAAGAATGGTAAGAGAGTAAAGCATAAGAGAGTACCCCCAACAGTTTACTCATAATAAGTAGCTAGTGAAGACTTTCTAACCGTGGTAGAGCCAGAACTCATATTTTACCTTGTTAGGGGAGATAATGGTGTTTTTTCAAATTATATTCAACATTTGAATTTTAATGAAAATTTACCTTCTATAAGAGTGTTGCCCCTATGGCCCTCACCTCTACCATTTTGTCCAATATTTTTTTATGGTTATTGGGGCTCCTCCCAATCCAAGAGTGTCCAAAATAAAGTACGAAAAAACAACTTTTTGCAAAAGAACCAGAAGAAACAACTCAATGTAGAGCCTAAATCTCTACCTATATATCTCTACCTAATATTAAAGCAAGGATTGCTTTTGCCTAAATTTTCGTCCGTCATTGCCTTAATTGAATCGGAATCGGTTTTAGCCCGCAAAACCGTGAAGAACCAGCGAGGAATCATTCAAAACAACCATGAATCAGTGGCCATCAAAAGAAAACCAGAGGAAGACTGAGCAAACCGGAGGTAAACAGGCTACGGAAAAACAACTAGTGCCACAAGAATTTTTTTATATTTAATTTGTCATGATTTTCGAAAAATAATAGGACGATCCAAAATTTTGGAGAAATATACATCTGGCGTCGTGGCCCACGACGCTTGCAGTTCCTCGCCGTCGTGGGCCACGGCGGTATGGGAGCCGCCAACGGTCGGCGCATCGGGCTGGTGGGGCCAGGACCTGACGCCGCGGCCCACGGCGTCAGGAAATCCTAGCGCTGAGGGCCACGACGGCAGCGCCGGCCTATATAAGGGGCCGCGCCCCTGCCGCCAACCCCCACTCCTCCCTCACTCCTCCCTCCAAATCTTCGGCTTTCAACCTCTTCGGAGCGCTTCTGAGGTATGTTTTCTAAATTCAGTCCGGTTTAGTTAGTTAGTTTAGTTACCTAGTTTAGTTACTTATATTAGTTAGTTAGTTTAGTTAACTTAGATTAGTTAGTTAGTTTAGTTAAATTAGTTTAGTTTAGAAATTTAATTTAGTTAACCTAGTTTAGTTAAATTTAGTTTAGTTAACTTAGGTATTTTAAAATTTACATAGTTTGTTTTAATTCATTTTAAACTTCTAGGAATGGTTATAGTCACATAATTTGATTAAATTGCTATAAAATTTTTAGAAAATTATTAAATTCACATAATACGGTTAAATTCGTTTTAAACTTCTAGGAAATGGTTATAGTTGCCATAATTTAATTAAATTGCTATAGAATTCGTAGAAAATTATTTAAATTCACATAATTCGTTTAAATTCGTTTTAAACTTCTAGGAAATTGTTGTAGTTCAGATAATTTGATTAAATTGCTATAAAATTTGTAGAAAATTATTTAAATTCACATAATTCGTTTAAATTCGTTTTAAACTTCTAGGAAATGGTTATAGTTGACATAATTTGATTAAATTGTTATAAAATTAGTAGAAAATTACTTAAATTCACATAATTTATTTAAATTCGTTTTAAACTTTTAGGAAATGGTTATAGTTGCCATAATTTGATTAAATTACTATAAGATTCGTAGAAAATTATTTAAATTCACATAATTCGTTTAAATTCGTTTAAAACTTCTAGGATATGGTTATAGTTCACATAATTTGATTAAATTGCTATAAAATTTGTAGAAAATTATTTAAATTCACATAATTCGTTTAAATTTGTTTTAAACTTCTAGGAAATGGTTATAGTTCACATAATTTGATAAAATTGCTATAAAATTTGTAGAAAATTATTTAAATTCACATAATTCGTTAAAATTCGTTTTAAACTTCTAGGAAATGGTTATAGTTGACATAATTTGATTAAATTGATTAAATTATGTTTTTTGCAGTTATGGCTGCACCGCTGGACTACGTATGGCCGGAGTTGTTCGACGAGGTGGTGGACCGGCACCACCGCTCGTACGTGTCGGCTATTCTCGGTCGTCCACTTGGCGTGGTATGTTGCCAGACGACCCGCACGTTGCTGCCGATACACCCGCGGTGGATTTCGAAGTACGTAATTCATATTTATTATTTATTCCCCTTTTTTACAATAGTAATTGTGTTAAGTAAATTAATATTTTTTGAGGCTACACGCTGCAGGACTTCTCCCTATTGCGCGGTTGGTCGAGGGGGACATGCTACGAGCTGAGGTTCCCCGGGCCGAGCGGTTGACGCGGTTCAACTTCGACGCTCCGCTGATCGCCGCGTTCATGGACCGGCGGCGACTAGAGACGCACACGTTCCACCTCCCCGTCGGCGAGATGACTCTCAGTCTGGAGGACGCCGCGATGTTGGGAGGACTGTCGTGTGCTGGCGAGGCGATGGGGCCGATCGATATCCCCGTGGCGTGGCAGGCTAACTTCCTTGCTCGGTTTGCGAACGTTCCTCGGAACGATCGCGTGCCAGTGCCATACCTGCCCTTCGTCGACACCCATGGGCCCACCTGGACTTGGATCCAGCAGTTTAGCGTACGTGATTCTAGCTCTTATTTTCAACGTTTGTATGCATTTAAACGAATGTGACAACGGACCTTTGTGTGTTTGCAGGCTGACTACACGGCGGACGATGCCGACGACTAGACGTCGGACGGGTTTATGGAGGTCTACCCCGCTCTCGTCGTTCGGGTGGGTGCGTTCGCGAGTCGGCGGGAGATTCTGTGTCGCGATGCATGATCCCCTGGGCTCAGAGGATTGCTGACGCACCCCTCGAGTAGATGCCCCAGATCAACTGGGGCAGCGCTGTTCTGGCAGCTACCTACAGGGGGATGTGTTTGGCAGTGACGAGGCCGACGAGTAGGGAGGCGATCCTCCTAGGGTGCCCTTCTCCAGATGTGGATCCATGAGTGGTTCGACATCGGTCGGCCCAGGACGGACCTCTCGGAGTATGTGGCGGCGACCGACGGCACCGACCCAGCGGACCTCCCCACCATGGGTTCTCGGTGGTGTCTCCGGAAGGTAATGACCTCCCTTTACGTGATTCTTCGCGTTATGACTTCTGTAGTTCAATTCACTTAAGTTTTCTCATTCTTTGCAGCACGTTTGGGCTGGGGAGCAGCCAAAGAAGGCCTACAGGGACTTCGTTGGTCAGATCGATAGGATGGTCGAGGCCCAGGTTCGGTGGACGCCGTACGCTCCTGCCATCGTCGCTGCCCGCGCACCACAGGGGCTCTCGTCCCTGTGCTCCCGAGACCAGGGCCCACCGCGGCCGACGCGGCGACCACCGGTCTTCGACGTCTACGTCGAGGAGTACACCGTCCACCGGTGATGAGGCGGTTCGGCCTCTTCCGGTGCTGCTCCAGCACCCGCCGCGCCACGTTAGCCGCCTAACGCGCACAGGTGAGCTACCATTTGACAGTTCTAAGTATTTTCCGTTACGAATATTCAATTGCCAATAATTTTATGTTTCATGTTCTATGCTAGGTGGACGCGTAAGGGCATGGTTGTGGCGACGTCGTTCTTCCATAGGCTGCAGCCGTACGTGGCAGAGTGGGCGTCCGCGGCGCACGAGCAAAACGTCGTCAGCGAGCACCGCCTTCACGACGCCGCCGCCTGGGTAGCGTACCTTCAGTGGTACCTACCGAGGACGCGGGTGACGTACGTGCCTGCTACTGCGCCACCGCCACCTGTCCCGAACCACGACAGGGTCCTGCCGGACGCAACCTACCTGGTGCGCCGAACCAGACCGCCGACACAGCGGTAAGCTACGATACTGCAAACATATTACATTCATATGACTTTTCATTAAAACATGTGTTTCTATTTTTGTGCGCAGCACGCGCGCTGGCTGAGGTCGTCCAGCTCGCATCGGGCGTGATCGGCCAGTGCCACACCTGGGGGCCTCAGGAGCACCAGAGCACGTACGAGAGTATCCTCGCTGCGGCCATGAGGTACTCCGCCGTCGTGAACTATGCTGGGGCCGTAGAGATTCCTCTCCTTCCGCACCACCCAACGTCGTCCTCGAGCTCCGCCTCCACAGCTTCTTCGCAGCAGACGCCTGCTACCTTTGTCGGTGGGTTCTCGGCACCGAGGGTACAACACCACCCATAGGCGCAGGGCCTGCCGGCCACGTGCAACGGCCATTTGCTCCACCCGGCGCAGGTACTTTCAGTAGATCTTATTTTCAACTATTGGACGCAATTGTTTTGGTTTGTGATTATACTATATTCTAATCGTATAGGGTAACTGCCGCCTATTCCGACAGTCGGGCCTCGACAGCAGCCACGTCACGGTTCACACAACCACCATCGGTTTTGACTCAGCCGTCACGCTTGGCGACCGGCGGAGCGACCACAGGCGGCGGAGCAACACCGGCAGGTGTCGGAGCGTCACCGGTGGGTGTCGGAGCAACACCGGCGGGCGTCGGAGTGTCACCGGCGGGTGGCGGAGCGACACTGGCCGGCAGAGTCACACCGGATGCTATAGGCTCGTCGTAGGAGGCCATGGCGACACCGTCTCCCGACCAGGTAGCACCACAGGTCGTCAGGGCACCTGACCCGTGGACGTACAACCGGGACCACACCTGGACTGGCGCTAGAGCTGTTAGGGGGAAGAGGGGCCGACGCATTTAGATGTAGTACTATGATTTTGTATAAACTATTCCCTTTGTGATTATGTATATTCGCCTGTGACTATTCCTTCGTCGATGATTACGATATTCCCTTGTGGTTATGCTTTCATTTAATATTTGGTCGTTTTAAAATAGTTAAAAGTGTTTTAAACTAAAAAAATCCTGCCGCCGTGTGGCACGGCATTAAGTGCCTGCCGCCGTGCCGCTCGGCAGCAGGGTCCTAGCGCCGTGCTACCCGCACTGGCGCAGGAAATAGACTCCTACCGCCGCGCCCCACGGCGGCAGGGACCTAACGCCGTGGGATGCGGCGGTAGGAGCCTGATGCCGTGGGCTACGGCGCTAGATGTACATTTGTCGAAAATTTTGATTCGACCATTTATTTTTCGAAAATCACAGAATAAATAAATAAATAAATTCGTGCCACAACATCATAACTTAATTTCAAACATTTTTTTCATTTTTGCGCATGCCGCATCAACGAGACTATTATTACTACTTTTTAATTGTCTATAAATAGACAACAAGCATTATAGTTTTATGAAAACGTACTTATATCATTATTTACAAGAGATAATATACACATACACACCTAATATTAAAGCGTCATGGTTTCCAACGCCGTCGTTATTTTGCTTAAATGTTCCTCACCTTTTTCATAAATAGATATCCATGGCATCAATAGGTGAGTCCTCAAGCGGTAGTACATTAACATTTGATGTGTCATCTCATTTACGCTGGAGAGGCATGTGGGCAGTGGGGATGACGATGCGGCCATAAAAAGCGAAGTTGGGCGGACAACGGTGGGCAAGGTCAGAGTGGCGCAAGCGTGATGGTGAGGCTGAGGAGGTGGGAATGACAATATGGTCAGGGCGGACGACGACAAGGCTGTAAGGCATAGACAATAGTGAGTGAGGTAAAGGTATAGCGTGTGTGCAATGGGAACGACGACATGACCAAAGAATGCAAGGTCGGGAGAGATGATGACAAAGTTCGGCGAGGTTAGAGTGGTGCAGGCGCAACGGGAATGACAGCAAGGTCGGGAGGTGCCGGAGGAGGGGCGGCGGGGATGATGACGTATGGCGTTAGACGACGGTGGGGCGAGGTCGGGGTGGTGTGTGGCCTATGTGAACAACGATGCATTCGGGAAAGGTGAGGTCGGATAGACGACAACGGGGCCGTGGTAGACGACCGTAAGATTTGGAAAGCGCGACGACGGTGGACGATATTAGGGCAGCACGGGCGCGATAGGGATCGGTATAAGGTCACCGAGTCGGGGGGTGACAGGGTGATGACATGGTTGCAACGCACGGGCATAGTTGATAGTATTTGTTTGTTTATATTAAAGCAAGGATTGCTTCTGCCCCTAATTTTCGTCCGTATACAGTAACTGAAGTGAAATCGGAAGGAAAAACTGAATCCTCCCACGTAAACCGGCGCAAACCGAAAAAGCGGTAGCAGAAAAAGAAAAACCGAGACCTCCACGTGAACCGGCGCATAAAAAGGAAAACCAACACCGCTGCACATCCCCGCGAGGTCGACCGTGCGCAGGGCTCGGAGCGGCCAATGCGCAGCTGTTGCATGTCGGCTTTATTCCCCTCCTCTCCCTTTTCTTTTTTCTATTCTATTTTCTCTTCTAGGTCCAGCTGCAACATTCAGAGAGCGCAGCAGAGAATTTTTTCCTTCCGAAACGTTTGATTCATAATTGTTTCTTACCATATTGTTTTGTTACTTTTTCTCTTTTTTTCCAAATGTTTTACTTTTTTGCGTTTGATTTTCGCTTAAAGTCTTTTCCTAAACTTTTCTTCATAATTTTTTTCTAAACTTTGTTTTCAAAACTTAATTTTTGTTTCTGTTTTTTCAAAGTTTATTAAAAATTATTTAAAAAAAGTTTTACGAAACTTTTTAAAATTATTTATTATAAATTTCATCAAAAGGTTTGTTTTCAATTTTATTCTCTAATCTTACATGATCTCTCAACACCAAAGACAGAGAGAGGGGACGTGGTTGGGACACAACATGCAGTCCAGAAGGAAAAGAAAACACACGGACCAAAATTGACCTCAACAAGGTGAACTTCTAGACACTCGTAATCGACGATATGCTTCTGCTGTTTGAGAACTCCCACGACTCGAGCTAAACAATGTTACGTTCGTACATAATACACTAATATCTAATGAAGGTGTGTCTTCGGGACCTGTTTCACCTTTCTTTTATTTACTGTTCATGTTGGAGCCGATGTGACGATGAGGTCGGAGAGATGAGGATGGTGGTGTGGTGAGGATGAATGACGACATGTGAGGTTGGAGTTTTGAGCGTGCACATTAGAGACATAAGGTGTGGTTGGGCAGACAACGACGAGGTTTTACTCGGACAACAATGACAAAGTTGCACAGACGCGATTGGGACAACGGTGAGGTCGAGAGGTGCGGCGGGGGGGTGGCATGATGGTGCGATCTGGGTGGATGACAACAGTGAGGTTGGGGTGGTGTGAGTATACGTTATAGTGAGACCGAGAAGGCAGGGTGATGGCGCGGGCGAAGCAGGCAGTTGGTAAAGGAGAGACTGAACAGACGAAAGGGGAAGTCATGGCGGACAAACAATGTGTTTTGGGGAGGCGTAGATGATGACAAGCGAGGTTGGAGTGCGCAGATGTGAATGAAAGATCAGAGAATTGCAAAGACGTTGGGATGACCGGGTGTGACATGGACGACGACGAGGAGAGTCAGAGAGGCGTGTGGTGACTATGCGGACAATGGTTAGACGAGCAACTTTTTCACCCGTAGCAACGCACGGGCATCTTGCTAGTATATATATATATTGAAGCAAGAAACGTTTCTGCCCAAATTTTTGGTACGTCGCCCTTGATCCCATGCGATTTCGGTAAAAAAACCGGTGGAAAACTGAGCGGACAAGAAAAACAGAGAAAAACCAGCGGCTTGCCCACCAACCCCGTCACCCTATACGTCACAAATAGTTTGTCATATTTCCTTTTTACCATGATAAAAAATATCCATAAGATTCAAAAAACATAATTGATTTGGCATTCATGTTTGTTTAATACATTAGTAACATCTAACGAACATGTTTCTTCCGGGACCTACACCAACATGGACTTCAAATGTTTCAACTTCTTTTATTTCCCATGCAATTACAAATCTATCTTTTTTTTACAACTACTCCCTCCGGTTCCATATTAGAAGTCCTTTAAGGCAGGGACACAGTCACCGAAGCACAACTTTGACTTCACTTTTCTATAAAAATCTCTATTGGAAAGTTATATATGTATATTTTTATGAAAGTAATTTTCAAAAAAAATCTATTTATATGATTTTCACATTTTCAAATTCAACAAATTAAAAGTTATTCATGATTTATATTCCCAATGTTTGACTCAAACCTTGTCCAAAACGGCTTCTAAAAGGGAATCAGAGGGAGTACAAATCTATCTTTATACACAACGTTGAAGTAGCACTGTTTCTTCCAATGTTGTCGTTGTTTTGCAAAACAACCTCTCGTTTTTTTCTAAACCAACTCTTATGTCAATGATAGGTGAGCCCTCAAGATTACATTAACACTTGATGTATTATATTGATATGTAGAGTTATCTCAATCCGTTTCATTATATTGGGGAGACACGTGAACAATAAGAATGATGGCACCGTCGAAGAAGGTGAGGTTGGGCCTGACGACGGCGGGTGGGGTCGGGCTTGTGCGGGCGTGATTATGTGGTCGGGACAGACCGACGATGACAGATGAGATCGGAGTGGCACGGGCGCAATGTTGAGGTCCGGGAGGTAGGAATGACGGCGCGACAGGGGCAGATGACGGCAAGGTTGGGTCGGGGAGGCGCGAAAGATAGTGGGTGAGATCCGGATGGCGCGTGTGCGATGGGAACTATGGTGCAGTTAGGGAAGACAATGTCGGGCAAACAATAGTATGGTTCGGGAGGAGCGAATGACGATGTACGAGGTTAGGTTGGCGCGAGCGAGACGGGAACGACAACGAGGTTAGAGAGCTGCAGGGGCAGCAAGGGTGACGTCGTGGCCAGGGCGGGCGATGGTGAGATGAGTAATGCTTTCTCCCGTTACAACGCACGGACATAATTGCTAGTCCTACTTGTATTCCCATGTAATTGTAAGTAACCGGTAATCCTGCCCCTATCATATATAAAAGAGGGCGGGGTCCATACTCCCTAGATTGACAGAACAAGCACTGTAACCAATTTATTGGTGGGTACAATCCTAGCAGCAAAATGGAGTCATCAAATATATAAAAGGAGGATGGGTTCCCTATATCGACAGAACAATAGAGTCGAAAAAAGCTGATTTTGGATCCTGCACGAAACTATTTGGAGAAAAAATAGGACCCTTCTCCAACAGTTTCCATTAATAAATAGTTCCACAAAATTGATTCCGAAACTAAATTTAGTTACTGCCATATCATCATCCAGGAGCCAGGGCATGTTTTTTTCTGAATTTCCATGTGTGTGTGTGAGAGAGAGAGAGGAGTCACTATTCACAACCTAATAATTCAGATTTTCTGCAAGTCCGAAACCGAGATGCTTGTTGACGCAAAAAGTGCACTCAACGCCAATCACACAGCAAGCCGAACAAAGCTGGCTTCACACGCGCAAAGAGAGAAAGACGTGCCAGTCAATTTTTCCTGAAAATTAACAAAAGATAAAGCAGTTAAATACCAAAGCTTGGAACTTGCCGGTGGTATCGAGCGCCTCCATATTTACGGCTAAGAAGCCAAATGATACGACACATAGCTATAGAAAGCTATCTGCCAATGAACTACAACCATTCGGGAAACCGCAAAGGGAAAAAAGTAACACTGCCGAATGGATGACGTAAGCATGACGGTGATCGGTCTTTGTTTGAACAAGAACGCATACGCACAAGGCCGTGACCGATCCCCATGAAAATTGGCATTAAATAAATAAAGTAAGCACGGACATAATCATGTATTAAACAAGTATGCATAGATTCAAAGCACTAGTCTACCGCATGTCTAGTTACTTCAAAACCCATCAAGTACGATATCAAGCAAATCTATCCACCGCATGATACAACTTGCATGAAAAACGTACCACTTTCCACAAATAGATCTATCCACCGCATGATACAATCTAAATATGGAAAGCTAAAAGCATACATCATTCAAAGCATAAATAACGCACGTGTTCTACTCGTGAAGAAACATAACCGAATACGGCTGAACAGCCGATTCGGGGTCCATGAAGAAGGAACAAACATTACCAAGCGAATAAATCTATCAGATTGATTTGGGAATCTAATCCACCGGATGATTTAGTTCCAAAGCAACCCCAAAACCTGCATCTACCGCATGATACCCGGCTCTTTCAAGATTTATACAAACATTAGCAAGCTTGAACCCGCAACACGTAACAACCTAGATCGATTCGGTTTCGGCTTTCGGAAAACACAAGATCCACGTGTTAAAATATGAAATCTACTCGAACAAGGATCATAAAAGAAATAAAGCCGATCCAAACCCATCTAGATTGGGCAAAGGTGTGCTACATGAATTAAAACATAAAGTGAAACTCAAGATAACACGGGGTAACTTAATGAATCTATCGGATCTTGCCAAAATCCAATAGAGCCGATAACTAGCTTCGAGCTAGATCTTAGCCTACCGCATGACTTATGATCTAACAAGAAACCCTCTTGAACCAAGCTTGAATCTACCGCATGACACAAAGCATGGTAACAAGACTACTTGCATCAGATCTAAATCCACCGCATGATACTATACATGATACAAGGTTGCCGGTACTTACGGAGGTCGACGGATCGATTAACCCTCTCGAAGAAACTCGACGACACGACAAGGACTCTAGGGTTTGGCGTAAGGCCGGTGTGTATTGAGGAATGATTGTTTTTTTACATACATTCGGGGGTCATATTTATACCCCGTTGAGTACAACTTCGAATGGATTCATTGCCTAACTTATCTCTAAGCTCGATCGCTTATCCATCCATTCGTCTCCCCGACTAAGCCACGTCACCGTCCAATCCCGCAAAATCGGCTCTCTTTCCTTTGCCGAACCGGAGCGGATAGCCGACCGCATCTTTTTGCCGAATATCTCTCGAAAATATCCTTCCTTCCACCGGACGGACTCTTTATCGAACCGGACCCACTAGTCGGACTCCTTACCAAATTTTGGTGTTAACACATGCCCCTTCAATTGTGGGATAAAAGTAATTTTGTTCCACAATTGACTCCGACCACGAATAAATCCGTCAACACCGTTCTTCGCAATCCGCCGGAATCTTCATCCAAATCCAACCCTAAATCCCCCTCGTTCCGAGCTCAAACCTCCAATGGCGGCTCAAAACCAAGATGCTCGGAGTAAATTCATCCCCCGTAAGCCTCGTTCGGCACTTAGGTTTTCGATTTTACCCGAGATTTCCTTTTCCGCTTCTCTTCCGGAGCCCTCTACCGAGCTTTTGATTCGTACCGAGGCCAATTCGAGATCTTATTATCTTGGTCCCGTGGGGAACTCGACCCTCGAGATTTCATCGCAAATTTGAATCTCGCAGAATCCCCTTCAAAGCAGCTCTGTCTCCACCGCCTCAATGGCAAGACGCTTTCAAGAACTGGCCTTTACCTCCAATTGCGGTGGAAAACTTGGTATCGGAGGATCCTTGCGGATAAGAGTGGATTGACCAACCTGGATACCCTCCGTATCGCCCAGTGCTTGGAGTTATCCGTGGCTGAGACCCCTAAGAATGAAGACCTCCCGATAGCCGCCCGCCACTTCTCGGTCAAATGGCGTCAACGCCTTCCTTTTCGGCCACGGCCCAATATCTCCTACCTTGGCCGATGTATATATGATCACCGGCCTCGACATCACAGGGTCTGTTCAGCCTTGGAACTTCAAAAATTCCTCACGGCAAACGGGGGTGAAGCCAGGGAACGGATACAAGAATTACATCTTGAAACACATGAAGGACAATCCCCTTGGTGCCGTTGAATACAGGGCATTTCTGAACATGTGGCTGTGCGATTTGTCTTCCGTGGTAAAGCCAACGAGCCTACCCCGAACCACATCGCAATGGCGTCTCATCCGGCCGGTGGCAACCGCCTCCCCCCGGGGAAAATTCTTTTTGGGCGGCGTATATCATATGCTTCACCGGTCGTCACCCGGATGTATACCAGCCAAAGAATAGCATGTGTCAACGGTCCTTGGTGGTTTGTTCAAATATGGCCGCAACTCCACATGCATCAAATCATTGGTGTCGACTTGAACTCCGGGTTCTTCCCCTTGTCCAATCACCCCGAAGGAGAGCCTCAAGCTACCGGAGGATGCCGAATTACGGAGAAGCGGCTTCAATCGTTCTTGTTCGACAGGACATCGGCCCGCCTTTTCGAGCTATTCTTCAAAGGTTTTCCCAATCCTCTCCGGCTTCCTTATCCGGACAATGACACCTTGACTTTCCCCGTCGAATTTTCCTTTGAGCCTGGTCATCGGGATGGGAGATTCTTAGAGATCCTCAACATCATAATCCGCCCATGCATACCGCCTACCGAGTTCAATGGAGGAAGGTCGAATACTAGCACTTATGAATATTACTAGCCCAACGTAATGGCCAGGCAAATTGGATGTGGACGAGATGCCCCCAAGGCTAGTTCGCATGAATTCCTTAAGCCTAGGGAGGAAATCAAAGAGAGTATGCACAGCAAAGAGGGTCTTCCAATATGTGTGTAGTCCTACTATCTACACCTGTCCTTTCATGCCCACAACCATAGCTCACCCCACCTTTGACTCCTGGTGGCAAGAATTCCATGATCATATCTTCGGTGAGCCCGTCCACGTATTCGTCGTGCGAGTTGATGCCCGATTTCCCGCCAACTTCGAGAGGTAATATAACGAACCTTTGGATCGGATATGTTCTCTTTATTCATGATTCCGACCTTCATCTTCTCGTCCACGAACACGGTGTCCGCCCCTCGAGCCGAGAGATATTGCTTACAATGCGAAGGCCCAATCTCGGCATCGGGATTCAAATCCACAACTCGGCTCAACCGATGTCCAGGTATGCTACAACGGATCACGGCCTTTTAAGCCTTGCTGCCGACAGGAGGCAAGGTCCGCATCCGATCGCACCTCCGAATGCCAAGAGGAGAAGAACTGTCAAGAAAGTGCTTGTTGAGGTAAAATCCTTTACCCTATTGATTACAATATTACTCTGTTCTTGGTGAATCATATCGTTGTGCATTTTCGGACCGGGCCCCAAAGAACCTTCGGCGTCGAACCCGCCAATGCCCCATCCACAGGTATGACCCTTATTGTCCTCTTTTAAGGATGGACACTGGCATTTACCCTTACGACTTGATATCTGCAGAAGAAACAGCGGAAGAGCAACTGGTTGATGTTCCAGTGGCTCAACAAGCAAGTCCATCCAGGGTTGAACTGCCTATCCCAGTGGAGATTTCATCTTCATCTCCTTCTCGCGAAGCAATAAATTCTCCGGAGATGAGTCTCCCAATCCAGGCCGGAGTCATCAAGTCCTCCAAGGGCACAATCACTCGTTGGTCATGCAGACAACAATCCCAACAGAGGTAGACCCTACTCCTCCTCGGCCCAGAAATTCACGAGCTACCGGCGGTACCGCATCGACACCTCCCGGCTCCGAAGCTTCGGCTCTACCCGGAGTACCCTCTTCACCCCGTGATTGCCCCCGCTCAAGAAACCAGCCATGAGGTATCCATCCGCACTTAACTCGCTACCTCCACGTTTAGCACTCTTAACTCGGCAATACGCTTCTCGGGATCGGGCTTTATCATCGTCAAGCCCGCCGTCGAGAGAGCAACCCGGCCTACCGAGGTGATGGAAAGAGCATACCGGCCTCCGTCAGGTGAAGTGTTATCAAGACTTCAAGAAATAGTTGCCTGGCTAGAAAGGGATGCACAAGATCAGCTCAAAGATCTTGATCACTTCGAGGAGATGTTTGAATCCATCAGCCAAGAACTTCCTGAAGACATCAGAACTCCTTTATCATCTGTCTACGGCTTAGACACCCTTTATGCACCCATAAAGCAAGCTTTGAGGAAATTGCGCTCCCGCCCGGCTATCGAAAAGAGGAAAGCCGATGCTGAACACGCCATGAACGGGGCACAATCCCAAGCAGAGAGCCATAAGGATACATTGGCTAACCTGCAGGCTTCTTATGATCTGAAAATTGCCAGGAAAGCTGCTCTAGAAGCAGAACTGAGAAGCCTGTCAGCGGAGATAGAGGCTGACAAGGAGAAAATAGCCGAGCTCCCTGGATTGATAGAAAAGACCCAAGCGGAAGCAAAATCGGCTATCACCAAGATAGAGCAATGCGATGCAGAACTCATCGACTTGTCTGGTACTCAGAAAGATTGCCAGGAGCTGCTGGACAATTGCCGTCTGACAACATCCAATGCTCGTGGTGTTATTGCAAAACATCTGAACATTTCAATGCCCCTAATGATGTATATCCGAACTGGTCGTTCTTGTAATATTGTCTTGCAATTTGTTTCCTTTCTTCTGCGCACCTTCAAATATAATGCTGAACGACCCGAATGGCACTTTGATTTTCTTTAGCCGAACCAACGCGGCTCAGCCTAGAACTCCAAGCGACCCGTCGGCGGGTTGGCCAAGGAAACCTTTCCACCTTCCAATTTTCTTGGGGTATGCGCCACGATCCAAAGCCACGACTCGAAGCCACGATTCATCTGCCGCCGGCCTATAAATGCAACCATAGGTGCCCCTAGCTCTCCACCGGGCCTTCTAGCTCTCGAATCTTTGCCAATCTCGGCCCTTCCGCAAACAAGGCACATCCCAAGCCATCATGGTGCGCCGCCTCAACCGCCGCCGTGCCTCCGACGAGGAAGAGGGGAGCAGCGCCAATGCGCGCGGAGGCAATGATCGTCGATTCCTCCTCTTTGATTCGATTTTTGATCTTCTTCTTGCCTTGACGATCATCCCCTTTTCGGATTGATTCGGTGGAATCCGTCTCCCGCGCCGGCCAATCAACCCCTTCCGGCCGACTCCTCGGAGTCCGACGGCCACTCCCCCGTGCCGTACGGGGAAGTCGATGCCCTCCGCTTCAAGGAGGAGCTGGAGGCGTCTCGGCGTGAGCTAGAGGATGTCTCCAAGAAGGCGGGCCTAGCCGAGCTGGAATGGGAGGACCAGCGCAAACGGTCGCCGGAGGCCATCGATGGTACGGTTCGAAAGCAATTCTTGATCCGGCCCCGGCTTTTGATGCTAATCTTTTCTTCTTGCTCTTTGCGGCCGCGACGCCGAGCTCAACCAGTGAAGACGCCGGTAGAGCAAACGGTGGCCGAGAAGGTGAACGCCCGCGGCGACACGCCGGCGGAGCGCCTTGCCGCGGTGGAGCACCGCGTCGACGAGGTGGCCACCCATGGCGTTCGTCTGGGCACCACCTTGGGCCTGGCTGCCATGGCGACGCATACGGACGTCGACTACTCCACCAGGCCGCGCAGCTTCCAGGGCGGCGCGCCGGAGGACATTGACGAGATCGAGCTCATCCTGGAGCGCCTCGACGGCCACGACGACGCCATTGCCGAAATTAGTCATCCCCAATCCGTGTTGAACAGACTCTTTGACTAGATTGTATCAGGGATGTGTAATTATCGGCAATAAATGAAGATCTTTTGAATTCTGCGCTTGTTTTGTGATGATTCCCTTTGCATTTTGCATCTGCGAATTTTGTTTTCTTTGAACGCGCCCGGGAACTATCTTGAGCCGAACGCGCGAGAACAACTGCTCCTTAGCGCAAAATCCACAGAGGATCCCGAATCGGCAATCCATAAACACCGTTAAACACCTGTTCAAGCAAAAACCCTTCGCACTTGTGAAAAACCCCCGCCGTTTGGTATTCCAACGAGCGTGTACTTGGCCGCTCATCACTCCCAATGCACCCCTTCGGTCAATAAAATAGCCTGCCGGGATGCTCTGCAAATCCACTCGCACACTCATCCATCATTTCTCATCTCCTCTCCCGTCCTCGGAGGAGAAAACCCCAAAGCCATGGACAAGGGCAAGCAACCCCGGGAGAGCGGCTCATCAAAGAAGCGTACGATTCGGAAGTGAGTTCTTCCTTGATCCGCTCCTCGTTCTTCCGCATGATCTCGCGCTTCATGTTCTCCTCTTTTCCTTTTTCAGTCTTGATTTGCTCCCTGAAGAGATCATCGGGACCGAAGATGTGCCGGAGTACATTTCCTCCGATTCCTCCCTTGAAGCAGAGGAGGTCACGCCTGAACAGAAGGCCAACCATCAGCTGCGCCGCCGCGTTCGGCATCTGGAGCACGGTCTCAGAGACATCACCGCCCGTTGCCAAGCCGAGCGCGAGCGTCGCATGGCTCTGGAAGCACTAGTAGGGGGTAAACGCTTCTGACTTCTTTTTGACCTTATGCTTGCATCTGGATTTCTTGCCCCCTAACATCGATTCCTCCACCTCGGATGTCTCCGACGGGTACAACAACCCGAAGATGGCCCGGGATAGCTTGGTAGAGGCCGCCAACCATGGTCACCCCGTGCGTTCCAAGTTGCCGTCAAGGTGGTCCTGGAACAACCGAAGAGGGAGCAGCCGAAGAAGTAAAGAAAAGTTTGAATCTTACTTTCGCTTCTTCCTCCACGCCTTCGCTTCCCACCTCCATGGAGATCCGACCATCGGGGCCGTTAGATGTAATCCTGCAAGAAGCGGTTGTAATGTAGTTTTTGTGCTAAGGGCAATGCATCTAGGCACTGGCCATTTCTCCCGTTCATGGATTTTTTGTTCGAAGGCGGCTTCATCCTTGAGCGCCGGCTATCTCTCGTGCCGGATGTGTGTAATCACCGATCGATCTCAATGCTAGGATAATATTTCTTCGGATATCTTCCATTTATTGCAGCGGAAAATTCTTCTCCTAGCAAAGTTTTCAATATGTATGCATTACCGGGGACGCATCGACCACACGGAAAGGTCCTTCCCAGTTAGGGGACCATTTGCCGAATTCGCTGTATTTAGTTCCAATCGGCAATAGCGCTTTCCAAACTAGATCGCCTTCTGCAAATTGCCTTACTTTCACCTTCTTGTTATAGTACTTGGCAACCCGCAGCTTGTTTTTCTCGATGTTTTCTAGGGCCCTGAGACGGATCATATGTAAATCCTCCAGGCTCGTCCATCATTAGGCCACTGTAATCTTTGGAGCTTAAATCCTTCTCGCAAAGCACCACTCTCCTCGAATCCGATTGCATCTCCCAAGGCAAGATTGCGTGATGCCCGTAGACCAACTCGTAAGGAGAAGTCTTTGTAGCTCCGTGGGGGGCCATTCGGTAAGCCCACGGCGCTTCACCGAGAACCGAATGCCACCTTCTTGGCTTCGATCGATCTTCTTTTGTATCAACTTGATCATGATCTTATTAGAAGCCTCTCGCTTGACCATTAGCCCGGGCATAATAGGGAGAGAAATTAAACAATTTGATTCCCATGCTTTCGGCAAATTCTCTGAACTCTAGTGACACGAATTGTGCCCCTTGATCAGTGGTGATTGTCTGAGGGATTCCAAATCGGTAGATGATGTGCTCCTTGACGAACTCAATCATGTTTTCTGACGTCACCTTCTTCGGTGGGATCGCCTCTACCCATTTGGTGAAATAATCCGTAGCCAAAAGCACGAACTTATGCCCCTTGCTAGATGGTGGGTTAATTTGGCCAATCAAGTCGATACCCCAACCCCCGAATGGCCATGGCTTGATGATGGGATTCAATGCCGATGCGGGGACCCTTTGAATATTCCCAAACCTTTGGCAATCCCGGCATCCTTTGTAATACTCAAAGCAGTCCTCTAATATCGTCGGCCAAAAGCATCCAACCCGTCTAATAACCCACTTCATACGGTAGGCCGATTGGTGCGCTCCGCATATCCCATCATGCACTTCGCTCATCATATTCTTGGCTTCTTCTGGACCCAGGCATCGTAGTAATACCCCATCCAATGATTTATAGAACAAATTATCATCCAGAAGAACGAACTTTATGGCCTTGTACCTGAGCTTCCTAGAGACTTTACGGGAAGGATCCTTCAAGTACTCAACGATCTCTTTCCTCCAATCATCTCCTGCAAGATCCGTCCCTAGTGCACATATTTCTGCTGCAAACGCTTCTTGACTCTCTTTGTAACCAGAAGCGCTCTGAGCTAGCCTGTTTGCTTCTTCGTTATGTTCTCTAGGAATGTGCTGTAGGGTTACCAATGGGAAGCTTTTCAAGATTTCCCTGCACTCTTCGTAGTAACTCCTCAGCGCTTCACTTTTGCATTCATATTGGCCATTCAATTGCTTGATTACCAGCTACGAATCTCCATAAACTTCAACCGAAACGGCCCTCGCTTCTCTCAAGTACCGAAGCCCTCGAAGTAATGCCTCGTATTCTGCTTGATTATTTGTGACAGTGGGCTGTATAGGGATGGCGAATTCGAACATCTCACCTCTAGGCGAAATCAGTAGGATCCCTACTCCCCCACCTTTACCACATGATGATCCATCAAAAAACAAAGCCCAAGGGGTGATCTCGAGCAAATCAATTGACGGATCGCGATGTTCAGTTATGAAATCAGCAATGATCTGACCTTTGATGGCTTTTGCCGATTCGAACTTCAACTCAAACTCTGATAAAGCTAAAATCCACTTGCCAATCCTCGCCGTTCAAAATTGGCATAGATAACATATGTTTTATCACATCAAACCCGGAATATACGGTGCATTCGGCATTCAACGGTAGTGCCGAAACTTTGTACACGAGTAGTACACGCAAAGACATAGTTTCTCTACGGTAGAGTACCTGGTTTCGGGATCAAGTAATTTTCGGCTAAGATATGCTACCACCCGCTCCTTGCCTTCGAATTCTTGAATAAGGGCCGATCCAATGGTTTGGGTATCGGCCGCCACGTACAACTTGAAAGGCTTGTTCGGTGGGGGGAACCAAGATCGGTGGCTCCTTCATGTCTTGCTTGATCTCATCGAAAGCCTTTTGTTGTTCGTCGCCCCAAATAAACTTCGATCTTTCTTTAACTTTAACGACGGAGAAAACGGCAAGACCTTCTCGTGACAAGTTTGATATGAACCTCCTTACAAAATTGATCTTGCTTTGAGCAGGATCGCAACTCCTTGAGGTTAGTTGGAGGAACAACTTCATCAATGGCCTTCATGCTCTTTTTGCCAACCTCAATTCCTCCTTCGTGGACCAAAAACCCCGTGAATTCTCCGGTTGAGACCCCAAAAGCACACTTGTTTGGATTCATCTTCAAACCGTGTTTCCGGTGCACTCTAAGGTCTTTTTTACATCTTCCAAATGGGTGTCATGACTTAGGGACTTGATCACCACATCATCAATGTAGATCTCCACAATCTTGCCAATCAACTCATGAAAAATGTAATTCATGGCTTGCTGATAGGTTGCACCGGCATTTTTCAATCCAAATGTCATGACAATCCACTCGAATAGGCCTATATGACCAGGGCATCTAAAGGCCGTTTTTGATATGTCCTCTATTGCCATGAAGATCTGATTGTATCCCGCATTGCCATCCATGAAACTAATCACCTTGTGTCCGGCGGCGGCGTCAATCAACAAATCGGCAATAGGCATCGGGTATCCATCCATTGGAGTGGCTCTGTTTAGGTCCCTGAAATCTATGCAAACCCTCATTTTTCCATTCTTCTTGTACACATGGACGATGTTAGATATCCACTCCGCGTATCCGCATGGCCGAACGAAGTTTGCATCAAGTAATCTTTCAACTTCCTTCTTCACATCGGCCAATACCTCATCCTTGTAGATTTTCCGAGGTGGTTGCTTATATGGTTTGAAACCAGGCTTGATTGGCAACCGATGCTCGACGATGGAACGATCCAATCCAGGCATCTCCGAATAATCCCAGGCGAAGCAATCCTTGTATTCTTTGAGAAGCCCAATCAAATTCCCCCTGAAGTCCGCCGCAAATTTGCACCGATGAACGTCGGCCTTGGCTTATCACCACTTCCAATGTCAACTTCTTCCGGTTTATCGGCCGACATGAATCCTTGCCCCAATTTGCCATCGGTGCCATCCACGGGGTTCTCCATTAAAAATTGCTATAAGAGCCGATCGCTTGAATCGGTCGTTGGTCACTTGTTGACGGGTTCAACAGGACCTTCCCCCGCTCTTTGCCTCGAGAAGCAATCAATTCCCCGGTACTCCCGGAAAGCCGGCTCCATGTTGGCCACGCTCACGGAGTCATCCGCTTGGACGACCTCGATCTCATCGTCCACCCACCGGATAAGTCGTTGATGCATGGTGGATGGGACGCAACGGTTAGCATGAATCCGGTCCCGCCCAAGCGGCGACAGTCGTAGGCTCCTTTGCCTTCGAGGACAAAGAAGGTGGTGAGCGGCGTCTTTGACCCGATCATCAAGTCCACATGAGCACATCCCTTGGTATCCGAGGGTTTCCGGCGAAATCGTTCAAGATGATGCTTGTAGGCGTCAAATCGCTCGGGCCCATGCCAAGCTTCCTGAAGGTGGTGTACGGCATTACGTTGACTGCCGCTCCACCGTCGACGAACATCTTGGTCAATGGCTTGCCATTGACGTATCCCCTCAAGTACAGCGGCCTCATATGACGATTCTTGGTCGGCTTGTCGAAGATGACCTACTTGGCCAGCACCAGTTGTGCCATCATCCCCTCGGTCTGCTCATCATCGAAGGAAGCTTCCTCCCCGCATAACCTCGGTTAGCGGGAGCCATGAACTCGTTCGGCGAAAGTATACCATACAAGCCGGAGCCGAACGCTTCGATCCCTCCGGTTGGTCTTTGGGGCGCCACACTTGACGTGTCCGGATTCCGGCCCGCCTCATCTCGCGGTTCCTCAAGCGCCGGACCCGTCTCTTCGGCTTCTCCTCGGGCCGGGTGGGCACCATTGTCCCTTCGCCGGACGTAGTCATCTTCATCCTCGTCTTGATCGGCCCATCCGAGGTCGGCTTGGCGCTTCCCCGGGATGATCGATGACTTCAATTTTTTGGCGCCGATCCCCATCGGGGTGGATCCTTCCAATTCTCTCGTGGACGGATCGGCGATTGGCGCTTTCTCGCTCCGTACTCAACATATCCGTCACCGCATTCGGACGGTTCTTCGGCGTGGGCAACTTTAAACCCTCATTCCGGCAATGCCCGAAGAAGGCGCATCCCCGGTGTGCGCGCTCCTCGTTCGCGCGTGTCTTGCTCCCCGGTCCCTTCGCGCGCCTCTTCTTCGGCTCCCGCGTTGCTCCTCCTCGTAGCGCCTCTTCGGTAGCGCTCTTTCTCAATCTGCGCGCGCCACTTGTTGAGGAGGATGCGCGATGTCACCCCGGGCTTGGCTCGGATGACTCCCCAATTTCGATGTGACTTTCAAGAATACGGGGGCGTCACCTTGCATACGTTACGAGTCACTTGGCGCCACGGGTCCATCGCTCCACCTTGTCTAGACCCGGGCCGAGGTCAAGACTTTGACTTTTCCCCTTCTCCTCGGCGGTTATCACGTTGATAGAAAAGCCCACCATGTTCTGAGGAAAGGGGTGGCCATCCAGCTTCATTTTATTATCGAACTTGAGGTGACCCTCCTGGATAGCCTTTTGGATCCTCATCCTGAAGACCCTGCAATCATTGATGGAGTGTGAATCCCCGTCATGGAAGCCACGGTAATGTTTTGCTTTAACTACATCGGGTCGAAGCATGGAATGCCCTTCGGGCAGCTTGATTCGGCCTTCCTTCACTAAGAGCTCGAACAATTTATCAGCCTTCGTGATGTCAAAATCATAAGTACCCTTGGTCTGCTTGACCCGGCCGATTCATTGTCAAAGGCTCCTTGCCCCACATGATCTCTGCTGCGGCTACATCCAATTCATCATCAGAATCCTCGAACAAATCAGCCTTGTCCAAGAACTGGTTGTAGACGTCAGCGACGTCGTGCTGCTTGCCAAATTTGGCGTCCTTCTTAAAGCCATACGCCTGATTGCTCATCAGTGATAGCTTCGTGGACAGTGACCCGCATTCTCAAACTCCATCCCGAACAACTTTTCGCGTACGGCCGGCGGCATCCCGGCGGCGCCCATGTCGGCCCACCGATCATCCGGCAAGTTAAGCGAGAAGCACATGCCCTTGACCTCCCCCGAACCTCCGGAGAAACTCCCGGCGGCGTCTCGCTATGCCTCTCGCTTCATGGTCGCAAGGTCAATCGGCTTCTTCTCCGAGCCGCCGCCGAAGTAGTGAGCGTGGAACTTCCGCTCCAAATCCTTCCATCCGGCAACCGATTCGGGGGGCGGGGACGGACGAGAACCACCGAAACGCCGGACCCGCCAAGTGACGCGGCGAAGTAGCGGACCCTGAATGTCGCCTCAACCGAGCACTCCCCGAGCTGTATGAGGTAATGAGCGATGTGCTCGACCGTGCTCGTGTCGTCTTGTCCTGAAAACTTAGTGAACTCCGTTGGCGGCTTCACCCTTGGCGGCAAGAGCACATTGTAGTACCATTCTAGGAACGGCGGCTTATAAGCGGGTCCTTGCATTTTTGGCTTAAGGCCGAACCGATTTTGCATCAATTCGGCCATTCTTCGCGCCAGGGCGTCGTCTTCTCCCGCGCGCCCGCACCGGCGCGTATCCCGGATGTGGGAAAGCATCAAACGCCCCGTAGTTCCCCACCTCATGATAGCCACCGCCGTACAAGTTTCTCTCCCCGCGCCCGCTGGTCGCCGGAGCAATCCTCCGACCGGAAGTGAGCGGGGCGCCGGTCGAGCCAAATGCTAAGTCTCCGTACGTGGGCCGGCACGGATTCGGCCGTTGCACGGAGCTGACCCGTGCCGCCCCGCGCGTGGTGGCCGGATTGGCCGTCCCGAGGCCCGCGGCGGAGGTCGAACCGGCTATTTCCCGGCGGCTGCGGCGGGAGGGCCGGAAAGCTTGACTTCCGGCCGCTTTGGGGAGGAGGCCGCACCGGCGGGCTCCGAAGTGGCGGCCGAGAGCTTGACTCGCCCGGGTCCACGCACCCCCCCGGACGGGCGCTTTGCTTGAACGCTTGTTCCATGCCGGGGCCAAAGACGGCCACCATCATCCGCCGGAGCGCACCGAGGAAAGCCTTGTTGTGCTTGCTAAGCATGTAATCCGCGGATTCTCGGAACACCCGCATGCACTCCTCTTTTTCCCCGCCGGGGCGTGGTATCGCTCTCCCCTAGCGACAAAACCCCGGGCATCTCGTTCTTTAGATACGGGACGCCGCTTCTATTCTTCTTGAACGACGACGACACTTCCTGCCGAAACCGGTCCACGACGTCTTGGAGTTGCTTGCGCCGCCGCTCTCCGGAGAAAGATCTTCAAGGTTGACATCCATGAGGTCCGCGATTTCGGGCATCTTGAATCTATTCGGCCGTGTCCCACCAGGCGTGCCAAAAAGTGTGTTGACGCAAAAGTGCACTCAACGCCAAACACACAAAGAAGCCGAACAAAGCGGCTTCACACGCGCAAAGAGAGAAAGACATGCCGGTCAATTTTTCCCGAAAATTAACAAAAGATAAAGCGGTTAAATACCAAAGCTTGGAACTTGCCGGTGGTACCGGCGGTTCCATATTTACGGCTAAGAAGCCAAATGATACGACACATAGCTATAGAAAGCTATCCGCCGATGAATTACAACCATTCGGGAAACCGCAAAGGGAAAAAAGTAACACCGCCGAATGGATGACGTAAGCATGACGGTGATCGGTCTTTGTTTGCACAAGAATGCGTACGCACAAGGCCGTGACCGATCCCCATGAAAGTTGGCATTAAATAAATAAAGTAAAGCACGGACATAATCATGTATTAAACAAGTATGCATAGATTCAAAGCACTAGTCTACCGCATGTCTAGTTACTTCAAAACCCGTCAAGTACGATATCAAGCAAATCTATCCACCGCATGATACAACTTGCATGAAAAACGTACCACTTTCCACAAATAGATCTATCCACCGCATGATACAATCTAAATATGGAAAGCTAAAAGCATACATCATTCAAAGCATAAATAACGCACGTGTTCTACTCGTGAAGAAACATAACCGAATACGGGCCGAACGGCCGATTCGGGGTCCGTAAAGAAGGAACAAACATTACCAAGCGAATAAATCTATCGATTGATTTGAGAATCTAATCCACCGGATGATTAGTTCCAAAGCAACCCCAAAACCTCGCATCTACCGCATGATACCCGCTCTTTCAAGATTTATACAAACATTAGCAAGCTTGAACCCGCAACACGTAACAACCTAGATTGATTCGGTTTCGGCTATCGGAAAACACAAGATCCAAGTGTTAAGATATGAAATCCACTCGAACAAGGATCATAAAAGAGATAGAGCCGATCCAAACCCATCTAGATTGGGCAAAGGTGTGCTACATGAATTAAAACATAAAGTGAAACTCAAGATAACACGGGGGTAACTTAATGAATCTATCGGATCTTGCCAAAACCCAATAGAGCCGATAACTAGCTTCAAGCTAGATCTTAGCCTACCGCATGACTCATGATCTAACAAGAAACCCTCTTGAACCAAGCTTGAATCTACCGCATGACACGAAGCATGGTAACAAGACTACTTGCATCGATCTAAATCCACCGCATGATACTAGATATGATACAAGGTTGCCGGTACTTACGGAGGTCGACGGATCGATTAACCCTCTCGAAGAAACTCGACGACACGACAAGGACTCTAGGGTTTGGCGTGAGGCCGGTGTGTATTGAGGAATGATTGTTTTTTTACATACATTCGGGGGTCATATTTATACCCCGTTGAGTACAACTTCGAATGGATTCATTGCCTAACTTATCTCTAAGCTCGATCGCTTATCCATCCATTCGTCTCCCCGACTAAGCCACGTCACCGTCCAATCCCGCAAAATCAGCTCTCTTGTTCCTTTGCCGAACCGGAGCGGATAGCCGACCGCGAGATCTTTTTGCCGAATATCTCCGAAAATATCCTTCCTTCCACCGGACGGACTCTTTATCGAACCGGACCCACTAGTCGACTCCTTACCAAATTTTGGTGTTAACAATGCTTAGCAGTTAAGTAAATTCAATTCTGGAGAGTTTATCAGCTAACTCATGGACAAGAAGTGACAAAACTGAATATATACACCTTGGACAATATGTGACATCAATGGTTGATCCAAAATGAGGGGATTTGCATATTTAAAGGTCAGAGCAAAGACTGGTCACAGCACTGTTAACTCGGAACTGACTGACCCAAAGTTTGGTCAAGTCCGAGATTCTGAATCAGTTACACTTAGAGAGTTTGAAATTCGATTCTGAATAAATTTCCAATGGAACAGGGGTGTTATATGTGTAGAATGGAGGCACTAAGCAATGGTTGATACAGGAAAACAGCTTTTGGGTTGAGAAGAGGGAGTTTTGTAATTTAAACCTAAGCTCGAAAATGGATAGTAATGCTGTCAGCTGTAGTTGACAGACTCGAATTTTTTGAAGTCTGAAGATCCTGAAAACAGTGAGGATTAGCCATGTTCGAACTCAAAATTGGAAAGTTTTCGTGTATAGATATTGAAGCTTTATGGTCCACAATTAATCTTTGAAATTCAGGGAGTATGTTAGTTTATTTTTTTATCCCAGAAAAGATGGAATTCGGTTTTGTTTTGAAGCCCAAAGATTGGAAGCGTGCACAGTTTTGGTGAATCTTAACTGACGAACTGAACGGCCAAGGGCTATGATTGGGCGCACCGGCAAAAGGCCTAAATTTGACTTTATTTGTTGCTTGGGTTGGGCTCGGTAATAAATTGGTTACAGTGCTTGTTTTTGAAATTCTTGAAGATGCTCTTAGGATAGATTATTAATTATTAAAAAAAGGTAAAGGTAAAGTGAAAAACGTATTGAAATACTATTTTTGTACCGACTTCTACAATATGATGGTTGGATTGAAAAATAAGGATCTGCTTGAGATATTCGGCTAGTAACCTATCAACCCAAACAAAGCCATGATATCAATAATATGGCCTTTCATCTCTCCCAAATATATACGTGTGCAAGAGTGTACCTATTTTTCATGAAATGTCAATCACGCCACCAGTATGCAAGGGTTTAACCGCACCAAGCAAGCATGCCGGATCGAGCTACGTCAGAAGTTCCACTCACAGACGCAAAGTTTATGATGGCGAATTTGTTCACCTCAGTAGATGTTATGCATTTTCCCCATTTTTGTAATTATGTAGCTATTCATGAATTGACGCGAGCTGGTCGATATAGGGACTTGGGTCATCCGGTTGTATGGATGAACCCTCTCTCAACTTTTATAAATCACCTTTTGGTTCGCGAACTAGCTGAACCATGTGAATAAAGCGATGTGTTGTGTGTTACATAAAAAAAAATGCACCAAGCAAGCATGCCGCATGCAACGGGTGCTATTCTTTAATTCCAAACATGAGGTGGCGGCTATCCAAACCTTGACCCGGCCATGAGAAAAAGATACAACTGCGGCAGCTCCACGTCCCACAGCGTGACGCCCCGACAACGTCCATAATGCGCAGATGAGCTAAAATACCATGTGATTTATTTTTATTTCTAAGGCCATCTTCAAACCATGTACATTCATGGTGACCAAACCATACAACGATGGAGCACGATGACAAAGTGTGGTACGGGTTCAGAAGAGTGCAAGGGATTGTGACCCTTCTCCGACCAATCATATAGTAGCCTCTCTGTTCTTAAATATATGTGACACGGTTGAATTTTTCCTTCGACTTTGACCATTATATATATTGAATAAATTAGTTAACTAAAGTAAAATGTATATCATTATATCTATTATCAAATATACTTTAGATTTAAATTGTTGGTTTATGGATTTGCAAAAATATTTGTAGAATATACGAATAGTCAAACGAATGAAAAAAATCAATGAATGTCATATATTTAAGAATAAATGTAGTAGTTGTTCAATTTCTTGGAATCCTGATATATGGTCGGGTTGCATTGCCTACTTTATTCGAGGAAGAAATCGCCAGAGATTGCACTCCACTGAAAGCTGCGGTAAGCTTGCTAAAACGAATTCAGGTGGATGGGGGTTGTCACGGTACGTAGACACTAGACAGCAATGGGTCAATGGCCAAGTAACTCGTTTTCCAGGTGGAAGATCTCAGCTTGCATTAAAGGAGTCAAAGCATCACATTCAGATCGGAAATGGGCCTGCGTGCGTGCTATTTTGTCCAAACGGGTGGTGCCTTGGAGATGGGAACAATGTTTGACGTATCTCCAGCTGGTGGATATTGTCCGTAAGCTTCATAAACTATGGTACACTTGAAGTTTTATCAATCCTCCTCCAATGGTTAGAGTCAAAGCACTAGCTTATATACTTAAAAAAGAGTATAAGAGATATGTTCTCCAATAAATAGAGCCAAACACTATCTCTTATGCCCTATATAGCTCCATGCGGCAGTCCCACATGATCTGATCGAGAAATATCTGAATGATATTATATCAGGAGAAAATTACTTATGTAGCATAAAAAAAGTTAGCCTTCCCTTCGTAGCACCCAAACTTTAATACTTCCCTATGTATGCATCATCTAAAATTTTCTTCCCCTCTAGCACTTCCGTTAGCTCCTTTGCCGTCAAAACAAAATTAGGCCCACCGTACAAAGACGAAATTACCCTTCCTCCTTTGCATCTCCTCCTGAATGAGTAGCACCTGAACCAAATCGACCTATTTGTATGTGCCCTCCCGAACCCTAGATCGAGGGTGGCCTGGCCATGGCCGACCCAGGCAGCGACGACGCGGACCAGCCCCTGGTTGTCATGACCCAGGGATGGCCCGAGAGAAGCCCAAAGAAGCCCAAGCCTATGAAGCATGTTTGCTTAGCCCAGCCCAAGAGCCAAGGCACTACTACAAAGGAACAATAGAACACATCGCAAGACATCGAAGAAAATCGGAACAGAAGAAGAGAAAGGAGATGGGTCGTCTTCCTCCTCCAGACCAGAGATCTTATCCCCCTCTAGATTCCCCTGCGATTACTCACGCTCCCAGCCTGATCTCACCCAGTGTAGCCACGGATATTATAGTGGTATCAGAGATAGTTGATTTTGGTGTGGTTTCCGCTGATTCGAGCGAGCTATTCTCCGATTCGAGTTCGTTCGGGGGCGGATTTGTTGAGCGTGATTCGTCGTGGCCAGTCCTAACCTCGAGTTCGGTCTAAAGCGGTCCCTCGATTCATTTCGCCACATCAGGTTGGTACCTATCAGTATCGGTTAGGTTTCGTCGATTTCGTCCTCACGGGCGGATTGAGCGAGCTTCCTCAGCGGTGGGTGCGACAGCGACGTCCTCTCCGACCTCGATCCAGCTGCTACGCCTCGTCCTCTCCCTCCCTCGCTCGCGTATCAAGCACTGACAGCTTCCCAGGTGTTGACCCACGGGTCGGGCGGAATCAAGTGTGGCAGCGCAGCGTCAACCCCGAGCATACCCGCGGTCGCGACTTCGAGCTTCCCTAAGGTGGCGACTCCGAGCTCCCTCGCGGCGGCGACCCCAACTTCTCCACAGCGGCGGCTTTGAGCTCCTTTCGGCGTTACTGCGACGGCGGTGGTCTTCCGACCTCGATCCGGCTGGTGGACCCCCTCCCCTTCTTCCCTCGCAGTGGTGCGTGCACGCAGCGACCAGCACATGCATCCAGCGGTGTGTGCATGCAGCGACACATGCCTGAGGAGCTCCCCTGTTGCATCAGCTTCAGCTTCCCTGCGGCGGCGACCTCACATTCATCCTTGGGTGATGTAGTTGAGATGTCGTTGAAGAAGGCAAAGGAAACTTTGAGGTGGTTCAACACCGCCAGGGGTACTGGCTTCGTCACCCTCGACCAAGGCACTGAGTACATCATCTTCAAGTGCGGCATCGACCATGACCTCAGCATCGGCGACTCCGTCGAGTTTGAGGTCTGCACGGACTGGCAGGGGTGTCCCAGAGCCATTGACATCATGGCTCCCGCGCTCACAAGTGACTCACACCCAGGTGCTTGTGACGCTGGTGGCGGTGGTCTGAGCTATGATGGGGATGGCGATTTCCATCACAGTGGTGGTTGTGGGCATAATGGAGACGGTGCTCGTGGCTGCTACATTAGTGGTGAGGAGGTTGATGCTCTTCCGATGTGGTCTGATGGTACTGCACTTCCTGTGTTCGATGAAATGCTTCCTTCAACTATTGTTTGGGATGAACAAACTGGGCACAATGTCAGCACTGGTGGAGGCCTATGTTGCCAGTGTATATTCGTATCAAACTTCAATTGGACTTGCAAGCGGACAAGTCCTCCATCGTAGTCAAGGGACCCTTCTTCCCTCAAGTGTGAACCCAAGGTATCGAATCCGTGGAACAAATGTGTGATGCAAGAATCAATCTAATAAAGCCAAGAACTTTAATCTTCAAAGGGGAATCTTATGCATCTAATCTAAAGAACATAATGAAAACGAATCTAATCTATGAAAACCAAAGGTAGCAAGAGGTAGAGAGGGATAGATAAACCAATCTAGAGAGATTGGATCAAGCCTTTGTTGAAGTTCCGAGCAAAGAAGAAATAAACAAGTTCAATCTCATAAAAAAACATCTTTAAATCACGGTTTCTCGTCAGACTCCAAAAAAGCCCGCCTTTTGGAGCCACCGTTCTATCACAACGCACCCCTATTCGTGCGGGTTAGTCTAGGGTGAGTCCAATGACAAGTTGAAATCTCACGGAAGGTCGGGCATGCACCTCTAGCCACCACGGCTACAAGAACACCCTCAATGATCTATCTCGAGAATAGATCTTAAGATACGAAAAGCCGATTGAAATCAAAATCGTAGGAGACACACTCGATCACTAGAAATCGGATTGCAACTTGATAATTCAACATAATACATGATACATGAATCAAGATAACCACTGGGATCCTACCTTGATCTTGCTTCTAGCTCCGGGAACTCCGACGTGGTCTTCCTTGCAAGGTTCCCACACCGGCTAGGGAGATCCTAGTCAACTAGCTCGACCCTCTCTCCGAGATGGTGTCCCTCTCTTCTCTGCTCCTCGGCGGCGGATGGCGAATGAATTGATGTGTGGCGCCTGGCCTCGGGGCTATAAATAGACTGAATGGCGGCTAGGTCAAAGGGGGGCGACTGGGCCTCGAAGCGGGCTGGGCCGGTCGGCCTGGGCCCACTTCGGCCCAGCCTGCGACCTCCTTTGCCCGGTGTTGCTTCCCGGGTCTTCTAGAGTATTCCCCCAACTGCATGTAGGCCCTTGACGTCAATTTCTCTTCAGTTTAGATGAAGCTCCTTGTCCCGCAAGATTCGACATTTTTCTGACTGGGTCCTCGGAGTTTTCCATCTTCTCGGGTTTGGTCCTTGGGCTTCTTGGAGTCATGTTCACTTCATTACTTGACTTGTACCGGGCTTCAAGGTCTTGTCATGAGGTGCTTAATGAACTTAACCCGGACGTCTTGCTTTCAACACTAAAATCCTGCATAAACACTAAACTCCAAAACCGACATGCACAAACGAACTTGTTATACCAAGGGGGTTAGTACCAATGGATAAGATATAAAATTCATACCAACACCGAAGGTAAACTTATGGCTAGGTTGACGGAATTTCACCGTCAACATCTCCCCCATGCTTAAATCTTGCTTGTCCTCGAGTAAGCCTTTGATGGATATCATCGTTGCTCTTCATTGTTTAAACCTTGCACTTGAGAAAACATAATGCTCTCAAAAGTTTAATTCGTTAAAGTTTCATAATGTACTAGCCTTCATCCCTACAGAGGGTAGATTATTAATTAAGCTTATCCCACGAGTATTAACATGCTCCCAAAATTCAAACAGATCTCAGAAACTTTGAAATAAAGAATGAGAAGAAAAAGAGCTAAACCAAGTTCACAAATTTAAACCACCGTGTATCTTGGTCATGAACTCTCATCTCATCTTGTCTCTTAAGCCTATTTATTCTACTCCTTTCCCTCTCATAACATATATATGTGGTAGGCTTTATATGAAGCTTTTTGGGAAAGATTAGTCCTACCAAGATATTATAAATGAGATGTTGTCAAAACAAGACAAGCTTCTCATGGTCTTACCGAGACTTGTCAAAAAGGTCATTAGAAAATAATGTTATATCAAGGAGGGGAAGAGAAAAATACACACACTTAAGATAGGTGGACATGTGCAAATGGCAGAGAGTGATCCCAAGGCACAATGGAAGTCCTCGTTATCGGATTGCACATGGTTCGAAAGATGAGTTTGGATCTTTGAATCTTGAAATCTTGAAATTCCTAATGCACTTAGAGAACCGGGGAGTTCACTTTATTTTATTTAAATCATACATACTCATCTATTTCTTTTCTTTTTTTTCTTTTTCTTTCTTTCTTTCTCTATTTTTTATTTGCTCCCCTTGAACTCTAAAATTGCATTGTACCTACCTCCTCCCCCATGCTTAGACGTTTGCTCGTCCTCAGGCAAAGAGGTTATAGAGATAAGGTAGGTACTAGAAATATTTTTCCTTCGGAGAGATACTTGAAATCTTCAATCTTGGCACCATCTTGCGATCTTCCTTGAATTGATGATCCATACTCAATGATAGGTTGTGGTCAAGGAGGTAAACACAAAAGATTATTTTTGGTTTTAAGGGTGGATATCCGGCGAGGTTTTTGAGATCTCCGATGTGGGGATACACAATGCATGGATAAAAGGCTAGCAATAAGTTAGATACGCAAAAACGGAATGATCAGCTTCTTAGTCTCGGGCCAGAGAAATCATGGCCTGAAATAACTCACCCAAAAATAAATCTTGTACACTAAGGTTTATGCACTCAAATATTTATATGGCTTTGGATAGGTAGAGCAACACGCAAGTGGTATTTATGATAAGGTTAGCATTACTTTTAAGAACAAAAACAAATCATCTTTAATCCATCTAAAACTTGAGAGCACATAAAACACTATGGGTCTTTATTTTTACCATAACCTCCGCTAAAGATTAAGCTAGCACTTAGATAAATTCAGATTTGCATTTTAAGAGAGCATAAGCTTAATCATGCATAAAACAAATACAAAGATAAACAAAGTGGCAATTATAATCATATATCATCATGGCATAAACTTTGTAACTTTACCAAAGGTAAAAACTAGGTGGTGACTTTATTCATGATGAAAATAGAAACTAACACGCATGCTGAAAATTAAAGTAAAAACTGAAAATACTACACATACATAGGCGTACACAAGCTGAAAATTAAAGAAAAAGGGAAAAGGAAAGATAACTAAAGCTCCTCCTCTCTCTAATCTTCCGCCGGTGGTTGGTATTGATAATCTTTATGGTTATACCCTTGCTCATAATAGGATTGGACCTCTCCTATGAATTGTCCCGGCAGTGCTAGGTGAAGGCGTCCAAGCTCATAAGCGATGTTTGCATTACCTTCACCCAATTGAGACACATTAGTTTGCAATATTTTGCATGTTCTTTGCAGTGTATCCTCCAATAATGTCCACACTTTGTTGCGGTTGAGGAAAATGTGCATAAGGCTCCGCAAAGGCTACATTGGGCACCACATAATTTGGTGGGGGCATGGCTGCACCACTCCCCCATGCTTGCATTGGTGGACCACCATAGTAAATTGGCAGCGGCGGAATTCCTCCATACGGTGGCATAAAATTTTGTTGTGCACCTCCTTCTTGTGCTGCGGAAGATCCTTCTTCTATAATTCTTCCTCTTTTTTTTCCTTGCCGGCACAAGAAGTCCTTCCTCTAACCAATCTTCCTTCTCTTGAATAAAAAGTCTTAGTCTTGCATCCGGAAGGGGCAAATTCACTTTAGCCACTTTGAAGCCTCCTCTCTCATCTCCACTTATATACTTGCCTTGCTTCATATATTCAAATCCAAGGGAAGTCCCGGGTAGAAGATGCTCGGGGTTCCTTGTAATACCCGGTCTTAAAGAGATAGCCAACATGGAGACGTAACACCCCAAACCAATATCTCCCAAACCCGATGTTGTTTCACAACACCACCGGTTGATCATGAGGTGAGAGGGGTCTATTGGTTGTCTGGCAATCAAAGCCGAGTAAAGCCAAATCAACTCCGTGTCGGTCACCTTTGTTTCTCTCATTCTCCCCAAAATCCTTTTGCACATCCATGAGTGAAACACTTAGATGATGGGGTTCTGGATAGAATTTCTTTGTTGGTGGGCTTCTCCCAAGATCATATTCCAAAAACCGTCCAACATGCCTTCCGGCGCGTCCACTAGTTTCGGAGCTCCCTTTTGAAAACCAAGTAGCTCCCTAATATATTCATAGGGAACCACTTGTTGAATTCCCTCCAAACGGAATGAGAGACCCGGCACCCCTTCATCAAGGATAGGTGCCATGGTCATGAGAATTTCCAAGGCTAATTCCTTATGGGTGTTTGCCGACACTCCATTGGAGAATTGCACCCATCCTAGGTGTCCCAACATGTAGTAAATATCCATGCCGAAACCCAATAGGTTGAGAGCTTGGTCGTTGAAGTCAACGTTCGCTACAAACCTCTTCTCAAGGCGAGCGAGCTTCTTCTCCTCCTCCTCCGTCATGATGATAAATCCATATTCGGAGTACCACAGAGCATATGGAGGTGGAGCGGATGATCGTTTTAAACGATGAGGTGGGACAGGCGGCTCCTCCGTACGTCCTTGAGGTTCGGTGAACCTCATAGACGAGCTTCTTGTGGCCCTCATACCACCGAGGAGAAGGGTGTCGTTCCTCCTCAGCGGTGTTGTGTCCTCCTCCATACTCCGAGGAGACTCAGAAACCGAGTGCCTCCTTGAAGATGTTGTCGATGATGGCTTGTATGACGATGATCACTTCTTCTTGGTAAAAAGGCTTGTAGTTTTCTTCCACATGTTTGCTGCACTCTCCTCTCTAATATAATCCTGGGGTTTTCTACCGGTAATAAGGCACACAAAATTTATTTTGGAGTATGGACTTTGAGTGGAATTAGGATGTGTTTTGTTTGACAAAACAAACTCGGGATGGATGGTTAAGTCTAAGGTGGTTCTGGACTACAAACTTGAGCACACGAACACAGAGCTGGATGGGAGGCTTACCTGCCGAAGGGGAGCACCAGGGTGCTTAAATAGAGGGGAGGTCGACTGGCCTGGGCCGACCGGCCTGGGGGCCTCCACGCTCCTCCCGACTTGATTCTTCACCAGCACACTCATTTTTGCTTTGTGACTTTCGTGACCGCGTGCTCCACGAGTTGCACCGCTGTCACACCTGATTTTCCGAAGAAAACCAAGTTCTTAACTATATGTATGCCAGGATCAAGTTTCATACATATAGTGACATCATAGTGAATAACAGAAACAATATCACATAAAGAAAGAGATTATCAGAGATTTACAGCGGAATCCTGGGAAGCAAAGGCTCCAAACTTCACAGGCAATCGACTGGGGGTTGCGTACGCCTAGCACCATCTTCTGGATTTCGTGCACCTTCTTCTTTTTCTGAGCGGCGTTTAAGCAAGGATGAGTACACTTATCGCTGGTACTCAGCAAGGCCACAGAAATAACCGGAAAGCAATATTAAATCCATCTTTAAGTTCATTAATCATGTGAGGGTCCAGGCCGCTCTTGACCGTGAGCACGGCTGTTATAATAGTTTAACACTCTGCAGAGGTTGTACACTTTCACCACAAGTCGCGTAAAAGTTCTGAAGAACTTTGAACCCAACCATGCTGTGCAAAAGTAGGCACAATACCACACTTCCGAGGTGTGGTTGCATAGGGACGCTACGAGGCCTTTACAAAGAGTCCTCCCATGTGTATTAGTCCATAATAGCACGTCCTAGAGGCTATCTTTCGTACCCTCCTTCTACCCTCGGACCAGGTTAGCCTAGAAGAGCACTTCCGTTCCAAAACCTGTCCGGAGTAGAAGAGTCATAAAAGCATTCCTCCGTACCCCAAGCTACTAAGGCTAATAGCCACAAGACTTCCCTAATTAATTGGCCAAGACAGAGCCATATGTCTTGTGGTTGTACTGTTTTCCTGGGTGGTTCTCCATGTTCCGATTAATTTACAGTGTTCTTGTATTAAAGCATAGGTAGAAGGATGGTTAGGGTCACTTGCCTTTCTCAACAAAAAGCTACTCTTGCTCTTCTGCTGTTGCTCTTTTGGTACTCTTGATCTTCAGGACTTCAGATCAGCAGCTCGATCTTCTACTCGAAGCAAACATCGAACACAAACATGCAGAGCAGACAAACAAGAACAACTAAGAACAATACACCAAGCATGAAAAGCTTTAAAAGAGGACAAGGTTTGGTTCTAGGGACGCGAACGCAAAAGACTCGGAACTATCGGAAGATTTGGATTATCACATAAGGTTATGTGCTTGGTAAATTTTAATTCAAAAGAAGGTGCATAGGTTATTTCAGAGAAATACCCTTAATAATTAAGCAAGTTATATTTATATAAAAAGAACGATGTATAACTTATTCCAATTTTATATTCAAGTATGATTTATGTAAATTAAACATTTAAGTTTAGAAAAGAAGTATGTGAAGCATCTAAATGAATATCTTTACATTTCGAATTGTACTAAGTAAATTATAGTTTAGAAACATATTTATGTTCATATTAATCAATTTAATATTTAATTATGAAAACTCGGGATAAACCTATATTACTTTTATTTAGAAAGCAAATTGAATATATATTAATTAATTTAAGTTTGATTATGAAAACCGAGATATAACTCTAATTAGCTTTTAATTGGAAAGATTATTTAAATAAGCATTAATCAAATTATATTTCTTATAAAAACACATGTTGATCTCTAATTAAATTTTAATTAGAAAAGCATGTATATTAGTATTTAATCATATTTAAATATTAAATAAATTATAAAGCAAGTAACAGGTTCAACATTATCTCTAACGCGTTCTTTGAGTTATTACGAACCTAACGCAATTTGAAACGCTAAAAACGGAGCTAAAACGTGAAAACTACGCACTAAACAAGGTTTAGGGGCTAAACTGCAAGAAACCAGGGACCTAGACACAAAGATGCATATAAACCAAGGGTCTATAGAACAAAAGAACCTAATTAGGACCTCTGGCAGGAAAAACAAGGAAGCTAGGGGTTTAAACGAGAAAATCAGGACTTAATTGAAAGGGTTTCATATGGTGGGAGGGCCGGCATGTAATTTATAAAAAACACAGGGACTTTTTGCATATTCGCCGGCGCAACCCTAATTTGACCGGTGCAGTTGGGTTTGACCGGGGCGGATGGACTGATCTGAGCCGTTGGCTCGGATCGGGCGGCCGCGGTTTCTTGCGGCAGCAAAAAGGGGTGGCGGGGGGCCGAGCTACGGGCGGCGGCGGCGGCTGTCCGGGGCGGCGGCGGACTCGCCGGCCGGCTCACCGGAGATTCTAAAACCAAGCTACCGAGCACTAGACAACAGAGGGAATGCACCAAAACAAAGAGGAGGGAAAGGGGATTTCACCAAGCTACTCGAAGGGGAAGAAGAGGCGCCGGTGGTGCAGATCGGCGGTGAGGTGCGGCCGGCGGACTCCTCGCTCCGGGGCCGAGGCTCCCAGTGGCGCGCGCGTGTTGGCGAGGGGGAGAGGGAGAAGTGGTGCGGAGGGACTGGGGGTGGTGCCCGCCCTTTTATACGAGGCGGAGGGCAGGCGAGACGGCACAGAGGCAGTGGGCGGCGGTCATGCCGGCGGCCGCCATTAACACTTGGTGGGGGGCTCGGTGGGCGCCGTTTCCGGGAGAAGAAGAGGCGGGGCGGCTTGTGGCGGTGACGGTTGAGTGCTCCGCGCACTGGAGGGAAGGGGAGGCGGCGCGGGGAGGCGAGGGGGCGCCGGGCATCGGTGCGACCGGCGCGGCCAGGAGGTGAAGCGGGCGGCTGGAGCTTGAAGATGGCCCTGACAGGTGGGCTCCACCGTCGGCGGTGCGTGAGGGAGAAAGGAGGTGGGCCGGCGGGGTGGCGGTTTGGGCCATAGGGAGAAAGAAAAGGAGAGAGAAGAGGAAAGTGACCGCGGGAGAGAAAAAAAGAAGAGGTGGGCCGCATGAAGCTGGGCTGAAACAAGAAAGGGTGAGAGGTTTTGGAGGTTTGGGTTTTTATTGTTTTTTCTTTTCTTTCTTTTTCAACACACAACAACCAAAAACAAAAACAACCAAAATAAATGCAACACTCTCACATATTTATTTAATTTAATTTAGAAAAACAATTAATTGATTTTCCTATACTAAATTTCCTGTAAAGAAGATAAATCTTGGGCAAAATTTTAAAATTATGGGAAAATCGTTGTTTAATTACTTCCCCTATTAACATCCTGAAATTAGAAAATTTCAAGGTGCTACAAATCTACCCCCCTTAAAAGGAATCTCGTCCCGAGATTCGCAAAGGTAGCAAGAAACAAAGGTTCAGGTAGATAGCATCCAACACTGCTTAACTTGCTTTCTTATAATTCACCTTACACAAGCTCCATAAACATACTTCTTTATTCTTCACAACTCACTTTATAAACATAACACCTCATAAGATACTCAATCTAACTTCACTTGTAACTATCCATTTCTTTCCTCAGCTTCATTGACTCGCTTTTGTAGAATTTTCTTGACGTCTTGATAAAGTGATTTGATTAGAGCTGGATTGATTCCATTATCATTTTTCCTAAGCTTAAATGTCTTCAATCATACTTCAAGGCCTCATACACAATTTTTTTAATATTCTTCTCCATTTGATCCAAATGTTTCTTGGGCATTGATTTGCTTATTCTGTCTCTATTGAGCCTTCTTTTCATATCGGTCGACACGTTTCTTAGGGCACTTGTTAATAAAATGTCCATGATCTTTGCAGTAGAAACAAGCTCCACTTTCTTTAAGGTTTCTACGGTTACGTGGTGGATCTTCATACTCATCTTCAGGATGTTCTGGTGCTTGGGACAAATGGTAAAGGTGTGAACTGTTATCATGTTGCTTTAGAAATGCAACTTTCCTTTTCTTACTTATGATATCCTGCAATTTGCTTTCTAGCTCAATAGCTTTGGTGATGACATCTTGCAAACTGGAATATTCATGTAAACTTAGTATACTCTGAAGGTCTTCATTCAGCCCTTTGATGAAATGTTCTCGTTTCTTTTTATCACTTCCAAATGATCTTGGTGCGTACATTGATAGCTGGATAAATTTATCTTTGTACTCAGTCACTGTCATTTGCCCTTGTTTCAAGCTAAGGAACTCCTTCCTTTTGAGCTTCATCACACTTACAGGAATGAAATGTGATATAAAGTTATCCTTAAACTCCTTCCAAGCAATACTTTGTCGTTGATCATGTTCGTATATGTAGACATTCCACCATTCTAAGGCTTCTCCTAGAAGCAATCCTGATGCATATAGAACCTTTTCTCTATCATTGCATTGTGCCATATCTAATTTCTTCTCGATTGTCGTGATCCATTCTTAAGCTTCTAGGTGCTCCGTAGTGTTAGAGAAACTAGGTCGCTCAGTATTCCAGAACTTTGTATGTGTATCCTCCAGGTTTAGATATAGTGACACACACTGATTGTATCCATGGTGGTAATTGCTATCATTGCTTTTGTCTTGATTGCCTTTTTCCATCTGGTTAGTGGACAAAGATCAAGATCAGAAGAGAACGAGAATAGATTGAAGAGCAGGTAAAATTCTTGATATCATATCCATCATTTCTTATTTGTTGTATTTGTACTCAAATTGTGGTAGAGAGGAGAATAACAGGGAGTAACAAAAGAAAATTGATCATCTTTTTCTTCAACTTCTTTCATGTGTTGATGTTTGCATATGCTTGTAGATTTCTGTTGTTGATGTTGGTGTTGCTTCTAGATTTTTGATCTTCTGACATCCTTCATAGGGTTAAGTAGACAGAAAGAGGGGAACAAGGAGGTGGGAGATACAAAAGAAGAACCCGACTAGGCAACTGATGTCATTGCAGGTAGAAGACCCACAATACACCAACAATCAATTCAAAGATCCAACTCAACCAAGGCCATAAAGTCAAGCATCATCAAGCAAACACGAAGCTTCACCGACAAAGACATGATCAAGGGAACGATGCTACACGTTGTTATTATGGTTAGAGGGATCCTCCTAACCTTGGGTGAGATGTCAGACTTCATCTTCCTTCGCACATGATGGCTTCTTCGGATTACTTGAGGAAACTTTAGGTAAGATAACAGAAATTTTCTAAACATTTTTTTAAGGGTGACACTTTTGGATTTAAAAGGTCAAGGAAGAGAATCCAAAGTAACAATGCTTGAGAAGCAAGGGAGAAAAGATAAGTTACCAGGAAAGATTGAGAGATGAAAAAGGTCAAAGAATGAGAATATTCATCAGGGATGTCAAGGATAGAGCTAGAGTTGTTTTTGAAGTAGATCAGATCTTTAGGAAGTAACCATTTCTATCTAGGCTTACGTCCTACAGTCGATATTGCTTTGATACCACTGTCACACCCGATTTTCCGAAGAAAACCAAGTGCTTAACTATATGTATGCCAGGATCAAGTTTCATACATATAGTGACATCATAGTGAATAACAGAAACAATATCACATAAAGAAAGAGATTATTAGAGATTTACAGCGGAATCCTGGGAAGCAAAGGCTCCAAACTTCACAGGCAATCGACTGGGGGTTGCGTACGCCTAGCACCATTTTCTGGATTTCGTGCACCTTCTTCTTTTTCTGAGCGGCGTTTAAGCAAGGATGAGTACACTTATGGTTGGTACTCAGCAAGGCCACAGAAATAACCGGAAAGCAATATTAAATCCATCTTTAAGTTCATTAATCATGTGAGGGTCCAGGCCGCTCTTGACCGTGAGCACGGCTGTTATAACAGTTTAACACTCTGCAGAGGTTGTACACTTTCACCACAAGTCGCGTAAAAAGTTCTGAAGAACTTTGAACCCAACCATGCTGTGCAAAAGTAGGCACAATACCACACTTCCGAGGTGTGGTTGCATAGGGACGCTATGAGGCCTTTACAAAGAGTCCTCCCATGTGTATTAGTCCATAGTAGCACGTCCTAGAGGCTATCTTTCGTACCCTCCATCTACCCTCAGACCAGGTTAGCCTAGAAGAGCACTTCCGTTCCAAAACCTGTCTGGAGTAGAAGAGTCATAAAAGCATTCCTCCGTACCCCAAGCTACTAAGGCTAATAGCCACACAAGACTTCTCTAATTAATTGGCCAAGACAGAGCCATATGTCTTGTGGTTGTACTGTTTTCCTGGGTGGTTCTCCATGTTCCGATTAATTTACAGTGTTCTTGTATTAAAGCATAGGTAGAAGGATGGTTAGGGTCACTTGCCTTTCTCAACAAAAAGCTACTCTTGCTCTTCTGTTGTTGCTCTTTTGGTACTCTTGATCTTCAGGACTTCAGATCAGCAGCTCGATCTTCTACTCGAAGCAAACATCGAACACAAACATGCAGAGCAGACAAACAAGAACAACTAAGAACAATACACCAAGCATGAAAAGCTTTAAAAGAGGACAAGGTTTGGTTCTAGGGCCGCGAATGCAAAAGACTCGGAACTATCAGAAGATTTGGTTTATCACATAAGGTTATGTGCTTGGTAAATTTTAATTCAAAAGAAGGTGCATAGGTTATTTCAGAGAAATACCCTTAATAATTAAGCAAGTTATATTTATATAAAAAGAACGATGTAAAACTTATTCCAATTTTATATTCAAGTATGATTTATGTAAATTAAACATTTAAGTTTAGAAAAGAAGTATGTGAAGCATCTAAACGAATATCTTTACATTTCGAATTGTACTAAGTAAATTATAGTTTATAAACATATTTATATTCATATTAATCAATTTAATATTTAATTATGAAAACTCAGGATAAACCTATATTACTTTTATTTAGAAAGCAAATTGAATATATATTAATTAATTTAAGTTTGATTATGAAAACCAAGATATAACTCTAATTAGCTTTTAATTGGAAAGATTATTTAAATAAGCATTAATCAAATTATCTTTGTTATAGAAAACACGTGTTGATCTCTAATTAAATTTTAATTAGAAAAGCATGTATATTAGTATTTAACCGTATTTAAATATTAAATAAATTATAAAGCAAAGAATAGGTCCAACATTGTCTCTAACGCGTTCTTCGAGTTATTACGAACCTAATGCAATTTGAAACGCTAAAAACGGAGCTAAAACGTGAAAACTACGCACTAAACAAGGTTTAGGGGCTAAACTGCAAGAAACCAGGGACCTAGACACAAAGATGCATATAAACCAAGGGTCTATAGCACAAAAGAACCTAATTAGGACCTCTGGCTGGAAAAACAAGGAAGCTAGGGGTTTAAACGAGAAAATCAGGACTTAATTGAAAGGGTTTCATATGGTGGGAGGGCCGGCATGTAATTTATAAAAAACACAGGGACTTTTTGCATATTCGCCGGCGCAACCCTAATTTGACCGGTGCGGTTGGGTTTGACCGGGGCGGATGGACCGATCCGAGCCGTTGGCTCGGATCGGGCGGCCGCGGTTCATCGGGCAGCAAAAAGGGGTGGCGGGGGCGAGCTACGGGCGGCGGCGGCGGCGCTGTCCAGGCGGCGGCGGACTCGCCGGCCGGCTCACCGGAGATTCTAAAACCAAGCTACCGAGCACTAGACAACAGAGGGAATGCACCAAAACAAAGAGGAGGGAAAGGGGATTTCACCAAGCTACTCGAAGGGGAAGAAGAGGCGCCGGTGGTGCAGATCGGCGGTGAGGTGCGGCCGGCGGACTCCTGCTCCAGCGAGGCTCCGGTAGCGCGCGCGTGTTGGCGAGGGGGAGAGGGAGAAGTGGTGCGGAGGGACTGGGGGTGGTGCCCGCCCTTTTATACGAGGCGGAGGGCAGGCGAGACGGCACAGAGGCGGTGGGCGGCGGTCATACCAGCGGCCGCCATTAACACTTGGTGGGGGGGGGCTCGGTGGGCGCCGTTTCCGGGAGAAGAAGAGGTGGGGCGGCTTGTGGCGGTGACGGTTGAGTGCTCCGCGCACTGGAGGGAAGGGGAGGCGGCGCGGGGAGGCGAGGGGGCGCCGGGCATCGGTGCGGCCGGCGCGGCCGGGGAGGTGAAGCGGGCGGCCGGAGCTTGAAGATGGCCCCGACGGGTGGGCTCCACCCGTCGGCGGCGCGTGAGGGAGAAAGGAGATGGGCGGCGGGGGTGGCGGTTTGGGCCATAGGGAGAAAGAAAAGGAGAGAGAAGAGGAAAGTGACCGAGGGACAGAGAAAAAAAAAGAAGAGGTGGGCCGCGTGAAGCTGGGCTGAAACAAGAAAGGGTGAGAGGTTTTGGAGGTTTGGGTTTTTATTGTTTTTTCTTTTCTTTCTTTTTCAACACACAACAACCAAAAACAAAAACAACCAAAATAAATGCAACACTCTCACATATTTATTTAATTTAATTTAGAAAAACAATTAATTGATTTTCCTATACTAAATTTCCTGTAAAGAAGATAAATCTTGGGCAAAATTTTAAAATTATGGGAAAATCATTGTTTAATTACTTTCCCTATTAACATCCTGAAATTAGAAAATTTCAGGGTGCTACAACCGCCCAAACTCTCTCATCCACTCCTTTGCTTGCATTATTGGTCCTTCCACTTGATGTCTTTGCTTTGAGTCATGTCCATGCTCCTTTGCCTCACATGCCTCCATGATTTTCCTGCAAAACAAGGCTTTGTTGCCCTCCCATGCTTGTCCTTTGCATGTAGCTTTGATGAAAGATGTTGGAAGAGTATCTTGTCATGCATCATGGTGCATGCATGGTTAGTTTAACTAGATTGCCTCCCTCTAAGCATGTCTTAAGCCTAAGCACTCCTCTAATTTAAAAATTAAAAATAAACTCAGAGTTATAAATGAGCTCAAACATAAATTTAGAGAAGTTTTTAAAACATTAAAAACAAATGTAAGTCGAAAATATTTTCCGACTACTTTTATGTTGGTCTCACCGGTATTGTTTGCCTTCATTAGTTGAGACTTGAGAGCAAACCTTTCCCGGCTTGATCATGGGGGCATATGTTTAGGTTCTAATTTTGGTTAAATGAAATAGATTTTGAATGAAATAAAATTAAATGAGGCTTAGAAAAATTCTAATCTTAAAGAAACCAAGGATGTAGATTTTTAAACCAACCTAAAGTCAAGTTTGTAGGTTCACGCGAGTCGTACCACATGCTTAAATTTAAATAACATCTAGGTACAAGACGTGGCTCTACTCGTGTGTTTTTAGCATGTAAAACAAGTCAACCATACCATCATAAAAAAGATGAAAGGTTGAGATAGGTTCTGAATTTATTTGGTTTTGGTTTCTCGAAAAGAAGCAAATAACACATAGGATGGCTCATGTAAAGGTTTTATGATCCAAACAAAATATCCAACCAAGAATTATGTCTCTAATATTGTTCAACCACTCTAAGTCTAATGTCATGTGTAGCAAATTTCAAAACTAACTTACTTGAAAAGGCTCGAAAAAATCTTGAATCGGGTTGTCCTCCCGGTAGCTTATTCTTGACTCGGCGAAACGGGTTGCTTCCCTCCTAGCGCTTTGTTTATAGTCCATGGCTAGACTTCTTCACTTGATTACTTCGGATCAACACTCTTTGCGGGCATTGCAATCTTGGGTACCCACTTCCGCACCATCTTAGGCATGGGCTTATTCTCCGGCTTAGTCATCTTTTTGGTCTTCACAGGCAGCTTTTGTTCCTTTATCTTGACGGAAGCAACAACTTCTTTGAATTTCTTCACTTCCTTCTTCTCCGGCTCTTCCTTCTTCCTTGGCTCTTCCTTAACAACGCGACGATGAGGCGGAATATATTTAACTTCGATCATGTTGCATACCTCGAGGCGTGATCGAAACTTGAAGGAACTCCTCTCACCGTTAATGTCGAACTTGATATCCCCCTTGCCAACGTCAATGGTACCTCCCACGGTCTTGAGGAAAGGTCTCTCAAGGATGACTGGTGGCTTCTCCCTCTCTCCCATCCCGAGTACCACAATGTCGACGGGGATGAAGTGGTGTCCGACCTTCACAGGCACATCTTCGGCGATGCCCAAGGGGTAGCGAATGGAGTTGTCACCCAACTCCAAGCACATGCCCGTATGCTCCAATGGTAGGTGTAGCTTCTCGAACACATCTCTTTGCATGACACTCACACTTGCTCCAAGGTCGCATAATGCCTTCTCAAACTTGAATGAACCAACAGAACATAGAATCGTCGGGCATCCGAGGTCTTTTTGCTTCTCTAGTTCATTTGCAATAGCGGCACTACATTGCTCGGACATCTTGACATGATCTACCCCGAGTGTTGCTATCTCATATTTGTTTGCAAGAATATCTTTGAAATAATGAGAATATGTAGGAACTTGAAGGGCATCCAATAGCGGCATGTTGATGCTTAACCTACGAACAACCTCCACAAACTTCTCAAAATGATTATCAATTTTACCTCGGAAGTAGCGTGGCTTGAGTTGCAGTATCTTCGTGTCTTCTCCGGGCATCTCAAACTTGGGCTATTCGGTGACGATCGCGATAACCTCCTCCTCAGCAAATTCCTCCACCTCGGTGGATGGTTTAGGCTTCCTTGCTCCCGCGGAATGTGTTGACGCAAAATCCGCACCCCGCGTAAAGCACACAGCAAGCCGAACAAGCTAGCTTCACACACGAGCAGATTCCAAAGCGTGCCAGTCAATTTTCCCTGAAAATTAACAAAAGACAAAGTAGTTAGATGCCAAAGCTTGGAACTTGTCGGGTGGTACCAGACAGTTCCATATTTGTGGCTAGAAAGCCATGTGAGATGACATATAGCTATGAGAAGCTATCTGCCAACAAATTAGAAAACCATTCAGGAGCTTTAAAGCGTAAAATAGAACATAGCCGAACGGATGACGTAAGCATGATGATAGATCGGTCTTTATTTGAATAGCGTTGCCCGTGCACAAAACCATGACCGATCCTCGAGAATGAATAACAATAAACAACGAATGAAGTACAGCATGATTACAAATATGTAATGAACAAGCATGCATAGGCCCAAAGCACTAGTCTACCGCATGTTTAGGTACTTTAAAACCCGTCGAGCATGAAACCAAACAAGTTAATCCACCGCATAAAACAACTTGTTTGAAATCACACCACTAACCACCAAAAGATCTATCCACCACATGATACAATCTAAATATGGAAAGCTAAAAGCATGCATTATTTAAAACATAACTTATAAACACGTTTTACACATGAAAAGCATAACTGAATACGGCTGTACAGCCGAATCGGGGTCCATGGAGAAGGAACAAACATTGCCAAAGATGATAAACCTATCAGATTGAATTGAAATCTAATCCACCGGATGATTAGCTCTAAAACAACCCAAAAACCTGCATCTACCGCATGATACCCAGTTCTGTCAAGGTTTACACAAGATTAACAAGCTTGAACCCACAACACGTAACAACCTAGATTGGTTCGGTTTCGGCTATTTGGACAAACACGTGATCCACGTGCCTTATTGAATCAAGATGTGAACGCGTAATGTAAAGATCACCAAACAAGATAAAGCCGATCCAAATCAATCTAAATTGGGCAAAAGAGTGTTACATGAATTTAAACATAAAGTAAAACTCAAAGCAACACGTGGTAACTTAATGAATCTATTAGATCTTGCCAAAATCTAATAGAGTCGATAACTAGCTCCAAGCTAGATCTTAGCCCACCGCATGGCTCATGACCTAACAAGAAACCCTCTTGAACCAAGCTTAAATCCATTGCATGATACTAAGCATGGTAACAAGACTACTTGCATCACGATCTAAATCCACCACATGATACTAGACATGATACAAGGTCGCCGGTACTTACGGAGGTCGACGGATCGATGAACCCTCTTGAAGAACTCGACGACACGACTAGAGGACTCGAAGGTTTGGCGTAAAGCCGGTTTGTTATGAAAAATGTGCGAATACAATTACATACATCCAGGGTTCATATTTATACCCTGTCGTGGCATGACTCCTGGTGGACTACGAGCACAATATTTGATACCTAATTTAACGCCCAAATGCGAATGCTTATCCATCCATTCGTCCCTTCCGTTCGGGCCACATTACCATGCGATCCCGCGAAATCAGTGCAAACAGTCCCTTTGCTGAACGGAAGCAAACTGCCGACCGCAAGCATCTCTGCCGAATCTTTTGAAGAAATCCTCCTCCGCTGGACGGCATTTTTTTACAAAGTCAGGCCCACAAATCAGACTCCCTCCTGTACCAAATTTTGGTGTTAACATATGCCCCTTCAATTACGGGATAAAAGTGATTTTATTCCGAAATTGACTCCAATTGCCAACGTCTTCAAGTTAAATCTGTTCAACACCTATTCTCTCTCCTCGCAATCCATCGGAGTCTCCGTCCAGATCCAAACCCTAGGTCATCTTTTCCCCAAGCTCGAATCTTCAATGGCGGGTCAAAATCAAGCTGCTCAGGTAAATTTCATCCTCGTAAGTTTCATTCGGCATTACCCTTTTCGATCTTTACCTCAGATTTCTCCCTCCGTCTTTTCTTGATAGGAGCTTTCCACCGAGCTTTTGATTTGTACTGAGACCAACTCGACATCTTATTTCCTCGGACCCGTGGGAACTTCCGATCCCCGCGAGTTCATTGCAGCCGAATCCCAAAGAATCCCCTTCAAAGCAGCTTTATCAGGGCCTCCCCTGTGGCAAGATGCTTTCAAGAACTGGCCTTTGCCCCCAATTGCAGGCTGGAGAAATTGGTATAAGAGGGTACTTGCAGATAATAGCGCCAAGACCAGTAATTGGGACAGCCTCTGCATCGCTCAATGTTTGGAATTATCCTTGGCCGAGACCCCAAAGAATGAAAATCTTTTGATAGCGGCTTGCCATTTTTGGTCAAATGGCGTCAATGCTTTCCTCTTTGGTCACGGCCCAATGTCCCCAACTTCGGCCGATGTGTACATGATCACCGGCCTTGACATTTCAGGAGCCATGTATCCCTAGGAATTCAAAGGCTCCACAAGGCAGACGGGAGTGAAGTCAGGAAGCGGATACAAATCATATATCCAGAATCACATGAAAGACGGCCCTCTGAGTGAAGTTGAATACAGGGCATTCCTGAACATGTGGCTGTGTAGATTCATTTTCTGTGGCAAAGCCAATGAGCCAACTTTGAATCACATTGCAACGGCTACACATTTGGCTGCTGGTCATCGCATTCCTCTTGGAAAATACCTCCTGGGGAGTGTGTATCATATGCTCCATCAGGCTATTTCTCAAATGCATACTGGCCAGACGATACTATGTGTCAACGGCCCTTGGTGGTTTGTGTAGATGTGGCTGCAACTGCACATGCACCGGATTGTCAACATCGACCTCAACAATCGGCTTTTCCCTTCATCCAGCCACAAAGAAGGGGAAGCTCAAATCACCAGAGGATGCCAAACCCATGGGGAAGCTGCTTCAACCGTTTCCATTGACCAAAATGTCAGTCAGCTTTTCGAGCTCTTCTTCAAAGGCTTCCCTGATCCTCTTTGGCTCCCTTACCTGAACAATGACAATTTAACTCTCCCCTGTGAATTCTCCTTTGAAACTAGATGCCATGATGCAAGATCTATAGAAATCTTCAATATCTCCATCCATCCATGTGCTTTGCCAGCAGAATTTTGTGGAGGGAGGTTGAATCACAGCACTTATGAGTATTACCAGCCAAATATGATGGCCCGTCAGCTGGGATGTGGCCAAATGCCCCCAAGACTATTCCTTCATGAATTCCTCAAACCCAGAGAGGAAATCAAAGATAGCATACAAGCTAGAAGAGTGTTTGAGTATGAATGCAGCCCAACTCTTTATACTTAGCTTTTCACACCAACAACAATAGTTCACCCCCTCTTCATCTCCTGGTGGCAAGAATTCCATGATCATATCTTCAGTGAGCCAGTGCACTCATTCTGCCTGGAGCTGATGCCTGATTTTCAGCCAACCTCAAAGGTAACACACTTGTCTTTTTCCTTTGATCAGGCATACCTTTCACCACTAACCATGATTTCGATCACCTCCTGCAGAATACAGTGCCTGCCTCTCGAGCTAGGACAATTGCTTATAATGTGGTATATCCAATTTCAGCTCTGGGATTTAAATCCCCAACTCTGGCTCAGCTGATGGCCAGATATGCCACAACGGACCCAATTCTCTTCAGCTCTACTTCTGACAAGAGAAAAGTTCTATCCTTGGTTGCACCTCCAGCTGCTAAGAGGAAAAGAACTACCAAAAAGATCCCCATTGAGGTAAAATCTCTTCTTTCTTGAACACAAGACCACTCTTATTCTGACAAATTTCATCCTGTGCTATTTCAGACTAGAGCCCAGCAACCACCAGCTTCAGAATCTGCCAATGCTTCATCTGTTGGTATGACCTTTATTACTTTCCTTTTTCTTTAAAGACCATTATTCACACTGGCATTTACCCTTCATCTGGCATTTGCGGAAGAAATATTGGTGAATCATCCTGTGGAAACCTCTTCCCCTCAGCATGCAAGTTCACCAAGGGCTGAACCATCTTCTGTTCAAGTGGAGACCTTATCTTCATCAGGGACCCAGTCACCCCCTTCTCAAACAGAAGTGCCAGCTTCACCAGAGATGAACCCATTAATTCAACCAGAAGCTTCAAGCCCTCTAAGGGTTCAATCTCCCCTGGCCAACGAGAAATCCCGGTCTTAACGAGAGATAAATCCACCTTCACCTCGGCCCGAAGCCTCAAATTTGCCGAGACCGCACCGCCCTCCCCTCAAGTAGAAGCTTCAGCTTTACCAAGAGCTCCTCAGACTCCTCTTCCACCAGTGGCCCAAGAAATTCCCCCTGAACCTGAACAAGTCCCTGCCCCAGTTCAGGGAATCAGGCATGAGGCAAGCGCATGCACCCAACTCTGTTACCTTCTTTCAACGAACCATTCCTAACCCGGCAATCTTTCTTTTTTAGGATCAAACTCCATCACCATCGAGCTCATTTTTGGTGAATGATCCAGCTGCCGAAATAGGAGATGGAGGAACTCAAAATCAGGCTCTACCAGAGGAAATTCAGGCAAGGCTTAAAGAAATCTTTGTCTGGCTGCAAAACGATGCTCGAGATCAAATTAGAGATGTTGATCATTTCGAGCAAATGCTTGAACCCATCAGTCAAAAGCTCCCTGAAGACATCAAGGCTTCATTGGAGCCCATCTCTGGTCTGGACATTCATTATGTGGCAATAAGGCAAGCCTTGAAGAGCCAATCCACCCGACCAGCCGTTGAGCAAAAGAAAGCCAAAGCTGAACAAGCTGCAAAAGGAGCACAAACCCAAACCGAGAGCCACAAGGAAATGTTGACCAATCTGCAATCCGCTCTCGAGTTGAAAATTGCCAGAAAGATTGTACTGGAAACTGAGCTGAGGAATTTGTCAGCTGAAATTGAAGCTGATGAGAAGAAGATAGCCGAGCTCCCCGGACTGATAGAGAAAACCCAACAGGAAGCATCATCAGACATAACTGAAGCAAATCAGTTCGAGGCAGAGCTCACCGTCCTGTCCAACACTCAAAGAGATTATCAGGAATGGATGAAGAGCACTAATCAGACAATATCAAATGCCTCTAATGTAATTGCAAAGTACTTGAACATTTAATTGTACTGAGCAATGTGTAACTGAATTAACCGTCCTTGTAACATTTGCCTTTTATAAACTTCATTTTCCTTTTCTCTGCATGACTTCGATTGCAACTCTGAACGATCCATTCGATAACTAACGGTCAAACAGTGCTACACCCGAACAGCACTCCGACCGCAACTCAGCCGAGCCAGTCAACCGAACATGACTCATAATTGAATTCCAAACGACCCGACGGCAAATCGGTTAAGGAAACCTCTCCACCTTCCAAGTTTCTCGGGATATGCACCACGATCCAAGGCCACGATCTTCTCACCAGTCCTATGAACAAAACCGTAGGTGCCCCCAGCTCTTTCACCAAGCCTTTAGCCTTCAAATCTTTGCCAATTCAAGCTTGCTTTTCCAATCACCAGCGCGGCCCCAAGAACCAATGGCGGGTAGCAGCAACAGGCACCGCGCCGCCAATGAGGCGGAAGGAAGCCGCGCCGGCGCGCGTCAGAGGCAGTGATCGTCATCTTCTCTCATGATCCCTCCTAGATTTTTCTCTGTTCCTGACGATCTCCTCTGTTTCAGGCTCATCCACTGGAATCCGGCTCCCGCGCCGGCCATGAATCAGCCCCTGCCGGACGACTCCTCGAAGTCGAACCATTACTCCCCCGTGCCCTACGGGGAGCTCGACGCCCTCCGCTTCAAGGCGGAGCTCGAGGTGGCCTAGCACGAGCTGGAGGATGTCTCTAAGAAGGCTGGCATCGCCGAACTTGAGTGGGAGGACCAGCGCAAGCAGTTGCTGGCAACCATCGACGGTACATCCCCTAGATTACTCCTTAATCCAATTCGGCCTTTGATACTAATCATCACTGTCCTGCACCTCGCAGCCCGCGACACCGAACTTGACCAGCTGAAAACACTGATGAAGCAGTTGGCTGACAAGGTGAATGCTCCTGGCGACACGCCGGCGGAGCGCCTCGCCGCGGTGGAAGAACGCGTGGACGAAGTGGCCGTCCACGGCATCCTCCTTGGCACGACCCTGGGCTTGGCCGCCATGGCGACGCACACCGGCGTCGACTACTCCATCCAGCCGCGCGGCTTCCGAGGCAGCGCACCAGAAGACCTCGACGAGATCGAAGTTATCTTGGAGCGCCTCGATGGCCACGGCGATGCCATTGCCGAACTCACTCATCCCCAGTCTGTGCTAAACAGGCTTTTCGATTAGATTGTACTAGGGATGTTTGATCTTCGGCAATAAATAAAGAATATTTATTTCCATTCTTGTATTGTGATGATTTCCTCCTGTTTGCAACCGTGAATCTTCACTTTCTCAAGCGCATTCGGGAACTCCACTTGAGCCGAACACGCGAAAATAAATGCCCCTTGGCGCAAAATCCGCAGAAAATCCTCAATTCGGGAATCCATAAGCACTGTTCAATGAAAACCCCTCGCATTCAGGAGAAAAACCCTACCGCTTGGTATTCCAATAACGTACGCCAACCAGTCATCACTCTCAATGCTCTCTCAGTCAATAAAATATCCCTCTGGGATGCCCTGCAAATCCACTCGCACACTCATCTATCACTTCACATCTTCTCCCCTGCTCCAGAAGAGAAAACCCCAAGGCCATGGACAAAGGCAAGCAACCCATCAAGGAGGACAGCACCCCACCAAAGAAGCGCACCATTCGAGAGTGAGTTTTCTTTTAACCTGCTTCTTGCTCTCGTATGCAATCTTATGTTTACCCCTTCTTGTTTTTCTCCAGCCTTGATCTGCTTCCTGAAGAAATCCTTGGGACCGAAGAAACGCCTGAGTACATCTCCTCTGACTCCTCCCTTGAAGCAGATGACGCCACGCCAGAACAGAGGATCAACCACCAGTTGCGCCGCCGCATTCGGCATCTGGAGCATGATCTGCGAGACATCACCGCTCGCTGCCATGCCGAACGCGAACGTCGCATGACCTTGGAGGCATTAGTAGGAGGTAAAACTTCCATCTTTATTTTGACTCCATGCTTGAGCTCAGATCTCTGTTTCTAACAACTATTCTTCTGTCTTAGATGTTTCCGACAGGTACAGTAACCTGAAAGCCGCTTGGGATAGCCTGATGGAGGCTGCGAGCCACGGTCATCCCCGAAGCTTCCAAGTTGCCGTCACGGTGGTCCTGGAACAGCTGAAGAGGGAGGAGCTGAAGAAGCAAAGAAAAAAGGATTGAAGCATACTTTCGCTTCTTTCGCCAGGCCTTCTACTTCCCACCCCCTTGTAATCTTGAGCAGTTGATTTGTCAAATAAAAACCTGCAAGAAGTATCTGTAATGTCATGTAGTTCTGTGTTAAGGGCAATACATCTTAGTATTGGCCATTTCCCCCGTTTAGGATTTTTTTGTTCTAAAGGCGGCTTCTTTCTTGAACGCCGGCTATTTCTGTGTCAAATGCTTGTAATCCTGGTGCTTGTGATCAACGATCAACTTCAATACTAGGATAATATTTCTTCAAATACCTTCCATTTATTGCAGCAGAAAATTCTTCTCCCAGTAAAGTTTTTAACATGTATGGCAATAGAAGACACATCTGACCACCCGAAAAGGTCCTTCCCAGTTCGGGGACCATTTGCCAAATGCACTGTATTTGGTTCCAATCGGCAGTAATGCTTTCCAAACCAAATCTCCTTCTGCAAATTGCCTGACCTTTACTTTCTTGTTATAATATTTAGCAACTCGTAGCTTGTTCTTCTCAATATTCTCCAAGTGTGAGTCATGATTCAAAGATTTGATCACGACATCATCAATGTAAATTTCAACAATTTTGCCGATCAACTCATGAAAGATATAATTCATGGCTCGTTGATAAGTTGCACCGGCATTTTTCAACCCAAATGTCATGACTATCCACTCAAACAGGCCTATATGACCAGGACATCTGAAGGTTGTCTTGGATATGTCTTCTATTGCCATAAATATTTGGTTGTACCCTGCATTACCATCCATAAAACTGATAACCTTATGTCCAGCAGCAGCATCAACCAATAAATCAGCAACAGGCATCGGGTATCCATCCATGGGAGTAGCTCTGTTCAAATCTCTGGAGTCTATGCAAACCCTCATCTTCCCATTTTTCTTATAGACAGGGACGATGTTAGAGATCCACTCCGCATACCTGCATGGCCGAATAAAATTTGCATCAAGTAATCTCTCAACTTTCTTTTTCACATCGGCCAATACTTCATCCATGTAGATTTTCCGGGGAGGTTGCTTATAAGGTCTAAAACCAGGCTTGATTGGCAACCGATGCTCAACAATGGAACGATCCAAACCAGGCATCTCCGAATAATCCCAAGCGAAGCAATCTTTATATTCTTTTAACAGCTTGATTAACTCCTCCCTGAAAGCTGACTCCAAGTTAGCACTGATAAATGTCGGCCTTGGCTTGTCCCCGTTTCCAATATCAACTTCTTCTAATTTGTCAGCCGACATGAATCCTCGCCCTAACTTTCCATCAGTTCCATCAACAGGATTGTCCATTAAAAATTACTATAAGAGCCGACTGCTTGAATCGGCTGTTGATCACTGCTGACAGGTTCAACGGGACCTTCACCCCGCCTTTTCCCCGAGAAACAATCGATGCCTTGATATTCCCGCAAAGCCGGTTCAACGTTTGCAACGCTCACCGAATCATCTCGCTTGGACCACTTAAATATCGTCATCTACCCACCGAACGAGCTGTTGATGCATGGTAGATGGGATGCGGCGCTTGGCATGGACCCGGGTCCCGCCCAAGCAGCAAGCTATAGGCTCCTTTGCCTTCGATGAAAAAGAAGGTCGTGAGCAATGTCTTGGACCCAATCATTAAGTCCATGTGCACGCAGCCCTTGGTATCCGAAGGATTTCCAGCAAAATCATTCAGGATTATGCTCGTTGGTGTCAAATCACCGGGGCCCATGCCAAGCTTCCTGAAGGTAGTGTACAGCATCACGTTGACCGCAGCTCCGCCATCAACAAACATCTTGGTCAATGGCTTGCCATTAACGTATCCTTTCAAGTACAACGGCCTCATGTGTCGGTTCCTGACCGGTTTGTCAAAGGTGGCCTGCTTGGCCAACACCAATTGCGCCATCAACCCCCCAAGCTGCTCGTCCTCATTGAAATCTGGAGATGTTTCCTCCTGCACAACTTGGTTAGCGGGAGCCATGAACTCATTCGGCAAAAAGTATACCATGCATGCCGGAGCGAACGACCTGATCCTTCAGGCTTGTCTTTTGGGCGCCACACTTCCTTTCTCTGGATCCCCGCCTGCTTCAATTCCCTGTTCCTCAAGCGCTGAACCCTTCTCTTTTGGCTTTTCCTCAAGCCAGGCGGGCACCACTGTCCTTCTTGCCAGATGTACTCGTGTTCCTCTTCTTCTTGATCAGCCCATCTCTGGTCATCTTGCCTCTTCCTTGGGTGATCAATGACCTCAATTATTTTTAGACGCCGATCATCATTAGGATGCATCCTTCCAATTCTCTCGTGGACGGGTCGGCGATTGACAGTCTCCTGCCTGTATTCAGAGTACTTGTCACTGCACTCAGGGCAGTTCCTCAATGTGGGGAGCTTGAAGCCCTCGTTCCAGCAGTGTCTGAAGAATGCGCACCCCTAGTGTGCACGCTCCTGTTCTCGCGTGTACTGTTCCAGTTCTTTCCTGCGCGCCTCCTCTTCAAACCTGCGCCTCTCCTCCTCGTGTCTTTGCCTCTGGTAGCGTTCTTTTTCCTGCTGGCGCTGCCATTTGTTGAGGAGAATGCGTGTGGTAACCCTGGGCTTGGTCCTGGATGACTCCCCAACTTCAACATGGCTCTTGAGGATGCGGGGAGCCTCCCCGTGGACCTGCTCCAGCGTCACTTGCCGTGTGGGATCCACTGATCCACCCTGTTTCGCTCTAGCTGAAGTCAGGACCTTTGTCTTCCCCTTCTCCTCAATAGTCACCATATTGACAGAAAAGCCAAACATATTTTGAGGGAAAGGATGGCCATCTAGTTTCATCTTGTTATCAAATTTCAGGTGTCCCTCCTGGATAGCCTTTTGGATCCTCATCCTGAAGACCCTGCAATTGTTGATGGAGTGAGAGTTTCTGTCATGAAAACCACAGTAACGCTTCTCTTTAACCCCATCGGGCCGAAGCATAGAATGCCCTTCAGGCAGCTTGATTCGGCCTTCTTTTACCAAGAACTCAAAAAGTTTGTTAGCTTTGGTGACATCGAAGTCATACGTGCCCTTGGTTTGCTTGATCCACCGCTGGTTCACGGTCAAAGGCTCCTTGCCCCACATAATCTCAGCGGCGGCCACTTCCTCATCATCATCAAAATCTTCCATCTGGTCGGTCTTCTCGAGGAATTGATTGTAGATGTCAGCTATGTCGTTGTGCTTGGCAAATCTGGTGTCCTTCTTGAACCCATAGGCCTGGTTGCTCATCAGTGACAGCTTCTGAGACAATTGACCTAGGTTGTCAAATTCCATGCCAAACAACTTCTCCCGAACAGCCGGCAACATTCCTGCAACGGCCATATCAGCCAGCTGATCATCCGGTAGAGTCAAAGAGAAGCACATGCCCTTGACTTCCCTGAATCTTCTGAGGAATTCCAGAGGCGTCTCATTGTGCCTCTGTTTTAAGGTGGTCAGGTCGATCAGCTTCTTCTCTGTGCTACCACTGAAGTAATGGGCGTGGAACTTTTGCTCCAGCTCCCTCCATGTGCCAACTGACTGGGGAGGCAAAGAGGTAAACCATTGGAACGTTGAGCCCGTCAATGACAGAGGGAAATATCTAACCCTGAATGCCTCATCAGCTGAGGCTTCTCCAAGCTGCATCAAATACCGAGCAATATGCTCCACCGTGCTTGTATCGTCCTGCCCAGAGAACTTTGTAAACTCTGTAGGAGGCTTCACCCTTGGCGGCAAGATCACCCTGTAGTACCACTCTGGGAAGGGAGGCGTGTAAGCTGGTCCTTGCATTTTAGGTTTAAGGCCGAATTGATTTTGCATCAGATCGGCCATTTTCTGCACCAGAACGTCATCGTCTTGCATTCCCGCAGTTGTACCGTACCCAGGATTTGGGAGGGCGTCAATATCACCATAATCCATGACCTCGTGGTAACCTCCACCGTACATGTTCTTCTGCAACCTGTTACTGGCTGGAGCTATCTTGTAAGTGGAATTGGGCGGCACCCCAGACGAACCGAACGCCATTTCCCCATATGTAGGCTGATATGGGTTCGGCTGTTGAACGGGTTGACCTGTATTGCCTTGTAGATGTGACTGGACTGGCTGGCCCCCCGCGACTCGTAGAGGAGGTTGCATTGGCTGACTTCCAGCTCTGTGTGGAGGAGGCTGGATTGGCTGGCTCCCAACGCTTTGTGGAGGAGGGCCGGATCGGTTGGCTCGCGGTGGCGGTTGAGCTCCTGTTGGTTGAGCAGAACTGGTTTCTCCGACCTCTGCAGAATATGCGTGAGGGGATACTCGACTAAACACCTTTTCCATGCCTGGGCCAAACACGTCGATCATCATCTGCTTAAACATGCCCAAGAAAGCTGTGTGATGCCTACCCAACACAGCTTCTGCAGTATCCCGAAAAGCCTGTAGAGCCTCCTCCTTCTCTTGAGCAGCCGTGATATCAGACTCCCCCGGCAACAGAACCCTGGGAATCTCATTTTTAAGGTATGGGACGCCGCTTCTGTTCTTGCCGAACGACATCAAGCACTTCATCTGGAATTGGTCAGTAGCGTCTTTCAGCTGTTGTAGTTGCTCTGGAGATAGGTCATCAATGGTGACGTCCATAACATTGCCGATCTCAGGCATCTTGATTTCAACTAAATTGTCCCACCGGGCGTGCCAAAAAGTGTGTTGACGCAAAATCCGCACCCCGCGTCAAGCACACAGCAAGCCGAACAAGCTAGCTTCACACACGAGCAGATTCCAAAGCGTGCCAGTCAATTTTCCCTGAAAATTAACAAAAGACAAAGTAGTTAGATGCCAAAGCTTGGAACTTGCCGGGTGGTACTAGACAGTTCCATATTTGCGGCTAGAAAGCCATGTGAGATGACATATAGCTATGAGAAGCTATCTGCCAACAAATTAGAAAACCATTCAGGAGCTTTAAAGCGTAAAATAGAACATAGCCGAACGGATGACGTAAGCATGATGATAGATCGGTCTTTATTTGAATAACGTTGCCCGTGCACAAAACCATGACCGATCCTCGAGAATGAATAACAATAAACAACGAATGAAGCAAAGCATGATTACAAATATGTAATGAACAAGCATGAACAAGCATGCATAGGCCCAAAAGCACTAGTCTACCGCATGTCTAGGTACTTTAAAACCCGTCGAGCATGAAACCAAACAAGTTAATCCACCGCATGATACAACTTGTTTGAAATCACACCACTAACCACAAAAAGATCTATCCACCGCATGATACAATCTAAATATGGAAAGCTAAAAGCATGCATTATTTAAAACATAACTTATAAACACGTTTTACTCATGAAAAGCATAACCGAATACGGCTGTACAGCCGAATCGGGGTCCATGGAGAAGGAACAAACATTGCCAAAGATGATAAACCTATCAGATTGAATCGAAATCTAATCCACCGGATGATTAGCTCTAAAACAACCCAAAAACCTGCATCTACCGCATGATACCCAGTTCTGTCAAGGTTTACACAAGATTAACAAGCTTGAACCCACAACACGTAACAACCTAGATTGGTTCGGTTTCAGCTATTTGGACAAACACGTGATCCACGTGCCTTATTGAATCAAGATGTGAACGCGTAATGTAAAGATCATCAAAAAAGATAAGGCCGGTCCAAATAAATCTAAATTGGGCAAAAGAGTGTTACATGAATTTAAACATAAAGTAAAACTCAAAGCAACACGTGGTAACTTAATGAATCTATTAGATCTTGCCAAAATCTAATAGAGCCGATAACTAACTCCAAGCTAGATCTTAGCCCACCGCATGGCTCATGACCTAACAAGAAACCCTCTTGAACCAAGCTTAAATCCACCGCATGATACTAAGCATGGTAACAAGACTACTTGCATCACGATCTAAATCCACCGCATGATACTAGACATGATACAAGGTTGCCGGTACTTACGGAGGTCGACGGATCGATGAACCCTCTCGAAGAACTCGACGACACGACTAGAGGACTCGAAGGTTTGGCGCAAAGCCGGTTTGTTATGAAAAATGTGCGAATACAATTACATACATCCAGGGTTCATATTTATACCCTGTCGTGGCATGACTCCTGGTGGACTACGAGCACAATATTTGATACCTAATTTAACACCCAAATGCGAATGCTTATCCATCCATTCGTCCCTTCTGTTCGGGCTACGTCACCATGCGATCCCGCGAAATCAGCGCAAACAGTCCCTTTGCCGAACGGAAGCAAACTGCCGACCGCAAGCATCTCTGCCGAATCTTTTGAAGAAATCCTCCTACGCTGGACGGGATTTTTTACCAAGTCAGGCCCACAAATCAGACTCCCTCCTGTACCAAATTTTGGGGTTAACAGAATGTTCCGGATCTTCGGTTTCCTTCCCCAAACGAGTTTGAATGGCCTTCGTCGTCTTGGGATCTTGAGGTTGTCCCGAAAGCTTCCTTCGTTAGCGGATAGGCACCCGGCAAGTTATCCCACTTGCGTCTCGAGCATCTTCATCATGTTGAGCACTTGATGATTGGAGCTTCCAACCTCCGTCACCTTGCTATCGATGTTCTCTAACACCTTGTCTATGGCTTTGAACTTGGTGACAGTGTCCTTGTTGATCTTAACTTTCTCGTCCATGAAGTCCTTCAATTGTATACGAAGCGGAACCAAATTCGCAATCCTTGTGGACATGGCCATATTCTCCGCACTCTTCACATGTGGATCTTGCTTCGGGAGCCTTTAAGTCTTGAGCCTCTTTCTTCTCTATCTCCATCTTCTCCAACCTTCGCATAAGCGAATCAATCTTGCCTTCGAGTATGTATTCCTTCTCCACTTGCAAGACCCCTTTGACGTTCCCCGTGGGTTGAACTGGAAGTAAGTGTCCGGATGATGCCCACGTGTCATTATCCGCGACCTTCTTGAATAGAGTGAAAGCTTGGGTCGGTGTAAGCTCGATGATGGATCCTCCCGCTGATGCATCGATGATCGTCCTTGACACCATGGTGAGTCCTTGGTAGGACTTTTGAACGAGATCCTCCTTCGGGAACTTGTGATGTGAAACCACTCGAGTGTACTCATTGAAGTGCTCGAATGTCTTCGATATAGTTTCCGGAGGATATTGAGCAAAAGTAGCAATCTTATTACGCAAGCTTTGAGTTTTACCTGGTGAGTAGTATTCCTTCATGAAGGCCTTATCAATGTGTCCCAATTTTGCACCTTCTATGCCGGTTGAGAGTAGAACCATTGCAAAGCCTTCCTGAGTAACGAGAATGGAAAGAGCCTTGCCCTCATTTGATCTTGAGTCACCTCGTCCATGTTGAATGTTTGACAAAGTTGAATGAACGCTTGGAGGTGAAGGTTCGGATCTTCTTTACCGGTGAAGGGTGAATGTGGCACCATGTGGATTGTTGAGGTCTTGATCTCGAACGGCCCTCCGATCTTCGCGAGGTTCGAGATTAGTAGGTCGACGATGTCCGGGGTGCATAGCTCCCTGATCTTGTGTTCCAGCTGCGGTTGTTCTCCCATCGGTGAAAGTCGATTCTCCCTAGGGCTTTGAGGTGGTGATTCCTTCGGAGATTCCGACGATCCCTCGCCCTCCACTTTCGAATCTGCAAATTCCAGCTTTTTAGCTTGTGCTTCACATCTCCTTAGCCTGTAATGTTTTTCCTGGATCATCCACAAAATTATCGGGTTTGTTGGAGAGGTAGCCGTCCATCTCCTCTTAGGGTTAGCAATAAACAAAATATACAAATGAAAAATAAAAAACAAATCAAAGAAAACTAGGGTTAGATAAACTAGATTACATTGATTTTGAGGATGATAAAAAATTAGTAGATGCAAAAAGAAAAACCAAAGGAAAACTGCAAATTATACAAAAAGCAATAGAAGATCGAATCTTGATCACTTGTTCCCCGGCAACGGCGCCAGAAAAAGGGGCTTCTTAACTATGTATATTCGTATCAAACTTCAATTGGACTTGCAAGCGGACAAGTCCTCCATCGTAGTCAAGGGACCCTTCTTCCCTCAAGTGCGAACCCAAGGTATCGAATCCGTGGAACAAATGTGTGATGCAAGAATCAATCTAATAAAGCCGAGAACTTTAATCTTCAAAGGGGAATCTTATGCATCTAATCTAAAGAACATAATGAAAACGAATCTAATCTATGAAAACCAAAGGTAGCAAGAGGTAGAGAGGGATAGATAAACCAATCTAGAGAGATTGGATCAAGCCTTCGTTGAAGTTCCGAGCAAAGAAGAAATAAACAAGTTCAATCTCATAAAAAACATCTTTAAATCACGGTTTCCCGTCAGACTCCAAAAAAGCCCGCCTTTTGGAGCCACCGTTCTATCACAACGCACCCCTATTCGTGCGGGTTAGTCTAGGGTGAGTCCAATGACAAGTTGAAATCTCACGGAAGGTCGGGCATGCACCTCTAGCCACCACGGCTACAAGAACACCCTCAATGATCTATCTCAAGAATAGATCTTAAGATACGAAAAGCCGATTGAAATCAAAATCGTAGGAGACACACTCGATCACTAGAAATCGGATTGTCAACTTGATAATTCAACATAATACATGATACATGAATCAAGATAACCACTGAGATCCTACCTTGATCTTGCTTCTAGCTCCGGGAACTCCGACGTGGTCTTCCTTGCAAGGTTCCCACGCCGGCTAGGGAGATCCTAGTCAACTAGCTCGACCCTCTCTCCGAGATGGTGTCCCTCTCTTCTCTGCTCCTCGGCAGCGGATGGCGAATGAATTGATGTGTGGCGCCTGGCCTCGGGGCTATAAATAGCCTAAATGGCGGCTAGGTCAAAGGGGGGCCGACTGGGCCTCGAAGCGGGCTGGGCCGGTCGGCCTGGGCCCACTTCGGCCCAGCCCGCGACCTCCTTTGCCCGGTGTTGCTTCCCGGGTCTTCTGAGTATTCCCCCAACTGCATGTGGGCCCTTGACGTCAATTTCTCTTCAGTTTAGATGAAGCTCCTTGTCCCGCAAGATTCGCCATTTTTCTGACTGGGTCCTCGGAGTTTTCCATCTTCTCGGGTTTGGTCCTTGGGCTTCTTGGAGTCATGTTCACTTCATTACTTGACTTGTACCGGGCTTCAAGGTCTTTTCATGAGGTGCTTAATGAACTTAACCCGGACGTCTTGCTTTCAACACTAAAATCCTGCATAAACACTAAACTCCAAAACCGACATGCACAAACGAACTTGTTATACCAAGGGGGTTAGTACCAATGGATAAGATATAAAATTCATGACAACATCGAAGGTAAACTCATGGCTAAGCTGACGGAATTTCACCGTCAACAGCCTAAGGTGTGTGAGGATGTGCTTCACAAAGATGACAAGTTACAGTAGCAACCCATGGCCAAATTAGTACAACAAGTTGTCTTGGAGTGCAAACAGATTGTTCCCAGGGCATCCGTAGTGTATGAGTGTGCGTCCAAAGACCATGAGATGTTTGAGATGTTCGTGTCACCAGTGGAATCTGAAGGTGTGGTACAAGAGGGGCTGGGTAAACTGCCATCTGCCAATGTCATGTGGGATGATGAGTTGTTGGACAATGATGAGTCACATGACAGTTTATTAATGCTAATAGCAGATGAAGAGTGCTTGATTAGCAAGGATACTAACTCAGTTGTTGAACTGGAGGCTATGCGAGAGATGGAAAACCAGATGCAATGCAAGTCGGGAGATGCTCCGAAGCTGGTTATATCTGAGTGCAAGCCGAAAGCCAAGATTGTTGACCTTTGTGAGAAAGGTGATGCTTTCATAAGAGAGCAAACTAGGAAGAATGTCTATAAGAATGACAAGAGGAAGACTGAAAGGGGCATTGCTTTTCCAACATGTGTATCTGTGAACACACAGTCTTCCACTTCTCAGTTCTTGAAGAAAAATGATATGGTCAAAGTAGACATGGGCTGTCATAATGATGGTTTGATTGCTGTGGTGGCTCATACTCATGTAATTACCAATGGACCTGTCATGGGAAGAGCAGCTGATGTTCTTATTACTGCCCACACCACAGTAGAACTTGCAATGAGGCTCGTGAGATCTAGGAAGAAGGACAAGGATGTTGCCGAAGCAATTCAGAAAGTTGTTGCTTATGATTGCAAAATTGTTGAAGGTGTTCTCAGCCATCAGCTGACATAATTTGTCATTGATGGTAACAAAGTCGTGCTCAGTGTCTCCAATGCTGACACTAAGGAGGATGATGCTGAATTTGAAGAAAATGAAGTATATGCAATTGATATTGTTACCAGCACTGGAGAGGGGGGGCAAATTATTGGATAAGAAGTATATCACCATCTACAAAAGGTTGTAGACAAGAATTATCACTTGAAGATGAAAGCATCCAGGTTTATTTTGAGATCAACCAGAAGTTCCCTATCATGCCTTTCAATGCTAGGGCATTGGAAGAGAAACATGCACGCCTAGTCTTGGTGGAACGCATGAACCATGAGCTATTGCAGCCATACCCAGTTCTTCATGAGAAGCCAATTCGGAGGCAGTGGGATCCGAGCAGTGGTACGGCCACAACTTGGGGACAAGCTGTGTTTCGAGGGACGGCTAATGTCATGACCTAGGGATGGCCTGAGAGAAGCCCAAGCCTATGAAGCCTGTTTGCTTAGCCAAGCCCAACAGCCAAGGCAATACTACAAAGGAACAACAGAACACATCGCAAGGCCTCGAAGAAAATCAGAATAGAAGAAGAGAAAGGAGATGGGTCGTCTTCCTCCTCCAGACCAGAGATCTTATCCCATTCTAGATTCCCCTGCGATTACTCACGCTCCAAGCCTGATCTCGCTCGGTGTAGCCACGGGTATTACACACGTGGCGCGAGCGTGGTCCTGGCAGTGCGAGAAGACACCTCCAGGCGCTAGCGGCGAGGCTCGGACGGTGCAGGCAGAGACCAGGCTAGCGGGGTCTCGGCGCCAGAGGACAAGGTGGAGGCAGGCGATGCGGGAAGATGGGGTCCAGGTGGTGCGGGCACTGGGCGTGGTTCACGAAGTGTCCGCTCCGAGAAGTTCAGTCGTTCTCCACTCGGCTCTGGTAGAAATAGTGGTCATTTTCCACTCGATTCGACAATTTTTGTTTAAAGTCCCGCAGTGTAACGCCCGCGTTTTTAGCTCCTAGTAAATCACCAAATAAATCACGCGTGTTTTCAAAACCGTCCACCGAGCTCATTTGCCCCTTTTGGAATCCCGGTCACCGTCTCCCTCTCTCACCCCGCGCGCGTGCCGCGAATCCCGCCGGCACCGCTCGCGCCGGCCGCCGCCCGTCGCGTGCCGCCCCCAAAGACCGTGGTCGGCCACCACGCCGGGAATCCCGCGCACGCCGCGGTCCCGCCGGCCGGTCCGCCTCGCCATCACCGTCGTTCCGAAATTGACGCCGGTATCCGAGAAACCCGTAAAAATCCGCAAAACCCCTTCTCCTAATTTTTCTAGGAATTCTCCTAATTTTCTAAATCCCTTTTCTATTTCTCTTCCCCGATTTTTCCTTTTTCCTATTTCCTTTTTCTTTTCTTCTTTTTCTTTCCCTTTTCTCCTTTTTCTTTTTCTTTTTTTTTCTTCCTTTCTTTTTCCACCGCTCCCTCTTCTTCCTTCGGCCTCCGGCCGAGCCTCCCCCCCCCCCCGCGACCCCCGCGGGAGGCCGCGACCTCCCTCCCCCCCCACGCGCGACCTCCCCCCGCGCCCCCGCGACCAAGCACCGCCCCTCCCCTCTCCCCCGCACCACCGGACAAGACGCCAAGGACGGCCCCCATTCCTACGGCGGAAAGCGGCAAGACCTCCCCCCTCCATTGCTCGACAAACGAAGACCGGCGCCGAACCGTCACTTCCAAATCGGCCACCATTACTCCCCCCGACGGCCTCCCCTCCACGGCCACAAGCACCGCACGACGGGCGTCAATTCGCACAGCAACGACCGAGAATCCCGCCGGCGGAGTCCACGCCGGGATTTTTCCCGAACCTCCATTGACGGCCATTGAAGCTCCGCGAAGCTCGAAATATCCTCGCCAAACCGACCTTCCCGCGCCTATAAAAGGGCCGGACCGGCTCCCCCACCTCGCCCCGCACCTCCACGACCAATTCCCCCTCCTTCCCGAGCCCTCCATCACCACCACCGGTGCCGCTTCGGTCACCACCGCGGACAGCCCCCATTGCCGGCCGTCGATCCGCCTCTCCGAGCACCCCGGCCCGAGGTAAGAAGCGGAATCGGTTGCCCTCGTCCTCCTCTTCGTTTCGCCCCCAACCCCCGGCCGTCGCCGTGCACCAGTCGCCGCGCCCCTCCCCCCTTCCACGGTCGGCCTCCCCGCCTCTCGCGTTCGTGTCGTGAGGGAGGGAGGAAGAAGAAGGGCTTTTTGCCCAAAACCCCCCGCCCTTTTCCCACTTATCCAAAACCGACCCCCCCTCTATTTCCCTCACTCTTTTCTTCCAAAACGGACCCTATACTTTAAATTAAACCACAAAAACAACCCCCGTCCCTTTACAATTATGCCCCCGGACTATTTAGTAACACCCCCGCTAGGTTTAAATATTATAATTAGGTCCTTTTCTTTTATAATAAAATACTAACAGCCCCTAATTAACCCTAAACACCTCCTTTAACCCCGCATTTCATGCGCGATTTTTATCAAAATCGCGCCCAACCTTTCCCACGCCCGTGCCGGGTATACCATCACCCATCCGTCACCCAAAACCCCCGCATAATATTTATTTCCCTATTTTATCCAATTACCTTCCACGAGCTCACCGGAGAAATTGTGTATGCTTATATTGATTGCATGCTTGCTTGTGTGTGCGCTATAGCCGACGAAGTAAACGAAGGAAGGTACCCCGAGCCGGAGTTTGGAGCCGACTACCGCGAGCAGAGCCCGAGGTCCCGAACGCCGAGCCGCACTCCCCGAAGACTTCGAAGACGGCAAGTTCAACCTCCCCCTTTGATGCATGCTTCCGTCCTAGTTTTAAAAATATATCCTATACCCGTTTTATAAATTTGCATATTGTTTTACTGCAAAACATGGTAGGATAGCCACCCTTGATTGCTATGATTGAACCTTGTTTTGGCCTAAATGAGTGCTTTAAAACTGTGTGTGTGTGTGCTTTTTAAATGTGTGAGTGCTTTAAAAACAAAAAGGGGATATGTTTAGAAAATGAGTAAAGCACTGGGTAGACGGGATGGACGTGTGTGTCACTGTGTCAGGAGTATGGGTGAGCTCGTACCTGTGTGGTTGAGCGTGTTGGGAGTTGTCCATCTTGTCGGTTAAGGACCGGGTTGCGTGACATCTCACCTGACCCAAATCATCGTACAACCACTCGACCGTTGTATGTGGCAACGGCTTAGCATAAACCCCACTAGTTAATCTACTTGCCATCCGGGTGTGCGGGTGAGCGAGCGGGAGACCAAGGAGTAGGGGTACGCTCCGTGTGAGGTACGCCCCGGTTATGTGGGATAACCCCTTGGGTGCTTCCGTGGTGGCTCGTAGTGTTAGCTAAGGTGGGTAATGGCTTTGATAGGATCCGTACCGCACCGAGGTGTCCGTGTAACCGCACCCTACTTGTGGGTAAAGATGTACAACCTCTCGCAGTGTCAAACCTATTCGAATAGCCGTGTCCACGGTATTGGACGAGTCACGGTGTGGTCACAAAAACTAGTGTTTGGGATGGGATGTTTTCTCGGCGTGAGTTGTTTTCTCGGGTGAAGTGTGTGGCCGTGTGCCCGGGCTACGACGGACGGGAAGTCCCAGAGGGTCCACGGTGGTTTTGCTTAAAACAAGTGAGATACTTGGGTTATGAAAATGATTTGCGAAAACCTTTTCGAAATGAACCCCCGCATGTGTAAGTTTGCTAAATGAACCTTAACCCGATCCTTGTTATACCTTATGCATGATATCGCTTATAAGCCCCTCCGTGGGTAGGGTTGGATTTGCCGAGTACGTATGTACTCACTCTTGTTTGCTAACCATGTTACGAGAGGAGGATCCCGATTACATCCCGAAGACGTTGAGTAGGTCATTGCCCTACACCCAACCGTGCCCGTGTACCGGGGCCCTACCCGAAGCTTCCATGGTGTGGTACTGCGAGGAGGCTATGGAAGCCTTTGCTATCGTAGTATGGTCGCTAGCGTTTGTGTTGTTCATTGTAGCGTTGGCACTACCGTGCCCTTTCCGTAACCGGTAATGTAAAAGACCGATTCCACCCGTTGTAATAAATGTGCTACCGGCCTCCCGGGATCGGTATTTGTGTCACATTTGGTCACCTCGGATGAGGGGACGCTTCGGTGGTATCGAGCCGTGGGTTGGCCGTAGGACATGACCCCTAGGATACGAGACCTCCTCTGGCCCTCTCTAACCTTTCCTTTGCTAAACTCACCTTTTCCCAAATTCTTACCTTGATTCTTGCTTGCTTCCAGATGCCTAACCCCGAGTGGAACGGTGGAATTTGCCCCGTCCAGCCTGGCCTCCCTAACCTCGTTGCTACTCGGCCCTAGAGCGCGTCGGAGTAAGGGATCCGCCAGAGTTCGTCTACCGGGAGTACGAACGCTTCGGCACCCTTCGGTGTAAGTCGCCGATCTTTGTGGGGAGAAGCACGCTTTACCCCGACATTGAGCCATGGTTCGTCAACGCCACCGGTTTTCGCTTTGCCGACACCTACCCCAAGGTCGCTCGGAAGGCCTTGCGTCGGCCTACGAGTGGTCTATAGACAAGCACCTCCGAAGGACTCCAATGGGATTCTTTCCACCCTCCGGAGGAAGAGGACGCTCGTGGATTGATCGCATGAGAGGTTTGGAACGAGAGGAAGAAGACTTAGAAGAGGCGCTTTCCCATCTATCCATATACCTCGCAGGCCTAGACCACCTTTATCGGGAGCAAGCCCAAGAAGCGAAGCAACGCATCGACGGGCGGAAAGAGCAGACGTAGAATAGAACTAGAAAGGGTGAAGACAACCATAGCGAAGTTGAACGACACAACATGGCGCAAGACTACCTCAGGGAAAAAGAACGTTCGGAGAAGTTTTGGGATGAGCTCCAAAAGGAACGTAGAAGGCGAAGAAGAGAAGCCGACTTGGATGAAGAAGAACCCGAAGAAACCCACTGGGACAAAGGGACCCAGACTGAAGATGAGATACTGGAGCAAGATCTCCCACTAAAGAAGCGCCGTATCCAGTTAGAGGAAGAATCACCATGAGGATAAGACTAGGGTGTGTTAGGCTAGAAGTTGAGTCCTAGTGATAATAAGTGTACCCCGAAGGATGTACCCCCAACCTTCCTACTAAATAAAGTTATCCATCTTTTGTACCCCACCACAACCTGTTCAACCCTATCTTTGTTTCAGATGGCGGAAGATGGATGGACCCAAGGCGTGTGCCAGGAGGAGCCTGGTTTTGCTCGCCCGCTCATCCACTCCCCGGAGCGTCTCGGTATCACCGAGCGCCCTAGGTACTACAACAGAGAGTACGAGCAACTCGGCACTCTTCGCCGTAGAGTGGTCCTCTCCGTCGCTAGAAGCAACCGCCACACCAACATCGAGCCGTGGCGCGTGACCGCCACGGGGTTCCGACACCGGATACCTATCCCTTGGCCCCTCGAAAAGCCCTCCGCTACCCGTGCCGAATCTATGAAGAGCACCTCGTCCCCACACCGATGAGGTACTTCCCTCCCGCCATCGGGACCCCGGTTTGGCATGTGCCCGCATGAGGAACTTGGAGCGACGCCGCCACCAAGAAGACCTCGCTATACCACATAGTCGCCTACCTTGTCTCCCCGGACAAGCTCTTTGATGACCGAAGCCGGACACTTGAGGGAACAGATCGGCCGGCCGAGCAAGCCGAAGTCACAAGACGGATGCACCAAGTCCGAGTAGCTCAAGCCGAAGCGAGGACCGCAGCAGCCATAGCAGGGAAGCCGTTGCCCGGAAAGCCTCGAAGGATCCAGGACCAACGCATGCAAGAATGGACCCATGGCGGAACGCCCGTTCCGGCCATTGGAGAACCTCAAGTCCTCGCTAGGAACACCCCCGGTAGGATGGGGAGGAGCCATAGAAGTCCCACCAAGCACCACCAACGGTCACTAAACCCCCAACAGCCTACCACCGAAGCCGCAAAGACGGCCCTCGGAAAACGGAGACCCTGAGGGAGGAAACGATGACGAGTTGCTCATTCCGCTGGAAGAACACTCGACCCCAGAAGACAGCTCCCCTCGCGAGTAGTGTGCCCCAAGACCCAGGGAATGAAGCCGTACCGGTCCAAGTCGCGCCTTAGCCTTTAGTCGTGTAGTATGTCCGTGTAGTCGGGATGTATCCTCCTCGCTAGTTTGTAATAAAAACTTGTTTGTGCTTGCTTGTTTGCTGTATGCTTGTTGTGTGCTTACCGGCAGAATAAACCCTGCCTTCTCAAAAGAAACCCGTTATAATCCACTTAAACATCACATAAAACTAGATCTCTTAGAAACCCGCTTCTTTACGCATGGTTTCCGGCGCCCGTCGGGACCCACCGGCCGGATGTCGAGGGATCGCAAGCCGATCGGAGGGAGCGTCTCCCCGAACAGGAGGTTAACCAAAATGAAGATGGAGGAGAGAATGTAGTACTGCCACCACCACCCCCGCCTATTGACTTGGCTCAAGTCTTAGCCAACCAGACTGTCTTGATGGAGGCTATCTTCAATGCCATCAACCGCCCAAGACCCCGTGCCATGAGCATGAATGAGAAGCTGATCGAGTTCCTCAGGACTAAGCCGCCCACCTTCGGCGGGCTCGGTGAATCCTCCGGATGCCGACGATTGGCCGAGAGCCATCCCGAGGGAACTAGAGCCCCTCCACCGCGAGGACCATGACAAGGTTCTCTGGCGCAGCTCACCGGCTCACCGGACGGCCCTAGCCCGGTGGGAGAATTACCGCGCCGCGCCCAAGGATCCCTCCGCCATCACATGGGATGAATTCGTGGAGGAGTTCCGCCGCTACCACATCCCGAGGCTACACCGAAGCGGAAGGCGGATGAGTTCCGCGAACTCCGCCAAGGCAACATGTCCGTGGAGGAGTACACGTACCGCTTCATAGAGCCGGCACGCTACGCCCCCGAGGAGGTGGATAAAGACTCCAAAAAGCAAGAGATGTTCAAGAAGGGGCTGACTCCGGAACTGAGGACACTGCTGACTCCTCAGATTTACCCGGACTTCAACACCCTTATGAACATGGCAATCCTCACGGAAAGGGCAAAGGCCGAGGAGAAGAAGGAAAACAAGCGCAAGTTCATGGAGCACAAGGCCAAGCAGCAAGAGCGGTCCCAGAGGCCGAGAAACTTTGGACACCCCATGTCCAGGTTCCAAGCTCCAATGCAATACAGAACCCAAACCCAAGCCACAAGCTCACAAGCCCCCCGCAGCCCGAGTTCAAGCCCTCCTACAACCGAATGCCATGAAGCCCCCACGAACAACACCAGCCACTCACTACCAACAACAACAACAACAAGCTCCCGAGTGTGTTTCAACTGCCGGGAAACAGGGCACTTCATCGCCAACTGCCCCTATGCTAAAAAGCCGACCACCACCACCTACTCCAACTCGGTAAACGGACCAAGGCCACTTGCGTCGGAGCCAACCGCATGCCGGTGCGCAGCAACAACAACCTTCGGCAACAACCCCAACAACCAGCAGGATGAGGCGGCCCCGGCGGTCGTATGGACGCGCCGGGTGAATCACATCAATGCGCGGGAGGCACAAGAAGCACAAGGAGTGGTACTCGGTGAGTTCCCGGTCGGCTCGCTTTTGGCTACCATACTTGTTCGATTCGGGAGCATCACACTCATTCATATCCTCAAGCTTTGTGGAAAAGCATAGCATACCCACAAGACTACTAAAAGCACCCCTAATAACTCGAACGCCGGAGGTGACATTAACTCGTCAACCGGGATGCCCCCGGTAAGGATTATTTTAAGTGGGGTAGAGTTCCTAGCAGACTGGTAGTACCGAAATCCAAGGGGATAGATGTGATCCTTGGTATGGACCGGTTAAGCCAACACCATGGCCTCATAAGCCGCGCCGATAAAGTAGTGCACCCGACCAACCCGGACGGGATACAAGTGACCCGCCACACCCGGGGACACAGCCGGATATAATGGTTTTCAACATAGAAGCCAAGTCCATAGAAGATGTCCCAAGAGTACGAGAATACCCGGATGTGTTCCCCGAAGAGCTCCCCGGAATGCCACCGGACAGGGACATAGAGTTCGTGATCGACCTTATCCCCGGAACCTCTCCCATAGCCAAGAGGCCCTATAGGATGGCGGCCCCCGAGTTGGCGAAATTGAAGAAGCGGCTAGCGAGCTCCGGCGAAGTGGGTTCATCGACCAAGCTCATCACCATGGGGAGCCCCGGTGCTTTTCGTGGAAAAGAAGGATAAGAGCATGAGGATGTGTGTGGACTATCGCTCGCCGAACGAGGTCACTATTAAGAACAAGTACCCTCTTCCCCGGAATAGATGACCTGGTTGACCAACCGAAGGGAGCCAAGTATTTCTCGAAGGTGGATCTAAGATCGTGGTACCACCAGCTCAAGATCGGGGAAAGTGACATCCCCAAGATCGCCTTTGTCACTCGCTACGGGCAATACGAGTTCACGGTGATGTCCTTTGGACTAACCAATGCCCCAGCGTACTTCATGAACCTCATGAATAAGGTGTTCATGGAGGAGTTGGACAAGTTTGTCGTGGTCTTCATTGACGACATACTTGTTTACTCCAAGAGTGTGGAGGAGCATGAACAACATCTTCGAGTGGTACTGGGAAAATTGAGGGCACACAAGCTATACGCCAAGTTCAGCAAGTGTGAATTTTGGCTAGAGAAGATATCCTTCCTTGGGCACATATTGACCGCAGAAGGAGTGGTCGTAGACCCCGGAAAGTTGAGACAGTCTCCAACTGGCAGCAACCCACCAATGTAAGTGAGATCAGGAGTTTCCTAGGTTTAGTCGGGTACTACCGGAGGTTTATCGAGGGATTCTCCAAGATCGCCCGCCCATGACAGCTGCTCAAGAAAGAGAAGAAGTTTATCCGGACCGAGGCCTGTGAGAGAAGTTTCCAAGAGTTGAAGGAGAGGTTGACCACGGCCCCCGCGTCGACCCCCGCCGTACATTCAACGGGACTTTGTCGTATATTGCGACGCCTCCCGACAAGGGTTGGGATGTGTGCTCATGCAAGATGGGAAGGTAGTGGCATACGCCTCCCGTCAGCTCAAACCCCATGAGCAGAACTATCCCACCCATGATCTAGAGTTTGCAGCCGTAGTGCATGCCCTGAAGATATGGAGACATTACTTGATCGGGAACAAGTGTGAAATCTACACAGACCACAAGAGTCTAAAGTATATCTTCACCCAGCCCGATTTGAACCTAAGGCAGAGAAGATGGCTAGAGTTAGTCAAGGACTATAACCTAGAGATTCACTACCACCCGGAAAGGACAATGTAGTAGCCGATGCTCTAAGCCGGAAAACCTACGAGAAGGCAGGCACCCAAGAGTGCTCGGTTGCAAGAGGAGATGGCCCGACTCAACGTACACATCGTCCCCCAAGGCTACGTCCGCCACCGAGTGTCCAGCCTACCCTAGAAGAGAAGATCCGGAAGTCCCAAGAAGCCGACGAGGATCTAATGAGGATCCGCAAGCACACCGAGAGAACAAGGCCCCCGACTTCGGGGTAGATGACCAAGGCACCCCGTGGTACAAAAACAAGGATATGCGTGCCCGAAGGTGGAGATTTTCGACGGACCATCATGGATGAGGCACACAACTCGGCCGTACTCCATACACCCGGGATCCACCAAGATGTACATGGACTTAAAGCGAAGTATTGGTGGAACGGAATGAAGGCGGACATTGCACGGTTCGTCGCCCACCGTGACACGTGTCGAGGATCAAAGCCGAGCATCGAAGCCCGCAGATCGTTGCAACCCTTGCCAATCCCGCATGGAAGTGGGACGAGATAGGTATGGACTTCATAGTAGGGTTGCCAAGGACTCCGAAGGGACACGACTCCATATGGGTGATCGTGGATCGACTCACCAAAGTCGCTCACTTTCTACCCGTACGGACCACTTATGGCGGAGAAAAATTGGCGAAACTCTACATAGAAAATATAGTGAAGCCGCACGGAGTGCCCGGCGAATAGTCTCCGACAGAGGGACCCGCTCACCTCTAGGTTCGGAGAAGCCCGCACAAGGCCATGGGCACCAAACCGGACTTCGGCTCGCCTTACCACCCCCGGACGGACGGGCGGTCCGAAAGGGTGAATCAAATTTTGGAAGATATGTTGAGAGCCTCGCGTCCTCACCTATGGCAAAGATTGGGAGCAGAGCCCGCCATATGCAGAATTTTCCTACAACAACGGCTACCGGGCAAGTCCGGGAATGTCGCCATTCGAAGCACTATACGGGAGAAAATGCGGACACCCCCGATGTGGTCGAAGTAGGAGAGCGTGCCCCGGTTGGGCCCGCGCTTATAAAGGAAGCCGAGGAGCGAGTAGCCGATATCCGAGAAAAGTTGGAAGCCGCTCGGTCCCGACAGAAGAGCTACGCGGACAAGAAAAGGCGTGAAGCGAGCTTCAACCCGGAGACTTCGTCTACCTCAAGGTTTCACCTATCCGAGGAACCCGGAGATTTCAAGTGCACGGGAAGTTGGCCCCTCGGTACATCGGCCCGTATAAAGTGATCGGGGAAAGTCGGAGCCGTAGCATATCGACCGGAGCTACCCGAGGAAATGGCGGATATACACCCGCATTCCACATCTCTCGGCCTACGCCGGTGTTTGAAGGTTCCGGAGGAAAAGCGAGTACCGAGAGAGACCATCGATCTACAAATGGGACCTTAGGTACCGGAGGTGCCCGTCAAGATCTTAGACACCGTGGTCAAGCGGACAAGGACGACCGAAGTACGGGTGTGCGAGTCCAATGGAGTAGACACGGGGTGGAAGAAGCTACGTGGGAACGAGAGGATGCACTGAGGAAGGAATTCCCCCACCTATTCGAGACTTAGCCGAATCTCGAGGACGAGATTCATTTTAAGTGGGGTAGGTTTGTAACGCCCGCGTTTTTAGCTCCTAATAAATCACCAAATAAATCACGCGTGTTTTCAAAACCGTCCACCGAGAGCTCATTTGCCCCTTTCGGAATCCCGGTCACCGTCTCCCTCTCTCACCCGGCGCGCGTGCCGCGAATCCCGCCGGCACCGCCCGCGTTCGGGCCGTCGCCCGTCGCGTGCCGCCCCGGCAAGACCGTGGTCGGCCACCACGCCGGAATCCCGCGCACGCCGCGGTCCCGCCGGCCGTCCGCCTCGCCATCACCGCCGTTCCGAAATTGACGCCGGTATCCGAGAAACCCGTAAAAATCCGCAAAACCCCTTCTCCTAATTTTTCTAGGAATTCTCCTAATTTTCTAAATCCCTTTTCTATTTCTCTTCCCCGATTTTTCCTTTTTCCTATTTCCTTTTTCTTTTCTTCTTTTTCTTTCCCTTTTCTCCTTTTTCTTTTTCTTTTTTTTTTCTTCCTTTCTTTTTCCACCGCTCCCTCTTCTTCCTTCGGCCTCCGGCCGAGCCTCCCCCCCCCCCGCGACCCCCGGGAGGCCGCGACCTCCTCCCCCCCCACGCGCGACCTCCCCCCGCGCCCCCGCGAACGCACCGCCCCTCCCCTCTCCCCCGCACCACCGGACAAGACGCCAAGGACGGCCCCATTCCTACGGCGGCGCAAAGACACCTCCCCCTCCATTGCTCGACAAACGAAGACCGAGCGCCGAACCGTCACTTCCAAATCGGCCACCATTACTCCCCCCGACGGCCTCCCCTCCACGGCCACAAGCAGCACCGCACGACGGGTCAATTCGCACAGCAACGACCGAGAATCCCGCTGGCCGGAGTCCACGCCGGGATTTTTCCCGAACCTCCATTGACGGCCATTGAAGCTCCGCGAAGCTCGAAATATCCTCGCCAAACCGACCTTCCCGCGCCTATAAAAGGGCCGGACCGGCTCCCCACCTCGCCCCGCACCTCCACGACCAATTCCCCCTCCTTCCCGAGCCCTCCATCACCACCACCAGTGCCGCTTCGGTCACCACCGCGGACGCCCCCATTGCCGGCCGTCGATCCGCCTCTCCGAGCACCCCGGCCCGAGGTAAGAAGCGGAATCGGTTGCCCTCGTCCTCCTCTTCGTTTCGCCCCCATTCCCGCCGTCGCCGTGCACCGGTCGCCGCGCCCCTCCCCCCTTCCACGGTCGGCCTCCCCGCCTCGCGTTCGTGTCGTGAGGGAGGGAGGAAGAAGAAGGGCTTTTTGCCCAAAACCCCCTGCCCTTTTCCCACTTATCCAAAACCGACCCCCCCTCTATTTCCCTCACTCTTTTCTTCCAAAACAGACCCTATACTTTAAATTAAACCACAAAAACAACCCTGTCCCTTTACAATTATGCCCCTGGACTATTTAGTAACACCCCCGCTAGGTTTAAATATTATAATTAGGTCCTTTTCTTTTATAATAAAATACTAACAGCCCCTAATTAACCCTAAACACCTCCTTTAACCCCGCATTTCATGCGCGATTTTTATCAAAATCGCGCCCAACCTTTCCCACGCCCGTGCCGGGTATACCATCACCCATCCGTCACCCAAAACCCCTGCATAATATTTATTTCCCTATTTTATCCAATTACCTTCCGCGAGCTCAGCCGGAGAAATTGTGTATGCTTATATTGATTGCATGCTTGCTTGTGTGTGCGCTATAGCCGACGAAGTAAACGAAGGAAGGTACCCCGAGCCGGAGTTTGGAGCCGACTACTGCGAGCAGGAGCCCGAGGTCCCGAACGCCGAGCGGCACTCCCCGAAGACTTCGAAGACGGCAAGTTCAACCTCCCCCTTTGATGCATGCTTCTGTCCTAGTTTTAAAAATATATCCTATACCCGTTTTATAAATTTGCATATTGTTTTACTGCAAAACATGGTAGGATAGCCACCCTTGATTGCTATGATTGAACCTTGTTTTGGCCTAAATGAGTGCTTTAAAACTGTGTGTGTGTGTGCTTTTTAAATGTGTGAGTGCTTTAAAAACAAAAAGGGGATATGTTTGGAAAATGAGTAAAGAACTGGGTAGACGGGATGGACGTGTGTATCAGGAGTATGGGTGAGCTCGTACCTGTGTGGTTGAGCGTGTTGGGAGTTGTCCATCTTGTCGGTTAAGGACCGGGTTGCGTGACATCTCACCTGACCCAAATCATCGTACAACCACTCGACCGTTGTATGTGGCAACGGCTTAGCATAAACCCCACTAGTTAATCTACTTGCCATCTGGTGTGCGGGTGAGCAGCGGGAGACCAAGGAGTAGGGGTACGCTCCGTGTGAGGTACGCCCCGGTTATGTGGGATAACCCCTTGGGTGCTTCCGTGGTGGCTCGTAGTGTTAGCTAAGGTGGGTAATGGCTTTGATAGGATCCGTACCGCACCGAGGTGTCCGTGTAACGGTACCCTACTTGTGGGTAAAGATGTACAACCTCTCGCAGTGTCAAACCTATTCGAATAGCCGTGTCCACGGTATTGGACGAGTCACGGTGTGGTCACAAAAACTAGTGTTTGGGATGGGATGTTTTCTGGCGTGAGTTGTTTTCTGGGTGAAGTGTGTGGCCGTGTGCCTGGGCTACGACGGACGGGAAGTCCGGTAGGTCCACAGTGGTTTTGCTTAAAACAAGTGAGATACTTGGGTTATGAAAATGATTTGCGAAAACCTTTTCGAAATGAACCCCCGCATGTGTAAGTTTGCTAAATGAACCTTAACTCCGATCCTTGTTATACCTTATGCATGATACTACTTATAAGCCCCTCCGTGGGTAGGGTTGGATTTGCCGAGTACGTATGTACTCACTCTTGTTTGCTAACCATGTTACGGAGGAGGATCCCGATTACATTCCAGAAGACGTTGAGTAGGTCATTGCCCTACACCCAACCGTGCCTGTGTACCCAGGGCCCTACCTGAAGCTTCCATGGTGTGGTACTCTGAGGAGGCTATGGAAGCCTTTGCTATCGTAGTATGGTCGCTAGCGTTTGTGTTGTTCATTGTAGCGTTGGCACTACCGTGCCCTTTCTGTAACCGTAATGTAAAAGACTGATTCCACCTGTTGTAATAAATGTGCTACCAGCCTCCTGGGGCCGGTATTTGTGTCACATTTGGTCACCTCGGATGAGGGGACGCTTCACGAGCAATGGTAATGGAGTCCGTGTGGTAGAAGAGGTTGTGTCAGGCGCCGTTTCCATGTGAATGCTCATCCGGTTGCCGCTGCTCGGAGGTCCACCGTATAGTGACGTCGAATTTTTTTCTCCTGGTCACGATCCAAGGATATGGATCTTTGGAGGCGGACAGGATGTTCAACATCCTGCTGCAGGACGAGCCGGCCAGGGTTCAGTGCCTGCCATGCGAGACGCTCGATGAAATGTACCCGAAGGTGTCCAATGCATTGTGGGTTCATGTGTCGCATGAGTTCAATGTACTTAGAATTTTAGTTTGTTTAAATTTAAATTTAAACCTCTTCTTTCTTCCTTGCGGTTATGCACCGCCACCGACATTCATCTTCGGCTCCTCGGTCTGCATTATTGTCGATGGTGTAGGTAGTTTCTTCGATCACTGCTTCGTAGCCACCATGGAGGGGCAACTTCCGCGACAACCCCACATGCTTCTTCGATCATTCGATGCTTTTGTAATAATCTCAGACAACCCAAAATCTGTGCTATAGTAGTAGTTGACCCGACTCATCTGTTGCGGTCATGGGGTGGTGGCGGAAGTTGCCCACACTTGCCGTGATGCAGACCTAGGAGCTAACAATGAATGTCGAGCCTCCTTCAAATGCGGCATCATATAGAACTTGAAGATGATAGATGCCATGGAGTTCTCAGGGACTGTTGCTGAAAGCACCTACATGGCGCTAGCTTGTTGTGTTTTGCACCAGACAATCGACTGAGAGATATCTCGAGACAGTAGATTATTCTCTGTGTGTGTGGGCGGCGGGGGGGGTGTCGAACTCCCGAAGGCTGATGGTAACACAAGATAACAATAGGCAATATGAAGAGTTATAATTTCTAAAGTTTTATAGCATAACACAAGATGGAATCAATTTTGCACAAGTTCCTTTATTCAACAAGAGGATTGAGCATACATATTTCACGAGCATACCATTTCATACATGTAATTTGTTTATCGCTTTTGGAAGTTCAACTTTTCAACTGACACAGTATAAAGAATAATCACTACAATAGGAAATGCAGTGATAATTGTAGCTACTATGCTTAGCCTATCTTGATGAAACCCGAAATAATCATTCAAGAAAGCAACAACAGTTTTGGTTTCTCCGAATACATTGATCTCCTTGTCTATGTTTCCATACTGGGAGGTGAATTGAGCATTGAGTATCCAAGATGAAGGGCCAAGGTAATACAACCAGATCCACCACTTTGGCAATTGCTGAAATGAAAAAAACGGAAGTGAACATCAATGTTTCCTCCATACTGAACATATAGATAAACTCTTAGTTCATCAAATACTTTTCTAAAATGAATGTTTAGGATTAGTTTTATCTTCATCTGAAATGAATGAATGGGGTAAAAGTTTTTACAGGGGATATTATATGCCTTTCATTGCTACCATTCTGCCATTATGTTTGTGTTGCAAAACATCATCCCTCAAACATCATCCAATTATTCTAGTTTTAGCATATATTAGTTGATCTTCCAACCTGCTAATGTTTCATACCTATTCTAGTGTCTAGTATGGTTTTAGGTAGGTTAGAATTTACAAAGTTACTACTACATTTAGCAAAAAAACAATAACATTATCTAATTTTAGTACTCAATCAAAACAATAGCAAGATAAGAATATGATTAATTTTTTCGACACTGAGTGTGTGCTCAGAGTTATGGTTATAGAATGGTATCATACATCATTGAAGAATTGATAAAGTATTACAGATTTTGTTATAAATGGAAAGCCACTATAAAATTCCATGTGTTGCTAATTCTTCTAATTAGGTTACCAAATGTTTTTCTATAGATTGGCAACATAAATATGATGCCAATAGATTCATGTTATAAGTATTGTTACTATATGAACATAAATGCTCAAAACCCATTTTGTTTTGGACATCAACACGGTCTCTAAATTTATTTTTTCTAATTATAAAATACAATTATGGTATACAATATTATGAACACATAGAAATCAAGACATATGCTTTAACATACTTGTTTTTTTCTAAAAGGTTTTAGTTTTGACATAAATCAAAATTTGCTAACATTTTTTAACAATTTTTGACAACATTCATTGAAAAATACACCAACATCAAATTAGCTTCATTAAATCCCCCATGAAATATTACCCGCTATTGTATTATTTGGCATTGTAGATGCTATTAGTTTGACCTAGAGTAAAATTGAAATGTCTTACATTTGAATGGAGAGAGTATATATTTTCTCTATGCATGTTAGAAATATTGTTCGTATGACTAAACTTGTCTCCCTAGGATCAATTGTCAGAATCATGATATATCTTTCTAGTGTTGTCAATCTAACTTTCTATTAAAAAAGTCAAATTAACTTGCACTTATGTGACAATATGTAACACCTAATGTTTAAAATCTGGTCAGCTTCTCACGTGGAACAAGTTACATCGCACATCTCTTACACTTCCATTCTCCTTTTGTGTAAAAGGATTAACCCAAAGGTGCTATATTTGCTACGGCGAGGATTATAAGCTGCCTTTCATCACCTAGAAAAACTTCTAAGGTTGCACAAATTATCGTGAAAACAACACCATTGGGCCACATGAGCCAATGACACTACTACTAACATGTTGGTAATGGGTCGGCGTATTAATATTACACCATGTATCGAAATAACTTTTTTATAAAGCTATGTCATCACACACTTGTAATACAAGGAGGAAACCAAGACTTACAGGTGCAGGTAAAATAAACCCTGAGAACAGTGTCTGCATTGTGTTGAAAAATGTTCCCAGTATTGTCGCAACTTGAACATTTGGGGTTATTGAAACAAGCAGCAGTCCAACATATATATAAGAAAGAACTGAGCAGAAGATGGCATAGAAGAACAATAGGACTTTGTATATCGTCCAATAATAGCCAATTGTCGGGTAGATGATGAATGTATAGAGTAATGCTTGGATAAAGACATAAGGGATCTCTATTGCAGCCTGTAGAAGTTGAACAAATTTAGTTTGTTTTTTATTGTAGATTTTTTCTATGCCTACAAACATGTGATTAGTATCTGACCTGTGCTAATGAGTACGCCCAGGATGAGTACATCCCTGCAAATTTCTCACGATACATTACAATGCGCTCTGTTGTACTGAATGATATAACTGAATGTTCATTATAAACACCAAGTTGAACAATCCCCATATACATGGCACCAAGAACATTAAATAAATCCTGCTCATTGTTCCTTGGAAGGAGAAAGAAATTAAAAATAATAGTTAGACTATTGAATTTTTGGGATACCTATACCTTGGTGGGAACATATCTAGTGGAAACCAACCTCTCCGTGCAAACTATGGAAACTTCAATCTAAGTCACATGATCTTGATCCAAGGGAGAGCTCATGGGAGGTGGAAGGGGTGATTTGCAAAATTCATGGGAGGTGGGAGGGGTGATTTGCAAAGGTGCTTTTGCAAATCACTCCTCCCACATCCTCTGAGCGCTCCGTTGGATCAACATCATGTGACTCAGATTGAAGTTTCCATAGTTTACACGAAGATGTTGGTTTCCACCTGATATATTGCCACCTTATTATTGATTTATGTTCTAGTAATCATACTCAGCTTTTGTATGATAAGAGAATTGTGAAGACTGAGGTAGCATGTAAAGAATGAAAAATAGAAGTATGGTTCAGACTTACAAAATCTTTGCATGGTTCCAAAACAATACTCCGAAGATCGATGCTAGCATCACTATCATCACCATACGATTTAAATTATAGTCAGGGCTTCTCCAGTAAATTTTGTTTTGTTTCCATAAACAAGCTTTAAATTGCTCCCATCCATTTTGGGGGAAGCGATAGGGGAAATATAGTTTGTTTGAATTTGGTAGTGGACAACTTAGTTGCTCAACAAGATCTTCTCTATCCCTACAAAAAACCAAAAAAAAACCCAAAGATCTTTTTGTAAGTTCATTGGAGATGTTTGTTAGTTGGCATAAATTTATAGTATTCTGTATTGATCATCAAATGTGAAACAAAGTGACAATATGATGTACCTATGTAGTGGCGATTCTTGGTAGGTACTTGCAAATTCTATATTGAATTGAACCTCCATGGATGACGATGTTATGTCCATCATCCAAGTAGCAGGATTTCTATTTCTCTCTATTTTTGGGACACAAGAAAATTTCTGTTGATTCAAAGGAAGTAGACCCTATTAGTTTCTTAGTGTGCCAGGATATGAGTCTCGGTTGTACGTCTGGATGTAAGTTTGCACAACCCTAGCATACAGTTAAAGGCATCTTCATCTAAAATTTGGAGACATATTTTGATTTTTACCAAATTGTGCATAATTATATGTGATGCATCATTATCTGGCTTGTTGGCTTATTGTAGTAAGGCACAACACATACATATTTTTTGTTGCTACATCTCAATGCTAGACTCTATTTACAGTTTTACACATTAATTTTTACATGCAAATGCATGGCTAAAACTATGCTATACGTTTGTTTTTGTTTGTGAGCTCTGAGCCAAAAGTTACATATACTTGAACATATATGTTGGAATTTTCCATTATAATAATCTGCAGTCCCAAATTTGGCATCTATTTTTGCATCACTGAGCACCCCTCAAACACTAACAATTTTAAATTCAACACATTTGGAATGAATGAGGATATTTTATCCATTGTATTGCGAACTATATGAAAATAAAGCCAATGAAAACTGGCATTGTTTGGCTATCAACTACTGTGCCAGTGCGCCCTTTAATTGAACGAAGACATCTCCATAACAATTTTAGAAAATTATGTAGTTTCCTATCACTGATAATTGAAGAATCATGCTAAAAAATTAATAACATTTGAATTCAAAAGAAAATGATGAAAACCCCCATAGTGGACATATACACCATCGGGGATCATTTCAAAGAATACTAACCTCGAAGTACTCAATCACTTTGCTAGATTGGTTTCCAATTGGCCCGCTGTAGATTATTTTGCCACCATTTTTCATTAATATAAGCTGTAGAAAAATATTTACAGAAGTCAATGAAAGTAAATTTCTTGTAGCAGTCAAAAAATCATTTTAGAAATTCTAGAAAGAACTATTTCTTTTTAGGTTACTAGAAAGTTGAAAATAGAAACTACAAATAAGCTATTACAAGGCATTTCACTTTACATGTATATTGGTGCTTTAGACAAGAATAGTAACAAGTTGACCTACTTTTATAATACTAATTTATTTTATGTTGTACTTAGAATAGGAGGAAACTGAAAAGCTAAAACATCAAAGTATAACCAGAAATATATAAGATTGCTCGAGGACCTGCATATGAAGCTTTCCTCAATTTGACAAAATGGATACCTAAAGTTCCTGATACTGTCTTCAAGTCTCATGGTTTCTTTTTTTTGTAAACTAACCGCTTTGTACTATATTGATGTTAATTTATTAAAAAAATGAAATATATTGCGAATACTTAAATACCTCATCAAATGCCTCAAAAATGTCAGTGCTAGGCTGATGAATTGTACATACGACTGTTCTCCCTGTTTCAGATATATTTTTCACTGCACGTATAACAATTGCAGCTGATCTAGCATCTAGTCCTGTAGTTGGTTCGTCCATTAGTATGATTGACGGGTTTGAAACAAGTTCAACTGCAATTGTTAGCCTTTTCCGCTGCTCCAATGATAATCCATTCATTCCTGGACTCCCAACTAAAGCATCTTTTATTTCATCTAATTCAACAATTTTTAGGACTTCATCAACAAATTCCTGTGTGTTAACAAGAAAAATGAAGACAATGGTCAGTTGCTTATGTGACCTTTTTAAACCATTTTCCATTTGGTTCTTGGCATACCAAATTCCAATGGTTATAATAAAATTTAAAATGTGATATGAACTTCAATATTGGACATACATATTTTGTTTTTTCGTCAACCTTTGAAGGCAAACGAAGCCAAGCTGAATAAGCTACAGACTCTTCAACTGTAAGCTGTGGAGAATGTATGTCAACTTGCTCACAATAACCCAAGATTCTGACAAATGTTTCTTGCACCTTGGGATATCCACCTATTCTTATGTCTCCTTCAATATATCCTCCGGTTTTCCTTCCTGCTAATACATCTAGCAGTGTTGTCTTCCCAGCTCCACTGACACCCATTAATGCAGTAAGAACACCAGGACGGAATACACCAGTGACACTATTGAGTAGTTGAATTCTTCTTGCTGGGTATCCTTGTTTTAGCATTTCCTGCAGCATGGGTACAGTGCTTAGATACTTCAAACAGAAAGCAGGCTAGCATTACAATAAGAAAAGGCAGGGAAAATTTACCTTTGGTGTGTCAACATAGTAACTCAGGTTGCGGAATGTAAGTGCAAGTTGCATAGTAGGCATAATCATCTTTGCTGCGAGAAGATGAATATGTAAGAGATTACGTGTTGGAATGGATTCTGGTCAAGACAAAACTAGTAGCTTCATATTTTTGTTGAGAAGTTGTGTAAATTTTATTGTACTATGGCACCTTAGTAATATCCATGCAATATTTTAGTAGACTCTCCACTACTATGCTAAGGGGGGCAGGAGGGTGATTGATGGAATTACCTTTTTGGGTCATGTTTGCATGATCATTAGATTCTTTGATATCAATATCTTCTTCCTGTCCGTTAATGAAGCACTTCCTAGGAATGTTTCCATTATTATATTCTATAGCTGGAACGGATAGAAGCATGCATTGTTTCTTCAGTAAATAATAATTAAATTTATGGTATATCTTATGCACTTTTAGTAGTGAACTTACGCTTTCTATAAGCTAATGTTAATCCAAAAGCAATGTAAAACAAAATGATGAATCCAAGCAAGGCTCCCACTGATATCCAATAAAAATACCAATTGTAGTATAGGCCACGATTAGTCAAGATTTGATTTCCTATTGTTTTGGTCCGCATAGTTTCCTGAAAAATATGTACAGCTGCTGGTAAGAAAGTTGAATGCTTGGTGGTAGCCAATTGATTGGTCCCATTTATTAATTTCATAACAAAATTTACCTTTTGCCATCTTGGTGCTAGAAATTCATTTATGGCCGTGCTGAGTTGTGCGTAGGCCAATGGAGATATCCAAAATCCCCAGCTTAACCATCCTGGCATAGATGCTGGAATATAACAGTAACATAGAAGATCAAAGTAAGTCATATAGACGTTTGTAAGTGCGCTTTCTATGATGATATAGTTATCTTACATTTGGAAACAACAAAGCCTCCAAACACTAGGAAGAGGTCAAGGGAAATAAATTGGTAGAAGAAAGTCAAAATATATGTTTGAGCATAAGAAGCGATAAATCGATACGATGATGATACTGATTGGTGGAGAAGACAAAGTACTAAAAATTGGCCGAAGAACCTGGCAATGGTTCGAAAGAAAAACTTTTGTAGTTAGTCTGAGATTCAAAATTTGTCCTCATGAATACAAATTTGAGAATTTTTCATAATGATTTACCTGGAAGCTGTAGCTGTATAACCAATACCAAAATAAGTTATGCTTATCCAGACAAATGAGTCTAATAAGGAGATAGGGACCTTCAAGATTGACGCAGGTATTGCATAAGCCCATGAAGGATAGAAATAATATCTTTTTTGTTTGTAGAAGCTTGGTAATCTAGCAACTTGCATGCTCATCTCTGGTAGGCCATTCAGCACAATGAGTAACATGGAATAATAAATTGCTCCCATATAGTAATTTGCATGAGTTAAATCTGTTGTCATATGAGTCCGAAAGAACACAGACATTGTGATGACTGCAATCACTGAAAGCTGCATATAGGAATAAACATTAGATTGTATATTGTATTTATAAAAACAATATTTCTGAAAAGAATAACCTGAACTGTTTTGAAGGCATAAACAAACATATTCCTTTTGATCAAGAGTGCTTCCCTTGCTCCACACGCTTTGAGCAGTTCCAGTTTTGGTAGTGAATATTTATTGAATGACAAAGACTCCTTGTCCAACTTACTCTTGTGAGCTACAATGTCCTCTTCTAATTTTCTCTGTTGCTGATATTTTTTAAACATGCTTGATAATTTATCAGAAGAAATGTATCTGTAAGACTCATCTGTACCAGACCAGTAACGCCTTTGGTCCTTCCTGGACAATACCTAATGATTCCCAATTACGAAAAAATAGATTTGTAAACTTGCGAAGTATGTGGTTTTGCCTTTTCAGCTGTTTTTGTGATTTATAGTTAATTTACCTCTTGGAGAAAGTCAGCCGTGCCTTTCCTCTCTGGGCATCTGAATCCGCACTCTTCAAAAAAATTGGGAGCTTCGTTTCGAGGGCCATGATAGATAATCTTTCCTTCTGCCATTAGGATCAGGTCATCAAATAGATCAAACACCTCGGGTGTTGGTTGAAGAAGTGAAATAAGCATCGTGCATTCGTCGATGTTGGCCAATTGCTGAAAGCACTTTATAATCCGGAAAGTAGTTGAACTATCCAAACCATTGGATATTTCATCCATGAAAAAAGCTTTTGATGGTCCAACGATCATCTCCGCTGGTGCATGCAGGTAAAAGGGTATTTAGTGATCACTATATGAATGCCCTACATGAATGCAGATTTTCCAATCATATTTACTCAAATATACCTGTCGTTAGTCTTTTCTTCTGCCCCCCTGATATTCCTCTTTTCATTGCATCCCCAACCATAGTGTCTGCACATATGTCTAGTCCCATGATCTATAAAAATAATCAGTATTTTGAGATTCATTATAGTACGACTGCAATTGCTTTCAAACACTGATTTGTTTACAGTAAACTTGTAAGTTTCAGCAATATATACCTTCAAAATATAGTCTGTGTGTAGGCTTTTCTCTGTACCTCCGGTTGTTGTTGCCTACATAAGCAATTTTACTTATTATGTATTCAGAGATATTTAATTTAGAGAGATATCAACTAGGCCTAATCATAATTAAATATGCAGGAACAAGAATTTCGGCTTTCAACTATGTTGCACTAGAATAGTTTCCTCAACAAATATTACTGCGTTTTTTTGGTATAAACAAATATAATAATGTTGGAAGTTTATAAAAGGAGACTGAAATATTACCTTCATGTATAGATCTATGTCACGGTCGGGTATTATCCCGGATGCCTTCTCCCTTTTCTTCACTTCCTTGACTATTTCTTTGGGTAAACAAAAACAAAATATTATTAATACTTTGGAACTTACATTTTTAGTGACTATACTATTTTGTGAAGAGTGGATTACCGGCTCTATTTCCAACACCTTGGCACCGGGCAGAGAAGTCTAAAGTTTCCCTTACTGTCATATCAGGTATGTGCAAATCATACTGACTAATATAAGCAGCAGTTTTCTCCGGTACAAATTCATCAAGCCTGTAACCATTGTAAGAAATATCCCCCGTGACCTGTAGAAGGTTTCCATCTTGCCATTTAGATTGAGTATCATGAAATTTGTAGTGCTTGATCTTTGTTTCGTGTAAAGGAGTGGTTTGAAATACTAATGAAAAAAGAAGCATGTCAAATATGCTTATTTTTCTAGCATCAGCCATTGTAACAAGATCCTTGCCTCTCTTCCATCTGCCCCCGACTCCAACCGGCCAAGTTCTTCGTGGAGCGCGGAGCGCCGCCGCCACTTCGTCTTCTCCAACTCCGGACATCCGATCCCGCTCTGTACCCACGCCCACACGCCGGCCGAGCCGCCCTCCCTCTCGTCCGCACGTGCCTCGCAGCCGAGCCCCCCCGGCCCATCGCGTGCGGATGACCATGGAGAGCCGGCCGCGCGGGCCAGCCCGTCCGCCAAGGGGCGGAGCCAACCGACGTGCTCACCCCATAATCTTGTCTTCAGACTCCACCACCCCTTCGTTCCTGCCTTGGCCGGGCGTCGTCCGCCATGGTTGGAAGATGAGAACGGTCGAGCGGAGAAGATGAGGCGAGCCGCGTGACTTAGGCAAGGCAGCAAACTCCTGGGCGGCAGGGCCTTAATTTGTTGTTGGGCCAACAACAGCCCATAAAAGAAGGCCAGGTGCCCGTCGTCAGCCGGGTCGGTGTGCACTGTGCAGTGTGCGGGAGAGAGGCGACAGCAGGGATCAAAACAAAATACTACTTAGTAGCTTAAATTCTTGATCACGTAATAATATGACTTATTTCTTCTTTCAAAAAATAATAATATGACTTATTTGATTACATTTTTTTTGCAATCCAACCATTTGTCCAATAGTAGAGCACGACAGTGATGTTTATGTAGATTTGGGGAATTATTTTTTGTCTACAATTTGTACTATTGCAATACGTACATGCTGTGAGCTTTTTCTAACTAGAATTCGCCCCTAGATTCGCAATCATGGCGTGCCGCCGTGCGTTTCCTCTTTTCTTGTCATCATGTGGACGGAGTAGCTCGTAGTCTAGATTAGTACTTACACAAACGTGCCAATTAGTTTGTCAATGCTATTCTCACTCTTTTCTCCGGGTCTCAAATCTTGATACTGATGGACCTTGTCATCAGGGACATAGGGGTGGTATGAGCCATGGCCCTAAGCTCCTAATGCATTCTTCACAATCTAATTATGTTCTACTACTTTTCAACTCAAAAATGTATAGAATTATGACCCAATGCTTATAGAGTCGGGTTCTTAAATATGTTAGGCTCATTAGCACTTCTAGAGATACTTTTTTTTAATTGCATAGTACAATACAGTCACTCACATCACGCACACAGGGGCGGATGCAGCAGGGGGGCTGGTGGGGCTCCAGCCCCCCCTACTGGCTGCAAAACAATGAAGTTCTCTTTGAACTTTTTTTGAACTTTACTATTATGAATGAAGTTTTTCTAATGTCTACATGTTATGAATGAAGGTTTTCTAATGTCTACATGTAGATAAAAGTATTCAGCCCCTCCTACTTCTAATCCTGAATCCGTCACTGCACGCACACTCACCCTAGCCACACTGCTTATACTACATAAAGATTGAGAAGGTATATAGTTCTTGTGAATGCGGTTATGTTAATTTTGAAGCTTCGCTCACCCATTAGGCCATAAGTAACATCAATTTCGAAACTGCGCAGCTACGTATTTCATTTTGTTCTTTGAGTATCAGTTATATATATGCAAATGGATATTTTGGATTTAATAATTTATAGGTAACTTTTAAAATGATTTGTTGAATTACATACAGATCATATAGTTTGTATATTGATTAAACCGAATTGTATAATACATCACCTCCAAAGTTTGCTTACGTAAAATAGCACGCTTAAGCGTAGCATACTTCTCTTCTTACTTCATGTAAAAAGATTAACCCAAAAGTGATACGGGTTATATTTATACATAAGCTGGCCCTTTACAAGGTGATCCTGCCAACTAAAATAACATATGGGCCATATAGGTCGGATCTTACAGTGAAGAAATATTTCACGATACAATTTAACGTAGAAACAAGACACATTTTCCTTGTCGGAGAATTAATAGCACTCTTTTACCTTGAGAGATTTATCAAGTTGCCCAGCAAGAGCTCGCAATAGTGTGCTTTTTCCACATCCTGGTGGTCCCAATAGAAGAGTCAATCTGAAAGCATATTGAAATAACTTACCCACACAAAAAAAGACAGAGAAATAACTTGAGACTACCAGCTTCATATCTATTTCTGAGAAGCATTTTGGATGTTAACATTTCTAAGGTCAAGTCTGGTCTTACAACTGATATTTGTACTATATGTAATTTCCAAAAAAAAAAAAGGACCGAAGTCTTGTGTTGGCATACCTGCAAGGTTTGATGATCCCGCTCACATCATCAAGAATGTTTATTTTTACTTTATTTGATTTTGACCCGAATAACCTGATGGGACCCTATGTACCATGAGAAAATTTAGTAAGCACAATTATTATCTTGTAAACTAGGGAAGCAAATTAGTCTGCTTGTCGGTGGGAATCATTGCAAATACTTGCAATCATTCCCACTTACGTGTGCATGTTTTTTGGAACGAGCTATTTGAACATTGTTTTTGCAACATTAAATTGTTTGGCCAACATTTATTGATCTAATTGGTAAAACCAAAGTGTTTTGCAAGAGGAGTAAATAATAGTATCCAGTCAGTTTCTGTCTTACTGAGAAAACACCCTTGATGCTGTTCCATATAGTTGGCAGGTGATTCCCTTTGGTGTATTGTCTGCTTTCTGCTTCCACACAAAGGTTTTCATACCTGACCTCTATTGTCGGCAGCTTCAAACCCACCCTATATCAAAATGAATTACAGTGCGAAAACAGTCACGTAGAGCACCGTACCTGCTAATACAACTCGTAATTTCTGTGTTACCAACAAAGAAAACTTGCCTCTCAATTCTATCCTTTTGTCTCTGCAGGAGCTGGAGGTTGTCATCCTCGATACACTTGACAAGATTGTCGAAAAATTCTGGCCCGAACTTGCTGCTGTCAAGCGACATGTTTTTGCGTGCTTCTTCAGCATCTGCAGCTGCAGCTCCATTCGTGCACTCTTGTGCTACCATTTCCAACTCAGTATCGTTGTCCCCTTCTTCATTTGCAGCCGAAGATGAACTTGGACACTGGGAGGATAGACATGGGTGTCTTCCATGAAACTCCATCTTAAGATGAGTCGCTTCTCTTCTCATCACCCTTTTATATCGCCTCAACTTTGAGAAAAGAGACTGGACCGTCAAGTTATTGGAATAATTATTTATTTTGGAAAAGAGATGTTCAAATGTAGGGTCACCCAAGATGCTCGCAATACGATTACCTGCATGCAACATATGTTACTTACAAAAACTGTGCGATAATTGATGCTCAACTGGCATTATAAACGTACAAGCATTGAAAAAATTGTCTAAGCTGCGATGACTAAAGAGTAGAGTAGGTATCTCTATTGGCTCCAGTACGGCCGTACCACTATGTCATCGTGTTCCTTTGTATTTGTATGGTTTGGCCAGCATTAATGTACATGCACGGTTTGGTCAGCATGAATGTACTCATGGTTTGAAGATGGCCTTATTAGAAAGGAGAAAGTCCAAATTACTCCACCCAAGTGTAACTCAAGTCTGAATACTCTCCTGAAGTATTTCTTTGTTAAATTTACCTCTACACTATGACTTTTCGTTTAATTCACAACCTCGACACAATTTATCTTTTTTTTCTCCATGCATGAGTGGGAGTCTTAAGTCTTAATTTTGCAAGAAAATAGAAGACATCATAAGACTATTAAAAATATATCATGAGTTTTTATCATTATTTTGATATGTAGAATATTTAATAATAAAAGTTATCCTAAGACACATAATTATTTAATGACGAAAAATTCATGATATTTTTTCCTATAGATTATGTTGTCAACTTCTATTCTGCAAAGTTTGAAATTAAAATTCAACCTATACATGGAGAAACAAAAATGAAAAATTATATTATGAGGTAAGTTGGGCCAAATAGTATACTTGAGATAGTATACTTGATGGGCAAATTGAATGAAAACACAGTTTAGAGGATATTCTAGATTTTTGCTATACTTTAAGGGAGTGATTTGGATTTTTTTTTGTTGCTGTTAGGATTGGACTCACCAATAAATTGTCAAGGCTCATCCCAATCCCACTTGGCCGTCTTGTTGTCATTTTTTTCTCTTTAGTTGTACTACTCAATCTGGTTTTCATCTTCTTTTTAATATAATCGGTAGCTTTCCTGCCTGGTTCGTTTCAAATAAACAAAATAGAAAATTTGACATCAGCTCCACCACCATGATTGGGCACACTGGCAAAGGGCCTAAATTTGACTCCATTTGCTGCTAGGCCTAGGATTGGTCTCGCTAATAAATCAGTTACCGTGCTTATTCTGTCCATCTAGGCACCCCGTCCTTTATACTCCATTTATTAGCGAATATTTGACTCCATTTTGCTGCTAGGATTGGACTCACCGATATATTGGTTACAGTGCTTGTTCTGCCAATCTACTAGGAGTTGGGCTCTATGTTGAGCTGTTTCTTTTGGTTCTTTTGGAAAAAAAAATGCTTTGGAATTTTATTTTGGACACTCTTGGGTTGGGATGAGCCCCAATATCCATCAAAAAAATATTAGGACAAAATGGCAGAGGTGAGGGCCGTAAAGCCAACACTCAAGGTAAATTTTATTAAATCAAACTTTGACTAGATATTGTAAAAAAAACGGCACTGTTATCTCCCCCTAAAATGGTAGAATTTGACTTTCTGACTCCAACACGGTTAGAAAGTCTTCACTAGCTATGTTGGGGATCCTCTTGCTCTTTTACGCTTTACTCAAAACTAGCTAGGGTCTTACCTCTCGTATTCAAATGGGCACTAAAACAATTTATTCAGGTAGGTTGTTGTTAGCTTGCTCTTGGATTAGTTATTAGGATAGGATCGGATCCACAGACGGTCTGATTTGGTCCATGTAAAAGATGGGCTATGCAATCAAACCAAATTGAACTGCTCAGACCGACAAGTTTTTTTTGAAAAAGGCACCATAAAATCGGGTGTCGGAGCCACAGTTTTCGACCACTGGGCAAGCGTCACGCGGGTGGCGTGGGGACAGAATTGTGGGATGAGGCCTGTCAAGTAGGAAATATGTGCAAAAATAGCTTAGGCACCATAGGCGTTCCAAAGTGTTGTTTCCCACCATTGCACTTGCACCACGGTTTGAGGTACGTGTAAATGGAGAATTGGAGATATGTAGTGAAGATTGCCGAGAAGGAATTGACCATGGCTGTTAACAGAAGTAAACAAGGAAGATACCAAATTCAAGGTCCGTAGCTCCTTTTGCCTGGAATTAAGATCAGGTGGGTGGCAGTAGAATAGACCATTTGGCAAGATGCCCAAGGACTACAGAGAAGTTTTTTCGCCTTATTTAGGTCATGTTAATCAAGGTCAATGGTGTAGAACACTGCCAAGAATAATCTGTTTAATTAATTACTTATCAGTTTTATGGGTCGCTCTCTGGATTGAAGGATCTTTCAAATGTAACTACTTCTTCCACTAAAATTGCATGGTGTACTTTAATTTATTTCAAACGGTCCATTTTAAAATATATGTTTACAATTAGTAAAATTACAATATATTTGTGCATAAAACTAAAAAATACATAATTACATTCAATTTTCAAATGTCCTAAACTATATTGGTTTTGTAGCAATAAATGTTTATTTGTGAGAAAATAGAGTGGCCAGAGTCTAATTTTGAAGACTATATTAAATGCATCGTTCCTTGTTTTTTTTTTTTTGAGCCAGGGGCATTATGTTGATATGTTGATTTAATTGATGTCCTTCCAAAGGCAGTTCATGTACACATTCCAGGTAATTGCACGTAATACAAGTAACCACATACTCCGTATTTAATTGCATGCATGCCTCGTGTAGTCAAGCCATCTAGGACCCGTATTTCATCGCATCGATGGTCTAGATAGGCATTTGTCTAGGCTGTCCTTCTCGTCCTTTGTTCTTGCAATTAGCTTACTCTGAAATTATTTTTATCATGTTGAAATCAAATAACTGATTGCAAGGACATGAGAGAAATATTCATCAAATAACCAACTTGATAGCTACTTGGTAGCTATTACTACCTTGAGCTGGTCAAGCTTATAACATCATCATCCATGACTCCATTGATGTCCTTTTCCATTAACCATTATTAATAATTACTAATAGAAGCCATGGGTCTAGACATGACACGTGCATGTTTCATCTTTTAGTACTTGTTTGGCGTCGTGACCTCGACATGCTTTAACATCAATTGTTAATCATTAATTCATTTTTGTTTATTGTACTATTTCCAACATATGTATTGCTTATACAAATATTATACATAGGGTGTTTGCTGGCGTCTAGAAGGACCCTCCGTTGCAACATCGAAAATCTATATGTGCAATATTAAAAAATTTACAAAAAAATCTACATAAGTCACTTGACGTTGTGATATAAAATTACCACCGTCAATGAACACTATATTTCATTCAACATTCACTGCGAAATATGTGAAAACAATAGTTCAGACATCGAAATCAACTATTGATATCTCAGAGTGTTGTTGATGGAGTTAATTGCAAGCGTATCTTATACTGCCATTGATGTGTGCCTTTTCTTAGTACCATGATTCCATGAAGACATCGCCAACTTTTTTTTTCATTTTGGGTGTGTGTGAGGTGTTTCTGTACTGAGTTGAGGAATTTCTTCCCTTCTCTATTGTATATTCAACCTCTCTCTTAATAAATGACACATAGCTCCTCCGGTGTCGTTTGAGGAAAAAAAATGTATGCAATATTGTACACACGCAGAGTGCTAAATACGAGAAAACTTTATGAGCTAATATCTCTGTGCAATGATATCAATGAAGATACCACTTGTTGTATGCATGGTTACGGCCGGTAAACCAATGCACGTCGTGGCATCTAGTGGTTGCATTGGACGTCTCCTGCTCCAGCGGCATGCGCTTGGATCAGCCTCCATGTTATTATTCGGAATTTTCTAAAAAATAATTGTATTTGAGTCAACTGATGTTAGTTTGCTCTTGGAATTGAGCTGCTTGCAATGGAGATGGTGAAGATTGCCGAGAAGGAATTGACTACAGCTGTTAGCCTCAAGAAAACAAGGGAGAGAGATATCATATTCAGGTTTCCTGTGCCTGGAACCAAGATCAGGTGGGTGTGGGACGGCGATTCTGAGCATATGGGACCAGATGCCCAAGAGCTACGTTCGCAGGTGTTTTGTTTTGCTTTATTTATGTCACGTTAATCAAGGTCAATCGTGTAGTAGCACACTGCTGAGAATAATTTGTTTATTTAATTAACTGTTCAGTTTTACTGATCACTCTCTGGATTGAAGGATCTTTCTAGTATAATTAATTCTTCCACTAAATTTTCACGGTGTGTACTTTTTTTTGGAAAAGTTAAACTTAATATATATAGATAGATTTCATAGTTAGTCAAAATAAAAGTATATTAGTGTAAAAAAATCGATTACCTTTATTTCAAAAGTTTCCAAACTAAAATATTTTGATTTTATGGCTTGTCCTTCCGCAGCAAGTTCATGTACACGTTGAAAAGCCAGTGTTTGTCAGGGTACGTTGTCCCTCTCGAGTCCTTTGTCCTTGCATTTAATCAGCTAACGTTGAAATTATTTTTTTCTCATTTTTCATCAAATAACATACTTTTTTTATTATTGTCATAGAAATTATCAAGCTGGCCCGTGCTACTAGCATGGCTATATTGTCAAAAAAAATCTCTTTGTTGGTGCACTGCAACTACTCACCTTTAAGTCATTTGTCAACAGTAACCATCAACACCAAGTCTCCTTCAACCTTAGGTCCGAGGGTTCGCAATTTCACGGTAAACCGGTCGGTTACTACCGCCGCGGCTCGGTAGGGGTAACCGACGGGTTTTTTGATAAAATCGAACCTACTAAACTGGCCTACTCGGTAAACCGCTTGAAAATCTCGGTAAACCGGACCGGCTTTGTTGGTTTTGAAAACTGCTACTGTAGTGGTTTTTTAAACCAGTCAACATGTGAGTCCCGCCATCCTCACATCTACTAGAAACGGGAAGTTCCTTACGGCTTCGATCGTTTTTTTCCTGTTTGTTTTTGGAAAACCAACGGGAACTGTGGAACACTCCCTCCTGTCGACGCCAGAAAACCGAGTGGAAAGATTCGAAATACATGTCTCCTCCTTTTGAAGCCCATTTTCCGAGAAATGATCATGGCTTGTTGCATACTGGTGGTCGTGTGCCAATATTAATGGCATCGATCATCAGATCATCTTCGGTAATGCTACTCTTCCTTGCAATTGTTGGCGAGACTGGCTGAAATAGGATCAACTGTATATATATATAGCCTAATTAATGTTTACACTAATACCGGCTGGGGCTCCTCGCACCCTCTTCTCTCCCCTCATCATCAATCGGGAAGCACTACGGGAAACAGGTCCTTTGCCGAGCGCCCGAAACCGTCGGCAACGGCTTTGCCGACGGCCGCACTCGGCACCGTACTCCCGGGAAAATTTTTCTCGGCCAAGGATCTTTGCCGAGCGCCTTAGGTCAAGCCCCTCGGCAAAGGCTCGGCGAGAGCCCACGGCGGGCCGTCGGAGGAAAAAAGTAACCGTTACGAACCGACGGATTTTCGAATCCTCTTTGCCGACGGCCGACGCTAGGCCGTCGGCACGAGAGGTTTAAGTTTGTTTTTTAAAAAAACAAACCGCGCCGACGGCTCACCCCGGCCGTCGGCAAAGATGTAATCTTTGCCGACGGCCAACGCTCGGCAAGGCTGGGAGACCCGGATCGGGGTGCTCCCGACCGTGCCGAGTGCACCGTGCAAGTACGCTCGGCACAGCTGGGAACACCAGAGGAGGGGTCAGATTTCCCAGGTGTGCCGAGTGCACTGTGCAAGTACGCTCGGCAAAGACGCCTTTGCCGACGGCCGCGCTCGGCAAAGCGGTCATCCTTTGTTTATTTTTTTTTTGCTTCCAAATTGCAACCAAATACATATACCCTGCAAACACACATATATCACCCGCAAACACACATGCGGCGGCACATATCACATATATCACACATCCACAAGTCCACACATCACAATAGTTCACACATCCACAAGTTCACACATCCACACAAGTCCACAAATCCACATAACATCCACAAGTCCATCGAAACAAGTCCATGGTAGATCCACGGGCCTACGATGGCTGCTCGGGCGGCGGGAAGGGTGTGAAAGGCGGCATCCGAGTGACGGGCGAGTGGTGGACTTGATCGCCACTTGGAGCCTGGCGATTAGAACCCGCCGAGAAAGGCCGCACAAAGGAGACAAGATTGCAAGTGTTAGATATCATTAGCCACAAAACCGAAAGTCTTTGGTATCATACTCACGGGACTACCGAGAACTTGCGGCGTAGGAGACACCCGTGGACCGATCGGAGTGATAGGAGCTAGGAGCCCCGGTGGTAGAGCCATACCACCCGACGTCGCCAGGAACCTAGTAAGTTCCTCGAACTTACTCGCCATTGCCCGCCGCCGAGCCCGCTCCCCGTGCTAGCCGCTCGCTAGCCGCCGACGTAGACTCCGCTCCTCTCGCTAGCTCGACCTAGAACATTTAACTTAAATGTTTCGGTAATGCAAATCTAAGAATGTGTTTCAACATTAATATACCATGTTTAGTGGATAGTGCATACCTCAAGGACGTTCAACCGGCCCATCCCCACGCTCGGCCGTGCCCGTATCCGGGGGTCGGACTCCGTCCTCCGTGCCGGACGTCGGAAAGTCTCAAGCCGGAACCGTCGATGATGCCATCGCCAATCCACAACCTCCCGTGCTTCTTTCCTCCACCCAAGGCCATGACTATGTCCGTATCAATGTCATGCTCGCTCGGGTTGTAGTCTTCCCCGTACTTGTGCTTACATGCCTCCGTGTACTCGACGATGCGGCGGCCGAAAGACGGGTTCTTTGTGTGCCTCCGGCCCGTCGCTCACGCTCGTAGGACACATCGGACGTCGCCTTGGCCTTGTGTGCCATGCACAAGGCATCGAAGTCCGAGCATTCCCTTCCGGGATGTGCCTTTTGCCGCAAGAAAAGCGGGACGAAGATTAGTGTGATGAAACAAGTTTGAGCCTTTGCCGACTTAGAAAGAAAGGCGTACCCATAGCTCCTTGTACTCCGGAAGGCTCCGCCGGCCTTGGTGGTGTGATGGGCCCTCCATCATCAAACGTCGCTCCGGACATGCATAATAATAATTAGACATGCATAACAATAATGAAAACACGAATACGAAAGAACATAGTATTACATGTATTAAAAGTAATCCGGATCATCGTGGGGATTAGTCGGTATGTCCGTACGCTCGTCATAATCTGTCAAAATTATCCAGATAATGAAGATAATCTGACGGCTCTAAGTTTCCTTCATGTTCCATGTCCAATCGCTCAAGCATTTGTAAGTCCTTTGGGTCATACACCTCATCTTCATCCTCATTGTGTTCGACCAATTCATTGTCTACTTCCGTTACTATAGGTGTAGTTAGGTCTATCACAAAGCTCCCAATCGACCCCTCTTCTTGATAGAATTCTCCTTCATATGTGTTTGGGTTTATCAAGTTATAGTCTTCATCGTTGGGGACGGGTAGTTTACCATGTGGCGCGACTTTCCGTACAACCTCCCAACCCATAAGGTAATCTTTGCTCCGGCGAGCGTATGGAAGGTAATAAACTTGCACGGCTTGTTGGGCCACAATGTATACATCGGATCTTGGATACACGGAATCCGGTCGAACTTCGACAAGCCCGATGGCCGGGTCCTTCGAGTACGTTCGGGATCGAACCAATGACATTTGAATATCACGGGTTTAAGATGTGGGGCGCCATAAAATGACGGTTCGTATATTTCCGGGACTCTTCCATGATATTCTTTCCCATCGGTGTCGATCGTAACCACGCCGCCGTTTGTGGTACTTCTATTGGGTCGACTCTCTTCGTAGCTCGTCGTGTGGAAACGAAATCCGTTGACATCATAACCGGTAAATGACCTAACCCTTAGGTCACGGCCACATGCATGCAACAACGACACAACTCACTAGAGATGGACACATCGGTTTGGGCCTTTCTCCTGAACCATGAAATGAAATCGGGCCGTTGTTGGCCCGCACCTTGCGAAATAAGATTATCAACTTCGTGTGGCTCTGGCAACCTCGATGCAGTCCAGAACTCACGGAGGAATTCTTGTTTGTACGGTTCAACCTCCGGCGAGTTGAGCAGCACATATAGCATGATGCTACGCCACTCTTCATTGGTGAGTTGCTTGGTGGTACATGCACTCGCGCTTCCGAATTGGCCTTGGAAAAGGCCGAGTTTGGATTGATTATCCGCGACATTGTAACGAGGGGGGTGATCATGCACGCTAGGAAGGTTCTCTTTATAGTACTTTTACGTGAAGTTTGACACCTCCTCCACAATGTATGCCTCTCGCAACCGAAGCCTCGATTCGGCTTTATTTGTACATTTTTTGCGTACGAGCTTCAAAGTTCTCTCAATTGGGTAGCACCAATGGTACCGCACGAGCCCACCCATGCGTACCTCGTATGGAAGGTGCACAATCATATGCTGCATTGGCAAGAAGAATCCGGTGGAAAGATTTTCTCCAACTTACATAGTAACACGGGGGCCGCTTTCTCCAACTCTCTACATACGGTCCGAGATATCTCCTTCGCACATAGGCCTGGAAGAAATAGCTCAACTCCGCCAAAGACTTGCCATATATTCTGCGGGACAAAGCCTCGAACCATCGTGGGAAGAAGCCGCTCGATCCATATATGGTAGTCATGACTCTTCATGCCATTTACTCGCATAGTAGTTAAATTTACTCCCCTCTTCACATTATGTGCATACCCATCTGGAAACCTAAGCCCATTCATCCATTTAAGAACTTCCCTCCTTTGTTCAATGGACAATACATAATCGGCCTTGGGTCTTCTCCATTTCTTGCGGCCTTCTGGAGGCCTCATCTCTAGCTTAGGTCTATCACATAGTGTTGCAATGTCCACTCGGCCTTAGGATTATCCTTAGACTTTTCGGTGTCCATCGGTGTGCAAAAAAGTGCCTCTCGCGATATTCTTCTCGGTGTGCATAACGTCAATGTGATGTGGCACAAGAAGGTCATCATGATAGGGGAGCCGTTGTAAGCCCGATTTATGGCTCCACATATGCTTGCTCACCATACCCCACATAACGACCATCTCCTTCATTGGCCACAAGAGCCTCTACTCGAGCACGAACCTCGGCACCGGTCGGCATACGCGGTCGAGGTTGTGTCACTACAACACCTTTTCGAAGTTCTTCTTATCTTGTCCGAATGGATGGTCAAGAGGTAGGAACCGACGATGTTGGTCGAACGATGAATACTTAGCACCCTTCGCAACCGGATGAACCTCAAACGTTCCTTGCATATTGGGCACGGGAACTTTCCATGAACACACCGAGTCGAGAACAACCCATACGCCGGAAGTCATGAATAGAGTATTGGTACCAAACATACATCTTGAAGGATGACCTTTCGGCTCGGTCATATGTCCATACACCTTCCTCCCAAGCACTAATCAATTCATCCCACAAAGGATCCATATACACACCCATATTACTCCCCGGTGTCCGGGAATTATTAAGGACATGAATATCGTGTCCCGTTGGAAGGCGACACCGGGGGGAGATTCAAGGGTACAACGAACACGGGCCAACATGTGTAAGGGGCGGTACTCATTCCATAAGGATTGAACCCATCGGTTGCCAGCGCAACACGTACATTACGAGCCTCTGCTGCTTTCTCAGGATGTTGTCCATCAAAGTACTGCCATGCTTCACCATCTGATGGATGTACCATCTTGTCTGGACTATACCGTATGCCATGCTTATGCCATGTCATCCGTTTGGCGCTTCCTCGGTTTGGTAAAGTCGGCGGATCCTCGGCACAAACGGAAGATACCGTACGATCTTTTGGGCGATATCGATCCGCTTCATCCGACCATCCCCCGGTGGTACCTCTTCGAACCTCGAGGATTTGCACTTTGGACGGTGCGTGGCATCCGCGTGTTCCTTCCTAAAAAGGACACACCCATTCACACGAGCATCTATCTGCTCATACGGCATCTTAAGTGCTTTGAAGAGTGTTGTTGACTCGTACATGGACGTTGGTAGTGAATGGCCCTTTGGAAGCAAGGAGCCAACAACGACCAACAACCTATTGAAGCTTTGCTCGATCGATGTTTAACTCGGATTTCACCCCTAATAACCGCCCAATGGCGTCCAATTGCGAAACGGTGGTGTGGTCGTGAAGAGGTATCTTTGCCGAGTCCATCATCTTGTAGAACAACTTTGCCTCCTCCTCCATCGCCTCCTTATCACGGTTGTCATTGAAAAGTGCTTGGTGAGCATCTTCTAACATGTCTACAACCCCCGCATCATCATCACACCCCTCCGGGCGTGGTCTCACCACCTCCTCTCTCATACGATGTGCTTCACCATGGTAGATCCACACGGTATAGTCTTTGGTAAATCCATTGTACGAGAAGATGTCGGCCCATATCCTCCTTGCTAACTCTCCTCTTGTTGTCACATTTTGTGCGGGGACACCAAACTAGAAAATGACCACGAGAATTGGCCCATGCAAATTCCAAGAAACCATTGGTCTTATCCTTCCATTCATCGTCAAAATCACGCTTACTTCTCCCGTAGGTGTACATCCACCGACGGTCCTCCATCCTTTGTCATACGGGAATGCGAACCATAAAATCCATGTACATCGTGATCCTACTTGTCTAATAGGTGAGGATAGGTCCTAATCCCACCCGCGGATCCGTAGATGAGTTAGTTTCCATGCCCCGATCCGATCGAGGCCGAATTTCGACGACACCTCCCCCCACCGTTCTCCGGATACACGTCCGAGTATGGAGATTGTGTATCCGAGAGAACAACAGGAGGTGATGCCAAAACTCGCCTCGGATCGGACCGGACATGGAAACTAACTCATCTACGGATCCGTGGGCCGTCCCGTAAACCGTGGACAATCCGAAACGGATACGGTCGGAGGTATGCACGAAATGCATACCTCCGGCCCGTATCTCTTTCGGACGGGAGACACCTAACTAGGTTGCGCGATCTACGACCATACGACCAGAAGACGGGTTATTCATACCTAGGGCCTGACGGTGACAAGGCGCGCGGTGCGGCGGCATCCGCAACGCCAACGAAGAAGATCAAGGTCGTCGAGGTACTCCGGCTTGCCTTCCACTAGCCCATCTCTCGAAAAAAAAGCATGTATATACAACTTAGGTCAAAATTTCGGCCACCTCCCCCCGCACGGTGAGGTGTCAAAACCTGCAATTAAACATTCGACACGAAGGCCGACAACGAGAGATATGCATTCTAATCGAACTAAACAAGGCGGTGCCAATTCTACCGGTAGTTATTCTATCACTAGTGATATATGCATTCTAATCGAACTCAACAAGACAATGCTAATTCAACCACTAGTCATTCTACCACTACTCACATTCTCGTTTTGGCTCACCTTGCTCGGGCGGACGACGACGACGGAGGGAGGGCGGGGGGGGCGGGCGGGCGGGGGCGGGGCGGGGGAGGGAGGGCGGGCGGGGGGGGAGGGCGGCGGGCGGCGGCGGGCGGGGGAGGGAGTGCGGGTGGGGGGGGGGGCGGTGGCGGGCGGGGGGGGGGGCGGCGGGCGGCGGCGGGCGGGGGAGGGAGGGCGGGCGGGGGGCGGCGGGCGGTGGCGGGCGGGGGGGGGAGGGCGGGCGGGGGAGGGGCGGCGGGTGGCGGCGGGCGGCGAGGGAGGGCGGGCGGGGAGGGGCGGCGGGCGGTGGCGGTGGCGGAGCCGAGGAGGAGCCGGCGGCGGGAGGTGGCGGTGGCGGAGGCGAGGAGCACCGGCGGTGGCGGTGGCGGTGACGGGCGGCGGCGGCCGGCGGCCGGCGAGCCGGCGGCGGCGGCGGCGGCGCGCGCACCGGCGGCGGGGAGGTGGAGGTGGCGGTGGCGGCGGCGGGAGGGCGCGGGGGCGGGGGCGCGATGGATTTGCAAATGGCTAAGTGTTGCGGGGAACCGGGGGGTAACGGCACGCCTTTGCGACGGCCGGATCGGGGGGCGGTCGGCAAGGAGTGCCCTCGTCAAAGGCCCGCCCCCCGTTGGCCGCGCTCGAACGCGGTTGACCGGCCTTTGCCGAGAGCCCGGCCCGGCCGTCGGCACACGGGGAGCTGTGCGACGGCCCGCCCTCGGCACCCCGTTCTTTGCGAGGGCCCCACCGTGCCCTCGGCAAAGAAATAATTTTCTTTTTGTTTTTGCTTTGAGTTTTTTTTCTTTGGTAAAGGTATATGACCTAGAGATTGATTTGCAATTTTGGTATGATTTTTGACAAATTTTTACTATAGTTTATGTATTTTGGTCTTTTTTTGAATTTCTATGCATATTTCGAATTTGAACCGCAAGTCATCAAAACGAGTGCATGTATGTGACGGGAAAAATGATATTCTTGCTTTTTAGTGTGAGTTTAGTCCTAATGCGGGCCCACGTGCCAAAATTCGAACATCTTAGGGCGGATCGCATGTCCACTCACTTTCCCGCGAATCGTTTTCAAATTATATAAAATGGAAATATAGTCGAAAAATCACGACATGTGACGAGTGGTCGTTATATCACATGTGTAGTCGGTGGTAAAAACCCGGAATGATTTCGTGCATGTTTCCGTTCACCTTAGCACAAACCTCGGAGATGTCCTTAGCACAAACCCGGACAATGTCTAGGAGATGTACCGGGTTTGTGCTAAGGTGAACGGAAACATGCACGAAATCATTCCAGGTTTTTACCACTGACTACACATGTGATATAACGACCACTCGTCACATGTCGTGATTTTTCGACTATATTTCCATTTTATATAATTTGAAAACGATTCGCGGGAAAGTGAGTGGACATGCGATCCGCCCTAAGATGTTCGAATTTTGGCACGTGGGCCCAGATTAGGACTAAACTCACACTAAAAAGCAAGAATATCATTTTTCCCGTCACATACATGCACTTTGTTTTGATGACTTGCGCTCAAATTCGAAATATGCATAGAAATTCAAAACAAAGACCAAAATACATAAAATATAGTAAAAATTTGTCAAAAATCATACCAAAATTGCAAATCAATCTCTAGGTCATGTACCTTTACCAAAGAAAAAAACTCAAAGCAAAAACAAAAAGAAAATTATTTCTTTGCCGAGGGCACAGTGGGGCCCTCGCAAAGAACGGTGTGCCGAGGGCGGGCCGTCGGCACGGCGCTCTCGTGTGCCGACGGCCGAGCCGGGCTCTCGGCAAAGGCCGGTCAACCGCGTTCGAGCGCGATCAACGGGGGCGGGCCTTTGACGAGGGCACTCTTTGCCGACGGCCCCCTTGATCCGGCCGTCGGCACGGTGTGCAACAGGTCAAATGTAACGGCCGTCCGTTCTTCTCCGACGGGCGCTTATGTCCCGAGAGCTAGCCCTCGGCAAAAAAACCGTCTTGCCGAGGGTCGTGAGGTGCCGACGGTCCGGCCGTCGGCAAAGGTGGTTGTGCCGTGAGTCAACCTGTGCCGACGGCGGCTCTCGGCACAGATCAACTCTGCCGAGTGCCCGACAAAGGCCCTCGGCAAAGCCGTATACGCTCGGCAAAGCCTCGAGTTTCCCGTAGTGAAGAAAAAAAGAACAGTAATGCAATCTTTGTACGTACCAGCTAGGGAGCGAGATGTCATATCCGTGACACCAGCATGACTCTAATCAGCATGTGTCTCTTGCTCTTGGCACACACAGCAGCAGCGCCACCGTCTCCAATCCGTGCAAGGCTACCGGCTGAGCCACCGATCTGTCGTCGCCCTACACCTGCATCAATCAATCAAGTAAATTTAATCAAATCAAGTGAGCAAGGGAGATGGAGTGGAGCTCGGTGCGCAGCGACGAGGCCTTGGTGTTATTGGCGGCAGGAGGCCGGAGCCGGAGAGGAGAATGGATAAAAGGGTGAGGAGAAAGGAAGGAGCTCGAGCTCATCAGGGCATCGATGGCCGGCGGGGTTCGCCGATTTTGAGTGTTTCGGAGGCGGTGGGGGACGCCGGATAGTTCGGCCATGCAGGATGCATGATGCAGCATGGGGCAGGATGACGGGGCAAGGCGAGGCGCGAGCGAGTTTCACGTGCTCGAGAATTCTCATGGAAGACGACACCGCGCGCGGGAGGGATGGAACTCGAAGTTTTTTTTGTTTTTTTTTTATTTTCAAGGATTTACAGAAATATACATTCATTTCAAAGTTTTGCAAAACTATACCTATACCGCCGTTTGGACAGCGCGGTCCCTCGCAACCATCGTTTCGAACGGCGGTAGGGAGCTACCACCGTTTGAAACGGTAGTCCGGTACGGTCAGTTTGTTTTCAAAAATTATACCCTTTCTGTACGAATTCGGATGGAAATAACCTTTATATGAAAATCGTACCTTTCGTCAATATCTATAAGTTGATAGTTTAATTCTTTTTCATTTGAAAATCATCTTAAGGCTCAGATAATCGATATACCAAAAGACCCCTGTGTTGGTAATATCAGAACCCACTACGGGAAACGGGGCCTTTGCCGTGCGCCCCGAGCGCACGGCAAAGGCCAAAAACGCACGGCAAACCCTTTGCCGTGCGTTTTTCGTCGGGGGCACGGTAGCATTTTGCACGGCGAAGCCCCTTTGCCGTGCGCGCGCGCCCGACAACGCACGGTAGACAAAGTTTGCCGTGCGTTTTTCCACGACGCACGGCAAACAAAAGCAACTAACGGCACCGGTTCTAAACGGCGTGGACCAAGCTTTGCCGTGCGCCGGGAGCAAAACGCACGGCAAACAGAGTCTGTTTGCCGTGCGCCGTCCTGAAAACGCACGGCAAACGGCTCTGTTTGCCGTGCGCCGCCCATAAAACGCACGGCAAACGGGGAGCTGTTTGCCGTGCGCTTTCCTTGGGGCGCACGGCAATGAATGGCACGTTTGCCGTGCGCCTCCATAAACGCACGGCAAACGCACCGTTTTGGTCGTTGGTTTTGGTCACTTTGCCGTGCGTCTTCCGAAAGACGCACGGCAAAGTGACCATTGCAGTTTATTTTTTTTTGGTTTTCACGTTTAAAAATACCCAAAAATCACAGTAATGTCATATATATCATAATATTCATCACAGGCATCATATATATCATAATATTCATCACATGCATCATATATGTCACAATAACCATCACATACATCATATATATCACAATAAGACATCACATATAGATAAATTCACACGTTACTCATCGACAAGTCCACTAGTACATCCAAGTTCATCGGAAAGTCCACAAGTTTATCAACAAATCCACAAGTTCAACAACAAGCATTATTCAAGTTCATCGGCAAAGCTCCACAAAGTCCAGGAACTCAAATCACATAAACGCGACTCACTGAGTAGGAGGGAAGAGCGCGCCGTGGGGGCATCGGCGGTGACATGCCCGGGGACCCTTGTACATTATTCGAAGCCGCCGATTGATTCTTTCAATAAAAAAAGTAAATTGCATGTGAGACCACAATCATGTTTTCTATGTTATAATCTAAGTTCTAAGTCTCTACTTTCTCTAGGTTTCTAAGTTAGTCTAAGTCTCTACGTTCTTTAAGTCTGTAATTATTGAAATGAAAGAGCGGATGTCAAGTAACTCACCACGGGAGTCTCGGGAGCCGGCAGCGGAGTCGGAAGGACGGGCACCGGGGCATCGGGGGCATCACGGGCATCACGGGCATCGGGGGCATCGGGGGCATCGGGGGTATCGGTTGACCGTTCTGGACAGCTAGCATGGAAGCTTGCATGTGCTCGGCCATCATCTGCTGCTGCAACGCCATCCACTGCTGCATCTGCACGTGGTGTGTGGCAAAAAGCTGCTGCTGCTGGGTCATCATCAGCTGCTGCTGGGTCATCATCTGCTGCTGCTGGGTCATCTGCTGCTGCTGGTCGACCACACGTAGCTCAACCGCGTTTAAGGCCGTCTGCAATTGGTTATCCAAGTGTTACAATTGTCAGGAAACATATGTAGAGATTCATTAAGGATGAGTATAACAGAAATAACCTGAAGTCGCTCCACGTGGGCCAGTGCGCGGCGGCCGTGGGAGTATCGGAGGGGCATTGCCCGTGTCCTTTGCTTTTAGCATCGCGAGAGTGGGAGTAGTGGCCGTGTCCAAAATGTTGTCACCCATGTAGTAATGGACATGCTTCTTTCCATGACCCATCCTCATGACTGCCTCTCCATCAAACGGCGCATGGATCGGATCCCACTCTAGCCCATGGATCTGTCGTCCCATCTCCGTGTATGCATTGATGCGGGAGTGGATGGAGGGATTGCTATACGCCTCTGGTGGGTCGTCGGGGTTGTAGGTGGTCTCGGACGCAGTCGCCTTGCCCTTGTGGGACAAGATCCAGCCCATCACCGCGCTGCACTCACTATCTCCATGTGCCCGAGACTGGAAAAACAACAAGTTCATTATAGGTCAAGCGAGCATTGAGCTTAACAACAAAGAAATGGATATTCGTACCCATCTAGCCCCGTATCGTGAGTTGGAAAGGTTTCCTTGGTGGTGTGATAGATATGCAAGCATATGCATATTTCCAACCGTATCTCTTTCGAACGGGAGACGCCTAACTAGGTTACGTGATCTAGCCATCTAGGTACATGATATGGAAACAAGGGCATTGGCACATGCTCACCTAGGCAACGCAACGTGGCCTCCTCCTACTCCTTCGATGGTGGTTGCGGCAATGGGAGCTTTCCCGCAAAAACCCATCAAGACTTAGCGTTAATTTAAAATTTCGGCGGCACCTCCCCCCGTACGGTGAGGTTTCCAAAACCTGCAAGAAAATCCACGACACGAAGGTCGGGCCACAAAAACAATTTCTTCCCACGGCTCGATGGCCGGACACAAGAAAGTGTAGCTCATCAACTCATCATACTAATCTAATCTCAAAATTTGAGAAAGTTCGAGACATTGATTACCGATCGAATGGAGTGAGGTGTCGAGGCAGCGAGGTGCTTGAGCACAGCCGGAGCACACCCCTCCTCCCTGTTCACCCTCGGCCTCCTCCCTCTCCTCCCCGCTTGTTCTCCGGCCCTCTCCTTCCCTTCCTCCTTCTCCCCCTCGGTGTCTCCTACCCCCTTCTCCATCTCCATCTCCTCCTCCTTATTCTCCCCCGCCTCTACTTCCCTTCCCCGTGTAATTAGGATTAATGTGTTAGGTTGAAGAAGAAGCAAATAAATATATACATGAATAATAATTTCGAACGAAACTCTCTCCCGTCTAAATTAAAGGGAAAAGTGTCATTTTTAGTTTGTACTTGACCGTGGCATTATATAATTGTTTCTCACTTCCATAAGTCCTACACAAATGGCATGCAAGTCATGACCAAACACTTGCACGGCTATGTAGAGGGCCCAAAATGTAGCACGTACATTTCATATTGATGGAATGCAATTAGCGGATCCATCACCGTGCAATTTGGAAGCATTAAAAGGCGATCCTTGCGGGAAGTTTAGTTTCATCAATCGCATTTGATCGGCGGATCCACGATGTGTGGGCAATAATTATATTGTTGAGTGCATTTTGGTCGAGCATGCTTCAATTGGCGATATGAGTCATCGGCTACCTATCATGCAAGAATGCACCGAATTTCCAACCGCACATCATCGCCTATCTATTCCGGTTTGAACTCTTCAAACCGTAATTAAATGGACAAGAAGCTAGCTATCTAGAACAACTAGCTGAGTACTACTCCATCGGTCCCATACTACATATACATGTTTAAATTTGAAACGGATGGAGTAGATACCTGTTCCAATTTTATTCTACAATAACGAACATGCACCAACATGGAGGAACCCTAGCCTACATATCCTATATATTTTTATATATGCATATGTCAATGATTGTCCAGATAATTACACACCAGATGCAATGGTACATGCATCTCGATCGGTAATTACCAGTGCAAGTACTCCCTGAGGTTGGGATCGCTGGGGCTTGGCGCGTCCGGATCCACGCGCACCAGCAGCTCGGCCGGCCGGCGCCGGAGGACGGACCGGGCGGCGCCGGAGGGGGGCGGCCGGCGCGGAGCGGGACCGGGCGCGGGCGGCCGGGGGGGGGCGGCGCCGGAGCCGGGGGCGGCCGGGGGCGGGCGGCGCCGAGCCGGCGGCGGCGCGCGCGGCGGGCGGCCCCGGAGGAGGGGGGCCGGCCGGCCGGCGCCGGGGGCGGACCGGGCGCGGGCGGCGGCGGATTGGGTGCGGGCGGCCGGGGGTGGGCGGCGGAGCCGGGGGCGGCGGGGGGCGGGCGCGCGCGTGGGTGGGCGCGGCGGCGCGCGGCGGGCGCGGAGGAGGGGGGGGGGCCGGCCGGCCGGAGCACGGACCGCGCGCGCGGCGGCGGCGGATGGGGTGCGGGCGGCGGATGGGATGCGGGCGGCGGATGCGATGCGGATGGGGGTGCGGCGCCGGTGGACGATGCATCGTGGGGCTAATACTGTGCGAGCCGGTTTGCCGTGCGCCACGAGTTCAACGCACGGCAATAAATTGCCATTGCCGTGCGTTTTGAAGGGAGGCGCACGGCAAACGGAAAATAAAGTTTTTAATTTCGTGTGTGTGCGAAGCAAGCGTGGGCCCGTATCTTCATTGCCGTGCGCCGTTCTCCAAAACGCACGGCAATGACAACGTTTGCCGTGCGCTATAGTCTACGACGCACGGTAAAGGGAAGTAAATTTCTTTTTTTTTGTGTTCCCGGCATTGAAAAATTTAAATTGTTGTGAATGCGAGTGTTCAAATTTAGATGAAGCTTTTCATTTTAGTTAAAAATATGAATACCTTTTTTACAACTACGATTTCTTTTTGAAGTTATTACTCAAATTCAATACGTGTTTATTCAAATTATTTAGTTATAGTTAATATATGAAAATTAATAAATGGATGCGAAAAATACCCCGAACTAACATGAGTCAATGTAAGTTGTATATTCACTAGAGAAAAGTTTAAAGTCAAAAACCAAGTTCACAATTTACTAAAACTACGTACCAAGTGAGATGACTATAAACATTATGAAACATCGAGTTAGATGCTTCGTTTTCTAAACACTATACGTGACGGATCGTTCCAAACCTCTTTGTACTATTTTTCACACCCTTCCCACGGTATATCACGAGCTCTCGACAAATCTCATCACTTTCAAACTTCATTTGCAATTAATGAAATAAAAAAACATTTCACATACACATGTTTTATCATTCCCTCGCGAACAAATTGTTTAAAATTTCAAGTACTTTCATGCATAAGGTCCTAAAAAGGTATCAATTAAACAAATAACATTTTTCCCAAAACTATACTATATTATTTTATGCACTTCCAGTTCAAATTTGGTTTAAACGAAAAAAATCCTATCCATCAAAACAATTGGTTAAAATTAGCAAAAATAAAGATATGATTACATAATTGAATTGTAGAGTGCAAAATAATATACTTGCGGAGGAAAAATTGAAATAAGGTGTGAAAACTCAATTTTTAAACATACATTGCCGTGCGCCATTGTAAAACGCACGGCAATGTTGTACCTTTGCCGTGCGCCATCCTAAAACGCACGCAAACATGTAGTCTTTGCCGTGCGTTTTTCTATGGCGCACGACAAAGCTTCCCATCCGTTAGCTTTCACGGTCAGTGAGCGTGGGTCGGGGGGTGAAACGTTAGCATAGCATAATTGCCGTGCGTCCCTAGGAAAACGCATGGCAAAGATTAGTGATTGCCGTGCGCCCCCGTAAAAACGCACGGCAAAGTATATAGATCCCGTGCGTTTTTGTTTGCCGTGCGTCATCCTGAAAACGCACGGCAAAGTAGACGTTTGCCGTGCGCCCGATGAAAAGCGCACGGCAAACATTTTGACGCACGGCAATCTACCGTTTTCCCGTAGTGACCGACAGGTCTCTTTAAGAGCATGTTTGGCTTCTTCCGGCTCGTTTTATTTCAACTCATTTCGGCTTATTTCTTCTCACATAACATTATTTTTATCTACTAGTCGAACACTATTCAATAGATCAACCGAACACTTTTTAATTTAATGTCGATTGGTAAATCAAACAAAGACTAAAAGACCCCTGTGTTGTAATGTCTTGAAGCATCGATGGAATTTGGTGGGACGTTAGTGATGTTCCATCTGTTTCATCTTTAAATACATTTTGTTGTGTTTTTAAACATAAGGTGTATAACAAAAAGAATATATCTAGAAAAAACTAAAATGTTTAGTAATTTGGAAGAGGGAGATCTTTAATCCCGAATGAGTAGTCCTTGTTGGATATTCAAAAGATATTAACTCTCTCCGACCGGGGATCTTTTTTTTTTAGAAATAGGAACGAACAATCTATACTCCATATCAACTTTATTTAAATGGCCATACCAAACTATGTTTTCTTTTCAGGCGGAGACAGAGGATTAAGCGAACTTAATTGTACTCCCTCCTCAGTTGGACTTATAGTCTAATGGTAGGACGATCCAGTGGGACGCTGCTAGCCAACTGTTCCTGGATTTATTCCGGGATTTTCCGACGTTATTCATTAAGTGCTAAGTGACGTTCCCGTCGACGACGAGACACCAATGGTGACTTCGAGAATCTCCAGATATGTCGATGCTCAGTCCTTCAGAGGTGCTCATAGGGGTAGGATTTGCGTACGTGTATTCATGTGCGTGCGTGTTGTGAGCGTCTGCGTTGTATTGTGTAATTCTAAAAAAACTATAATTCATTTTGAGTTTTCTAAATGCGTAAATATGATTATGCATTTAGATATAACTAGTAAATTTGGATATAATTCATAATAATATTTATGCATTTAGAAAAGCTAAAATGACGTACAATTTAGAAAGGAGGTAGTATCAGAGATTACCTTACCATTTACTTCAATTTAATCCCTTAAATTATTGTTTTCAGCACAAACTAACTTACATTTTTGGACGTCTGGATCCAACAATAGCACCAAGACAAACTAACTTACATTTTTGGACGTCTGGATCCAACAATAGCACCAATAATAACCAATTACTTGCTCTTTAGAGCATCTCTAAGAGAATGCTAAAACTTGTCCTAAAACCACTTTTTAGGAGAAATTTGGAAAAACAGGACTCCAACAGATCACCAAAACTCCCCCCAATCTATTAGCATCGCGAAAAAAAAGCCTCCGCACCGCGCAAATATTAGCGCTTGCATTGTCTCCCCAATCCATCACCATGCCACCATTCCAGCGGGAAACTCCTCCGCGTGCGCGAAATCGAAGAAAGTAGGAAGGTCTGCGCTGCAAGAGGAAGCGACAGCAGTAGCACGAGGGCATGGCGGCGGCGGCAGCTGCTGCAGGGGGTGTAGACTGCGGCGGCGGCAGCAGCTACTACTGGTCGCCCCCACCACGACCAACCAGTCCTGTTTGGCAAGACTAGCAACGGCGTGACGACGGGCTGCCCCAACGGCGTGTGGTGGTCCTACATCCTCAAGTTCCCGACGCCGGCGGTCTGCAACCTCAATTTCCGGGCGTCCTGCAGCCATAAGATCTCGGCGTCCATCATCATCTGCATGGAAAAGCTTAATCGACTCATAGCAAATCCATTTTTCCTATCTCCGATTCGAATTGCAGAGGGTAACAACTTGTTACACGGGGAGGAGGTGCAGCAAAGAAGGGTGACGATGGAGGTTTGGTGGCGGCGCAGGGAAGGAGTTGGCCGGGTGACGATGAGGAAGAAGAAAGATGCATTAGGGGAGAGTAGGCCGGCCCAAGTAATGGCCCAATATGCGGACCTGATATGTTTAAAAATATTGGGGTGGTAATTATTAGGGAACTGCTATGGGAGGGTAGAATTTTGAGACAACTTACATGGTTTTTGAGGGTAATACCAACAAATGCATGCATGCGGAACCAGAACAATATTAAACGTGCATGGCCAAAATAGAAACCAAAATAGAAACCATATGTCACTCGAGGTTGAGGGCCGCCTGACGCAAGGCGGCGGCGCGCGGAGGAGGCGGCGGACGTGCGGCCGGCACGGTGGCGTAGACGTCGAGCTCCAGCACCATGTGGTCCCTGGACTCCATCTTGGCCGTCCGCCAGAGCACGTGGCCCGTGGCCCTCCTGAACGCGCCGGTGCCGCCGACCACCGCGAGCTCCCTGACGCTCGCCGAGATGTCGTCCAGGCCGGCCACGGCGACGGTGCTGCCGTTGTATGCCCCGCCCGTGAGCGCCACGGTCATGGCCACCGACAGCACGGGCTCCCTGAGCGATGCCAGCGTGTAGGTCCCCTGCGCGCGCCCTACCAGCCGCGACGACGCCGCGGGTCCCTCCGTCAGGGCGTCGTCCATCACCGTGGTGTCGCCGAAGTGGTTGCCCGGCGGCATCGCCGGGTGCGCGGGGCCCGCGCCCTTCACGACCGTCACCGCCGTCTGGCCGGGGCCGCCCGTGATGTCGTGCATGTAGAAGTGGAGGTGGATGAGGCGGCCGCCGCCGCGTCGTCGTGCCGGCGCTGCCGCCGATGGGACCGCGGCTGCGGCCATGGCGACGAGGGCCGTCGTCACCAGAGAGACGAGGAAGAGGATGCGAGGCATCGATGCGGTGGCCAAGGAGAGAGCCAGAGAGGACGAGTTGCTCACCGGCTTGTACGAGCGCCATTTTTATAGGCTCCATGGATGCATTCATGCATGGCTCTGTTACCAAACTCACCATGGCACAGGTCGTTTGCTTGGCTGTTACGGGCCATTGCCAGCCAATACGAGACAACTACGCCACGCTAGCCAGACAACAACCATGCATCCAGCTCGCCGATTGTCCAGAACGTCTCCGACTCCCTGAGTCCCGTCAGAAAAGGTTCAGCCCGCAACCAACACGGTGTGGAAATTTGCAATATTTTGCATATGTAGTACAGTAGTAGTATATAAAAATGTTCGTGCATGTTTAGCGTAAAAATCAAGTGATTTGTTTGCTCGCGGTGAAGCCACTCAAAACCGCACAATATCGTAACTACGACCCCGTTTGAGAGGGCTTCGCGTGCGCGATGGAGCCGGAGCTCTACCAAAGACCGACCCTCTCGGAGGAGCTGCTCCGACTGACGTGGATGTGAGGAACGGAGCTGTTTTGTGGCAAATCGACTAAGGGCCCCTTTGCGGAGCCGTAGGCTTGTGTTTGAAATAGTGCGTAGTTTGTATTGCTCGATGGTAAAATGACTTCTTTGGTGAAGCTAAAGTCATTTTCTAAAGTGTTTGGCAAAATGGCTGTGGTTGTGGCTTCTCTGTATTTTTCATGTCACATGAGGGGAAAAAGCCGCGGGAAACCACTATTTTTTGCTTCACCTCCGTAGTACAAATTGCAAAATGGCTTCTCCATAACTTCAGGTTGGAAGCCGTTTTTTGTTTAGGTGTTTGGCAGGACTTCTATAGAAGCCGGTGGAGAAGCACTTGGAAAAGCTCTGCCAAATGGCCTCTAAGCCTCTTTTATGGAGCTTCGCTGCTCCGGCTCCAGCTCCGTCAGCGTATGAAACCCTCCCAAACGGCCCCTACCAAATGCATCCCTCGGGATGATACAGGCCCAAGTGATTCTCTTCCTCTAGCCTGCAACCGTCTCAGGGTCACTCCCTTTCGTCGCTGGACTCAATGAGATTTGTAACACAAGGCATTGAGGCAAATCCAACAACGACAAATGACGGTTCAGCAAAATCAACAGGATCAGTGAGGCAAAAGAAAAGCGTTTGACATCGATAGTTAAGCAATCAGGTATATTTACACAGCGCAGGGGTGCCTCCTTCCCTTCACAAAACTATCCAAAATTAGGGGCACCCAAATGATCCTAGGCCTACAATTGTCAAACATCAACCACAATCATCGTGGAGCTTCCATGAGAAAGTTAGGATATGCTATTACCTAATATTTACAAGGGCCATGCATCCTGGACCATATTCAGAACTTTTCAGAACTGCTGATAGTCAGAACAAGCCCGAAGTGGTCGCTGGGAAAGACAGGTAGCTCCAGGTTGCGGATCTCCTGCCGGACTTTCTTCTCCTTAATGTACGTGATACCTGGTATTGCCTCCTTTCCGATCATCTCAATATTGTCGACCTTGAAATCCGAAAACTTGCACGCAAACCGATCCAGTCTTTTCTGCACTTTGCGGTTACCTGATATCATGACATTTGCTTTGGTGTCGTAAGTCCAGCCATTTTCGCCTGGCTTCAACTCATCCCAAGCGTCAATCCACCCATCCGGTAGGGGGAAGGGTCCATCTCCTTTATCATCCCAGTTCATATCCCCGCAGAATATTACGTTGCGGAAGGCATCAAGAATTCTCAAAGATTCATTTGCCTGAGCTACCCTTTCCTTGCTGAACATCTGATCCCAGGTAGGAGGTCCGGGGCATGGGCTCTCAAGGTGGCTTGTAGCAAACACCAACTTGATCGAACCTCCAACAATGACATCAGCTGTGCACAACTCTCGTCCCATATATGTGTAAGAGAATGGTCTGCGATTAAATGACTCCACAGGCAATTTGCTCATCTGAATTTATTAGCAACAAAGTAACATTATGAAAAAAAGAGTAAATGATGACAGCAGCATATACTGTACATGTCTTCAACCTCAACTGTTTGGGAACAACAAAATGTAATAACATTAGCATTTCTGGATGTGCAAAGTCAAGGCAACAAAGACTACATAAAAATAAAACGCAAGGCAAACAATCCAAGTCAAAATGCCTCAACATGTAAAAGACAACATATGTGGGTGTGTTGGTGATATGAGCAGGAAGCCAATCAGTGGCTGAGTAGCATGTGAATTATCTTTAGTTGTGTGTCTGAACAGTCATAGGTTTAATAGTAGCACCAACATTTCCATGCTGAGTACAGATGGACATGAGCGTGTTACATTGACAGGGATAGTGTCTAAAGCTTTCTAAGATCCTGAAACGATAGTGATTTACTTCACATTTTATCAGAAGCCAGCTATATCACATTTTGCGAAAGGGGCCTTTAACCTAGTCGTTAGAGCACCTGAGTATCACACCCTCAGGCCTAGGTCCAACTCCCTATGGAGCAAATTAAATGGGGCTCAATCAGGGAAAAGGGGGGTCCATCATTGGCTGTTCCAAGTTATATGCATAACCACTTTGGTTTCCTTCAGCAAACTGCACATGCGCCGCATGTCCTGAACAGTGCGTCCGGGCAGCCAGCCGTCAGGGCCTTTTCTGTACAGGTCCAAGAAAAGCTTCTTCTCAGCCGTGAGGCGGTCTTCCCCCTCTGGTCGAATTTTTTTAATCCTATTTTTTTAAAAAAAAATGGGTATTAACTCATATTATGGAAAAACCTTCGAGATAGCAATCAAGCTTTTTAAATAGGAACTAAATCCAGTATTAAAATCATGACGTGAACTCTATGTGTACAACAAAGCAACCCTAACCCGCATGTTATAAATAGAGAGTGCAGTAATAAAACATGATGTTATAAAACTTGCCAGCAAAAATACGTAAATATGCTGACTCTGAGAATTTGTAATATACTACTAAGTTCGAGGAATCATTTATACCTGCATGCAGTAATATGCTTTTCCTGTGGCCTCCTTATGTGGCAATGAGCATTTGTATGAATTCCACCAATCAGATTTTTCAAAAAGCTGATATATCTCTGGAGTTACTTCCTGTAGTTCAACATATGAATATCTGATGCTCATGTAGAAGAGGAACCAAAATAATGAATAGTTTCAAATAAGGACCTGGAATCCTATAAGGTCTGGGTTGTGATGCCGAATAAGATTTCCAATAGCTTTCATCCTTCTAATCAGTTCCAACTCCTCACGGAACCAGACATTATATGTCATTACTTTGATAGTCTTCTTATCCAAATGACCATTTGAATTTCCTACATAACAGTCATTTAGTTTATCAGTGTGACCATAGCAGATGATTATCATAACGCATACGAAAGATGAACTCAGCTTCTAGCATCCATAAATTTGTCCGCTATTTTTTTTAAGATCTGTTGATGCAATGATGCAAAAAAAACAATGAAATAACTTCAAAATAATCATAAAATATGTATAACCCAGACAGAACAAATTTTCAGTCAGTAGAATATGGTGCCATGATTTCTTACCAGAAAGTATTTGTACAATTGTCACCAAAATTTATTGGATAAAAATGCTAAAAGTAATGACCTGGAGGACTAATCAAAGCTAAATAAGCTCTGAATATTTGCAAGTGCCAGGTCAAAAGTTAGCTATAATATAGGTGAGCTATATCAGTGAAAGCATAATTTTCAGAAAAAAAATCAGTGAAAGTTCAATGACTTCAATAATAAAGTGTACGCATTTTGTGAGGATGGCATCAGCATAAGCTGTGCAGTTGTAGTTTTGTAAAAAATAAACAATAGGACATGATACAAATACATATTTACAAAAAAAATGTAAACAACTTGAAACCAAGTAAAAATGTAGCATATTAGATCAAATGTGTGTGTGTTCAAGCATCAAATTGTGGAGTATAAAAGTAAGAAAATTCAGTAATTGGCATGAAAATGGATATAGAACTGGAGAGCAAGTTAACAACTCAGCAAAACAAAGAGCACCCTGAATTAGAGCTAACGAAGTTGATCCCTTGTACACATATACCCAGCTTACCATGTACCTCAATTAAACATCTTGGCCACACCAGATGCAACAATCCACATTGACAATTTATTGCTAATATATTCACCCGTGCTGCCGTCCCTAGATGCTCTTGAATTCTTAGATTATAGTGAAAGTTTTGTTCAATTCATCAATGGAACCTTTGAGCATAACTTGGATTCAGGAACATTACAATACCACATTGCATATTTCTCACTGATTGTACCACATCGATGTCTCCCCATCCCCACCAGGAGCCCCCAAACAAAGCCTATGCCCTCTTAAAATTCAAATTTAAATATAATCTTTCAATGAGATATTCAACGGTAATAAAGGGAAGCCTAGTAAAAGAATCAAGAAATACAGCAATGCTGGCTCAACCGCCGAAGGGGAGAACAAAATAATGCCCCTGGCTCGGAAGCAATCGTTGGCGCATCCACCAGCGTATCAGGCGAAAAAATTCAATCTTGTATAATGCGCCAAAAAAAAAGGAAACCGTAAACAAACCCTTCTTGGCGGCGGGCATATCCTCTCCCCCCTTCGCGCCGCTGGCCCACTTGTCTGCGGCGGCGGGCAACTCGACGACCTCCGGCGATGGCGCGCGCTTCCGCTTCGGCCCCTCCGCCGCACCGCCGGTCCGCTTGCCCGAGGCGGCGCGCACCTCGACGAATTCCGGCGACGGCGCGCGCTTCCGCGTCGTCCCCTCCGCCGCACCGCCGGCCCGCTTGTCAGCGGGGGTGCGCACCTCGACGAACTCCGGCGACGGCGCGCGCTTCGACTTCGTCGCCCGCCGCCGGAGCGGGTAGAACACATCGCCGGCGACCGCGCTGAAATCCAGCGGGTCGTCGGCGCTATCCCACACCGACAGACGGAGATTGGGAACCGAGGACATGGGTCGAGAGGGCGAGGTGCCGGCTCTTCCCATGTGGGGAAGGTGGAGGTAGGGGATGAGGGAGGGATTGGGTCAGAGGCGGCGGAGCAGAGGAGCAAGACGACTCGCCGGAGTGGAGAAGAGCGTGGCCATCCGAATTTTGAATCGGGAGGATTTGCGGCCCGGTCAGTTTGGTCTCTCCGGCCGAGTCGCGCAAGATTTTGCGGGATTTCTTGCTTCTTTCTGGGGCGCTTCGCCTTCCCTGTGCTACTGTTTCTTTCGAACGGGCAAAAGGGCACGGTGAGTTCAATCTTCAAGTCACCTCAGCAAAGATGCCACCATTGTTACATGTGTGTTAGAATCTTGGGCCCAACCAAACTTTTTTAGTGTGGTACAATTTCAAACTTAAACAACCCATATGCTCAAGGTGAAATCTCACACCATCAAATATTTTAAAAATAAAAGCCCCACACCATCAAATCCGGTGGCGAATCTAGGATACTACGTCATCGGGGTCGAATACTAAACGACGGGTCAAACATATATTGTTTCACTATTTTAAGAGTGATTCGCAGGTGAATAAGAGAATGTTTAGTGCTATTTTCAGAAGTTATCGGGGTCAGCTGACTGTGACAGAACCACCCAAAATAATTCCGTATTATCGCCTAAGCCTATCCACGTGGCCATTAAGCAATAATAAAGAATTATTAAGTCGCTTCCGCCAGGTAAAGCCCGGTGAATCACTTACAACAGGATCGAGATATGCGCTAAGCCCACACGAAGGCGGGACCAGAGTACAACATTGCATAAAAGTCCACAAGTTCATAAGTACTTAATATTACAAACCAAGTTTTTCACACATAAAAGTAAAGGTGATCAGAGTTTAAACAGCGGAAATAAAACTAGCGGAAGATACACATAGGAGGCCATCCAAAGAGTATCACTCATCAACATCGTTTTCCCACTCAAGCTCCCAACCATCTGGAATAGAGCCAGGCCAGATGGGGTTATCTGAAAACCACAAATTAAGCAAGACTGAGTACTAATACTCAGCAAGACTGACCCGATAAAAAGAAAATACAACTAGACATACAACGCTTTTTGGCTGCTGGGTTTGTTTCGCCAAAAACGACTACGAGTTGATCCTTATTTTCAGATTTTAGCTCCAATTCTAGTATGTTAATCATTCTAGGTGAGCACCTGCACTAAACAAGCATGTTGTGCAAACAATATTAAACAGATAACAATATTAATCCAAAACGTTCCATAAATACATGGGGTAGCCAGTGGTCAAGCCGACTCAGATAACGGCGAGTGACCGACGATCGATCGATTTATATCCTTGCAAGGTAAACCCAAAATACACGGAAGAAGGTAGACCAAGTGCGTGTCTACCCCAACCCGGCGGTTCCCAACATCCCACGAGTTTGGGATCGCACGCTACAAACTCGGTACACGGTTATCCGAGGGTCTAACCCGACCTCGCCCGACTCACACACTATACCACGGGTAGCTAGCCCGGAGACGCATCCCAAGCGGGTAGCTAGAAAGATCCCGCCCCGGTTCAGAAGGTACTAGGCTTACCGGTCCCATTCCCGACAAGCACTTGGTACGTTCAATAGCTTAAACCAGCACAATGCTACTCGGTCGAGACCGAACCCATTGCTCTTACCACATGAGCGAGTCATTTTAACCAACTTATGATTCCAACAAGAATATCCTATATCTCACGAGTAATGAGTCATTACTCGACTTGTACCGGGTCCTTAAAGCATGGCACTAGCGTCCTAACATACTAGTAAAAGAGCATAGGAGTCCTAAGGATGATGCATCTAGGTTTCAAATCAACTCCTAAAACTTAAATGCACATAACATAACATAAATACGAAAATAAATTGCAAGTTAGGAAGTTGGGTTAATGCAACCGGTGCTTGCCTTCCAAGAGGAGAGTTAGTGCTAACTAGGCCTTGGGCCCTTCCAAACTTTGGTTTGGGTCTTGTTGTACTCCAACACCATTCACTTCTCCCTCGAATGGTCCTTTGTCTTGTTCCGGCACGAGCTTGCAGCCACCGTCAGGAGTTCTACACGAAATGCACATGCATAGTGTAAAACCCCGGATTTTCATAGAAAATCCGAATCCCTGTACCATCGCGATAGTCCCTGGATCAGTGGCTATCGCGTACAGAATGTCTCACAGATAAATACACAAAGTCATACATCGCATCACATAAGGATAAAAGTACACAATTTATTACGTGTCCATTATGGAGTACATCAATACAAGCCTCTTGGCTGAATCAAAGTGAAAATTCTACGCAACGATAGCTATCTTCTTAGAAGGGTCTCCATCTTTTATTATTCCCGCCACAGGCATCCTTGAGCGAAGCGACGCGTCCCTCAGTCGTACCATCCGTTGGCGTTGTTGTCGAACTCGGTCTCGTACCCTGCACACCCAAAGTCTATCCCCAAGGAGTGGGATAGGTCCACGTCACCAACTGTATGCAGCTTTAAGTGGCCTAACATCTAAAGGGAGGAAAAGAGGCAAGGAAGCGGCTTTGTTTTCCTGTGCGGCAGCAGCAGAGTATAAACAAGGTATCTCCAACAATATGCCCAAATCCCAAGTCTCTCAACACAGCTCGGAACCACCTGGTCACCTAGGGGACCCGTCTCCACAACCTACTCCTGTCTAGGGTCGGTGCGAGAACTTCCTCTCCTCGCATCTCAATGATTGCAACCGGATCAACGAGGTAGATGGAGCCTCTCTCCTCTAGCCGGCTACAACCACGACTCACCTCACACTCTCCTATAGGGGGGAAGGTAGAAAACCCAAAACATGAGGAACGAACATGTCGTCTAGGCTGTGTCCATGACCGAGGACGCGGCTATAGCTATAGATCGAACAACTCTGCAGAGTGTGTACACCTGTACCCATCCCGGAATGGCACCCGTCGGTGTACGGCCGACCGAGCCCATCCTACCGGCGAACTCTCGGTAGTTATGGTCCCATCCCCGCATCCGGCCCTCAAAACAAGCCCCCACCCCCCGATGAGACTTCGTCCCGATCTTCACGACGTAGGATATTGATCTCGATAACTAGCCGTAGGACAGCCAAGATATCTTGCTGCAAGCGGCGATAACTAGTGCAACCCGACAAATAAAACTCGAAGCCAACCACCGTCTTTAACCGGCAACCCGAATCGAGGATTCGCCCAACCACACTCTCAAAGAACCAACCAACACAACCCGGAATCAATGGACCAGGAGCACCAATTGGGAGCCGATGAAGCGGCCGCTTCGTAATCCCTCAAGGAAATCACAAGAGCAAAGGGGTAGAGATCTCTCTCTCGAATTTGTTAGCACACACCGAACAAAAGGGGTTCAATTTCATTATCAAAGTCTTGTTTAATCTCTCGAGGTACATGGGTTATTTATACTAGGAACATCCCTCCTAGTTGGGTGTGAAATGGACTTGGAGTTTCGGAGTTATGCCATCTCAAAGGTCACCACGAACCGAACTCCCGAAGAGCCTCGCGTGGCTGTTTGATTTCTGCGCAGCTCCACTAAATTGGTCATAACTCTTTATTGGAAAGTCCAAAAGACATGAGGTTTGCTGCGTTGGAATCTTGACTTGATGAAGCTTCCAACCATGTATATCATGCACCATGAATCGTGGCAGATTCGTACAGACTTGTACGTGAAGATGAAGCTTCGCAGTGTAACCCAAGGTCTTGTGCATGTAACTTGTCTTGGTTGGCACAACAATCTTGTTCCGGTCTTCGTGTAACCCATCCTTGATCGGACGTAACCTTTCTCCTCTTGAGTGTCATCCATATCTTTATGTGTAAACCTTAACACAATAAAAGTACAACTTTTAGGTAGTAAACAATTCTCATTTGCGTGTATCTTAAATTCAGCAAGGAGTGAAGTCACCGTTGTCGTAGCTTTTTGGCTCGGCTACATGTAATTGGTCCAATGTTCAATTGTTCTTGTTCTAGAGTGACATCTTTTATGTCATGTCCTTGGTTTACTTGTGATTGTGCAAAGCTTGTTGAGATGACCTCATCATCCTCCCCCTCTTGAAAAGGAGTCGTCCTCGACTCTGATTCTTCAGGTCCAAAGTATGGTGCTAAATCAGCAACATTAAAAGTTGTGCTAACACCATAGTCATCGGGGAGTTCAATTTTGTAAGCATTATCATTTTATTTTTGCTAGTACTCCGAATGGTCCATCTCCTCTTGGCATCAACTTTGATTTACGCTTCTCCGGAAAGCGTTATTTGCGAAGGTGTACCCAAACAAAATCTCCTGGTTCAAATGTCACCTTCTTGCGACGCTTGTTCGCCCACTCAAGCATAGTACTTGGCTTTCTTCTCGATTGCTTCCTTCGTCTCGCTCATGTATCTTCTTTACATATGCCGCACGCTTAGAGGCATCCATGTTACTCTTTTTCCCGCAATGGTAATGACAACAAATCGATCGGAGCAAGTGGTTTGAATCCATATACACCTTCAAATGGACAAATGTGTGGTAGAATGTACTTTGCCCGTTATATGCAAACTCCACATGGGGTAAGCACTCTTCCCATTCCTTCAAGTTCTTCTTGATCATGGTACGCAGCAACATGGAAAGTGTTCTATTCACCACCTCTCGTTTGTCCATCCGTCTGCGGGTGACAAGTTGTAGAAATAGCAGACTTTGCTCCAAGTTTTGCCCACAATGTCTTCCAAAAGTAGCTCAAAAACTTCGTATCTCGATCTGAAACAATGGTCCTAGGCATCCCGTGTAGCCTCACGATTTCCCTAAAAAACAAAGAGGCTATGTGGGAAGCATCATCGCTTTTATGACAGGGTATAAAATGTGCCATTTTTGAGAAACGATCAACAACAACAAAAATAGAATCACTCCCCCTCTTAGTTCTTGGTAAACCCAAAACAAAGTCCATACTAATATCTTCCCAAGGAGCATTAGGGGTAGGCAATGGAGTATATAAACCATGGGGGGTCGCCTTTGACTTAGCTTTGTGGCATGTGACACATCGCCGGACAAGTCTCTCAACGTCCCTCCTCATGTTGGGCCAATAGAAGTGGTCGGCCAGCAGCTCGTAGGTCTTTTTCCAACCAAAATGACCCATTAGTCCACCCGCATGTGCTTCCCGTAACAACAAGAGTCTAACGAACAATTGGGCACACATAATTTATTAGCTCTAAACAAAAAGCCATCGAAACATGATATTTTTCCCATCCTTTTTCTCGTTGTGCATTTTGCATATGGTTCCGAAAATTCATGGTCGGTGGAATATAAATCTTTCAAGCTTTCTAATCCTCGGCACCTTTACCTCTAGTTGGTTCAGCAAAACATTTCTTCGGGACAAAGCATCAAGGCAACAAGATTGTCTTTACCTTTCTTGTATTTCACCACATATGGAAAAGTTTCAATGAACTCAACCCACTTAGCATGACGTCGGTTCGGTTTAGCTTGGCCTTTCAAGTACTTCAAAGATTCATGATCTGAATGAATGACAAATTCTTTTGGCCATAAATAATGTTGCCAAGTCTCAAGTACTCTTACCAAGGCGTACAACTCCTTGTCATACACGGAGTAGTTCAGTTGTGCTCCTCCCAGCTTCTCACTAAAATAAGCAACGGGTTTTGCATCTTGCATTAGCACACCTCCAATTCCAATCCCACTTGCATCACACTCAATCTCAAAGGTCTTTGTGAAATCCAAAGAACACAAGTAGGGGTGCTTCGGTCAAACGTTTCTTCAATTCTTCAAAAGCATTTTCTTGTTGCTCTTTCCACTCAAATGCAACACCTTTCTTTGTTAACTCATTCGGTGCAGCAATGGTGCTGAAATCTTTAACAAACCTTCTATAAAAACCAGCAAGGCCATGAAAACTTCTCACTTGGCTTACATTCTCGGGTGTTGGCCATTCATTGATAGCTGCAACCTTAGATTCATCCACTTGAATTCCCCGTCCAGAGACAACAAAACCAAGAAACACAACTTGATCCGTGCAAAAGGTGCACTTCTCAAGGTTAGCATACAATTTTTCTTTTCTAAGCACATTCAAAACTTGTTGTATGTGTTCAGGATGTTCTTCCAATGTCTTGCTGTAAATAAGGATATCATCAAAGTAGACAACAACAAATTTTCCAATGAAAGCTCTCAAGACATGGTTCATCAATCTCATGAAAGTACTAAGAGCATTAGTCAAACCAAAAGGCATTACTAACCATTCATATAGCCCAAACTTTGTTTTGAAAGCAGCTTTTCCATTCATCTCCAATTTTCATTCGAATTTGATGGTAACCACTACGCAAATCAATCTTGGAAAAAATTATAGAACCACTCAATTCATCAAGCAAATCATCTAGCCTAGGAATAGGATGACGATAGCGAACAAGAATATTATTGATGGCTCTACAATCTACACACATTCTCCACGTGCCATCTTTCTTTGGAACCAAAATAACAGGAATAGCACAAGGACTTAAGCTTTCACGCACATAACCTTTATCTAAAAGTGCTTGTACTTGCCTCTCGAATTTCTTTCGTTTCTTCCGGATTCATGCGATATGGTGGACGATTGGGTAAGGCAGCCCCCGGAATGAGATCAATTTGATGTTCAATGCCTCGCAAAGGTGGCAGGTCCAAAGAGGGGTTTCCTCCGGAAAGACATCCTTAAAGTCCCGCAAAAGATGTGAAATAACACTAGGAAGAGATGTTATGTCATTAGCCGAAAGCAATGTGTCTTTGTACAATAGTACAATGAATTCTTGGTATGGATTACGCCTCACATCTCTCATTTCGGATTTGGTGGCTAACATGACCGGATTGTTTCCTTCTCTTTTCTTTAGATCTCCCTCATTTGGCTTGTCGGTCTCACTCACCTGGTTTGTGGAGAGTACTCAATTTATTTTTTTCTCTTTCTTTCTCACTCTCAACCTTCACTTTGGAGCTGTTTTGTAAGTGCTCGGCTAGGATTTGTTGTGGTGTCATTGGCTTAAGTAGCAAGCTCTTTCCCTTCCACTTGATAGTGTATTCATTTGTGCGACCACAATGTAGAGATGAGCGATCATATTGCCATGGCCTTCCCAACAGAAGATGACACACTTGTCATTGGTGCCACATCACACTATATGGTGTCAACATATTCACCTATTTTGAATGGAACTTTCACCCTATATCCAATCTTGATATCTCCAAGCATCACTCAACCACCGTACATGATATGGATGAGGGTGTCGCAGCAGTTTTAAACCAAGTTTATCAACCATTTCACGGCTAGCAAGATTATGGCAGCTTCCACCATCAATAATTACCTTGCATACCTTGCCTTCAACTTTGGCTCTTGTTTGGAATAAATTGTGCCGCCGTCCATTTTCAGCCTCCTTCATTTGTACACTCAAAATTTGAGTTACAACAAGAGCAAGACCTCTCTCAAATTCACATGTGGGCAGCTCTGCATTTTCAATAGCATCCTCAAGTTGTTCTTCATCAATAGCTTCCTCGCTCATCGTCACTAGCGATTCATACTCTCCATTGTCGTTGACAAGGATGGTGCGGTTGTTTGGGCACTCTCTAATAACATGACCACGACCTCCACACTTGAAACATTGAATTCCACTACTTTTTGCTATAGAAGCCATCGATGTAGATGATGATATTGCAGGTTTGCTTTTCTCACTTTGAGAAGCCATCTCTTTCCCACTAGAACCACCATGGAAACTAGACCGTGAACCACCACTTGAGTTGGTGATTGCACCTCGATTTGCACTACTTCTTGGTGTAAATTTGCTTCCACTTGGGGTAATCTTTGTATTGAATGAGCCTCCTCTATTGCTCTTCATGTCTTGCTGCAATTGACGCTCAGCTTTGCTTGCTTGATGTACCAACTCAATAAGATTACGGTACGGCTGAAATTCAACAATGTGCTGAATATTACGATGTAAACCGGACATGAACCTTGAAATTGATTGCTCTTGTTCTTCAAATACATTAGCCCCGATCATTGCCTTTTCCATCTCTTTGTAATACTCATCAACAAAGAGATTTCCTTGCTTTAAATTCTGCAGTTTGTCAAAAAGATCACGACGATGATGTTTAGGTACAAATCTTGCTCTCATTTCTCTTTTCATTTCAGCCCACGTATGAACAGCACCTTGCCCAGCTTCTTCTCTATCATTGAGCATTTGCTCCCACCGCATTAGAGCATAATCTTCAAACTCAAGTGCAGCCATTGCCATCTTTTTCTCTTCGCAGTAATTATGCAAGCGAAAAATTTTATCAACCTTCAACTCCCATGTGAGATAAGTTTCCGGATCGGATCCTCCATCAAACTTGGGAATAGTAAATTTTAACTTGAAAAACCTCTCCTCATTAGGCCGACCACGTTCATAATTACCCCGATGACGACGACCATAGTTTGGGGGTTGTTCAACCTCTTCTTCTTCGTATTCATCCTCAAAATCAGCATGGTCATTGTCTTCATTTCCGGGACCTCTTCCTCTACCTCCATCTCCACGCCCTGGACCAGCGGGTCTTCTAGCATGGAAAGTAGCTCGTTGTCGACGTTCTTGGTGTTCTCTTGCACGACGTTCAACGCTTCTTCTTCGCTTTCTTCCACTTCATCTTCATGATTACTTACATTTTCAGCAACACGAGGAATATGTCGCGAGTTGTTCCATAATGGTTTGCAAATCATTGGACAATCTATCTTGTCTCTCCTCCATACTTCGCCTCATTTCATTGAATTGTATCATGGTGACACAATCTTCAATGTCGACTTGTTCGGACATCTTCCCGTATTGTTAGTGAAAAGTGAAAACACAAACAACAACTATATGTGGAATGGAAAATTATGTGGATCTCACAACCTCACCTTCTCTTACCAACCAAAGCTCTTATGAGTTCCCCGTAGATTACGGAAGTACTATGTGTAGTGGTAAAAAGAGTGATGGTTAAGCGAATACACGACCGACGTTCCGCCTTTACGGTGGCTTATTTGTGGAGCTCGGTGGGGTATAAAACACAAGTAGCAATCTGAATTCTAGTTGTTGTAAAGATAAGTAACAATCCAAACTAGAGATCCAATGCCTAGTGCCGATCACAAGATATGAATGATGTAACCGAAGCAACACACGCATAAAAGATATTTCAGATTTGATGTAAACAAGGATTATGCTAGGGATGATTGAATGAAACCGAATCACCTAGCAAAATTGCACTAAAGAAGGATAGTAAACTGGTTACACAAACCGATATGATGGTTCAACACTTATGATACAAACAATCCGATCTTTCTCCTTACTTTCCAACACTATTTTTTTTGCAACTTTCTTTCACTTTTTTTGTTGACTCTTTTTTTAGAACTAATCACGAGACCAGATATAACACTTGCACAATTTAAAGATGCTAGAACTGAATATAACCAAGCAACTATCTTGATAGGACAAAAGTTTACGCAAAGGATATAATTGGTTTAATCTTCTTTTTTTGTGGGGATTTTCGAGATATGAAAGGCTCAAAAGGTACACAAAGGATGATATGATCAGCAACTAAACAAAGACTCTAATGGACCGAAACTTAACCAAACTCACTAGATAAACGGATGCAAACAAAGGCTATGATATAAACTTTTTATGGCTTTTTAGTGGATAGGACGAAGGCAAAAAAATATGTAGCTAAGGGTAAAGAATCCTACCGTGGCAACGCAGGCTCGATACCAAATGATGAGACTTGGTCCCGATCTTCACGACGTAGGATATTGATCTCGATAACTAGCTGTAGGACGCCCAAGATATCTTGCTACAAGCAGCGATAACTAGTGCAACCCGACAAATAAAACTCGAAGCCAACCACCGTCTTTAACCGGCAACCCGAATCGAGGATTCGCCCAACCACACTCTCAAAGAACCAACCAACACAACTCGGAAACAATGGACCAGGAGCACCAATTGGGAGCCGATGAAGCGGCCGCTTCGTAATCCCTCAAGGAAATCACAAGAGCAAAGGGGTAGAGATCTCTCTCTCGAATTTGTTAGCACACACCGAACAAAAGGGGTTCAATTTCATTATCAAAGTCTTGTTTAATCTCCGAGGTACATGGGTTATTTATACTAGGAACATCCCTCCTAGTTGGGTGTGAAATGGACTTGGAGTTTCGGAGTTATGCCATCTCAAAGGTCACCACGAACCGAACTCCCGAAGAGCCTCGCGTGGCTGTTTGATTTCTGCGCAGCTCCACTAAATTGGTCATAACTCTTTATTGGAAAGTCCAAAAGACATGAGGTTTGTTGCGTTGGAATCTTGACTTGATGAAGCTTCCAACCATGTATATCATGCACCATGAATCGTGGCAGATTCGTACAGACTTGTACGTGGAGATGAAGCTTCTGCAGTGTAACCCAAGGTCTTGTGCATGTAACTTGTCTTGGTTGGCACAAAGAATCTTCTTGGTCTTCGTGTAACCCATCCTTGACCGGACGCAACCTTTCTCCTCTTGAGTGTCATCCATATCTTTATGTGTAAACCTTAACACAATAAAAGTACAAATTTCGGGTAGTAAACAATTCTCATTTGCGTGTATCTTAAATTCAGCAAGGAGTGAAGTCACCCGTTGCCGTAGCTTTTTGGCTCGACTACGTGTAATTGGTCCAATGTTCAATTGTTCTTGTTCTAGAGTGACATCTTTTATGTCATGTCCTTGGTTTACTTATGATTGTGCAAAGCTTGTTGAGATGACCTCATCACCCCCGCAAAGCAGGGACAACACCGGAACTGTGAAATGCTCCCGTGTGGCCACACGGGAGTCGCTCTAAGAGGGTGGTCTCACCTCCACCGCTCCCCCACTGATACCCTCTATCCTTCCTAAGCAGGTATGGTTCCGCACTTGCCGAGCTCAACTCGGCCCTAACCCCACGCTCGACGGGGTGGTGTGTACAAAAGTCCTATAGACAAGTTGATCCACTCGGTTTCAGACTGGGGCGAGCTCATATCCTCCAAGCGCAAGTAAAACCCCAACACCTAGGTTCCGAAAACCGTAACAATAGGGGTACACTGAGGAGTGCACCCCTGTCCCCCGATCCCAGATCGGTTGTTTTGAGCTCACCCCCACCAAGGTACCCAAAACGCCTTCTCCTGCCGGTTTTTACCCCACACACGCCAAGAACCACTATTCCCATCCCAACACATGCATCGCGAAGCTCGGCGTATAGACACGCTCATATAAACATATATACAGTAGTAGTAGGGCAATCAAGGATAGGATAATTAAAGAGGCAGAGCAAGGTTCATCAATATGCATATAAAGTAAAGCGCTAGCCATTCTACTTAGCAATGCCTAATAGGAGTTTCAGAATCAGTCGAGCGTGAACCTGGGGTCGGGTAGTCCTCCGCGGTGAAGTCGTCGGCGTAGTCGTACTCTGGGATCAGCTCCCCGGCTCCAGCTGCTCCTAATAGCGCGAAAGGAAAATAAATAGCGGTCCTATTGCAATTAACTCCAAAGAAACACAAATAAGAACCAAAAGAGAGCAAACACCACCCTAGCCCGGAGTTTAAGATTTTAGAAACTTTCTGGAAAAGGTTTCACAATTTTCGGAGTTAAAATGGATTTACTAGGGTTTTCAAAGAGAAAATAGGATTTTTGGAAAAAAGAAAATACGTTAACCCCTTAAACAGCCTCAGCCACACCGGATCCCCCGGATCGGTGCGGCCTGGCTTCCCGCGGCCCGCGCGTGGCTGGGTCGCCATTGGCTACCACAGGCGATCCCGCGGGGGATCCGTGCGGCTCGGCGCGGTGTGGGCCGGCGTGTGGCCGAGACGGGGACGGCCTAGTCGCAGCGGATCCCCGCGGATCGGCTGTGGCTACGCCCGCATGTGGCCACCCGTGCACAACCCAACTCGTGTTTCCTACTGCAAACCTATGTGCTTGACAAAATGCCCAAGAGAGAGACGGCTGCGCGGGATGACCTCGCCGGCGGTGAGCTCCATGGCGCCTGGGAAACCGGACAAAACGGGGCAGCTGCAAGGAACCTCCTAGGCTGCTGGGCTCGAAGGGGCGCAAGACCGGGGGTGGTGACCGTCGCGGTGAGGCCGTCGCCGGCGTGGGAGCGGCGACGTCGGCGCGGCGGCGGTGTTGGTGACCTTAACCAGTGCGGGGCGCGTGAATGCGCGTGCGATGGCGTGCACGAGGCGTGCGCACGCGCAAGGTAACTACCACGGCTAGTGTAGGGGTTGGCCGCGACGGGGCGTCGCGGCGGGGAACGCGGCGGAGCCCGGTCGACGCCACGGGTGGCGGCGAGCACGGCACCCGCGGTCGGCTCACGAGTGTGCGTGCCGGGTTCAGCCGGTGGCAAGGTGTGTTCGTGGCGGCTAAGGAAACGGTGCCTCTCCCCTTCTCCAATGCGACCGTGTGCACGAGGCACCCGGCCACAGCGAGGCCGTGGCGGTGCGGCCGTCCTAAACGCGGCGGCGAGTCCTACGTGAGAGAAAAGGGACCAAGGTCCAGCCTTGCCCCCGGGGTCGACGTGCGCGCGTGCTGGGGTGCACGATGGCGCAAGGGCGTCAGACCCGCGTGGTCTCGTGCACGAACGCGAATGCGAGCGCGAACCACGGCGCGGCGTCGCGATCACGAGCGGCACGGCGCGGCGTACGACGGTGACAAGGAGAAGCTAGGCCAAAGAGTGAGCGCACGTCGATAAAGGCAGCGGCACCTGCAAACGAGTTTGTCCCAGCCTGGCACGAAGGCCGGCATCACCAGCGGCAGCGCGGCGGCGCGGAGCGACTACGCGTTCCACCTCGGCTCGAAGGCCGGGGCATCCACATGGGCAGGGAAGCGGTCGTCCTCACCTTGGTGGCCACGGGCGTAGTGCGAGCATCGGTGAAGTGCGGTGGCGCGGCTCGTCGGCGGGGAGGAAGGCGAAGGTGGCGGCGGCGCGACGTCGAGGAAGTAGAGGAAGTAGGGGAAGTAGGCGTTCTCGGCGACGGCGGGTCCGGCTCCTCCCAAGGGTGGCTCCGGCCTTCGCGGCGGATGGCGCTCCCACGGACGGTTCCTCTCCTCCTTCTCCCCCCTTTCACTCCCTTCTTCCCCGGCGGGTCGGTGTGTGTGGACAGGGGGCAACTCCCCTGAGGCGGCTAGGGTTGGGAGCTGCCCCGGGGTCTCGACGGCGGCTTAAATAGCGGCGTGCGACGCGGGACACGCGAACGGCTGGGATGCGCCGGGGAGCGCGGAGCACGCCGTGACGGCGAGGCCCGCGGCCGGCGCGCGCGCTTTCGCTTTGGGCGTCGGCCAAAGCGGGAGGTAGGGGGTGACGCGGCCGCGTCGGCGTGGCCCCGGGATGACGCGGTGCGGGGCCCACTTGCCGCCGACCGAGCGGCCGCGCGCGGTAGGTGGCGATGGCGGGGCTGGTTGCTGGGCCGCGGTTGGGCCGAATGCGGGGCTGGGTTGAAAAGGAGGTTGGCGGCCTGCTAGGCGTGGAAGTGTTTTCCCCTTTTAAATTTTAGTTTGATTCAAATTTGAATCCACTCAAGGAACATCCAAATAAAATCCAAATAAAGATCCAGCTTATCACACTAGCAAGTTATAAGCCCTAAAATTATTAATGGTGCCAAATTAAATCTAGGAATCTGGGAGAGAAACAGGAAGGCATCCTTATGTGTTGCATGAGCACTCAAATACAAATCAAGTTTTTTAGAAATTCCACATTTTGAAATCAAGTCAATTCCAAGGATGTTACACATAGACTTCATGTATTCATAAATAAACAAAAGAATTCAGTTCTGAATTTAAAGTTAAAAATAAGTGGGTTTAGTGTTGGTCATGTTCACCTCGACAAAGAATTATTAAACTTTTCTTTTCAAAAGAAAAGTGAAGGTGTGTGTAAAATATTATACTTATTTGATGGTGATTGGGTACACATCTAAGCAAATTTAAGTTACTTAACTTCACCAAACAGTAAGAGGTGTGTTTTTAAAGATTAAAAACAGAACCAAGATATGATTTCACAATTTAACACTTTAGTTTCCATTTCTTTATTTAATTTCATAAAACAAGCCTTTCAACCATAAATCCATATAAAATCAAAAACACTTCAAAAGATCATGAGCTTCTCCACACATCATCATATACTCATTCTAAGCCCACACACCAAAATTTAGATTAAGAACATTTATAAATTAATTTATATGAAAAAGACAAATTTCAGCCTAGTAAATCACCATTAATTCATATAAAAATATTTAAGGAACCGTTTGATCTCAACTTTCTCCTACAAGTCATGTATGCCAAATATAAGCTTCCGACCAAAGCATAAGTGCAGATTCAAATTATTTTTCAACTTTTGAATTCAAACTCCTACACAAGATTAAATCCAAAACATCTATTAAACAATTTCCTAAAATCCCACTCTACCAGAGGTACTAATCAACAAGGCAAAGCCCTAGGGTGCACTTGTTCTCAAAGAAATGTTTACTAAAGGGGCTATAAAAAGCATCAAGATTAATCTAGCATAAAGCTTACATAAATCATAACTGAAAATCTACACATCAAAATCATGCCAACTTTGGTCAAAAGTCTATAAATGCCAAAAAGAGCAACATATCCAAAATTCAAGTCCATAGCATGTGTATATTTTAAACTACAACAAAAACACCTCAAACTAAGTTTGATTTTTCATTCAAAAACTATAAAGAAAAACCCTATACAACCTTCCTAGAAAAGGTAGATTTATTCACCAGGAAACCAACAAAATTGGATTTGTATTTTTACGATTTTTCTATGATTTTTAATGAATTTTCGAAGTTGCAGTCGAAACCCTAAAGAACCTGATTACAACCAGAACCCTGGATATTGCAGATAGGCCCTCGGAAATTACAAATAGGTCCCTTACGCCATGGGAGGGTAGTGGAGAAGCTTCTAATGGAGGAGAAAGGAGGGGAAAACCATTGGAGAACCTCATCTAGGTTGGGGAAAGACGATTCAGAAGCTCTAAAGTTGAGGGAGCTCAACAATAGAGGAGATCGGGCTTCAGCTTCTCTTCCCAGAGTTGAAGAAGACCCTGTGAAAAACAGTCTAACCTTGAGGAGATGAAAGAAATCATGGAGAGGAGAAGGATGAGGATGAGGGGCTCACCCTTGATGGCCACCAGGGCATGGCCGGCCTGCACCTGCTCCCGGCGACGAGCAGCGCGAGCAGGGGGCGGTCGGGCGGAGTTGGTCACGGGAGAAAAAAACGAGGGAGGAAGAAGGAACCGAAGAGAGAGGTTTCGGGGGAAGAAAAAAATTGTGGTGGCCTGCCAGCAAGGGCGCAAGGGAAGGGGTGGCCGCCAGGGAGTTTGACACAAAGCCGCGTGTCCACCTCGCTTAACGTGTCAAAAGAAGATACCTAAATTCATGTTGTAAGAACTACTAAAGTGTTGAGATTTTGACTAAGGATTCTATTGCAAAGTTGATCAAAACTAAGCTAAGTATGCTTTGGGACTAACTACACTTGATTAACATAACTAATTATGGTACTTAGCTTAACTAAACATCTGGGATGTTACACTGACCCCGATAAAACACTGTAGATCCGCCCCCGATCAAATCATCAAACGTATAATTGGTGTCGCACTTTTTTATATTGTTTGGTTGCATGGCCAGAAGTAGCATGCATGACTGAATCCTAAAATATGCTCTAATCTTGGATAGGTGGCACGTTCAAATTGACAGAATCTGCTGGTGATGCAGGCTCAAAGGATGCATGCACGTCACTCATACATGTAGGGTTAATTTGCATCGGCCTTTGCAATTAACCAAACATCTTTTATTTAAGACGTGCTTAACCCATTTTTCATTAAGAGGAGAAAGAATACAAAGTCTTAGGTACAAAAGTCTTAGGGAAGAACAACACAACATCAAAGTTGAAAAGCCGAGGCCTAAAAAAAGAGACGACTACAAGCTCAGACGACCAAGGGAACGGATCGTTATGAACAGAGGGTGTGCGTAACTATACCACCTACAAGAGTGTTGACAGTCAGAACAGATCAAGAGGTTAACAATCCAAATAACCCAGAACAGGCTAATTAATTGCCTAAGGAATCGATCGACGATTGAGAACTTTATTAGTACAATGTGTCAACACGGAGAGCATCCAGAGGTGCTTAGCTTAACATGCATGGATCTCCTCCAGCTAGCAGAACAGATTCGATCGAGAGTTGTCATACGCCTGCAAATTAACTGGAACAGAAAAGGCAAATGTGAAAGCAGGAAAAATGAGCTGCAAAGGTCATGCGAAACTTTGCATTCTGAATTATCAAAGAACGTGTGAACTGTGAACGGTTGCATCCTTGTTTTCTAAAGATCAAAGCAACATATTCCCCATTCCTTTCCTCGATTATGACATGCAGTGAAATTGTTTGGTATACACCATATTAGCTTTTCTAGATATCATCTATGTATACATACAGAAGTGTGTATATTAATTGTAGCTAGCCAATTGTGTGCACATATATGTTGTAGATAATAAATCTCAAAGAAACCATGCATATCACTATAAAGTTGGTAAAATCGACTATGTTCAGTCGTATGTATGTCAGTATGTGTGTAAATCAACAATCCACAAATTCAACCAATCATTTCAGGTATCAAAAGTTTCTTTGTGTCACATACATAACTAATAGCGAATTGAGTTAAACCTTGTTACTCCCATATACAGACCGTGAAAATATGTGTTTTCTTTACATAAGTTTTTCTTTCGGTGAGTGAAATCTGAACTCAAGATCTTGACATAGTATTGCTTTTCTTCAAAGACGATGCAGAGAACTGAAAACTTGTATCCCCCAAAAATGAAGCTGCTTTATGTATAGTCGAGTCGTGTAGATTAAACGTGACTTTGGAGTTTTGATATCTTAAATGGATCAATTTATTTACAGGCTAAACTAGTACACCTAGCAATTCTCGTAGCCATGTGTGGTCCACTTCACCTCTCAACATGGCCTAGTGTGCTTCACAGCTCACAACGATCACCTTTCTCCTCCAGATTACTTCGTGCAGAATCGCTTGATCGATCAGCAGAACTGGCTAGTGCCTTCTATATAAAGCTGCCCTGAGTGAGTAGTGCAGCAAACTGAAGCTGCACCAACCTTACATGCACACTCCCATGGCGAGCTCCACTTGCCGCCTGGCCATTCCAGTTCTACTAGTAGCGTGCTTCTCCCTCCTCCCGCTCATCGCACATGCAAGGCTTCTCCTTGCCGCCGACAAGAACACCGTCAACGAAAGCAAATCCTTTTCCATCAGAGCTGGCAGCGGGGAGGGCGGCGGGCGCGGTTTCGGCGTGAGCATCGGCCATGGAGGCCACGACACGACGATCGGCATCGGCGGCGGGTTCGGAGGCGGAGCTGGCACCACCCGCGGCGGCGGCGCGAGCGTGGGCGGCGGAGCCGGCGCTGGTGTCGGCATCGACGTGGGGCACGGCGGGGTCGACGTTGGGATCGGCGCGGGTGGAGGCGGCGCGGTCAGCGCCGGCGGTGTCCACGCCGGAGGCGGCGGGGGTGGCGGTGTCGGTGTCCACATAGGCCGTGGCGGCGTGAGTGTTGGCACGGGCGGCGGCGGCGGTGGTGGCGTGGGTGTGGGTGGCGGAAACGATGGCGTCGGCGGTTCCGGCGGTGGCAGTGGTGTTGGGCGTTCCGGCAACGCGGTGGGGAGCGGCGGAGGGTATGGGAATGCGAGTGGTAGTAGCGGAGGTGGAGCGGGCAGTGGAGTTGGGTCGGCTGGCGGAGCTGTTGGGGGCGGCTCCGGAGGCGGTGGCGGCCAAGGTTGAAGAAGTTGTTTTGCTCTAGGTACTGTATCTTTTTAACTGGTTGTGAAACTGATTACTGATGGTGATGAACTAAAATCTCCAAAAGGGTAGATATATATATTGAAACTAAAATGGACATGTATATTGAGGTATGAAGGTTATGTTGTTTGGGGAATGCGCGCTCCAATAATGTTGTGCATCTAGTATGTGACTTCTTTAAGGCAGCATGTATGTGTTGGTAAGCTTGGGATGTACTGCAAAGTACTTATTAACAATTTTAATATATCTTCATGGTATATTGATGAATGACTGGAACATGTATTGGTATACTTTGTGTTGGTCAGAGTCACAAGGTAGCATTAGAAATTGAGGTTTTTTACGGTACACAATATAACCTAACGGTCGTACGATCGTATTATTGGGTTTTTTCGGTTTTTTCTTTAAGGGTAAAGTGGTAATTTGATTGACATATATTATTTAATTAGAACAAAAAATCCTCGCTACTCACCCGGGCCGCTCGTGCGCACGGTATCCTCCTCCCTCTGTTGATATTTTACATTTCCGAAAATACCTTTATACTACTCATATGACATTTCAATAATACCGTACGACAGCGTAAAAACACAGTCGTATAGAATTAGTATAAAAAAGTGGTTGTGGGCCAACTAGACACAGAAGTTTCAACAGCCCACACGATCTAGTGATCCGTCATCTGCCGATACGAGCGCAACTGCGCAAGAGTGTGTCCGAAAGATGTACTGACATTTTGGTCAAATTGCTTGTACACAGTACGGTGAAAGAGCGTACGCCATCGTTCGACGTTCAATGATTGCCTCGTATACTGTAGAGGTGAACAGCCGACAGCAACTCTGCAAGCAACCGATCGAGAGGCCGGGACAGCGACTCCAGAGATCGCCGAAGAAGCCTCACGCGTTTGACCAGAGTGGCAGGCAGATCGAGTGTGCCCTGCCGATACTCATCACGGAGGGAGCTCGCTAGCGGCCACGGCGCCTGCTCAGCTCGTCGCTAGTTCGCTTTGACCAACTGGTGTGGCCCCCGGAATCGTTAGCCGCCGCGCTATCGGTTATCCCTTCCCTTCCTCCTCTCCTCTCCTCTCCCGGCCCCGGCACAGTAGCAGCGCGGTGGGGGCGCCGCGACGACAGCGACGCCCGGCCACGACTCCTATAAAAATGCCGCGAGATCTCCACCGGCCGATTCGGCGTCCTTTCCGGGGGTTTTCCCAGCTCTGACTAGTGTGCCCGGAGCCACGGAGGCCGGCGCGATGGCGGCTGCTCCGGGCACGGTGACCGCCGCCGGGCAGGGCGAGGAGTACCCCGGCAGGCTCACCCTCTACGTCTTCCTCACCTGCGCCGTCGCCGCAACCGGGGGGCTCATCGTCGGCTACGACATCGGCATATCCGGTAACTGTTGGAGTGTTTAGTTGGTCTCCTCCATCCCTCTCTCGTCTCTCCTGCAATTCTGCTTGAGCTGCGGATCATAGAGAGTAGCAAGAGGCAGAGTACGAATGTCATAGGAACGCTGAATCACGGTCAAAGGTCTTGTCTAGGTGACTCCTATTTGACCTCCTATTTTAAGCTCACGTGTGTAAAAAGGATTACTCCTACCTTCAATCATGAATTCATGATGTTTTAGACAGGCTAAAAAACAGTCCTGGTCCTGGTAGCTTTGTTTGTCTGCCTGCCCGAGCAGCTTTAGGTGCTCTACTCGAACTACTTCATTCACAAGTTCATATTTGCACTGCTTCGGTTGGCTACTGCAGTGTTGATTTGTTTACGAGAGAAAATCTTGTTGGCGGTTCTTTGGTGGTACGGTTTGTTGTGAGTAGGTGGGCGATAAGCCAAGCGAACAGGGCGTTGATATTTGTAGGTTGCCTGATGTTTTCCCATATGTATAATCACGTTTTTCATATTGTTGCATTTGTATTGGTATTCTTGACTTTGTTAGATTCCAGTTCATTTAATGATTGAAGTATGCAATGGTACTGACTGAACGTGCAGAATTATTGTCATCAAAATAATGAAAGCTTTTAAAATTGCTGTATCATGACAGTATTTCTTCGTATAAATCCTATGATATCATTTTTACGTTTTAAAAAGTCGTGCAAAAAATTGCGCTAGTAAAAGTGACCGATTAAAAAAATCAAAAATTATTGGTCAAAGTTAGAGATCACAGAATGAGTTGTGCATAGAAATAAAAAAAATAAGTTGGCTTAAAAACAGACAAAATTCTTGAAGATTATTCAGTGCCAGTAGTGACCCAATGCACGTCCACCGAATGACTATGTACACATACGCAGGCGGCGTGACATCCATGGACACGTTCCTCCGGGAGTTCTTCCCGTCCGTGTACCGCAAGGAGCAGACGGCGCGGGGTGGCGGCAGCCAGTACTGCAAGTTCGACAGCCAGCTGCTCACCGCGTTCACGTCGTCGCTGTACCTCGCCGCGCTCGTCGCCTCCTTCTTCGTGGCGTCCGTCGCGCGCTCGCTCGGCCGGAGATGGTCCATGTTCGGCGGCGGCGTCTCCTTCCTCGCCGGCGCGGCCCTCAACGCCGCCGCGCAGAACATCGCCATGCTCATCGTCGGCCGCATCCTTCTCGGTGTCGGCGTCGGCTTCGCTGGCCTGGTGAGTTCAGAGACACAGCTGACTGCCTGACTCCCGTGATGAAGAAATGAATAGCAGAGGAAGTAAAAGCGTTCTGTGTTCTGCACATGTCCGCTCCACATTGCAGACCATCCCGATCTACCTGTCGGAGATGGCGCCGCACCGCCTCCGCGGCACGCTGAACATCGGCCTCCAGCTGATGATCACCGTCGGCATCTTCTCCGCCAACCTCGTCAACTACGGCGCGGCCAAGATCCGGGGCGGCTGGGGGTGGCGCCTCAGCCTCGGCCTCGCCGCCGTCCCGGCGGGCATCATCACCGCAGGCTCGCTGTTCCTCCCGGACACGCCCAACTCCCTCATCACCCGCGGCCACCCCGAGGAGGCGCGACGGGTCCTGCGCCGTATCCGTGGCACGGACGACGTAGATGACGAGTACAGCGACCTCGTGGCGGCGGCCAGCGAGGTGCCCGCCGGCGCCGCCCGGCGACGGCCGTGGCTGGACATCCTCGAGCGCAGGCACCGGCCGCACCTCGCCGTGGCGATCCTTGTCCCCTTCTTCCAGCAGCTCACCGGCATCAACGTCATCATGTTCTACGCGCCCGTGCTGTTCAGGACGATCGGGCTCGGCGGGGACGCGTCGCTCATGTCGGCGGTGATCACGGGGCTTGTCAACATCGTCTCGACGTTCGTGTCCATCGCCACCGTCGACCGGCTCGGCCGGCGAAAGCTCTTCTTCCAGGGAGGCTGCCAGATGCTCGTTTGCCAGGTACCGATGACATCATGATCGAACACCTCCCTCCATTACCTCACTCACGATCTGGCACAAAAGTTGACACGATCTCACGACGACGGGGGCAGATCATCATCGGAACTCTGATCGGCGTGAAGTTCGGGGACGACGGGGCGATCCCGAAGGCGTACGCGGCGGCGGTGGTGGCGTTCATCTGCGTCTACGTCGCCGGCTTCGCGTGGTCGTGGGGGCCGCTGGGCATCCTGGTGCCAAGCGAGGTCTTCCCGCTGGGGATCCGGCCGGCGGGGCAGGCCATCAACGTGGCCGTGAACATGCTCTGCACCTTCGCCGTCGCGCAGGCGTTCCTCCCGATGCTCTGCCGCCTGCGGTTCGGGCTCTTCTACTTCTTCGGCGGATGGGTGCTCGCGATGACGCTGTTCGTCGCGGCCTTCCTGCCGGAGACCAAGGGCGTGCCGATCGAGAAAATGGGGGTCGTGTGGCGGACGCACTGGTTCTGGCGGAGGTTCGCCGCCGACGAGGACGATGGCCGTGGCGGGAACCGCGACGTCGTCGAGATGGACTACCGGAAGGCCAGCGGCATTGTTTGTTAGGTTGCAGCGTTGTGTACACAGGGAACCGGAGGAAGAACGTATTGTTCTCACGTGAAAGTGTGAAACACAATTGATGGGTCCAAGTAACGAAAAGTTGTTGATCAAACTGTGTGGAATTTTAAAATATTTCAGGATTTTCAAATAAATTGACAAGATTTTTCGACGTAGCATGATGAACTTGAATAATAGAATTTGAAGGCATTGGAAGAAAATAGTAAACTTCCAATAATCTATTTTCAGACAACTTTTTTTGCACTAGTTATCAAACTATAGCTACTGCAGAAAATGTGAAGCTTCTGGTTACAAAGTTCAATGAAGGTGATCTTTAGGGGGACATTCTGGATCATGAGTTGGTCTGTCCTTTCTAAAGAAGATGGGAGAACCATTTTGAAGGAAGGTTGTCGACTTGTCGTGAGCTGGAGGCCGTCGCATTGGACTTCTTTCATAAGTCTGGTGGAACGCTCTTAAGCGTATTGAGAACTAGTGTTTGGGTTGTTGAGCGTCTTGTATGCCTCTTTAGCTATCTTGTTTGTTTGGTGAATTTGTGTGTTTTGGTTCAGACTAGGTGCTGTCTTGACCGGTGTGTGAGTGTATGCTCGGGCACCTTAGATGTTGTGTCTTGATGTATGATGGCTGCAGACAGTTTCTTGAACTGTTGAGGTCGAAACATATTTCCTTTTATCTAAAAAAACAAAATGGTATATGCTTCCTCCTGACGGACGGGAGGCAAGACCCAACATTAGGTTGAAGCGCACCCGCCTTGCGCGTCCGCCCCACTCACCGCCATCACTCCAGCTGCTGCTCGTGGTAGCGACGGGCTCTAGATCCACAACAGCACTCTCATCTCGTTCCTCTTCCTTTCTCCCTCATTTTGCTTCTCCCTCGCCATCGACTTCGGTGCCTCTCGGCCCACCCCTACGCTGGCCTCTTGACTGAGGCTCCTACCAATTATTATGGCCTGGGGGGGTGGATGGCGATGCAAGGCGGGGTGGGCTCCTCGTCCAATGGCCTCTGCTCCTGCGGTTGTCAACTCTTGCCCCTCGCCCCCTGCGCTGACCTCTTGGTCGGGGATTTGCCGGGGACATGTCGGCCATATGGGAATTTCTACAGGGTTGCACTAACGCCGGTTGGACCAAGGGTGACATCCCATCCTGATGCTTTTTTCTGACATTGGTGACTTCTTCCTCATCGATGCGACCATCTATGGCTGTGCAACGACAATGCCGCACCAGGTGTGTGGGGAGGTTCTCCACCTCTTCACAGCCTGGGTCGTCGTGTTGATGTGATGTCTTTTGTGTCATTTACGCTGCAACAAAACGTCGCGCTTGTGTGTTGGGAGGCTCCTTTACCTCCGCATGGTATGGTGTGCTTCTATCAACCTCTTGTTTGGCAAAAGCATCAACTGAGCTATGTTATTCTGGGATGTCTACTGTCAATCTTCCCTTGGTGGTGGTTGTTGTGGTTCTGGGACATATATACCGTGACAGAACCGCCCAAAATAGTTCCGTATTATTGCCTAAGCCGGTCCACGTGGCCACTAAGCAATAATAAAGAACTATTCTGTCGCTTCCGCCGGGTAAAGCCCGGTAAATCACATATAACAGGATCGCTGATATGCGCTAAGCCCACGCGAAGGCGGGACCAGAGTACAACATTACATTACATTAAAGTTCACAAGTTCAACATTATTACAAACCAGATTTTTCATACATAAAAGTAAAGGTGATCAGAGTTTAAACAGCGGAAAGTAAGCTAACGCGTGATACACATAGGAGGCCATCCATGCATATCACTCATCAACATCGTTCTCCCATTCAACCTCCCACCCCGAATGACACCAGGCCAGATAAGATTACCTGAAATCAACAAATTAAGCAAGACTGAGTACTAATACTCAGCAAGACTTACCCGACAAAAATAAAGTAAGGCTAGACATGCAAGGCTTTTTGGCTTGTGGATCCTTATTTTCAAGTTTTAGCTCATATTCTAGTATGTTAATCAGTCTAGGTGAGCACCTGTACTAAACAAGCATGTTGTGCAAACAATATTAAACAGGTAACAATATTAATCCAAAATGTTCCATAAATAAACATGGGGTAGCCGGTGGTCAAGCCGACTCGGATAACGGCGAGTGACCGACGATCGATCGATTTATATCCTTGCAAGGTAAACCCAAGATACACGGAAGAAGGTAGATCAAGTGCGGTGTCTACCCCAACCAGAGCGGTTCCCAACATCCCACGAGTTTAGGATCGTACGCTACAAACTGCGGTACACGGTTATCCGAGGGTCTAACCCGACCAGCCGACTCACACACCGTACCACGGGTAGCTAGCCCGAGACACATCCCAAGCGGGTAGCTAGAAAGATGCCGCCCCGGTTCGAATGTACTAGGCTTACCGATCCCATTCCCGACAAGTACTTGGTACGTTCAATAGCTTAGGACCAAGACCATGCTACTCGGTCGAGACCGAACCCATTGCTCTTACCACATGAGCGAGTCGATTTAACCAACTTATGATTCCAACATAAGCATCCTATATCTCGCGAGCAATGAGTCATTACTCGACTTCTACCGTATCCTTAGAGCTTGGCACTAGCGTTCCTAACATACTAGTAAAAGAGCATAGGAGTCTTAAGGATCATGCAACTAGGTTTCAAAACAACTCCTGAAACTTAAATGCACAAAGTAAGGCATAAATACTGAAAAGTAAAAGACATGATTTTAATTTATAAATTGGGTTAGATGAAACCGGTGCTTGCCTTCCTCAGACTCTACACCGACACAAACCTTGGGCTCTTCTAGACTTTGGTCCAGGTCTTGCTGCACACTAACTTGATTCAATTCTCCACTAGCTGCTCCCTCCTCCTCCTGGGTGAGCGTGTACGTCCCGTCGGGAAGATGTACACGTTTTACATGCACATGCATTAGATTTTGGTGAAGGTGGGAGAGTTACCACAAAACCAACTCTTTTTTGAAAGATAACACCCCAAGGGAGACCCCCGAAGTTTTAGGTGCCGCACCCGGGGTTTGAACCCCGGGCGGGAGCCTCCCGGCCGGTGGCCTTTGCCACCGCGCCATGAGCTCCTTGGCCACAAAACCAACTCTTGTTGGACACATTCATCCAAACAACATTATTTTCTTACAGAAATTATTAGTGTGTGTGATAATAAACAAAACATTACTTTGATGGTGTTTTTGTGCACATCTAAGCAATTTAAGTTACTTAACTTCACCAAACAGCAATGGGGTGTTTTTAAATTGATAAAAACAGAAACGAACATGATTTCACAATTTAGTACTTTTAATTTCCATTTCTTTCTTTAATTATTCAAAACAAGCCTTTCAACCATCAAACCAAATTAAATCAAAAACACTTCAAAAGAGCCTAATCTTTTGCACACAGCAACATATGCTTAATTTAAGCTCTCAAACCAAAATTTGGCTTAAGATCATTTATAAATTAATTTAAACGAAAAAGATAAATTGCAGCCTAGTAAATCAACATTAATTTATATAAAAAGATTTAATAAACTTTTTGATCTCAACTTTCTCCTACAGGTCATGTATGCCAAGAATGAGTTTCTGACCAAAGCATGGTTGCAGATTCAAATTATTTTTCAGATTTCGAATTTAAACTCCTACCCAAGCTTAAATCCAAAACATCTATTAAACAAATCCCTAAAATCAAATCCACTCTACCATAGGTACTACTCATCAAGCCAAAGCCCTTGGGTGCACTTGTGCTCAAAGAAAAGTTCATTAAAGGGGCTATATGCAACATCAAACTTATTCTAGCATAAAGCCTAAATAAATCATAACTGAAATACATCAAAACCCTGCAAATTTTTTCCACAGATCTAGAAATGCCATAAAGAACAACATATCCAAAATTCAAGTTCGTACCATGTGTATATTTTAAATAACACTAAAAACACTCCAAACTGAGTTTGGATTTTTAATTCAAAAACTGTACAGAAAAACCCTATACATGTTTTCTAGAAAAGATAGATTTCTTCACTACGAACCCAAAAAATTGGTTTTGTATTTTTCTGATTTTTCTACGATTTTTAATGATTTTTCGAAGTTGCTGCTGTAACCTAGAACTACTTTTACAGGGGGGCCCTCGAAGGAATTCTCGGAAATTACACATATACCCTTCCTTTACGTAAAACACCCTAGAAAGAAATAGATCGATGCAATGTGGTCCTTGGCGGCCTGTACCTCACCGGCAGCGGCAAAATTGGTGGCCGGCGACGACGGGGCTCGGCCGGAGGAGGCGTCCCGGGCTTCCCCGGACCTTGCCCAAGGGTCGCGGGGGCGGCGGCCGGGTCGGAGGAGGGCGTGCGGCGCCGGCGCGCGCGACGCCCCCCGGCGTGCCCGCGCGGCCCGACGGTGGATGGGCGCGGCGCGGCCGGGTGGGCGGGCGGCGGTCGAGCGCCGTTGAGGAGGGTCGGGGGGGTGGAGAATGATGGCCGCCGGCCTTGGCTGGGTGCTGGTTTGGCGCGGGGGTGGCCTGGTGGTCGCGCGGCTGCGGGCCGGCGGCAAGGAGGCCGACGGCGTGCGTGAGAAGGAGCAACCGGCTCGATGTGCTCGAGATGAAGGACGACGTGCACGACGAGGTCGAGGGCGAGCGTAGGGCGCGCGTGCGGGCCGGGCAAGCGGCCACCGGCGAGCGGCTGCGCGGTGCGCGCATGCACGGCGTGTGGCCGGCCGGCGTTCCCACGGGGGTGGGCTCGGTGCACGGGGAAAAGCGAGGCGGAGGGTCCACCGCGGGGCTCCGGTCCACGGCCGACGTCGCCCCGGCGTCCGTACGCCGGATCGGCCCGCACTCGCCACGTGGATGGCCGGCGGACTAGGGACGCGCGCACCGGCCCGACACGCCGAGCGCGGCGTCCAGGCCTGATTTCAATTTCCTGTACCCGTCTTCGAAAATGCCTAACTTCAAAAATCGTCAACAAACTCGAAAATCTCCAAAAAGAAAAGTTGTAGAGGAGCTATAGACCTACAACTTTCCCAAAGAACGATATATGTTTTGATCAACGGTTTGTCCGGGAACGTCGGCCGAAGTTGCAGTTTTTCCACGGCTCGAGTTACTGTTCACAGCGCAGTCAAACCGATTTTTGGCCAATTTGCACTCAAAATTGAAATGTCCGCCAATTACAAAAAATGTGTTCCCGGAAATAACGAACAAGTTTCGTATTGGCCGATTTTGAACTTCTATAGTGAAATTTGGAGAACGCGCAAGAAAACCATTTCAGCCTTAAAGGAGATCTAGGGTTTGACCGTGATTTGGGATTTTGACCAAGGTCTTTTGTGCAAATGTGTGCCCAATCATGTCAAACATGGTTAGGAGCTAATCAACCCCGATTAACATAACCAACTGAGGTATTTATCTTTAATAAACACCTGGGGTGTTACATATACCTTCTGCTCGTTACGGGTAAAATGATTCGTTCTCTCTTCTTGATTGTTTTTTCACTAATTTTAGGTAGTCTTTGTTCCTATGGGTCTTCCTTCCCCTCGAGGGTATCGTATATGTGGCTGGATTCTTTGGCAACTTATGAAGCTAGTCCGTTTAGGTTATGCGGGTGAGAAAAGACAATCATAAATGTTGTGTTCACCTTGACTGCCCAGCCGTGTGTCAATGTTGGGATCCAGGTGGGGCTTTGTCCTCTCCCGTTGCCAAGCCTATCTCGGTGGAAATTGGTTCATCTTAGGTGGTCAGATTCTATTTGTGTTTTGGATGTTTTCGTTGCTTGGTTGGTGTTTTTTCTTGAATTACACAATACATCGGAGACACTCACAACGCACGCACACTCATCCCTAGGAATACACGCACGCAAACCCTACCTTTAGGAGCATCTTCGAAGACTGTGTCGGCAAATCCTCAAGATTGACGAAGTCACCACAGACGCCTCGCTGTCGATGGGGAACGTCGCCTATCACTGAAAGCACAAACACCGTTAAATCCTGAAGAATTCGCTACCACGGGGAGTCGAACCCAGGACCTAAGGTGCTATCGAGGCTCTTGTAACCACTAACAGTAGCGGTGGTACCCCAACGAACTGTGGTCCGCCTCACCTTGGGCATGTGGTTGTTTAGTTTGTTTTTCTTTTTATGTAATATATATGTGATCATGTTACGATTGTAATCCCTTGTAGTTTTCTTTCTTGTTTCTCCTTGGTATCATGATTGCTCGATCTTTTTTTCAGATAAGAGCCAACCTGACACTGTCACAAATAAAACAAAAGGGATGCACATGCACCGACCAAAGAGCATTGTTTTGAATATGACAGAAGACTCACAACATCAAGAATGAACAGTGGACTGTCTGATTCGTCTGATTCGTCAGAGGTAGGCCGCCTGATCCGCCAAAACCTGGTTTATTGACGAGAGATCAACTTTTTATCTCTTTTTGTGAGAGCGTAAGAGACAGCACTGACGGAACGATGAAGTCACGAGGACGATGCAACGGAGATGTTCCGTAGAGCGATGCGGTGCGGACGGAGAGAACAAAAGAAGGCGCGCACGCGCCGCTCGTGTTTTTAGCACCGGCGAACGGCGGTGTCAGCTACTCAGCTGTCAAGTCAACGCAGCAGACTTTCCGGCGGCACCCCTGCAAACTGTCCCAGGGCCCCACCGATCAGGGGCGAAGCCAGACGAGAAAGCCACCGGGGTCGGATCGATCAAATGTTGGGGTCGATGCGTAGATGGCCGATCTTAAACAAACAAGTTTTAGATCGATTTTTGACAATTTTATCGGGGTCCAGCGACCCCGATGGCACCATGTAGCTCCGCCCCTGCCACCGATCAGCGACAAAAGGGTCAGTGGTCGCGGCGGCGGGGTCCCGGCCGGGGTCGCGCTTTGTCCGATCAGCGACCAAGCGTCCGTGTCCGTTGCCCGGGACCGCGGCGCACGGGAGCGCCCAAGCGTCGCTTCGCCTGCGCTGCGCGTGCCGCCGGACGGACACACGCGCGCAGCTGATGTGGCTCGCCAGCGTCAACGTTCCCCGGCGACACGTCGTCGCGCCGCGGCGACGCAGCCGAGCGCCGTGCCAACCGCACGTTCCGAATCAGGATCCACACGGCACCACCAGACCAAGCACGACGCGCCCCAACGGCCCAACCTGCCAGCCTGACCAACCACCACCCATCCGAGAACGAAGTATCCAACTGCCTGCCGCTGCCAGGCTCCAGACCTCTGGGCCGCACCACCGCTACCAGTAGTACCACCACCACCGGAGCAATATAGCAAAAGAGAGAAAAGCAGATCGAGCCTGCCGCGCGCGCCGCGACCGCGACCCAGCCCGCACCGCACCCACCCCCGCGTCCAGACGTCGCAGAGCCGTCGCCGTCCCCACGGCAGCGCGCCCCCGCATCGAACGAAAAGGGAACGCGGCGGCGCCGAACTGAGCGGGCGTCTTCGCGCTCCAACCAACCACCACTTAAACCTTCCCACACGGCTAGGCCGGACCGCCGCGGGGGGTCCAAGTCGCAGCAGCTAGCCCACTGATCATCATCAACTCCGCAACGACCAGCAGCGCCACGCCCACCGCCGGGAAGCTAGCACCAGCAGATCGACAGACGGACGACGGCACCATGCGACGGTGTCCACGCCGCCGGGTTCCGCTCCTCCCGCGGCTCGGCGCCGCCGTCCTCCTTCTGCTGCTCCACCTCGCCACCTGTAGTACCAGCACCACCACCGACACGGTCACGCCGGCGGCGCCGCTCGCGGCCGACCAAACGCTGGTCTCGGCGGGGCGGGGCAAGTTCGTGCTGGGCTTCTTCGCGCCGGACCCGGACGACGCCGGGACGACCTACCTCGGGATATGGTTCAACAACATCCCCGTACGCACCGTCGTGTGGGTGGCCAACCGCGAGAGCCCCCTGACCCTGCCGGGATCCCCGCCCGGCGCCGCCGCCCTGCGGATCCTCGCCAACGGGAGCCTGGCCATCGTCGACGGCAACACCAGCGACGGCGGCGGCTCCGTGGTCTGGGCGACGCCGCCGCCCTCGTCGGCGCCTCCAGCAGGCGCGCTCATCGGCAACGCCACCGCGCAGCTCCTGGACAACGGCAACCTCGTGCTGCGCGTCCCGGGCGCCGGCGTGGTGTGGCAGAGCTTCGACCACCCGACCGACACGCTGCTCCCGGGGATGAAGCTGGGCATCGACTTCCGGACGGGGCTGGACCGGCGCATGACCTCGTGGCGGGGCGCGGGGGACCCGTCCCCGGGGGAGTACACCTTCCGCCTCGACCCGCGGGGGTCGCCGGAGCTCTTCCTCTACCGCCGCTCCGCGCGCACCTACGGCAGCGGGCCCTGGAACGGCTTCCAGTTCTCCGGCGTGCCCAACCTCAAGTCCAACAGCCTCCTCACCTTCCGTTTCGTCTCCACACCCGGCGAGGAGGCCTTCTACAGCTACGACGTGCTCCCCAACGCCACAGTGCTCACGCGCTTCGTCCTCAACTCCTCCGGCCAGATCCAGCGCCTCATGTGGATCGACATGACGCAGTCCTGGAGCCTCTTCTGGTCCTACCCGCTCGACGAGTGCGACGGCTACCGCGCCTGCGGGCCCTACGGCGTCTGCAGCGTCGAGCGCTCCCCGATCTGCGGCTGCGCGCCGGGGTTCGACCCGCGCTTCCCCGCCGAGTGGGCGCTCCGCGACGGCTCCGGCGGCTGCAGGCGCCGCACCGAGCTCAACTGCACCGGCGGCGACGGCTTCGCCACGCTCACCAACATGAAGCTGCCGGAGTCGGCCAACGCCACCGTGGATATGTCCCTCGGCCTCGACGAGTGCCGCCTGGCCTGCCTCGGGAACTGCGCGTGCCGGGCCTACGCCAGCGCCAACGTCAGCAGCGCGGGCCCCGGCACGGGGTGCTTCATGTGGACGGGCGATCTGCTGGACGTGAGGCAGTTCGGCAATGGCGGGCAGAATCTCTTCGTCAGGCTCGCCGCCGCCGATCTACGTGAGTTCTTCTGGTTCAGTTCTTGACCTTCTTCCTCTTCTTCGATTCGTTACGTGCTGCGTTACATTTTTCTCCCTTTCATGATACTACTAGTTCACTTCGAATTGATGACAAGTTTGACGCCGTTTGGTTGTTTTGTGTCCACATTTTCTTTTCCTTTGGCAAATGAAGAGAGAGTTTGTTGCCGTTTCTTCTTCCAAGTCGCTCATTTAATTGCATTAGACATTTAGAATGCATGCAACAACGTGACCTTATTGGTTCTTTTGTGATAGTGTTCATTAGTGTTGATTGACCTCTTGTATATGCGTGCATTCTGCATGCGGCCATTTTTTTTGTCCGTACGTGTTTTCCTGCTCGTTTTACTTTTGTTTTCTGGTGCCATGGTGACAGCAAACTTAGTCAGATTGTGCAAGAACTTAGTTCATACCTGTCGCGCACACTCTTATCTTACGGTTTAGAGAGGATAAAAGTGGATGAGCGAACCTGAGCGTACCAAGTCAAATAGTGTTGAGGTGCAAATAAAACGAGTAGTACGCGTTTGTTGCCATATTGTTCAAAGTTATCTCCCGGTGTTTTCTCACTTGCTGTTGCCGAAAACCTGCAAGGCAAAGGTCAAAAGTCAAAGCCCCAACCTTGTTTGTTGATTTGGATGTTAATTGAGCAACTGCTGTTAGGTCTAACGACAGTGATGCTCATGTTGGAAGAATAAAAACCTAAAAAGGCAAGCAATAACGCTTCTTAATTCAGGCTACCGAAGACCAGTCCTTTTCCGTACTTATTCGCTGTTAACAGTCAGAATTTCAGCTTAATATAACCTTTCTTTGATCTTTCAAATGGATGCCTTCAGACCATTCAGTACTAGTACTATATGTCAACTGAACTGTTATCCTCTGAATTTTTTCAGCTCTCAGCACCTCCTCGTCAGAAGCCAGTTCCAGAACGGCGAGGCTCGTCGAGATCGTCGTCCCGTCGGTCGTCGGGCTGGTGCTGCTGGTGGTTGGGCTTTACGTCTGTGTCATGAAGGTCAAGAAGCCCAGAAAGGAAGACACTCCCCTGCCTTCAAGCAACGCACAGAGCACGCCATTCCGACGGAGGAACCAGATCGCCGCGTCAGGTAGTGACGCCCAGGACGACTCCCTGCATAATGGCCAGCAGGGAATAAACAGCAAGGATTGCGATCTCCCGTCGTTCGACGTGGAGAAGATCCGAGCCGCCACCGACAACTTCTCGATCCACAACAAGATCGGGCAAGGCGGATTTGGCCCGGTTTACATGGTAAGAGTGGCACGAGTTTCAGTTTGGAGAGAGCCTGAATATATGCAGAGATAGCAGAATACCTGATGACTGATCTTTGTTTGTTCATGTGATTCTTACGAGTAACGACTGGCAATGTGCTATATGCAGGGGAAACTGGAGGACGGTCGGGACATAGCGGTGAAGAGGCTGTCGCGGCGGTCGACGCAGGGGCTCCGGGAGTTCAAGAACGAGGTGAAGCTCATCGCCAAGCTCCAGCACAGGAACCTCGTCAGGCTGCTCGGCTGCTGCATCGACGGGTGCGAGAGGATGCTGGTCTACGAGTACATGCACAACCGGAGCCTCAACACCTTCCTCTTCAGTAAGCCGCTGTTCTCCTGCTCTGACCTACATACTAAGCTATGGAAGTCAGTTTTTGACATGATATTGTTGAGCTGCTGTCCAACAGACGAGGAGAAGCAGTCGATGCTGTGCTGGGAGAAGCGGTTCAACATCATCAACGGCATCGCCCGGGGGATCCTGTACCTCCACCAGGATTCGGTGCTCAGGATAATCCATAGGGATCTCAAGGCCAGCAACATCTTGCTCGACAAGGACATGAACCCCAAGATCTCCGACTTCGGCGTCGCCAGGATATTCGGGACGGACCAGACCGCCGCATACACCAAGAAAGTGGTCGGAACATAGTGAGTTTCGTTCATATTTCAGGCTACGCCGCGCGTCATTTTTTTTCGTTGCTCGCATATTAACATTACGTCTCGTGGTGATTTTGACTGGCTGCAGTGGGTACATGTCACCTGAGTACGCCATGGACGGGGTCTTCTCCACTAAGTCCGACGTGTTCAGCTTCGGCGTGCTGGTGCTTGAGATCGTCAGCGGGAAGAAGAACAGGGGTTTCTACCACACCGAGCTCGACCTCAACCTCCTGCGATATGTGAGTACGATTTACACTACTCAAAGTATAGGGTGTCTCGTGTCGCGATCGACATGGATCGTAGTGAGTGATCGAAGTTCCATCTCCATTTTCTGCAGGCGTGGAGGCTGTGGAGGGACGGCGAGAGCTTGGAGTTCATCGACCCATCGATTGCGGACACGTCGAACGCGCTGGAGGTGCTCAAGTGCATACAGATCGGGTTGTTGTGCGTGCAGGAGCAACCGAAGCGCAGGCCGACCATGTCGGCGGTGACCACAATGCTGGCCAGCGAGACCCCCACGCTACCGGAGCCATGCGAGCCGGCGTTCAGCACGGGGAGGAACCATGACGATGACGACGACAATGACGAGGAAGAGCCGGAGGTGAAGGCCTGCCGGTCCAACAGCGCAAGCAGCTGGACTGTAACTGTAGTGGAGGGTAGATAGTGAGGGGCAGACTGAGCAGTGTTTGTGTTGCAAATGTAAATACAAACATTGTAACCTGAACGACTAGATTCAGTTAATTTAACAATTGATTGAGAGGGTTGTTCTACTTGTTCCCGGTTTGGGATGTAAGCTCGGAAAAAGGGCCGACCAGGGGCTAAACAAGATGGCCGTGTTCATTGCATCTTTACCCTTGTTCAATTATACTAACCTTCTATAGCTAATATAAAGTGACGATGGTCCAAATAAAATCACTAGATTCAGATTGCTTTTTTGCGCTGGTGTGATCAAGTGGCCTGGTTGCCTGGTTCCCAAATTGACCAACTTGCAGCCGCTACGATTTGGCTTCGGAAACGCAACATGTTGATAATTGCTTTAGACCAAAGGTGGACCATTCTTCAATATGAGTATATGACTCAACAAAGAACCAGAACATAACTGTAAAAGCCCAACCCATAAAAAGGCCCGGTTGGGCCAAATCAGGCCTACATGCATGTTTGTTGGTGTAGGGTGCTTGAAGAGCCACTTAGTCCCATATTGCTTAGGCAAGGGGGGCTAGATCAACTTAAATAGGTGGCTTGAGGAAGCTAGTTAACTCCGATTGCAACCTTTTGCACGAAGCGAGAACAAAAGTGCAAGAGAGTTAATTAGTAGGTGTGGTTCATGTGACAACCGCCCAAAATAATTTTGTATTATCGCCTAAGCCGGTCCACGTGGCCATTAACCAATAATAAAGAATTATTCTGTCGCTTCCACCGGGTAAAGTCTGGTGAATCACGAAGGCGGGACTAGAGTACAACATTAAGTAGACCCCGGATTAGGGAAAAGATGCTACGGTCCTAAGTACAAGGAACTCGTTCATTAGGTACTAGCACTTGGTACGTTCAATAGCTTAGACCAACACCATGCTACTCGGTCGAGACCGAACCCATTGCTCTTACCACATGAATGAGTCAATTTAACCAACTTATGATTCCAACATAAGCATCCTATGTCTCGCGAGCAATGAGTCATTACTCGACTTCTACCGTATCCTTAGAGCATGGCACTAGCGTTCCTAACATACTAGTAAAAGAGCATAGGAGTCCTAAGGATCATGCAACTAGGTTTAAAAACAACTCCTGAAACTTAAATGCACAATTTAAAGCAATAAAGTGCTGAAAAGTAAAGGACATGATTTTAATTTATAAAGTGGGTTAGATGAAAACGGTGCTTGCCTTCCTCTGACTCAGCACCAACACAAGCCTTGGGCTCTTCTGGACTTTGGTCCAGGTCTTGCTGCACACCAAGCTGGTTCACCTCCCCGCTAGCTGCTCCCTCCTCCTCCTGGGTGAGCGTATACGCCCCGTCTGGTAAATCTACACGTATACATGCACATGCATTAGGTTATGGTGAAGGTGGGAGAATTACCACAAAACCAACTCTTGTTGGACACATTCATCCAAACATTATTATTTTCTCACAGAAATTATTAGGGTGGTGTAATGATAAACAAAACACTACTTTGATGGTGATTGTGTGCACATCTAAGCAATTTAGGTTACTTAACTTCACCAAACAGCAAGGGGTGTGATTAAAAATTCAAAAACAGAACCAAAACATGCTTTCACAATTAACACTTTAATCTCCATTTCTTTATTTAATTACTTAAAACCAGCCTTTCAACCATAGGTCCATATTAAATCAAAAACACCTCAAATGAGCCTAATCTTTTGCACACAACAACATAAGTCTAATTTAAGCTATCAAACCAAAATATAGCTTAAGATCATTTATATATTAAATTATATGTAAAAGACAAATTTCAGCATAGTAAATCACCATTAATTCATATAAAAAGATTTAGTAAACTTTTTTTATCTCAACTTTCTTCTGCAAGTCATGTATGCTAAAAATGAGCTTCTGACCAAAGCATAAGTGCAAATTCAAATTATTTTTCAGATTTTGAATTTAAACTCCTACACAAGATTAAATCCAAATCACCCATTAAATAATTTCCAAAAATCAATTCCACTCTACTAGAGGTTCTACTCAACAAGGCAAAGCCCTAGGGTGCACATGTGGTTACAGAAAAGTTCATTAAAGGGGGATATAAAAAGCATCAAACTTAATCTAGCATAAAGCTTATATAAATCATAACTAAAAATATACATATCAAAATCTTGCAAACTTTTTTCACAGATCTAGACATGCCATAAGAGTAACATATCCAAAATTCAAGTTCATAGCATGTGTATATTTTAAAATACACTAAAAACACTTAAAACTGAGTTTGAATTTTTAATTTAAAAACTGCACAGAAAAACCCTATACATGTTTTCCAGAAAAGATAGATTTCTTCACCAGGAACCCAACAAAATTGGATTTGCATTTTTCTGATTTTTCTACAATTTTAATGAATTTTCGAAGATGCAGAGAAAACCCTAATAACCCTTTTACAGTCGGGTCCCTGGAATTTTTTTGACATTACACTTATGCCCTTAATTTACGAAACGACCTTGGAAAGAAATCCCCCTTCGTACTGTAGCCCCTGTCGCTGTAGGGCTCACCGCCGGTGGCGGATTCCGGCCGAGCCCGACCGGGGAGCACCCCAGGGCGCGTGCGCGCCTTGATTGGGACCCCTGGCGGCGGAGCTTTGGGTCAGGGATGACCTCGTCGGGCGCCGGCGATGGCCGAGCAGAAGAGCTCCAGCCGGAGCTCAAAATCCGGCGGCGGCGCGGCACATGGCTGGGTCCAGGAGGTGCTGGAGGCTAGGGCGTGTCTAAGGGGAGGTGTAGGGCTAGAGGGTGGCGACAGCTCACCTTGAAGGAGGGCGCTTCGCAGCGACGGCGGTGGGTGAGACCGGCGGACGGGAATAGGCGAGAAAGAGGTCGGGTCTGTGGTTTTAAGCGAATTTCATCGCGTGCTCGACGACGTAGACGAGACGAGGGTGCCATACGGCGCGGTGCGGCCAGCTGGTCTGCCCTGCATGCGCGCAGGCCAACGCTGAGCGCCGTGTTGACTGCCGGCCCGCCGCCGGCCGCGGCGGCACCCCCCGGGCGCGACGCACGCTATCACGAGAGTGCGGAGCCACCTAAGGCGCGCGTGGGTCCACAATGGTTTGCCTGGGGTGACCGTACGCCGGAACGGCGCGGGACGCCACGTGGCCGAGCGGCTGAGCGCCAGAGCGCGGGGATGCCCTGCGATGCGTTGGCCGATGTGAGTTTTCATTTCGTGATTCGATCTTCAAGAATCCGAAACTCCACAAAATGCCAACTAAGTTGGAAATCTCCAAAAATAAAAGTTGTAGAGGAGCTATAAACCTACAACTTTCACAAAGGGTGTCATATGTTTTGATCAACGGATTTGTGGGAAAAATGTGTTGAAGTTGCAGTTTTTCCACGGCTCAGGTTACTGTTCATAAGGGCTTCAAATCTGTTTATGGCTAATTTGCACTCAAAATTTGAATGTCCGCCAATTACAAAAAATGTGTTCCCGAAAATAACGAACAACTTTCGTATTGGCCGATTTTGAACTTTTATAGTGAAATTTGGAGAACGCGCAAGAAAACTAAATCAGCCTTTAAGGAGATCTAGGGTTTGACTGTGATTTGGGATTTTGACCAAGGTCTTTTGTGCAAATTTGTGACAAAACATGTCAAACATTCTTAGAAGCTAATTAACCTTGATTAACACATCTAATTAATGTCATTAGCACAAATAAACATCAGGGATGTTACAGTTCACTCAACGTGTAGAGTGGATTTTAGCCGTTTTCCTAAGCCAGGTTGTTACATTTGGTATCAGAGCTAAACTTTCGCTGTGTCACGGGCGTGTACGGGTCAGTTGTGTGGGCTGTGTGGTCACGGTGTGGCACATGCGCCGACACTGGACGTACAGACGTGGCCAGGAAAAGTCGATCTTGAACCTGTGTCCTATATGGTAAGTTTGTTCGATAGCTCGCTCGACGAGGACGTCCAGTCCTTAGGGTGGGTGTGTTGTAACAGCCCATCCCATAAAAGGCCAGTTGGGCCAAATCAGGCCTACATGCATGTTTGCTGGTGTAGGGTGCCACTTTAGTCTCATATTGCTTAGGCAAGGGGAGCTAGACCAACTTAAATAGGTAGCTTGAGGAAGCTAGTTAACTCCGGTTACGACCTTTTGCACGAAGCGAGGACGAAAGTGCAAGAGAGTTAATTAGTAGATGTGGTTCACATTCACTCAACGTGTAGAGTGGATTTTAGCCGTTTTCCTAAGTCAGGTTGTTACAATAACCTCCACATAGATAACCTAGAAGATTTTTTTTAAAAAAAACCCACAACAAATATCTGACCTTCCATTTGTAGACTCAATTATTGTTACATATTGGATTTAACATTTTTACTAAATAAGCAAATAACCAAGCTCAAACACTATAAAAGAACTAAGCTAACATTAAATTTGCATCTAAAGTAGGTGGCCCTGCCATTGTGAAAGATAATATAAAATAAAGTCAAATACTCTCTTATGTTGCATTGGCATAATTCATTATAAAAACTAACATCATAAACACATATCTAGATTAATATAAACTATAATATAAAAAGTAATATGAATTAACCATGTACACGCTCCTAAACTATCTACATATATCCTATCAATTCAAGATAATGTTTCAGTACAGGTACATAGCTCATGTCAGCTCAAGATAAGGTTTATGATGGAACACACATGATGAAACACACATAGCTACAATACAAAGAAGAAACTTTATGATGAGTATGAAAAATGACTAACTATTCATATATGTATGATTGTTATGTTAGATAAAGATCAAATAAAAGAGAGAGAGAGTTAGAAAATACAACATCTAATTGTTATGTGTTTTAAGTTTGGTAGCCAATGCAGAGCACTCATTGATATACAATTAGTAGGTCATAATATGAGAAGTAGAAAAATCTTGATCAGCGTGTTGTGCGTGCACGAGCAGCTGAAGCATCGACCGACCATGTCGGCAGTGATCACGACGCTGGCTAGCGAGATCCCACGCTATCAGAGCCGTGCGAGTGGGAGTTCAACATGGGGAGGAACCACGACAATAAAAACAAGGAGAAACCATTAGAGGTAAATAATTAGCCGTGCGAGTGGGCGTTCAACACGAGGAGGAACCACGACAATAAAAACAAGGAGAAACTATTAGTAGAGGGTAGATAGTGATGACCCGCCACAAAATAAAGCATTGTTCATGTTGCAAATGAAACTCAAATACTATAGCGTAAATATCATTAGGTTCAGTTAATTTATCGATTAGTTGAGAGTATTGTTTAAACTTGTTTAGACAATCACCTCGGAAATGGATTGATTGAGCAGGAATAGGAGACACAGGGGTTGAATAAGATATCATAGTCTTGTTTGTTATGTTTATTTATTGTCAAACGATAATCACAAAATTCAGATTACTTTTACCGTTGGTTCCTGGCTTCCCGCGTTGACCGACTGGCAAGGGCTCCGGAGACGCAATGTGTTGACGTTTGTTTTAGACTGATAAATAATTCTTCAGTACTCAACAAAGAAGCAAAACATAACCGCGTAGATTCTCACTAGAAAACCTACATTGAGAGAGAAAAAGGAACAAATCTAAAAAATTCATCCTTAAAAAAGTAACATAATAAACATGTATCTAAATTAACATCTATTGCCATGAAAAAGTATCCCAAATTTCCCATGTACAAGCTCCTAAACTAGACATTTTTTATTTTTAACCCTTTTAAAACTAGCATTTTAAAAATAACCCACCTCAAACTATATTTCTAAGAAATAATTGAGTCACGCCCACGTCATGGGCAGATCGAGTCGCGCTAGACGGCGTGACGTGCCTCTGCTAGGCACCAGTATCAAACTGAGAGTTCCAACTATCATTTAGTCATGTTCCATTCATCATTTTAATTAGCAAATAAACTCCTAAATTTGCGAAATTCGAGGTGTAATATCTATAGAGTGCATACATTCAATTTTGACTATTTGCACTCCAAATATGGTGGATATAATGAGAAATCTATTTTCGAAATAGGCTAAGTGTAATTGCATCGACACATCAAATATGCTAAGTCCCAAAAATGAGTCAACTAGTCAACTTTGGACCTACTTTTTTGATAAATTTTACATTAAGACCTTGGATATTTTTGGACTACAACTGAATTTTGATGTTCATAGAGTATTTCAGATAAGCTGTTTGTCAAGAAAAGTAAAGAAACCATAATTCTTTGCCTTTCTTGACGATATTCTATGAACATCAAAATTCACTTGCAGTCCAAAAATATTCAAGGTCTTAGTGTAAATTTATCAAAAAGTAGGTCTAAAGTTTACTAGTTGACTCATTTTTGGGACTTAGCATATTTGAATTTCGAAAATAGATATCTCATTGTAACCACTAAGGTTTGGAGTGCAAATAGTCAAAATGGAAGGTATACACTCTATAGATTGTACACCTTGAGTTTCACAAATTTAGGAGTTTATTTGCTAATTAAAATGATGAATGAAACACGACTAAATGATAGCTGGCACTCCCAGTTTGAAACCGGCGCCCAGCAGAGTCACGCCACGTACCGTGGCTCGCAGCATGACTCGTTCATGAGTGACGTCACGCCGTGTGGCGCGACTCGATCTGCCATGTCACCTACGACTTTTTCAAATGCCACTGTGTACACTATTCGCGCCACGGAGCTTGACGCGACCAAAAGGGTTAGTTCTTGGAAATATAATTTGGGGTGGGTTGTTTTAAAAAAATGTTTAAAAAGGGTTAAAAAATAAAAAATCCCTAAACTATCCACATGTGTAATCATCATTACTAATTAAAAAGCTAATCAATCCGAGCTCAAAATAGTTCATGTCAGCTGAAGACAGTTTCTACCAAAACACAAATTGAAAACACACGAAGGCACAAAGTTGCAATGCAAATGGAGAAACTTCAATTTATGAATGTGGAAAATGCCTCCAGATTAGTATCTGTATCAATATGGTTGTTATGTTAGAAAATATTTTAGAATAGACAACAAGAGTTTTGCCAAAATTTTAGTAGACAAAAGCATTCATTGATGTACTACTAGTTCACACTTCATACTACGAGAAGTAGAAAAAACAATCTAAGTACCTGCTAAAAATGTTTGATCAAAAGTGTACAAAAAATTGTCTTTTTTACAAAGCGTATATAATACCATATCATCAAGGTATAACCATGGCATCGTTCAATATCAATAACACGTTGCCAAATCTAACCATATAACAACATATACAACTTCGCCTTCAGATTTGTTGACATCGACCAAACAACAAATCTTGTTGAATAAAGCCGAACAACAAATCTAGTGTGTGAACTTGGCAACAGTTTATTTGTTCGATCGAGCCTGCGTCCAATCTTTCAAACTCTGAAACAACACGGATACCAGTTTCAGTTTGACTCTAGTATGTTCCACTACTCGATCGTTGCACCAGGCCATCAGCCCTTCATATCCAAGTGCAACAAGTAAAGAACGATAACAAGAGTTTTGAAGTTGATTGATAACCGTTGAATCGCGCACTTAACACAGATCGCACACGAAACGTCAATTTGAAAACTTGAAATAATATAGTCACCTCTCTCATTCAACTGATGAAGCACAGGGGCAGACTCCAGAGAGTCCTGGCCTCCTTTTATGCCTCCTCATGAACAGATCGGCAAGCAAATCATTCGATTCATATGTACTTAACCTTGTGGGACGTATCATGTAGTATGAGACTCATCTCAACCAATGCTATATGTTCACGAATCACGTTGAAATACTATTTGGTAGAGCGGGTTACAGACTCTGAAATGAATTTGGAAGTTGCCGACCAACCAATTCAGAAGAGGATACCTCCAAGCAGTGGAGTAATCACGAATCGTGAAGCCTACTGAACAATTTATGCACGAGTTCGTGTTCCATTTATACAGTACACCAGCAGCTGCCGGATCATCTTCAGCTGCTCCACAGACATGGCTCGCCGCGGGCGCCGAGAACGCGGCTACAGGCTCGCTAAGACGCTGACTACAGCTGCTCTTCCTCCAGCATGCGGACCTCGGCGCGCGCCACGGCCACGCTCCCGCACCCGGCGGCGTTGACGACGCGGCACCGGTCCCCGGTGACGGCGCCGCAGCGGGTGACGTCGACGGCCCTGCACATCTCGACCTCGACTGTGCCGCACCAGTCGATCCGCGCGGCCTTGCACCGCGCCAGGCGCACCCTGCCGAAGCTCTCCACGTCGGCGCTCCGGCACCGCGTTGCGGCGGCCGCGCCCCCGCCGCGGAGCCGCGCGTCCCGGCACCGCTCGACGGCGACCTTCCCTGCGCGCTCCACCTCCGCGGAGCGGCACCGGGTGACGGACACCTCCTGGGCCCCCTCCGCGCGCGCGGAGCCGCAGCGGTCGAAGCACGCCGCGCCGACGCCCTCGGCGGCCGCGTCGCCGCAGAGCGTGAACCGCACGGTGGTCCCGGCCACGCCTGCTGCTCCTCCTCCTCCTCCCGCGTCGCCGCCGCGGACGAGGACGCTCCGGAGGCCGTCGGCGGACAGGTGGCCGGGGCCGGTGACGGTGACCGTGCCGCCTCCGCTGCCGTAGAGCGTGCCCTCGCGGATGGGCGTCTCGACGCCGTCGAGGACGACGAGGAACACGGGGTGCGCGGGCGCCACGGGCTCGGCAGAGGTGGACGCGCCGGGAGGGTGGGCTTCGACGAGCGCCATCGGGTTTGCTGGCCGATGAGGTGGATTGCTCCACATGGATCTGCTTTTGGTAGTTTCGGGTGGTTGGTCAGCTGTCGAGCAGGTTGATTGATGAGGAAAGATGGGAGCTTTTTTTTCGGTGGATGGACGCGATCTTGGGATCGAAATAAATGTCTGAGGTGGTGGTTGGGCAGTTGGTCATGGCCCTGTTTATTGGCGCGCTGGTCGCTAGCGTGTTCATGGACCACCATCTGGGTTGGGAAATTTTCCCGGAAGCACCGTGCCACGCCGAGTGGCAGACGTGTCTTTCCTGTACAGCATTCCCGCGTGATTAGCGAGGGTTCTTTAGCTTAAACGATACCACTTCGTTTTAAGACCGACTCCAGCGGTCACCCCAAACCTTGCCGCATCTGCAAAATGCAGCGGGAACGGCCACTGTGTAGCGGTTCCGGCAGTCACCTAAGCATCGCTGCATTTTGCGCTTACCCCTCCGCACACCCTCATTCCTGGTGGTTCTCTCTCCTTACCTCATCCATTTTTTTTTCTTTTCTCAACTACCGGTGGCCGGCCTCTTCCCTCTCCGGTCGCCCCCGCCTCCCTCGCCGGGCCCTCGAGCCGCGGCGACCCCATCCGCGCCCTAAGATCTCGCCGTCGCGGAGGAAGGAGGCCGGGGAGCGACGGTAGGATGCGGTCGCGCTCGGGGGGGCTGCTCCACCGGCGCTCGGAGGAGCGAGGGTGCGTGGAGGAAGCCGGAGCGCGTTGATCGTGGCGGCCGCGCTTCCCCCGCACCTCCACGTCGTCGCCGCCGGCGCGGCGCCGTCTTCACGAATCGAGCGCCATCTTCACGAATCGGGCACCCTCTTCACGAATCCTCCCTCCGTTGAGCGAGCGAGGAACGAGGTCAAGCTTCCGCCTCGTCGCCTCCGTGGCGGCCTTGATCCGCGCGGGCGGAGCACGGGCGGCGGCGGTGGGCGACTCTCTAACACACTCGGCGGCGGCGGCGGGGAGGAGAGGACGGGGACCCGGCCCTCGCCCTCCTCGGAGATTTCCTCCGCCGCGCAACTCGGGGACCGCATGGCCGCCTCAATCCTCGTTTCCTCCGCCCCATTCCCCGCCCCAACCGGGCGTGCGGCGGGTGCGGGCCGGCGCGGGCGGCGGGGTCGGGTGGCGCGGGCGAACGGACCACCTCCTCCTTCTCCGCCTCCTTGTTGCGCGAGCGGCGAGCGGTTCGATCCGGCGGCGGCGGGAGCACAACTACCTCCTTGTTGCGCGAAGGAAACGGAGATAGTGCTGGAGACCGGGCTCTCTTGCCGCATATCCGACCTTTTTGCGGATGGGAGACGGGATACTGCTGGAGTCGGCCTAAAAAGAAAAAAAGTTTTTTTCATTCAACTATGACCTCATTTTGATTTTGACTATCAAACTCCAAAGCCGAGTACCTTTGGCCATCTAACTATCAAAATCATTCAAATTTGATCATCGGGCTACTTCTTTAGTTCCTAAAACTTTTTGTTTGTATCTCCGATTTATGTGATTCTTGCTGTCACGCGCTCGTAACGGTGAGCTTCATCTGTTAAAATATTATTATACTATTTTATCACTATATGTTCTATTATTCTTAGAGCAACTCCAAGAGACTAGCTATCTTGACTTAACTAGCTAAAAAATAGAAAATTTGTTCAAAAACTCAATCCAACGGACTAGCTAAACTTGCCTTCACTATCCTCCGCTAGCTAAACGGGGTGCTTCGCTAGCCATCTTTGGCTAGCCAATCCCGCTAGCTATCCCCTTATACATGAGTATGGCGGGCGAGACCCAATAGCGGTAGAGTTTATGGAGAGTTGATTTTAGCTAGTCCGTTGGATTTCATCAACTTTTTGCTAGCTATTTCATTTTACATACTAGCTAAATCGGGATTTTAGCTAGTGAATTTTAGTGAGTCTATTGGAGTTGCTCTTATGTTGTTATGTAAAAATAACAATACAAGGTAAGTAAAACAATCGGTTACAAAATAATATGAAGAACATTTTAAAACATAAAGCTCATCTTACAATGCATAACCATAAGAATCACTTAAATCCGAGATATAACCAAAAAATAGTAAATGTTTAAAAAATAGTAAATGTTTTAAAATTGAAGGACTTAAATGGTTAAAATAGTGGTTGGATATTAAAATGATCACGATTTTTCTCATATCTTCGATTTAACTGATTTTTATTATCATGCATTCATATGCATTCATGATGATAAACTTTATCTTTTAAAATGTAGTTATTATTTGCTCTCACACATACAAAACATATAAATTTGTTCTCAGAACGTACGTTATGAGAAAGAATACGGTCACATTCCACGTTTCCGACTGCACTGCTAAGGTTGTTTAGAACTTTAGATGTGCAAATTTACACATCTAAACATATGTGCAAATTTATGCATCTAAACAGCCTTTAGGTCGAAGGTGTGAACCACAAATATAGCTTATCCACACACAATATTATTTATTTAGATTTATTGTTTTTATTCATATGTACAGTGTTTAAGTAAACAAAATGAAAAATTGCATGGTATAAGTACAATACAGATTAATATCGGAAAAGCATAGTCTTCGTAAATATCCGATCACAACACACAAATATGGAATACACCATCATGGTAGTAGTGATATGGTAGCTGGCCGTAGTGATACGAACATGGTACTACGGTAGCTGGCCGTACGACGCTCATGCGTGTAGAGCTAGAGCCTCCCGTTCACTTGCTCATGATTGCCAGCGGCGCGGCGAGGACAGTCTCCGCCTGCTGCTGGTGCATCGGCGGCGACATGGGCTTGTGCACCTCGACCACGTTCACCTTTCCGCGGCGCACCGCCACGGCGCCGCACCCGGACACGCTGGCGTCGCGGCACCGGTCGACGCGCACGGCGCCGCACCGGGTGACGTCGGCGGACCCGACGCGGCCCAGGGCGAGCGCGCCGCACCAGTCGGCGCGCGCGGCGCGGCACCGCGCCACGGCCGCGTCGGCGCACCCGCCCACGTCGGCCTCCCGGCACCGTCCCACGCGGAGCTCCCCGGCGCCGCGGACGCGCGCGGCGCCCTTGCAGCGCCCGATGTCCACGGCGCCCGCGCGCTCCACGTCGGCGGACCGGCACCGGCGCACGGACACGCCGCGCGCGCCCTCCACGCGCACCGCGCCGCACCGGTGGAACGACGCCGCGCCGCAGTCCTCGGCGGCCGCGTACTCGCACCGGGAGAAGCGGACGTCGCCAACGCCGCCGCCCCCGCCGCGCACCACGACGTGCTGTAGGCGGCTCACCTCGAGGATGCCCGGGGCGACCACGGCCACCGTGCCGCCGCCGCCGCACCGGAGCACGCCCTCGTGGACGGCCGTCTCGACGCCGTCGATGACCACGGTGAACTGGTGGGCGGAGGGGACGGACTTCGGCTCAACAGCCACCATTTTCTCCAGTATTGAAATGTAGTAGTAAATTCTTTTGAACGTTTAACTCTTTTTTTTCCTCTGCGAGATTTTATGTGTGACGAGTTGCAGGAGGAGCAAGGTGTTATAAAGGGTCGTGTTGCTTCGGGGCGAAGGTAGAAGAAGGGAAGCTTGCGTGGACACTCCGTTGGCATTCATTGCAGGGCTTTGTCAGAACAGCGACGCGTACTGCCCACCCCACCCGTAGGGCCTACACTGATAACCAAGCCGCTGCGATGTTCTTGTGTGGAGCAGCAAGTGACATTTTGGCACATTTTGCAGGTATGATTTTTTTTTCTAAAATAACGCTTAGATCATCTAGTATTTCTGTCAGTATTTTTTTTTCACAAACAAATTAATCATACAAATTAGTAGAATCCACTCTATCATGTTCGCTTGGCTTATGGGTCATCAGCTGGCTCAGAATAAATCAACAAGCAGTCAACAGTAGTTTTCCTTCGGAACACATCACTACGGGAAAACGACAGAATGCCGTGCGTTAAAATGTTTGTCGTGCGCTTTTCATCGAGGCACGGTAAACACCATCTTTGCCGTGCGTTTTCCGAAGGACGCACGACAAATAATAACGCACGGTTTCCAGATACTTTGCCGTGCGTTTTCCTAGGGACGCACGGCAATCCTTCTGCGCTAACGTTTGACCGTCCGGACCGAGCTGACCGTCCACCGGAGCTGACGGGCGTCAACCTTTGTCGTGCGCCTTCGAACAACGCACGGCAAATACCATGTGTGGCAAGTGCTAGCAGAGTTAAGCTATTTCTTCTGCATCCTTTGTGCTAAGGAGTTATCTTGGTCACTTGTTAAAAAACTGGAAGATGCGGCTCCAGTGTTGCTAAGTTATAGAAGATCTATCCACCTGGTTTTTTCAATATATCCAATGCAGCACATGATTTTGCACCTCCCGTATGAGGCACGAATGGGGGGCCTGTACATGCCCGTTGGTGCTATTCAATTGAAAGGGTAATAAAGGTCATTCGTACGTTATGTAGAAATAAAAACAAAATTGAAGCTTCCATTACTGAGGCATATTGTACCGAGGAGGTGACAAACTTCACAACTAAATACTATGCTGACACCCTTTCAAGCGTGCATTATCCAACCCCTCGTTATAACGCCGACGAAAATGAATCGAAAATCAGCCTTTTCATAGGGCAACTTAGAAGATCAAGTGTTGTGACTCATAAGAACTTGCAACGTGAAGAGTGGCACACTATCATGATGTATGTGCAGAAAAACCTTGAGGAAGTGTTTCCATACATTGAGTAAGTTCTCAACAAACTAGTTATCCATTATTGCTAGTGTATGGTTGTAAGGAATCGGATGCTCGTAGCCTAAGAGGGGGAGGGGGTGAATTAGGCAATCTAAAACCTTAACCTATGGCTTCACTATTTTTACACAAAGATAAACTAGAACATACTATCTATATGTGCAACTAAGGTTGTTCTAGTGTGAAACTCTCATCCCAAAACAAAGTTTGCAACCTATAGTCATTCCTAGCATGATACTACTCTAGGAAAGTAAAGGCAAACAAAGATTGCAATAGAGTAAATGCGGAAACGTAAAGCGGATGAGAGGAAGCAAACTCTTGACACACGATTTATCCCGTGGTATCGGTAGGCACTAAGCCACCCCTAGTCCACATTGTTGAAGCACTCACACAAGAGTATTGCTTCCCGGTCACCAAGTCTCTCCCAAGAGCACCACTTGACTTGCCACAAAGGCTAGCCACTTAGGCACTTGCCAAGCTCTCTTGGTCACCTTGATGGCGCCTCCACTAAGGAGCTTCTCCACTTAGGAAGGGGGTCTCCACGTCCCCCGCACAAAGTGTCCTCACCGCTCCACACCAAGTCGGAGGGTCGATGACGATTGCCGGTGAGCCACTTAGGCCCCAAGGTTTCCGGCGAACCTTGTACAACTTGATTCACTCAAGAATCACCTCACAAGGTTGACACAACCTTGCACTCACTCAACTCTAAGCTAAGCCTAGCACTAAGCACATACACAAAGCATGTACAAGTCTAAGGATGAGCAATTAAGCACTTGGATGGATTGGATATGATCTTCCAGGTGTCTTGAACTCCTCTGCACTTCCACACAATCCAGCCACCTCAAATGGGTGAGTGGAGGGGGTATAAATAGCCCAAGGCATCCAAAGAGCCGTTGGCTAACGGCCACTGAAAAAGTAAGCGTCGGATGAACCGAGCCTATCTTTTTCAAGGCGTCGGTTCATCCGATGCACCTCCCACATCACTTAGCCGTTGAGATTCTCTGACACAACTGCTCTGATGCTATACACTGACGGTGCGTCGAATCATCCGGTGCTGAAGACCACGCGACCAAGTCGTCTCTGTTAGCTTTCACAGGACCGTCGGATAGACTGACGCTTCCCCTCTATCAAGGCGTCGGATCATCCGGTGCTGAAGACTTCGTCTTGGTGCGTCTCTGTATCAATTCAAACTGAGCGTCGGATAGACCGACGGTGTCCACACTCAAGCCGTCGGATCATCCGGTGCTACTGTCTTTGCTCCTTCTTCTCTGCAACTCATCCGACGCATCTAGGAATTAGACCGTCGGTTCATCTGACGGTATCAACTTCGTTTTGTCTGCTGCGCAGTGTACCAACTACACCGACGCTATGCACCGATGGTACCGTCGGTTCATCCGACGGTTTCTTCTTCCTTCTTTTCCTTCGCGTCTTCAACTTGGATCTTTGCTTCAACTTAACATAATTAACATACTTAACATACCATTACTTATAGCCTCAAAATATATACTAATTCCTCAAATTTGCTATAAGTAACCTAACATGTCCATGGTATGTTAACTTGTGGTGTGACATGTTAGCTTGGGCATGGTATGTTAACATGTGATAACATCCATGGGACCTAGAAATGCCTACAAAGACATGCTAGACAATGTGGTTAGTCCCATTACTTGTGTTGGCATGAATCACCAAAATTAACTCGAACAAATGGCAAATGAGGCCATGTTCGCTACAATGGTGTATTCAATGAATAGTACCTAACAACCTCATTGGTACAATGAATTTACCTATCAATTCTGGCGGAGAAGAAGGGAACCAACCCCGTAGGAAGTTGATAAACTTCTTGAGGACCACGATTTCATTTCTTGGTTCAAGCGGAAGGTACGGTCATTCCAGAGGACCTCATACTTTTTGTTTGAAATTACAAATTCCTCGTAGGTGCGAATGTAACAACGATATGTCTTGCTTCTACTTGCAGGGCCAAAATGATATGTCAATGGATCCTGAGTTGAGACATGTTTCCATTGGTTGTGAGGATATGATCGAGTCATATGGCGCCTATGATGTGAATTAGTACCGCTTCACACAAAAAGCCATGAGAAGAATCGGCCGAACCGCAGAACCACAAACACTGAAGTTTGTACTACAGGCAATGATGGAAAAGACTATTATGGAATAATTGAAGAAATATATCAACTGATGTTCCCTGGTTGTAAACGTCTCAAACCTGTCGTATGAAAATGCCATTGGTTCGATCCAGAAGCAAAGCGAGAGACCCGAGATATTGGACTAGTCGAAATTCAACAGTCATCCGTCTATGTAGGAGACGATGTCTACATTGTGTCTCAACAAGCCACACAAGTGTATTATCTCTCATACCCGTGCAAAACTGACGAACGTCTTCAGGGTTGGGATGTTGTGTACAAGGTATCGCCACACGATAGACTACCTGTCCCAAACAATGAAGATTACAACATAAATCCAGATACATACGAGGGAGAGTTCTTCCAAGAAGATGGGCTACCGGGGGATTTCGTGATAGACTTAACCGAAGCATTCAGAACAATGGAAGTAGAAGATGACGATGGAGATGAGGTTGATGATGAGAGGGACATAGAATTACTTGAGAAAGTTGCAGTCGGGCTTCATGTAGACGCTCCTCCATCGGAGGAATACCTCGACATGGACATGCGTGATCGTGATGATGAGACTTATGATCCTGATAATCTCCATGAAGAAGTTTATTACTAATAAATGTATGCTCCACACTTATTGTATTAATATTTGCAATTGTTATTTTTAATTATGTCTTACTTCTCTTTTGAAATATCATGTTATTTTTAATTATGCTTACTTCTCTTTGTTATGTGTTTCTTCATACTGACTGATTTATTATTTTACTTTCAGGCGATAGAACAAAGATGGTGGGCGGCTCCATTCAGCGTACATGCTCGTCTATCTTCAGAAGATCCGTAGATGTACCTACGCTGTTGCCAGTGGGCACCAGAGGCAGGGGTCGAGGGAAGGGTGGCCCCAAGAGGGGTAAAAGGTCCAGGAGAGCACAACAGCAGGAGGAGGAGGAGGAAGAGCACCAGGAGGCGGAGCAGCCCCACGAGGAGGAGTATGTGCCGCCATCGCCTGAGGAGGCTAGTGGGGGAGGAGGGGGAGGAGGAGGGTGACATGACAGGTGGTGACTCTAGTGGTAGCATTTGGGAGCAAGGTCGCTCACGACTCCCGGAAAGGCCGATACCTATTTCGGGACGACCACTGATTAAACCCACTGGCAAACGGTAAGTAATTTTAGAGGTTGTTAATATTTTGTCCTTTGAGAACTTGAAATCACAATAGAGACTAATATTTCATCTTTTTCACTTTTTGCAGGAGTTGGGAGGTCGTCGAGGCGGTTGGTCACAACCGCCTGGTCAACGACATCCTAGGCCTTTTGTGTAGGTTGCACTTCCCAGGCATAGTTCGGATGGGTCAGGGTGATGCTACCAGGTACGAGCCGGCCTGGACGTGGGCACACTACAAAAAAGCCACCGACAGTATCGATAGGGACGACAGATGCTTCGACAATAAGGCAGAGCGAGTGAAGGCCGAGCTGTGGGTAAGTCTTTCTCGCATACACGGCTCAATTCATTGTAATCATTGGACATTTTTGCAATATTGATTGTATAGCATCTAGTTTATATGCAGGATTTCTATAGGTTGGTGGGTGGATTTGAGGAGCAGGCAAATAAGGTGCAGGAGACGGTATGCAAGAAGTTGTGCTGGACATGCATTACGAGGCGAAATTCAATGCGTCATAAACTACTCCACTTCAAAGCTTGCAAAGAAGATGTCAAAAGCAGAAGCAAGAACCTATAAGCTGACCCAGGAGCAATACGAGGAGGTACAATTGTATTCACCTTGAAGAACAATGCTTAATATGAGATTCTTACATGTGGTTCACTTGATTACTTGTAGATGCCTGCGTGGTGGTGCCGCAATGATTTGGAGTGCTGGAAACTCACAGTGGACAAGTGGTTCACATCGGAGTGGATTGAGAAGCATGATGTTGGCCGACAGAAGCATATGTTGATGGGAGGTCCATCACACCACCAAGGAAACCTTTCCAACTCACAGTACAGGGCTAGATGGGTACGAAGATACATTTGTTTGTTGTTAAGCTCAATTCTGCTTGACCTATAATGAACATGTTGTTTTTTCAATCTCGGGCACATGGAGATAGCGAGTGAAGCGAGGTGAGGGGTTGGATCTTGTCCCACAAGGGCAAGGCCACCGCGTCCGAGACCACCTACAACCCCGACGACTCGCCAGAGGCGTATAGCAATCCCACATCAATGCATACGCGGAGACGGGACGGCAGATCCATGGGCCAGAGTGGGATCCGATCCGTGCGCTGTTTGATGGACATGCGGTCATGAGGATGGGTCATGGAAAGAAGCATGGCCATTACTATATTGGTGACAGCATTTTGGACACAACCACTACTCCCACTCTCGCGATGCTAAAAGCAAAAGACACGGGCAATGCCCCTCCCATACTCCCACGGACGGCCGCGGCACTGGCCCACGTGGAGCGACTTCAGGTTATTTCTATTTTACTCATCCTTAATGAATTTCTACATAAGATTCCTTTCAATAGTAACACTTGGATGACCAATTGCAGACGGCCTTAAACGCGGTTGAGCTACGTGTGGTCAACCAGCAACAACAGATGACCCAGCAACAACAGTTGATGACCCAGCAGCAGATGATGATGACCCAGTAGCAACAGCTTTTTGCCACACACCAGGTGCAGATGCAGCAGTGGATGGCGTTGCAGCAGCAAATGATGGTCGAGCACATGCAAGCTTCCATGCTAGCTATCCAGAACGGTCAACCGATGCCCCCGATGCCCGTGATGCCCCCGATGCCCCCGGTGCCCGTCCTTCCGACTCCGGGTGCAGCTCCTGAGACTCCTGTGGTGAGTTACTTGACATCTTTGTTCTTTCATTTCAATAATTACAGACTTAGAGAACGTAGGGACTTAGACTCACTTAGAAACCTAGAGAAAGTAAAGACTTATTAGAGAACTTGGATTATAACATAGAGAACTTGATTGTGGTCTCACATGCAATTTACTCTTTTTATTGAAAGAATCAATTGGCAGCTTCGAATAATCTACATGGGTCCCCAGGTATGTCACCGCCGATGGCCCCACAACAGTTGTTCCTCCTCCTCAGTGAGTCGCGTTTATGTCATTTGAGTTCCTGAACTTTGTGGACCTTTGTCGATGAACTTGAATAATGCTTGTTGTTAAACTTGTGGACTTGTCGATGAGTAACGTGTGAATTTATCTATATGTGATGTCTATGATGATTATTGTGATATATATAATGCCTGTGATGATTATTGTGATATATATAATGCTTGTGATGATTATTGTGATATATATGATGCCTGTGATGAATATTATGATATATATGATGCTTGTGATGAATATTATGGAATGCATATTGTTCTAGTGATTTTTGGGGATTTTTAAACGTGAAAAACAAAAAAAAATCACAAAGGTCACTTTGCCGTGCGTTTTATTGAAGCACACGACAAAGGAGCCATTTATTGTCGTGCGTTTATTCCAAAGGCGCACGACAAAGGCAATAGATTGCCGTGCGTTTTTTCCAAAGGCGCACGGCAAAGGCAAAAGATTGTCGTGCGTTTTTCCAAAGGCGCGCAGCAAAGGCAATAGATTGTCGTGCGTTTTTTCCAAAGGCGCACGACAAAGGCAAAACATTGTCGTGCGTTTTTTACCAGCGCACGACAAAGGTCGTAACGTGCCGTTAGTTGTGGGCGCCGTCAGTTCCTTTTCTTTGCCATGCGCCTCCCTGTACGCACGACAAAGAGAGTTTACCGTGCATTGTCAGAAGAGGCGCACAACAATGGGAGTTTGCCGTGTAAATTTCTAACATGTGCTCTTTGTCGTGCGCCCCGACGAAAAACGCACGACAAAGACTTTGCCGTGCGTTTTTGGGCCTTTGTCGTGCGCCCGTAGTGCATCAGCGCCAGCCGCCAGTCACCAGTCAAAGGAACAGTGTGACGGTGGCATCACTTGCAACACCGGGACGTTTCTTGCGGAGTAGCAGATTTGCTCCGGGTGCCTTGAAGCGGTGGAGGTGACATAGTCAGAGCCCGCAATGTTGAGTTCGAGGCCGACCGCGAGTTGCGCTCGCTGTAGTCGGTCGAGCTACCGCTCCCCAGCAATGCATGTGGGTGGGTCCCGCTGCCTTTCCTCATTTTTTCCCTTTCTCTCTCTGCTCTCGAGATCCCGTCGGCAAAATAAACTTTTTTCTCTTTGTTTTTTCTAAATTTTGTGTCGTTCCAAAAACTTCCGCATAATCTTTTCTTCAATTTTTTTGCAAAATTTTCTATACACAAAGTTTCGAAAAACATTTTTCAAAAAATGTGGCGTAACAGTTTTTTTCTTTAAAAATTTTTCCCTGAAATTCATTTCAGAATTTTTGTTTCAAAATGTTTTCAAAAACTTTTCCTGATTTGTTGTTTCACACTTTTGGTGTATAATTTTTTGTCAAGTTTGTTTGAAAATTTTTCTTCAAAAACTTTTTTCTGAAAAACTTTTTCAGTTTTTTCTTCGTTTTTTGTTTTAATTTTTCTTCAGAATTTGTGATTAAATTTTTTATCATTTTTTGCTTGAAAACTTTTATGCGAATGTATTTTGATAATTTTTTGACAAACTTTTTGTGCAAAAATTTTATTTCAATCTTTTTTCGTTTTCTTTGTAAAACTTTCATTTTCACCCCGGAGTCTGGTAGTACGCGCACGTGGGTTGACCGCACGGGCGTCCCGGTGCGGGCGCCCGTAAATTTGATTCCCCGTCGGAGCCTTGGCATACCAGCAACGTTTTGACTGCCGCTAGATACACTCTTTGAATGTTACTGTTAAAGTTTAGACACTGAATTTTCTCTCACCCCATTCATCAAGGACTCATATACGGTGACATTACCGTGACATTGAGCCCTTGACATGTGGAACCCATATGTCAAAGGAGAAGCAACAAGGCCGACACGTCGGTCCGCACTCTGCACACGCCCCGGTGGCCGATGGCGATGTGTAAACACTCTCGTACCGTACGCCACTGTCACGTGCTCGTGCCTGCTCATTAACCTCCAAGCATCGCCCTGTTCGCTTGGCTTATCAGCCACCAGCCAGCACTACTTTTCTCTCAGAACAAATCAGCCACCAACAACCAGCCAACGGTTCTTCTCTCGCACAAACCAAGACTAAATGACCCATCGCCACCACCAATCAACGAACAGGCTGCATGTCCCGAACAGGCTGCATGTCTAGTAGCACTGCAGGCAGTGGTGCAAATAATTCAACCTCCAAGCTCCAGCTAGCCGGCCGGCTAGAATGGCGTTCCCGGCAAGCGTTTGCGTGATCGGAGGAGATGGAGAGACGAGCTACGCCAAGAACTCCGCAATGCAGCTCTCCTCTTGCGCCCCTTTCACAAGAGTCACGACGATGGTCTCAGATTACGCCGAATCTTTTCAGAGTGGCGTGCAGATCAGGCTGAAACCTCTGGTCGAGGAGGCCGTCTCGCACCTGTGCGCGGCGGCCATGCCGCGCTGCCTTGGGGTAGCTGATCTGGGGTGCTCGTCGGGCCCGAACGCATTGGCGCTGGCGTCGGCCGCCGTCGACGCCGTGCGGCGCCACCAGCCGTCCCTGGCCGAGCGGCGGTGCCGAGAGATCTCCGTGTACCTCAACGATCTCCCGAACAACGACCTCAACACCGTGTTCAAGGACGTGCCGCCGTTCCTGCGGGAGCACGGGGAAGCCGAGAGCGGCGGCGAAGGGCCACTCGTCATGGTGTTCGGCGCGCCGGGGTCGTTCTACGGCCGGCTCTTCCTCGCCGACTCGCTGCATTTGGTCTGCTCCTCCTTCAGCCTCCACTGGCTCTCCCAGGTTATTACTTTGCAGATAGACAGATATTGTTTATCACCGCCAAAAGAGGAGATGAAGAGAAGTTTAGTGTGCAGCAATAAATGATTGGCGCACAGCAGGTTCCGCAAGAACTGGTGGATGGAGTGCTGATAAACAAGGGCAGCGTCTCGGCGGGGAGGACGAGCTCGCCGGCGGTGAGAGCAGCCTACACCCGGCAGTTCGAGCAGGATTTCAAGCGCTTTCTGGCGGCGCGGGCGGAGGAAGTCGTCACTGGCGGATGGATGGTGCTCTCCCTCTGCGGTAGACCGGACAGGATCATTCCAGCCAAGACAGGTACCCGGAGTTCATCGCCGAGATCCTACAGGACATGGCATCCCAGGTCGTGCAGATGGATGCTGCAATTCTGCAATGCACGGTGGAGCCGTCTGCTTGTGGTGGCTGACACGGCTGATCTCGGCTTGCAGGGGGTGATCGCGGCGGAGGAGGTGGACTCGTTCAACGAGCCGTTCTACAGCCCCTGCCTCGAGGAGGTGCGCGGCGCCGTGGAGCAGGAGGGCTCCTTCGAGATCCTCGGCCTCGAGAGCCACGACATCCTGGAGCGAGGGCCCCGGGGCGACGCCGCGAAGAGCAAGGCCATGGCGAGGTTCATGCGCGTGCTGGACGAGTGGCTCGAGGGCGTAGGGGACGCGTACGCCAGGGCGGCAGAGGAGCGGTTCATGGGCCCCGCCGCGGAGGAGGACACGACGGTCGTCGTCCTCGTCGCCTCTCTCACGAGGAGGAGAAAATAGCGGGCAGTGGCGGGCTGGCGGCTAGGCCTGGGCAAAATACCCAATACCTATTACTCGTACCCGAATTACCCGAACCCGAACCCGAGGTACCCGATCCCAAGTTCGGATAGTGATTGTCATTAGTCGAAATTAGTTTGGGTAATTCGGGTAATACACTCAGGTACCCAAACTACCCGAACTACCCAAAATTTGACTTTGTCTTTGTATTTATTCACATGTTGTTAGTTGAATGGTTGAAATTGTCACTTTATTAGAATAAAATTCTCTTAATTTGAATGAGTAACTATAATATATTATTCTTCTCAACTTGTAATTGATACTCAACACAAACTAATAGTCGATGCAAAATTATGTGTGTTTGATTGTATACTTTGATTATAGATTTCGGGTAAATTGGGTAACCCGAATCCGATTTTTGCAGGTACCCGAATTTGCGGGTAGTGTTTTTCTGGAGCTGATATCGGGTAATGATTCTCATTACCCGAATTTCTCAAAACCCAAATTACCCGACCCGAACTAATCGGGTAACCCGAACGCCCACCCCTACTGGCGGCCAGGCCTTTTGTGCCTTGGCGAGAAATTCCATTCCATTCCAAGTGGGTGAGCATTCCTGTGTTGTACTAGTATTATAATTTATACACCATAAACGAATTTTTCTATATATATTTCTTCTTTGATTTTACGAAAATAAATAGCCGGATTCAACATTTGCACAAATAGCCTCAAACCACTGTTTGCCACGGCGGTTGGGCTTCTGTCGCCGTTTCAAGCGGCGGTAGGGACCTACCGCCGCTGACGGTGGCAGTAAGGACCTGACAAGTTCCACTGGCAAAGGCGGTTGGCTGATCCACTACGTGGTACGCCGGTTTGGCACCTACCGTCGGGGCCAAGGGCGGCAGGAGACCAACTGTCGCGCCAAAAGGTGGTTGATCTACCGTTGCACACCTACCACCCTTTGAAACGTCGACACGACCTCATCTATATAAGGGACCGCGGCCACCCACCGGGCGGCTGCCCCCCCCCCCTCACACACACACCTACCCACACCTATTTCTTTCCTCCTCCCCCACCTAGCTCTCCCTTGCCTTCTTCGGTGTAGATTCTCCACATCAGGTATGTCTCTAATACTTTTCTCGTATAGTTAGTTTAGAAATCTTAGAAATAGTTTATAAATCTTAGAAATTGTAATACTTTAGAAATTCCTAGAAATATTTTAGACATTCTTTAGAAATTTCTAGAAATACTTTAGAAATTCTAGGAATTATTTCGGAATCCTGGAAATACTTTGGAGATATTTTTTGGAAAATCCTAGAAATACTTTAGAAATTCCTAGAAATTCCTAGAAATTCTTTAGAAATACCTTGGAGATATTATTCCATTTTTAGAAGTCCTAGAAATACTTTAGAAATTTCTGGATATACTTTGGAGATATTATTTCTTTTTTATCCTATACATAATTTAGAATTCTTAGAAATACTTTGGAAATCCTATAAACACTTTACAAATTTTAGAACTAATTTAGAAATTCTAGAATTTTTTAAGAAATACTAGAAATATTTTAGAGATATTATTTCTTTTTTAGAAACACTTTAGAAATCCTCATTCTTCTTATATATTCTTATAAATACTTTACAAATACTAGTTATTTTTTAAAAAATTACTAGAAATACTATAAAATTTGTGTGTCACTTTATATTTAAAATTTTTGTGCAACTATAGCTTAGTAGTAGGTGCCGCCGCTTTTGAAGCCGTCTATTAGTAGTGTTCATCCTCCTAGGGGGCAGCTGTCGTACGTCTTGACGTACCAGGCACCCTCGTCCTCGACACGTCCACCGTTCGCGCCCACTGCGTCCGCTCCGTACGTGTCGCGGCCGAGTCCTTTCTACGCCACAGGTACATGTTTTTTCATCCTAGTTTACACGACATGTTTTTTCATGCCTGACTTATATTTTTACAGAGAGACCACCGATACCTACGGGACCGGGGTCTTTCTCTTGGGCAGCTTCACCAGTTCTGCAGTCGGTGTTTGATCCACCTCCTTCGGACTACATCAGTGGAGAGAAACCACCAGCGGGCTGGGCCACGAGTTTCACTTCGACGACTTCTTCCGCGCCGTCGCCGACGAGATCAGTGCTACACAGCTGACAGGAGCCCTGCTCGTCGGGACCCAGCCGACGCAGGAGCAGCACGTGACGATGATGGCGGACTCAACGACACGGCATAACATGTAGGGGAGGTGTTGGCAGTGGCAGAGTCAATGGAGGCGGGGGCGTGGTCGACTAGAGGGGGGCCGTCCTGTTTGGATCGGCTACTCCCTTAGGAACCGGAAGGGTAGGCCTGTCGGGCTCAGGTGCTCCCTTAGCGACACTGTCCCTCGAGCTGGCGGCCGGAGGATGCAATCGCCATCCACAAGACCCTCTCACGTACCCCACCCACCATACGAGGGATGCACAGAGGGTGGCAGTAGCGGCGAGGAGGAGGGAGCACCAGGGCCCGCCACGACTGAAGAAGCGCGGTCGTATTCAGATTTATTTTTTGGACACTTGTCATGTAAACTAATTTTTTGTTGTAATTAATTTATGTATCTTCGTATTCAACCCTACCAAGGACATGCCGTCGTACACGCCCTGCCCGGTCCCCGAGTACTCCGCAGCTCATCCGCCGAACAAGGTAAGTAGCCGCACTCAGTGTCTAAGTACTAGTTGTATGGTAGTAGTCATGCTCACCCAAGCTGTATGTTGCGGGATGATATTGTAAAGTTTGTCTCTGAGCCAGCTTCGCCTCCCTGACTTGTAAATATCCTGGAGGAGGGGAAAAGCAAGGCCAAGGAGCACCGCGAAGTCGGCGAAGGTGATGATACCATCATTGTCGAAGATACGTCCAACGAGGAAGACGAGGAGACGCTTCAGGAGCGGTTCCAGCCACGGTCCAGGTTTAGCCGCCCTGGACTGCCCAACCTCCCCCTCATCCACAATCCTCCGACTAGCTTGGAGGCTAGTCTACCTGCGCCGCCGAGGAGGCCGCGCAATGTGGCACGCAAGCGCGTCACCAAAAAGTTGAAAGTTACCGAGACTACGTCTCAAGAGGTAAACTCCTTGAGTAGAATAGTCGAGTACTTGTCTTGCAATGTTGTGTATGCTAACAACTGAATTCTGAGTGCTTGCAGGAGATTCTGCCTTCCGACCCCATAGATCAAGGGGACGAAGGCGATTAGGGGACAGTGGGAGAGCCGGCTGAGAGAAGCCGCAGCCCAACCCCCACCGTAGAGGGACTTGTGTCGCGATTGACACAGCGGTCGACTACAGTTGTCGAGCCGCAGGCGCCAGTCATCGAGAGCAGGACGGAGCCGGCGGTAACTGCTGCTGCTGAAGAACAGGCAGCATCTCAAGCCGAAGAAGAGGCGCCCGCCGAAACCAGACCTGTCGACATCGCCAGCATACTTGGCGCTCCGACTGTGACTGTTGTCCGGTCAAGCTTGTAAGTGAAGATCTTTCCCGAGTAGTACATGTAGCTTGGTAGTCGTACTTGGTTGACCACCGATTATGTACTATGCAGGAAATTGACGGACTTGTCCTGGGAGGGAGATGAACCCAGCACGGCAGCGGCTGAAGAAGCTTCCGCGCCTGCTGCCGAGGAGTCCGCTCCCCTCCCCCGAGGCGAGACCGTGGCGTCAGCCATGGAGGCTACGCTGCCAGAGGTCAGCATGATAGAAGGTGAGTACGCTGCGGATGCGCAGCCTTCCTCGAGTTGTAGTCATAGCCCCCGGGAAACTGATCTCGTGTGTCTTCTGATGATAGGGGCAGAAGTCGAGTAAGTGCCATCCCCGAGGCTGTGCCCGTGGTGCCAGAAGCCGAAGTAGCCGCTGGAGAGACAACTGATCCGGCAGAGATAGCCAGCGGAATAGCCCCTGGGGTTGCCGAAGAGGTGCGCGACGGTGTGTTGCCGGAGTCAAGTCTGGAAGTAGTCGTCCATTCGCCGGAAATTCAGGATGCGGAGCCGATCCGTTCAGCGCCGATGTCCGAGGCCACCGCGAGTAGTCGTGGTGGACTCGAGCTTCTGGCGGATGATCTTGTCGACCCAGCGACAGTAGCGCGCAACTTGGAAGCGATGCGACGGGCTGAGCAGTGGATGAAGGTACATGACTGTACCCTTGAGTAGTCGAGTTCCAGGGGAAAGAGATACTCAATGAATTGCTGCCTTTCTGCAGGATGTCGTGGAGAGGTCCCGGCAGAAATCCGAGATGCTCCAAGGGTTCGGCGACACGGTGCTCCGGGCTGAGGCTTTGGAGAGAGAACTCGCCAAGGCCAGGAAGCACTCCGCCATGCTCCAGTCCAAGCTCGATGGCGCCTTCGCCCAGTACCACAATGAGGTGCAAGATATGCAGGCGAAGAGCGATGAACTTGTCCGGAAGAACAAGTCGCTCCGCAATAAGAACAAAGGTATGTCGCTGACTTGTCGAGTACTTATTGGAAGTACCCTGTAGTAGTCTGACATCATCTTCTGTGTTGTTTGTAGAGCTTGAGACCCGAGTTGAGCAACTGAAGGCCTCAGAAGTCGACATGAAGAATCTCTTCTACCGGGAGAAGGATGCCCGCGAGGTACTTGAGTATGATTATAAGCAGTTGGCCCATGAGTGTGATAAGCACATGGAGCTTCGGATTGCCTCGGATCGTGATCTTGGTAACTGCTACAAATCTCTACAGAAGCTGAACGAAGATTGCGAGAAGTTGCGTGGACAACTCAAGGAACTTGAAGAAGCCACACTTCCCATCGCGAGGCTACTGGTGCCTCATCCAGGCGGGCCGAAGATTGCTCCATTAGTTCCCGGCCGTCTGACGACTTATATCAAGCATTTGGCAAAGTCCATCCCAAATCAAGTCTTGGCGTACATGAAGTCGTACTTCCCCAAGGCTCAGGTAGACGTAGTCGCGGGTGGACTAGTCGCCAATTGCACTGATGAGCAATACACGAGCTGTTGGAGCAAATGGCGCCGATAGCTGAACAAGTTGTCGAGAAGCTGAACCTTCAGTAGTCCTGTAGGGTTAGCTTGTAGCAAGAATTGTATATAAACGAAGTTGTAATGAGCTTGTTTAAGTATGTGGTGAAAGAAGTTCCATGAAATGAGTACTCATTGTCGCAATGTATGTATGCGGAGTGCCCATGTTGTGGAGTTGTGTGCGAGTAGTAGTACTCGGCGGTAGACTCGTTGAGAGAGACACAGTAAAAGAGTTGATTGATAATCAGACTTTGTTACTGAAAAAGTACACCTGGATGGCCAGGGCCATTTACAAGTGTAGTCGCCAGGACCCGGAGGCCGCCTACGGCTAAGTAGTGCTAGGGCACATGGCCGCTTACAGCTGAAGATCAGTTAGTAGCCGTATAGGCTAGATCGAGGAGTACATGGTCTCTTGATAAACCGCTGCTAGAGTCCTCTGATGCTCTGAGCAGCCCGAGATCCGTTAGTAGCTGTTAACGCTGGATCTTGGAGTAGAGTAGTCCGGAGACTAGTGCCTGGACCCGGAGGCCACTTGCAACGAGGTAGTCATGTAGACTTGAGCCCAAGAGTAGTCAGGGGACTACACGTAGAACCGACAGAGCTGGTCGACGTTCCACGAGTTGCTGATGTCTTCGCCTTCGAGTGTCTGGAGGCGGTAGGAGCCTGGTCCGGTCACCTTTGCAACTGTGAAGGGACCTTCCCATGGCAAGCTGAGCTTGTGTCGTCCTTGCATGTTCTGGATGCGGCGGAGGACGAGATCACCAATGTTGAAGGAGCGTTCCTTGACGTTGCAATCGTGGTAGCGTCGGATACCCTCAAGGTACCTAGCTGATTGGACGAGGGCGGAACAACGAGCTTCTTCGAGTCCGTCGATATCAACTTGCATGCTATCTTCAGATATGCCTTCGTCGTATTGCTCTACTGCCGGCAAATCCCACATGACGTCGGCAGGTAGAATAGCTTCGGAGCCGTAGACCAAGAAATATGGTGACTGTCCCGTTGGCTTGGAGGGTTGAGTACGCAGCCCCCAGAGTGCGTTGGGTAGTTCCTTGATCCACTTTTCTCCTTTTGTGTTAGCAGCATCATGCAGTCGCTTCTTGAGAGCGTCGAGTACCATCCCGTTGGCACGCTCGACTTGTCCATTGGCCCGTGGATGGGCGATTGAGACATATCAGATGTCGATCCCGCTGTTCTTACAGTACTCCCAGAACTGGTGATTGTCGAAGTTGGAGCCCAGGTCTGTGATGATGCGATGGGGTAGTCCGTAGCGATGCACGAGTTCATCCAAGAAGTCGAGTACTCTGTCGGCCTTGGGGCATGTTTCCGGCTTGACTTCGATCCACTTGGTGAATTTGTCGATGGCCACCAAGACTCTGTTGAATCCTCCTGGCGCAGTCGGAAGACGCCCAATCATGTCGAGCCCCCAGCAGACGAAGGGCCAGGTTGGTGGTATGGTGACTAGCTTGTAGGCCGGGACGTGTTGTTGCTTGGCGAAGTATTGGCACCCTTGGCACCTTCTGACGAGTTCTTCGACATCGCCCAAAGCTGTGGGCCAGTAGAAGGCTCGTTGGAAGGCCTTGCTGACCAGCGTGCGTGAAGACGCATGGTTGCCGCAGACGCCTTTATGGATCTCCTCCAAGATGTCCTTGCCTTCTTCTCGGGGGACGCACTTCATGAGTACTCCAGAAGATGCGCCCCACCTGTAGAGCTTGTCCCCGACTAGGACGTAGTACTTGGCGCGGCGGATGAGTTGCTCGGTCAAGTTCTTGTCTGTGGGAACCTTCTGCTCGCGTATGTAGTCGATGAAGGGTTGTCGCCAGTCCACGTCTATCATCATGACCTCCTAGCCAACTGGGGAAGGTGCTAGGTCAGTGGTCGTCGGCGCTGGCTCCGGGATGGATGGCGCGTGAAGCTCGTGGACGAAGACACCCGCTGGTACTTGAGCGCGAGTAGAACCAAGCTTCGACAAGACGTCCGCTGCAACGTTGTTGTCGCGGACGATGTGATGGAACTCGAGACCATAGAACTTGTTCTCGAGCTTGCGGACTTCTAGGCAGTAGGCGCCCATGTTCTCCTTGTTGCGGTCCCAGCACTTGTTGACTTGGTTGATGACCACTGCGGAGTCGCCGTAGACTAGTAGCCGCTTGATGCCCAGTGAAGCCGCGAGGCGGAGCCCGTGTAGCGGAGTTTCGTACTCGACTTCATTGTTTGAGACCTTCCAGAAGATCTGCAGAACATACTTGAGTTGTTCGCCCGTTGGGGAAATCAAGAGTACCCCTGCACCTGTGCCTTCAAGCTTGAGCGAGCCGTCGAAGTACATCACCCAATGCTCTGGGCGCTCAGTTGGAGTAGGTAGCTGATTTTCCCGGCACTCTGCCATGAAGTCGACTAGTGCCTGCGACTTGATGGCTGTTCGTGGCTTGAAGTCGATGTTGAGGGTGAAGTTCGACTACCCACTTGGAGATTCTTCCAGTAGCATCATGGTTCCGCAGGATGTCGCTGAGCGGGTAGTCGGTGACGACGGAGATCGAGTACTCCTGGAAGTAGTGTCGTAGCTTCCGCGAGGTAATGAGCACTGCATACAGTAGCTTTTGTACTGGTTGATAGTGTGCCTTAGATTCCGACAGGACCTCGCTGACGAAGTAGACTGGTCGCTGGACTGGGTAGGCGTGGCCGTCTTCCTACCGCTCAACAACGATGGCAGTACTGACCACGTGAGTAGTCGCAGCGAGGTAGAGCAGTAGCTGCTCCTTTTTGCGAGGAGCCGTGAGGACTGGTGGCTTAGATAAGAAGTCCTTGAGCTGAGTAAGGGCTTGGTCTGTCTCTGGAGTCCACGCGAACTTCTCTTGATGCTTGAGTAATTTGAAGAAGGGGGGCCCCCGTTCTCCAAGCTTTGAGATGAATCTGTTCAGGGCTGCCATGCACCCGGTGAGCTTCTGTACGTCTTTGATGCACGTGGGAGCTTTCATGTTGTTGATGGCGGAGATCTTCTCGGGATTTGCTTCGATGCCGCGATGGCTGATGATGAAGCTGAGTAGTTTACCTAACGGTATGCCGAAGACGCACTTGTTCGGGTTGAGCTTCCAGCGGTACTCTCACAAGGATGCGAAAGTCCCTTCAAGATCGTCAATGAGCGTGTCGAAGTTTCTGGTCTTGACAACCACATCATCCACGTAGGCTTTGACGTTCTTGTTGAGCTGTCTCTTGAAACAGGCCTGGATAGCTTGCTGGTAAGTAGCGCCGGCGTTCTTCAACCCGAAAGACATGGTCGTGTAGCAGTACGCGCCAAATGGGGTGATGAACGCGATCTTCTCCTGGTCTTCTACCTTGATAGCGATCTGGTGGTACCCGGAGTAGCAGTCGAGGAAGCAGAGCAGGTCGCAGCCCGCCGTGAAATCAATGACTTGGCCTATTGCGGCAACCCGAAGGGGTCCTTGGGCAGTGCTTGTTGAGGTCGATGTAGTCGACACACATCCTCCACTCGTTCGAGTTCTTCTTGCGGACGAGGACGGGGTTGGCGAGCCACTCAGGATGGAAGACTTCTCTGATGAAGCCAGCCGCGAGTAGTTTGGCGAGTTCCTTCTTGATGGCATCCCGTCGTTCGTCGGCAAAACGGCGGAGGTGTTGTCGCTTCGGGGTAGCTTTAGGATCGACGTTGAGTGAGTGCTCGATCAGGTTTCTGGGCACCCCTGGCATGTCCGCTGGTTTCCACGCGAAGATGTCTCGGTTAGCCCGGAGGAAGCTGACGAGCGTGTCTTCCTATTTCGGGTCGAGTCCCGCCCCGATGGTGGTGGTCTTGCTGCTGTCGCCTGTCTCGAGGTGAATCGTCTTGACTTGTACCTCCTCAGCTGGCTGAGGCTTGTTGGCATTGTCCGACTTCTCTGGGATGTCGAGTTCACTTGGGGCAAGCTTCTTGGATGCAGCGTAGATCTCCATCATTGTGTTGGGTACTTGATTTGTGGCTGCGAGTTCCACAGCTTCTGTGTCGCAGTCGAAGGATATCTTCAAGTCCCCTTGTAGCGAGAGTACACGGGTTGGACTTGGCATCTTGAGTACCAAGTATGTATAGTGGGGTACCGCCATGAACTTGGCGATAGCTAGTCTGCCGAGGATGGCATGATAGGAAGTCTCGAAGTCCGTTACTTCGAACTTGATGTACTCGGTGCGGTAGTTTTCCCTTGTCTCCCCGAAGGTAACTGGCAAGACCACTGAGCCTAGTGGGATAGCCGCGTTCCCGGGGACGATGCTGTAGAAAGGCAAAGTGCTCTTGGTGAGCATGTGGGTGATGTCGAGCTTCATCTTCTTGAAGGTCTTGGTGAAAAGGACGTTGAGCCCGCTTCCACCGTCGATGAGAACTTTGTTAAGTCTGGAGCCCGCGACTACCGGCTTCAGGACGAGAGGAAAACACCCTGGTTCAGAGAAGCTTGTCCATTGATTCGCGCGGGAGAAGGTAATGGGTACCTCCGACCATCGGAGAGGGGTCGGAACCGTTGGTTCAATGCTTAGGACTTCTCGTCGGGTGGCCTTCTGAGCCCGTCGGTTGGGTAGTCCACCGAAGAGGACGTTCACCGTCTTGTCGGGTTCTTGAAAGTCGTCGTTGCCTTCGTCGGCCTTTTTCTTGCCTTTCTTGTCGTGAGGGTGTCGTGGTTCTGGAGTGTCCTTGAGTGCTCGCCGGAGTTGGTAGCACTGCTCGGTAGTGTGGTTGCCATCCAGATGCCACAGACACTTCTCTTTCAGCAAGTCTTTGAAGCCGCTGGAGGTCTTCTTCGAGTTGTCTTTCGCAGAGCTCTGGATAGCCGCGACTGTGTTGTCGGGCTTGCGCTTGTGATTAGGACACGAGTAGTTGCTGCTGCGACTGCCTTGATCCCTGTTGTTGTTGTTGTTGTTGTTGTTGCCGCCCGTGTTCTGCTTGCTCTTGCCACGGATGGCATCGTACTTGGCATTAGCCTCGTCTTCTTCATCAGCCCAGGAGGTGATCATATCCTTGAGGTGGGTGATGGAGCTCGGGCGGACGACCGAAGTCTTCAAAGGTGCGACGGTGGTAGAGACCGTTTTGGAAGAGGTCGATGACCTCCTTGTCAGTGACGTCGACTTCGGTGGCGCGCTTGTCGAAGAAGCGTCGCATGTACTTGCGTAGGGTCTCGCCCTGTTCCTACTTCACCATTGCCAGGTCCATGCGAGTACCCGAGCGACCCATAGCGCCCGCGAAGTTGCTGGTGAACTGGTCCTTGAGCTGGTCTCACTTGTCGATCGAGTACTTCTCGAGTGACTCGAGCCATGTAAGCGGAGCTTGGTCCAGGCAGAAGGGAAAGTAGAGGCACTTTGTGTCATTATGGCCACCAGCGTTTTCGATGGAGAGGGCGTAGCATCTGAGCCACTGTATTAGATCTTGCTTCGTGTCGTACTTGGTGATCCCCAGTGGTTTGAATTTCTCCGGGAGAAGTAGATTGCGAAGTCGTGCAGAGAAGGCGGGGAAGCCGTCGTTCTCGCCTGCGGATTTGTTGCGCCGAATTTCCTCGATTCTACGACGGGCATCGTAGCCGCCGCACGAGACACCGGTGACGTGGCTGTTTGCGTGGCCTTGGCCGCCGCGATCGCCCCCGCCACAGGCTCTCCTTCTAGCCCCATGTGAGGAGCTCCCGCGTCCACCACTAGGATCGCGATGAGGGACGACATCGCGGTTATCGCCGGCGCCGCCGGCGCTGTTGCCACCCTGAGAAGGTCCACCGGCCGATGCCCGAGTACGGTTTGGGTTAGCCGGTAGTTCTCCTCGCGTACGGTTGCGTACATTGTCAGCTGAACTGCGACTTGTGGCTTCGCTGTCGGGTTGGCGAGTCCCGACAGGAGGCACTTGAGCGACTCTGTTGTCAACTCTCATGAAGTAGGCGTCCTCTGCGAGCTTGGCGATGACTTCTCCCGTGCGCATCCCCTAAGCCTGACGTGCTATCGTGGTGATAGACATGAGGCACTGCTCTGGGGTAGTGTGCACCCGGTTTTCGACTTGGTCGAGAGCCTCTGCGAGATTCCGTATGGGTAGGGACTCACGGAGACGTCGGCGCCGTTCGTTCCGCCTTCTGTTGCGTTCACGTCGGGCGTTCTTGTTGGCGTAGGTTTCATCTACAGGTGCGTTGGCAGACAATTCGTCTGCTGAGATATCTTCGAGATATCGGTCAGGGTGTGTCCCTGAGGGTCCCGACGTCTCGTTGGTAGTCATGAAGACTTGACGATCAAGAGAGCCGAGGCTGGAGTCGCTAGTCGCCACCTCTGTTGGAGTATGCTCCTCAGCTGGAGCTAGCGGTGTTCCCTCCTGGAAGGGAAGTGAGTCGAGGTAGGCGACGCAGTGTGAGTTCCCGTCTGTCTGGTCTGCGGGCTTGCGGTCTGGCCAGTAGACGAATCTCCCGGCGGGTGTAGATGTTATAACCGGGCGGAAGGCGGTCCCTAACGAGCGGTTGCTCAGTCGTGTGGTTCTCGGACTCGGGCTCGTCAGGGTCCGCCCCAAAGTCGAACTCGTAGGAGGAGTCGAGTAGTAGCCGGAGACGGGGTTGGAGTCTGAGTTGTAGCCAGGGACGGTGTTGGAGTCCGAGTTGTACTCGGAGACGATCTCCTTCCCAGCCCGGCACGCAGAAAGAGCCGTCGCGTGGGCCTTGCTAGCGATGCAGAGGTCATAAGGGAAGTGCTCATGGAGTGGGGAGTCCTCACACGATGGCTCGATAGCCGGCTCGCATGCGATGGCCCACGGGGACGTCGAGTTCGAGTTGGAGGCGGATCCAGACTCGAAGTCGGCGTGTTGGTTGTAAAGCGAAATTTCGCCGAATTTTCCGGTGAGATCGCCCGTGACTACTTCGGGAAGTGTCACGAGCCCGGTCTTCGGGTTGGGCGTCATGGTGAGGTGGCGCTGGAAGGATCCAGCGCCGTCCGCAGTGCAAACCCAGGAGCCGAAGACGAAGGTGTCACCGTGGTTGAAGGCGATGGTTGGCTTGATGAAGATTGAAGCCGTCGAGTTCGCCATGAGATCTTCGGCAATATCCCCTACCTGGTGTGCCAGCTGTCGGTGTTTTAGACCGGCAACCTACCAAGGGGAGTACCCGACGTAGATGAATGTGGCCTCGCCGAGATCGGTAACTCGAAGGAAGAGACACGTGGCACAACTTAGACAGGTTCGGGCCGCGAGGTGCGTAATACCCTATGTCCTGTATGCTGTGTAGCTCTGGATTGATTGGGTGTGATTACAAGATGATGCGTATGAGAGAGAAAGGTCCTTGCCTCGCCTTATATAGCCCGGGAGGCGGAGTTACAAGTCGGTTCAGTGAGAGAGTACTAGTCAGGTACGTCTAGGAGTTCTCTACATAGTACAAGACATGTATAGCTTCCTATCTCAGTACTTCTCCATCGTAGTCCTTGCGCCCCACGCCATCAGGTGCCGTGTGGCACAAGCCGGGTAGTCCCAGGGGCCCACCGAGTAGTCGGTCCCGGTACCCACTGTGGTAGTGGGCCCATGGAGGTCCATACGACATTACAGTGTTATTTCGCATTTATAATTTCAGGGATAACGAACTGAAAAGGCAAAAAAACAAAAAAAAGCAACTGTCATTTGAATCAACGGTTCGCCACACCCAGCCACCGTTTCAAATGGTGGCAGCTGCTAGGCAGCCACCCGCCACCCAACCCCGGCCTGCCGCCACTGTTGCAAACATGCCGCCCTTTGCCGCGGTGACAGGTCCTTACTGCCACCGTCAACGGCGGTAGTATCCTGCCGTCGTGGCAAGCGGCGGTTCGAGGCTATTGGTGCAAATGTTGAATCCAGCTATTTATTTTCATAAAATCAAAGAAAAAATATAAAAAATCCTCATAGCAACCTCAGTTGGGTTGTTTCTCTTTCAATATTTTATCATTTGGCCTGCGCGCTTAGTGGGCTCGGCCCATGTACTCATTCGGCCAAATGGCCCAATTATGTAAACATTAAGTCCGGCTGCAGAGCCATAAGAAACCAACACGGAAGAAGTAAAACCTAAAAACACTACTCCATCACTCTCATTTGCTTCTCCTTCCTCCCTCCGCCATCGTCACGCTGTTGTGTACGTCACGCCTCTGTTCAAAGCTCGCCACCGTGTGCCAGCGTATACTAGCGGACCGTTACATCTAGTATCAGAGCCTCCTCCTTGACCTACCTCGCCAGAGTGATCCTGTTGCCACCGCAGAACAAGCCCAAATCGCCAACGAGATCCACCTCCGTCGCCCTACCAAACTCTCCCACCACCGCCACCGGCCCACCGCAACCAACCTAGGAACACCACCACCACCGCCACCACTTCCTCGAACTACTACACCCCAATCACCCCCATAATTTGCCCAAGTCACTTCCCAAGTCAAGACCCAGCTCCTTCCAAAGAAAACCTGACCTCCTAGTTTTACCTACCGCATGCGATGATGGAGGAAAAGGTCGACCTGCTGCTGAATCAAGTCAAGGAGATCCAGATCAAGCAGACCAAGCACTAGGGAGTAGTTTACACGTGGAGTGACAAGGCGGAAATGACCGCTAGGGAAATCCAAGACACCTCGTTGTTGACATTACTAACGTCATTGACTATAAACGAATATAAGATCCACCTCTATCGAGATGACACCAGGAATGCGAAGGTATATCTTATCATGATGCTAAGTGTATATCGGATGTTGCCTTCAGATAAACTAAAAGATGAATTCCGACACGATTCATAGCACAACTCGATATAGGTTGTCAGCCTGACAGGTGTGCCTAAAAACACATGGATATGGTACTCTTACATATGCCTTGGACCTCTAGAAAAGAAGATATATATAAACAGGGTATCCGCAAGCGCACAAATATGAATATACCATTGTAGCATTGTAACCAGGAGTAAAACCAGGTATCGTATTTATATTCTACCACAGGGAAAGAAGTCTTTCTAATCCATAATAGCTAATACATGCTCATCTCTCAATTTAATAATGTAGAGTGGCCAGAATATATCAATTGCATAAACAGGGGTAAGTCACATAAAATATAGAGAATGATAGCACTGTTCAAGTCATAACATCATAAGCAGCTAGAATGTGTCATTACTCATTATAGCAAGAGAAACATAGCAAAGTCTAGCTAGAGAGGATACTCCTCGGTAATTCTAAACTATATGTCAATGCAAACTATGATTAGTGCAAACTTATAGCAATCATGGAAGAAGAACTATTATATCAATGCATGGGGAGACTATCCAGGAGGATCAAGGCTGAAACTTGAAACAACCCAAATAGTATAAGGCTCCACTAGTCCTATACACGGGGGGTGGACTACGAATGACTCAATAGTGATGTCACCACCACGATCTACCACACGACCCGGCATATAGGGTGCAGTCGCAGATAAATGCAATATAAGCACCACGCTTACACTGTCTTTACCGTTCACCCATGTTAACAAATGATCTAGGTGAGGGCTATACGACTCCATACATGAATATAAAGGCAAATCAACTATGCTAAACATGTAATCATAATAAACACCAAAGCATATAATGTTGAATATAATCATTAATAAGAACATATGTCTGTATAACAAATGTAAGGAACTAGTTAAGAACTTACAAGAGCGAAGCTAGATCAGTATCTCGATCAGCCTCTAGATGATCAGGAGCCAAGTAGAAGCCTTGCCTCCTCCTAGATCTAAACTAACTAGCAACTCTGCTATATGGTGTTTCTAGGGTGTAGTGTCTCTGACTTGATGACTTGATCTGATGTATGCAGTTTCAGATGCCTCTGCCAGGGGGCAGGGGCTGCTTATATAGTCCAGAGGGGTGGACGTGCGTCGTAGGATCAAACCGACCTCATGTGGTTTAGATAGATTCTCATAGGTGGTGGAGGAACATTCCAGAAGATGAGGCGGTTCGGGACCCGGGGGGGCGACCGGCCCCACCACCAGGCCGATCGGTTTGTGGTGGCCCCCCCTCGTGTCCCACTTCGGCCAGGTGGTCTCTTGATCTTTCTATATGCTTCTTTTTTAGGTGCTAAACCACGTTGAGTTCCGGAGCCTTCTGGAGTCTTCTAGAGTGGTTTCTTTTCATGTTTTCTGAATAGTCCCTGTAAATTCATAGATTCACCAAAACTCGTGGAAATTGTAAATATAAACCCTAATAAGGTGATCTAATTATATTTTAGTCTTTTTTTCCAATGAATATGAGGGATAAAATGCATAGATAAAATGTGTCAACACTCGCCGCCTTGGAAGCACTCACATCGACTACTTCCAACAAAGTCCCACCGCGTGAGGAAGGGGGAAGGGCCGATGGCCACGACGTTCTACAAACCAACAGGGCAGGAAATCAAAGGGGAACCCTAGATTCCACCCTGCTCAAGGTGTCGAGGACAGCCATAAGGGTCCCCTAAATAACCAGAAGAAACCCGATTAAAACCTGCAAAAAACGCAAAACGCGGACTAACCCACGAACCTAAAGCACACGACATGATCACGACCGTGGTGGCCCCCGCAGCCCACCAGGGTGGCACGACGGATGCCTCCTCGGGTGGGGTTCGCCTCGCTCGAAGGTTAGACGCTCCCACAAGCGGAGCCCGCCTCGCTCGAGGCCTCAACGCCCCCTCGGGCGAGGTCCACCTCGCTCGAGGGCTCAACGCTCCCTCGGGTAAGGTCCGCTTCGCTCGAGGGCTAAACGCCCCCTCGGCGAGGACCGCCTCGCTCGAGGGCACCTGCACACACGTCGCCCCCGCTCCTGCCACCGTGTACGGGCATTTAATGCTCCGACACCGCAGGACGCGCGCCACGACCCGGACACGCCCGAGAATCGCGCCCCGGTGCTGTTCCACCGACTCCCTGGGGAAGGTCATCCCCGCCACTGTGCAGCATTGTGCGATGAGGCTGGTGTCAGCTCCGTGACACTGCGCCGCCTACCCCCGTACGGCTAACACGCCGAGCCCTCGAAGGGGGGCCGGCGATACCCTCGAATACCTTTTTCGTGACTACACAGGGCCACGCCATGACGTCAGGCCGGCGGGAGCAGTCTTTCCCGTCGCTGTCAACCCTGTGCGGCCATCCCCACCACTGCAGCGCCACGCCGGGCATTGTGACGACATCCCCGACGCTGTTGGAGTGCACAGGGACAGGACATCGCCACGACCGCCACTGTACCGCGTACGGACGTCCCGTTGACGGCACCCTCGAACCGGCTCGTGGCGGCGGCCGGACGACCAACCACTACGCCACCACCCTCGAAGCCGCTCTTGTACGAGCACAAGACGCGACACGACGCCCCGACTGGAGCAGGATTCGCCAGGACAGTCGCCAGCTCCGTGGCACTGCTCGCCACACCTCCACACGCAGGAAAATAGTGCGGCACGCATGTAAACTGCTCCCTCCTTGGCCTATAAAAGGAGGGGCAGTCCCCCAGCCGCAGGTGACGGACGACGGACAGCAATCACCCACACGCTCTCCGCCTTCTCAACGGTATTGGCACTCGCCTCAATCAATACCTCTGGGACTTGGAGGCATGGCCTCCTCTCCCACCACGCTTGTAGCCCCCCTTCTATGAGCACCACGGTGCGAAGCAATACAGTGCCCCGAGCACACCACTGCTGGACGTACGGCCCCGGCCGGAACCAGGATAAACCTAGTATCACTAGTTGCTAGCACTGGCCCATCAAGAGGCAGATCTCAGCACTCATTACTAGTTAGTGTCGGGACTACATTCCGCACCGACACAAGGGTGGGTTTCATATTCCCAAAATTCCCCTCCCTGCTTATGAAATTCCTGAGTCCAGCATCCAAAACCAGTATTTCCAGCATAGTTCACATAGTTCTCCTAGGGAGTTTAAGGTGCTTAGAGTCGATTTTCCCATCTTTGAGGGAGAGCATCCTAAGGTTTGGAGGAATATATGTGAGAAGTACTTTAGCATGTATGATGTTCTAGTTCACTTATGTGTTCATTTTGCCACTGTTAATTTCAAGGGCTAGATTTGCGTTTAGTTGTAGAGCAAAATTTTGGGAGCGACCTCTATCAGAACTATATAAGGGATTTGCTGGCCATTAAGCAAACTAGTGATGTGGTAGAGTAATGTGCTAGAGTATGCTGAAAGATTTGAGCAAGCAAAGCACGGAGTGCTAGTTCATAATAGAGATATAGAAGAAGTTTTCTTTGTGCAAAAATTCATTGATGGGATCAAGCATAACATTAGTAGAGTCATTACTCTGCATAAATCGAGAACGGTTCATGTCACTTTGTCTTTGACACTTATGCAGGAGCAATTATTGGAGAAATCCACTCAGAGATTCTCTACTCGAGGTCGAGAATATAACAAGAGTGTTGTCAAGTCCTCCAGTGCATATAACCCAGTTGTCAAGCAAATGTCTGCAGTGCTGAGATCAAATCCTGGTGGTGACAAAGGGCAAGTTGAGAAGCAAAACCAACAAGCAAAGGTTGAAGGCAAATGGGAAACACTCAAAGCCAAGAGAGAAGCAAGTGGTTTGTGTATGGAATGTGGGAAACAATACAACCCACAACACAGATGCCCTAAACAAGTCACCTACATGTGGTGGAAGAGTTGATGAGGATGCTAAAGGCAGTGACACATCTAGTCACAACAGTGATGACAAATGGAACGCAAGGCAAGAAAACAATCAGACTTCAAGGTTTGATCAATCATCAGGAGATATTGATCCTGGTGGATAAAGGGAGTTCAGGGACTTTCATCAACTCCGATCTGGTGAATAAGCTCAAGTTATCTGCAAAAATTAAACAACATGTGCAAGTAGCGGTAGCGGGTGGAGCCAAGTTAACACCAGACCCGACAATACCAGCACTGAGTTGATGGACACAAGGCCACACATTTGTGACATATGTCAGGGTGCTACCATTGGGAACCATGACATGATTTTGGGAATGGATTGGCTAGAAGACCACGTACCCATTGCCTGTGGTAGATGAGCTATTTGATGAGTTACATGGGGCTAAATGGTTCACTCAACCAGACCGGAGGTATGGCTCTCACCAAATTAGAGTCTTACCATATGATAAAATCAAGACAACCTTTAAAACACACAATGGCCATTGACAATTCAAGACTATGCCATTTAGGCTGACAAATGCCCCAGCCACCTTCCAAGGCATCATGAACGCAATCTTTGCAGAACAACTCAATAAGTTTGTGTTCGTATGTGTAAATGTCATCCTGATCTATAGCAAATCCTAGGAAGAGCATCAAAAACTCCTTTTAGTTGGTGAGGTGAAACTTTTGGGTCCTCATTCAAGGTCTATTAGGAGTATTGAACGTAGACTAGCTACAAAAAATAATTACACGAATGGACTGGAAATTGTGAGATGAATCCATTAAATCTAATTAATCCGTCATTAGAAATTGGTTACTTTAGCATGATGTTGTCTAATCATGTCATAATTTGGCTCGTTAGGATAGTCTTAATGGGAGGGTCATAGACATTAAATAGGTGTCACATATGCAAAAGAGATTACATGACACAATATTTAATAGGAGTAAGAGGAAACTAAGGTCATCATCATGACCCCCGGTCGGCGCGGAGTCCTAGGAATGACACCCACATGACCCTCGCACTGAGACAAGTGACACAATTTATATAGCTTAATTCACAAAGCAATTAAATATTTATTACAAGAATCTATGAAGCTGTGCCATGACACTGTGCATCGAGAGAGGGTGCGTCATCCCGCAAACCAATACAGTAAAAATGATGTGTCACTCTTGGAAACTCCTCTGTGACCCATTCCACTGATATCGGCCTTAGATTCATCTCAAAAATTAAGGTAGGGGTTGTGGAATGGGTTTTGTTAAATCTACATTCCTAATTAGTGTCCGGAGATTGATGTACGGGTAGTTGGTGAAATTTTGGGAACTAAACATGGAACACACTGATGTGAATTAATAATGATTGGTTTGTTTGATAAAAAATGAGTCGTGAAGTGTTTTCAAGAAGTCAGGTGAAAGAAGCCAAGCAATGCAAGGAGACAAGTTTATCACCACGGCGGTGGTACATGGGCGGAGGCACCATGATTCCTGTGTATTCCCAGGAATACCCAAGATTTTGCCCACCAATCAAGCGCATATAAACTACACACAAGCATATACTTACTACATAAACTTATTGCTTGGATTCTTGTTTGGGTCAAGCAAACCAAGCTCAATTCTCTTCCTATAACCAAGCGGCTCGAACACAGGGGCCTTCCCCGCCTGAATTTCTCATCCACTAATCCATTTAGTTGATTAGGTGAGGCCACTTAATATAGTCCAGTGATTGAATTGATTCTTTCCCTCGTGCATTTAACAAATGAAACAAATGCGTAGTGGTATGGTTTTTCTTCCAATTTCCTATTGTAGGAAATATAAAATTGAGGCCAAATTTAAGCGGTTTGAAATGTCTGTGAGAATTAGATGTGAAGGCACATATGCTAGTTTCATCAACTGCAATGGCGAAGTCAGGAATGGAAGCAAGGAGGGGCTGCTATTGCTTCTTTTTCCTCCAGTCCTTCTCCTTCTTCCTCCTCCACTCCCCCACCCCCCGACCCACTGCTCCCCCGCCGCTGATCAACTGTGACGCAAGAGCAGATTAGTCTTTATGGCTACCAGTTATATTTTCTTGCAAGTTAAGGATACTAACATCATTGAGCCTTGAAGGAATTCTTTAAAATAGTGTAGTTTTTATTTGAGATGTGTTTAGCATGAACAATTTTTATATTTCAATTTAGGATACAAAGGAAATTTTCCCTGTCTTGGAAGAGAAAAATGACATAAGAAGTGGGAATACCCAACTTTGAAATCCTGCCTCCGCCAATGCGGTGGTAGCATGACTTCGTTGCTATACTTGCCACGCATGCAACTACTAAATGCTAGTGATTGATCAAAGATGGCAGCGCTCTTTTATTTTGCTTCTCACACTTTGATGATCTTATTTAGTTCGGTAAATTACCGGCGAGGTGAAAGGTGAATAGTTCGACAACTTAATGTATTGGGCCACAAATAGAGAGTAGTACTCTTCAATGTGATTGGTAAATAGTGAAAATTTTCCGAACTAAACAAAGTCTTGATTTTTGAAACTCGTTTTGAATGATCCTGAAAAATAAACTTTGTTTTGGGTAATAAAATAAAAATAACCCATCTGAGTAAAAATTAAAGTAAAAAAATGTTCAAAGAATATAGCGGAGTGTTCCACTACCATGGTGCTAGAATAAATTGATTTGGAGAGAAATAAAGTGTTAGAAGTGAAGAAAAACACGTTCCACGTGAAAAAATATCCCAAGAATTCAAAAATGTAAACGGGGGAAAAGAGAAAATGATTCATGGGCTGTATCTGTTGATCTAATAGGTTGTGGGTACTTTTGTTTTTGACGGAGGCTTTATGGGCTAAATCTGTTGATTTAATAGGTCGTGGGTTACTTTTGGCCTGTCCACGTGTCCAGTCGTCCAGAGGATGAGAGAGAGAGGCCGACGCCCCCGGTGGGGAGGAATTTGTTCCTGTCCGATTATTGTGCATTCCCTGACATACAACTATACAAGTCCTCACAAATTTAACACAAACCGGAAAAAGTTACTGGGTGAAAAGAAAAAGACGGATCGCGCGTGGTATTTGCTCGCTTCCTTCGTGGGGAGTCCACCACCGTCACTCAACCGTGCGTGCTACGAAACCCCCAAGAGAATCCGATCAGTCCGTTGCCCCCCCAGTGCTCCACACCGACTCCAACTCGAACACACCGACCCCTCATCTGCCGCTTTGCCTATAAAGGCCCGGCGCGACGCGACCAATGTCCAGGTCACCCCCAAGGCATCATCCCAACACCACCGAGTCACCGACCGCAGCGCGCGCGCGCGCGTGCCGGGTAGTACTGCAGCGGGCGGCCATGGCGGACGCCGCCTCCGCGTCCGCCGCCGCCACCGCCGCCGCCGCCGCAGTCAACAGGGAGGATCAGGCGCGCAGGGCGCACGAGATCGCGGAGAAGTGCTTCCTCGCGGGCAACGTCCACGGCGCCAGGCGGTGGATGCAGTCGGCGGTCAGGCTGGCGCCGGCGCTCCCGGGCACGGCGCAGATCGTGGCGGCGTACGACGTGCACGCCGCCGCCGCCAGGCGTAGCGCCCCCGACAGCTGGTACGCCGTGCTGGGCCTCCTGCAGCAGGCGTTCGCCGGCCTCGTCACCCACGACGACGTCAAGCGGCAGCACCGCAGGCTGTGCCTCCTCGTCCACCCCGACAAGAACCCCAGCGCCGCCGCCGACGGCGCGTTCAAGCTCGTCCAGGCCGCCTGGGACGCGCTCTCCGCCAGGCACCCGCCGGGGGCCGCGCCGCCGCCGGCCAAGCAACCCGCCCGGCCGCCGCCGCCGAGGGCGCCGGAGCCGCAGCCGAAGCCACGGCCGCGGCCCACGGTCGTGCAGATGCCGCGGAGGACCGCTCCCGCGCCGGCGAGGGCTGGGGCGACGAGGCCGCCGACCTACGCGCAGCAAGCGACGAGGCGGAAGCCGCCGCCGCCGCCGCCTCCGACGACGGGACGGAGGTCCACCTCGCCGATCGAAGGCAGGTGCCCGGCCTGCGGCGCGTGCACCATCAACGGCAGGAGCAACTTGCGGTGCGGGAGCTGCCAGTGGAGCCCCATGGACGACTGTCGGCCGCGGGACGACGACGACGACGACTTCTTCGAGGAGGACTACTACTAGACGTTGTAGTTGTAGTTCTTCAAGGGGCAACATGTTCCGACGTTTATGCCTCTTCACTTTCGCCCCGTGCCGTGCCACATGTGTGCATCCATTCCCGAGCTGAAAATTTAAGTTCCACTGCGAGCATTTGTGCTTAAATTTTCCCCATCGGTGGTGCGCGGTTGCCTAAATTGCATATAAGTGAGAGCTGCCTGCATAATTAAGTGGCACATCAACACTGCATCCAATCATCCAGACTAAATATGCATTGAAACTTGCTCGACGATGAAACCTGAGTATTAGAGTGCGCAATTTGATTTGAAAATCAATGGAAGCTGGGCCGATCAAATTAGCCAAACATTATTTCACTCTTTCACCTCAGGTGCATAATGATTGACGCGAGATTCGGGTCACTACATTTGATTTTCTGAGGCGAGTCACAATGACTCAATCACCTGAGGTACATGAATAATCATGCATTAAGCTAATGTGGTGATGAGAGAAAATGAGAGTGTTTCATCAGATGTGTGGAGAGTTTCATTCCCATAGAACTCTAGGTAGGATTGATGAGCATGCAACAAAATTGTTTATGCTTAGTCAAAACGATGTTTAATATATATACAAATTGCTATGTAATTGACAGCTGCTTATGTTGTAACAATAGTATTATAAGCAACAATAATAACACAAAAAAAAACAGAATTCAGTATCCAAATTTCCCTTTTCGGTTTTGGTGTTCTGCTACAACACCGGCAAACAGGTGGTTTCACCACGGTGGGAAAAGTCGTCTCCGAGTCCGAGACGAACTCGACCTCCCTGGCAGCTGCTGCCTAGTTGCACAACCCGTGCGCGCCACGAAACCGTGTTCAGTAGCCATCGAGGCTCAACGCGCTGCTTGTATTTAGTAGCAGCGGCAAGAGCAATGGCAGAGGACTCTGGCAAGGAAAAGCAGGCCCGCATGGCGCGGGCGCTGGCCGAGAAGTGCTTCCTCGCCGGCAACATCTCGGGCACAAGGCAGTGGATGCAGTCCGCCGTCAGGCTGGCGCCGGAGCTCCCGGGCACCGCGCAGGCCGTTGCGGCTTACGACGTGCACGCCGCGGCTGCGCGGCGGCCCGTCGACTGGTACGCCGTTCTGGGCCTGCTGCATCCGCCGCGCTCATCCGGCGACGGCGGCGGCGACGTCCTCGCTCACGACAACATCAAGAGACAGCACCGGAGGCTCTGCCTGCTGGTGCACCCCGACAAGAACCCCTCCGCGGCGGCCGACGGCGCGTTCAAGCTCGTCCAGGCCGACTGGGAAGGGCTGTCCGCCAGGCACCCGCCGGCGGACGACGACGCCCCGGCGCAGCAGCCCTGGCGCCCGCCGCCGAGACCGCCGGACCCGCCGCAACCACAACCGAGGCAGCAGCCTCGTGGTGGAGCTCACCAGCAGGGGCGGAGGCCGAGCTACGCGGACGCGGCGAGACCGCCGCAGCCGCAGGGGGCGGCGCGCGGGCCGGCGCCACCGTCGCCGCCTCGGGCGCAGCGGGTGACCCCTCCGCCGCCCGCGACCGTGTGCCCGGCGTGCGGCGCGCTGACGCCCAACGGCAAGAGGAGCCTCCGGTGCATGGTTTGCCACTGGAGCCTGGAGGAGGCCAAAGGTCCGGTGCCATGTCAGCGATTTCTACAAGCAGTAGTACTGTACGATTGTTACTAGTAGCTGTTTGCCATGACAGTCATGCAAGTCACGACTATAGGGGATGTGTTCAGTTCGGTCTCTGAATTCTGATCGTCTGATGGTTACAATTGTTTTTTTTTTTGGTACGTTTAGTTCTGAACACATGGGATTTGAGCAGGTTTCCTGTCAAATATTTTGGCAATTTCTGTAAGTTAGAGCAACTCCCGCGCTGACCTTCAAACCGAGGCCTTTAAAACAAATTTGGAGACCCAACTCTAAAACATAGAGCTAAAAAATTAGCACTCAACTCCAGCGGGAAAATCAACCTCAGCCTCTATTTTCCCGTGGGCCCACCTGTCACTCGCCCTGCCTGCGTCTCCCCGTGTCTACGCCGCCGCCTTCTTGCCTCTGTCCTTGCCCCCGCCACCGGCGACGCTCCCCGGCGCAGACACACCAAGACGCCGCAAGATCGAGCGGCACCCGGCGTCCGAGAACCTGGGCGAGCACGCCCTCGAGCAGGAAATGCGTCAGCTCGTCGTCGTCGTTCCCTGCTTGTTCTGGTCTTCGGCCAGGATGGCGAGGCCGTATTCGCGCTCAGGCTCTGGGGACGGGCTCGCAGCGTACTCGGCCGTACGCGCCCCACCGCCTCGACCCTGCTACTCCGCGCGGTGTCCGCGGGCCACCCTCTCTGGCGCGGAGCAGGGCGCCGCGGCGAGCAGAACGGTCGAGTCCGCGTCCGGGACACCAACTTCCAGGCGCCCAACAGGTTGCACAACCCGACGGCATGTGCGACGTCGGCGGCAGTGGACAGCGAGCTGACCTGCAAGACGCCGGCGCCGAGGGACAGCACCGCGAGGTACACCACGGGGGCGTCGACTCTAGTGGCGCGAGGACAAGCACGCCGCGGAGCTCGAGGCCGTGGCAGGTGCGGGGCGCACGCGGTGGCGCCGTGCTGCAGGCCCACACGGGGGACGCCGTCCTGAAGCCTGCAGGGGATGCCGATTTTGTCAAGGTCAGCTGCTCCTCGGGCTCCGCGCCTTCTCGGCGCGCAGCAAGGCCGGGGGTACGACGGCGGCGGCAAGGTCAAGGCGGCGCAGAAGCAGGCGGAGGTCGTGCTGAGCTGATGACCTCCGGCAGGGTGTGCTACCAGTAGCACGCTAGCAGCACGAGGAGAGGCGAGGGAACCGGAATCGGAGCCATTGTCGACGATGGGCACTAGCTTAACGCCGCTGCCGGCATTGTGGACACCCCTGTATTGGAGCCATTGCTGGCCACGAGGAGCACGTGAACACCATAAGCACCAGCTCCATGCCGGCAGCCACCCTCAGTGCAGTCTTGAGCTTTGTAGAGCTATGAACATCTCCATCTACATTGTGTCGTGGCACGGGCACAAAGATTTCCTTCCCATGGGCGCGTTGTCTAGGACCTCCACAAGCGCAGGTTCCTCGGCACCCCGGCGCTGGCACTGACTGTTTTCAAGAGCTGCGAGATGAAGTCCTTGGTGGAGAGGAACGAGGGTGATCCCCATGGACGCCGCGGAGGTGACTGCAGCGCTCGCGCGAAGCAGAGCAGCACCTCTGAAGGCGAAGGTGACCGGCGAAGAAGAAAAGCACCGTCGTGTGGGAGTGGGACCTGCACCGGTGAGCTCCGCGCGCCGCTCCATCCCCCGCGCGTCGGCGAGCTCTAGGCGGCTGCGCGTGACGGCGGCCGCAGCTGGACTCGCGCGCACGGGCGCCGGTCGCGCGCACTGTGACGCGCATCTGGGTCAACGCCGATTGTGCCTCTGCAGCATGCCGGAGCTCCTGCGGTAGCGTGCGGCCCCTCCACGACTGGAATGGTGGCCCTCCTCCCCCTCCACGACAGGGAGGTTGGGCGCACCGCGGAGCCTGGTGGGAGCGACAGGCGGGGGGGGGGGGGGGGGGGGGGGAGGAGAGGGGGAAAAAAATAAGAAATTTGGAGGGGTATGTAAAATGGAGGCACATTTAGGGGTGCCCTCACCGAGTTGATTTTTTGTACCAAACCTCCAAATTTTGGAGTAGAGGCCCATATGGAGGCCCTTGCTGGAGTTGCTCTTAGGGCGTGTTATTAAGAAATTTTTTTCTATGTTCATGTTGATGTGCAAGACACGCATATACACGAACCATTTGAGTGAAGATACGGCTGGGTGGAGCGAGAAATTGCTTAATCGTTTCATTGGCGCACGACACAGGCAACTAGTACCAAGTTAGGTCTTCTGCATAACTAATGAACAATCAAGGAAATCGATCTCAACCTTTTCACTTCAGGGAAGGTATGACAGTGCAGTTAGAATTTCCAAGTACCAGATTTGCTGTTACATGGATCAGACACCACATTGTCCACATATGACAAGGGTTGACATTTTACAAACAGAAAAACGTCATAATTTAACAACAAAATGACATTGAAGCCATTGGTTCAGGAAGCCTGTGTAGGTCCAGCCAGCCAGTCCATCACCTTATGCTCCATCATGCACTTACAGGGCTCTCCAGGGTTAATGTTGTGCTCCCCACAGTTTGAGCAGTCCACAAACTCCCCGAGCTCAAACTTGGAGTTCCAGAGAAAGACCTTGAGCCGTGAAGCTTTCTCAAGCACAATGCTGGAGATCATGGATGTCTCATAACCTGATATGTCCAGGTACTCGAGCTCCTCTAGGCAATCGAGGAACTTTATTATCGCAGCGGCAGGCATATCTGAGCTTGGTATCTCGAGCTTCTTCAGCCGAGGAAGAGAGTTGCAGATGACTGAGGCCATCTCTTCATCCACGTACAGAGCAGACACCTTCAGTTCCACAAAGTCTGGGCAGCACTGATGCACGTGGAGGAGGACATCGTAATTGATAAGACTCTCATCCACTGCCATGCCTTTAAGTGAATGAAATTCGCCAATCGCCTTACAGAACTGATCGTAAGTCACACAGGTGCTAGAAAGGCTGAAATAGTGCAGGTTCGGACACCTGGGGGAAACAGAAAGAAATTTAGCTCAGATTTGAAATAATCGTAGCCGCATAACGTTTGAAGGCCAAACTGTTAGACGATTAGGGAGACATCCATGTGAAACAAAAAGCACATTGCTACATGTTGATGACTGTTATGATAATTCATAACAATCAGAACACGGCAATAAAAAGTGTCAAAGCCAACAGTTGATTTGGAATAAGAAAACATGTGGAATCATTCTAGCAAGTTTGTGGCTGCTGCAAATGCACTGAAAATATCATTCACACACCTCCTAGCTTGCTCGTGCTCTGACAAAAATTATAAACTTGAGTTTGTAAACTTGAGCTGGGAACATATTAAAAAAAGTGACATCAGAAGAATGTCAACTAGAAGTACAAACCACATCAATTGCAATTATCAAAGAACAGAATGAATTTTTTAACTAATATAATGGAACAGAACAAAAGTTTTAAATAAATGAATGAAATTGATAAATAAGTTTTCCTGCACAAAGAACTACAGAGGCATTCCGTAACATTGTTGTATATCCAAACAAAAAGATAAGAGTAGATCTGAACATGATGGAAGTTAACATTTTAGCAACATACTGATTTTATTTTTTCCCGCTACCTACAGAACAAGGGAAACACCTTGGAATGTGTTTAGAACAGTTAAGGGGGGCAAACTAGATCATATAAATCCACTGTTGTATAACTTGTGGTCATCCTTAGTGCTCGGTTTTCTTTAACATACAAGGTGCTTTTAATATATCTTGTAGTACACCATACACCCAATGATTGAAGTGTGCTTTCAAAAACAAAGCCACAAACATAGAAAAGAGTTGAGGTACTCATGACTATTAGAATTTGCAACTAATCTACTTAAATTTGACACCGTCACAGTCATATCTTTGAATCAAAATTTGCAATAATAATGAAAAAGCCAAAAATTTTGCAAATTAAAAATCTAGCTGTTCCTAAGGTATGAGTGCCAAATGTTTGGCTATGACTGTACTAACAGAAGATTCTTGATTATGTTTATTTCCTAGTTTCCTACCCACTGGACAAAAGCAACAATATTCCTTGAATCATTAAACCTCTTCAATGTCAGTTTCATACCTTGTGGTAAATGCATAATGGCAGGAAACAATTGCTCCGACTCAATTAATAAACACAGAAATTGGTACAGGTACACTCGCAATCTTTTTCAGATAGTTTTGGACGTAGAGAATGTAACATTGACACAAGCAGCACAAAAAAAGCAATTAAAACTACAATTCCCATCTATGTTACCACATGAGTCTACTTTAGCCTTTCAAAAATTCTTATTACAAACCAAACAGTGTTATTTTCTTCAATACTTATTCAGAAAGCAATCAGGCAAATGAACAATCAGAAAATCAGCAATGCATCCATACACAAGCTTACAAGAATCTGGCGTCTACCCACAGAATTTTCGCAAAGAAATAAATTCACCTAGGCTGAATCTGTCTCTTCAAATTAGTCCATTTTGGAGGATTTCACGCCAACGAGTACCATAGCCTAATCATTTTTCAGCGTCAATATAGGGATAGGTAAAAGGTCAACCACCATTTCCGTACGGGATGGGCACAAAAGGGGGGATCTGAAGAAACAAGGGGGGAAAGCTCGCCTCTTAGCGAGGAACAGGAGGTGATCCTCATCCGCAAACTCGGGGAGCAGCACGGCCTCGATCCGCCCGTCCGCCAGCGTGGCGGCGACCTCCAGGATGGCGGAGAGCACGGCGTGGACGGGGGCGCGGGAGCTGGAGGCGGCGCGCCGGCTGGAGGTGAGGGCGGCCCAGTCGCGGAGGTCGACCCGGCGCCACGCGAGCGGATCCCGCGCCGCGGCCCGCCACGAGGAGCACGCGCGGGGCGCTCCGCCGGAGAGAAGGTCCGGGGCGCCCACGCGGGTCATGATCGCAGCCAGGAGGTCGTGCTGCAGCTCCGCCCACGGCCGGCTCGGCGGTGTCGCCATGGACGAAACTCGAAAGGATGGAAATGGAGAGCGAGAGGTGACTTCTAGAATGGAGAGATGCTATTCTAAAAAAAATGGAATGGAGAAGGCTAACTTCCCTATGTAAAAAAGGCCGTGTCGCGGTGACATGCCGGCCTACGAATATGTTGCATTGGGCTAGCCCAATCTGAAGTTGAGTGCGTAGACGAGAATTTTATTTAAGCCCACCTGACAGGCCGGCTATGAAGCGTTGAAAGAGCACCCGCCTCCATATTGTAGCGACGCATGAGAAGAACTTCTCCACGGCGGGTGATCAGAATCTTTACGAGTTTGTTGTTGGCGAGCCTTGAACTGTTGCATTTGGGGGCCACATATGGGCCGGCTGCACCGGCCAGACAGGGTTGGGGCCGCGAGAAGGGGAGAGGTCGACTTCTTCTAAATCGCGTCCAAGAAGCAGTCGAGGCATTCTTCTGAGGGGTAGGCGAGGCAGGCACAACGTTGTCGCCGATGGTTGGCTCGTCTTGGACCGTCGGTGCGCTCTCCTGAACCATAGCCACAACCGATGGTGGGGATGTGTCCGACGCTAACCAGGTAGCCCTCGGTGGTGGAGCCGAGAAGCAGATCTCCTGCTCGAGCAGCATTGGATCAGAGGCCTCAACCATGGATGTGTCCCTTTGTAACAAGAAACATACAATGGTGGCATCCAACTACGACGGTGGTGGTGCGGAGCGACTCGACGACGAGGAAGGCGTCGATGCTCTCCTAGGAAGTCACATCCTCCCTCGGTGTGGATGTCGCCGTGTTGGAGCTGCGAGACATGACCGCGGAGGGGACCTCACGGCGGTGGCGCACCTCGCGCCGCAGAGAGTGAATAGCCCCGGCAGCAGTGCTGTCGATCGGTGGCTTGTGCAGACGCTTGTAGTCCTAGTGATGTGGTGAAGGTTGAAGCAGTGCAGACATCGCGTGGGACGTGTGGAGGTGGCTCGACGATGACGGTAGGACAAAGGATTGAGGCAACGTCTGTTGAGCTGCGCCGAAAGCGCCGCATATACGAATAATGCCTCATATACGACAGCGTCTTTCCGAAGTTTTGACTCCTAGGACAAAACTATAATAAGAGCAACTCCAAGAGACTAGCTATCTTGGCTTAACTAGCTAAAAATGGAAAATTTGTCCAAAACTCAACCCAATAGACTAGCTAAACCTGTCCTCGCTATCCTCCGCTAGCTAAACCGGGGGCTTCACTAGTCATCTTTAGCTAGCCAATCCGCTAGCTATCCCCTCGTATATGAGTATGGCAGGCGGGACCCACTAGCGGTGGAGCATATAGAGAGTTGATTTTAACTAGTTTGTTGGATTTCATCAACTTTTTGCTAGCTATTTCATTTTACATACTAGGCAAATCAGAGTTTTAGCTAGTAATTTTTGGAGGGGCTTTTGGATTTCCTCAACTTCGGTCTTTTTGAACACAATTGGATCATGGACGGTAATACATTAGCGGTTTGTTTTCACCCTCTGTAATGGGTTTACGTAAATCCCCAAACTCAAAAAAAAAAAAATCAAATCCCCATTCTATAAGTCTCTTACCACTCCTCGTCCTCCGTAATCACAAAACAGATGAACCATACTGTTTGGTTACGCTACCGTAGTTGAACCAAACAAGAAGTGTAATCGTTCATTTCATAGTTGAAACCACTACGATCCCATTCCATTTGCATTTACGTTATCATTTCCATTAGTTAAGCTAAATCCATCCAATTGGTTATGTTTGACCTTAATAATAGGGATGCAAGTTGTATATATTTTGGGTCATTTGGTCGATCTAAAATATTAACAAAATGAATAAGAATGACATCCTATCTAAATCATTTTAGAGGAGAAATGAATCAGAGTGGCAAGTCATCGTAACTAATCAACTAACAAAAAAAAAGAGTATTGAGTACCCACTTCCATCCTTATTAGTAATGTTTTTAGGTGCTTTGCAGTTTGCACCCTCTATCACCGACTTGTCAGAATATGTGAAAAATAAGATGCACAATACTATCATATACTACCATTGAAATTATCTATTTTGAAGGATCTGACGGTTGAAATTAATTCTATATTATCGTCTTATAACGGTGGTATGGGTAGTATTTATAGAATCATAAGTAGTAAGTATAGGGTATGGTTGGAACTATGAAAATAGTATTATTGTAATATATGAAATTTTTATGTAACCTTATCTCACGTTGGTTAATATATTTTGAGCAAATTACTATTTTATATTTCAAGTAATTTACCATTTCATCCATAGCAAAAAAAACCCAGTTATACCAACCATATTACGATGGATACTATTGTGTACCGTAGAACACCTCGTGAAAATATATTTTGGCCGTGGAGCCTCTCAGCTCCCCTTGTGTCGACAAAAAAAAATAAAATAATCTTCGTATATATGGCCAATGGATTTCAACAGTATATTGACGTCCACTTCAAAAAAAGAGAGAGAAAGGTGTACAGTACGGGGCCGGCGTGCCGCCCTCTACCACGTAGGCACGTACACACGGCCATGATGCGAGTCCGAGTGTAGGGACACGTACATGTGCTGAAAAAGCCGTTGGCATGCTCACCACAATATATCTCAAACATATGTTCAGCCGAAAGAGTGACCGATGACCGATCCGGTCCTCTCTCTGCACTCTTTGCACTTCCCTCTCTTTTGCACCTGCGCAATACTGCGTGTCACTCATGATGCCATGTCCCGAAAGCACTCACAACCCCACTAGCTGACCACCACTCAAGTGCATGCCATGCACTACCGAAAAGGTGTGCTAGCTAGTGCCCCGTGACAGGCAGTTAAAGATCATAAACAATATGCAAGGTCCATTATTCATCGACCAAATTAAGGTGGGCTTGCATGATTCCGGGCACCACCGTTTGAATCAATAGATCACTAGCCCTTTTTAAGCACGCTAGCTATGAGCCTACTATGACATCAACAAAAAATAATATGAGATGCAATCCATGTACGTGTAAGCATATGCGCATTCTGATCGCTACTCCCCTATATATCTATCACTTGCAGTGCAAGATAAGCATAGAAACCTGCCTCTTTCCCCCCCAAGAGCACAAGATCAGCATAAACTAGAATGCAAGCAAGAAATTAATAGCTACATTTTGTTCGCTGGGATCTTGATGTTTCACGTACGCCGTTTATAGCTAGCTCATTGCTTAATTTTCTAACCTTGCCGTTTTTAGCTACTTGCTTGCTTGATTATCCAATCATGTTACATCTAATACTAAGATGGTACTCTTCATAAGATGGGTCCCATCATCTATATATCAGCATTCACATCGAGATAGAGTTTGAGTTACGTTTGAAGTTACATTTTTTGCGTCCTTACTCAGTTATTACCTACTGTAGTAACTACTCATCACTAGTATATACTATGGCCTTCTTTGCTTGTCTTTCAAAACTTTCCATGCACATCCACATCATCAGGTAGCGTGGACGTATATAGTCCTGTTACTAGTAACTATATAGCCTTTATCTCTGCTATAACCTTTCCCGGCCGGCCCATCTGACTGTCCACACCATCAGCGTCGTAGGTTCGAGTTAGACCATAAAACCATACATCAGTCAGTACGTATATCGTTTTTTATTTTTCTAAGTGCATATAGTTTTATTTATTAAAGTCAAAACGGCACATACGTACAATTTGAAAAATGAAGGGAGTAAATGTCATAAGTTGTCAGGCTAATGAAACATGTGTGTTGCGTGCATTATATTATTATATGGTCCGCATATTATATAGTTGCGCTCATTTATTGTATTTTCAAAGGACGAATCAAAATACACCATGTGCAAATAACTAAGGGTAAGTCCACACAAACGAAGGAAATGCTTCAAGCCTCGCCTATCTTATGGCCGCCACTGCCAGCTAGTGCTATCGACTGAGAACGTACCAGCGCCGCGCCACACGTCTCATCGACAGGGTGCAGACGATGGATGCACAGACACAACACACTACTGTTGCTTTAATACGCGCCTCGTTTTACATATATATATGTACAAGTATATATACATACATATATCATATATATATATATATATATATATATATATATATATATATATATATATATATATATATATATATATATATATTCACACACACACACACACACATATATATATATATATACATATGCATGCTTTCATCATGCCAATTGCCAAACATGGAGCAATCAACCCCCCATGTACAGGTGGCGCTGTTCTTCTATATCCTTGTCCCTTTTTTTAGACAGTCTATCCTTGTCCTTGAACAGTGCAAAAGAATATATGACTCTCAGCGCGATCGATTGTGCTGGTACTACTATTGATCCATTTTTGAATCGCCGCAGGTACAGCTTGACACGCGCATCGCTTTGCGTTCTTGGTATATAACCACACATATATATATATAGGGGTGCCATGTAGTAGCCTGCAAAGCTCTGTAATCCGGCAAGCTGCCGCGCTGCTTAATTACTACCTTGATTCCAAATGATAGCTCCCGCAGCAGCCGCCGGCATTGATCCCTGCAACCGCAGGCACCTCATCAAGGTCGTCAAGCAAACCATGCTGCTTCGGCTCCTCGTCATCCTCACCGTCGCGGCGACGTCCACACTGATCATCGGCCCCGCCGCCGCTAGCCCGCCGCCGGACCCCGTGCAGTGCTCGTCGTCCGGCGGCGGCGGCGGCTGCACCGTGTCCAGCGCCTACGGCGTGTTCCCGGACCGCTCCACGTGCCGCGCCGCCGGGGTCGCGTACCCGTCCACGGAGGACGAGCTGGTGCGTGCCGTGGCGCGCGCCGCGGAGTCGGGGACCAAGATGAAGGTCACCACCCGGTACTCCCACAGCATCCCGCAGCTGGCGTGCCCCGGGAGCGGCGGCGGCGAGGGCCTCGCCGTCAGCACGCGGCGGCTCGACCGCGTCGTGTCCGTGGACGCCGCGCGGGGGCGGATGACGGTGGAGAGCGGCCTCACGCTGCGGGACCTCGTCGCGGAGGCGGCCAAGGCGGGGCTCGCGCTGCCCTACGCGCCCTACTGGTGGGGGCTCACCGTCGGCGGCATGCTAGGGACGGGCGCGCACGGGAGCTCGCTCTGGGGAAACGGCAGCGCCGTACACGAGTACGTCGTCGGGATGCGCATCGTCACGCCGGCACCCGCCGAGGAGGGGTACGCCAAGGTGCGCGTCCTCGGCGAGGGCGACCCGGAGCTCGACGCCGCCAAGGTCTCCCTCGGCGTCCTTGGCGTCATCTCTCAGGTAACAAGTTCCCATCGCTTCGTTGATTGCAAGTATTTGTCGTCCTGCAATTTCTTTTCTTCCAGAAAAAAAAGTATTGCAAGCTTTATATATTTTCCTTTATTTATTTATCTTTATCTATTTAATAAGTGGTTTATTTATTTTTCTGCATTTTTATCCAACCAACGTTAATGTACCAATATCCACTGAAGAAGTCCACCGATTTCTATAGTGATCACTTGCTCCCTGCATGCTTAGACGTGTGAGTTAGAAGTTAATTAGAATCAAGGGAGAAAACATCTGGCAATTGCTTTTTCAAGCAAAATCCGTTTCTTAAAAGCAAGATCAATGATGTATGAGCTACTAGCAAGAAGAGAACATATACTTGCTTGCACACTCAGCTCAAAAAGCAGTGTGCGTACTACGACATTTATTGGTGGAGTGCAACATCTTGATTATGAACCTTGGAGTAGAGAACATGACACATCAAGTACAAATGAAGAACCTTGGAAAGCACCACGTTGATGCCACACACATGTACACTGATTCTTCCATAGGACCGAGCACTTTACACCATGATGTTCTTCTTTCCTTCACATGCCGGCATGGCACAAACGTACTTTTTCTTAATCAGTTAATTAGATTATTGTTCAGGGCACCGGAATTGATCTTGGGATCTCTAGTTTGGTACTAGTTATTATAATTCCACAATAGAATGATCAATTAATTCGTCTCCGATTCCATTCGGCGCCCCCTTGCCATCCTAGGGTGTGTTTGGCTTCATGCACCGCGTGGTGTACTATGCATGGATGATTCTGAATGTGTGGTTCAATCAATTTGCTCGAACCATATGATTTACCTTTATTAATAAAAAAGAGTAAAGTGCACCGCGGTCCCTAAACTTGTTATGGTGTGTCATCCCGGTCCCTAAACTCGCAAAACGCTCATCTAGGTCCTCAAACTTGCTAATTGTGTCATATGTGTCCCAAATCTACTTAAACAACTTATTAAATCTACTTAGTCTGCGGGACCCATGCTCCAACGTGACCGAGCCCGACCCTAGCGCCGCCGCCATAGGGACAACCCGGCCCCTCCATGTGGGTGGCCTTCGCAGCTTCGTTCCCTCCGGCGGGGCTCACGAGGTCATTCCCAATGCCGGTCATATCCGCCGCGCCATTGATGACATTGTTGCTCATGGTGAACACCGGATGCCGAGAGCCGGCCGAAGTCCTTGCACCACCATGCCGCCCTACCCCTCCCAACGTAGGCCCAAGTCCAGGAGCCGGCGAGGTCGCTACGAGTGCTCGCCGCATCCGCTCACCCGGCCCGGCCGCCGCGGAGGCTGCTAGCACCCGCCCGCAAGGCCGCGGTGGAGCGGCTCCCAACCGTTGAAAGTGACCCTCCTCTGCGGCGCCGGTGGCGGGGGTCGGTCGCGTCGGAGCATGGCACTCGGTTACGTGGCCTAAGTTAGTTTAATATGTTGTTTAAGTAGATTTGGGACTCAAATGACACAATTAGCAAGTTTAAGGTCCTAGATGAGCATTTTGCAAGTTTGGGGACCGGGATGACACACCATAACAAGTTTAGGGACCGCGGTGCACTTTACTCAATAAAAAAATAATACCAAGTGGAGAGGTTTATCCTCCATGAGTTGGTTCATCCAATGCAACAAACAACAAAAAAGATCATCTTCTAACTTGAATCATCTCGTACATGAAGCAATCAATACATACATGGTTCAAATTGACAATATGGGATACATGGCAGGTTTGTATGTGTGAGACTACTTCAATGGTTTTTTTGGGTACATATATACTACATACGATGGTCCATGCATGCACGTGCATGTGTGTTGACGTCTCGGTGCCCATAGCTTAATCATTATTACACAGCCTACCAAGCTTCCACCATAGATCTCTAACTTCTAGCATGCATATGTGAACAATTTGTGAACACTCTAGTGTCGTTTTCGAATGGGTTAATTCGATATATCTCATAGGGAACAGATAGGGTGCATCAGTGCATGCACGCTCCACCACCTCATGTTAGGGCTTGTGTGGGTAGCGCCGATTGAAGTAGAACGGGAGGAAAAATCTGTTCATTTAAGAATAATCAATTCCATTCATTGCGCCTTGCTTGCATTGACGATACTCTTCTATCCAACAGCTCATAGGGATAGAAGTTGAACTAAAGGCAATTCTAACCATAATGTCTAATGCTATCGTGTTTATTTTTGGATCGACGTAGAGGGGGGGTATCATATGCGAGCCAACAATTATGCCACACATAATGCACCACGTTGATGCCACACATACACACACCACGTACTGATTCTTCCATATGAGCGATCACTTTACACCATGATGTTCTTCTTTTCTTCACATGCGGGCATGGCACAAACAACGCACATTTTCTTAATCAGTTAGATTGTTTAGGGCAATTGGAACTGATCTTGGGATCTCTAGTTTAGTGCTAGTTATTATGAGCTCACAACGATTGATTCGTCTCCGATTCCGATCGGCATCCTTTGCCATCCTAAGAGTGCATGCACCACATCATGGTGCATGTATGGATGGTCAAAATATAGATGTGCGGTTCAATTAATCTGTCCAAACCATATGATTCACCCTTATTAACAAAAAAATGGCATGAGTGAAGTGTGAAATAGTGGGAGAGATTGGAGTGGAAATTATAGTTCATCGCATATTGATCAACCCTCTTCATATATTCCACTCTGATACTCTTCTATCCAAACAAACCCTTATATAGGGATAAAAAGTTGAACTAAAGTGTTCGTTCAAAAAAGTTGAACTAAAGTCAAGCCATCCCATAATGTGTATTGGTAGTGTTTATATTTGGATCAGCATAGGAGGTTATATTTGGATCTATCGATCTGGTATTTATGAGAGATAACAATTAGTGAATGATCTTTGATTGGTGGCACTCTGGAAAATTTATATACCCTGGTCCTCCAAAGGGTGTCGATTACAGGATTGTTTGGATAAAACAGTATCGTCAAATTCCCCTCATACGCGCTTGCTTGAAAAGAGTATCGGTCGAAATGATCAGCGAAGAGAAGCTGATCTGCCACCCTTGATGCGTCTTAGTGTTCAGTTTGCTTACGGCTCGGCTTATCTTGACTTATATATGTTTGTGAGAAAAAAAATAATGCACAACAAGCTGAGTCTAGATCATCCGAACATATATAGCGTCTTTCCTTCTGCCCATCTTCCACCGGTCCCTCTCTCTCATTCCGTATTGCCGTCTGCCAACTAGGCTTTCCTCATGCAAGCGCTTGCGGGCCGGGTGTGGCCACGTCCACGTATCTCAGTACCAAACCACATACTCCTCCAGTTCTGTTCTTCATTTGCCGCATACCAATTAAATGGCCAGATCGACCTTATTGAGTTGGCAAAAAAAAAAGATTGGGCATTATTGCCAATCGATAAGTAGTGCATAGCAACAACTACATGTCTTTAATTTGTTGACTTGAATATATAGGCAAAATAGCTGATCTCGTCCTTAAACTTTTAGCAAAGGATCTAGTTCGTCCTTGTACTTTTGAATGGGTGAGATCTTTTACGGTGCACAATACTACCCGGTGGTACTATGGTAGTATAACCGTTTTTTCAAAATAAGCCCTTTTTATTACATACGAGTCCTTTTCAAATGGTAGTATAGAGTAGTACTTGTGCAGCGTAAAAGACCTCCAAATTAGTCCTCGAACTTCGCTTCAATGATTCAATTTAGTCCTTGATCCTAGTTGGACATCCACTAGGACATGCCATGTCATTCAGACACATCCTCACAGTATGAAGTGTCTTATTTGCCCATGGTTGCTTATGAATACACCCCTAAGAGCATCTCCAAGAGCCTTTCTATTTTTTAATCTCTAAATCATTATTTATAGAATTATTTGCATCAATTTTTTTTCATTTCCATCTATTCTTATGTTGACGGAAGGTCCTCTTGTTTTCCTTTTCCTTTTTGCGTTCTCTCCGCTCGGTTGTTACTTGAAGGACCGATACGGCGAACCAGAGAGGGGGGGGGAGTGAATGGGAGCCGATAAAAATTCTTCTCGATGGAGATGAGAACTCCAACAAGACGAACGTGGCTTCCAACACACGTCTCCGACTCACTACCCAAGTTGGCCAAGCCCACGTAGCCACTGGAGTGCCACTGGACCTAGGAACCAACACACACAGCCTTCCGACTCGAGAACGCAGCGGAACAACAAACCCCGAGTCTACGGACTCACACGGTCCGACCGGTGAGCACCACCGGTCAGACCGGTCCCTGCCGGTGAAACTGAGCAACTTTCACTAAGTGGCTCTACACCGGTCGAGCCGGTGAGACACACCGGTCGGACCGATGGCGGCCGAAAGCCCCCAAGGCACCAAACAGGCCAACCGACCACCAAACGGACCCAAACTCGAAACGAAGCACCACGGGACAACAACGAACTCACCAAGACGTTCACCCGGCAAAATCCCACAGAGGCTTGCACCGGTCGGACCGGTCAAGAGCACCGGTCGAGACCGGTGTGGCACAGGCGCCTCGGGATGAACAAAGCACCCACGGGTCAACTTCCCCAAATCCAAATCTCGATCTCCCGAATCACTCCACGGACTTGAACAAGACTTTGGGGATATCGGGAACACCTCATGAGGAGTTCATAGCCAAGTTTAATCCCACAAAAACTCGTCCAAAAAGGAGGAATCGAAGAAATCCCGCCGAGAGCACCTCCAACCCAAGAACTCAAGAAACCCCCAAAATCGAGCACCTTTACTCACGGATTTGGGAGGGGAATCACGCCCAAAGAACCACGAAGGGTTCCCACAAATTTCCCCCATCAAATCCCCAAGAGAAAAGCCCCGAAAACAACCCAAGGAAATCACCGAGAGAGGGCTCCGAAAATCACCACCAAGAACAACGGGAAAACACATCCAAACCTTGAGGAACCACGCCGAATCATCTATACATGAGACAAAGGTTCGTACAAGGTCTAGCAAGCCGCCCGATCATCCATCCCTCTCTACAAGATCTCTCCGTGAAGCTCTCTTGCTAGTCCTAGAGAAAACCTAAGGAAAATAGGTGGAAAATAGGAAAACTAATGAGCTAGGGTTCCAAGAGTTGGCTGCCATCCTCTCACCTCTTGGGTTATATAGGCGGCAACCGAATGTCCGAAATGCCCCTCTCTACTAACTAGGGATACAAGCCCCTCAAGGGCGGATTTGGAATTCTTGATGTCTTCACCATCGGACGGATGCCCGCAACCGCACCCTCGCGTAGCCTCGACGCAAGCCATGCGATCCCGACGCGTGTCCTCCGCTTCGAAGATTCGGGACCGCGTCGTCGCACACCGGTCGACCGGTGCTCCTCACCCGGTCGAGCCGGTCCCCACCGGCCGGACCGGCCGACCCACCGGTCGGACCCGTCCAGGTGCCGCTTTGCACCTCCGTCTTCGGTTCTCCGGTCTTGGCTTTGTGGATCAACCAAGGAACCCAGTGGTTTTCTGGTGAACCACCGGAAACCCCGCGAACTCGGTGTAGCCTCCGCCAATCTCCACTCATGACTTGGCTCCCACGTAGTCCCGGCTCGACCTTGGTTTTGAGGCTCAACCAAGAAACCGTCCACGACTTCATCTTGCTGTTCATGCCACCATGCGGCCCGCACTTGACCCCGCTGGCCACCGGGTCCCTCGAACGAAGCCTACTTGTCTTCTCCACACTCCGGAGGCCTCACCGCGACGACCTTTCGCGCTTGTTCTTCACCCGCACCAACACGAGTCAAGCCGCAACCCGCACCCGCAATACTTAGCCAAGAATCGGTCCACACAACGTTGTCAATCACTCATCACTCAAGGAAGCGACCATCCACGGGTCCTCGAACCACACATGGTCCTCAATCTCCCCCTTGATGAGTGCATTGACAACACCCACACGAAAGTAACAAGAGAGAAAAGAAAAAGAAAAGAAACGAACAAAAAGAAACTCCAACAAGCGATCGAAAGCCAAACAAAGGCAAAGAGCAAGATCACTTGAAGAAGACAAGTCTCGGACCCCTTAGGCAAGGGCAACGGCTCGACACATCCGAGACAAAGCAAAGCTCAAGCAAAGAGCACAAACCACCGAAACAAAGCTCGAAAACTCTCAAAGAGCTCCCCCCGCACACATGCAAACTCCCCCCCGAACCAATGCAACTCCCCCCGGACGAATGCATGCAAGAAACCACATGAAACGAGGCAGCTGCAAAGCAACTTCGGCTCACACACCGGTCGGACCGGTCATCACCACCGGTCGACCGGTGCCTAACATATGTACGGGACCGGCACTCACACCGGTCGGACCGGTGCTCTTCACCTGGTCGGACCGGTGTAAAACGAAACCCGTAAATGGCTCGAAACCACCTGAAAACCTTCTAAATGCATCCACTAAGCCATTTCAAGCTCAAACTTAATATGCAAACTCCCCCCGAACCAATGCAACTCCCCCCGGACGAATGCATGCAAGAAACCACATGAAACGGGGCGAGCTGCAAGCAACTTGACTCACACCGGTCAGACCGGTCATCACCACCGGTCAGACCGGTGCCTAACATATGTACAGGACCAGCACTCACACCGGTCAGACCGGTGCTCTTCACCGGTCAGACCGGTGTAAAACAGAGCCCGAAATGGCTCCGAAACCACCTGAAAACCTTCTAAATGCATCCACTAAGCCATTTCAAGCTCAAACTTCTCCCCCTTGTTGGCAATGCATGAATCAAGCCAAAAATGCAAAACTTTCAACCTAGAGCTTCTCAAAAATACAAAATTCAACATATGATGCTACACATGTCCAAATGAGCAAGTTAGGTACTCTACGGCTTCGTATCGATCTCAACTACATGATCACCAAGTTTCACAACCATCGGACGAAGCTAAGATGGACTTTGGCAATTTTGCGAAAAACTTGCCTCTCATGAGCAAAGTCCTAAACATGATCAAAGCATATCAAAATGGCAAAGCCACACAAACTTCATGCTAGGACAGCCATTCTAATCATAAGACCATCACAAACACCCACAAGCACCTCATGTCATGTCAAAGCCACCGAGCCATGTGCCTACTTCTATGTATGAGACTTCTCATTGGTAGGCATCATGCAACGGTTTAGCACCCAAAGCAATTTAAATTCAGCACATATGACATGGGAGCACATTTCCAAGCATTTTTCATTTCATTTTCAGATTTGTAAATGGTACATGAAATGTCTTTGCGACAAAAAGGAACTTATGCTCCTCCACAAGATAAATCTAGAGGGCTAAACATTCATGATGGCAAATGAGCCTTTGGCCCCATATGATCAATAAACTAGCTATCCAACCACAAATTAAGCATAGCAAGGCCACAAAAACATGTCAAGAGCATGTAAAGGCATTTACACATGAGAGAGCATACATGTGACCTTTTTCAAAAGCATAGCTATCAACCATGGATTATTCATCAAGATCATCAAGAGCTAAGCCAAACTAACCATAGCATACCAAACAAGCTCACAAAGACATATATCTCATTCCATGGTGAACAATGTATATGAGAGAAGCTTTTCCTAACCGATGCATATGATACAAAATGCATGCAATCTAAGATACAAGGATGCCTATACATCATGTTACATATGCCATGCCAAATGCAAGAAATGCACAAAGGAAAGCTATACATATGCTACAAACCGGCTCCTCGAGGGGAGGCAAAACGGGCTCGACACCACCGCAAAAAGAAAGCTCCCACACACCCAACTCAAGAAATCAAACACACACCAAGTTCCCCCCGCAGACGAGTGAAAGTTGCTTGATCTAGGGGTTTGGTGAAAATATCGGCTAGTTGGTCATGAGTGGGTACATGGATCAAAGCTATCTTTCCTTTCTCGACATTGTCTCTCAGGAAATGATACCTCACTTCTATGTGTTTGGTTTTAGAATGGAGCACTGGGTTCTTTGCAACGCTTATGGCACTGGTGCTATCACATTGAAGTGGGACGTGGGTATACTCCTCACCAAAGTCACTCATGGTGTAGGTGATCCAAAGGAGCTGAGAGCAACAACTAGCAGCGGCAACATACTCGGCCTCGGTCGTGGATTGAGCAACACTCGACCGCTTGCGGGAAGACCAAGACACCAAAGAAGAACCCAAAACCGGCAAGTCCCGGAAGTGGACTTCCTATCCAACCGACACCCGCAAAATCCGCGTCCGAAAAGCCATGAAGCGCCAAAGAAGAGGACGCGGAGTACCAAAGGCCGAAGTCGGGAGTGTGACGCAAGTACCCGAAAATTCTCTTCACCGCTTGCCGATGCGAAGTCCTCGGAGACGCTTGAAAACGAGCGCACGGACACACCGAGAACCGTATGTCCGGCCTCGTCGCCGTCAAGTAGAGGAGTGACCCGATCATGCTCCGGTACTCCTTCGGTCCACGTGTTCACCTTCCTCGTCCGCATCAAGAGCCGTAGTCGTACTCATCGGCGTCGTCATAGCCTTGGAGTCCTCCATCTTGAACTTCCTCACAATGTCCTTGGTGTACTTAGCCTCGGTGCACAAATGTTCCTTCCTTTGATTGCTTGATTTGTAACCCGAGGAAGAACCGCAACTCGCCCATCATGCTCATCTCAAACTCCCTGCTCATATCATCTGCAAACCTCGCAACAAGAGAGTTAGACGAGCCACCAAAGACAATATCATCCACGTACACCTGCACAATCAGGATATCTCTGCCCCGCCTTAGCAAAAACAAGGTCTGATCGACCTTCCCCATCTCAAAACCTCTCTCAAACAAGAACCCCCTCAACCTGCCATACCAAGCTCTAGGCGCCCGCTTCTTCAACCCATACGGCCGCCTTCCTCAACTTGTACACCCGGTGGGGGTACTTCTCACTCTCAAACCCCGTGAGGTCGCCTCACATACACTTCTTCCTCCAACACTCCATTCGGAAAAGCACTCTTCACATCCATTTGGTGCAACTTGAACCCTTTAGCCACGAAAAAGGCTAGAAGGATCCTAATCGCCTCCAAACGGGCTACGGGAGCAAAGGTCTCCTCGTAGTCGATCCCCTCCTTCGACCGAACCCCCGGGCAACAAGTCTCGACTTGTTCCTCACAACCTCACCCTTCTCTCCCTCTTTGTTTTTCCACACCCACTTTGTACCAATCGGCTTACACCCCGGGGGAGGGTCAACCAACTCCCACACCCGATTCCTCTCAAAGTTCTCCAACTCCTCATGCATCGAGTTAACCCAATTGTGATCGGATAGTGCGTGTCCAATGTCTTTGGGCTCGAAAGAAGCAACAAATGCAGCATGAGCGAAATGGGAATTGTTTCGAACCCTCGACCGTGTAGTGCGTTCACTCATGTCGCCGATGATCCTCGAAGCTGGGTGATCCACTTGAACTCGCCGGGGAGGTTCTCGCCTCGAAGCTACCTCCCCCCTCAACATCGACTTCTCCTCGTTCTTGATTTGTCGTCGTAGGTGTAGCAGAGGGTCCATCCATCATCGTCGTCGAAGTAGTGGGTACATGTTCAGCCGGGGGCACCGCACCACCATCCTCATCATCACCATGTTCATGCTCCTCCTCCTGAAAGATCTCCTCGCCAAGCTCATCATCACCTGCACACTCAAAGACAAGCTGACTACGTGGCTCTGTCTCGTCGAAGGTTACCTCGCAAGTCTCCACGATTTGGTTAGTTTCAAGATTGAGCACACGATATGCTCTAGAATGAGATGCATAACCAAAGAAAATGCCATCGACGGACCTAGCCTCAAACTTATCCAACTTCCCCGCCTTTCTTCGGAATGAAACACTTGCAACCAAAGACATGGAAGTGACTCACCTTGGGTGTGCGACCATGCATCAACTCATAGCATGTCTTCTTCTTGTGCACTCGAGGTATATCCCCGTTCGACACATAGCATGCGGTATTCACCGCCTCGGCCCAATACCTCCTCGGAGTCCTATGCTCATCAAGCATCGTCCGAGCCATCTCGCACAAAGTCCTCGTTCTTCCTTTCCACAACACCATTCCGGGGAGGCGTATACGGACTCGAAAAGCGGTGCTCAAGACCCAAGTCATGACAAAAGGCTTCAAAACGAGAGTTCCTGAATTCCGAGCCATTGTCACTACGGATAGCTCGTATGGCATCTCCGTGCCTCTCGTTCCTCAACCTCAAGACTAGATCTCGAACAAAACCAAACGTCTCCCCCTTATCCTCCAGAAAGAACACCCACGCATACCGAGAATAGTCGTCCACCACAACAAGGACATACCACTTCCCACCCGCGGATCGCACACGAGCCGGGCCAACAAGGTCCATATGGAGCAGCTCGCATGGACGCTCGCTCATCACATCGGTGAGAGGCGGGTGAGAAGAGGCCACCATCTTGGCATGCCTACACGGAGCACAAACCAATTCTTTCTCAAGCCTCAAACGTGGCAATCCTCGGACCAAATTGAGTTTACTCAAGCGAGACAAAAGGTCAAAGCTCAAGTGACCCAACTTCCTATGCCACTTCCACAACTCACTCGAAGAACCGACCAAGAAACAACGCTCCACACCCGAAGACCGAGAAAAATCAGCACGGAACACCCGACCCTCGGGAACGACCATACAAACAAGGTCCCCTCGAGAGTCCACAATCCGAGAACCACCCGGCCGAAACAACACCTCAAAGCCCTCATCCAACAACCGGGACACGTAAAAGCAAATTGTACCCCGCCGATTGAACAAGAGCAACACGCCTCGCAGTGATCTTGTCACTCACTTTTATCTCACCTTCGAAAGCACACGCCCACGCCCATTGTCCCCAAAAGTGATGTACCTCTTCGTCACCACCGGGACGAGACTTGAGAACCACCCCCTCGTCTCCGGTCATATGCCTCGAACAACCGGAGTCAATCAACCAAATGTTCTTCAAGTCTCCCACCCCACATCAAAAATAGGCACGTGAGCGAACAAACGACTCGGCAAGATCGGGGTTAGTACCAAAAGAGGAAAACCAAGGCCGAGCCATTTGCTCGAAAGTGGGGTTAGCACCAACCAAAGCATCTCTCCTACCAAAGCTACCTCCACGAACACCACCACGATAACCACCCTGAGGGAACCACCCCTCTCTCGCCCGGAGGAGGACCAAAACCACGCAAGAAAGCCCGTGGAACGTCCTTCCTCTCCAACTCACCACCACGACTCCTCCAATCCCCGTATTGAGCACGAGGTGGAGAACGCCTAGCAACCGACCACCCGAACCCTTTCCGGCCCAACTACCGGAACCACGACCACCGTAAACAACCCTCGCACCCGTACGAGCACGAAACCCGAACATCCGTCCGTCCGTGCCTCCACCGGTCCGACGGTGCCCCACACCGTCCGACCGGTGTGACTCGGGCGCAACACCACCCGCAACCTTCTTCTCTCCCCAAGCCCGAACCGTCCTCACAATCGCCTTGCCCCCGGGCATCCGCATACGAGGCTCAAGTACACCATCGGAAGGGTGGTACTTGTCCTTGTTAGCCCACTCCTTTTCCATTCTCTCCTCTCGCTTCCTTTTGAAGCAAAACTCCTCCTTATGGCCATCTCTCCCACAATAGCCACAATGGAACCTCACAAGCTTAGGCTTCGGCTTGGGATGTGGTCGTTCACTCGGTTTCTCTCCACTCAAACCCTCCACCGGTTTCTCACCACTAGCCTTATCACTTTCCTTCCCAAAGAACACTTTCCCCGAAGTGCTCACAAACTTGATAGGCTTTTGTAGGTCATTTGTGGGTGTAGGAAACACGGGTGGAGCTGTGGTTGTGTCTAGACGGTTCCTTAGATGGTTAGGTTTTGGTGGGAAATCATTCTTGTGGTGGGTTTTTGGTGGCTCCGGGATATTCTCTCCACTTCCCTCACCAACCTTGTTTGCCCCAAGCCCCTCACCATCTTGCCTCTTAAAGGCCTCAATCATCATCCTCAACTGAGGCTCGTGACCTGACAACCAACCCATCAACTTCCTCAAATCATCATTCTCATCCTGCAAACGATCAACATAATGTGCAAGCTCCAAATTTTTCAATGCATGCATTTCACAGGTAGAGCAAGATGTAGGCATGGGTTCCTTCAATTTAGCCTCGAGCAAAGCATGCATCTCATCAATTTTAGCATGCAAAACAGGGCAAGAAGTGCAAGCACCTAGCAAAGCAGGTCTAGACTTAAGCTCAGCCACTTCAACCCTAAGCACATCTAGTTCCTCACACTTGGAGGCATGCTTCTCTTTGAACAAAGCAAGATCGGCAAGGAAAATAGAGCAATCAAGACAATCATTCTCATCGAAACAACGGGGCTAGCCTTAAGCGAATCAATCTCAAGCTTGCTATCAAGCACCTGTGTCTCTAGCTCAGCCACTCTAGTCCTAGCATCCTCGAGTGAAGCCCTAAGTTCTTTCCTCATTTTCTTGGCCTCTCTAAGCATGTCATCACGGTTATCAAGCAAAGAGCCAAGCCTCTCATTCTCCCGGCGCAAGAAGGGAAGCTCATCACGCACCTCGTCGTCGGACTCGCAGTCCGAGTCGCTCCGTGTGCTCTTCTTGCCGCCGGAGCTCAACGCCATGGTGCGAGAGCCGTCTCTCGCGGCGCGCCTCGGCCCGCTCGGGTTCTTGGACGACCTCTTGTTCTTGCGGCGATCTCCCTCGTCGTCGGCCGGCCGCTCGAGCTCGAGGTGGAGTACGCGGAACTGGAGTCGACGTCGCTCGCTCCAACCATCGCTCGGGCCTTGCCTCGGCCGTCCTTCTTCCTCGATCGTCGCTCGTCCTTGTACTTGTTCTTGTGCTTGCTCTTGTGGTCGCGCCTCGAACGGTACTTGTCGTCGTTCTTCCTCGGCTTGTGCTTGTAGCCGTCCTTGTTCTCGGCCTTCTCCCGGGCGGTCGGCGACGAAGTGTCCCGCCTTGCCGCACCGGAAGCAAGTCCTCGTGTTCCTCCTCATGTTCACGCGGTTCTCGTGCGGCCTCTCGAACCGCCTCGTCAACGGCGCCGGCTCGTCCTCTCCAAGGTCATCAAACTCCTCATCCGGCATAGACATCGCAGAGGAAAACGAGAACATCCTGGTGGACGGGTTAGAGTTAGTCTTTCCTTTGGAACCACCAACGAGGGCAAGACTATGGGAATCGCTCGGTCCCTCAAGCTTAGCGGTCATGCCCCTATCCACCTCGGCCGACTTGAGCTTCGAGAACGGCTCGTTCACCGTCGAGTATCATACCGCTCCGACTCGACTATGGCCTCGAACTTTCCGCTCCATATCGTACGATCCAAAGAGTGTAAGAGCTTGACCGCTCTATCATGATCATCGTACGGGAGCACGTCCACATTGGCCCTCATGTTGTTCACCACCACCGTGAACCTCGAAACAAGGCATCGATGGACTCACCGGGGAGATGAGTGAAGTTCTCGTACTCTCTCCGTAGGTCGCATACAACCGTGCCCGAACCCGGGCGTTCCCAACATGAGCCTCCTTCAACACCGCCCAAATCCTACAAGCCAAGTGCTCGGTGTGCACCCGATCGAACTCGGCCGACACAAAGCACGAAACAAGTAGTCGACCGCCTTATTGTTGGCGTCGAAGCCGTCCCTCGATCCCGGAGCGAGGAAATCAACCGCCGGACATAGCTTGTGTCCACCGTGACATCCCAAAGGATCCGACCCTTTCCGCGGAGAAAAGCACCCATCCGCTTGCTCCACATCCGGTAGTTCTTGCCATCGAAGTGTGGAGGACCCGAACCCCGTTCTCGGTACGCCATCCTTGGATCTTAGACCGGTTAGAGTCAACAAAGACCCGAACCGGCTCGATACCACTTGAAGGACCGATACGGCGAACCACAGAGGGGGGGAGTGAATGGGAGCCGATAAAAATTCTTCTCGATGGAGATGAGAACTCCAACAAGACGAACGTGGCTTCCAACACACGTCTCCGACTCACTACCCAAGTTGGCCAAGCCCACGTAGCCACTGGAGTGCCACTGGACCTAGGAACCAACACACACGGCCCTTCCGACTCGAGAACGCGAGCGGAACAACAAACCCCGAGTCTACGGACTCACACCGGTCGACCGGTGAGCACCACCGGTCGAGCCGGTCCCTCGCCGTGAAACCGAGCAACTTTCACTAAGTGGCTCTACACCGGTCGGACCGGTGAGACACACCGGTCGGACCGATGGCAGCTCGAAAGCCCCCAAGGCACCAAACAGAGCCAACCGACCACCAAACGGACCCAAACTCGAAACAGCGAGCACCACGGGACAACAACGAACTCACCAAGACGTTCACCCGGCAAAATCCCACAGAGGCTTGCACCGGTCGACCGGTCAAGAGCACCGGTCGGACCGGTGTGGCACCGGGCCCTCGGGATGAACAAGCACCCACGGTCAACTTCCCCAAATCCAAATCTCGATCTCCCGAATCACTCCACGGACTTGAACAAGACTTTGGGGATATCGGAACACCTCATGAGGAGTTCATAGCCAAGTTTAATCCCACAAAAACTCGTCCAAAAAGGAGGAATCGAAGAAATCCCGCCGAGAGCACCTCCAACCCAAGAACTCAAGAAACCCCCAAAATCGAGCACCTTTACTCACGGATTTGGGAGGGGAATCACGGCCCAAAGAACCACGAAGGGTTCCCACAAATTTCCCCCATCAAATCCCCAAGAGAAAAGCCCCGAAAACAACCCAAGGAAATCACCGAGAGAGGGCTCCGAAAATCACCACCAAGAACAACCGGGAAAACACATCCAAACCTTGAGGAACCACGCCGAATCATCTATACATGAGACAAAGGTTCGTACAAGGTCTAGCAAGCCGCCCGATCATCCATCCCTCTCTACAAGATCTCTCCGTGAAGCTCTCTTGCTAGTCCTAGAGAAAACCTAAGGAAAATAGGTGGAAAATAGGAAAACTAATGAGCTAGGGTTCCAAGAGTTGGCCGCCATCCTCTCACCTCTTGGGTTATATAGGCGGCAACCGAATGTCCGAAATGCCCCTCTCTACTAACTAGGGATACAAGCCCCTCAAGGGCGGATTTGGAATTCTTGATGTCTTCACCATCGGACGGATGCCCGCAACCGCACCCTGCGTAGCCTCGACGCAAGCCATGCGATCCCGACGCGTGTCCTCCGCTTCGAAGATTCCGGACCGCGTCGTCGCACACGGCCGACCGGTGCTCCTCACCGGCCGACCGGTCCCCACCGGCCGGACCGGTCGGACCCACCCGGTCGGACACCGTCCGGTGCCGCCGCACCTCCGTCTTCGGTTCTCCGGTCTTGGCTTTGTGGATCAACCAAGGAACCCGGTGGTTTTCCGGTGAACCACCGGAAACCCCGCGAACTCGGTGTAGCCTCCGCCAATCTCCACTCATGACTTGGCTCCCACGTAGTCCCGGCTCGACCTTGGTTTTGAGGCTCAACCAAGAAACCGTCCACGACTTCATCTTCTCGTTCATGCCACCATGCGGCCCGCACTTGACCCCCCGCCGGCCACCGGGTCCCTCGAACGAAGCCTACTTGTCTTCTCCACACCCGGAGGCCTCACCGGCGACGACCTTTCGCGCTTGTTCTTCACCCGCACCAACACGAGTCAAGCCGCAACCCGCACCCGCAATACTTAGCCAAGAATCGGTCCACACAACGTTGTCAATCACTCATCACTCAAGGAAGCGACCATCCACCGGTCCCTCGAACCACACATGGTCCTCATTACTGGACACACACATGGGTACATGGGTATCAAACGCACACTGCCGCTTTCCAATCCTCCGGTCCGGCCGCACAAGCTTTGTTCCTCAGCGGCACATTTCTACTGGAGCACATCGATTCGAGCTCCAGAGCGGCAGCCGAATCGAAATTGAGCTCCATGGTGGCCGAATCGAACTCTGGACGCTGCCAGGCACGGGGCCACACTCATTGCAGCAGTAGCACACATAAAGAGGTGATGGGTGGCCAGGTGGGGGGCGGTGTAGCCAATCGTCACGGGCACCATCCGGCGCCCGCATGCCAAGCTTACGCGGTTAGACTCAACCGCTGACGTGCGGGAGGTAGCGGGCCAGCGGCGCCGCGACCCACGCGGATGGTGACTTGAGGTTCAGGCTATCCACACGGGCGTGCGGTATGCGAACGCTATGGTTGGTGGCGTTCCGTTTTCCCCCTTCACCGGGTACTGGGAGGCGTGCGCTACGTCGCGTTTCCCTCCCGGGAGCGCTAGATGCAGCGCCCTCCCCGTCGTGTGCTACGCCCCGCGCAGGGCCCACCTCGCCTCCGCGAGCAACTGCCCCGCGCCTGTCGCTCCCCGCTCGCCGCGAGGGAGGTCGCACCGTTCCGCGCCGCCGTCCTCCACAACGGCGCCGTCGAGCTCCGCCCCGCGCCGAGCTCCGCCGACGGTCGCGCGCCGCGCCCTCGCTCCCCCCGCCGCGCATAGCCGCCGCCGTCCGCGCGCGCGCGGCGGCGCCGGATCCGAGCGAGGGAGGGAGAGCCCCGGCGGTGGCACGCGCACTCGCCCGAGGCCCCGCGCCGATGGCCATGGATGCGGCGGAGGAAGCCGGCGGTCGGCGCGGCCGACCGCCTCCAAGGAGCGAGAAGAGCTCCACGACCTCCATGGTCGGGAGCTCCACGCCGCCATGGCCGTGGGCCCGTGTCTGCTTCTCCTCCCGCCCTGGCAGCACGACGGGCCACGACCCGCCTCGCCTCGCGCCGCCCTGCCGCCCAAGCTCAAGGCGGAGCACGCGTCCCGCGCCGCCGTCCCTCGCCGTGCGCACCCCCGAAGCGGCAGGGGATGTGGGGAGGAGGACGTCGCCGACTTGAGCTCGTTCCGATGTCGGACCTCCATGGCCCTCCACGCCGCGACGAGCAGGCCGCCGCAGCACGCCGTTGACTCGTTGAGGCCGCTAAAGATCCACCTTGCCTAGGCCGCTGGCGGAGAGGGCGCGCACGCTCCGCCACCGCTCCTCCCCCGGCTCGATGGCGCGCCTCGATCCGCGTCTGGAGCCTGCAAGGCCGGCGGACGGAGCTCCGCGCGGGAGGTGGTGGGCTCGCGCCGGCCGGCATCGGGGGAGAGGAAGGGTGCCGGCGCCGCCCGGACGAGCCGCCGCGCAGACCACGGGCCGCCGCAGGGGAGAAGGGAGGGAGGGACCGCCACCGCGCAAGGGAGGGAGCTCCGCCGCCGGCCTTGGAGCTCCGCCTCGGGAGGCCGGCGCCACCGCAAATCGAGGGGAGGGAGCCGGTTTTGGGGAGGGGATGCGGGCGGAGTGACCAAGGAGAGAGAGAGTTGGAGGGGTGGGGAGGGAAGGGGATAAAAGAGTATGACAAGTGGGCCCCGTAGAGGGTAGCTGGTATGGAGTACGAGATTTAGAGAATGACGGGTGCGGAAAATTTGGTACTGTACTGTAAAAGACAGGAATATTCCTTTAGGAGATGGATTTGGAGTACGACAAGTGCGGATAGCCTCAGGGGGTGTGGCCAGAACTCAGAAGTATTCCAGGGGCAAACATGACATTTTGTAATGTGAAGATGCACTTGGATGACATGGCACGACGACCTGGATGGATGTTGGAGATAGTAAGCTAAAGTTGATTTAGATAAGCAAAATTGGAGGATTAGTTTGCCCCGTTTAAAAGTACAGAGGCCAATTTATTAGGCCCTTGTCAAAAGTTCGAGAACAAGGTTGCCTATTTTGCATGATATATATACTCCTAATTAATCACTCGGCATGCACAATTATATACGGAGTTATTTTGGGCTACGGCAAAATGTAACAACCTCTGTTTCCCTGTGTTTGTGACGCACGCAGGTAACGCTGCAGCTACAGCCTCTGTTCAAACGCTCGGTGACGTTCGACGAGCGGGACGACGACGACCTGGAGGAGCAGCTGGCCAAGTTCGGGTACCAGCACGAGTTCGCCGACATCGCGTGGTACCCGGGGCACCGCCGGGCGGTGTACCGCGTCGACGACCACCTCCCGCTGAGCGCTCCCGGCGACGGCGTTCTCGACTTCATCGGCTTCCGCGCCACCCCGACGCTGGGCATCCAGGCCAACCGCCTCACCGAGGACCTCCTCGAGCGCGCCGGCAACGGCTCCGGCAAGTGCGTGGCGTCGCTGCTCACCCACGCGGCGCTGTCGGTGGCCGGGTACGGGCTGTCGTCGTCGTCGTCGCGGCGGGGCGGCGGTGGGCTGTTCACGGGGTACCCCGTGGTGGGGCCCCAGCACCGGATGCAGGCCTCCGGCGGGTGCGTGGCGGGGCGCGAGGACGCGCTGCTGACGGCGTGCCCCTGGGACCCGCGCGTCCGGGCCAGCAGCTTCTTCCACCAGACCACCTTCAGCCTGCCCCTCGACCGCGCTGTCGCGTTCGTCGCCGACGTGCGCCGCCTGCGCGACCTCAACCCCAAGGCGCTCTGCGGCGTCGAGCTCTACGACGGCATCCTCATGCGCTACGTCAAGGCGTCCACGGCGCACCTCGGCAAGCCGGCGCCGCCCGGCGGCTCCGGCGGCCGCGACATGGTGGACTTCGACATGACCTACTACCGCAGCCGCGACCCGCGGCGGGCGCGGCTGTTCGAGGACGTGATGGAGGAGATCGAGCAGATGGGCATCTTCAAGTACGGCGGCCTGCCGCACTGGGGCAAGAACCGGAACCTCGCCTTCGCCGGCGCCGCGGCCAAGTACCCCGGCATGGCGGAGTTCCTGCGCGTCAAGGACGCCTACGACCCGGAGGGCCTCTTCTCCAGCGACTGGAGCGACGCGGTGCTCGGCGTCGGCGGCCGGTCGCCGCCGACGACGGACGCGCCCGGGTGCGCGCTGGAGGGGATGTGCGTGTGCTCCCGGGACGAGCACTGCGCGCCGGAGCAGGGCTACGTCTGCCGCCCCGGCAAGGTGTACAAGGAAGCCAGAGTCTGCACCAAGGTCTCGTCCTAGGTACCATATGAGTTTGGCGCGCACGTCTGGAAATTCGATTTTCTAGAAATTTGGAAACTGGTGAGGCAGAATTCTCCCGGGAATTCGATTCTTTTCTCTCCACGAGATTCCCAGCAGAATATTGCCTTCATTCATGAAGTTCAATTATGATTTGAAGAACCCTTGTCCTCGCAAAAGAAATAAAATGAATTTGACTGGTTACATCTACATGTATATAACTGTTAAGAAATAATTAGTGGTGATCATTAGCCTAATTATGTAATTATCATTTCCATTAGTATGTAATTAGGGAAAAGACACCTGCACACCGTATGGGTGTGTCTCTCCCGTACAGGTGCCCATTCCATCCTGAAAAGGTGCATGTGTGCCCCTTCCGTGTAAATAAATAGTGGGGTCCACCCCCACTCCATCAATCAATCACTGTTACTGTTTCAACACGTTATCACGCACGCATGCTCTCCTGAGCAACTCACACACGCCAAACAGAGACTCGAAGGCTTCACCGCCGGCAAGAACGCCCGCATCCCTCCAGGGTGAGAAAAAATGGATCCCCCATTTCGCCTAGTAGAGATTTCCTAAGCTACCTATCTAGTCATGCCCATCAAAACAAACCGAGGTCGCTGCTTCTTCTGCACTGGAGGTGCACGCCATGGCCGCCGCCGTGGTCGACGTGGAGATCGAGGCCGCCGCTTCCGTGGCCGCCGTGGACCAAGGTCCCCTCCACCGCGCCGTGCTTCGCCGGCCACAAGCAGCAACCGTTCCTTGACGCCACCGTACACCGTTGGACTTGTCTCTCGCAGCCCATCCTCGGCGGCACAACGTCTTCCGACGCCGTCACCTCCACAGGAGCCACCTCGCCGCCGCCTCGTCGTCCGCATCCGCCGCCCTGCAACAGAAGCAGAAGGTGTTGGAGTCTTCCCCGACTTAAACATACCTGCACATGCGACGGAGACGGCGACCGGCAACGTCGGATTTGGCCCTCAGGCCGGACCGGCGGCCATCTACTCACGGTCGCCACCTCAACTCCCGGCCTCGCCGAACCTACGACGGCGGCACACCCGAGCTTCACGGCCAGGACCATGGCGGCTCGCCGAGGTGCCCCGCCGTTCTTCTCCGACGACGGCGGCCCGCCATCCGCTTCCTCGACACTGGTGACCAAAGAGGCGGCCACACCCGCACCGAGCCCCTTCGGGCCGTGTGGGCGCCATCCACCGTCGCTCGGGGATCCAGCGCGGCACACGGAGCCCGGGCGTGCCGGGGCTCCCCTCTTTCGACCGCTGAAGGCCGGCTAGCGGTCGGCGGCCGGCAGCGCACGCCAGTGCACACAGGGGCGGTGGACGAAGAACAGAAAAGGGGGAGGAGAGAAGAAGCGGCGGAGCACCACCAGGGACCTCCGGGACCACTGCCAGCCGGCCACCGGCGGCGTCAACAGGCGCATCTGCATCGGCACCAGAGGGGCGGCAGGGGGTTAGGGGAAACCCTAACCGCACCCCTCTCATTTATTCGGTGGCGCTTGGGCTGGCTGGGCCAACCAGGCCACGGTGGGCCGCTAACAGGCCGGCCGGCCCACAGGCTGTAGACAGCGGCCCACAGGCCGCACTGCCCCCCTCCGTTTCCATAAGTCCGTCGGACCCCCCTGAACTTTCAAAAAGTCCAGAATTCCCCCCTGAACTTTAATTTAGTCCTCATGCTTTTGTCTTTTATATATTCAGACTTATTAGTGTTGTATATTTATGTTTTAGACCTCGAATTGTTCTGTAATTTTATGTTGTGATGAACAATATTATTTGTACCATCTGGTATATGTACCTATGTAATTTAAATGTTATAATTATCGCAGTGATTATTCATGTTTATGATCCGCAGACCATTTCTAGGTGCTAGAACAATTCTTATGCAATTAATTTTATTTGCATGGTTTAAAAATCGATTCTCTACATCAAGTAGAATATCAAGCAAAATTAAAATTAAGGTTTATAAATATAATTTGGAATAACACGAGGTGATGTGACCTAGGCGCTGGCTGCGATAAGTTCTTCCTAAGAGCTTATTTGCCCTGAGATCCACGCTTTTAGGCAGCTTTTGCTTATCATTGTGAGGTCTACATCTTTATGATGATTACCTTCAAACTGTATATCCAAAATTACATATAAATGACTATCAAGTCAAATTTATTCCTACAGGAATTAAAAATCATATACTTTAATTTTGTAAGAATCATCTTACATATATATTTTGCCTACTTTTACAACACAAATTTTACATCAGTAAATTAATCATATACATCGTTCTTTCATGTAGGAAAATGGCTAAATTAATCAATAAAGACTTCACTGAACTTGCTGCTGATGGTAGTAATTACCTAACCTGGGCTATGGATGTCAAGATTGTGCTAACAGCCAAAGGTTACATTAATACAATTAATGAACCTAATACACAAAATCCTATCCCAGAGGCACAAAAGTTTGCAACCTTGCATTTCCTACAACACCATCTCCACCATGACCTCAAAGCAGAATACATGATGGAAGATGATCCTAAGAAACTTTGGGACTCTCTTAAAGAACGCTATAATCAACAACTAGGCGTCATTCTGTCCGAAGCAAGACGAGAGTGGTCACTACTCCGTCTCATGGATTTCAAATCGGTTGCAGAATACAATTCTGCTGTCCACAAGATTTGTACCAAGCTTCAATTTTGCAATCAACCTTTGGATGATGCAGAAATGATAGAAAAGACTCTATCTACATTTCTCCCTACTAACAGGATATTGCAACAGCAATACTGTCGCCACAAGTATACTAAATATTCTGACTTAATATATGATTTACTCCAAGCAGAAAAGCATGATGAGCTCTTAACAAAGAATCATCAAATGCGCCCTGTGGGTGCAGCACCTCTGTCGGAAGTACATTTCAATGCTCAGAATAATAATAAAAAGTTCAGTGGCAAGAAATTCAAAAGGAATTTCAAGGGGAAATGGAAGAAGCAGAATTTTAAGAAAGGCAAGGGTTCTAGCAACAACAAGGACACTTTCAAGAAAAATAATGCTCATGACAACTCTCAAGCTTGTTAGAGGTGTGGTTGTCACAATCACACAACTCGAAAGTGCCACACTGCTAAGCATTTGGTTGATCTCTACCAAAAGCATGCTGGAAAGCAAGTTCATGGGGACAAGTTTGAAGCGCACTTCACTACTCACACTCCGGGTGTCGGTTGCTCCAAGAATGTTCCCGCGGAACACGACAAGGAGAAGGATCCAATGCAGTTGGACGAATTCTTCAGCACGGACGACATGATAATCGATAGCATCGAAGATACCGACAACATGCTTGTGGATGGACCATCCAATGATGTGTTCGGAGACATGTCTTAGTTTTACGCTCCCCGACAAGAACTTCGTTCTATAGTTTCAAAGAACTTCGTTATATAGCCATATTTATGTAATAATTGTGTTGTAAATAATTGTTGTCACAATATTGTAAGACATATGCTACTTATGATATTATTGAATAAAGTATATATTGTATAATGTATGAGTTCAAAACTTATAATTTATTTTACTCATTCTAGATTATCCTATGGGGACAATCCAAATGGTGGAAGAACTTTGTTTGGTGGATAGTTGCACAAGTAACACCATACTCAGAGAACTTAAATATTTCCAAACTCTCAAAAAGAGTAAAGGAAATGTCACAACCATCGCGGGACGCGATGCTATAATTGTTGGTTCAGGACGAGCCACAATAGGTCTCCCTATGGGTACTCAAATAGTAATTGAGGATGCACTCCTGTATCCTCATTCAACTCGTACATTATTGAGTTACAAAGACATCCGTCGCAATGGTTTCCATGTGGAAACAAATGGCGACAACAAAGATGAATATCTATTCATCACTAAACATGACGGATATAACAAGCGACTGCTTGAGAAAATTCCTTCACTATCATCAGGATTGTATTACGCATACATCAAACCCGTACAACATGTTGCATACAAGGTAAATTTTCAAAATCTTGATGTCTTCAAGATTTGGCATGATCACTGTTGACGGTTAAGAGTAGTATCAAAGTTCGTTTAGACTTGCAAGCGGACAAGTCTCCCATCGTAGTCAAGGGACCCTTCTTCCCTCGAGTGGTGAACCCAAGGTATCGAATCCGTGGAACAAATGTGTGACGCAAAAGATGATCTAGTAAAGCCAAGTAACTTCAATCTTTGGTAAAGTGAAACCCTAATGCATCTAGATAAAGAACACAAAACTAATCTAATCTACTAAAGACCGGAGATAACAAAGATAGATAGGGTAGATAAATCGATCTAGAGAGATCGGGTAAGCCTTTTGTTGAAGTTCCAAGCAAGAGAAGAAGTAGCAAATCGAATCTTATTAGAAGCCTCTTTAAATCGTGGTTTCCCGTCCGACTCCGAAAACGCCCGCCTTTCGGAACCCCCGTTCTGTCACAACGTATTCCTATTCATGCGGGTAGTCTAGGGCGAGTCCAAGGACAAGTCGAGTTCTTTCGGAAGATCTGGCGTGTACCTCTAGCCACCGCGGCTACAAGAACACCCTATGTGATCTATCTCGAGAATAGATCTAGAATAAGCAAAGCCGATCGTAAAACGAAGACATCGAAGAAATGCTTGATCGCTAGAAATTGATTCAACTTGATAATTCAACTAGTACAATGATACATAAACAAGATCACCACCGGGATCCTACCTTGATCTTGCGTCTAGCTCCGGGAACTCTGACGTGGTCTTCCTTGCAAGGTTCCCACGTCGGCTAGGGGAACCCTAGTCAACTAGCCCGACCCTCTCCTCTCCGGAATGGTGTCCCTCTCTTCTGCTCCTCGGCGGCCGATGACGAATTGATCGATGTGTGGCTCTCGACCCCGGGGCTATAAATAGCCCGAATGGTGGCTAGGTCAAAGGAGGGGGCAAATGGGCTCCGGACTGGGCTGGGCCGACCGGCTCGGGCCGACCGGCTCCGGGCCCATCCGGGCCCGGTTCTCGACCTCCTTCGCGTGGCGTCGGTTCCCGAGTCTTCTAGATCCTTCCCCCTTCTGCATGTGGGCCCTTGTCGTCAGTTTCTCTCCCAGTTGGACGTGGCTCCTTGTCCCACAAGTTTCGACACTTTTTTGGGTAGGTCCTCGGAGTTTGTCATCTTCTCGGGTTAGGTCCCTAGGCTTCTTGGAGTCAAGTTTGCTTCATTGCATGACTTGTACGGGGCTTCAAGGTCTTGTCACAAGGTGCTTGATGAACTTATCCCGAAGTCTTGCTTTCAACGCTAAAACCCTGCATAAACACTAAAGTCCAAAGCCGACATGCTCAAGTGAACTTGTTATACCACGGGGGTTAGTACCAATGAATAAGGTATAAAACTTATGCCAACACCGAAGGTAAACTCATGGCTAGGTTGACGGATTTTCACCGTCAACAATCGCCTTGGTCATCCCGGCATAGGGATGATGAGAAAAATTATCGGCAATTTAATTGGTCACAAGTGAAATACTTCAAAATTACCCAAGCCATCAGACTTTGTGTGCACCGCATGTGCCACGGGAAAATTAATTTTAAGACCCTCTTATCTTAAAATAAAGGTTGAACCACTACAATTTCTTGAACGCATTCAAGGAGATATTTGTGGTCCTATACATCCATCAACTGGACCATTTAGGTACTTCATGATACTTATTGATGCATCTACTAGATGGTCCCATGTATGTTTATTATCTACAAGAAACCATGCTTTTGCAAGGTTCATTGCTCAAATTATCAAATTAAGAGCACATCATCCTGAATATGCTATCAAAACCATCAGGATGGACAATGCCGCTGAATTTACTTCGCATGCCTTCAATGACTATTGTATGGCTATAGGCATAAATGTGGAACATTTTGTTCCACATGTACATACACAAAATGGATTAGTCGAATCTCTTATCAAGAGAATAAATTTAATTGTTAGACCATTACTACAGAATTGCAATCTACCAACATCATATTGGGTCATGCGGTATTACACGCCGCTGATTTGATTCAAATAAGACCTACTGCATACAACACGGTTTCCCCGTTGCAGTTAGTACGTGGAAATCAACCAAGTATTTCCCATCTGCGAAAATTCGGTTGCGCTGTATACGTACGGATATCACCATCGCAGTGTACATCAATGGGCCCCTATAGGAAATTGGGGATATATGTAGGGTACAAATCACCGTCAATCATTAAGTACCTCGAACCCCTTACAGGGGTTTTATTTACTGCCTGGTATGCTGATTGCATCTTCGATGAAGACAATTTTCCGGCATTAGGGGGAGACAAGTACCAAAAAAAATGCCAGGAAATAAATTGGAATACCACAGGTATCCAGTCCTACGATCCATGTACTATAGAATCTGAACGTGAAGTTCAGAAAATTATCAATTTGCAAAACATCGCAAATAATCTACCAAAAGCATTTACTGATTATAAGGGCGTCACAAAAATCACATAATCCTGCTGCAAATGTACCAGAAAGAGTAGAAATTCCTACTCAAGAACTCCCAAATCAAAATAAGAGGGGGAGAGGTACTTCAAACAAAGGATAAGGCTATACAAAAGCCTCCGCAGAAAACTAGGAAGATCACTTCCACAACAGTAAATGTAGATCAACATCAAGTTGACAGACACCAATTGGATATTATAAATCCAAATAATATGGATGTTCAATAGATATATCACATACCAAGCACAAGTGCACAAAATAATATAAGTGCTGGGACATCGGAAGACCTGGACTCTATCGTTGTGGGAAATCATGATGAGTCACAAGGGGTACAAGAAATTTCCATTAATTACATTGATTCTGGAGAATTATACAATAGAAAGACTACAAATGTCGACATTTACTTTGCCACTAAGATTGCAAGTGAACTTCGCATTGATCCAGAACTTAAGTCCATGGTAGAGTGCATCAAGCGCTCTGACTGGGTCAAATGGAAGGAAGCAATTAAAGCAAAATTAGACTCACTCAAGAAACGAGAGGTATTCTCTGCAGTGATGCCTACTCCTCATCATATTTTTCCCGTGGGATCAAAATGGATTTTTGTCCGTAAAAGGAATGAAAACAGCGAGGTGGTGAGATACAAAGCGAGGCTTGTAGCACAAGGGTTCATGCAGAAACCCAACATCGATTTCGATGAAACATATTCTCCAGTTATGAGTGGTATAACATTCCGATATCTAATATCATTGGTAGCACAAAAAGGTCTATCCATGCATCTCATGGATGTAGTGACAACATATCTATATGGGTCACTAGACTCGGATACATATATGAAAGTTCCAGAAGGAATTGATATCCCGAACAAGAATCATTCACCCAACATGTATTGTGTAAAACTTCAAAAGTCATTATACGGCTTAAAACAGTCGGGAAGAATGTGGTACAACCGACTAAAGGAATTCCTTCTTCAGAAGGGTTTTTTCCAACAATGATGATTGCCCATGTGTATTCATCAAGAAATCCTCAACTGGCCTTTGTATTATATCTGCATATGTTGATGACCTTAATATCATTGGAACTCAATGAGATATAGATGAAACACGCAACCATCCTAAGACGGAATTTAAAATGAAAGATTTGGGTAAAACAAAATTTTGCTTGGGTTTACAACTTGAGCATCTCCCAACAGGGATTTTAGTACACCAGTCTGCTTACATCCAAAAGATTCTACAGAAATTCAATATGGATAAATCATATCCATCCAAAACACCTATGGTCGTACGCTCTCATGAAATTGATAAAGATCAATTCAGACCTAAAGGTGAAAATGAGGAGGTATTGGGACCAGAAGTTCCATATCTCAGTGCCATTGGGGTGTTGATCTATATCGCAAATTGCACACGGCCTGGTATTGCATTTGCAGTAAACTTGCTAGCTAGATACAGTGTTGCTCCAACACAACGCCATTGGGCGGGAGTTAAGAGTATCTCCAGATATCTCATTGGCACAATAGATCTTGGATTATTTTACAAAATTAACCAAGATAAAACATTAATTGGATACTCAGATGCTGCTATTTATCTGATCCCCATGAAGCGAGATCTCAGACAGGTTTTGTATTCTTACATGGTGGAATGACTATTTCATGGAAGTCATCAAAACAGACTCTAATAGCCACATCCACAAACCATTCTGAAATAATTGCATTATTTGAAGCATCCCGTGAATGTGTATGGCTTCGCAGAATGATAAAGCACATACAACAATCATGTAGTATAAGTTCAATCATGAACCCTACCATAATGTATGAAGATAATGCTGCTTGTATTGCACAAATGAGAGCATGTTATATAAAGAGTAATCTTACAAAACATATGGCTCCTAAATTATTCTATCCTCATCAACTACAGAAGGTAGAAGAGTCTTGCAAACTAAATCTTGTGATAACCTTGCAGATTTATTCACAAAATCATTACCAACATCATTATTTCAGAAATATGTTTTTGGAATTGGTATGAGACAACTCAAAGATTTGCAAGAATCAGGGGGAGACTCTCTTTGATATAACCTATATAAATAATCATCTGATTATTGTACTCTTTTTCCTGTATGAGTTTTTTCTCACAAGGTTTCTCATAAAAGGTTTTAATGAGGCAACAACAATACAAGACCATGCCTTATATCACCTAATTTTTCCAATAAGGTTTTAAGGGTGATATACAATACATATTCTATGTCATGTCTTCTGTTTTCTCTATAAGAGTTTTTAAGAAGATATAAATCCCTTCTCATATTTTCCTATTAGGTTTTGGAGAAGGATATTCAAACATGATCCTCAGATCATAAAAAGTTTTCTCATACAAATATCAAACAAGACAATAATGCCATACCATTTTCTCCTAATATTTTTCCACTGGGTTTAAAGGAGTTTTAGTGGCACATATATACATATTGGTTTCTCCTCAAGATTTTCCCATAGGATTTTTGGAGGAGTTTTACAAGATGATATCCAAGGATGATTGAAGTCAAATTACATCAAGACCTCATGAAGCTATTGATCAAGGGGGGTGTTAAGAAATAATTAGTGGTGATCATTAGCCTAATTATGTAATTAACATTTTCATTAGTATGTAATTAGGGAAAAGGCACCTGCACACCGCACGGGTGTGTCTCTCCCATACAGGTGCCTATTCCATCCCGAAAGGGTGCCTATGTGCCCCTTCCCTATAAATAAATAGTGGGCTCCACCCCCAGTCCATCAATCAATCACTTTTACTGTTTCAACAATAACATTGGCAAATAATCAGGTCCTAGTAGAATGGTTCAAAACTCATAGTCTTGGACCGATAATTAGTCAAATGGTGCATTGTTTGCGCTAAACGGTGCTACAATTGAATTTATGCACGTTCAAATTATTTTACTATGATTATGATTTTGTTGCCATATACATTTTAGCACAAGGATCCAATTGTAAAATTTTGGAAGGTACAGTAAGTCGTACACTCTACTGTGTGGTACTGTTGTTTTAACTAGAATTACCAAATCAGATATATCGATGGACCATAGGCTTCTAATACTAATCATATGCATAGCTCGGGAGCATGGTTATGGGATCAAACAGCAGGAGGTGAGAATGTATCCAAAAGTCCCACGAAATTCAGTCCAGAACTCCAGATGCTTTGGTGCTAAGACAAGTTTTTTCCTGGAGCTGAATGATAAAATGTATTGTTCTTATTTACTATACTGGGCCTGTTTGGCAGCACTCCACTCCCAAAACAGCCACTCCACTCCACCAACTCCACTATGTAAACTCTGCTCCACTCTAGCAATTTGAATAATCATGTTTGGGAGAGCTCCACTCCACAAATCATAGAAGCCCACTTCCTTCCACACCGCAGCCCACTGTGCACATATCAGCCCAGCTTAGCCCATCTAAATTCCTCTCACTTCCACGTGGGTCCCCGATGTCAGGTTATCTTCCCGTTCCTCCTCCTCCTTGTCGTCGCCTCCCCCCTCTCCCACGGGTCGCGGCCGCAACGGATCCCGCACCACTGTCCTCCTCCTCGTTCGACACTGCGCTAGCCAAGCTCTAGGCGCGGATCTGCTACACCTTCCGTGCACCGAACCTTCTCCGCCGCGCCATGACGCATGCCTCCTACTCCCATGAGAACGGCCACGCGCTCGCCGTCCTGGGCCTCGCCGTCGCCCAGTCCGCCGTGGTGCTCGGTGCCCTCGCCGCCGACAACAACGTCGCGGCCTCCTTCGTGTCGCGCCGTGCCGCCGAGGCGACCTCCGAGGCCGCGTGCACTACCGCGGGGACGCACCACGAGAATCCCGGCCATCGTGCGCGTCGCCCGGCCGGATCGGCGTGTCCGCGGCGCTCGTCGTCGCGGCGCGCTTCGGGGACTCATCGGCGCGGTGGCCGTCGACGCTAATAGCCACCGACGGCGGACGACCGCGGGCTACCGGCCGCAACAGTGGACTGCAGCGAGGAGGCACTGGCGGCGGGGTCCTGGGAGGATGGCCAGCACGGGACAACGCAGTTGGTCGGCGGCAGGGACGGCGGAGGAGGAGGCGTCGGGGCTAGAGTGGACGGGCGGCCTGTGTTGGAGGGGGGAGGCGACGGCATCGGATGGCGGCGGGACCTGGGGGGTGGGTGGTGATGGAGAGGGCCGCGGTCAACGAAGAACAGATCGCGAACAGTTTTTATGTAATCTGTGGCATGGTAGGTAATTTTGTCCCAACTCTACCAGCTTTTAAGAATTGGTGGAGCACCTCATGAGGAGCTTGGAAAAAAGTTGGAGTGGAGCTGATTTTTTATGGAGTGGAGTGGAGTTTGTTGAGGTGTTTGGGTATTTTTTATGGAGTGAAGCTAAATTTGGTGGAGTAGAGTGCTCCCAAACAGGCCCTTAGATAGGATCTAGCGGACCAGTCCTAAGACAAGTTGAGTGTTTTGTGCTGTGGCACGTGGGAAACATGCAAATATGCAAAACGGGGGTGTTTGTGACAAATCTGCCATTTGTGTGTTCATACCCCTGCTTTGAAGTGTAATTGTGAGTTTTACTCCCCCCCCCCAACTATTCACAAAATCACATTGACTTAGCTTGAATAATAGTTAAGGCAAAATCACAACGTTTGAAAAAAATGAGAATAAAAATTCACTTGCACTTCAAAGTAGAACAAGATCACCAAAAATGAATCATTCAAAGTGTTGTTCTATAATTATGATTCCATTTTGCCATATACATTCTGACACAAGGACCGAATTTTAAAATTTGTCAAAGAATGATATATTACTTTAACTTTTGAAATGGAGGAAGTACTCTCAAAAATGTGCTCCATTTATTGAAATTTGTTTTACTAGAGTTCGAGAATGAAAAAAATACTTGAGTTCACGCATTGCAGCAATTCGGTGCATGAACGGTAAAAACAGGCCAAAACATACTTCGACAGAGATAGAGACGACGAGGTGCCATTTGCAAGGAACCGCTCGAGATTATCGGACATGTTGTATGCAAGTCGGGGGAGCCGGAAAGATGGTGATTCTCTCCCCGTACGAATCCCCGCCGACGAGATCGACGATGGCCGCCGCCACCGAGGCTCCGCACAGGCGGACATTGTCGTCCCCGACAGGAGGTACCCCACACTGATGCGGCGCACGACAGACCCAGAACATACACACCAGGTGCGTGTCACCCACCCCCCCTCCATGATCGACTGGTTGCTGGGCCATGGAGGGCAGAGACATGGCCGAAGCTGGCATGGCGGGGCTAGGGTGCAGACTCCACGCATACATCCCACACATCCACATCACACCAGTCGACTTCTCCACCCTCAAGCTCGTCTCCCCCGCCTCCACCTCCACCGCCGCCGCCGCCACCACCTCCACCACCGCCTCCGACTCCACCGCCACCGCCACCAGATCCACCACCGCGTGAGTCAGCAAACCCTAACCAATTGAACCCTCGGAGTTTGTCAGGGAAGGGAGTGGAGAACAAGGAATCGCTAGATGGAGAAACCCTAGGGGGATTCGACCTCTCACATCTTTGGAAGAGGAGCTCCGACAAGGGAGTTTGTCGTGAAATTCCGGTTGAGAGGAAGGAAATGAAACTCCATAGTTGAAACCCAGATCCCTCTCCTCTCAATGGAGGGGATCGTCAGTGGTCGACTCCAGGAGGTGATACCAGATCATTTGCTCAAGTTCTGCGAAGCAATCCAACACAGGGGCAAAGATGGAAGGAAGAGAGCAGGGGACACAATGTCCTTTCCATGGGGGAGGGAGAGCAGGAAGAGGTTATGGAGGTCCAGGGCAGAACTTTGAGTAGCACACTAATTTCAGGCAGTGGGATGACAGGAGGGGGAAGACAACCATACCATCACTGGAGACAAAGGGATAAGGAGAGGCCCCAAGGTCATCAAGAGCCCAGAGATCAACAAATTGATCTGCGATGGAATCTGAACCAAGGAAGAGAGGAGAAGATGGTAGAGGAAGGAAAAAAATCAGCAACAGTTTAATAGAGATGATAGAATACCTCCTCGGAGAAAATGCAGGAAGAGGTGTCTGGAAACACTGATAGGGATACTAGTAAGAAGAAGGAGGAAGGGAAAACCATGGAGGAAAGCAAAATTACCCCTGGATTCTGCAAGAGATGTGGGAAAATAGGTCACAAGTCGGAGGATTGCTTCAAGCCTGTAATTTGTGCTAAATGCAAAAAAGAAGGACATGTACCCAGAGCCTGTAGTGAGATCATGACATGGGAGTGCATCGCTCCCTTCTGTGGCTTAGCAGCCCCTGAGCTGGGTTTCCATATAATCCATGATGATGACCCTGGTGACACATCCAAAGACACCTCAAATTACGCTTTGATCACAATCAAACAGGGGATGGCCACTGCGAGGCAGGTGGAAGCTGAATTTAAAGCACAAACTGGACCAAACTCTACATGGAGATGGTTTGCCAAGAAAGTGGCTGAAAACAAATATCAAATAAAATTCCCAACTGCCAAGAAAGTTGAGGAGCTTGCCTTTTTTTCTGGGATGCTAATGGGAACTATACTAGGGGTCAGTTTCAAGGTTGAGCCCTGGGACCCTTATGTGGGAGCAAAAGCAAAAATTGAATCTACTTGGTTCAGGATTTCTGGGATCCCCATGGAAAAAAGAACTGAGAAGAGAGTTTGCTATGTAGCTTCACTAGTTTGGATGCCACTGGAGGTAGACAAAAACAATCTGAAAAGGTGGGAATATGTTAGGGTAAAAATTGGTTGCAAAGATATAGCTAAAGTTCCTGCTGTGGTGGAAGGATTGTTGAAAATGCATTTTTATGACTTTATTTTCCGGAGGGAAGTTCCCACTTACACACATAGCAAGCCTGCTTGGAACACTTGGACTAGAACCTCTGAAAGGGATGAAGATGATAAACCATCACCAAAGAAACACAAAAAAGGGGATGGGAAAACTGTACAAGCAGAGAAGGAGGGAGGGAACAATTCTGAAGCTGGAACTTCATCTCAGTACCAGGGGAGGAAAAATAATATGGAGGTGGGAAGCAAAGCACTGAGTGAGGAAAAGGAGAAGGAAGATGGAGCCCCTAACAAGGAAGATCAAGGAAAAGAGACTGATGGCAGTGAACAAAGCAGCAGCCCAACCTATTTTGATGAGTTGATCTCACTTGGTGGTGAGCATTTCACCTTTGGCACCTTCAAGGAAATGGAGATAAAAGATATATATACAGACTGCAACTTAATGAGACAAGCTCAGTGGCATTCAACCAATATGGGACAAATCTATACAAGTACAAGTATGACCCCCTTTCTATAATAGAAGCAAAATTTGCTATGGCAATTAGACCTAGCAAAAAAGGTGAGCATGTAGCCACAGAAACTGAGAAGATGAGGTCCATGAAAGGGAAAGTGAAGGAATCTGAGGAGCTCAGACACACTTAGGAACACCCTAGCCCAGAAGTTGGAACTCAAGAAGCTCCTTTGAGGGACATGTCAAGCCAGGAGGAACGAATTCCAGACATAACAAAAATGACAAGTCCACAACAATAGACATGGGGCTCAGTGGACAAATAGGTCAACAAACCAGAAGGGACAGGGAAGAAGATAGTGCTCTAGGGATAACTCTTCATACCCAGGAAGACATGCCTTCAGTTGAGAACAATATGGAACAAGGAGGATGTGTGGGGGGGAATAATCTGACAAGTGACTCACCAAACTCTCAAGGTATCTCTCCCAACTGCGACAATCAGATGGAGGAGACAACAGAACATGGAAGCCAAGAATTATCTCAAGAGAAAGAAGTAGTGGAAGACCCAACTGAAAGTGAAAAGAAGGCTGAGGAGGCAAATGCTCACAAAAAAGGAGATCAAATGATTAAGCAGAGTGAAAGAATCAGGGAGCAAGGACTGGGGGGATCAAAGTTGCTGATAAAGCTAGCTTGCTGGCAAAGAAGAAAAACCTAGAAGGTAATAACATCAATCTCAAGAACTCCTTTGCATTTCTAGAAAAGATAACTCTTGTTAATAAATTCAGCAAAATGGGAGGTAACTCTAAAAATGTTAACCTAGAACATTTTGACATTTTAAAAGATTTAAAATTAGCTAGAAAAGATCTTAAAGAAAGAGATAAAAGTTTGAATAAAGAGGTAGAAGAAGTGGATAAAGAGAATCTCCCCTTGGAGGAGATAAAATACATAGAATGGAGATCAGATTCATTTGATCCTTCTGATATGGAAGGTTTATAAATGGTGTCCAAAAGAAGAAAAAGAAAGACACGAAAAAGAAATCCCCTGGGAGAATAAATAAAGCCAAGGGAGGAACACCCCATCCCGTTGATGGGAGTGAGACCCTTGATGGAGATATATCTAGTTATAGTACTAGATATAATCTTAGGAAAGGGAGGAAAACAAACTATAGATATTCAAAATGATAGGTTTGATATGGAACTGTAGAGGTGTCTCCAAGAATGGAATGACGACCAAAGTAAAGGATTTGTACTTTGAGTTTAATGCAGACTTCATTGGGCTACAGGAAACTACTCCGTATGAGGAAAAAATACACTAACAAGTTTTTAAGAGTGATTGACCCTCAAAAACAGTTTGCCTAGCACTGGCTGCCCTCATCAGACAAATCTGGTGGAATTCTTTGTGGAATTAAAAAAGAAAAGTTTGACATAATTGGAACAGAAGAAAAGAATTTCTCAATTTCAGTAGAGGTAGTGGATAAAAAACTGGGGAAAATCTGAAGCTAGTTATGGTTTATGGTCCTGCTCAGGAGGACAGAAGAGAGCTTTTCCTAACTGGATTAGCTGAGATATGTGCAAATATCAAAATTCCCACCCTGATTGGAGGGGATTTTAATATTCTAAGATTCAGTGATGAGAAAAATAAAATTTTCACTTGCAATAGGTTCACTGATATGTTCAATTATATTATAAATACCTATGAACTCAGGGACCTACCTCTGAATGGAGGAAAATACACTTGGAGCAATAACCAAAGGGACCCAACTCTAGAAAAGCTAGACAGGGTGTTAATGAGTTCATAATGGGAAAATTTATTCCCCTGACAAATCTAAAGAAACCCCCTAGAGTTATGTCTGATCATAATCCTCTGATATTAAGATTAGACCTAGGGGAAAGTAAGAAATCAAAACAATTTTGCTTTGAGACTACTTGGGTAAAACACCATAATTACCTACCTAAGATAAAAGAAATATGGGAGAAAAGGGTAACAGTAAGTAATGTAGTAGAGAAATGGTGTATTAAGGTAAACAGAGTAAAGAGGTTCCTGAAAGGTTGGGGGGAATAATATTAAGGGGCATATCAGGAGGTATAAGTCTATCCTGAAAGATGAACTGAATATTCTGGAAAAAGAAGAAGAAGAAGGAAGCCTCCCTGCTCCCTTACCAGAAAGAAAGACTTTTATTCAAACAGAGATGCTGAAAGTCCTGGAGGAAGAGGAAATGTACTGGCATAAAAGATCTAACCAAAAATGGTTGTTACAGGAGATAGCAACACGGATTTTTTTCACCGGTTTGCCAATGGGGAAAAAGGAAAAATATGATTTTTCATCTGGAAGATGGATCATCTACTTTACAAAAAGGTGATGAAATTCTAAATCATGCTACAGATTACTACAAGGCTTTGTTTGGTCCATCGGATAAACCCCTCTTTGGGTTAGATCCTAATTGCTGGACACAAGAGGAAAAAGTGACAGATAGGAGAACGTGCTGTTAACTAAACCCTTCTACCTAGAGGAATTAAAATCAGCCCTTTTTTCTATGGAGACTAATATAGCTCCAGGTCCGGACCATATGCCTATTGAATTCTTTCAAACTGGATGGGAGATAATCAAATAAGACCTGGTTGAAATGCTAGATGAATTTTGGGACCACAAGCTGGATATAGGAAGGCTCAATTACGGGATTATTACCCTGATACCGAAATCAAAAGAAGCGGCCAAGATCCAACAATATAGGCCGATATGCTTGCTTAATGTCAGCTTCAAAATCATAACAAAAATTCTTATGCTCTGGTTTGAGGAGTGTATGAGTAGAATCATTATAGATGTCAATCAACTTTTATAAAAGGGAGGAATATTATGGATGGAGTCTTGATTTTGCATGAGATCTTGCATGATGTGAAACTAAAAAAGAAAGATTGAATCATTTTGAAATTGGACTTTGAGAAGGCTTATGACAAGATTAGCTAGGATTTACTTTTTGAGATGTTAAAACAAAGAGGCTTTAGTGAGACCTTGTGCAAATGGATCAAAAGCGTTGTTACAAGTGGGACTCTCAGTGTACAAGCTAATGGTAGTGTGGGCAGATACTTTAAGAGTGGAAAAGGAGTCAGACAAGGGGACCCTCTGTCTCCCCTTATGTTCAATTTAGCAGCAGATAGTCTTGCTAAGATGATACATAAAGCACAAGAAAATAACCTAATCAAAGGACTGGTACCAGAATATGTGGACAAGGGACTGGCTATACTACAGTATGCAGATGATACTATACTGTGTATGGAAGAGGACATGGAATCTGTACAAAATATGAAGTTACTCCTTTGCTTCTATGAACAAATGTCAGGCTTAAATATTAACTTCAATAAAAGTGAAGCACTCATGATTTCTCATGATTATGAGAAGGCTATTTAATTTGCTAAAATTATGAATTGCTCCACTGGAGAGTGGCCAATCAAGTACTTGGGAGTACCAGTAGCAAGCACCAAACTGCATGTGATTGACTGGCTTCTAGTAGATGAAAAACTAATGAAGAGACTAGATGGTTGGAAGGGGAGCACCTTATCCTTTGGAGGAAGATTGGTGCTGATAAATTCTTGTCTCAGTAGTATCCCAACTTATTACATGTCAATGTATCTTCTCCCTAAAACTATCCTGAAAAGGATGGATAGGACCAGAAAAAGGTTTTTCTGGCAAGGAGGAGGAGAAAAAAAGAAGTACTACCTAGTGAAGTGGAACAAAACTGCTAACTCCAAGCAAAAAGGAGGCTTAGGCATTAAATACTTGAAGAAAATGAACCTCGGCCTCTTTTGTAAATGGTGGTGGAAATTGGAACATGAGGAAGGTTTATGGCAGGAGATAGTTAGGAAGAAATATAAAATAAACAGAGGAATAACACTGTTGAAAAGAAATGACAGAAACTCTCCAATCTGGAATGATTTGTTGAAAGTAAAACAATTGTATTTGAAAGGGAGACTAATCTCAATAGGAAATGGACAAAGCACAAGCTTTTGGGATGATCCCTGGTGTGGAGTGATAGCCCTGAAAGAAAAATTCAAAGACCTGCATGAAATCTGTACAGAGCAGAGTAGAAGCGTGGCAGAGATAGCAGAAAGTGGTTGGAGACTGAATTTTATAAGGTGGTTGGATGAACGAGCTCAGAACCAATGGAGACAAATGAGAGATATGCTAGCAACATGTGCTCTCTCACCTCAAAAAGACTTAGTGAAATGGACTTGGGAGAAAACAAGGAACTTCTCTGTCAAGTCCATGTATGACCACTTGTGCAGTGGAGATGTAAATGAACCAAATAAGAAAATTTGGAAATCCAAAATTCCCTTGAAAATAAAGATCTTTATGTGGTTGATACAACAAGATGCTATATTAACCAAAAATAACTTAGCAAAAAGAAACTGGAGTGGAGACAAGAAATGCTATTGTCATGAGGAAGAAACTGTAGAACACCTTTTCTTTGGTTGTCCGGTTGCCAGATATATCTGGAGCTTGATTGCTTTCATTACCAATGCCCCTTGTAGACCAACCTCCTTCTCTCAATTCTGGGAATGGGTGGGAATGTACATGCCTAACAGCAAAAAGATACACATGTCTGGATTGGCAGCAGTTTGCTGGGCTATGTGGAAGACAAGAAATAATGTATACTTTGAAAAAAAACCTATTAAATCTCCTACTGAGATAGTTTGCCTGGCTTCCTCTTTTATTGACTACTGGGCAGGTCTACACAAAGGAGGAGACAAGATGGACTTGGAGGCGGGAGCGGAAGCTATGAAAGAAACTGCTCTGCACTTCCATCCACATCAAGATGCTGAAGCTGTAGGCGACAGAGTGGTGCTGCTGCAGTAGACTTTGCTTCGCCTGGGCTATAGCTTTGTTGTGTACCAGTTCCTCTGGGGGGCTGAGCGTGCTAGTAGCTGCAGCTCTCTCTTTTGCTATTGATGTAAGGCCGTGTTTGGGAGTTCTGTCTGTGGATCAGACCCTGGGAGTCTGGTTCTCAGATTTCTGTAATAAGTACTTCAAACCTTAAACTTGTTGCATGACTCTGTAATCTCATTGCTGTTTTCGGTAATGAAATTCGGGCAAGGCCCTTGATGGAAAAAAATATTGTAGGCAAGTCAGAGAATCACTGCCGGTGACTTCTCCCCCTTGTGAAGTGTCCGTTCGCAGATGGACAGGATGGACTGATACAGTAACCACACGCGAACAGTACTAATCGGCACATCATTCTGCCAGTGTTTTCGCTACAGTGATAAAAAATGGCAGGCTACTGTTGGCATAGATACATTTTATTACTATTCCTTTTGGTGACTTTTCAATAGCAAGTCAGGGGAGCCGGACCGGGAAGGAACCACACGTTGTAGGAGTCGTACTGAAACCACTCCAAAATTAAACGGCTTGGAGCTGAAATGCTCCAGCGCCATATGCATGGATCATCTCATTGATCCTATACAGCTGTTGGTTGCTCTGTGTAAACCACTCACTGCTCTCGATAAGGTAACCACGCTCATCTGATCTGAGTTGCTGATAAGGTAACCACGCTCATCTGATCTGAGCTGCTGAGTACGGACAGATATTATACTGCTAATAATAATCTTGCATGCATGTATTCTCTTTCATATCTTTAATTTCCCCGCTTCATTAGATCTAACTTGACATTTTTTTGAACAAGTGACGGTAGGTGCTCTGCCCATTCATTATAGAAGAAGAGCAAACAAGATATACAGATTGGACTAGAAGGTCCTAATATAAATAAAAACAAAGAGACAAAAGAGAGAAAAGAAACTAATTATAATGACCTATTCTCCCTCCGTCAGGTCCACTGATCTATAGGTCAGTATATCATTGCGGATTACAGAGCACAATTCAGCCGGCCGCACTGATTTGGTGTCAAAACCCGTCTGCATCTCTCCTTCCAAATACCCCAGGTAGTGTAAATGATGAGCTGCAAGTGTTGATCTTGTGGTTGTTGTTGAGTATGGGCATGCTTCATTTTTTTCCCACCAGGTTAGCAGTCGATGCACATGTTGCAGACTCGGCAATTGAAAATTTGCCCAGGATGCCATCTGCCGCCAGACCTGATTGGAATACTCACAATTTGCAATCAGATGCAGTGTCTTCTCTTGAGCAAGTTAGCACAAAGTACATAGAGGGTCTGCTTGGCCTCCCCATCTAATGATTCTATCATTTGTGGGCAGTCGACGCTGCAGTAATAGCCAAAAGAAAAACTTGCACTTGTTCTCCACCTTAGCTTTCCATAGCAGTTCCCAGGATGTTTCAGCAAAACTCCCCTGAAATTGCACCTGATAAGCCGCCTTCACCGTATACTGTGTTGAACCAGATAGTAGCCAGAGGACTTTGTCATTTGACTGTGTTAAGTTGACGTGCTGCAGGTGCCCCCATAGTTTGATGAATTGCCGGAGCGTTGTTTCATTGTTCATCCTCCTGAGGCCCCTCATCCACTTCCTGTTCTCCAATGCCACCGCTACTGTTTGATTCTTGCGCCACGCCAATCTGAAGCACTCTGGGGCAATGTCTTTGGGTGCATGTCCATCGAGCCATTTATCCTTCCAGAAGCTTGTTTGCTACCCATTGCCGATGATAATCCGGGTGCAGGCTCTAAAGAGTGCTATCTTTGTGGGCGTTAATTGGATGTTCATCCCTGTCCATGGTTTAGATTGATCAGCCCATTTGAACCAAAGCCACCTGAGTCGCAATGCTCGGTTGAAAACAAACAGATCAAGGATACCAAGGCCCCCTAATCTTTTTGGCCTGCATACTCGGCGCCAATTGACCCAACACTTGCCAGCTCTCACTTCTTCGGATCCTGCCCATAGGAAATTACGACGTATTTTGTCAATACGTCAGATGGCCCACTTAGAAAGACTGAAAGAGGTCATGTGGTACACCGGTACAGCTGACAGCACCGAGTTAATCAGAGTTAGTCTCCCAGCTCTTGTCAGTAATCTCCCTTTCCAACCAGGTAACCGCGTGCCGATTTTGTCAATCAATACTTGTTCATCAGCTCTCCTAGTTCGGAAGACCCAGATACTAACAAGGGAACTGGCCCTTTTCAGCCTAAAAAAGGCCGAACAGAGGTTCCACTTACTCATCAGTGCATTGAATGGGGAATATTTGTGACTTCTGTAAATTTGTCCTCAAGTCAGTGGCATCCCCAAAAGCCTGCATGAGTTGTCGAATGTTACTTATGTCTGGTGCTGTCAGGCGAATAAATTGTGCTGCATCATCAGCATAAAGGCTGGTCCTAAACTTGATCGGCTCAGCATCAATTGAGTTGAGAAGCCCAGCCTGAGTTGCTTTATCTAACATTCTTTGTAACGGATCCATGGCCAAGATAAAGAGCATAGGTGAGAGGGGATCACCTTGTCTCAAGCCACGTCTATGTCGGATTGGTTTCCTTGGTATCCCATTCAGCAAGATACGGGAGGTTGTGCATCCCCACAGGATTGATAGAATATCACGCCATCGCTGCCCGAACCCCAATTTTGTCATCACTTCCAGTAGGTATTCCCACCGAACACTGTCAAAAGCTTTGGCGATATCGAGTTTCACGAACAACATTGGGGTCTTGGCCTTATGAAAATGATTGACCGCACCTTGCACAAATTGGAAGTTGTCTTGAATACTTCGCCCCTTTATGAATGCACTTTGACATGGTGAAACTAGTGCTGGGAGATGCGGTGCTAATCTGTTTGCCAGGATCTTGCTCAATAATTTTGCCACACTATGCATCAGACTGATTGGCCTGTAGTCGGATGCAGATGTTGGCTCCTCCTTTTTTGGTAGCAAAATCACATTGGCTGAATTCAATAGTTGCCACCGTTGACCCCTCAGTTGATAGACTTATTGCAATGCAGCAAGAAGATCCACTTTGATGATATCCCAACAAATTTTATAGAATAATCCTGTGTAGCCATCAGGGCCAGGGGCTTTCTCCTTTGGTGTTTGCATAACGGATGTCTTTAGTTCCTCCTCTGAGAAAGGGGCATCCAAATCATGGAGATCATGTGAGGTGATATTAAGTGAATCGAGGTTGAGTTGGCTTTCTCGTTGTGTATGTTGTCCAAGGATGGTGCTAAAATGCCTATACAGTTCATCCTCCTTGTCCTGGTGGCTAGTAACAAGACTGCCTTGTGCAGATAGCTGCGGGATGAAATTTTTTCTCCCTCTAGCATTTGCTCGAAGATGAAAAAATTTGGTGTTGGCATCTCCCAATCTGATCCAGGTGAGACGAGAGCGTTGTCTGATCTTGATGCGGCGCAATGCAGTGAAACCTAGGATGCGTGCTTTGGCCTTTCTACGCAAATCCAATTCCGCCGGTGTAAGAAACCGCTGCTCCTGGGCCTGATCCAGTAGTTGTACAATTGTAGTGGCGATGTCAGACAGAAATTTCAAAGGCCTTAACTGTTGGCAACTCCATCTTCTCAGTGCCTTTGCTAATCTAGACAGTTTGACATGTAAAACCCTGATCTTGTCATCAGATGAGAAAGGCCTTTCCCAACTTGCCTGCACTGTCTCACGAAAACCTGGCAATTTTGTCCAGAAAGTCTCAAAACGAAATCTACGGCATTGTTGATCAGGCAGTTTCACTAGAAGCAAACGACAGTGGTCCGATGCAGATGTGGAGAGAGCGTGCACAAATGCAGCCGGCCTTACCAGCTCCCAGTCCTTGGTGACAAAGATGTGATCAATTTTGGTGAAATTTGGGTTGACGGTTTCACTGGACCATGTAAATTGACGCCCATGTGGTTTTAACTCCTTCAATTCAAGGTCATCTAGTGCAGATTTGAAGCTGTTCATAAGCCTTCGGTTCACCCTGCCAGTGCTCTTTTGATCTGCTCTAAAGATCATATTGAAATCACCCAATATGCACCATTGTGGTAGTACTGCAGTGCTTATTGTTCTCATCTCTAGCATGAAACGTTGTTTATCTACATCATGTTGAGGCCCATATACCCCTGTGAGAGTCCATAGCATACCATTTTCTCTGCCTTTTATAGTTGCTGAAATTGTAAATTCCCCCACCTGAACATCTTGCAGCAAGTAACAGTCCACTGAGCAGGCAATGATCACACCCCCCTTTACTCCATCAGCTGGCAAAGCTGCATATGCTCCCACAAATTGAGGCCCCAATGTTTCAGTTATGATTTGATCATTTACTATCTGTAACTTTGTTTCTTGAAGGCAGACAATGGTTGTATGGTGATCAGATATGAAATCCTTCACCACCTGTTTTCGCACTACCCCATTCAGACCTCGCACATTCCAATTAAACATAACACAATTGTTGTCATTCATTGGAAACAAAGGGATACAACATGTTGTTTACCCAGTGCAGGTTGCCTTGGATAAGACCAACACTAAGATACAGGTGCAGTAGATCCTGCCACTTGCCCAAAGGAACTGAAACATGCTGGTATAACACTAGCTTGGACACCATCCTATCCATCCTCCTACCATGATTCCACCCCTCCCGCCTACTGCTTTTGAAATTGAAATTACACATTCCTCGGGGCCATCTGCAGTCTCGTCCAAGAGATCCAATTTCTTCATGAGAATCACCTGTGCTTTCTGTAATGGAGCTAGTGTGGCAGTGGTCTTGCTGGAGAGACGCTCGCTGCCGTCTCGGCTTCGCCGATAGCTGCACCGGCACCAGTTCAGGCATCCCGAGGAGAGGCAACGGTGCAGGCTGCATCAGGTCGCCGAGGAGCGCAGCCAAACCACCTAGTTCAGTCGGCGCCGACGGCTGTTGCGTGCTGCCGTCTGGCTGGACTGGGATGTCCTCGAGGTAAGCATCAAGTCCCTCATCGTCAGATCCATTTTCCATGTCCTCCTCCTGCACAATCTCAGCAAACAAGTTCGGCTGTGGTGGCTCTGGTGTGGTGTTCTGTATCGGCAGGTGATGGGTGGTAGGGAGAGCTGGTGGGATGACTGGTGGCGAGCTGTTTGGTGAAATGAGTAGACCGGCTGGCAAAGCATTATGTTCAGCATCGGCACCCAAGACAGGGAGGCTGGCAGCCTCAACGGCCCCCTCAAGCATAGTATCAGAGCTCGGCCCAGTGAGGAAATCAGGAGTTGGAATCCAGGAGGAAGTTACCATAGGTGTGTCATCGTTGGTCCAGATGCCAGATGGGTCGACGATGACATGGATAGCCAGCGTCGATCTCGAACACCCTTTTTTTTAGAGTCGCTCCGAAAGCGTTATCGATCAGGCAAGCGAACTATCCTCTGTCTGCATCCTTACAGCCGAGATATATATGCATGCTAGAACAAATTAAATCATCCGTTATTTATAGCCAACACACGAGACTGGGTTAGAGCTTCGCTTCAATTCTTATGTAAGTTCAGGCCAAGACAATTCAGCCGGCCACAAGCGCGTACGCCGCGGCGGCCGGCCGGCCAGGCTCCCGCGGGGAGAAGCCAAACTAGCCGCAAGTTGTTGCAAGTTTGCAACCGCGCCACGAACCATAGTAGAAAATTAACAACCAAGGGATCGGATCTAGTACTTCTCGTGGATGTAGAATATCCATGGAGTAGCAGAGTAGCTAGAGAGATCTAGCTGGGGAAACGGCTGTGTATCCGAGTCAGCATGCTCGCGCCTTGTGTATTCTTTTCCGTCCCAACTCGCCTATAAAATGCGTAGAGTTGCATAGCTTGCATTGCACACCTCTCTCGTACTCCTCGAGTGCATCTAGGATATCCTGAGCATTCAGAAATCAAAGCAGTGAACTGGAAGTGCCTAGGGAGGTCGATCTCGATGGCTAAGGTAATCTCGGTAGTTGTTGTGGCAATGGCGGCGGCGGTCCTTGCGACGACGACGATGGTGTCCCCGGCCATGGGGGACTCGGGAACAGCAACGTTCTACACGCCTCCTTACACACGTATGCACACCACATACGACGATCAACTAACTGATTCAATCTATCTGTCACTCACAGCGCACGCGCACGCACATGTTGTTAACAACTTAACGACGACGATGCATGCAGCGTCGGCGTGCTTCGGGAACGCGGAGGAGGGGGCGATGATCGCGGCGGCGAGCGAGGCCTTCTGGGACGGCGGCGCGGCGTGCGGCGACAGCTACGCGGTGAGCTGCACCGGCGCGACCAACCAGGGCGTGCCGCACCCGTGCACCGGCCGGACCGTCACCGTCAGGATCGTCGACCTCTGCCCCGCCGGGTGCCGGGGCACCATCGACCTCTCGCAGGAGGCCTTCGCCGCCATCGCCGACCCCGACGCCGGCAAGATCCTCATCGAATATAACCGGTAAACCATATATTTACGTCGAGTGTACGTACGTATATACTACACGTACGTGCATAGACGACTGGCAATTTGGCATATACACGCTTCATGATCAATTTTATTTGAACATTGCAGGGTGTAAGTTAGTTTGCATGCATGACAAGCTTGATGATGACGATCGATCGATCGACGGCGAGTGATGAACTAGGGCTTGAAGGAACGAAATATGCATGTGTGCGCTCCCGCAGTCATTAGCAGGTTGACATTAATTAATTATTGTCGCGTGTAATAAGCAAAGTCTAGTAGACGTATATGCTAGCAGAGTCAGCTTTTGGCGTATGTTTGTGGTTTGTACTCTCACTGGTTTGCAGCAAGTGTCTTCATTCCCTGCCAATTATAAAGAAAAATGATGTGCAAGCTAAGGCTGACCGCAACGGTGGCCTGCAAAAATCACCCCGTAAAAGTACGTTTGGAGGAGCCTCCAAAAAAATTTAACCCTCCAAATCACAATCTGCCGCAACGGTGACCCGTATTTTCCTCCTCTATCTCCTTTTCCACCCCGTCTCCTCCCAATTCCTCTCGCCCTCGCCGGCTCGTCGCCGCCCGCCGGTGGCCACCGCCGCCCGCGCCGCTCCCTCACCGCTCCCTCACCGCGCGGGGGGGACGGAAGACACGGCCCGCGGCCCACCCCCATCCCTTCCCCGGCCGGCGGGCCCGCGGCGGACACGGCACCGCCGCCCTACGCCGCTCCCTCGCGCCGCAAGCTTCGAAACCCGCCGGCGCCCCGGTGCCCCGCCGGCGCCGCACGTCGAGGCCGTCCGCGACGGCGAGGAGCCCGTCGGCTTCGGCCCCCGGCGCCGCCCTCACCGACTACGGCCGCGGGCGGCGGCTGCAGACCGTCACCGCGCGGACGCGGCCGGGATCCACCACGCGCCACGAGCCGGTGCGGCCGCATCCTCGCCGTCCCTCTTGAGCAAAAAGTTCGATTCCTCCGAAGAATCGGGAGGCCGATCGGCATGGATCCGAGCAAAAATTTACTTGATTGATAGTATTTAAACCAAAGCTGTCTTTGTGCGAAAGAAAGAGAGGACTATGAGGTTGTGATTGAGGACATAACATTTTAAAATAATACTAATAATAACTATGTTGTCAACTTTGTAATCCAAGCTCAAATCCTTCTCAAACTGAATTTGTCCATCTTGTGTGGTGAACTGAATTTCTCTTTGAACCTAAATGGCTCATGCTTTGTTGTGTCATATATTAGAAAGTTAAAACTCGGGAGATACATTCGTATATTGTTTGGGTGCTTCGTGTTCGGCTTCACTTAATTTTTTTTGCGAGAATATGCGGTAGCATTGTCCAAGCATGATGTGAACCGTATGCGGGGCTTCAATGTGGCTAATTGAAGCGCTTGATGTTATATTAAATAAAAGTCCAAAATTATTTCCACCGATTTGAATATTTGATGAACACATACCTTACAAGTCTTCAAAAACTTACCAAACTATCTCACATACAAGTTATCTCAAATTTTTTGTCTTTGGCGTGCAGGGCTCCAATGTCTCGGCTGTCCCAAACAATGGAAGAAGATGATTCCACCTTGCTTCGGTACTTGATTGCAGAGGATCAACCTAATTATGAGTTGCTTTTTGACGACGAAGAAGAGATGGCCATTATGGCGGAAGCTATGGATGCGGAGAGTTCCTTCCACCGCTCAAAGCATACGAGACGAGTTGTGCCTAGAGACCATGCTGATGGAGAGGCGAGAATCATACGGCACTACTTTGCTGACAACCCTGTGTACACCCCAGAACAGTTCCGTAGAAGGTACAGAACATGTCATTGTCATATTATTGTGTTTTCTGTCAATATGTGCATATTGCTTACATTTTTCAAACTTGTAGGTTCCGGATGAGGCGTCATGTCTTCCTTCGCATTCTTGATGGAGTTAAGTCGGTGGACACATACTTCCAGCAGCGTGAGGATTGCACTGGGTTGTTAGGATTGAGCGCCCTACAGAAGGTGGTAGCTGCAATTCGCATACTTGCGTATGGTATGCGGCGAGACGCCATTGATGAGTATGTGCAGATTGGCGAGTCTACTGCTCGTGAGGCTCTTCACCATTTTTGCAGTGCTGTTATATCTGCCTTCGGGAAAGAATACCTCCGTTCTCCAACTCCGGCCGATCTGGCTCGCCTACTTCAAGAGAATGAGAGTCGTGGCTTCCCAGGTATGTATGGAAGCATTGATTGTATGCACTGGCCATGGAGGAACTCGCCCCACTTCTTTGAAGGGCCGGTTCACTTGGACACTTTAAGCAACCGTCCATGATCTTAGAGGCTGTAGCATCCCATGATCTTTGGATATGGCATGCTTACTTTGGTCTTCCAGGCAGTTGCAATGACATCAACGTATTGCATAGGTCGCATGTTTTCTCGGGATTTGTACGAGGAGAGACACCTTCGGTTGAGTTTACGATCAATGGACATACATATAACATGGGGTACTACCTTGCGGATGGTATATACCCCGACCGGCTCGCATTCGTGAAGAGCGTTCAACATCCTATGGAACGGAAGACCGCACATTTTGCCGCTTCCGCAAGAGAGTGCACGCAAAGACATGGTTGTATCTCGCTAACCACACGACCCCAAAAAGCTTCTTTCCTTTGGCCGGTGTTGGTGGCCGCATCGCAACTCGATCTCCAACCAAGACTTGCACAATACATTGTCTTCGTATGCTTTGAGAAGTTGGTCTGTTTGGTCCTGGTTGCTGCCACCTTGCGACGACCTTGAGGTTGGCCAGCAGAGGCACTCACGGAAGATTCGCAGGCCCCTCCAATGGCTTGTGCTGCATCAACAAGACTTTCTCCAAAAAACCCCGCCGATGCATCACTGTGGGTACTAAAAAAAGATGTCATCCTGTATTGCTGCAAAGAAAAAAATGCAGTTAGATTAAATGCAATATTCAATAACAGAACAAGCAACAAATCAGAAGCAGGATAGCAGTGATTCATGTTACTAAGACTTTCGATGAGGTGAATGTTCTCAATCATATGTTACAACAAGCAACAAATCAGAAGCAGGATAGCAGTGATCCGGGAGTTTCGCAAAGGAAGCGAGGGAAAAAATCACAGATGAACTGTTTATATTGGTGCTAGATGATGTATGGTACGAGAAAGATGTCAGTTTTCAGAAACTGAATCTAGTTTTGGAGCCACTGAATGTTGGGAAGACTATGCACTTCATGGCATAAAAATCGATGAGGAAGAATATAGAAAATATCACTCGGTTGGGAGAAAAATTGCTAAGAAGCTTAAAAGAGCTTCGTAACCAATCCATTAGTATTTTCCATGTCGATCTTTGGGGTAACGTTTAAAAAAAATGGCTAAGCCCAGCCATAAGAAAATTCCAGTTTCTATAGTATAAAACAGGTCAGGCGAACAAAATCACATCGGCGGCGCATACATGCTGGAGGTAACAAGGTACGGCCAACTACACAATACTGTTAGCTACAGAGGATCAGCCTCTCAATGATCAAGATAGGCGATGGCGTGGAATCAAGGAGCGAGATGTTGCTAATAACGATGATGACATTCCAAGCTGGACATACCATTGGTCTCATTGGCAAACAGAATGGAACTTCCTCGAGAATATTATGGTAGAGCTTATTTTGGGAAATTCTAATTCTACAAAAGCCATCTTATCGGCTAAGATGAAGTCTCTGGGTCTCTGGACTTACAAATAACAGAAGCATATATATAAGTAAAAAAGGATCAAAGGCCAAATCAGAGGACCGGCAGAATTCTTCTAAATTTAAGGACTGGATGGCCAATGATTAACCTGACAAAGCAAGCAGAAAGAAAATGAGCTCATGAAGATACCGCGGAGATGACGGAACCCACAAAACAGCACTTACGATGCAACAATAATACACATCCTCATTATGGCATGGCTACAAGATTGATACACATATGTGTTGGGTCTAGTTCAACTTCCGATAACTCGTTTGCGTTAATAAGATATTTTTTGTCCGGGATGATTGATGGAGATGATGGTTCAAGGGTTCAACCCCCAAAATGCCCATCCATGTTTACGAGAGGCAAGTCCAAACCAAGCCGATCAAGCAAGTTTCATCTTTGTGCAACCCTCATAAGCTTTTCACAAAATGGAAAAGGAACATACCAATCAATAACCCCTAATCCATGCTTTTAAGTTTTAATTAACCTTCTATTTTCCCCCTTTCTGCTAGGCCAATCCATTTACTCCATTCCATTAGAAATCCATCAAGGCTGAAGTCCTATCTGTAACCAACTAAACAACTAAACAACTCCTATCTGTAACCAAGCATCAGCACTGATGCTCAAGGCATACTACTAACCAGAGTGTTCAATTAGCAAATGGACTAAATCATCAAATCAAAGAACTAAAAAATCGTGAGAATGACTCCCAGAGATAACTGAAAGAACTGACTGCCCCCATTGGAACCCTAGCGTCTAGATCGAAAAAACGAACCCTACAGATGTAGGTCGCAATCAAGTGCATGAAAATCGAACCTTGAACTGCCCGTGTAGGTAGATCCAGGTTCACCGGCGACGGCCTGGATGATGGGGAGGCAGCGAAATCGGCGATGGCGAGGAGGATGGGGAGGCGGCGTACACGGCACAGGCGAGGGGGCCGTAGGCGGAGGATGCGGCGGCGGTAGTGGGAGGTGCGAGCGGCCGCCGCTGGGAGGCGCGAGGGAGGGGGAGATGCGACCGGCCGCCGCCGGGAGGCGTGAGGGTGGGGGAGATGCGGCGGCGGCCGCCGGGAGCACGTGGAGATTGGAGTCCGGGCACCCTCGACATATGGCGGATCGCCTCCGGTCCCGGGTTTTACCGGGTGGGTTACGGGTGCCGTGTGCAACCCGTTCGGAGCTCGGACCCGCAAAATTTACCGGTTCGGGGTGGGATACCGGGTGTCGTTGCGGTCAGCCTAAGTCCGTCTGGTTTTGGCCTGAATGCATGAAATCCAAACAAAGCGAGATGACAAGCTCCCTACCTATATGGAATAATGGGACATCTTGCTGCCTCTATTCTATATAAGATATATAGTCGGTATTGCTAAATCAATCTATTGACATCTTATTTCTTTATTATCGATCACTCCCAACCCAGCCATTCGAGTCGAAAAACATCTCAGCTCCGCCTGCTACCTCTCTCTCCTCTTTTATCTTCTTCCAACAATTGGACATGGAGGTAACTTCCAACCCGCAACCCCTGAACCCTTAACCATGAATCCCCATCTCCAATTCAAATCTAATACAACCTAGGATGAATGGAGGATCAATTGGCTGATGAGTAAATTTTTATAAAATAAGGCATAAAAACACAATTCAAGATTCAAACTTTGAAAATTTTGCCTAGAACTTTACATAATAAAAAACTTTTCCTTATAAAAATAATACAATAGGATTTATGTTTAAAACTACTTTGATATGACTATGATTTTGTACTATTACATATGTTACCGAGAGATATTAAGTCAAATATTAATATGGGAGATCATGTCAAGTTTGACCATATTTTATAATTTTGGATAGAGAGAGTAACTTCAAGGATATTTTATTGAAGGGAGATTGGCCCCTACTATGCAGTCTAATGGTGATTTTACCCCTATTTTTTCAACTTTGCGATTTTACCCCTCCTTTTCGCAGACGAAGGCTCCGTCTACCCCTGTTGTAACTCTGTTAACTGAGCAGCACTTGGAGACAATAAAAAAATAGTCAAAAGACTAAATAATATGCGAATAGACCAAGGTACCCTTGGTCACCTTATCCATCCAAGGGGCCGCACGCACGGTTCCTCTTCGTGCCCCCTCGACTCTACCGACAGCACAGGCACGAGAAACCCTAGGGTGCCGCACTGCCGCCGGTGACTCGATCCAGAAGGGAGGGTGGATCGGTGCAGCATCCATGGCAGCTGAAGGAGATCCGGCGTGAGGGGGCACGGCCCCTGCCGCGCGGGGAGGCGCGGCCGCCACCGGGCGCGACGCCGACCGTGAGCCGGGAGCGGGAGGCGCGGCCTCCACCACTCGTGACGCCGGCCGCGGGCTGGCGCGGCCTCCACCACCCGCGGCGCCGCACGGGAGGCGCGCCCGCCACCGGCCGTGGGCGCCGCGCGGCATGCGCACCCGCCACCACCCCGCGAGCGTCGCGCGAGGAGGCAACGGGTCGGGCGCGCGAGGCACAGCAGGCGCGGCCTCCAGCGGCCTGGACGTCGGTCGCGGGCCAAGTGCAGGAGGCGCGACATCCTGCTGTCCATCCAGCCTACAGGTAAATCCTGATCTTGAATGTCTCTATTTTCCATTGATTTTGATTGAAATGGACCTGTATGACGAATTAGATGTGATCTGTAGAGACGATTAAGCTAACTTAAATTCAGTGTTGTGATTTGTAGGTCAAATCACAGGGATTTGAAACTTCTTGTTAGGGTTCGTTCATTTTCAGCTTGCCTGATGGGGTCCAAAGTCATGGCTGCAGGGTAGAGCTTTACCCCCCACAAGTTGTTGACATGCATAACTATGGGCTGATGCAATTAGTTGACTTCATAGCTGAACACTATATGTGGGGTTCAAAGCAATATATCTCTTTGTGGCGTGATTTGGACAATGAATCTATTGAGATAAAATCTGATGAACATTTGATTGAATGGTTTCAACTCAATCTAGAGAATGGAGTAGTCTGCATTGTTGCTCAAATAAATGATGTTGAGGGCCCATTGCAGTTTTCACCAACAAAACGTAGATGCCACCCATCTGTAAGGCATAGAGTACCCACAATGGAGACAACCACAAACCTTAGAGCCACAACTGAGACAGCCACAAATGTTAAAGCCAAATCCACATCTAAAAAAAGGAGAGCCACATATGAGGGTGTAGGAGTTGATGAGGAGGGCATGTACTCCGACACAGATTCACTTGCGGCACCAAGTGATAGCAACCTATGACTCAGATTTGGCTGCAACTTTGTGCTCTGATGATTCTGACCTTGAGTTTGATCCGGATGGGGAAATAATTGATAATGATGATGAGTTTGATCCTCCTCCATTTTCATATGATGTTGATGATCCATGTATTGATGTCAATGTGGTCTTTCCAGATGTTGATCAATGCAAATCTGTTGTAACCCATCATGCTATATTAAATGATCATGCCTTTGAGACTGTGAAAAAAGATAGAACCAGATTTAGAGCCAAATCAGGGCTGCAATTGGCAGTTTTTTGCATCTACAAGCAAGAAGTACATTGGCTGCAAGGTAAATCAACATTTTGTTGCTGTTTTTACTTAGAAAAATCGGCATTTTTTGCTGTTTTTACTTAGAAAAAATGACATTTTGGTGGTTGTTTGTACATGGAAAATTCAACATTTTATTGTTGTTTGTACATGGAAAATTCAACATTTTATTGTTGTTTGTACTCAGAAATTGAATATTTTGTTGCAGGTTAAGACAAGTGGACCAATGCATACTTGTGGTTCAGTCAACAATTGTGGTGACACAATGGCCTCAAACAAATGGGTAGCTGACAGAGTGGTTGACTGGTTGCGGGAAAAACCTGAACTTGGACATAGGGAGTTGCAAGACAGGTTAAAGAAGAGGTACTCCGTTGATGTCCCATATTACAGAGTTGTTCGAGGAAAACTGAGAGCACTAGACATGATATACAGAAAGTGGGAAGACAGTTATGATTTATTCCCTACATATCAAGTTGAATTGCTGAGATCGGTACCTGGTAGTATTGTAGAGCTAGAGACTGAAGAGCACAATGGTGATGTGTGTTTCATGAGGTCCTTTGTTGCTCTTAAACCATGCATTGATGGATTTCTGCAAGGTTGCAAGCCTTACATTGCTATAGATGCCACTCATCTTACAGGAAGGTCTAGAGGACAACTAGTAGCAGTTGTAGTAATGGATGGTCATAACTTGCTATTTCCAGTGGCATATGGAGTGATTGAGTCAGAATCTAAGGAAAGTTGGATTTGGTGGATCAAAAACTTAAGGAAGGCAATTGGTCATCCTCTTGGTTTGGTCATTAGTACGGATGTAGGCAAAGGGATAGAGGTGGTTGTAGAAGATGTGTACCCAGGAGTGGAACATAGAGAGTGCATGAGGCATTTGTGGAAGAACATGAAGAAGAATGGCTTCAATGGTGAGCTTTATGGTAAGAATATGTGGTGTGCTGCCAAGAGCTTCACAAGTGACAAGTTCAACTATTTCATGTCAAAGATAGAGGAAAAGGATTCTAATGCGCTTTCTTGGTTGGATGAGAACCATCCATATGTGTGGAGCAGAAGCAAATTCAGCGAAGATTGCAAGGTAGATTACATCAACAACAACCTCTCTGAATGTTTTAATAGTTGGGTGTCTAAATGCAAGGATTTTCAAGTTGTTGACATGCGTGATAGGATAAGACAAACGATCATTGAAAAATGGGTTTTGAGAGATAAAATTGGTAGAAAAATGGTTGGTTCAATCATCCCTTCAATTATCCATGCTATAAATGCTCAATCTAAGACTATCAAGAACCATGAGGTGCTAATTTGTGGGGTGGGACAACAAAGTAATCGTGAACAGATTTAGACATGCTGTTAACTTGGAGCAAAAGACATGTTCTTGTAGGGCTTGGCAAGTAACTGGACAACCATGCAGCCATGCTTTAGCATTCATTGCAAAACTAAGTAGACATGTGCAGATGGATGTCTTTGTCCATGAATACTTCTCTGTTGAGAGGTTTAAAAAGGCATATGCAGGTAAATTTAGTCCAATGACATCCAAGGACAGCTGGCCATGTGTTGATTTAGGCTACAAAATTAAGAATCCCAAGTTGAGAAGGAAACCAGGGAGACCAAGAAAATCAAGGATCAAGGCATATGATGAGGGCGACACTAGCAAGAAACAGAGGCCATGTTCTGAATGTCATGAGCTTGGCCATACAGCCAAGCATTGCCAAGGAGGTCCCACTGCTAGTCAAATGAAAAAGAGAAAGCTATCAACTTTAGGAGAGGGGTGAGTAATGTCTTTTTGCTTATCAACTCTATTGTTGTACCATCAACTTGTTTACTAATATATTTCTCATCTTTTGTCATATAAAGTGCAAGTGAAGCCGGAGAGGAAGGTGAAGGTGCAAGTGCAAGTGCAACAGGAATGGCAAGGGGAAGAGGAAGGGGAAGGGGAGGGGGAAGGGCAAATGCACCAGGAAGAGGAAGGGGAGGAGGAAGAGCAAATGCATCAGGAAGGGGAAGGGGAAATTCAGGGAGTTTGGCTACTTTGTTAGGCATAAATGCTTCACAGTGATGTGATATATAATAGCTCTCTACTAGTTCCCTAGTGCTTTTGTTGATTGTGATGTCATATGTACACTTCAAAACATGTTGAGATATGTTATGGTGTAATCTGGAGCTTTTGTGCCTATGTGTGATATGGTGGTTCATGTTGGAGCTTTTATGGTCTGAGTTTATGTCAAGATGTTGTGATTTGTGATCTCGTTGCATGTGAATATATGTCAAAATGTGTTTTTGTCCTTGATGCAATATATATCAAAGTATGAAAAAAAATATGTAACGGTGCTGCCCATTTTTTTACTAAAACAGGGGTAAAATTGCAAAGGACTCAAATTAGTAAGGGCAAAATCGCAAGGGTAATGTTGTCTTTCCACAACAAAGTTAACACCGTTAACTGCTCTTCACAAAACAGGGGTAGAGGCTATCTTCGATTTGAAATAACAGGGGTAAAATCGCAAAGTTGAAAAAATAGGGGCAAAATCACCATTAGAGTGCATAGTAGGGGCAAGATCACCCAGGTTTAAATCCAGTTAGAAAGCTCGACTTGCAACACAATGGTACCGAAACTTCAATGCAACTCCCATTTGCACCGGACAAGGACCATCGAGACAGTAGGTCGGTGTCTCTCCTTCCAACCATGTTCTAGTAGTTGTAAAAAACGAAAAAGAAGTTTTTAACAAAAACATTTGGTAAAATAACTTTCCCCTAAAAAGTTTTATTAATGAAATTTATAACTAGAAAATTTCATATGCATAATGGTTTTTGCTGTGAACTTTACGAAAAAAGGTACCGCAATAAAAGCTTTTACGAAAATTTATAGTTTTTAAAAAATCAAGTTATTTTTTCTAGAAAAGTAACAAACTTGTATTTTGCAAAAAAATAATTAAATAACTTCTAACTCCCACAGAACATTCATTCATATGGCTGATATTGATTTGGCGTTCCCTGGAGGCTGGTTGATATGATACCCATTCATAGGTCCACCAGCTTGATCATGTTATAAAATTTTCTTAAACTCGGGCTCTTCTTATGGACAGCTTCTGGTTACTTCTTGTGGGGAAGCTTGACAAGATCGTTGATAAATCAGCACCCCCTGTTTCTCCCCATATTGGTTTAATTATTCTGTATGATGAAAGCAGTGGGTCTTGATCTTCTAGCATAGTTGACTGTGATGATGTAGGGACTGTTTGTGCAATAAACTCTGGTTCAGGATCTTTATAATCAGCTGAGTGAGGACATGGAGGTATGGTTCGCCTTCGGCACGTACAGCATCGGTATGCGACCAATTCACTAATATTTTCTTCCTCAAGTTGCAAGGCATCACCATGAAACCAATCTGTATATAGGGAATATCAAGATGTTAAAAAAACTGACAAGACCCTCCAAGCTAGTATAATGATAAGATACTTACTTCTGCACCTCTCACAGCGGACATACAGGAAATCCGGAGAATAAGCTTTGTTACAGAGACAACAAGTTGGTCTCATGTACGAACTTATTCCGTCCTTGCTTTGAAGAATTGCATCATTTGCTCTGAAATCATTTCCGGCGTCTGTTTCATTCTTATGTTTCTTCCATACAAGACCAAAATATGTGATTGCTTGAACATTTTTAGGTTTTTTTTGCTTTCTCTGACTTCGATTTTTTACTTTTTGGCTGAGCTTTGGACACAAGTGATATTTTTAGCTGCCGCATTTGTAACTGGCAAGGTTGCCAACTTTGCAGATGGTTGGGCTTTCACATTCACAATTGGCTGGTTGGTAGCCTTTGCGATTGGTTGTGTAACCTTTGAGACTGGCTGGGCTCCAACTTTCAGTGCAGGTTCAGCAGAATGGGAAGAACCAACCTTCAAGATTATTTTGGAAGCGGTCACTGACTGTTGACCATTAATCATCTGTTGAGGGCGGATATAACTTGCATTCATATGGTAACTTGTAAGCCTAAGATTACGCTTTTGTACGCATAACTTGCATATCAAATTCGAAGTAGCACCGCCTCCTTTGCCACTAACAGATCTTGTTCTGCACTCTTTGTGGCAATTACCTGAAAGCCATTATTATATAACAAAAATGTTTTTTAGATAACAAAAATCTTTCATTATCATCTTGAATATTATGAGAAAAGAGAAAAATCAAACGACTAATAGAAAATGCCAGTGATCATACCTTGACAAGAGCTGCATTTAACAACATCCCTGCATGCAATTCATCCAAAAGCACAACACAAAAGGTAAAGAAAATGCCAAAATCTTATAAAGAGGAATAAATGAATAAAATGCACTAAATAGTAAAGGTTGAAAACCTAAATAGAATATCCTTCTTGCATGAGGTGCATGGATACACATCTCCCTTGTGAAAGAGATAAAAAAAGATATTCCCGGTATATGCTTTTACTCGCGTTGTGAAGAAATTGGTGAAACAGTTGGAATCTGAAATTCCTGGACTAGGCAAGGAGCTAATCCCAGCTTTCAGCTCAAATTCTCGCAACATGTATAGTGGCACATGGTTTTCAGAAAACCATAATTTGCTATTTTCATTATGATTACCTTCTGCTTCCAAGATATTTCACCTTATATGCACAGGAAGATGCTTCTGTTGGGAAACTTAAGTGCGTATCTTATCTTATTACCATCTTATCTCATTACCAATTATTTTTTTATCACAGACTACAGCATTTCTGAGAGCAGAAAATTCGCCATTAGGACTTGCTCCATTTGAAGGAATTTGATCTGGATGGATGAGTTCCTTCCATCTAATGTGGGCATCAAGACATCTAACCTGAAAGAAATGGATATTAGGATCACTGTTATTGTAGGTTGACATATTACTATGTGCAACATCAGGACAGAAGGTGCTAACCTGCAAAGAAAGTTGAGATGAATTCTGGCTTAGTCCAACACATGCTCTCCAAGCAAATTGCCGAGATTGTCTTGGAAAATTGGAACCTTCACGGTAGGATAAACATGCTATCCTCTTTTTACCACCTAGTGGGTAATAAAATGTATCAGATTGTACATGTCTGGAGACTCATAGAAGATTAAATAGTAATAACAGTAGCAAGTAGCAATAGTAAAAATGCACAATACCTTGCCGAGCAGCTTTTCTTATGTATGACCTTTGAAGAGCCCCCCTCTGCAGAATACGTTTTGAAATACTTCCGCCACTCCACCAAGTCCAGCTGTTGTCAGCATCAATAGTAGTACCAGATTCAGATGCTAACAAATGCCTTCTACACTGCCTTCCACCAACCACGTGTTTTTGGTATGCTGCAGGACATGATGCTCTGACCGATACACTAGGAGACACCACATGCCAGTCATCTATTGGATTCAGCCAGCTTTCAGAAAATGCTACACCACGGATGTTACTTTCCAACTGCATAGAACGTGTAACAATATTTATATGATAGCAACTGTATCTGTGTGTCACGGCCATTATGCAAACGAATTTCAGCAGTGAGGTCCCCCTAGAGTGATTAGTATGCAAATATTACTGCAGTGAATACACTACTATTACTACATAACCTCACTATTTCCTCTGCCTACTACATGTAGCCCATTTGACTATATGAGTCGCGCCAGTGAAGCACTACAGACCACAATGAAATCATGCCAAACGAATAAAATCATGGTGGTCTAAGTAGCATGGATACACCAGGGAAGCAGCATGTCCCGCATTGGATAGTTTACAACAGAGACAGTCAAACCAATAAACATTTGGTGGTCTTCATAGCACGGATAGGCCAGGGAAGGAGCATATCTCATATCGGATGTGTTATCCAATATGGTAATACACAGCTGAAGGCTGATATGATGACTATACATATCTTCGTTGTATGTAAAAAAAAATCGAGTGTTCATGTTATCGGCCCAGAGGCCCCAATTGGGCCCACAGCAGTTGCTCAGACCACAGAGGTGTGTGCCTGCTGCTGCCTCCCTGCAGGAGGAGGCGTAGGCACCATAGGGGCGTGCCAACAGCCATTGTCGGGCCCATTGGCGCTTATCTTGAAAGGGAGTCGTCATTTAATCAAATGAAATATGTTAATGATATTACCGAGGTTTTTTTGGAAATAAAGTTACGGAGGTTTGTTTAAGGAATCCAATGTATAAGGAATCCAATCCTAATTTTTTTATGAGGCAAGTCACAAGAGTCCTATATAAGTGAGGGACTTGTACTCATTAGTTTTCAAGCAATCATTAGGGTTGAGTGCTTTGTTTTTCTGCTGAGTCAAATCTCAATCATTTATTGGTAGAATTTTAATTACTTTCCATTTCGATTTAACTACCTTCATCCAGAAAAACATACAAGGGATATTTATCTATCTAACTCAAGCTGCATAAGAAATCTGAAAAATGTCGCTCTATTTGATGCCACCTCTCACTGTCAACATTCAGAGGAAAATACTAAATCATGAATTAGTTGCGCCATATTGACAGGTACAAACAGACGAACGGAAAATATTAACTTAATATTATTACTCACCTCAAGCAAGAGGGGTATTACAGTTCTACAGTTGGAAGCTTCTCGTAGTTGTTGATGCCACCGTTGTTTCTGCTGCATGTCTCGTGGTGAAGTTACTAAAAGGCCACGCAAACTTTCCTCCATGTTGGCCAGATAAGCAACAATGCTGGGGAAATGTCTATCAGAACTTTTGATCACATGCATGACACTAAGAACTCGAGCAGAACTTGTAGCGGTATTTGCAGCAGCAATGTTAAGATAACATGATTTTTTATATCCAATTGCTGAACTTCTACAAGCAAGGCACCAATCACATCTATCTCTTGGGACTTCCATAAGCTTCTTTTCACTACTTGGCCAAACAAATTGTGCGGCTGCTGAGGAAAATACTTTCACTTGTAGGGCATTGTCCGCAGCCATTTTCTTCCTTAAGTTTGCGGTCAGTTGGGGTGATGAAATTTTACCTTGGTCAGCTGTAATAACAGCTAGATTGGCAGCAGCACAGGCTGCAACATTGCCATGATGGTATAGATTCATGTACGCCTGTGGTTTAAAAGATGACAACTTTGCTGCCTTGTTGCCACCACTCTTGTATTCCTTTATTTGCCTACATATATCCATATACGCATCTGAGAGAGCTAGTATTTGGAGGACTTTGACAACATCATGATCATTGTAATATCTTGCATAAGACTCTGCATTCGAAGACATTTGAATCCTGCAGGATTTGCAAGAATTACCATTAATGGAAGTACAGAACAAACCGTTGCAAGTAGTGCTAAAAAACATTGGTAAATTCAAACATTATAGGACTGATATAAAAAAAAACTTACACCAGCAAATAGTTGCAGGATCCTAAGAAGATCCTCCCCGACATAGCAATGCCAAACAACTGGGCTCCTCTTGCACCACGCTCAATTCTTGCTGAAGTTGGTCCGAGCATAGTAACCACACATTCGTGACAGAACCATGCTCCCTGGGGTAGAAAAGATTTGTTTTGACCAATACACCTCGAATGATATGCCCATCTGCAGTGTTCACAGCGTAACAAAGTTCCATCCATTCCACATATTCGGCAAACAGCTTTTGGATTGTTCACATTTGGAGCTCTCTCCAGGCTTTGTAGATCACCTATTCTGCTACAAGCAGAGGCCTTTGAGGGTCTAGCAGAGACTGCACTTGAACCACGCCCCAAGAAAACACTAGGATCAGTCTCATATTCCATCTCGTTGAGCCCTCTCTACCCTCCAGTTCTGTTTTGAGTTCTTCTGAATCAATGACATGATCACAGAGTATTTGCAACACCCTCAGCTTCATGCCAACATGAATCTTATAGTATTCTGTGGCTAGGAGGCTTCTGCAAAAACTATGCGCCCCCAGATTCTTAATGCAACCCATCACATACAGGTATTCTAGTAAGAATGTTGGCCAAGTCAATCTGTCTATTAGTGTCCAGTCCAGATACCTGCACAAAGATCAAGAAAAGCGACATTATTATCAGAATTTTCAGTAGCAAAGCGACACTTACAAAACAGTTAGTGTACTTAAGAGAGGGTTAATTGAGTACGTACTTAAAGCAATTTGAAGCAAGCTTAGTGGATTTAGATTCCAGATGCCGTCTCAGTGCCCGTAGTAGCGACACATGTACAGCATCCAACAAGTTATTCTGCACAGTGCAATTAATGGCAGCAACAAAATCATCCAGGCCAAATGGACTTAGGAACAGCTGAACGCTGAATGATCGCAGGAAGTTATAAACGGCAAAGAGAATACTTATGGACTCTTCTGGCACATTAATATCTCCCGATGACGGTGGCAACTCCACAGCCTGTACCGGAGGGCATGGCTCAGGTGGTTCTTCTTTACTGAAATCTGATGAATCGCTCGAAGGTTCAATAGCATCGGACATATCCGAGCCCGACAAACTCTGCGCATCAGGCATTGTAGACATCGCACATCCATCAACCCTCTGCCTAGTACTCACTGGATCTGTGACATCGGAGGGGCTCCCTGGTGAGACCAGCAAGTCCAGCTTCCTCTTCTTGTAGCTGACTTCCATGCCTAGTGTACCATTCTCCTCAGGCATGAGAAACTCCCGGAATTGAGGAAGTCGGAGATCCTCGCCATGTCCGTCCTCAAACACCACACGGTAGATTCCAGTAGTGCTGTCATAGGACGCAACCTTCCCAACAAGCATTCCCCGACATCTTCTTCCACCTGAAGGCCACCACCAGCCGTGGCGATCTCTCGATTGACCACCTCGTCGGCACCTTCCCCGCTTGTCACAGCTGTTGTAGTACGCTGCCCTTGCTCGGCGATGCTGCTCTCATCCAGCTCCATATTCTCTTCCGGCACCACACGAACTGAATCCCGCAATTTCCCAACAGGCGCCGGTCCGCCCGAAACGCCAGCCTCTTCAACCTCCATGTTTGCTTCAGGCACAAAAGGAGCGAACGCTCTCTGCAGGCGCCGCAGAACGCTGCTCCTCACCCTCGATAACCTCCCCCTTCGGCTCCCACGACATGCTCGTGCTCCGCCGCGAAGCTTTCACCAGCTGACCTCTCCCTTGTGCAGCGGCGGGTGGCCCATGCGGGCGATTGGAACCGGGGCAGTGAGTGGTAGCCTGGTAGGTGGAGGGTGTGCAACCCTACGCCGGCGATGGCGGGCGCGACGGCGGCGGACGGTGGGAGGAATGGGGAAGCGGGCGGGGAGGGCGAGAGAAGTGGAGATGCCACCATTCACCAGCCCCAGCCCAAGCCCAGGTGGCAGACTGTCGGAGGTGGCCCAAAACGAGAAGAGCTCGAAGAAGCCCAAACCCACTAGTGGTTTTTATTTTTATTGTTTTTTCAAAAATATACATCTCATTTCAAAATTTTCAAAACTATACCACAACCCCTGTATCATATGGCGGTTGTACCCAAGGGAGATGTGCTATAGACCCTAGTTCCAACCGTCGTATCACGTGGCGGTTGTGAATAGGACCCGCACGTGTAATGTAGCACCTCCAACCGTCATATCAAATGGCAGTAAAGGTCAGTCGGTTTTCAAAAAATCATAAATTTTTTGTATGAACTTGAATGAAAATAAATTTTGTATGGGCTTGGTCAGGTATGAATTGTATATCAATTATTTGAGTCTGAAGATGACTTCAAATAAAAAAGATTGAATGGCAAAGTTGTAGTTCTCGTCGAAAGTTATAATTTTCATATAAAGTTTATTTCATCCAGATTCACAAAAAGTCACTATTTTGTAAAAACCGACCGACCCCTACCACTGTTTGGTATGGTTGTTGACAACCGCCACATGATATGGCAGTTGGAACACTGTAGCACCTCCAACCATCGTATCATATGGCAGTTGTGGTATAGTTTTCAAATTTTTGAAACTAGACGTATATTTTTGAAAAATCATAAAAAAATATAAATAAATAAATTCCAAAATACGTGTAGATTTTATTTTTATACTAGTTTTTTATATGAAATTAGTAAGTTGAGAAACTAAAATGTACTATAGAAAATTGGAAGTGTAGGAACGTTTGTTATCTGGTAAGAGCAACTTCAACAGTTTTGCAAACCAACTTGGCATCCATATAATTTTGGTAAAACAAGAAAAATTGGCCTCCAACAGTTTGGCAAACCAACTTGGCAAAAATAGAAACTTGGCAAAACTCACCTCCCCACGCGCATATATGCCCGCGCGGATTGTGGTTGCCATCGTTGTTTCCCTCTAGGTGGGAGGGTGAAAAAATAAAAAATAGAGAAGGATTCCTGATGTAAGTTTTCAAGAGGTGGAAGGATACATACATAATTTTGTTTCTCTCAGGATTCCTGATGTAAGTTAGATCTGGATTTGCAACTGAATTATGCCAAACTGTTGAAGATGAATTCTTTTTTTACTTTACATAACTTTTTAGAAGTTGGCAAAACACAGGATTTACCAAGTAAATTTTAGCAAACTCTTAAAGATGCTCTAATCCATTTCCAAAATTAACTGATTTTCTTTGGAAGGAGAGATTTAAGGAATGCCTCTGTGCGTATTCCGTATTCCTCTGAACCGCCCACCTCTCCGATTCTACCCGCCCGGAACCTCGCCGGACTTTCCTCCGACGCCGCCACGTCCTCCATGAACCCAGCCGCTATCCAGAGGTGCGCGCCGCCACCGCTGTTTCACCGGCCGACTCAGCTACATTTCTCAATCTCCTACTCGTTTGCTTCATGCAATTTTCATCTAGAGAGTTTCTCGATCTGATTGTCGACTGTTTCCTTAGGCACGACATTGCACGGCCGCAGATCGACAGGGCCGAAGCCGATGCTGTTCTACATGAGCTGCGCCGCCGGGAAGACGAGGACGACTGCGAGAATTTCCACCGGTACGAGCTGGACGCCGAGCAACGCCTCAAGAGTCTCTTCTGGGCCGACGTCGACTCCCGCCTCGATTACTACGTCAGCCACGGCGACGTCGTCGTCTTCGACACCACGTTCCGGACGAACAAGTACGGGGTGCCGTTCGTCCCCTTCGTCGGGCTGAGCCGCCACCGCACGCCCGTCTTCTTCGGCTGCGGCGTCACCTCCGACGAGTCCCTGGATTCCTACGTCTGGATGCTGCGCGCGTTCGCGATGTCCATCTCCAAAGACAAGAAGCCCAGGTCCGTGATCACCGACGGCGGCGACGCGGTGGTCGGCGCCGTCAAGATCGTGTTCCCGGAGTCCAACCACCGTATCTGCTCGTGGCACGTGGATCGGGCCGTCGACGAGCACCTCCACAGCTCGTCCACCCGGGACGAGTTCAGGTCCCTGATGCGCGACGCGTGCTCGCCGGAGGCGTTCGAGGAGCGCTGGTACGGCTTCATGGCGCGGCACAGCACCGACGCGAACAACCGCTGGCTGGAGGACATGCACGGCAAGAGGGAGCTCTGGGCCGCCGCTTTCGTCCACGACAAGTTCTTCCTCGGCATGGAGAGCGACCAGAGGACGGAGTGCCTCGCCACGCGCCTGCACACGGGGCTCCACGGCGGCATGTCGCTTCCCGACCTTCTGGCGCACGCCGACGCCTGCGCCGACGCCCTGCGCCTCAACGTGGCGAGGCTCGACGCCGAGGCCGACAGGTCCCGGGTGGAGCTCACCACCGGGCACCGGTTCCTGGAGGAGCACGCCGCGCGCTGGTTCACGCCGGCCAACTTCTACCTCCTCCGGGAGGAGATCAAGATGATCGACGGCTTCGAGGTCGTCAAGACGCTGGCCAGGGGCCACCCCATATTCGGCAAGAAGGTCTACGTGGTGGGGTTCAAGCAGCGGTGGGGCGTCTTCTTCTACGTCGAGTGCTCCGGCCACGCCGTCAAGTGCAGCTGCCGGAAGATGGAGCGCGAGGGCCTCCCCTGCCGGCACATCTTCTGCATGATGCGCCACAACAACTTGTCGCAGATACCGGAATGCTGCGCACTGAGACGGATGCGGAGGCAAGGCGATACCAAGGCCGAGAGGCTTGAAGAGATGAAGGAGCTTGGACACCAGGTGTTCGACCTGGCGTCGGAGGACGCCCAAGAGTTTCAGGACATCAAGGAGTTCTTGGAAGGCTGGCTGGAAGCTAGGCGCTCAGGTGCCGTTGCTGTAGGGGACAATGATGCTGCAGACGCCGATAGTGTCGCGCCGGTGACCAAGAAGACCAAATTGATCGAGGACTGAGGTGGGGGCACATTGAGAGATCTCCATGCGGACAGAGTACGTGCGTTCCTTGCACCTAGTTGTTCATTCGTTCTTGTATTTTTATCTGAGTAAATCAAATAATTTTGCCCATGCTTGGAATTCAGTTGAAAATTATCCATACTCCAATTATACTGTCCTATCTTCGTCAATATTTGGGGGGCTAAATAAGGTCATCCACAGCCCACAGCATGCATGTTGGGAAACCAAAGCTTGATGTTCTTAAAACATCATGCTTCCCGGTCATCTTCTTTAGCTTATAAGAGCATCCACAGCCCACAGCATGCATGTTGGGAAACCAACATTAATGGGGAAGCTGGAGGCTTCTTTCACACCCACAAAGGGTTGAGGCAGGGGGATCCCCTGTCCCCACTTCTTTTCAATTTGGTGAGTGATGCTCTATCTACGATGTTAGACAATGCTGGAACAGCTGGGGAAATAAAAGGACTGATGGCACACCTAATAGAGGGGGGGATCACCCATCTGCAATACGCTGATGACACAATAATCTTCTTAAATATGGATGAGCAGTCTATTATCCACACAAAATTTCTTCTCTACTGCTTTGAGAACTTGTCAGGGCTGAAAATCAATTACCAGAAGAGTGAGGTGTATGTTCTTGGCTGTTCAGAGGGGGAAACCGCTAGGGTAGCTCAAATGTTCAATTGCAATATTGGTCAACTGCCGATAAAATATCTAGGAGTGATGGTCCATAATAGACACATGACAGTCTCGGAGCTAAATTATGTGGCAGCTAAAGTGGAAAAAAGAATACCTACTTGGTAAAATGTGGGGCTTTCATCAGGAGGGAAGATGATAATAGTGAAGTCTTGCCTGAGTTCAGTACCTAATTATGCAATGGGAGTGTATGCTTTGCAGGAGGAGGTTCACCAGACAATGGACGCTGCCAGAGCTAACTTTTTCTGGCATGGCCCAAATATGAAAAGGAAGTACCATATGGCCAAATGGGATCTGATGGCTACACCTAAAGCAGCTGGTGGAGCAGGCTTCACTAACACTGGAGTGGTGAACAAATGTCTACTGGCCAAATGGATATTTAAAATTGAGATAGGGGACAATACTATTTGCTGCAATCTAGAAATATTTAGGAGAGAAGAGCATCTTCAGTTACAAGAAAAAAAGTGGATCCCAGTTCTGGAAAGGGTTAATGTCGATAAGAGAAGAGTTTAGTAGAGGAGTGAAATACACTCTGGGTAATGGAAGGAAAATAAGATTCTGGTTAGACACTTGGAGTGGGGGTTGTGGGCTAAATTTGGTTTTCCCTAACCTATATGCAATCTGTAACCAGCAGGAGTGGACAATAGACAGGGTGATGAGAGGTGGAAAAATAAATCTCACATTTAGGAGGGGCTTTGGAGCAGTGGAAGAAAATGAGTGGGGAGAGCTGGTAGATTTAGCAGAGAGAGTCAATATTACACAACAGCTGGACAGTGTGTGCTGGAACCTGGAGAGTTCTGGAAAGTTCACCACGGCATCGCTGTACAAAGAACTCACTTTTCCTGGAGTATCAAACACCTGGATGTTGAATATTTGGACAGCAACATTACCTTTAAAAATAAAAATCTTCTTATGGCAGATCTGTAATGACAAACTACAAACTGCAGAACAACTAGGAAAGAGGAATTGGACAGGCCCAGTGGAATGCAAACTTTGTGGAAAAATAGAAAGTGTTGAACACTTGTTTCTACAATGTATAGTGGCGAGTTTTTGCTGGAATGTGGTGAGGGATGCTTTAGGTTGGCCAACTCGGCCTGTTTATATGGAGGAGGTGTGGGCAAAACTAATTGTGGGGCCGAAGAAAACTAGTAATAACTTCATTTTTCTTTTTGGCTGTTTGTCCTGGAGCCTTTGGCTAATCAGGAATGACTTCGTCTTTAACAATGTGCTAATGTCTTCACCTGATGTAAGTGTTTTTCGCACTTTGTCCTTTATGCAGAAGTGGAAGATACTGAACAAGGAGCAGGACCAAATTTGGATCGCCGTCGTGATGCGCAAGTTGAAGGCTCAGCTGTAATCTTTGCGATCTGAGGAGCCGTAGTTTTCTTTGTCAGGTTTTGGTAGAAGCGTTTATCTTTGTAAGCTGGATTCTGTTGGTGGCTTATGCTTGTTGGTAAAAACTTTGTAGAGGGAGTTTAGAGGGTGGCAGGTTGCAAGCCCGGTGCAGGCTCTGTTTTTTCATCCTTTTGGCTGTAATTTGCGTTTTAAGTTCGTGCTTACATTGTAAACTGGTCCCCCAGTTATTCCGGGCTTTCTAATCAAAGCCGGGCCTAAAATGGCCTTCTATCTAAAAAACATCAAGGCAGCACTGGTTGAATGTGGTACCACCTGAAACTTTTATTTCTTTCAGGATGTCTGCAGCTGCATGAAGTTGCAGATGGCGTCTCAAGGTGTGAATAGTTTTCTGCCTTTGAATCCTGAACTGCGATGCCGGCATGGCATGTGTTCAGCTCTGTGCGGATCCAGCCTGCCTCATTGCAAAGAGTCCGGCTGTGGCAGACAGACAGCGAGCACTGCATCCACAAACGTGGACCTGTGATATTATCAGGGCAGTTTTTTTTCTGGGTGGGGTGGGGTCCATAGTTTTCTTTCATTAATCAGACAGGTTTACAGTCTCTTTCAAGTTTCAAGTGATGATAAAAGAAAGCTAAGTGGCTGATTATTATACAACAAAATGCAAGATACTAGACCTGCAAGGCGCTGCATATTTGGCACAAAGATGAGCAGCAGCGACATTAGCCGATCTTGATCTGATGACGTGAGCAACCTCCAGAATCACTGCGATTTCCGATTGCTGATACCCCAGGTTCTTCCCTAGGGATACAAGCGGACTGAGTCCGATTCCAAAATCACTTGCCTGAGGAGTCACTTGCCCTCAACTGAAATATTTACCTTTCACCTCCTGGATAACTAGGGCAACTTCACTTATGAATTGAAGGTTGCCCCCGATCCAAATGCCCCACGCTAGCTGGTGTGATGATAGTTATCTCCATATAGAAGTTCATTTCATCTTGAAGCTCGAGAATTGTTGCATTATAAGAATCTAGCATATGCTATTATGATCTAAGACGACTTATTTGTTTTTGCTTACCTAATAAATATAACATACACTCAAGTACATCCGTACTCAAGAAAACTTGTCGTGCTTGTCATATACTCATATTATCAAGTGTTCAAGAGCATTCGTACTCGCTAAGACTTTGATGCGCCTATTTTTATTATGAAATTGACTGGGGTTTTTTTGCTGCCCATTTTGATCCCAAGCACTAACGTATAACTATATTTTCACTTTTTCCTAGACATCATTCAATTGTTTAAGGCGGCATCACATGGTAGGTATAATGCAAAACATCCATATTGCAAGTTGGCCACTTCACCCTCACCTGCAATGCTGCTAGTTCCAGTGAAAACCAAATTAGGAAAAACATAGGGCTTTTTTTTCAATTGACGTTAAGAGCAACTTCAGCAGCTCCCCTATCTCATCCCCAATAACAAAAAAGTGGTCATATAGGGGATGAAACCATCTCCAGCAGCTTCCCTATCCCCTCCCCTTTTTTCCTCCATGGACTAAAAACCCCTCTCCATCCCCTCTATAGAGGGCACCTCTCCTCCATCCCCTATCCGTGGGGCCCACTCGCCTCACCCCCCTCGCACCAGCCTCCTCCTGCCTACCCGCCGCGGCCGGGCATGACGGCCACCGCGGCGCTCGCCCCCCGCGCGGCCGCGGGTCCCACCACCACTCCCTCCTCGCGCGCCGCCTCTACTGCCACACCCCCGTCCCTGGACCTCTCCATCCAGCTCTCGCCCTCGCCGCGTGCCTCCTGGCGTGGATGAGTGTCGTGGCACTGCCCGCTCGCCGCCCCCGTCTTGTTGGTCTTGCTACTGCGGTAGTACAAGAACGCGGCCGCTCCCCCGAGTACGGCGAGGGTGAGCGCCTGCGCGTGGATCCTGGCGTGGATGAGCCTCGAGCTCGTCGCCCTCGGCCGGCTGTACGCCACCGAAGCGCCCAGCCCAAACGCGACCTCGCAAGATAGCGCAGTCTCTCTCGTCAGCTTTTGACTTTACGATCGATCGATCCACAATCGTGAAGTGAAATGGGGGAATGGTCGATCGATTCAGCAAGGAAAAATTATCAGAGGGGAACAGATGGAATCAGCTAAATGAAAGGCTCTCGATGCGGCGGAAGCATGGGCTCGAGCTCAAAATTGGCACCCAAGAAAGCTGATTTCAGCGACCTACGAAGGGAACCACCATCGATTTCACTTCGGCGTTGAGCATTACTCTAGAAAAAACTAATGGAAATTCATCGAATTGGGGCTTGGGAGAGCCTGTGTGCAGGCAAAGAACCAAGGAACTGAGGCCCATTCAGACGGACAGGCAATGCAGGAGGAGACGAGTACACCTGAGGAGCGGCGGTTCCTCAAATCCTCAGGGTCAGCAAAAGATCTCGTCACCTACCGGCGGCTAGAAGAACAAGAAACACGCATGGAAGCATAAGCTGCAATTGTAAGCCACGCCGCCCAAGCAGAGGGGGAGAGGGAGCGAGGGAGAGGGAGGACAGCGCGTACCGGAGTAACTTGGTGCTCGAGGACGAAGGTCCCGGGGGCTTGGCCTGAGTGGGTGGTGCGCTAAATGAGACTCTGCTTGGACAGGGCGAGAAGAGCAGGCAGGAGCAGCCGACGACTTCCACGCGCGGAATCCGACGAAGCCGGGCCAACGCCAGTGCTTGCGCGCCGCGGCGTAGCTGACCATCGTGTACGGTGGGCGGGCGGCGGTGGTTGACGACGACCCGGCGGACGGGCGGGGCGGCGGCGGCCGCGGCGACGGGGCAAGGATGCACGGGGAAGCTCTCCTCTGTCGACGACCTGCCGGTGGCGAGGAAGGCACGACCCATCGTTGGCGTCGCCGTGCCGAAGCCAGCAGAACAAGCGGCGGACGGCGGACTGGATCTTCCAAAGATCCAAATCGGGGGAGGGGAAGAAAGGATGACGTGGTATGGTGGGACCCACGAGTTGGGAAGGAGAATAGGGAAACTGCTGGAGCAAATTGTGTTTTAGAGATGAAAAAATTTTACTCCACCCCCAATAACTTGATATAGGGGATGGAATTTACTCCATCTGCTGAAGCTGCTCTAAGAAGTCCTTTGATTTCATCTAAACTAGAAAGTTGACCCGCGCTGATAGCGTGGCTAGATTTGATAAAGCTATCCTTATATATAACTCGTTATTCATTCTTTTGAAATCATTAACACTCAACCTTCATGTAGATATTGGTGCCTCAATTTCAAAATTAGCGGTACACTCGAATCTTATTGTTTGGATGGTCTTGGATTGGTGGATGGAAATCCAATAGCGAATGGCACAATCAACATTTCGCTGCACCCTCACATACATTGCAAGCTCTGCACCTTTGTATATTGGATTGAAATCGTAAATCACCCTCTCTGGCATCTCTTGGTCCTCCACGAATCTCTCTGTCCGCCTATCTCTCTTTTATTTTGTCGAGTGAACTATGTCTTTCTGATCCTGCGGCTTCTGAGTCCGACTTAAGCATTGACTTTGTGTAGAGTCTCGATGCTCCACCTCCCAATGCGTGGATCTAACTACTCTTAGCTAGTTCGTCGTACCTGGCAACAATGCTAGTTGCTGGCGTAGGCGATCTTGAAGGTTCTTCTCGATCTAGGGATATGCTAGTGTAGCGGTGGCACAGGTCCCTTCATCCCTCCTCCCTTCACCCCTCCTCCCTCTTTGCGCGCGCGCACACACTCTCTCCCCACCCTGACAATGTCTCCTTCTCTCTTATTTTTGTCGTGCAAACTTTGCTTCTCTAATTCTGCGGCTTTCAAGTCTGACTCAAGTATTGTTCTTCTGTAGAGTTTCAATGCTTCACCTCTCAGCATATGGATTCAATTCCTTCCAGCGAGCTCGTTTTACATAGCTATGATGCCAGTTGTTGGCGTGTGCAACTTTGAAAGTTCCTCTTAATCTAGTTACTGGCTCATGCAATAGTTACATAGGTCCCTCTGATCCCCCTCATCTTCCTCTCCACCCTGACAACACCTCCTTCTCAGTTTCTCCCCTACTTTTGTCGGGCGAACTATGTCTCTCTGATTTCACGGCTTTTGAGTCCGACTGAGGCGTTAACCTTGTGTAGAATCTAAAGTGCTCCACCTCCAAGCACGTGGATCAAACTCCTCTGGTCCAATTCGTCGTATCAGGTGACAATGGCAGTTGCTAGGATAGGCAATCTTGAAGGTTCATCTTGATATAGGGTCATACTCATGTAGCGGTGGCACATGACCTCTCTCTCACACACAGTTTTCCCTTACTTTTGTCGGGTGAACTCTGTCACCCTGATTCCACGACTCCTGAGTCTCCGACGTTGACATTGTGTAGAGTCTCGGTACTCCACCTCCCAGCGCGAGGATCCAACACCTATCAGCGAGCTTGTCGTACCTTGTGGCAATGCCAATTGCTCTGATCCTCTTGTGTGTTAGGTGTTGTTGGTCTGATTGCAAACAACTGCTAATTTGATTTGACTATTTATCTTTTCTATCAAAATATATCATATTATTGTATTCACATTTAGATATTAACTAATCATATTGTAAATGAGATGTTTATTAAAGGAATGTTCCAATATAGGCTCGTAAAATCGTAACATATTAAAGGTAGAGAAGGAATTAAGGGCATATCAAATACTTGTAGTCGATTTGTGGTGGTCAAGCATATTATTTATAAGCACAATATCAACTTTCCTTATTCTTATAACAAATTTAGTTATTTATTAACTGTACTTAGTATGGATTATTTTATTTAGCTATTTCTCTTCTCAATCCGTATAGAAATTTGCTTCTAATTTTCTTGTTTTTTGAAATCTTGAATTTATATATATATTTATTAGTTATATTAGATATGGATTCTTTGGATTGATCTAGACCGTCAGACCAGTGGTGACTTCATCTATCTCGAGGATTTGTTAGCACACTCATTCGGAAGTGCTCATAGAGGGAGGGGCGAGTGTGTGTGTTGTATGTGAGCATCACGTCTATATCATGTGATTAAAAACTTGCTTTCATGTAATTTGTGGAGTTGTATTAATCTACATCCCTCTTTTAATTTCAAGTACGTGACATACTCCATGATCCATTAAGAGGAAGTCTCGAAAATCTTACCAAAGTTTGTTAGGAAATTAAAAAAACTCCATGCGGATTCCAGTTGGTATTCAAGTCCGGCACCAAATGTTACGCAATAAAAATATTCCATATGTATTAAGTACGGAGTGCCATAAGGAAAGGAAATTATGGATAAAAAATATTTCAATTTTTAATAATAATATGAATCATTAGATCTTCATAAAATCCAACGGTGCAAACTCATCTATCCGTTAGATTAACATGGGAATTCCTTTTTTCATAATAATATAAATCATTAGAACTTCATAAGATCCAACGATCCAAACTCTTCTCTTTTTTAATTAACTACTATTTTTCTTATTTTTAATTTCGAATTTATGTATTTATTAATTGTATTTGTATTAAATATGGACTCTTTGATTAAATATGGACTCTTTGGATTTCCTTATTTTAATTCCGAATTTATGTTTTAATCTAGACCTTCAGATCTTCATAAAATCCAACGGTGTATATTCTTCTCTTTTTTTATTAACGTGGGAATTTCTAGACCCTCTCGACGAACGTGGTGGCTTCCTTTAACACTCAAGCATAAAGATAATAATAATAGATGGATAGTGGATCGTTTTCTTCTTCCTCTGGCTGTTCGTTCTCACGCAAGACAACTCTCTCTTTCTCTCGTGCGCTCATCAGAGTATGCAATGCTCCCATCATGCCTACCCATCATCACCTTTCACGGTTTCACCTGCAACTATCCAAAATAATGATAAGCCCTTTTCCCTTTCGTCTTGCAAAGTTATTGTTTTGTTCACTAGCAAAAACAAAGGTTTTTGTTTTGTTCAATCTCATTTTTTCATGAATCTAGATACTTACATGCATCCTCTATAAATTTCAATTGTGAGCATAATTTTTCATGTGCCCATTTAGGTTGGTACCACGATGATAGCATCGCCTATTCCCTCCGTCTCAAATTACTTGTGGTTTTAACTTTTCTAGACACATTCTTTTTGTTATGCACTTAGATATATACTATTTATGTATAAATATAACAAAATGAATGTATTTAAAAAACTTCAAAATGGCAAACAATTTAGAATGAAGGGAGTGGTAAAGAGCAAGTGACACCGGATATGCACCCAATCAGATCCGGTAGACTTATTTCATATTTGCACGATCACATGGCATGATCAGCTTTATATTTAGTGGGTACGCCACCAATGATGATGCAAATCCACCTGTTTTCACAAGCAAATTGTGTTGCGAGGACGCGAAAGTGTATATGTAGGGCTCGTTTGGTGCGAACCGTTCACGAGCGAGCCTTCACGAAGCCTTCACAACTTCAATAGCCAAAAAGCCAACTCTCTCTGCCCAACTCTCTCAACCTTCTCCGAAAACTCACTCTCATAAAGTTAAGCACATGGTGAAGCTGCAAAAACATAGCTCTCTCTCCTGCTCATGAAGTTGCTCATGGAGTCATGGAGTTGTTTTCTCTGCGCCGGGTTCGAACCCGCGCTAAACGCCCCGTAATAAAGTGTCTAGCTACCAACACGTCCCCCCATTTCCCGCGAGGTGGTTGGGCGTTCGCCGTCGTCTTCCGCGGCAGGAGCGAGTAGTGTGTTGTGCTCTGCTCTCGCTCGCCGCCGTGCCCATGGACCCGCGGAGCGGCTTCTGCCCGGCCACGAGGACGTTCCGCAGCCTGCGCCCGCCGATCCCGCTCCCGCCGGAGGACGCGCCCGTCTCCTTCCCGTCCTTCGCGCTGTCCCGCCTCCCGTCCCCGCTCCCCGCGCACCCGGCCTTCCTCGACGCGTCCACCGGCGCCACGCTCTCGTTCCCGGCGCTGCTCGCCCGCGTCCGCTCCCTCGCCGCGGCGCTGCGCGGCGCGCTCGGCGTCGCCAAGGGCGACGTCGCGCTCGTCCTCGCGCCGCCCAGCCTCGACGTCCCCGTGGTGTACCTCGCGGTGCTGTCCCTCGGCGCCGTCGTCTCGCCGGTCAGCCCGCTGTCCACCGCCGCCGACGTCGCACGCGCCGTCGGGATGTGCAACCCGTCCGTCGTCTTCGCCACGGCCGCTACCGTCGGCAAGGTCCCTGCTGACCGGACAAAGCTGACCGTCATCCTGCTCGACTCGCCGCAGTACCAGTCCTTCCTCCACGGCCACGAACGGGTCGGGGCAGACAGTGAGCTACCACCACCACCACCGGCCGAGGTGCGGTTGTCCGACGTGGCCGCCATCGGCTACTCGTCGGGGACTACGGGGCGGATGAAGGCGGTGGCGCAGTCGCACCGGCGCCTCATCGCGTCGTCGCTGCAGGTCCCGGCGGCGCGGCCGCGGGCGCCCGCCGGCGCGCCCGTGGTGACGCTCCTGGGCGTGCCCACGTTCCACTCGTACGGCTTCCACATGCTGATGCGCGGGGTCCTCAATGCCGAGACGACGGCCGTGGTCACCGCGCCCCGGGGCGGCGCGGCGGCCGTGCTGGCCGCGGCGGCCAGGTGCGGCGCCACGCAGATGTTCGTGGCGCCGCCGGTGGTGGTGGCCATGGCGCGGGGAGGCGTCGGGCCGGAGGGGTTCCCGGATCTTGTCCGGGTCGACTGCGGCGGCGCGCCGCTGAGCACCGCCGCGGCGTCGGCGTTCCACGAAAGGTTCCCCGACGTCGAGCTGTCATTGGTAAGGGCTCATCTTCTGACGTTGTATTAATCTTGCATAGATCGGCTTTAGTTGGAATGCGCACGAGGATCGCGATCGAAATATTTGTGGTTCTCTATTCGTATCATATCTGAAGATCTCGTGCCCGTTTCGAACATTTGGTGGTTAGCGCAATATGATGTGGCCACCGTTAGGATCAGGACCTTGGTATTCTTGTCAGTGTTTTCCCAAAGCTAAGGTACGGATGCGCAGCCTCAAAGTGACCGGGGGAGTGCGGCCTGGGATCGGAGTGGCATTGTGGTAGCATAGGCATAGTGTGACACACGATCCAATTTGACTGAGGTTCCAGTGGTAGCTTCATGAACGTGCATGTGAATGTTTAGTGGCAACGTATGCAAACTATGCAAACTTCTGTCATAATCACTGGATCTTCATCCGATGACCAGATTAAGAGGTAAGGAATTTAATCACTTAAACCCTCCCACCCAAACATTTACTAATACAAAAAACCCCTAATCCCACCCCTGGACATCGTTACTCTGTGCGTCCCATCTCGTCTCGCGAGGGGCGAGACGCTCGAACGTCGCCGTCCATCGGGCCACGCCGCGTAGGAGGATGCCGACACTCCTCTCAGTCTCGCCACCGCTGACGTCGTGCTGTTGGACGCCGCCTCTCGGGCTGGACGGCGCCGTGCCCTCAGACGCACTGGAGGACGCTGCCGCCGTCATGGGTACTCGTGCTTTTGATGTGGACGGCGCTGCTGCTGTATACTGCATAGAGCTTTTCCCGCTATGAACTGCCTCTACAGAGAGGATGGAGCTGTCCATCATTGAGCTACCGGTGAAATCCCTTGGTCAATTTTTGTGCACCACGGGGATCGGTAGATTCTCTTCTTTCGACATTGGCTCAGTTGATCCAGACCCAGAGATCAAGCTGGACAAAGCACACATTGTTCATCGCAGCTACTCTCTGCTGGATGAGGGTGATGCTAGTGCCAATTCGGTGGTCTACTGAAGGAGCGAAGGCAGATTTACAAACTACATGATGAATTCTGTCATCTGGCTTATTCTGTCCAGCATGAGGGGCGGCGTCCAAACAGCGCGGCGTCGGCAGCGAGACCAAGCGGGGCGTTGGCGTCCTCCTGCGCGGTGCGGAGCAGCCCGAGGGGTGGCGGCAGTTGTGTCGTCCGTGCGTCTCGCCCCTCGCGAGACAAGACACACAGAGTAACAACATCAAGGGTGGATTAGGGGTTTTTTATTAGCAAATGTATGGGTGGGAGGGTTTAAGTGATTATATTCCTCACCTCTTAATCCGGTCATCGGATGGAGATCAAGCGATCGTGGTATGAGTTAGCATAGTTTGCATACGAGTCTAGTTTGCACAGGATATGTTGCCATGTTTAGTATCACATTGAAGAATATGGAGTTAAATTATAAACATTTGTCCTCTAAATATAGCACGTTTGGCTTAACTTTTTTACAATAAAATGATGATGAAAGTGTGACGAGGACGGTATGTGTACGTGTGTCCGCCTCTTGGAAGTGTTGGACGGTGAGACTTTGGAGTACATGCGTTACACATGGTGAAAATGATGTTTTTATTCGCGGTACTCAAAATAAAGTTCTGAGATGTGTCCTTTTAAAAAAGTCACTGGATATTTAGTTTTTAATCAAAACAAGCTCATATTTAATAATGTTGGTACCTAGTATTTCGGAAAAGAATAGAGTTTGTATGGGATATGGTCAAGATGAGTAGAAAATACACGGTTATAATACCGGTTTTGGAACCAAGAGGTGAAAAATAACCGTTGTTTTGGAACTAAGCTTTGACCCATGTAATCACTGGTCAAACCTATGGATTACTTTAATAATTTGCCATGGTTTATAAAAAGTGTTAGAAAATTATTATGGGTCCAAAAAGTAGCTCGCTCAAACGTCCAATTGGAGACCTCAGGTGTAGAAATCACTACACAACTTTAATCTTCTGCCTCTTAAATCAGTTTTGTGACTTGATGAAAACTAGTTATCTCAACCCATTTTGATTTCATTAGTTTTGAGGACTAGCTATGACCTGAAAATAACCCCTTGTATGCTAGTTACCTGCATGACACCAGGCTGACATGCATGCACGCCAGTGTTCGAGGGCTAATCATAGGGTTTGGGTCAACCAAGGGTGGTCTGATATCAAAGATGGTTGGTCATCAAGAATGTCATCGTATAACATCAATTGATCGAGTATTTAGCGGTGTTGAAACCAAAGTTGTTGACATTGATAGTGGCGAGCTCCTATTAACCAATAATGAATAAGGGGAATTATGTATCACCCATTACTCTTTTGTACTATAGATCTTTTTTATGTGGTCCATACAATCCACAGGCATTGGGCTCAACTGAGGGTGGCGTGATATCGAAGATGTTTGGTCATCAAGAATGTCAACGTATAACATCAACTGGTCGACTATGTAGTGGTGTTGAAGCCAAAGTTGTTCACACTAGTGGTGAACACCTATCAACCAATGAGCAAGGAGAGCTATGTATTCGGGGCCCAAGTGTCATGCTAGGTGACAACATGACTACTACATTTACTTATACTTTCATCATCCATTTTGAGTCCAAAGGTGGAACAACTAAGGTTCCACGTCACAACATTTAGTTCCAAGTGCAATGGAGCACCCAAATGAAAATTTTGTTGAAGCGAAACAATTCAAGTATTATAAGGTATTCTAATAAGGAATATAAAGTAACAACTATTATTTTTATGTCACACACAAAAATTATTAAACTTATTTAATACATGATTATAGAAATATTTACTTATGTCACTTAATATGTTTCCTAAGTAAATATATGAAAGAGATACAAGCACAAGAAATGACAATAGAATGCTAAGAGTTTAATTATAATAACATATTGCACTATTTTTATTCCATTTATGAATTTTAATATTTACCTATATCATGATAGTATATATTATTTTCCAAATGATTATTATAGTACTAATTCTAATGATTAAGTGATAATATTCGTACAAATTCTCTAGTTATTCAGAATATAATGCTAATGTTTGTTTGATCATGGTACAATTTTATTGGTTGATCAAATGCAATGCTTTTCAGTTAAATTTGAAAAAGATAAGTACATACTACATCCATGTAATAATGGTAGTGTTCCATAGTACAAAAAAGGAAAGTTTTAAGAAAAATGGCTACATAGGAGATAATGGCATACAAATTTTGTTTATCATCCTATTCCCTAATTAAATTGAAATTTATAAATAAATGATAAACACATTACGTTAATTAAATAATAAAGTGGTGAGCAATTATTGAGCAATACAATTTTTGGTCACAAGTTTCAAAGCAATATTTAATTGTTACCTTTAACTTGATGTGAATGTTAACATCAGCCTGCTATGAATCATATAGGATATGTTGGAACTAATGATGCAAGAGTTTGTGCATTTGATTCTGATGGTTGGCTTAAAACTGGTGACCTCTGCTATTTTGATGAAGATGGCTTCCTTTACATAGTTGATAGGCTAAAGGATCTAATAAAATACAAGGCATATCAGGTATTTAACATGTTTCTTTTTTCACGCTTAAGTTTCATTGTTAACATTAACTCATTATCTACCCTAATTACATGCTTTTCAATATGTACTTAATTAGGTTGCACCGGCAGAGTTAGAGGATGTGCTGCATTTGATTCCTGGGATATTTGATGCCGCAGTTATCCCGTACGATCTCTTGAAATGAATAACTAATCAAACGACATGCACAATGTTTATGCTTCTTGAACCATTTTGAGATACTTTAGTTTTTGTAGTATCCTGATAAGCATATAATGTTGCAATGATTTCTTAGAAAACTGAAATAGTCGTTCACCGATACTGATAAAATTGGCACATGAATTTTATTTTGAAAGACATTATGTATTATATCTATCCAAATGAAATAAAAATATCAAATTTGTTACTACATTATTCTGAATCTTTAAATTCTGTTTTAGCCTTTTCAGTCTGTTTGTAATTATAACAAAATATCTATAGGATTGTTTCATATGAGTTCAACATAATTTCATACCGAGTAAACACATATATAATCGCATGAAGGTGCCTATGTACTCAATTTGTATGTACATGCTCTACAAGTGTGGCACATATTTAAGAATTTATAATTCCCATGAATTCCCAGTTGCTTATTATTTCCAACATTGCATGTTTATGATATATAAATATACTTTTACTTTAGATACCCAGATGAAGAAGTAGGACAATTACCTGTTGCATTTGTTGCAAGACAAAATGGAAGCAACAACCTTACAGAAGACCAAGTAATGGAGTTCGTTGCCAATCAGGTAATTATGTATTTACACTGGTGGTTACATATGTACCTTGATCGCATTTGCATTAATCATTAGTTTCCATACAACATATTTACATATGCTAATTAAGTTAACTTTCATTAGGTTGCCCCTTACAAGAAGATACGTAAAGTTGTTTTTGTTGATTCAATACCACGTTCGCCATCTGGTAAGTTGCTTAGGCGACAGCTGCACAAACATGTCACACTTCCTAAAACTACCAGTCGGATGTAACTTCTAACAAATGAGATGCCACGAAAGATTTGAGCAAAAGGTCATGTAATACAATATTAAAATGAATGGATCTTTTATCTGATACTACCTTCACCCTTGATAAGTATATGTATCCATCCTCTTTGTAGAATCTCGAAGATAGTTTTGAGGATGTAATTATATATCAAGACTCCAGTTTTCGTTTTGATAATTGAGATAATATGGCATTTGGACAGTACTTTATAGTTGTCCCTCAAAAGTCAAATACGATCACCTTCAGACTCGGAGTATTGTCGATTCCAGAAATGGTGTCCTTCTCCTTGTCCATCCTGATGACGGTCCCACCAATCTTCTCTAGCATTAGCATAGGAGTTGTGTTGTCTCTTCAAAGGCGATGCTAGTGATGTTGTCGCCCTCGACGCAGTGACAGAACTGGAGAGAAAGATAAAAGGGGGTCGTACAAACATTCATCGACTTAAGAATTTAGCAATCTACGTTAATTTGTCATTGTTCATGCAAGTATACAATACCTAGTCATGATTATATAAACTAGTAATGTACTATTCAATGGTAATACACAAAGTGAATAGTTTGCAAAGGTCACTACACCTTGTTCATTTAAAATTCACCTGAGATTCTTCACCGTATTAAAATAATCAATAATCGAATTCTCGTGACCATTGCAATCTCTCTCAGTATAGGATAAGAAACTAAATAAAAAATAGTTGGATTATAGACTAGAGAAATAGACTTGCTTACATTTTTCTGAACGTGAGGAGAAACACAAGAGGCTTGTTGATTATGGATGCTGACAATGCGGATGCGGTAGTAAAAGCAAATTAGTTTGTTAGGGGTGGCCATGGCCCCTGCCGGCCACGCCCCCAATTCTGCCGCTGCCTCGACGTCAAGGAACTTGAGAGCTTTGAACTTGGGCCTCCCTTGAAGCTGAGAGAATTTTGATCAGTGTGTAATCTGTGAAGGAACCTTAATTAGGCAACGCAAGGCTTGGACATTGCCAAGCTTCCCTAGCAAATCTCCTTTCACGTCAGTGTCACGCAGAGTGATGTGCGGGAGTTTTCTGACGAACTGGCGGGCACTGCGGCCGAGCGGACGGAACAGGCGCCCAAAAAGTAAATTTTGGACCAGGGATCAATGGGCATAATGGGCTATAGCTCAGAAACTCCGATCCAAAATCATCCTCTGCGAGCCCACCAAACAAAAAACTTTGCTTCCTTCAGTTCTCGACATGTGGTCTGCCAGATACAGAATGAACTGTCACTAGCATTCCCAGGCGGACGCAGCATTATCCAAGCCATGGCGCCCTTGAGTGCACCCAACTCCACCCCGACCGGCGACCGATCCACTCTAAAACCGGAGCCGCTCGCCCGATCTCGAGAACGTGCTCACATCGATCCCTCCACCTCCATCGTCGTCGTCGTCATGGCCCTCCACCTGCCGCGTCATTCCCTGCTGCTGCTGCTGCTTCTGCTGGTGCTCGGCGCGGTGCAAGCCGCCGTCGCCGCGCCGCCGCCGGCGGTGTCCCAGCAGCAGCTGCAGCTCGGCTTCTACGCGCGGTCGTGCCCGCGCGCCGAGGTCATCGTCCGCCGCGTCGTCCGCCACCGCGCCGCGCGCGACCGCTCCGTCCTCCCCGCCCTCATCCGCCTGCACTTCCACGACTGCTTCGTCAGGGTACGCTACGCTACGCGCGTTCCATCGAGTTCGCCGTACGTCGACCAACGGCGGGCACGTGCCACGTCATTCCAAAATCATGTCACACTTCTGACGATGCGCACGAAATTATTTTGTGTCCTCCCAGGGTTGCGATGGCTCGGTGCTCATCGACAGCATGCCCGGCCGCGCGCCGGCCGAGAAGGATGCCCCGCCGAACCTAACGCTGAGGATGCTCGACGTCATCGACGACGTCAAGGCGGCCGTCGAGGCGGCGTGCCCGGGCGTCGTGTCGTGCGCCGACATCGTCGCGCTGGCAGCCAGGGACGCCGCGGCCATGGCCGGGAGCGTGCACTACGACCTGCCCACGGGGAGAAGGGACGGCACCGTGTCCAGCGCCGCCGAGGTGAACCTGCCGAGCCCCTCCGTGTCCTTCGCCGAGGCCCTGTCCGCCTTCCGCTCCATCGGCCTCGGCGTCGTTGATCTCACCACCTTGCTAGGTACTCTGAAATGTGGCGTGTATTGTTCATCCGTTTTTTGGATCAAATTAACATTCAAACTAAATTTGTAGAATTTCGTACATTATGCTCTTTTCTTGAAAATAACAAACGTACGTGGCACTTAGGCTCGCACACCATGGGGTTCTGCCACTGCGGACTCATCCTAAACAGGCTCTACAGCTTCAACAGCACCAGCCCGTCGGATCCGTCCATGGACGCCGGCCTGCTCGCCGTGCTCCGGCGCCGGTGCCAGCCGCACGTGGTGACGACGCCGCAGAACGCGTCACGCGACGTGATCGTGCCCATGAACTTCGTCGCGCCGCTCGGCCCCTTCGGCCTCGACAACTCCTTCTACCCGACCGTGCTCGCCGGGAGGGCCGTCCTGCAGATCGACCAGGAGCTCGCGTCCTCCGCCGCCGCCCGCCGGATCGCGGCCATGTTCGCGTCGCGGCCGGGGAATTTCCGGAGGCAGTTCGCCAAGTCCATGATCAAGCTGGGGAGCGTGAACGTACTTACGGGGCGGCAAGGGGAGGTCAGGCTCAACTGTCGACGGTTCAACAGCTGATGCTGGATGGTCAGTTAGTCAGAACTCAGAAGTCCAATGGCCGAACCTCACCATCAGTTCAGAGTAGATAGTAACTGATTGTCTATTCATAGTTTCATACCCATACACAGTATACCAATATAAATATAATGTAACAATCTTGGTTAGTTGTTCGTGTTGCTGCAAAGCAGCAGAGTGTTCCTCTGCTTGTGCTGAACAATAAAGTGCAGAGCTAAACTGTGTGCAAGATGACAAATGTTGGGAAGCAGAACAATAGAGTCAGTTATCCATGATTTTTATGTGATTTTCTTTCTAGACATGAGATGATTATGGACAAACAATTTTTTTAACAAAAACTTGAACGATAAGAATGAAGTATGAAGCTTCACAAATAAGATTTTTATTTTATTTTTTATAATTTTACAGAAATAGTCGGGTCTACCAAAAACTTGCAAAACTAACCTCAGGTATGAAATGTCAGTACGCCATTTCATACGGCGGTTTCTGAAAAACTGTCGGTTGACCGGCGGTTCATCGAACCGCCATTTCAAACTGTGGTAATTCCCCAACACATCTTCAAAAAATTATAACTATTTCATATGAACTCGAATGGAGATAAGTTTTATAAGAACATTGTAGATCTCGACAAGATCTACAATTTTGAAATCATATCCATGCTGAAATAATTGATATAACACTCGGATAAAAAATTCAAATTTTAAATCTGAAAATCATGTTGATTATTTGAGTACGAAGATGATTTCAAATAACAAAGTTTGAACTGCAAAGTTATATATCTCGTCAAGATCTATAAATTTTGTATACAGTTTATCTTCACCCGAGTTCATATCAAATAGTTATGATGTTTTGAAGATGTGTTGTCTAGAGAAGAGTAATTCCTCCTGTTCATTGATCTGAACATTATATTGGCTCTTTGGGCACAAAGATGATACGAAATGAAACAATTTTGAACTACAAAGTTGTAGATCTCGTAAAAATCTACAACTTTCTTATAAAATTTATCTCCATTCGAATTTATATAAAATAGATTTTTTGAAAGTGTGTTGTGAGAGTTACTGTCGTTTGAAATGGCGGTTAGATGGTTGAACCAACGGTTTTTGGAGGAAACCACTCATACCGTCATTTGATACGACGGTTTATCTAAACGCCAGTTTAATTGGCTTCTTTTTGAAAAATTTGTGTTCAATTGGTTAAAAGTTGGTTTTGGAAATTTTCGTTAGACTCTTTGTAAAATCATTAAAAAATAAAAATTCCACAAATAAACTAGGTCTAAGGATGCCAGCCCATTAAGCATATTTTCCATTTCTTTCCATTTTTCATTCATTTTTCCTTAACATCTATGTTTTATGATTTCTTAACTTTCATATGCTCAATAATATCTTAACTAAGTTTATTTGAGCCTCTGCATGAGCCATGCATTCAATATTGCAGGTCAACAAGTAAGACTATGGTTCTGATTGGATCTCATGGCTATTTTTTCGGAGCACTCTACTTTTTACTCCTTCCTTTTAGCTTCAAATAGCTCAAGAGGAGCCAAACACAAGAGCTATTTTGAGCTATTTGCAACTAGTCCACCTTGAAAAACTACCCCTCCCAAATAGTGCTATTTAAGCTATTTGGAGTGGGCCTCTTGAGAAAGTGCATTTAAAGAGTGCATTAAAGATCAAATAGCCCTTCAATCAAAACAGCTTAAGAGCTATTTCATTAGAGGGCTATTTTCTTAGGCTAGACTTTAGCTCTCAAAATAACTCTTGGCTAGTTCTCCAAAAAGGTAATGGTTAGGAGATACTTGTTATAAGTACCATAAGTTTCATATAAGCACATACTTGTTAGAATTATTACAAAAGAGGTGTTTGGTTCTATGAGCTTATAAGAGCATCTCCAAGAGTTTGCCAAAATTTACTTGGCAAATCTTGTGTTTTGCCAACTTCTAAAAAGCTATGCAAAGTAAAAAAAGAATTCATCTCCAACAGTTTGGCATAATTCACTTGCCAAATCCAGATCTAACTTACATCGGAATCCCGAGAGAAACAAAATTATGTATGTGCCCTTCCACCCGTTGAAAAACTTATATCGTGAATCCTTCTCTATTTTTTATTTTTTCACCCTCCCACCTAGAGGGAAACAACGATGGCAACCACGATCCGCGCGCGCATATATGCGCGTGGGGAGGTGAGTTTACCAAGTTTCTATTTTTGCCAAGTTGGTTTGCCAAACTGTTGGAGGCCAATTTTTATTGTTTTGCCAAAATTATATGGATGCCAAGTTGGTTTGCCAAACTGTTGGAGTTGCTCTAACAAGTCTACGTAGTAGTGCTCCTCATTGATGGAAAGATGTGTGTGGAACTGTGGACCACAAAAATAAGCACCCCTTCAAGTGACTTAGGTACTTGTAAAGTGCTTATAGAAATAAGCACATATAAGCACCATCTATTTAGTTTATAAGTATACCTTATGAAGTGCTTATTGGGAGGTTCTTATATAAGTACAAACAAACCGAACAGATAAGAAAAAGACGTTAACAAAGAAGTGTGATAAATGGATTTAATTCAGGTCTTTTTAAATTGAGTCAGAAGGGGAAGTTCCTACCTACTTTTTTAGTAAAGTGCATGACCGGTTCTTAAATGGAACTAGAAGTGTGATACTATTTGGACCTAAATGACACCTGAACTCAAGTTTAGGAGCCAGAAATGTATTTTGATAGTAGGGGGTCTAATTGACACAGTGAACAAGTTTAAGGACCGCCAATGTATTATACTATTTTTTTGTAAATTTTATTCTAGTCTCGTTTAATTCTCTCTCACAAAGAGTCAAATTCGGACTTGCTGAGTGCTACTCAGGTGCTCTAACCACTAGGCCAGAGGCCCTTTCACGATTTAATTGGGGTCTATTTAGTTGGAAGTGGAAACTTGCAGAAAATATCACATCAAGTTTAATATGCTGATTAGGAGGACTAAACATGATATAATTATAAAACTAACTATTGCAAATCACAAGATGAGTCTATTAAGTCTAGGTAAATAATGATTAGCACCTGTTTACTGTAGCATGATATTAGGGTGTTTGAATCTCATGGCTATTCTTTAGCTCACATGTTTTTAGCTTGAATAGCGTAAAAGGAGCCAAACATGTGGACTATTTCAGAGCTATTTACAACTAACTCACACTAAAAAATTATCCTATTAAGAGGTGCTAATTGGAGCTATTTGGAGTAGAGCACAAGTAGCTTTTTGACTAGTTCTTCAAACACCCCTATTGTCTAATCATGATCTAATTTTGCTTAATATATCCACCTCCCGAATTTACCTAGAGGTTATGGAATGGATTTTTGTCAATAATCTATATTTAATACTCCTAATTAGTGTCAAACATCAGTGACAGGCGAGTATAGGAAAGTTGCAGAGATATACATCCCACTACTGTTGAAAACCTTAGGAATTCCTCAGGCTATATAATTAGTTCCACAAATGTCATTACAAATACTTCTTCCATCGCAAAATATAAGGTCCTGAAGGGTTTAAACTCGAGAAATAACAGTGGGAGGAAATGACTTTTATACCCCTCATTTTACACTACTCATCAACTCTCCACCTACTCACCAACCTCATTTAATTTTGTCTTATCTTTCCAGAACCTTATATTTTGGTACAAAATTTGAACTTTTGGACGGAGTACTAGTTTAACATTACTAGCATATAACTACACTTGTGGGAATCTCACAAGAAACAGTTGGCAGTTATAAATACTCCCATCACATTACCAAAGTTATTAACTACACCAACTTATTTCACGAGGCCCAAGTTATGACGCACAATAATCGCATACATAGAGAGTAACTTCTACGAGGCCCAGGTATTCAGCACACACAGAAAAACAATTGTGTACAAACAGCAAAATGGGAAGAGGCCCGCAATACGACCGGTCAACGGTGGTAGCCCATGCCGAGGTGGGCCGTGGGGGTGTATCGATTTCTCATACTAACGAACCAGAATTCTTTTCGAAAAATAAATGGTCCAATCAAAATTTTCGAAAAATGTACATCTGGCGCCGTACCCCACAGCCGTGAGGTACGACGTTAGGGGTGACGCCAACGGTCGGCTGTACTGGCCGGTGGGGTCAGGTTCCTGCCGCAGTGGGGCACGGCGGCATGATTCCTAGCGTCGTGGCCCACGGCGACAAGGCCCTGGCGTCGTGGTCCACGGCGGCAGTGCCGCTCCTATATAAGGGGTCGAGCCCCAGCCGCCGGCCCCTCCCTCACTCCTCCAAACCTTCGGCTTTTAATCCTTCAGAGCACTTCTGAGGTATGTTTCTAAATTTAGTTCACTTTAGTTAGTTAGTTTAGTTTAGAATTTATTTTAGTTAACTTAGTTCAGTTAAATTTAGTTTAGAAATTCACATAATTTGTTTTAATTCATTTAAATTTGTAGAAAATGGTTATAATTGACATAATTAAATTAAATTGCTATAAAATTTGTAGAAAATCATTTAAATTCACGCATTCGTTTAAATTTGTTTTAAACATGTAGGAAATAGTTATAATTAACATAATTAGTTGAAATTGCTATAGAATTAGTACAAAATGGTTTAAATTCAAATAATTCATTTAAATTTATTTTAAACTTTTAGGAAATGGTTATAATTTACATAATTTGATTAAATTGATGTAAAATTCGTACAAAATTGTTTAAATTCACATAATTCGTTTACATTTGTTTTAAAACTTCTACGAAATGGGTATAATTGCATAGTTATATAAATTACTATAAAATTTGTGAAAATTATTTAAATTCACATAATTTGTTTAAATTTGTTTTAAACTTCTAGGAAATTATTATAATTGACATAATTAGGTTACATTGCTATAAAATTTATAGAAAATTATTTCAATTCACATAATTTGTTTAAATTTGTTTTAAACTTCTAGGAAATGGTTATAATTCACATAATTAGGTTAAATTGCTATAAAATTTGCAGAAAATTATTTAAATTCAGATAATCCACTTAAATTTGTTTTAAGGTTTTAGGAAATGGTTATAATTCACATAATTAGGTTAGATTGCTATAAAATTTGCAGAAAATTATTTAAATTCACATAATTTGTTTAAATTTGTTTTAAACTTCTAGGAAATGTTTATAATTCACATAATTCACATAATTATTTTAAGTAGGAAAATTGATTAAATTATGTTTTTTCAGTTATGGCTGCACTGCTGGAGTATGTACGAACGGAGTTGTTCGACGAGGCGGTGGATCGGCAGCACCGCTCGTATGTGTCGCCTATTCTCGGAGGTCAGCTCGGCACGATACGTTGCCGGACGACCCGCACGTTGATGCCGATACACCAGCGATGGATCCCGAAGTACGTAATTCATATTTATTATTTATTTTTGTTTCTTTGCAATAGTAATTGCGTTAAGTAAATTAATATTTTTCAGGTTACACGCTGCAGGACTTCTCCCTGTTGCGCGGTTGGTCGAGGGGGACAGACTACGAGCTGAGGTTCCCCGGGCGGAGCGGTTGACGCGGTTCAACTACGACGCCCCGCTGATCGCCGCGTTCATGGACTGGTGGCGACCAGAGACGCACACGTTCCACTTCCCCATCAGCGAGATGACTCTCAGTCTGGAGGAAGCCGTGATGTTGGGAGGACTGTCGTGTGCTGGCCAGGCGATGGGGACGATCAACAACCCCGCAACGTGGCAGGCTGACTTCCTTCCTCGGTTCGCGAACGTTTCTCGGAACGATCGCGCGTCGGCGTCGTACGTGCCCTTCGTCGACAACCACGGGACCACCTGGACTTGGATCCAGCAGTTCGGCATACGTGATTTTAACTCTTATTTTCAACGTTTGTATGCATTTTAAACGAATGTGACGACGGACCTTTGTGTGTGTGCGGACTGACTACATGGCGGATGATGCTGACGACCATACGTCAGACAAGTTTTTGGAGGTCTACCTGCTCTGGCTGTTCGGGTGGGTGCAGTTCTACGAGTCAGCGAGAGACTCCGTGTCACGGTGCACGATCCCCTAGGTTCAGAGGATCACCGACGCACCCCTCGAGCAAATGCCCCAGATTAGCTGGGGCAGCGCTGTTCTGGCAGCTACCTACAGGGGACTGTGTTCGGCAGTGACGAGGCCGTCGAGTAGGGAGGCGATTCTCCTGGGGTGCCCTATTTTGCTGCAGATGTGGATCCACGAGCGGTTCGACATCAGTCGGCCCAGGACCGACCTCTCGGACTACGAGTCGCTGGCCGACGGCACCGACCCAGCGGACCTCCCCACCATGGGTTCTCTGTGGTGTCTCCGAAAGGTAATGACCTCCCTTTACGTGATTCTTCGCATTATGAGTTCTATATTTCAATTCACTCAACTTTTCTTATTCTTTGCAGCACGTTTGGGCTGGGGAGCAGCCGAAGAAGGTGTACAAGGACTTTGTTGGTCAGATCGACCAGATGGTCGATGCCCAGGTCCGGTGGACGTCGTACGCTCCTGCCAAGGTCGCTGCCCGCGCACCAAAGGGGCTCTCGTCCCTGTGCTCCCGAGACCAGGCGTACTAGATGACGAGACGACGACTGGTCTTTGACGTCTACGTCGAGGAGTACACCGTCCACTGGGTGATGAGGCAGTTCGGCCTCTTCCAGGTGGCGCCAGTACCCGCTGCGCCACGTCTTCCGCCTACAGCGCACAAGTGAGCTACCATTTGACAGTTCTAAGTATTTTCCTTTACAAATATTTAGTGGCCAATAATTTTATGTTTCATGTTCTATGCTAGGTGGACGTGTAAGGGTGTGCCTGCGGCGACGTCGTTCGTCGACAAGCTGCAGCCGTACGTGGCAGAGTGGACGTCCGCGGTGCATGAGCAGAACGTCGTCACCAAGCACCGCCTTCACGACGGCACCGCCTGGGTAGCGTACCTTTAGTGGTACCTACCGAGGATGCGGACGTGGGTGACGTACATGCCTGCTACCCCGCCACCGCCACCTGTCCCGGACCACGACAGGGTCCTGCCGGACGTGACGTACCCGGTGCGCCGAGACCAGACCGCCAACACAGCGGTAAGCTACGATACTGCAAACATATTACATTCATATGACTTTTCATTATAACATGTGTTTCTAATTTTGTGCGCAGCACGATGTGCTGGTTGAGGTCGTGCGGCTCGCATCGGCCGCGATGGGGTAGTGCTTCTGTCGGTGCGGAATATGGTCCCGACACTAACCAGTAGTAAGCGCCGTGGTCTATCCCTCAATGGTCGATGCTAAGTAACAAGTGACACAGAGTTTTTATCCTGGTTCCGGCCGAGGGGGCCGTACGTCCAGCGTGGCGTGCCCGAGGCACTATATTACTTAGCACCGGGGTGCTCGTAGTGGGGTCGCACAAGCAAGGCGGGAGAGGAAGCGTGGCTTCCAAGTCCCTAGAGGAGTGGCTGAAGATATTGTGGGAGAATTGGAGAATGAGTACGTGGTATGCGGTGTGTTCCTGTCTCGTATGCTCTTGAGTCTCTCTCCCCGCGGCTGGGGGGTTCGCCCCCCCCTTTTATAGATCAAGGGTGAGGCGGATTACATGCGTGCCGCGCTATCTAGCTACGTGGGGAAACACGACGTGCTATGCTGTAGAGTGGGCGGCCGTCCGGACGATCCTCGCAGCGATCTGGCCATGATGGCCTACCTTGTACCCGAACAGTGGCGGTTCGAGGGTAGAAGGGCGGCGGATGATGGCGATGTCCTCTGATAGGCTCGAGGGAGGTGCTGACGTTGGCCTGTACGGGGCACAGGAGTAGGTAAAACGACGTCTCTTCCCGACGCGCCGCACGCGTCGGGGTTGTTGCTACGGCGCCCGGCGTGCGCCCGCACGCGCGGGGACGGCGGCCACGCCGTTGCGATGGCGGGGATGGTGTTCCACCGGCCTAGCGCCTCCACCTAACCCCCGTAGGGTCACAAGAAAGTTAATCGAGGGTGTAGCCGGCCCCCCTTCGAGGGCTCGGCGCGTTAGCCGCATCGGGGCGAGGCACGCGGCGTCACGGGACCGACACCGGCCGCGCCGCACGGTCCCTCCCCACGGGGATGGGGATGGGCTCCTCCCCGGGGAGTTGGTGCGGCGGCGCGGGCGCGAGCCCCGGCGCATGATGGCGCCGTCCCATCGGTGTCGTGGCGTTAAATGCCCGTGTACGGGGGGCCGGCGCACGCGTGAGGGGCGCCCTCGAGCGTGGCGGACCCCGGCCGAGGGTGGGGACGTACCCTCGAGCGAGGCGGAGTCCGCTCGAGGGGAGCGGACCCTCGAGCGGGGGCGGAGCCCGCTCGAGGGAGGGCGGCCGCCCTCGAACGGGGCGGAGCCCGCCCCGAGGGGGGCGCGCATCCTCGAGCGAGGCGGAGCCCGCTCGAGGGGATCTCTAAGAGGGCCGCCTTGGTGGGCCGTCGGGGTCCCCCCGCGGCGTGGGCCGTTTCCCCGGCAGGTTAGGCAAATTGTGTTTTGGCTCGTTGCGGGTTTTAAGTGAGGATTTCCCCCGTTGTTTAAGGGGACCCCCTAGGGTCGTCCCCCGACGCAGCCCCCGAGCATCCGCGGGTTTGCCATTGAGGCTCCCGCGGATGCCGGAACCTACCGATAGGACGTTCTTCCCTCCTTGTTTTGCGAATGCTTTCCGTGGGGCCGCGTTAGCGACCCGCGGGTCTAGCCCCCGAAGCCCCGCAGAGTGTGGGTGCTCCCCGCAGGGGTTAACCGCGAGAACCGGTCGAGGGCGTGGCACATGTTTCAACCGGCATCGGCGGTGTCTCGGCCCGGCTTCGGTGACGCACGCGCCGCCGGCGTTGTCTCCCGGCGGGTGCGGCCAAGGAGGTGTAGCCGTGCGTTAAGCCCCCGAGCTCGGGCCCATTCGAGGCGATCGGGGTAGAGCTTTACGACTTGTTTCTTAATGCTCCCTCGCCGTCTCTCCGCGGGACGGAGGGTGAGGTTTCCGCAACCCCCCATTGAGCGGGTCGCGACTGCGGATTCCTCTTTGAGCCGGCTAGCGGGTGGTTCGAGTGGACGTCCATGCCCCGTTCGATAAGGGTAGGCCGCGTGGTCCGCAGACACGTCCATGGAAGCGCTTGCGTGGGTTAGCTAGGTGGGGCTCGGTCCCGTTCGATAGGGACCGAGGGCGCGAAGCTCTCCCTCGGTGGGATCCCCCCGCTAGCCGCCCCTCGCCGGCTCTCGAACACGACATGTGGGGCACCCTCGAGCCGACGGGCTCGAGGAACGGCTCGAACGCGCGTGCCCTCGTCGTCCCCGACTCGCGGTCCGAGGCGCCCGTTCGAACCCATCGAGGGTCGGCTTCGAACCTCCGATCGGAGGGCCGTGCGGAGTCGCGCCCGGACGGCCCCGTCTTTTGCGTTTGCGGCCGTCGAGGGGTCCGGGGCGAGCTAGTCCTCGAGGCGCCGGTTGGTAGCACGCCGCGGCATGGGTGCTTGCGGTACCCGCTTTACTTCCAGCGGTGCCCCGAGCGACCTTCTCACGCATGTGCCCTTTTTAGAGAGTTGATATTGTCTCGAGCCAGGGGCTCGTGTCGCTCGAGGGTTTTGCGTGGCATGGGTACTCGCGGTGCCCGCTTTACATCAAGCGAGCCCCGAGCGACCTTCTCACATCGATGTCCCTTCGAGGGCTGACATCGTCTTGAGCCAAGGGCTCGTGCCGCTCGAGGGTTTTGCGTGGCATGGGTGCCCGCGGTGCCCGCTTACATCGCGGGGCCCCAAGCGACCTTCTCACGTCGATGTCCCTTCGAGGGCTGACATCGTCTTGAGCCGAGGGCTCGTGCCGCTCGAGGGTTTTGCGTGGCATGGGTGCCCGCGGTGCCTCGCTATACATCAGCGGTGCCCCGGGCGGCCTTCTCACGCCGATGTCCCTTCGAGGGCTGTTATCGTCTCGAGCCAGGGGTTCGCCCCGCTCGAGGGTTCTCCTTGCTTGGCAAGGGACCGGGTCATTAAATGCCTCCGCGCCGAGGCCGCGGTTTTGCGGCGCGGGCGCGCCTTTTTGGCGTTGCGGCCGCGCGCGCGCGCGTAGTGGGCGGCGTGGCGGGCGGACGTGACCGCTTGCCTCGGTCCCCGCAAGTCTTCGCCGTGATGATGGCCCGTCCGCGGTGATGTGGCCGCCGCGGTCGTGGTGGGGCCCGTTCGTCGGCGTGAAGAGAAGATTCCCCGCAAGCACGCGCGCGGACATCCGCCCCGGAGAGCTCGCCCGCGACTTATAAATCTGAGGGGAGGGGGAGACGACGGTTTTTTACCTTAACGCCTCACGATTTCAGCCCCCTGCGCCTTCGTCTTCGCCTCGCCTTTGCCACCGCGCGATGTCGCCATTAGAGCTCTTTTTCCGCTTCTCGTCATCCGCTCTTCGCATCCTTGGTCCTTCCTCATGGCGCCGCCTCAGCCCCTCACGATCCTGGACCCGTACGCCTGAGAGAGGTCGTCGGTGACCCGGCTGGCCCTTGGCGAGCTGGTCACCGCCGGCCAGCTGGCGGCGAACGAGGATGGTCGCCCGCGGAGTGGATAGTGCCGCCGGCGGGGGACCGCGCGCCCAACCCGCCGAAGGCTACGTGGTGAGCTTCATCCGCTACCACGAGCGAGTCTTCAACGCGCCGCGAGCCGCTTCATGCGGGCGCCGTGCCACTACCGCGAAGTGGAGTTGCACAACTTCGCGCCCAACGCGATTTCGCAGGCGGCCACGTTCGTGGGCGTCTGCGAAGGGTACCTGGGGATCCCAGTCAACTGGGAGCTCTGGGTACACCTTTTCCGCGCGGAGCTCTTCACGCAGCCCCACGACGGAGCCGAGGACCCGCCGCGCGGTGCGCACCGGCGGGATGTCGCTTGCCCCCGCGGGGGCGGTTCAAGGACGTCTACATCCCCTGCACCATGACGACGAACAACGCCGGCCGCGAGCGGGGATGGTTCTACTTGCGCAACGCCGAGCCCGCCTCCCCCCTACACCGTCGGGTGTTCAAGGAGAAGCCCGGCCTCTTGGGGCTACGGGGTGTCCACGCCCAAAGATCGGAGGCGGCAGAGTCGGTTTTGGCCGCCCGAAGAGCCCGGCGGCGCGAGGGGCCGACCGCGTTGGGCGTCCTCGCCTTCCTCCATCACGGGCGGATCGTGCCTCGATGGAGAGGCCGCTCCGCATCTACGAGATGACGGAGGCGGCCAACCCCGTCGATCCGGCGAGGTCGCGGATGCTCCCCGACCCCCCTCGGGCGGGCGTATGCGCTCACCCGGCGCGGAGCACCGTCGACACCGGATGCCGATGCATCCGGACCGGACCCCATGGGACCTCGAGATGCTTCCCACCGCCCACCGGTGAGTGTGACTCTTGATTTTGTTTTAGTTCCCGGTGTTGCTTCCGCCTCCCGACGCGTCCTTGATGTTCCCGTATGCGGTGGTGAACTTTACCGCCTCAAAATCGTTTCCGCCCACCCCCGACCCCCGCGCGCTCGGCCGGGCGGCGCGGCCGCGGGGGAGCGAGGAGCGGGCGCGGCGCGCGAGGAGGGAGCGCGCGAGGCGACATCAAGAGCGTCGCGACCGGCGGAACGCGAGTACGGCGGCGCGAAGAACGGGGCTCTCCTCCCCGGGGACCGAGGAGTACTCGTCCTCGGAGGAGGACGAAGAGGAAGAGGCCGAGGGGGAGGGCCCCTCTCGATAGGTGGGAGCCCTCGCGCCCCGTCGTCGGAGCCGGCGCCGGCGGCAAGGGCGGCATCGCCTAGGGCGGGCGCGCGCGCCGCCCGCCGCCGTGCAATCGACAACAAGGGCGGCACGCGCCGCGGAGGCGCCCGCGCGCGCCGCGAAGGCGCGCATGACGAGCGCGCGCGCCCGCGCGCAAGCGTGCGCGCGCGCGCGGGCATGGCCGCGCGCGGTGGCGTCGTCCGGAGGCGCGGCGGCGGGCGCGCGGCCGCGCCGGCCTCATTCGCCGAGGCCTCGAGGAAAAGGAAATGGGCCTTTTCCTCTTCGAGGTGAGGGGCTTCGCTTTTCGCTTGGCTTGGTTTGATTTGTTGATGATCAGGCGTTCTAACCCTCTGTTTGTGCCCGCGCAGGGTGGTGCCAACCGTGCCTCGCCCGCACCGGCCAAGGTGCCGAGGACCGGACGCGTCCATCCCCACCCGGCGGCGCTCGTCGAGGGCGGCGCGGGCGGGGGCAAGCACGGCGGCGGCGGGCGAGAGCTCGCAAGGCGCGGGCCGAGGCTTCGAGGCCTCGACCGGCGGATCGCTCCGCCGCGCACGCCCGGCGGCCGCCGAGGAGCGGCCGCCGCCGGCCATCGTGGGGACGCGAGCCGCGGCGGCCGGCCGTGGCGGAGGCGCAGCCCGCGGAGGCCGTCGGCTACGGGGGCGCCGTCCGTGGCGCCACCGCGGAGGAGGCGAGCGGGTGCAACCCATGGCGGCGCCCGTGGTCGCAGGGCGCGGCCGGAGGTGGTGGCCGCGGCGCCGCGTCGGGCGCCCGCGGCCACGGAGGCACAAGTGGAGGCGCCCGTGGAGGCGGCACAAGCGCCGGCGCCCGCCGGCGGTCCCCGGGCGGAGGTGGTGGAGGTCCCAGATGACGACTCCCCACCGCCCGGTGGGATCGCGTGGGCTAGTTTCCCCACACGCTCCCCCGAGCCCCGGAGGGGGCTCTCGTGAGGCGGCACGAGGGTCACATGGTGGCGGGGGGCCGAGGACACGGCGCCGAGGCCTCGTCCTCCCGCGCCGGCCACCCCCGCCCGGTGGAGGGGGCCGTCGACGATCCCCCCGCGTTTGCCGACGCCGGGGGGAGCAGGAGCTCTGGGGAGAGCTCCGAGCCACGGCGCCACGCTCAACCGCGCGCCCGAACGAAGCGCCGCGGGTCCATGGCGGCCCGCATGGCGCGTCTTCCAGGTAGGGCATGGTTGCTTGTTTTTCTTCCATCTCTCGTTTTTGCGTGCTGCCTCCGTGTCGTAGCGCTTATGGGTTTTGATTTGTGGGTGCCAGGAGCTCGAGCGCCGCGCCCACGACAAGTACGACGCCTTCGACCGGTGAACGCCGAGGTCCACCGGCCTCCGGGAGCGGTGCGCCGCTTTCGACGCGCTTGCCGACGCCCTCGGGCCGCCGGACACCGGGCCGGCGTACGGGCCATGGCGTGGTGCGACGAGCTCCCCGAGAGCTCGAGGCAGACCCGCGCGCCGCTCGAGCCTTGAGCGGGTCTGCACAGCCCTCATCGATCGTGATGAGGCTCGTGCGGCGCGCGCTCGGACTCGGAGAAGATGCGGACGCTGGCCACCAACTGGGAGGCGGAGGTGGCCAACGTCCGCGGTGAGAGTCGGGAGCTCCGTTCGTCGCTCGAGGGGGTGCGAGCGCAGCAGCCGCCGGCCGAGGAGCCGGGCGCGCGGCCGGGAGCAGGCGGGCCAAGGAGGCCGACGACTTGAAGGCCGCCCACGACGCCAAGGCCGCGACGCTCGTCGCCGCCGAGGAGCAGCCTCCCGCAAGAGCGCACCGCCCGTCGGGGGCCGAGGGGCGGCTCCGGCGAGAGCAAAGGCCGCCCTCGTCGACACCGGACGGCGCCGGGAGCAGGAGCGCGTCGCTCGCGAGGCGGTGCGTGTCATTGGCGGAGCGGGACGACAAGCTCTCCAAGGCTGAGGGCGAGGTGATTATGCTCAGCATTACAAACGCCAATCAGGAGCTGGCCCTCCAGGAGCAAGGTGAGACCGTCAAGCGCCTCGAGCTGACGGTCGAGGCCGTGCGCCGCGACTTCGAGACGGAGAGGAAGCAAGTCGAAGGTGAGCTGCTGCTTGGCTTCTATTTGGTTGGTTTTTCGTTTGGGAATTCGTGCTCCCCTTTCTGATTCCAGTCTTGTCTTGGTGACTCCAGGCTTGCGCACCGCCCTGGGGCATGCAGCTGAACGGGCCGAGGCGTTGCAGGCTTCCTACAACTCCTCCGAGCGGGAGCTGCAGGAGCTGCGTGATGCGGCCCTCGAGACCTGCCGTGCCGTGGAGGAGGGCGAGGCTCGGGGGCGGCCTCGTTGGCCGCCCGCCCGCGCGCCCTTGGCGGTCACGTCACCGAGCGGATGCGCCGGCGCTGCATCTGGGCGTCCAGAAGGCCCTCGGAGTGGTGCGGTCCCACTACGAGGTCAACTTCGAGGCGCTGGCGGAGGGCTACATCGTTCCCGAGGGCGTCGAGGACGAGGTGGCGATGGAGCGTGTGGATGCGCTCGCCGCCGACGCCGCCGGTCGCTCGCCGAGGCCTTCGAGGAGTTCCTCTTCCCGACGCCGCCGACGCCGCCGCTCCTCCCGCCCTGAAGACAGTTGGGCGCTAGGCCCGTTTTTTGTTCGAGCATCAGTATTCTGGCCATGGGGCCTTTGTAAATAAGCACATTATCTTAATCGTAAACATTTGATGATACGAAATCAAGTCTTTTGCTTATTGCGCTTTTTTGTTTCTCCTTCTTCCTGAGTAGATTTTACTTAGAAGAGTTCGATTTTCGCTGGGGGCCTGCTGGGTTGGAGGCGAGAGAGAAGGGCCGTATCCTCGCGGCGTAGGCTATCTCTGACTCGCGCGCTCCTTCCGCTGGGCCGCCTGCGCCCTGTTCGAATCGTTGCTCGAGGTTGAAGTAGGAAACAAACTTAGCGCGTGTAAGTTGTTTCGTTTTTGCGCGATAAATGGGACCACTTTGGGGGGGGGTGCCCCCCCGCAGTAGCCCCCGAGGGTAACTTGGGTTTCAGGGGAAAGCCGAGTTACCCTTTCCAATAGACTTGAAGCATTTACATAGTTGTCGCCAACTGGGGCGTTGGCCGTACGGTTTTTACAAACAAAAAAAATGCTTGGAAATCCTAGCTAAGGGTAGAAGCGACGTAGCTGTTGAATGTTCCAAGCGTTGGTGAGCTCTTCACCGTCCTCGCTGGCCAGCTTGTACGTGCCGGGCTTGAGTACCTTCACCACGACGTAGGGTCCCTCCCATGGGGGCGATAGCTTATGGCGCCCTCGGTTGTCTTGGCGCAGCCTTAGGACCAAATCCCCCTCACTGAAGTCCCGTCGACGTATCTTGCGTGCTTGGTAGCGTCTTAGGGACTGTTGATACCTTGCGGAATGCATTAAGGCTACGAGGCGTGCCTCGTCCAGTTGGTCCAGCGAGTCCTCGCGGGCTCGCTGGTTAGCATCCTCGTCATAGCCTCGAACCCTGGGCGATCCGTATTCTAAATCCGTGGGGAGGACGGCCTCCGCGCCATGGACTAGGAAGAACGGGGTGAACCCGGTGGCTCTGCTCGGGGTGGTCCTTAGGCTCCACACAACCGCCGGTAGTTCTTGGAGCCATTTTCGCCCAGATTTGTTAAGCCGGTCGAAAATTCTCGGGCTTAAGGCCTTGTAGGATCATGCCGTTGGCACGCTCTACTTGGTCGTTGGTCTGTGGGTGTGCCACAGCCGCCCAATCCACGCGGATGTGGAATTTGTCGCGAGAACTCCAAGAACTTCCGCCCGTGAATTGGGACCCATTGTCGGTGATGATGGAGTTTGGCACTCCAAAGCGGTAGACGATGTCGGTGAAAAATGTTACCGCTCGCTCGCCCTTAGATTCGTGATGGGGCGCACCTCCACCCACTTGGAGAACTTGTCGATCGCGACCAGCAAGTGGGTGAAGCCCCCGGGCGCCTTCCGCAGGGGCCCGACGATGTCCAGCCCCCACACGGCGAATGGCCATGTCACGGGGATGGTTTGCAGGGCATGGGCGGGCAAGTTGGACTTGCGGGCGTAGAACTGGCACCCTTCGCAGGTGCGCACGATCTCGCTGGCGTCCGTGACCGCGGTAGGCCAGTAAAAGCCCTGGCGGAACGCGTTGCCGACGAGGGTGCGGGGCGCGGCGTGGTGGCCACAGATCCCCGCGTGAATGTCCCGTAGGAGCTCGCGCCCCTCGGGAATGGGCACGCACCGCTGTAGGATGCGGAGGCGGCGCGCTTGTACAGCTCGCCGTCAACGAGGGCAAAAGACTTGGCCATCCTGGCGATGCGCCTGGCCGCGGCCCGGTCCGCGGGGGAGTTCCCCTCGAGCGATCCGGCGATGTATTTTTCGCGCCAGTCCTCTTGGGCAGGAGCCGGCTCGATGTCCATCACGTCGGCCTCGTGGGAGCCGTACCCCTCGAGGAGGGAGAGCACGTACGCCTCGTTCGAGGGGTCCTCGTCCATGGGTTCCGCACCCGCTGGATTCGAGGGAGCCCCCGAGGGCTCGTCGTGACTCGAGGGGTAGGGCTCGAAGACGACCGAGGGTTGAGCGACGTCGCGGGCGAAAACGTTCGGGGGGACGGTGATCCGCCCGGACGGGATCTTGGCGAGCTCGTCCGCCTCCTCGTTGTACCGGCGAGGCACATGGTTGAGCTCGATGCCGTAGAACTTGTCCTCGAGGGCTCGCACGACTTTGCAGTGGGCCTCCATCTTGTCGTCGTGGCGCCTTGCGTTCTTCATGACCCGATCGATCACGAGCCGCGAGTCCCCCCCGCACGTCGAGGCGCTTGACGCCTAACTCAATGGCGATTTTGAGGCCGCCGAGGAGGGCCTCGTATTCGGCCATATTGTTTGACGCGGGGAAGTGGAGGCGCACCGCGTATCGCATGTGTTCCCCCGAGGGGTGACACGAAGAGCGAGCCCGCGCCGCTCCCCGTTTTCATTACCGAGCCGTCAAAGAACGAGTCCGAGCCTCCGCTTGGATCCGCGGCGGTGGTAGCCGTGTATCCGTCCACTCGGCCGATGAAATCAGCAAAAATTTGGGATTTGACGGCCTTGCGCGGCGTAGGCGAGCGTCTCGCCCATCGGTTCTACGGACCACTTGGCGATCCTTCCCGCGGCGTCGGGGTTGCGGATGATCTCTCCCCGGCGGGAAGGAGGAAACCACCGTGACGGGGTGGGCTTCGAAGTAGTGGCCGGCCGTGTCTTCGTGTCTGACAAGACCTCGCTGATGTAGTAGACCGGCCGCTGTACAGGCAAGGCGTGCCCTTCCTCCGTGCGCTCCACGACGATCACGGCGCTGACCACCTGGGTGGTTGCGGCCACGTAGAGCTGCAGGGGTTCGCCATCTTGCGGCGGCGTGAGGATCGGGGCATGCGTTAGAGACGCCTTCAGCTTGTCGAGCGCATCCTGGGCCTCGGTGGTCCAGGAGAAGCGCTCGTGCTTCTTAAGTAGGCGGTAGAGGGGCAGGCCCTTCTCACCGAGCCGCGAGATGAAGCGGCTCAAGGCGGCGAGGCACCCCAGCACCTTCTGCACCCCTTTGAGGTCCCGGATCGGACCCATTCGTTCGAGGGCCGCAACCTTTTCAGGGTTGGCCTCGATTCCCCGCTGGGAGACAATGTATCCCAGGAGCATGCCTCGCGGCACTCCAAAGACACATTTTTCGGGGTTTAACTTGACCCCATTGGCCCGCAGGCAGTTGAACGCGACGCCAAGGTCGCCAACCAGATCGTCCGCCTTCCTGGTCTTTACGACGATGTCGTCCACGTATGCTTCGACCGTCCGCCCGATGTGATCCCCAAAAACGTGCTGCATGCAACGCTGGTATGTTGCACCCGCGTTTCTGAGGCCAAACGGCATCGTGACGTAGCAGAACGTCCCGAAAGGTGTGATGAACGAAGTCGCGAGCTGGTCGGACTCCTTCATTTTTATTTGGTGGTACTCGGAGTAAGCATCAAGGAAGCAAAGCAATTCACACCCAGGCGTTGAATCGACGATTTGATCAATGCTTGGCAAAGGAAAAGGAACTTTAGGACATGCTTTATTAAGACTAGTGTAGTCTATACACATCCGCCACTTCCCATTCTTTTTCTTTACAAGCACGGGGTTTGCTAGCCACGTTGGGTGGAACACCTCCTTGATGAATCCGGCCTCGAGAAGCTTCCGCAGCTCCGCTCCGATTGCCCGTCGCCGCTCCCTCGTCGAAGCGGCGCGGCCCGTTCTTTCCGCATGGCGTGGGCGTTTGGCGGATGTCAAGGGAGTGCTCGGCGACTTCCCTCGGGATGCCCGGCATATCCGAGGGGCTCCACGCGAAGATGTCGGCGTTGGCGCGGAGGAAGTCGACGAGCACCACTTCCTATTTGGGGTCGAGGGTGGAGCCGACCCTCAACGCCTTGCCCTCGGGGGTCGAAGGGTCGAGGGGGACCCCCTTGGTCCGTTCCGCGGCCTCGAAGGTGCCGCGTGCTTGGCGGCGGAGTCGAGGTCTTCGTTGACCATCTTCTCCAACGTGTTCACCGGCGCTTCATCCGGCGCCGCTGCCTCGCGTGCTCCACGCACTCGACGTCGCAGTCGAACGCGTGCTCGATGGACGAGCCGACGGTGATGACGCCGTTTGGTCCCGGCATCTTCATCTTCAAGTAGGTATAATTGGGGACCGCCATGAATTTGGCGTAACAAGTTCGCCCAAGTATAGCGTGGTAGGCCCCCTTGAACCCTACCACCTCGAAGGTGAGGATCTCCTTGCGGAAGTTCTTCGGGGTGCCAAACCAAACTGGCAGGTCGATCTGCCCAAGGGGCTGGACCTGCTTGCCGGGCGCGATGCCGTGGAACGGCTTCGTGCTGGGCCGCGGCCCCGGTCCAACCCGATCCCCATGAGGCGCAACGTATGCGCGTAGAGGATGTTGAGGCCGGCCGCCTCCGTCCATGAGGACCTTCGAGAACCGGCGTTCCCGATGATGGGGTCGACCACCGGCGGCATCGGCCCGGTTGGGGACGCGGTTCGGGTGATCCTCCCGCCGAAGGTGATGGCGTCCTCCGACCAATTGAGGAAGGACGGAGGCGCCCTCTCCGCGGCGAGGACCTCGTGCCGCTCCTTCTTGCGCCGGCGGGTCGACATGTCGATGGTTGGCCCCCCAAAGATGAGGAACACATTTTCAACGGCGGGGGAAGCCGCCCGTGTCGCCATCGCCTCCGTCTTTCTTGGCCTCTCGCCTACTTCGCGGCGGCACGGCCATAGAATTTCTTGAGCATATCGCACCGCTCAAGGGTGTGGTTCACCGGGGTCTTGTGGTAAGTACATGGCTTTTTCGAGCATGTCGTCGAACACCCCGGGCCTCGAGGGGCCGGTCCGAGGGCCCCGTCGAGCCGGTCAACGACAAGGGCCTCGGCATTGCCACCGTCGCGCCCCCGCTCGCGCGCCTCGCGGCGCGGCTTCTTCCCCCTTCTTGCCCCGCTTGTCGTTGCGGTGGAGCTCCTTGGACTTGCCGCCCTCCGCGGCGCGTCCTCCGAGCGCTTGCCCTTCTTGCCGTCGAAGATCGCCCCCACGGCCTCTTCTCCGGAGGCGAAGCTGGTGGCGATGTCGAACAACTCGTTGGAGTCCGCGGGCGGCCGCGTCCCGGCCTCCCGCACGAGGTCCCGCACGTGGTACCCTCGAGGAAGGCATGCACGATTTCGGACTGTGCCACGCTGGGGAGCTCTGTGCAGCGCTTGGAGAAGCGCCGTATGAAGTCCCGCAGCCGACTCGCCGGCTTCGTGTGCGGAGCGCGGGTCCCACGAATTTCCGGGCGCACGTACGTGCCCCCGGAAGTTGCCCACAAACGTGCGGACCAGATCGTCCCAGTTGTGGATTTGGCTAGCGGGCAAGTGCTCGAGCCATGTCCGGGCCGCGTCGCCGAGATGCAGGGGCAAGTTGCGGATGATGACCTCGTCGCTGGTGGCCCCGCCCAGCTGACAAGCCAAGCGGTAGTCGTTGAGCCACACGCGAGGATCCGTCTCCCCGTTGTATTTGACGATGGTCGAGGGTTGGCGAAAGCGCTTGGGGAACGCCGCCGCGCGGATCTCCCGGCTGAACACACGGGTGCCTGGGGGCTCCGGCGTCGGGGAGCGGTCCTCGCCGCTGTCGTAGCGTCCACCCCGTCGAGGGTGGTAGCCCCTTGTCGCTCGTGCGTCCGCCCCCGCTCGTGCGCCTAGCGTTGATGACGTTGCGGGCGTCGCCGGTCCGCCGCCCTGCGTGCGTCAAGGAGCCGTTCCTTGGCCGGCGTGCGTCCTTGGTCGGCGGGTCGCCCCCGCCGGTCCCCCTCGCGTGCACCGAGGGTTCGCCTCCCGGTGCGGCTTTGTCGTCCCGCGCATCCCCCCCTTTGGCGGATGCGTGAGGCCGAGCTCTCGGCCCGCCGGACGGCCGCTTGCTCGATGAGAGTTTGCACCTCGCGGTGCGGGTCTCGAGCCTCGGGGGTCGAGGGTGCGGCATGGCCCGCGCGCGGCGTCGCGGCGGCGATGAGTTTTTGGCTCGCCCCGCGGGGGCGCGTCCGCGTTGTCGATGTTGGGGACGGTGTTGATGCGGTCGCGGACCTGTCGGCCCGGCTCCCGTGCGCGTTCGCCGCGCGCGGAGGCTTCCCCCCGCCATTGAGGCGCGGGAGCGGCCGCACCGTCCGTATTCCTCCGCCGCCTTGGCCTCGAGCTCGCGGGCTTGGGCCACCCGTGCGCGTCGGCGTCGGCCCCCGGCGAGAGCGCTTGGCCCCGCGGCCGGGCGCGTGGCGACCCCCCGGGGCGGGCGTGACTTCCCCGTCTCCCGGCGCCCACCGCACCCGGCGGCATTGGCCGGGTCGTTGGTGATGACGGCGTAGCACTCCCCGCGCGGGGTCGTAACTCCCCGTGCTTGGAGTCGTCGGAGCGGCCGAACCGCAGTCCGCGGCGTCGAGAAAACGCCGGAACATGACCGGGTCCGCACGCCGGAGAAGTCCCACTCCGCGTACCCGTGGCGGGTGGCGGGTGGCAACGCGTCGATGGAGCCCGGGGACGACTCGTCCCCTCGCCGAGGCGCCGGGGTCCCCGGCGACGAAGACGTGGCGGCCGGGCGGAACCCTGCGCATCGTGGTGTTGACGTTGGCGTTGTAGGCCGACGTAGCACCACGCGGCCCGATGGGGATGCGCGGTCCGAGACCGTGCGCCGTCCCGCCGGGGTGGTGGCGGTCGTGACGGCGGCGCGCGCGCACCGAGTGGCGCGCGCGCTCGCCGCCGCCGCTCGGACCGCGCCCGGCGCGAACGCCGGCCCGCGGAGCGACGACGGCGTCGTGGCGTCGATGGGCCCGCGGCATCCGCGCCCCGCGGCGCCCGCGCGTGGTGGTGCGTGCGGCGGGGGCCGAGCCGACCCGGCTCGGCGCCGCGCGCGGAGCTCCTCACGGTTGGTGAGGCGCATGAGATAGCCGTTCCCCGTGGCCTGAAAGTTCAGGTCCCCGAAGCGAATCTCGAACCCGGCTGGGAGGGGGTCCGAGTTACCCATGCAGTAGCGTGTACCACGGTACTCAGTGCGGATCACCATGGAGGGAGTTGACGGAATGACCTTAGGCGGTCGATGGCCCCACGGTGGGCGCCAACTGTCGGTGCGGAATATGGTCCCGACACTAACCAGTAGTAAGCGCCGTGGTCTATCCCTCAATGGTCGATGCTAAGTTACAAGTGACACAGAGTTTTTATCCTGGTTCCGGCCGAGGGGGCCGTACGTCCAGCAGTGGCGTGCCCGAGGCACTATATTACTTAGCACCGGGGGTGCCTGTAGTGGGGCTGCTACAAGCAAGGCGGGAGAGGAAGCGTGGCTTCCAAGTCCCTAGAGGAGTGGCTGAAGATATTGTGGGAGAATTGGAGAATGAGTACGTGGTATGCGGTGTGTTCCTGTCTCGTATGCTCTTGAGTCTCTCTCCCCGCGGCTGGGGGGTTCGCCCCCCCTTTTATAGATCAAGGGTGAGGCGGATTACATGCGCGTCGCGCTATCTAGCTATGTGGGGAAACACGACGTGCTATGCTGTAGAGTGGGCGGCCGTCCGGACGATCCTCGCAGCGATCTGGCCATGATGGCCTACCTTGTACCCGAACAGTGGCGGTTCGAGGGTAGAAGGGCGGCGGATGATGGCGATGTCCTCTGATAGGCTCGAGGGAGGTGCTGACGTTGGCCTGTACGGGGCACAGGAGTAGGTAAAACGACGTCTCTTCCCGACGCGCTGCACAGTGCTGGGGTTGTTGCTACAGCGCCTGGCGTGCGCCTGCACGCGCGGGGACGGCGGCCACGCTGTTATAGTGGCAGGGATGGTGTTCCACCGGCCTAGCGCCTCCACCTAACCCTGTAGGGTCACAAGAAAGTGAATCGAGGGTGTAGCCGGCCCCCCTTCGAGGGCTCGGCGCGTTAGCCGTACTGGGGCAGGCACGCGGCGTCACGGGACTGACACCGGCCGCGCTGCACAGTCCCTCCCCACAGTGATGGGGATGGGCTCCTCCTTGGGGAGTTGGTGCGGCGGCACCGGGCGCGAGCCCCGGCGCATGATGGCGCCGTCCCATCGGTGTCAGGGCGTTAAATGCCCGTGTACGGGGGCCGGCGCACGCGTGAGGGGCGCCCTCGAGCGTGGCGGACCCCGGTCGAGGGTGGGACGTACCCTCGAGCGAGGCGGAGTCTGCTCGAGGGGGAGTGGACCCTCGAGCGGGGCGGAGCCCGCTCGAGGGAAGTGCCGCCCCTCGAACGCGGCGGAGCCCGCCCGAGGGGGCGCGCATCCTCGAGCGAGGCGGAGCCCGCTCGAGGGGATCTCTAAGAGGGCCGCCTTGGTGGGCCGTCGGGGTCCCCCGCGGCGTGGGTTGTTTCTGCAGGGTTAGGCAAATTGTGTTTTGGCTTTGTTGCGGGTTTTAAGTGAGGATTTCCCCGTTGTTTAAGGGGACCCCTAGGGCTGTCCCCGACAGCTTCTCCTGGGGGCCTCAGGAGTACCAGAGCACGTACGAGAGGATCATCGCTGTTGCCATGAGGTACTCCGCCGTCGTGAACTACGCCGGGGCCGTAGAGATTCCTCTCCTTCTGCGCCACCCAGCGTCGTCCTCGTGCTCCGCCTCGATAGCGGCTTCGCAACCGACGCCTGCCACCTTTGCCGGCGGCTTCTCGGCTCTGAGGGCACAACAGCACCTACAGGCGCAGGGCCCGCACACCTACGTGCAGCGGCCGTTTGCTCCCCCCGGCGCAGGTACTTTCAGTAGACCTTATTTTCAACTAATGCACGCAATTATTGTGTGTTTGTGATTATATTATATTCTAATCGTACAGGGTGATTGCCGCCTTTTCCGACAGCCGGGCCTCGACAACAGGAGCCGCCGCCGATCTTTGCGCTAGGAGGTTCCAGACCGCCGGCCTTTCAGTTTCCGGCGACAGATATTCCTTCCTTGTCCACTCTGCATATGTTCCAGCCTACTTTCGACACGACCCCCGAGGAGCACCTGGGCTGGGATGAGTTTGGGTACGGCGACATTCTCGCGACCATGGATGCCCCGCAGCAGGCCGAGAAGGTTGTCGCGTCACAGTTGACACAGCCACCACCGGTTTGGACTCAGCCATCACAGTTGACCCCGGCGGCCGACGGAGCCACACCGGCGGGGCGGAGCGACACCCGGCCGGCGGAGCGACACCGGTGGGCGGCGGAGCGACACCGGCGGGCGGAGCGACACCGGATGTTGCGAGCTCGTCGCAGGCGGCCATGGCGACACCGTCTCCCGACCAACTAGGACCGCGGGTGGTTAGGGCACCTGACCCCTGGACGTATGACCGAAACCATACCTGGGCTGGCGCTAGAGCTGTTAGGGGGAAGAGGGGCCAGCGCATTTAGATGTAGTACTACTTTTACCATGATTTTGTATAAACTATTTCCATCTACTCGTTGATTAGGATAGTCTCTTGTGATTATGCTTACACTTGTCAGTTTGTCGTTTTTAAAAAGGTTAAAAGTGTTTTAATAATGAAAAACTAAAAAAATAAAAAAGGCCCTAACGTCACGTGGCACGACGGTAGGGACCTGCTGCTGTGCCCTACGGCGGCAGGCCGGCAGGGGCTTAGCGTCGTGGGCTAAGGCGACAGGAGTGGGGTACGGCGCCAGATGTACATTTCTCGAAAAATTTGATTCGACCATTTATTTTTCGAAAATTAAGCCAAAATAAATATAAAAAATTCAACAAACCACTTATAGTGTTTAATTTTAACATTACGGTATCATTAAAAATAACGCAAAATCTAAACGGAGTGGGCTTTTCATTTAGGCTTAACTGGAGAGCCCTCTGAGGTTACTTCCTGCTACACAGAGTTACTTCTCGTAACACGAAATTACTTCCCGTGATAGCGATACAGAGTTATTTCCTTCGACACAAAGTTACTTCCTCCTGTGTGCTTCTTTCTGTTGAGGAGAAGTAATTTTGTGCCGCATGAAGTAACCTGGGAGGGCTCATACTAAAAGTTACTTCCTCCTATGTGCTTCTTTCTGTCGAAGTAACTTTTATGTCGCAAGAAGTAACTTCAGAGGACTCTCTGTTTAGTCACCTCCTAAAAATAATGAAATTTATTCATTTCAAGAAAATAATAATGAAACTTATTTTAATTGATATATATCGTTGGTTCGATCCAATGCACTATATGCATTTTTCTTTCATAAATGAAGATGTGTTTAATTTTGACTATTGATGTATACAACATGTACATCTTTAGATCCCGTTTGGTTCTCATAAGTAGGGTGACTTAAAGTGTAAAAAGTGCAAAATAAGTCACATGTGAAACCAAACAGCCCTGACTTAAAGTGCTCCAACTTATAAGTTGTATAAGTAGCTCCACCCCTACTTAAAGTGACTTATTTCCACTTTTTCCTCTATCACCATGTGTGGAGCCCACTGACTTATAAGTCACTGCAACTAAACATGACCGACTTAAAGTGACGTGACTTATAAATCAGGTGACTTATAAGGCACCCTACTTATGGGAACCGAACGGGGCCTCAATGTGATTGTTGGAGTACATATGAGCTAAAAAAAGTCAAACTTTGAGTAAAAGAGCTAACCGAATTATAATTTGGGAGAGTAACACTTTAATGTGTTTATGGAAGTACATATAAACTCAGAAAAAAACTGAACTGATTCTTGTGAGAAAACGGACCATGATGACTTGTTTGGCAGCTGACGGAAAGCTGGTAAAACGTGAAAAAAGAAGGCCACCTTTTAACAGCAAAAACAAGAGCGTAGATGCTGCGTGCTCAGGCTTTCTTGTGGGAGAGCTTTATCCACTCCAACAATCACTCGACGCTGTCTGAACTGTGCAGTGCACTTTAGCGAGTGGATCCTGGTCCTGGTCCTGGCGTATACTCATACCCAGCATAATCCACCCCTTTGCTTGCTCCTCTTTTGCGGCTTCTTCTCTGTTTGTTGTTCATGGAAGATCCACAAAGGTTTTGTCTGTGCTTACTGTCAAATCCTGTATTTACAAACTTATTCCTGAATATCCGCAGAACGAAATAATCTTATCCCTGAATATAAACAAACATACACAAATGTTGTCATTATGACAAATACTCCATAAAAGGTGCGCTATGTTCTGAATTCTTAAATCTTAACCTCTGAATGGAAGGACTAGCTGTCCATAGTGTGCATTGTTTGACAGTAAAAGATCAGCCACATCTACCTCCTCTTTGTCTTAAAGCTGGTTAGTAAAAAAAGGGATCCGATGACCGACATAGCCCTATCAATGACAAGAGAAAGTCAAACGCAAATTATATGCTGTGAACATCCACTGAGCAATTTGGGAAGGGAAAGCATTCTAAACTTTGCTGGGCAAACAGACTCTGAACCACTTCTCATCTGAACATGAACATCAAGAAAGAGTTTGTTGCAGTTATTCTAGCAAGCAAAGAGAAGATACGCAGCTCTGATGGAACAATGGCTGGGGACCCACCCATTCATAACTTTCATGATCTTCTTTGTTTCCTGATCGAGTTCTTCCTGTAATTCCCAAACCGATTTTTCTCTTAATACACACGGTAATCAGTGCAAGGGAGCAACTCTTTCTGTTTTCATCAAAAACACCAGCACCAGTAAAAACTGGGTCAAACTTGCCCTGAAAAGATTGCTTGAGATAAGATCTCGCAAGAGCAGCAATCAGATGCCCAATAATAGGGCTCGAGCAAATCCCTATCCGATGGATCCGGCCACGTGAGCCGCACTTGGGTCCTTGAAGCCCGATCCCGTTATAATTCTAAGCAGTGATGCTCTGACGGGGCTGATCTGTTCAACTACTCCTTGTCAGGAACATCTCCCAACCATTCCCAAGTAGAGTAAATCATTGGTAAATGGCACCTGTAAAACTTCTTCGTGTTCAATGATGCATGCATGCCACCCTCTACCATCTCATGCTCACTGATCTGACTGGTGACTGCATCACATCCCTTGCTTGGCTATAAAATCATAAGGTTTACAGTGATTTCATTTTTTGGTAAAAAAAATACCATCAGACAATTTACAGTGGTAAAAGACCATGGGGTACATTGTACTGAACCCATTACCCATTCACGTCATCGTAAGCAACAAGCAAATCGAACCAAACCTCAGCAAGATACCAGATGGCCTGATTAGCACACAGGGCCCCTAAGAACCCGGAAATCCATGGCCAATCACATGGCATCATGCCCCTGACAGCCGGGAAAAACGACGCTCGCGGGGCGCTGCCCGAGATCTCGCCGACCGATGGCATCCGCACTCTCCCCAGTCCAGCTTCGTCCCCACCCCGGGCTTTCTATATATCCCACGGACACCGGCCGGCCGGCCGATCACGCAGCGCCGCCTGCTCATGTGCGCAGCGCGAGGCTCGAGCCACCCAAAGCTAAGCAACCGATAGCTTATTCTTTTCACCCAAGTGTTGGGGACACGCTGCACTTCCGCTGCTGCACTAGCACTACCATGGCAGTGCGGGTGCTTCCTCTCCCTCCAGTGCTCGTGCTCGTGCTCGCTCTGCTCCTGGTTGCTTCGGCCCATGGCTACGGCGGCCATGGCGACCGCAAGCTCAGGGTTGGGTTCTACAAGGACTCGTGCCCGGACGCCGAGACGATCGTCCGCGGGGTCGTCGCCAAGGCCGTGCGCAAGGACCCGACGGCCAACGCGCCGCTGCTGAGGCTCCACTTCCACGACTGCTTCGTCAGGGTACGCCGAAATGGTCTCCTTGCCTATGCCTTGTATGCTGATGAGCACTATAGATTCTTTCAAAATGCCTGTCCCCTTTCTTTGATTCGTCTCCTTTTGGGATGCAACAGCGGCATCCCATGCCGGTTCATCAAAGAGAACGAAAGACCAGAAGAGAGAAAAAAGTTAGACTGAAACTTTATCTCCAGCAAAAGAGAACGAAAAGATTCCCCACGCGGATGGATGTCCCAAAAATTTGTCTTTTCGATGTACTTTTGATCTGTTTCTACCTCACAGGACATGCATTCGCCATGGACGATGGTTTCATGCATGTTTGGACACTGGAGTTCAAACTGGCAGTCTTTCTGAAGCCAATGAATGCTGATTTCCTCTGACCAACTGAGAAACTGATGCGCAGGGCTGCGAGGGGTCGGTGCTCATCAACTCCACCAAGGGGAACACGGCGGAGAAAGACGCCAAGCCCAACCACACGCTGGACGCCTTCGACGTCATCGACGACATCAAGGAGGCGCTGGAGAAGAAGTGCCCCGGCACCGTCTCCTGCGCCGACATCCTCGCCATCGCCGCCAGGGACGCCGTCTCGCTGGTGATTGCCTACAACCTCCTCAGTTTTCCATCCATGGCTGCCTGATTCCTTCCTTTCTCGTTCTCTGAAAATTGCCTAAATTAGCAATGACTGTATTGATTCTGATTGCTGTTGATTTGAATGGGACAGGCTACGAAGGTGGTGGCCAAGGGGGACTGGAGCAAGGACGGCAACTTGTATGAGGTGGAGACCGGCAGGCGGGACGGCAGCGTCTCCAGCGCCAAGGAGGCCGTCAAGAACTTGCCCGACTCGTTCGATGGAATCCGGAAGCTTATCAAGAGGTTTGCATCCAAGAACCTCAGCCTCAAGGATCTGGCTGTTCTGTCAGGTATTAATCTACGCCTTGTGGAGAAATGGTATTTTCAAATTTTGGGGCTCTTGACCATACAACCGATTTGTAAAAGGGCACGCACTGCACATACATTGCACTATTGGCCTATTGCACCTTAAAAAAACATGGCACTATTGCATACTGAATGAATGTGAAGGAAATATACCTTGTGTAAGAAATCAGCTTAACTAGATAAACTTCAAATCAACAGCGATTGCTCCAAGTTATTATTTTTTTATAAATAGTAGTGGGCAGTATTTTGTACCAAGACACGAAAAAAGGTGATTTCTCCATGTAGTAGCAGTGCTTATCATTATCCATCTTTTGTTCTTGACTACAGCCGGTATCTTATCTTCATTTATGCTAAAACTGATGTTGCCCTTAACTACTATTGGCCTTTCTAAATTCCCTGACGAGATACTTGATGATGTTCAGTTTTGTGATTTGCGATATTTGCTTTAGTACCTAAGATTTTGTTTTATTTCCCTATGGAATGTAGTAATTTTACGTTTTTTTCTTCTCAAAAGTGAAGGGCACACCATTCAAGAGTCAGTGATGATCTCACAACATATTACTACTACTCATAATAAGTTTTGAAGTGATAGAAAGCCAATGAAGCAGGTTTCAACTTTCAATTCAGTTTGACCCCTAGTGGTCCGAGTGTCCAAGTTGATGTGACTTGCTCCTTGTAGTATTTGACATTTGCTATTGGGTCCTGGGCTACGACCTTATTGAAAGGGTTAGCAATTCGCGCAATTCAAAAAACAAGTCACAAGGAGATTAAAAAAAACCACAAGTTAAGAAACATCCAAATTTCCAAACAGGATATAAATAAATATGCAGGCCAAAGGAACTCGGTTACCTCAATTTCCCCTTTTCCTGCTTCAGACATGATTTCCTCGTCGTCGAATATTTCAACACTAACACACTACATTCACATTCAGGTGCCCACGCGATCGGCAAGTCGCACTGCCCGTCGATAGCGAAGCGGCTGCGCAACTTCACCGAGCACCGGGACAGCGACCCGACCCTGGACACGGCGTACGCCGACGGGCTGAGGCGGCAGTGCCGGAGGCCCAAGGACAACACGACGGAGCTGGAGATGGTGCCCGGGAGCTCGGAGACGTTCGACACGGCCTACTACGGCCTCGTGACCAGGCGGAGGGGCCTCTTCCACTCCGACGAGGCGCTGCTCCGGAACGGCGTCACCCGGGGGCTCGTGTACCGGTACAGGGACTCGCCGGAGGCGACGTTCCTGAGGGACTTTGGGGTGTCCATGGTGAACATGGGCAGGGTGGGCGTGCTCACCGGCACCCAGGGGCAGATCAGGAAGAGGTGTGCCTTGGTCAATTAGCTGCTGATGCCTGATGGGGGTGTCTTTGTTTTGTGTTGAATGCCTGCCTGCCTATATGATGGTGTTTCGTTCGTGGTGGCTTCCATTTTGATTATACAGATTTAATTTAGGGATGTCTTAGGTTTTATGATTGTGAACTTTGTGTTAGTTGCTGTCGTTTGTAAGCTTCTAACTGTAACCTTGATGGAATGTGATAACATGTTCCACTACTATGCATGGCCACAAAGACAAGAAACTTTGCTCTGACATGGCCGTGGGATGGGCGTCTTTTTTCACCTAGCCTGACCATGACACGTAGGATTTGCAACTCCAACGGTAGCAGCTTTGGCTTCAAGACAAATTTTGTTGTGCACGTTGCCATTCCTTGTGTGTCATCATTTTTGGAGCACACAAAATTCAAATTTATGTGGTTTTCTTTTCTATTAATTCCTATTTTCTAGGAGAAATCCAACAGAGAAGAGAGAGTTGGGGCTTTTACAATTTCATTCAGAAGTGGTTGATAGGTCCAATTGAGATGAATGGGTGAGAAGAAATTTATATAAAGTTGAAGGGCGTTTATTTGTCCGATGGGATTGACGGTTTGGGATTTGGTGCTCCGAGAAATTAAGGAGATTTTTTTATAAATCTCTCACAATGAGAAAAATCACGGGCTATAGAATTTAGCGGGAGCTTGGCGCAAACGCTATAGCGCGCTATTCGGCATCGTGACGATGGTGCTATTTCTGTGTTATAGTGCACTATTTTTTTAGTTAGATGGAAATATGCCATTATAATTTTCACAGTTTGGAAATATGCCATTGATATCTCACTGACAGATGGGTACCACCACAGTCACTGACATGTGGGTCAGGATGGCATATCTCCAATTTATCAGAATCATAATGGCATGGTTCAAATTATCTTTTTTTTTTAGTGATGTCTCATTTACATGGAAATGGCATCATGAAGCGGACCTTGTTTGACTGGCTACTGATTTGTTGTGAGAGAAAATACGATTTGGTGACTCGTGATAGGTGTTGAACTGTTGATTGATATGAGAGAAGAGCATTGTTGTATGGAGCTCAGATGAAAGCAGGTCTGTCGGGACAGCCAATAAGTGTCCCCTAATGACCAGGGAAAAACCCTTTTTCGAAAAAATGATAAACACAAATAAACGCGCTACCGATCTAAAAACACACTGTCCGCGGTCGCAGCCCAAAGCGGGAAGGCCCATGGCCCAAAGAAACCATAACAGTCCACCAACCGGCCGACCGCGATGCCCCTTGGGCGATTCTGCGCCTCGCTCGAGAGGTCGACGCCTCCTCGGGTGATTCTCCGCCTCGCTCGAGGGCCTAACGCCCCCTCGGGCGATTCTCCGCCCCGCTCAAGGCCGCCCCGGACTCACAGCGCCGCGCCCACTCCCCCGACCAGAGCATTAAATGCTCTGGCACGCCGCGGGCGCCCGGGTCAAAAGGCGAACCCCCTCCACGCCGGCCCTCTGACACCGCCTGGGAATCACATCCCGGCGCTGTTCCGCCAAACCGCCCTGTGCGGTCATCCTTGGCACTGTGCGGGAAGGCCAGTGTCAACTCCGTGACGTTGTGCCACCCACTCCCGTACGACCCCCACGTCGTACCCCTCGAAGGAGGACGGCAGAACACTTTAAAGAGGTACAGACGCCTCCCCCGCGCCTGCATTGGACAACGCCGTGACATCAGACCAGTGGAGCGCGTCTCCTCCGTCACCTCGGCCTTGTGCGGTCCTCCCCGTCGTTGTGCTGCCATCCCGGGCACTGCAGCGCCATCCCCGGCGCTGTGGGAGCCCGGAACGACAAGACATCGCCACGACCACTGCTGTGCGTCCTCCAGCCCTCCGTCAGCTGCACCCTCGAGTCAGCGTACGGATGGCGACCAAACAGGGAATTCTCACACAGCCACCCTCGAAGCTGCTCCTGGACGGGTACAGGGCTCGCCACGACGCCCGACGGGAGCAAGATTCGTCAGGACGTCCATAAACTCCACGACACTGTGCGCCACGTCGTCATATGTAGCTTTAGAGCTGTGCGACACGATTGTAAACCGCCTCCCCTTGGCCTATAAAAGGAGGAGGCGGTCCCCTGGCCACGGGGGACGACAGATAGCTACTTACTTGCACGTTTCCGCCTTCACCACGATATTGACACTTCACCTTAATCGAACCTCAGGGACCTGGAGGCCACTCCTCCTCTCCCGCCTTGCTTGTAGCCCCCTCTGCAGACACTACGGTGCGACGCAATACAACGTCCTGAGCGCACCCCTGCTGGACGTACGGCCCACGGCCGGAACCAGGATAAACCCGTGTCATTTGTGTTGCTTAGCACCGACCATCGAAAGATACATCTCAACACTCTTACTAGTTAGTGTCGGGACTACTTTCCGCACCGACCAGGTTGAATTTCATCATATATCACGTGGGAGAAAGATAGAGTGCCAAGCTTTGGAGTATGTGATATATGATGAAATTTAATAAAACAACAATTGATTTCTTTCTTATACTACATTTATTTATCTTTAAACATTTTGTGTATATTTTTTAATCACGTGCGGGCGGGCGGCACCTTCAAGGCTTCATCAACTATACAATACACGGAAACGTCGGATCGTATTTGGACGTCATCCGTGCCGCGACTCGTATCCAAATCTCGGTCCCGCATTCCTGTGTGCAGCCGGCAGCCGCAATGGCAAATCAAGCAGGCCCGGCACTGCCGGCGTTCGTGTACCGGATCAGCACAGCCGACGAGTGGGCGGAGCTTCAGCGCGCGGGCGCCACCCTCGGCGGGGACCTCGACCGCTCCACTGGCTGCATCCACCTTAGCGACATAAGCCAGGTACCCCCCAACCCTAACACCGCTTGATTTCCTCCAGCCTACGCGCTCCCTAATTTCACTAAATTTGTGAAGAGCTACTATCCAGCTTGGACAGATCTGGGTTGCTATTTTTTTTCTTAATGAGGTGTAGTGTGGAATCTGGGATTGGCCATCCAGTTCTCAAATCTATGACTTGGAGCAAGTCAATGTTGTCTGGAGATGCTGTTCGTTGACTTCACACATAGATGCGTTATGTTGTTTCAGAAGTCTAATCCATTTTATGATCGTTCGTTCTGTTGGACTTCTTGGTGGCAGTACGCTGGGGCTGGGTAGGGTATGATGCTGCCATGCAAATAAATATGTCTGTTAAGTCATCCTGCATTTGTTTACTCTTTGATATGTTTTCCCCCATTTACAGTACGTTCCTTGTAAGAACGAGATGCATTTTTGTTGCTAGATTAAATGACAATTTGTCGGAACTGTTAAAATCTATGGTTTTATTCTCTTAAATACTCTGCTGATATATGGGCACTATTCTCTCTATTGTCGAAAGGGGCAAAAAGATGATATCTAGATATTATCTGAAATCTATACATTTATTGGAATTTTGAATGATTTTTAAGTGTGTGAATATATTTATTCCTAAAGTAAGGATATTGTACATTGTTGACTTTTTTATATACTGCCAACAATTTCAATGCTAGTATTTAGGTCCTACAAGATGTGTCATATCTATTTTTATTAATTTTTTTCAGTCATATCTTTTATATATCTAATAAAAATGGGAGAACTTATGTTTTGATGCAACATACATTTTGTCACTCCTGTATACCTTTTCTTGAGAACTGAAGATTGTTTAATCCTTGGACCTGGTGAAGGTGAAGATGACTTTAAAGAACTTTTTTCTTGGAAGGAATGATCTATACCTACTACAAATCGACACTTCCAAGGTAATTCTATTTAAATCCTATCTCACGTTAGTTTTTTACTCCTCAATTATTCTATTATCTGCAAACTTTTGGTACCCGTTTTGAAAGTTAAATAAAAAATTATTCATTGCTCATGTTTATACTTTATGTGAGGTTAAGTACACACAACACCAACATATTAGTTAATAGTTTCTGCATGTATAAACTATCAAAAAGTGATGTTGATATCTTCTATGTAATGTTGGCTTTTTTTTTGTAGTTTCCTGTAATTTTTCAATAATGTCTTTAATAAAACTTATTATGTAAATTTCACATTCACATTCTTCCTTTTTTTTTCTTGTTTACCATAGCTTGCAGATGGCTTAATTTATGAGGCAAGTGATGATAATAACTACTTTCCTCATTTCTATGGTCCTGGTCGGAGCTTTGTGCCCCTTAAACTAGATGCTGTCATCAAGGCGGACAAAATAGAGTTTGAAAAGAATGATTTTACCTGCAGCCTACTTGATGGAATTAATCTCCCAAGCTGATTCTACAGTCTGAGCCTTGTCTTAGCAATTTTCATGTGAAATGCTTTGTCAAAGCTTAGCAATTTTTTAAGCAGTTCACATCGACAAATTGTACCATACATAATTGGTTAAGATGCCAAGCATCTAGTTATTATCACACCCAGAATTCATAATTGCCTTTGCCAAGCTCTGGGTGAACAAGGTTCAGACTGCTTCCTTCTTGGCTAACAGTGCCCCTATTGTAATGTAAGGGGAATTTGTCTGCCCCTTAAGCTGTGCCTTAGCCAAGCAGATCTCTGTACAAGTAACAGTTTGGCTCTTCATCACCATCGATGATTCTTTTTGTGGGTTTGAAAAAAAAAACTGATACATGTAGGGTACTGGTGGGCCATGCAAAACGAAGAACTCTAGAAAAATTAGCTAGTGTTAGGGTTCATATATGCAGATGAACTCTATAAGTACCATTGCATTTTCTTCAAGGTAGAGCACACATTTTGAAATATGATGGTGCATAAGTTTCACATGTGATTGAATTAACTTTGCACATCATTATTGCTACGAGTTTGTCATAAACTATTTAAGTCAACTTGTACTTCTATATTCATTTACATACATGGATTGAAATTTTTATTGCATGGAGTGAGTTCACCACTCTATCATTGTTTCATAAATAAACACACTATATTCACACTTCTTCGATTACTTTATGTGTATCAGTTTGCACAGCTTAATTGCTTGTTTGTGAATCAATTTTGATTTTATTTAATTAACCGTTGAAGTAGTCTCGATGTGGACGTGCTCAACTGTAAACTCAACTAGATACCTCCATCTTTCTGTTATTAACAAGCTTTAGCACAGATTCTTTACTGTTGATGGAACAAAAACAATTGGGATCTAGTACTAGCACATCAGTTTCCTGCAGTTACTATGTTCTGCTTTTACAGCAACTTTGGTTTAAGCTATTTTGTCTTGGCCATGGACCTTGATTTAGTGGTAAATCGGTTTGCTCTCAGATGTATGTTTGGCCCCAGATCTTCTCAGTCACCTTGATTTGGTGGGAAATTGATCTGCTCTCAGCTTGCATCAGATCCCAGTTGCAATTTGCTAGCTTCACCTCAGGGTTCATTTTAACTACAGCCCTGCAGCTTGATCTCTGCGCCTTCTTGGCTTAAGTCTTGGAAGTTTAATTGCAATAGGGGTTTCCGGTCTTGAACCTACATGTGCTATTTATTCATGACCTTTTCCGCACAAATAATGCATATATCTTTTTCGCTATGATGTCTTATATAAAAATGTGATGCTGTTTGATTTTCAAGGGAGTCAAGAGTTTAATTTATATAGTGTAGGTCCTGTCACAACCATCAAACAGAGCTTGCCTGATTACTACCCAAAGTCCCAAACAGGGCAACAATGGATTGAAATGGGTAGGCCAGTCTAAGGTGACAAGGAAGCAGATGAATCCATGAATAATGCTAAAGAGGGTGCTAACCTCCTTGTTTGGCTTATCAGATTGAGTAGAGGATGTGCTAAGCAGCAGGATTATGCAGCAGCTTATGAATAAGTACAGTCCAAGAATGAACTGAATTAGCAGATTATGTTTTTCACCAGATTTTCCTGAAAGCGGATTCTTTGTATCCACAAGCTGTGCTATCAGATTAAGCAGAGGCTGTGCTAAGCAGAAGGATTATGCAGCAGCTTATGAATAAGCACAGTCTAAGAATGAACTGAATAAGCAGAATCTTTTTTTTTCACCAGCTTTTCCAGAAGTGGATTCTGTGCACAAGTGTCCATAGTTTCTTACTGTACATCTATTGATTTGGCACGTCTCTTTGGAAATGGTGGCCGCCCAGAACCAAATTTAAATGGTTTCTCCTATCAGCATCTGATCCTTCTCAACAGGTTCTCCATCTTCCCTGCCAGATTCTGAAGAGGTGGGATCAACAAAAGATCCTGAAGAGGCAGAGATTGGATCAGTAAGATGGCACCAGCTGGGTGAATGCTGAGTTTGTTGGACTATACAGCATGTCTGCTGAACAGCTGAAGGACTTGCCAAACAACTTGTAACATATGTCATGGTTATGGTCTTATGGAACACGTAGGAAACTGGTTACTGGTTACGTGTAACTCTTGCTGACATAATAAGGTAGAAAGTTTTTTTAAGGTCATCGACAAGAAGATAATCTGATTGTTTTTTTTAGTGGAAGATGCTCTACTTGAATAAGTGTTGCATCATCACTCTTAGAGGAACGGAAGGTCTATTAATGTTAGTACATGGATCCTTATTGAAATTTGCCAATGGTTTGGCGTGTTCCAGTGACTAACTCGGATATTCTATCAATCTATAGATGGGGAATTTCGGATCCAACTGAGACTTTAGAAACATATATATCTTGAAAGTCACCCATATTGAATGGGTATTTAGTACATTTTTGTCTGGAAATTTCACAAATAAATAAGATATACTTCAAAGTACCTAGATATATTTCAAAGCACCCTTTTGTGCACATGTGGAATATATCGGTATACGGTTTTACAGGCCTAACTATTTGAAAACACATCGGGTGCTAAATACGACTTTGCCATGCATATGATACCACAACTTTGATGTAATCGTGACTACATGCATCATAGCAGAATTACAAAACTATGGAAAACGTTGACATGCGAAGCTTTGAAGGTATAAATAAATTCTTATGCGTCTATGGGAAACATTGAAATTGAAACAAACTATGCATCCCAAATTGAATTCCAGTTGAGAAGATCAGAAGTTTAGTTTGTTTTCTTCGGATGTACCATTTATGCAGCCATTCTAATTCTAGAGTCCAATTTGGAAGAAAAAATCACTATTGACATGCAAGAAGCATGACTTGGGAAATATTCAGCAGACTAGTTGGCACATTCACTAGGCCTATCTGTCACATTTTAAGTAGAAGATTTTTTTCCCTCTCGAATACGCAGTAGGTCTGTGCATCTTTGTATTGAAGATATAGAATTTGATTTACACAATGCGCTATGCTTGCACATGTGCAAGGGGAAAGCAGAAAATTGACAATGGATTGCTGGTTTGGAACAGAACATTTATTTCTCATAAAATCGACTGATTTGAAAATAGTCATTCATTCATGAAAAATTGCTATCTTTAGGACGACCAATCTCATCCATCATATCTTCCGGAGTAGGAAGCATCAGATTTCAATGTTGAGAAATGAAAGCTGCAATGAACCAGAGTGTTATCCTTCGAAAAAAAGAGTGTTTCTCTCTGTGAGAAAAAAAAAGAAGAAGAAGAGTGTTTTTAATCCAAAAAAGAAAGAAAAAAGGAAGAGTGTTGTGGAGAACCAGAAAGGAACAATTAATCTTGTTTGTATTTGACTCCCTTGGAATCTCTTGACTATTCACAACGCCGTCACAACGATCTGACACCTTACAATTTACAAGTGCAAACCACCGATGCAGTAGCTATCTTAGGAATCGAAGACCGGGGACAGCTCGTATCTGAGGCTGCAGCTTCCGCCGAGCACCCGGCCGCCCTCCGGCGAGCACCCCCTCGCCACCAGCTGCCCGATGGCGGCCTCCAGGCAGGCCTTGCAGTCCCCGCCGGAGAGGTCCTTGGTGCACTGCGCCATCGCGCGCAGCCTGCGCTGACCGCCGGCTGACGACGACGTCGTCGTCGTTTCGGCCTCCCCGGCGGCGAACAGCAGCGGGGACAGGTACGCCGTCCGGGTCAGCCGCTTCAGGATGCCGGCGACGTCCCGGTCGAGCTCGGAGGACGACGCCGACCTCCCAGTCCCCGCCAGCGCGAGGCCAGGCGCGAAGGCGCGGTGGTCCCGGTCGACCTCGCCGAAGAAGAGCCGCGGCGAGTAGCGGAGCGTGCAGGCGTCGAGCCACACGACGGCGTCCGTCCTGGACGCGCACGCGCGGCGGGCGTGCGACGCGGCGGCGCGGACGCACTCGGCGCACGCCGCCCGCGCCACGTCGCCGCGGCAGAGCGCGAGGCCGTGCACGCGGTTGCCGCCGTCGCCGACCGTGCCGATCTCGAACCCGGCGGCGGGGGCCCTGGCCTCGAGGAAGGACGTGAGGCGGCGGAGGTTCACGTCGAACGCGCCGCCGGCCGCGAAGGCGCCCGCGCCGGAGCACGACTCCGCCGCGGCGGCGGATGAGGATGAGCCGGCGGCAGCCGGAGTAGGAGAAGAAGAAGAAGAAACTGCGAGAAGCACGAGAAGGAATGCGGTTTCAAGAAGAGCCGCCATGGCTAGCTGCGCTGCGATGCGGTGGGCCGGTGGCGGGCGAAAAGAAACGATGGTTCGTTGCTGCAGTTTGCGGAGGCTGTGAGCGTCGGAGTGACGGTGGCCGGCCCGGCCGGCTTATAAAGAGAGGAACGGGACGGGAGGACGACGATGACGAGGGGTGGTGGAGGCCGCCCGGGAGGGTGTTGCCTTGCCGGTGTTGAATTGAAACGAACGAGCGACCCGGTGGCGGCGGTGACAGGCACAGGCGTGTTGAGCAGTTGTTGGGGGTCTGACCGCGGCGCGCGGGTTGGGTGGAAACTGCAAACGGGAGGGAGGAAGGAGCGAGCTCGATCGGACGAGGTCGTCTCGTCTGCCTGCGCTGGATGGGTGCAGGCAGAGGCAGGCTGGCTGGGACGTGGTCGCGTGGTGGCAGGGGTAATTAAACCGACGCTGATCACGAGCACCAGTGGCTGGCTGATACACGTTGCCCGTCAGGGGATTTCTTAATGGCCGGTAACAGCTAACAGTACGTGGCAGGGGATTTTATTTTATTTTTTCGAGCACGTGGTTACATCCACCTCAACCTTGCTGCGCTGCGAGTGGACTCCACGTGAATGTGCCCGTTAAGTTTGCTACACCGGTGCGATACGGTACGATAGCCTTGTACATGGACGCGTCTCGCTTTGCCGCAGCAGAGAACAATTAGTAATAAACTAAAAATAAACAAACAAAATTAATTAGCCACCACTGTAAGCTAATAGCATGCTGTGCTCGTTTCAGAAACTTGCTTCTCCTCCCGGTCCCGGCCCCGGCCCCGGCCCCGCTGGTGAGGTCAAGGTCAAACATGGTGAGAAAACCCCCCTCGTGCTAATCAAAAATCTTAAAACCTACCCCTCCTTCCTCGCTTCTCCGCGCTCCCGGGGTACGTGGCGCCCGGGAGGCCCTCGCGGCCGGCGCGGCGCGCGGGCGCGCGGCCCGGCCTCGCGGCGAGGCGCGACGGGCGGTGTAGGGGCGCGGCCGGTCCCCCGGCGGGTGGCCCTCCCGTGCGATGTGGCCCGCCGTCGGTGACTTGGTGCGTGGCGCTCGGGAGTCGACCGCGCCGGCGGAGCGCGCGAGCGCGCGGGCGATGAAGCGGCGCGCGCGGGGCGGTGTAGGAGGCGCGCAAGACCCCGACAAGTGGGCCCCCGAGCAATGTGGCCCGCCCCGTCGGCGGGCGCCCGCCGGTGAAGAGCTCGTGCGCGTGGAGGGGGCGACCCGCCCGCGCGGGACGGCGTCGGACGGCGCGGGAAGTGGGCGGCCGCGCCGCAACGTGCCTCCCCTTCTCTGACAGGTGGCCCGGTTCGGATGTGTGGCCCGCTGTCAGCTGCTGCTGCTGGCCGAACTTCTGTGCGTGTGAGGGAGGGCGGCCCGGTCTGTGCTGGTTTAGGGGGAAACGGTGGGACGCCAAACCGCGGGCGCCCTCTCTCTCTCCTGCGCCTGCCCAGATCCGCGCCGCACGCCGCACACGGAGCCTGCGGCTGCGAGATTCGCCCGGCGTCGCCGAACGGGTGGCCCCCCCCCCCCTCCCCCCGCCCTCCGGGATGCCCTCCGGCGGCGACACGCGCCTACTCCGTGAGCCTCGCGCCGCCTCTCATCCTCGCCGCGCGTATGGCCGTCATGTCCCGCCTCGGCGAGGGCGCCCGTCGCCTCGGGAGGGAGCTCGCGTGCGTCCGCCGTCCATGGCTTCCTCCGACGCGTCAAGATAAGGCCTCCTCCCTCCTCTTCCCCTCCCCCTCCTTTCTCCTTTCTTATCCGTTCCCTCCCCCTTCCTCTCGCCTCCGGTCCCCACTCCAAACCCTAGCGCCTCCGGTCCCGATTCGAAACCCTAGCGCTCCTCGCGGTTCACCCGCGCGCCCGCATCTGCTTTCCTCTTGGGCTAGCACCACGCGCAGAGCAGTGAGATCCCACCCCTCCCCCCCGGTTTCCCCCCATTTACTGTTATTCCTTTTCTTTCGGCCGCTTCTGATTAAATGCTTTTCCCCTTACCTTGTAGGTGCCAGCGAGCGGCCATGGAGTCCGTGACATAGCCTGAGACCAAAAGTCCGTGCACAGAGGTGAGTTGTATGCATTGTCTTTGATCATTCGGAACGTCTGTGTTGTTTTGCTTCATGTTGAACTGGTGCCATTGACCTGTCCATCCTGCAATGCACTAAAGGTTTTGCTTTATGTAAAGGCAGGCGAAAGATCGCTTTGAAAACTGAAAACTGAAAACTGAAAAAAAATATTGCTTTGTGTAATGGACTAGAGTACATAGGAGTGACTTAAAAACTGAAAAAAATATTGCTTTGTTTGGATTTGGGTGTCAAAATTTATGTGCATTGTCTCTGATTTGTTGGGTCTGATGCTGAGGGTGGGTGTGTCTCTCTCTCTTCGTCTTCTTCGTGTGTTTGTGCTAGGCAGCTTCTCCACGCTCCCGGTTATGTAAAGGCAGGCGAAAGATCGCTTTGAAAACTGAAAACTGAAAACTGAAAAAAAAATATTGCTTTGTGTAATGGACTAGAGTACATAGGAGTGACTTAAAAACTGAAAAAAATATTGCTTTGTTTGGATTTGGGTGTCAAAATTTATGTGCATTGTCTCTGATTTGTTGGGTCTGATGCTGAGGGTGGGTGTGTCTCTCTCTCTTCGTCTTCTTCGTGTGTTTGTGCTAGGCAGCTTCTCCATTTTGTGATGCACTAAAAGTTGTGCTTTATGTGACTCTCTCGCCCGCGAGTTCTATAGAGAGCCATGTGGGTATATTTAGGGAAGAGCAAAATGTTACTGCATTTATTGCATTGTTTGGATTTGAGTAGGAAGATGTTACATGCACTGTCTTTGATTTGTTGGATCTGATGCCTTCGTTTTGTCGGCGGTGAGCTCCGTGAATTTGGTGAGCGGGTTTTGAAGGTGGGTGTGTCCCTCTTTCTTCGTCTTCTTCGTGTGTCTATCTTTGGTTGCTCATCGTGGCCTTGATTGGTTGCCGACTCCTTGTTGTCCGCTTCTTGTGCCTCGCAAAGTGAGCTTCATGGGATTACTCATCCGGATCTTGGGGTGAGTTTATGGTTACTTGGATTTCTTTTCGGTGCACGGCATGTTCTTTGGTGTTTTGTTTGGGAGGTCGTATCCGTACTTATTTCCTTTTACTTATTTCCTTTTGCTTGTTCTTTAGTTCTTGGTTTGACGAGTCGTGTCGCTTATTTCGTGCATTATGTGATCTTTTGTGCTCTTTTGCTTTGCTTTGCATGTGTTTATAGCATAATAGTTGATGTAGAGAACATGGTCCTTTGCTTTTTCTTAGTGGGGGTTGCTGTTTTTGTTTTTGGACATGTGAAAATATCGTTCTCAGTTTCTAGATGCCGTACATCTGTCTCGTCTTATGGGTCCTCTTGTGTTTATTTGATTTTTGGGCATGTATTTCTTGCGATGTCAGGATTGTTGTAGCAGATTTCTGAAACACAGCTGCTTAATTATGTCATGTGCTTTGTGCAGGACCAAAGAGCACCTTGCAGACATCGCATAAGGAAAGGTACATGTGCCCCTTTCACTGTTTGTTGCTTTTCTTTCTTGCTCACCTATGGTTATTGTGCTATTATGCGGCATTCCTTGCCCAGCAGTATTGTTATGTGTGGGATTTAAATGTTGCTTCTGATTTCTTTTCTTTTGGTTGTGAAAAAATGTTCGCCAAAGCTGTAGGAACATAGTGCATAAAATTACAAATTACTTGCTCAGCAGTGTTGTTATGTCTGGAATTTAAATGGTGCTTCTAATTTCCTTTCTTTTGGTTGTCAAAAGTGTTCACCAAAGCTGTAGGAATATGTGTGGGATTTAAATGTTGCTTCTGATTTCTTTTGTTTTGGTTGTGAAAAAGTGTTCACGAAAGCTGTGGGAACGTAGTGCATTAAATTAGAAATTACTTGCTCAGCAGTGTTGTTATGTCTGCAATTTAAATGGTGCTTCTAATTTCCTTTCTTTTGATTGTCAAAAATGTTCACCAATGCAAACTGCTTTAGTTCACAAGTGCACTAGACATATAGGAATGCAACCTGCGGAAAAAGTGAGCAGAGGGGACAACATTGCACCGCCCGATACGTTCCGGCGAGTTGCTCTCCCTCAGCACCACCAGACCACCTTGTGGCCTGGAGGGGGCCTCTGGGCTACGTCCCCTGGTGTCAAAAGCTTACTTTAGTTCAAAACGGCGCTAGACATATAGGAACGCAACCTGCGCAAAAAGTGAGCAGAGGGGACAACATTGCACCGCCCGATACGTTCCGGCGAGTTGCTCTTCCTCAGCACCACCAGACCACCTTGTGATCTGGAGGGGGCCTCTGGGCTACGTCCCCTGGTGTCAAAAGCTTGCTTGGACCATACGTGTTTCAGCCATTTTCTAATAGATGCATGAAATGTGCCCTCACATCATTTTTTCCTTCTAATTTCAGTCTCCTATCAGTAGCTTACATTGTTCCTTTGCTTTTCTTTCTTGCATATGTGATTGGTTCTCCTGGCTGACCATTGCCGCTTTTTTAACACCAAGTACACGGGTTGATTGCCGCTGGCCTAACAGGTATGGTTATTGTCCTCTGGTGCGTCATTACTTGGCCGGTAGTGTTGCTATGTGTGGAATTTAAATTGTGGTTCTTTTGGTTCTAATTCACAGGATTGCAGATCTGCCTGCCTTCAGTCTCTTCATCCTTTAACATCTGCGCTGATCGCTTCCTCGCTTTGCTCCGAAGAACGGTAAGAAAAATGCATTACTGCCTCATTATGCTTTCGCTCGCATCGGCTTAGACATCCTCATTATGCCTCTCACAATTTTTGACTTCGATAAAATCTCATTTGAGGCATGTGCTTTCCAAAATTGTTGTTGCCTACCCCTTTTGTGACTCTTTTCGTTGTGTGTTTTGGGTCCGATCCCGCATTTGTTTCCTGCTCTCATTTAAGGTGTCCGTCCTTACCGTCGATTTATTTTGCCTTGTTTAGGTGCAGCCTCATGGCCATTGATATTTGTTATCGTATTGACATGACATGTCTTTGTTGTGTTTGTAGATGGCGGACTGCTCTTGACAAATATCATGCCCGGCCCCGCAATGCTCGCATCCGCGTGCGCGTCTCTCGGTTCGGGACTTCGTGATCCTAGCAATGAAACAAAGCTTCTCCATAGCGATATGGTTCTTCTTGATGAAGAGGTGAGGAGTGCGGGTTTGGCATTGCACCCGATCGTGTTCCCGATACTTCACTTTCGAGAGCGGACAAGCACTCATAATTAAAACGCGAGCCTAGGTTACATTTCGGCACTCATAATTCACACCTTCAATGTTTTGGACGGGGAATGCCATGCATGCTCGGGTGTATCCGCCGTTCGGTGATCGATTCAAGGAGACCATAAAGGAAGGGAGTGTCTACAACTTATCCTACTTTCGAGCCGGGAACTCCGGCGCCAACTACGAGCCGGTTGCCAATGATTTGATGCTTTGGTATTCATAGAGTGGACAAAGATTGAAGATGTGGTGAACATTCCACCTTCTTTCCCGCTGTATGCCTACTCTCTTGCTTCCATGGATGACCTGCAGGCACGTATGGACGGCAGGGGGCAATTCTCAGGTAAAGAATGTTGATGTCTACAGCATACGCCTAATGTTGTTTGGAGGATATGCTAATAGCGTTGTGTGCACTGCTCATTCTTAAAATAGATGTTATGGGGATCATCACCTCCATCTCAAGTGTTGGAAAAGCACAGACAAGCATGAGGCAGGGTGAAACAGATAAAAGAAACATCACTATCCATCTGTTCATAAAAGAAACTTGAGGTGGATGCCCTTTTGTTCATATGTTTGCTACTCATATGTTTGCTACGTATCTGTTCCTGGTATGTTTGCTACTTATCTGTTCATGGTATGTTTGCTACTTATGTGTTCATGGTATGTCTGCTACTTATCTGTTCCTGGTATGCTTTCTACTTATCTGTCCATCTGAGATTACATTCACTGTCTTTATGCAACAAAATGAAAAAGCTGAGGCCAATACAATCTTCTTTTAGCCCATGATGATACATTTGTTTGCCAATTAATTGATGAACTTGAACTTGTGAGGGACTGGAGCTCTGTTATTCATGTCTGTCATCAAACCATGGGACACGTCGATTCCCAGACAATCTGTCATGACTGGGATCGACGTGTCCCATGGTTCCATGCCTGCCATGAGAAACTCTTTGCGTCGCTTTCTATCCTTAAGCTCCAAGTTCAAGTTCAAATGATATGCAAACTTATCTCGAGGCCGGTGTTCGTGTTCTTCCTTTGCTCCTATTTTGCCTATGATGATGATGAGATGTATATAACCTGTCATGGCACTCATCAAACCATGGGAGACATCCATGCCCATGTTTTTCAAATACTGGGCTGGATGTGTCCCATGGTTCCATGGTTGCCATGAACCATTTGTTACTGCTTCTAATATCAAATCATCTGAGGCCAATTTGTTTTTGCCATGGTTGCCAATGATGATTCAATTTGTTTGCCAATTAATTGATGAACTTCAACTTGTGAGGGACTGGAGCTGTGAAACTTCACTTGTTCTTTTCCTCATGTCTGTCATCAAACCGTGGGACACGTTGATTCCCCGGACAATCTGTCATGACCGGGATCGACGTGCCCCACGGTTCCATGCCTGCCATGAGAACGTCTTTCATGCTGCTTTCTATCCTTAAGCTCCAAGTTCAAGTTCATATGAAATGCAAACTTATTTGAGGCTGATGTTGTATGTTCTTCCTTTCCTCCTCTCTTGCCTATGATGATGATCACATGTACATAACTTCTCATGACAATCATCAAACCGTGTGACACATCCATGCCCATGGTCTTCATATACTGGGCCGGATTTGTCTCACGGTTCCATGGTTGCCATGAACCATTTGTCACGGTTTCATCCGAGGCCAATTTGTTCTTGCCGTGGTTGCCTATGATGATTCAATTTGATCATGCATAGAGGGATGACCTTGATCTGTGTGTTGTATCCTTCTCATGTCTCCCATCAAAACGTCAAACTCATCCATGCCCAATGTTTTCTACCTTGGGCTGGATGTGTTTGACGTTTCCATGGTTGCCATATGTTGTATGCATTTTATCCTTGTTGTATGATCAAGGTCAGCCTCATGTGGACATAAAAAAGTTTCTGAGGCAATGATGTAAATGATAGGATGTTAATTTTATTATTTCAATTAAACAATGATGTAAAATATATGATATTATTGATGTTGTAACTGTAATGTACACGTTTCCCTCTATTGATTAAGATGTAATTTGTGTATGTTTATCTTGGGCCGGGCTCACCAAAGCCACCCTGCCAAACATGTTCTCGGTACAGGCGAGTTGGTGGCGGTTGGCCCCTCAGCCAGGCTCAACACTGGGTCGCAAACAAGGCCTCAGCTCAGCCAGGCTCACCCAGTGCAGGCAGGCAAACACCTGAGGGTGTCCGCCCATGGCCAGGCCTGACAAGGCCCGGCCCGGTTAGGCTAGCCAGGCCAGCCGCGGCCACCCTCACAAACACGCCCTATATGTCCTCGTCCTTGATATGTTTTGTTTTACCTTTTTACATTGGATATCTGTCATTTACTTATACACACTGTAGGGCGCGCAACGCGCGCCGGCTGTGCTAATAATAATTCAAAGCCCACAGGCCACAGGCCACAGCTAGCTAGCTGCGACCGGGGTCCGTCCGGGAGATGCCACTCGTTCTACACTTGTGCAAACGCGGTGTGCGTGCGTTACTTCCTCCTGCTGCTGCTACGCTTCCTGTCCTGACTGCGAACGGGCACGGCAGATTTTGCATAGTATGTGCAAGATGCGAAGCAACTTTGCACCGTGCTGGTGCACGCTAGCTGCTCCTTTTCTAAGACCAAATGACTGACGACCAAGACGACACAGTAATGTATAACCGTGACGGATTTCGTTCCTTTTCACAAGTGGGATACTCAAAGTAGTGAATACAGATGATCTATGGCACTGCTGGTTTCGCTTTTTATATTTGGATTGGAAAACGATCTTTACGAATTACGATATAGATTAACAAGACAGCGTTGCTGCAGGAGGAATGTTACTTATTGAGATAGCGGTGATGGAGATCTTTGCTTCAAATGGCTGATGTTTTAGTAATAGACTGCAATCTTTTTTATTCAAGTGTGATTAGTGTGATGAACAATCGGATGACCAGGCTGCTCGCTGCTCGCTCGCCCCCGCTCGGGCAAAGCGGGCGGCGACCCCCCATCCGGCTTGTCCCCGCGCCCCCTCTTCGGCTCCCCTCCCCCCGCCGCCGCCGGAGGGGTCTACCGAGGCCGCTCGGCTCCCCGGATGGCGGCGGCGGGGCCCTCCTTCGGCCGGCGGCGCTTCCTCCGGGCGGTGGAGCGGTGCGCGGCGGCCCCGCCGGCCGTGGGTGACGGCGGCGGCGTGAGGCGGCGGATCCCGCGCCCCTTTGGCCGGATCCGGCCCTCCCCGCACCGGATGCGTGGCCTGCGGCCATCCCCCTATCCTCCCTCTCTTCCTTCCCCCGCACTCCTCCGGTTGCTCCCTTGGCGTCGGCGGTTGGCAATCTTTTTTATTTAAGTGTGATTAGTGTGATGAACATATATTCAAGTAACTTTTCTTTGAGTCGTCGGATCTTGATCCTGCGTATAATAATAGATAACTATATGTATCAATCCACAGATGCTGCAATATTAATACACGTTCCCATTTCCAAAAGGAAGATATGGACAAATTTGATATCCTTTTTCTTAACATGCTAGATCCTTGTAATTAATTTAATAGAGAAGTTTTCTTTGAAACGAACGATTTCAGTATATATATAGTACATCAATAACTGTAAATTAGTATTTTCTTTCCCTTTTTTCCTTCTGAAATCTGAATGTAGGAGCTGAACATATTGTTAATCATATGTTTAATGATTGCCAAGTCTCCCCACCCTTCCTTGAACTTTTTCTTTTTGGAAGTTTGACTTCCCACCTGTTTCCACTTTTGGATTGTCATAGTTTATATACACATAACTTCGACGTATAATTTCAAAACTACAAAATTTGATCAGATAATTTATAAGAACAACTTTTACGATGGAACTTATGCATACATCTTGTATTCATATTTTTTTATAAAAAAACTGATATGCATAACATTAGTTTACGTGATATTTTGAGACACAACTTTGGTGGCACGAAACTTACACATACAACTTGTCTGCACAATTTTTGTAAAGAATGACTTATACTCAGCCATCGACTTATGTGATATTTTTAAGCACAAATTTGATAACATGCAGAACTTATACGTACAACTTATATGTACAATTTTTTTAAGAATGACTTATGCATTTAAATTTTTCAACACGACAACATTTCGGTATAATTTATATGTACCAAGGTATAAAAAGATTGGAGAAAAAGGAAGAACACACGATGGGGTCCGTATGGAAACCCCGAGTTCGTAAGAACTGAGCACAACCTTTTTTTATTTAAGTGTGATGGATGCGATGAACCTCCAATCTGAAATCTTGAAACCTGAATGAATGAATATTACCAAAACATGCGAATCTCCTTCAATTCGATAAAAAGGGTAGAATATTAAAACATGTTTCTTTTTCTAAAAAAATGTGGACAAAATAGTCAATGGCAGAACTTGACAAAAAATGGGGGGGGGGGGGCAAACAAAAAATTGCCGATTCAATAATTTGCTAATTCATCCCACATACAATAGCTGGTTATGACTATATAATAGTTAATTATGCAATGATAATACACAAAGACAAATAGTTTGCAGAAGTGATAAGTCTTATTTAAATTCCACTGATGCTCATTTTTTCACTTGTTTGAGATATGCTGAATTGTTGATATAAATTTAAGAAACAACGCTAATAATGGTTTGAGATGGAGGAGAAACATTAGCAAGAACGGAACTACTCGTGATGCCTGACTGCCCCTGTCATCATCGTTGTCGCCCGCCATAATTGTGTGCTCGCACCTCGTAGTCTCGGCCAAGCCGCCGGCTGTCGTGGCCACGCTGGCACCTGTTCCTTCGCCGGCTTTCGACCTCGGCATCACATCCTCGTTGTTGGGCGTCGCTGTGTTGGTTTGGAGCTCTGGACGTCAACGTCAATGATTATCTGCTAATGCTTGAACTGCTGCTCTTCCATTGCAAATTGGCTGCAGACTGTGTTGCTATGTTGCATGTTGTACCCCTGTGTGTGGTTGAGTATTTGGGCTAAACAAAATATAGATACATACTACATACTATCATACTAGTAAAAAAATGTTGAGGGGGGCATGCCCCCCCCCCCACACACACACACCAGTTCGGCCACTGAAAATAGTGATATCATTTTTCTTGACCTACTAGATGCTTATAATTAAATTAATAGGGAATGCATAAATAAATATGTGTAATTGATTTTCTTTAAAATGAGCTCTTCCAGTAGTATGTACTAGTAGTAATTGGTCTTTTCTTTTTTCCCCTGAAATCTTAATGAAGGAGCTGAGCATTTCTTCCTCATTGCATTAAAGATAAGGACAGTATAAACTGTGAATTTCCTGAGAATAAAGTAAAACTTACTCCCTCCGTCCCGGAATAACGGTCGTTCTAGCTACAGATCATTGTCTTGCAAAGATTGTCGTTCTGAGCACCGCAGGCCTACTGCATGCACCACACCATAAACCTCTTTCATTTGTTTAAGACAAAAACCACTATGCAACATGTTTAAGTGTGAAAAGTAGACATGACTACTCATTTTGTGTATAACAATTCCAAGAAGGGTGTAACATGCATGAGCGCATTAGTGGTTTGCTCTTCCAGGTATCTTATGATACTCATCACTGCTATAGGGGTTATAAGGGCATGTACAACAGTTTAGGCAAATTTCTTTCTATTTGACATACATATACGGCTAAATAGACAACTCTACAAATGCTTTAGACGATTCTTTGTCAGTTTAGCTGTCTATTTGCTATTTAATACCCTCTCTAGTTGATGTTGTTTTGCATGGGAGCACGGGCGAGTAGTAGATGAGATAGTAGACAATGACAACACCCTCTTTCCTCATTTAATGATGACCATGTCATCTCATTTCTTTACGTGGACTCAAATAGACAATTTCTTGTCTAACTGTTGTACATGCCCTAAGGTCTTTTGGCACTTGCATTGGTAGTTGGCTCATTTTTCTGGCGACAGTGATTCAGGGACAGAGGGAGTAAGTACTTGAATTGAAGTGGCTTCTATGATGAATCATCTAGGTTCTCACACACACCAATCTCATATGGTCACTCTGCATATCATCGTATTTGTATAGTGTTTAGCAAAGTAGTATGTTGGTACCAACAACCTATGTTCTGTCTGATAAATAAAGAAAGAAAAATTTCGCAGTCGTGCATTCAGACTTGGCCATTAAATTGTTTATGTATTGTTTCCGAAACTTCACCGGATAACGCCGTCGAGGCCACCGAGGTCAACACAAGGTGACGCCTCACCTGCTGCCAGCAGGCTCTTCCGCTCCAACTCCGAGAGGAATCACTCGCTCATGCATCATCACACACACATGTCATGCGGTCGTCGTTCCCATGCACCCCGCTAACTTCTCCCTCCATACTCAAAAAGCTTGACTTTTTGACAAGGTTTTAGTCAACATTAAGAACGTAAATCATGAATAACTTTTAAGTTGTTGTGTTTAGAAATATTAAAACTATATGAGTAGATTTGTCTTGAAAAATATTTTTATAAAAGTATACATATTTCAGTTGTTGATAAATATTTTTATAAAAATAAGAAGTCAAAGTTATGATTTGGAGGCAGTGTCCCTGTCCTAAACGGTAAGTTTTTTTTGAATGGAAGGAGTACTACATAAGTGATTGGTAAGAGTGCCTCATTTTTTTTCCTCTGAGCGGGTGAATTTGCCGCCCGATCCAACAAAAATGACGAAATTGTAGCATTCGGCCAGCACCTGAAAATCATTTTCGAGAGTGAGTGATGTCGTCACCACACCTGCAAATGAGAACATTTTCAGGAGCGGGTTCATCACCGTTACATGAAATGATTTCCAGGTGCGGGTGATGACGTCATCGTCTGCACCCGCAAATCATTTTCAGGTGCAATTGACCGCATCACCCGCACCTAAAAATGCTATTTGCGGGTGTACGCCACCCCATTGCCTGCTCCTGGAGAGAGTTTATTTGCAGGTTCGTGTCTTTTACCCGGTCCACTGCTATTTGTAGCAGCGAAAGCTAACAGCAGGTAAGACACCCGCACCTAAAAACCCTTTTTTACCCGCTTCTGAAAAGATTTTGTGTAGTAGTGGCTGCTGATTTGGTGAGCATCATTGATCCGTTAATGTACATGTACCAATATGATGACCATTTGTATGGGACGGAGGGAGTTAAAAAATTTCTTTTCATTACTGCTGATGAACGCGATATGGTGGCACATAACATATAGGAAAAGGTCCATTTACTCCCCTCACATATTCACTTTGTCCGCTTAACCCCTCAACAAAATTTAGACTCACTTTAGTCCCTTGAAGTATTTTATTTTGGTCTGATCTACCCCTAATTATATATTTCCTTTTTGTTTCTTGGTGTACAAGTTGAATTTTGAGTTCAAGTTTTGTGATTAGGTATACTAGGTACAAAACATGATGCCTTATGTTAAAAAATTATACTAAGAATCTTTCATGATTATTTTCAAAGGTTAAGAATATTTAATACTATATTGATCCTAGATATACAAAACTGCACAAAAATTAGTCATAAAAATTACTTGTATTTTCTACCATAAAGCATGATCTGAAATTGAAACTCAACTCGTACACGAAGAAACAAAAAATACAAATATAATTAGGGGGTAGATTGGACCAAATAAAATAGTTTGAGGGAGTAAAGTGGACAAAGTAAATAGGTGGGAGAGTAAAATAGACCTTTTCCTAATATATATAATATATTTTTTATAGGATCAATTGGCGGCATCCTTTTTTTTCTGACATGTTAGATCCTTATGATTTATTAGGGGTTAAATAAGAGAAATCTGTGTAATTATGGTCTTTTATTTCAAATGACATATTTTTAATATTATACTAGATAGATCGATAACTGTAATTGTTCTTTTCTTTTTTTTTCTGAAATCTGGGTGAAGGAGATGAGCATTTGTTGCTCGTTGCATTTCAAGGGTAATAAAGCCGTAAAGGACAATACAAGCTGTGAAATTCCAGGAAATAAAGTAAAACCAAGTAGTGGCTATAGTATGATGAATGAATCCTCTATAAGTTTAACAACACACACCGTCTTCATCAATCTGGAAGGAAACTTATCTATTCTTTATCCATCGATCAACAACCTATGCTTTTGATGTTGTCAAGAAGAAAAAAAAATCTATGCTTTTGTTTATGCTTTGATTCGGAAACTTCACCGGATAATAACCCCGCGTCGGGGGCGCCGGCGGCGAGGTCAAACATGGTGACGCCTCAACTGCTGCTGCCAAGCCCAGGCTCTTTCGCTCCGATCGAGACAGGCCACAGCTGGGGACATGGCCATCGAAGGAATCACCCGCTGCTCATCATCCAAACACAAGACAACATCGAGCAGGGTCATTGCACAAGATTAGCAACATGTTCGTTTGGTGGTGCTGATTTGTTCGAGGGTCTTGTTGGGCGATTCTTGATGGGCTTGGTTTGTTCCGAGAGAAAATCTTCTTGGGCTACCGGTGGCCGATAAGCCAAGCGAACAGGGCGTAATTCCATCTCCGGAAATGGATCGGAGCACAGGCGCGCGTCGTGCATCTAGCCGCCGCTCCCATCTCGTTGGTGGTATAAGTATATGGTGACCATTGACCTGTCGAATATGCATATGCATTGGGCCTGCAAGTAGCCTTCCTGCCCCTGATGACGAGTGACGAACCACGGAACTGGTTACCGATTTAACGAGGTGAAATCGATACGACGACGGCTTTTCTTGCCCCCTTTATCGTTTCTTTCCTTCTTCTAGCACTGTGCTGTGCAGCCAATTGGCCAACTTGCTCCTGTAGCCGTCGCCGAAGTCTGAAACCTCCTTTCAGGCATTGGCAGGGAGGACCTGGCCGGCTGCTAGTTTTGGCCGAGGTCGCCGGAGCCAGATCGCATGCCGCGCGTGGTCCAAACGCGTTGACGGCTCACCCTGCCGCGGACGCTTCCGTTCGGGCAGGGGCAGCCAGCCCGAGACCGATCGAGAAGGGAGGCTAGCTGCAGCAGAATCCGCGTAACGCTACTGCGACGATGGTTTTTCCTGGTACTGCACGTTCCGTCCATCGCACTGTCACACGAGGCCGGCAGGTGATTCCGGGGACAGTGTACTGTGCGTACGTGTGTTCCACGAGATGGGATTGCAAATGTCAGTGGTGAATGAAAACACGCGGCTCATCATGCCTGATATGCATGCGTCGGATCCAGTTGTCTACTTGTATGTAGTATACCTTGTCGTCTTCCTTGTTTTCTTTTGAGTAATAATGTGACGATAGATCGAAGCAGAGGCAGATCGACGAACAACTCGATCAGTTGATCGGATCGAGGCATTCCGGGACCTCTGGTCATATGCACCGGCGGCATCGTGCGACTAGTATAAGATTGCACGAGGATTGTCTTGTCCCGTTGCGGTGCCGTTCCATTCCATCTTTACCAGCGCTCGCTGACCAAGAAACGCGAGATAGACGCAGCCTAGCTAGCTGCATGCTAGAGGCAAGAAAACCAACTGAAAGGTACGGTGCTTGTCACCCAGAAAAAAGTTGCACGATGGCGGATGGGGTCAAACAAATACGGAATCCAGCCATACACAGAAATGTACGTCTGCACTGCACGTACGGTTATGAGACCTATAGAAAAAAAAAATCATGTAGTATAGTTTTTGCGCTCCCTCACTGACTGTGTACGATCACAAATTCACAACTTGCTCTCTCAACTTTGCACAGCGTACTTACTACACAGAAGCCAGAGGAACGAATCGCATATGGACCAGGTGAAAAATCATGTAGTATAGTTTTTGCGTTTGCTATAGTGGGACATTCAGTTATGTATACGGCTTTTACAAACACTACAATTCGTATACTCCGTTCATCTAAACCACCAGCTAATGACTAGTCAGACTAGGGTCATGCGAACTAATGATTAAGATTAAACAATACACAAGCTAATGAAAAGGCAGAAGCCTATTTGTTTGGCTGGTTTGTTAGCGAGAGAAAATCTTGTTGACCCGGTTTGGTGCGAGAGAAAATCTTTGCGCGGGTGTCTGATAATCCGAACGAACGGGAAGAGGTTCCTGCAAATGATTGGGGCCTCACGACGCATCGGGTGATTGTTTGGCAACCGCAACATTTAAATAAGACTGAGGCACACCACATCAAGGGTGGCAGATAATTTTTTCCCCAAATTTTTGCAACACTTCAATCTAGCTTTGTGATTAAGCCTCACAATCCAAATAGAAATTCAAATGAGACTGCTGCACATCACATTAAAATAAAAACCCGACAGAACGTATACATTTCTGTAACCACACCAAGGTAACTTTGCTACTGAGTGACGTTGGAATTAAACTAATGGACATCACAAAATGGATGCCCGTATGAAGCGACAAAGCCATACAGAAATCAAACCCAAAACCTGATCGCATTTTCATCAAGCAGTCATCCAAATGATGTAAGCACGCCTCATCAAGTCATCGATGGCCGATTTTTAAGGCCCCATTACAGGACATGCAAAAATCAGATGACTCCCATAATCCATAATGGAGACTTACCATCATGTTGTTAAACCATGTAAAAGTACCATATATGGTATCAGAATTCAAAATCGAGACTTCTCTGTTTAAGTAACAGAATTGCGAATTTTGGCTAAAATGCTTTGGGTTCTCTCTATTCATACTACAGCAGATGAGAACTGCACAACCTCAAACTCGCAGCATATCATCGCAATCCAAGCGATGCTCTATTTCAGCAATGTCAATTTGGATGACTCCATATCCTGAAATTAAAACACGTGGACCATGAAATATTTGTGTGATGACATGGGAACGAAAAGAGGACAACTAGAGTTTATTACTGCACAGTCGTTTCGAAATTACAACTCCACTTTATATTTCCAAATCATACAAACATTGCCTCCATTGTAGAACTTATTTCATTCACAGAGTATTGACAGGTATAATGACACAACTCAGAAAAAAGTGACCCAAGACAATCATCTCCAGGAAAGCGTGCACTAACTTCCAAGACAATGTTAATGCAACTTACATGAAAGTCATAGCTTCATGATATGCTACTGTTACATTTCAAGTCAACACTTGATACTGAAAATCCCTTAAAAATAGCCATGCAAAAAGAGACACCTACAATGCTCCTTTTTTTCTTCTTTGGTTTGAGCCTTCATAGGGTACCCAAAACATCAAGATGGGAATACCGACAGTACATATAACATCAAGCTAAGTTTCGAACTCTGCTCCTAAACAATTTTACTTTTCAGTTTTGACTCCTCAGCAACACCACTCCCTCGTAAAAAGTCTATACAGATGTCCCACGATCATTCTTGTTTATGCTACAGATCCAGCATGGCTGCATGGACAGATACCCCAAATAGGGAAATGGCTCCTATAGACCATCAAACTAAACTATTTCACCGCGTGTGATATAGTGAATTTACAAAACTAATGCATTGCCACAATTTTAATATTTTCAAAAACAAACTAATGCTCGAGAATGCTTGCAGTCGAACCATATTAATATGGTTAAATGAAGTTTTTCTAGAATACATCGCAAATGAAAATGGTACAAGTTCCTAATACAAAATATTTCATGCATTACAATTACAACATTTTTTTGAATATATGATTATCTAATTCAGTTGTAAAAGTGGCATCTCATTGACTAAAAAAATTCATCTTTCTTGTCTTGAAAGTGAATGGACCCAAAAGACATTTTCTACCTAAAGTACCACACCAAGATTGACATAGCAGAACTTGAAAATTTGAGACCATAAGTGATATGGGGGAATATACAAGATACTGCAGCAAACAGACTCCACCTGAACCACAGATTGTTACAGAACACAAATCTTAACTTTCTAAACTTTAAGCAACTATAACATATTCCTTCCAATTTTTATAACTTGTATGAATTTTGGAATTCCATAGAGTTATTTCCAAGCTTCTGTAAGACTATGCGTAAAATACACCTAGAAGAGGCACCAACAGTGTTTCATGGATTGAAAAAGGGCTCAGTTTTGAAGGCTTATAGAGTACAACCAACCACCAGTAAGAGTATAGCATCAAGCCCTATGTAGTTATGCTTCCAGAAATTTATGTTGTAGCAAACGAAATAAAACTATGGTAATATGAAAGCATTTCCAGAATTTAAAATTTACTCATTATGTTCATAAGCCCAGTGTTAATAAGGAAATGTCCTTTAAAATCCCACAATTGGATAGGTGAATGCGACCCTCAATACCCTCTGAATGTAGGCAGATTGCTGAAACTGGCACAATGATTATCTTAGGTGTTAAAAGGCTTTGGTGGAGCCAAGTGATCAAAATAGTACATCTAAATCTTTAGATGCACACTAAAGACAAAGGAACTGTGCATACCAAATCCTAAAGAACTACTAGCTTACTTGTAGCACTGCTTGTTCATGCAACATTAGTATATATATGTCATGACAATGGAGACAATGCATAGTACCATGGATACACAACACTCTTATAATTAAGTACTAACCCTAAGCGCACAGAATTAGAGGGCATATGACCATGTCAGTTACAGAATAGATTTTCAGTGGATGCATGGGTTTGAAGAGAAATAATCAATATGGGTATGAGAATATAAAGAAATGAAAGCCCAAACCAAGGTTACAGAACAGAGATTAAGAAGATCCAATTCTGAAGCCAGTGTCAAGTTTTATTAAACAGGCATAGTAGCTTAAAGAAACATAAGAGAACCCTTGGCCAAAAAATCATTGAGCATTATGAAATTTATTTTTCTGTTAGTCTACCAGATTATTGATTGTTAAATAGATCCTCAAAGTGACAACCAAATATGAAACATAATTTATTTTCAGAATACGAACCAAAATGCCAACTACAAATTGGACAAAGGAGGTCTTATTCCATACCTCTGATACCAAAGGGTGTAAGCATCCATGACCTCTTAGCCAAAACTTCACCTCCAGCTGCTCGGCCAGAAGGTATGAATGCTATATCCAGTCTTCCAGTTATCCAAGTAGATCACCTTCCTCACAGCCCACCACCCGATCGCCATGACAGCCAGCATCGCAAACCGCTGCGTCTGCAGGCTCTCCACCCTCACCAACAGGTGAGTCACCCCAGCAATCATGAGGCCCACAAGCGTGTACAAGAACCCGACCGCAAACCCCTCGGCCCCCAGCTGCATCCCCGACCCCTGGTAGAAGAACACGAGCTTGTTGGGATCCGATCGGTCGGTGAGGAACATGGGCGTGTGCCTAATGATCCCGTACATGCCCCCAGACACGCTGAAGAAGTAGACGAAGAGCGCCCCGGCCATCCAGACCCGGCGGTCGTGGAGCAGGGTCTCCCCCTCGACGATCCTCTTGATCATGAAGGGGATGGAGATGAGGAAGAGGATGCCGAGCAGGATGATCTGGTTGCGGGAGAGGAGCGGCGGGCGCACTATGGGCCCGACCTCGAGGCCCGTGCGGGACTCTATGAACTCGGCCATGGAGTCGGCGAGGCGGGAGAAGTGGGACTGGTCCATCTGCTCGGATCCGCCGAGGCTGGCGTGCTCGGGGCGGACGAGGCGGACGTGGGGCAGCGAGTTGACGCCGAACTTGTGGAAGGAGTTCTGCGACTCGGCGAACTCGATGTCGGCGAAGAAGAGGTCGCCGGAGCTGGGGTTGTGGGCGAGGAAGGAGGCGGAGAGGAGCGCGAACTCGGTGCGGAGCTGGGGCAGGTGGAGGTCGGACTTGGAGTGGAGCGAGGCGGCGTCGAAAAAGACGAGCACGGAGTAGGGGCGGCGCGCGGCGGGGGCGGAGAGGAAGCGGGTGACGGAGGTGTCGGTGAGGTGGATCACGCCGGACGGGGACCGCGCGCGAAGGGACTGGAGCTCCGACACCAGGTCATCGGCCCTTGCCGTGGTGGCGGCTGCGGCGGCGAGGAGCAGGAGAGGGAGGAGCAGCAGCAGCCCGCGGTGCGGTGGAGGCGCCATGGGGGATCCTCCGCTGGGCGCCGCTGGGACGACGGGATAGATCTGGGCTCTGGCGAGAGGAGACTGACCCAACGGTGAAGACCGCTTGTGTGAAGGGGATAGTAGGAGAGAAAAAAAAAGGAAAGGAATGCGTGCGTGTAGTACTGTAGTGGCAAGGCCTGGAGGATGGGATTGTAAAATGTGGCCCAATGGCTCGGATGGGCCAAATCGCATCAACCACTCCGTAAGTTTCTTGGTTTATTCCCCCTAAAAATTGGTTTATTTATATATCTTCGATTGATCATTCTGCACTAAAATTAGTCTGCCTCAGGCAGACTTGCACTACTTTCTGTCTGCACAGAAACTCAGCTTGCGGGATAAGATGTTACCACGGTATTGTAGTTATACGACAAGTGGCTAGTTAAATGAAAAGGCTATCATTCACAGGGCCGCCTGCATCATATATCGCTGTGCATGCTGAATTTTCAGATCATGGAAGTAGAATGATCGCTTGTAACATGAACTATCTAGCCACAACATGAATTCATCATTATACTGCAAGCGCCAGCATAAACAGAAACTACTGAACGAACTGGAAAAGCATACTTAACAATGGGAGGGTTCAGAAAGTATCTTAGGGCACTCTTTGATGTTTTTTTACGACATCAGGGAGCAACCGTTCCCCTGCATAACAATACAAAATAAGTTACTCCATCTCTCACAGAAGAAGTGACTGGTGTATATCTCTCTCAAGCATTGCAAACAGTACGACTGCACCAGCTGAAAAATGCTCTGAGAAAGCAAGCAACATAAGGGCAGATGAGAACAGACACGAAATCTAGAAATATACTTTAGAGTTTAGACTATAGAGTGCACTATGCCACTATGTGAAAAGTCTTCGTCTTGCTATCTCGCTAGATTCGGTGGAACTCTCTAGTTCTACCCAATTCTTCACTAAGACTCAGACCCAGTAAAAACAGGGCTTTCAGAGGTTACAGGGAGCCATACAGATGCCTTGACATTCGAGTCGACAACATTTCTTCCCAGGTAGTCCCTACAATGGGTAAAAGACTCAGGGATCTTCCTTTTCTTGTGGAATTCTGCAAAAAATGCAAAAGGAACAGGTGTAATATTGTGAAGTGATGCCTGCATTTAAATCAACACCGAAGCTGACCTCAACCAAAAAAAAGGAGAGCATTTTTTAAAACATATATGTTCATGCAGTGCCTAAAAGAATCTCGTCAACTGAAGTTTAAACAGCTTTTTGCATCAATCAGCTGTCACAAAGGAATAACAATAACTTATAGGAGGCATTGCAGCACAGAATCACAAACATATCAATTGGATAACACTGTGAATTATAAAGAAATTAGCATTCGTGAAATACTCAAGTACAAAACTCAAGGCTTAAGGCTTTAGAAATGAGTAAATGACTAGCAAATGACTAATAGACAGTAAGCAGAACATACATGAACCATACTTTCCTTTTGAAGAGGAAAACGTTAGTTACCTTCCTATTCCAACATTGTTGCGTGGTTCTTGAATAAATATGCTCCATCTTGTTTGCAAGGAACATTCAAGAAATAGTTAAATACTATGGATTCTGCAAAACTTACTAACATGAAGATTACCTTTTTCAGTTAGCATCGATTAGTTCAGCTAACCATTATGACATTAAAAGCAGCTGTTTCCATTCACGGGAAGCTGGTACTGCCATGATCATGAACACCAGACATGTAGTTCATGCAATGTGAGGAAAGGACAAGGCATACAATGTTCTTAACTCCTGTTTTTCCACTATGTCATTTTTAAACATAAAACACGGTTATTACTAGAGCAAAAGTAGTTATCTACCATATGCCTTGATTGAATATACAAGTATTTATGTGTCCATCACCATCAGTATCATTCTACGGTTCTACCCAGTAGACATTTTTTTCCTTTATACAGAGATCAACCAGTAAAAATATTCAACTAAGAAGCTAATGGTAGTCCCATTCAAGTAGCCTTTGGCCCCCTTGTAGTTACCATTTGTATATTATAAGTATGAACTGCAGAAGCTTAAGATTAAGTCAGTCAAAAAAAGGTTTATGAATAGTGCATTAGTGCTTTACTGGAATATATGATAGCTAAAATATAATGTTGTCCCTAAAATTTCGAGACATGACAAAAAAAATCCCTAAATGCTAAAAGAAAATAATGGTAAGCAAAATGTCATTTGACAGAGCAGCAAAAATATGTGATCATTAGCTTCCCAAAAAAATACAGGACCCTCAAAGGAGGGTTCATGATGGAAAAGAAGGTAAACAGTCCTCCTTAGGTAGCTGACTTCATTCAACAGAGGAAAGAGCATAGATATCTGACACCACTGCTTAAAAAGTTTAGGCCAATCAAGCAACTAGCAAAACTGTAATCTACTCAGCAGTTTCCATGGTACATTCTGCCAGGCATGCTGCATCATCGGTAAGTCCACTGAGGGTTGTTGATCTCTAGGAGACGGCCAAAAGTTGCTAATGCATCATAATATTTGCGGATCTTGAGATACCCCCTTATTGCAGAAGCATCAGACTCTCTAAAGTCAGCCTTTTTTATAACTAGTTCAATAGCACTAATTAGATAATCATCCATGCCCAGATTTAATAGACCTTCAGCTAGCATACGGAAGGATGAAAACTCTGGCATGAAACCCTTATTCACCATCTCCACCAAGAAATCGAAAGCTTCTTTGATAGGACCCCCACCACGACAGAGACCACGTAATACAATCTTGTATGTGAGAGCATCAGGAGGCTCACCCACTTCAGTCATCTCCCTGAAAAGACTAAGGGCATCTCTTAAATTATTCCGTTTAAACAAAGACTGTATCACAGGGTTGTAAGCTTTTGGAGTAGGCCTCATCCCTTTAATTCGCATGCCTCTTAGGAGCTTCAAAGCAACCTGAGTCCTACCAGCCTTGCATAGACCATTAATGAGTGTTCCATATGTGACAACATCAACTTCAAATCCATTTGCTGTCATAGTTTCTAAAATATCAGCTGCTTTCTTGATGTCCCCTTGCTTGCAATAATGTGTTAGAATAGAATTATAAGTGATATTATCAGGTTTCAATCCTTCCTTTACCATTTGTTCAATAAGTTCCGTTGCATCGTCAATCCTTTTGGCCTTGCACAAGCCATCAACAAGTGTATTAAATGTGACAGCATTCCTTGAAATACCCTGTATATCCATTTGATCAAAGACCTCCTCGGCTTCTTCTATTCTCATTTTCTTGCACAACCCATCAATTATTGTGTTATATGTCACTGTGCTCCGGGGGCAACCACTGGATTCCATCTCCTTCAACAAATCCAAAGCATTTCCAAGCTTCCCCATTGAGCAAAGATGATCAATCAGTATATTGTATGTAACTTCATCAGGGGTGCATCCAGTGGTCTTCATCTCCTCAAACAATCGCATACCAAGATGAGGATCTCCTACCTTGCATAGAGCATTGATCAAAATATTGAAAGTATAAACATCTGGAGAAAGTCCCTTCACAGTTAGCTCACGTGCAAGGTCCAATGCTTCCTCAAGTCGATTCTGCGAGCATAGAGCAACAATGAGAGTGTTGAATGTGGTGGTGTCAGGCAAGCAGCCTCTATCCACCATCTCATTTACAATTCCTTTAGCCTCATCAAGCTCTCCATTTTTACTGAGGCAATTGATAACAGTATTGTAGGTGAAAACATCAGGATCATGGCCCTCCTGAATCATAAGATCGATGACTTTCAAGGCATGGCTGACATGTCCGTTTTGGCACAGCCCATGAACAAAAGTATTATATGTGACCTGATCAGGTTCGAATCCATCGGCAATCTCTTGCTGTATGTAGCCGAGAGCATCTTCCACTCTCCCCAGCTTGCAGTACCCATTAATCAGAACATTAACTGTTACCCTTGTTGGAGAGCATCCTGTCTCCAACATCTTCGCCTTCACCCTCAAAGCCGCCTCAATGCTTCCCTCCTCAATAAAGCCTTGCATCAAGGTGGTGAATGTGGTCTCATCAGGCACCACACCAAGGCTCGACATCTCCTCCAGCATCAAGACCGCAGTCCTGACCTGATATGCCCGGCACAGCCCCTTGATCAGGGTATTGAATGTCACAACATCAGGTTGGATCCCCCGAGTAGCCATCTCGTTGTAGACCGACTCCAGTAGCTTCATCTTGCTCCCCTCCACAAGAACATTGAGGAGGTGGTTGTACACCACCGTGTCCGCCTGAACGCCAAAGAGGTCGAGCTGGTCCAGGACCAAGTGGACGGCGTCGTCGAACCGGCGCAGCCGCGCGTAGCTCTCGACGAACGACTGCACGACGCCAACCTTGACCTCGTGCCCTTCCCGCCGCATCTCCCCGACAAGCCCCTTAATCAGGTCGAACGCGCCGGCGGACCCGAGCTTCCGGATGATCTCCTCGTAGACGTCGGAGCTCGGGGCGAAGTCCTCCCGCGCGAGCGCCGAGTTCAGCATCCGGAGCGCCGCCTCGGGGTCCGGCTGCTCGCGCAGCGCGGTGAGGAGCCGCTCTTGGCGGTCGGAGGCGGCGTACACGCGGAGGGGTGCGGGGCGGGGTCGACGCCGCGGCCGCGGCCGCGGCGGGGGCGACCATACATGGCACGGGCACGCGGCTGCCGCTGCCGGCGCTGGCGAGGCGCGGGAGTAGGAGGCTAGGTACGACGCGCAGGCCATTGTGGCAATACAGCAAGCATTTGGTGCGCGCGCGCGCCTTGAGCGGCGAGGTCCGAGCGAGGCCGGCGGTGCACAGGCCCCAGGGGGGTTGGAATGCAGGAAGGGGATTGCTTGTGGTCGGAGCTGAGAAGCAGAGGAGCTCAAGGCTCGCCGCTGCTGGTGAACAGGGGAAATGGTGGAGGAAGCAGCAGTCAGTGTGGCGTCGTGACTGCGAGAAAGACGAAGGGGATAGGGTGTAAGCTTTTTTTGCACGTACAACCCTGTGTTTTTGTGTGTTGTTTTCCTGCTGCTATTAGGCGTGCATGTATACAGTGTTTAGTTAAAAGGAAAAAAAATCAGTGCTTACTCATTAAAAGAAATAGCAAAGGCAACACAGAATGGTATTGTGAAACTTTTAACTACTACTAGTATTCCAATCCGTCTTTGTCATTATTACTTTCCCGTGGTGAACTACGGCTACGGTGTTCCCAAGTAGTCATGGACCTCTTCCTGCTGGATCCTTTTCTGCTGACATGTATTTGAGCAGACAATACTTTTGAACGCCTGCTAATGCGGTCAAATTCTCTATTACACATGTACCCTGCACGCATTATAATGTATAAGCAATTGTTAACGAGCAAAAAAGTTGGCAACTCTAATAATCATAACCTTATGATGAGGAAACATCGAACAGACACTGGTGCCTATAAATTTATTATTAATGAAACATAAGGAAAGAGGTACAAAACGGCAGCAAAATAACTATTGTTATGTTTTTTTATTCTATAAACTTTACAGTGAAGAGCTCCACAATGTATTACTCCCTCCATTCCACAAATTATAGTTTGTTTGGCTTTTTCCCCCAAGTACTTATTCAAACAATTGTGTAGGTATCATACTTTTTGTTATGACTTGTTTTATTAATAAAAAAATCCTTCAAGAATGACTTAAATTTGACTATGTTTGCTTTTTTAATAAGACGAACGGTCGACCTTGGGTTCTAAAAAGTCAAACAACCTATAATTTGGAACAGAAGTATGTTTTTACTCTTGATGAAATTCATCGGTCCCTTTGTAGGAGTATATTATATATCAACTTTGTATCCTCTTAAACAACCTTTACTTAGAGCAAAAAGAAACATAACATAATTATGTACCTCCATGAAAGAACTCATGAATTCCTTGTAGCGTTTGATCTGAATAAATGATGCAATGCAATTAGTGCTTTTTTTGAATAACTACTCATCACATTCTTATACAATGTTGACGATAAGATACCTTTGCTGACAGACTGTATCGATGTACCAAAATAGACAGTGCACTGCTCGAGTACATAAATACTTTCCCTTTTTATTTTTATAGGTGAGCGGCTAGATGAATGGTCAGCAAAAACCTACAAAAGTGAATAGTATATTTAGTTAGTCAATATCAAGCGATTTAGTTTTTCTGTACGTAGACATAATACAACATAGATGTTTACCTCATTACATTGAAAGTATGTACCATCCAGTGGGAATACATCTTCGTTTGCCGTCCGGCAGGGTATCTGTTATCATGAAATAAATTACTTTGGAATGATTCTTCGCTCTTGAAACATTTCTCCATCATACTATTTTGCAAGTGTATTTAGATTATGAAAAAGAAATGAAGCGATTACTCACCAAAATTGTGGCAGTCACATTATAATCATCCAACAAACTACGAATTATTAGGAGGTATTGAATCTGATCATTGGGAACCCTTGGGTCAAACTAGTATATCAAACAATAATATGTTATTCAGAGTTGGTCGCTCCAATAAAAAGTAATGGATAAATGAGAACTAATTAAACAATAAAAGATTTAATTTCACAAAACTACAACTACTTGCATTTGACTAACAGCAAGGAGCTACAACTTCTAGTTTCACATAACTACTTATGCCTTCAGTTTCACCAAGCTGCAACATTCTGCGTGGACCCACCTGTCCACATAACTTATGTGGTTGACATGTGGGCCCTTGCATATATTGTAGGAATGTGAAATTGAGGCCTTGAGTAGTTTGTAGTTCCTTGAAATTGATCCAAGAAGTTGCAGTTCCTTGACAGTTAAGCATACATAGTTACAGTTTTGTGAAATTAACTCAAGAATAAATGAAGTTGTCAACTGCTAACCGTGTCCAAAATTTCATGCCCATCAGGGATCTTGTACCTGCAATAATAACAATGTAAAACATGCATATCAGAATATAAATATGTCATATTTTCAACATCAACTTTTGTTTATTTTGTCTAAGAAATTCCTTCGTACGCAGTGTATTCTGTTCGTAGATTGTATCTCTTTATCATTGGAGTTGAGGGGACACTTGACTGACTTGAAATTATCTCCTTTCCATGTTCTTGCTCTATGGCTGCATTCTCTGTTTGTTGCATTGACCGGAGATCTATCATTTCATCGTAATCTTCTATATTATCATCACCACCATCATCATACTCCTGTTCAAATTCTTCATTACTTTGTGCTCCTAGATCTTCATATGGTGGAGTTTCTGGTTCCTGTATAATGGGCCTTTGTGCTCCTAGATCTTCATGTGGTGGAGTTTCTGGTTCCTGGATAATGGGCTCATTGCAATGTCTTCCTGTACCTTTTCCCATTTCGATTTGGTATTGGTGCATCTGTTCAGACCCCGGTCTGATAATTAGAGTATGTCTTGGTCTTCCATTCATGTCTGTTTGTCCTCTTTCTTGCTGCTGACTATACTCGGAGAGTGCACCCTTCGCTCTGTTAAGAAACACGACATTGCTTAATTTTCTTTATCAGAGCAAAATGCAGTTACTGGGTATTTAAGAAAATGCTATTTAAAATGTTACTATTACGATTAATGAGAAGCACGGCTAGAAAACTATTTAATTTTGGTTCCAACAGTTGAAACCTTATATCGGGCTATGCTGAGGTACTCCTATGTCCTAGGACCGCCCTGTTCGTTTGGCTTATCAGCCACCAGCCAATAGTACTTTTCTCTCAGAACAAACCAGCATCAGCCATCAACCACCAGCCAAACCAACATGCTAGTTTAAATAAATCTGAGTTCCTAAATTTTAGAGTAAATAAAATAATTACTTATTACCATGCATGCAGCCATGCAGATGGAATCTGGCGTGGGCACCTCCCCTTCTACCAAAGTTGTTCAATCTAAGAACATGTTGCCTTCATTTGCATCATGGACGTTAGATTTTCTTTTACAAACAGGGAGTATGTGTGTTTTCGACTTTTTGGTGACCAATCATGTTTTTTGACAATAAGATCGATTGTGGTATAGTACTGCCTGGCTGTGACCGTGGCTTGCTATTTGTAACAGTAATGACTAGCGTCCAGCAACTTTGAAATGCACCGATGCATTTTTTTAGGGCATGCACCGATGCTACTATGCATCATGGATTCATGGAGGTGATCACTAGCATGTATAAAACAAGGTCTTGGCCGATTGTTGTCACGTGGGGGAAAACATATAATTGTCACGGTACGTCTAATTGTCATTGTTGGATCTAATGATATCATGGAAGATAATATATTCAATTACAAGATATTTTGTCTTTTTTCCCTATTTATTAAAATAACAAAATGATAAAAATGTATGTCTTCTATTACCTGTTACTAGGAGGTAATATGTGATAATAATCATCTAGATCTATATCTACAAATGGACGCTCCTTAGTTATTTTGGTAGTAACAATGAATGGCAAATTATAATTTCAACAGTATATCACCAATACTGTAGTAAATAGGTTGTATATCGAAGCTAACCTTGAAACAAGACTCCGAAAGTATTTGCACTCTCCTATGAATGGGCAAGCACCACAATTTGGTTTTTGTTTGGTGCATATTGCCTGTCATGGCATGCAACCCCGATCATCAATACTGAGAAAAGCCGTACAAAAAAATTGAAATCCATTTACATACCTTTCCAAATGTTATCTGTTGACAATGTAGCTCATACCTATATTTTCCCATATGTTAGGTTATATCATACTACTCTCTCTTAAACGGATTCCATCAAAGCAAATTAGAGAACTCACACTTCATTTGTAGGAATCTTGCGCAATAATGGGTCAAGGTACTTTTGAATGTCAGCCATGACAGGATATCTTTAAAAGGACAAAAGAAATTAATGAGAAATATTGAAGTTTGAGTGTGTAAATGTGTGCATGGAACAACTGAAATGGAAGACAATCTTACGTGTTCACCAGGTGGAACTCTTGAGAATTAGGTAAAGGTTGAAGTTCGACCCATCCTAGCCTTGTCACTATGCGAGCTACATTTGTATCAACCTGAAATAAGAGGAATTTGTCACATTTTTTGTAGTTTGAAATGCATTCTTTTATCACAACTACTATTTTCCATTTGGAAGTGGTAGCTTGCCGGAAATGCTCTGTGCCTCAAGGACAAGAGACGAATACAGTCAACACTTTTTGCTCCAAGCCCAGTTATGCTCCGTAGGTACCTCCTAAATGACCAAAGAAAAATTATATTTGTTACAAATTTCATAGATAAAGATTGAGTTTGTGCTTCAATTTTTATTTGCATAAGTTATAAACTGTACTGTCAATTCACTAGTAAAACAAATATGATGCTTTCATTATACTTTTTAATATCCCTTAAACAGCAAGATTTTGTATCAGCTTACTAAGCACATGTATACTTATTTTTCCTTACTTTGCCTTTGCACGAGGAACATGTCTAAGCCACTCCAGATCAATGCTTCCATGGTCTCTCTTGATACGAACTAGAAAAGCCTGTAAAAATATAAAATATAAGACTGTACAATTTTTGTTCAGCTAGTACACTAGAGAAAACTAGTTTCGGCACCAACGAAGTGTAAGAAAAGAGTACATATTCTAAAAAGAAAAATTGGGAGTAATATTAGTGCTTTCATAAGAACAATGCAGCAGAATCTAATTATTGACAAATTCAAGTAATAGAAATTTCAACTATATTTTGTATGTATGTAATACGAAGTGAAATGTGGAATCTATTAGATTAAAAAGCATTTGTGACTTTCTTTGGTACACCAAACTCTAGTTTCTTTCTCTTTTTTTTTTTGCAAACTCTAGTTTCTTTGTCTGTTTATAAATCTTGGTATGATGCAACACGTTACCAGTGTTCTAAAAGAGTTAATACATAAAAGTTAGAAGACATCACAATGTGAATAAGAAATTTAAATTTTCAATTGCAGAGTTGTAATTGAGTACCAGTATTCTCAGTGCCATTTGGGATTGATTTCCACGGTCCCTGATGCACTCTGCAATTTTAGCAAATGGTGCATGCAGCATAGCATCCCAATCAATCGTTTCATTCGCATTTCCCTCCTTCCGGTACCCATTGTCGTAGGCTTCTTGAAGCAGAGAATTCCAGTGAGATGTATCTCCGATAGAAGCAACATCATAGAAAATTTTCTTTGCCGTCGAAGCTTCGAACCTGTCGTGCAACACCTTCCTTATACGGCCCCTGTCCCAACTTGATATTTCTCCTGCTCTAATCGCTGCAATGAGCTCCTCTATCCCCTTATCACGGCACTTACGCCGTTCATCAGCAGCAGAGCCATGATCACCAGGTCCAGACTGTCCTGAACCAGAGCCATCTGTTAGCATCAGAGGTACATTTGTCCTTCGCTCGACATTGCTTCTATTCTTCTTTGATAAGGAGAACTCCGCCGCGAGGTTCATGAAGGCGTTGCTGCAGATTCAGGGAGATGTTCGTTAATTAGTTAGTTAAAACTGCACACTCAATTCCAATTCCAATTCCAATTCCAATTCCAAGCTAAAAAAATACACTAGAGATGTGGAGTAGCTCTGTTTTTCCTGTTTGCTGTATACCTTGACATGTGGTCTGTCACATTTTGTGTTAGGAATGTGCCCACTACGGAAGTAAGTACCGTTCCTCCCCACGGATGCTCGTAGTCGTACTTCCTATCCCCTGCTCATTGTAGAGAAATACAATAATATATACATAATCCAGAGCTTCAATCTTCTCGTTTCTCCAACTCAAACTCACGGCATTGATCGATTGCATCAAACACAAGAGACGGAGATGGATCGTTACCAATCATATGGCGTACAATCTCCATGAAGCGTTCGACCCGGCCTTCCAGGACCTTGCGCTTCTCTTCCAACTCGGGGCTCTCTGGGACGTCGGGCAGCTCAGTGCCCCGGCACGTCTCCTCCAGTTTCATCAGCTGGCCGTACGCCGCCTCGATCGCCGGGGTGATGTTCCTCACGAGCCGGGCTCGCGTCTTCGTGGGAACGAGCCCCACGGCCTTCCACCGCAGCGTGAGCGCCCCGGCGAGCTCGTCGTGGACGACCAGCGCCCGGAGGGGGTCCTCGGCGGCGGCGGCGGCGGCGGTTCGCTTCTTGCTGTAAGGCACCAGCACGAGTTCGTCCACCATCGGCGGTTTCTTCTCCTTCTTCTGACTGATGATGCCGCTCTTGCCCTTGGCGGCGTCGCCGTCTGCGGCGGCGGCGGACGCCGGAACGTTGTGGCGCTTGGCGAGGGCCCTCAGGTTCTCCATCAGCTGCGCTCGCCCAAAGCAGCGCCGCGGATCGATCTTCTTCGGCGGCGGCTTGGTGCTCGTGACCTTCTGCGACGACGCCGGAGGCACGCGGCCGCGGGGCGGCTTCTTCTTGTTGCCCAAGTGAAGCTTGGCGAGGGACTTCAGGTTGTCCATGAGCGCGGCCCTGCGGAAGCTTCCGCTCACGACGACGGCCGGAGTGCTGATCTTACTGGCCGGCGGCCGGCCCTCATCGTCGAGGTCAAGCTTACGCCGGACTGGTTTCGGCTTCTTGCCAGCGACGCCGCCGTCGCCGGCTTTTCTCTTCTTGTGGGGAGGAGCGACCGGCCGCTTTGGAGTCGTCGTCCTTGCATGGTGGACGAGCCTCAGCCTGGGTTTGCCCTTCTGGGAAGGCTTCTTCCTCCATGTGGGGGGTGGCGGCGGCGTCGTCAGCTCCGGCGGCGTGCTTCGTATGCCATCACCGTCATCGTCGTTGCTGGCAGAAGGCGGCGGCGTGACCTCCGCCGTGCTGGCCATCATCGGCAGAGCGCAGATCTGTCGGCTTTGCTCTGGTAACGGAAACAATCTGTATCGGGGAAAAAAATTCGGTTAACCCTTCTCACCCTTAGTCTTTTTAATTAACTTGGGACTGTCCCGTAATCCTCCAATATCGGATTTCCCAACCGATCTCCATCTCGTTCCGCTCTTGGCTGTTGCGGACTTGCGGTACAAGCACTTGCGGTACAAGCTAAGTCTGGCAGGAAAGGATGCGCCGTTTCCCTACCCACATGATCATCCAAGAGAGCAAAAGTGCCATCAAAATTCTAGCAAACGGGGGTGACCAAATTAGGTTAGGCCAGTCTCAGTAATGTATCTATGTCACATCTGGAAATCTAACTGGCAACAATTATCAAGTCCCATGAAATGATAAAAAAACGGTAATGCTCACACACGGACGTTCGATGCCTCGGGCAAAAATCGGACACGGGGTCCCACCTCCTGACACCGCTGTCCACCGCCCCTTTTTCTCCTCCCGTGACCCGCTCTCCACTCAATCATTTTTCCCATCACACGCGTCCTGCTTGCTTCGTCTTCTCCGCCACGCCCCTCCTGTGCTCATCCCTCCATAGTTGTTCCCGACGAACCTCTCCAGCTGCAGATCCGGTGGTCGGGCCACCTCCTCCCCCCTCGCACGCAGTGGATCCGGTGGCGGAGTGCCCGGATCGGGTCGCGACGGGAGCGATGCGGCGCGGCGGCGGCGGAAGGCTCGCGCGCGCGCAACCTGCGGCTCCCCGCGGCGGGAAGGCTCGTGCGGCGGCGCGGGCCGAGCGCGGCCGGGCGCGGCCCGGCCCGCTTGCTCCTCACGACCGGTCGTCGGCGTGCGACCACGGGCCGCGGTCCCCGCGGATCTCGCGGCCGCCGCGCCATGGACGGGGTGCGTCCGGACGCGCGGGAGGCGGACCTCACCAGCGCGCACCGCGGCAGGGGGGCAAGGTGCCTTTGCGCGTGATGCGCTCCCGTGTAGAGGTTTGTGTAAACATGTTTCAACTGGTGTTGTTCGATGTTTCATCTTTTGTTTCTTGATGTTGCATTTTTGTAGTCGTCGTATATGTGATGTTGCAACTACTTTTCTTGATGTTTGCAAACATGTTTTGACATGTTACAGATTGAGTTTTCTGATGTTACATTGGTATGTTCAAAATGTTTGCAACGAATCTCACTTTTTCCAATGTTACATGTAACATTGGGATACATGTTGCGACGAGCGCGGCCGGGTGCGGCGGAGATCCGCCGCCGGCGAGCCGCTCCTCTATGCCTCTAGTTCAACGCCAACGAGCCTTCGGCGGTGCGGGCCGGGCTAGGCGCGAGGTGGCGGAGCTCCCCGCAACCCCCGCCGCGGCCGGGGACGGAGCTCCTCTCGCCGTCGCCGGCGGCGTGGCCGGCCTCGCGGACCACCCCCTCGTGCCACCACTTCCCCACGGCGGCCACGAAGAACCCGCCTCCTCCTCGTTTTTTTATTTTTAATGTTGCAAATGTTGTGTACTGGTGTTGTAACAATGTTCTTGACATGTTGTAATCGGTCGTCTTCATGATATAATCGTTTCTCGTTTATGTTGCAAATCATTGTGCACATGTTGCATCCGTGTTCTTGATATGTTGCAAGTGTCTCATGCGAATGTTTCAAAATTAGGTCTAAATTTTTTGATGTTGCAACCATTATTTTTTCGATGTTGCAAATGTTGAGTCTCGATGTTGCAGACATGTAATGTTGGGTGTTGCAAACATTTTTTTTAATGTTGTAAACGTTGCGTTTCGATGTTGCGGACATGTGGTGTTGGGTGTTGGGTTGAGGAGAAGGGAGAAGAGGCTCTTGATGTTGGATGTTGCACGCAACATGAGTCGCAACATGACCGCAATATAGTCGCAACATGGTCGCAACATGGGGGGAGAGAAGAAAGACTCCTGATGTTGGATGTTGCGAGCAACCGCGTTCGCAACATTTTTGAAACATGTTCGCAACACGCTCGCAACATTTACCTGGTAGTCTTGAGATTTAATGGCTGACGATTGAGGATCTTTAAAATCCAACGGCCACGTACCCGTCCGACGCTAGCGCCCGGATCGGACGTCTGGGCGCTAGCAGTGCCGTAAAAAAAATTGCACAAAGGATCGCATGACATATCATCGTTAACTCTTTGCACATATTGTCTATGAAACTGTGCGCATGAAACTTTGCACTACGAGTGACAATCTCATTTTATTGAAAATGTGACATGGCAGTCTCGAAATCACCCATTTCAAACAGAAAAGATAAAAATTTGTTAAAGTATAAAAAGCTATAGACAGGTTACTTGATACAGGGAGCTCAAGACATACAATGCCCAGAAAAAAAATGGGCCTTGACAGAATGTGGGGGACCCTCTTATACATCATGGCCATGGCGTTTCGATGAAAAAAAAATCTCTCCAAGGCACGCTCAAATAATACAGTTCGTCCTCTGACGAACATAAGCTACAGGAAATTTAGGGTTTTATGTAAGGATTTCTTGGCATGCTACATCTAACGAATAGTGTGGTACTGTGCTGATACTCTCTTTGGGGGAAGCTTCCGTAGGATGAATAGTACAAGGGCAGAAGGCAGTATCTCTGTCAACTACAAAGGGAAAAAAAAGCATATATATAAGAATACAAGGAGTATCGTGGTGCCATGAACAAGACATCCTATGTATCATAGTATACTTACCATATAGTAGAAGAAATCCAAAACTGGATGATCCAAAACTTCAAGAGATAAATTAGGATCAAATGATGAAAATGACACCTGCCATCATATTTTCAAGCATGAGGTACGATTAAGAACTGGTTATATTAATAGAAAATCTGAACATACTGAAGAGAAAGCGCGCAAGTAAACATGTTACTGGACTTATCAACAGTATCTGCTAGAGGCAGCCATACCGGCCAAACCTAAAGAAAACAGGACTGATTTTGCAAAAAGCTTCTGCCTAATGTCGTTTGATATACGGATTTGATACAAACTGATATCTGGACACTGTTGAGGAAAAGTAGAAAAAAGGAATTATTCATGTCCTAGTTGTGAACCAACTATGTAGTCCAGGTTAGTCTTGTGCCCTCCAACATCACCCTGAAGTACTTCACAGTGATGTTGTAAAATCTGGCTCCTAGTACCTATCAGGTATTGTGCAGGGGCAAACCCTGCACCTACAAGGCTGCAAGCTACTGAGCAAAGGCCCAAAGTAATACCAATGACCAAACGCCATCTTTATTATGCTGGACGTTTATCATTTGGACTGTAGATTTCTGTTGTGAGCAGTTGTATCATCTACTTTAAGAGTGTCAAATAAACATTTACTCTTAAAAAATGGCGATCTCTAGTGTTCTACACCTGAACTTTAGTCCCGCATCAATGAAACAACATCATTCGTGAAAGTACTCCTCAGCATAAATATTAGATTCAATAAGAACTAATACTCACCACAATGCATCTTATCAAGAAACATGTGAAACAAATTCCTGTCACAGTCCCAACCTGACAAAAAAAATTAACACATGTAAAGTTAGTCCCAATTATGGCACATGGGAATCTTAAACTAAACATCAAACAAACATATTAGTTAGATACAGCATACAACTACAAGCATTTAATCATTAAAATTTACTGAGATATTACAGCTTACAGGTTAAGCTAATTGCTGCAGAAGTTAGATAAATGGCACTAACTGGCTAATATTGATATACCACTGAAAAGTGATGGCATTGAATGAGGTTTTTGTGCACAGTACAGCAAGCGAACAGTTATTTTCCCCATGCATACTAGGCTGATACTACAGACAGTAGCACAGGTGTGTAAGAGATTTAGAGTAATCACCTCGTAAAGCTTCTTTCTCCGCCCCTTCGATTCAATTGGGAAGTGTCTCAGCATGACAAATAACCTAGACAAATGACAATAGAAACATATTCAAAATAAACTTATCAAAAAACATATAACATCCAAAAGAAAACTTGCTACCTTCCACCATAAATTAAGAATCCCAGAAGAGCTATGCAGGAAACAGCTGAAAATGAACAGAAAACCATTAGCAAGCTAAACATCTGATAAAATAACATAAAATATACATTACAAAGGACATACCTGATATGAATATTTTGCTAACAAGCTCCATGAGAGGATTGTCATTTATTCCAAGGTATATCCAAATACAAACCTGTAAATGTCTATTAAATACACATATACATGTTGAATACTACAGATACCAGGGAACCACCAGTCTATGTATTTTAGAGTTCGGGTGAATTAAAAAAAAGCATCATAATAGCATATGACAATAGAATCTACAGACCAGGTAAAAACCAACCTGAATGACATATATGGTGCTATTAACTGCGATGTATGTAGTCCTTAGCTTGTCTGTGGGAAGATGCTTAGCCTGGCATAAACATACAAATTAACATATAAGTAAATAAGTGCAAATTTTCTAACTTGAAAAACAAAAGGCAAAAAAGCAACAGATATTGGTGACACCTGATGGTATATCTCTGCCCAGAACAGCACAAGCAATGTGTAGGTTGAGAAAAATAAGAGACCAGGAAGATATAACAACACTAAAGTATACACCTGTTGAAACAGAACAGAATGATTTAGCTGAACAATCAAACTGCATCACCGTACTGAAAGAGCAAAACAGAAGGAAACAAAATGCAGTTAGCAGTCCATAAGAAAAGCTACAGATTCTGTATTCCATACATAATTTCAAGTAAAACAGTAATCCAGGTACTATAGAATAGGTACTGCAGAAAGCCAAGGTGTCAATAAGGCAATAGCATTTTAGATAAATCTTTTTAAGCGCATGGTTCTTACTTTTGTTTGAAGATGGAAGACGTGTGCATGAAACCCAAATACAATAGCACGAACTGCAGGAGGCACCCCACGGTTATTGAAATAGGATGCACTGAAGATAGAAGACAAAACTTTAGGATAACCACATTACCTCCATTCACAATGAAGTTCATTAGATGGAAAACCTTTTGTGTGGTCCAACCGATTTCCGGCACCCGCGTCTGAATTCTGATTAATTGAATCTGCAAATCTGAGTGAGTACTTAATGGTTGGCAAAATCATTTTGAGGTAACTGATAGGTTCACTATCATAAATCCGAGTTACGAAATTAAAAGTTCATTTTACTAGCACGCAGTTCAAAACAATAACACATATGGTTGAGAATACTAATGCTGTAAATCTTCTAGGCACAAAAGTGATTCTTTGTAGCATGCATTGTTTCAAAGTTCAAGCATTGCTAAATGTAATCACAGGATTTCGGAACCACGGAGGAACTTCACTGTTAGATTGGAACTACAAAAATAAACAGTATACAAAGTTCAGTGGAATACAAGCAAACAGTAGACATTGGAATACAGTAAGACCAGACTTGCATTGCACTCTTAGCATGAAGAAATCCTTTCAAAATGGTATACACACACTTTACCATGAATACCTTTTAAGACAGTTCCAACAGCCTACTAAACCAAATTAACTAAAAAAAAGGAAGTAAAGGTGAGACTGGTGGCACAATGCATCTTCGAATAATCTATTGATGATTTCATTAGTGACTACTAAGACCTTCAGAGGATCGGTCCTTTCTAAAACACATATTACATATCTGTAATCTAAATGCAGAAAGACCTAACCGAGTAGGTTAAAGAGTAGAAAGATTAGTTTGGGCATCCTTTTAAGTAGAGTAAAATAGGATAACCAAATGAATCCTGTTGCAAAATCAAATGCTGTTATAGGATCTCTCTCTCTCTCTCTCAGGCTTTACTTCTTTACTGAGGAGAACTCTTGCAGATTTTTCACCATTATCATGGTGCACATCCTAATCCAAAATTTTGGCTAGTATTTTCAGACAATTCCTTTCAGAGAAGTGATGTCCTAAGTATTGTACAACAACCATCAAGCAAGGGTTTTTGAGAATAATGGAGGCAAGTTGTGAACAACTTAGCAGTGATGATGTCAATGCTTCATGTTTGTGGCACTCAAAAGCATAAAGCTTATGTGCAATTTGAAGGGAGATAGTTGCACTAATGCTACTAAAACTGAAGTCTAAAGTGAGAGCACCAGATGGAAGTAGGCGGATCAGATGCATAGTTGTAGAGACAAGTAGGCAAATCAATACTTGCACAAAAAATTGCTTCATAAAAGCTACAACTCACAATCAAGAAAGCTTCAGCCCCCACACTTAAACAGTTAAACCTTGACAAAAGTAGCATGTGGAAAACTTCAAGTGACAGAACAGGTGATGCAGCAACTGGTTGGTGCAAATATGTGCATCCCATGGATAATCGAGTTTTGTTCAAGGGACACTAGGCATTCCTTCTTCAATGAGTGACAAATGGTTATAGCACTACTCATGGGTAACAGCTGACTGAGGCAGCATGATATGCAGCTGCAGGTCCAATACTCCAGTACATATCGCAAAACCATCTAAGTACAGCTTGTCTGCACCTGTTACAGCTATTCAACCAAGTGCTCAGCCAGCTATACCTATATCTGGAACATTGAATGTGATTGCCATAAACAATGTTCAAAACATGAGTTGAAAAGATGCCCTGCCAATTATTACTCTACAATCCAGGTTGGGCCATATTACCCGCACTGGAAGGATAATCGAGCAAATGCATGTTACTGATCTTCAGAAAGCATGCTTAAACTGCTTCATAGGATGCACACTGCAATAGGACAACAATGTGGTGTGGGCAGCCCTTAACTGCTTACTGCTATGATGAGACCATCGCTTTCCATAAACGACTAACAGATTTAAAATCATTCAGTGAATAGGGTGGTGGTGGCCATAGGTGGATAGATGCAGCGATAGCAAAAGCACACATTTCTGAAAGGAAACCAGCGAGGATTCCATTTCTGTGAGACGTATATCAACCTAAACTCCTCTGCGTAGCCACAGTTTCAGCTTATACTCCGTACACATATACAATCCCGTCCGGCCACAATCCCATATATGGAAGCATTTAGGAACAGCAATGCGGCCAACCGTTACGCCCGCGGACTGAGCATCCCCCGTAGCTAATATCACACAGCGAAGTTCCAGATCGAGAGGTCAAACCACCACCAGTCCACCACCCCCAACCAAATCAAGATGGCGGGCAGCACTAGCGCGATTCGTAGGCGAGATAGGGCCATAGCGGGTTGGGACGAGGTCCAGTAGCGTACCAGCGCGACGGCGGAGACGAGCGCGTAGGCGGCGGAGAGGGAGAAGAAGGCGCCGTCCTGCCACGCCGGCGAGCCGTTCACCTCCTCCCACCAGCCCCGCAGAGCCAGCGCGAGCCCGCCCGCCGCCATCTCCGGAAGCGACAGCGCGGCCAGGGGCGAGGAGAGCAGCTTCCTCATCTCCCTTCTCCTCCTCCTCGAGTGCGAGAGCTCTTGCGCGAGCGAGAAATCGACACAAGAAGAAGATAGAAAGGTGAGAGTTGGGAAGAGGCAAACGGAGGACGGCGGCGGCGTTCTCAATGCGGGGCCCGCTCAATCAGATTCCCTCGCGGCTGGCGCCTGGCGGGCAGGGCACCGACAGGTGGGCCTAGAATTCCTTCTGGCCCACTGCCAGTAACTGATTTGGCGACCATTTCGTTCAAGGGGGTTTGACTTTCATCGGAACAGCCGTGTGTCATTGAAAGCTGTGGAAATTTTGGGAAAGTGGCTGGTTTCCTTGAAATATTTCGAGCCACCCGTGTTTCAGCTTACGTAATAAAATAATATAGAGAAATTTAAACTTGAATGCAACTAAGTTGTAGCTTGACTAAAAGTTGCAACTGTTCGAATCCGTCCGGTAAGTCTCGCTTATACAATTTGTGACAAGCTTTTTTTTTTTACTTTATACCGAGTTCAGTTTTTAATCCCATAGAAATGACTTAAGTCCCCATCTGAGTATCCAACTCTATCCACTAAAGTTGTAGATCATATTGTACAACTATATAATTGATACCCACTAACGATTTCTCATGCCTCTCAACGCGTCACGTCATAACTCATTTCACGTCATGTCACTATTCACTGTAAGTCATGCCAACACCCACCAAATCATATATTTATTTATGTCTTCGTTGATTTTTTTGACTAATAGCATGTTGTATTTGCGAGTAGCACGCTATAAAATTATCGCAGTTGAAATACATGTAAGGTCAGCCATTCAAGAATGGTTCTCTCAACAAATTTAACATGCTTTCATATATAATATTGTTTACAGATGAATATCGCCATGTAATCGCTTGGTGTTTTACTTTCACATTTCACCTTAAAAATTATTTCTGCAGCAACACGCGGAGTATCACCTAGTTTAGTTAGTGCTCCGGGTCTTCCTTTTCTCGCCTCTGTAGGGGGGAATAAATAAAGAGGCAAAAACCTCATGAAATATGAAATATGACTCTAATGTTTATCTTTTAAACATGAATTGTTGGAGCACTTTAATAAACCATGTTCCATCAAACCACTTTAGTATGTATATGATTTAGCCATCTAGAAAACCTGATTATGTCTTCCAATCAAACAAAAAGAAAAAAAGAAACCCAGAGTAAATAATCTATGAAAAAGAACAAATGTTAACCAGTTAATCTTGAACATGAGAGGCCTAAATTCTAAAACACCAAGACGAGAACTCGGGACAACTTTTTTTCTCTACCACAGTTTCTTCACCACTGGATTCCTTCAAGACAACACGTGGAACCCAAAAGTTTACAACAGAACCTGTTTTCATTAGCAAGTCCAGCCTATCATAACCTCAGCAGATGTGTAATGTCATGTTAAGAAAAAATTAGGCTGTTCGGCTGGCCGTTTCTCGGCTTTTTTCGGCTTATCTCCTCTCACATAACACAATTCAATCTACCAGCCGAACACTATTCATCGTAACAGCCGAACACTACATCTCATGTCTCAAGTTATACTTACGTTTTGAGGCTCTCCCATTGGTCAACTCTCAGCTGCCTCTAGCGCTAGGATCTCTTCTTTCAGTCTGTCAATATCTTTCTGCAGCTCAGCAATTTCAGCGTGTCGAATTGTAGATGCCATTTTAATCATTTCCTTCGTCCCAACTGCACGTCTTGGCATGTAAACATTTTGATCTGCACATGTGCTATTTGCATCTTTGTCCCAGGCCTCTTTTGCCCGATCAAATTGACTAAGGTAATAGAGAGTTTCTGTGCAAACTTCCATGCTACCTGCTTTCTTTCTATTGGCTTCTGCGAGGTCTCCCATCACAGATTCTAATTCTTGATTTGATACTAAGACATCATCATTTCCTTTCTCATTAGAAAGCAGAGAACATGTTCTTTCCTTGTGCACCTTGTCTCCTGTGACAATGCATTTCTGCGTTTCTTCAGTTGGTCCTTCTGAGTCACCAACATAAGTTTGAATAGTTGCAGCCAATACATCTGGTTCTTGCCTGAGAGTTCTGTTATGCAAACCAGTTTCAAACTCGCAATCACTGATCACCAAGGTGTCGTCTTCAGGTGATGGCAACATATCAACTTCAGTTGCAGCTCCAACAATGGCTTCATTGCTTCCACAATTCACTGCACCCTGGGCGACATTGTGGAGCAAGATATCACCATATTCTGAATTGCTATTTTTTTCTTCATTAGGAATAAAAAGGCCTTCCTCTTCAGTTTGTTGGAGACATTTGTTTAGTGCGAGTTTGGTAGCTGAACCACAGGATGACCCAACCATACGTAATGAGCTGGTGAATTCATCAGATAAGGCTTGCTCAAAATCTCTGTGTTTAATTGCCTTCCTAGCTCCAATACTTGCAGATATTGGTCTAAAACTGTTTGAACTTTCAGCAATTAGCTCCAGCTCAGAACCTTTCACCAAACATTCAGGCTTCTTATGCGTCATCTTAATGATACTATTGAGTCTCTGCACAAGAGGAATTTCATCCTCCAAATCCTCACCTGCATCTGGTGCTGGCTGATGAATGGATGTGTCATGATGCATCTTTTTGCCAGAATCAGCACCAAGGAGCCCTTCCATTTTTCCTTTTACTGGATCAACCAAAACATAAGGTCGTTTAGTATTCACAGCATTTGTAACTGCAGCACATGCCGACGAGTACGGCGACCACCATTGAGCATACTTAGCTGTCACACCCGGCTTGTGATTTGGAACAACAAATGAAAGATTTTTTGCTTCAATGTTGTATGACTCCCATGCTTTCTCACACCTTGAATTCACATGGACCACATTTCCTGGGACATCCTGATCAAAGCCCAGCTGTCTTGCAACAGGATGAGGACGGTACTTCTCAATGCAATTCATGCCCACAAGCTCACAAGCACGCAAACAATGTGCAAAAGATAACAGTGCTTTGCTTCTTGTTATGTCCTGGCCACGCACCCAGCAGCCATCGGTATTGGGCTGCAGAACACTGCTACTTCCATAGGGTTGCCACTCAAATTTCCTGGGCGACATGAGCACTCTGTAAACATACCTCGTGTCGAGCACATTGTGAACATTATGCCACCGGGCAACCCTTGGCATCCCACTGGCATCAGGAGCACGGGAGCTCACCATCTTGGGGCGCAGCTGGGGGAAACGTTCCCAGACCCAAAGCTGGAGGATCTGAAACGGCGCGGAGACTCCGAATGGCGGCTCATTTTTCTTGTGCAAGCCCAGGCGACGCCTGAGCGCCGAGAGGTCGCTGTAGATGCTGGCGAGCGCGGCGGGCGCGAGCGCCACGCTCTCGCCGCGCGCCAGACGGACGGCGATGGGGAATGTCGCTGGCTGGACAACGTCCAGCGGCGGCGATGGGAGCACGAAGCGAGAAAGCCACATGGACAGGAACGCGGCGTGCTCCAGGTCGCCGCGGCCGCCCGCGGCAAAGGCCTCCTTGTCCGGCGCCGGCGCGCGCTCGAGGAAGTGCTTCACCCACACTCCGAATGACGGCTTCTTGTTCTTGCTCTGGTTGAGCACGACCCGGACGGCCTCGAGCGCGCCCACCTCCTTCTCGTGCTCCTCCGGCACCGGCGCGCGCACAAGGCCGCCGACGATGGGCAGGCCCGCGAGTGCGGCGACGTCCTGGAGCGTGACGGTGGCCTCACCCCAGGGGAAGACGAAGGTGCCGGTGGCGGCGGACCAGAAGGCGGCGAGCTGGAGCAGGGCGCCCTCATCGCGCCACACCCGGTACGTGGCGGCGAGGATGGCGTCCAGGATCCCGAGGTCCCGCCACAGGGCCTCGTGCCGCGGCCGGAGCTTGTCCACCCACCGCCTCCACAGCTTGGAGCGGCCCCCCGGCCAGCCACGGAATTCCGCCAGGGCACCGCCGCGGGCAAGGACGGGGCCGGGGTCGCGGGGCGGGGACGGCAGGGCCGGGAGACGGGCGCCGTGCTCGGCGACGGGGAGGAGCGTGTAGGCCAATCGGACGGAGCGGCCAGAGGGGTCGGCGGCGGAGATGACGGGGACGGTGGATTCTTGGACCAGGGGCTCCTCGCCGTCCGCCATTCCAGTGGTCGGTGGTTGGGGAATGGAAGACTTGGGGTTTTGCGCTTGTTGATGTTGAGCCGCGCCGGGTAGCGCGAAGAGCGTGAGCAATACGGACGGAGATGCAGTGGCTTTGTTCCATCTCCATGGCGTCGGATGAGATATAAGATCTCCAACTCATTGACCCGTCAAAGAGTCAAGACAACACGACCCCACAATAGATGTGTTGACGCTTTTTCCGAACACACGAATGCACTAGATCGCGCGGTAGTCAGAAATCAACTCGCCGAAACTCACAGCACGGGCCGGTCTAACCGCCTGGGGGGCGGTCTAACCGCCTTGGACAGGAGAGACGTCGAAAACCTAGATTCGCTGTTCCGGGAGGGACCCCGTCGGGAACAACGTGCCTAGGGTTGTCCTAAGATCGGCAGACCACTCAGAACTCCCTCAACCGTCGTGGAGACGAAGGAGGAGAGCAAAGGAGGTTGGAAAAGCTAGGGTTTGGAGAAAATAAGATAAAATTTGATAATGACGATTGGATGATAGATCTCAATCGGCCACGACCCTTTATATTTATAGGGTGGGAGGTCTTGCCCTGGAAACAACAATTTACAACTCGGAATCAAGCCAAACTCCTAATTCTACCCGAAATCGGGACACCCCGGTTAGACCGCCCTTGGGGGGCGGTTAGACCGCCTGGCCCCTCGTGCCAGACCGGCCACAGGCTACCCGATTAAACCGCCCCTGAGACCCGGTCTAACCGGCCTGCCTGGCCAGAGTCGGCCTTTGCCAATTTTGGGTGTCACACATGCCCCTTGTTTTTTAGTAAAGCTTGCGTGCTAAAAAATAATTCTAAGGACGACAAAGCTGTTGCCGGCCATTTTTATGCTAAGGGCGATTTTCATAGAAACCGGCAATGAATCTTCAAGCATCCTGACATACGCTTGGATAAAACATCTTCAGATATCTTCCATTGAGTGTCCTAGGTAGCTGCTGTCCTTGCAATGATTCCACCATATAAGAATTTCCAGAGCAAACTCTCGCAACCTTGTATGGACCTTCCCAACTTGGAGACCACTTACCAAATTTGTTGCTCTTAGATCCTATAGGCAAAATAGTTTTCCAAACTAAATCTCCCACTTGAAAAGACATAGCTTTAACCCTTTTATTATAAGCTCTAGCAACTCGCCTTTTATCCTTCTCAATCGCTTCCAAAGCTTCCAAACGCTTGTCAGTCACTTCATCAATATTATCCATCATCAAAGCATAATAAGTATCAACATTAAGATCATTTTGCTTTGCAAGTCTATAAGCGCCCAGATTCACCTCGACAGGTAAAACGGCATCTTGACCATACGCAAGCTCAAAAGGAGTAACTTTAGTAGCCCCATGTCTAGAGATGTGATGAGCCCATAACGCTTCAGATAATACTTCATGCCATTTTTAGGATTATCTTTTACCTTCTTCTTAATGAGCTTAACTAAAGCTTTATTACTAGACTCGGTCTGACCATTAGCTTGAGCATAGTATGGAGATGAATTAAGCAATCTAATACCATAGGATTTAACAAAATCATGCACCTGTTTAGCCACAAATGAAGTACCTTGATCCGTGGTTAATGTCTGTGGCATGCCAAACCTATGTATAATATGCTCCGTAATAAACCCAATCACCTCCTTGTGTGTCATATTCTTGAGAGGAATTGATTCAATCCACTCAGTAAAATAATCGCCACAATCACAAAGCAATGTCCTTTAACTGATGGAGGATGTATCTTGCCAATGAAATCCAATCCCCAACCTCTGAATGGCCAAGGCTTGATAATTGGATGCAACAATGCAGCAGGCACCAACTGAACATCTCCATGCTTTTGACACTCTTCACATCTTTTGTAGTACCTAAAGCAATCGGCTATCATAGTAGGCCAATAAAAGCAAGCTCGCCTAAGAAGCCACTTCATCTTAGGAGCCGATTGATGAGTACCACAAATTCCTTCATGTACCTCCGCCATAGCTAGTCTCGCTTGATCAAGACCTAAACACTTTAAAAGCAAATCATCTGCCATCTGACGATACAATTCATTCTCATCTAGAATAAACTTAAGTGCCCATCGTCGGACTTTTCTGTCACTCCTACTTTTAGGATCCTGCAAATACTTAACCAGAGGCGTTCTCCAATCTCCCATTTCGTCCTCAACAATCTTGGAAGAAACAACGGCCGAAGCAGGGTTGCCCCCCGAGGGGCGGTCTGACCGGCTCGAGGGGGCGGTCTGACCGGGGTACCCGGTTTGACCGACCTGTGTAGGCGGTTGAATCGGGTCTTCCAGAACATAACCCTCGGCTTCATCAAACATCGATTTTCTTTCTTGAAAATTTCTTTTCTGAACATTATAACCAGATGCTTGCTGAGCTAGAGCGTTAGCCTTAGGATTCTCCTCTCGTGGTACATGATATATCACAAATTCATCCATACAAGATATAATGTCTAGACATTTATCAAGATAAGCATTTAAAGAACCATTTAGACACTGACATACCTTGGATACTTGCTGTACCACCAGTAAAGAATCACCATAAGCTTCCACATGTTTCACTCTCATGTCATGTAATATTTGCAACCCGAACAAGAGAGCTTCATACTCAATTTGATTATTAGTACATTTATGATCCAACCAACTAAGGGCTTCAAAAACAGCTCCACTAGGTGATATAATAATAATTCCAACACCACAACCACTTCTACAAGCCGATCCATCAAATGTAATTTCCATGGAGTAAAAGTTACATAACCGACATCTATATCAAATTGTTTATCAATCCTATGTTGAACAATAAAGTCGGCTACTATTTGACCCTTCATTGAACTAATAGATTCACAACGCAAATCATATTCAACAAGAGCATAAGCCCACTTGCCGACTCTACCACTAAGAATAGGTTTTTGCAACATGTATTTAACTATGTCGGTTTGGCATGCAACATAACAAGTACTAGACAACAAGTAATGCCTTAACTTGGTACAAGCATAATATAAAGATAAACAAAGCTTCTCAATAAAAGTGTACCTCATTTCGACGTCTAGTAATCTTCTACTCTCATAAGCAACGACGTACTCCTTGCCATCGGTCTCTTGAGTCAAAACAGCCCCAATTACACTTGGTTCTGCCGCAATATAAAGCCGGAAAGGAACACCACTCTTAGGTGCTTGAAGAACAGGCGGCGAAGTCGAATAACTTTTAATCTCATCAAAAGCCTCTTGCTGTTTTGCCCCCCCAAGTGAATTCAGCTCCACTTTTCAACCGAAGTAAAGGAGTAAAAGCATCAACCTTCCCAGACAAGTTGCAAATGAATCGCCATAAATAATTAACCTTGCCCAAGTATCTCTGTAACTCTTTTTTAGAAGTAGGAGCTTGAACCTTCTTAATCGACTCAATCTTTTTAGGATCAATCTCCACACCTTTCTCATGCACAATGAAACCCAAAAACTTGCCAATCGACACTCCAAAAGCACATTTGAGTGGATTCATCTTTAGACCATACTGACACATTTTTTCAAATGCAAGTCTTAAATCGGCTAAATGAGAGTTTAGACTAGCCGATTTAACAACAATATCATCGATATAGACTTCTACGATAATACCAAGCAAGTCATGAAAAATCAAATTCATAGCTCTTTGATAAGTAGCACCAGCATTTTCTAAACCAAAAGTCATGACTACCCACTCAAACAAGCCTACAAATCTTGGACATATGAAAGCCGTTTTGGAGATATCCTCTTCGGCCATAAATATCTGATTGTAACCAGCATTACCATCAAGAAAGCTAAGTACTCTATGTTCAGATGCAGAATTAACAAGAAAGTCGGCTATAGGCATAGGATATTCATCCTTAGGAGTTGCATTATTAAGATCTCTAAAATCAATGCAAACACGAAGTTTCTTTGTTCCTTTTTTCTCAACAGGCACTATATTAGAGAACCAATCAGCATATCGACAAGGCCTAATAAACTTAGCATCAAGCAACCGGTTGATTTCTTCTTTCACTCGGTCATAAATATCAGGTCTAAAATTCCTACAAGGCTGTTTATAAGGCTTGAAACCAAGTTTAATAGGTAATTTATGTGCTACCAAGTCACGACTTAAACCAGGCATCTCATTGTAATTCCAAGCAAAGCAATCAACATTATCCTTTTAAAATCTTTATCAACTCAAGCTTAAACATAGGATCAAGATTCTTGTTTACAAATGTCGGCCTAGGTATAGTGCCATCACCAATATCTACCTCCTCAAGAGGATCAGCCGACGTAAACCCTTATCCTAGATTGCCCAAATCATCAAGATCCTCAATGGCTTCACATGTATCGGTCTTATGCGCCCGATAATGATCAATTCTCTGCTGCAACCACTCTTTTGTTGAACTCATTGAATCACATAAAGTGATTTAGCCGATTATCAAATGGCTTTATGACAGCAGGAATGAAACCATTGCTGAAACAACTTACAAACTCATAATCAGATAAGTCCAAACCAGATAGACACTTTACATCATCATGTACACCTATAGAATGACTATCGGCTACAGCTACACAAGCAGAATTATCACCATGTACTATTTCTACTTCATCATCTACCCATTGTATCAACATTTGGTGCAAAGTAGAAGGAACACATTTATTTGCATGAATCCAATCACGACCAAGGATAAGACTGAAGTTACCTTGAGTCTCAGCGACGAAGAAGGCCGTAGCAAGCGTCTTGCTTCCAATAGTGAGCTCCATGGAGATCATGCCTTTAGCTCCCGTCGGCTCGCCTCCTCCAACCCCGCTGACGGTCATGTTGGTCTTGATCAACTCCTCATCTAAACCTCCAAGCTTCTTGAATAGAGAATACGACATCAAGTTGACAATCGCACCTCCATCCACCAGCATCCGAGAAATAGGCTTTCCATTAATATGACCCTTCATATACAAAGCCTTCAGATGATTATCAGTGTCCTTAGGCTTCTGAAATATAGCATCCTTGGGCCCAAAATCAAGGTGAGCTAAGTCTTCCTCCGTAGGCACCGAACCATGAACAAACAAATGAACCACATTGATCTCAAGGTTCATCCGCTCTGGAGAAGAACTGTAGTCCACAAGTTGTTCGTCGTCCTCTAGAGTATGGATAGACGAAACCTTGTTATCGCAGACCATGGGAATCGAAGAAGCAAAATCGGGCGGTGTTTCTGGAGACCCCGGTCTGACCGCCTGGTCACCCGGTTGAACCGCCCCTGGCGGTTGAACCGCCTCCTCTGGCGATGTAACCGCCCCTGGCTGAGTAACTGCCTTGACTCTCTATTCTTTCCCCTGTGGCACCATGGGCATGTAGCTGTTGAAATCTTCGTCCCTCTTCTTCTCTAACTCCTCCCTTTTCTCACGTAGCCTCAGTCGCTGAAGCTTCCGTCTTTGAGTATGAGTTAAACCAGGAGGGCACCATCTTGGCAAAAAGCATTCCGGACGAGACTTGCTTCCGCTGGCCTCATGGTCATTAGCAGCAGAGCCCTTTTGAGTAGGTGTCACAACCTTATTGCTTGGCGCAACCGGTCTTTTGCCACTTTCCTCAACGGAAACGTTCATTGTCCCAATCTGAATGATATCAAGGCTAGTAGTCCTTTCTGGGTCAATGTCCATCTCCTGAACTTCCTCCTCCTGATCTTGGGCTTGTACACCTTCTTCGGAGAAATCTCTCTCTTCCGGGCAGGGCGGTCTGACCGCCTGTAGGGGGCGGTCTAACCGGGTCAGCCAGATGACCCTGCCCGGTTTGTCGTGGAGCCCAGCGATCCTGTGTATGTCTTGATATTCGATCCAGTGCTGATCTCCTTGGTCCTCCCCATTCAGGATGGAAAGATTGCTGATACGGCACCCACATTACTCCATTATCATCATAAATAGGGCGAAGTGGAGGAGCCCAATCTGGAGCAAAGTCTTGCCTCTGAGATGATTCACCTCTGAACCTGATGGCTGCTCTAGGAGACAATGCTGGTCTCTCTTGATGCGGTGGTGATTTCATCCTTTTTTTTTACTGGCCGATCACTTGTAACGGCCTTTTGTTTAGAATATTTGTCAAACAACATATCAAACGTGGCCTTCGGCTTTGGAACACTCCCTTGATTCTTTGCCATGTTAAGCTTCCAGTTTCCTATCTCAGGCCGCTTCGGAACAAGCATCTTTGGGCGACCATGTGCAGGGGCGGTCTGATCGCCCTGTACCCCCGGTCTAACCGCCCTGTCCAGGACAGGCTCAGTTATGTGTTGACCAGATGGCGTGGACGATCGTTGTCCCCCATGTCCAGAAGCTTTGACAGTAATCTTGAAAGTCTCTCTGCCATCATGGGTCTTTTCATATGCCACTTCTCTTGTCAACTCTTTTCCCCTCAAATCGGGCTTGGCTTCCCCGACCATCACGTTGTTGCCTTTAGTAGCTTCAGCTTGATGTGGTCGAACCAAAACCTTAGGCTGCTGCAACTCCATAGTGTTGATGGGAAAAGGTTGCTTATCCACTTGCATCTCATGAAGCATCAAACGACCTTCATTAATGGCCGATTGAATCTGACGACGAAACACATTGCAATCGTTAGTGGCATGAGAATAAGAATTATGAAACTTACAATATGCACGCCATTTAATTTCATCAAGTGGAGGCATAGTATGAGAAATTTTAATGTTTCCAAGTTTAAGTAATTCATCAAAGATACGATCACATTTAGAAACATCAAAAGTAAATTTCAATTCTTCTTGCCGACCCTTAGTAGCCGGCTTAAGAGATGCACAAGAACTAGCTTTAGATTTTGAAGGCCATACAAATTCAGCAACATAAACCTCATTCTCGTCGTCTGAACTATCAGAATCATATTCAACAACATGCACATTAGACCGACGAGGTTTAGAGTGTTCTTTTTCTTTATTCAGTTTTAATTCTTGTGCCATGCCTCTGACAAGCACATTAGCAAGCGTATGAAATTCTACACCTTCTAATCTATCTCTAATAGCAGGTCTTAAGCCTCTAGCAGCAAGATCAACAAGGTCAGAATCAGTAAGAGACAGATTAAAACAACGGTTTTTAACTTCTTTAAAGCGCTTAAGGTAATCAGAAACCGATTCCTCTTTGTTTTGTCTAACCAATGTTAAATCTGTTAATTTAAGTTGATAACTCCCAGTAAAGAAGTGATCATGAAACTTTTGCTCTAATTGATCCAAAGAATCATTAGAGTTGGGAGCTAACAAAGAGAACCAAGCAAAAGCGGTACCAGTCAAAGATAAAGAAAACAAACGAACTTTCAAAGAATTATAGGTACCAGCTTCACCTAGTTGAGCAGTATATTGGCTAATGTGTTCCCAGGTTGTACAGTTGTCATCACCACTAAATTTAACAAAATCAGGCATACGCCAACCCGGGGGAAAAGCCACATAATCAAAATCAGCTCTATATGGTTTTTGATATAATCTAGTATTACCCATATCAACACCGAGCTTATTTTTCATCATGTTAGCTATATCTTCCTTAAATTGAGCCAATTTATTCCTAGCAGCTAACTGAGATTGCATTGCAGCAGTTCTTAAGTTATTCACAGGGGGTTGATTAGGATTTGTATACGATGCAAGTCGGTAAACACATCATTAGGCACACCATAAGATGGAGCGGCATTAGGGATAGGTGGTGATGTGTGAGCTATTGTGCTATACATTGGTGGAACAGTACCATAAACATTATTTTGACTCTGGACCAATGTACTAGGCAAAACCGACAAAGGCAACGGCTGTTCCGGAGTCATAACCATCTGGCTAGACGGGGCGGTTAGACCGGCCTGGGGGACGGTCTAACCGGGGTCGGCTTTGGCAGTGATAATTGCTCCGGATAAAACCCCATCGGCATACCATACAGATCTAGTCCCCAGCGGAGTCGCCAAAAGTGTGTTGACGCTTTTTCCGGTCGAACACACGAATGCGCTAGATCGCGCGGTAGTCAGAAATCAACTCGCCGAAACTCCCAGCACGGTGTCGGGCATACACCCCGGGTACTCATGCAAGGAAGGAAGAAGAGTAGAAGACGGACTCTTACTAGAATTCCCTTGTACTCCTACTAGGACTCGCTCTGTGTAATCCTACTAGGACTCCTTCCTTGTAACCGACTAGGAACCCGCCCCCTGGACTATATAAAGGAGGGCTGGGTACCTAGCCAAAAATCCACAATCCCTTCGGGGAACAACACCAAGCGTAGGGCGCAATACTACTCTAAACAGGACGTAGGGTAGCCACTCGGGCTACCCGAACCTGTATAAATCTCGTGTCTTGTGTCCTCGCGCGTACCTTCGGGTTCCAGATCATGGCGATCCCCACCTTCTACCTTGCTGCGGGTACCTCCCATGGAGGTCGAGAGGTTTAAACACCGACGACACCGGCGCCCACCGTGGGGCCATCGTCACGATCATCGGGTGAATTCGAAGGACCTCATCAACAAGTCAATCTGCTACGACGGCGTGGAGACTCAGCGAACTCGCCGTGAATGGACAGCCTCCTGCCCACCCTCCACCGTCCATATGCACACGGATCTAGACGGCGAATTCATGCCAATGACGTCGTCGAGTCCGAAGCATACAATACACCTTGCTTTCTTGATCAAAAACGGAGATGCCATCAAAGCCAGAGGCTGATCAATACCCTGCGCCACCAGTCCAAGTCTGACATAGAGAAACAATTCACGCATAAGAAAAAAGCCTCGTGGCTTGCATCCTTGAAAAGGAATTTCATCATATTTGTGCTACAAGCACACCAAAGGCTACCAGGGAGCTACAGTGTCCTTGTTTGAATAACACCGGAGATGTACGGGAGTACGGTTATGTTGCCGCCATACGCAGCGGCTCTGCTTCGACTACGCCGTATCGGCTCTACGTCAACTTCGCCGTGCACCGCGACTACTCGTCTCCGGCTGCACGCGCTCTATGTCAACCTTGCCGTGCACCGCGACTACTCGTCTTCGGCTGCACGCGCTCTACGTCAACCTCGCCGTGCACTGCGACTACTCGTCTCCGACTGCACGCGCTCTACGTCAACCTCGCCGTGCACCGCGACTACTCGTCTCCGGCTGCACGCGCTCTACGTCAACCTTGCCGTGCGCCGCGACTACTCGTCACCCGGCCACACATGCTCTACGTAAACCTCGTCATGCACTGCGAGTACTCGTCTCCACTCTCCCGGCTGCAGCGATCTACATCGACCACTTCACCTCCGCCTCGCGTCCGGGTGCCTCGGCATGTCGCGCGGCTCGTCATGCGGCTCGTCGCGCCGCTCGTCGTCGACTCCTCCGCCTCGCGCGAGCTCGTCGTCGACTACTTCGCTTACGCCGCACGTCGCGCGGCCCGGTCACGCGGCTCGTCGTGCCGCTCATCGTCGACTACTTCACCTCCGCCGCGCGTCCGGGGTGCCTCGGCACGTCGCGCGGCTCGTCATGCGGTACGTCGCGCGGCTCATCACGCCGCTCGTCGCGCCACTCGTCGTCGACTACTCCACCTCGCGCATGCTTGTCGTCGACTACTTCGTCTTCGCCGCGCGTCCGGGTGCCTCGGCACGTCGCGCAACTCGTCATGCGGTACGTCGCGCGGCTCATCACGCGGCTCGTCGCGCCGCTCGTCGTCGACTACTCCGCCTCGCGCAGGCTCGTCGTCGACTACTCCACCACTCGTCCAGGTGCCTCGACACGTTGCGCGGCTCGTCATGCGGCTCGTCGTGCCACTCATCGTCGACTACACCGCGCGTCTGGGTGCCTCGGCACGTCGCGCGGCTCGTCGTCGACTACTCCGCGTCGCGCAGTCTCGTCGTCGACTACTCCGTGCGCCGTGACTTCGTCTTGCGGCCACACTGGCTCTACTTCAGCCACGCCGTGGGGCGCGACTACTTGTCTCGTGGCAACACTGGCTCTACTTCGAGTACGCCGCACGCCGCCACGACGTCGTCTTCTGGTCGCATCGCGTTGGCAGTCACGCCTCCAACAACTAGTCGGAATCAACTCTGACTAGTCAACTTCAGCAACAACCGTCGCGGCTCCATCGCCGACCGCCACGGCTTCATCTACAAGTCCGCACTGGCGGCAACAGCTAAGTCATTTATTTAAATGATTACTGTTTTGGCTTGTTCTCCTCATCATGTAGGACTACTTGCCGACTACTCATTTGTGTACGCTTCTCGGCGGGTTTTCACGGGAGCTACACTTTGCTGACTACTCTTGGGGTATATCAATCGAGTCACCATGAGTCTACTTCATCAACTCGGGGGCTATCCCTAGGAGGCAGTTTCTAAAGTCCGCTACGCGCGGCAATGTAAAGTCGACTTCTAAAGTCGCATTCTAAAGTCCGCTCCGTGCGGCAACTTAAAGTCGACTCCGGTCGCGTCTTCGCCTGCTTCGATGGCATACTACGTGTGTAAGCTTCGATGGAACCTAGTTGTAAGCGGCCCTCGGGTCCTGGCGACGATGGAACCTAGCTGCACGTGGTCTTCATGCTTTGTACCATGGGTCCAAGTACCCTAAGTACTCGCGCTCCGTACCTTGGGTCTGAAATCCATGGCCCAGGTACGCAAGTCGACTCCGGTCGCACCTTCAAGTCCACTACGGTGGCAACCATACCTTGGGTCTGAAATCCATGGCCCAGGTACGCAAGTCGACTCCGGTCGCACCTTCAAGTCCACTACGGTGGCAACCATACCTTGGGTCTGAAATCCATGGCCTAGGTACACAAGCCGACTCCGGTCGCACCCTCAAGCCCGCTCTGGCGGCAACTGTACCTTGGGTCTGAAATCCATGGCTCAAGTACACAAGCCCACTCCGGTGGCACAAGTCGACGCTAACAGTCACATCCAAGCCCACTCCGGTGGCACAAGTCGACGCTAACGGTCGCACCCAAGCCCACTCCGGTGGCACAAGCCGACTTTGGTCGCAATCTTAAGCCCGCTCCGGTGGCAAAACTATTCGTTTTCTCTGATTTTTCATTCGCTTTGGCTTTTCAGAAAGTGCTTTTCGGTTTTTGCATCTTAAGTCCACCTCGTGTGGCGCAAAGTCGACTACTTTAGTCGCATCTTAAAGTCCGCTCTACGCGGCATACTAAAGTCAACTTCCAAAGTCGCATTTAGAAGTCCGCTCTGCGCGGCGCAAAGACGACTATTGTAGTCGCATATCAAAGTCCTCTCTGCGCGGCATCCTAAAGTCGACTTCGGTTTTCAAGTCGCAACTCAAAGTCCGCTCCACGCGGCATCACAAAGTCGACTTCGGTTTTCAAGTCGCAACTCAAAGTCCGTTCCACACGGCATCACGAAGTCGACTTCGGTTTTCAAGTCGCATTCTAAAGTCCGCTCTGACGGCATATAAAGTCGATGGTCGCACCTAAAGTCCGCTCTGACGGCACGACTACTTCTCAAGCTCCTTGGCTCGATGCCAAATTACTACTCGGAATCTCTCCAGCTCGGGGGCTGCACTCAACATACTACTCGAAGATAACTTCAGCATGCTTTGCTCGCTCTCAAGCTCGGGGGCTCCTCACCAATCACTACTCGACGTGGCTCATACAACTCTCTTATCTCGGGGGTTACACGCTGCAAGAGTACTCAGATGATGGCTTTCGCGAACACTGAAGACCCTTGGATTGATTACCTAATCATTTCAAGGCTCAGGGGCTGCTATGCTACACTCATCATTCAATTTTTTCGAGACGGAAGATTCAGAATCAAGATTGACCCTCAGCTAGAGTCTGCAACTCAACCTAAGGCTCGGGGGCTACTCCATATGGAGTGCGATTTTGCAACCGCACTTCCATATAATCTCGACTTCAAGACTGATGAGCTGGACCACCTTCAAGCCTCGCGGCAGTTCAACTACTATTGAAGACTTCTCCAAGCTATACTCGAGGACGCTCAAGAACTACTCGAAGAGGCTTCAAGACTACTCGAACTACTACTCTCGACTCCAACGTGCTCGGGGTCTTGTCGGGCATACACCCCGGGTACTCATGCAAGGAAGGAAGAAGAGTAGAAGACGGACTCTTACTAGAATTCCCCTGTACTCCTACTAGGACTCGCTCTGTGTAATCCTACTAGGACTCCTGCCTTGTAACCGACTAGGAACCCACCCCCTGGACTATATAAAGGAGGGCCGGGTACCTAGCCAAACATCCACAATCCCTCCGGGAAACAACACCAAGCGCAGGGCGCAATACTACTCTAAACAGGACGTAGGGTAGCTACTCGGGCTACCCGAACCTGTATAAATCTCGTGTCTTGTGTCCTCGCGCGTACCTTCGGGTTCCAGATCATGACGATCCCCACCTTCTACCTTGCTGCGGGTACCTCCCATGGAGGTCGAGAGGTTTAAACACCGACACACGGGCCGGTCTAACCGCCGGGGGGGGGTCTAACCGCCTTGGACAGGAGAGACATCGAAAACCTAGATTCATTGCTCCGGGAGGGACCTCGTCGAGAACAACATGCCTAGGGTTGTCCTGAGATCGGCAGGCCACTCAGAACTCCCTCAACCGCCGTGGAGACGATGGAGGAGAGCAAAGGAGGTTGGAAAAGCTAGGGTTTGGAGAAAATAAGATAAAACTTGATAATGACGATTGGATGATAGATCTCAATCGGCCACGACCCTTTATATTTATAGGGTGGGAGGTCTTGCCCTGGAAACAGCAATTTACAACCCGGAATCAAGCCAAACTCCTAATTCTACTCGAAATCGGGACACCCCGGTTAGACCGCCCCTGGGGGGCGGTTGGACCGCCTAGCCCCTCGTGCCAGACCGGCCATAGGCTACCCGGTTAGACCGCCCCTGGGACCCGGTCTAACCGGCCTGCCTGGCCAGAGTCGGCCTTTGCCAATTTTGGGTGTCAACAAGATGAAACACCAAACACCCTAGTGGTGTTTTTGACGCGGCTAAATCATGATTGTGATTTGTTTTTCAACCTACACTTCTAGGAATAGGTCATTTGTCCCTAGTCTGATTTTTCATTTGTGCTGGGTATTTTTGCCTTAGTACAAATGAGGGTATTTGTACCGGTTGGAGCCACTGTCTGGTACAAATGTCCCCTCACAGAGGCGTCTTGGGGCCTCCTCCTCCCCACCCGGTATAAATGCCACACATTTGTAACAGGTGGTGGTTCCTATCGGTGTTTTAGACCGGCAAACCTACCAAGGGGTACCCGAGGTAGTAGATTTTGTGCGGTGGAGGATCGTGATCGGGAGACCGAGAACTCGAAGGTATGCGCAAGTACACGAGACATAAGATTTATACAGGTTCGGGCCGCCAAGGTGGCGAGCCCTACGTCCTGTTTGGGGGATCAAGTATGGCGCCCTGCGCTTGGTGTTGGGTTGAGATCAGATGCCCGGCTAGGTACCCGACCCTCCTTTATATAGTCCAGGGGGTGGGTTCCTAGTTGGTTACAAGGCAGGAGTCCTAGTAGGATTACACGGAACGAGTCCTAGTAGGATTACAGGGGAATTCTAATAGGAGTCTGTCTTCATCCTTCCTTGTATGAGTACCCGGGGTGTATGCCCGACAAGCCCCCGAGCATGTTGGAGTCGAGAGTAGTAGTTCGAGTAGTCTTGAAGCCTCTTCGAGTAGTTCTTGAGCGTCCTCGAGTACTGCTTGGAGAAGTCTTCAATAGTACTTGAACTGCCACGAGGCTGGAAGGTGGTCCAGCTCATCTGTCTTGAAGTCGAGATTATATGGAAGTGCGATTGCAAGATCGCACTCCATATGGAGTAGCCCCCGAGCCTTAGGTTGAGTTGCAGACTCTAGCTGAGGGTCAATCTTGATTCTGAATCTTCCGTCTTGAAAAATTTGAATGATGGGTGTAGCATAGCAGCCCCCCGAGCCTTGAAATGATTAGGTAATCAATCCAAGGGTCTTCAGTGTTCACGAAAGCTATCATCCGAGTACTCTTGGAGCGTGTAGCCTCCAAGATAAGAGAATCACATGAGCCACGTCGTGTAGTTGTTGGTGCAGAGCCCCCGAGCTTGAGAGCGAGCGAAGCATGCTGAAGTTATCCTCTCGAGTAGTAATTGAAGTGCAGCCCCCGAGCTGGAGAGATTCTGAGTAGTAGTTTGGCATCGAGCCATGGAGCTTGAGAAGTAGTCGTGCCGTCAGAGCGGACTTTATATGCAACCGAAGTCGACTTTAGATGCCGACAGAGCGGACTTAAGAATGCGACTTGAAAATCGAAGTCGACTTTGTGCCGCGCGGAGCGGACTTTGAGATGCGACTTAAAAATCGAAGTCGACTTTAGTTGCCGCACAGGGCGGACTTTGAGACGCGACTTGAAAACCAAAGTCGACTTTAGTTGCCGCAGAGAGCGGACTTTGATATGCGACTTTCGAAGTCGACTTTAGGATGCCGCGCGGAGCGGACTTTGAGATGCGACTACAGTAGTCGACTTTGTGCGACGCGGGGTGGACTTAAGATGCAAAAAACGAAAAGTACTTTCCGGAAAGCAAAAGCGAATGAAAAATCAGAGAAAACGAGTAGTTTTGCCACCGGAGCGGGCTTGAGATTGCGACCGAAGTCGGCTTGTGCCATCGGAGTGGGCTTGGGTGCGACCGTTAGCGTCGACTTGTGCCACCGGAGTGAGCTTGAGTGCGACCGTTAGCGTCGACTTGTGCCACCGGAGTGGGCTTGAGTGCGACCATTAGCGTCGACTTGTGCCACCGGAGTGGGCTTGAGTACCTGAGCCATGAATTTCAAACCCAAGATACGGTTGCCGCCGGAGCGGGCTTGGAGGTGCGACCGGAGTCGACTTGTGTACCTAGGCCATGGATTTCAGACCCAAGGTACAGTTGCCACCGTAGTGTACTTGAAGGTTGCGACCGTAGTCGACTTGAGTACTTAGGGTACTTGGACCCATGGTACAGAGCGTGAAGACCACGTGCAGCTAGGGACCATCGTTGCCAGGACGCGAGAGGGCCACTTACAACTTGGTTCCATCGAAGCTTACACATGCAGTATGCTGCCGGAGCAGGCGAAGGTGCGACCGGAGTCGACTTTAAGTTGCCGCATGGGGCAGACTTTAGAAACTGCCTCCTTGGGATAGCCCCCGAGTTGATGAAGTAGGCTCGTGGTGAATTGACCGATATACCCCAAGAGTAGTCAGCAGAGTGTAGCTCCCGTGAAAACTCACCGAGAAGCGTACACGAGGTCATGTTGTCCTGCATGATGACGAAAACAAGCCAAGAAAAGAAAATGTAATCATTTAAATAAATGACTTAGCTGTGGCCGCCAGTGCAGACTTGTAGATGAAGCCGTGGTGGTCGGCAATGGAGCCGCGACGGGTTGTTGCTGAAGTTGACTAGTCAGAGTTTATTCTGACTAGCTGTTGGAGACGTGACTGCCGTTCTCAACTAGTTTGAAAAACTAGTCGAGATGAGTGGTCGACGCGATGCGACTGGAAGACGACGTCACGGCGGTGCGCGGCGTACTCTAAGTAGAGTCGGTGTTGAAGCAAGACAAGTAGTTGTGACGCACGACGTGGCTGAAGTAGAGCCAGTGTGGCCGCAAGACGAAGTCGCGGCGCACGGAGTAGTCGACGACGAGCCGCGTGACGAGCCGAGGCACCCAGACCCACGACGTAGGCAAAGTAGTCGATGACGAGCGGTGCGATGAGCCGCGCGACGAGCCGAGGCACCCGGACACGCAGCGTAGGTGAAGTAGTCGACGACGAGCCGCGCGACGTGCCGCGTGACGAGCCGCGCGACGTGTCGAGGCACCGGACGCGCGTCGTAGGCGAAGTAGTCGACGACGAGCGACGCGACGAGCCGCATGATGAGCCGCGCGACGTGCCGAGGCACCCGGACGCGCGACGTAGTTGATGTAGAGCTGCTGCAGTCGGGAGATGAGTACTCACAGTGCACGGCGAAGTTGACATAGAGCCGCTGCAGCCAGGAGATGAGTAGTCGTGGCACATGGCAGGGTTGAGATAGAGCTCGTGTGACTGGGTGACGAGTAGTCGCGGCGCACGGCAAGGTTGATGTAGAGCCCGTGCGGCCGGATGACGAGTAGTTGCGGAGTACGATGTAGTTGTACTCGAGTAGTTGGAGTAGTTGTACGCGGGTTGGCGCAGCCCATTGTTGAGGTAATCGTACTCGCGTACATATTGCCGTGTGCGGCAAAAGAAAATCTTGTAATCTTGGGTAGCCTCCGTGTATGTCTAGCAAGTCACCATCCAACTTGATTTTGCACTTCTGGTCGGCGTAGGAGCTAATAATCGTAATGCTTTTGGGTTGCTATTGATGTTTATTCCATTGCAGACTTGGACTGTGGTTTGATGCAGGGTTGGGGTCGAACCCAACATCGAACTCCGCATGGGACACAAGCTCGTTGTTGCACATCCTAATGTGGCCTCGGTCTGCGTGTAGCTGATTTAGGATCAGACCGAAACTCTGATTTTGCCTGCTGTCTGGTTGTTCCGATCTCGGACTCAACGACTTCTGCAGGCGTACGGACATGAGCGAAGAAATTGATCCCTTATTGATTGGAACACGGCGACTTGCTTCGACGCGGAACTCGACGAGTTGGTTTGGAGTAGATTGATTTTGTTGATGAAAGTCCTTCGAATTCGCCCGGTGGTGATGATCACCCCTATCTGGCGCGCCAGCTGTCGGTGTTTTAGACCGGCAAACCTACCAAGGGGGTACCCGAGGTTGTAGATTGTGCGGTGGAGGATCGTGATCGGGAGACCGAGAACTCGAAGGTATGCGCAAGGACACGAGACACAAGATTTATACAGGTTCGGGCCGCCAAGGTGGCGAGCCCTACGTCCTGTTTGGGGGATCAAGTATGGCGCCCTGCGCTTGGTGTTGGGTTGAGATCAGATGCCCGGCTAGGTACCCGACCCTCCTTTATATAGTCCAGGGGGCGGGTTCCTAGTTGGTTACAAGGCAGGAGTCCTAGTAGGATTACACGGAACGAGTCCTAGTAGGATTACAGGGGAATTCTAATAGGAGTCTGTCTTCATCCTTCCTTGTATGAGTACCCGGGGTGTATGCCCAACAGCTCCGCCCGGTACAAACCGCTCGGTACAAATGTGCTAGACTCACATTTGTACCAGGTGAAGAGAACACCCGACACAAATGTGAAGCCATTTATACCGGGGCTACCTTCTCACCGGTACACCACATCACCCCCTCTATCCGCACCCCCACCCACACCAGGACACCACACACTTAAAAAATATCGCGATGCCCCCTCGCCTCATCTCTATGTCGATCCCTCTCTCATCTCTCCATTCATCTGCTCAACCGGCCTGTTCGTTTGGCTGGTGGCTGATGGTTGGTGCTAGTTTGTTCTGAGAGAAAAGTACTACTGGTTGGTTTATTCTGAGAGAAAAGTACTGCTGGTTGGTGGCTGATAAGCCAAACGAACAGGGGGGATCCTCACCTCCTCTCTCTTGATGTGTTTGCAGGGGCGGCGGGAGGCCTCCCAGGCATGGGCGGTAGCCTCACCGGCACGGGTGCGACCTCCGTGACGTGAGGACCGACTGTGCACCTAGAGGCGCGGCCAACGGGAGCTTCGAAGCGGGCTCTCCGGCCGGTGAGGCGCCAGGAGGGAGCTCCGGTGCGGGAACGTGGTCGGGGCGTGGCCACTTGAGCGGCACGTGGTGCTCCGCGTCCTCCACGGCTTGGAGGCGGCCAGCGGCCTGGGCGGTGCACAAGGAGGGGAGGCCCGGGTGCAGCACATCGACCTCTTCCTGTGTAGGTTTTTTCGATTTGTGTTCTTGTGAATTTTGATTCATGTTCTTGTGAATCATTGATCCGTGTGGTTCCTGTGACGAATCTATGTATAGTTGAATGATTGAATCTATGAAATCGATGTAAACTGTGAATCTTGTGTGAATGATTTGGTTGAATCAATTGATGTTGTAACACTACTAGAGAATGGAGTAGTGAATCTGTTGTGAGTTTGTGACTTAATTTGCAAATATTGTGATGTGAATGAGATGAGATGAGAAAAGAAAAGAAAAGAAAAGAAAAAGGAAACAGAGGAGGGAGGATGGAGGACGGAGGACTTGATGGAGGAAACACGTACCAGAGCTTAACACCACCCTGTACAAAGGTGGACATTTGTACCGAAGAACCTATACTGGTTCAATAATCAGTACAGATGAGGCTTATAGACCGGTACAAATGTGTGTTTTTCTAATAGTGCTACCAAAACCATCTGCACTGCCTTATGGCGCACCTTGCAGTAAACGTTGGTACCGTAAAAATTTGTTGCAGTGTTGTACGGTATAGGTCACGACACCAGAGCGTAAAGGCAGATTCATAGCACTCCGAGCATAAACCAAGATTTACGGCACAACCACTGAAGCCCAACTGCCCCTCCTCGCGTGCATGGATGGAAGAAGTAGCCAAGCAGGAAAGGGCGGGAGGCCGGAGATGAGGAGGACGAACGACGGCTGTTGGCTCCCCGCCCACACTCGATCCACGCCTCCACTGGCTCCCCTGCAGCGCGAGGCCGAGGACATCGCCACTGGGAGCTGTCTGTCGTCGTAGAGGTAGCAAGAGGGAGCAGGGGATGGGCGGCTGGAGCTTTGCAACCGAGGGCAACGACCCTGCTCCTCTGCCACCGCCCTTCGTTGACCACCTGTCACACTCGTTTTTCCAAAGAAAACCAGATGCATCTCATACGTGTTCCAGGATCAGAATTTCACACATATGATAGACTCATGAGTGTAATATCACAAAACAATGCTCAAAACATACAGAAAAGGTTTATTAACTTTTATTACACTCACGAGGGTAGACACGGAGGTCTTTACACGAACAACGATAACTATGATGATGTGACACCATCTTCATCTTCCACATGCATCTGACTGGTGGATCGCATGCCTCAGAACTCCTCGTAGCCACCGAAGTACTCCTCTCCAGGGTTCTCCTCCGAACAATGTAAGTAAGAATGAGTAAACTTATGGTTGGTACTCAACAAGGCCAAAAAATAATCGGAAAGCAAATTAAGTCCATTTTTAGGTTCATTAATCATGTGAGGGTCCAGACCGCTCTTGACCATGAGCACAGCTGATCCATCGGTTTTACGCTCTGCAGAGGTTGTACACTTTCACTACAGTTCGCGTAAAAGTTCCGAAGAACTTTGAACCCAATCATGCTTGTGCTGATCAGGCACAATACCACACTTATGAGGTGTGATTCCATAGGAACGCTATGAAGACTTTACAAACATATGCAAAAGCACCAACGACCCATGACAATTACAGCTCAAGGTGGACCATAACCCTCCCTAGTGGTCAACACCTTAGCAAAGGCTACTACCCCAAAAGGACCGGGCTATACCCCTGCAACCCGGAGCCCCTATGTTCCCTTCAGATAAGGTCATCAGTACAGTTGCACACTTAATTAATTGGCTAAGCCAGAGCCATATCGACTGTGGTTGCACCTTTTTCCTGGGTGGTTCTACATGTTCCAACTAATTTATAGTATTCTTGATTAAAGCATAGGTAGAAGGGTGGTTACGGTCACTTTCCTTTCTCCAAACAAAAGTTACTTTCCTTTTCTTCAAACTCCTGCACTTGCTCTTCAATTCCTCGATCGACACGTTGTCTACGATCACACATGAAAACATACAATAAATAAAACCGTGCTTCAAACATTACTAACAGACTAAAACACACTTCTAAAACTAACGTGCTTGTTGAGACGATCGCGTGGACACCAAAAAGGCTTAAAACAGAGCTAAGATGGAAAAGATATTGCTTATACAAGGTTTAGGGGCTAGATTGTGAAGAAACTATCTTCTAGGGACTTATCTGCAAGAAACCAGGGACTTAAATCTAGTTACGCGTATAAACCGAAGGTTCACAACGTAAAAGAGCAAGGATGGAATGTGTCGGGGACAACCATAAGGGTCCCCTAATGACGAGGGAAAACACCCATTTCTAAAAATAATAAAAAGCGAACAAACAAACCCACAAATCGCAAATCACACCCCACGTAATCACGGCCCAGAGCAGAGAAGGGCCCACGGCCCAAAAAACCTTAGCAGCCCATCAAGCAGCCAGCCTCGGCACACCTCGGGCGAACCTCTGTCTCGCTCGAGGGGCAGACACCCCCCGGGTAAATCTTCGCTTCGCTCGAGGGCTTGACATCCCCTCGGGCGAATGACGCCCCCTCGAGTGAGTCTCCTCCTCACTCGAGAGACCCGGACCCCCCGAACGAGTCTCCGCCTCGCTCGAGGCCGCCTTAGACCCACGACACCGCACCAGCTCCCCTGACTGGAGCATTAAATGCTCTGGCGTGTCACGGGCGCCCGAGTCAAAGGCGAATCCCTGCCAAGCCGGCCCTCTGACACCGCCTGAGAATCATATCCCGGCACTGTTCGACCAACCCGCACTGTGCGGCCATCCCCAGCGCTGTGCGGGTGCTGTGCGGGAAGGCCGGTGTCATTCCATGACACTGTGCCGCCCACTCCCGTACCTCCTCCACGCCGCCCCCTCGAAAGAGGACGACGACACCCTCAAAAGGGGTACGACCACCTACTTTGCACCCGTCGGGGACGACGCCATGATGTAAGGCCGACGAGGCGCGTCTTCCTAGTCACCTTCGGCCCTGTGCGGCTAGCCCCACCACTGTGCCGCTATCCCAGGCACGGTAGCGTCATCCCCAGCACTGTGGGAATCCAGGTCGACGGGACATCGCCACGCCCACCGTTGTGCGGCCTCTGATCTTCCGTCAGCCGAGCCCACGAACCAGCGTACGGATGGCAACCAAACAAGAGCTCCAGCACTACTACCCTCGAAGCCGCCCCTGGACGCCCGCCAGAGGCAAGATTCGTCAGGACGACTGTCAATTCCACGACACTGTGCGCCATGCTGCCGCATGTAGCACTTAGACCCGCGCAGCATGATTGTAAATCTCCTCCCCTTGTCCTATAAAAGGAGGAGGTGGTCCCCTGGCCGTGGGGGACGACAGAGACCAATCCACTCGCACCTCTGCCTTCACCTACGATATTGGCACTTAGCCTCAATCAATCCTCAGGGACCTGGAGGCTCCTCCTCCTCCTCTCCCGCCCCGCTTGTAGCTCCTCTCTACGAGCACCATAGTGCCGAGCAATATAACACCACGAGCGCACCCCTGCTGGACGTACGACCCACGACTGGAACCATGATAAATCCTATGTCATAGTATCGCTTAGCACCGGCCATCGAGAGACCGATCTCAGCGCTCTTACTAGTTAGTGTCGGGACTACTTTTCGCACCAACAGAATGCGGGCGGAAAAACCTAAGAAACTCAGAGGCTAAAACATAGAAAAGAGGACCTAACTTTAAAGATTCTTATAGGTGGAAGGGCATGATTGTGATATTAGAAAGCCATAGTGGCTCTTTTGCAAAACGACAGTGGCCGGCTGGGGTTGACCGGTACTTGAAAGTTTGACCCCGAGGTTTGGGCGGATCTGGGCCGCTCATCACGCGATGGACGGCTGCACGCGGCCAGGTGGCGGCGGGACAGCGGCGGCTCGCCGGCGACGCTCAAAAATGAGCTCTCGTGCATGAAACTTGATGGGACAAGGACCAAAAGGAAGCTAGGGTGAGGAACTCACCGAGGGGCTTGAAGAGGCAGGTGAAGCAGTGGAGGAGGAGATCAAGGCGGGGCGGTGGAGCTCTGGCGGGCTTCTTCGAGGCGGCGGCGCTACGTGAGTGATAAGAGAGGAGGATCTCGGGTGGAGAGGTGCGGGGTGGTGAGGAGCTCGGAGGCGTCTTTTATCGGGCTAAGGGGAGAGCTGGGCCGGAAGAAGGTTGGGCCTCCGGAGAAAAAGAAAAAGAGGGAGAGGAGAGGTGGGCCGCGTGATAAGGTTTGGGCCGAGCGAAACAATTGGGCTGGCGGCCTGTCTGCGAGTTTGGGCTAAAAGAACAAAAAGAAAGAGGGTTGCTGCTGCAGGCCGAGAGAGAGAGAGAGAGAGAGAGAGAGAGAGAGAGAGAGAGAGATTGAGGTGGTTTCTGGGACTTTGACCTTCTGAACTTTTTTTTTGAAAACACACAACAAACAAACTCCTATGCAAAGGCATGAATGCATCAAACACTTGGTGATTGTCGGGCATACTCCCCGGGTACCCATACAAGGAAGGATGAAGACAGAATCCTACTAGAAATCCCCTGTAATCCTACTAGGACTTGGTCCGTGTAATCCTACTAGGACTCCTGCCTTGTAACCAACTAGAAACCCGCCCCCTGGACTATATAAAGGAGGGTCGGGTACCTAGTCGGGCACCTGAACTGATCTCAACCAACACCAAGCGCAGGACGCCATACTTGATCCCCCAAACAGGACGTAGGGTTCGCCACCGTGGCAACCCGAACCTGTATAAATCTTGTGTCCCGTGTCCTTGTGCATACCTTCGAGTTCTCAGTCTCCCAATCACGATCCCCACCGCACAATCTACTACCTCGGGTGCCCCCTTGGTAGGTTTGCCGGTCTAAAACACCGACAGCTGGCGCGCCAGGTAGGGGTGATCATCACCACCGGGCAAATTCGAAGGACTTCAATCATCAACATCAAAGCAACTCGGCGGCAGTACGCAAGTTGTGGTTAAGCGAGAAGCCAGAGACTATGTGCGGCTCCCCGAGTTTACACGTCAAATTCCTATTCGACGACATGCAACTCCATCTCGGAATCGAAGACTGCAACTCGCATCACCTGTCAGAGCTCGTCGTGCATTGGCCCTTTAAATCCAAGTCGTCGAGTCCACCTGCTAGTCAACCTAACATGGCCGTCCAGGACACACCCAAAAAGGAAGTCGAGCTGCTGCCTTCTGTGAAAGAAAAAATTAATTGATTATCTGATTTCTCATGCGGACATATGTGAAGACCATGGAAGCTGAATTAGTACTCCACGCGGATCAAGGCTCGTCGTCGACTACTTCGCGTACGCTGCACATCTGGGTGCCTCGGTTCCTCGTGCGGCTCGTCGTCGACTACTTCGCCTCGCGCAGGCTCGTCGTCGACTACTTCGCCTACGCCACGCGTCCGGGTGCCTCGGCATGTCACGGCTCGTCGTGTGGCTTATCATCGACTACTCCGCCTCGCGAAGGCTCATATGTCGCGCGTCCAGGTGCCTTGGCACGTCGCGCGGCTCGTCGTCGACTTCTTCGCCTCGCCCGGCTCCTCGCCGACTACTTCGCCTCGTGCAGGCTCGTCGTCGACTACTTCGCCTACGCCGCGCGTCCGGGTGCCTCGGCACGTCGCGTGGCTCGTCACGCCGCTCATCATCGACTACTTCGCCTACCGGTGCCTCGGCACGTCGCGCGGCACGTCATGCGGCTCGTCATCGACTACTTTGCCTACAACACGCGTCTGGGTGCCTCGGCACCTCGCGCGCCTCGTCACGCGGCTCGTCGCGCCGTTCGTCGTCGACTACTTCGCCTCGCGCAGGCTCGTCATCGACTACTCCGCCTCGCGCAGGCTCGTCGTCGACTACTTCGTCTATGCCGCGCGTCTGGGTGCCTCGGCACGTCGCGCGGCACGTCACACGACTCGTCACGCCGCTCGTCGTCGACTACTTCGCCTACGCCGCGCGTCCCGGGTGCCTCGGCACGTCGCGCGGCTCGTCACGCGGCTCGTCGTCGACTACTCCACCTACGCGCGCGTCCGGGACGCTTCGAACGTCGCGCGGCTCGTCATGCCGCTCGTCGTCGACTACTTCGCCTCGCGCGAGCTCGTCGTCGACTACTTCGCCTCCGCCGCGCGTCCGGGGTGCCTCGGCACGTCGCGCGGCTCGTCCACGCCACTCGTCGTCGACTACTCCGCGTCGCGCAGGCTCGTCGTCGACTACTCCGCGTCGCGCAGGCTCGTCGTCGACTACTCCACCTCGCGCAGGTTTGTCGTCGACTACTCTGCCTCGCGCAGGCTCGTCGTCGACTACTTCGCCTACGCCGCGCATCCGGGTGCCTTGGCACGACGCGCGGCTCGTCAAGCGGCTCGTCGTCGACTACTCCACCTCACGCAGGCTCGTCGTCGACTACTTCGATAATGTCGCGCGTCCGGGTGCCTCAGCACGACGCGCGGCTCGTCAAGCGGCTCGTCGCGCCGCTCGTCGTCGACTACTCGCCTCACGCGGGCCCGTCGTCGACTGCCCGCCGCAACGCCTCGCGTCGGGTGCCTCGGCACGTCGCGCGACTCGTCACACGGCTCGTCGGGCCACTCGTCGTCGACTACTTCGCCTACGCCACGCGTCGGGTGCCTCTGCACGCCGCTCGTCGTCGACTACTTCGCCTACGCCGCGCGTTTGGGTGCCTCGGCAAGTCGCGCGGCTCGTCACGCGGCTCGTCGTCGACTACTCCACCTACGCCGCGCGTCCGGTTGCCTCGGCACGTTGCACGACATGTCGTGCGGCTCGTCATGCTACTCATCGTCGACTACTCCGCCTCGCGCAGGCTCGTCGTCGACTACTTTGCCTCCGCTGCGCGTCCGGGTGCCTCGGCACGTTGCGCGCCTCGTCATGCGGCTCGTCGCACCACTCGTCGTCGACTACTCCGCCTCGCGCAGGCTCGTCGTCGACTACTTCGCCTCCGCCGCGCGTCGGGGTGCCTCGGCACGTCGTGCGGCTCGTCACGCGGATCGTCGCGCGGCTCGTCGTCGACTACTTCGCCTACGCCGCGCGTCTGGTTGCCTCGGCACGCCGCGTGACTCATCGCTTGTTGTCGACTACTTCACCTACGCCACGCGACTGGCTGCCTCGGCTCGTCACGTGGCTCGTCGCGTGGCTCGTTGCGCCGCTCGTTGTTGACTACTTCGCCTACGCCGCGCGTCCGAGTGCCTCGGCACGTCGCGCGGGCCGTCACACGGCTCATCGTAGACTACTCCGTGCGCCGCGACTTCGTCTTGCGGCCACGCTGGCTCTACTTCAGCCACGCCGTGCGTGGTGACTACTTGTCTCGCGGCAACACTGGCTCTACTTCGAGTACGTCGCGCACCGCCACGACGTCGTCTTTCGGTCGCATCGCATCGACATTCATCTCGACTAGTTTTCCAAACTAGTCGAGAACGGCAGTCATGCCCCCAACAACTGGTCGGAATCAACTCTGACTAGTCAACTTCAGCAACAATCGTCGCGGCTCCATCGCCGACCGCCACGGCTTCATCTACAAGTCCGCACTGGTGGCAACAGCTAAGTCATTTATTTAAATGATTACTATTTTCTTTTCCTGGCTTGTTTTCCTCATCATGTAGGATAACATGTCGGCTACTCATTTGTGTACGCTTCTCGGCGGGTTTTCACGGGAGCTACACTCTGCTGACTACTCTTGGGGTATATCGATCAAGTCACCACGAGTCTACTTCATCAACTCGGGGGCTATCCCTAGGAGGCAGCTTCTAAAGTCTGCTACGCGCGACAATCTAAAGTTGACTTCTAAAGTCGCATTCTAAAGTCCGCTCCGTGCGGCAACTTAAAGTCGACTCTGGTCGCATCTTCGCCTGCTTCGGTGGCATACTACGTGTGTAAGCTTCGATGGAACCTAGCTATAAGTGGCCCTCTGGTCCTGGCGACGATGGAACCTAGCTGCACGTGGTCTTCACGCTTTGTACCATGGGTCCAAGTACCCTAAGTACTCGCGCTCCGTACCTTTGGTCTGAAATCCACGGCCCAGGTACACAAGTCGACTCCGGTTGCACCTTCAAGTCCACTACGGTGGCAACCGTACCTTGGGTCTGAAATCCATGGCCCAGGTACACAAGTCGACTCCGGTCGCACCTTCAAGTCCACTACAGTGGCAACTGTACCTTGGGTCTGAAATCCATGGCTCAGGTACTTAAGCCCACTCTGGTGGCACAAGTCGACGCTAACGGTCGCACCCAAGCCCACTCTGGTGGCACAAGTCGACGCTAACGGTCGCACTCAAGCCCACTCCGGTGGCACAAGTAGACGCTAACGGTCGCATCCAAGCCCACTCCGGTGGCACAAGCCGACTTTGGTCACAATCTGAAGCCCGCTCCGGCGGCAAAACTACTCATTTTCTTTGCTTTTTCATTCGCTTTGGCTTTCCGGAAAGTGCTTTTCGTTTTTTGCATATTAAGTCCACCCCGCGTGGCACAAAGTCGACTATTGCAGTCGCATCTAAAGTTCGCTTTACACGGAAATCTAAAGTCGACTTCTAAAGTCGCATATCAAAGTCCGCTCTATGCGGCAACTAAAGTTGACTTCAGTTCTTAAGTCGCATCTCAAAGTTCGCTCCGCGCGGCACAAAGTCGACTTTGGTTTTCAAGTCGCATTCTAAAGTCCGCACTGGCGGCATCTAAAGTCGACTTCGGTCGCATCTAAAGTCTGCTCTGACGGCATGGCTACTTTTTAAGCTACACGGCTCGATGCCAAACTACTATTAGGAATCTCTCCAGCTCGGGGGCTGCACTCAAATTACTACTCAAGGATAACTTCAGCATGCTTCGCTCGCTCTCAAGCTCGGGGGCTCCGCACCAATAACTACTCGACGTGGCTCATACGGCTCTCTTATCTTGGGGGTTACACGCTGCAAGAGTATTCGGATGATGGCTTTCGCGAACACTGAAGACCCTTGGATTGATTACCTAATCATTTCAAGGCTCGGGGGCTACTATGCTACACCCATCATTCAAATTTTTCAAGATGGGAGATTCAGAATCAAGATTGACCCTCAGCTAGAGTCTGCAACTCAACCTAAGGCTCGGGGGCTACTCCATATGGAGTGCGATTTTGCAACCGCACTTCCATATAAATCTCGACTTCAAGACTGATGAGTTGGACCACCTTCCAGCCTCGCGGCAGTTCAAGTACTATTGAAGACTTCTCCAAGCAGTACTCGAGGATGCTCAAGAACTACTCGAACTACTACTCTCGACTACAATGTGCTCGGGGGCTTGTCAGGCATACTCCCCGGGTACCCATGCAAGGAAGGATGAAGACGGACTCCTACTAGAATTCCCCTGTAATCCTACTAGGACTTGTTCCGTGTAATCCTACTAGGACTCCTGCCTTGTAACCGACTAGGAACCGGCCCCCTGGACTATATAAAGGAGGGTCGGGTACCTAGTCGGGCACCTGAACTGATCTCAACCAACACCAAGCACAGGGCGCTATACTTGATCCCCCAAACAGGATGTAGGGTTCACCGCCTTGGCAACCCAAACCTGTATAAATCTTGTGTCCCGTGTCCTTGTGCATACCTTCGAGTTCTCGGTCTCCCGATCACGATCCCCACCGCACAATCTACTACCTCGGGTGCCCCTTGGTAGGTTTGCTGGTCTAGAACACCGACAGTGATTCTAAATTTAAATGTGGTTTAAATCAATTAAAGGAAAATTTATTTAGTCAAATTTATATTTAGTCAAATTTATTTAATCCTTAGAAAATAAAATCTATACCATGTTGCTAGCATTATTTTATTGTGGTGGAATTTTCGGGTGTTTCACCCCCTTCCCACCCTGTGCCGCCACCGGAGAGGTAAGGGACGCTCGGATCCCATGGTGCCGCCAGAGATAGAGAGATCTGCCGTGAGGGGGAGGTACGGTGCCAATGGGGAGGGAGGCGATGCACGGGGAGGCGACGCCAGGGAGCTAGGGAGGCGCCGACGGGCCGCTGCCGGAACTAGAGGAGACGGTGAGGATGGGGAAAGGTGTGGCAGAGGTTCGGAGAGGAGAATGGAGATGAGATAAGATTTGGTTTTTTCGTTTGCCCCTTCTCTTTTTCATAATAATATGTTAAGTCCCTAGGACTTATATTTCTTCACATTCTAGTCCATGTGACCTATATTTTCTCATGTTTTAGTCCCTATAAAAGTGAAAACAAAGTTTTAATTGAAGAAGGTAGTTGGAGGTGGATGAATAAAATATATGGTTGTTGAATGTAGAGTAACTATATATAGAGTAACAGGAGTGCGAGAGAAGTTGGTGTAGAGTAAAGATTCTTGCTGTCGTGGCTAGAATATTCCTTGTAGAGTAAGCCTATAGAGCAATAGCAGTGCGGATGGTCAAACCTCTCTACCGCCTCCTCCTCCACTAGCCCGACCGGCAGTGATTGTCGTGCTGCCCTCCTCCAACCGCCCCCACCTGCCCTTTCTAATTCCATCGACATCTTCACCCTGTCGATGGTCACCTGCCCGACCGCCATCTGACCCCGACCGACCGGCGACGCTACCGTGCCGCCTCACCTCCACCACTAACCACACCGCCACCCCCGGTGACCAATGGAATCTCCCATCCCAGTCCCCAACCCCAGCAACCCCCAAACCCAACCCCACCACCTGGAATCCCAAATCCATAAGACCGTTTGCCTCAACCACCGTCCACAGTCGGTGGCGACCTCACTACCGACCGCATCCACCGAAGAGATAGGAGAGACCCACCGTTGTCGGAGCCGATGGATCCAAGTCACCGCTGTCGTCGTCCTCCACCAGGTCGTCATCTCGTTTCCGCGTGTGTGGGAGACAGGTGATGGGGTGTAGCTAAAGGGCAAGAGAGACAAGCTAAACAAGATGCAGGGGAGGGGCGAGGGGCGTGCGTGCTGATGATAAAGTGGTTGGTCGTGAGCCCCATCATCTGTAATTTTGCCAAGTGAGCACCAGCCACCATTCGGCCTCCACATCCACACGGTGAATGCTTACAGAGCCAAAGTTGTTGGATACTCATAAAAAACTTGCACATGCATATCCAATAAATGGAAGAACCAATTTATTCAAGCAAGATCTATGGCAAGGTATGGTGTAATCATCCCCATAAGGTAGTTTTGCATGACATAATGCAATACCTCCACCTTTTCAAGTGTTTATGGAAATCTTCCTGCAAACAACTAAAGTATATATATTTTTTGCTGGAAATGCTACAGTGAGAAAGTCCGACACCCGTGGTTAAAACTGGATGTGGGCCCCATAGAGTGTCAGCCTTATCTATTCACGAGATTCATCAACACGCCACCTTTTTCCTATCTACCGCTACTCATTCATCTTGATCACCTCTGCCTCTGTGCCGCTCCCTTTCGACCTCATCCCACGCCGCGCCCTAGCCTGGACGACTGTGACAACCCACCCAGGAAAATGTTGTACTATCGCCTAAGCTAATCTACTTTGGTCATTAAGCAATAATAAATGTCACACCTGATTTTCCGTAAGAAAACCGAATGCATCTCATATGTGTGTCAGGATCACAATTTCACACATATGATAGACTCATGAGTGTAATATCACAAGACATTGCTCAAAACATACAGAAAAGGTTTATTAACTTTTATTACACTCACGAGGGTAGACCCGAAGGTCTTTACACGAACAACGATAACTATGAAGACGTGACTCCATCTTCATCTTCCACAGGCTTCTGACTGGTTGATCGCATCCTCAGAACTCCTCGTAGTCGGTGAAGTACTCCACTCCAGGATTCTTCTCTAAACAGCGTAAGCAAGGATGAGCACACTTATGGTTGGAGCTCAGCAAGGCCACAGGAATAACCGGAAAGCAATATTAATCCATCTTTAAGTTCAATTAATCATGTGAGGGTTCAGGCCGCTCTTGACCGTGAGCACGGCTGACCGATCAGTTTTACACTCTGCAAAGGTTGCACACTTTCACCACAGTTCGCGTAAAAGTTCCAAAGAACTTTGAACCCAACCACGCATGTGCTGATCAGGCACAATACCACACTTCCGAGGTGTTATTGCATAGGGACGCTACGAAGCCTTTACAAAGATATGCAAAAGCATCAACAACCCACGACGATTCTGACTCGGGGCGGACCATAACCCTCCCTAGTGGTCAGCACCTTAGCAAAGGCTGCTACCCCAAAAGAACCGGGCTATACCCCTGCAACCCGGAGCCCCCTGTGTTCCTTTCGGCGTCAATACGATCGCACGCCTAATTAATTGGCTAAGCTAGAGCCATATGGACTGTGGTTGCACTGTTTTCCTGGGTGGTTCTCCATGTTCCGATTAATTTATAGTATTCTTGATTAAAGCATAGGTAGAAGGGTGGTTAGAGTCACTTGCCTTTCTCCAACGATAAGCTACTTTCCTTTACTTCAAAGCTCTGCACTTGTTCTTCCTCGAACGACGCGTTGGCTACGATCATGCAATAAAACATACAATAAATAAAACAATACATCAAACATTACCAAAAGACTAAAACAAGCTTTTAGAAATGACGAGCTCTGAGAGACGGTTGCGTGGACACCAAGAACGCGTAAAACGGAGCTAGGATGCAAAAGATATGGCTGGAACAAGATTCAGGGACTAAATTGTGAAAGATCTGGAAGTTTAGGGGGTTTTCTGCAAGATTTCAGGGACCTAGACATAATTATGTGTGTAAACCCAGGGTTTAACTTGTAAAAGATCAAAGGATGGACGATAGAACATAAAAACTAAGGACTGCAGGGGCATAAGCATAAAAGAAAGGACTTAGTTGTGAAGATCTTCAAGGGTGGGAGGGTATTTCTGTGATATTTAAAAAGGACAGGGACGTTTTTTGCAAAGTGACCATGGCAGGCACGGGTGTTGACCGTTACGGCCTGGATTGACTTGGACGGCTTGAACTGATCCGAGCCGTCGATCCACGATCAGACGGCCACCGTGCATCGCGTGCGACGCGCGGCGGCGGGACACCGGCCGCGGCGGCGCCGGGCGGTGCAGCTCGCCGGAGAAGCCCGGAATCGAGCTTCCGGTGGCCAAAAACTACGGGACCCAGACTAAAACGGAGCTAGGGAGGTAGGGAAGCTTACCGAGGGCTCGAAGAGGAGGGAGACGCGCCGTAGAAGGAGATCGGGGCGGCGGCTCCGGCGGCGGGCGGTGCTCCAGCGGCGGCGGCGCTGCGCAAGGAGATGGCGGGGATGTGGTGTGGAAGGAGACGAGGCTCAGGCTCGCATTTTATAGGGCGGAGGGGGAAGTGGAGAGGACGACCGAGGCGGTGGCGTGGGAGCTCGACCGGTCAGCCATTAATAGCGGCGGCGGGTGGCTCGGTGCGCGGCAGTTTCGGTGGAGGGGAAGGGGTGGGGCGGCGGTGGTTGGTGGAGTGAATGCGGCAGCACCATTTATGGTTGAGTGGTGGAGGCGGAGGGGCGCGGGGCGGCCGGATGCGGCGGGACGGCCGGCGGCCGTGCGGGGGAAGAAAGGGGGAGGGCGGCGCTGGAGGTTGAAGAAGGTGCCGACAGGTGGGCCCCACCTGTCGGTGACCGTGTGAGGGAGAGAGGGAGGGGAGCGCTGGTGGACCGGTGGGAAAATGGGCCGTAGAAGATTTCGTGGGCCGTGGGGGAGGGGAGGAAGGAGGGAAGGATGGGCCGCGGGTTGGGTTGGCTTTTTTTTCTTTTCTTTTTTTTCAAATCCATTTTAAACAACTTTTCAAACACATTTTAAATTCAAACCTTCACAAAATTTTGAACAAACTTTCTCACAATTATTTTTAAGACTTTTTCACAACTATTTAAAGACTTTTAAAACCACACCACAACCAAAACTCATGCATTTCAACATGATGCACAAACACTTGATTGATTCTAATTATTTAAATGTTGTTTAATTTAATCAAAGGCAAATTTATTTATTCGAATTTATTAAATCCTTAGAAATTAAAAACTAAGCCTTGTTTCTAACAATATTTTATTGTGATGGAATTTTAGGGTGTTACAATAAAGTATCATCCTGTCGTTAGGTGTCGGGTTAACGCCCGTAAATCACTTGGAATTCATATAGAGGATCGAACATATGCATTGAAGCTCACGCGAAGGCCAGTCCAGGGTGCAAACACAATTTAAATTCAAATCCGCCCCGAAGGGTTTACATTATTACAAATTATTGTTCATGACATAAAAGTAAAGGTTCATAGTTCGAAAATAGCGGAAATAAATAAACTAGCGCAATGATACACATCACAGGAGGCCATCCGTGATGCCATCACTCGTCCTCTTCCACCCATTCCGGCTCCCAGGCGGATGGAATCTCACCAAGCCAAACCACACCTGCAACAACATTTTTCAAAGCAAGGCCGAGTATACTAATACTCAGCAAGACTTAACCATCGGGTGATAACTACATCACCAAACTCTAGACATGAGAGGCCTTTTGGTCGGTGGAGTTCTTTTCCTGAAAAGCAACAAAGAGTATGTCCTGACTTCCAATTTTAGCACAAATTCTAGTTAATTACCATTTCTAAGTGTGCCAACCAATTCAATCAAGAATTGTACAATACAATTAATTCACGTAGAAGTCTTCACCAAGTTCCATCATTAAGGGATATCATGGCCAGTTGATTACGCAGTCTCAGGTAACGGTAAGAGACCGACAATCGATTGGTTTATAACCTTGCAAGGTAGACCTAAACACACGGAGCGGTGCCCCGATAGATCTGACACCGACCAGGCGGTTCCCAAAAATCTTCAGCTTGGGATCAAAGCTTACAGTCCCGGGTACAAGGCTATTCGACATGCCCCACACAGTACACCCAGCTTCACACATGTACCCACCTCCCGGTTGCAAAGCGACAGGTGATTACTCAAGATTAGTAAGGATCCGTTCCCGCACCGTGTCATTAAGGTACTAGGCTTACCGGTCCCATTCCCGACAAGTACTTCCTTTCAAAAGATTAGCCCACGAAAGCCACTGGACCGGAGCCCAAATCACATGCTCTTAACACATGAACAATGCATTTATAAAGATCTTATGATTCCAACATAAGAACCTATTATCGCGAGTGACGAACATCACTCGGCTTCTACCGGGTCCTATAGCATAGTAGCTATCGACCTAGCATACTAGTAAAAGGACATAGGTACCTAGGGATCATGCTTTTACGGTTTCAATTCAACTCCTGAACGTAAATGCACAAACATAGCAAGGATAATTGCATAATTTTAAAAAGATAGAGTTAATGATCCGGGGCTTGCCTTAGATGGCAAGGTTGGCCTTGGGCCCTTCTGGACTTTGGTTCACATCTTGAGCTACGTCCACGTACTGCAGCCCTTCGTCAGCACCTCCGTCTTCTCCTTCCGGCATGAGCGTATATCTACCGTCGGGAAGATCTACACGAAGATGCAAATGCAAGATTTATTTGAAGATTTTTAATTTAATTAATTACAATCAACAAATGACGACCATGGGGTGCATGGTTGACCACATTCACCTAGATAAGAAATACATTCAGCATACTCTTCCAAAAGGAACAATATGTGGTTCATTATTAATTACTCTTTTTTATAGTGATTGTGTACATATTTATGTAAATTAATTAATTTAAATTCCACAAACAGAAATGGGTTGGTCTTTATCTTTTTAAAATGATTTACATCACACACAGGTTTATTAGGGGTGTGGTTGGTGATTTTTCCATTTAATTGACTATCAAGCTTTAAACTACCTCTAATGCTTTTATTCATAAAATAAATTAATAAAATTTAGTGGGGTATGTTATGAAGCACTATGAGACTAAACAAAGCCACTGCACACACATGCACACCTAGAATAGCTAGGAAAATAATTATACCAAAAAATAACAAAAGCTAGCTACTAAAGCAAGATAAATGCATACAAAAATAAATACACATCAAAATGATTCAAACTTTCTCACACATGATCTCCGGTCCAAAACTAAGATAGAGATGCAACATATATACCTAGAACTATTATGGACCTTGATCTATGCAATTACAAAGAAAAACAAGCATATTTCAAGAATAAATATTTCTGACAATTAGAAAATTGTGATTAATTCACCAGAGGTGCATTGTGTCATAAAAAGACAACATGCAGAAGTTGGGCACAAAAATCAAACTATTTTTAGCTATAAAAATCATTTAGACGGATTCTAAAATAAATAAAAAACAATTCATATAAAAAGATTTACTCAACAACTTTGTAATTTTTGGTACAGGAGCCAGGCCTGTCATGACACACAACATATCCAAAAATTATCCACAGATGACTTGTACATTTTGAGATACAACAGATCTAGGTTTTTCATATTTCTATTTTTCATGCAAAAACTATTAGGAGAAACTATGGTCAAGCTTTACAAAAGTTATAGGGGTTTTCACAAGAAATCCAACGAAATTGGGTTTGCATTTTTTTGATTTATCTATGATTTTCTTTGCATTTTACAAGTGTCAGCTGAAAGGGTTCACTATTGAAGATCCCATCTTACAAACAGGCCCCTAGAACTTTTCAAAGGTTCACAAGTATGCCCTCGGTTTACACTCCAGACCCTAGAAAGAAATCGATCCTTGCAATTGTGTCCACGGGCCAAGGGAGGCGGTGCGGCCGGCAGGAATTCGCCGGCTCCGGCGACAGGGACGGCCGGGTAAGGGGCGGAGCTCGACCAGGTGCTCACCTAGGGCTTGGTGGTGACCGGAGTTGGGGCAAGGGAGTCGCCAACGAGGGCGCTCAGCGGCGCAGGGGCTTGGCGGCCGCTGCGGTCCGGCCGCCGGCGAGGAGACCGGCGGGGCTGGCCAACAAGCAAACGCTAGGGGTCGAGTGTAAGGTGGGGAAGGTGCTGGGGGGTCGGCCGGCGACAGAAGAGCGCGGGGACCGAAGCTCAGCGACGGTGCTCCAATGGCGGCGCGGTGGCGGAGCAGGAACGGAGGGGCGGGGCTTGCACGCGCGAGGAGAAAGGGTGGCGCTATTTATAGGTGGTGAGCAGTGTGCAGGGGCATTGCTTCGTCGCGAAGGTGCCTCGGCCATTAAGCTGCGGTATGGCCGCGACATTAGCAGGCGCGCGCACAGGGGACAGACCGGCGATCGCTGGAGTGTTGGTGCGTGAGGGAGCTCCGCGTGGCAGGGAGGTGCGTCGGGAGAGGTGCGGTGCTTAGACCGGCAGTCGCGGGCCCGCCTCAGCGTGCGTATGGCGCGGCGCGACGCGACGACGCGTTCCGGCGTGATTTCATTCCGACTAGCACTGTTTGACCGCGAATAACTTTGAAAATTTGAACTAAAGTGACCCAAGGTAATTATACCAAAGTTGTAGATCTCACTACCCTCTAAAACTTTCACAAAGGCTCACAGGGGTTTTGAGCAATGGATTTTGCATAAACTGCTGCCAAACTTTGAATTCCACTCGATTCCGGTGAACAGGAACTGCTGGCGTTGACTGAGCTTTTTCACTAATTTCCACTTCAAATTGCAAATGCCACCCAACATGAAAGTTGTGTCCCTCGAAAAACTGGACAACTTTTATATTGGGAGTTTTTCAAGTGTTTAGGTGAAATTTGGAGAACGCGGCAAAAGTTCCGGAGGGAGTTCAAGGACATTAGGGTTTAAGTAGGGTTTGACCGTGCCTTTGACCAAGGTTTGACAACAAGTGTGTGGTGACTTGATCAAGAAGGTCATTAGGGATTGTTGACGAGATTTTTCGAGGTGATGACCCATGTTGACCATGGTTTGACCAATGTCAGCGGGTTTGACTCAGCTGATCCGGTCATTAGCATTAATGACGCTAATTTAAAACATGGGGCGTCACAACGACGGTGTCCCGACCTCAACTTTGCGCCAGTCCCTCGCCAGGACATTGGGGAGCAGCCACTGCTCCCCCTGCTCCCCCCACCCTATGGCTGTGCTGCCACCTCCCCGCCATGCCATGGTGCTCCATCCGCTACCTCTTTCCCAGCCCCGCCTCTGTGCTGCCCCCTTGCCGGCACGCTGAGGCACGACCGCTACTCCCCCTGCCCCCAGCCCCACCTCCATGCTGCTCCCTCTCCGAGATGCCAGGCGAGCGAACCTCCCGCCGCTCCATGTTCGCCTAACTGCTAGCTAGGATCTCCCCTAGTGGCAATGCCCCCCCTCTCCTCCCGCGAGCTCTCCAACACGGGCGAGCTCACCGACGACATGGTGTGGGCGAGCTCCCCCGACAGCTCACCTTTCTCCTCCCTCCACCAGTGCAATGTTTCTATTTTGTTCACAAGTTTTCTGCATGTTGCAATCTTGCTTTTCAAGTGTTTCAAATGTTTCTGATAAATGTTGCAAAATTCCACGTGGATGTTGCAAAGAGAATCATGATGTCGTAATGTTGTATATGTTTCATTAGCATGTTGCAAGTTTGTGATGTGGATGTTGCATTCTTAACGAGAGATTTGAATGTTCGAATCAACATGAAACAAATGTTGCAGTGAGTTTTTTCTCATTTTTTGATGGATGATTACCAACAATTTTTCATGTTACAAATATTGTTTTTCGATGTTGCAAATGTTGTTGAGTTGTGATGTTGCAAATTATATTCGATGTTACACATGTTGTGATAATTGTCATGCCACTGTCCGGACGGTAGCGCCCAGAACGGACGTCCGGGCACTGACTCCCGATGAAAGATAGGCTAAGCACAAGAGACAACCCTCAATGCAAAAGTATAGACTTTAGACTTCCCACCATTCAATTGCATCATTTTGAAGAGTGAGCAGCAGGTAATAGGCACTTCAGCGGTGGAGCCAGAAATTTGGGGGGTGGGGGCGGTGGGGGTACCCATTCATGCGTGCTGTAATTCATATAATCTTCGTGATGTTAGGGGGCCATGCATGCTCTTTTGAATACCTTGTGATTTTGTAAGAAATTGCTGCGGGGTTCATCTAGGTGCAAACTATTCCAAACTGTGCTTACTCTTTTGAAATGATCCAGGGAGAAATGATAAATATATTCTTTCAAGTTACGCCATTGTATGTATATATTGGGAGGAACGAGATAGATATTGTTCCGTGCACAGCTCAGGCTGTATATGCTGTTCAAGGTAGTAATTGTTATGTCAATTACTTAGAAGATGCTGCTGCCTCCATTTTGAAACAGTATTTATCGCTTCTCCCAGTATATATGCAACATGTATATACTCCCTCCGCCCCAAAAAGCTTGTCATTTTATAGGATTCAAAATTTGTCCCAAAAAACTTGTCATTTTACTTAATTTGGCATGTTTGCATGTGCATGTAGTGATGCAATAATCAATTAGCATCAAATATGGCAAATAAATAGGGACAATCGTCATTTCACCTTTTTAATAATCTGTCCTAAAATTTTTAAAATTTTTAGAATGACATTCTTTTTGAGACGGAGGGGGTATGCAGTATTTACTGTTATTAGCATCGTTCATGTGAAGGAGCGAACTGATCTTATCGATCATGTAATCAGTTATAATTAACCACCCCCCCCCCTTATATGAGGTACTATAGAGAGGCGTAGCTTGTTGCAAAATTGGTGATGGCTCCACTGTCTTATTTTGGGAGGATCTCTGGTCGAATGGAGTATTATCAGAGTTACATCCTAGGCTCTTCTCCCTTTGCTACAGACTAGCTAACAGACCGAAAGATATCGGTCAACACAGAATCATGGAGCTAGATAATCTAACAGCCGTCTTCAACCTCCCACTCTCGGTGCAAGCAATGGATGAATACGATATGCTATGCAGAGTCACATACAGGAAGTACCATGCATGCATATACTCATCCACGTCAACTGATCGCTGGTATATATTTCATATGGAGCAATGCAACCTACACTTCCAGCAGGTTCTACAAACTAGTTTTCCAACATCCACAAGTGCCGCCAACATTTATTTTCTTGGATTTGGAAGCAGTCAAAGTGCAAGTCGAGACTAAGTTTGCCTGGCTCACATATCCTAGTGGCAGACTATATACGAAGACTATATATGCTGCATTGAAGACACTTCAATGTCGAGCCAGATGTTCTGTGTCATGTGTGGTGAGGTGACCAACCAAAGGTCCTCTAGCCTACTTGGTTAGACGGGGCTGAGGTATATGATCGCAACGAGACTCGGGTTTGATTTCCTGTTGGAGCGAATTTACGGGACTGATTTAAAAAAATCCGGATTCGGAGGTTTTCTAACCGGAATTCGATCGGTTCCCTTCTCTTATTGAAAACCCCCCATTTCATATGCACCTGCTCTTTGAATTCCCTCGTTTGCTATGGCATGCTGTTAGAAACTTGGAACTGATGCAGCAAGCAACAACAAGCGCGCACGACTACTTGATCAGGGGCGGCAAGTTAAGGGGTATCAATAATCCACCATTATTCTTTATGGAGATTTTTATGATTGCTGCTTAGGAAATATGGAACCTCAGAAACGCAAAGATCTTTGATGTCGGTGTATGTTAGTTTAGAGCTTTGGGGCGTGAGGTTGAAAGAGCAAGTCATCCTGCACGAACTTGCACCGTGTCAAGGATGATCTTAGGCCAAAAATATCACAATAATGCAATGGCTCGACAGTACTTTGTAATTTACATCTTCAACCCCTCCCTCTCTCTAATCTGTAAGTATTCCTGTACATAACACTCCTTTTATTTATTTAACGAGATGCGATGTGGGGAATTCCCACAGTTTTATGGTTAAAACAATGAAACCGTGCCACACTGACGAAATAAATCTCCCTACAAACTAGTGTATTGATGAATAAAGCTGAGATAGTAGGTCTCTTTGCAGTGTAGAAAAAAAAGAGAAAGGGAAGAAACAAGAAAAAACCTTGTGGTGGAACATCTCAAGTATATATGTGCAGGGTGTGTCCACAGTATAGTACTATACCTAGCCACCATTGGGTGAGCAACTCAGTTAACCTAATAATATTATCAGATGGATGCCCAAACTGAATATATTACTTTATATACCGTCTGCAGGTTTCTTCTACTCCTTTTGCCCAAAAAATTATGTGCCATTTTAGATTTGTTCTAAGTTAAGCTTTCTTAACTAGCTTTAACCAAATTTATAGAGCAAAGCATCAATGTTTATGACATCAGATAGATATATTATAAAAATAGGTCTCATGATGAATCTAGTGGTACTTATTTTACACAATAACTATGTTTAGTTTGTTCTAGTCTTCGTCAAACTTAAAAAAGTTTAACTTATTAGGACAATCCTAAAACTACATGTTTTTTTTTGGAATGGAGGGAGTAACTCTGATCTATATTAGACACAACCTTATATTAATAGATGGTCAAAACCAAACTTTGCCAATAGAAAGATGGAAATGAGTTCAAACCACAACAATAATGTTTGCATGGAGACTGGATAACAGTTACATCAGCTCATCATGCATAGCTGAGAAATAATGCAATCAAGTAGAGCACAATGCGATTAATTTGACAATTGTCAACCATCAAGGCAGTTTAAACGTCTCTTCAAGTGAAAAAAATCCATGGTGATCACCTCCAGTGCTTCATGCTTTATTGCTTATTACATCCTCCATCCTTCAAGTAGTAATTTCCAATACCTCAACCGGTACGTACCTCTGAAAATTGCCTGCATAAAATATGTAATGGTTAGTCATATCGCTTAATGTGTTTTCTTGCCTGACATGCAACAAAAATTCAACCTATGCAACAGCAAAATGTAAGGACTAATTCCCCAAAAAACATTAAATTTGATGTGATGCACGGTCATGGTGGAAATACTATACACTTACAAAAGGTTAGAAGTGATAATAGATGGAATAATCAAACAACCTTTGTCAGCAGCAGTGTATATAATTTTGTGCTTGTAATTCAACAAAATTTGATGTTGATTATTATTGGCCTTGTAATACTTATGCATGTCCACTAAATCGATCGGCTGAAGCTAGGGAAAAGAACTATGTTCTAACTAGTGTCACGACAGAAGAAACTAAATTGTGTTCACTTCTAATAGTCAAAATAGTATCCATCAAAATTCTAAAATATGAAAAGGCAGTGTCATTTCTCTGTTGATCATCTGAATTAATTTAATTTTATCACCGATGACAAGATATTTTATTGTGTTATTCACGTTAGTGAATTACCTAAAAACATAGCAAAGTAGAAACTTGATATGTGATCCTATAGAATAAAGCTGCGGAGGTTTCTTCATCCCTAAAAGATTGAGCTCTTCAAAACCCTAAGCTCTTCAAAACAAAAACATTTAACCAGTGACACACCTAAAATTAAATTTAGAAATAACCAGTTTCCCCAAGCAAGCAAGCCTAACCCAACCTACTATGTAATCGATATCTTGTGGGCCGGATATAAAGTGTCATAAGAACAAAGTGTCGATCTGTACTATATAAATACCTGAACTATATAACAAAGTGTTCTAAAACAATATATATACCTGAAAGGATGGTTTACTTTTTGGGTGGCTCAGCTACCTAGCTCTGCCTCCTGAATCTCTTTTGCCAGTTTTTCAATCTCTATCTGGAGTTCAGCTATTTCAGCTTGTCGCTTTTCGGATGCCTTCTGTATCATTTCCTTCGTTCCAACTGCTCGTTTTGGACCCGTGCTGCTATTTGCATCCATAGCCCAAGCTTCTTTTGACCGATCAGATTCACGAAGATAGTAGAGTGTTTTAGTACAAACTTCACTGCTACCGCTTCCAGTGTTTCCTTCAGCTGCCAGCCTGCTAGACGAATCCTCACGGTTTCCTGCAAAAGATAAGGAAACAGGGACGAAGAGTAAGTGCATATATACTGTCAAGTTTCATGAGCATTATTTCAGCTAATTAAAATTGATGCATAGAATACCACTTCAAGAATTATCGTACCTGCTGATCCCCTTTTATTCAATGTTAAGTTATCTCCATTTCCTCTAACATTTTTATCCTGCCCATCCAATATTTCCTCGCGCACCTTATTATCTGTTGTGGCTGTAGTAGCACATGACAAAGAGTATGGCTTCCACCACTGCGCATACTCATCAGTCACGCCTGGCTTGTCACTTGGAACAGCAAATTCATAACACCCTGCGTCGACATTGTATGTTTCCCATGCTTTCTCCCAAGAAACTGAGTTCCGATGGGTTATGATCCCGGGCACGTCCTGGTCGAAGCCAAGCTGCCTCGCAACGCGATGAGGATTGTGCTGCTTGATGCAGTCCATGCCCACAAGCTCGCACGGGCGTAAACACCTTGCAAAGGACTGAAGAAGTGCCCTGCTCCCGTAGGGCCTCCATTCGAATTTCTTCGGTTCAACGAACACTGAGTGCACGTAGCCCGGATCCAGCGCCTTGCCAACAACGTCGTGCCACCGGGCAGCCCTCGGCACGTCGCCTCCAGCGGTGTCCGGGATGCCCGCCGCCGTCGTCACTGGTGGGCGAAGCTCAGGGAAGCGCTCCCAGACCCAGAGCTGGACGATGTGCATCGGGGCCGAGACCAAGGGCGGCGGCGCCGTTGCTGGTTTCTTGTTGGCCCGAACGAGGTGGCGCTTCAGCGCGGAGAGGTCCCTGTAGATGCTGGCGAGCACCGCGGGGGCGAGCGCTACGCTCTGGCCGCACGCCAGGCGCACGGCGATGGGGATCACCTCCTCCCTCGGGACGACGCTGAACGGCGGCGACGGCAGCACGAAGCGAGAGAGCCACGTGGAAAGGAACGTACCGTGCTCGATTAGCTCCTCGTCGTCACGGTCGCCGCCCGCCGCCGCCTCCACCGGCTGGCGCTGATGACGGAGGACGAGGTGTTCGGCGCTCTTGCGCTGGTCCACGAAGTGTCGAACGGCCCCGAGCGCGCGCTCCTCCTCCATCTTCGGTGGCTCGCGCACGGGGAAGCCGACGAGGGGAAGGCCCGCGAGCACGGCCACGTCCTCCAGCGTCACCGTGGCCTCGCCCCAGGGGAAGACGAAGGTGTTAGTCTCGGGAGACCAGAACGGCACGAGCTGGAGCAGCGCGCCCTCGCTCCCCCGCTGCACGGGGTACGTGCTCGCGAGGATGCCCTCCAAGATCCCGAGCTCACGCCACAGGGGCTCGTGCAGCGGCCGGAGCTTGGCCACCCACTGCTCCCACACACCCTGCACGAGCGATAGCCCCGCCGCCGGCCAGCCGTCGAATCTTGCCGGGATCCCGCCGCCAAGGAGGAAATCCGGACTGCATCTCGGCGGGGATGGCAGAGCCGGCAGCAGGCCAGCGGCGCCGCTCGCGCGGGGAAGCAGGATGCGCGGCGACGACCTGACGACGACCGGGGGCGGCGCGGTGAGCGCGCTGGCCAGAGGTGCCTCGCCGTCAGCCATCGCCTCGCGCGGATCGGGTACGGCGGTGCGCTGGGGAGAGAGAGTGGCAAGGCCGGCGAGAGCTGGGTTCTGGTGGCCGGTGGGGAAATTTTTGGTACCGAGGCATGGGGTTAACCTAGTTTCCTTTTTATATCTCCTCTCCAATCATTATGATGGTAAAAGGCCGCGCGCGGCCCCTGGTGGACATACGGCCCGGCCCAATACAAGGTGCCTGGCTACTGTTTGCCTCCCGACAATGGGTGGTCTCCGACCGGCAGGCTACGCCCTGAGTGAGAATGTGCTGGCTATGGCTGCAGCAGCGCCGCCGTTGCCCACTTGTATGTCGATCAATGGAGGAATACGCCGTCGGACTGCATTCCAGGGAGCATCCCTACTGTGGAAATCCTGGGCACCATTACCTATGTCAAACTCTTCTTCTGGTTAGCTTGCCGGCGGCACATTTGGACAGCCGATCGACAGCGTGGACGCGGCCTGGAGGATGCACACGTTCGATGACTGCCTCCTCTGCCACCAGGAGAGCAAGACGGCAGATCATCTTCTGATCACATGCCCGGTGGCAAATGAGGTCTCTTGGGCTCGGTGTTCTTGCAACTTTGTCCCTCCGACCATAACAGACTGGTGGGAGCACCCGGTGGACCTGCAGGGTGCCAAGCAGAAGGTCTCCACTCTCTTCATGCTGGCACCCTGGTCCCTCGGCACCTCTGGAGAGAACGCAATGCTCGCTCTCGTCTGCTCGATCGTACGTCGCTCGGCACCAGTGTCCGTCATCCTAGATAGGATCAAAACCGATGTGTCCTTGTGGATCGAGGCTGGAGTACGTCAACTAGGGAATAGACTTTTTTTCTAGTAATCCCCATGTCGTGCCGCACGTTAGCGTGCTATGTAACAAATAATAATTTTTTTACTTAATACAATTAATATGTAACTCTCTTGCGTATTCGAGAGAAAAAAAGCACCGGCAAATCCGAGGGCTTTGCTTTTGCTAGTTCAAAAGCTGGGTCAGCCATCTTTAATTTCCTATTGTTTCTCATGCTACAAGTGTGGTATCAATTTTGAACCAGACACCCACAAACGTTTACTACCGTACTACTCCATTTGTCCCAAAATAAGTGTCGTCGCTTGAGAACCGTGTTCTCCACAAGTATGGTTTCCGGACGCCTCTTATTTTGAGATGGAGGGAGTACATGTTTGTTTCAGCTTTTCAGACCAGCTTTTCAGTTTCTGACGGTCAGAAGTTGGAAAAAGCTCTTCAGTTTCGGACGCCCTGTTCGCTTGGCTTATCAGCCACTAGTATTTTTCTATCAGAACAAACTAGCAACCAGCAACCAGTCAGTAGTACTTTTCTCTCGGAATAAATCAGTACCAACCATTAGCTACCGGCCAAATTAAACGATCAGGCTGTAGATTGGTTTCGAAAAAACTGGAAACTTAGCTCCTAAGAAAATGAACTGAAAGCAGAAAATCTGATTAAAAGGGACTTTTTCCTGATTTTTGTTGTCCTCTAAGAAGTTACAAATTTATTACAACAGCCGATAGCTCAAAAAAACAGAAAAAACGGCTTTCCAGCCAAAAGCTCTAAAACAGAAAGCTTAAACAAACAGACTATGGGGTTGGCACAGATGCGGCATGGTGGTGTGTTGTGGCCGGCTGCCAAAGAAGTTTGCTCCCGGCGTGTTGACGCGTGGCCTGCTTCTAGATAAACAGAGCTGCTTTCCTCACTGGAAAGAAAATCAAAGATCAGACTTTGATGGCAAAGAAAGGCAAACCATGGCTAGTAGGTATACCATATATACAAAACTGTTTTCTTTACTATTTGCACGGCACGGTTCCGACGACCTGCTATGCTAACCTTGACCATCCAGGCGGTGTGGCGACGCCAATTAAACGCTGGCACCAACATGCTGCGAAAATACGAAATCACGAAATTAGTACCGGGCAGGCGCTACAGTACCTGAGCAAGTCATTTAGTACCGGTTAGTGTCTCCAGCAGGTATTAAATGGCACCACAAATCCCCCCGTGCAGCAGTTAGTGAGCTCTATGAAGTCATTTAGTATTGGTTGAAGACACTAGTCGGTACTAAATGACTTCCTCTCAAATTTGTGTCGCTGGTGCTACCGACCCTATTAATTCTATCTCCTTTGTCCTTATCTCCTCGTCATCTTCATTCTTCTCCTCTGTTCTTTCTTACCTTATCTCTTCACTCCTTGCGCAGGGTGGCCGGCCAGAGGAGGCGCGGGCCGGCGCGCGGGCGGCGCGGCCCCACCGGCGCGCGCGATCCCGATAGTCGGCGGAGTCGGGCGCACCGCCGGTGCGGCGGCACCGGCGCGGGGAGGGGCGCACGGTTCCCGTCGGCCCGGCGGGGGGAGTGCGGGCCGGACCAAAGCGGTGCGCGACTCCCGGCGGGCCGACGCGGGGAGCTCCCGCGGCGCGGGGGTGGATGCGCGGCTCCCGGTGGCCGGCGCGGCGCCACCGGCCGGCGGCGGTGCTACCTCCCCCTGCCGGAGCGCGGGAGCTCGACCGAGGCGCACTGCCCTGCCGGCGCGTGGAGCCGACAACGGTGTGCTCCCCTGCGGGCAATGTCTGATTTCTTTGTGTTTTCCTTGTGAATATGTGAAGTTATAGTGTGATTCATTTTATTTTATTTTTTGAACATGTGATTGTGACAAATGTGTGTTATGATTTTTGTGAAATATATAACGTAAATCTTATGAAATTCAGCTCATGTGCACCCAAGAAATTTGTGATAGCGATTCTGGAAGAAAATGAGAAAACAAAAAAAAGGAAAAAGGAAAGAGAAATGAGATGATGGTGAGGAAATTTGTACCGGTCGGTGAGATCCACCGGTACTAATTTTTTGTTTTGTACCAGGCGTCCTGCCCGGTACTAAATGCCATAGCAATTAGTACCGACCAGTCTATACCGAGCAAACGCGCGGTACTAACCTGGCTTTTTGCCCATTACTAATGCCTGCATATGTAGCCGTGACTAGATGCCCGGTGGCCGACACATGCACTATCCTTTGCCTCACGTGCTGCAAAATAAAGCGTAAAATGGACTCCAGCAGTTTCTTCAAATCCATCCGCATCTGCAAAATGAGGGGAAAAACTACACTGTAGCAGCTCAAGCAGTTTCTTCAAACCCATTTGCAAAATGCAGACGGTGGCCTGCGAGCGCGCATTCTCGAGCTGACACGTGCCTGACGCAGTGACGCCCCCCTCTTGGAGCTCCGCCGGTGGATCAGCATGGCCCTACCTCTCCTCCTCCCTCCCTCTCCCCCGAGAAGCCGCGGCAGGTCCGGATCTGCAGGGGCGCGGCGGGGAAGAGCTCCACGCCCGCTGGTGGAGGTGCTGCGCCCGCTGCATGAATGGCGACAGAGTTGGTGTTGGCGAGACGAATCCGGCGGAGGCGGAGCAGAGAGTGCCCGCCACCTCGGCGCGGAGGTGCTCCTCGACGTGGAGGCGGAGCAGGAGCGGCTCTGTCGGTCGGCGGTGCCATGGCCGTGGCCCCTCTATCTGCCCATCACCACAGATTCTGCGCTCGCCCGCACCGGGCCGGCATGTTGACCAGCGAGCGGCCACCTCGGTGCACCACCTCGATGCAGATAGAGCAGGGGTCGGGCGGAGGGGGGGGGGACGCGACGGAGAAGCATCGGAGGTGGCGCGGGAGCCAACTACCTCTCGATGAAAGAGGGGATGCGCGTTTCTGCTGGAGTGCAGCTTCTTTTGCAAGATGAAATTCTTCCCTTTGCTCTGCTCAAACCGGATGCAGATGAAGAACATTGCCGGAGTTAGTCTAAAGGTGCCTTGCAATGTAGAGCGAACTGCATATCCATACACTGGGGAGGATCCAAGTTTGGGTTGTGGGGGTGCTCTCTTCTCTTCCTTGTCCACCCTCATCTCTATTTCCTCTCTTGCTTCCTCTTCCTTCCCTTGCCCCACCTCTTGCACATATACAGGTCGTCATCCCATTAAACTTGGCCATTCAAGCTGTCATCGCGCGCACAGGTGGCTTCAAGGTTGGATGTTGAACACGTTGAGTTGCGTGTATACACGTGGGTGTTTCGCTGAACGATCCACGCTGGGATGGAGTTAGGATGACTAGATTGGGAGGCTTATTTTTCAATGGAGCGCACGGCAGTAGGAGGGCTCAAGCCCCCTCCGCCCCACCCGCTGCCTCTGTGCCTGGATGCACGTGTACATACGCATGATCCCCAAACTCGGAGCGACATAGGGATGGCAACGCGGGGGAGGACAGACGAACGGACGGATAGGTTGGTCAGCACGGTTACACACTGACATGGCCTGGGAACTATTGTTAGGGTTGATATCATGTTCATTTTGGATTGCTACCTACAACAACGATCGATATGCATCCATCTTCTAATAGTGTTGTGTGCATCCAGGCATCATCTTTCACATATATAGTGTTGTGAATATACTAGCTTATTACACAACTGGAAAATCAGCCTTCCATTCACCACAAAATAATAGTGGGTCCCATGGTATATATGGTTAGAAGGCCAAATGACAATGCATACCTTGTAGTACCGGTTGATATTAGGATTTTTTTGAGATTGACACAGTACAACGCAGACGCTCACAACACGCACGCACACTCACCCCTATGAATACACGTACGCAAACCCTACCCCTATGAGCACCTCCGAAGGACTGAGCACCGGCAGATCTGGAGATTCTCGAAGTCACCACTGGCGTCTCGTCGTCGACGGGAATGTCGCTTACCACTTAAGTGTATAACGCCGGAAAATCCCGGAATATATACAGGAGAAGGTGCGAGCACCAGGATTTGAACCCTGGTGGGTAGCGTCCCACTGGACTGTAGGATTTAGGGCTTAGTACCGGTTGATATTGCCAAACTGCTACTAATAGTGCTCCTCCGAACTTTAGTACTAGTTCTTAATACGGTTGGTGTTACCAATCAGTATTAAAAAGTCCGACGTGGGTGAATTTAAAAGGAAAGCGCTGAAAAGGGGTGTTGCAGCAACTAGTACCAATGGTATTCGTAAAAATAGTGTTTTTAAAAGAAGGGAAGAAGCCGAATACGTAAACGCTCGGACGTTTTTTTTATTACTCTTTTACGATGGACCATACCACCAGGTGGTAATATGCAATATATGGCTATTTTTTGTAAGGGTAAAAAGATAATTTTTACAATTTTTTTAATAAATTTGGCAACCTCGGGCTAAGAAAAAAATCGCTTATGCCACAAAAAAATTTTGAAAAAAAATTGTTTTTGAAATTTGAATTGAAATTGTTTTTTGAATTATAAAAAGGCTTTATTCAAAAAGTACCATAGAATTATAAAAAACACTTTTTACTGATTTGTTTTGAGAAATCTCCCAGCAAAGATTTTTCTAAAAGTAATTTAAAATGATATTATTCAAGAAAATATTTATGGAAAAGTACTGTTGAAAAGGTTCCAAATGGATTTTTGGAACAATTAAAAACCGAAAAGTATTTTTCAAACTATGCTAACAAAAACTTTTAAGAAAGAAAAAGTTTCAAATGATATTCCTTTCTAGAATTTGTTCTGGGAATTCTTTTTTTGGAAGTCTTAAGGGGGCAAACCTTTTGTTGAAGATTTAAAAATTCAGAAAAAATTTTGAAACTCTATTTTAATGAAAGGTGTTATAAAAAATTAGTAAAATAATTTGCAAAACTTGATTGTTGGGATGTACATATGGTCAGCTGAAAGAGGATATGATGCATGATTAAAAAAACAAGGGAGAAAGAACAAATATATATAGAATGCTCATGCACATTTTCTATTATCCATTATTAACTAATTTTGTAGTATTAGTAAGCATTAAAGAACAATACTAGATGCGCAAGTAAATCCCTTAAAAACCACTTTCCCGGAACAACAATAATCTTGAATTCTTGATCCACAATAATGCCCCTCCGGGAAAGTTGCAATGTAAGGGCTTGTTTGGGAAATTGAGGATTCAAGTGGATGGAAAAGGATTGAATAGATTTTGAGAAATTTTGACTTATAATGGAAATTTCTCCACCCTAATGCCCTTCATTCCCCTTCATTCCACTAATTCCCAAACAAGCCCTAAAGCCTTTCACGACCTCAGGGTATCTGAGTGATACAGTACATGGTCCAATGTGTTCTTTTAATGGGCCTAATTAGGAAACGGAAAATCATGGTCCAATGTGTTCTTTTAATGGGCCTAATTAGGAAACGGAAAATCGTAGCATAGAAGCATTGGCGCACACACTGTGAAGCGTTATAGACAAGTTAATCATTTTAGAAGGTCATTTGAGACGTCTCTCAAAGTTTTTAAAGTTCATCCGTCATATCGAATGTTTGGACACTAATTTGAAGTATTAGATGTAGATTAATGGCAACCAATTTCATAGCCCTTAGGTTAATTCGCGAGACGAATTTATTAAGTCTTCAAAGATTCTTTCCAGTTGGGTCCCCAATACCTGCACAACCACACGTCTGATGAGAAATCATTCCCCAAATATGTTGCCTCATAGCTAGATTCTCCCTTATGCTTGACTATTATAATATAAACATAAGAATACAATAATTGAAGGGGGAGCTCACAACTGCTAGATATATAAATAGGTATTAGGCCTACAAAGTTGACAATAGCATAAAGTGATTGAACTGAATAAATGGACAACGAATTATATTTTCTGTTCCAAATAATAGAATCATTTTCATTACTAAGGACAACACAGAAAGCTATACATAGTAAACTTACCTGACAGTTTGCCCTCCGTCATCATATGAGACACAGTTTCCTCAGTGATCTTTTTTTCGCGAACGTGCCTTACGTGTTTCATTAAGAGGAAGAAGAGCATTACAAACGACACCGTCGTCATCGGACTGGTGACGCGGCAAAAAAGGGGGAAACAAAAAGATAAAAAGATAAACCCGAATGCTACCAAGGCAAGACTTCACAAGAACTAATCTGTCCCCTTGAGAGCAGGGCCTTCCTCTCCAAGACTCCAACTGAGCACTCCAGTTTTGTCAACAACAAAAAATGACTGATTTTACAACCAAACAACCGGCAAAAGCAATAGCATTATCATAACTTTCCAGGGCATCAAATCAAATTTACCTGATAACTGTCCAACAGAGACAAAATCTAATTCAAGTTTCTAGCATTGTGTTTGAGCCCAACAATACTTTCCATGTCAGTTGTCATATACCTTAAACTCTAAAGTGATATTCTTTTACAACAAGTATTTTGGATAGTAGTATGCCTGTGGTGATGATGGATCTTGGATGATCTTTGTGAGCAAAGCACCATTGAACGCATCAACTGCAAATGTTGTATCAAATTGTACTGTGGGAATGAAAAAACTACATGAGGGTCCTCCAACAACTACAATAAGCTTTCCAAACCCGAGACACAGTTAGTTTTTAAGTAACAGACTTTCAATCATAGCTACAAAAGATACATAATAAATGCATTATGCATACATAGCATCTAGCAAAAACATGAGCCACAGAAGTTTCAATTTGAAGATGAGATTAACATGCTATAAATAAACATCTTGGACAGAATTATAAAGCATTCCTTGGCATTGTACTTGCATTTTTTTATCTCTAGGAGTCACCAGGAGAGACTTCATTATAGGACAAGAACTTCATGACAGTACCATCCTGCACCCAAGTTTGTGATATTAAGAACTCAAGCTCAACCTTGCTGACCTTTACAATATCTGCATGGGTCTACGTAACATCTGGATGCGGGTCTCCTCATGGGATGACTACAATCCTTCTCTCAGGTTCAGGTTGGATGAGTGTAGTTCAACAGCTTCTGTCAATCTCCATGGTGCACAGACTGGTAAAGCTCAGCAATTAAGCTTTAGATTACTGATCCACACTGAAACACTGCAGCCTGAATGCATTCTATCTTATGGCAATTACCAAAAATATGAAACAGGAGTTTGATACTTGAATATGCACAACTATATTTCAAAGGGAGGTTTGTCATAATATAAAACAAATCAAATATGCAGTTTGGCACCAACAATCTTATTGTTTATTCTTAGCTTTTGTACTTAAATATGTGCTTCTACTCCAAACACCTAAAATTTCAGATAATGGATGAATGTATGAACTCATTCAGGTGCTTATACAAAATTTTGCGAGAGATATTTGGCAACTGCATATGTATCAAATTCTAGGTCTAAAAGTTACAAACCATCTTAAACCCAAGGTTCAGATTTCAGAAATAGCTATGAACCAAATCCTAGTCTAAAATAAAACAATGAGAAGAATCTCTGGTACTGAGAGAAAAGATTGTAGAAACTTATTCATTAGTGTAAATACAGTTTAGAACTTTTACACAATGGCAGCTCCTGCCATTTTAATATTTTATTCTCATCACATTACTATCAGATGATGATGCAACAGAGGGCATTTATGAGTCTTCCATCATTTTCTTCTAACTGACTTAGTCACACACATAGGTTTTTTAAACTCTCAAGCACCAAAGAGGAAGTTAGAAGTTAAATGTGACATAAGTAGCTCATTCTTCACCAAAGTAAACAACAAAATGCTACCTTATATTCAAATACTATTTTGTCTTGATTCTAAGGGTAACATTAGATTAGTAGGTCTTGTAAGACTTCAAGGTGTCCAGAAGACCAGCAGATTGTGAGAAAGTTATCTCCTAGAAGTCGAAAGAGTACCCGAGTAGACCAAATCCAGAACAGCAGTAGTTCTGTATGAAAAGACAGATTTTACCACTGGTTACTAGTTAGTCAATTCTATGAACTAGTAATAGGAGCTTAACTGGATTTTAAGTGCTGGAGTTATTTCAGTACTGGGATTCATTGACACATTTGACAATTGACAACCACAACCCACAAAGGAGACTAATTTCACCAGCAAGCCTAGCTCATTCTAGTACTAAATTAAACCATCAGTCTAGTGTCATATAGATCAAAACTACTACTATATTTCAAGTCATACTTTACTATTCTAGGGGCGCCCCTTGTTTGCCTCAAGCCCCAAAATCTCTTCCATCAGATTATGAATATCTTTCTCTAACTCAGCAATTTCTGCCTGTCGAATTGCAGATGCCTTTTTTATCATTTCCTTTGTACCAACTGCCCTCCTTGGCAAGTAAACATCTTGATTTGTGGTTGTACTATTTGCATCTTTGTCCCGAGAATCTCTCACCAGATCAAACCGACTAAGATAGTAGAGTGTGTTAGTACAAACTTCACTGCTAATAAGTTCAGCATTTTCATCAAACATCCTGCTTGAGAATCTCTCGCTATCTCCTGCAAAAGAAAAGGCAAAGAGAAAGAGATTATTGTGGTATTTGATTTCCATTGCGGAGAATTTGAAGTGTAGGTCTGCTGTTTGATTAATTCTTATACCTGATCTCTTTCTATTGGCTCCTATGGAGTCTTCCATAGGAGATTCTAAATCTTGGTTTGATACTAAGATATCCTCATTTCCTTTCTCCTTGTGATCCAGAGAATCATTTTTTCCAATTGACGCATTGTCCGTATTGCCATCTCCTGTGACAATGCATGTATGCATTTCTTCAGTTGGTCCTTTTAAGAGACTACCATCAGTTTGAAGAGTAACAGAACGAGTTAATACATCTTGCTCCTGTCCAAGAGTTATTTTATTTGAAACACTTCCAGGCTCACAATCACGACTGCTTTGCACCATAATTTCATTCATCACTAGGTTGTCCTGCTCATCATTTCTTTCACTAACCATCTGCTTTTCTTCATTACGTTCTTGTAAGATGGACCATGTTGTTTCCATCTTGGGGGACTTTAAATGCATATGCATGGTATCCAATCCATCTTCCTTGCTCATTGCTTCATCAAACATCACATCTTCCTTGCTTGCTTCTTCATCAAGATCATCATCACTGATTTCCACAATGTTAAAATGATTTCCTTGGATAGTCACTTTCTGCAGAACATGTTCGTCCTGCGCATTGTTTCTTGCATCAACCAGCTGGGTGTCTTCATTTCCCAGTATTATAGGGGATGTTTTTGCCCCCAACATCATATCTTCCTTGTTTGCTTCTTCATCAAGATCATCATCACTAATTTCCACGATGTTAAAATGATTTCCTTGGACAGGCACTTTCTCCAAAACATGTTCGTCCTCCGCATTGTTTCTTGCATCAACCAGCTGGGTGTCTTCATGTCCCTGTCTTATAGAGGATGTTTTCCCCCTCAACGTATTAGATTTCACAGGCATTGCATTCACCTCACTTTCGGTGCCACTTAATTTATCACACTCGTTATCATCACTGATCAGCAAGTCTTCAAGTGTTGGCAGCATATCAACTACAGCCCCGGATCCGGTAGTTTCATTGCTTTCAGAGCTAACTGCACCAGGGACGACATTAGGGAGCAGTACAGCGCAATACTCTATTCTGCTATTATTCTCCTCATAGAGGATATTAAGATTCTCCTCTCTACTTTGTTGGAGACATTTGCCCTGTGCCTTTTCAGTAACTGACCTGCCACAAGATTCATGAACTAAATTAGCTGTGCTTGCCACTACATCAGCCAAAGGTTGCCCAACATCGGTGTGTAAAACTTCCTTATTTGATCCAACAGTTTCAGATCTTGGTATAAAACTCTTGACGCTTCCAACATTTTTCTCCTGGTCACCACCCTTCGCCAAACCTTCTATGTTGTGCTGCTTAGGCATCTTAGTAATGCTGTTAAGCCTTTCAGAAAGAGGAACATGATCAAGATGATCATTGGATGCATCTGGCATTGTCTGAGCCATCATGTTGACAGCAGTGGCGGGCATAGCTCTAAATCTCAGGTGGGGTGGACATGCACGGAGAACAAGCCCTGGCGCTGCCGCAGCTCGTCTTATTGCAGCCTGGCTGGCTGAGGAGTAGGAAGGGTAGACGTTAGCACCAGTCAGTATGTGGGGCGGCCGGCCCCGATTGGCAGTGTCCACACGCAGCCTTTTGACAGAATTAGCAGCAGGGACACCTTCCGTTTTTCTTTTCACTGGACTAACAAAAGAACAGTGTTCTTTCATCTGTGCAGTATTAGCACCGGCAGTACCACATGCTGATGAGTAAGGCTTCCACCATCGTGCATACTGAACCGTCACACCAGGCTTGTGATTTCGAAATATAAACTCAGAACTTTGAGCCTCTATGTTGTATGTGTCCCATGCTCTCTCCCAATCTGAGTTTGCACAAGAAATCATCCCAGGAATGTCCTGATCGAAGCCTAGCTGCCTTGCAACACGATGAGGACGGTATAGCTCAATGCAGTTCATGCCGACAAGCTCACAGGCATGCAAACACCGTGCAAAGGACAAGAGCGCTTCATTTGTTGCTATATCCTGGCCTCGCACCCAAGAGTCACGGGTCTCTGGCTGCAGAGCGAAAAAACTGCAACTTCCATATGGCTGCCACTCAAACTCCTTTGGTGACATGAACACTGCGTGCACGTGCTTGGAACTAAACCTTTTGATCGCATCGCGCCACCGGGCAGCCCTTGGCATTTCATGATCGGCAGGAGCAGGGGAACTCGCCGGCTCAGGGCGAAGCTGAGGGAAACGCTCCCAGACCCAGAGCTGAAGGATGTGCACTGGTGCCGAGCTGACGAACGTCTCCTTTTTCGTGCCCGAGTCTATGTGGTGTTTGAGAGCGGAGAGATCGGCGTAGATGCTGGCGAGCGCGGCAGGCGCGAGCGCGACGCTCTGGCCGCGCGCGAGGCGGGCCGCGATGGGGAACACCTCCGGGCGTACCACGACGAACGGCGGCGCGGGGAGTACGAAGAAGGACAGCCACATGGCCAGGAACGCGCCGTGCTCGGCAAGCTCGCGCGCCTCGGCACCGCCGCCCGCGGACGCCTCCTCCTCCTCCTCCTCCTCCTCCTCCTCCTCCTCCTCCTCCTCCTCCTCCTCGGGCGCGCGCTCGACGAAGTGCTTCACCCACGCGCCATAATTGGCTTTCCTCCTCTTGCTCCGATGCAGCATGGCCCGGACGACCTGGATCGCGCCCACATCCTCCTCCAGCTGGCCCGACACGGGCGCGCGCACGGGGCCGCCGAGCAGCGGCAGGCCCGCGAGCGCGGCGACGTCCTCGAGGGTGACCGTGGCCTCGCCCCAGGGGAAGACGAACGTACCGGTGTCCCCGGACCAGAAGGCGGCGAGCTGGAGCAGGGCGCGCTCGTGCTTGCGCCGCCGCAGCCGGCAAGTGCTGGCGAGGACGGCGCCGAGGATCCCGAGGTCCCGCCACAGCGCCTCGTGCCGCGGGCGGAGCTTGTCCACCCACTCCGGCCACCGCCGGGGCACGCACGCCCAGCCCCTGAATTCCGCCTGGATATCGCGGACGCGGACGGGGCCGGAGCCGGGGTCGCCGGGCGGGGGCGGGAGAGGGGCGCCGTCCCCCCCCCGGCGCGGGGCCGCAGGAAGAGGGCCGGTCGAACGCAGGGGAGTGTGGGATCGTCGCCGGAGGCGATGGGGACCGTGGATTCCTCGACCAGGGGCTGCCCGCCGGCGGACATTGCGGTGGGCGGCACCGGCGGTGGGGTTTCTCCTGGGGAGCCGAGGGGGGGCGGTGCGGTGAGTGGAGGTGCCGAGGTGGGAGTGGGAGGGGGAGGGGAAAGTGAAGAGCCTTTTTGGGGGCTTTCTTAAATGCCACGCAGGGAAGCTTTGTTTACGCTGACCGTTGTTTAAGGGTTTTTTTATGCTGACCGTAAAGACTTGGTTGGTGGTTCACGTGAGCCTCTGAGCACTCGGGTTTTATTAATTTTTAAATTTAAATTTAAATACCGTCAGAGGGACTGGACCACACAGCACACACTAATATTCTTACGTCTAAAAAACACAGCAAAATTACAGCATCGTCTACTATTTGCTTATTATAATGCCATTTATTTTAAAAGACTTGAGGTCATGCTTGGTTGAAGGTGTTAGTTCGGAGCAAACTAACACTAAGCTAACACCAAAGATCCAAGCATATATGTTAGTTTGGTGTTAATTCCAAATAACACCCCTCAAAAAACTAACATCCCCATGAGGTGGTAATTGGTGTTAATTTTGGTGGACCCCACCTATTTTACTCCCTTTTCTCTATCCCTCTGGATCCTCCAATGATTGCAAAAATAGCATTACATGCAAAAGTAACACATGCATCCAATCATTCAAGATGTTAGTTTGTTAGGTGTTAGTTGGGGGTGCAAAAGACTAACACTAACACTAACATCAAAGAACCAAGCAGGGCCTGAGTGTTGGGTTCCAATTCTTCCAAGCCAAAATCAGGACTTGCTAAAAGCAAAGCTTACCACAATTAGATCAAGAAATTTTGTATCCATTTGGTTTGGTGCCAAAGTGGCAAAGTATAGCTACCAATACTTTTCACCATTTTGAGTTTCAAAACATTTCCACTGACTTTCTAGTTTCAGTTATAAACATAGGCATGTCAATATTTGGTAATGAATCAATTAATAGCCAAATTTTTGTAGGCATGTCATGATATTAATTGGAACTCAACCAATTAAGCTGAAAAGGTAATGTACTTCAAACCGGAGTCTTGAGACTAGAGTTCCTCGTATAGCATTGGGAAAAACTTAGATTCCATTTATGGCACTGAAAATATGGGTCTAAGTATATCTTCCTATTTAACATCCAAATTTTCAGTAGCATATTGGGAATCAAGTTTTTTTTCCAATGCTACACCTGCACAGGAAATTCACTGTTTTTAACAAGAATCAGAGTTTTAGTCATACAGCTTTGTTCTGGTGCTTGGATAGTACAGGTAGTACTCCGGTTAGATTTCACCGCTTTGTTCTGGTGCTTGGATAGTACAGGTAGTACTCCGGTTAGATTTCACCGGATGGATGACTCACATTAATTAAATCATCTTAAAAAGATTTATTAGTTATTAATATTAGCATGTCAATATTTGGTAACGAACAAATTAATAGCCAAAATTGTAGACATGTCATGATTTTGGTTGGGCAAGAATTGAAATCCAATCAATTAGGTTTAAAAATGGTAATGTACTTCAAACCGGAGTTGAGAGTTGAGACCGGAGTTTTTACAAGAAAGTTCCCTGTATAAATACTGGAAAAAATATTGACTCTTTCTAGAGCCCTGAAATTTTGGGTGTCAATATCTTCCTAATTTGCACCCAATTTTTCAGCAGTATACAAGGAATCAAGTTTTTTTTCAGTGCTAGACCTACACCGGAAATTCACTCGTTTCTAACGAGCATCAGAGTTTTCCGACGCTTGCTGACCCCCATAGAAAGTACGAGCATTGTGAAATCCACGTTGTAGAAATTAGAATCAAGAAATTACTAGTACTGCCATATCCAAATAGCAAAATCGCATGGAAAAGAACCGAAACAGAGCTGAAACGACGAACAAGAACAGCACATGTCTTTCAGCTTCTTTCATTGCTTCCCAGCAAAACCTTGTGAAAACCGTTTACGCCTGCGCAGAAGAACCTCGACTGAAATATCCAGTTCTTTTTTTTTGAAAATTGTGAAATATCCAGTTCACACATCACAAAACAAACCATTACAACCCTTGTAAATCCTATTTTTTAATAACGGAACTGACATGCACCCACACAAAATCCACCTAGGCAAAACCATTACAACCCTTGTAAATCCTATTACAGAACAAATAAATATCATTTTGAGATATGATGTCTTGCCAATGACTGACCACCACTTTGCATATCTCAAGTTACTTTTTACGGTTGTGTGGCTCTTGTTCCTCCTCCGCCTCTATCACCCGAATCTCTTCCATCAGTTTCTTGATCTCTTCCATCAGTGCAGCACTTTCAGCCTGTCGAATTGCCGATGCCTTCTTGATCATTTCCTCCGTCCCGACCGCTCGCTTTGGACGAAAGAAATCAGCATTGAGATTTGCATCATTGGCCCAAGCATCTTCACTCCGATCAGAATGACGAAGATAGTAGAGTGTTCTAGTGCAAACTTCAGTGCTACAATCCGGAGCCTTGTTTTCACCTGAAATGAAGTAGCAGTATCTTCTTGACAACAAATATAACAACTTGAACGAACTAGGACTGACACTTTAAGTTCTCTGCTCATACCTGAGCTCTTTTCATTGGCTTCCGCACACTCCATCTGCTGGTTTGGTGATGAGACATTGTTATCAGTTCCTTTGCTATTACCTTCCAGTGAAGGAAATTTTCCCTTGAGTGCTCTCTTGGAGATCTCGCTTGTAACAGCACAAGTCCGGGTTTCATCGGTTGGTTCTTGTAATAGATCAGCATTTGTTCTAACGGTAGCAACTGTGTCAGCTGGTTCTTGTTGAAGAGTGATGCTCTGAGCACCAAGCCCAGAAACATGATGCATATGCTCCAGAATCGGGTTGCTAGAGGACATCCTCTCACCATTTCCTACTAAGAAAAGAAAGAAAGGGTATGCAAATAAGCTTATTCTGTCATCTGATTTTCATTTCAAACTTAAATGAAGTAGGAGTATCTTAGCGCTCTCTTACCCATCTCTACTGTAACAGCACGAGTTTGGGTTTCTTGGGTTGGTTCTTGTTGAAGAGTTATATTCGTCAGAGCAGCAGCAAGCACCCTATCAACCTCCAAAACCGGGTTTCTTGAGGACATCTCAACATTTCCTACAAAGGAAAAGGAAAGAATGAGTCAAAGGGAATAGGGAAAAAGAATGCAATAAGCTTATTCTGCTATTATCTGATGTTCTGGTTTGCGAACTGAAATGAAGTAGGAGTATTTTAGCGATCTCTTACCCATCTCTACTGTAACAACATGAGTCATGGTTTCCTCGGCTGGTCCTTCTAAAAGACCAGCATTTGCTCTAGCAGCGGCAACACCATCAGCTGGTTCTTGTTGAAGAGTGAGATCCTCTAGAGCAGCAGCAGGCTCATTTTTTCCAGTGCTGACCGGCCGTCTTTCCTCACTTGAATTCCGTAATGAGGTTGTTGTAGCTCCCAATGGGTTTTGCTTGGCAGGGTGATGGGCCATCAGCACTTGAGTTTGTTCTGAAATGCTATTCTGTTCCTCAGACGTCGTAACAGGCTTTGATGCATCCTCTTGACTTTGTTGTTGGAGAGATTTGGATCTTTCTTTTCCAGCAACTGATGCACTAGGTTCATCGACTGCACTCATCAACATTGCTGCAGCAGCAGATGAACCTCGCAAACACTTCTTCCTTTTCCGTCGAGTTGCTCTCTTCGCAGCATTCCGAACCCAACCTGGCATCATACCATTCACGTCGACCCCATCAATCTGCGTCAGTATAGAAACTTTCCTCCTTGCAGCTTCAGCGACGGCGGCGGCGCATGCCCTGGAGCAAGGCTCCCACCACTGCTCATACTCGTCCGTCACCGCCGGGGCGTAGATCGGAACAGAGAAGGAGAACTTCACAAGCCCTATCTTGTAGGTTGCCCACGCAGCGAACTGGTTCGAGTTGGCGCGGGCGACAGCTCCCGGCACGTCCTGATCGTAACCCAGCTGCCTCGCCACGCGGTGCGGGCGGTATTGCTCAATGCTGCTCATGCCCACCAGCTCGCAAGCTCGCAAGCAATGCGCGAACAGTAGGAGCTCAGGGCGGCTCGCGATGTCCCGGCGGCCGTAGATCCCCCACGGCGGAGCGATGCCGTTTCTCCCGTAGGGCGCCCACTCGAACTTCGCCGGCGACATGAGCACCGCGTGGACGTACCTGGGGTCGAACACCTTGCGGGCGTCAGGCCAGCGGCGGAGAGCCCTCGGCGCGTCGCGGGGAGGGATGCTCTTCGCGGGAGTCGCTGCCTCCTTCGGGCGTAGCTCGGGGAAGCGCTCCCAGACCCAGAGCTGGAGAATGTGCAGCGGCGCCCACGCCGCGAACGGCTGCCTCTCGCCGGAGCTGACGACGTGGCGCTTGAGCGCGGAGAGGTCGGCGTAGATGCTGGCGAGCGCGGCGGGGGCGAGCGCCACGGTCCCGCCGCGCGCCAGCCTGGCCGCGACGGGGAGCACCTCCGAGCGGACCTCGTCGGACGGCGGCGCCGGGAGCACGAAGAGGGACAGCCACATTGCCAGGAACCCCTCGTGCTCGAGCAACTCGAACTCACCCTCCTGCGGAAGCCCGGTGAAGTGCTTCGCCCAGGCGCCGTGGCTGGGTTTGGCGTTCCAGCTGCTCCGGCACAGGGATGAGCGCACGTCCTCCAGCGCGTCCACGTCCCCGCGCGCCGAGCCGTAGAGCTTCTTGCACACGAGCTCGCCGCGCAGGGGGAGGCCCGCGAGCACGGCCACGTCCTCCAGCGTGACGGTGGCCTCGCCCCAGGGGAAGACGAAGGTGTTGGTGTCGCCGGACCAGAACGCGGCGAGCTGGAGCAGTGTGCCGTCGTCACGCCCCACCCAGGACGTCGTCGTCGCGAGGATGGCGTTGAGGATGCCGGCAGCCCGCCACAGGGGCTCGTGCCGCGCCCGGAGCTTGTCCACCCACACCTTCCACAGGTCCGGGGCCACGGGCCAGCCCTTGAACTGCACCTGGAGCTCGCCGTGGCGGATGGGGCGGACGTCGCAGGGCGGCGAGGGCGGGGCCGGGAGACGGCCGCGTTCTGCGCGGGGCAGGAGGAAGTGACCTGCGGTGCAGTATGGGTCGGCGGCCGAGATGATTCCTTGAACCACGAGCGGCACGTCACTGGCCATGGTAGCTGTCAGGTAGCCGACGGAACTGTTCTTTCAGTGAAGATCTGCAAAAAGTGATGAAAAATGCTGGTTAGAGCACAGTACAGAAATGAGAGTGAATTTCCCCCATTGAGTAAGAAATTCATAATCTCTGCAATTGAGCAAGATGGTGTAGCGGTTCTGGAGCTCGTTGTGTATCTGTCCACGGTCCACCATCAGTTGGCAGTAGGTAGCTGCATTCTTGTAGCTGAAGACCTTTTTCGGTCACAAGCTAACGAGGGTCTCTGCATGAAGAGGATCTATGTCATCGTTCTCGTTCACCTGGGCTTTGATCATCAAAGCCAGTTGCCCCGGTAGATGAGGATTTAGGTGTGTAGAAAAGGTCTTCTTTATTGATAAAATGCGCCAAGAAGAGTGAACAAGAAGGCTCTTGTTGCTCTTGAACACCTGCTTACCTAAATTAAAATTCCCTAATGACGGCTTTTATTTTTGCTAAAAACCTTTTTGCCGAGAGTGACTCCAGAAAGGTTTCTGTCATCTAAGAGCTTGCTGGAGGCGAATTGACAGTTCGTTTATGGCAAGAACAAAAAGGCTTGGTGAGAGTGGGCAGCCCTGCTAGATACTAGAAATCTAGAATTGAAGTGAAAAAAAGAGAAGGTTGGTGAAGTGATGCATGAATGAACACGATCAATGGAATGACCTGGAACCTTTTGGCGTTGAAGAGCTTGAGCAATAAAAGACCATCCTACCCTATCAAAAGCCTTTTCATGATCATTTTTTAGCATAAATGCGGATTGTTTCCAAGAACTGAGAGCTGAAAGGAATGAACTATCTCCTGAGCAATAATAACTTCCCTGAATGACTTCCCTGAATGAAAGCAAGACTTGGGTCGGGTGAATGTGGTCTGGAAGATGAGGTTTTATACGAGAAACCAAAAGTTATAGCAAATTTTGCAAACTAAACAAGATCTAATCCTGTTTTTCCTTTTCATGGCAGCCGTTTATCGCAATAGTGTGTTCTTCAAACGTGCGTAAGCATTTCAGTCTGCAAACTGTCATGAGCTAAGTATGCTAGATGGGCCCAACGGCCCACCTCCCTAACCACCCCCTCCGCCATCGCCGTCGTCCACCCTGGCACCGCCGCCCAACACCCGAATCCACAAGCCGAACACAGATCTAGCCACCACCTCCTCCAACGCCACCACCGCACTCGGGGCGCCTCAAGGAACCCCACCGCCACCATCACCGCCACCACAAATCAACCCTACCCCAAATTGGAATCCCATCCAGTTCACCTCCATTCGCGCAGGAACTAGCACGAGTGGTAGCTGAATCGAGCAACCGGCCCAGGAGAGATCCAAAACCCAAAAGGCCAACCCTCACCTTCCGGATGGCTACCGTCGAGGAACAGCTCAAGCAGCTTGTCGCAGATGTCAAGACCATCGGGGTGGAGCAAGTCAAGGGTAATCAAGACCTCAAAGAACTCATCAGGTGGAAGGAGTCCACTACAAGGTCATCTACCGATCTACAACTCTCCATCAACAATCTTACATCGCGCATACAGGCGTTGGAAGCCACATTCTTTCAGGCTCCGCCTAAGGTCCCGCCGCGCGAGGGAGAGGGACGGGCAATCTGCCACGGCAAGAACATCGACCACCAGGGTGTTGAACCGAGGACAGATCCCGATTCCACCCTGGTCAAGGGTGAGAATCCTTTCCCCAAAACCCTCCACTTTAGTAATGATATACAAGGATCTAGCAGTCATCAGCATTACATGCTTAGTACCAACCAGCATCAGTATGGGCCTAGGGAGTACAGGTTACCAAAACTGGATTTTCCTAAATTCAGTGGTGAGCACCCCAAGTTTGGAGGGAAAAGTGTAAAAAGTACTTTAGCATGTTTAATGTTCCTGTTCATGTTTGGGTTCCCTTTGCCACCATCAACTTTAGGGGTAATGCTGAATTGTGGCTTCAAACCTATGAAGCTCAGCATACTATTGGTAGTTGGGCTGAGTTATGTGTTGCTGTTAACCAGAAATTCGGTAGAGATCTTCATCATAACTATATGAGAGATCTTCTCACCATCAAACAAACTAATGATGTCTTAGAATATGCTGGTAGATTTGAGCAGGCTAGACATAGAGTCTTGGTGCATAACAAGGATATGGGTGAAGTGTTCTTTGTGCAAAAGTTCTTAGATGGGTTAAAGTACAACATTAGTAATGTAATCTCTTTACGCAAGCCAAGAACAGTTGATGTTGCGTTATCATTGGCACTCATGCAGGAGGAAATTCTGGAGGCATCATCCAAAAGATACTCTCCAAGATCCCGTGATTGGCATAAAGGGCAGCACAAGGTGAACTCCAGTCCAAGTTCTGAGACTAGCACTAATTCTGGCAATGTTCCTATATCTCCAAGGCATGACAAGACCATGGGCAGACCAAAATGGGATGAAAAACTTTCTGCATTAAGGGCAGCCAGGAGAGCTAAAGGACTGTGCATGAAGTGTGGGGAGCAGTACAACCCACAACACACGTGTCCGGCACAGGTTTCCTTGCAGATCCTGGAAGAGGTTTTGAACTCCATGGAGCAAAGCGACTCTGAAGATGAAAAATCTGATCATCAGGGTCAGAGCAGTGATGAAGAGCTTCTCACACTGTCCTGGTGTGTAGTCTCTGGTGTCTTAGGCAAGAAAACTATCAGGCTTCATGGAACCGTCGACAGCTCTGAAGCCCTTATTTTGGTTGACTCAGGCAGTTCAGCAACATTCATCAGTGAGCAGTTTGCAATCAACTCCAAGGTCGCACTAACTGTGGGCACACCTACCACAATGGTTGTAGCTGATGGCAATAAGCTGACCTGCACCAAAGTAGCCACAAACTTATCTTGGTGGACTCAAGGGCACAACTTTACTTCAACTACTAGGGTCTTACCACTAGCGGGTTATGACATTATCCTTGGCATGGACTGGCTGGAACAGCATAGTCCCATGTGGGTCCATTGGAAGAGAAAGAAGATGAGGTTTTCTCATCTAGGCAAAAGGATCACCTTAACAGGAGTCAAAGAACATACTGATAGTTGTCCACCTCTGAAAGCAAAGAAGCTAACTGGGTTGCTCAGGAAGGGAGGCATTGTTCGCATGGTGCAACTGTCCAAGATGACTGAAGCTACAACAGCACCAAGCATACCACCTAGTGTGCAACAATTAGTGGATCACAACAAAGCACTTTTCCAGGAACCAACATCATTACCTCCACAGCGCCCCTTTGATCATGCTATACCTTTGGTTCCAAGAGTCAAACCTGTTAACCTTAAGCCCTACAGATACATCCCTACTCAAAAGGATGAAATTGAAAGACAAGTCAAAGAAATGCTGCTGAATGGTGTGATCCAACCAAGCAGCAGCCCATTTGCTTCCCCTGTGATTTTAGTCAAGAAAAAAGATGGGAGCTGGAGGTTCTGTGTCGACTACAGGCACTTGAATGCTATCACAACAAAAAACAAATATCCTCTGCCAGTAGTTGATGAACTTTTGGATGAGTTACATGGTGCCAAATGGTTCTCCAAGTTGGATATGAAGTTTGGATACCTCCAGATCAGGCTACTTCCTCAAGATGAACACAAAACAGCATTCAAAACTCACAATGGTCACTAGGAATTCAAGGTCATGCCATTTGGTCTCACAAACGCCCCTGCCACATTCCAAGCTGCCATGAACACCATATTTGAGCCATTGTTGAGAAAATGTGTACTCATCTTCATGGATGATATTCTGGTGTACAACAAAACACTCGAAGAACATCAGCAACAGCTGCAACAAGTATTCAGTATACTGCAAGCTAACAACTTCTATCTGAAGGATTACAAGTGCTCTTTTGCTCAGACACAGATAGAGTACTTAGGCCATGTTATTAGTGGGGATGGAGTAGCCACAGACCCAACCAAAATCAAAGCAGTGGAGAGTTGGCCACAACCAAAAGACATCATGCAAGTCAGAGCCTTCCTAGGCCTAGCTGGATACTACAGAAAGTTTATAAGGCACTATGGGCAGATCAGCAAACCTCTATCAGACCTCCTCAAGAAAAATACACAGTTCATTTGGACTCCTCAACATCAGCAGTGTTCAAGTCCTTGAAGGATGCCTTGATATCTGCCCCAGTCTTAGCACTGCCAAACTTTCATCAAGAATTCATGATTGAGACAGATGCAAGTGGTAAAGGAATTGGAGCTGTGCTAATGCAACATGGTCACCCAATTGCTTACCTGAGCAAAGCACTCAGCAACAAGTCTCAAGCTATGTCTACATATGAGAAGGAATGTTTAGCCATTATCCTCACTGTTGATAAATGGAAGCCATACCTTCAGCAGCAACCATTTACCATTGCAACAGATCAGAAGAGTCTCATTCATCTTAATGAACAGAAACTAACTGATGGTGTTCAGCACAAGGCTTTTGTGAAGCTCATGGGTCTCCAGTATAAGATCCTGTACAAGAAGGGACATGACAACAAGGTGGCTGATGCCTTATCCAGGAAGCCCACACATAATGAAGTTCATGCTCTGTCAACTATCAAACCTAGATGGTTAGAGATCATTGAGGAAGGCTACATGCAAGATGCCAACACAAAACAGTTGCTCACTGAACTGGAAGTTACACCCAGTAACCAGCAAGGGTTCTCACTAGTAAGAGGTCTCATCAAGTACAAAGGCAGGGTATGGTTGGGCAGCCACAAGGAAGCTCATCAGGCAGTGATGCTGGCTTTACATGATAGTGGTATAGGGGGACATGGTGGTATAGCTGCAACATATAACAAAATCAGAGCTCTCTTTGCCTGGCCTAACATGAAGCATGGCATCAAGGAGTATGTTTCCAAATGCCAAGTATGTCAACAGGCAAAACCTGAGCATGGTAAGTTACCTGGTCTTTTGCAACCATTACATGTTCCCCATCAAGCTTGGCAAATCATTAGCATGGATTTCATTGAGGGCTTGCCCAAATCTAAGAGTTTTGATACTATATTTGTTGTTATAGACCAATTCACAAAGTATGGCCATTTCATTCCATTAGCCCGCCCATACACAACCTTGACAATTGCCCAGCTGTTCCACAACAATATATACAAATTACATGGCCTACCTCAAATCATTATATCTGATCGAGATAGGGTGTTTACTAGCACCTTATGGAAAGACCTAGCCAAACAGTCAGAAACTACGCTCAACACCAGCTCCTCCTACCATCCACAAACAGATGGCCAGACAGAGCGTCTCAATCAATGTTTAGAGACGTAACTGCGCTGCATGATCCACTCCTGTCCCAACAAATGGTCCCAGTGGTTACCACTCCCTGAATTTTGTTACAATACCACTACTCATTCAGGTCATGGAAAAACGCCGTTTGAGGTGCTCTATGGCCATCTGCCATGACATTTTGGTATCTCTGCTGATTTGCAATGTCTAGTGCCAGACTTGGACCAATGGCTGCAAGACAGAGCCAGCATGAATGACATTATTAGGCAGAACCTATTGCGAGCTCAGCAGCGTAACAACAAGCAGACAAGAAGAGGCAAGAGCGGACATTTGAAGTGGGTGATTGGGTCTATGTCAAGCTGCAGCCACATATTCAGACTTTAGTGGCCAAGAGGCCCAATCACAAGCTGAGTTACAAGTTCTTCGGTCCCTATCCTATCACATAAAAAGTGGGCGCCATCGCCTATAAACTACAACTTCCATCATCCAGTCAAATTCACCCTGTCATCCATGTGTCTCAATTGAAGAAGACTCTTCCGCCTCATGCACAGGTGACTCTTGATGAAGCTTTACATTGTCTTATGCAAACAAAGGTGTGTACTCCTGTGCAGGTGCTTAATACAAGGATGCAGCGAGTGGGCAACAAGATCAAACAATTTGATCTGGTACAATGGGACGGTCTTCCACAGCATTGGGCGACCTGGGAAAACTGCCACAAGCTCAGATCAGATGCTCCTCTCATGTCCAAGGCAACTGTGGGGTGAAGCAGTTTATGTTTTCCTTGTTCTTTGCTTCTACTTTACTTCCTATCATTGAGTTCTGTTGCTTATCCACTTGGGGGCAAGTTGGGTCTTAAGGAGGGGGGAGTGTCATGAGCTAAGTATGCTAGATGGGCCTGTGTGCCGACTGGGCCGTTGGGCCGTGTAATCCAACAGAGTATAACCTGGACAGGCTCCACAGGAGCGGACATCAAGGAATGAAAACAAACCCTAAACACTCTCTTCTTCCTCGAGGCGCCGCCGCCGTGCTCGTTTCCACCGCGCGTGACGCCGGCATCTATCGTCGCTGGCTTGGTCGGTGACACAAACTCTCTCTAAGGTCCGTTTAAGATCCGTTTAGTTTGTCAAATCGCAAATATGAAGGAATGAAGTAGGAAAGATTTGGCTAGATGTGACAGATGAATAGAAAATTGAGGCCTTGTTTAGATGTTTGAAAAATTTGTCTTTCTAACACATTGTAGCAAAAGGTAAGTTTCGACTTTTTTTGGTAAATATTATTCTATCATGGCGGCTCAAAAGATTCGTGTCGCAAAGACCATCAAAACTGTGTAATTAGTTTTTGATTTTATCTACATTTAGTATTCCGAACATATGTCTTTTGATATATTTAATGTGGTGGAGAGAGTGGAAAGGAGGACTATTGTCCAAAGACCTGATTTGCCCACTATCGCTTTTTGCAATGGCACTGTGCCGTGTCGTCACCAGTGCAGCTAAGGAGTGGGAACCTGTCCTTGCACGGGCAAGCCGCTGATTGTGTCCTTGTTCACCTGCCCGTGTCACCGTCGTTGAGGTGTGTGTGCTGCCCGGGCTAGCTGTCTCATCATGCCAACGCGCATCTCGCGTGTCGACACCAGCGCGAGAGCTTGCATGCAGGGCCGGATGCCGTCCGTGTTTGACGGGTAGTACTAATAAAGTTTATTACAGATTTTTTATAGATAAGGTGCAATTTTGTCAACAAATCTAACGAGGTTAATTAATTCATGATTTGCTATAGTAATACTACACTATCCTTCTTTTCTTCGTCCATCTTTCTTCCAAAAATTGTGAATCACATTGTCCTAGGGGTCGTAAACTCGTAACTCAAGCGTCGGGTGGGGGTGGGTGGAGGCTTTGAGCTGTAATGCTAGATCCTCCCCGTTTAAGCAAATCAATATTGAGCCGAGCACCAACTTAGAAGAAGAAAGATCCAACGAAAAATCTAAAATGAAAGGGCTCTTATTTGGGGAATTCAAAGTGCACAAGAGATGATGTCGTATGACGAGTTGCTACAAAAGGTAAAGAATAAAGGAAGGATCAACAACAACTACCACCGTTGATTACGATGGACGGGCAACCCAACGACGACGAGCTTTAAAGCTTCAGGTTCGAAGTTCGTGTTACCTATGGTAAATCCAGAAAGGTTGCCGGCAGGACGATGGTGGTGGGCGGCAGAGGGCAGCCGGTGGGCGATATTGGGGTGAGGCGTCGCGGTGGCATCTCCTCTAAAGCTGGGTTCGCGTGGTTGCGGGCTCTTGATTGGGAAATTCAAAGCGCACGAGAGATGATGCTGAATGTGAATTGCTAAAAAGAAACGGCGATCACCACCGATTTCGGTGGATGGGCGCCTACGACGACAAGCTTCAAAGCTTGGAGTTCGAAGTTAGGGTTACCTATGGTAGATCCAGAAAGGTTGTCGGCAAGACGGTGGTGGCGAGTGGCGGAGGGCAGCCGGCGGGCGATGTAGGGGTGGAGCCTCATGGTGCCATCTCCTGCGAAGCCGGGTTAGCACGGTCGCGGTCGCGAAGACGAAGGCAGGTTGGTCTCGAGCGCTCGCCAAGTAGATCTGCGACCACCATGCACCAAGCTAGAGTTGTTAGATGGGGTGGGGGATTTTCTGGGAGTGGGGTGGGGAGGGGGTGTAAAGGGGCCAAATAAACATAAGCATTTCGTACATCGGGCCGGGTTCGGGCTGGGCCGCAAAAAACCCCCAAGATTTTCGGGCTGAGAAAATCCTGCTCATGACCGTCCCATGGGACGTGTCGGGTCTCAGTTTTCGGGTCGGCCCTGGGTTTGGGCAGGCCGCCCGCGTATTTTATAGTGTAAAATAATTAAAAACAACATTTCGGACCCGGCTCGGGCCAAGATTTTTTTCGCGGGCTTCAAGACCTCTGCCCACGCTCGTCTAGTAAGATTCGTGGACGGGCCGGGCCGGCCCGGGCATACTGTAGGGTCGAAGGAGAAGGTTATTTAAAACCCACTAATAAAGTGATAATGCTCCGAGACATATGACGTGGAACCGACTCGAGAGGTAAGGAAGGTAGTGTGTTTGGTTTTGTACGTGGTGAAGATGTATCGCGTGAAATTAGGACGGTCGTGATATCTCAAAAGTGGAATATAAATCCTTATACTTTTATATATTACCTAAATTATCTATTTTAACTTAATCAGTATACTTCAAGTATAAAAGACATGTTATTGTTACGTACATGGACCCGGAATCTCCACCATATATGGTACAAAACACATTATACGCTGCGGTCGTGATGTCTCAGAAGTGGAACATAAATCCTTATATGTTTATATATTTCCTAAATTATCTATTTTAACTTACTCCGTATATTTGAAGTATAAAAGACATGTTATTGTTACGTACATGGACCCGGAATCTCCACCATATATGACACAAAACACATTATACGCTGCTGAAAACGGAGGGAAGAACATCTCATTCCCATTTTTTCTATATCATGACAACTCGTGAGGTCTCTCAACATTCTTTTTTTGCTACCGATGATTGAGACGTCTGACGGAGCGCACATACCCGTATTTATGTTAGACTGAGTCCAACACATAAGGCAAAAGTATTTTGGCCTTCCCTGCGCGCACTGTTCACGCGAGGCAAATTGCCTTGGAGGTGAGAGGTGATGCAAAATTGCAATCCATCTCTCCTCGAATGTATTCGGTGCAGAGACGGGGAGGCACAACGGGAGACGGACCTGTTGTGGACAAGACAGTTGTAGAAGAGGGAGATGGCAGAGGGCAGGCAACGGTGGGGAGGGAAAGGGTCGCAAGGAGGGAGGGAGGGTGGCGCCGCTGAGGAGCATAGGGCAGAGGAGATCGACGGGAACTCCGCCGGGGGCGGCCACGCGTGCGAGAGCTCGTCGCGGGGGCCGCGATCGGCGAGCTGCGCCACCGTCAGGCCGTCGGGGGTCTTGGATCTCCGCCCGCTTCTACGAGGAGCCAATTTGCCACCCTCCGCCATGCGAATCAGCGCTGGCCGGCGCCCCTCTCGCTCCACCAGGGAAGGAGGGAGCTCCACCGAAGGAAGGCAGCTCTGTTGCGTCGTCTTCTCCTCCAGCACTTGCCTCTCATCCATGCCTTCGAGCCACCATAGCCTCCGTGCTGCCACGCCTCTCCACCGCCTTCCCCGAGCGACGAGGACGACAGAGGACTCTGCTTCAGATCGGGAGGACGGGACGAGCCGACGGGGACGGGCGGCCGGTAGGGCGGCAAATCCATGGCGCCACCGTGATGGCCTCCCTCTCCGCTGGTGCTCGAATGAGCTTCGTAGCCGATGGGCGCGGAGCAGGATTGCAAATGTGATTGCTTACTTTGTTGGAGACGGTGGTATGCAAAGAAGAGGAAAAACATTGTGGAGGAGAGGCAAAGCTCAATTTGCCTTCTAAATTTGCCTCTCGTTGGACTTAGCCTTGGATGGGTTGCAAATTCACAACAACTAGCTAGTGATGATTCGACTGACGGGATCACGGGAGCGGTACCACACCGGTCGGCACTCGGCAGCTTAAAAGAACGTCGCCAGCTGGCGACCGTTATCCATGAGGCCGTGACCATAAATATATAATAAGGTTGACGACAAACGAGTTAATTCATTTTCAAACTAATTTACTTATCTAAACATCATATATTTAAAAATGGAGGTAGTAGATCACTACTTTTATCTCAATTTCTATTCGATGAAATACTAAGTGCTAAGATCTACTTTTCATACAAAACATATAAATGATTTGCGGACAGTTTAAGCGAAATTATTAGGGGACAAAAACATGAAACTTGACTGTCAGTGTTCGGATTAGTCCCGACACTAAATGCGTTGTGTTTTGTGTCTCAATGGTTGGTGTAAATGCTAACACAGAGACACAGGGTTTATCCTAGTTCCGGCCACGGGGCCGTACGTCCAGCAGAGTGTGCCGGAGCACTGTATTATCATGCATCAGGGTGCTCAAGCAAGGCAGGAGAGGAGGCGAGCCCTCCAAGTCCCTGGTCCTTGGGATGATTGAGGGAAAATGCCAGTAGCGAGAAAGGGAGTGCGAGTAGTGGAGTGGGAGTCGTGTGAATTGAACCCTCCCACTGTTGGGCATCTGTCTCCCACTGGCAGAGTTCCAGCCTTTGGTATGCCCCTTTACTCCCGGTTCAACTGTGGAGCCGGGACTAAAGGTGATTCATCGACGTGGCCCGAAATGGCTGCATGAGCCGCCCCCCTTTAGTCCCGGTTGGTAGTATCAACCGTGACAAAAGGAGGGGGCGTCCACCAGCTATTTGGAGCAATAATTGGTATCAACTTTTAGTCCCTGTGGTGTCACCACCCTAACACCAACCCAAACTAAAGGTTGTAGACCCTTTAGTCTCGGTTGGTGTTATCAACCCAGACTAAAGGGACCTTTTAGTCTCGGGTTGAAACATGACCGAGACTAAAGGGGCACACACCGACAGCCCTTGGGGCCTCGTCTCCCCCCCTGTGACCCTCTCTCTTTCTATATTTTCTTTCTTTCTCCCGTATCCACTCATTCATCTCTTCTTCTCTATCTCTCTTATCCTTTTCTTCACTGGTGCAGGAGAGGAGATGGGCAGCGTGGCCGCGTGGGCGGCATTCGGGGCGGCGCGGGCGGCGCGCGGCCTCCCCCTCCGGCGTGCGTGCGGGGGCCGGCGTGCGCGGCCTCCCTCTCGGTGGGTGCGCGAGGGCGGGCGCGGCGGTGGCCTCCGGCGGGCTTGCGTTGGTCGGCGGGCGTGCGGGGGCGCGCGCGCGCGGCCGCGCTCCGTGTGCGCGTGGGGGCCGGGCGGCGGCCACCGGCGGCGCGCGCGGGGCAACGCGCGCCCCGCGGGCGCTCGGGGCGGCGGCCTCGGCGGGCGTGGGGGCGGCGGGCGCGCGTGGAGGCCCGCGGGTGCGCGGGCGGCGGGCGCACGGGGTAGGGTGGCGCACTCCCGGCGGCGCAGGCGGGCTCGGCGAGGCGGGCGCGCGCGGGCGGCGGGCGGGGGCTGGGTGACGGCCTCTGGCGAGTAGGGCGGCGAGCTCTGGTGGGCGTTCATGGAGGCCACCGGTGTGAGTTAATTTTTTTCTGCGCTTCGTTCATGTGATGCGATTTGTGATTTCTGTGCGAAATCGAGTTTGTAATTGTGAAAGCGAATTCATGTGTTGCGCCTAATTTGTTTGTGATTGTGGAAACGAATTTATACTTGTGCTTGTGAGATGAACATATCTCAATTTGTGAAACAATTTGTGAAGTGTTAATTGTTTCTTGTTATTGAGAAATTGTGAATTATCAGCAAAATATGGGAGGGGATAGAGATGGGAGGGGATAGAGATGGGGATGAGGATGGGATCGGATGGGGGCACGGGCAGGGGTAGGTTTTTTTTATTTTTGGGAAATAGCTTTAGACATGGGTGGTATTACCACCTGAGACTAAAGGGGGTACGCAGTGGGTTGCGACTGTGGCACCCTTTAGTCCCAGGTGGTAATACCACCTGGGACAAAAGGCCCCTTTTGGTACCGGTTCGTTCAACCGGGACTAAAAGAGGGGACTTTTGTCTCTCATCATTAGTCCCGGTTGGACTTGAGAGACTTATACCCCTTACCAACCCGGACTAAAGCCCCTCTCCCTACCAGTGTACTCCTTTTATAGGCCAAGGAGAGGCAGTTACAGGCGTGCTGCACAGTGAAGTGTACAGTGGTCGCGTACTGGCGAGCAGAGCGTCAGGCGAGATCGTTGTCCTTGCAAATCCTTGCGCCTGGCATGGGTTGATGGTGAGTTCCGGCTTCTGCGGGTGTCGTGGCGGCTACCGCATCTGTCCGGGAGTGATTTCGAGTGGTAGCTTTGACCTGGGTCCGCGCCCGGTCGTCGTCCGTACACCCATCGAGGGTGTGCCCATGCCCATTCGAGGGCCTCATCACGGGGGAAGGACAAGAGTTGGCAGCACAAGTGCTGGAGTGGTGCTGTCCCATTCGCACACTGCGTCGCAGGCTTGCACAGTGTTGGCGATGGCCGCACAATGCTGAAGTTGGTGGACAATACCCGACCCGCGTCATCCGCGGCGCAGCGTCAACCGGCGTCCGCACCTGGTCATCGTCCGTACACCATTCAAGGGTGCTCCCATACCCGTTCGAGGGGCTTGTCATGGGAGGAGGACAGGAGTTGGTAGCACAGTGCCGCGGAGTGACATTGGTCTGTTCGCACATGGCCCCGCAGTACTTGCACAATGACCGGGGTCAGCCACACAATGATGGGTTCGACCGCACAGTGCCTGGGGGGTCAGACGTGCAGATCCCCAGGCCGTGTCAACCGCGCGGCATCGGAGGTGATTTGACTTTGACTTTGCACTGGTAGAGACAAGGGCTACGATCCCGGTTGGTAAGGCGTATAGGAACATAAAGTTCCAACCGGGACTAATGATGAGAGACAAAAGGGGGTCCTTTAGTCCCGGGTGAACGAACCGGGACTAGGGGCACGCCAGGGTCAAAAAAAAAATATTTGAAAATCCTCCCCAGGTCGTGTCAGCCGCGCGACATCGGAGGTGATTTGACTTTGACTTTGCACTGGTAGAGACAAGGGCTACGGTCCCGGTTGGTAAGGCGTATAGGAACCTAAAGTTCCAACCGGGACTAATGATGAGAGATAAAAGGTGGTCCTTTAGTCCTGGGTGAACGAACCGGGAATAGGGGCACGCTAGGGTCAAAGATATTTGAAAATCCCTGGGAGGCCCTCACACGTGTTTTTCACGCGAAATATACGTGTGCGCGGCTGCGGGGATTCGAACTCGTGACCTCCAGCCTCGCACATAGCTTCCTCACTATCTCACCTACACAGCACATCTGATTGAATAGAGGATGTTATCATCTTATAGTAACTCATGGAAGACCCTTTAGTCCCGATTGGTAACACCACCCGTGACAAAAGGCCCCCCTTTAGTCCCGGTTGGTGTTACCAACTGTGACAAAAGGGTCGCTCCTCTTTAGTCTAGGTTGGTGTTACCAACCGTGACAAAAGGGGGGCGGGCTTTAGTCTCGATTCGTAACACGAACCTAGACTAAAGGGGGTGACCCTTTTGTCACGGTTCATAACACGAACCTAGACTAAAGGGGTGGCCTTTTGTCAAGGTTGGTGTTACCAACCCGGACTAAAGGGGGTGAGTACTCATAGCATTAGTGGCCATGTCGATGAAACCCCTTTAGTCCCGGCTCTAAAGTTGAACCCAGACTAAAGGGGCGTACCAAAGGCTCTTTCTCTACCAGTGTTGGTGTCTCGCAACAGATCAGGGCATTTTATGCTCTTGTCGAGTGGAGCGGATGAGCGGGACGCCGTCGGTCGAGGGGTGGCCTCGAGCGAGGCGAAGTTTGATATTCGCTCGAGGGGGCAGTGCCCCTCGATCGAGGCGAAACTTCGCTTGAGGGATGTCGAGACCCTCGAGCGAGGCGGAACTTCACTCGAAGGGGTCGAGACCCTCAAGCGAAGCGGAGATGGGGTGCATAAGTGAGCGCCCTCGATGGAGGGGCTCGATCGACTGTTGGGCTGTAGCGGGTCATGGGCCTTGCACGCGCTTTGTTCCCTTTTGGTCTGTGGAGGTATGGTCGTGGGTGATTTGCGTTTTGGGTGATTAACCCCTTTTTTAAGATGATGGATTAAAATTCGGCCTCTATGAAATGTATACGCCCAATTGTTGAACACAATATAGGACAAAAGACATCAAAGAGATCAAAAAGGCGCCAATCTATTATTATGTTTCTATCCATGATTGACATGTTCCAAGGCAATAACCTCTAGTGTTGAACTCGCCTTCCGGAACATCTCCTTTGTGTCGTCGTCAGGCTGTAGTCGTGACCAAAAGCGCAGCCATAAGTTCCCGTAAAAAGAGACTGCATAAATGAAGTATACTAGGTTTTGTTAAATACAATGTCATTTCAATATCTCCAAATAGTCCAACATAACGCTTGCGACCCCCACCAAAATTATCTTTTTAATGTTATTATCTTGGTTGGAGAGTGATCTCCCAAGCATATGGGATATCCCCTTATGATCGTCCCCGACATTAAAAAAAACATTTCCGGTCATCATCATAAACTATTAACTTGCCTATATGGATTATTTGTTCGGAGCCGGCCGGAGATAGATCTCATCTATGGTCGAGGGTTATTATTAGCACAAGCATAAACACACAAGATCGTTGAGCTTTGACTACTTAAGCGAGCTTTCCTAATCCTAATCTTGCCTTCGCCTAGACAACACACAAGATCGTTGAGCTTTTTTCCGAATTACAATACGACTGCGAGATGCTCACATACACACACATATATGCACACAAACATCTACAAACAAACGCATACAATCCTAGTTCGATGAGCATCTTAAAGAATTGAGCCGACAAATTCTCGAAATTGATGAAGACATCACTAAGGGCACAACAATGGTTACAGTAAGGTGCTATCTGTAACGATGTACACATAAGATATAGCAAATACTCTGCTATAGCAATTAATATTGGGACCCACATGATATAATTGTTTAATCCTCCTCCCAGTCTTGTTCTGTTGCTGGAGAAAATCGATTGGTGGGACCCTCTCACGTGAAAGAACGCGCTGTCGACTCTCGCAACATGTAGTGGCAAAGCTTTCTCTCTCTTCACATTTAACTTCTCAAATGCGGATGTGGATTCTTGTAGAGATCACAAAAGGCCCCATTGCGGGTGCCCTGATGCTTCGTCGTCGACAGACCATCACGTACTATTATGAGAAGAGAACCCAAATCTAGTGAGTAGGTTCCACCATAACGAAACTTACCCGCCGGCGAGTTACGCTAAGGAACCTCACGATGAGATTGCCAGTTTATGTTCCTTTTCTCTTAAGAAACTACTGTTTCCGGTAGGGGTAGGGGAGAGCACATTGGCTCGATTCACTACTGTTCAAGAAGCTAGTTTCCTGTTCTCATCTTCTTTGCATGCATCTTTAACAGAGGCAACCGGTGGTGCGGAGGGGGCTTAAGCCCACTACCGGCCAAGATCTCCATTGAAATTGGCGATTGGGCTTGTATTCCAATTGTAGGACGGTCCAGTGGGACGCTACCCACCAGAGTTCAAATCCTGGTGCTCGCACATTTTCCTGGATTTTCCAGGATTTACCGGCGTTATGCGTTAAGTGGTAAGCGACGTTCCCGTCGACGACGAGGTGCCATTGGTGAATTCGGGAATCACCAGAACTGCCGGTGCTCAGTCCTTCGGAGGTGCTCATAGGGGTAGGGTTTGCGTACGTGTATTCATAGGGGTGAGTGTGCGTGCGTGTTGTGAGCGTCTGCGTTGTACTGTGTCATTCTCAAAAAAAAAATCTCCATTGAAATTAGAGGGAAAAAGGAGGGAGAAGAAGAGAAAAAAATGAGGGAGAGGAAGGAGGGGTGGAGGAAAGGGAAGGGGAACGAGCCCCTCCAACTCTATCATACTAACTGACTCGGTGCATAATTCGGTTCTATTTCTAGCATCGTCTTCTTTATTTCCCTCACAAAATCCTTATATTTTAGAAATTTATAGGATGAAGGTAAGGGCAAGTACATTGGTGTGGTCTAATAGGTTGTCTCATGCATTTACACGTAATCTTGTGTCGACTCAACAGACAACCTATACAATGAGTTATCTGGTAAGTCGTCTGGTGGATCTATATAATTCCTTAATTTGTGCACATAAAAAAGGAATATTATGAGTTGGATGGCAACAACAACTCATACAATGGTCGTGGAGTTGTCTCATGAGGTAGTTGTTTCGTTCATGAGGTGGTTGTTTCACGAGGCAACGACCTCTTTCGCTCTCCTTGCTCTCTCTCCTCCACATCATCAAAAATCATATGTGGCACTGCATGAGACAACCTATGAGACTGCTAACGTGTACCAATGTATTTACTCTAATAATTCTCGTCCCCCAAGCATACCAACATAAGAATACCATATTATTCAACAAAAAACAAAATCTAAACGATTTATTAAAAAAAACTAGAAACAAAAAAAAACTCAAAAGGGGGGAAAATCATGGTCGCTTTTACACCTAAACCAACCAAAAAACAAATTCGGCCGATCTGTCAGTCAGACGTCACGGCAGAGCGCCGCCTACACGACCCGGACAGCAGCAGCAGCAGCAGCCGCTGGCACGGCCGGCGACGGCCTGCCCCGCCCCATGGTGAACCCGCGCGTGCCGTCGGGCATCCTCGGCCCCAGCGGCGCGTGCCGGGGGCTCGCCGCGGGGGAGTCCAAATGCCACGACGCGCCCGCGGAGGAGTGCGTCGTCGTCTGCGGCGCCGCGGCGGCGCCCGCGTGCTGCCTGCCCCGGCCTCTGCCCCACGGCTTCTTGTCGTGCTGGTCCTCCTGCTGCCGACCAAGGTGAAGGAAATCGCACGTTAATTTAGTTAGCTGTAGACATGGTGTGTGCCGGGCGCGTGGCGTTTCGGCGCTTACGCTATGGTCAGGCAAGTTTGCCGCCGCCGCCGTCGTGGAGTCCGGCGAACGCTCCTCGTCGGAGGCGACGAGGTGATGGTCCAGGTCCGGCCGCTTCAGCCGTGTTACTGACTTGGGCTGCGGTGAGTTGAAATGCGCGCCGACATGTCAGGTTCAGTGATCAGTTCTGAAATGGGACAACTAACGATGATGAATGGACGAGGAGAGCTTCAGTAAGTTACCGATCGTCGGAGCACCGCACGCACGCGGAGGCCCTTCCTCCAGTTTCTCCCGTCGTTCAACTTGTCCACCTGATAGAACAAGAACAAATCGCGGAGGAACAAATGAGCTGCAACTGATTCCAATGCAAGTACTTTCAAGTTTCATGTTTGAATTTGACTTACTGCTCTGTCGGCTTGCTGCGCGGTCTCGTACTCTATAAGGGCGTGCAACTGTGACAAAACAGACAGCCAAATTTTCACAGGAACGAGAGAAAATTTTCACAGCCAAAATGTGTTAGTTAACGAGTACCTTGTTACTGACTAGCAATGCGTTGGCGTCAGACTTCGAAGATCTTGGCGAGCTGGGCTCCTGCGGATGGCAGATTCTGATGTTCTTCACACTGTAAACTTGTTGCATTGCGTGGAACGCGGTTAAGAGACGGTATACATAATACATCGCATAACACACACACTGCAGGTCAGATGGAGATCAGAGAGCAGATGTGTGTTCTGAGTTTCTGACCTGCCAATGACGCCGAAGATCTTCTCGAGGCTGTTCCTCGTGGAATCGTCCGGCAAATTCTCCGCGATGACCATCCGGGACTGCACAAGTCATCAGGGTTTAGTCCTTGGATGGCTATCTGCTGATGCCGTTTCCATTTCAGGAACACCAGAACCTTTGCCGTGCTCGGAATTAATCACTGACCTGCAGCTCTTCTTTGTGCCTCTCAGTGAATGGCTGCGCCCGTCGCACTCTCCTGCCGTCGTCGCTGACAACCTGATGAAGCCAAGAAACTCGAAATTATTTCATGATACTGCATGGTTACCATTAATTTGTTGCAAGAATTGAAGGTGGCAATGGCTAGCTTACAAGTTTTTCCGAGGTCCGAAGAGCCCTAACCAGCAGTTGGTTTGTCACCCCCATAGCTTTGATCTTCTTCCAGGATGAGATGACAGACAAAGGAACTGATCGAAACGGTGAGCGCACATTTAGTTTTTCTGATGAGGTCGTTCTTCGGCGATCCTGTGTTAATTAAATATAATCGTACTCACTCACCGTAGCCCTCGGGATCCTTGTTCATGATCTTCGTCAAGAAATCATTGGCAACCAAATTAGTGTCGCTGAACTGGTACTCAACCTGCACCAAGGCAAGAAAACAATGTATAACTATGTAAGGCCAGCCAACCCAAAATCAAGAGGCAGAATAACAGATGGAACAGTGAGGAAAAGAAAGCGTCTACCGCAAAAAAAAAAAAAAAAGGAAAAGAAAGCGTCAACGGCATGATCTACACGGGTTCGAGAATCAAGAAGATTGTCTGATGACTGAAAAAAATCATGAAGATGCAAATAGTTGCATCAGAGGTTTAAGGATCTGCCATGAATTCAAAGACCATCTCTCTGTTCTGCTGGCACGGAGATCAACTACACCATACCCTGCATTTTCAGTATCATTCTTTCAGGATCTACCAACATTTCATTCTACAAACCTGGATCGATCGTTAGCAAGCAATGAATAAAGTGCACCGGAAAGAACCCTGTAGATCATCTATGGTTTCGGGTTTCCGGTCCGGACCTGCTTGATAATCTTGTGCGCGATGTCGGCCGGATTTGCGCCCTTGGGGTGTCCGGTGATGCCGGCAGCAGTAGCACCGGCGATCTCGGCGTGTCCAAAGTCCGGCAGGAAGAACGTGGAGGGGTCCGGCTCGGCAAGAAAGGTCCAGTCCGCCGCACCCAGCCCGCCGCCAGGCAGCTGCAAGAACGGCGAGTAGTAGCCCGCGGCGGCCAGAGCGCTGGCGCCCATGGGGCCGGCCATCGGCGACGACGGCGACACCGGCACGAACTCTCGCGCGTGCACGTTGAGCCGGAACGGCGTGGATGAGCAGCCGCCGCTGCTGCCCGACGCCGACGCCTTACTGGTGGAGCTCTCACAATAACCGTCCTGCGCCATTGCCCCTGTTCGATTGATCGGCCGATGCAGTGGTGCGTTCTGCGATCCGAATCGCCCTGTGAATTAGTAGGATCCGGGCGAGGGGTAGGGGTTGGGGGTCTGTCCATGTGTAAGCGTATGGAACTTTTGACCCCTTCTTTCCGAGTATTTGCGAAGAGAAATTTGTGAAGCGGGAGTGTTTCTTGCGCAGATTGTTCCGCTGCCACATATCTGCGTGCCCCTCGCCCACTCAAACCGTTACGTGTAGGGGAAAGCTGTTGACCACACGGCAAATTACTTATGTCCTGCCTTTTTAATGTGTTGCCCATAACATGATAATTGTTGTAACATGTGCAACATCATTTATAGTTTGCAACATTTACAAATAGCGTCTGCAATATCAAAGTTCAACATTTACAACATTGAAAATCAGAGTTTGCAACAACAAAACATGTTTAAAAGTTGTTAGTTATTTGTTGGAAAATGAGGAATAATATCTGCCACATCTATTTCATGTTGCTTGGAGCATTTAAATCTCACATTTGATAATACAACATCCAGAAAAGATACTTGCAACATATACATATGAAACATCGCAACATCCTAATTCTCTTTGCAACATCTACAAGAAATATTTGCAACATTTGTCTGAAACATCAGAAACAACGAAACCACATGTTTGCAACATGCAGAAAATCTGGTTACACAAACATTGTGAGGTGATCCAACACTTGGAAACGGTGGAAGGACAAGAAAGATGGTGATAGTCAGTGAGCATGACGCGACGCGGGGGAGTGGAGCCTGATGCCCAGGCTCGAGCAGCCGTACCACCATCACATTCGCACCGAGGGTAAACGGCCACCGTCCCGAGGTGTGTCGAGCTCAAGCAGCCGCCGACGGTCTTCGATTCACGTCACCGAATGCCACCAGGACCCTCACTATTGGTGTCCGGAGGAATTGCCGCTGTCCCGCATTGATTAGTGTCGCCTGCTCCATATGCTATCGTCGTGTTCCGATCCTTGCGCTCTGCCGCCGGATCTGGACCATGTGATGTGAGAGGAGCCAGGCTGGCTGCCGGATCTTGGACGGAGAGGTGCGCTGCTATCAGGGTAGGCCGCACCACCGCCGTTCTACTCGTATCGAGGTGGTTACGGAAGACGAGGGAGTGGGGAGGGTGGGCTGGTGGGGGAATGAAGCTAGACCCAGGTAAATTAAAACACAAAGCAGTATGAGTGGGCAGTGTCCGATAATTTACTAGGTCGAACGGTAGTGCTGTAGCAGTACCGTTGATTTATAGAACGTAAATGGATTGCTATTGTTGTACTTTCAATGAACAATTACACCTTTTGTTAGTTCAACTATGATAACATAATAAATAATAAAATAGTAACCAATGATAAAATAAACAAAGAAAAAAAGTCAAAATTACTACCTCAGATATAACTGAAGCCCAGATACCCTTATGTTTTCGTTCAATTTACCCCTAAATTAGCTATTTTATTTAACTTGCGCTATAATGTAATTTCATTTTTTCTCCATATATACGTTGAATTTTAATTTGAGATTTTGTAATATGGTAGTGGACGATGATAAATTTTATTATTAAATAGACTACCCTACCAAAATGATATTGAAAAATCATGATATACTCCATTTGTGTACGGAGAAAAAAGACAAATTGTGTTAAGGTATAAATTGAACAAAATGGTATAGTTTAGGAGGTGAATTGAACAAAAAATACTTTAGGAGATTATCCAGACTTGGTTATACTTGAGAGGAGTAATTTAGAATTTTTTTCTAAAATTAAAATAGTATGATTCCTTTTGTTTTTTATTATAGAGGGAAAGGGTGGTAAGAGGCTCGTATAACATGGTGATTTGATTACAAGCATGTGGGATTGTGGGAAAATAAATAGTTGTAATGTAATTCATAATCATCTGTATTCCAGTTACGTTACATTTTATCCAACCAAACACCATCTTAATTTCTCATATCTACACTACTAGAGAATAGACTATTAATACTGGGTATCGCTTCCGTATTATTCATTCGGTACTAAAGGGGTGCATTAGTACCAGGTGAGCCACTTGATGCTAATGTGGCTTTTAGTACCGGGTGGTCTCCCCCGGTACTAACATGCACATGGGGATCAGCCTATCGATTCTCCTTTTTTGCCTTTCCACTTTTCTTTTCCTTTCTCTTTTCTCTACGTTTTCTTCTCCGATTCTTAAGAACCAGAATGCATCTCACCAACACATCTCAAAGAACAAGATCAATATCCACATACAAGCATCTCACGAGATCGATATATCACATAAATACATCTCACAATTAAACATACATGTGTGACCTTGTCATTGTAAAGAGTTGCCCTGAAATTATCAGGCATAAGGACAACATTTTTTCATAAAATTGATTCCTATAGGTCTATGGAATCTTTTTTTAGACTGGGACATTTCTAAGTTTTATGAGAACTTGAAATACTCTATTTTTTAAACAAATGCTTACATGTGGGACTCTGCAAATTTTTTGACGACTTGGATCACACTATTTTCAAAATAATGCTCACATGTGGGACCATTCTAAATTTTATGATGACTTGGAATACTTTATTTTTAAAATAATACTTACATGTAGGACCAAAGTTGATTTATGACGTTTTTCTGGAGCTTATGGCGTCATAAAAACAGCATGAAACAGAGAATGCCTAGCTACATTAGCAACCTTCACGACAATAGTTTTTTGTCACTAAATTTGCTCGGGAGTGAAATTTAATGACGAGATCAACTAGGAACATCATAAATCAATGACACCAAAATTAGGTTGCATCATTAAACGACATTTTTCTTGTAGTGTAAGAAAATCACAATAATACAACTCAATCCCACAATCTCATAATCTTACTATCACAATCACATATGCATCTCACAATCTTAGATACATAGAATGCATCTCACAATCTCTACAAGAAACATATCTCACCATGAATCCTGGCCACCTGTGCCCGCACCATGGATCCCGACCGACGTCGTCACGCCCACAGGGAGCTCCAGCCTCCGACCAGGCCTGCGGCTCCCAATCTCCGACCCTCTGTGGCCAGCCGCTGACCTGGAAGAGATAAGAAAGAAAGAGTTACATATAGGAGATGGAATAGAATGGGAGACAAAAGAACTTGGGGTTGGGAGGGGGTAGGTTTGAAAAGATAATGCAAGTTGGCAGATGTGGTGGTAGGCGGATGTAGTGGGATAAGGCGCAACTGGTGGGTGCCCACATAATTAGAAAATGCAATAGTACCGCGCACTTCTCACCATCCGGTATAGATGTGCTACTTTTAAATAGTACCGGGGCTTCTCTCCATCCGGTACTAATGGGGCGACTGAGACATTAATACCAAGTGGTGTGACCACCCAGTACTAATGGGTGACATTTGTACTAGGTCTATCCCTCACTCGGTACTAATGGTGTCTCATGGAGGGCCCGCAGAGATCCTCCCTCTCCATCCGGCACTAACACATTCATTAGTATCGAGTGCAAACTAATAGACTTTGAGACTCAGGATATATAAAAAGTTCATTCACTAGTAGACCAAGAGAGTAGTTTCTGTTAAAAAACTAATCTCATAAGGTCATGTGACCTTCCTGTTTTCATCCAATAAATTTTGCACACCCACCACCAATAATCTAGCAATCTCCCAACATTTTATTAGCTATAACTTATAGAACAAATGAATACTACACAGATCTCATTACTTTGTCAGTATCTTAACCATTCCGAAAGTTTTAAGAAACCATTTTATTTTATAGATTCCACCAAAAGAGTTTCACTAACATCTCCCCCATTGTATTTCTACACTATCACACCCTAATATATGTGCCATTGCAGGCGTCACTTATCATTTGTTCTTCAAAGGAGCAAATGATATTACTAAAGATGTACTTCACCATCAAGATTGATCAAATGAATTCTTCCATATGTAGAGCTCCAACAGTATAGACTGAGTCACTTTGGTGAGAGTGGGGAGGGGCCTCTACCCAACCCCCACAATGGAGCCACCCTTAGTTATCTGATCTTAGGCAATGGAAATAGTTGGAGCAAGAAACTAAATGTAAGGTTCGTGCAAGAAACTAAATGTACGGTTCTGGGGTACGAGAGGAGGAGTTATAGATTACATCGAATGTAAAAATAGTGATAAATCTTACGAATGAAATTTGATTCAATTTTCATTCCAACAATTTGATTAGACTTAGGTCAGGTCCAACTTACGCAGCCTTGGCCCATGGATGCTGAACTAATTTAAAAGCTATCAGTTGGCTACCGTACCAGCTAAAAAAATGCAGCTTCCCCTCAAATAAAAAAAGTCAGTAGCATCAAGCAACTCCACCAGTATGGCAAATCAACTTGGCATCCATCTAATTTTGGCAAAACAAGAAAAAATGGCCTCCAACAGTTTGGCAAACCAACTTGGAAAAACTAGGAACTTGGCAAAACTCACCTCCCCGTACGCATATATGCGCGCACGGATCGTGGTTGTCATCATTGTTTCCCTCTAGGTGTGAGGGTGAAAAAAGAAATAAAGAATAGAGAAGGATTCTTGATGTAAGTTTTCAAGAGGTGGAAGGACACAAACATAATTTTGTTTCTCTCAGGATTCCTGATGTAAATTAGATCTGAATTTGGCAAGTGAATTATGCCAAACTGTTGGAGATGACCTCTTTTTTTTACTTTGCATATCTTTTTAGAAGTTGGCAAAACACAAGATTTGGTAAGTAAAATTTGGCAAACTCTTGGAGATGCTCTTAGGTCTTAGTTTTGGTTCATCATGGAAGCACATTTCTCTAAAGTTAACGTATTGCGTTTTCGGTGTTGGGCGACGTTTTCGTCGACAACGAAATGTTTGTGGTGACTTCAAGGGCCATCCCCCCCGCTATGTGCTAATTTTTTACTAAGAAGCAATCACCGAGTAGTAATTCAAAGTAGTCAGCATGCAGCAACAGACTGAAAGTAGCACATCAGCACACCGCCCAATCTTGTCCCAAAATATACTAACATACTTGTTTAACTTCCAATGCATTCGTATTCTACATTAAAATTAGTTCATGAAGCAATAATTGTCGGTATCACCCAAAATGTTGGGGTATCTCCACTATTTGAAGATAGCTATTTTGTCTTACCATCCTTAATAGGATTTTTTCCTTTTGTAAATCAAACAATGTTAATGTTTGTGCTACAAATACTTAATGCATGTATGCGTTATTAAAAGACGATGACAATATGATCATTTTCAGTCTTTGTGATTCTTGACACAAGTCAATTCGGTTTCTTACGTGAGCCCCTTCTTGCACATTGTTTGGACTTCTTATACAATATTGTTATCTCCAACAGATCGATCAAACATATCAACAAAAACTGCTTTAATACATGCCAAATTAATTTTGGCCCCTTCTTGACTCAATTCCTAGCTCCGCCATTGTAGGGGTGCTTGTGTGTGCATTATGAGTATCTCCATTGTATTGTGTAATTAGAAAAAAACTAAATACAGGTAACTAAAAAACGAAATGCACGTAACTAATGCATGCTTAGGGGATCTAACGGGACACGAGCTGCTTAGACCATCCACACTCGTCATCCTTTATTTTTTCCTTTAAAACAAAATATTCCTGTCTGGTCATCAAGATTCTCTCCTTTTTACAACTTTCTCCCACACTCGTCATCCTTTATATCTCTCATTTATCCCAACTATCCACACTTGGACCCACATGTCGGCCTCCCATCTTATTTTAACCCACCCACCCACTGCGGTCTTGAGGACCAGAGCGTCAGAGGACCAGTGGATGGTTGCTCCTTTGTGTGATGAGTGATTGACAGCGTGGTGTGAACTAACTCTTGGTCGAGTATTGTAGGTGCAGGTTGCGGCTTGATTTGTGTTGGTGCAGGTGAAGAGCGAGTGCGAAAGGTCTTAGCCTGTGTGGCCTCCGAGGTGTGGAGAGACAAGTAGGCTGGGCTCGATGGACCCGGTGGCCGAACGAGATCAAGTGCGGGCCGCATGGTGGCAAGAAAAGCAAGACAAAGTCGTGGATAGGAGCCGGTGTAGGGTAGTGGCTCACAACCGGAGTCTGCATGCGGGGTTTGGTTGGTTTACTTCACAAAACCAACACCGAACCGGGATGACCGTGGCGGCCAAGTCATGAGTGGGATTGGCGTGGAGGTTGCACCTAGTCCGCGGGGGTTTGCAGTGGTTCACCATAAAACCGTCGGGTTCCTTGGTTGAGCCACAAAGCCAAGACCAAAGACTCGACGGACGGAGACAGGATCTGGGTGATCCGAGAGACTAGCGGAGGACACACGTCGGGATTGCAAGGCTTGCGTCGAGGCTAAGCGAGGTGCGGTCACCGAGCATCTGTCTGATGGTGTTACGATGAGAATTCCCAAAGTGCCCTTTGGGGGCGTGTATCCTAGTATTATGTAATAGGGGTAGTTTCGTCTTTCGGTTGCCTCCATATAAACTTAGAGGAGAGAGGATGACAGTCATCTCTTGGAACCCTGTCTCATTTGCTTTATCATTTTCTTCTTTTATTTTCCTTTGGATTTATGTTGACGGTTAATAATTGTATCAAAGTTCGTTTATGACTTGCAAGCGGACAAGTCTCCCGTCGTAGTCAAGGGACCCTTCTTCCCTCGAGTGGTGAACCCAAGGTATCGAATCCGTGGAACAATGTGCAACGCAAGGATTCAATCTAGTAAAGCAAGGTAACCTATCTTATTAAGACAAGTTGCATCTAATCTACTAACTCATAAAGAAAACGAATCTAATCTAATCTACTAAAGAGGTAACAAGAGAAAGCAAGAGATAACCAATCTAGAGAATCTAGATCATGCTTATGTTGTAGCTCCAAACAAGATAGACGAAGATAGAAAAGCGAATCTCATTAAAAGCATCTTTAAATCGTGGCCTTCCATCCGACTCCGAAAACGCCCGCCTTTTGGAACCCCCGTTCTGTCACAACGTATCCCTATTCATGCGGGTAGTCTAGGGCGAGTTCGATAGAACAAGTTGAAATCACTTGGCCGGTCCAGCATGCACCTCTAGCCACCGCGGCTACAGGAGCACCCTATGTAATCTAGCTGCAAACTAGATCGTAGAAGAAGCAAAACCAAGAAGAAAACAAAATCATCGAGAAGGCACTTAATCGCTAGAAATCGGATTCACTTACAAACTTCACCATGAATGATTACATGAACAATATCACCACCGGGGCCCTCCCTCGATCTTGATCCTCGCTCCGAGCTCCGACGTGGTCTTCAATGCAAGGTTCCCACGTCGGCTAGGGAAACCCTAGACAACTAGCACGACCCTCATCTCCGAGATGGTGTCCCTCAAGCTTCTCTCGCTCCTCGGCGGCGGATTACGACTTCGGTTCTGCGTGGCTCTCGGTCGGGGGGCTATTTATAGCCCGAGAAGCAATTAGGTCAAAGGGGAGGCCGATTGGGCCCCGAATTGGGCCGGGCCGGCCGGCTTGGGCCGGCGGCCCGGGCCCACCCGGCCCATCCCGCGGCTCGCTTCGCCCGTGTTGCTTCCCACGTCTTCTAGATGTTCTCCCCTTTTGCATGTGGGCCCTTGACGTCGGTTTCTCTCCGAATTGGACTCAATTCCTTGTCTTGCAAGATTCGAGACTTTTCGGTTCGGTCCTCGGAGTTTATCATCTTCTCGGGCTTGGTCCTTGGGCTCTTGGAGTCATGTTCACTTCATTGCTTGACTTGTATCGGGCTTCAAGGTCTTGTCATGAGGTGCTTAATGAACTTATCCCGGAAGTCTTGCTTTCAACGTTAAAACCCCGCGTAAACACTTAACTCCAAAACCGACATGCACAAGTGAACTTGTTATACCACGGGGGTTAGTACCAATGAATAAGATACAAAAGTCATGCCAACACCGAAGGTAAACTCATGGCTAGGTTGACGGATTTTCACCGTCAACAATTTACCATAGGATTAGCTTGAGAGCTTCATGGTGAGATCTTTAGAGAGGGATGGATGATCGGGAGGCAAGCTAGACCTTGTGTGAATCTTTCTTGGCATGTATAGAAGATTCAGCGTGATTCCTTAAGTCTATTTGTTGTCTCTCCCATTTTCCTTTTTGGTGATTTTCGGAGCTCTTTCTTGAGATTTTTGTGAGAAGCTTTTGGAGGTGTTTCTTTGCGGGATTTGTTTTGGGAATCACACATGAGGTTGGTGTGCCTCTTTTCTTGGTGATCTTGCCCCTCAAATCCTGTAGGAAGGCCTTTGATTTTGGTGGTTTTTTAGTTCTTTGTGTTCTTGAGGTAGAGGCACGAGATTCGCGATTCCGCGAGTTGTATGGAGTTAGAGGCTGAAATTTTTGGGGCATATCTTCCCTTTAGGGTGCTCATCATCTCTCCAAAATTTCGTCTCAAGACTCCAAGTGGTTTGGGAGATCCATCAATCGAAAATTTGGGGCTGTTTTGCAGGCTGAATTTTTAGGAGGGGGGGGGGGTACTACTGACCCTGTCTAGGTAGTACCGATAATGTGATTTTCAACTACCAGGGAGTCTTTATCGGTAGTACTGATAGTCAGAAATAACGACCTAGTGCCAGAAGTACCGATAACCTAGTTTTTAGGTGCCAGTAAGCCCATATCGGTAGTACCGACCTAGGGCCGATAGTTTCGACAATTTCTGCTGCAGTTTTCCTCACGCTAGCCTTTTCTCTCAGTTCTTTTTGTGCTTGCTTATGCTTTGTTCCTAGACTTGTTCTAACTTATTCCTAGGGTCAGCGCGTCCGTTGTGACCACGTGATCTTGGCGAGTGTTTGCGGGATTCTTCAGAAGTGATTTTGGGGTATTGATCGAGTTCTTGAGAAGATTTTTTATCGGCTCTCATTCACTCCCTGACGAGGGCTCGGATTAGGCCCCCTTCTAATGGCAAGATAATCACCCTTGAGATGGGGTCATCTGACACCATTGACAATGTGAAGGCCAAGATTCAGTATAAGGAGGACTGTGGATCCTTGTTAAGACTATCACTGGCAAGACGTCTTGTCTCCGACCAGTAGGAGGCTTCCCTGACAAGTCTCTGGCTGGGGGTGGCTTCTCCGTCAAGTTTCCGCCCCACACAAGGAGTCTCCACTCCGCATGAGGAGTCTTCGCCTCACATGAGGAGTCTCCGCCTTGCCCCCGACAACTTGCTGGTTCACACGAGTAGTTTCCGTTTCCGACTAAGGTGAGTTCCACACGTGAAGGTCGGAACGAGGAGACCGGGGCCTGCGAACGTGGCACCATCCCAACGCTTGGGCTCCTTCGCAACGACGCGTGGGGCACCAGTTACCTACACCATGCAAATACGCCACCTGGCGGCACGCACGTGCGGCCGGCTCTAACAGGGGCTGTAATGCGGCACTGTTTCTCCGCGCGGCCCCCGACGCGCCGTCCCGTCCAACTTTGTAGCACGTCAGCACCGTTAAAGGCACTCGAGGGCCCCCTATAATTAACATTTGCCTACGATTAGGCCCAAATGTGGCAGACACATCCCGCACCCAGGCGGGTCGAGTCAGCACAAAAGAACTCAGAGGAAATGCCAGGTGCCTAGGATGAACAGCGCCGACCGGCCACGCGGCGGCCTCGACGCCAACACAGCTCAGCCCCCCTTCGATGCACCCTAGCTGACGGCGTCGTGTGAGAAGAAATTCCAGCTATGTAGGACTGTAGCTTTTACTTGTATTCCCTTTTTGCCCCTCCCCTTGCGTCTATAAAAGGAAGAGGAGGGAAACCGTCACAAGGACTGACGAACTGAACACTCATTCCTCAGGGACTTGGGCTCGACACCCTCTCCCGACAAGTTTGTAACCCCTACTACAAACATCCCTAGCGCAAGAACATGATAGCTTGATACTGGACGTAGGGTATTACTATTCGGAGGCCCGAACCAGTCTAAATACCGGCGTCTCTCGCGCTAACCATTCGAGTCGGCCACACGATCTGATACAAATTTACTGCTCGGTGGTAGAGAACCCCGACACTCCCCCCTCTCTGGTCGCCAATCTGGTCCTTCAGGCCTCTCCAATTCTCTCTCTCCTTCCTTCCTCCCTCCTCGCTCCCTCCGCCGAGCTCCCTGCATGCGACGCACCCGAGCTAGCTTCGGTGGCGGCGAGGTGCAGGTGCCGACGGTGGTGGACCTCGCGGAGGCACTTCTCCCCACGCGAGGCCTCCATCGCCCCTCCCGCACCGGCGGAGGACCCGAGGCGGGGAGCAGCGTGGCACCTCCTCCCTCGCCGACTTCTCCTCCCGTGGCACGCGCGGCCCCTTCTCTTGCTCCCTCCTCCACCCAAGTGTCCCCTACTCCCGCCATCGGTGATGTCCATCCTCCAAATGTAGGAGGTCTCCGCCCCACCCATCCCTTCCCCCACCGGCGCCCGTGGCACTGGAGGAGGCGCGACGAGATCCAGGGCATCTACTCGATGGCTGCGTGGATGGTCCGAGGCGACGCAGATGGTAGGGACGACGCTCCTCTGTCGCGCACGCGGTGGCCGGCGGCACACAAAGACCTCCGCTCGCCGCACATCGTCCCTTGCATCGGTGCCCCCTCCCCCGCTTCTCCCCCGACGGCGGCGCATCTTCACTTGGGGCGCGACGAGGATTGGGGGTGGCGCAACGAGGATTGGAGGCAGTGAGGATTGGGGTCGCGCACCGCCTCGACAACTCTTCCACCCGCTTCCAGTGATGGCGACGAGCACCCTGCATGTAAAACCCTGGATTTTCAAAAGAAAACCTGAATCCCTGTACCTTCACGATAGTCCCTGGATCAGTGTCTATCGCGTACAGAACGTCTCACAGATAGCAAAACACAGTCACACATCGCATCACATAAGCATTAGTACATAATTTATTACATGTCCATTATGGAGTACATCATTACAAGCCTCTTGGCTGAATCAGAGTGAAATTATACACAACGGTAGCTAGCATCTCAGAAGGGTCTCCATCTTTTATTCTTCTCGCCACAGGCATCCTTGAGCGAAGCGACGCATCCCTCAGTCGTACCATCCATCGGCGTTGCTGTCGAACTCGGACTCGTACCATGCACACCCAAAGTCTATCCCCAAGGAGTGGGATAGGTTCACGTCACTAACCATATGCAGCTTTAAGTGGCCTAACTTCTAAAGGGAAGAAAAAGAGACAAGGAAGTAGCTAGGGTTTCCTATGCAGCAGCAGCAGAGTAACAACAAGATATCTCCAACAAGATCCCAACCCAAAGCTCTCAACACAGCTCGAAACCACCTGGTAACCCAGGGTTCTGTCTCCACAACCTACCTCCATCTAGGGTCGATACGAGAACTTCCTCTCCTCGCACCTCAATGATTGCAATCAGATCCGCAAGGTAGAGGGAGCCACTCTCCTCTCCCTGACTGCAACCACGGCTCACCACACTCTCATCTATAGGGGGAAGGTAGAAATCTCAAAACATGAGGAACGAACATGTCTTCAAGGTGTGTCTATGACCGAGGACGCGGCTATAGCTGTAGATCGAACAACTCTACAAAGCATGTACACCTATACCCAACCCGAAATGGCACCAGACCAGTGTACGACCGACCGAGCCCATCCTACCATGTGAACTCTCGGTAGTTACGGTCCCATCCTGCATCCGGCCCTCAAAGCGATCCCCCTCACAAAGGGAATTGCACCGAAACTGTGAAATGCCCCTGTGTGGCCACACGGGTGACACACTGAGAGAAGGTGGTCACCTCTCTATCGGTGTTTTAGACCGGCAACCTACCAAGGGGAGTACCCAAGCTGGATGAATGTGGCCTCACCGAGATCGGTAACTCGAAGGAAGAGACATGTGGCACACAATTTAGACAGGTTTGGGCCGCGAGGTGCGTAATACCCTACGTCCTGTATGCTGCGTAGCTCTGGATTGATTGGGTGTGTTTACATGATGATGCATATGAGAGAGAAGGGTCCCTGCCTCGCCTTATATAGCCCGGGAGGCAGGGTTACAGGTTGGTTCGGGAAGAGAGTTCTAGTCGGGTACGTATAGGAGTTCTCTAAACAGTACAAGACATGTATAGCTTCCAATCCGAGTACTTCTCCACCGTAGTCCTTGCGCCTCACGCCATCAGGTGCCGTGTGGCACAAGCCAGGTAGTCCCAGGGGCCCACCGAGTAGTCGGTCCTGGTACCCACCGAGGTAGTGGGCCTAGGGAGGTCCATACGACAAGCCCCCGAGTACTTTGTAGTCGAGCAGGATAGTTTGGAGTAGTCTTGATGGCCTTAACGAGTAGTCCTCAAGCGTCCCCGAGTACTACAAGCCGAAAGTCCTCAAGAATACTTGAAGCATCCCGAGGCTAGAAGGTACTCCAGTTGATCCTTGAGTAATCTTGAAGTCTTCTCGAGTAGTTCCCAAGCGTCCTCGAGTTCCGCTCTTGAAGGTCTTCAACAATACTTGCGTTGTCTTGAAGCCGAAATTTATATGGAAGTGCGATTGCAAAATCGCACTCCATATGGAGTAGCCCCCGACCCTTAGGTTAAGTCGTAAACTCTGGCTGAGGGTCAATCTGAAGTTCTGGCAAGATTATCCCACAAAATCCAGAGAAATAACTGAAGGACACGTGGCACGGAGCCCCCGAGCCTTGAGTCGAGTACTTCCTCTCGAATTGAAGGGTCATCTTGAATGTAGAATGTGTCCTGAGTTGCTCTTGAATCTTGTCACCACCCAGACAGTTGATTAGATGTAGCCAAGCCCCCGAGATAGGACGCATCGACTACTGGAAGTTAAAAGGTCAGGCAGCCGCTGCCGAGTCAGCTGTTGAAGCATATCCATCAGGCTGTTGCAGAGCCGCCGGTTGACTTATAAATAGAAACCGAAACCCTTAAGCGTACTGCCACAACGTCTTAAGCCAGAGATCCATTCGCACCTCTGCTGCTTGCCTCCAAAATAGCCCCCGAGCGAATGCGAGTGAAGACCCGCTGTCTTTGGAGAATGAAGCCATCCCCATCGAAGAGCATGAAGACCGCCACCGGGAAAAAGAGGTCCTATGAAGAGGCTGCTGGATCTGCCGGAGGGTCAACGCCGCCGGTATCTCCCCCACGCCCGAATCCAAATAAGGAATGGAAGAAATCCAAGGCCAAGACGGAGGATTTTCTGGCGCTTCTCAATAGTGGTTTCCTTCGGGAAAAAGAGGTGGACATGTGGCGTGCCACCGTCGGGGATCCGTATCCGATGGAGAAAAACCCCGACGAGATCCCAATGTTCGCCCAATTCGTAGAGCGCGGGTTGGCTCTTCCGGCGAGCGACTTCTTCAAAGGTCTTCTCAACTATTACGGTATCGAGTACCTCAACTTGAACCCCAATGGAATCTTCCATGTATCTGTCTTTGTCCACTTCCGCGAAGCATTCTTAGGGATCAAGCCCCACTGGGTACTTTTTAGAAAGTTCTTCCGCGTGAAGCCCCAGCCAAGCGCCAATGACCCAAGAGTAGCCGGAGGGACCGGGATCAAGATGCGCGAAGATGCCGCCGAGCAGTACTTGGTGTACAAGCTGATTGACTCCAACCAAGATTGGAACTCAAAATGGTTCTACGTCACCAACCACCACCCGCAGCTGCCGAAGCCAAGCGGGAAGCAGCCGAAGCATCAACCTTGGTGGAACATGGAGCCGACGACACAGGAGGGCATTCAACTACCCAAGCTGCTGCTGAAGATTAAGGCTTTGAGAGAAGCCGGGCTAAGGGCCGAACACGTGGCCTTCAGCTTCATGAAGAGGAGGGTGCAGCCACTGATGGCCCACGACACCCTCAACTACCAGTACACCAGCGAGGGCGACACATCACGGATGCCTGGCAATGAGATCGATGATGACGACATCATCGAGAGGCTGGGCAGGATCTTCAAAGACATGCTGCCGTACACGCCCTGCCCGGTCCCCGAGTACTCCGCAGCTCATCCGCCGAACGAGGTAGGTAGCCGCACTCAGTGTCCGAGTACTAGTTATATGGTAGTAGTCATGCTCACCCAAGTTGTATGTTGCAGGATGATATTGTGAAGTTTGTCTCTGAGCCAGCTTCGCCTCCCCAACTTGTAACTATCCCGGAGGAGGGGAAAGGCAAGGCTAAGGAGCGCCGCGAAGTCGGCGAAGGTGATGACACCGTCATTGTCGAAGACACGTCCGATGAGGAAGACGAAGAAACACTTCAGGAGCGGTTCCAGTTGCGGTCCAGGTTCAGCCGCCCTGGATTGCCCAATGTCCCCTTCATCCACGATCCTCCGACTAGCTTGGAGGCTAGTCTGTCTGCGCCGCCGAGGAGGCCGCGCAATGTGGCACACAAGCGCATCACCAAAAAGTTGAAAGTCACCGAGACTACATCCCAAGAGGTACACTTCTCAAGTAGAGTAGTCAAGTATTTGTCTTGCAATGTTGTGTATGCTGACCACTGAATTCCGAGTGCTTGCAGGAGATTCCGCCTTCCGACCCCGTAGATCAAGGGGACGAAGGCGACTGGGAGACAGTGGGGGAGCCGGCTGGAAGAAGCCGTAGCCCAGCCCCCACCGTAGAGGAGCTTGTGTCGCAATTGACACAGCGGTCGCCTACAGTTGTCGAGCCGCAGGCGCCAGTCATCGAGAACAGGACGGAGCCGGCCGTGACTGCTGCTGCTGGAGAACCGACAGCAACTCAAGCCGAAGGAGAGGCGTCCGCTGAAGCCGGACTTGTTGACATCGCTAGCATACTTGGCGCTCCGACCGTGACTGTTGTCCAGTCAAGCTTGTAAGTGAAGATCTTTCCTGAGTAGTACATGTAGTTGGGTAGTCGTACTTGGTTGACCACCAGTTATGTACTGTGCAGGAAATCGACGGACTTGTCCTGGGAGGGAGATGAGCCCAGCACGGCAGCGGCTGAAGAAGCTTCCGTGCTTGTTGCCGAGCAGTCCGCTCCCCTCCCTCAAGGCGAGGCCGTGGCACAAGCCGCGGAGGCTACGCTGCCAGAGGCCAGCATGGTAGAAGGTGAGTACGCTGTGGATGCGCAACCTACGTCGATTAGTAGGCATAGCCCCCGGGAAGCTGATCCCATGTTTCTTCTGATGATAGGGGCAGAAGTCGATGGAAGTACCATCCCCGAGGCTGTGCCCGTGGTACCAGAAGCCGACGTAGCCGCTGGAGCGACATCTGAGCCGACGGAGCCGGCGGAGGAGCCCCCGGGGTGGCTGAAGAAGTACGCAACGACGTACTGCCGGGGTCGAACCTGGAAGTAGTCGTTCGCTCACCATAGATTCAGGATGCAGAGCCGATCCGTTCGGCGCCAATGTCCGAGGCCGCCGCGAGTAGTCGTGGTGGACTCGAGCTTCTGGCAGACGATCTTTTCGACCCGTTGACAGTAGCGCGCAACTTGGAAGCGATGCGGCGGGCGGAGCAATGGATGAAGGTACGTGATTGTACCCTTGATTAGTCGAGTTCCGGTAGGATGAGATACTCAAGTAGTTGCTGCCTTCTGCAGGATGTCGTGGAGAGGTCTCGGCAGAAATCCGAGATGCTCCAGGGGTTTGGCGACACGGTGCTCCAGGCCGAGACTTTGGAGAAAGAACTCGCCAAGGCCAAGAAGCACTCCGCCATGCTCCAGTCCAAGCTCGATGGCGCCTTCGCCCAGTACCATAATGAAGTGCAGGATATGCAGGCGAAGAGCGATGAACTTGTTCGGAAGAACAAGTCGCTCCGCAATTAGAAGAAAGGTATGCCGCTGACTTGTCGAGTACTTATTGGAAGTACCCAGTAGTAGTCTGACATCGTCTCCTGAGTTGTTTGCAGAGCTTGAGACCCGAGTTGAGCAGCTCAAGGCATCAGAAGTCGACATGAAGAATCTCTTCTACTGGGAGAAGGATGCCCGCGAAGTACTTGAGTATGATTATAAGCAGTTGGCCCATGAGTGCGATAAGCACATGGAGCTTCAGATTGCCTCGGATCGTGATCTTGTCAACTGCTACAAATCTCTACAGAAGCTGAACGAAGATTGCGAGAAGTTGCGGGGACAACTCAAGGAACTTGAAGAAGCCGCACTTCCCATCGCGAGGCTACTGGTGCCTCATCCGGGCGGGCCGAAGATTGCTCCATTGGTTGACCGGTTGAGAGAAGCTCCCGGCCGTCTGACGACTTATATCAAGCATCTAGCAAAGTCCATCCCAAATCAAATCTTGGCGTACATGAAGTCGTACTTCCCCAAGGCTCCGGTAGACGTAGTCGCGGGTGGACTAGCCGCCAATTGAACTGATGAGTAGTACGCGGAGCTGTTGGAGCAGATGGCGCCGATAGCTGAACAAGTCGCCGAGAAGCTGAACCTTCAGTAGTCCTGTAGGGTTAGCTTATAGCAAAGATTGTAATGAACTTGTTTAAGCATGTGATGAAAGAAGTTCCATGAAAGGAGTACTCGTTGTCACAATGTATGTATGCGGAGTGCCCATGTTGTGGAGTTGTGCGAGTAGTAGTACTCGGCGATAGACTCGTTGAAAGAGACACAGTAAATGAGTTGATTGATAATCAAACTTTATTACTGAAAAGGTACACCTCGATGGCCAGGGCCGTTTACAAGTGTAGTCGCCAGGACTCGGAGGCCGCCTATGGCTAAGTAGTGCTAGGGCGCATGGTCGCTTACAGCTGAAGATCTGTTAGTAGCCGTATAGGCTGGATCTACAAGTACATGGTCTCTTGATAGACCGCTGCTAGAGTCCTCTGACGCTTTGAGCAGCCCGTTAGTAGCCGTTAACGCTGGACCTTGGAGTAGAGTAGTCCGGAGACTAGTGCCTGGACCCGGAGGCCGGTTACAGCGAAGGGGTCTTGGGGTAGTCTACACGACTTCAGCCCCCGGAGTAGTCGGGATACTACGCGTAGAACCGACAGGGCTGGTCTACGTTCCATGAGTTGCTGATGTCTTCGCCTTCAAGTGTATGTAGGCGATAGGAGCCTGGTCCGGTCACCTTTGCAACTGTGAAGGGACCTTCCCATGGCAAGCTGAGCTTGTGCAGTCCTTTCGTGTTCTGGATACGGTGGAGGACGAGATCGCCAACGTTGAAGGAGCGTTCCTTGACGTTGCGGTCGTGGTAGCGTCGGATGCCCTCAAGGTACCTTGCTGATTGGACGAGGGCAGTGCAGTGAGCTTCTTCGAGTCTGTCGATATCAACTCGCCTGCTATCTTCGGATATGCCTTCGTTGTATTGCTCTACTGCCGGCGAATCCCACATGACGTCGGTAGGTAGAATAGCTTCGGAGTTGTAGACCAGGAAATATGGCGACTATCCCGTCAGCTTGGAGGGTTGAGTACGCATCCCTCAGAGTGCGTTAGGTAGTTCCTTGATCCACTTGCCTCCTTCTGTGTTAGTAGCATCGTGCAGTTGCTTCTTGAGAGCGTCGAATACCATCCTGTTGGCACGCTCGACTTATCCATTGGCCCGTGGATGGGCGACTAAGACGTATCGGACGTCGATCCCGCTGTTCTCGCAGTACTCCCAGAACTGGTGATTGTTGAAGTTGGAGCCCGGGTCTGTGATGATCCGATGGGGTAGTCCGTAGCGATGCACGAGTTCATCCAAGAAGTCGAGTACTCTGTCGGCCTTGGGGCATGTGACCGGCTTGACCTCGATACACTTGGTGAATATGTCGATGGCCACCAAGACTCTGTTGAATCCTTCTGGCGCAGTCGGAAGAGGACCAATCATGTCGAGCCCCTAGCAGGCGAAGGGCTAGGTTGGTGGTATGGTGACTAGCTTGTAGGCCGGGACGTGTTGTTGCTTGGCAAAGTATTGGCACCCTTGGCACCTTCTGACGAGTTCTTCGGCATCGCCCAGAGTTGTGGGCCAGTAGAAAGCTCGTTGAAAATCCTTGCTGACCAGCGTACGTGAAGACGCGTGGTTGCCGCAGACGCCTTTATGGATCTCCTCCAAGATGCCCTTGCCTTCTTCTCGGGGGACGCACTTCATGAGTACTCCATAAGATGCGCCCCGTCTGTAAAGCTTGTCTCCGACTAGGACGTAGGACTTGGCGCGGCAGATGAGTTTCTCGGCCAAGTTCTTGTCCGTGGGAACCTTCTACTCGCGGATGTAGTCGATGAAGGGTTGTCGCCAGTCCACATCTATCATCATGACCTCCTGGCCAACTGAGGGAGGTGTGGGTCAGTGGTCGTCGGCGCTGGCTCCGGGATGGATGGCGTGTGAAGCTCGTGGACGAAGACACCCGCTGGTACTTAAGCGCGAGTAGAACCAAGCTTCAACAGGACGTCTGCTGCAACATTGTTGTCGCGGACAACGTGATGAAACTCGAGGCCGTAGAACTTGTTCTCGAGCTTGCGGACTTCTAGGCAGTAGGCGTCCATGCTCTCCTTGTTGCAGTCCCAGGACTTGTTGACTTGGTTGATGACTACTGCGGAGTCGCCGTAGACTAGTAGTCGCTTGATGCCCAGTGAGGCCGCGAGACGGAGCCCGTGCAGCAGGGCTTCGTACTCGGCTTCTTTGTCTGAGACCTTCCAGAAGATCTGCAGGACGTACTTGAGTTGTTCGCCCATCGGGGAAATCAAGAGTACCCCTGCACCTGCACCTTCAAGCTTGAGCGAGCCGTCGAAGTACATCACCCAATGCTCTGGCGCTCGGTTGGAGTAGGTAGTTGATTTTCCCGCAACTCTGCCATGAAGTCGACTAGTTCCTGCGACTTGATGGCTGTCTGTGGCTTGAAGTCGATGTTAGGGCGCCGAGTTCAACTGCCCACCTGGAGATTTTTCCAGTAGCATCTTGGTTCCGCGGGATGTCGCCGAGTGGGTAGTCGGTGACGACGGAGATCGAGTACTCCTGGAAGTAGTGTCGTAGCTTCCGCGAGGTAATGAGCACTGCATATAGTAACTTCTGTACTGGTTGATAGCGTGCTTTAGATTCCGACAAGACCTCGCTCACGAAGTAGACTGGTCGCTGGACTGGGTAGGCGTGTGAAAGGATCGAGGCAATATGGCATACGGGGGGGTGAATAGGCCTGCACACAGAATTTAAACTTTTTATGCGAAAACACTGTCAGACTCCGGAACCTCCGAGATTATTCTCGGAACCTCCAAACGAGGCAGCCTCCCAGAATAAACTCAGAACTTCCGGGAACTGTTAGAACAGAGCATATAGGACTTGAGCTGCAAATAACTTGATGAAAAACAGATCTACCAAATTCTAGGAGGTACTTAGGACCTAGCAAGAACATTTCTAAGCAAAGAACAAGCTAGGGAGGTACCACAACATAGATCGGGAACAAACCCTAATAGATCTAGTCAAGAACAAGTATGAACAAGAGCAATGCAATAATATAAACGAGAGCACACACGAGACAAGGATTTATCCCGTGGTTCAGCTCGCCACAAAGGCTTGCTTATGGCCACGTTGTTGAGGAAGCCACAAAGGCTAGGGAACACAAAGGTCAACTCCTCTATCACACCTATCACTTTGGGTAATAGGTGGAGGCTTTCCACTAGATCCACAAAGGGTAATACAAACACCTTGGAGCTTCCACAAATCGGGTTGGAGAGCTTCCAAGAACCTCTATCCGTCTAGGAGCAAGGCTCCAAGAGTAATAGATCCACCAAGCTTGCTAGAGCTTTTCCAAGTGCTCAAGTTCAAGAGAGAGAGAGAGAGATTTGCTCACAAACTCACTTCAAGAGTCCACTCTCAATCAATGCTAGGCAAGGATTTGGAAGAGAGTAGGTTAGGAGTGAATGCAAGGTTAGAGAAACACTCTTCAACGGTTTACTGTTCGGGCCAGGGAGGAAGAAGACCATTGGGGGACTAGGGGGTATAAATACCCCCAGATCTAGAACAGTAACGGTTATATTCCAGAGTTCGGAACCTCCGAGAAAAATCTCAGAACTTCCGACCTTTGAAATCTCTGCTGACTGTAGCCCATACGGTCGGAACCTCTAAGAAAAAACTCGGAACCTCCGAACAACGAACAGCAGGGGCAAAGACAGCAGCAGATCTATTCCATTGGGGTGAGGGATAGGGTTTAAGAAAGATAGACTATGAGCACTTGAAACCAACCTAACTCACCATTAGTATCCCTCTTGATAGTACGGATTGTCCTATACTCAAATTCAAAAGATAAAATAAATAAACTTCTCTAAAGAGCATAGATATCCTTCTTCATGCAGTTGAGGGGTCTCCGTTCTTTCTTTTGCACCTATAAAATAACTTTATGTTGCACAACAGTCTCAAAAGCTCATTAGCTCTTTAATTGTATGGTCAACATCACCAAAACCCTCATAGGGCTTAATTGCACTTACAATCTCCCCCTTTTTGGTAAATGTTGGCAACCCAATTAAAGTTTACAATTTAATTTAAAAGATTGAGCTTTTGATGATTTGAGTACAAGTCTCCCCCTCAATGTATGCATGTACCTTTTGAATAGGGTAATATGTCTCAACTGACATTTAATTTGCATACATTGTGAGTAAAGTGTCAAGATAATTATACTCAAACCATCGAGGGGTGCAAAGAAGTGTAACGAGATAATATGTGATGCATATGACATGTGAAAACAATCGAGAGGTTATCCGGTAGCGAGTTCGGAACCTCCGAGAAAGTTTCAGGAATCTCCAGGAGTTGGAGCCTCCGGAAAAATTCTCATAACCTCCGAGGTCTGCAACAGATACTCCAATCATACAACCATACACAGGCAATGCAACAATATGACCAGAGATAGCAGCTAGATAAAGATAAAAGCATCCAACACATCTAGCCCTATTACATCCATCACACAAGTGTTTTAAAGTTTTCACATCCCACAGTTTGACCATGACCAGACCATGCTTGCCAATAGAGGCAAGCTAAAAGCTTTACATCAGTTCACCAGCATTAACCACCAGGAGTTTATGAGAGAATAGTTAGCACTCTCATCTCACCAAAAGAACAAAAGAATTTTCTGTTAGCCACCAGCCCCACCAGCCACCAGAAGCTCCAGGTCTTCAGATCATCTCAATATTCATATTTCTCCCCCTTTGTCAACAGTTTAACAAAAAGGAGAGAAAAGAAGAGAGGAAGTTAGAGCAGGACCTACAGAATTACTCTTCATCACTGGAGTCAGAGGCATCCTCCTCAGCCTCAGGGACAGTGCTGTCAAATCCAAAGTCAGAGCCAGATCTAGAAGATATGTCCACAGGCCTTCTGACAGGTCTTCCAGCAGTGGCCTTCCTTCTTACCCTACCACCAGATGAAGAGCGCATTGCCCTCTTACCAGCAGCTTCCTTCTTGAGTCTAGCCCTCTTGGCACTGAGTGGCTCAACATCTTCTTCTTCTTCTTCAGATTGAGCAGCAGGCACATCTTCAGCCATAGGACTGACAGGGTCTTTCTCACCTTCATCCTCACTAGTGGTATACTCTGGAAAATCAGGGAAAATGGGTGGAGGATGGAGCATGGCATTGAAAGACGGCCACGATGCTTCAAAGAACTTTGTTCATGTCTTCCCTGAGCTCAAAAGGTTGAGTTGCTGTCCAGTTGCAGAACCTCCAGGTGTCCCTCACCATGCCCCTTAGCTTATGCAGTCTAGTGGCATGGGTGCCTTGCTGGGTCCTTCTTCAGTCTTGTTCTGTTCAGAACTGGCCCTCTTCAAGATGTGCTGCTCAACCACTTGTTGCTTTTTCTGGTGCTGCCACTGCTTGACTTGGTATGAAGCATGCTCAACATCTTTCTTGAAGCTTACACCGGAGACCATCTCTATCATATACATGATGTAAGGAGCATAAGGCAGGTTGCACTTGACACTTTTAGTCACTTCCACCAAGTTAAACCAAATGAATCTGCTGACTGAAAAGGGCTGGGCTCCTGGCAGCAGCGTAGCTATCAGATTTGGTGCAAATCTTCTAAGACTGGTTGAGTCACTTCCCCCTTTAGGGTAGATGGTTTCTCTGAACATGTTGTTGAGCACATAATATACAAACTTCAAGGCAGTAGTGGAGCCATCTGCTAGCTCATCATACTCATAGGCAGCAACAATCTTGTTGTGGTTCATGTGAGCCTCAAAGTGTATAACATCAGCTTCCCTGTCATCCTTGCTGAATCCAAACAGCCTAGCAAAGGTGATGAAGTCTATCTTGTAGTGTACTCCTTCAGTCATCCAATGAATGGTTTCTTTGCTGTCCTCATGGAAGAAAGTAGCATGAAACTGAGCCAGGACTTCAATGTTCCAGTCATACTTGAAGCTCATATGTCTCTCATCCTGTACTTGTCCACGAGATCAAGTACATCCTCCTTCACTGGTTCTTCTGCTTCCTCCAGATGGGTGAAATCAATCCATTTCATCTTGATTAACTTCATCTTGGTGTTCAAGACTGTCTCATAGAACTTGAAGTGAAACACTGATCAAAACCTATAATCTATAGCTGCCATCTTGGGGTTCACATATGGGTTCTCTTCTCTGGCCTTTTTGACTAGGTAACCTGTCCCATCATAGTTGGTGTCCTCAATGTAAACTGAATTGTCATACTTGGTAGGGGGTGTCTTTTGAGCAGCACCTTGTGATACTTCAAATATGTGGAGTCAATCTCCCAAGCAGCATGTCATCTTGAAGCTCAATGGGGATGGTCTTCCACTCTTCCCTTTTGTTCCCCCATTATCCTCAACATGTGCTGCAGAGCGCATCCTCTTCCTCATGCATTGCCAACAAGGGGGAGAAGTTTGAGCTTGAAATGGCTTACCGGCGCATTTAGAAGGTTTTCGAGTGGTTTCGAGCCATTTACGGGCTTCGTTGTACACCGGTCCGACCGGTGAAGAGCACCGGTCCGACCGGTGTGAGTCTTTGGTCCCGTACATATGTTAGGCACCGGTCGGCCGGTGGTGATGACCGGTCCGACCGGTGTGAGTCGAAAGTGCTTTGCGGCTGTCTGTTTCATGTGGTTTCTTGCATGCATTCGTCCGGGGGAGTTGCATTGGTTCGGGGGGAGCTTGCATGTGTGCGGGGGGGAGCTCCTTGTGAGTTTTCGAGTTTTGTTTCGGTGGTTTGTGCTCTTTGCTTGAGCTTTGCTTTGTCTCGGATGTGTCGAGCCGTTGCCCTTGCCTAAGGGGTCCGAGACTTGTTTTCTTCAAGTGATCTTGATCTTTGCCTTTGTTTGGCTTTCGATCGCTTGTTGGAGTTTCTTTTTGTTTGTTTCTTTTCTTTTTCTTTTCTCTCTTGTTACTTTCATGTGGGTGTTGTCAATGCACTCATCAAGGGGGAGATTGAGGACCATGTGTGGTTCGAGGACCGGTGGATGGTCGCTTCCTTGTGTGATGAGTGATTGACAACGTTGTGTGGACCGATTCTTGGCTAAGTATTGCGGGTGCGGGTTGCGGCTTGACTCGTGTTGGTGCGGGGTGAAGAACAAGTGCGAAAGGTCGTCGCCGGTGAGGCCTCCGGGTGTGGAGAAGACAAGTAGGTCGTGTTCGAGGGACCGGTGGCCGGCGGGGTCAAGTGCGGGCCGCATGGTGGCATGAACGACAAGATGAAGTCGTGGACGGTTTCTTGGTTGAGCCTCAAAACCAAGGTCGAGCCGGGACTACGTGGGAGCCAAGTCATGAGTGGAGATTGGCGGAGGCTACACCGAGTTCGCGGGGTTTCCGGTGGTTCAACAGAAAACCACTGGGTTCCTTGGTTGATCCACAAAGCCAAGACCGGAGAACCGAAGACGGAGGTGCGGCGGCACCGGACCGGCTCGACCGGTGGGAACCGGTCCGACCGGTGAGGAGCACCGGTCCGACCGGTGTGCGACGACGCGGTCCGGAATCTTCGAAGCGGAGGACACGCGTCGGAATCGCATCGCTTGCGTCGAGGCTACGCGGGGTGCGGTCGCGGGCATCCGTCCGATGGTGAAGACATCAAGAATTCCAAATCCGCCCTTGAGGGGCTCGTATCCCTAGTTAGTAGAGAAGGGCATTTTAGACATTCGGTTGCCTCCATATAACCCAAGAGGTGAGAGGATGGCAGCCAACTCTTGGAACCCTAGCTCATTAGTTTTCCTATTTTCCACCTATTTTCTCTAGGTTTTCCTTAGGACTAGCAAGAGAGCTTCACGGAGAGATCTTGTAGAGAGGGATGGATGATCGGGCGGCTTGCTAGACCTTGTACGAACCTTTGTTTCATGTATAGATGATTCGGCGTGGTTCATCAAGGTTTGGATGTGTTTTTCCCGGTTGTTCTTGGTGGTGATTTTCGGAACCCTCTCTTCGTGATTTCTTTGGGTTGTTTTCGGGACTTTTCTCTTGGGGATTTGATGGGGGAAATTTGTGGGAACCCTTCATGGTTCTTTGGGCTGTGATTCCCCTCCCAAATCCGTGAGAAAAGGTGCTCGATTTTGGGGTTTCTTGAGTTCTTGGGTTGGAAGTGCTTTCGGCGGGATTTCTTCGATTCCTCCTTTTTGGACGAGTTTTTGTGGGATTAAACTTGGCTATGGACTCCTCATGAGGTGTCCTTGATATCCCCAAAGTCTTGTTCAAGTCCGTGGAGCGATTCGGGAGATCGAGATTTGGATTTGGGGGAGTTGACCCGCGGGTCTTTGTTCATCCCGAGCCGCCCGGGTTACACCGGTCGACCGGTGCTCTTGACCGGTCCGACCGGTGCGAGCCCTTGTGGGTTTTTGCTCGGGTGAACGTCTTGGTGTGTTCGTTGTTGTCCCGTGTTGCTGCCTGTTTCGAGTTTGGGTCCGTTTGGTGGTCGGTTGGCGTGTTTGGTGCCTTGGGGGCTTTCGGTCGCCATCGGTCCGGCCGGTGTGTCTCACCGGTCCGACCGGTGTAGAGCCACTTAGTGAAAGTTGCTCGGTTTCACCGGCGGGGACCGGTCGACCGGTGGTGCTCACCGGCCCCGACCCGTGTGGGTCTGTAGACTCGGGGGTTTGTTGTTCCGCTGCGTTCTCGAGTCGAAAGGCCGTGTGTGTTGGTTCCTAGGTCCGGTGGCACTCCGGTGGCTATGTGGGCTTGGCCAACTTGGGTAGTGAGTCGGAGACGTGTGTTGGAAGCCGTGTTCGTCTTGTTGGAGTTTTCATCTCCTTCGAGAAGAATTTTTATCGGCTCCCATTCACTCCCCCCCCTCTCTGGTTCGCTGTATCGGTCCTTCAAGTGGTATCGAGCCGGTTCGGGTCTTTGTTGACTCTAACCGGTCTAAGATCCAAGGATGGTGTACCGGAACGGGGTTCGGGTCCTCCACACTTCGATGGCAAGAACTACCGGATGTGGAGCAAGCGGATGGGTGCGTTCCTCCGCGGAAAGGGTCGGCGCTTTGGGATGTCACGGTGGACACGGGCTATGTCCACCGATGGATTTCCTTGCTCCGGGGTCGAGGGACGATTCGACGCCAACAATAAGGCGGTCGACTACTTGTTTCGTGCTTTGTGTCGGCCGAGTTCGATCGGGTGCACACCGAGCACTTGGCTTGTAGGATTTGGGCGGTGTTGAAGGAGGCTCATGTTGGGAACGCCCAGGTTCAGGCACGGTTGTATGCGACCTACCGGAGAGAGTACGAGAACTTCACTCATCTCCCCGGTGAGTCCATCGATGCCTTGTTTCAGAGGTTCACGGTGGTGGTGAACAACATGAGGGCCAATGTGGACGTGCTCCCGTACGATGATCATGATAGAGCGGTCAAGCTCTTACACTCTTTGGATCGTACGATATGGGGCGGAAAGTTCGAGGCCATAGTCGAGTCGGAGAGGTATGATACTATGACGGTGAACGAGCTGTTCTCGAAGCTCAAGTCGGGCCGAGGTGGATAGGGGCATGACCGCCAAGCTCGAGGGACCGACTGATTCCCATAGTCTTTCCCTCGTTGGTGGTTCCAAAGGAAAGACTAACTCTAACCCATCCACCAGGATGTTCTCGTTTTCCTCTTTGATGTCTATGCCAGATGAGGAGTTTGATGACCTTGGAGAGGACGAGCTGGCGCTATTGACGAGGCGGTTCGAGAGGCTGCACCGAACCGCGTGAACATGAGGAGGAACACGAGGACTTGCTTCCAGTGCGGCAAGCCGGGACACTTCGTCGCCGACTGCCCGGAGAAGGCCGAGAACAAGGACGGCTACAAGCACAAGCCGAGGATGAACGATGGCAAGTACCGTTCGAGGCGCGACCACAAGAGCAAGCACAAGAACAAGTACAAGGACGAGCGACGATCGAGGAAGAAGGAGGGCCGAGGCAAGGCCCGAGCGATGGTTGGAGCGAGCGACGTCGACTCCGGTTCCGCGTACTCCACCTCGAGCTCGAGCGGCCGGCGAAGACGAGGGAGATCGCCGCAAGAACAAGAAGTCGTCCAAGAACACGAGCGGGCCGAGGCGCTTCGCGAGAGATGGCTTCGCACCATGGCGTTGAGCTCCGGCAGCAAGAAGAGCACACGGAGCGACTCGGACTGCGAGTCCGACGACGAGGTGCGTGATGAACTTCCCTTCTTGCGCCGGAAGAATGAGAGGCTTGGCTCTTTGCTTGATAATCGTGATGACATGCTTAGAGAGGCCAAGAAAATAAGGAAAGAGCTTAGGGCCTCACTCGAGGATGCTAGGACTAGAGTGGCCGAGCTAGAGACACGGGTGCTTGATAGCAAGCTTGAGATTGATTCGCTTAAGGCTAGCCTGTTGTTTCGATGAGAATGATTGTCTTGATTGCTCCATATTCCTTGCCGATCTTGCTTTGTTCAAGGAGAAGCATGCCTCCAAGTGTGAGGAACTAGATGTGCTTAGGGTTGAAGTGGTGAGCTTAAGTCTAGACTGCTTTGCTAGGTGCTTGCACTTCTTGCCCCGTTTTGCATGCTAAGATTGATGAGATGCATGCTTACACTAGTTCGCTCAAGGCTAAATTGAAGGAACCCATGCCTACATCTTGCTCTACCCGTGAAATGCATGCATTGAAAAATTTGGAGCTTGCACATTATGTTGATCGTTTGCAGGATGAGAATGATGATTTGAGGAAGTTGATGGGTTGGTTGTCCGGTCACGAGCCTCAGTTGAGGATGATGATCGAGGCCTTTAAGAGGCAAGATGGTGAGGGGCTTGGAGCAAACAAGGTTGGTGAGGGAAGTGGAGAGAATATTCCTGAGCCACCAAAAACTCACCACAAAAATGATTTCCCCCCAAAACCTAACCATCTAAGGAACCGACTAGACACAACCCCAGCTCCACCCGTGTTTCCTACACCCACAAATAACCTACAAAAGCCTATCAAGTTTGTGAGCACTTCGGGGAAAGTGTTCTTTGGGAAGGAGAGTGAGAAGGCTAGTGGTGAGAAACCGGTGGAGGGTTTGAGTGGAGAGAAACCAAGTGAGCGACCACATCCCAAGCCAAAGCATAAGCTTGTGAGGTTCCATTGTGGCTATTGTGGGAGAGATGGCCATAAGGAGGAGTTTTGCTTCAAGAGGAAGCGAGAGGAGAGAATGGAGAAGGAGTGGGCTAACAAGGACAAGTACCACCCTTCCGATGGTGTACTTGAGCCTCGTATGCGGATGCCCGGGGGCAAGGCGATTGTGAGGACGGTTCGGGCTTGGGGAGAGAAGAAGGCCGGGTGGTGTTGCGCCCGGTCACACCGGTCGGACCGGTGTGGAGCACCGGTCGGACCGGTGCGAGGCCCGGACGGACGGTATTCGGGTTTCGAGCTCGTACGGAGGTGCGAGGGTTGTTTCGGTGGTCGTGGTTACGGTGGTTGGGCTGGAAAGGGTGCGGTGGTCGGTTGCTAGGCGTTCTCCTCCTCGTGCTCAATACGGGGATTGGAGGAGTCGTGGCATTGAGTTGGAGAGGAAGGATGTTCCACGGGCTTTCTTGCGTGGTTTTGGTCCTCCTCCGGGGAGAGAGGGGTGGTTCCCTCAGGGTGGTTACCGTGGTGGTGTTCGTGGAGGCGGTTTTGGTAGGAGAGATGCTTTGGTTGGTGCTAACCCCACTTTCGAGCAAATGGCTCGGCCTTTGGTTTTCCTCCTTTGGTACTAACCCCGATCTTTGAGTCGTTTGTTCGCTCACGTGCCTATTTTTGAATTTCAGGTGGGAGACTTGAAGAACATTTGGTTGATTGACTCCGGTTGCTCGAGGCATATGACCGGAGACAGGGGGTGGTTCTCAAGTCTCGTCCCGATGGTGACGAAGAGGTACATCACCTTTGGGGACAATGGGCGTGGGCGTGTGCTTTCAGAAGGTGAGATAAAAGTGAGTGACAAGATCACTCTGAGGCGTGTTGCTCTTGTTCAATCGCTGGGGTACAATTTGCTTTCTGTGTCCCAGTTGTTGGATGAGGGTTTTGAGGTGTTGTTTCGGCCTGGTGGTTCTCGGATTGTGGACTCTCGAGGGGACCTTGTTTGTATGGTCGTTCCCGAGGGTCAGGTGTTTCGTGCTGATTTTTCTCGGTCTTCGGGTGTGGAACATTGTTTCTTGGTCGGTTCTTCGAGTGAGTTGTGGAAGTGGCATAGGAAGTTGGGTCACTTGAGCTTTGACCTTTTGTCTCGCTTGAGTAAACTCAATTTGGTCCGAGGATTGCCACGGTTGAGGCTTGATAAAGAGTTGGTTTATGCGCCGTGTAGGCATGCCAAGATGGTGGCCTCTTCTCACCCGCCTCTCACCGATGTGATGACTGAGCGTCCATGCGAGCTGCTCCATATGGACCTTGTTGGCCCAGCTCGTGTGCGATCTGTGGGTGGAAAGTGGTATGTCCTTGTTGTGGTGGATGACTATTCTCGGTATGCGTGGGTGTTCTTTCTCGAGGATAAGGGGGAGACGTTTGGTTTTGTTCGAGATCTAGTCTTGAGGTTGAGGAACGAGAGGCACGGAGATGCCATACGAGCTATCCGCAGTGATAATGGCACGGAATTCAGGAACTCTCGTTTTGAAACCTTTTGTCATGACTTGGGTCTTGAGCACCGCTTTTCGAGTCCGTATACGCCTCCCCGAATGGTGTTGTGGAAAGGAAGAACGGACCTTGTGCGAGATGGCTCGGACGATGCTTGATGAGCATAGGACTCCGAGGAGGTATTGGGCCGAGGCGGTGAATACCGCATGCTATGTGTCGAACAGGGATATACCTCGAGTGCACAAGAAGAAGACATGCTATGAGTTGATGCATGGCCGCACACCCAAGGTGAGTCACTTCCATGTCTTTGGTTGCAAGTGTTTCATTCGAAGAAAGGCGGAAGTTGGATAAGTTTGAGGCTAGGTCTGTCGATGGCATTTTCTTTGGTTATGCATCTCATTCTAGAGCATATCGTGTGCTCAATCTTGAAATTAACCAAATCGTGGAGACTTGCGAGGTAACCTTCGACGAGACGAGCCACGTAGTCGGCTTGTCTTTGAGTGTGCGAGTGATGATGAGCTTGGCGAGGAGATCTTTCGGGAGGAGGAGCATGAACATGGTGATGATGAAGATGGTGGTGTGGTGCCCCCGCTGAACATGTACCCACTACTTCGACTACGATGATGGATGGACCCTCTGCTACACCTACGACGACAAATCAAGAACGAGGAGAAGGCGATGTTGAGGGGGAGGTAGCTTCGAGGCGAGAACCTCCCCGGCGAGTTCAAGTGGATCACCCAGCTTCGAGGATCATCGGTGACATGAATGAACGCACTACACGGTCGAGGGTTCGAAACAATTCCCATTTTGCTCATGCTGCATTTGTTGCTTCTTTCGAGCCCAAAGACATTGGACACGCACTATCTGATCACAATTGGGTTAACTCGATGCATGAGGAGTTGGAGAACTTTGAGAGGAATCAGGTGTGGGAATTGGTTGACCCTCCCCCAGGGTGTAAGCCGATTGGTACCAAGTGGGTGTGGAAAAACAAAGAGGGAGAGAAGGGTGAGGTTGTGAGGAACAAGTCGAGACTTGTTGCCCGGGGGGTTCGGTCGGAAGGAGGGGATAGACTACGAGGAGACCTTTGCTCCCGTAGCCCGTTTGGAGGCGATTAGGATCCTTCTAGCCTTTTCGTGGCTAAAGGGTTCAAGTTGCACCAAATGGATGTGAAGAGTGCTTTTACGAATGGAGTGTTGGAAGAAGAAGTGTATGTGAGGCGGCCTCGGGGTTTGAGAGTGAGAAGTACCCCCACCGGGTGTACAAGTTGAGGAAGGCGGCCGTATGGGTTGGAAGCGGCGCCTAGAGCTTGGTATGGCGGGTTGAGGGGGTTCTTGTTTGAGAGAGGTTTTGAGATGGGGAAGGTCGATCGGACCTTGTTTTTCCTGAGGCGGGGCGGGAGATATCCCGATTGTGCGGGTGTACGTGGATGATATTGTCTTTGGTGGCTCGTCTAACTCTCTTGTTGCGAGGTTTGCGGATGATATGAGCGGGGAGTTTGAGATGAGCATGATGGGAGAGTTGCGGTTCTTCCTCGGGCTACAAATCAAGCAATCAAAGGAAGGAACATTTGTGCACCGGGCTAAGTACACCAAGGACATTGTGAGGAAGTTCAAGATGGAGGACTCCAAGGCTATGACGACGCCGATGAGTACGACTACGGCTCTTGATGCGGATGAGGAAGGTGAACACGTGGATCGAAGGAGTACCGGAGTATGATCGGGTCACTCCTCTACTTGACGGCGACGAGGCCGGACATACGATTCTCGGTGTGTCCGTGCGCTCGTTTTCAAGCGTCTCCGAGGACTTCGCATCGGCAAGCGGTGAAGCGAATTTTCGGTACTTGCGTCACACTCCCGACTTCGGCCTTTGGTACTCCGCGTCCTCTTCTTTGGCGCTTCATGGTTTTTCGGACGCGGATTTTGCCGGGTGTCGGTTGGATAGGAAGTCCACTTCGGGACTTGCCGGTTCGGGTTCTTCGTTGGTGTCTTGGTCTTCCCGTAAGCGGTCGAGTGTTGCTCAATCCACGACCGAGGCCGAGTATGTTGCCGCCGCTAGTTGTTGCTCTCGGCTCCTTTGGATCACCTACACCATGAGTGACTTTGGTGAGGAGTATACCCATGTCCCACTTCAATGTGATAGCACCGGTGCCATAAGCGTTGCAAAGAACCCGGTGCTCCATTCCAAAACCAAGCACATAGAAGTGAGGTATCATTTTCTGAGAGACAATGTCGAGAAAGGAAAGATAGCTTTGATCCATGTACCCACTCATGACCAACTAGCCGATATTTTCACCAAACCCCTAGATCAAGCAACTTTCACTCGTCTGCGGGGGGAACTTGGTGTGTGTTTGATTTCTTGAGTTGGGTGTGTGGGAGCTCTCTTTCGCCGGTGGTGTCGAGCCCGTTTTGCCTCCCCTCGAGGAGCCGGCGGTTTGTAGCATATGTATAGCTTTTCTTTGTGCATTTCTTGCATTTAGCATGGCATATGTAATATGATGTATAGGCATTCTTGTATCTTAGATTGCATGCATTTTGTATCATATGCATTGGTTAGGAAAAGCTTCTCTCATATACATTGTTCACCATGGAATGAGATATTTGTCTTTGTGAGCTTGTTTGGTATGCTACGGTTAGTTTGGCTTAGCTCTTGATGATCTTGATGAATAATCCATGGTTGATAGCTATGCTTTTGAAAAATGTCTCATGTATGCTCTCTCATGTGTAAATGTCTTTACATGCTCTTGACATGTCTTTGTGGCCTTGCTATGCTTAATTTGTGGTTGGATGGCTAGTTTATTGATCATATGGGGCCAAAGGCTCATTTGCCATCATGAATGTTTAGCCCTCTAGATTTATCTTGTGGAGGAGCATAAGTTCCTTTTTGTCGCAAAGACATTTCATGTACCATTTACAAATCTGAAAATGAAATGAAAAATGCTTGGAAATGTGCTCCCATGTCATACGTGCTGAATTTAATTTGCTTTGGGTGCTAAACCGTTGCATGATGCCTACCAATGAGAAGTCTCATACATAGAAGTAGGCACATGGCTCGGTGGCTTTGACATGACATGAGGTGCTTGTGGGTGCTTGTGATGGTCTTATGATTAGAATGGCTGTCCTAGCATGAAGTTTGTGTGGCTTTGCCATTTTGATATGCTTTGATCATGTTTAGGACTTTGCTCATGAGAGGCAAGTTTTTTGCAAAATTGCCAAAATCCATCTTAGCTTCGTCTAATGGTTGTGAAACTTGGTGATCATGTAGTTGAGATCGATACGAAGCCGTAGAGTACCTAACTTGCTCATTTGGACATGTGTAGCATTCTTTGTTGAATTTTGTCTATTTGAGAAGCTCTAGGTTGCATTTTTTGCATTTTTGGCTTGATTCATGCATTGCCAACAAGGGGAAGAAGTTTGAGCTTGAAATGGCTTACCGGCGCATTTAGAAGGTTTTCGGTGGTTTCGAGCCATTTAAGCTCTCGTTGTACACCGGTCGACCGGTGAAGAGCACCGGTCCGACCGGTGTGAGTGCTGGTCCCGTACATATGTTAGGCACCGGTCCGACCGGTGGTGATGACCGATCCGACCGGTGTGAGCCGAAAGTCTTTGCGGTTTGTCCCGTTTCATGTGGTTTCTTGCATGCATTCGTCCGGGGGAGTTGCATTGGTTCGGGGGAGCTTGCATGTGTGCGGGGGGAGCTCCTTGTGAGTTTTCGAGTTTTGTTTCGGTGGTTTGTGCTCTTTTCTTGAGCTTTGCTTTGTCTCGGATGTGTCGAGCCGTTGCCCTTGCCTAAGGGGTCCGAGACTTGTTTTCTTCAAGTGATCTTGATCTTTGCCTTTGTTTGGCTTTCGATCGCTTGTTGGAGTTTCTTTTTGTTTGTTTCTTTTCTTTTTCTTTTCTCTCTTGTTACTTTCATGTGGGTGTTGTCAATGCACTCATCAAGGGGGAGATTGAGGACCATGTGTGGTTCGAGGACCGGTGGATGGTCGCTTCCTTGTGTGATGAGTGATTGACAACGTTGTGTGGACCGATTCTTGGCTAAGTATTGCGGGTGCGGGTTGCGGCTTGACTCGTGTTGGTGCGGGTGAAGAACAAGTGCGAAAGGTCGTCGCCGGTGAGGCCTCCGGGTGTGGAGAAGACAAGTAGGTCGTGTTCGAGGGACCGGTGGCCGGCGGGGGTCAAGTGCGGGCCGCATGGTGGCATGAACGGCAAGATGAAGTCGTGGACGGTTTCTTGGTTGAGCCTCAAAACCAAGGTCGAGCCGGGACTACGCGGGAGCCAAGTCATGAGTGGAGATTGGCGGAGGCTACACCGAGTTCGCGGGGTTTCGGTGGTTCACCGAGAAAACCACCGGGTTCCTTGGTTGATCCACAAAGCCAAGACCGGAGAACCGAAGACGGAGGTGCAAGCGGCACCGACCGGTCGGCCGGTGGGTCGGCCGGTCGGCCGGTGGGGACCGGCTCGGCCGGTGAGGAGCACCGGTCGACCGGTGTGCGACGACGCGATCCGGAATCTTCGAAGCGGAGGACACGCGTCGGAATCGCATCGCTTGCGTCGAGGCTACGCGAGGTGCGGTCGCCGGGCATCCGTCCGATGGTGAAGACATCAAGAATTCCAAATCCGCCCTTGAGGGGCTCGTATCCCTAGTTAGTAGAGAAGGGCATTTTAGACATTCGGTTGCCTCCATATAACCCAAGAGGTGAGAGGATGGCAGCCAACTCTTGGAACCCTAGCTCATTAGTTTTCCTATTTTCCACCTATTTTCTCTAGGTTTTCCTTAGGACTAGCAAGAGAGCTTCACGGAGAGATCTTGTAGAGAGGGATGGATGATCGGGCGGCTTGCTAGACCTTGTACGAACCTTTGTTTCATGTATAGATGATTCGGCGTGGTTCATCAAGGTTTGGATGTGTTTTCCCAGGTTGTTCTTGGTGGTGATTTTCGGAACCCTCTCTTCGTGATTTCTTTGGGTTGTTTTCGGGACTTTTCTCTTGGGGATTTGATGGGGGAAATTTGTGGGAACCCTTCATGGTTCTTTGGGCTCGTGATTCCCCTCCCAAATCCGTGAGAAAAGGTGCTCGATTTTGGGGTTTCTTGAGTTCTTGGGTTGGAAGTGCTTTCGGCGGGATTTCTTCGATTCCTCCTTTTTGGACGAGTTTTTGTGGGATTAAACTTGGCTATGGACTCCTCATGAGGTGTCCTTGATATCCCCAAAGTCTTGTTCAAGTCCGTGGAGCGATTCGGGAGATCGAGATTTGGATTTGGGGGAGTTGACCCGCGGGTCTTTGTTCATCCCGAGTCGCCCGGAGTTACACCGGTCGACCGGTGCTCTTGACCGGTCGACCGGTGCGAGCCCTTGTGGGTTTTTGCTCGGGTGAACGTCTTGGTGTGTTCGTTGTTGTCCCGTGTTGCTTCGCTGTTTCGAGTTTGGGTCCATTTGGTGGTCGGTTGGCGTGTTTGGTGCCTTGGGGGCTTTCGGTCGCCATCGGTCCGACCGGTGTGTCTCACCGGCTCGACCGGTGTAGAGCCACTTAGTGAAAGTTGCTCGGTTTCACCGGCGGGGACCGGTCGGCCGGTGGTGCTCACCGGCCGACCGGTGTGGGTCTGTAGACTCGGGGTTTGTTGTTCCGCCGCGTTCTCGAGTCGAAAGGCCGTGTGTGTTGGTTCCTAGGTCCGGTGGCACTCCGGTGGCTACGTGGGCTTGGCCAACTTGGGTAGTGAGTCGGAGACGTGTGTTGGAAGCCGTGTTCGTCTTGTTGGAGTTTTCATCTCCTTCGAGAAGAATTTTTATCGGCTCCCATTCACTCCCCCCCCTCCCCTCTCGGTTCGCCGTATCGGTCCTTCAAACCTTCAACTGAATCTTAACCAAAGGAAGCAAACACGATGAGATTTAACTAATACAGATATGAGATAAGATGTTGCAAGTGAAATAAAACTCAGTGGAACTTTGAATCAAAGTCAGCCTACAGTAGGTTACAGAGTTCGGAACCTCCGAGAATTTTCTCGAAACCTCCGAGACTCTTTGAACCTTACTGCATTCTGAACTTTGATTCAACTTTCAACTAAACCTTAATCTACACATGCATCACAACATCCAGAGTATGGCACAGGAAAACAATCCACGACCACAAGACTTAGAACCCTAGGATCATATGAATCTAGGAATTAGGGTTAGGGTTTTATCTCGGTTTACCTTGAATGAGGAGAAGATGGATGAAGTCGACGTCTTGAGATGCGTTTATGCCAGGGGACGTAGCCCAGAGGCCCCCTCTAGATCAAAGATCTGGAGGCGCTGAAGAGGTGCAACTCACCGGAATAAATCCAACGGTGCAATGTTGTTCCTCTTCTGCTTCTCAGAGATCGACGAGAAAGAGAAGTGAAGACGCAGATCAAGGCTTCCTTCTTCTTCTCCTTACTAGATCCGAGCGGATCTCGGTCAACTCCGGGAGCGGTTCTTCTTCCTTCCTCCTCAACTGCAACCCACCGACGACGAGAGGTGCCCGGCCTCGCACGTATGACACACGAGGAGCGCGGTCACCGGCGGCGAGGGAATGCGGCGGCGGTGGCGCGATGGTGAAGAAGGGAGAGCAATGCAGTCGCTGTCGGGAGAGAGAGAGAGAGAGAGAGAGAGAGAGAGAGAGAGAGAGAGAGAGAGAGAGAGAGAGAGAGAGAGAGAGAGAGAGAGAGAGGCGCGGTGAAAGTAAATCTGAGAAGTTGACCGCGCGGTGAAAGGGGATTGATGGGTTAACCCTAGGTGAAAGAATATTCCCCGAAAAATGCTGGATTCCTTTTAACTGCTCTTCGGTCAAGACTGAATGCTTAGACTGCAAAGATTGGAAGTTTTGATGATTTTCTCAGAGCTTCCGAGGCTCGGAGCCTCCAAAGATTTCCTCGGAGCTTCCAAAACTTGAATTCCAGAGATAGTTAACTTTCACTCCTTTTGAGATTTTGAACCTTTTACCAACCAAGATCCTTAGGTCATGGTACCCTTGACTCAAGTGGCTAGAAAAACAAGCAATCACACATTCAACTATAGCCACTTAAGACAAGTTAGGGATATGAAAGTAGATTTTGAAATATTTTTTAAGATAAGATTTTCACAAACACTTTTTCAAACAAATTTTCAGAGAATATCAACAGTTTGAAGCAAACAATCATGGCATGCTAGAGATCAAACGACGCAACGAGAATCAAGAATATTTAGTTCATTCCTTAAACTACAACACCTTGACTCATCGAGAGGTTTAGTGAAGATATCGGCTAGTTGTTTATCGGTGCTCACATGACTTAGAACGATATCTCCTTTGGCTTTGTGGTCTCTCAAGAAGTGATGACGGGTGTCTATATGTTTTGTGCGAGAATGGCTTACGGGGTTGTTTGCAAGCTTTATGGCACTTTCATTGTCACACAAAAGTGGGATATGGGAAAAGTGACATCCGTAATCTTTTAAGGTTTGCTTCATCCAAAGTAGTTGAGCACAACATGCACCGGCTACAACATACTCGGCCTCGGTGGTGGAAAGGGCTACTGAGTTTTGCTTTTTAGAACTCCAAGACGCAAGAGATCTACCAAGGAATTGGCAAGTCCCCGATGTACTCTTTCTATCTACCTTGCAACCGGCATAATCGGAATCCGAATAGCCAAGTAGATCGAAAGTGGAGCCCTTAGGATACCACAAGCCAAGGTTAGGGGTATGCACTAGATATCTCAAGATTCTCTTTACGGCCATGAGATGGCACTCTTTCAGGTTAGCTTGAAATCTAGCACACATGCACACACTAAGCATAATATCCGGCCTAGATGCACATAAGTAAAGAAGAGAGCCGATCATGGAGCGATATACCTTTTGGTCCACGGATTTCCCTTCTTCATTGAGGTCCATGTGTCCATTAGTGGTCATTGGTGTCTTGATGGGCTTTGCCTTGTCCATGTGAAACTTCTTTAGCATATCCCTTGTATACTTGGTTTGACATATGAATCTCCCTTCTTTTGCTTGTTTGATTTGAAATCCAAGAAAGAACTTGAGCTCACCCATCATGGACATTTCAAACCTCTTTGTCATCACCCTACTAAACTCTTCACAAAAAGTTTCATTAGTACTATCAAATATTATGTCATCGACATATATTTGGCACACAAAGATATGACCATCAACTTTTCTAGTAAAGAGAGTAGCATCGGTGAAAGGACCTTGATGCCGCCTAGAGGGGGGGGGTGAATAGGCGGGACGACCAAATAAAACCCTTTTCCCCCGAAAAACTTGAGCTTCACTGGCAAAGGCGGTTAGACCGCCCGTACCAGGCGGTTAGACCGCCCCTGATGTGCAGACCCACAGGGGGCGGTTAGACCGGGTCCAGGGGCGGTTAAACCGCCTTGCCCAGTAAACCTGCAAAACAACTCAAGTCTTCTCTTGACTTCTAGCACGAACCGAAATTCTTGAGTAGCTCCTGTAGATGATCACGAGCAGGGTAATGATCCCTGCACTCAAAGACAAGCACACCCAAGTAGATCGAGCGGAAGCAAAGTAAATGTGCTAGAGATCAAAACAAGTGAGGCAAACCACAAAGGAGAGACGAGGATTTGTTTCCCAAAGTTCACCGCCCACAAAGGAACGGCTACGTCTCCGTTGAGCGACTTGTAAGGGAATTCTCCCACAACAAGCCGGGTCTCTTTCAACCGCTTTCCTCACTTCCACTAAGGCGATCTTTTCCACCAAGAGGCATGATCACAGCCCTTGCAAACTTGCCGCTGCTCACCACAACCTTGGGAGCTATCCGGCGACGCCTAGCCGTCTAGGAGGCAAACCTCCAAGAGTAACAAATGCTTCAAAGGCTTTCCGATGAGAATCACAAGTGCTCAAACTATGGGTTGCTCTTGCTCAGCTCACACAAGCTCACAAAGGCTTAAACTCTCAACCCAACACAAGCATATGGCTTGAAAAGCTAATCTCACAAAGAGAGAGTTGGGGAGGGTTTCTTTGGCTTTGGCTTATGAAAAACGACAGGGGAAGCACCTCGGCAACCCTAGAATCGCCCGCCCCAACAAGTGGAGCTCGTGGGGGTACTTGTACCCCTCACAAGGAAAACTAGCCGTTAGTTCTCGACAAAGGCGGTTAGACCGCCCGGTCGGGGCGGTTAGACCGCCCCCAACGGTCGGTTTGAAAAACTAGCCGTTGGGGGCGCTAGGGGCGGTTAGACCGCCCCCCTTGGGCGGTTAGACCGCCCCGCGCAGAGAGCCCCAAAACTCTTTTCTCTTCTCACAAGCACTTCAACACGAGTTGAAATGGCAAAGGCCAAGTTAGAGGTTTGTTAGACTACTCGCAGACTCTCTCAAGGTCGGTTCTAACTTAGGTCAACTAATGAGCACTATTGATCTTTTGTCTTAGAGCTAATGTTGCATCCCTCTTGATAGTACGACATACCTAAACTCAAGAATAAATACAAAACCGGTTGATCACTTGAGTTTGTAGATCTTCAATCTTGTCGTACTTTTGTAAATCCAATGTGAGGGCTTTTTAACATAGCCGATGTCTTGAGCAACTCCATACTTGAGCTAGTGACTTAGGATTTTCCCTTTTTGCATGAGAGTGAACACTTTAATCCTTAAGTCACTCCATATTGCCAATCATAACATTTTGATATGTTGCAACGCTTCCCTCGGTTAAGGCTTGGATATGATCCTTGAAGACCCCACGGATGCTAGAACTTCACCCTAGCAAAACACTAATGGCGGCGGGCCAAGACCCCAAAGATTGCTTAGTCCCTCACCCTAGACATCTCGGTTGGTCTCTTCATCACTTATCCAATCCACTTTGAGTTCCACTTTGCTTCATACACAATTAACCTTTCATTTGAAAACACCGCTTCAAATGCGAGATCTTGATTGACAACGAATATGCAAGCTTCCATTTTTAGAACCATAGTGTGTACATTCATCATCTTATTCCCTTTCAATAAACTCATGAAGTCTTGCACCATATACTTGTCTTTGAAAATGTGAGCCGAAATATTCATCCATAATTAAGTACATCATTGGTTGCTCATGAATATATAGAGAAAACATGCTCACAATCTTAGACAAAAACATTAGTCCTTTAATCACCTTGTCATTCAATTCACCAAAATCCACTTAGGGGCCTAGATGCACTTTCAATCTCCCCCTTTTTAGTGATTGATGACAACTCGATTAAAGCTTAAAAATAAAAACATTAAAGCGCCATTAGATTCTTAGATATAGTTAGAGCTCCCCCTTAATTTGTGCTTTGAGTTGAATTTCAAAAGGTTGGCCTAAAATGCCAATAGCACAAATTTGGAAGTAAGCGTGTGAGCTCCCCCTATATCTTAGAATCAGTGGAGTGCAACATGTGTGAGCGACAAAAAATAAAAACCGTGATGCATATGTCATGGCAAGCACTCAGCGAAGAGAAGTGTAGGCTGTTTGGGCAAGGGCGGTCAGACCGGGGTTGCAGGCCGGTTAGACCGCCTCCCCCATTCAGCTTACAAAAACATTCATCAAACAAGCTATGCATCACAAACTATCACAAATGTCACTTAAGATACATGAATAAGTTCTACACACTCAGTAGCACTCACACAAATACTCAAGTCCACAAGATAAGGTAGAGATCCAATTATTACAAGCCAGTCTCACTCTCAATTCATAGGGGCAGGGCGGTTAGACCGCCCCCTACAGAATAGCTACAAACACAAGGCTTTAATCCATCTCTTCTCCCTTTTTGTCATCAAACATCCATAAAGGGCCTGGAGAAGGAGTCTCTGCTGCCAAATTACTGCCGCTGCCACTGATCCCAAGTGTCGCCTTCGGTGCTCGGATTTGCAACATAGGAAGTGGCAGGCTGATCAAAGAATTCATGTGAGACACGTGCCGCCCACTCATCAGTCGATGGAGGAGGAAACCATGGAGGTGGGGCAGTAGTGTCACCTTCAAACATCGAATCAAAACCAGTAGGGGGTGGAGGAGGAGGAGCCGAGGAGGAAGATGCACCAATGTCTGAACCAAAGTTGCTCCCATACTGATTGTAAAGATCGGAGTTGAGAAAAGCATTCACCCTATCATCCACGGAGGGTATCTCAACCTCTGGAGGGGATGGTGAGATGGGAGACCTAGGTGGCTGACAACCGGCCTGATTATGAAGAGCCTTCATTGTATCCCTCATCTTCTTATTCTTCTTCCTTTCATCTTGCTGAGCAACTTCAATGTCTCTCTCGTGTTTTGCACATACCAAGGAAGATACTGATCAATTTGCGAAGAGGCGATGTGTGCTTCCTCTCTTCCCGCCGGGGGCGGTTAGACCGCCCCCGGGGGGCGGTTGAACCGCCCCCGGGCCGGTAAGCCTCCCGCCTGCGCGCGCGCCTCCCTTTCTTCAAAAATTTCTTGCTCCTCTTGCATATCATCCTGTGGAGAGGGCACCCTCACCTGTCCCACTTGGGTTTGGGTTGCAACGGGCGATGCTTCGTGTCATTTGGATAAGCCCTTTGTGTTACTTTCTTGATGATGTAGCTAATGTAGGGGCCATAGCTACATAACCTTTGTGGATTTTCAGAGGAGTTCTTTATTTCTTGCCACAAAAAGTCACCAACATGAAATGCCGGCTCACCGGGCTTCATAGCCACCATCAAGTTCCTCTGAAAGGCGGTGATGTCTGAGGTGTTGCCATCCCTAGGAGTGAGTGTTTTTCGAATATGCGGTTGAGGATGGAGTAGTATGTGTATAGGCCCTTCACATGTCCCCAACTGTCCCTTGCATTTCTGGGATACATAAATGCCATCCTTTTGCCTCAAGCGGACCCTCGTCATGGAGAAATCTAGCAAACCCATCATCAGGTAACCTGAATAGAGTGAGAAAGTTGGAGAATGAGAGGTGGTGACTCTCACCCTCAGTCATCCAAAACATGGCTCTCTCACTCCGCCCATCCTCTTTTGGCACATAGCCAAAATACACTGTCTCATAAAACTGGGCAATGAGTTCTTTGTTCCAATGCTGCTTGAACCCCATGAGGGCCTTAATCCGTTTAGCCTCACAAGCCTGAATCACCTCATCAAAGATCGGATTATTCTTCCTCTCCATAAACTCCCAATCCACATACCGAGCATCATTAGTGATTTTTGATTTTCGACGGTGATGATAGCTGTGGTGTAGTAGTCCTGCTGAAAGATGGTACGAAACCTGTAATCTGTAGCAGTCCTCTCCTCATTAGCTGGGTTAGTCCTTCTCAAGTTCACTATAGTGTCTGCCATTCCTGCCTGATAATAGTCAACGGGCCCTCTGTAGGAAGGATAGTTAGGCTCCCTGATGTATGGCCTACCAAGCTGCCGCTGCCGACCACCTTCTTTGCTCTTCTTCCTCATCCTCTTCCTCGAAAGCCTTGTCATCATTGCTATCATTGCCTCCACCCGCAACTCCCCGGTTTCTCCAGCTGAGCTCAAAGTTGAGAGAGGGATCCTCAACATCATCATCACTACTCTCCACCCTGTCACTCATCTCAATATCATCCCCATAGTAGACAGGAGGTGGTGGTGGTCCTCTTGGCCTCAAAGTAACGCTAGGACCGGAGGATGGTCCGGCATCACCACTGCCTCTTTTCTTCCTTTTCTGAACACCTGCACCCTTTGGCATTGCTGCTGTTCCTGGATCACAAGATGTGAAAAAGCAGTGTGTGAGATACCAGGAACAAGATTGGCTAGAATGAGCATCGAGGCTCGGCAATCCAAAGCAATTGGCACAAAACTGGCCAGGGCGGTTAAACCGCCCCAGGGGGGCGGTTAGACCGCCCCTGCTAGTTTTGAGCCAATGGCTTCTTTCGGCCAAACACAAGCAACACCGATTTTGAATAAGCGATTCTTGTTCATGAGACGACCCTAAAGTGATTGAGGATTCAAGTACATGCGAGAGATCAACAAATGGCTCACTAATGCGCGGGGCGGTTAGACCGCCCCCGCATCGGCCCCAAAAATTGAGTTCATGACAATGTACTAAAGGAAATGGAACCAAACTTTAGGAATGTCTTCTAGGGGTTGCCAAGATATGCTCTACCAAAGGATTCAAAACTACTCATGGAGTTGATAGATCGAGTAAAAACAAGATTTGAATACCTTTGGAGAGATGAAACCGAGATGAAATCCAAAGAACCGGGTGGGGATCCGGTTCAGCCGCCTTAGGGGAGTGCTTTCCACGGATTGGATTTGATTTTTAGGAGTGGAAACTTGAAATCTCCATGGGAGGGTGTGAGAGCTTGAGGAGGAAGAAGGGGTTGAAGTTCAGGTCGAAAATAACCTGTTCCTGGTCGTTGGAGAGAGATAGGAGTGAGAGGATAGGGTTGAGGGGGTGTGGAGTCACGGGTTGGGTAAAAACAGGAAAACCCGTGGCACCCCGTCTAACCGGGTGTGGAACCCGGTTAGACCGCCCCCCGCCGCTGACTCAGCAGGTCGTGATGCAGGCTTAGGGTTCGACTCCCTTTTTTCATATAGGTCCCTGGGATGCCTGAGATTTCACTTAGAAAAGAGAAGGAGGACAGGATAGAAAACCTGAGGGGGGCGGTTAGACCGCCCCCACCCTCGGTTAAACCGCCCTCCAGAAAAATTTCTCCAGAGACGCCATATCGGTAATACCGACGTGGTGTCGGAAGTACCGAGAAATTCCAGCATTTTGGACAGAGAGCTCTTATCGGTAGTTCCGCCCATGGGTCGGTAGTTCCGGAAAACACTTTTTCAGCAATGGAGGATGTGATCCTTTATTTCCATGGAATGTTTGAATAAAAGATATAGAGTAGAGTTTGATCCAACATTCACTAACCTTAGAAGAATTTGAGATAATCCAAATGAGTCATATTCTTTATTCTTCCAAAAGATTTTGAGAGAGAGAGAGATAAAGATATGGATTTAGGGATAATATGGACTTGAGTAAAATATCACCACTTGTGACTAGCCATCAAACAAACACGGAGAGCTATAGTCACAAATGGATCAATATGGTCACAAAGACCAAGAACCAAGTATTTTTTTAAAAAATAAGCACACTTCCTACACATGCTAGTTGGATTTTTTTTGAAAAATCTATCCTATTCCACGAGATGCATGCATCCACTTCAAATGAATAGCTTTTCAAGAATATTTGACTCATACCTCCATCCTCGAGACACAAAGATGAGTGATAGAAAGATATCGACCAAATATCTAGAGTAGCCCACAAAGATTCATTTGAGGCAATTACAAGCTAAAGGAGGCACACTAGCATGGTATTATGGCCTAGATGCATTACGGTAAGCAAATGAGTTCATGATGACATACCTTTGCATTTAGACTACTTGACTTTGTGCATAAGTAATGTTTGCGAACAACTAGCTCTTACTTGATTATTTGAGACTTATCGATGGAGTCAAGCGCTCGCTTAAGATGCACAAACATATGAGACTACAAGTTCACTAGAAGAAATTGTTAGTCCCACAAGAGACACAACCTTTGAAGTAAACTCCCTTGATTAGTGCTTAGAGAATTTTGAATTTCTCAGACTTAGCACATATTTCAATAAAGAATAAGGGAGATTGCTACAAAGGCATGTCTTTGGCATAAAATGGTTTACAATAATCAAATATGCCGATGGTCTCATTACCACTGCCTTGTAATCACCAAAACGTCGATAATCTGCTTCAAGTCGGGTTACCCGGGCATAGGTGTCGGGTCACCCGCCACTATCTAGAGGCGCGCCGGGTCACCCTGCCACTGGTGCCGGGTCACCCGTGAAACACACTTCTGGGGGCCAGGCGGTTAGACCGCCCCTATGGGGCGGTTAGACCGCCCTGCTCTTCCTTGGTCAATTTGGTGATCTTTTGGCTCTAGATTCTTGATAAGCCTCTATTTTACCTGTATTACACCCTGCAAGGCTTATCAAAACAAATGCTCTTCTAGAGAGCCATTAGGAGCATCGAATGTTACGAGACAATGAAATTATTGAAAGTGTCAAGGTCACTTCCTCATGCTTCACAAACCTAGGTCTAGTGATTCATGAGTGTTCACAAAGGACTAAGAATGACCAAGGCACAACTCAAGTACTAGTTACCGAGATTGCATTGGTTGAGTGATGCTCTCTTGCTAGTCTGTCTCATGGCAAGTTATCAAGTAACTAATCGTTTCTCCATTGCCATGACTTCAATGCAACTCGATTAACCTACAAGCTCAGCAAGCACCTTTTGGTACCCAACGCTTGTTGGGTCCTACAAGATTAGTCACAATGTGCTTTGGAACCCATATGGCCCTTGTACCGACTTAAGGTGAACAAATCAACCTCATAGTACAAATGTCCACCTTGTCATTCCTAAGCTTATGAAAATCATGATGGACAAGGTTTGATTGAGGAGTGTTACCATTCGGGCAATTATGGCCCAAGTGACCCTTCTTACGACATGCGTAGCAAATGCGGCCTTTGGCACTTCTGGGCTTGGGATCCATTTGCCTGTCTTGTCTTGGCTTGCATAGAGGCTTCTTGCTTGAAGGGTGAACTTTCTTCTCCTTGCTTTGCGTTGATGCACCGGACCCGGTTTAACCGCCCACAGGGGGCGGTTAGACCGCCCCGGTCTCAGTGCGGCTATCTTGTTTGCAATCCGCAGCCAAATGACCCTTCTCTTTACATATATAGCACAATCTCCCTCTGGTTGATCTTCTTTTCTTCTTGGAGATTGTTTCTTGAGCCTTGAGCTTGGTGGGGCGATGTGGAGTGTCATGCCTCGTTTTCTTTGCTTGAATGTTGCCCTTGATGATCTTGACATGTTGCTAAGGAGTTGAGCTTGTGACGGTGGAACCCTTCTCAAGCTTCTTCACCATGTTGTCACGGTTACCTTGAGAAGGTTGCACTTGGCTCTCTTCCTTCAACACATGCAAGTCTCTTTTAAGCTTTTCAACTTCTTACTTGAGTTCATCATTTTCTTGGGCAATGAGGTCATCACAGGTTTCTACAAATACATGCTCAATACTAGATTGGCTTGCTTGGATACAACAAGGTTTAGTACAAGCAAATTCATTATTGACAAGTGAGCATGTGCAAATGGGTGTGAGAGGTTGTAGGTATTTTACCGATGAGAGGACAACCTCATGAGCAATTTCTAGTGAGGCATATGAATCCACAAGCTTCTCATGTGAACACTTGAGTTCTTTGTGAGTTGCTTGCAAAGTCATATGCTCACTAGTGAGCTTTGCTAGTTGAGCTTCTAGCACAACATTGGCTTCTTCTTCTATCTTCGTTCTATACGAGAAAGATTTGATATCATGATCATATTTGTTAGCCAACAATTCATACTTACAAAGCAAGGAGCAAGTTCGGATTTGAGAAGATGAAGTTCTCTTGACGGAGATCTTGAATCTTCGATCTTTTGACTCTTTGCACCCTTGGCCTGCCTCATCTTCTTGTTTTTTCTTCTTGGCCATGAGACAAGCGCCTTCATCGCAGAAGGTTGAGGCTTCTCTGTTGGGGGCGGTTAGACCGCCCCTAGGGGCGGTTGAACCGCCTCCTCCAGAGAGACTCTTCTTTCGCTTCTCTTGTCTCCTTCTTGCTTGAAAGTTGATGTTTGATGTTCAGTGGTTGTTGTAGAGGTTGTAGGGCACATCTCCACTGGTTCATCATCATCCTCACTCTCAACCTCATCCCATTTGATGTGTGCTATCCCAAATAGCAATTTCCAAATGAGATGAGCATCCTTGCTAATTCCTTTACTTGTTAGAATGAGATGATTTAGTTCACTACATACACAACTACACAAAAGGTTAGTAACAACAGCATTGAGTCGCTTCTTCTCCAATTCCGTTGGTAAGACACAAGTCTCATCATCCGGAAGGATACTCGCAACCATAATGCCCTCAGCGGTGGGACCCAAAACCTTAAGTGCAATGAGAACATTGGAATGCCAAGAAGAGTAGTTTGAGCCATCAAAAGCTAGAGGCTCAAACGGTACCTCACAAGTCGTCGACATCGAAAAACTCCGAGCGGTTAAGCTCGAATCGGAGCACCAAGCTCTGATACCAATTGAAAGGACCTTGATGCCGCCTAGAGGGGGGTGAATAGGCGGGACGACCAAATAAAACCCTTTTCCCCCGAAAAACTTGAGCTTCACTGGCAAAGGCGGTTAGACCGCCCGTACCAGGCGGTTAGACCGCCCCTGATGTGCAGACCCACAGGGGGCGGTTAGACCGTGTCCAGGGGCGGTTAAACCGCCTTGCCCGAAGAAACCTGCAAAACAACTCAAGTCTTCTCTTGACTTCTAGCACGAACCGAAATTCTTGAGTAGCTCCCGTAGATGATCACGAGCGGGGGTAATGATCCCCGCACTCAAAGACAAGCACACCCAAGTAGATCGAGCGGAAGCAAAGTAAATGTGCTAGAGATCAAAACAAGTGAGGCAAACCACAAAGGAGAGACGAGGATATGTTTCCCGAAGTTCACCGCCCACAAAGGAACGACTACGTCTCGTTGAGGAGCTTGTAAGGGAATTCTCCCACAACAAGCCGGGTCTCTTTCAACCGCTTTCCTCACTTCCACTAAGGCGATCTTTTCCACCAAGAGGCAAGATCACGGCCCTTACAAACTTGCCGCCGCTCACCACAACCTTGGGAGCTATCCGGCGATGCCTAGCCGTCTAGGAGGCAAACCTCCAAGAGTAACAAATGCTTCAAAGGCTTTCCGATGAGAATCACAAGTGCTCAAACTATGGGTTGCTCTTGCTCAGCTCACACAAGCTCACAAAGGCTTAAACTCTCAACCCAACACAAGCATATGGCTTGAAAAGCTAATCTCACAAAGAGAGAGTTGGGGAGGGTTTCTTTGGCTTTGGCTTATGAAAACAGCAAGGGAAGCACCTCAGCAACCCTAGAATCAGCCGCCCCAACAAGTGGAGCTCGTGGGGTACTTATACCCCTCACAAGGAAAACTAGCCGTTAGTTCTCTGACAAAGGCGGTTAGACCGCCTGGTCAGGGCGGTTAGACCGCCCCCCCGGCGGTCGGTTGAAAAACTAGCCGTTGGGGCGCTAGGGGCGGTTAGACCGCCCCCCTTGGGCGGTTAGACCGCCCGGCGAGAGAGAGCCCCAAAACCCTTTTCTCTTCTCACAAGCACTTCAACACGAGTTGAAATGGCAAAGGTCAAGGTTAGAGGTTTGTTAGACTACTCAAAGACTCTCTCAAGGCTGGTTCTCGCTTAGGTCAACTAATGAGCACTATTGATCTTTTGTCTTAGAGCTAATGTTGCATCCCTCTTGATAGTACGACATACCTAAACTCAAGGATAAATACAAAACCGGTTGATCACTTGAGTTTGTAGATCTTCAATCTTGTCGTACTTTTGTAAATCCAATGTGAGGGCTTTTTAACATAGCCGATGTCTTGAGCAACTCCATACTTGAGCTAGTGACTTAGGATTTTCCCTTTTTGCATGAGAGTGAACACTTTAATCCTTAAGTCACTCCATATTGCCAATCATAACATTTTGATATGTTGCAACGCTTCCCTCGGTTAAGGCTTGGATATGATCCTTGAAGACCCCACGGATGCTAGAACTTCACCCTAGCAAAACACTAATGGCGGCCGGGCCAAGACCCCAAAGATTTCTTAGTCCCTCACCCTAGACATCTCGGTTGGTCTCTTCATCACTTATCCAATCCACTTTGAGTTCCACTTTGCTTCATACACAATTAACCTTTCATTTGAAAACACCGCTTCAAATGCGAGATCTTGATTGACAACGGATATGCAAGCTTCCATTTTTAGAACCATAGTGTGTACATTCATCATCTTATTCCCTTTTAATAAACTCATGAAGTCTTGCACCATATACTTGTCTTTGAAAATGTGAGCCGAAATATTCATCCATAATTAAGTACATCATTGGTTGCTCATGAATATATAGAGAAAACCTGCTCACAATCTTAGACAAAAACATTAGTCCTTTAATCGCCTTGTCATTCAATTCACCAAAATCCACTTAGGGGCCTAGATGCACTTTCAATCGGCTTTGCCTATCTCAAAGCCTTGCTTGAGCAAGAAATCCTTAAGGCATTCATACCATGCTCTTGGTGCTTGCTTGAGCCCATAGAGCACCTTACTGAGCTTGTAGACATTATTAGGACGCTTGGGATCTTCAAAACCCGGTGGTTGCTTGACATATACTTCTTCGGAGAGTGGTCCATTGAGAAATGCACTCTTGACATCCATTTGGTAGAGCTTGAAGTCATGATGGGCAGCGAAAGCGAGTAGAAATCAAATTGCTTCAAGTCTTGCTACCGGTGCATAAGTTTCTCCAAAGTCTAGTCCTTCAATTTGAGTGTACCCTTGAGCAACCAACCTTGCTTTGTTCCTAGTCACAATACCAAACTCATCTTTCTTGTTTCGAAAGACCCATTTGGTGCCAATGATGTTTGTATTTGGCCTTTCTACCAACTACCACACTTGATTTCTTTCAAAGTTGTTCAACTCCTCTTGCATGGCTACCACCCAATCCGGATCCTCAAGAGCTTGCTCTACCTTGGTTGGTTCAAGAGAGGAAACAAATGAGTAAAATGCGCAAAAATTCTTAAGACGAGATCGTGTTGTTACCCCTCTCCTTATGCTCCCAAGGATATTGTCAACGGGATGATCCCGTTGTATGACTTGATGTACAAGGATGTGATGGTCCAAGAGGTTGGTGTAGAGGTTGGTCTTCATTATCTTCATCAGCTTGGGGCTCAGATGTACTTGCTTGAACATCCCTTTGTTGATCAATTTGTTGGTTCAGGGTGTCTTGTGGTGTTGGACTTCCAGACCCCGGAAACTCCAGAAAATTTCTTGGAGGTTGAGTTTCAGTGCCAGTTCCCGGAACCTCCGAGGATTTTCTCAGAACCTCCGATATCTATACAGCTGTTGAACCAGTGACTTCAGGCCCTTCGAGTGGTGTTGAAGCCTGTACTTGGATTTCATCTTCTTCTTGTGCTTCAACTGGTCTAGCATCACCTATGGCCAATTGCTTGATTGCTTCACAAGATGGCTTCTCATTACCTACAACATTTAAGTCAACTTGCTCCACTTGAGAGCCATTAGATTCATCAAAGGTCAAATCTATCGTGACTTCAATCCTCCCGGTGGATAAGCATGCTCATTTGGACAATAACCAAGAAGAAATCCTTCGTCAACCTTTGGTGCAAACTTAGAAGTTCGGGGCCTCTTGTTTAGAATGAAACATTTGCACCCAAACACCTTGGGCTTTTTACCGGTGATGAGCTCATAGGAGGTCTTCTTGTGAAACTTGTGAAGATAGAGGCAGTTGATGACATGGCAAGTCGTGTTAATAGCTTCGGCCCAAAAGATGTCTTGAGTCTTGTACTCGTCCAACATGGTTCTTGCCATCTCAATAAGAGTTCTATTCTTCCTCTCAACCACCCCATTTTGTTGAGGGGTATAAGGAGCTGAAAATTCATGCTTGATGCCCTCTTCATCAAGAAATTCTTCAACATTTGTGTTCCGGAACTCCGAGCCATTGTCACTTCTCACTTTCTTGATTGGTAGCTCGAACACCCTTTGTGCTCTTCTTATGAAGGTCTTCACCTTCCCTTGTACTTCACTCTTATCAAACACAAAGAACACCCACGTGAAGCGAGAATAGTCATCAACAATAACCAAGCCATATTTGTTACTACCAATGCTTATGTAGGCCACCAGTCCAAATAGATCCATGTGAATGAGCTCCAATGGGCTTGATGTAGTGAGGATGCTATTTGGTGGGTGAGGTGCTCCTACTTGCTTTCCGGCTTGGCAAGCTTTGCAAATCCTATCTTTCTCAAAATGTACATTTGTTAGTCCAAGGATGTGTTCATCTTTCAAAAGTTTAGCCAAGTTCCTCATGCCAACATGAGCTAGTCGGCGATGCCATAGCCAACCCATGCTAGATTTTGCCATTAGACAAGTCTTAGGAGAAACTTTACTTTTGTTGAGATCAACTAGGTAAAGCCTCCCCCTCAAGCGACCCGTAAGGACAATAGAGGAATCTGTCGGGCATACACCCCGGGTACTCATGCAAGGAAGGAAGAAGAGTAGAAGACGGACTCCTACTAGAATTCCCCTGTACTCCTACTAGGACTCGCTTTGTGTAATCCTACTAGGACTCCTACCTTGTAACCAACTAGGAACCCGCCCTCTGGACTATATAAAAGAGGGCCGGGTACCTAGACAAACATCCACAATCCCTCTGGGGAACAACACCAAGCGCAGGGCGCAATATACTCCAAACAGGACGTAGGGTAGCTACTCTGGCTACCCGAACCTGTATAAATCTTGTGTCTTGTGTCATCGCGCAGACCTTCGGGTTCCAGATCATGGCGATCCTCACCTTCTACCTTGCTGCGGGTACCTCCCATGGAGGTCGAGAGGTTTAAATACCAACAACTGGCGCCCACTGTGGGGCCATCGACATGATCATTGGGCGAATTCGAAGGACATCCATCGTTTAGATCAACGTATGCAAAGACGTGACGAATTGGTAGCATGCAAGTCCACAACTCGCCGCGTCCTTGCGTCAACATTCAATCTGCTCAACGCAATTGAAATTCACGACGGATTCGATCCTGATGCGGCGTCTCGACGGAATCTCAAGGAGTCGACTCCTGTGCTGAGTCCGAAGAAAGCGTCGAGTCCAAAGCGGATTCCAGTACAGAAGGCTACCAGAGAATCTCAAGACCAATTTGCTTGGTGCCACGGAAGGCGTACACGTGCCGCGACTACTCGTCACCCGGCTGCACAGGCTCTACGTCAGCCTCGCCGTGCACCGCGAGTACTCGTCTCCCGGCCACAGCGGCTCTACATCGACTACACCGTACGCCACCGCGACATCGTCTTCTGGGTGTACGACTACTTCGACTACTATCTCGACTAGTAAACTAGTCGAGAACGGCTTTCGCGACATCAACAACTAGTCAGATCCACCTCCAACTAGTCAACTTCAGCCCCAACCGTCGCGGCTCCATCACCGATCGCCACGGCTTCGTCGACACTTGTCCGCGAATTAAGCTAAGTCACTTATTTCAATAATTATTTTTTCTTTGGCTTGCTCTCCACATACAGGAACCAACGCCAAAGACTACTTCGTGTACGCCTCTCAACGGCTACCTACCAGCAGAGCTACACCGTGCCAGTTATTCCTTGGGGATTGTTGACTGACTGTCATAGGCTTGGTACACCAAATTAGGAGGCTCTTGCCATGATGTTTCGTGTACTGAGTGCTGGAGGCGCACAACAGCTACACCCTGAGGAGGCACTGCGCAATCCTGCTCTCTGCCATGCGGAACAACAAGCAAACGCGCTCTCTCTTGTCACCTTGCCGACTACTTTCATCTACCTCTTAATGGTCTCGCTCCAGTAGCACACGCCTTGATCCGCGCAAAGCCTCGGCTCTCTTGTCATGCTTCCACGCCCCCAGCGGCTATGGCTAAATAGGATCCTCAGAGACCGAGCGCTTAAACCAGCTCTCCTGTCATGCCTCCACACCCCCAGCGGCTATGGCTAAACAGCGACCACAGAGACTGGGTGCTAAACCGCATCAGGCTAACTACTCGACGCCTAACGACCACAACAAGAGCATGACACATGACATTTACATCTATATTCATATTTGTATTTGTCATTTGTAGATTCAATTTCTACAAAAATGCTACATAATGTACGCATCTCTACTTTCAGGTCAAGCTTCAGCGACGACTTCCAGTACGCTCTGCGTACCTCCAACGGCGCGGCTAGTTCCCAAACTCGGGGGCTACGCTCCAAAACACTACTCGACTACAACTCGAGTAGTCTCCGCTAGCTCTCTAGCTCGGGGGCTCAGCACCAACAACTACTCGATGTGGCTCCTACGGCTCACCTGGCGATGAGCTCGGGGGCTGAACGCTATAAGAGTACTCAAATGATGACTTCCGCAAACACTGAAGACCCTTGGATTTATTATTCAATCGTTCCAAGTCTCGGGGGCTACTAGGCTACACCCATCAGATGATTTTTTTAAGACGGAAGCAGAATCAAGATTGACCCTCAGCCAGAGTCTACAACTCAACCTAAGGCTCGGGGGCTACTCCATATGGAGTGCGATTTTGCAACCACACTTCCTTATAATCTCGACTTCAAGACTGATGAGCTGGACTACCTTCCAGCCTCGCGGCAGTTCAAGTACTATTGAAGACTTCTCCAAGCAGTACTTGAGGACGCTCAAGAACTACTCGAAGAGGCTTCGAGACTACTCGAACTACTACTCTCGACTCCAACGTGCTCGGGGGCTTGTCGGGCATACACCCCAGGTACTCATGCAAGGAAGGAAGAAGAGTAGAAGACGGACTCCTACTAGAATTCCCCTGTACTCCTACTAGGACTCGCTTTGTGTAATCCTACTAGGACTCCTGCCTTGTAACCGACTAGGAACCCGCCCCCTGGACTATATAAAGGAGGGTCGGGTACCTAGTCAAACATCCACAATCCCTCCGGGGAACAACACCAAGCGCAGGGCGCAATATACTCCAAACAGGACGTAGGGTAGCTACTCTGGCTACCCGAACCTGTATAAATCTTGTGTCTTGTGTCCTCACGTAGACCCTTCTACCTTGCTGCGGGTAACTCCCATGGAGGTCGAGAGGTTTAAACACCGACAAAATCCTCCCTTATTATGATGGACACACCCTTATCCGAGAAGTGGCAATCAAAACCAATCTCACTAAGTTGTGAAACCGATAATAGATTGTAACCCAACGGATCAACATGAAGAACATTTGTAATTGAATAGTTTTGAGAAATAGGGATATCACCTACACTAATGACTTGTCTTTTTGTATCCCCTCCATATGCAATAGTTTCCTTTGGTCCTTCCAAATGGAGATAGGATGAGAACATACTCTTTTCTCCGGTCATATGATGTGTACATCTGCTATCAAGCACCCAACTTGATCCACCGGAGGAGTATGCCTACAAAACAATTTTAGTTCCTTCTTTTAGGTCCCCAATTTGACTTGGGGCCTTCCACGTTAGCAACTAGAACCTTTGGAACCCACAGTGATCTTTTCACATATATGTTGGACTCACTTCCAACATACGTGGCAACAACTTTACCAACATTGTTGCGTCTCAACACATAGCTAGGAGGTATGTCTCTAGATGCATGAGCCTTGTTCTTGTTGGGGATCAAATTTCTTCTAGGCATCATTGGATGTCTATATGTTTTGTGCGAGAATGGCTTACGGGGTTGTTTGCAAGCTTTATGGCACTTTCATTGTCACACAAAAGTGGGATATGGGAAAAGTGAGATCCGTGATCTTTTAAGGTTTGCTTCATCCAAAGTAGTTGAGCACAACATGCGCCGGCTGCAACATACCCGGCCTCGGCGGTGGAAAGGGCTACTGAGTTTTGCTTTTTAGAACTCCAAGACACAAGAGATCTACCAAGGAATTGGCAAGTCCCCGATGTACTCTTTCTATCTACCTTGCAATCGGCATAATCGGAATCCGAATAGCCAAGTAGATCGAAAGTGGAGCCCTTAGGATACCACAAGCCAAGGTTAGGGGTATGCACTATATATCTCAAGATTCTCTTTACGACCATGAGATGGCACTCTTTCGGGTTAGCTTGAAATCTAGCACACATGCACACACTAAGCATAATATCCGGCCTAGATGCACATAAGTAAAGAAGAGAGCCGATCATGGAGCGATATACCTTTTGGTCCACGGATTTCCCTTCTTCATTGAGGTCCATGTGTCCATTAGTGGGCATTGGAGTCTTGATGGGCTTTGCCTTGTCCATGTGAAACTTCTTTAGCATATCCCTTGTATACTTGGTTTGACATATGAATCTCCCTTCTTTTGCTTGTTTGATTTGAAATCCAAGAAAGAACTTGAGCTCACCCATCCTGGACATTTCAAACCTCTTTGTCATCACCCTACTAAACTCTTCACAAAAAGTTTCGCAAAAAAAACTCTTCACAAAAAGTTTCATTAGTACTATCAAATATTATGTCATCGACATATATTTGGCACACAAAGATACGACCATCAACTTTTCTAGTAAAGAGAGTAGCATCGACTTTGCCTATCTCAAAGCCTTGCTTGAGCAAGAAATCCTTAAGGCATTCATACCATGCTCTTGGTGCTTGCTTGAGCCAATAGAGCACCTTACTGAGCTTGTAGACATGATTAGGACGCTTGGGATCTTCAAAACCCGGTGGTTGCTTGACATATACTTCTTCGGAGAGTGGTCCATTGAGAAATGCACTCTTGACATCCATTTGGTAGAGCTTGAAGTCATGATGGGCAGCGAAAGCGAGTAGAAATCGAATTGCTTCAAGTCTTGCTACCGGTGCATAAGTTTCTCCAAAGTCTAGTCCTTCAATTTGAGTGTACCCTTGAGCAACCAACCTTACTTTGTTCCTAGTCACAATACCAAACTCATCTTGCTTGTTTTGAAAGACCCATTTGGTGCCAATGATGTTTGTATTTGGCCTTTCTACCAACTCCCACACTTGATTTCTTTCAAAGTTGTTCAACTCCTCTTGCATAGCCACCACCCAATCTGGATCCTCAAGAGCTTGCTCTACCTTGGTTGGTTCAAGAGAGAGAAAAACGAGTAAAATGCGCAAAAATTCTTAAGATGAGATCATGTTGTTACCCCTCTCCTTATGCTCCCAAGGATATTGTCAACGGGATGATCCCGTTGTATGACTTGATGTACACGAGGATGTGATGGTCCAAGAGGTTGGTGTAGAGGTTGGTCTTCATTATCTTCATCAGCTTGGGGCTCAGATGTGCTTGCTTGAACATCCCCTTGCTGATCAATTTGCTGGTTCATGGTGTCTTTGTGACGCCCCAGGTTTTTAATTACCATCATTACCGCTAATGACCGGATCAGCCGAGTCAAACCCGCCAAACACCGGTCAAACCTAGGTCAACCTAGGCATCACCTCGAAAACCTCGCCAATGAACCCCAATGAATCCCTTGACCAAGTCTACACACACCCGTGGTGGACCCTTGGTCAAAGACGCAGTCAAAACCGGCTTAACCGTTGACGTCAGCGAATGTCGTCCGGAACTTTTGCCGCGTTCTCCAAATTTCACCTAAACACTTCAAAATCTACCTTTATGAAAGTTGTCCATCATGTTGAGGGACACAACTTTCATGTAGAATGGCATTTCAAATTTTGAGTGGAAATTGGTGGAAAACTTGATCAACCGACAGTACCTCCCCGTTTCCGAAACGAGCAAAGGCATTCAAAGTTGGCACGACATTCCCGCCAAATACGTCGAGAAAAACACTAGACGGCCTTTACAAAAGTTGTAGAGGGTAGTTAGATCTACAACTTTCCTATTCATTGTTTTGTTCACTTCTATTCAACTTTTTGGAGTTTGACGCGTTCAAACGGGGGCACCGTAAAATTTTTCCGTGGCCGACGCGACGTCGCGCCGCGCCGCGAGCGCCGCGCCGCGCCCGCGCACGCCGTAGCGCGCCTCGGCGTCCGGGCCCGCCTACGTCCCGAGGCCGCCCTTCCCTAGGCCACGCGCCCACCAAGGCCGCCTCGGAGTCCACCCCCTCCTCGCGCCGCGCGCCCTCCGGCCGGCGAACGCTGAACGGACCGTCGGTCCGTTCCATGCCCCCCTGCCATTCGCTCCTCCCTAGGCCAGCGCGTGCATCTAGGGACATCTCTGTCGATCCTCTGATCGCCCATAAAGGGTCGCTGCCCCCTCCTCCCGCGCCGAACCACGCCACGCTCCTGCACGCCCCGCAACGCGCCTCCTTGACGGCGCTCAGCGAACTCCTCCCCCGCTCTCTTCCGTCGCCGGCCAGGGCCTCCCGCGCTGTCTCCACCTTGCACTTGAGCCATGCCACGCAGAAACTAAACCGACCGTGCCGCAACCGCTCCGGGGCAGGCGCTCCCCGCGGCCGCCGCCGCCCGACTCCGCCGAGCATGCACGTCGGCGGCGCCTCGGCCCCAAGCGAGCCCCCGAATGGAGCCATAGGAGTACGCGCAGGTCAACCCCCGCCCGCGCCGGCCGGCCCCGACCAGCGGCTCGCCGGAATTTGGCCTCCCCGCGCCGGCCGGCCGCCCCAGGGGCGACATTGCAAAGAAAAGTTTCTTTCCGAGGGCCTTCCTGCAAAAGGGTAACTCCAATAGTAAAGTGATTTTGCTGTTTCTTGTAAATTGCGTAGAAAATCATACAAAAATCAGAAAAATGCAAAACCAATTTTGTTGGATTCGTTGTGAAATATCCTACAACTTTTGTTATTCTTGCCTGAGCTAATTCCTAATAGTTTTAGCATGAAAAATACAAATGTGAAAAACCTAGATCTGCAATATCTCAAAATATACACATCCTCTGTAGCTAATTTTTGGATATGTTATGTGTTAGGTCATGGCTAGCGCCAATGCCAAATATTGCACAACGTTATGAAGTAAATCTTTTTATAAAAACGTTTTTCCATTTCTGCAGAAACTACCTACATGATTTTTCTAGCCAAATATATTTATCTTTTTGTGCTCTACTTGTGCACACTTTCTTGTTATGTCAAAATACACGTCTTGTGAATTAGTCATGATTTTTGGCTTAACAGAAATATTTATTCTTTAATTGTGCATGTTTTCCTTTGTAAATTAATGAAGTAAGATCAGTAGAGTTTCTAGGTGAACATGCTGGTTCTTTAGGCTTGTTTAGGACTAGAGAGCATGCATGAGAAAGTTTGGACCATTTTGATGCTTATTTATTTTTATATGCATTTAATTGGAATCACTAGCTAGTCTTTGTTATTTTCTCCAATATTTAATTTCCTAGCTTCCAAGAATTTCATGTGGGTCCAATGGACCAGTATAGGTGCTAATATGCTTAAGAAACACTCCTTTAATTTTTGGTAATTTAATTGCTTGATAAAAGCTTAAAAGCTCCTTTTTATATTAAAGGGAAATAAAATAAAGGAAAGCCCCTATTGAATTCTTTTTCCTTTTTGGAGGTATTATTTAATAATTAAAAGATAATCAATTATCCTTGCTGATAAGAAATTAATTCATGAATAAAAACATTATTTATACCTTTGCTTGTGAAAGTAAAAGGACTACCCATCCACATGAAATAACAAGTACAATAAAGACCTTTAGTCAAATGTACAATAAAAGAATAACCCATGTACAACTAATAACCTTCCTAAAAGAGATGTACTACCTAGATTCTTGTTAAGGTGAATATGACCAACAAGAGTTGGGTAAGATAACGAACTATCACATCACCTGAACTTGCATTGCATTCCGTGTAGATCTTCCGGACGGTGATTACTCGCTTGTCCCGGAAACCGAGGAAGGAGGAGCGGAAGCTTCGGCCGCAAGTACATGGAAGTGCTCGACACCGAGGGTGCCCGAGGCTAACCTAGGCGACGAAGGCAAGCTCGGTGCATCTAACCTAGTTTTCAAATTCTATATTCAATTATCTATGGATGTTTGTGCATTTAAGTTCAGGAGTTGAATGAAACCCTAGATGCATGATCCCTAGGTACCTTTGTCCTTACTAGTATGATAGGTCGATAGCTGCTAAGCTATAGGACCGTTACAAGTCGAGTGATGACCTCACTCGCGAGAATAGGTTCCTAGATAGGAATCACAATATATCCTTAAATGGATTGCTCACATGGTAAGAGCATGGGATCTGGGCTCCGGTCCAGTGGTTATGTGGATTAAGTTTTTTGAACGTACTAAGCACATGTCGGGTATGGGACCGGTAAGCCTAGTACCTTAATGAGGCGGCGAGGGATCCTACTATTACTACTCTTGGGATTCGCTCTCACGGCTAGCTACCGGTGGTGTATGGTGACTCCGGGTATCTCGCGGGGTATGCCGGATAGCCTGCACCAAAGACTGTAAGATTCGATCCCGACCCGAGGATTTTTAGAAACGGCCTGGGAAAGTTGTCCCTTCGGGGGCAGCCTACCGTGTGTTTGGGTCTACCTTGCAAGATTTAATCAATCGATTGTCGGCCTCTCACCGTTATCCGAGACTACTTACTCCACTAGTCATGAGATCCCTAATGATGGAAGTTTATGAATATTATGTTTGATTAATTGTATTGTACAACTTTGTTTGCACTGGTTGGCTAATGTAGTAAAGATTAAACCTACTAGAACTTGTGCTAACATCTTGAAAGTAAGGACCTACTTTTTGTTACTTTTTAGCAAAGCAACACAGTAGCCAAAAAGCCTTTCATGGTCTAGATTTGGTGAAGTAGTTATCACCGACAGGTAAGTCTTGCTGAGTATTAGTATACTCAGCCTTGCTATAATATGTTGATCAAGGTAATGCTTTCGGTGATGTGTGGCCCAGAGAGATCCCGCCCGGCTGGGAGCTGGAGTGGGTGGAGGATGACTACTGAAAGCATCATGGATTGCCTCCCGTGGTGTCTGTCGGTGTTTTAGACTGGCAACCTACTAAGGGGAGTACCCGAAGTAGATGAATGTGGCCTCGCCGAGATCGGTAACTCGAAGGAAGAGACACGTGGCACACAATTTAGACAGGTTCGGGCCGCGAGGTGCGTAATACCCTACGTCCTGTATGCTGCGTAGCTCTGGATTGATAGGATACGATTACAGGTTGGTGCAATTGTACGCCGTGAGAGGAGTTGATCCTAGATAAAGGTCCCTGCCTCGCCTTACATAGCCCGGGAGGCAGGGTTACAAGTCGGAGTAGGGAGAAAGTACTAGTCGAGTACGTCTAGGAGTCTTCCATACAGTGCGGGCCATGTACAGCTTCCTAACCGAGTACTTCTCCTCCGTAGTCCTTGTGCTCCACTCCATCAGGTGCCGTGTAGCACAAGCCGTGTAGTCCCAGGGGCCCACCGAGTAGTCGGTCCTGGTACCCACCGAGGTAGTGGGTCTAGAGAGGTCCATACGACAAGCCCCCGAGTACTTTGTAGTCGAGAAGGATAGCTTCAAGTAGTCTTGACGGCCTTAACGAGTAGTGCCCAAGCGTCCCCGAGTACTACAAGTCAAAAGTCCTCAAGAGTAGTCGAAGCATCCCGAGGCTGGAATGTACTCCAGCTGATATCTGAGCAATCTTGAAGTCTTCTCGAGTAGTCCCAAGCGTCCTCGAGTGCTGCCCTCGAAGGTCTTCAAAAATGCCCGCGTTGTCTTGAAGCCGGAGCTGATATGGAAGTGCGATTGCAAAATCGCACTCCATATGGAGTAGCCCCCGAGCCTTAGGTTGAGTCGTAGACTCTGGCTGAGGGTCCATCTGAAGTCTTGGCAAGAATATCCCGAAAAATCCGGAGAGAAAAAACCGAAGGACACGTGGCACGGAGCCCCCGAGCCTTGAGTCGAGTACTTCCTCTTGAATTGAAGGGTCATCTTGTAGAGTGTGTCCTGAGACGCTCCTGAGACTTGTCGCTTCCCAGGTAGTCGAGTCGCCGTAGCCGAGCCCCCGAGGTGAGGCGCGTCGACTAGTAGAATACGAAGAGTCACACGCAGCCGCTGAGTCAGCCGAGCGTGGACTTATCTTGCCGGCCGTTGCGGAGCTGGTTTGACTTATAAATAGAAGCCAAAACCCTTAGGGTTTTCCACCCATCACTGCTGAAGCCATTTCGAATAGATCTGGGCCAGATCCACTTCCAGCGCACGCCGCCGCCGCAGTAGATCCAAGCGCGCCGCCACCCAGAGCTTCCAGAGTAGCCCTCGAGCGAATGCGCATGAGGACGTCGTGTACTTGGAGAATGAAGCCTTCACCATCCAAGTCCGCGAATGCCACTGGGAAGAAGAGGGGCCGTGACGAGGCCGCCACGGCTGCCACGGGGGTAGCACCGCCGATGTCTCCACCCCAGCCAGATCCAAGCCGCGAGTGGAAAAAGTCGAAGACGAAGACGGAGGATCTGCTGGCCCTCCTCAACAGCGGGTTCATCCGTGAGAAGGAGATGGACAGTTGGAGGGCCGCCGCTGGGGACCCGTACCCCATGGAGAAGAGCGAGGATGAAATTCCGATGTTCGTGCGCTTCGCAGAGCGCGGACTCGCACGCGCTCGCTAGCGACTTCTTCAAGGGTCTTCTCGGGTACTATGGCGTCGAGTACGTCAATCTCAACCCCAACGGTATATTCCATACCGCCGTCTTCATTCACTTTTGCGAAGCGTTCCTGGGGATCAAGCCCCATTGGATCTCGTTCCGGAAGTTTTTCCGGTGAAGCCACGGTGAGCGCCAGCAACCCTCGAGTAGTAGGTGGAGCCGGCATCCAGATGCGGGAGGACGCCGCCGAGCAGTATCTCGCGTACAAGCTCATCGATTCCAACCAGGATTGGAAGGCGAGGTGGTTCTACGTCACGAACCACCACCCCGGCTTGCCGAAGCCGAGCGGAAGGCAGCCCAGGCATCGGGATTGGTGGAACACGGAGCCCACGATGCAGGAGGGGATCCAGCTCCCCGAGCTGCTGGCACGCATCAAGGAGCTCAGAGAAGTCGGGCTGAGGGCCGAGCATGTGGTCTTCAGCTTCATGAAGCGAAGGGTGCAGTCGCTGATGGCCCGCGACACCCTAGGCTTCGAGTACACCGGCGACGGCGACACGTCGCGGATGCCTGGAGGTGAAGTCGATGACGACGACATCGTTGATAGGCTGACGCACATCTTCAAGGACATGCCACCGTACACAGCGTGCCTGGTCCAAGAGTACTCCGCCGCGCGCCCGCCAAAGGAGGTAAGTAGTTGTACCCCCTAGTCGAGTAGTCGTTGCTTGTGAGTAGTCGCGCTGATGTCTTGTGCCTTGCGGGACAACTTGAAGAGGTTCGTCTCCGTGCCGTGGCCGCCCCCTCAGGGAATCGAGATTCCGGAGGGAGGAAAAACCAAGACCAAAGAGCGGCGAGAAGTCGGCGAAGGAGATGACACCGTCATCGTAGAAGACACGTCCGAGGAGGACGACGACGAGGAGACGCTGCAAGACCGCTTCCAGCTGCGGTCGAGGTTTAGCCGTCCCGGCTTGCCTCATGTACCCCTCGTGCAAGATCCGCCGGCTAGCCTGGAGGCTAGTCTGGCTGCGCCGCCACGGAAGCCGCGCAACCCCGCCCGCAAACGGGTGACAAAGAAGGCCGAAGGTCTCAGAGACCACGCCTCAAGAGGTAAGATGTCTTGACTTGTGTAGTCGAGTACCCACGTACGAGTTCACTTGCTGATGACTGATCTTCCTTGTATGCAGGAGGTGCCGCCAACGGAGCCCGTCGAGGAGGGCGACGAAGGCGAGTGGGACACAGTGGGGGAGCCTGCTGTGAGTCGTAGCCCAGCTCCCACTGTCGAAGAACTCATAACGCAGCACCAGCCCCCTGCTCATCAAGAGAGCACAGAACCCGCAGCCCCCGCCGTCGAAGAGGTGGTGGCCGCAGGAGTGCAGGAGGGCGCTGCACCCGCTACCGTTGCTGCAGAGGAGGCAGCGGCTGCAGAGGCACAAGAGGAGGCACCCGCCAAGGGTGGACTGGTAGACATTGCCAGCATCCTCGGTGCCCCGACCGTGACGATAGTCCGGTCAAGTTTGTAAGTACTGAGCCTTCCCGAGTAGTACTTGGTGCAGTAATCGAGCTTGATTGACAACCAATTTTGTACTTCTGCAGGAAATCGACAGATCTGTCTTGGGAGGGGGATGAACCCTCTACGGCGGTGGCGGAGGAAGAAGCCGCGCCGCCTGCCGAGGAGTCCGCTCCCGCCTCTCAGTCTATGCCCGAAGTGCCGGCTAATGAGGCTGTGTTGCCTGAGGCCAGCGTGGTCGAGGGTAAGTACTCTGCTGAAGCTGTAGTGCTCCTCGAAGAGTAGTCGTAATCACTGATGAACTTGTCTTCTTCTTGGCAGGCGCCGAGGCCGAAGGGAGCGACATCCCTGCAGCGGTGCCCATGCAGAAGTCGACACCACAGGCGCCGGAAGCTGCTGAAGGAGCCCCCGAGCCGATGGAGGAAGTTGCTGAGGAAGCCGCCGTGGCGGCCGGAGGAGAGGAGGCCGTCGTGCCGCCGGAGGCTACTCTGGAGGTGGTGGTCCGTTCCCCAGAGATTCAGGACGCAGAGCCCATCCGCTCTGCGCCGATGACGGAGGCCGCCGCGAGTAGTCGTGGCGGGGTGGAGCTGCTCGCGGACGATCTGGTCGACCCGGCGACGGTGGCCAAGCACCTGGAGGCGGTCCGCCAGGCTGAGCAGTGGATGAAGGTAAGTAGTCTTAACTTCTGAGTAGTCAATCCTCTGTTGTTGAGTACTCGTGTGACATGCGTTGTACCGTGCGGGACGTCGTGGAGAGGTCCCGCGAGAAGTCCAACATGCTGCAAGGCTTTGGTGACGCGGTGCTCCGGGCTGAAGCACTAGAAGGTCAGCTTTTGAAGTCGCGGAAGCACGCGGCCACCATGCAGTCCAAGCTCGACGCCACCTTTGCCAAATACCACAATGATATCCAGGATATGCAGGCAAAGAGCGACGACTTGGTGCGGAGGAACAAGACGCTCCGCAACAAGAACAAAGGTATACCGCTTGACTTGTTGGGTAGTTGTTGGAGGTCGAGAGGTAGTCTAACCCGTTGCACCTTGTTGTGTTGCAGAGCTTGAGACCCAGGTGGAGCAGTTGAGGTCCTCGGAGATAAGTATGAAGAACCTCTTCTACGGGAGCGGGGAGGCCCGCCGGTACTCGAGCTTGACTATAAGGAACTTGCCTTCGAGTGCGACAAGCACATGGAGCTTCGCATTGCTTCGACCGTGATCTCGTCAACTGCTACAAATCGTTGCGAAGTTGAATGAAGATTGCGAGGTGCTTCGCGGGCCCGGTGAAGGATCTTGAGGAAGCCGCGGCTATGCCGATTGCAAGGCTCTTGGTGCCTCATCCTGGCGGCCCCAAGATCGCTCCGCTCGTGGATCGCCTCGGGGGAAGCCCCCGGCCGGGCCGGCGGCTTATGTGAAGCATATGGCGAGGTCGATCCCGAAGCAAGTCTTGGCCTTCATGAAGTCCTACTTCCCAAAGGCGCCCGTGGAGGTAGTCGGCGGCGGGGGTAGCCGCCAACTGTACCGATGAGCAATACGCGGAGCTGCTGGGGCAGATGGCTCCCATTGCGGAGCAAGTAGCCGATAAGCTCAATCTCCAGTAGCCCTGTAATAGTTAGCTCGTAGCCAAAGTTGTACAAAAACAATTGTAATGGAATTGCTTAAGTATTAATGAAAGAAAAATTCCAGGAATGAGTACTCGTAGTCGAGATCTCAGAGTGCGGAGCCCCATCGTGGAGTAGGTGCGAGTAGTCGTACTCGGCAGTAGTCCCGTTGAGGGAAGTAGACAGTAAAGAAGTTGATGAACAATCAAACTTTATTACTGAAGAAGTACACCTGGATGGCCAGGGCCGTAGTTACAAAGTAGTCGCCTGGACCCGGAGGCCGCTTACAACTAAGTAGTGCTAGGGCGAGTAGCCGCTTACAGCAGTAGATCCGTAAGTAGCCATGTAGGCTGGATCTTGGAGTACATGGTCTCTTAGTAGACCGCTGCTAGAGTCCTTTGTCGCTCGTCGCGGCCCCGGGATCCATAGGTAGCCGCGCGGGCCGGATCTCGGAGAAGGGTAGTCCGAGACCGAAGCCGGGACCGGAGGCCGCTTACGGCGGAGGGGTGTTGATGTAGTCGTGTAGACTTGAACCCCGGAGTAGTCGTGTAGACTAGGCGTAGAACCGACAGAGCTGGTCGACGTTCCACGAGTTGTTGATGTCTTCGCCTTCGAGTGTTTGGAGGCAGTAGGAGCCCGGCCTGGTCACCTTTGCAACTGTGAAGGGACCTTCCCAGGGGGAGCTAAGCTTGTGTAGTCCTTCCGTGTTCTGGATACGGCGGAGGACAAGATCTCCAACGTTGAAGGAGCGTTCCTTGACGTTGCGATCATGGTAGCGTCGGATACCCTCCAGGTACCTTGCTGATTGGACGAGGGCAGCGCAGCGATCTTCTTCGAGGCTGTCGATGTCAACTCGTCTGCTGTCTTCGGAGACGCCTTCGTCGTAATGCTCCACTGCTGGCGAGTTTCATATGACATCGGCAGGGAGGATTGCTTCGGAGCCGTAGACCAGGAAGTAAGGGGATTGCCCCGTTGGCTTGGAAGGCTGAGTACGTAGCCCCCAGAGTGTGTTAGGTAGTTCCTTGATCCACTTGCCTCCTTTAGAGTTAGCAGCGTCGTGTAGCCGCTTCTTGAGAGCGTCGAGCACCATCCCGTTGGCGCGCTCGACTTGTCCATTGGCCCGAGGATGGGCAACTGAGACGTATCGGACGTCAATCCCGCTGTTCTCGCAGTACTCCCAGAACTGGTGGTTGTTGAAGTTGGAGCCCAGATCCGTGATGATGCGGTGGGGTAGTCCGTAGCGGTGTACGAGTTCATCCAGGAAGTCGAGTACTCTGTCAGCCTTGGGGCATGTAACCGGCTTGACCTCGATCCACTTGGTGAACTTGTCGATGGCCACCAACACTCTGTTGAAACCACCGACGCGGTTGGCGGTGGCCCAATCATGTCGAGCCCCCGGCGGGCAAAGGGCCGGGTTGGCGGTATGGTGACTAGCTTGTAGGCTGGGACGTGTTGCTGCTTGGCGAAGTACTGGCATCCTTGGCACCTTATGACGAGTTCTTCAGCGTCGCCCAGAGCAGTGGGCCAGTAGAAAGCTCGCCGGAAGGCCTTGCTGACCCGCGTGCGAGCGGACGCGTGGTTGCCGCAGACGCCCTTGTGGATCTCCTCCTAGATGTCCTTGCCTTCTTGTCGAGGGACGCACTTCATGAGTACTCCAGAAGATGCGCCCTGCTTGTAAAGCTTGTCTCCGACGAGGACGTAGGACTTGGCACGGCGGATGAGTTGCTCGGCCGAGTTCTTGTCAGAGGGAACCTTCTGCTCGCTGAGGTAGTCGATGAAGGGTTGCCTCCAGTCCACGTCGATCATCATGACCTCTCGTCCCGGCCGCAGGGTTGGGCTGGGACAGTGGTCAGTGGCGCCGGCTCCGGGATGGATGGCGCGTGAAGCTCATGAACGAAGACGCCCGCTGGTACTTGGGCGCGGGTGGATCCAAGCTTCGATAGAACGTCCGCTGCAATGTTGTTGTCGCGGATGATGTGGTGGAACTCGAGACCGTAGAACTTGTTCTCGAGCTTGCGGACTTCTAGGCGATGGCGTCCATGTTCTCCTTGTTGCGGTCCCGGGACTTGTTGACTTGGTTGATGACCACCTGCGGAGTCGCCGTAGACTAGTAGCCGCTTGATGCCCGGTGAAGCCGCGAGGCGGAGCCCGTGTAGGAGAGCTTCGTACTCGGCTTCATTGTTTGAGACCTTCCGGAAGATCCGCACAGCACGTACTTGAGTTGTTCGCCCGTTGGAGAGATCAGGAGTTCCCCTGCACCTGCGCCCTCGAGGTTGAGTGAGCAGTCGAAGTACATCACCCAATGCTCTGGTCGCACGGTTGGAGTAGGTAGCTGATTCTCCCGCCACTCCGCCATGAAGTCGACTAGCGCTTGCAACTTGATGGATGTGCATGGTTTGAAGTCGATGGTGAGGGCGCCGAGCTCGACTGCCCACTTGGAGATTCTTCCAGTAGCATCTTGGTTCCGCAGGATGTCGCCGAGCGGGTAGTCGGTGACGACGGAGATCGAGTACTCCCCGGAAGTAGTGTCATAGCTTCCACGAGGTGATGAGTACCGCGTACGTGCTTCACGCACGGCCGGTAGCATGCCTTGGACTCCGATAGGACCTCGCTGACGAAGTAGACTGGGCGCTGGACTGGGTAGGCGTGGCCGTCTTCCTGCCGCTCGACGATGATGGCAAGATCGACCACATGAGTAGTCACGGCGAGGTAGAGCGATGGCCGCTCGCCCTTGCGGGGAGCCGTGAGGACCGGCGGCTTCGATAGGAAGTCCTTGAGCTGGGCAAGGGCTTGGTCCACCTCTGGAGTCCACACGAACTTCTCTTGGTGCTTGAGTAGTTTGAAGAAGGGGAGGCCCCGTTCTCCGAGCTTCGAGATAAATCTGTTCAGTGCCGCCATGAACCCGGTCAGCTTCTGGACGTCTTTGATGCTTGTGGGAGCTTTCATGATGGTGATGGCGGAGATCTTCTCGGGGTTGGCTTCGATGCCGCGTTGGCTGATGATGAAGCCGAGTAGTTTGCCCGAAGGTACGCCGAAGACGCACTTGTTCGAGTTGAGCTTCCAGCGGTACTCGCGCAAGGATGCGAAGGTCTCTTCAAGGTCGTCGATGAGGGTACTAGAGTTTTTGGTCTTGACAACCACGTCATCCACGTAGGCCTCGACGTTCTTGTTGAGCTGCCTCTTGAAGCAGGCCTGGATAGCTCGTTGGTAGGTGGCGCCGGTGTTCTTCAACCCAAAGGACACGGTCGTGTAGCAGTACGCGCCAAATGGGGTGATGAACACGGTCTTCTCCTGGTCTTCTTCCTTGATCGTGATCTGGTGGTACCCGGAGTAGCAGTCGAGGAAGCAGAGCAGGTCGCAGCCCGCCGTGGAGTCGATGACTTGATCAATCCGCGGCAACCCGAAGGGGTCCTTGGGGCAGTGCTTGTTGAGGTCGGTGTAGTCGACGCACATCCTCCACTCGTTCGAGTTCTTCTTGCGGACGAGGATGGGGTTGGCGAGCCACTCAGGATGGAAGACTTCTCTGATGAAGCCAGCCGCGAGTAGTTTGGCGAGTTCCTTCTTGATGGCCTCCCGTCTGTCGTCGGCAAAGCGTCGGAGGTGTTGTCGCTTGGGGTGGCCTTAGGATCGACGTTGAGGCAGTGCTCAATCAGCTCCCTGGGCACTCCTGGCATGTCCGCTGGCTTCCACGCGAAGATGTCACGGTTAGCCCGAAGGAAGCCGATGAGCGCGTCTTCCTATTTGGGGTCGAGGCTAGCCCCGATGGTGGTGGTCTTCTTTGGGGTCACCCGTTCCGAGGTCGATCGTCTTGACAAGGACCTCCTCGGTGGGCGAGGCTTGTTGGCGCTGTCAGACTTCTCCGGGATGTCGAGTTCACTTGTAGCAAGCTTCTTCGACGCAGCGTAGACCTCCATCATCGCGTTGGGTACTTGATTCGTAGAGGCGATTTCCACGCCTTCTGTGTCGCAGTCGTGGGAGATCCTCAAGTCCCCTTGGAGAGAGAGCACACCTGCTGGGCTTGGCATCTTGAGTACCAAGTAGGTGTAGTGGGGCACCGCCATGAACTTGGCGATGGCCGATCTGCCGAGGATGGCGTGGTAGGAAGTCTCGAAGTCCGCGACCTCGAACTTGATGTACTCGGTACGGTAGTTGTCCCGAGATTCCCCGAAGGTAGCGGCGGGACCACCGAGCCCGGTGGGATAGCCGCGTTACCGAGGACGATGCCGTAGAAGGGCGTGTTGCTCTTGGTGAGCATGTGGGTGATGTCGAGCTTCATCTTCTTCAAGGTCTTGGTGAAAAGGACGTTGAGCCCGCTTCCACCGTCGATGAGCACCTTGTTGAGTTTGGAGCCTGCGACCACCGGCTTCAGGACGAGAGGGAACCGTCCTGGTTCGGAGAAGCAGGTCCATTGATCCGCGCGGGAGAAGGTGATGGGTACCTCCGACCACCTGAGAGGGGTCGGGACCGCTGGCTCAATGGACATGACTTCTCGACGGGTAGCCTTCTGCTCCTCGCTGGCCGGGCGCTCCGTCGAAGAGGACGTTGACGGTCTTGTCGGGTTCCTGGGAAGTCGTTGTTGTCACCGTCCTTCATCTTGCCCTTTTTGTCGTGAGGGTGCGGTGGCTCTGGCGTATCCTTGAGTGCATGCCTGAGTTGGTAGCACTGCTCGGTGGTGAGGTTGCCGTTTGGATGCCACGGGCACTTCTCCTTCAGCAAGTCTTTGAAACCGCCGGAGTTCTTCTTCGAGTTCTCCTTCGCAGGGCGCTGAATAGCCGCGACAGTGTTGTCTGGCTTGTGCTTGCGGTTGGGACCCGAGTAGTTGTTGTTGCTGTTGCGATCGCCTTGGTTCGCGTTGTTGCCGCTGCCGCCGCCCTGGTTCTGCTTGTTCTTTCCACGGATGGCGTCGTACTTGGCGTTGGCCTTGTCTTCTTCATCCGCCCAAGACGTGATCATGTCCTTGAGGTGGGGGATGGACTTGGGGCGGCGACGACCGAAGTCTTCGAAGGTGCGGCGGTGGTAGAGGCCGTCTTGAAAGAGGTCGATGACCTTCTTGTCGGTGACGTCGACGACGGTAGCGCGCTTGTCGAAGAAGCGGCGCATGTACTTGCGGAGGGTTTCGCCTTGTTCCTGCTTGACCATGGCCAGGTCCACGCGAGTACCCGATCGGCCCATTGCACCCGCGAAGTTGCTGGTGAACTGCTCCTTCAGCTGGTCCCACTTGTCGATTGAGTGCTTGTCCAGCGACTCGAGCCATGTGAGTGGGGCTTGATCCAGGCAGAAGGGGAAGTAGAGGCACTTGGTGTCGTTGTTGCCGCCAGCGTTCTCGATGGAGAGAGCGTAGCACCCGAGCCACCGGATGGGATCCCCGCTTCGCGTCATACTTGGTGATCCCCAAAGGCTTGAATTTGTCGGGGAGGAGCAAGTTGCGAAGTCGAGGTGAGAAGGCGGGGAAGCCGTCGTTGTCGCTGCAGTGGTCGACTTCTTCCGTCGCAGCTACTCAATCTTCTGACGGGCATCGTAGCCGCCCTGTGAGGCACTAGAGGTGTGGCTGTTCGCGTGGCCTCGGCCGCCGCGACCGCCGCCACCGCCGGCCCTCCTGTTGGCTCCATGGTTGGAGCTTCCGCCGTCACTGCCGCCGCCGTCAGGATCATGGCTGCCGCCACCGGCTGGAGCAAGGTGAAGGACGACTTCGCGGTTGCTGTTGCCGCCTTGTGGAGGTCCGCCGGCGTTGGAGCGAGTGCGGTTGGGCTCGGCTGGGAGCTCAGCTCGGGTGCGGTTGGGACCGTTGTTGGCGCTGCGACTTGTGGCTTCGTTGTCGCGGTGCCTGGCGGGAGGGGGTCGGTTGACCCTGTTGTCGACCCGCATGAAGTAAGCGTCTTCAGCGAGCTTGGCGATGACCTCTCCAGCGCGTATGCCCTGAGCCTGGTGTGCGATCGCTGTGATCGACATGAGGCATTGCTCAGGGGTAGTGTGTACTCTGCTCTCGACCGCCTCGAGAGCTTCCGCAAGGTTGCGGACGGGGAAGTTGTCACGGAGGCGCCGGCGACGTTCGCTGCGCTTCCGGTTGCGCTCACGTCGAGCGTCTCTGTCTGCGGGTGTCTCGTTTGCTGGAGCATCAGCAGAGAGCTCGTCAGAGGAGATGTCTTCAAGGTACTTGTCTTGGGCCGTCCCTGAAGGTCCTGGGGTGTCGCCGGCAGCCATGAAGACTTGGCGATCAGGGGTGCCAAGGCTGGACTCAGAAACCGCCACCTCAGTTGGGGTGTTCGAGTCAGCTTGGGCAAGTGGTGTTCCCTCCTGGAACGGTAGCGAGTCGATGTAGACGACGTAGCGTGAGTCTCCACTTATCGCTTCGGCGAGGCTTGCGGTCCGGCCGCAGACGAATCTCCCGGCCGGTGTGGATGTTATAACCAGCCCAGAGGCCAGCCCTGACAAGGGACGCTCAGTGGAGTTGTCCTCGGACTCGGGCCCCTCAGGGTCCGACCCGAAGTCGAACTCGTATGCGGGGTTCGAGTAGAACTCGGAGAGAGGGTTGGAGTCCGAAGCGTGGCCGGGGGCGGTGTCGGAGTCCGAGTTGTACTCGGGTTCGGGCTCCTTGCCGGCCCGGCGCGAAGAGGGAGCCCCGTGCGGGCCCGCCGAGGATGCGGGGGCCACGCGTGGAGCGCTTGCGGAGTGGTGGGACCGCACGCGATGGCCGAGCGGCCGGCTCGCATGCGATAGCCCCTGGGGACGTTGAGTTCGAGTTGGAAGAGGACTCGAGCTCGAAGTCGCCGTGATGGTTGAAGAGCGAAATTTCGCCAAACTTGTCGGCGAGTTCGCCTGTGACAACTTCAGGAAGCGTCACGAAGCCGGTCTTCGGGTTGGGCGGCATGGTGAGGCGGCGCTGGAAAGAGCCCGCGCCGTCTGCAGTGCAGACCCAGGCGCCGAACACGAAGGTGTCGCCGCGGTTGAAGGCGACGGTTGGCTTGAAGTAGACAGGAGCCGTCGAGTTCGCCATGTGATCTCGGGCGAGAGCCCCTACCTGGCGCGCCAGCTGTTGGTGTTTTAGACCGGCAACCTACTAAGGGGAGTACCCGAAGTAGATGAATGTGGCCTCGCCGAGATCGGTAACTCGAAGGAAGAGACACGTGGCACACAATTTAGACAGGTTCGGGCCGCGAGGTGCGTAATACCCTACGTCCTGTATGCTGCGTAGCTCTGAATTGATAGGGTACGATTACAGGTTGGAGTAATTGTACGCCGTGAGAGGAGTTGATCCTAGAGAAAGGTCCCTGCCTCGCCTTATATAGCCCGGGAGGCAGGGTTACAAGTCGGAGTAGGGAGAGAGTACTAGTCGAGTACGTCTAGGAGTCTTCCATACAGTGCGGGACATGTACAGCTTCCTAACCGAGTACTTCTCCTCCGTAGTCCTTGTGCTCCACGCCATCAGGTGCCGTGTAGCACAAGCCGTGTAGTCCCAGGGGCCCACCGAGTAGTCGGTCCTGGTACCCACCGAGGTAGTGGGCCCAGGGAGGTCCATACGACAGTGTCTTCGCTTCTGTTAGTTTATTTCCGCTGCTTTCAAAAACTCTGAACTATCTCATTAAGGCAAAAACTATGGTTTGTAATAATTAAACCCCTCGGGGTACGAATTTGGATATTAATGTTGTTGTATCTCTGGACTCGCCTTCGAGTGAGTTTTAATGCATATATTCGATCCTTGTTGCTTTTCAAGTGATTTACCGGTCATTAACCCGGCAACTAACGACAGGATGATACTTTATTATTGCTTAATGACCAAAGTGGATCGGTCTTAGGCGATAGTACGGTATTTTCCTGGGCGGGTTGTCATAGTTGGCATCAGAGCTTATATGCACCAGAGATTAATTAATAAACCTTAATCACTAGTTTTTGAATAAAATATGCCAAGATTGTCTGAATTTCCAAAATACGTTGGTCCGCTAAGGATAAACTAGACTGAGAGGCCCTAAAGGGAATTTTGGGTTCTTTCAGGTGGCTTAGTAACTTATGGTTTATTTTGCTAACTTCCAGCACATTACTTTATGTCAAACTTATTTTCTAGCACAACCAAACTAGTTGAGCCACGTGTTTTATACGTGTGATGTTCCGCATCACGGGAATTGTGAGGGTTGATGGAGTGATCCATTCCACGGATCCCATCTTCGCGTCTGTTTATGAGCTGTGTGTCGCCACGTGTTTCATACGTGTGCATTCCGCATGTCGCTCATGCGAGGAAAGGATACACTCCATTCGAACGGAGGGTGTCCAAGGTTGGACGCTGTCCATGCAGCGGCTTAACGCATGGATGCCGTTTCTATAGTAAACGGTAATGTATGTGGACGCTTTCGTGACGTGCTGGCACGAAAGGTTCGTTTTCTGTAGGTACATAACAACGCTTCGTTAGTTGTTAAGCGAGTACCTTATCGCTCTCGACTAGATATTATAGGGAGAGACGAATAAAAGCCTTGCCAATGGCACTAACTTCGACTTTTGGCTCGTTTGCCATGTGAGGTCGGATAGGACGTCTTGCATGCATATTAAAAATCGAAACAACTAAAATGGACCCGAAAACTAAATTTCCATATGCTCTCTAAGGAAGATTTTGCTAGTGTGTGCTTTTTATAAACTAAAGTACCTCTCGTACCTAGTCGTCATGCTGCCGAAATTTTTGAAAAAGTTTGTTTACCTTGTGCTAGGTTAATTAAACCAAATTGTTAAAAACAATTGCTCCTTAACTAGTTACCTTGTAATCGCAAGTCTCAATCCTAGTTCCTTTCGGGTTGATTTACACTTTCCTAGGCACATCTAGGTTCAGTACCGTCCACCTTGTTTCCTTGTTCGATGCTCAACCTTAAAAATTAAATAGGTGTATAAACAAAAGTGCTCCGAATCTAATATAGTTCCGCTCACAGCAATTCACGGTCATAACTTTTGTCTATCTCAAATTATGCTTGGTTTAATCAACCTCTGTCCTGCTATCCTTCCCGAGACCAGATCTAAACCTTGCCTAATTGAGAAACCTTCCTAGCCTTCTAGCTCAGCCTTTGAGTACCAAAGATGCATCTCTAACCTTGATGAGTTACCACCCAAAAATTGGGAATTTTTTTGGAGCTCTGGTTTTAAGTTATGAATTTTTGTTCGCAACTGCCAGAACTTTATGTCATTATGTATGTGTGCTCGCTTCGAGTTCTAACATACAACTGTGCCTTGTGCACATGACTACCCAGCAATGCTCAGCCGGAGAAAAGAACTTATGCTATTCTGCTATGTCAGTGGGAATGTCTTGATCTTAGAATTCAATCTCAATGGTGATCCTCCTATCAACATGTCATCTCCGTTGATTTATATTTCTTCCCCAACCCTGTTGTTGACGGATAAAAGACGTATCCCTCTACGATCCGCAAGCGTATGGACCCCACACCTTTTTCACCACGGGATTCCCAAGGTTCTTGTCAATCCGCGGAGCAAGGGGATTACAAGCGTTCGATCAATAATGACACACTAGCTACTAAAACCCTAACTAATATTATGCTAGAAAACAACTAAACACACTAGAGAGAATGATAAACGATCAAGGTAGAAGACACTCGCCCACGGGTCTACGATACTAGAGCATGCAATCGCTTAAAAACATAAAAACCAATCTAATCTATCGGGGTTGTGACCACGGTTTCGCCCTTTCCCTCCTCTCGTACTGTCACTACGCGAAGGTATTCATGACTTGACCTTTGATGGACATGGCGTATTGAATGGATCCAAGGAAGCATTGAGGCCTATACTCCCTTTACGGCATGGTAGCAAACCTTAAGCATGAAAGTAAATTCAACACAAGATGATAGATAGATAATCCGACAAAGTGCGATTACATCTCAAGATCGATTACAACCCATGGACGAATGAGAAGATTACCCCATCAAGGTGCTGATCATGGCACCGTTGATCATGGTTTCCCTTCCGCCGGTGTCTTCCTTCTTCTCCACGAGAGGGTGCTTCCTTCGAGGTGGTTGATCTCCCGCCGGAGATCCTCCTCCTCTCTCTCTAGCTTGTGGATGGCCTTCTGGTGCGAATAGCTCCTCCTCCTGGTGTTGGCGGTGCTTCGGGGGTTTTAGGGTTGAAGATCCTTCGAGGGCAAGGAAAACGGGACCGAACCGGTGCCGGAACTGGGCTGGGCCGGCCGGCCCGGGCCGGCCGGCCCGAGCCCACTCGGCCGGTTCGGTCGCCCCTTTTGCTCCGTGGATCCTCATGCACTTATGTACTTTGCCCCCTCCACTTGCACGATTTTGATGATGTTATCCTCGCGTCCAAGATGAAATTCGATCTTTTACGCTTCAATCCCCGGGGGTGTTCCTCGTATCACTTCGGTCCTCGCCACCATTGGAAGTGATTTCATCAAGCTCATGAACACGAACAAGACTCCGTAAATGCTCCTTTGAACTTGTTGCGAATCCGTCCTGTATGTCCATGTTTTCCTACATAAACACAACACTTCCAAATGCATGCACAAAGATGAACTTGTTATACGATTAGTGTGCCTAGTGGCGGGTTAGTTCCATAATCAAATCCAAACCAAAGTGTAATGAACATGCTAGGTGCACCAAAATACACCGTCAACACCTGTTGTCCTTAAACGTGTTGAAACACTAAGATATTCTTAGTATTGATATCCTCGTCCTGGTTACTTCGAACTTTCCATCGTAAGCCTATTCTCATGGTCTTGCTCACAACCTTTTGAAAAATAAATAAATAATTATGTCCCTCCTTGAGCATGCATTTGCATAGCATGTGCATTTGGGAACCTTGGGGAACTAACGTGCATACGCATGGAGTGTTTTCAATATCTTCCACTCTATCCCTGGTGTTTGGTGACATTGTTATCCCATAACTAAAGGTGCCGTGACGGAACCTAGGGCGTCATGTGCGCTGCAGCCACATGATTGCCACTAGGAGCGCACTAGGTATCTTGGTTGTGAGAATCGCGACTCGCCACGCACACCCCTTCTCAACCTGTGATTGTCCTCTCAATCACTAGCTCGTTTTGTGGGTAACCGAGTCATGTTAACATGCATCATAAGCACCATAATACCTGAGCATATGCATCGTGTCTTCATAAACATGTGCATCACATCACTTTTTGAAAAGCATTGCATCGTAGTGGCACGGCCATGCCACATAAGGTTGCAAACTAAATAACGCGTGAGCAAGATCGTTCGGAAGATCCTATACCAATTTATCTCTCCATATTTTCCTCTTGTGTCCACAAGTAAGCTCCGTGCGAAAGCTATCCATTACTTGTCGCCTTGACTACTCGTATGGGCTAACTTTGAGCCGATGGTGGTTATACTCTTTACCCGATAATTCCATCGCATTTGCTCCCTCGGAGTAATTTCAGAAGATCTTAGAGGACCACTTCCCTAATTCCCTATCTTGTCCTTGGAATTTCGAATCTCGGGACGAGATTCTTCTTAAGGGGGGTAGGCTGTGACGCCCCAGGTTTTTAATTACCATCATTACCGCTAATGACCGGATCAGCCGAGTCAAACCCGCCAAACACCGGTCAAACCTAGGTCAACCTGGGCATCACCTCGAAAACCTCGCCAATGAACCCCAATGAACCCCTTGACCAAGTCTACACACACTCGTGGTGGACCCTTGGTCAAAGACCCAGTCAAAACCGGCTTAACCGTTGACGTCAGCGAATGTCGTCCGGAACTTTTGCCGCGTTCTCCAAATTTCACCTAAACACTTCAAAATCTACCTTTATGAAAGTTGTCCATCTTGTTGAGGGACACAACTTTCATGTAGAATGGCATTTCAAATTTTGAATGGAAATTGGTGGAAAACTTGATCAACCGACAGTACCTCCTGTTTCCTGAAACAGAGCAGCATTCAAAGTTGGCACGACGTTCCTGCCAAATACGTTGAGAAAAACACTAGACGGCCTTTACAAAAGTTGTAGAGGGTAGTTAGATCTACAACTTTCCTATTCATTGTTTTGTGCACTTCTATTCAACTTTTTGGAGTTTGACGCGTTCAAACAGGGGCACTTTAAAATTTTTCCAGGCCAACCGACGTCGCGCCGCACCGCGAGCGCCGGCGCCGCGCCCGCGCACGCCGTCATCGCGCCTCGGCGTCCGGACCCGCCCCTCGCGTCTCGAGGCCGCCCTTCCCCGGGCCACGCGCCCACCGAGGCCGCCTCGGAGTCCACCCCATCCTCGCGCGCGCGCGCGTCCGGCCGGCGAACGCCGAACGGACCGCCGGTCCGTTCCATGCCCCCCTGCCATTTGCTCCTCCCTAGGCAGGCGCGTGCATCTAGGGACGTCGTCGTCGATCCTCTGATCGCCCATAAAGGGTCGCTGCCCCCTCCTCCCACGCCGAACCACGCCACGCTCCTGCACGCCCCGCACCGCGCCTCCCTGACGGTGCTCGGCGAACTCCTCCCCCGCTCTCTTCCGTCGCCGGCCAGGGCCTCCCGCGCTGTCTCCACCTTGCACTTGAGCCATGCCACGCAGAAACTAAACCGGCCATGCCGCGGCCGCCGGGCGGGCGCTCCCGCGGCCGCCGCCGCCCGCCCGCCGAGCATGCACGCCGACGGCGCCTCGGCCCCAAGCGAGCCCCGAATGGAGCCATAGGAGCCTGCAACGGTCAACCCCCGCCGCGCCGGCCGGCCCCGGCCGGCGGCTCGTCGGAATTTGGCCTCCCCGCGCCGGCCGGCCGCCCCAGGGGCGACATTGCAAAGAAAAGTTTCTTTCCGAGGGCCTTCCTGCAAAAGGGTAACTCCAATAGTAAAGTGATTTTGCTGTTTCTTGCAAATTGCGTAGAAAATCATAGAAAAAACATAAAAATGCAAAACCGATTTTGTTGGATTCGTTGTGAAATATCCTACAACCTTTGTTATTCTTACCTGAGCTAATTCCTAACAGTTTTTGCATGAAAAATACAAATGTGAAAAAACTAGATCTGCAATATCTCAAAATCTACACATCCTCTGTAGCTAATTTTTGGATATTTTGTGTGTTAGGTCATGACTAGCTCCTATGCCAAAAATTGCACAAAGTTATGAAGTAAATCTTTTATAAAAATGTTTTTCCATTTCTGCAGAAACTGCCTAAATGATTTTCTAGCCAAATATATTTATGTTTTTGTGCACTACTTGTGCACACTGTCTTGTTATGTCAAAATACACCTCTCATGAATTAATCATGATTTGTGGCTTAACAGAAATATTTATTCTTAAATTGTGCATGTTTTCCTTTGTAAATTAATGAAGTAAGATCAGTAGAGTTTCTAGGTGAACATGCTGGTTCTTTAGGCTAGTTTAGGACCAGAGAGCATGCATGAGAAAGTTTGGACCATTTTGATGCTTATTTATTTTTGTATGCCTTTAATGGGAATCACTAGCTAGTCTTTGTTATTTTCTCCAATATTTAATTTCCTAGCTTCCAAGCATTTCATGTGGGTCCAATGGACCAGTATAGGTGCTAATATGCTTAAGAAACACTCCTTTAATTTATGGTAATTTAATTGCTTAATAAAAGCTTAAAAGCCCCTTTTTATATTAAAGGGAAATTAAATAAAGGAAAGCCCCTATTTAATTATTTTTCCTTTTTGAAGGTATTATTTAATAATTAAAAGATAATCAATTATCCTTGCTGATAAGAAATTAATTCATGAATAAAAGTATTATTTATACCTTTGCTTGTGAAAGTAAAAGGACTACCCATCCACATGAAATAACAAGTACAATAAAGACCTTTAGTCAAATGTACAATAAAAGAATAACCCATGTACAACTAATAACCTTCCTAAAAGAGATGTACTACCTAGATACTTGTTAAGATGAATATGATCAACAAGAGTTGGGTAAGATAACGAACTATCACATCACCTTCCGTGTAGATCTTCCGGACGGTGATTACTCGCTTGTCCCGAAAACCGGGGAAGGAGGAGCGGAAGCTTCGTAGTAGTATGTGGAAGTGCTCGACACCGAGGGTGCCCAGGCTAACCTAGCTGACGAAGGCAAGCTTCGGTGCATCTAACCTAGTTTTCAAATTCTTTATTCAATTATCTATGGATGTTTGTGCATTTAAGTTCAGGAGTTGAATGAAACCCTGGATGCATGATCCCTAGGTACCTTTGTCCTTACTAGTATGATAGGTCGATAGCTGCTAAGCTATAGGACCATTACAAGTCGAGTGATGACCTCACTCGCGAGAATAGGTTCCTAGATAGGAATCACAATATATCCTTAAATGGATTGCTCACGTGGTAAGAGCATGGGATCTGGGCTCCGGTCCAGTGGTTATGTGGGTTAAGTTTTTGAACGTACTAAGCACATGTCGGGTATGGGACCGGTAAGCCTAGTACCTTAATGAGGCGGCGAGGGATCCTACTATTACTACTCTTGGGATTCGCTCTCACGGCTAGCTACCAGTGGTGTATGGTGACTCCGGGTATCTCGCGGGGTATGCCGGATAGCCTGCACCAAAGATTGTAAGATTCGATCCCGACCCGAGGATTTTTGGAAACGGCCTGGGAAAGTTGTCCCTTCGGGGGCAGCCTACCGTGTGTTTGGGTCTACCTTGCAAGGTTTAATCAATCGATTGTCGGCCTCTCACCGGTATCCGAGACTACTTACTCCACTAGTCATGAGATCCCTAATGATGGAAGTTTATGAATATTATGTTTGATTAATTGTATTGTACAACTTTGTTTGCACTGGTTGGCTAATGTAGTAAAGATTAAACCTACTAGAACTTGTGCTAAAATCTTGAAAGTAAGGACCTACTCTTTGTTACTTTTTAGCAAAGCAACACAGTAGCCAAAAAGCCTTTCATGGTCTAGATTTGGTGAAGTAGTTATCACCGACGGGTAAGTCTTGCTGAGTATTAGTATACTCAGCCTTGCTATAATATGTTGATCAAGGTAATGCTTTCGGTGACGTGTGGCCCGGAGAGATCCCGCCCGGCTGGGAGCTGGAGTGGGTGGAGGACGACTACTGAAACCATCATGGATGGCCTCCCGTGGTGTCTTCGCTTCCGTTAGTTTATTTCCGCTGCTTTCAAAAACTCTGAACTATCTCATTAAGGCAAAAACTATGGTTTGTAATAATTAAACCCCTCGGGGTACGAATTTGGATATTAATGATGTTGTATCTCTGGACTCGCCTTCGAGTGAGTTTTAATGCATATATTCGATCCTTGTTGCTTTTCAAGTGATTTACCGGGCGTTAACCCGGCAACTAACGACAGGATGATACTTTATTATTGCTTAATGACCAAAGTGGATCGGTCTTAGGTGATAGTACGGTATTTTCCTAGGCGGGTTGTCATAGTCTTGTGGTGTTGGACTTCCAGACCCCGGAACCTCTAGAGAATTTCTCGGAGGTTGAGTTTCAGTGCCAGTTCCCAGAACCTCCGAGGAATTTCTCGGAACCTCCGAAGTCTGTACAGTTCATGAACCAGTGACTTCTAGCTCTTCGAGTGGTGTTGAAGCTTGTACTTGGTTCTCATCTTCCTCTTGTGCCTCAACTAGTTTAACATCACCTATGGCCAATTGCTTGATTGCTTCACAAGATGGCTTCTCATTACCTACAACATTTAAGTCAACTTGCTCCACTTGAGAGCCATTAGATTAATCAAAGGTCAAATCTACCGTGACTTCAATCCTTCCAGTGGTTAGACTAAAGACTCAATAAGCATGCTCATTTGGACCATAGCCAAGAAGAAATCCTTCGTCAACTTTTGGTGCAAACTTAGAAGTTTGGGGCCTCTTGTTTAGAATGAAACATTTGCACCCAAACACTCTAAAGTAAGACACCTTAGGCTTTTTACCGGTGATGAGCTCATAGGAGGTCTTCTTGTGAAACTTGTGAAGGTAGAGGCGGTTGATGGCATGGCAAGCCGTGTTAATAGCTTCGGCCCAAAAGATATCTTGAGTCTTGTACTCGTCCAACATGGTTCTTGCCATCTCAATAAGAGTTCTATTCTTCCTCTCAACCACCCCATTTTGTTGAGGGGTATAAGGTGCTGAAAATTCATGCTTGATGCCCTCTTCATCAAGAAACTCTTCAACATAGGTGTTTCGGAACTCCGAGCCATTGTCACTTCTTACTTTGTTGATTGGTAGCCCGAACTCCCTTTGTGCTCTTCTTATGAAGGTCTTCACCTTTCCTTGTACTTCACTCATGTCAAACACAAAGAACACCCACGTGAAGCGAGAATAATCATCAACAATAACCAAGCCATATTTGTTACCACCAATACTTATGTAGGCCACCGGTCCAAATAGATCCATGTGAATGAGCCCCAACGGGCTTGATGTAGTGAGGATGCTATTTGGTGGGTGAGGTGCTCCTACTTGCTTTCCGGCTTGGCACGCTTTGCAAATCCTATCTTTCTCAAAATGTACATTTGTTAGTCCAAGTATGTGTTCATCTTTCAAAAGTTTGGCCAAGTTCCTCATGCCAACATGGGCTAGTCGGCGATGCCATAGACAACCCATGCTAGATTTTGCCACTAGACATGTCTCGGGAGAAACTTTACTTTTGTTGAGATCAACTAGGTAAAGTCTCCCCCTCAAGCGACCCGTAAGGACAATAGAGGAATCATCCCTTCTTATGATGGACACACCCTTATCCGAGAAGTGGCAATCAAAACCAATCTCACTAAGTTGTGAAACTGATAATAGATTGTAACCCAACGGATCAACATGAAGAACATTTGTAATTGAATAGTTTTGAGAACTAGGGATATCACCTACGCCGATGACTTCTTCTTTGGTATCCCCTCCATATGCAATAGTTTCCTTTGGTCCTTCCAAATGAAGATAGGATGAGAACATACTCTTTTCTCCGGTCATATGATGTGTACATCCACTATCAAGCACCCAACTTGATCCACCGGAGGAGTATGCCTACAAAATAATTTAGTTCCTTCTTTTAGGTCCCCAGTTTGACTTGGGGCCTTCCACGTTAGCAACCAAAACCTTTGGAACCCATAGAGATGTTTTCACATATATGTGGGACTCATTTCCAACATAGTTGGCAACAACTTTACCAACATTGTTGCGTCTCAACACATAGCTAGGAGGTATGTCTCTAGATGCATGAGCCTTGTTCTTGTTGGGATTCAAATTTCTTCTAGGCATAATTGGATGATTCTGAACCTGCATACAAGTGTTAGGTGCCTTGGAAACATGCTGGTGCTTAGCCTTGTTCTTTTTCTTTGACTTGTCTTTACAGACCCCGGAACTTCCAAGAATTTTCTCGGAACCTCCGAGTTTGGCTGTCTATGTGGCTCGAGGCTTCCAGACTCCGGAACCTCCGGGCTTTGAGCTCAGAACCTCCGGGTCCGGGCAAACAGAACCCGAGGCTCTTGAATTCAATGCATTCTTTTTCCTTGATGATTTTTCTTTCGTTGGTCTTGCCACCTTCAACATATCCAAAGCCTGGATTCTTACTTTTCTCCAACATTTTCCTCTTGGTGAATCTTGCCTTTTTGTTCTCTTCACCCATGCATCCTCTAGCTATGATTGAGTTCAACCTAGCAATTTCTTTCTTCATAGCTTCCATGTTAGCAAGATTGGTAGCATAGGATTCAATATCAATATGATGACATCTATCACAGCCCTTGCTAGTAGAAGCACTAGAGTCGCCTTTTACCTTTGAAGGATGTGAGGTGCTACTCCAAAGGAGACTATATTGCTCCTCAAGCTCTTCATTCCTCAACTTGAGAGAATTACATTGAGCTTGAGAGGCAGCAAGGTCTTCCTTGAGAGTAGCTATGACACTTTCCGCTTGGTTAACTTCCAAATGCAAAGCCTCAAGCTCACTTCTTTCAGAGATAAGAGCGTCTTGGCTTTTATCTAGTTCTACTATTAGCCTAGCCATAAAATCTCTAGATTGCTTATCCATCTCACTAACATGTTGGTTTGCTTCCTCATCACTAGAATCATCACTAGAGTCCATTTCTGATTCATCACTAGGTTGAGGAGAGGGTTTTGAGTTGAGTTTTACCTTCTCACCCTTGGCCATGAAGCAATGAATGGATGAGCTTTCTTCATCATCGGTCAAGTTGTTGAACAACCTTGAGGTAGAAGGAAGCTTCATGATAGCCACGGTTGCAACTTTCTTCCCTTCCTCTTCACTAGAGCTCTCATCTCCGGAATTCCATTCATGACCAATATGAGCCTCTCCACTATAGTTTCTTCTCTTGTGATATGGTTTTTGATCTTTCTTGTAGTTCCCTTTACCCTTGTCATTCCTATGTTCTCTCTTCTCATTTGGGCAATCCGCAATGAAATGCTCGGTGCTTCCACAATTGTAGCAAGTTCTCTTTTTCTTGTTGGGAAACTTCCTCTTGGCAAACTTGTACCCTTGTTTCTTCAATCCTCTTTTGTATGTCTTCATGAACAAAGCCATGTCCCCAATCTCAACATGAGAACGTTCATCTTCATCTTCACTTGAGTCACTTGTAGAGCTCTCTACTTCCACTTTCTTGAATTTTGACTTGGAGGGCTTGGGTGGAGTAGAGTGCTTGGATGAGGTAGTGGGCTTGCTTGACTTGTTTGAGTGGAGAGCAACCTCTTTGACCTTCAAATTGTTCAACTTGGCTTCTAGTTCACCAATTTTCTTTCTATGTTGTATTTCTTTGTCCATTAGCTCGTGAGTAAGAATTCTCCCACGAACATCATTTGGAGAGAACTCCTCAAATCTCTTATTTTCTCTAATCAATGTGACTAGTGTAGGATTCCTTGGAGCAAAGGCTTCCAACATCACCTTCACAACATAGTGACCATCTAACTCATCACCACCTAAACCACGTATCTTTCCAACTATGACCATTAATCTATCAAACATCTCTTGTGGCCCTTCTCCATCAAAGATAGTGAACCTATTAAGCTCGGCCATCAAAATTTTGATCTTGAACTTCTTCACTTTGTCAACACCCTCATGAGCAATGAGAAGGGTGTCACAAATTTCTTTGGCAGTCTCTAGCCCATTAACCCGATTGTACTCTTGAGCACTCAAAGCACTAAGAAGTATGCTTGTAGCTTGAGCATTTCTTTTGATGTTGCGACGATCATGTGGAGTAAGGTTTCCAAAGTCTTTGGGATCATCAAAACCTACACATACAATGTTCCACAACTCCAAACTCAAACCGGTTAGATAGGCTTTCATCATATGCTTCCATTTAGCAAAGTTAGTCCCATCAAATTGGGGTAATTTGCCAACGGGTATAGTAATATCATCCTTAGATTTTGTTTCCAAAGAATCATAGTTAAAGGATACGCTTCTATAGTCATCCTTGGGCTTAGCCTTGGGCTTTGGCTTGGGCTTGAGTGTTCTCTTGGGAATTCTTGTTCCATAGTACTCGTCATCCCCATCTCCATTCTCACTAGATGAAGATGATGATGAGGATGGTGATGGAGATGGTGAAGGTGTTCTCTTTCTTCTCTTCTTTTCTTCTTTCTTCCCTTTCTTCTTCTTTACTTGCTTGCTGTCCTCTTTCTTCTTTTCCTCTTCTTTCTCTTTCTTCTTGTCCTCTTTCTTGCTTTTCTTGACGTTGTCCTTGGAGCTTTCTTTGACAGCCTTCTTGAGCTTGTCAAATTTCTCTTGGGCTGAGGTGTACCCTACCTCCGAGGCATCACCTTCAACGTCACTTGGCAAGTCCTCAAATTTCTCCTCCTCTTGCTTGTCATCTCCACTTGCCATATCCTCACACGGTTAGGTGTTCGCAAGGATAACCTGCTTTGATACCAATTGAAAGGATCGAGGCAATATGGCCTAGAGGGGGTGAATAGGCTTGCACACAGAATTTAAGCTTTTTCTGCGAAAACACTGTCAGACTCCGGAACCTCCGAGATTATTCTCGGAACCTCCGAATGAGGCAGCCTCCGAGAATAAACCTAGAACTTCCGGGAACTGTTAGAACAGAGCATATAGGACTTGAGCTGCAAATAACTTGATGAAAAACAGATCTACCAAATTCTAGAAGGTACTTAGGACCTAGCAAGAAGATTTCGAAGCAAAGAACAAGCTAGGGAGGTACCACAACATAGATTGGGAACAAACCCTAATAGATCTAGTCAAGAACAAGTATGAACAAGAGCAATGCAATAATATAAACGAGAGCACACACGAGACAAGGATTTATCCCGTGGTTCAGCTCGCCACAAAGGCTTGCTTATGGCCACGTTGTTGAGGAAGCCACAAAGGCTAGGGAACACAAAGGTCAACTCCTCTCTCACACCTATCACTTTGGGTAATAGGTGGAGGCTTTCCACTAGATCCACAAAGGGTAATACAAACACCTTGGAGCTTCCACAAATCGGGTTGGAGAGCTTCCAAGAACCTCTATCCGTCTAGGAGCAAGGCTCCAAGAGTAATAGATTCACCAAGCTTGCTAGGGCTTTTCCAAGTGCTCAAGTTCAAGAGAGAGAGAGATTTGCTCACAAACTCACTTCAAGAGTCCACTCTCAATCAATGCTAGGCAAGGATTTGGAAGAGAGTAGGTTAGGAGTGAACGCAAGGTTAGAGAAACACTCTTCAACGGTTTACTGTTCGGGCCAGGGAGGAAGAAGACCGTTGGGGGACCAGGGGTATAAATACCCCCAGATCCAGAACAGTAACGGTTATATTCCAGAGTTCAGAACCTCTGAGAAAAATCTCGAAACTTCTGACCTTTGAAATCTCTGCTGATTGTAGCCCGTACGGTCGGAACCTCTGAGAAAAAACTCGGAACCTCCGAACAATGAACAGCAGGGGCAAAGACAACAGCAGATCTCTTCCCTTGGGGTGAGGGATAGGGTTTAAGAAAGATAGACTATGAGCACTTGAACCACCCTAACTCACCATTAGTATCCCTCTTGATAGTACGGATTGTCCTATACTCAAATTCAAAAGATAAAATAAATAAACTTCTCCAAAGAGCATAGGTATCCTTCTTCATGCAGTTGAGGGGTCTCCATTCTTTCTTTTGCGCCTGTAAAATAACTTTATGCTGAACAACAGTCTCAAAAGCTCATTAGCTCTTTAATTGTATGGTCAACATCACCAAAACCCTCATAGGGCTTGATTGCACTTACAACGTGGTCGTCTTCCTGCCGCTCGACAACGATGGCGGTACTGACCACGTGAGTAGTCGCAGCGAGGTAGAGCAGTAGCTGCTCCTTTTTGCGAGGGGCCGTGAGGACTGGTGGTTTGGATAAGAAGTCCTTGAGCTGAGCAAGGGCTTGGTCTGCCTCTGCAGTCCACGCGAACTTCTCTTGATGCTTAAGTAATTTGAAGAAGAGGAGCCCCCGTTCTCCAAGCTTCGAGATGAATCTGTTCAGGGCCGCCATGCACCCGGTGAGCTTCTGTACGTCTTTGATGCACGTGGGAGCTTTCATGTTGGTGATGGCGGAGATCTTCTCAGGATTGGCTTCGATGCCGCGATGGCTGATGATGAAGCCGAGTAGTTTACCCAACGGTACGCCGAAGACGCATTTGCTCCGGTTGAGCTTCCAGCGGTACTCTCGCAAGGATGCGAAAGTCTCTTCAAGATCGGTGATGAGCGTGTCGGAGTTTCTGGTCTTGACGACCACGTCATCCACATAGGCTTCAACGTTCTTGTTGAGCTGCCTCTTGAAACAGGCCAGGATAGCTCGCTGGTAAGTAGCGCCGGCATTCTTCAACCCGAAAGACATGGTCGTGTAGCAGTACGCGCCAAACCGGGTGATGAACGCAGTCTTCTCCTGGTCTTCTTCCTTGATAGCGATCTAGTGGTACCCGGAGTAGCAGTCAAGGAAGCAGAGCAGGACGCAGCCCACCGTGGAGTCGATGACTTGGTCTATCCGCGGCAACCCGAAGGGGTCTTTGGGGCAGTGCTTGTTGAGGTTGGTGTACTCGATGCACATCCTCCACTCGTTCGAGTTCTTCTTGCGGACGAGGACGGGGTTGGCGAGCCACTCAGGATGGAAGACTTCTCTGATGAAGCCAGCCGCGAGTAGTTTGGCGAGTTCCTTCTTGATGGCATCCCGTCGGTCGTCGGCGAAACGACGGAGGTGTTGTTGCTTCGGGGTAGCTTTAGGATCGACGTTGAGTGAGTGCTCGATCAGATTCCTGGGCACCCCTGGCATGTCCGCTGGTTTCCACGTGAAGATGTCTCGGTTAGCCCAGAGGAAGCTGACGAGCGCGTCTTCCTATTTTGGGTCGAGGCCTGCCCCGATGGTGGTGGTCTTGCTATTGTCGCCTGTCTCGAGGTCAATCGTCTTGAGTTGAACCTCCTCAGCTGGCTGAGGCTTGTTGGCGTTGTCTGACTTCTCTGGGATGTCCAGTTCACTTGGGGCAAGCTTCTTGGATGCAGCGTAGATCTCCATCATTGCGTTGGGTACTTGATTCGTGGCTGCGAGTTCCACAGCTTCAGTGTCGCAGTCGAAGGATATCTTCAAGTCCCCTTGTAGCGAGAGCACACCGGCCGGACTTGGCATCTTGAGTACCAAATATGTGTAGTGAGGTACCGCCATGAACTTGGCGATAGCTGGTCTGTCGAGGACGGCATGATAGGAAGTCTCGAAGTCCGCGACTTTGAACTTGATGTACTCGGTGCAGTAGTTTTCCCTTGTCTCCCCGAAGGTAACTGGCAGTACCACTGAGCCTAGTGGGATAGCCGTGTTCCCGGGGACGATGCCGTAGAAAGGCGAAGTGCTCTTGGTGAGCATGTGGGTGATGTCGAGCTTTATCTTCTTCAAGGTCTTGGTGAAAAGGACGTTTATCCCGCTTCCCCCGTCAATGAGAACCTTGTTAATTCTGGAGCCCGCGACTACCGGCTTCAGATGAGAGGAAAACGCCCTGGTTCAGAGAAGATTGTCTATTGATCCGCGCTGGAGAATGTAATGGGTACCTCCGACCACCGGAGAGGGGTCGGGACCGCTGGTTCAATGCTTAGGACTTCTCGTCAGGTGGCCTTCTGAGCTCGTCGGTTGGGTAGTCCGCCGAAGAGGACGTTCACCGTCTTGTCGGGTTCTTGGAAGTCACCGTTGCCTTCGTCGGCCTTTTTCTTGCCTTTTTTGTCATGAGGGTGCCGTGGTTCTGGAGTATCCTTGAGTGCTCGCCGGAGTTGGTAGCACTGCTCGGTAGTGTGGTTGCCATCCAGAAGCCACGGGCACTTCTCTTTCAGCAAGTCTTTGAAGCCGCCGGAGGTCTTCTTCGAGTTGTCTTTCGCAGGGCGCTGGATAGCCGCGACTATGTTGTCTGGCTTGTGCTTGCGATTAGGACCCGAGTAGTTGCTGCTGCGACCGCCTTGATCCCTGTTGTTGTTGTTGTTGCCGCCCGTGTTCTGCTTGCTCTTGCCATGAATGGCGTCGTACTTGGCGTTAGCCTTGTCTTCTTCATCAGCCGAGGAGGTGATCATGTCCTTGAGGTGGGTGATGGAGCACGGGCGGCGGTGACCGAAGTCTTCAAAGGTGCGACCGTGGTAGAGACCGTCCTGGAAGAGGTCGATGGCCTCCTTGTTGATGACATCGACTACGGTGGCGCGCTTGTCGAAGAAACGCTGCATGTACTTGCGTAGGGTCTCGCCCTGTTCCTGCTTCACCATTGCCAGGTCCATGCGAGTACCCGAGCGACCCATAGCGCCCGCGAAGTTGCTGGTGAACTGGTCCTTGAGCTGGTCCCACTTGTTGATCGAGTACTTCTCGAGTGACTCGAGCCATGTAAGCGGAGCTTGGTCCAGGCAGGAGGGAAAGTAGAGGCACTTGTGTCATTATTGCCACCAGCGTTTTCGATGGAGAGGGTGTAGCATCTGAGCCACTGTACTGGATCTTGCTTCGCATCGTACTTGGTGATCCCCAGTGGTTTGAATTTCTCCGGGAGAAGTAGATTGCGAAGACGTGCAGAAAAGGCGGGGAAGCCGTCGTTCTCGCCTGCGGATTTGTTGCACCGTATTTCCTCGATTCTGCGACGGGCATCGTAGCCGCCGCACGAGACTCCGATGACGTGGCTGTTTGCGTGGCCTCGGCCGTCGCGATCGCCCCCGCCACCGGCTCTCCTTCCAGCCCCGTGTGAGGAGCTCCCGCCGCCGCTGCCTCCGCCGCCAGGATCGCGATGAGGGACGACATCGCGATTACCGCCGGCGCTGTTGCCACCCTGAGAAGGTCCACCGACCGATGCCCGAGTACGGTTGGGGTTAGCCGGTAGTTCTCCTCGAGTACGGTTGCGCCTGTTGTCAGCTGGGCTGCGACTTGTGGCTTCGTTGTCGGGTTGGCGAGTCCTGACGGGAGGCACTTGAGAAACTCTATTGTCAACTCTCATGAAGTAGGCGTCCTCCACGAGCTTGGCGATGACTTCTCCCGCACGCATCCCCTGAGCCTGACGTGCTATCGTGGTGATAGACATGAGGCACTGCTCTGGGGTAGTGTGCACCCAGTTTTCGACTTGGTCGAGAGCCTCTGCAAGATTCCGTATGGGTAGGGTCTCACGGAGACGTCGGCGTCGTTCGTTCCGCCTTCTGTTGCGTTCACGTCGGGCGTTCTTGTTAGCATCGGTTTCATCTGCGGGTGTAGGGCTGGGCATAAAACCCGAAACCCGATCCCCAAACCCGTATAACCCGAACCCGTACCCGTACAGCCCGAACCCGTTAAACCTGAACCCTAATACGGATTGCAACCCACGGTACCCGAAATTAGTACGGGCTGTTCGGGTTTGCACCCCCGGTACCCGAACAGCCCGTAAAACCCGATCAGCAGCCCACCAAACTCAGCCCAGTAGGCAACAGCCCACCAGCAGCCCACCAAACTCCCATATCCTGATATCCCAATGATAGTCGAACCCTAACCCCAGTCCACACTCCCACCGCCACCAGCGATACCTTGGCTTCCTGGGGCGGCGTCGGCGCGGCGGCGGCGCATCTGCCAGGTGCAGCGAGCCGGCGATTCCTTCCTCCCCTAGACGGCGCGACGTGGCGCATCACGCCTCCTCCCTTCCTCCACGGCTCCACCGCGACAGCCGCCACCGGTGGCGCAGGCGCAACCGAGCCGAGCAATCACGCAACAGAGCAGGTGACGACGGGCTCCGGTAAGGAAAGACTGAAGAACGGCAGCAACGACGGAGGAATCCAACAACATATGTACCAAGAGCTCAATTTCTCATCTCTGTTCTTTTTTTCTTCACTGGTTTTTATGTTGTTCATGTTATATGAGATGTAATCCTTCAGATGCACGTTGTAGAGTGTAGATTATTTGGGTTATTTGGAATGCTTGGTTAACTTTGTAGTACTTTAGTAAAAATGTCATTGTTTTTTAGGATGGTAAAATGACTATTTTTTGTTTTGCGAATTAGTGTTTCAGTTCTGGACTTGACCTTTATGTAGCACTGGTTTTTATTTCTTCATGTAATGCTAGGTTGCTAGTACAGTAGTACAGTAGTTCATGTAATGCCAATATATCTTGCATTTCGAATTTTTAATCATTGGTCTTTCATCATGCAGATGCCTGAATCTGATGATTGCATTGAGTCCCAGTCAATGGCCACCGATACTGTGCAGAACAATTCATTTGTGCCAATGGAGATTCAAGGTCCAGAGATGTCACAGTCGCAGGGGGTAGCTAATAAAGTGGTCATTGATCTTGAGACTGACACTGGGAAAGAGAAAGCAAGGAAGGTAATGGCTCCAAGGTCAGATGTTTGGAACCATTTTATCAAGATCAAGGATGACAAAGGTTTTCTCAAGAGTGCAAAATGCAAGTATTGTGGTCGCTGCATGAAGGCTGAATCAAAGGGGCATGGTACAACGTCATTAGCTCAACATCTAGAATGTTGCAAGCTCAATCCTAACAAGTTTGAGAAGGATCCCAAGCAAGGCACTATACAATTAATTCAAGGGGAAGGCGTCTCTACATGGAGGTTTGATCAAGATGCATTTAGAAAAGCTTTTGCAGCAATGGTTGTAGAAGATGAGTTGCCTTTTTGTTTTGGTGAGAGGCCAGGATTTATAAAATTTATGGCTAGAGCCTGCCCACGCTTTCAGTTGCCATCAAGAAGAACCTGCACCAGAGATATTGTCCAGCTTTATTTCCAAGAGAGAGCCAAAGTAAAGAAATTTTTGAAGGATTCTTGTAAAAGAGTTTGCTTAGCTATAGATTGTTGGACTTCTCAGCAACAGGATGGTTATATGACTGTCACTGCAAGCTTTATTGATGTTAATTGGCAGCTGCATAAGAAAGTGATTGGCTTTTTTAAGGTAAAGGGCCACAATGGAGAGGATATTGGGAAAAACTTGATTAGGTGCTTGACTGATTGGGGCTTGGACAGAGTAATGACTGTCACTGTTGATAATGCCAGTTCTAATGACAGTGGTATTGGTATATTGAGGAGACAGCTGAAAACCAACATAGCTAATGGCAAGTATTTGCACATGAGGTGTGCTGCACACATTATTAACCTCATTGTGCAGGATGGACTGAAAGCAGTTGACCTCTCTGTGAAGCGTGTCAGAGCTGCCATTAGATACATTAAGAATGGGACCTCAAGATTGGTTAAGTTTAAGGAAATCTCTGAGGAAGAGAAGGTGGACAACAAGGCCTTTCTTAAGCTTGATGTCCCTACCAGATGGAATTCCACATATCACATGCTAAAATCTGCAATAGTTTATGAGAAGGTGTTCACAAGGTTTGCTGACGAAGACTACTCTTATGTTATTTACCTATCTGAAGAGAGGGATGGCCCTGGTCACCCTGATGAATATGATTGGGAGAAGGCCAGGAAGATGGCGGATTTTCTGGAGCATTTCCATGATCTAACTGTTCGTGTCTCATCTAGTCTCAATGTCACTTGCAATAAATTTTTTCATGATATTGGAGAAGTGCATTTGCTAATTCAGTCTTGGATGAGTAGTACAGATCCTTTGCGGGCATTGATGGGCAAGAGAATGAAAGAGAAGTTTGACAAGTATTGGGGACTTTGGCACACCAACAAGGAGCAAGAGGAGATAGAGCAGCAGAATGCAAGTGAGAAGGGGAGGGGAAAGGGAAAAGCAAAGGAGAAAGAGAACATTAATTTACTGATTTTTGTTGTTGCAGTTATGGATCCCAGATATAAGCTATCTCTGTACACCAAGCTAATTGTTGAAGAGATATTTGGTGAGGAAAGAGGACAACTAGTTTGGGCAGCTATTAAATCTTGTGTTCGTGAGCTGTTTGAAGAATATAGACAAATTCATGCTCCACATGAAGTGCAAGCTGAAGGGAATGATCACAATGAATCAAGTGGAGGTAAGCAAGGAATGCTTGATGAAAAGATGGCCAAGAGGATGAGGTTGGAATTGGAAAGTGATTCCAGCAACACATCCAAGTCGGAGCTTGATAAATATCTTAGTGAAGATACTGAGGATAGGGAGAAGAAGCTTGACATCCTTGTTTGGTGGAAAGACAATGCAAACAGGCTTCCAATTTTGGCTCAGTTGGCTTGTGATGTCCTTGCTATGCCTATCTCAACAGTCGCATCAGAGTCCGCTTTCAGCACAAGTGGACGCATTCTTGATGATTTTCGTACCTCTCTTACTCCATTTATGGTAGAGGCTCTAGTCTGTGCACAGGACTGGCCGAGGAGATCAACTCCTATTTACATTACAGAAGATATGGAGGAATTAGAAATGATTGAAAAAGGTACAATATTCCCCTTAGTTGTCAGTTCCTTTATGCATTTGTTACATCTTTGTAAATTTTCACTCATTTCTTGGTTTGCTGTCATTTTGCAGACTTAATTGAAGAATTTGGTAACAACAATATCGGCAAAGGAAAAGAGAAAAAGAAAGAAAAGGTTTTTGCGGCAACTCCCAGTCCCATAGCCACTACTGGAAGCAACTCCAAGTCTCTGTCCCTCTCCAACTCCAAAGCTGGAACATCTACATCTTAAAGCTTTATTTAAATATTGTATCTGCCTTTGAACAATTGAACTATTATCCTGCCTTTGAACTATTATTATTTTATTTTGTACCTGTCTGTGAGGCTGTGACTTGGTGAATGGTGATGTAGCCATGTAGGCACTTGTGATAGAAATTTGAAAACTCTTTTTGTGAATTTCATCTGAGAACCTACAGCTACAGGCTGCATCATATAGGCTAATCTGTATTTCTGTATTTCTGTGTACATGATGAATTTCGGGTTAACCCGAACCCGAACCCGAATTGTCGGGTACCCGAATTGTCGGGTTGTGTTTTTGCCGGGCGAACTTCGGGTGCCAGATCTCAAAACCCGAATTTGTGAAAACCCGAAAAACCCGACCCGAATTTTTCGGGCTACCCGAACGCCCAAGCCTATGCGGGTGCGTTGGCAGACAATTCGTCTGCTGAGATATCCTCGAGATATCGGTCAGGTTGTGTCCTTGAGGGTCCCGGCGTCTCGTTGGTAGTCATGAAGACTTGACGATCAGGAGAGCCGAGGCTGGAGTCGCTAGTCGCCACCTCCGTTGGAGTGTGCTCCTCAGCTAGAGCTAGCGGTGTTCCCTCCGGAAAGGGGAGTGAGTCGAGGTAGGCGACGCAGCGTGAGTTCCCGTCTGTCAGGTCTGCGGGCTTGCGGTCTGGCCAGTAGACGAATCTCCCGGCAGGTGTAGATGTTATAACCGGGCGGAAGGCCGGTCCCCGACAGCGGTTGCTCAGTCATGTGGTTATCGGACTCAGGCTCGTCAGGGTCCGCCCTGAAGTCGAACTCGTAGGAGGAGTCCGAGTAGTAGCCGGGGACGGTGTTGGAGTCCGAGTTGTACTCGGAGACGATCTCTTTCCTGGCCCGACGCGCAGAAAAAGCCTTCGCGTGGGCCCTGCTGGCGTTGCAGAGGCCGTATGGGAAGTGCTCATGGAGTGGGGAGTCCGCACACGATGGCTCGATAGCCGGCTCGCATGCGATGGCCCATGGGGATGTCGAGTTTGAGTTGGAGGCGGATCCAAGCTCGAAGTCGGCGTGTTGGTTGTAGAGCTAAATTTCGTAGAATTTTCCGGCGAGATCGCCCATGACTACTTCGGGAAGCGTCATGAGCCTGGTCTTCGGGTTGGGCGGCATGGTGAGGCGGCGCTGGAAGGATCCGGTGCCGACAGCAGTGCAGACCCAGGAGCCGAAGACGAAGGTGTCGCCGCGGTTGAAAGCGACGGTTGGCTTGATGAAGATCAAAGCCGTCGAGTTTGCCATGAGATCTTCGGCGAGAGCCCCTACCCGGCGCGCCAGCTGTCGGTGTTTTAGACCGGCAACCTACCAAGGGGAGTACCCGAGGTAGATGAATGTGGCCTCGCCGAGATCGGTAACTCGAAGGAAGAGACACGTGGCACACAATTTAGACAGGTTCGGGCTGCGAGGTGTGTAATACCCTACGTCCTGTATGCTGCGTAGCTCTGGATTGATTGGGTGTGTTTACAAGATGATGCGTATGAGAGAGAAGGGTCCCTGCCTCACCTTATATAGCCCGGGAGGCAGGGTTACAGGTCGGTTCAGGGAGAGAGTTCTAGTCGGGTACGTCTATGAGTTTTCTACACAGTGCAGGACATGTATAGCTTCCTATCCGAGTACTTCTCCACCGTAGTCCTTGCGCCTCACGCCATCAGGTGCCGTGTGGCACAAGCCGGGTAGTCTCAGGGGCCCACCGAGTAGTCGGTCCTGGTACCCACCGAGGTAGTGGGCCCAGGGAGGTCCATACGACACTCTCCCCTACTAATACCCTCTATCCTGCTGGCAGGTATGGTTCCGCACTTTCCAAGCTCAACTCGACCCTAATCCCACGCTCGGTGAGGTGGTGTGTACGAAAGTCCTATTGACAACTTGATCCACTCGTTTTCAGACCGGGCGAGCTCATGTCCTCCAAGCGCAAGTAAAACCCCAACACCTAGGCTCCGAAAACCGTAAAAGTGGGGATACACTGAGGAGTGAACCCCCGTCCCCAAACCCAGATCGGTTGCTTCGAGCTCACCCCCGCCAAGGTACCCAAAACGCCTTCTCCTGCCGGTTTTCCCCAGACACGCCAAGAACCACTATTCCCATCCCAACACATGCTTCGCTAAGCTCAGCACATATACACGCTTATAAACATATATATAGTAGTAGGGCAATCAAGGACATGGTAATTAAATAGGTGGTGCAAGGTTCATCAACATGCAATTAAGGTAAAGCGCTAGCATACTACATTGCAAGCCTAATAGGCATTCAAAGTCAGTCGGGCGTGAACCTGGGGTCCGGTAGTCCTTAGCAGCGTAGTCGTACTCTGGGATCAGCTCCCCGGCTCCAGCTGCTCCTATTAACGTGAAAAAGAAAATAAACAACGGTCCTAATGCAATTAACTCCAAACAAACAACGATTAAGAGCCAAAAGAAAGCAAACACTAGCCTAGCACGAAGTTTAAGATTTTAGAGAATTTCTGGAAAAGGTTTTGTATTCTTTAGAGAAAAATGGATTTATTAAGATTTTCCAAAGGTAAAATAGTTTTCTGGAAATAAAATACGCATACACAGTAGCATCAACTTTAAGTTATCTACTGGCTCGCTTTAAGGGATTTATAGCTAGCTACAGGCTAGTTGCTGGCTGGCTGCAGCAGCACGCGTGACTACCACATGGACGGCTATAAGCCACCTGCTGCCCACATGGCAGCAGGCGTGGCAGGTGACGGGGCGCGACACACGGAATCTGGTGGAGGATCCCCTGCGGTTAGGCGCGGGTGTGGCACAACCCTGGGTGGCCGGCCGCACGGGATCTGCTCGGATCGTCCGCGTGCACGTGCATGTGTGGGCGCACGTGCGACAGGGGAAAACCCCACTGGGTTTAGGGCTCGGCCGACAGGTTCTCGACGAAATGCCCCAAAGGGCGGCACACGCGAACAAGCTCACCGACGGCGAGGGTCGACGATGGCTGGTCAACGTGCCCCACAGCGAGCTCCGTGAGGTTCTACTGGTTCGCTAGGGCAAGAAAGGCACGGCCTTCCTCGGGTCCCCAGCCCGACAGCGACGAGGCCAGGGCTCGTCGCGGTGGAGTCAGGGGATTTAGGCGCGGCGCGCGCGGCTGGGGTGGCTGGCGCCGGCGTGGAACAACGCGTGCGTGCAGGGGAACGTGTTCGCACGCGAGAGGTTGGATCGGTGCGCACGTACCCGGCGGAAAAAGGTCCCCGGCGTCGAGGTCCCGACGACTAGCGGGCAGGTCGCTGGCGAGGCGCGACTCAAGGTGGTTTAAAAGGCCAGCTTTTGGCCCGGGCCGTTCAACGTGTGCGCGTGGGTGCGTGCGCGTGTGCAGATGGTGCGTGTGGCATGAGTGTAGGGTGCACGGGAGTTCTCCAGTGCACGCGCGCGCACGCCGACGTCAAGACCGCGACGGCGGTGAGGCGACGACCAGGTAATCGACCATGAGAAAAAGAAAGAGACGGCGAGTGGGCTGCGCGCGCGGCGGAGACGACTGTGTCACCTACAAGAAAGGCATCCCAGCTCGGCGCGAAGGCCAGCATCACCAGTGGCGGGCGCGGCGATGCGGTGGCGTTCACAGTTGATTCACGGCGCACAAGGCCGGCTGCGTCCTTGGCTCGACGGCCAGGCGTCACAGAGGAACGAGGCGCGAGGTGCTCACCTACAGTCTGTGCGACCCAGCGGTGAAGGCGTCGGTGAAGGGAAACTCGGCGCGGTGATGAGTAGAGGAAGCAGGGGACGACGAGGATGCAAAGGACGTAGGCGTGCGCAGCTTTCGCGGCTCCGGCTCCTCCCCACGGGCGGCTCCGGCAGCGACGGCGGTCAGCACCCTCGGACGGACTCCCCTGCCTCCTTCTCCTCCTCCTCCCCTCCTTGATGTCACCGGCGGCGGATTGGGGGAGGAGAATCCCCAACTGGCTAGGGTTTGAAATCGGAGGCCGCGACAGTGCTTATATAGCGCAGTAGGTAGGGTGGAGGGCGGATGCTGCATTGGGACACGTGGAGAGCATCCAGGGCAGCGGCCATGGCCGCACGACCATGCCTTTCCACGGCGGCAGCACGACGTGTGAGAGCAGCGTTGGGGAAAAGAGGTAAAGCAAGAAGAAAGGGGCAGTGAGGTGGCACTGACAGTGGGACCCACCGGTCGGTGACACAAGTGCAGGTAAGAGACAACAGGCCGGCTGACGGTCGGCTGGTAGGGCCGTGCATGGGCCGAAAGGGTGCGGTGGGCTGAAGAGCTAGTTTTCGGCCCAAACAAAACAAGGTTGGAAGACTTTCCTTTTTCCTAAAACACTTTAGCCACCTATATTCAAATTTGAATTTGAATAGCAAACAATAAAAATTCAAATAAAAGCCAAAGAAGATCCAGCTCCACACTAACATTTTATATGACCTAGAATTATTAATTAACTTAAAATAAATATAGGAATAAGGGAAGGGAAAGAAGAATACATCCTTATGTTATTTCATAAGCACTCAAATACAAAGTAAAAATTTTGAAATCCATAATTTTACAATCAAGCAATTTCAAAGATGTTACACTCCAGCCGTCCATTTTCTCTCCCCGTTCGTGCTGATGGCGCGACGACGGTGGGCACGTGCGGCACAAAATTTTATCCGTCTCCCAATGCGGATGTTCTTAAAACGCTAGCTAGTAGCATCCAATAATTAGCAGCCGGGATCCAAACGGGCCCACATGCGCCGCGACACGGTTGCGGCACCGACGGAGGAGCAGCGCAAAAGCCAGGCGCCGCCGATTCCGCCCCCCGTTCGCCGCCGCCGGCTGCTCCTCCCAAAGCCTAAAGCCCCAGACTCTCTCCGCCAATGCCGGTGCCGCCCGCCCCGGCGCCGCCCAGCGCTTCGTGGCGCCGGCACGGCAGCCCCGCGGCGTCGGTGGCTTCCTCCTCCTCCACTCCCAAATCCCTCCTGCTCCTCCTCCCGGTCTTGCTGCTGCTCATCTTCGCGCTCTCCAGAGCCCCGGATCTCTCCTTCTCCAGAACCTCCACCTCCGCCGACGCCGGCGCCGACTCTTCCTTCGTTGAGGAGCAGCAGCAGCCACTGGGATTGCTGCACTCCTCCCCCCTCCACGTCCGCCCCTTCGACTGCTACGCCTCGCCGCAGGCCTCCCCGGTCGTCGCCAACCTCGTGGAGGGCGTGCCCCACCCCTTCTTCTACTCACTCGCCGACATGGGAGCTCTCCCCGACCACCCCCACAAGAACATCGCTCGTCTCCTCAAGGGCAAGCGGTTCCGCAAGCCTGACATCTCGGAGACCATCCAGGAGCTGCTCGGCGGGGAGGTGGGGAGGGGCGGGCCGTCCGGCGGGGTCGTGGTCGACGTGGGGGCCAATGTCGGCATGGCGTCTTTCGCGGCCGCCGTGATGGGGTTCCGGGTGGTGGCGTTCGAGCCCGTGTTCGAGAACCTGCAGCGGATTTGCGACGGGGTGTACCTCAACCGGGTGCAGGACCGCCTTGTGGTGTATCACGCTGCGGCTTCAGATCGACTTGGGAACATCACTATGCATAAGGTAGTGCATCGGAGCCTAGTTTTTATAAGCTACTTACTAGTTTTAATGGCTGTTTCTTCAATGGAGTATTATATCATAACTGCCTATCTATTGTCTGAGGGTATATACAGCTTATAATTTAGGAAGCATTAGAGACAATGTAGTACTGAGTGGATATATAAGGTTGTGGGGCAAAGCTCAGACTCGGTAAAGTTACCTTAAATCAGGTTCTTGATGTTTGTCATGGCCACTGGCTTAAAATCTTTCATTAAACACTATCATTTTAGTTGTTGCTACCACAATTCTGAGAACACCATAGAGATTACATTAAGACAGTGGAGAACAATGTTTCATTTCTGAAACCATTACAACACTTCTGAAAAGGATCAACTGAATATGCATACTTGTTCTGGTCTATTATGGTGCGTAGAGGAGTCCGTTATTATGGTTGATGGTGATGCTTATGTGAAAATAGTCGAGTAAATTTCACGGCGGTCCTTGGACTTGTTCGAAGTTCTCAGTCCTGACGTGGTCCTTAACCTTGTCCTGAGCTATCATTCCAGTACTTAAACTTATCTTGCGTTCTCATCCTGGGCCTAGATGAGAGGATGGGACAAGTTTAAGGACCGTTATGTGCATTTTGAGAGTACTGGTACCAGGTTGAGAACTTGAGACAAGTTTAAGGACCTAGATGAGAGCTCTAGACAAGTTTTGTAACACCCGTATGTGCATTTTGAGAATGCTGGGACTAGGATGATAACTCAGGACAAGTTTAAGGATCGCCAGTGAAATTTACTCAAATGTGTTTGATATACTGAAGTTTGTGAGTTTGGTTTTCATTTACATATTAAGTTATTATTAGAATGTTGCATCTATTCATCTTCCATCGGTGCTATAATTGCTAAATGGAGTCCCTTGGAAATGGAAAATGCTACACATTATAGGAATATATAAATAGGTACCTTTTTCATGCTGAACTAGAATTGCAGTATTCTGATCTTGTTATTAGTGAACTAGCTTACGTAAATGTCACTTAAGTGATGGAACAAGCTTATATAAAAATCAATGTTCCAATCTCATACTGATCTATTTTAATATTATTATAAAATGGCACAATGAACCTTGCATTACATGATTACTACTTTTCTAAATTTATATCCTCTCTAATTTTTTTAAACATTCATGTGGGACTATAATTAGAGACAAGTACATAAGAATCTATGCATGCACATAAGATGTTACAGCTTGCCAATTATTCTGGTTCTTATTTTCATGCGAGGTTACGCATATTGTAGAATAGTAGAAATCTCAGGCTCCTTTCTATGTGTCTGGATATTGCTTCTATCTTGCCTTATACGCGACTTATGAGTAAAAATGTGGTAATATAGGTGATTGGCCGACTTGACAACAGTGCTATTTCTGCCACTGGTGCAAAGTTAGCATTCAAGTCTAATGAAGAAATTGCTGTTTTGGTTTCCACGATTCCATTGGATGAAGTCATTCCAGAGACCGAGCGAGTTCTTATGATCAAAATTGATGTTCAAGGTTGGGAATACCATGTATTGAGAGGTGCATCAAAACTGCTTTCAAGGACAAAAGATGAAGCTCCCTACCTTATATATGAAGAAGATGAACGCCTGCTGCAGGCAAGCAACACCAGCACGCAGGAGATAAGGGCATTTCTCTCTAGTGTTGGTTACAATGATTGTACACGTCGTGGCACTGATGCTCATTGTACTAAAGAATAGCAAATTGCCAATTGATTTCTGACTGCTGCTCTGATGCTCCTAAGCTCAAGTTGTGTATGAATACAGAAAAGAATCAATCAGGATGTCTTGAGCTATATCAAAAGAAAATTTACCCCCTTTGTCAGTCAGCAGACCAGGGGTTAGACATTTCATGTGTCGAATAGTTCAGTTGCCTTGAGTTCCATGGTACCTTGTTCCTTTTACCTTTTAGGTTAGTTTGTTAATTGCTGTTATTGGTATAATTGCATCAGACATGATTATGTAGCCTCTCATATTAAATTTACACTTCTCTTAAAATATATGCGGGTGCATTGGACATCTTGAATCATAGTGGATGTTTCCAGATACTAGTATTCTTTTTTTTGGATTATGAACTTGGAATATATGCTAATTGCTGAATATTATTGATATATATGTTTCAGTTATCCTGTGTCTTGAGAAGCATCTAGGAGTTTTGTCTAAAGTTAAACAGCTAAATGAATTTATATTAACTCATTATTTGGCGTGCCACTCATAATTCCTTTCATTTGCAGAGTTTACCGACTCAACTTCTTCAACTCGATCACTTTGAATTATATTTGATATTACTTTCACCTGAAACGCTAAGATCTTACAAGCTGTTTTTCCCTTGAGATGGCAGCATGAATGAATGATTAAAAATATTTCTTAAAAATAACAAGTTGCACTTACCTGATTGGCTGATTCTACCATTTTCAGAAATATTATGACAGTTTACTTGTAGTACTTCTGAAGCTCTGAGCTAAAATAATCTTGTTTAGAAAATTTTGGTTACTTTTATAAAATTAAAGTTACATGACATTGGATTCTAAGTTCCACAATGAGGAAATATACTATTTTCCTATTTGCAATTTCTGCTGCAGAATTTCACCATCTATTTCGATCCAAGGGATGTGTGCAATCTTCGGCCAGTCAATGCCATATTCTTTTATCAGTCTCTCCTTGAGCAGTGGGTGACAGAGTGCAATTTCAATCTTCCTAATGGATAGTGGCAGAGGCTCCTCTGGCAGTGATTCCAATGCAGGGCAGTTCCATAAGACCAACTTATACAGTGACTGTATTCTGGACAGGGTTGAAGGAAGAGATTGCAGAGTATTGCAACCACTTATACATAAGCTCTGGAGTGACTTTAGCTGTAGAAGAACATCGTTATCATGTGCAGCAAAGGAGGTGATTTCTGAGCAATCTTGGATATCTAGGCTCTCAATAAGGTCAAGCCTTTCTTTTAAAAGAGGAGACCTTAGTACTGTCATTTGATCAGTGATAATGCTTCTAAGTAACCCAAAGCTTGCAGTGATTTCACTGGTCGTCTGTGAGGACAAACTTGCAAGTAACAAGGGGCAGTTGAATATGCAAAGGGACGAGACACTGGATCTAGCAGTGGTTGCATGTGCCAACTTTGCATCATGGTGGTATGGCATCCAGTACCCCTTTTTTGCAGTTGTTATCTCTGTAAGATTAGGAGGTACTGGAGGCAGCGCTTTGAGCTTTTTGCAATCCTTAATCACAACATTGTGTAGATTCATCATTGTATGGCCACTCCATAACCACACATTGAGTTCTGGCATGTCATCAAGCACCAGCTCCTCCAGCGACTGGAAAGGCTTCTGTTGGCTGCTACTGCCATATGCCTCTGGTCCTATTTGCCTCAGCATTTTCAAACGCTGCAACCAGATTGTTCTGATGGAAGTAAGTTGACCAAGTGGTGGAAGCTGCTCCCATGCATTGCAGCCACTTAGAAAAATATGTTCAAGATTACTAAGCCATTCATTCTCAAGCCAACTAGGGGATTTGACTCCCATCCAACCCATGATGTCTAGTCTCTTTAGATTTTCGTGTGGCTGGAGAGCTTCTAGCACATCCTCTTCCCTATTTGTATTTACCTCATCTCGATCAGGCACCCACATTAGCTGCAGCACAGATAGTTGGCCTTTCTTACACAGCATGGCTTCTTTTGCCTCATCAGGAGTATTGATATTCTCAAGGTTTCTGATCTGCAGGGATCCTTGGAGCTCTAGTAGATACCCAAGCTGAACTATGCTTTGTGTTTGCTCTCTAGTAACCTTAAAAATTGGCAACCTCTGAAGGCATTTCAACCTGCCAATGCCTGTTATGGAGGAAACAATCTGATTAGCTGCTGTGAGATGTCGTAGATTAACCAAGTTGTTCATTCTGGAAGGCAATTTTCCAAGCCTGCAGCCTGATAAATTCAGAACCTGGAGATGGTAGAGTTTGCATAAGAATTCTGGTAGTGTGGTGATGGTAGTTGATGAGATATTTAGGTACCGGAGATGCACACATTGCCGTATGCTATCAGGAAAGCTGTCCATCATGCATGGTGATAAATCCAACACTCGGAGGCTTTTAACATTATCTAGAACCACTTGAGGTATGGAAGCTTTGATTGGAGCCACTGTATTGCTACTGAGGAAAATGAGAGTGCGCAGGTTCGTGTATGGGATCGAGTCATCAAGTGCCGAAAGGCTATCTAGATGCACTGATAGATGGCGTACTGATGATGGGATTCTTGTCCATTCATCATCTCCTATTCTGAAGCATTCTTCTGTTGCAACTGATTTTGCAAGCTCATAAATTACAGGAGGCATCACATAATAGCTGACAAATTCTTTCTTTTGAATTGTGAAGAATGACTTATTACACAGATAATTTATGTATTCCTTCCCAATGTTCTCCATTTTCCTGCAACCATCTGGCTGTACAAAACCTTGTGCTATCCACTGGAGAATCAGCTGCTCAGCTTCAAATTCCCATCCCCTGGGGAAGATGCTGCAATATGCGAAGCACTGTTTTAGGTGTGGTGGCAGGTTGTCATAGCTCGTCCTTAGAATTGGCATGATTTCCTCCCATACTGCATTTCTTTGCAAGACTTGTTTCCACTCATCTATACTTTGTTTACATTTCAGGTGTCTAGCTACAAACTTTGCAGCAAGAGGAAGACCACAGAGTGTCTCAGCGATTTTCTTTCCGATGTTCTCCAATTGTGAGTTGATATTTTGGCTTGTTTCATCAAACATAGAAGATTTTATCAGGGACCAGCAGTCATTAACTAGCAAGGCCTCCAAATAAATTATATAGGATGATTGCAGCATCTCAGCCACCATACATGACCTAGTTGTCAGAAGTATCTTGCTCCCTTTTGCTCCATCCTTTAGGGGGGCCAGCAGCTTCTGCCAGTTCTCTTGTTCTATTGCTATTGTAATGTTGTCATTGTTCCAAACATCATCTAAGACAAGGAGGAACCGTTTTGAAGCAAGACTTGCCTTCAGCGCCACTTGAAGTCTATTGAAATTCTTTATGCCATCATGCCTAAACCGACTGCTGGAAGCTGACTCCAACATTTCTCTTGTGATCCTCAACTCGTCAAATAGGTAAGTAACAGAGATCCACATTCTCACATTAAAGTTCTCAGTTATTCTAGTGTCATTGTACACATGCTGTGCTAGAGCAGTCTTACCTATGCCGCCCACCCCAACAATAGAGACAACAGAGACTGGATTCTCATCCTCAGAGCTTATTAGAGCGGTTACCAACTGTTGGGCTTTCAAGTCCCGTCCAATGATTTTCCCATGGGTTATTGAGCTAGTCATCATGTTGCAATTGTTGCTCCTGATGTTCCTAGGTAGGCTGAGTGCTTCACTAACTCCACTTGCAACCTGCTCAATACGCTCCAATAGATTTATCATCTTATTCTTTACCTTGGTTGATCTATCCCAACTTGGCTCCAGGCTAGAAGCTGGGGCACCTTGGTCGCGAAACCGGGAATGAATGAAGGTGCTTATTGGGCTACTGCTGCTCTCGTTTGCACTGGATTCTTCCATTTCATGGTGGAGGCGGTTGTACTCAAGCTTGTCTAGGAGATCCTCTGCATGATACATGGCATCTCGGAGCTCCCGCATCCAGGCAAGAGAGCTGTGGGAGAGTGTGGGTGACAGCTCTGTTCCATGGAGAACTGACTGCATGCGAAGCAAAGCAACACGAAGCTTGTCTAGCTCATGGTCGATGCCACAGTCGATTGCCCACCTCTGGAGCTTGTAGGAAAGATACTTGTCGAAGATAACTTGGATGAACCAGCCACCTATAGCTAGGTAGCTGGAGATGTCCATACTGCAGATTATTGAACTTGCTGTTTCTTCTTAGGATCAATATTGATATATCATATATTATATATATTGCCACTGCCAGGCTACCAGGTCAAAGTCTCCCCCCAAGTCTTTGTGAAGTTACACCCGAGGTCAAAGTCTTCCACCAAGTCTTTGTGAAGTCTTCGCCAACAGTGTAATCTATTCAATTTAAAATGACACATTTCTCAGCTTTAATCATTTATTGCATCTAGATGAACCTTAACGCACACTTCTCAGCTAACCCTTGTTGCTATGTTAACACTGTTTGAATTTCGAATTCAGTATTTAGTCGTAGTATTTGTTTGGATCTTAAACAGGCTTGTATCAATTCATTTTCAAGAAGTTAATGTTTTGTTAATCAGTTGGAAATGAATGCAAGACAGGGGTTTAATGAAATATAGGATGAATTCTACACATGGTAGCTGAGAACCTGAGATTCAGACATTATTTTGTGTTGAAATGGAGAAGACATGCCGGAGAAATTTAAAGGTAACACACAGTTATAGTTGTGTCCACATAACCTAGAGTTATATACAGACTGCGGAGATTCAATTTCCTAATGAAGAATGGTTCTTTACCAGGTTACTAAGCAGTAATTTTAACTGTGCCTATGGATAATGTGTTCTGACTAATGGTTACTTTGTTACGAAAATAGGCTGGAAATAATAGTTACATTTGTGGTCACCAAGAAACTGGAGAGCATCTGTCTTTTCAATGCTTTTTGCTGAACAATTCTGGTAACCGGGTTCTGCGCTAAAAAAAAAGTTTAAACCGGGCCGAACCATTACCAGGCTTAAATGTTGGTTCCATGTTCTTGACTTGTATGTAAGAGTAGCATTAGAGCATTTTCAACGATTCTAGTCATCACTATGCAAAACAGGTGAGCCATTTTAAGTTTACCAATTCGTAAACTAATGCCGGTGCGGGTTCACCCACTACAATCTTCGAATCAGATTAAGCAGAACTCGAAATGGATTCAAGTGGCCTAGTGGGGACGAAGAGATGACAAACAATAGTGGCACCGAAGGACATGTAGTTGAGATGCTCATCTAATGATGCTTAATGATATGATAATACCTTCTCAAAAAAATGATATGATAATACTACTCCCTCATTCCACAAAACCCGACAGTTTAGGATAGCGACACGATCTCAAAAACATAACTTTGACTTCTTAGTTTTATAAAAAAAATATTTATGAAAAACTGAAATATGTATACTTTTATAAAAGTATTTTACAAGATAAATATACTCATAGTTTCCATATTCATAAAATCAACAACTTAAAAATTATTCATGATTTATGTTCCTAATGTTTGACCGAAACCTTGTCCGATCCAAAACGTCAAGTTTTTTGGAATGGCCTTTCGGGTCGATAAATTGTCGTCCAAAATTTGCGCCGCCAAAACACAAAACCATGAACTCTGACCCCTCCTCTGTGTTCGTTATCCACTTGCGCAAAAAAATTATCACTTGCCTTCTTCCTTCCTCCCACCCTACCGCCCTTCGCCTCACCGGCGATGACCTCCCCCTCCCTCCGTTGTTATAGTCATCTTCACCGCCGGCCTCCACCACCACCCACGTCTGGCGGCGACCTTGCCATATCATGTCGTTCCGTGAAACCAAGGGCGAAACCACGTTCAAAGTTGTGGGTGCCCAGCAGACATCCACAAAAATTTGAAAATCACTATTGAAAACATTTTTTTACCACATTTACAGATTAAATTTTCACATCTATGAGAGAAAGGCACCCCACTGTAACTTGATCTAGCTTCGCCCCTATGCAAGCCTACTGTCGCTGCCCCTCTTGTTCGCCCCCGTTGTAATCCCTACCTACCGTAGGTGAGTAGGTCCCTCCACCACCCGCTCGGCTATGCTACCCGTCACAAGAGTGTAGTATCCATATCAATATGTATCTGATACTGATACACCACAGATACATTGAGCTACTCTTCCTAGCTTTTCTTTTATCCCCTTGTGTAGCCTCTTGACTCAATATTGTGCTCTAATAGGGTTGCATACTTAAACTTAGTGCGAAAGGATACAATCACAACCTTATTTATAGTTTCTGTCATTATAAGCGCTATGTTAATTATTTTAAAAATTGTATCCATGTATCAATTTTTAGGAGGAAATGGCGTATCTCTATATCCGTATAGTCATGATACTGATACACTTATATGTATCCATGTAGCATAGCCGCCCAGTAATGCCATCACCGACATGCATCTCTTTAGGCCCGTTGGCCATGGGCCCCTCCCACAACCACGAACCCAGGTGACCCAGAAACCATAAAACCCGTCAATCTCCACCATCACCAGCGGTCGGAGGTGACTTGCCACCGACCACCCCCGTCCACCTCCTGCGCCGCGCCCTTTATTTTTTTCCATTGTTACTTTTTCTTGTGTGTCATGTTACTGTCTCGAGTGAGTTCATGGATTTAACAAAAATATTCTACAATAACTTTTGCATTCTAAAATTCTTGCCAAGTTTTGGTACAACCCATGTTTTGGCACCCCAAATTTTGGTATGGTAAAATTTGAACACCAACCACTCAGAAAATCTCTTTTTGTAGAACTATGCTTAATGATATGATAATACTTTATTTTTATTTATGAAATTGCCGACACCTTGCTCCCTTCCCCTCCTACAAGTTTTCCTTCACTCAATCTGTATCCTACTCCAACTCCTATGAGATATGTTCCAACAAGATTCACCTCTCTCAACTCATCTCCAAATTATAGGGCATCCAAATAGCCGGCACCAGGGTTTTTTCTCTCGACCGGTCGGGCTGAACCGTCGGCCTCCGGTTCCGGTATACCATACCGGTTAGACTGGTAACTGGTTAAAACCGGTCAAATTCAAAATCCTAAATGAAATTAGTCGACCGGTTAGCCGGCCTAGTTCAACCAGTTACTGACGTTTTGGAGAAAAAACCGACAGGTTGAAAGTGCTTCCCCAGTGTGAAATAAATGAAAATTTTGACATGAGCTATGCACATATTAATGTAAAGATCACACCAAAGAAACAATTTATAATCATGCATACAAATACAAGAGTAATAAGCGTGCATATAAATACTAATAAGCGTGCTTACAAATACCATAGTCATAATCGTGCCTACGGACACACATCAATAGAAGTTCAATGCATGAATGGGAAGACCCCCATTTGAGACGCCATTTGGTATTTGGCGATAGACATCATATTCAAACCTCGCACTCTAAGCAGCTCAGCCTTGTAGTCTTGCCAAGATTGGCCCGTCCACGTAGATGTTGTCTCCCATTTCTGAACTAACATAGTGTAAAAATGGGTGTCTTCCCATTCACACACCCATCTCGTCGGTGGCTACATGGTCATGTCAGGTATAGGATAGCGACAAGTAGACTGTGAGGTATCACTGTATGAGGTAGAAGAGTACCGTGGAGTGTCGTTGTCCCTAGGTCCACCGGTCCACCCCTTTCCTTAGAGATTCTGGTGCACCACGGTCTCGATCCTGAGTAGCATGTGTGAAACGAGTCTCTCCTGCAATGAACCATATATTCTAATTAGTACTCCGAGAGTCTGAATGAGAAACATATGTGCATATGTACATGCAATTGATACATGTGAAAAGAATTCCACCACCACCACCACTATCATCATCACCACCACCACTAGCACCACCACCGCCGCGCCGCCGCCGTCCTGCGCCCTGCCAAATGTTATTTCAATCTAGTTGCACCACCTCCTCTTTTTTGCATATTACTATACTTGCATGACCATCTGGGATAAATATTTTCACCGTGTTCCCACACAACTTCTTTATTTCTACCTGACATTGTCTATCTGCATAAATGGACAACAAAAATATATCACTCCCATAAATAAAATCTACGTAAATCAAACCCTACATAAGTCATATCTCGTTTCTCAAATGCACCTAAATCAAATTCAAAAATATCTGAATCATATATAAATCCTAAGAAAATCATCATTCATCTCTAGTCTCTACATCAAATCGTACCTAAACTGATGATTTACATGGTTTTACCTGCCAACCGAAGAACGGATCGGCTAGCCACCTCAACTGAGCGGTCAACCGGCCTTCCTGAGCGGCTAGCCACCCTCTACGTGCGACTAACCGCCCAGTGCCGGCAGATCTGGCGTCCGAGCGGCTGGCTGGACTAACCGCTCGGCTAACTGGTTGAGACGAGCGGCTAGCTGGCGTGGCGGGGCGGACGGGTGGTGGGCGCAGTGGACGGGGTGGAGGAGAGGGGTGGACTCACGGGAGAGGGAGAGGGTGACCTGGGGGTGTCGGTGCGGTGGGCCGAAGTGGGCCTTCATGGACAAACATATTTTTTTCTTCTCTTTCCTTTTTGTTTAACTTCTAATTCTCGCAACGTGCACTAAACGAACGAATATTTGAAATTTTTTGACACCATTAGATTCGTTGCAGCTTGAAGTATTTTTAGGGATTTTTGGGGATTTTTCATTTTTTAATTCAAATTTGAAATTTTTAAATGGGGCAGTTTGCAACCGGCCGGTACCGGAATCGGCGGACCGGTTACATCGGTAACCGCGATTACTGGACTGATTCCAGTTGGAAAAAAACGTGGCTGGCATCTACCGCTGGAGGGTGAGACTGACTCCCGCAACATTCCCCCATCTGCATGGGCAAACTTCCTACACAAGAGAGAGAAGCACACAATGTCGCAAAAGGAGGGGGCTTCGAGGATCGTCTTAGACAGTTGCCTCATGTGTTCTTGCGGCGGACGTGTCTCGTTCTGCCTCTAGTGTGACGGCGGCGAGTCGAGTCCAGCGGGGGCAGAGACCGACGACGAGGTCGAGAAGGGAGCGGAGGGTGGAGGGCGGGGCTCCCTCCTCGACACAGTGAGGGTGTTGGAGCCCAACCGCTAGGACGGATGTGGCGAGGGTGGTGGAGACGACGGGGTGCTAGGGGTGCGTTATACCTAAGCATTTTGAGCTCGGCCCGACCCGGCCCGCAGGCCCAGCCCGCGCCAGGCCCGCCCACGAACCTTACTTGACGGGCGTGGGCAGAGATCTTGAAGCTCGCGAATTTTTTTTGGCCCGAGCCCGGCCCGAAATGTTGTTTTACACTAAAATGCGCGGGCGGCCTGCCCAAGCTCGGGCCCGGCCCGAAAATTGAGGCCCGATGGATCCAGTAGATAGTCATGAGTAGGATTTTTTCGGCCCGAAATAACAGAATTTTTTTCAGCCCGGCCTGAACCCGGCCCGGCCCGAAAAATGCTAGGTTTAAGGTGCGTAGGAGGCGGGTCGTTGAACCGAGGACATAAGAGAGAATCTATAAGGTACCGCAAGCCGCCTAATTGTGAAATGATGGACCATCGAACCGGATGCATCATGCGCTGGAGTCGCTATCCTGACAAATCGTTCCCCATTTTGAGAATGCGCTCGCGGATGCAGCAGTGTAAGGTTGATCGTTGAGCACTTAAGACCATCCACACTCATCATCCTTCATTTCCTACTTCAAAACGGAATATTCCATCTTCATCACCGAGATTCTCTCCTTTATATCTACTTCTCTCGCATCCATCATCCTTTATAATTCTACTCGATCTCAACTACCAACACTTGGGCCCGCTTGTCGCCCTCTCCATCCTTTTTAACACCTCCTCCCCACCTCTTTCTTCCCCCCCCTTCTTCTCCTCTCGCTACTCCGCCGACGCGGCCAATAATGGAGGAGCTCTCGCCGCGCCACGCCGCCGTGCCGCGCCGCCGGCCACGCGTCGTCGCCGTCGCGTTGCGACCAAACCGACCACCCTCGCCGTCCCAAGCCTCCCTCCCGCGCCCGCGCCGCCGCCGTTGCCGCAGCGCCGGAGCCCGTGCCGCCGTCCCCGCCCGTGGCCGCGGACCCCGCGCCGCCGGCGGACCTCCGGTGAGCCGCCGGGATGTGCCCGGAGCCGCCGTCCGTGCCCGCGGAGGCCATCGTGGCGGCGCTCCGGTTCCCGACGGAGGCGGCGTCCCGGAGGTGGACCTCCCGCGCGTGCTCGGCGCGCCGCCGCGCCGCTCGCCGGCGGGCGGCTTGGGCACATGGACGCCGCGGCGGAGCAACTCAAGCTCGAGGCGGCGGGCTCCTCGCTCTTCTTCTTCGGGTCAACGCCCCCGCCCCCGCTCTAGCGGCGCAGCTCGTGGCGCGAGGCGGGCTCCGACGGTGTCTCCTCTCGCCCCCTCGATTCCTCCACCGGCGACCTCCCCCCCCGTCGCGCGCGCATTCATGGCGGCGAGGAGATGAAGCCGCGCCGCCCCGCCCGCCCACCTCGTCCCGCTCCACCGCCGTCTCGCCTCGCCGTCGCGGCACGCACACGGCGTGCCCGCACACCTCCCCGGCCGATTCGACGTCCCCCGTCGCGCCCTCTCCCCCTCCCTCCTCCGATGGCGCCGGCCCTCCCCGGCCTCCCTCCCGGCGAGGGGCGCGGACTTCGTGCCGCGGCTCCCCTCCTCGCTCCCCCCGCCCCCTCCTCATCCTCCTCCATGGCGAGCCCGTGCCGGACGACGAAGACCCGCGACCGCCGGCCGGGGCAAGGGAGCGGCAGCGCACCCGCCCCCCCCCGCCGCGCGCGCGTCATCCCTCCCCCCACGCGAGGTCGGCGGCGAGGCGAGCGTGGGGCCGCGCCGCTCCTCCATCGATGGGCGGCTTGGTGAGGGAGGCGGCGAGGCGAGCGGGGGACCCGCGCCGCTCCTCCATTGATGGGTCGCTCCGCCCTCGCCCAACCCCCGTATCGTCCCCTTCTCCTCGATGGGCTCGCCGCCGCGTGGCGAATCGAGCCCGCATCGGCTCGGGTGATGGTGGCGGCGGGCGGCGGGGGCGACGGCGAGCTCCGTAAGGGATCGGCGACGCCGCCGGTGCGAAGGACGACAACGAGCTCGAGGTCGGCGTCGGGGATTGGAGACGGCTCAAGTTGCGCCCGCACGCTCCCTCTCGCTCCCCCGGCGGCGGCGGGCATGGTGCGGCGGTCCTCCCTCGCCCTCCGGCGGCGGTGGAACTCCGGCCGCGGTGGGGAGCCGCAGCGGACCTCCCTCCGGGCGGCGGGCGGCCTCCCCCGACATGGCGCGAGGTCGTTGGGGCGACGACGTCGAGGACACGGTGGGCCCTCGCGAGCCTCTCCATTCCTCTAGATCCAAAGGAACAGGGTCGCGACGCGATTTTGGCGTGGTTCCCGCAGTCGCCCGCCGCGGCGCCCTTTCCGGGATAAGGCCACGGTTACGGATCGCGGGATTTTTGCCGGACCTCGGTGTGGGTAGTCTTACACTTCAGTGAGCCCGTGGAACAAAGAACACCGGGGAGTGGGTAAACGGCGTTCACTCCAGCGGCCTCGTGTCCCCTTGGCGGGCGCCGGCCTTCGCCACTGGAGATGCTCCAAAGCTGAGCCCCCAACCCCCGGGAAATCGGGACGCAGAGCGCCGGAGGAAATGGAGCAGCTGGTGGGAGTTCACAATCACCACCACCATCACTCCCTCTCCCCTCGGACCCCTCGCACCCCGACCCGCGCGCAGCCGCAGCCGCAGCCGCTCCTCCACCACCTCCCGTCCAACCGCTTCCGGGATCTCCAGCCCCGGATTCACCCCACGGCCGCCAGGGTCCTCCGCGCCACTCCGCCCTTCTTCCTCGTCCTCCTCGCCGCCGTCTACCTCCTCGCCTCCGTCACCATCTTCTCCGCCCCCACGCCGCTCCTCCGCCTCCGCGGGACCGCTCCCAGGCCACTCCTCCTCTCCATGCCCGCACCGCCGCCCGCGCCGGAGCTCTTCGAGCTCCGCGGCGGGGGGATTCGGGTCCGCCTCACCAATGTCGGCGCCGCTGTCACCTCGCTCCTCGTCCCGGACAAGAAAGGTGCGTTTTTTCTTTCTTTGTGAGGGTTTCTGCTATGCTTATGCCGTTTGCGGTTCTCATTTCTGAATCTTTGTTCACGGTGTTCTGCTTGTTTTCCTCCCAGGGGTTCTCGCTGATGTGGTGCTTGGATTTGACTCTCTGGATCCGTATCTGGTGAGTTCTTGATGCATGCGTTCCGATTTGCAGCCATTAATTAGCACATTTGGCTTTCTCCGAGATCTCGTCGGGGCTAGAGTTAGGTCTGCAAGAAGATATTTTTTCTTGGTTTCTGACTTTTGGAAGTCAACTTGTGCAATAGACTAGTGTCCTTCTTTATCCAAAGCACTGCATTTTTGGTTATCTTGTGTAAATGTTTGGGCATTTGTGCTAAGAACCCTTTTTATTTTTGCACGTAGTTTACTTCAGTTATAGTGTGTGTTTTACAGTCGTTAGTACTAGAATAAATAAAAGTAAACTAGTAATTTTTAATTTTTTTCAGGAAAAAACACAGTAAATTGATTAATTTATGTCTTTAGAAATTTAAAATAATGTTAGTAATGACAGTATACTACCTCTGTTTTTATATAGATGACGCTAGGACAGCAAAATTAGTTCGAAAATGAACTATTAATCTGTCCTAACGCCAACTATAAAAGAATGGAGGTAGTAGTAAATTAAAAGTGCCATCTTTAAAATACTTTTACCAGTAACTAATGCTTTAACCTTGTCTATAAGTTTTATTTTTAGCATCCAATGTGTTAAACGGTATGAATGTTTTTTCCATTGTTGTGAGTTTTTCCCCTTCTGGTCAAAACAATATGAATGGTGAAAAGGAAATAGCCATATATGGTGTAGAGGTAAAATACAAGTGGCATTTTGTAGTAGAGGGGATAGTGGAGGCTTGTTCAATGGCAAAAAGGAAATTGACGTGAAGAAAGAAAAATTTAAAATTGGAGCCTCATATGGTTTAGATCTGGCTCACTCTTGTATCTTATAGCACTATTAGTAAGGCGTGAGTTTAATAATTATGCCATTGACATCATAGTGCTATCGACAACTTTCACCTCCTAAGATCTTAATTCCAGTGTCATTTGTTAAAGATTTGATTTGACAATTCCTTAACTCATGGTTCAAATTTCCAGCATAATTTTAAGTCTTAGCGTTTAATTTGAAATAAAACATTGAAACTATTCAACACTCAGTCACACACTTAATCTTTGTTGCATATGTGTTCAGCTTGTAGTTATGAGTTTCATTCAGCGAATTGTTAAGTTATTGTGCATATTTTCCTATTTCTGAAATCTTTCAGTCTTGCATATTACATAATGATAGCATGAGTTGATGTTCCAGCACCTACTTTAGAAACAACAGGTGGAAGTGGGAGTTTGTGTTTCTGTGACTCTTCCACAAACCACATCTTTGTCAGCATTAGCCACACTTTGCCAAACTCCATTGTGGTAGCCAGCTGGCACTGGTAGCAAGAAGTTGGCATTTAGTATACCTTGTACAGTTTTTGTCGTGGTTTGCACGGGTTTTCGTGGAGAGGTTGGTTTGCACCTGATACGTTGCCATGATAGAAACCAGGAAATGGTATAGTTGCTGGCAGTAGTGAAATCTGAAGTATGTCTTAAAAATCATATGCATAGTTTGTCTTAAAAATCATCTTACTTTTCAAATTCTGTAACTTCAAGTTTCTAGTTCAGGCTAACTAGTGTTACAAGTGTTGTATTCTTAAATTTCTCGATGTCTGGTCACTGTATGTTGTTGTGTTCCTCTGACTTGTAATAAAAATATCTAAAGTATTATATCTCTTTGAGAAGGTATCTTAATTGCATGTTAAAATTGGTCTGAAAAGGGTACTTCTCTTCTGACCATTTACAATCTGCTACTCCACATAATGCCATCTTACTCGTTCTTTACTGAGCACCCCACACCGCATTTAACAACATGAAACTGGTTTGTGCGGCTGACAATTTTAGGTTTCATCGATACGGTTGGCAACTTATTTAACACACTGTTCTCTCATAACTAAGAAAGCAATCTCATCAATAGAAGTTCTTGATGACCTTGTACGCTAGCTTCATTTCTGTCAAATACTCTGCTGAAAAGATTTATTAAACCTTGCTAAATAAGCCTTGTATGATAGCTTCCTTTCCGTCAAATACTCTGCTGAAAAGATTTATTAAACCTTGCTAAATAAGCAAAGAAAGGATAAGGCTGCCTCGAACTTCCGTCCCTTAAACCGGAGTTTTGAGCACTGGGTATGGCATGCCCTTGTTCCCTGTTGAGAAGATTCAAAAGTAAGATTTCTAGAATGAAAATGATTTGGAGCATTGATATTCTTGTCTGCTAGCATTTTTATTCCACAGAAGTCAACTCAATCCCTGAATTTCAAAATGACCTTTGAAAGTAGCCATAAGTACAAGGTTATCCAGTTCTGTAGCTGAGAGGCTAAGCACAATGGGTGTGAAATTGATTCATTCCTTCTTTTTTCTTTCTTTTTCCTTTTCCTTTTCTTCCTTTTTTTTGCATTGCTTTCCTGGCAGGGCTTATTTTTTAAAGTCCCAATTATGACTGTTGTTTATCTGCAGTTTGTAAATTGGTATTTTCATATATCGCAATGGTCACGAATTGCTTGGATCTAACAGTGTCTCTTTGATCAGAATGGAACTTCACCTTACTTTGGCTGCATTGTTGGTCGAGTTGCAAATAGGATCAAGGATGGAAAGTTCACTCTGAATGGGGTGCAGCATAATCTGAGTATCAACAACCCACCAAACACTCTTCATGGTACACAAAAATTTTGGAATATTACATTTCATAAGTGGAATATTTGAAATCTATTTCAGCATGCAACTGTAACTAATGATTAATAATTTCTTATAACAATCCTGGTTCTAAATGACTGAAGAATTGGGATGTAAGGCACGAGATATCTATGCCTCTTCAGTTTTTCTGATTCCATATTCCATTGAGTAATGCATGCTGTTCCTTATTCAGGTGGATTTAAAGGGTTTGACAAAACTATATGGGAAGTTGCTGAATATAACAAAGGGGGAAACCCTTCAATCACCTTTAAGTATTATAGTAAAGATGGAGAGGAAGGTACCGTGGCAGTTAACTACTCTGAGCATTTGTTTTGTATAAATGCTGTAATATGACGAATATTAATGCTTCCAAAAACAGGTTACCCAGGTGATGTTTCTGTTACTGCCAGATATTCCATTCTTCCAAGCACGACGCTGAAGCTTGAGATGGAAGCCACACCATTGAACAAGGCCACACCCATCAGTTTAGCACAGCACACTTATTGGAACCTTGCAGGCCACAACTCAGGAGATGTGCTTTCGCACTCGGTCCAGATATGGGGCTCTAAGATAACACCAGTAGATCAAACCTCAATACCTACAGGCGAGTTCATGCCAGTAAGCGGCACTCCCTTTGATTTTCTGTCTGGGAACATGATCGGAAGCAGAATTGATCAGGTCCCTGGTGGTTATGATCACAATTACGTGCTTGACTCTGGTGAACTGAGGTTAGGCTTGCGACATGTGGCAAAAGTGGTAGACCCATCAAGCTTGAGGGTCCTAGACATTTGGGCAGATGCACCTGGAGTGCAGTTCTACACTGGAAATTTTCTTCATGGCATTGCGGGCAAAGGAGGTGTGGTTTATGGGAAGCATGCTGGCCTCTGCCTTGAGACGCAAGGCTTCCCAAACGCTGTTAATCAACCTAATTTTCCATCGATTGTCATTCAACCTGGTGAGAAGTACCGGCATATGATGCTGTTTGAGTTCTCTACTGAGTGATGTAGCCCCTGTACATATCACCATTTTTCTTGTGTTTCCTGCTTGTCATTAGTTAGAAACTATGGTGCAGTAGTTGTTAAATTGATTCTTGGTAGGGTTAGATATACAACAGATGTAACAGAATTAGTCGGGAAGGGGCAACTTTGCCATGAAAGAGTAGGTTCGCATCTCATGTGAACCTTGTACTTAATGATAATTCATCCAGGATTACTGGATTGGCAATTCTGGCATGGAGTTTGCTAAAATAGCATTTGCTATCGAGAAAAACTGGATGAAAACATGAGGTATCCTAATAATATTATAAAACCACATAGAAAAAGAAAAAGTTTGGTGAAAAGTTATGTCTGATTGCCTTGCGAATGACTTATGAGACAATTTTCTTCTCAGAATTATAACAATGACTCAAAATTGGACTGTCATAGCTGGTCTTCTTGCCCCCTTATGTCGGTTCGTGGATCATAAATTTGTTATGCACTCAGTAAATCATTCTTCATTGTTATGGAACCAAATTCGACTTGGATTCTGAATAAATTCTGTGTCAAGTCAACAGCTACCGAAATAGATTACCATAGGCTCCTTGTGCAGAACAATTCTCTCAGAATAAATCTATAATAAATCTGTTGTATAGATTAGTCCATAGTAATTTTTTCTTAGAATAAATCTGTTGTATAGATTAGTCCATAGTAATTTTTTCTTAGAACAAATTTGCCGTATAAATCAGCACAAGATCTGCCGAACAGATTTAGGGCAGTCGAACCAATGGATGGATACAAAATTTAAATGAAAAGTCATACATTCAAACATACTTTTCTGATACATTCACAGTAACACTGAAATACTGAATGGAAGGAAGCCACCAAAAGAGAAATCATCCAGTACCCATCGGCACAAACACCTCCCCGGATCTGACACAGAATGCACAAACCACCCGGCATGTCCACTGATCAGCCATAGCCATGCGCACTAGTCCTCGCGAGGCAGAGCGTCCCCTTCCTCCCCCAGAGGCCGGTACCGGATCCTCGCGGGCCGCTCCCGCCGGCCACCCCCGCTTGGGGAATCCGCCACCTCCGCCGACGAGCACATCCTCGGCAAGAACGACCCGTTGCCTACGCCGCCACCCTTCTTCTTCTTCTTCTGCTGCTGCTTCTGGCCGCCGCCTGCGGCGGCTGCAACCTTGCTTCTGCCGATCTTGTTGCCGCCGCCGCCGTCGACGTCCACCGCCCTCCGGAAGTACTCGACCTCCCGGAGCACCAACGAGCCCACCGTGCCCTGCGCGCCGACCTCCACCGGCGCCGCCATGCCCCGGCACGGCACAAAAGAAATGATTAATGCCCGGCCGCTCCCACTGCTAGCTTTTGGTTCGCTTGAGGTCGTCTGGGTCTGGTTATTACAGAACAGTGGTGCCGCCAGCCATGGCCCTTTGTGAGTGCGGCCGGCGAGCTTTTTTTTGGGCGCATTCATGCAGGTGGGGTGGCGTGGACGCTACTTCAGTACCCGACGATTTGCATGAGCGTGGTGTGGAGCGCAAGTGGTTGGGTCCTTCCGTGGATGCGTTCGTCGGAGACAACAGACAAGCAGCCCATGGTGCCATTGGAGGACGAGGACCTGTGACGATCGTCCTGCGCCGTACGCCCGGACCGCGTGTAGGACGGCCTTGTAGTTGGTGGTGGCCAATGACATGCGCGTGCATCATCCATGCCATTGCCCAGCCTTGTTTAGTTTTTTTTTGAGAGACCCCAGCCTTGTTTAGTTGAGCCAGGAGATGTGCTAGTTGGATGGGCCTAGTTGCAGTAGAATGGGGGTTGTGGGCCGAACTGCTGGTGCGTTGGGTCGACAAAGAATGTGACAAAACAATGCGTTGAACTTTTTATATTTTCTTTTACGACTTTTCAAAAATAAATGCCCAGCTCAAAGTTTTTCAAAACTATAACATTCAAGCGACGATAGCACTAGGCTACGGCTCTTTCAAATGACGGCAGTGGGTGCAGCTTGCGGTAGGTGGCAAGGTTGGCTTGCAAGTGGGTTATTGCTGCCTCGTCGACTGTGCAGGTCAGCTATCGTCACTTCAAACAGCGGTTGCCACCTCAGCCCTGTAAAGTGGCGGTTGCCGCCTCCCGCCGCCTCTCCCCTCATTTCCACACCATCCTACCCTCTTTCACTTCTTTTATGTAGCTGCGAAGTTCTGTCGAATATGCACTTTGACTCAGTTATTATTCTAACTGATGTACCTATGTTAGTACATATTTAGGATACTAGAAGTAGTTGCAGATTCTTTTAGGATTAGTTTATAATTAATATAGAAATACTTTAAAATTCCTTAGAATATTAGAAATAGTTTATAAATACTAGAATTACTTTTTATAATTAGTTTATAAATACTATAAATAGTTTACAAATAATAGACTTTCTTTAAAAATGCTGCAAAATTACTTGTATTTATTTAGAAACGGTAAGATTAGCTTATAAATAGTAGAAATACTAGAATTTGTTTAGATACACTAGAATACAAGAATTCCTTCAAAAATACTGAAAAATTAGTTTACAAATACTAGATTTTTTTTAGAAATACTCAAATTACTTTTCAAATGCTAGAGTTTACTTTAATTTTTTTTATAAATAGTGGAAATATTTAGAAATAGTTTAGAAATACTAGAGTTTCTTTAGAATAGTTCAAAACTAGTTTTATCTATTTAGAAATGGTAAGATTAGTTTAGAAATATTAGAATTTTTTAGATACACTAGAAATACTAGAATTCCTTATGAAAAATTAGTTTACAAGTACTGGAATTTCTTTAGAAATACTAGAATTGCTTTTCACATGCTAGAATTACTTTAAAAATGTTTTTAGGAATATTGGAAATAATTTAGAAATACTAGAAATAGCTTAGAAATACTAGATTTCTATACAATTACTTCAAAATTAGTTTTACTTATTTATAAATGGTAAGATTAGTTTAGGAATACTAGAAATATTATAATTTATTTGAATGCACGAGAAAATTAGAGTTCCTACAAAAATGCTGAAAAAATATTTTACAAGTGCTATAATTTCTTTAGAAATACTATAATATAATTACTTTTTAAATACAAAAATTAATTTAGAAATGCATTTAGTAATATTAAAAAAATTTAGAAATACTAGAAATAGTTTAGAAAAAATAATTTTATTTACTTAGAAATGGTAAAATTAATTCAGAAATACTAGAAATATTAGAATTTGTTTAGATACACTAGAAATACCAGAGTTCCTTAAAAATGCTGAAAATTTAGTTTACAAATACTTGTATTTCTTTAAAATATTCGAATTATTTCTCTAATGCTAGAATTAGTTTAGAAATGCTTTTAGGAATATGGGAAATATTTTAGAAATGCTAGAAATAGTTTAGAAATACTAGATTCTTTACAATTGCTACAAAATTAGTTTTTATTTTTTAGATATGTTTTGGAAGTTATTTATTGCAGCTATGGCACAACCTCCTACACCATACATGCTCCCATGATGAGATGATCAAAAAGCATAAGTGGTCGTACCTATCTGTTGTTTGTGGTACAGTGCTTGGAACTATACACCCTCGGACACCAGCGCACTTCATGTTGTTACACCAGCACTGGATTCCCAAGTACGTAATACAACACTATTCATTTATTAATAATTTAATATTTGTTGATAATGTTAATTGCACTAATAACAATTTCATTTTGTGGACCAGGCTATGTGCAACATGACATCGTCTTCTAGTGTGGTTAGTTGAAGGGGACTTCATGTCGTGATCACCAATGCCGATTTGGAGTAGCCCATCCTCCCCTAGATCAGCTGGAGCTTTGATGTTTTGGTGGGGACCTATAGGGCCATAGGGGCTTGTGTATGGTTGTGTCCAAGGATCGCGCCCACAAAGGGGATCTTTGTTGGTTGTCCTCTGTTGCTGCAGTTGTGGTCATACAAGTGCTTTCTCATGGGTCGACCGAGTGTCGACCACATTCCGTACGAGCCAGTGCAAGTTGAACATGACAACATCGATCGACCTACCATGGGTTCATTGTGATGCCTACGAAAGGTAATAACGATTTCCTTACATTTTTTAGCTTATTTGCGCTCAAACTAATAGTTCGTAACAGCTACTTTGGTTTCTTATGCAGTCCTCTTCGGTTGGGGAGCAGACGAGAAAGTCTTACAAAGACTTCGTGGGGCGGTACCTTCCTCGTCCACTACACATGTTCTTCAGCCCCTAGGTGACGACCCTAATTCTATCTACAAATGGATACACACTTGATACGATACATGCTTACTTTCTATTTCATGCAACTTACACCTCCGACGCCATACTTGACTCCACAGTAGACGAGGAGGCTGCAGAGTCACAGTCCTCGTTCCTCCTGAACGTTGAGGACTAATTAGTTGTTACCTTAGAGGAAATTGGAGCTTCGCAGTTAGGAGGGCACCCAACACAGATATTAGGATCGGCGCAGGTGGTCTTAGCGACACCGCCTCCTGATGACGCTACATGATGCCGCCCCATCGTGCTACCAGACCCCTCACTACTCCCAGGACCACATGAGGGCAGGTCGGGCAACAACCAGGATGGGAGGCAGAGTCCTGCCGCCGGCAAAGCGAGATCATATTTAGTTGCGTTCAGCAAGGAAAAGTCTTTTTCATGATGATGTATAAAGTAGTTTTTCATGATGATGTATAAAGTAGTTTTTCATGATGATGTATAAACTCTTTTTGTGAAATTATTTGCATCTCAAGGAAAATTTAGAAGAGATAAAGGAAGTTATTCTGCTATTGTTTGATGTTTTCTAGAAAGTTCAAGATGAATTTCTGAGATCTGATCCAACCATACTTGTTTTACTAATACAACCAACATTAGCAATGAGTATTCCCACTAATTTTGGAGGCCACATACATGCGCATAGGTCGCACATGCCTCGGGATGGGCCTGGCCGAGGTGGCGGCGGTACTAAGTGGCGAAGCTAGCTCTTAGGAGCGGCTCCTCCCTTTTCTTCTTCCTCTTCCTCTCTCATTTTCTCTCTTCTTCTTCCTCATTTCTCCTAAAAATGGAAGGGGGCTGGGAGCAATGATCGACGGCTCGAAGGTGGCAGCCATGCAGAGGCTCTCGTGATCTCGCTCGCTCGAATTGATGCCTCTCTCGCTCTTGTATGTTCCGCTGATTGGTGGGTTAGAATGATATGGGATCATGGCTGCCCCACCTTTTCTTTGTGGTGAGTATGACACACTGTAAAAATGTTTCTCACAAATTGTAGCAAAATTTACTAAAAATAAAAATATTGGTATGTTTCTAACAAATTGTAGCAAAGTTTATTAAAATGAAAAATATTTGTGGGCTAAGGCCGTTCTTAGTGGCAAGTTTGATTTTAGAATTTGTAAGATTGGCGATCATACAATATGTAATGATACATTAAATGAAACATTCCCTGCACGATGCAACTTTCATTTGTATTGTTTCGTAGATAACCATATTATTTAAATCATGCGTGAGGTGAAAGCATTTAATTGGATACGGAATTGAATGAAATGGAATTGGAAATGAAATTTTAGCCCTTAATACGTGTGGAAGAGTTTCTTTTCTTTTTTTCTTCTTGGGAACGAACCAGTAAGAGAGTTAACTGCTATATTAAAAAGGCGGATGAGAGTTGAAGGCCCAAAAGTTTTATGTACAATCACAAAAAGAGAAAGGCACCAACCGTCGTTGTCAAAATCACATTCTAGCGTCGTCAAACCTGAAGGCTCGCTCTATTTTGGAGACCCATTTCCTCTATTTTGAAGGCGCTCGGTTGGATGTGCGAGCTGAAGTGGAATGGGGTCGTGTGTTTAGCATCCTCTCCTACCGGTGCTAAACGAGACGGGTCTGGCTAAGTGAGAACCACATCTGACTACGAAGAGCTCTTTAAGGTGGACCATAACACCCGGCCGGTGATGGTATGTATAACTATTTTTGGTAAGAGTAATTAATCATCTAATTTTGGTAAAAGAACCCTCGTAAAAAAGCACGGATAATTTTTTAATATTAACCTTTTTTAAAAATTATTTTTATAAATAACCCCCGGGGAACTTTTTTTTGCACCGGGTAACCCTTTTGGCCGCGCGCGCGGCGTGGCGCGGCAAGCGCCGCCGCCGCGCCACATGCGGCGGCGCGGCAGCCCCGCCACGCCGGCCGGCCGCGCCGCGCGCGCGCGGCGTGGGCCCGGTCCCCGCCGCGCCACATGCGCCGCGCGCGGCGGGGCCGGGTCAAGAGGGCCCGCGCGGCCCCCTTCTTCCTCCTCCTCTCCCTTCTTCCTCCTCCCGGCCCGAGCCGCCCGCCGCTCCCCTTGCCGCCGCCGGCCGCCCCCCCCATTCCGGCCGGATTTGGGGTGGAAAAAGTGGGGGGATTTGTTCCCCGCGTCGTTGTGAAGGTATTGACCTACTTCTCTCCCTCTTTTACCGTTGCATTGTGTAGATCGGAGTAGATGTTTGTGACCTAGGGTTAGGTATAGAAATTTGAAATTTAGACGAAATGCAATTAGTTTTAATGGAAATGATGATTAGTTCATACGCGTAGTTTCTCTCGCCCGTGTTATTGACGTGTAGAACTTGTTGCATGAATCAATTTAATGATATTATTGATGTCAAATGTTTAGGGTAGTTGATAATGGGTGTAGCTATTATATGGATGCACGTTTATTAGGGGTAATACCTAACAATTTTGTTGAATACCTAACAATTTTATTAGGGGTAATCTGCACGTGTATATATATAACAAATCGAGATGGATATAATTTTTGTTGAACACAATTCTAATTTTTCATGTATATTTTTAATAAATATCTATTTTAGTACTATATAGTTATTAAACAAGTTATAAATTTTGTAGATGGACTGTTTAGTTCGCATGTTTCATGGTGGCGTAGTTAAAGAAAATGGAGAGTTTGAGAATATGACAGAGTTGGTAGAAACATTTGATGGTCCGCCAAGCTTTAAGGATGTAGTTGATTGTGCAATGGTCAACTATGGAGTTGGAATGCATGAGTTGTCATTTAGAGGTCGTTTTGATTGTGGGAAGGCTAGAGCTCATTATGTGTTGATGAGCTTGTCTAGTGAAGAAAATTGGAATCGGTATAAGAAGGTAGTTGGTCAAGCTAATGTGTCATGTCTGGAGGTTGTGGTAGATATTACTCGTGGGCCTAGTGGTAATGTTTACATGAATGAGAAAGTGCCGTTTGAGGCTCTCAAAGGTACACAAGAGTCTACAATTTTGGAGGAGGACTTTGGTTGTAGGGAACCTAGTGGGGATGTTGGGATGGTGAATGATGATTTTCCCAATGATTGTTTTGAGCGGGAGGAAGAAAACATGGACGATGATGATATATCTGACAGCTCTGAAGAAGGTGATTCTGAAGATGAGTCCGATGAGGAGCATGCGGAAGAGCAAAATGATGCCAATGCACATGCGGCTGAAGCACTCCTTGGTTTAAGTGAGGTTAACTTGGATGGTGTTCAACATGATTATGTTGCAGGACCCTCGGTGAACCATACAACCTTTGAAAGGGAAGTGCACATAAGTAGGCCGCCAGTGAACATTAGAAATGGTGAAAGTGAAGAACACGTGCCTAGGTTCCCGGACAACACTAGAATTGGTGACAGGATCGAACACTACACCCAAGCTCGGTACCAATTTGGAATCCCTTCGTTCGCAATGACAGAGACTTGAGTAGGATCGATAGAGCCATTTGTGATTCTACTAGGTTGTTCACAGAAGGAATAATTTTTACCAGGGAGCCTGAGATACATGAGAAAATGATGTTTGACTCCCTGGATGAACTTAAGTTTTTCTTGTCTGACTATGCAGTGAAGCATTATAGGCCTTTCACTGTGGTCCATTCGGACAGGAATCTTAGGTATGAAGTAATGTGCAAACAAGGGTGCATGTGGCGTGTATGGGCACGGCTGCAAAGAGGGACAGGGAAATGGAAGATTACAAAGGTTGTGGGACCTCACACATGTCGGTCGAGTCAAGTGAAGGGAGTTCACGCACAATTGACTGCAAGTTACATTGGAAGGTGTATCTTAGGCGTTGTTCGTGAGAATAGTGAGGTGACGGCCAGCAGTTTGACAGAGCAGATATTGATGTTTGCTGGATATCGTGTGAAGTATTCTAAGGCATGGCGGGCTAAACAACATGCAATTGCCTTGCTATGGGGCGATTGGAAAGAGTCATATGCAAAAATTCCAAGGGTCTCGAGAGCCATGAACCACTTCAATCCTAGGGTTAAATGGTTCCCTTACATGACCGGTTCTCGTGTTCTCGACGGTTGTATTTTGAAGCCCGTCCTTCTACGTGTTTTTTGGTGCTTTCCACAATGTAAAGTGGCTTTCCAACACCGTCGTCCGAAGTGATACTTGTAGACGGAACCTTCTTGACCGGCAAGTACGCAGGTACACTCATGATGGCGCTTCTTGTAGATCCCGAACAGCAACTTGTGCCTTTAGGTTATGCCTTGGCGGAGAGTGAGAATAACGACAGTTGGTCATGGTTCATGAGGCTCCTTCGCATTAACGTACTTGGTCCAACGCGACGTATGTATGATCTCGGATCGGCACCATGGTCTCATCAAATGTGCGAGCGACCACCCGGATGGGTATCCACCACTTGTTCATCGGTGGTGCATTAGGCACTTTGCCGCCAATTTGTGGCGTCGTCAAAAGAACAAGGAGGTAATAGGACAGTTGAAGTTGCTGGCATCAGTACATACAGAGGACAAATTTAAGGAACTGCACAAGGACTTAGTTAAGAACTTGAACGAGGAAGCTAAAGATTGGTTGGAGTATGAAATGGAGGATAAGGACAAATGGGCTCAAGCATATGATGCCGGGGGTATGCGTTGGGTTATCATGACAACAAACTATTCGAAAGTTACAACAACATATTTAGAGGAATAAGAAGTAGACCCGTCGCGGGGATCATTGAATACTCATTTGAAAAATGCAATGAATACTTTGTGAACAAGATGGCGGATTGCACGTGATTTGTTGGATAATGGGGGTAGAATTGGATCCTTTGCGGATGAGATAATGTATAAAACTCGCTTTAAGATCCGTGAACCAACATGCGAAGCATATGGTCCGGACAGAATGATTTATTCTATTCGAGGTTCCTCTACTACTAATGTTGGAGGGGAGAGTCATGGCGTTCGGCACTATAGGGTGGACCTCCGGGCCGGTACTTGCACCGCGTAACGGTCCTCAATTGTTGCATCTTCCTTGTTCTCACTTGATGACAGCTTGCACTGCTAGAGGTCTAGACTATCAAAATGCCATGTACATGTCTCCTTTGTTCTATAGAGAACACACCATTAAGATTTGGGAATCCAACTTTGAGCCGTACCTTGATCCGTCACAATGGCCTGAATATGATGGCCCAGAGTACGTGCCACTGCCGTCTTTGAAGAAATTGAAAAAGGGTAGGAGGCAAAAGAAGCGTTTGAAAGGGGACATGGACGCGTGTCAAGGAAGGTTTGCCGCTGCTTATGATATGGGTGATTTTGAAGCCGATGCGGACAAGATGACGTATCTTTGCTCAAAATGTCACAAAGAAATTAAAAACTCGCACGTGTCGAAAAAGAAAATCGAAGGGCAAGAAAAAAGCAACGGGGACAAATAGAAGGATGGGTGGTTCCAACTCGAGGGTAGGTGTCATGGTAGTACGTTAGTAGGTGAAAAATTATGAAATTTTGTATGCAAGTTAAATAATTTTATATTTCTATATACTTACCTTCAATTTTTAATTATTGTTACTAACTACAAGTAAATTTTTTTCGGATGGCGCACCCGGTGTACCCGCTCCTTGAGGCCGCATATGATGGCGGTCATCGTGCACACCTTCTGGCCGACCTTCACGAGGTATTTACAAAAGCCTGAACTTAAGATCCAAATTTATTAGTTATTGTACCTCCTAGTTGTGTTTAATATGTGAGCTAAGCATATTTCTTGCATTTTGAGGACTAGACATTGCTAATGTTGTAATTATTGAATTTTATTGTTTTTCGGACTTGAACCCGTTGAGGGTGCGAGAGCACTTTCCACTTCCTTGGGACGAGAGATACGCCCCGTACTTGGCTAGAGCGGGGTTCTTGGACATTGCTTTGGTCGTGGTTCGTGGGTTGCTCGTGATGGACGGGCCGTTGTTGTCGGCCTTGGTGGATCGATGGCGTCCGGAGACCCACTCTTTCCACCTACCGTGCGGAGAGATGACGGTGACCTTGCAAGATACCGCCATGATCCTTGGTCTTCCACTTGAGGGGCCGGCGGTGAGTGGGATCATTCGAGTCTTTGGTTGGCGAGACATGGTTGAGTTGCACATTGGGGTGAGACCACCAGATGCTGATGAGGGGGATGCGTCGAAGAAGACCTCCGGAGTGAACACGGCTTTGGTTGAGGCAGCACTTCACCGTTTGCCCCCAGGGAGCTCCTCAGGCTGTTGTAGAGAGGCACGCACGTGTGTGGCTTTGGCACTTTGTTGCCACGTTCCTCGCTACCGGATGCTTGCGGGTAACACCGTTTCTTGGATGGTTCTCGCCACTTTTGGGTCGGGATTGGGACAATATCCGTGGCTACGCTTGGGGTTCGGCGGTTTTGGCATGGTCGTATAGGCAGCTATGTGATGCTTGTAGGCGGAGTGGACGGGACGCCAACCTTGGTGGATGCGCTTACCTCCCCGCGATTTGGGTTTGGGAGCGTCTTCCGGAGGGGCCGACCACACCGTGGGCCGCTTGAGGTACATACAAATCTTTTGTTATTTATTCATGCGGACTTATATTCATGAATTATTAATCTTTCAAATTTTGGTTATATTTTGCGGGCTTGGAATCGGCGGGATTCTCGACCCACTTTTGCGTTTGTGTGGAAGACGGCGACAACGGTACGTGGTCCTCCGGAAGGAGGTACAAGTTCTACACAAACGAGTTGGACCGTCTTACTCGAGCACGGTACAAGCCCATGTCCACTAGTTCGTGTTCAATTTGTAAATTTTGTGTCATCACATTTTCTCTAAACATGTTGTATGTTTGTAGGTTGAGTGGCTACCGTACGACCGCGACTTTCCTCAGGCACGTCCAGCTTCTCACCCATGTGTTACGTAGACAAAGCTTCGTGGAGGTCGACAGTGCCACTCATCATCTACTATGTTGTCGAGTGGCATTTGCCAAACAAAGGTGCTACGCCGCGCTTGGGAGGCTTCGCCCTTCGCCTCCCGAGCACACGTCCACCGTTCCAGCCTTGCACAAGTAAGAAACCAACTTGATGCATTTTCATTATTCTCATATGGCATAAGTTGGTTTGTAAATAATGTGACAAGCAATTTTGTTATTTCAGGGTGAACAGGCAAAAAAGATACAAGGAGAATGATTGGACGGTGAAGCATGCTAGGTACTTGGACATTTGGAACAATCGGCAGAGGATGGATCATCAAGATGGCCCTGCTTGGCGTCCTGGACCACATAGAGAGTACATGAGGTGGTACCATACCTCTACAAGAACCAAGATCAAACTAGCTTTGACGGATGAGCACATTGAAGATGCCCCCTCAGACTCCGACGACGACATAGCGGATGAGTACGACACCCTGACACGTGTGGGCACACAACCGCAGCGAGCACCTTTGCACGATTACTTGGTAAATTTATCCCAAGCCAATGTTGTTTGATCACTTCGGTTTCTAATAATTTGTATCTATAATAAGATTTTTTTTGTAGGGACAACAACTTGCAAGGCTTGCAAATGAGGCGGGAGTGGCTATGGAACATGCAAGTGCTTCCGAAGGTGGAGCCCTACGCAACTTTGCAGAGGTAGTATTACTTTTCAAAAACTAAATGCTTAAGTTTATCCATATTTTGAATATGTCTTCATTTTGTACCAATTGCATGTTGCAGAGGGTCCGGAGGAGCTGCAGGCGTATGGCAATGAAGTTGAACTGCATAGCGGCTCCAGATGTTGTCCACGGCGGCAATGTTCAGGCCACTTCTTCAGGATCCCGCCGCACTCCGTTCACCACGGGGCTAGAAGCTCGACAAGGACCCCATCTCGAAGCACCGCTCGCACCGCGTCGGCATCGGCGGGTCGTGTTGTTGCTAGTGCCGCCCGTGGTCGTGGTAAGGAAATCGCCACCCCCGAGCCCGGTGATGAGGACGATGGAGACTCCTCCTCCTCCTCACCGGCACTCGGTAGTGAGCGTGGAGACCCCACGTACGTCTCGGAGATTCCGATGGACGATCGTTTGATGCCCCACCCGCAACTCAAACACAAGGAGAGTCGACGAGTCGCGTAATGAATCCAAAAATTTCCATCCAAGTCGCATTTGAAATTACCTTGCTCTTCTATAGTGTTTTATCCAATTTTTGCGACCTCGCCCACCTCCCGGCGAAGAAAGCCCGCGGCCGTCGTCCACGTGGGCCCGCCGAAGTTGGGAGTGCCAACGTCTTGGACACGAACCGGGGAGGGAACGCCGACCTAAACAAATTTTCAGCCCCGATGACCAAATCCGCCGCCGTCGTTGATCGTATGGACGATATGTGATGTTTGTGTGTGCCGGACTATGTCGGAGGCATGTCTACGCCTTAGGATGTTGAACTGTGTGTGCCGGACTTTGTCAGAGCATGTGTTGGCCTTAGGATGTTGAACTTAAGCACTTTGTGTGATGTTTGTGTGCCGAACTATGTTTGAATGTACGCACGTTGTATGAAACTATGTTTCCAGCATGGGAAGTGTCCCCATATTGGCTTCTCGATGAGTGGATGAGTTCGTTGATTTCCCCGCAGTGCGTCGAGGTGAGAGGGCAACAGAAACCAGAAGAAACTTCTGTTTCTGGCTGGCAACAGGCTTGCCGCGCCATGCGCTCCGCGCGGCAACATGGCCCCGCCGCGCCATCCCCAAGGGCGCGGCGCCCCGGCAACTTGGGTGCCACCGATGGCCACCTCCACCCCGGCGCCGCCGCGCCACAAGGCTTGGCGCGGCGGGCGCATGCCGCCGCGCCGACGGGCATGGCGCGACAAGACGTGTTGCCGCCCTTAATATTTACAACATCCAAGATGCTCCCTCGGCCAAGGTTCCGAGAAATGGGGTTCCGAGAATCCAATCCCACACCGATTTAGAGAAATGGGGTCCACCACACCCACCTTCTCTATATAAAGGGGGGTAGCCTCCACTCATCACTCACCTCCAATCCTCACGAGCAACCTCCACTCGTACATCACCTCCATTCCTCCGCCGTTTGAGAGTGTTGGTTGTCCGAGATGGGCTCGGGGTGGGGGTTTATGGATGTGAGGAGGGCCATGGAAGCCATGGAGGGGGCATACCCAAATGATCCCAATAGATCCATATTCGGTTTGAACAAGAGGCCGAAAGGCGAGATCCCCCCGCAGTGCCATTGTGGCATGAATGCGGGATGCAAGGTCTCACGTGAAGATGAAACGTTTGGCGTGCGGTTTTGGTGTTGTCAAAACATCGATCTAGCTAAAAAGGAGCTTGCGGCATTGGCGATAAGTGATACCGTTAAGTACCATTGTACCTACTTCGTGGTGTTCATTTCGACTTTGTATCTACGTGGCATATATTGAAGGGAAGCAGAGATCCGTTGCTCCAAAGGTGACGAGGGCGTGCCACTTCGAGCAAAGGGATCGACGACTTCATTAGTGGTCCGGATGCCGCGTTTCGGCGAGGGGGAAGAAAATCGATGGAGACCCCGGCCAAGATCGAAGCTCTTGTGAAGAAGGAACTTGAGGACTTCAAGAAGTGGAGCGATGACTTCATCGGTGGTGCATGATTGTTGTTATGTGTAACACGTGCCATTGCTTGTGTGATTTAAATTTCCTAAGACGTGCTAGGATTAGTATTGGCACATGTGCCATGCATGTCATTGGAAACTCGTGTGATTTAAATTACCTAAGGCGTGCTAGGATTAGTATTGGCACATGTGCCATGCATGCCACCGCAAACTTGTGTGACTTAAATTCCCTAAGGCATGGTAGGATTAGTTGTGGCACATGTGCCATGCATGCCACCGCAAACTTGTTATGTAAGAGAAATGTCTAATGAAATAGCAATGGCCACGTGTTGACAAAACAATTTGTAGTTCTTTAGACTTTTCGGTTTTTTGCAGTTGAAATGATGCCTCACCGAAAAGGCTAGAGATTCCAAGGACCCTAGAGTTTCGGGGTGCATAGATTTTTTCGTGGTGTTGTCGAATCAAATGTTGTACTCGGACAACATGGCTCATCGAAAAGGCTAGGGATTCCAAGGACCCTAGGGTTTCGGAGTGCATAGATTTTTTCGTGGTGTTGTGAAATCAATTGTTGTACGGACAACATGGCTCACTGAAAAGGCTAGGGAATCCAAGTAGGCTACTGTTTCATGACTGCAAAGGCTTTTTCAGAGTGTTGTCAATTCAAATTTTAAAGCACACGTACATCGACTGGTGTTCTAGGTTCAGGCACATAATTGCTTGGAGTGTTGAACACACAAGGATTCTTTTGTTTAGGATGGCTTCTAACAGGAGGCTTTGATTCAGGACTCACACCAACTTCTTCGCACACATACATGACATATCAGGTCCATCACGATGGGGTTCTGAATTGAAAGCTGCAAATGGCATAAGGTAGTTTACACAACAATTACAACACTAATAATCTACTTGTACGAGAACTGTCCGGATAACATAGAGCCAAAACCACTCGATTCCTGGGAAGGCATGTAGTAGTTCCCAAACGGGGGTGGAGGTGGCGGGGATGGACTTGACGGTGGACTGTTCTTCATGTGACATCTGCAGGTGCATAGCGCGTCGTCGCTAGATGGTGGATCTGGAGGAGTAAGTGCCTCCGCGAGCTCATGCTTCAGCTTCTCGATGCGTCCTTCTAGATACGTGATGTACTCTTCATATGGATGAATAGCTGGCGGATCGACCCATTGCGAGAAACCACAGTTGTTAGGGTCATACGAGTACTGCAAGCAACAATAGTATGTTAGTTACCTAAATAAACTGATGGAAATACTCGTGGTAGTGTTCCTTACCCGTGCACGTGGACAAGTGCCAAAAGCGACGACCGGAGTAGTAAAGTCCAACTCCCTCATAAACTTGCATTACACACAACTCATTGTGCATGCATCTTGGCCACTTTATCGATTTCTTCGAATCGTACGGTCTAACATCCCGCAAAGATCGGAAATAACTCTTCTCTCTTGGTGGGAAGTACTCCTTACATTCGGGATCCCGTTCGTCCACAAGTCGGGACCGAGAGAATTATCCTCACCGACAAGTCATCCATTGCCGGTTATTGTGAACAACTTACCCGAAGGGTGACATATATAGGGAAAGAAAAGAAGTGGTGGGCCATTCAATCCGTGGGAGAAAACACACCCTACCCCCTACCCTACTACATGTGATGTGAGTACAAGAAAAAACACCCTACACCCTGCCACGGCTATATAAAGAGGGACGGCGACCGCAAGACTACCACCGCCACACTTTGCGAGTGCTCCTCCCTCTCCTCACGGGCTCATCTTCTATCTTAGGTACGGTTCCTCTCTTTGTTAATTTAATGTAATCAGTTTAACTACTTCAAAATAATGTTCATTTTTTAACAATAACTAGAGATGTCTACGGCCGTCACGGAGGGGGTCGTGGATGGTAATGGTGGTGGTGATCCGAAGGGCAAAAACACAAATACAACACCTGATCCGAAGAAAATGACCACTTTTAAAAGAGCCATGCTTCGTTATATGCAAGGAAAAAACTGCAGATGCCATTGCAAGAGGAGAGGACCCCCCTTGGAATGGTCTTTATGCTCCGGTGGTCTTTACGGTCCCGAAGCAAACCCGTCTCGCTCCTAATCCACCGACTAAAAAAGGTACCAAGAAGGATAAACCTTCGTCATCACATCACAAGGATGGCTAAATATTGGAACTTTGTATGAGGTCGTTGTCTTCGACCATGCGGTGTTGTAATATTTGAGCTACTATTTCGTTTACACCATGGTAGTGTTATATTGTTCCAAGAAAACTACATCCTGAATGTGTTGTAATAATGGAACTATTATTCCTAAATTTTTTATTTTTCTAATCTCCTCGCTCCATTAATAAATCCGCATGCAACACAACCAAACACATTTTTTCATTGAAAAAATTGTTCAATACAACACATACAACCGATTCTTAAGGACCATTCATCATCAACTACATCACATAACAAAGTGTTCACTTAACACAAAACTACCAAACACACTAGTTCATTGAAAAAAATATTACAATGCAACACATGCAACTGACACTTGACCACCATTCATCATCCTCCCACAATCCTCTTACCTTTTCTGTCGGCCTCTGCCTTTCTAGCCGCTTCATCCCTCGACCTATCCCTGGACCTATCCATCAATGCCTTCCACTCCTCTTCCTTTTTCCTCTTCTTCTCACTCTTCTCCTTTGCGATCAACGGACGTATCCCCCGTTCTAAGAACTTCTCCCCCGTTACAACGCCAATATGCCACAACTTTCTCGTAGTTGGCGTAACCAACTACAAATTCTAGCTCCACTCCGGTTTCACGAACCATCTCATCACAAATTGGACCACTTAGATCCTCCTCTTCCGTAAGGGCACACCATATTTTTGCTCTTATCTTGTTTTTAATAGATTCAGTTTTAAACCTCCTCCCGGGTTCGAAGTTCGTCCCAACTCTAACATTAACTCACGACGACCAAGAAATTGCTCCCAATCACAAGTCCGCCCCTCCTGCAAAATATAAGACCGTATCATACAAAGTTAAATCAAAATGAGGACAACCACAACGGTAGTGCTACCTAAATCAAAGAAGTTCACATCGTGCTCACCCAAAAGTCTCCATATGCATTGCCACAAAACATTCTAAAACCGAGCTCAGATGGCACAACACCTTCCGTGGCTACTATGCCACACTTGCACCGTGAAGGTGGATAGCTAAGGCAAGGCCAAGCCTTCGTCCCGGACTCGAACTCTTTCACTTCAGATTCAGTTGGCCACTCCGATCTTGGTCCATATATGTATTCATTGAAGTCACACCTAGGCCACCCACTCGAAATGCGAACAACCATTAATAGCAATGAGTCATGGACATTTATAAAACTTAAATGATAACAAGGATATGCTTTTTACTTACAACAATCTTTAGGGAGCAACGAAAGAATGGTGTAAACTTATTTGGGGCCTCAATGTTTGGTCGTTGAAGATAAGCACGCACTCCACAATCACACACTGGAGGGTTGTTAACTCGCTCAATGGTGGCCAACTGCTTCTCCTCATAAGTCATCGGTGGAGGATTAGGTGGAGGAGGAACCCATCGTTGAAACTCATGATATGGCTTCAAGACATGACTCGCATACGGGAAGAGACGTATCCTAGGATCAAACTTGTCGGGCCCGTCTATCCACTGCAAAAAATAACAAGGAGCCGCCGGGGGTGGTGCTTCCCTAATCCAACAACGAGAGAATGCTCTACCCGCAGCCCCGGCACACCTAGATCGTTTCACATAAGCCGGCACACCACATAAACAATTGGGTACGGGGAGAGCTCGAGGCACAAGACCGTTTTCATCCCACTCTTCGGGAAAACTTCCTTTACCCCTAATAATGGCACAAGAACGTGGGTTTTGGTCGCTCATGTCTACTAATCCTGCAACCAATGATATCAAAATGAACAATCACTTTCAACATATTTGCAACATTGTATTAAGCATGTAGTAAAGCAAACCTACATTAAAGCATGTAGTAAAGAAACGTATTTTCAACATATCAATAGATGGCACATTGTCTAATGAAACTTCCTAAACCAGAACTTTCAACACACCCAACATCTAACACATCACAATTTCAAATTATTGTCAAACCCTAGCTCACCTATACATGCAAAATACGGCAAAATTAAGTGCTAAAACTGAGATTAAATAAGGGCAATACCTTCACAAGGACGCGGGGAACAAATTCCCCCACTTTTCCCACCCCAAATACAACGATTTGGGGCCGGATGGGGGGGCAGCACTGCTGGGCGGCGCGGCTCGGGCCTGGGAGGAGAAAGGGGAGAGGGAGGAGGAAGAAGGGGGGCCGCGCGGGCCCTCTAGACTGGGCGCTTCCGCGCCAGGCGGGATGGCGCGGCAGCCCCCCCGCGCCGGCATGTGGCGCGGCAGGGCCGGGCCCACGCCGCCCGGCGCGCGCGGCGCGGCCGGCCGCGTGGCAGGGCTGTCGCGCCGCCGCATGTGGCGCGGCCAAAAGGGTTACCCGGTGCAAAAAATGTTGCCCAGGGGTTATTTATAAAAATAATTTTTAAAAAAGGTTAATATTAAAAAATTATCCCAAAAGCACTTGGTCAAGCCACCGCCGCCGGGCCTGGCCCGGAGGAGTTGGCACGCTGTTCACGCTGGTTAACTACGTCTACAGTTTCTCCATGCATGTATGTCACATTACATCCCGTCTTGGGTTGGCGTCCATCTCGACGGCCATCAGAAGGTTGTCAAATGCTAATGGCGTCATAGAGACCATAAGAAATGCCTGACGCGTACATCAAACAGCGCTGTTGGTACGTGCTGATGGTGAGTTGCACACTTGTGCACTGGTTGTAAACGAGCCTGACAAGGTGGTCGATCGGCCTAGCTAGCTCCTCCGCTCGCCGGCCACGGAACCGCCGCTCCATTGACGTCCAAAGGACCTCCGCTTCATCTTCTTCCACTGCTCTCCATGCGGCGACAGGATGGAGCTAGCCCTTGTACCCGAAGCTGAACGATCCGGAAGCGAACGATAAGTGGCGAGACGCGAAGACGTACGGCGTCGTTCTTGTGGTTGTGTCGAGAACCTCGCGGGCTATTATCTCCAGGCAACTCACTACCACGACATGAACGGCTCCGAAACGGAGGCACATGATGTTGGTGAGAAGGCGATGAATCAACCGGGAAGGGGAAGCCGGCTTGTTTCGTGCCGGTGCAGGTAACCCCGATGGTCCTAGTGGCAGCGTCGGGCCAACACGGCACGCAGCACATACTCGCCCGTCGAAGGAGGGATGTCGCTGTGCGAGCGCCGGCAGCGGCGGATTGGATACTCGTGGTGGCCCCAGCCCCCGGCGTGGGGATCTGGCCGTAGGCTGAGAAGAGGCGCGCTTGCGGCTCGGGCGACAGCGAGAGGCGGCGGTACTCGGACGTCGCGGCGGCGGATGACGTGAGGTCGAGCAGCCCGAAGAACTTACCTGCACCTGCGTGTGTAGCTCTTGCCAGCATCTTCAGTGAGTTTGAGAGTTTCCCATTCTCGATCTGGTGTTCCCGTGGATTAATTTCTTCTTCCTATTTCTTCTCCTCTTTGATTTCATCATCGGATTCTCTTGAGATGCGGCGTCTGCCCAACTGCGGCTTCCTCGCAGCCCGTGGGTTGAGGCGGGGTAGCGGAGGGCAGGCACGGCCGGGGCAGTTTTATGGGGACATGCGAGGTGGTGGCGGTAGGAAGGTGAGGTGACGTGAAGGCAAGGGGGCGACGGGTAGGCGAGGCGGCTGTGGTTGGGAGGCGGCAGTACGGCGACGGCGCAGGATAGGTGCGGGGTGGATCCGAAAGGGTCGCCCGGGTGGCTGCGATTGAGTGCGGATGACGTCAGCGGATGATGTGGCCAGCTGAGGATGGAGAGAAATAGGTGTGAGACTTTTAGTGGGTACAAAAACATAGTTTTCTATCATTAAGAAAAAGACCTTCTCACACAGGTCCAGAAAACCCCCGAACCCCTGCCCCACCCATACATAGGGGCCCGTCGCTCGTGAGGTAAGCCGGGCCTTACCATATGCTTTAGTGTGGGACAAACGAGAGAATTTTTTTAACCCTAGCCTGAAATTTGCTCCCACGGGGATGGGGAGTCGAACCTAGGACCTAGGGAGTGCCACCCACTCCATCTAACCAACTCAACTAGAGGAGGGATGACCCTCTTCTTCCTCCTCGACTCCCTCCTTTCCTCTTCCTTGCGTCCGGTCGCGCCGCCCTCCTCCCCCGTCTCCGGGAGCCGTCGGATCCGGCTGTCGCGAAACCCCCCCCGCATGCTAATCCGCCGGGTCCTCGCGCCGTCGGGGAGATCCTCACCTTCTTCTCCTTCCCTCGTCGCGCCAGAACCCTAGCTTCACCACCGCGACCTTCACCCCCGCCCCGACCTGGCACGACCGCCGCCCCCACCGCCAGGACCCTAAAGGACGCCCTGCCCCCCATCCTCACCGCCTGGCCTACCTCCCGTCCCCGCTCGGCAACTTCTAAGGTTGCTGGCAACGGAGCTCGCCGGACCCCGAAGCCCCGAACCTCGAACCCTAACCCAAAGCCCCAAACCCTAACCCTACCGGCGGCGATCCCCCGCGCCACCCTCCTTCACTGTCTGCAGGGGCTCCCGCCGCTGCATCGGCTACCGCCGCCCGCCGTCGCGCTAACTCGGCTCCGCCGAAGATCTCACGGCGCCCGGATGGAGGAGGAAGAAGCATCCAACAGGTGGGTCCCGCCATGGCGTGATGGTTTGTCAAACTGTCGCTGAAGCGACATATAGTATTTGCCGATCCTAAAGGCGGACCCGATTTGTGTTAAAACTTAAACCCATCCACCTCACGTGTCCGTATCTATTCATGTTCTTATCCATATTCCTTCTCCAGCTTTTCTCAAGGAATCACCTCCCCGAGGAGCTCTCGGTCCTACTTCCTTTTTTTGTCATCCAAATTTGACAGCTCATCTTTTTGAACAATCAAAATATATTACTTACAACATCTTTTTTAGATGAACACGTTACAACATCCTTAATCGCCTAATACAAGCATTGAAAGACCATACTCCAAACGGTGTCCATCCAAATCTCACGTACCAACATCCTAAATTATTTTTTTAATAAAAGGCAGGAGCACCACCGCATCATATAAGAATAAGCAATCTCACTATTACTAATTGGAGGCTTCTTTTGAGGCTTCCACATGATGCCACCTAGGATCCTATGTGAACAGCCTAAAAATAGAGAAATCCTTTAAATTCTCACATAAATCATAAACATCCGACTATCAATTCAACATCTCTAATCATGATAGCCATTGGATCTGTTTTCTTTCTAATAAATCACACAACTATGCCATTATGAGAATAGACCAAAATAACCCCTAAACATGTATGTAAATTACCCACATATGCCATTATAAAAAACAATGTAAATTAACCCCTAATTTTCATGTAAATTACCCACTTATGCTACTATGAAAACAAAATCAAACAAACCCCTAAATTTGCATATAAATTATCCACTTATGTGCCTATTAAATTTAAAGTAACCCCTAAATCTGAATCTAAATCATATAGTTATAATAAAATCTTAAAGTGCGTCGATATAAATTGTAAATTACTGTTTCTTTAATTATTAGTATATTATTTATGTTTTCTCAAAAAATATATTATTTATGTTATTTTTTATATAAAAAAATACTTCCCATAATGTGTGTGTCATAACTCATATATTCATGAATGAGGGACATACAAGAATACCAATTTTTATGTTGTCCATAGCTTAAAATAAAGTGTCCAATTAAATACAAATCAAAAACATATGGAGGTGCTATGCTAAGGGAAAAAACTGTTACTAACTAAACCTATTACAATTATTAGAATATGTAATAGACAAATGAGAGTATGAGACAGATAATTATAATTATTGGCTATTTCTAACTAGCCTGTGTGGGGGGGGGGGGGCACAGGTTGATAGACTAGTTGTACATAATGCGCCGAAGCGAACACCACCACACAAACAACGCACAACAACAAAACACTACACCGCCACAAACTGGGAGAGGAGCCAAAAGAAGTCGCCCGTGAATTGCGCCGTCGTCGCCAACGATGTGCCACGCCGAAAGACGCGGCTCGCTGCAAGCCAGAGCAACATCGTGAACTCCCCCAACATGGGACCATCCTCCTCAAGTCACACACACACGGTTGGTGATCCCCCTGACCTAGTGAAGCTTCAGCATAAAACTCTCCTCGTAACGCCAATGAAAACCACTGATCCCGACCACTTTGCGTGTGGGCCTCGCCTCTTCCACCGCCTCACACTCCTCTGCCAAGGACTCAGATATCTGAAGCCAATGAGAGAGCAACACCTCCGTCTAGCTGTCGCCGAAGACACCACCACCATGCGCACCAACTCAAGTCCCCCGTGCCCACGGTCAGTGGTGAATCTACCAGGGGGGCTGGTGGGGCTCTAGCCCCCCTACTGCCCAAAAACACCACTAAATCAAGCGAGAACGATGGGAAGAATAAGAAAATTATGAATAAAATAGTGAAGAAAGAGTGAAAATAGTGTTGGAAGAAGAACTAAGCCCCCCAACTTCTAGTCTTGGCAACAGCACTGCCTATGGTCCCTCTGCACCTTCCTACCAACACGGACCAACCACACCTCATCTGCCACCGCGCGCAAGCAACACCACCAACCAACCACCACCACTGCCCATCTAAGTCGAGGCTCCAAATGCGGCGACTCCAAGAAGGGCACGATGCCAAATGCGCCGCCGTCGCACATCCAAGACAGGATATGGTTTACACCCTGGAGAGACCCCGTGAAGCAGGACACAATGCATCTCAATGGTTCCCCCAATAAGGAGCGCAACACCACCATTGCCACTAACAACGTCAATGAAAGCTTTCCCCCGATTCAGCACCACTCCTACCACACAAACTTGGACAAGAAAGTAGTCCACCCCAGCTGACCTCCACGATGTCTATCAGAAGAGCCTCGACACAGCTCACAACACCACCACGATGCCACCAAGAAGCACTAGTTGGCCCCCAGCCTCACTACCACGACGATGTCGGACTGAAAGCGCCAACAGAGGAGCGAAGGGGAACACCATCACCTCCTCACCTTAGCACCTGTCGCTCGCGCACAACACTCCCCCGACCGCACATCCGCCCCACCAAGGCCCAGATCCAGTAGGGCCGGAGGCCCCCAGACGTTCCCACCGCTGGTCAGCGGCCGATGCGGCGGCCGGCCGGCCGCCGCCGACGCAGCCACCACCGGCCGCCGGCCCCGGCGCGCAGAAGCCAAGTCCATGGCCACGACCACCGCCGGACACGACCCGGCCGGCCGCGCATCGGCCGGCGGCCACCCGCGCCACGCCGCGTCCGCCGCGACCGGCACCCTCCACATGTCCGCCTCCGCCGCCGCCTCCGCCGCATGTCCAACGAAGACCACTGCTCCCTCAGGCACGACCGCGTGCCCCTTCCCGCTGCCACCTGATCCGGCCGGAGCGACACCGGATCTGGTGGCTCTTGCCACTGCCACCGCATAGGAGCCCGTCGCTGGTGAGGGTCCTCCGGGGGCCCAGGCGGGGCGGCTGCGCCCGTTCGCAGCTACCAGAGAGAAGGGGAGGACGCCCCGCCACCACCTTCTCCACGGGTTGTGAGGGATCTCGACAACCTGCCCGGGCGGCGGCGCGGTGGAGGAGCCGTCATTTGGGTGTGATGGCGCTAGGGTTTGGGATCCCACCCGTCACCCACGCGGGGTGGGGGGGGGGGCGGCGAGCGAGCGAACATTTCTTTTTTCTCCCGGTTCTCTACCTAAATTGTGTATTGCAACATTCGTGTCATGAAGTTTGCTCTTGACATCTCAATTGTCATGAAGTTCCTTTGATGGCTGAGCTCCTTGAAAATGCCATTTCTCCACGAAATTCATGGCCAAACGCCGTGGATACATTGTTGGTGAATCAACATCTAGTCCCAGTCTCGACCCTCTTTACTATGTGGTGCTATGACTAGGGGTCAGTACTGAGCCAGCTCGGCTCGCTCTACCTCGTTAAGTTAAGGAGCTGGCTCGACTCATTATCTAAATGAGTTGAAAATGTAGCTTGGCTCGGTTCACAAAAAGCTCGAGCTAGTTTGGCTCATGAGCTGGACCAGAAGCGCACACGCCATGGCCAGAAAGAAGGTAGGCTACAAGATGCTAAGAAGATCAGACCAAACAAACCTTGCCTTTCCCTGTGGCATCTTCGGTGCTAGCCATGATGAGGTCGCCCTTCTTCTTGCGGTTAACCTGCTCTACTCGAGGAACAGACATGAAAGAGGCGCTTCTACACGCTGGCTGAAAGAGGGGAGGGGGAGTGCACATGGAGGGGGGAGGGGGGCAAAACCACACTATGGACTACTACTTAATTCACACAGAAGGAGGTGGTCATATGCTATTACTGTATTACACAAGGACAAATGGCCGAAACTGATTTTGAATAAAGAAGAAGAAACTGATCAAGGAAAGCTAGGATGGGAGGAAGGGAATGCCTCTCAAGAATCTTTGGGGGCAGGTGAAGTTGATCATGGCATAAGGGAGGAGATGTCAGAACCAAAGGAGGGGACAAAAATATAGGAACAAAACTGGGAGAGAAGAAAACACTGGCAAAAAAGGAGATTGCAGCCAGTTGTTGGGGCAAGGAAAAGCTCCAGGACCCACAAACCTCCGCATGAAGCCAAAGGTATGCTCACAATTATGACAAACACATTTACAGTTTTAAATTCGTGTGATGATGAGATTCTAGAAACTATTGCCCATGAATGTGATGTGAGACTAGGCAAGAGTAGAGAGGAGGTCAGAGAAACCTTGAGTGTTATGAAATTAAAAGAGCAAGCTAGGGCCGCGATAGTGGAAGACAACTATAAGCACCATCTTCAAGGGAAACTTGACAGACTACATTCTTTAGAGGGGGAGAACCTTGAATTATGTACAATTACGAACAAGGATAGGGGTGCGATAATGAACTGAGAAGGCGGGGGGGGGGGGACCTGCAAAGGGAAACAGACCAGGAGTAAGCTCAACAGGGAGCTCAAACAAATCAGTTACAAAAAATGAGAGTTCTGTTTTGGAACATCGGAGGCATGGGGAAAAAGCGAGGGTGTGACAACTGAAAGAGCTAATAATAGGGGGAACAAATAGATATTGTCAGGGTGCAAGTGACTATCAAGAAAATTTTGTATAACAAAGAACTAGAGGGTTTAGCACTAGGAAAAGGTTTTTCTTGGAGCTGGGTGGAGGCCAAGGGCCACTCGGGGGGGGGGGGGGGGATAATACTCCTAGAGATAAGAGAAGATACACTGCAAGTAGAGGATTGGGAAGTGGGGAGCACTTTGTTGCAGTGATAATAAAAAATAGGGGTCAGTACTAGAGATGGCGCACGGTGACAGTATATGGACCAGCAGATCATGCCGACTTGGGTGCTTTCCTGGAAGAATTAGGGGGCTACTATAGAAATTTTGTTCGACCAACTATAATTGGGGGTGATTTTAATCTCATCAGATTTGAGGAGGACAAAAGCAATTGTGTGGAGGATAAGAAGATCATGAATGCTTTCAACAGTTCTATAGAAGAGCTTGACCTGAGGGAGTTGCACAAGGGGGGAGCAGGTTCACATGGACTAATAATCAAGATTCTCCGATCTTGAGAAACATTGACAGGGTTCTGGTCTCTACAGATTGGGAAGTACACTTCCCAACTTGGACACTTACCAGCTTGATGAGGATAGGGTCTGATCATAGCCCAATTATGTTAGACTCGGGGGGCGCAAATGAGGAACAAACAAAGGCAATTTTTTTGAAAGATAGTGGACAAAAATAGAAGGTTTCCAGGATACTATTAGAGAGAAATGACAAATGATAAAAAACAGAAGTCCAGATAATACTTACTCTCTAGATGCGTGGCATGGGGGGCTTGCCACACTAAGACTGTTAGAGTGGCACAGCGGAATCCGGCCCGGCCCACTATACCCACGAGTCGGCGCCCATCAGGCCTTAGGTCCACTGGAGCCCACAACAATAAGGCCCTGGGCCTAACTCAACCCAAAAGACTAGCCTGATGGGTGAGGACTGTCCCCACCTTTATGTTGTGCTCCCTCACCATTAACTTTTGATGTGGGACTAAACCCAACAATCTTCCCCGTCACACATTGGGCTCAACTCTTCCATCACAACCATCTGTGTGATCTCCCGAAGACGTTATCCAGGCCCCGAGTCCAACTCTCCAATCACAATTTCCGATGTGGGACTAAACCCAACAATCTCCCCCGTCACACATTGGGCTCAACTCTTCCATCACAACCATCTGTGTGATCTCCCGAAGACGTTATCCAGGCCCCGAGTCCAACTCTCCAATCACAACCATCTGTGTGACCCTCCGCAGACGTTCACGAGCTCCCCCATCACCATGTGACCCCGGAGATGTTTTCCTAGGTTTATCTGACCTTCGGCTCTGATACCACTTGTTAGAGTGGCGCAGCGGAATCCGGCCCGTCCCGCTACACCCACGAGCCGGCGCCCGTCAGGCCTTAGGTATACCAGAGCCCACAACAACAAGGCCCTGGGCCTAACTCAACCCAAAAGACTAGCCTGATGGGTGAGGATTGCCCCCCACCTTTATGTTGTGCTCCCTTACCATCAATTTCCGGTGTGGGACTAAACCCAACAAAGACGATTCCTGAAAGGTTGAGGGGCCAATCTGAGGGGAGAGTATATAAGTAAAAGGAAGTCTATTTTAGAGAAAGTACAAGAGGTTGACAGAAGAGGAGAGGGCTCAAAACTAGAGGAAGAGGCGACCAGGGAAAGGCATCGATTTGAAGGGGAATTGGAAAAGGCAATGGAGGAAAAAGAAATCTACTGGCAACAAAGAGGAGGGGGAAAATGGATCTTAGATGGGGACAACAACACAGATTTCTTCCACCTGGCAGCTAATGGGAGGCAAAGAAAAAAACAATCTTGTCACTTGAACAAGATGGCGTGATAACAATGGATCAATTATAAATTCAGGACATAATATATAAATTTTATAAGGCCCCATTTGGAAGTCGGATTGAAGCGTGGCACCAGGTATTGGAATTTGCCATCACAAATACCACAGTTTGGATGGCACCTGAATTAGGAAACGGAAACTGTTGATGGTTGAAAAATGTAACAACCTTCGATCCGCAAGCGTAAGGACCTACACCTTTTCACCACGGGGTGACCCCCAAGGTTCTTGTCAATCCGTGGAGCAAGGGGATTGCTAGCGCTTAACCAAGTACTAATCTAGTTGATTTAAAACCTTTGAAAGGGGTAGTAATCTTAAGGTAAAAGCAATCTAACCTATGTTAATCTAAGAAATCTAAGGTTAAACTAGATGGTGAGGTTTGGTGCAAGAGAGAGATTAAGGTAGATAAGCATTCCCTCCCTAGGGTTTAGGATCACATGAACATGCATCTACTACATGAAAAGGGGGTTGCCTTCACTAGCTTCATGGCGGTTATGCGGCCGCTAAGCCTTTTCCCTCCACCGTACTGTCACTACGCAAGGTAATCAAACACTTTCACGTATAACCGCATATATACCTAAACATCCATAGGGTTAAGCTAATCACCACGATTACCACAAACCCTACTAAGACCACATGTTGTACATACATATGTAAATAAAGCATTCGCATAGACATAGACCATTAAGCATCAAAAGGCATAGGGTTCATGTAGCGATCACAAATCATGTATACATCTAACCTTAGGGATGAACAGAGACATTACCCCATCATCTTACAAGGATTGAAGCATATAGGGGTGATGGAGACTCTGGAGAACGTCATCGACGAAGATGGCGGTGATGAAGCTTGGGAACACCCCTAGGCCAGCGGCTTGTAGTCCTCCTCTTGCTTCCTTCCCTCCGCCGGCGTTGATCCTTGCGACTAGCTCATACAACTATTTCCCTCTAAATGGTAGCCCCTCTTGGGCGCCTAGGGGGTTGTATTTATGCCTTTGGGGAGTCTTGGGCGTGCTCCACCTTGCCTTGCACGAGATTTTCCTTGGAAGAGAAGCGAACTTGGTTTCCATAAACTCAGCCTCGTCTAGATTTTCCTGATTCACAGCCCTTCCTTGCCGGCACCATATCTCCTCGTCCGGACTCCAATTAATGCAAATTGGGTGTCCAGGTTGTGTGCCACAAAATTATCTTCAACTTTGGTATTCATTGCTTTCCTTAGAAACGAAGATAAGATCCCAAAATAGCCTCGGAAGATAATCTGTCTGATTTTGGACTGTCTGCGTAGCTGGCATTTCGGGGGCCATATCTCCTAGCTCCTTGACCCGAATTGGTCCTTCCATATGTGCAAATCGAAGCTATCGTCGAGGCCACAACTTTGGTAGTCAAACTTTGCCATTAGAGGCCGTTTAACTCTCCGAATCTGCACCGAAAGATCATGCTATTCTGGGCTGCAAAAATATCTCTCGGGCTGAGTTGATCTCATTGGTAAACCTCCTAGTCCCTGGAGTTTTATGTGTTGATGCTTCAGTCCTTGGGTCATTTGGAGTCATGTTCACTTCTTGTATTGACTTGTGACGAGCTTCATGATCTTCTTCCAAAGTGCTTGATGAACTTATCCCGAAAATTCCTCTTTAATGTTGATTTCTTGCGTAGACAATAAACTCAAAAACCACATGCAAGTGCGAAGTTGTTACATCATTAGTATTCCTAGAGGCGGGTTAGTCATAATTCAAAGCTCAAACCAAAGTGTAACAAGTGCTCTTAGTTGACGGAAATCGTCTGTCAACAGAAACGTCACTCAATACCATGAGGTATTCATTTTGCCTCCGTGCGCTGGCCAACAATTCGGACTTCGGGACCTCTGTATTGCGTTGAATCGCCTACCCCTCGAAACAGAAAACAGTGGCATATCACAGGCGAGCGCCGCCGTCAATCTTTTTTCTCCTTCCTTGGTCGTGTCGCCCCTCCTCTTCCTCGCCGTCACTGCCATCGGCCGCCGGCTGCCGGTCTTCTCTCCTCCCTTGTAGTCATGCCCCCTCCTCTTCCTCGACATCGTGGCCATGGCCGCCCTCCTCATCTTCCTCGGGGTCGCCAGGCTCAGGCTTCCTCATCTCCCTCATGGTCGGCCCTGTCCACCTTTCACCCCGGATGAGGGCGGCACAACCTTCTGCGGTGTCGGGGAAATCCCCCCCGGATGCGAGCAGCACAACCTTCTGCAGTGAGGCGAGGCCGTGAGGACGAGCTTTGTTCCAAACATGGTTGATGTGTCCTTCTCCAACAAGGTGAGGGTGGCATGGGAGAGCTCCGCCTTGGGTGCAGGCAGCGGGGTCCTTCTCCAGAGAAGTGTCGGCAACGCGGACACGTGGGTCAGCTCTGCCCTACCTGACCGCTGTGGAGAGGAGAGGAAGAAGATGGTCAATTCTAATTGATGGCACGATAGGAACATCCAAACATGAATTGATATTCACAGGTTCTCTTGATTCCATCTACCAAATTCATCTACATCCGAACAATGACTTTGGTATTGTAATATAATACCAATACTACTTCGATTTGGCATTCATTACAATTCAATGCCAAGACCTTGAATATCTACATCCAAACGAAGCCTAAACAACTTTTCAGATCCCAAACCAGGAGTACTGTCATCTTGAGTGGGGAGGCCTGGAGACTGCAGGGCAAACTAACACAAGTAGACAATGAAGAACTGACCAAACCTTTTACAGAAGAGGAGGTGAAGAAGGAAGTATTTGAAATGAGCGAGAATTCTGCACCAGGGCCAGATGGATTCATGTGAGCTTCTACAAAAGTAGCTGGGATACTGTCAAGGGGAGTTGATGAACATGGTGAATGCTTCTGTATGGGGAATCAAGACATTTCAAGATTAAACTATGGGGTGATAACCTTGATCCCTAAAGTAAAAGAACCCAAAAATGTCAAGCAATTTAGGCTAATTTGTCTGTTGAATGTGAGCTTCAAGATATTCATGAAGTTGCTCATAGTAAGGTTAATGGGGGTAGCAAGAAAAAAATCAACCCGATCCAAACAACCTTCATCTGGGGGAGATACATCATTGATGGGGCGGTAATGATCGATGCACGAGATAGTACATGAGATGAGTCAGAAAAAATGCAGGGGGTGATCTTAAAAATTGACTTTGAGAAAGCTTATGACAACATATGCTAGGTCTTCGTTGAGGAGGTGTTGGAAAGAAAAGGTTTCGGTACGCTACTACGAAACTGGATCATGAGCACCATTAGAGGTGGGAGGGTTTGCATTAACATCAACAGCGAGAATGAGTCGTACTTTAAGACATATAGGGGGTTGAGACAAGTGGACCCACTTTCCCCACTAATGTTTAATCTAGCAGCGGATGCTTTAGATCACATGCTTTTAAAGTCCAAGGAAAAAGAGCTCAGAGGGATGGTGGCACATCTCATCCCGGGGGGGCGTGACTCACTTGCAGTATGCGGATGATACAGTAGTAATGGTGGGGTGTGATCAGGACTCAATTAGGAATTTGAAATTCCTACTCTACTTCTTTGAGTGGATGCCGGGGCTCAAAATGAACTTCCACAAAAGCGGGGTAGTGGTCATTGGGGTGGATAATGACATAACTCAACTGCAAGCAAGGGGGCCGCTAATGAGATAATTGGGTTTTCTTATCAGCAACAAGAAACTGAAGATGGGGGTCTTTAGAGGGATGGTGGAGAAGATGAGAAAGAAACTACAACCTTGGAAGGGCAAAAACCTATCTTCAGAGGGGGTGCTTAATTCTGACAAAATCGTCTTTGAGCAGCATGCTGTTGACGGTCGATTTTGGTACACCTAGATATGAGATTACCGTCAATATTTGCATGTATTTGATATTCTAACTAATGGTACTAACCCCCCGGAGGTATCAAGTTCACTCTTGCATTTTGATTTTGGAGTTTGTTGTTTATGTAGGAAACTAGCACTTAAAGGGAGATGTTCGGGATAGGTTCATCAAGCACTTCAAGAGAAAATCATGAAGCCCGTCACAAGTCAAGACACGAAGTGAACAAGACTCCAAACAACCCAAGGACCGAAGTATCAACACGCAAAACTCCGGAGACTTGGATGTTTACCAACGAGATCAACTCAGCCCGAGAGATATTCTCGCAGCCCATAACAGCATGATCTTTCGGTGCAGATTCGGAGACTTAAACGGCCTCTAATGGCAAAAGTTTGACTACCAAAGTTGTGGGCCTCGACGATACCTACGATTTGGACACGCGGAAGGCCCAATTCGGGTCAAGGAGCTACTACCTCCGTCCTGAAATATAAGGCATTTTAAGATTTTTAGGACAGATTAAAGAGGTGAGAAAATGTCACATATACCCTTAGCCAATGATAATTAAAAGCAAGTTTTCTAGTTAACAGGTGCAATATTTGGCAAGTCTTTAATTGAGTTGATTGAGTACTTTCCAAGAACTCCTAAGATGCCTTATATTTGGGGATAAATTTTGAACTCCTGAATGCCTTATGTTTTAGGACGGAGGGAGTAGGAGATATGACCCTCGAAATCCCTGATGCGTAGTCAGTTCGAAATCAAAACAAATTATCTTACAAGACCAATTTGGAGATCTTATCTTCGTTTCCAAGGAAAGCAATGAATACCAAAGTTGGAGGAAATTTCATGACATATAACCAGGACACAAAAATTGCATTATTTGGAGTCCGAATGTGGGAGATATGGCATTGGCAAGGCAGGGATACAAAATAGGAAAGTCTGGACAAGGCTGATTTTGTGGGAACCAAGTTCCCTTCTCTCCCAAGGAAGACCTCGTGTGAGGCAAGGTGGAGCACGCCCCAAGACTCCCCAAGGGCATAAATACAACCCCTTGGGTGCCCAAGGAAGAGTGATCGATTCATCCATTCATCAGAGAGCCTCCGACACGAAGGAGAAGCATTGGGAGGAAGCCGACGGCCGCCGCAAGTCCTCGAGTTGCCTAGGAGATGACCTAGGCCATGCCCTAGTCGCCATGGTTGGCATTGCGTGGTGAGATCATGGTGGAGTTCCAGAGCCGCGACTTGAATTTGTCAAGTCGTTTGTACCTTCAACATTCGATGGTGATATAAATCAATTCTTATCTTTACTTTGATCTTCTACGAGTTGTGCTTATTCATATGTGTAGCTACCATATGATTTTAGTAGAATTAGATCGAATCATGGTGATTAGTCTTGTCTTGCGGATACATCATAGTAGTGCACGGGCCTAGGTTGTCACTCAGTGATGAATATCCTTGCGTAGTGACAGTACGGTGGAGGAGAAAGCGATGAGTGAACGTGTATCAGACCACTCCATATTGGATTACTCCATATCGAGTGTAATCTTATCATAGTATATGTTTAGATTGGTTTGTCACCTTGGCCGGAACGGCAACAAGAAGACGATAGGCTAGGCTTATCTTTTGGATGCTTACCTTTACGGCCAGGTGGATGTGATTCATACATCCTTTCATGTATGTTTAATCTTTATGCAATCAACACCTCACATAGGGTTAGATCGGTAGGTTAGATAGAGAACCTTAGTGGTTTGCTTCCGATCCTTGGATTGACAAATCTAGGGAGAACCCTCCTTGGTGAAAAAGGCACCAAGTCACCCGTAGACTTGCGGTGAACTTGAGCACGGTTTTGCACCGTCAAAAAGCCCCTTTTTCTGACGCCGTTGCCGGGGATCGGCAACTCAAACCCTAGGGTGATCTATCTTTATTTTAACTAACCCTAATTTTATCATTGCATATACTCTGTGTTTCTTGTTTGTGTCCTTGAATGCAGGTAAAAACCCTAGACACAAAGCGATCATGACGTTTTCAACATTTGGACTTCGACAAGTCCAACCTCGCTCAACCAAGTTGATGGCTACCCATGATTTGCTTTTTAGTGGTAGGTGCTAACCTTGGTTAGTGGCCCAACATCCGCTATTGAACCCCCACCCAAAGCAAACGAAGATGAACAATGTATGCCTATGTGTCGATTAAGTTTTTAGACTAATGTCTTTTGGAGGATTGTTTGTTCAAGCTATAGGTTTTGGAAATGACCATGTCAAGCACGATGGAGAAGGATTCCATTACCACCAATATAATGTAGCGATGGTAATGATTTTTGAAGCCAAGGGATGCGTGACATGGTGCCCTAAAAGACCTCAAGATGAAGATCACACGTACATCTCCGGATCGATGGACGAAAGGATAACAATGTCATCACGATGTTTGCATGAGCCTCAACAGAAAACAATTAGATATATTTGGATTTTCAGAAGCTCCATGAGGTCTACATTCTAACGAATCAAGCAGTAAGGCAATTAGAGGTTCCTACAAGAGGATTTGGCCGAATCACCGATGGTTGCACATGCTGAAATTCGGGACAGCAAGCAATGCTGAAGTGAAACAGCCATAGCCCCCTCATTCGGACTCCGATTAAGACGAATGTGTACCCGTTGGAAAGGTAATTTTATAAATTTTTCAATAGAACTGTATTTTGGTATATGTTCTGTTCTGGATGCAGTGGTAAATCCACGAAGAAGAGGCAGTAGCAAGGCGATGACAAGATGGAGGAGTTGGACATGGTGTCAATAAAGAGAAGATGGGGCAATGGTTCCACAACACGTACATGATGAAATTCAGAAGCTAAGGACTAAGACAAACCCTCTAGAGCTTGGATGAATGAAGACACAAGAGTCACCACTCAACACATGATGATGTTGGAAGCGAACCACGACCGATTTCATAAGTGTCGGGGACCGCCCTAGGGGTCCCCATAAACAATGGGGGAACCCTCACTTAAATCCCTGCATCGAAACACGCTAAGCCTAACCATGCAGGAAACTAACCGTGCAGGACATGGCCTATGCGGCGGGGACTCGGAGGCCCACCAAGACGGCCCGTCTAGAAGACCCCTCGAGCGAGCTCCGCCTCGCTCGAGGGCACGCTCCTCCTCGAGCGGGCTCCGCCCCGTTCGAGGGGCAACCCCCCTCCTCGAACGGACTCCGCCCCGTTCGAGGGGCGACCCCTTCCCTCGAGCGGTCCCGTCCCGCTCGAGGGCTCGCTCCCCCTCGAGCGAGTCCCGTCTCGCTCGAGGGTCCGCCCCGCCCCTCGGCCGGGGCCCGCCACGCTCACGGGCGCTCCGCACGCGTGCGCCGGCCCCGTACTTGGGCATTTAACGCCCCGACGCCGCGGGACGGCGCCATCATGCGCCGGGGCTCACGCCCGTGCCGCCGCACCAACTCCCCGGGGAGGAGCCCATCCCCGCCCCCGTGGAATGGACCGTGCGGTACGGCCGGTGTCGGTCCGTGACACCGCGCGCCCACTACGATGCGGCTAACGCGCCCGATCCTCGAAAGGGGCCGGGCGCACCCTCGATTTCGCTTTCCCGTGACCCTACGGGTTGGGTAGGGGGCGCCGGCCGGTGGATGGCCATCCCGGTGAGCGTAACGGTGCGGCCGCCGTACCCACGCGTGCGGGCGCACGCTCGGCACCGCGGCGCACGCCCGAGCACCGCAGCAACCACACCACCGCCGCGGAGCGCATTGGGAAGGAACGCCGTTCGCCCGCTCCCCGTTCCCCCGTACCGCCCATCATCGGCACCTCCCTCGAAGCCTATTAGAGGATCCCATCACCATCTGCGCCGCCCCCTACCCTCGAACCGCCACCGTTCGGGTGCGGGGTAGGCCATCATGACCGGATCGCGGCGAAGATCAACCGGACGGCCGCCCACTCTACACCGTAGCGCGACGTGCTCCCTCACGTAGCTAGGCAGCGCGGCGTGCATGTAACTCGCCGCCCCCTTGGCCTATAAAAGGGGAGGCGATCCCCCGGCCCGCGGGGGGAGGAGGTTGGGACGGAACAAGTTCAGTCGAGCACATCACACCGTGCACTCACTCTCTTATTCTCCCACAACATCTTCGAGCCACTCTCACGGGGACTTGGAAGCCACGCTTCCTCTCCCGCCTTGCTTGTACTTGCCCCACTACAAGCACCCCCGGCCTGAGCAATATAGTGCCACGAGCACGCCCCTGTCGGACGTACGGCCCCCTTGGCCGGAACCAGGATAAAACCTTGTGTCATTTGTTGCTTGGCATCGACCATTGAGGGATAGACCTAGGCGCTATCTACTGGTTAGTGTCGGGACCATATTCCGCACCGACGTTGGCGCCCACCGTGGGGCAAACGAGCGCCTAAGGTCATTTCGCCAACTCCCTCCATGGTGATCCGCACTGAGTACCGTGGTACCCGCTACAACATGGGTAGTTCGGATCCTCTCCCGGCCGGGTTCGAGATCCGCTTCGGGGACTTGAACTTCCAGGCCACGGGGAACGGCTATCTCATGCGCCTCACCAATCGTGAGGAGCTTCGCGCGCAGCGCGAGGCCAGGTCCGCTCTGGTCTCCGCCGCACGCACGACACCGTGCGGGCGCCTCGCGGCACGGATGCCGCGGGCCGTCAACGCCGCGACGCCGTCGTCGCTCCGGGCTACGCTCGCGTCGGGGCGCGGTCCAAGCGGCGGCGGGGATGAGCGCGCCGCCGCCCAACGCGGTGCGCCCACCGTCACGACGACCGCCACCGCCCCGGCGGGGACCGCGTGCGGTCTCGGACCACGCATTCCCATCGGGCGGCGTGGCGCCACTACGGCCTACAACGCCAACGTTAACACGACAATGCGCGGGGTTCCACCGGCCGCCACGTCTTCGTCGCCGGGGATCCCGGCACCTCGGCCAGCGATGAGTCGTCCCCCGGGCTCCGTCGACACGATGCCACCCGCCAACCGCCATGGGTACGCGGAGTGGGACTTCTCGGTGTGCGGGACCCGGTCGCGTTCGGGCGCTTCCTCGACGCCACGGACCTACGGTTTGGGCTGCTCCGACGACTCCGAAAGACGGGAGCTACGACCCCACGCGGGAATGTTGCGCCGTCATCACCAACGACCCGGCCAACGCCGCGGTGCGGCGGGTGCGGGAGACGGGGAAGTCACGCCCGCCCCGGGGATCGCCACGCGCCCCGGCCGCGGGGCCAAGCGCTCTCCCCGGGGCCGACGTCGACGCGCGGCGGCTCAAGCTCGCGAGCTCGAGGCCAAGCCGGCGGAGGAATACGGACGGTGCGGCCGCTCCGCGCCTCGATGGCGGGGGGAGGCCTCCGCGCGCGGCGAACGCGCGCGGGGAGCCGGGCCGACGGTCCGTGACCGCCTCAACCCCGTCCCCAACGTCGACAACGCGGACACTCCGCCGCGGGCGAGCCAAAAGCTCATCGCCGCCGCGACACTGCTACGCGCCATGCCGGCACCCTCGACCCCCGAGGCTCGAGACATACACCGCGAGGTGCGGACCCTCCTTGAGCAAGCGGCCGTCCGGCAGGCCGAGAGCTCGGCCTCACGCATCCGCCAACAGGGGGACGCGCGGGGTGATGATCCCGCACCGGGAGGCGAACCCTCGGTGCACGTGGGTCAACCCGCGACCGGGGACGCACGCCGGCCAAGGAGCGGCTCCTTGACACACGCGGGCACCGGATGGAGACACCCGCAACGTCATCAACGCCGGGCGCACCGGCAAGGCGGACGCACGAGCGGCCAGGGGCTACCACCCTCGAAGGGGTGGACGCTACGACGGCGGCGAGGATCGCTCCCCGACACCGAGCCCCCGGCACCCGTGTGTTCGGCGGGAGATCCGCACGGCGGCGTTCCCCCAGCGCTTCCGTCAGCCCTCGACGATCGTCAAATACAACGGGGAGACGGACCCTCGTGTCTGGCTCAACGATTACCGCCGGCTCGTCGGTGGGCGGGGCCACCAACGACGAAGTGATCATCCGCAACTTGCCCCCCGCATCCGGGCGACGCGGCCGGACATGGCTCGAGCACTTGCCCGCCACCCGGATCCACAACTCGGGACAATCTAGTCCACAACTTCGTGGGCAACTTCCGGGGCACATATGTGCGCCACGGGAACTCCTCGGGATCCGCGCTCCCCGCACGCGAGCCGGGCGACCGCCGCGGGACTTCATACGGCGCTTCTCCAAGCGGCCGCACGGAGCTCCCCGGCGTGGCACGGTCCGAGATCATGCACGCGTTCCTCGAGGGCACCACGTGCGGGACCTTGTGCGCGAGCCGGGACGCGGCCCCCGCCCACGGACTCGAACGAGGCGTTCGACATTGCCACCGGCTTCGCCTCGGAGAGGAGGCCGTGGGGGCAATCTTCGACGGCAAGAAGGGCAAGCGCTCCGAGGACACGCCCGCGGAGGGCGGCGGGTCCAAGGAGCCGCGCCGCAACGACAAGCGGGGCAAGAAGGGGAAGAAGCCGCGCCGCGCGGCGCGCGAGCGGGGCGCAACGGCGGCAACGCCGAGGCCCTCGGCCGTTGACCCGGCCCGACGGGGCCCTCGACCGGCTCCTCGAGGCCCGGGGTGTTCGACGACATGATGAAGAAGCCATGCCCCTACCACAAGACCCCCGTGAACCACACTCTTGAGCGGTGCGACATGCTCAAGAAGTTCTATGGCCGTGCCGCCGCGAAGGAGGCGAGAGGCCAAGAAAGATGGGGGCGATGGCGACGCGGGTGGTTTCCCCGCCGTCGAAAATGTGTTCCTCATCTTTGGGGGACCCACCGTCGACATGTCGACCCGGCAACGCAAGAAGGAGCGGCACGAAGTCCTCGCCGCGGAGAGGGCACCTCCGGCCTTTCTCAGCTGGTCGAAGGATGCCATCACCTTTAGCCGGGACGACCACCCAAACCGCATCCCGAACCGGGCCGATGCCGCCGGTGGTCGATCCCATCATTGGGAATGCCCGGTTTTCGAAGGTCCTTATGGACGGAGGCAGTAGCCTCAATATCCTCTTCGCGCATACATTGCGCCTGATGGGGATTGGGCTGGACCCGGTGCGGCCCGGCACGAAGCCGTTTCACGGCATCGCGCCGACAAGCGGGTTCAACCCCTAGGGCGGATCGATCTGCCGTGCGGTTTGGGACCCCCAAGAATTTCCGCAAGGAAACCCTCACCTTCGAGGTGGTGGGATTCAAAGGGGCCTACCATGCCATACTTGGGCGACCTTGCTATGCCAAGTTCATGGCGGTCCCCAACTACACGTACCGAAGATGAAGATGCGGGTCCAAACGGCGTCATCACCGTCGGGTCGTCGATCGAGCACGCCTTCGACTTGCGATGTCGAGTGCGTGGAACATGCGGAGGCACTAGCGGCGGGATGAAGCGCCGGTGAACACGGCCGGAGAAGATGGTCAACGACGACCTCAGCTCCGCCGCCAAGCACGTCGGCACCTTCGAGGCCGCCGAGCAAACCAAAGGGGTCCCCCTCGACCCGTCGGCCCCCGAGGGCAAGGCGTTGAGGGTCAGCTCGACCCTCGATCCTAAATAGGAAGCAGTGCTCGTCGACTTCCTCCGCGCCAACGCCGACGTCTTCGCGTGGAGCCCCTCGGACATGCCAGGCATCCCGAGGGAGGTCGCCGAGCACTCCCTTGATATCTCCGCCTAGCGCTCGCGGCGTGCGGCGGCGGCCGCGCCGCTTCGACGAGGAGCGGCGACGGGCGATCGGAGCGGAGGCTGCGGAAGCTCCTCGAGGCCGGATTCATCAAGGAAGTGTTCCACCCTACGTGGCTAGCTAATCCCGTGCTTGTAAAAAAGAAAAATGGGAAGTGGAGGATGTGTATAGACTACACCAGTCTCAATAAAGCATGTCCAAAAGTTCCTTTTCCTTTGCCACGTATAGATCAGATCGTCGATTCAACAGCCGGGTGTGAACTACTCTGTTTCCTTGATGCCTATTCGGGATATCACCAAATAAAAATGAAGGAGTCCGACCAGCTCGCGACTTCGTTCATCACGCCGTTCGGGACGTTCGTTACGTCACGATGCCTTTCGGCCTCGAAACGCGGGCGCAACATATCGGCGCCGCATGCGGCACGTTTTTGGGGACCACATCGGGCGGACGGTCGAGGCTTACGTGGATGACATCGTCGTCAAGACCGGGGAAGGCGGACGACCCGGTTAGCGATCTTGGCATCGCGTTCGAGGCCCTGCGGGCCAACGGGGGTCAAGCTCAACCCCGAAAATGTGTCTTCGGTGTGCCGCGGGGGCATGCTCCTAGGATACATCGTCTCCCGGCGGGGAATCGAGGCCAACCCCCGAAAAGGTCGCAGCCCTCGAACGAATGGGCCCAATTCGGGACCTCAAAGGGGTACGAAGGTGTTGGGGTGCCTCGCCGCCTTAAGCCGCTTCATCTCGAGGCTCGGTGAGAAGGGCCTCGCCCTCTACTGCCGCTCAAGAAGCACGGGCGCTTCTTCTTGGACCGCCGAGGCCCGGAAGCGCTCGACAAGGCTGAAGGGCGTCCCCGACGCACGCCCCAATCCTTACGCCGCCGCGAGACGGCGAACCCCTCCAACTCTACGTAGCCGCAACCACCCGGGTGGTCGGCGCCGTGATCGTCGTGGAGCGCACGGAGGAAGGGCATGCCTTGCCCGTGCGGAGGCCGGTCTACTACATCGGCGAAGTCTCGTCGGACACGAAGACGCGCTACCCCCGTGTCCGAAGGCCGTTGTACGCGGTAGTCCTCGCGCGGCGCAAGCTCCGCCACTACTTCGAGGCCCACCCCGTGCGGTGGTCTCTTCCTTCCCGCTAGGAGAGATCATTCGCAACCCCGACGCGGCGGGCAGAGTGCCAAGTGGTCCGTGGAGTTGATGGGCGAGACGCTCGCCTACGCTCCGCGCAAGGCCATCAAATCGCAAATCTTAGCCGATTTCGTCGGCGAGTGGACGGACACGCGAGCCGCCGCCCCCTCGGATCCAAGCGAGTCTTTGGACTCCGTTCTTCGACGGCTCGGTGATGAAAACGGGAGCGGGCGCGGGCTCGCTCTTCGTGTCACCCCTCGGGGAACACATGCGCTACGCGAGTGCGCCTCCACTTCCCCGCATCCAACAATATGGCGGAATATGAGGCCCTTCTCTCGCGGCCTCAAAATCGCCATTGAGTTGGGCATCAAGCGCCTCGACGTATGAGGGGATTCGCGGCTCGTGATCGATCAAGTCATGAAGAACGCGAGCTGCCACGACGACAAGATGGAGGCCTACTGTAAAGCCGTGCGGGCCCTCGAAGACAAGTTCTACGGCATCGAGCTTAATCATGTACCCCGCCGGTACAACGAGGAAGCAGACGAGCTGGCAAAAATAGCGTCCGGGCGGATCACCGTCCCCCCGAACGTCTTCGCGCGCGACATCGCGCAGCCCTCGGTCACCTTCGAACCCTACCCCTCGAGCGACGGCGGACCCTCGGGGGCTCCCTCGAATCCAGCGGGTGCGGAACCCATGGAAGAGGACCCCTCGAACGAGGCGTACGTGCTCTCCCTTCTCGAGGGGTACGGCTCCCACGAGGTCGAGGCGATGGATATAGAGCCGGCTCTGTCCAAGCGGATTGGCGGGAAAAGTACACCGCCCGGATCGCTCGAGGGGAACTCCCCGCGGATCGGGCCGCGGCCGGGCGCATCGCCGGGATGGCCAAATCCTTCGCCCTCGTCGACGGCGAGCCGCACAAGCGCGCCGCGTCGGGGCATCCTCCGGCGGTGTATACCCATTCCCGAAGGGCGCGAGCTCCTACGGGACATCCACGCGGGGATCCGTGGCCACCACGCCGCGCCACGCACCCTCGTTGGCAACACGTTCCGCCGGGGGCTTCTATTGGCCTACCGCGGTCGCGGACGCCAGCGAAATCGTGCGCACTTGCGAAGGGTGCCAGTTCTACGCCCGCAAGACCAACTTGCCCGCTCACGCTCTGCAAACGATCCCCGTAACATGGCCGTTCGCCGTGTGGGGGTTGGACATCGTCGGGCCCCTGCGGAAGGCGCCCGGGGGCTTCACCCACCTGCTTGTCGCGATCGACAAGTTCTCCAAGTGGGTGGAGGTGCGCCCCATCACGAATTTGAGGGCTGAGCAGGCGGTCACGTTCTTCACCGACATCGTCTACCGCTTTGGAGTGCCAAACTCCATCATCACGAACAACGGGTCCCGGTTCACGGGCGGAAGTTCTTGGAGTTCTGCGACAAGTTCCACATCCGCGTGGATTAGGCGGTCGTGGCACACCCACGGACCAACGGCCAAGTGGAACGTGCCAACGGCATGATTCTACGGGGCCTCAAGCCCGAATTTTCGACCGGCTCAACAAATGCGGCCGAAAATGGCCCCAAGAACTACCGGCGGTCGTGTGGAGCCTAAGGACCACCCCAAGCGAGCCACCGGGTTCACCCCGTTTTTCCTAGTTCATGGCGCGGAGGCCGTCCTCCCCACGGATGCGGAATACGGGTCGCCCAAGGTTCGAGGCTACAACGAGGATGCTAACCGGCGAGCCCGCGAGGACTCGCCTGGATCGCCCAGACGAAGTACGCCTCGTGGCGTTGATGCACTCCGCAAGGTATCAACGGTCCCTACGACGCTACCAAGCACGCAAGATACGTCGGAGGGATTTCGGCGAGGGGGACTTGGTCCTAAGGCTACGCCAAGACAACCGAGGGCGCCACAAACTATCGCCCCCATGGGAGGGACCCTACGTCGTGGTGAAGGTGCTCAAACCGGGCACGTACAAGGCGGCCAACGAGGACGGCGAAGAACTCACCAACGCTTGGAACATCCAACAGCTACGTCGCTTCTACCCTTAGCTAGGATTTCCAAGTATTTTCTGTTGTAAAAATGCATGGCCAACACCCCAGTTGGTGTCACCTATGTAAATACTCCAAGTCTAATAAAAGGGCAACTCGGCTTTCCCCTGAAACCCAAGTTACCCTCGGGGGCTACTGCGGGGGGGCACCCCCCCAAAATGGTCCCATTTTTTGCGCAAAAATAAAAAAAAACGACTCACACGCGCTAAGTTTGTTTCCTACTTCAACCTCGAGCCATGATTCGAACAGGGCGTAGGCGGCACAGCGGAAGGAGCGTGCGAGCCGGAGATAGCCTACGCCGCGTGGCTATGGCCTTTCTCTCTCGCCTCCAGGCCCGGCGGGCCCCCCGCGAAAATCGAACTCCCCTAACTAGAATCTACTCGTGAAGAAGGAGAAACAAAAAGCGTAATAAACAAGCAACTTCATTTACGACAGAATCGCTCATGTTCACAAGACAACTTGTTTATTTACAAAAGGCCACGAGGCCGAATTACGATACACGTAAACAAAAAATGGGCCTAGCGCCCAACTCGCTTTCGAGCGGGGAGGAGCGGCGGCATCGGCGGCGTCCGGGAAGAGGAATTCTTCGAAGGCCTTGGCGAGCGACCCGGCGGCGTCGGCGGCAGCGCGTCCGCGCGCTCCATGGCCACCTCGTCCTCGACGCCCTCGGGCACGATGTAGCCCTCCGCCGCCGCCTCGAGGTTGACCTCGTAGTGGGATCGCACCACTCCGAGGGCCTTCCGGACGCCTAGGTGCAACGCCCGTCGCATCCGCTCCGTGACGTGGCCGCCGAGGGCGCGCAGCGGGCGGCCGCCGAGGCGCCGCCCGGGCCTCGCCTTCCTCGACGATGCGGCGAGGTCTCGAGGGCCGCGTCACGCGGCTCCTCCCGGCTCTGCTCAGAGGAGTTGTAGGAAGCCTGCAGGGCCTCAGCCCGCCCAGCAGCGTGCCCCAAGGCAGTGCGCAAGCCTGGAATCAACAAGACGACAAGAAATCAGAAAGGGGGAAACGAACCCTCTAAAGCAAGAACCAACAAGCAGGGTCAAACAGTGACTCACCCTCGACTTGCTTCCTCTCCAGATCGAGGTCGCGGCGCGCGGACTCGAGCGCCAACTCGAGGCGCTGGACGGTCTCGCCTTGCTCGCGGAGAGCCAGCTCCTGGTTGGCGTTGCTGATGCTGAGCGCGAGCGCATCATCCTCAACCTTGGAGAATGCGGCGTTCCGCTCCTCCGGATATTTCTCCGCCGCCTCGCGCGCGACGCGCGCCCCGCTCCGGCGCCGTCCCGGCGTCGCCAAGGGCGCCTCGCTCCTCGCCGGAGCCGCCCCTCGGCCCCCCGGCGGGCGATGCGCTCCCCGCCGGAGCTGCTCCTCGGCCGGCGACGAGGGCCGCGGCCTTGGCGTCGAGGGCGGCCCTCGTGTCGTCGGCCTCCTTGGCGCGGCCGCTCCAACCCGCGCGCCCGCTCCTCGGCCCGGCGGCCGCCGCGCTCGCGCCCCCTCGAGCGACGTGCGGAGCTCCCGGGTCTCGGCGCGAGCGGTGGCCACCTCCGCCTCCCGGTTGGCGGCCGGCGTCCGCGTCTTGTCCCGTGTCCTCGCGCGCGTTCCACGGCGCCTCGTCGCGATCGACAAGGGCCGCGCGGATCCGCTCGAGGCTCGAGCGACGCGCCGGTCTGCCTCGAGCTCTCGGGGAGCTCGTCGCACCACGCCATCGCCGCACGCCGGCCAACCGTGCGGCGTCCTAAGAGCGTCCGCAAGCGCGTCAAAAGCGCCGCATCGCTCCCGGAGCCGGCGGGCCTCGGCGTTCACCGGTCGAACACATCGTATTTGTCGTGGGCGCGACGCTCGAGCTCCTGGCATCCACACATCAAATCTCATAAGTGTCAAGGCTTGAATGCAGCACACGAAGACGAAAAAGGAAGAGGGACGAGCAACCGTGGCTCACTTGGAAGACAAGCCAGGCCGGGCCGCCGTGGACTTGCAGCGCCTCGTTCAACGCACGGTTGAGCGTGGCACCGTGGCTTCGAAGCTCACCCCAGAGCTCCTGCTCCCCCCGGGCGTCAGCAAACGCCGGGGGATCACCGACGGCCCCCTCCACCTCGGGCGGGGGCGGCCGGCGTGGGAGGATGAGGCCTCGGCGCCATGTCCTCGCCCCCCACCACCATGTGACCCTCGCGCCGCCTCACGAGGGCCCCCTCCTGGGGCTCGGGGGAGTTCGTGGGCCGCCCGGCCCACCGGTTCCACCCAGGCGGCGGGGAGTCATCCGAGAGCTCCACCACCTCCGCCTGGAGACCGCCGGCGGGCGGAGCCGCTTGCGCCGCCTCCGCCGGCACCTCCACCGCGCCTCCGCGCCCACGGGGCGCCCGTTGTGGCGCCGTGGCCGCCGCCCTCCGGCCGTGCCGCCGCATCCGCGGGCGCTCCCGCAAGTTGCGCCCGCTCCACCTCCTCCGCCGGTGGTCGCCACCGCGCGCCGCACCTCCCCCGTAGCCGCCGGCCGCGCCCGTGCCTCCGTGGCGGCGGCGCCGCCGCCCCCCCGGCGACCTCCCGGCGCGCCGCGGCGGGGCGATCCGCCGGCCGGGGCCTCGAGGCCCCGGCCCGGCCTTGCGAGCTAGTGCCCGCCGCCGCGCTTGTCCCCGGGCGCGACCCCCTCGACGAGCGCCGCCGGTGGGGATCGACGCGTCCGTCCTCAGCACCTTGGCCGGTGCAAGAGGAGGAACGGTTGGCACCGCCCTGCGCAGACACGAACGGAGGGTTAGAGCATCTAATCACCAGCAAACCAAACCAAACGAAGGAGGACAGGCTCCTTACCTCGCGGAGGAAAAGGCCCGCTTCCTTTTCCTCGAGGCCTCTGCGGACGAGGCCGGCGCAGCGGCCGCGCCTGCCGCGGCGCCTCCCGACGACGCCGCCGCACGCACGGGCACGCCCGCCCCCGTGCGCGGGCGCGCCCGATGCCGCACCCCCCGAGGGACGCCACCGCGCGCGGGGGCACGCTCGCCCGCGCGCGGCGCACGCCCGCCGACGCGCCCCTCGACGATGACGCCGCGCGCGCGCGGGCACGCTCCCCCGCGCGCGCGCGCGCTTGACGCGCGTGCGGGCGCGTGCGCCGCGCGTGCCTCCGCGCACGCGCGCGCGGCACCTCCGCGCGGCGCGTGCCGCCCCCGATGACGATTGCCCGGCGGCGGGGCGCCGTGCGCCCGCCCGGGCGAGGCCACCCCCCGACGCCGCGCGAGTTCGGCGACGGGGGCGCGAGGCGCCACCTTTCGAGGGGCCCTCCCCCTCGGACTCTTCCTCCTCGTCCTCGCTCCGAGGACGAGGGCTCCTCGATATCCGGGGAGGAGAGCCCCGGCTCCTCGCGCCGCCGTACTCCGCGGACCGTTGGTCGCGCGCGCTTGGCGACGCCCGGCGTGCTCCCTCTTGCGCGCCGCCCGCTCCTGCTGCTCCCGCCGCGCCGCCCGGCCGAGCGCACGGGAGTCGGGGGTGGGTGGAACGGACTTGGCGGCGGTGAACTTCACCAGCTGCGCACAGGAGCATCAATGGCGCGTCAGGAAACAAAAAAACAAGACCAAGAACTAAAACAAAATCAAAAACCACACTCACCAACGGGCCGGTGGGGAGCATCTCGATATCCCACGGGGTCCGACCCGCGGCGTCGGCGTCGGGTGTCGACGGCGCTCCGCGCCGGGTGAGCGCATACGGCCGCTCAAGGGGCGTCGGGAGCATCCGCGACCTCGCCGGGTCGACGGGGTTGGCCGCCTCTCGTCATCTCAAAGATGCGAGTGGCCTCTGCATCGAGGCACGACCCGCCGGTGATGGAGGAAGGCGAGGACGCCCATCGCGTTCGGCCCGTGCTTCGCCCGGCCGTTGCGGGCGGCGAGGACGGACTCTTGCCACGCCCGATCTTTGGGCCGTAAGCACCCCGTAGCCCCGGGAGTCCGGCCTCTTCTTGAACACCCGCCGGTGTAGGGAGGGAGGCCGGGCTCGGCGTTGCGCGAGTAAAACCATCCCCGCTCCCGGCCGGCGTTGTTCGTCGTCATGGTGCGGGGGATGTAGAAATCCTTGAGCCGCCCCCGCGGGCAGCGACATCCCGCCGCGCGCACCGCGCGCGCGGGTCCCCGCTCCGACGTGGGGGCGCGTGATGAGCTCCCCCGCGGAATAGGTGAACCCGAGAGATCCTAGTTGACCGGGATCCCCGGGTACCCTTCGCGGACGCCCACGAACGTGGCCGCTCGCGAGATCGCGTTGGGGGCGAAGTTGTGCAGCTCCACCCCGTAGTAGTAGCACATCGCCCGCATGAAGGTGCTCGCCGGCGCGTTGAAGCCGCGCTCGTGGTAGCGGAGGAAGCTTACCACGTAGCCCTCCGGCGGGTTGAGCTCGTGGTGCGTCGCCGGCGGCACGATCCACTCCGCCGGGCGCCCTTCTTCGTTGGCCGACAGCTGGCCGGCGGCGACCAGCTCGCCAAGGGCGAGCCGGGTCACCGTCGACTTCTCCCAGGCATACGGCTCCAGGATCCTAACGGGAAGCTGAGGGGGCGCCATGAGGGGGGACGAACGAACGCGAAGGCGGAGGACAAGGAAACGGGAAAAGAGCTCTAACGGCGAGACCGCGCGGTGGCGAGAGCGAGACGAAGGCGAAGGGTCGGGGGACCGAGAGTGGTAAGGTGCCAAGGTAAAAAACCGCCGTCCACTTCTTCCCCGCCGGTTTATAGGCGACGGGCGAGCTCTCCGGAGCGGACGTCCCGACTAGCATTAACCCGCAAGAATCTTTCCATCGCGTCGACGGGCGGGCCCCACCACGACCGCGGCGGCTCTAACACCGCGGGCGGGTCATCATTACGGCGAGGACCGGCCGCGGCCGAGGCAAAACCGTCACGTCCGCCCTCGTCGCGCGCGCCCACTACGCGCGCGCGCGCGGCCGCAACGCCTAAAAGGCGCGCCCGCGCTACAAAACCGCGGCCACGACCGCAAGGCAATTAAATGCCGGGTCCCTTGCCAAGCAAGGAGAGCCCTCGAGCAAGGCGAACCCTCGGCTCGAAACAAAGGCGACCCTCGATGGGATATCCGCGTGAGAAGGTCGCCGGGACCCTCGCTCGACGTAGAGCGAGGCAACCGCGGGCACCCGTGCCACGTAGAACCCTCGAGCGGCATGACCCTCGACTCGAAACAAAGGCGACCCTCGATGGGATGTTAGCGTGAGAAGGTCGCCGGGACCTCGCTCGATGTAGGGCGGGCAACCACGGGCACCCATGCCACGTAAAACCCTCGAGCGGCATGACCCTCGGCTCGAGACAATGTCAACCCTCCAAAGGGAGGCACGCGCGTGAAAGGATCGCCCAGGTCACGCTTGAAATAGAGCGACACCGAAAGCACTCATACCGCGCCATGCTGCCAACAAGCGCCTCGAGGGCTGGCTCGCCCAGACCCCTCGACGGCCGCAAACGCGAAAAGACGGGGCTGTCCAGGCACGGCCCCGCACGGCCTTACTGATCAGAGGTTCGAAGACCGACCCTCGACGGGTTCGAACGGGCGCCTCGGATCGCGAGTTAGGGACGACGAGGGCACGCGCATACGAGCCGTTCCTCGAGCCCGTCGGCTCGAGGGTGCCCCACATGTCGTGTTCGAGAGCCGGCGAGGGCGACTAGCGGGGGATCCCACCGAGGGAGAGCTTCCGCGCCCTCGGTCCCTAGCGAACGGGACCGAGCCCCACCCTAGCAAACCCACGCAAGCGCTTCCATGGACGTGTCTCCGACCGCGCGGCCCTACCCTTATCAAACGGGGCATGGACGTCCACTTGAACCACCCGCTAGCAGCTCGACGAGGAATCCGCGATTCGCGACCCGCTCGATGGGAGTCGCGGAAACCTCACCCTCCGTCCCGCGGAGGGACGGCGAGGGCGCGTTAAAAAACAAGTCGTCAGGCTCGACCCGATCGCCTCGAATGGGCCAAGGCTCGGGGGCTTGACGCACGGCTACACCTCCTTGAAATTGCACCCGCCGGGAGACAAAGGACAGGGGAGCGTGCACCCCCGAAGCCGGGCCGAAACACCGCCGATGCCGGTTGGCATATGTGCCACGCCTTTCTGACCAAAGTTCTCGCGGTTAACCCCTGCAGGAGAACCCACACTCCTGCAGGGCTTCGGGGGCTAGACCCGCTGGTCCGCTGACGCGGCCCCACGGAAAGCGTTCGCAAGCAAGGAGGGAAGAACGTCCTATCAGTAGGTTCCAGCATCTGCGGGAGCCTCAATGGCAAACCCGCAGATGCTCGGGGGCTACTGTCGGGGACCGCCCTAGGGGTCCCCATAAACAATGGGGGAACCCTCACTTAAATCCCTGCATCGAAACACGCTAAGCCTAACCATGCAGGAAACTAACCATGCGGGACTTGGCCTATGCGGCAGGACTCCGGAGGCCCACCAAGACGGCCCGTCTAGAAGACCCCACGAGCGGGCTCCGCCTCGCTCTAGGGCACGCTCCTCCTCGAGCGGGCTCCGCCCCGTTCGAGGGGCAACCCCCTCCTCGAACGGACTCCACCCCCGTTCGAGGGGCGACCCTTCCCTCGAGCGGTCCCGTCCCGCTCGAGGGCTCGCTCCCCCTCGAGCGAGTCCCGTCTCGCTCGAGGGTCCGCCCCCGCCCTCGGCCGGGGCCCGCCACGCTCACGGGCGCTCGCACGTGTGCGGCCGGCCCCGTACTTGGGCATTTAACGCCCGACGCCGCGGAGACGGCGCCATCATGCGCCGGGGCTCACGCCCGTGCCGCCGCACCAACTCCCCGGGGAGGAGCCCATCCCCGCCACCGTGGAATGGACCGTGCGGTACGGCCGGTGTCGGTCCCCGTGACACCGCGCGCCCACTACGATGCGGCTAACGCGCCCCGACCCTCGAAAGGGGGCCGGCGCACCCTCGATTTCGCTTTCCCGTGACCCTACGGAGTTAGGTAGGGGGCGCCGTGCCGGTGGATGGCCATCCCGGATGGCGCGCGGTGCGGCCGCCGTACCCACGCGTGCGGGCGCACGCTCGGCACCGCGAGCGCACGCCCGAGCACCGCAAAGAACCACACCACCGCCGCGGAGCGCATTGGGAAGGAACGCCATTCTGCCCGCTCCTGTTCCCCGTACCAGCCATCATCAGCACCTCCCTCGAAGCCTATCAGAGGATCCCATCACCATCTGCCGCCCCCCTACCCTCGAATCGCCACCGTTCGGGTACGGGGTAGGCCATCATGACCGGATCGCGGCGAAGATCAGCCGGACGGCCGCCCACTCTACACCGTAGCGCGACGTGCTCCCTCACGTAGCTAGGCAGCGCGGCGTGCATGTAACTCGCCGCCCCCTTGGCCTATAAAAGGGGAGGCGAGGCCCCGGCCGCGCGGGGGAGGAGGTTGGGACGGAACAAGTTCGGTCCGAGCACATCACACCGTGCACTCACTCTCTTATTCTCCCACAACATCTTCGGCCACTCTCACGGGGACTTGGAAGCCACGCTTCCTCTCCCGCCTTGCTTGTACTTGCCCCACTACAAGCACCCCCGGTGCCGAGCAATATAGTGCCACGAGCACGCCCCTGTGGACGTACGGCCCCCTTGGCGGAACCGGGATAAAACCTTGCGTCATTTGTTGCTTGGCATCGACCATTGAGGGATAGACCTAGGCGCTATCTACCGGTTAGTGTCGGGACCATATTCCGCACCGACAATAAGGCAACATCAAGCTGCATGGCTACTTTGGATTCTCGCATAAGTAACCATGGCTTCACGACGATAAAAAGGTACGTGAGAAAGTCGAGCTCTATGAATTTAAATGAAACGCTTTGCGGGAGGCAACCCAATCTTTTTATATATCTATATAAACTATGACAAGTCTACATTGTGTTCTTTATTTGAAAACTTCATGTAACATCGTACCATTGCTCTAATAAATTTCACAACCACATCTTGTATGCTTTAATAGATATTGAGAGAGCACTTTGCTACTTGATTTTTGGAAAACTTGTAGACCACTTTTTGTGTGCTTATTAGTGTTTAGAGTCTTTTTATTTGTGTCTTTTTAAGAGAGGAATATGAAGCATGACCACCTTATCATGTCATGTCATTTTGTTCATTCATATCATGTTGCACTTCTTTCAACATTGTTCTCCACCCTTGCATTTCGTTGCATGATGCATATCATATTTAAGAACCCTTTTTTGAAAAACAAAAAAATCACCTTTGCCTAAACCTTCCTATCAAACCACAGCTAGCACCCAAGCCAACAAAGGGAGAAATCGACTTGTGTTAATCCGACCAAGTCTATCTCTATTCCTTTTCTAATTAAAATTTTAACTAGCCTCATCCTAAACCCTTAGGAAAAACCCCTTATACCTTTAGTAATCCTAAAACCGTAGGTTGGTTTTCATCCAAAAAAAATCTAATCTTTGTTTTCTTTTCTTCTCTTCCAAAACCACCTTAGATAGAATTTCGTCATCCGACTTATCTTTTCAAAATTCTTATCTTAAGCCAAAAATATAAGATACCCATAAGCCTTACCTTAAAACCTTGTTAGCATGTTTTGTTAGGACTTTTAATAAAAGATTCTGTTGACAAGACTTTACCTCTCATAGAGTGACTTGCTTGTCATTATTGAGGAACAACATCGAAAGCCTTTTCAAACATTGCTGACCCTTTTTACTAACTCCTTTGCATTTGCATTTTACATCAACCCTTTTGTTCTATGATGCATAAGTTAGCTTGGTTTCTTTGCAAAACTTTTTGATGAATGCTTTATTTCCAAAATGGTGCTTCGTGCGCACGAGGCATTTTCTTTTGCAATCTTGTGTAAACATGGTGTTTAGGCATGATTGGAGACCCATCATTCAATTTTATATACCTTGCTAAATATTGCATTAGGTTGATTTATAAAATTTGCAATGCGCTTTAACTTTCTTGTGGCATAAAGAATTATTAACCTTGAAATGAATATGGTGTTTTGACCTTGGTTAAATCTTTATGGTTATATATAAATAATGCAATCTAGTTGTAAACATGGTGTTTAGAACTTGGTGCAAACATTGTAATTGTTTATATCCCTTCCTTTCATTTGCATTTTCACCTACACACACGTACACTCATTAGGTTCTTACTCCCTCCGGTTCCCCATTAAAAGTCGTTTTGGACAAAGTTTGAGTCAAACATTGGGAATATAAATCACGAATAACTTTTAAGTTATTGAGTTTGAAAATGTGAAAATCATATAAATAGATTTGTCTTGAAAATTACTTTCATAAGAATATACATATATAACTTCCAATAAAGATTTTTATAGAAAAGAGAAGTCAAAGTTGTGCTTTGGTGACCGTGTCGCTGTCCTAAACGACTTCTAATATGGAACCGGAGGGAGTACTTTTCTTTTTACTAGGTAAGTTATGCCACAGGTTAAGATCTTAGGGATGTATTTGGTTTGTCGGCAATTGGTTCTACTCCCGACCATCACCCTAGGGGTAGAATGTGAATTAGATTTGTTTTGTAGGCATGGAGAAGTGTTCCCGTGAGTTCTTGACCAACTGCAATCGAGATCGTTAGTCATCTACAAGGCTTGAGAAGGAAGTCATTGTTTCCATTAAGATTTGAGCATGTGTTCAGAGATATACAATGGAATAAAAGTTAATATTCAGAATCTCCTTCAAATATCCTTTCCAATGCATCAAGAATCATCAATTTTGAAGACACATACAAGGAGATAAGGCAGAAACATTGAGCGTTGTGCAGTCTGAAATCAGCCTTGGACAGATTGCATCACCGGAGTAAAATAAACACAACTCTCTTGTTCGGAACCTGTTTCATGCAAATGATAGCTTGTTGGAAAGATAATTTCATGAACTTCAACTTGGAGGGGTGTTTCAGTACATGTTCTGTTCTGGAAGTAAAAGAAAAACTGTGGAAGATGAGGCAGCGACAAGGACGACATGGAAGTCGGTGATGACGATATGACGAAGGATTGGAACCATGGCTTGATGATAATAAGAAGTTGAAGGACAAATGAGTCACAAAGGAAAGAAGTGAATATGATTCTCAAACACATGGCAATAGGGAATTACAAGCAATTCAAGTTCTTCCACACTTAGCAACATGCTAAGCATGGGGGAGGATTTGAAGGACAAAAGGGAAAAAGGTTACGTGGAGTACAAGGATCACCTTCAACACAAGATGCTCATCATTATTTTTCCATGCCAAGCACAATGCTTAAGCATGAGGGAGGCATCATTGCACTTCATCGCGAGCATCGAAAAGGACGGTAACTCGCCCTTAACTTTATCTTTGTTCATAGGCAGTTTTCTCATGAGAGTAACTTGAAACTTGATGTGATCCTAGCTTGTCTATAAATGTGATCTTGCTTTGCCTATATTTGTGATGTGAGAATGTGTTTGTGATGTATCCTTGCTGTGGTGGCTGCCATATCCTGGCTGGTTCTAGGATGCAGCCCCTGGTGGCTGCCAAATCCTAGCTGGTTCCAAGATGCCGCCGGCAACCGGGCAGGTTACTGTAGGGGTGGCCGCCGTATCTATAATGGGCGTTAATTAAAGCTCGTTACACACACTGATCAGTGAGTAACGGGCTTCATTCGGAAAGCCCGTTACAAAAAATGCCCACAATGTAACGGGTAGTGTAAATGCACGTTACCAGTCCTGACCGGTGGGCCCCAGGACCTGGCCCGTTGATCAAGATATAGGAGACGCAGGTTGAAAGAAAGCGTCTCCTTTAATAGAGAGAAAGCAGACACACGTAGAAACAAATACGTCTTATTTCGTCGAGACAGTGGAGATGCAGGTTCACAGAACACGTCTCTGATGTTAATATAACAATAACGGGCTCTGTTTCATGCCCGTTACCAAAGTTCCATGTGGGCCCAGAGAAACAGCCATTTCACGTGACCGGTGACTAGTTGTGGTAACGGTCGTTGTTTGATGCCCGTTATGAATCCTATATGTACTGAGACGCGCATGAAATAGACGCATCTCAGTTCGTCAAGATAGTGGAGACGCAGGTGCACATCAGGCGTCTCTGATATTGAGCTACTGTAACGGGCTTTAATTTGGTGCCCGTTACGAAAATTCCCTGTGGGCCCAGAGAAACAACCATTTCACGTGACCGGTGGCTAGTTGTGGTAACGGTCGTTGTTTAATGCCCGTTACGAATATGTCTTATTAGTAATGGGCATCTGCCCGTTACCTTTCTTGGATTATTTGTAACACTTGATCAGTAATGGGCGCATTGCCCGTTACCAAAGGCAATCTACTCCCGTTACCAAAGCCAGTTTTTCACGTAGTGTCTTCCATGAGGTGGTTGACGAACGCCATCTAGACAACAAAATAAAAACAAAAACAAAACAAAACAAAGTGGTTTTCTAGGTAATATGGGATAGATGTTAGCAAATAAACAATAAACAAAATCTAAAACAAAATTAGATGCAAAACCAAACGATGTAAACTGGCTTGCTCCCCGGCAACAGCTCCAGAAAAAAGGGCTTGTTGACGGATAGAACTCGTATCCACCTACGATCTGCAAGCGTACGGACCTACACCTTTTTAACCACGGGGATTCCCTAGGTTCTTATCAATCTGCGGAGGAAGAAGATTACAAGCGTTTGATCTAGCACTACTACTAACTTACCCAAACCCTAATCTACGGTTAATCTAGAGAACAACTATGCTACACTAGAGAGAATGATTAAACCAACAAGATAGGTAAAAGACACTTGCCCAAGGGTCTACGATACTTGAACATGCAACCGCTTAAGATATGAAAACCGATCTAATCTATTGGGGGTTGTGACCACGGTTTCGCCCTTTCCCTCCCCCCGTACTGTCACTATGCGGAGGTATTCGTGACTAGACCTATGATGGTCAGGGTGTATTGAATGGATCCAAGGGAGCATTGAGATCTTACTCCCTACACGGCATGGTAGCTAACCTTAAACAATAAAGATTCTTCAATACTAGATGATAGATAGATAACGTAACAAAGTAGCGATTGCATCTCATGTTCGATTACAAGCCATGGACAAATGAGAAGATTACCCCATCAAGGTGCTAGGCATAGCACCGTTGATCATGGTGGCGCTTCCCACGATGTCTTCCTTCTCCTCTGGGGGTGTCTTGGCAGGGCCTCGACGTCCTCCTCCACTTGTGGTTGCTTCCTTCGAGTAGGGCGATCCTTCTCGCGAATGATCACCCTTATCTTCTCTCTCTCTAGCTTGTGGACAGCCTCTCGGGCGAATGACTAGAGCAGACCACTCACGGATCCTTTCTTCTATGATGGGATTGTGCAATCTGTTCAGTGTTGCCATTACGCCGTGCACAACCTTCTCATGGCCGTCAACGTGTAAGGCTCTAAGCCCACCAGCACAGGGAAGTAATCCGAGATTGTGCAATCTGTTCAGAAGTTGTAGACGTGGTTCACTAGCGTGAACAGTGCATCGACATTCTCCACCTCGTCAAGGCTAGGGCCAGCATCGACGGCTCGGCGATGTGTCGCTTGCCGAGCACGAGGCTCCATATCATGTTGCCACAGAAATGTCGGGCTACATGATGTACATCGATGACACTACGATGGTTAGCCGTCGTTGCGTCATTGCACTAGTTGTAAACGAACCTAACGGGGTGGTCGGCCTCCTCCGCTCGCCGGCCGTAGAACCGACACTCCATTAACGGCGACAGGACCTCCGAGGTGAGCACCCTCCTCATCTTCTTCCACTGCTCTCCGTACGGCGACAGGATGGAGCCCTTGTAGGCGAAGCTAAAGGAGCCAGAAGCGAATGTTACGAGGCGAAACGCGAGAACGACGTCATTCTTGAGGAGAACCTCCTAGGCTATCTCGGGGGAGCTCACTACACTTTACCACAACCCCACATTAATGACAGATGTGCGTTGTTATAAGTGTGATGGTAATATGGGGTTGTGGTGTAGTGCTACTATGACATGAACGACTCCGAAACGGAGGCACGTGATGTTGGTGTCCATCTCCTTGAGAAGGCGATGGATCCACCGAGAAACCGGCTTGTTTGAGATCAACTGGTGCATGCTGCTGACGATGATAGGCAACCCGGATGGGCCTGGCGGCAACCGGTGGTGCAACACTCTTTACACAGTGGTGGCTTTTACTTTGTTTCGGTAGAGGAGAAATGCTAGGGCAAGTAAGGTGCAAACTAGGGTAAGCAGAGCGACATGGCTTGTTGGTGCCAGCGCCATGCTTGATGCTACATTCGAGCTCATCAGGTGTATCTGTTTTTTAGCTCGATCCATCTGCATGAAGTATATGTGTATGGCTGCAAGTTTGTGTTGAGTTACATTGTTGATGAACAATGTGTCACACCTGTTTTTCCAAAGAAAACCAAGTGCTTAACTATATGTATGCCAAGATCAAGTTTCATACATATAGTGACATCATAAGTGAATAACAGAAACAATATCACGTAAAGAAAGAGATATTATCAGAGATATACAATAGAATCCTGGGAAAACATAGGCTCAGTACTTCACAGGCAATCGACTGGGGGTCGCGTACGCCTAGCACCATCTTCTGGACTTCATACACCTTCTTCTTCTTTTTCTGAGCAGTGGTTTAGCAAGGATGAGTACACTTATGGTTGGTACTCGGCAAGGCCACAAAAATTAACTAGAATGCAAATTAAGTCCATCTTTAAGTTCAATTATCATGTGAGGGTCCATGCCGCTCTTGACCGTGAGCACGGCTGATCGATCAGTTTTACACTCTGCAGAGGTTGTACACTTTCACCATAGTTCGCGTAAAAGTTCCGAAGAACTTTGAACCCAACCATGCGATGCTGACCAAGCATCATACCACACTTTCGAGGTGTGATTGCATATGGACACTACGAAGACTTTACAAAGACATGCAAAAGCACCAACAACCCACGACAGTTACAGCTCAGGGCAGACCATAACCCTCCCTAGTGGTCAGCACCTTAGCAAAGGCTGCTACCCCAAGAGGACCGGGCTATACCCTTGCAACCCCGAGCCCCCTGTGTTCCTTTCGGATAAGGTCATCAGTACAATCACACACCTAATTAATTGGCTAAGACAGAGCCATGTGGATTGTGGTTGCACTGTCTTCCTGGGTGGCTCTCCATTTTCGGATTAATTTATAGTATTCTTGTATTAAAGCATAGGTAGAAGGGTGGTTAGGGTCACTTGCCTTTCTCCAACGATAAGTTACTCTTATGCTCTTCCGCTCTTGCTCTCTTGAATCTTCTGAACTTCCGATCAGCAACTTGATCTTCTACACGAAGCAACAACGGCACAAACATGCAAAGCAAACATACAATAACAACTAAGAACAATACACCAAACAAGAAGGCTTAAAAGAGCGGACAAGGGAAAGGCTCGGTTCTAAGAACGCAAACGCAAGAAACGCTCAAGGCTATAGGGAGATTTGGATTATATCACACAAGGTTATGTGCTTGGTATATTCTAATTTAGTAAAGTAGTGTGCATAGGTTATTTCAAAGAAATACCCTATTAGAATTAAGCAAGTTATATTTATATATAAAAGGCGATGTAGAGATTTGTCAATTTTTATTATAAATATTTATGTATGATTTATGCAAACTAAACATTTAAGTTTAGAAAAGAAGCATGCGAAGCATCTAAATGTATGTGTTCATATTTCGAGTTGAACTAAACATAAATTATATTAGGAATACATTTATGTTTGATTTAGTCAAATTAACATTTAATTGATAAAGCTTGGGATAAAACCTATGTTGTTTTTATTTAGAAAGAAAATTGAGTATACATTAATTAATTAATTAAAGTTTGATTATGAAAACCGAGATACTACTCTAGTTAGATTTTAATTGGAAGGATTGTTTAAATTAATATTAATCAAATTATCTTCTTATAAAAAACACGTGTTAATGTCTAATTAGATTTTAATGGAAAAATGTGTATATAAGTACTTAATCATATTTAAATTTTTTAAAATATTATAAAACAGAGAACATGATCAACATTGCTCCTTATGCGTACTTTGAGTTGATACGAACCTAACGCAACTTGAAACGGTAGAAACGGAGCTAAAACGCGAGATCTATGAACTATACAAGTTGCAGGGGTCTAAACACGATTAACTATAGACCGCAGGGGTTAGATTGGAAGATCTGCAAGACACACAAAATAGTGCTCGCTAAAAGATTAAAGGATAGGGGTTAGCAAGTAAAAGAGCAAGGGTGGGATTTATGTGGGAAAGTTGGAATAATTGTAGGGGGTTATGGGTAAAGTTGCAAGAGACAAGTTATAAGGCTTTGGTTTAGGGATTCCATGGGGACCAAAACGCAAAACCACCATACCTTATCATCACAATGTAGGTGATGATTTGTTTCTGAACGCCACGGCCGGCGGACTGCAGAGCTCCTGGCCGGTCAAATCGGCAACGTTCCAGTTGGGGATGGACGGCCGTGAGCTGAAAACTGGGAGAGGGAAACGAGGGGGTCTCAGGGATGTGCTCACCAGCGGCTAGGAGGACGGGAGATGGCCGGATTTCTACGGAGACGGCGGATGGAGAGGGTCGTCTCTGGAGCCACTGACCGGTGGTGCTCCGGCCACGAGCGGACGACAACGAGCAACAGAGGATGTGCAGCTTGACGACGCGGAGGTACTGGTGGTGCTGGCTTGCTCCGGGGATCGACGGCCACGGCGAAACAGGCAGCCAAACTCCGGCGGCGGCTGGCTCTGTTCCAGCGAGGTGAGGCGGCACTGTGCTACGTGTGGAGAGGGTGTGAGGCGAGGGTGGAAGAGAGGAGGAGAGGTGCGGGATGGAGAGGAGCTCAGGATCACCTTTTATACTGCGAGGAAAGGGTAGGGGAAGGAGCTGTATGACGGTGGAGCTCTGGCGGTGGAGGTCACCATGAAAGCTTGGTGGTGGTGGAGGCGTTTCGGAAGAGGAAGGGGGTGAGGCGGCGTGTGGGTGTGTCGGCGCATTGATGGCGCCGTGAGTGGGAAGGGGAGGAGGTGCGGAGAAGGGAGGGCACCGGGAAGACGGCGGCGCACAGCATGGTCAGGGGAAGACGGTCGGGTGGGGAGATGGAAGTTAGACCTGACGAGTGGGGCCCATCCGTCAGAGGGAGAAAAGAGGGTGGTGGAAGCTCGACCGCTTGGTGGGTTGAACTGGGCTGCGACGGAAGAATTTTGATCTGGGTGATTCCAAAGGATTTTTGTTGCGTTGCTGTGTTTTTGACAAGAATTGTTGAGCTCCAAACCTTGGGAATCAGGGGGTTGGCTTGTCTTTGCCGGACAGGATGAGGTGCGGTCAACTGAACGCTATGGGTGGATATCCCGGGGAAAGGCGGCGACCCAGGCCAGACGCAGCGTGCCGCCCTTCACCCTCCGCCATGGATCACCGGCGGCTCCAAGAGGCGATTTTTTGGGTGGCGGCGGTGTGGGCCAAGAAGTCCAGATGCTAGCTCGATTATATTTCTTCTGCTGCCTCCCGTATACTAATTATTCGACAATTCTTTCATCTTTTTTATTTTCTCATGAGATTGTTGTTGTGTATGCTCATTTGGAAGACTATTTGCTCGTAGCAGTGCGAAATTCGATTTGGTATATATAAATCTGGGTGATTCCAAAGGATTTTTGTTGCGTTGCTGTGATTTTGACAAGAATTGTTGAGCTCCAGACCTTGGGAAGCAGGGGGTTGGCTTGTCTTTGCCGGACAGGATGAGGTGCGGTCAATTGAACGCTATGGGTGGATATCCCAGGGAAAGGAGACCACCCAGGCCAGACGTAGCGTGCCGCCCTTCACCCTCCGCCATGGATCACCGGGCGGGCGCGGGGAGCCGCGCGTTGGCGTCGTCGACCGCCTCGAGGTCCAGCCGTAGCGCGGCAGCAGTCCTTGACGTCGAGGGCTGCCTGCAGCCGATTCACCTCGGCGTCGAAGGACCGCAGCAGCGCCCGCGATCTTGCGCGCCATCGCGCGCACCTTGTCGTGGGTGATCTTGGGCGGCGTAACCACGGAGGAGGAAGCTTCGCTACCGGAAACGCAGCCTGTACCGAGAGCTCCACTCTGTGCCGAGGATCTGGCTCTCGGCACAGGGACGCTTCACCGAGAGCAAAAGATCGAGCTCTCGGCATAGAAAAAACCCACGGTACAAACGTACTGTGCCGAGAGGGAACAGAGCCGCCTCTCGGCACAGCCACCGACTCACGGCACAGAGGAACTGTGCCGAGAGCTGCAGAAGCGGGCCCTCGACACAACCGAGACCTCACGGCGGAAAGTAACGGCCGTTGGCCCGGCCGTCAGATGTGCCGAGAGCCAACCTATGGTTCCCGGCACGGAAATCTGTGCCGAGTGCCTGACAAAGGCTCTCGGCAAAGATTTAAAAAGAAAATCAAATTCACGCATTCAAACCTTTTGCTTCATTACCTACACCCCTACAAAAAGCATATGCTCAAAATTCACATAAAAATAGATATTTATTTTGCATTTAACAATTTTATTTCGTTCTAGCTAGCTAGTTTCACCGTACAGTAGAGCTCCGATATGAACTCGAGGTGCATGAAATCATGAAGTAAAGTTAGTGAAAAATGATATTCATGTTCATGAGGCATCTTCAAGACCAATTACATGAAATGACGCTAAATTTTCGACATTTGACTCTCTCATCACGATGAACATCGTGAGATAGAACAATTTAAGAATTGTATAAAATTAAATGAAATGAAACCGTCAAATTGTTTCTAACAGCAACGAAAGTCTTTACAGACACCAATCCAGAGCATCAAAATGGGATGTCAGCAAGGGCCAAAGGAGCCAAGGAGAGTTACATACAGTAGCAAAATGGTTCTTGCTCTACTCTCCAGGTTAACTTACTACTAGTGACAAGCCTAGACAGTAGACTCTACAACTGATTAGTACGGGTTAACAACTTAACACACCACTACTAATTAAGCTTTGAGACGGTTGACACTTGGCCATCACACAAAATTTCTATGACCAAACTGCGGTGACGAACAAAATCCAAGAGACCAGAATCTGCAAGCAGTCATCTTTCACTAGCTAGGTGCCATGGGCCATGATGAGCTGCCTCCTCTTGAACCTCTCCTTGAAGCACATCTGTCGGAGCTCCTTCGTCCTCTCATCCAACACCATATTAGGCCTCTCCTCTATCATCTCTTTCTCGTGCTTCAGGCTTTCCACCACCATCCTCGTTAGATTTCCGTCCTCTTGCTCGGTCAGCTTCCCGAGCTCTTGCTGTACATGCACTCCATCACTCCATGTTCGTCAGTTCTTCCTGTCGGGGACAGCCCTAGGGGTCCCCTTTAACAACTGGGAAATCCCCGCTTAAAACCCGCAACAAAGCCAAAGCCAAACACGCCTCGCCTAACCATGCAGGACACGACCCACGCCGCGGAGGCCCCAACGACCCACCAAGGCGGCCCACTCGAAGATCCCCTCGAGCAGGCTTCGCCTCGCTCGAGGATGCGCGCCTCCTTTGGGCGGGCTCCGTCCCGATCGAGGGGGTACGCTTACCTCGAGCAGGCTCCGCCTCGCTCGAGGGTCCGCTCCGCCCTCGAACGAGGTCCGCCTCGGTCGAGGGCGCTCCGCATGCGCACGCCTGCTCCCGTACACGGGCATTTAATGCCCTGGCAACAGCGGGGCGGCGCCATCATGCGCCCGGGGCTCGCGCCCGGTGCCGCCGCACTAACTCCCCGGAGGGAGCCCATCCCCGCCCCCTGTGGGAGGAGCCGTGCGGCGTGGCCGGTGCCGGTCCGTGACGCCGCGCCGCCCCTGCTCCCGGTACGGCCAACGCGCCGAGCCCTCGAAGGGGGGCCGACCGCACCCTCGACTTGCTTTCTTGTGATCTTGCGGGGGTTAGGTGGAGGCGCTAGGCCGGTGGGACGCCATCCCCGCCGCTTTGTTACCGGCATGGCCGCCGCCCCCCGCGTATGGGCACACGCCGGGCGGCGTGGCAACAACGCCGGCGCCGTGGAGCGTGCGGGAACGGGATGCCACCTTACCTTGCCCGCGTGCCTCGTACGGACCGACGTCGACAACTCCCTCGAGCCCGTCAAAAGACATCACGGCCGTCCGCTGCCCTTCTACCCTCGAAGCCGCCCTTTGTTCGGGTACAAGACACGCCATGATGACCGGATCGCTGCGAGGATCGTCCGGGCGGCCGCCTACTCTACAGCATAGCACATCACGCTCCCTCGTGTAGCTAGATAGCGCGGCATGCATGTGATTCGCTCCCTCCTTGGTCTATAAAAGGAGGACGAACCCCCCTGCCGCAGGGGACGGACGGACAACGGACACGACGACGAACACACGACACAACACCACACGAGACAGGCCGCGCCACGCACTTGCTCTCGAATTCTCCCACAACACCTTTAGCCACTACACCAGGGACTTGGAAGCCACACTTCCTCTCCCGCCTTGCTTGTAGCAGCCCCACTACGAGCACCCCCGTGCTTGAGCAATATAGTGCCTTGAGCACACCACGCGCCTGGACGTACGGCCCCTCGGCCGGAACCAGGATAAACTCTGTGTCTCTTATTGCTTAGCATCGACCATTGAGGGATAGACCTTGGCGCTTATTACTGGTTAGTGTCGGGACCACATTCCGCACCGACAGTTGGCGCCCACCGTGGGGCAATCGAGCGCCTAAGGTCAATCCACCGTCAACTCCCTCCATGGTGATCCGCACTGAGTACCGCGGTACGCGTTACTGCATGGGCAGCTCGGACCCCCTCCCCCGCCGGGTTCGAAATCCGGTTCGAGGGCCTAAACTTTCGAGGCCACGGGGAACGGCTACACGATGCGCCTCACCAACCGTGAGGAGCTCCGTGCGCGGCGCCGGGTCGGGTCCGCTCCGGTCCCCGTTGCGCGCACCACCACGGCGCGGACGCCGCCGGCCGCGGACGCCGCGGGCCCGTCGACGCCGCGGCGCCGCGTCGCCGCTCCGGCCCGGCGTTCGCGCCGGGCACGGTCCGAGCGACGGCAGGCCGAGCGCACCGCCTCTCAACGCGGCGCGCCTATCACCACGGCAACCGCCACCCCAACGGGACAGCGCACTGTCTCCGGACCGCGCTTTCCCATTGTTCTGCGTGGTGCCGCGGCGGCCTACAACGTCAACGTTAACACCACGATGCGCCGGGTTCCCCCTGGTCGTCACGTCTTCGTCGCCAGGGACCCCGGCGCCTCTGCGGGTGATGAGTCGTCACTAGGCTCCCTTGACGCGTTGCCACCCGCCAACCTCCATGGGTACGCGGAGTGGGACTTCTCCGCGTGCCGGACCCGGTCATGTTCAGGCGCTTCCTTGACGCTACGGACTACTGGTTCGGCTGCTCCGACGACTCCAGCACCGGGAGTTACGACCCCGCGCGGGGAGTGCTTTGCGTCGTCATCGCCAACGACCGGCCAACGCCACCGGCGCGGTGGCGCCGGCGACGGGGAGGTCACGCACCCCCAGGGATCGCTCCGCGCACAGGCTGGCGGGGCCAAGCACCCCTGCCGGGGCCGACGTCGACGTACGGCTAGCCCAAGATCGCGAGCTCGAGGCCAAGGCGGCGGAGGAATATCGAACGGTGCGGGCGCTCGGGTGCCTCGATGGGCGGGAAAGCCTCCGCGCGCGGCGAACGCACGCGGGAGGCCCGGGCAAACGAGGCCCGCGACCGCATCAACGCCGACTTTAACATCGACAACCCGGACGCGCCTCCGCGGGCAAGTCGAAGCTCATTGCCGCCGCGGCGCCGCTGCGCGGGCTATGCGGCGGCCTCGACCCCCGAGGGCGCGGAACCGCAACGCGAGGTGCGGACTCTCATCGAGCAAGCGGCCGTCCGGCGGGCCGAAAGCTCGGCCTCACGTATCCGCCAACGGGGGGGATGCATGAGGAGGCGGGGGCGCACAAGGGGCGAACCCTCGGTCCACGCGAGGTGAAGGCTGCGGGGCGTCCCGCCAACTCGGGACGCGCGCCGGCCAAGGAGCGGCTCCTTGACACGCGCGGGGCGGCCGGGAGCGTGACGCCCGCAACGTCATCAACGCCGGCGCACGAGCAAGGCGGATGCGCGGCGGCGGTAGGCTACCACCCTCGACGGGGTGGACGCTACGACGGCGATGAAGACCGTTCCCCGACGCCTGGAACCCCGGGGACCCGTGTGTTCGGCCCGGGAGATCCGCGCGGCGGCCTTCCCCCCAACGCTTCCGCCAACCCTCGACCATCGTCAAGTACAACGGGGAGACGGATCCCCACGTGTGGCTCAACGACTACCGCCCGGCGTGCCGGTGGGCGGGGCCCACCAGCGACGAGGTCATCATCCGCAACTTGCCCCTACACCTCGGTGATTTGGCTCGGACGTGGCTCGAGCACCTGCCCGCCAGCCAAATCCACAACTGGGACGATCTGGTCCGCACGTTCGTGGGTAACTTCCAGGGCACGCACGTGCGCCCTGGAAATTCCTGGGACCTACGCTCCTACACCCAGAAGCCAGGCGAGTCGCTGAGGGACTTCATACGACGCTTCTCCAAGCGGCGTACGGGCTCCCCCGGCGTGGCGCAATCCAAGATTGTGCACGCCTTCCTCGAGGGCACCACGTGCGGGACCTCGTGCGAGAGGGCGGGACGCGGCCCGCCCGCGGACTCCAACGAGATGTTCGAGATCGCCACCGGCTTCGCCTCGGGGAGAGGAGGCCGTGGGGGGCGATCTTTGACGGCAAGAAGGGCAAGCGCTCGGACGATGCGCCCGCGGAGGGCGAGCAAGTCCGGGGAGCCCCACCGGAAGGACAAGAGGGGCAAGAAAGGAAAGAAGCCGCGCCACGAGGCGCGCGAGCGAGGGCGCGACGGCGATGATGCGAGGCTCTTGCTTTGTTGACCCGGCTCGACGGGGCCCTCGGCCGGCCCCTCGAGGTCGGGGGTGTTTGATGACATCTTGAAAAAGCCATGTCCTTACCACAAGACCCCAGTGAACCATACCCTCGAGCAATGCGACATGCTTAAGAAGTTCTATGGCCGCGCCGCCGCGAAGGAAGCGGAGGCCAAGAAAGACGGAGGAGATGGCGACGCCGGCGGCTTCCCCGCCATGGAGAACGTGTTCCTCATCTTTGGGGGACCCACCGTCGACATGTCGACCCGCCGGCACAAGCGGGGAGCGGCACGAGGTCCTCGCCGCGGAGAAGGCGCCTCCCTCCTTCCTCAGGCGGTCGGAGGACGCCATCACCTTCGGCGGGAAGACCATCCGAACCGCATCCCCAACCGGGCCGGTACCGTTGGTGGTCAACCCAATCATTGGGAACGCGCGGTTCTCAAAAGTCTTGATGGAAGGAGGCAGCAGCCTCAACATCCTCTACGCGCATACGCTGCGCTTGCTGGGGATCGGGTTGGACCAGCTGCAGCCCAGCACGACGCCGTTCCATGGCGTCGCGCCCCGCAAGCGGGTCCAGCCCCTCGGGCAGATCGACTTGCCGGTTTGGTTCGGCACCGCGAAGAATTTCCGCAAGGAAACGCTTACCTTCGAAGTGGTGGGGTTCAAGGGCGCTTACCACGCCATACTTGGGTGGCCCTGCTACGCCAAGTTCATGGCGGTCCCCAACTACACCTACTTGAAGATGAAGATGCCAGGACCAAACGACATCCTCACCGTGGGCTCGTCCATCGAGCACGCATTCGACTGCGACGTCGAGTGCGTAGAACATGCGAAAGCACTAGCGCTGGATGAAGCGCTGGTAACCACCTTGGAGAGGATGGTCAACGAGGACCTCGACTCCGCCTCCAAGCACACCGGCAACTTCGAGGCCGCGGAGCAGACGAAGGAGGTGCCCCTCGACCCCGCGGTCCCCGAGGGCAAGGCGTTGAGGGTCAGCTCCACCCTCGATCCCAAATAGGAAGTGGTGCTCATCGACTTCCTCCGCGCCAACGCCGACATCTTCGCGTGGAGCCCCTCAGATATGCCAGGCGTCCCGAGGCAGGTCGCCGAGCACTCCCTTGACATCCTGCCTCATGCCCGCGCCGTGCAACAACGGCTCCGCCGCTTCGACGAGGAGCGGCGACGGGCTATCGGAGCGGAGCTGCGGAAGCTTCTCGAGGCCGGGTTCATCAAGGAGGTGTTCCACCCAACGTGGCTAGCGAACCCTTGTACTTGTAAAGAAAAAGAACGGGAAGTGGCGGATGTGTATATACTACACTAGTCTTAATAAAGCATGTCCTAAAGTTCCTTTTCCTTTGCCACGTATTGATCAAATTGTCGACTCAACGAGTGGTGTGAGTGGTGATCCGCTTCCTTGATGCCTACTCCGGGTATCATCAAATAAAGATGAAGGAGTCCGACCAGCTCGCGACTTCGTTCATCACGCCGTTCGGGATGTTCTGTTATGTCACGATGTCGTTCGGCCTCCGAAACGCGGGTGCGACGTATCAGCGTTGCATGCAACACGTTTTCGGAGATCACATCGGACGGTCGGTCGAGGCGTACGTGGACGACATCGTCGTGAAAACCAGGAAGGCGGACGACCTTAGCATTGCGTTCGGCTGCCTACGGGCCAATGGGGTCAAATTAAACCCCGAAAAGTGTGTCTTTGGGGTGCCGCGAGGCATGCTCCTGGGATACATCGTCTCCCAACGGGGGATCGAGGCCAACCCCGAAAAGGTTGCGGCCCTCGAACGAATGGGCCCGATCCGGGACCTCAAAGGGGTGCAAAAAGTGCTTGGAGTGCCTTGCCGCCTTGAGCGCTTCATCTCGCGGCTCGGCGAGAAGGGCTGCCCCTCTATCGCCTACTCAAGAAACACGAGCGCTTCTCCTCGGACCACCAAGGCTAAGGGCGCGCTCGACAAGGCGAAGGCATCCTTGACCCACGCCCCGATCCTCACGCCACCGCGGGGCGGCGAACCCCTGCGGCTCTACGTGGCCGCAACCACCCCGGGTGGTCGGCGCCGTCATCGTGGTGGAGCGCACGGAGGAAGGGCACGCCACCCGCCGGTCCGGCGGCCGATCTACTACATCGGCGAGGTCTTGTCGACACCAAGACGCGCTACCCTCGGAGTCCGAAGGCTGCGTATGCGGTGGTCCTCGCGCGGCGCAAGCTCGCCACTACTTCGAGGCCCACCCCGTCACGGTGGTTTCCTCCTTCCCGCTAGGGGGATCATCCGCAATCTCGATGCGGCGGGGCGGGGATCGCCAAGTGGTCCGTGGAGGCGATGGGCGAGACGCTCGCCTATGCCCCGCGCACGGCCATCAAGTCCCGGATCACGGCGGATTTCGTCGGCCGAATGGACGGATACGCGGCCGCCACCGCCACGGATCCAAGCGAGTCTTTGGACTGCGGCTTCGCACGGCTCGGTGATGAAAACAGGGGCGGGCGCGGGCCTGCTCTTCGTGTCGCCCCTCGGGGAGCACATGCGGTACACGGTGCGCCTCCACTTCCCCGCGTCGAACAACATGGCTGAGTACGAGGCCCTCCTTTGCGGCCTCAAGATCGCCATTGAGTTAGGCGTCAAGCGCCTCGACGTGCGGGGGGATTCGCAACTCGTGATTGACCAAGTCATGAAGAACGCGAGCTGCCATGACGATAAGATGGAGGCCTACTGCAAGGCCGTGCGAGCCCTCGAAGACAAATTTTACGGCATCGAGCTCAATCATGTGCCCCGCAGGCACAACGAGGAGGTGGACGAGCTGGCCAAGATCACGTCCGGGCGGATCACCGTCCCCCCGAACGTTTTTGCCCGCGATATCGCTCAGCCCTCGGTCGTCCTCGAGTCTCACCCCTCAAGCCACACGGAACCCTCGGGGGCTCCCTTGGGCCCAGCGGGTGCGGAACCCATGGACGAGGACCCCTCGAACGAGGCGTACGTGCTCTCCCTCCTCGAGGGGTATGGCTCCTACGAGGCCGACGTGATGGATATCGAGCCAACCCCTGTCAGGGCTGCGGCGCGACAAGTATATCGCCTAGATGGTCGGGGAGCTCCCCTCGGACCGGGCCACGGCCGGGCGCATCGCCGGGATGGCCAAGTCCTTTGCTCTCGTCGATGGCGAGGCGCACAAGCGCGCCGCCTGCGGCATCTTGCGGCGGTGCGTGCCCATCCCCGAGGGCGCGAGCTCTCGCGGGACATCCACGGCGCGGATGCTGTGGCCATCACGCGGCGCCTCGTACCCTCGTTGGCAATGCTTTCCGCCAAGGCTTTTGCGGCCTACCGCGGTCGCGGACGCCCGGCGAGATCGTACGCACTCCCGAAGGGTGCCGGTTCTACGCTCGCAAGTCCAACCTTCCCGCTCATGTCCTGCGAGACCATCCCCATAACATGGCCGTTCGCTGTGTGGGGGGGTGGACATCGTCGGGCCCCCGCGGAAGGCGCACAGGGGCTTCACCCACTTGTTGGTCGCGATCGACAAGTTCTCCAAGTTGGTGGAGGTGCGCCCCATTACGAATCTCAGGGCGGAGCAAGCGGTGACGTTCTTCACCGACATCATCCACCGCTTTGGAGTGCCAAACTCCATTATCAACGACAACGGGTCCCGGTTCACGGGCGGGGAAATTCTTGGAGTTCGCGACAAGTTCCACATCCGTGTGGATTGGGCGGTGTGGCACACCCGCAGAACCAACGGCCAAGTAGAGCGTGCCAACGACATGATCCTACAAGGCCTTAAGCCTAGAATTTTTTGACCAGCTAAACAAATGCGGTCGGAAATGGCTCCAAGAGTTACCGGTGGTCGTGTGGAGCCTAAGGACCACCCCGAGCGAGCCACGGGTTGACCCCGTTTTCCTATTCCATGGCGCGGAGGCCGTCCTCCCCACGGACTTAGAATACGGGTCGCCCGGGGGTTCGAGGCTACGACGAGGGTACCAACTAGAGAGCCGCGAGGACTCACTTGACCGGCTAGACGAAGCACGCCTTGTGGCCTTGATGCACTTCGCAAGGTACCAGCAGTCCCTCAGGCGCTACCAAGCACGCAAGATACGCCGACGGGACTTCAGCGAAGGGGATTTGGTCCTAAGGCTACGCCAAGACAACCGAGGACGCCACAAGCTATCGCCTCCATGGGAGGGACCCTACGTCGTGGTGAAGGTACTCAAGCCCGGCACGTACAAGCTGGCCAACGAGGACGGTGAAGAGCTCACCAACGCTTGGAACATCCAACAGCTACGTCGCTTCTACCCCTAGCTAGGATTTCCAAGTATTTTGTTGTAAAAATCACATGACCAACACCCCAGTTGGTGACAACTATGTAAACGTCATAAGTCTAATGAAAAGGGCAACTCAGCTTTCCCCTGAAACCCAAGTTACCCTCGAGGGCTACTACGGGCGCATCCCCCCAAAATGGTCCCATTTTCGCGCAAAAATGAAACAACTCACGCACGCTAAGTTTGTTTTCTACTTCGGCCTCGAGCAAAGATTCGAACGGGGCGCGGGTAACCTAGCGGAAGGAGCGCGCGAGCCGAAATAGCCTACGCCTCCGCGAGGGTACGGCCCTTCTCTCTCGCCTCCAACCCGGCGGGCCACCCGCGAAAATCGAACTCCCCTAACTAGAATCTACTCGGGAAGAAGGAGAAACAAAAAAGCGTAATAAACAAAAGACTTCACTTCACATTGGCAAATGTTTATGGCAAAAACAATTTGTTTATTTACAAGGGCCGCACGGCCGGCATGCGATACATTAACAAAAACGGGCCTAGGGCCCGGCTGTCTTTAGGCGGGAGGAGCGGCGGCGTCAGCAGCGTCCGGGAGGAGGAACTCCTCGAAGGCTTCGGCAAGTGTCCCGGCGGCGTTGGTGGCGAGCGCGTCCACGCGCTCCATCGCCACCTCGTCCTCAACACCCTCGGGGACGACGTAGCCCTCCGCCAGCGCCTCGAAGTTAACCTCGTAGTGGGACCGCACCACCCCGAGGGCCTTCTGCACGCCAAGATGTAGCGCCCGGCGCATGCGCTCGGTGACGTGGCCGCTAAGGGCGCGCAGGCGGCTGGCCAGCGAGCTACCGGCCTGTGCCTCGCCCTCCTCTACGGCCCGGCAGGTCTCGAGGGCTGCATTGCGCAACTCCTGCAGCTCCTGCTCGGAGGAGTTGTAGGAGGTCTGCAGCGCCTTGGCCCGCTCAGCCGCGTTCCCCAGCGCGGTGCGCAAGCCTGGAGTTGTCAGTCGAGAAAGAAATCAGAAAAAGGGTGCGAACCCTCTAATAGAAAACCAGCGAAACAGGAGTCGAACAGCGACTTACCTTCAACCTGCTTCCTCTCCACCTCGAGGGCGCGGCGCCCAGCCTCGACCGCCTGCTCAAGGCCCTTAATGGTCTCGCCTTGCTCCTGGAGGGCCGGCTCCGGCTCCCGGCTCCCGCCGTCTGATACCGAGCACCATCGGCCTCGCCCTCGAGCTTGGAGAACTCGGTGTTCGGTCCTCCGGCGACACGCGCGCCGTCTCGCGAGCGGCGCGCTCCCGCTCCCGGCGCCGACCGGGTGTCGGAAAGGGCGGCTTTGCTCTGCCGGAGCCGCCCCTCGGCCCCTTGGCGGGCGGTGCGCTCCCGCGTGCCGGTCCTCGAGTCGGCGAGCGCGCGCGACCTTGGCGTCGAGGGCGGCCTTCAAGTCGTCGGCCTCCTTGGCCCTTTGCTCGAGCGCGCGCGCTGCTCTTCGGCTGGCGGCGCGCACCACTCGCGCCCCCTTGAGCTACGAGCGGAGCCCCCAGGTTCTCGTTGCGGACGCCCGCCACCTCCGCCTCCCCGGTTGGCCGCCGGCGTGCGCATCTTCTCCGGAGTCCGAGCGCGCCCGCCGGCCGCCTCATCCCAGTCGATGAGGGCTGTGCAGACCCGCTCGAGGCTAGAGGGACGCGCCGGGTCCTGCCTCGCGCTCTCATGGAGTTGGTCGCGCAAGGCCATGGCCCGGTACGACAACCAGTCGTCCGGGGTCCCGAGGGCGTCGGCGAGCGCGTCGAAGGCATCGCACCACTCCCGGAGCTGGTGGAGCTTGGCGTTCACCTGGTCGAAGGTGCCGTACTTGTCGCGGGCGCGGCGCTCGAGCTCCTATCACCCACAAGTCAAAACCCGTAAGCACCATGACGCAAGGATCGCGCGCAGAAACGAGAAAAAGGAAAGAAGCAGGCAACGATGCTCCACCTGGAAAACACGCCACGCGGGGCCGCTGTGGATCCTCAGCGCCTCGTGCAACGCCGGTCGAGCGCGACGCCATGGTTGCGGAGCTCCCCCCACAGCTCCTGCTCCCCCCCGGGCGTCGGTGAACGCGGGCGGGTCGCCCGGCGATCCCCTCCACCGGGCGGAGTGGCCGGCGCGGGAAGATGAGGCCCCGGCGCCATGCCCTCGGCCCCCGCCACCATGTGGCCCTCACGCCGCCTCACGAGGGCCCCATCCCGGGACTGCGGGGAAAGAGTGGGGAAGCTCACCCACCGGTCCCACCGGGCGGCGGGGAGTCGTCGTCTCCGGATCTCCACCACCACCGCCGGGAGCCGCCGGCGGGTCCCGCCCCTCGCGTCACCTCGCGTCGACGCCTCCGCCCGCGCCCTCCGTGGCCGCGGGCTCCCACCGCGGCGCCGCGACCCACCGCTTCGGCCGCGCCCCCGCGACCACGGGCGCCCGACCACCCTCCTCGGCCGCCGCCGCCGGCCGCGCCTCCACCGCAACCGGCGCCGCGGTCGCGCCTCCACTACGGTCCGCCGCCGCGGCCGCGCCTCCGCCACGACCGGTGCCCGCCGCTCCTCGGCGGCCGCCGGCCGCGGCACGACGGGGTCGATCCGCCGGCCGTGGCCTCGAGGCCTCCGCCGCGCCCCGCGAGCTCCCGCCCGCCGCGGCCGCCGTGCTCGCCCCGCCCGCGGCGCTCTCGACGAGCGCCGGCGGGGTGGGAATGGACGCGTCCGCCCTCAACACCTTGGCCGGTGCGAGGGAAGGCACCACCTGCGCAAGTACAAGCAAAAAAATCGAACGCACGGGTCGCCAAAAAACCAAACCCCGCGGAAGAGCAAGCCCCTTACCTCGAAGAGGAGAAGGCGCGCTTCCTCTTCCTCGAGGCCTCGGTGGATGAGGCCGGCGCGGCCGACGCGCCCGTCGCCGCGCCTCCCCGACGTCTCCGCCGCGCGCGCGGGCCCCGCCCGCGCGCGCGGGCGTGCTTGCCGCGTGCGCCCTCTGCGGTGCGCACCGGCACCTCCGCGGCCCGCGCCGCTCCCGTCGTCGATTGCCGGCGGCGGGCGCCGCTCGCGCCCGCCCCGAGCGATGCCGCCCTTGCCGCCGGGGCCGGCTCCGGCGGCGGGGGGTGCGGGGCTCCCACCTATCGGAGGGACCCCGCCCCCCGGCCTTCTTCCTCCTCGTCCCCCTCCGAGGACGAATACTCCTCGGTCCCCGGAGAGGGAGAGCCCTCGCCGCTCGCGCGGCCCGGTGCTCCTCGCTCCGCCGCTCGCGGCACCTCGCGGTGCCGCCTTGCGCGCTCCCTCTTGCGCGCCGCCCGCTCCCGCTCCCTTTGCTACGCCGCCCGACCGAGCGCGCGGGAGTCAGGGGTGGGCGAAACGGACTTCGCGGCACTCAGGCTCACCAGCTGCAGGCGAGAACATCAGAAGCACGTCAGGAGCCAGGGGCAACATCAAGAACGAAAACAGGGCCAAGAACCATACTCACCAGCGGGCCGGTGGGGAGCATCTCGAGGTCCCACGGGGACCGGTCCTGGCGCAGCATCCGGGTGTCGACGGCGCTCCGCGCCCGTGTGAGCGCATACCCCCGCTCAAGGGGGGTCGGGAGCATCCGCGACCTCGCCAGCGCGACGGGGTCCGCCTCCTCCGTCATCTCGAAGATGCAGAGCGGCCTCTCCATCAGAGGCACGATCCGCCGGTGGTGGAGGAAGGCGAGGACGCCCGCCGCGGTCAGCCCGCGCGTCGCCAGGTTCTTCAGGGCGGCCAGGAGCGAGCCCAGCCACCTCCGATGTTGGGGCGTGGACACCCTGTAGCCCCAGGAGTTGGGCTTCTCCCGGAGCACCAGACCGGTGTAGGGGGGAGTCCGGGCTCGGCATTGCGAAGGTAAAACCACCCCCGCTCCCAGCCGGCGTTGTTGGTCGTCATGGTACAAGGGATGTAGTCGTCCTTGTACTGCGTCCGCAGGGCGAGCGACATGCCGCCGGCGCGCACCGCGCGGCGGGTCCTCTGCTCCGTCGTCGGCTGCGTGAACAGCTCCGCGCGGAAGAGGTGTATCCAGAGCTCCCAATTGACTGGGATCCCTAGATACCCCTCGCAGACGCCCACGAACGTGGCCGCCTGCGAGATCGCGTTCGGCGCGAAGTTGTGTAACTCCACGCCGTAGCGGTGGCAGAGCGCCCGCATGAAGCGGCTCGCCGGCGCTGCGAAACCGCGTTCGTGGAAGCAGATGAAGCTCACCACGTAGCCGTCCGGCGGGTTGGGCGCGTGGTCCCCCGCCGGCGGCACGATCCACTCCGCCGGCCGACCCTCCTCGTTCGCCGCGCGGTGGCCCGGCGGAGACCGAGTCGCCGAGGGCCGGTACGGTTCACCGACGACCGCTCCCATGCGTACGGGTCGACGATCGTGAGGGCGGAAGCGGCGCCATGAGAAAAGACAAGGGATCCGAGAACGGAGGACGGAAGGAAGAAGAAGAGCTCTAATGGCGAAGGGGCGCGGTGGCAAGAACAAAACGAAGGCGAGAGCGCGAGGGGGCAAGAATGGCGGAACTCTAAGGTAAAAAATTGTCGTTTTCCCTCCCCTCGGATTTATAAGTCGTGGGCGTGCTCTCCGGGGGCGGACGTCCCGCGCGCATTAGCGGGGAATCTTTTTTTCTCGGCCGACGGGCGGGCCCCACCACGACCGCGGCGGCCACGCCACCGCGAACAGGCCATCATCACGGCGAAGAATAGCGAGGGCCGTGGCGGCGCGGTCACGTCCGCCTGCCCACGCCGCCCACTACGCGCGCGGCCGCGGCGCCTAAAAAGGCGCGCCCGCGACGCGAAATCACAGCCTCGGCTGTGGAGCATTTAATGGCCCGGTTCCTTACGAAGTAAGGAGAACCCTCGAGCGGCACGGGCTCCTGGCTCGGGAAAATTTCAACCCTCGAAAGGGTACAGGCGTGAGAAGGTCGCCTCGGGGCCCGTTTGAAACAAAACAGGCACCGCAAAGCACCCATGCCACGCTGTATTACTGATCAGCGCCTCGAGGGCTGGCTCGCCCAGGCCCCTCGATGGTCGCAGATGCCAGGCCGGGAGCGCTTAGCCGCCGCCCCGCACCATTTTTACTGATCAGCGCCTCGAGGGCTGGCTCGCCCAGGCCCCTCGATGGTCGCAGATGCAAAGACGGGGCCGCCCAGGCGCCACCCCGCACGGCCCTACTGATCAGAGGTTCGAAGCCTGACCCTCGATGGGTTCGAACAGGCGCCCCAGATCACCAGAGTCAGGGACGACGAGGGCACGCGCATTCGAGCCGTTCCTCGAGCCCGCCGGCCTCGAGGGTGCCCCCACATGTCGTGTTCGAGAGCCGCCGAGGGCGCCTAGCCGGAGGATCCCACCGAGGGAGAGCTTCCGCGCCCTCGGTCCCTAGCGAACAGACCGAGCCCCACCTAGCAAACCCACGCAAGCGTTTCAATGGACGTGTCTCTGGACCACGCAGCCTACCCTTATCGAACGGGGCATGGGCGTCCACTCGAACCACCCACTAACAGCTCAATGAGGAATCCGCAATCCGCGACCCGACCGATGGGGGGTTGCGGAAACCTCACCCTCCGTCCCACGGAGGGATGGCGAGGGCGCAATAAAAACAAGTCGTAAAGCTCTACCCGATCGCCTTGAACGGGCCCGTGCTCGGGGGGCTTGACACACGGCTACACCTCCCGGCTTGCACCCACCGGGATAGTGCCGGCCGCGCGTGCGTCACCGAAGCCGGGCCGGGACATTGCCGACGCCGGTTGAAACATGTACCACGCCCTCTGTCCAAGTCTCGCGGTCAACCCCTACAGGAGCGCCTATGCTCCTGCAGGGCTTCGGGGGCTAGACCCGCCGGTCCGCTGACGCGGCCCCACGGAAAGCGTTCGCAAGACCAGGAGGGAAGAACGTCCTATCGGTAGGCTCCAACATCTGTGGGAGCCTCAATGGCAAACCCACAGATGCTCGGGGGCTACTGTCGGGGACAGCCCTAGGGGTCCCCTTTAATAACTGGGAAATCCCCGCTTAAAACCCGCAACAAAGCCAAAGCCAAACACGCCTCGCCTAACCATGCAGGACACGGCCCACGCCGCAGAGGCCCCAACGACCCACCAAGGCGGCCCACTCGAAGATCCCCTCGAGCAGGCTTCGCCTCGCTCGAGGATGCGCGCCTCCCTCGGGCGGGCTCCGTCCCGATCGAGGGGGTACGCTTACCTCGAGCAGGCTCCGCCTCGCTCGAGGGTCCGCTCCGCCCTCGAACGGGGTCCGCCTCGCTCGAGGGCGCTCCGCATGCGCACGCCTGCTCCCGTACACGGGCATTTAATGCCCTGACAACGGCGGGGCGGCGCCATCATGCGCCTGGGGCTCGCGCCCCGGTGCCGCCGCACCAACTCCCCCGAGAGGGAGCCCATCCCCGCCCCCGTGGGAGGAACCGTGCGGCGTGGCCGGTGCCGGTCCGTGACGCCGTGCCGCCCGCTCCGGTGCGGCCAACGCGCCGAGCCCTCGAAGGGGGCCGGCCGCACCCTCGACTTGCTTTCTTGTGATCTTGCGGGGTTAGGTGGAGGCGCTAGGCCGGTGGGACGCCATCCCCGCCACCGCACCGGCATGGCCGCTACCCCCGCGCGTACGGGCACACACGGCGGCCGTGGCAACAACGCCCCGCCGTGGAGCGTGCGGGAACGGGATGCCACCTTACCCGCCACCGTGCCTCGTACGGACCGACGTCGACGCAACTCCCTCGAGCCCGTCAAAAGACATCACGGCCGCCCGCTGCCCTTCTACCCTCGAAGCCGCCACTGTTCGGGTACAAGACACGCCATGATGACCGGATCGCTGCGAGGATCGTCCGGGCGGCCGCCTACTCTACAGCATAGCACATCACGCTCCCTCGCGTAGCTAGATAGCGCGGCATGCATGTGATTCGCTCCCTCCTTGGTCTATAAAAGGAGGACGAACCCCCCTGCCGCAGGGGACGGACGGACAAGGGACACGACGACGAACACACGACACAACACCACACGAGACAGGCTGCGCCACGCACTTGCTCTCCAATTCTCCCACAACACCTTCAGCCACTACACCAGGGACTTGGAAGCCACGCTTCCTCTCCCGCCTTGCTTGTAGCAGCCCCACTAGCACCCCGGGCCGAGCAATATAGTGCCTTGAGCACACCACTGCTGGACGCACGGCCCCTCGGCCGGAACCAGGATAAACTCTGTGTCTCTTATTGCTTAGCATCGACCATTGAGGGATAGACCCTGGCGCTTATTACTGGTTAGTGTCGGGACCACATTCCGCACCGACACTTCCAGACAAATCTTATTCTAGTAAAAACTCCCAACGAATTGAATTCCATGACAATATGCTCCAACGAGAGAATAAGCAAAAACCTGGATGTTGTCGATGGGCGTATTCAGGCTCTTCACCTTGTGGTGCGGCCACCGCGCGATGCCAAGCTCCCTGCACCGCTTCTTCAGCACCGTGACCCCGAATTCGAGCTCCTGCACCGCCTGCTTGATCGGCATGTAGAAGTGCCGCGACACTAGCTCGAACGTCAGCGCCTTCTTCCCTAGTCCAATTCTCGGATGTCCAACTGCACCCTTCTGCACACTGCTAGTGTTGTGCTCCAGCTTGATCAGTGCCTTCTCGCAGTCGCCGTCCTTGCTCTTGCGGCGCGCTTCCTCCTCCTCCTTCACCTGAGCCCAAAAACTCGCGAAGTCGACCTCAAAGAGGCAGCCAAGCTTGTCTGCATTTACATGAGAAAGTAACTGAGAACATGAATTAATTCCAGAAATTTTTGTATTAATAGGGAAAGATATCTGCCGGTACCTTGAGAGGAGCTTCTCTTTGAACATGAAATGGTAGGGAAACACTGAGCTGAGAACCACACTTCCTCTTCGAACTGGTAGTGAGAGAGCTAGATCAAGTGCGAAAGAAACTGGAAGTACATGAAACCATGAAGTAAATTAAGTTAGTGAAAAATGATATTCATGTTCATGAGGCATCTTCAAGACCAATTACATGAAAGGACGCTAAATTTTCGACATTTGACTCTCTCATCATGATGAACATCGTGAGATAGAACAATTTAAGAATTGTATAAAATTCAATGAAATGAAACCGTCAAATTGTTTCTAACAGAAAACAAGTTTGGCAACGAAAGTCTTTACAGACACCAATCCAGAGCGTCAAAATGGGAGGTCAGCAAGGGCCAAAGGAGCCAAGGACAGTTACATACAGTAGCAAAATGGTTCTTGCTCTACTCTGAAGGTTAACTTAGTGCTAGTGACAAGCCTAGACAGTAGACTCTACAACTGATTAGTACGGCTTAACAACTTAACACACCACTACTAATTAAGCTTTGAGACGGTTGACACTTGGCCATCACACAAAAATCCTATGACCAAACTCCGCTCCGAACAAAATCCAAGAGACCAGAATCTACAAGCAGTCATCTTTCACTAGCTAGGTGCCATGGGCCATGATGAGCTGCCTCCTCTTGAACCTCTCCTTGAAGCACATCTGCCTGAGCTCCTTCGTCCTCTCATCCAACACCATATTAGGCCTCTCCTCTATCATCTCTTTCTTGTGCTTCAGGCTTTCCACCACCATCCTCGTTAGATTTCCGTCCTCTTGCTCAGTCAGCTTCCCGAGCTCCTGCTGGACATGCACTCCATCACTCCATGTTCGTCAGTTCTTCCAGACAAATCTTATTCTAGTAAAAACTCCCAACGAATTGAATTCCATGACAATATGCTCCAACGAGAGAATAGCGAAACCCGGATGTTGTCGATGAGCGTATTCGGGCTCTTCACCTTGTGGTGCGGCCGAGCACGCGATGTTGAGCTCCCTGCACCGCTTCTTCAGCACCGTGACCCCGACTTTGAGCTCCTGCACCACCTGCTTGATCAGCATGCAGAAGTGCCGCGACACCAGCTCGAACGTCAGCGCCTTCTTCCCTGGTCCAATTCTCGATGTCCAACTGCACCCTTCTACACACTGCTAGTGTCGTGCTCCAGCTTGATCAGTGCCTTCTCGCAGTCGTCGTCCTTGCTCTTGCGGCGCGCTTCCTCCTCCTCCACCTGAGCCCAAAAACTCGCGAAGTCGACCTCAAAGAGGCAGCCAAGCTCGTCTGCATTTACATGAGAAAGTAACTGAGAACATAAATTAATTCCAGAAATTTTTGTATTATTAGGGAAAGATATCTGCCGGTACCTCGAGAGGAGCTTCTCTTTGAACATGAAATGGCAGGGAAACACTGAGCTGAGAATCACGCTTCCTCTTCGAGCTGGTAGTGAGAGAGCTAGATCGAGTGCGAAAGAAACTGGAAGTACATGAAATCATGAAGTAAAGTTAGTGAAAAATGATATTCATGTTCATGAGGCATCTTCGAGACCAATTACATGAAATGACGCTAAATTTTCGACATTTGACTCTCTCATCACGATGAACATCGTGAGATAGAACAATTTAAGAATTGTATAAAATTCAATGAAATGAAACCGTCAAATTGTTAGAGATCCACCACCGTACATGATGACAGGTGCTGAGATTCAAGCTGAGGTAGACAGTCTCGTGCTCAAAGAAGGACAATGCCGTTTTGAGGGATATGGTGAGGAACATGCTTGGTCTCAAAAGGTAGGTTTGTGGAGGCTACCCTATATGAAAGATCTTCTTCTTCCACATAACATTGATGTGATGCACACCGAAAAGAATGTTGCCGAGGCACTATGGGCTACAATGATGGATATAAAAGAGAAGAGCAAGGACAATGTTAAGGCTAGACTCGATCTAGAAATGTTATGCGACAGGCCAAAGCAAGTCATCCCGAAGGCTGTACCGGGAAAAGACATGGAATAGGCCTAAGGCCGATTTCATCCTTAATAGGGTACAAAGGAAGGAAGTACTAGAATGGATGCAAAAATTAATGTTCCCTGATGGGTATGCCGCGAATCTGAGAAGGGGAGTCAACTTAGTTACTCTTCGAATAAAGGGGTTGAAAAGTCATGACTACCACATATGGATCGAACGACTTCTTCCGGTGATGGTTCGAGGCTATGTACCTGAGCATGTGTGGCAATGGCAGAATTGAGTTATTTCTTCCGTTAGCTTTGTGCTAAGGAGTTATCTAAGGCTGTGATTAACAAACTAGAAAAAGATGCACCTGTATTGCTCAGTAAGCTAGAGAAGATCTTTCCACCCGGCTTCTTCAATCTGATGCAACATATGATTTTGCACCTCCCGCGTGAGGCACGATTGGGGGGCGTGCAGAACCGTTGGTGCTATCCAATTGAGAGGGTTCAAAAGGTTCTTCGAAGTACATGTAAAAATAAAAACAAAGTTGAAGCTTGCATTGCGAGAGGCAGCTATTTTGCAGGAGGTGACAAACTTTACAACTAAATACTATGCTGAGCACCTTCCCAGCGTGCATAATCCACCTCCTCGGTACAATGCTGGCGCAAATGAATCGAACCTCAGCCTTTTCCAGGGGCAGCTCGGAAGTGCAAGTGGTTCGACGTTCAAGACCTTATCTCTTGAAGAGTGGCGCACTATGACGATATATATTTTGCGCAACCTTGAGGAAGTACGACCATACATAAAGTAAGTTGTCAATAAAGGTTCTCATTTCCTTTCTTGTATCTTGCCTCATCGACATCCAACCTCATTTGATTTGGTGCAGTGAATTTATTGGGTCACTTCTGCATTGGTCAAGGCCCCCTACCGACCACGATGAGAAAAACGTTCTTCTAAATGCCGATTTCATTTCTTGGTTCAGAAAGAAGGTAATTTAGATTGTACTCTAATATTACAAGTAATTGAGATCGCATTCAATATCACATTAACCACAATCATGCCTAAACTTGCAGAGCCAAACCGATGCGTCTATGAGTCCTGAGTTGAGACAGGTTGCCGATGGTTTCTCCTTAAGGGTCAAGTCATATGCTGCTTATGACGTGAATGGATATCGCTTTCACACGACACGACATGAGCGAGAAAAGCCCAATCGAAAAACCACAAATAATGGAGTTTGTACACATGGCCAAACCGATGGGCTAGATTACTATGGAAGACTTGAAGAAATATACGAACTCGAGTATCGTGGTTGCAAAACTGTCATATTCAAGTGTCATTGGTTTGATCCAAATGTTGTGAGATGAAACAAGAATCTTGGGCTAGTCGAAATTAAACAATCATCTGTGTACCCTGGACACAATGTATATATTGTGGCCCAACAAACCACGCAAGTATATTACTTCTCATACCCTTGTAAAAAGGACAAGTGTCTCAGGGGTTGGGATGTTGTGTACAAGGTATCGCAACACGGTAAACTACCTACCCCAAACAATGAAGATTACCACCTACTAGATCCAAACACATATGCCGGAGAGTTCTTCCAAGAAGATGGGCTAGAAGGGTGTTTTGAGATAAACTTAACTGAAGAGATCGAAATGGAAGTAGACAATGAAATGGACGTCAACGTCGATGATGCAGAAGAGGTTGATAATGAAGAGGACTTACAATTACTTGAGCGATTACAATTAGGCATTGTTAGTGATGATGATGACCTTGATCCTCTTTTGGAGCACGGCGTTTAGTCTTTGGAGATGCGTGATAGTGATGACGAGACTTATGATCCTGATATTCCGGATCGTGATGAATATTTCTAAAACATGTAAGGTCCGTAGTAATTGAAATTATGCTTCTAATTTTCTAGGATTCTTATTTACTACGATATTTCGTTTCTTATTTACTACGATAATTTGTTTCTTATTTACTAGGATAATTGTGTTTCTAATTTTGTAGGATAATTTGTTTCTTCTTTAGTACGACATTTGTTTTCTTATTTACTAATTGGTATTTACATTTAATTATATACTAACTGGTTTAATCTTTACTATTTCAGGTGATTGATCAAAGATGCCAAAGCAGCCTCCTCGTCGCGGCCCTATGGTGAGGAGCATCAATGAGTTGTACCAGGCGGGGATGGCGGCTGTTAGGAGGGTGACGAGGTCCTCGTCTGAGGCACCCACCGCGCCGTCTGGATCCAGGGCTCGGAAAGGTGCACCCACTTCGGCGCCGTCGTTGTCGGATGACGGGGATGAGGAGGATGAGGTGCAACAGGAGAGTGATGAGGAGGAAGAGTTGCTGCAGGAGAGTGATGAGGGGGGATGCAGATCAGGATGAGGGGGAGGAGGCTGAGGGGGAGGAGACGCATCAGGATGAGGGAGGCGCCCATCAGGATGAGGAGGCGTATGAGCCTGAGGAGGAGGATGGGGAGCTGGGGTGCGGGGCAGGGGCTGTGCCGAAGGTCTATATTCGAGGCCCCGCTCGGCTTCCGGATCGACCCATACCGCTTGCGAACCGACCGGTTATTAAACCAGAGGGACTACGGTAACTTATCACACTTTTTTCATCCGTTCTGTTCAAACTCACAATTGAAACTAATAATTTGTGTGAAATCATTTTGGCAGGGGGTGGGAGGTTGTGACTCCAGGTTCTCATAATCGTCTTCCCAATGGCATCTTGGGTGTTTTGTGCAAGTAGCACTACCCTGGGTTTGTGACAGTTGGGGAGGGAGAAGACGCTCGAGAGGTGTTTGTGACGACGTTTGACCACTACGCCCTCATGATCGATTTGCCTGATCCGACACAGAGGACGTTCCAGAACAAGGCCCGTCGGGTGGTTGGCGAGTTTTGGGTGCGTCTTCCTTGCAACAAATTGTATTTCTCAATAAATCGAATTAATTGGATATCCCTCAAGTATTAACATTGCTTCTACATGCAGGATTTCTATAGAGTCCTTGAGGGTATGAGGACCGAGCGGCTGAGTGTGCGATGTTTACGTGTCGGAAGCATGTGACAGATATGATTTACGAGTCACGTATCTCGCAAAATGTTGCCTACAAGGCTAAGTATGGTGAGAAAGTTAAAAAAAGGGACTTCCGAAACCTCTCACTCGAGAACAATACATGGAGGTAAATGCAGAAAATTACTATTATTGATTCTTCTCAGATTAGATACGCCAACCTTTATGTTCTTGACGTGCAGGTGCCTCCGTGATGGCTCGTCGAGATGCCTCGAGCTTGGAGTGCGATTGTGGACTTGTGGTTTGCGCCCGATTGGGAGGCAAAACACCTCGAGCGTCGGGAGAGACGTTTTAAGATGGCAGGACCGCCACACCATCAAGGCCCCCTTAACATCTCCGAGTATGCTCGTAGATGGGTATGTTAATCTATTTCTTTATTCTAACTCTCGATCGCATAATTTATTTGTTTTCTAACTCTCGATTGTTTTCCTGCAGTCTAAGTCACATGAGAATCAGTTTTGCTTTGAGCTCGAGGCATATGGTATGGCACACAAGGGCAGGGCCACGTCCGACGTCACCGTCAACCCCAATGACCCACCCGAGGCGTACACCAACCCGACAATCCAGCCCCGCATCGCAAAGTACACCACGGTGGCAAGGCAGGTTCGTGGGCCAGACTTCGATCCGGTGAGAGAGCCTCTGGATCCAGAAACCGTCATCAGGATTGGAGAAGGCAGGAAACATGGACGATACTTCGTTGGCGACTCTCTCCTGGTCCCGCGTGATGTTCCGACTCTCTCGCAGGTTCGATCTCGTGACAGGGCCACGAGCTCAGCCCCGCCCATAGAACGACGACCCAGTGTTACGGAGACCTTAAATGCTACCTTCCAGGTTATTTCTATTCTATTCGTCCTTCATTGATGTTTACATATGTTTCCATGTATTCTAATGTTTGGATCAAATATTGTAGGCCCAACTTGCAGCAGAGAGGGCGGAGCGGGAGAGGCAGGCAGAAGAGTCGCAGAGGCAGATGCAGTATTTGCATGAGGCTTACCAGAAGCAGTTAGATGCGATGCAAGAGACCAACAATCAGCAGATGGCCGCCATGCTCTAGTACATGCAGAACCTTGGCCACGTGGTAGCGCCACAGGTGCAGCTCCCTCCACCACCGCAGGTGTTGGTCGCTCCACCTCCTCGACCGGCTGCTCTTTCTCCTGTGAGTTGCTTTCCAACCTAGCTTGCTCTTTTGTTTCTCGTATTGATCTAGAACGACTTGATATAGATGCTTAGACACTAGAATGACCTAGAATTACTCGTAGTGAGCTAGAAAACCTTGTACTTTCATTTCTTTCTTATTGTTGTATATAACTTATAATGTTAGCGAAACCTAGAATGACGTAGAAATTGAAAATGACTTGGTATACATTCTCATATTCTTGTATTATCATTTTTTATTTTCAATCATATGCAGAATCTGTTGGCGGCATCAAATGACGGGCCTACGGGACACGACATGTCGCCGCCAGCTCCGCAGACTCAGTGGGGGATGCCGCGTGGCCCGTCGACAGGACACGACATGTCGCCGCCAGCTCAGCAGACTCCGTGGGGGATGCCGCGTGGCCCGTCGACGATGGCTGGCGCTCAGCCCCCGCCTCACGGGTCGTCCTCTTGGCCTGGGGTGCCACAACAGCCACCGGGGTCTGGGTGGGGGTCGTGGCCACAGCATCAGTCACCACATGAGTTCCTGGACTTAGCAACTTTTATTTGCATTTCGATCGCCAAACTTGACTGTGCCATGTGATGACTATGTACCTTCGTGAATTGTACGTGCATTTGTACCTTCGTGAATTGAACTTTGATTTGGATCTTCGTGTGGATGTGGTGGTTATGTTTTATGTGCTTGTGATGGATATTACCTGCCTGTGATGAATATTAACTGCCTGTGATGAATATTAACTTCCTGTGATGATGTATAAGTGATGAGGGTAACTATGAGCTTGCTGAAAAAAAGGAATCTGTGCCGAGAGCCAAAGCCCAGGCTCTCGGCAAAGCGGGCTCTGTGCCGTGAGCAATGGCTTTAGCTCTCGGCACAGAGGGACTGACTGGCGGCCCAGATAGGCTCTGTGCTGAGAGCCTGTTGGCCCAGCTCTCGGCAAAGGAGCCATCCGCGGGCCCGCTTGTCAGCTCTGTGCCGAGAGCTGAGTCAACAGCTCTCGGCACAGGTGTGAGGCCCACCTCCGGCAGGGGCCACCCGACGCCCCGTCTATGCCGAGAGCCGCCCGCAGGCTCTCGGCAGATCTTTCTTCTGTGCCGAGAGCTTTTTCCTTGACTCTCGGCACAGGTGTGGGGCCCGCAATTCAAGCCGTCAGCTGTGAATGGCCCTGTGACGAGAGCTAAGTGGGCTCTCGGCACAGCTGTGCCGAGAGTTTGGGCCCTGGCTCACGGCAGAGCCGCCTTTGCCGGCCCAGCGGTGCCGGGAGCGCTCTGCCGAGAGCTCCCTCTTGGCACAAGTTGTGCCGAGAGCAATCAGCCCTGTGCGGAGAGGATTCTGCTCTCGGCAGAGGCGCGGATTCCGGTAGTGCTCTGTCCTTGCCCGCCATCTTGGGGGGTCACCATGAGGTCGGTGCACAGGTCCGGCGCCACCGCGCGCGCGAAGGACCTCGCCTCCTATTGCCGGGGCGTGCACAGAGGCGGGGAGGAGGAACGACCGAGCGGGAAGCGAACGGGACAGGAGGGAACCGGCACTGGAAGTGGAAATGCGCTCACGGCGTGCGGCGAGTCCTGTCCCTGACAAGTCCGCCGGCGGCGGGGGGCACCCCTCATGATCCGCTTGAGCTCCGTCAGTCGGGGGAGGTGCGACACCACATCGCCACCGGCGCTCACCACGACCTCGTCGTTCCAGGTGGCGTACCTGCACATGCTGGCCGCTGCCTTCCCCTCCCACCATCCACTGTCGTGCTAGGGTTGGGGTTCAGCGGGTCGTGCTTGAGCACGACCACCACGCTGCCCGACAGGGATCCTATCGGCCCCCGGCGCTGGAGAGCTCATGAATCGGTCGGCGGCGTCCTTGTCCTCGGCGAAGAATTCAATGTTCTTGGACTTGAATGTGAGTGCAAGTGCAAACTTGTGACACCCTAAAATTCCATCACTGAAATCACTTAGCAACTTAAAATGTCTTAAGGATTTAAGGAGATTAAAATACTAAATAAAATTGAGCTCTAAGGATATTAAAGATAATATAATAAAGTTAGAAACAACAAGTGTATGTGCATCATCATTTGGCTTGCATGGTTTTGGTTGCTTGAGTAGTCTCTAAAAAGTCTATAAAATATTTGAGGAAAGTTTGCTGAAGTTTGAAAAGGATTTGAATTGAATTTGGTTTTGAAAATGAGGTTTGAAAAAGAAAGAAAAAAAAACAAAACCTCGCACCTTACCTTTTCGGCCCGAACGACCCAGCCGCATTTCCCCCGCCGGCCCACTTCCCTTCTCCCTTCTTTTTTTTTTTTTTTCGCGGCGCCCGACAGGTGGGTCCCACCCGTCGACCTCCGTTTCTCCTTCCTTTCTTCTTCTTCCCCCCTTCCTTTCTGCGCACGGCGGCGCGCGCCGCGGATCCCGTGCGCCCGCCCGTCTCCCCTTCCTCTCTCTGGCCATCAAGGCATTCAATCGAGCGCACGTAGCACCAGGGATTAATCCCTCCCTTTAATTCCGTCGGTTTCCGTTAATTGCGCTCAATTCATTTGGAAACTGGCCGCCGGCGCGCCCATGGCCGAGGGCTCGGCCGCCGCTTCCCCCTCCTCTCCCTTCCCCGTCCTCGGGACTTATTTAAGCTTGCACACACGCTTCCGCCCTTCCCCTTTTCGCAACCCCGGCTCGCCGAACTCGTGCCCAAGCCCAACTCCACGGCCGCCGCCGCCTCCGGTTTCCGCCGCCACCGAGCAATCGCCGACGGTGAAGTGCCTCTTCTCCCGCCCTTCTTCTCCTGTGCACGCGTGGCTTAACTCTTTCCCTTCCTCGTTGCTCCAGGGGCACCTCGTCGCCTCGGGGCCAAGCTACGCCGTGACGCCGTCCGCCGGACCGCCGCTTGAGCTTGCCGTCGACGTCGAACTCCCCCTTCAGCGCCTTCCCGTCAACTTTGAGCTCGTTTCCGTTGCCTCTGCGTGGTGAGCAAATCTGCCCCTGCCTTTTCCCTTTTCCTTTGAGCACAGCACCAACCGCGCGGGCTCGCCGGAGTGGCGGCTCCGCCCCCTTCCGGCGCCGGCCACCGTGATAGCTCGAGCCTCCCCCCTGAACCCCTAGATGCATGCGCCATCCCCCCAGCAACGTGTAGCACCCGCTCGTGCACGAAAAGGCGGCCGGGAGCTCACCCCAGAGCTCACGCCGGCGAGCCGCCGCCGCGCGCGCCACCGCGCCGCTCCTGTTTCGGCGACGCCGCCGCCGCCCGTCGCTTGTATTTGATCAGGACCGTCGGATCGCGCTTGCACGGCCGGGATCACGTACCCCTTCAGTTAAGTGGCCGGGTCCACGGTGAACCCATGGACCGCGCCCACGGCCGGGTCCATGGTACACCTGTGCGTCATCCGCCGTTGGATCTCAGATCCACGGCGTGGAGTGACGATTTTGTTAAAGAGTCCCTGGGAATTCAAATTTTCGCAAGCTGATCCCTCCACCTTTGAAAATAATTGCAGATAGGTCCTGATTCTTGCAAACTAGCCCCTATCTACCCTGTTTAATTCTGTTTTAAGCCCTTTTCACTACTTTTAGCATATAAACCCTCTGATTTAAATTATAAAAATGTTTTAGCCCCTGAATTTATTCATAAACAACCCTGTAAACTTAGTTTTCTTGCAAATAAGCCCCTGAAAACTGTTTCAATCATATCTTTCTCATTTTAACTCCGTTTTTAGCATTCTATATATCGAAATGATCGTCTCGACGAGTAGAATCCTTTAAACAGTAAATTTACCAGTTTTATTACTGTTTGGTGTACTGTTTGGTTTATTGATTGTTATCCATGTTTGACTCGTAGATATCGTGCTCGTTTCGTCCGAGCTCCCTGTCGGAAGTGATCCGGAAGAACTTTGTCTTTGAAGAGGAATTCACCCGGCTTGTAGAGGAAGGCAAGTGGATTTCCCCCTCTCGCATAATCTTTTTGAACCCATGTCACCGCATGCTAAACAATGTTTACTATTCCTGTTGATATGCATAAATCTGATGGGCAAACACCTAGCTAAGGATTTGACTAGATGCTTTATCACTTTACCTTGATCAACCCTGTTTAAACAAATGTTTGGGGTAGATAAATGCTTAGCTTGCTCAACATAAGTTTGGTTATGCTTGTTTATGTTATATATCTCAGTTCTGTTTATGTATGTGCTTGTGCTTTAAACAAGATAACTTGATATAATCGGAACATGGAGAACCACCCAAGATAACAGTACAACCACAGTCCACATGGCTCTGGCTTAGCCAATTAATTAGGAGAGTGGGGTAGCTGATAGCTCTTTTTCCGAGAGGGGCACGGGGGCCGGAGTTGAAGGGGTATAGCCCGGTCCTTTTGGGGTAGCAGCCTTGGCTAAGGTGTTGACCACTAGGGAGGGTTATGGCCCGCTCCGCCGTCAGAATCGTTGCGGGCTGTTGGTTTCTCTTCTTTCCTTTGTAAAGGCTTCGTAGTGGACCCCTAGCCACTCACCTTGGAAGTGTTTAAGGGTCTAGCTAACCCGGGCAAGATGGGGAACACGAACTGTGGGTAAAGTGTACAACCTCTCGCGAGTGTAAAACGATCGATCGGCCGTGCTCACGGTCACGAGCGGCTTGGACCCTCACATGAGTAATAAACTTGAAGATTAATGTAAATCGTGGATTGGAGGTTTGGTTTGAGGTTTCTTTTAAAAGGTTAAGTGGGTTGGTATACACTTACATCTAGTAACTAGGTGCTTGCTAATAAAACTTGACCAACTTATAAAATGCTTACCGCCGTGAACCATAGCCTATCCTTGACAAGCCTTGCATTTTCCCCCACTTGCCGAGCTCCAACCATAAGTGTGCTCACCCTTGCTTACCGCCGTTCGAGGAGGAGAACGTCGGAGGCGAGGACGAGTACCGGAGTGACTTCGAGGAGTTCTAGGCATGCGGATCCCCCGATCATCATGCTCGTGGATGTCGGCGATGGAGATACTCGTCGTCGTTTAGTTATCGTTTTGTTCGGACCTTCGAGTCCACCCTTATGGATGTAATAAAGGATGTCATACTTGGTTTAAACTCTTGTACGTTTTGTTACAGCAATGGTATTACTCTCGTTTTGTCTAATCATGTGTGTGTAAATGATCCCGGCGCACATATGAGATGCATTCGGTTTTCCTTGTAAAATCGGGTGTGACAAAACTTCTTAGTGGGGCATGCGTGATGGCGGCGGTGGGGAAGTGAAGGTGAGGGGACAAGGGGGAGGCGAGCCGACTGCGGTGGGGGAGGCGAGGGAGCAGCGGCGGCTGACGATGCTGACATTATGGTCGGAAACGGCAGAGGAAAACTTCGCGGCCAGGAAAGAAAAGAGGGCGCGCTGCTAGGCCGCGCTTCCTAAGTTTCAATTACTATTCACCTCGACCAATCACAGGCTTGAGAACTCCCTAAGAATAGCTGGGTGGGGAGCTCCTATATAGGAGTTATAGATTGTAAGCTCATTTTAAGGCCTCCACGTGATGCCACCTAGGAGACATTCTAAAAAATAGGGAATCTTTAAATTCTCACAAAAATCAGAAATATTCGGCCATCAATTCAACATCTCTAATCATAATAGCCATTGGATCTGTTATCTTTTCAATATATTACCCACCTCTGCCATTATGAAAATAGACATAAGTAACCCACTAAAAATGTATCTTAAATTACCCACATGTGCCATTATATAAAACAATGTAAATGAACCCTTAATTTTCATGTAAATTACTCGCTTATGCTACTATAAAAAATATCAAAGTCCCCTAAATTTGCATATAAATCCAGCCATCAATTCAACATCTCTAATCATAATAGTCATTAGATATGTTATCTTTCTAATAAATTACTCATCTCTGCCATTATGAAAATAGAAAGTAACCACCTATCTAAATTACCCACATATGCCATTATAAAAAATAATATAAATTAACCCTTAATTTTCATGTAAATTACCCGCCTATGCTACTATAAAAAATATCAAATAACCCCCTAAATTTGCATATAAATTATCCACTTATGTGCTTATTAAATTTAAGGTAACCCCTGAATCTGAATCTAAATGATATAGTTATAATAAAATTTTAAAGTGCGTCGATATAGAATTTTAAATTACTATTTCTATAATTATTAATATATTATTTATGTTTTTCTAAAAAAATATTATTTATGTTATTATTTATAAAAAAATACTTCCAAATGCGTGTTGTCATATATTCATGAATGAGAGACAGACAAGAATACTAATTTTTATGTTGATCGTAACTTAAAATAAAGTGTTCAATTAAATACAAATCAAACACATACGGTGATGCTATGCTAAGTGAAAAAACTGTTACTCACTAAACCTATTACAATTATTAGAATATGTAATAGATGAATAAGAACATGAGATATATTAATTAATAACTATTTCTAACTAGACCATGCGAGGCATATGTTGATAGACTTGTATATATTAACTAGAAATCCTTGCGGCGTTTCCGCGGAGAGTAGCTTTAGCTTCCCTCCATTTTCTTCACGTGATAGGATCTGCGGCCGCAAGCCGTTTCCGAAAAATCAGGTTGTTGCTTGTTTCATTCCCCATCGACGAGGAAGCAGTAGAGCCACCAAGCAAGCAGCAGCTCTCCTCGTTTTCCTCTCTCGGATGCAGCCCGCTCCGATCACCAGAACCACCAGATCCATCAGCAACCTCAGTGGTTTTGCTCCCGTCGATATATCAGAACACCTAGCTCTATTCTCCTCCACAAGTACCTCCCTCTCCCAGCTACTGAATGCCACAATTGCAAGTACAGTATTTTTGCCACACTACAGTAATTTGTGAGGCAGGCAACAGAGAGTCGCCACGTGTGTGGCGAGCCACATCGTGGCATGGCATTCCAAGGCACCAACCAAGCAGCCCCCAAGTGCAACGGACCCGCCTTATGTTAGGTTTAGTCTCATATCCAAAATTGATGTTGAGAAGTACAATATATATGGTGGGACAGCTCTCACCTATCATACTAGTCTTTTGAATTAAGTTAAGTTAGACCCAAGACTTTGTTGTTGTTGGCTTCAATAAACCTAGACCTGGTGGGGGCGTCGTAAAGCTAGTCTTTTAAGTTGAGTTAGGTTCAAGATCTTGTTGTTGTGGGCCCTGGTGAACTTAGATACAGTGGAGGCGTCGGCTTGTGGTATAGCGTGAGTCAGAATCGGTTGTGCACTCTAACAAATTGTAATCATGTTTTTTGCGTGAAGATTGTAGCTTGCGACAGTTGAAAGGCGTAAAGTAGGCAGCGCTCGGACGGGTCGACATCCTCGTGTGCGACGATGCAGTCGTGGCCTCGCCTCCTACCTCGCACAGCACGGCTCGCCGGCCTGATGAGGCTGGGGCCTCCCTCTGCACGCGGCCGGCGCGACGAGGGCGTGGGTTGATTCTGAAAAGGATCGGATGAGATCGACCTGATGTGACGACGGAACACACCAAGGCCAAGACAAGAGACATACGGCTGATGGTGAACTATGACCAATCACGTACAACTGTGGGGGGATAGGAAACTGTCGTATACCAGTCATCGATGCATCATCGCAGCAGAAAAGGGAAATATTTGTCACGTGAAATGGGGTGATTAATGGTCCACAGGCATGCTAACGGCGGACCTGATTGGTGTTAAAACTTAACCCATCCACCTCACGTCCGTATCTATTCATGTTCTTATCAATTCCTTCTACAGCTTTTCTCAATCACACCCACCGCATCACCTCCCCGAGGAGCTCTCGGTCCTACTTCCGTTTTTTTATCCAAATTTGACAGCTCGCCCTTTTGAACAATCAAAATATATTACTTACAACATCTTTTTTCTTTGGATGAACACGTTATAACATCCTTAATTAATCGCCTAATGCAAACATTGAAAGAACACACTCCAAACGGTGTCCATCCAAATCACACATACTCTCCCTCTGTCCCGTGAAGAGTGCAATTCTAGTTTTTAGACAGATTAGTGGTGGCATTAAAAGACTTTAATACCCTCATTTGTTAGGCAAATATAGTAAGTTTTGACATGCAGATCCGATTTAGTTGTTTAATTAGGCAACTAATTAGATCTATTTTCTATGATTGCACTCTTTCTGTGATTTTTTTCAAAAGTTAGAATTGCACTTTTTATGGGACCGAGGGAGTACCAACATTCTATAAATTGGGTATTGCACAATTCCTGTCATGAAGTTTGCCTGTGACATCTCAATTGTTGTCATAAATAGATATATTTCTTTCAACATTTAAGTATTCCAAGTCACCATCCACTAAACGTCATGTCACGATCCACTAGATCATATATTTATGTCTTCAACTAATATTTTTTGGTTAATATCATGTCTTTGTGAGTAGCATGCCACAAAATTTCCATAGTAGACAAAAATGTCGAATCAATAATTTAGAATGGTTATCTCTCAGTAAAATTACCATGCTTCCATGTGTAATGTTGTTTACAAAAGAAAATTGTTATGCAATCACTTTCATGTTCCTACTTCCACATTGCACGTTAAGATTTTGTTTAAAAATCCTGCACACCTATGGTAATATAATTAATCGACAGTCGGCCTTTTCCATAGTTGTTGGGCAGCTGTACTGTGTAAATTAACTCTGCAATTTTAGTGACAATTTGCTGATTATGCATGTATGTGCTCGAGGCCGTTGTCTATTCCTACGAATACACATAGTGAACTGGGTCAGGCATGGTGTGCCGGGGCAGGGTTAACTCTTGGCCGTACTGAGAAATGGTTTGTGTGACGAGGAGTACCTTACAAAACTAGCAGGTACGATACGTATACATAGCAGCATATAGAGAATTTATAACTTGATTGAATCATGATGTCAATAAGTAGCTTTTTCAGATGAAGAGAGTAAAACTTTTGACCATTTCCCTAACCGTTAATTCACACACATTAAGCTCGATCTCACAAACATCTGGTAGCTCTGGTACACAAACAAAACAGAATAGGCACCAGAAAACATTACGAGATTATTATCTTGGTCGCTTGTCCATCATCATCCATGGCTCGATCGTATGGAATGGAACCTTGCTGGCACGAGCACCAGCGGTATTTTCTTGTGGAACGTCAGGGATCCGGCCTCCTCCATGCTCACATCCTCCCTTGACACCCCATGCGGTAGCTCCCAATCGAAGCAGCACAGCAAGTTGGCCAGGATGAACTCCACGTTGGCCACACCCATCGCCAACCCCGGACAAATCCGGCGTCCTGCGCCGAACGGCACGAGCTCGAAATGCGCCCCGTTGAAGTCGATGTCGCTGCCCTCGAACCTGCCGGGGCGGAACTCGTCCGGGTTCCCCCACACGCTGGGGTCCCTGCCGATCGCCCACGCGTTCACGATCACCTTCGTGTTTGCCGGGATGTCGTAGCCTCCGACCTTGATCTGCCGCGTTGTCTGCCGGGGCACGAGCAGCGTCGCCGGGGGGTGGAGTCTCAGCGTCTCCTTCACCACCATTCTTAGGTACTTGAGTTTAGGCATGTCGTCGTGCTGCACTCGATCCTTGCTGGTGGTGCCTACTACGGTTCTGATCTCGTCTTGAACCTTCTTGAGCTCCGCCGGATGCCGGATCAGCTCCGACATGGCCCAATGCATGGTCACTGAGCTGGTGTTGTTGCCGCCAAGGAAAGTGTCCTGAAAGAAGATGTGTTGTGCTTCGACTTGTTAACTCATTTGCATGTTGTATATATGCATAAATATCGCATATATTCACTTGAACAGATTACCATGAGAATGGCCTTGACATGGTCCCTGGTGATGTTTTTGGTGGCTCCGTGCTCCCTCCAGAGACCGATGAGCTCCTGCACGAGGTGTGACTTGCAGCTACCATCGTCGTCTGGCTTGCCAGGAGTAGGGTCTAGGTACTGGTCGATGACGTGCTCGAAGAAGCCATCGAGCTTGCTGAAGATTTTCTCGCGGCGGGACAAGAGGCCGGTGAGCCGGTCGACGAAGCGGCCACCGATGCCGGGGAAGAAGTCCTCGGCCGAGAAGCTGCTCAGCAGGGCCAGGGACTCGTTGATCACGTGGATGAACTCCCCCTTGAACTGCTCCGCCGCGTACGTTTCTCCCCACGCGAATGCTCCGACGATCCCGTCCACCGTGGCGAAGATGTGCTCGTGGATCGCCACCGGGCTCGGCCCGAGACGGGTGAGCTCATCGATAAGCTTGTCAACCTGAGCTTCCCTGGCGAATCGGGCGGCCTGTACGCGGCGCATGCTGAGGAGCTCGAAGACGAAGACCTTGCGCATGTCGCGGACGTACTCGCTGTAGGGGGAGAAGGCGATGTCCTTGTAGCCGTACGACAGCACTCGGGGCCCCGCCGAGGGCGGCCGGCTGCTGCAGTCGGCGTCGTGCGTCTTGAGGGCGTCGCGCGCCGCCGCCGGCGAGGACAGCACCACGGTGGGCACCGTCCCGAGCCGGAGCATCATGACCGGGCCGTGCCGCCGCGCGAGCGCCCGCAGGCTCTGATGCGGCAACGCGCCGATCTGGTGGAGATTGCCGATGAGGGGCAAGCTCCAAGGGCCGGGCGGCAACCGGAGTCGTCTGGAGTTACTACCCTTGCTAGCTCCTGCAGAGGAGGAGAAGGGCGACGAGGGGCAGAATGAATAACGCAAGCGTTGTTGTTGACTGCAGCTGCCGCTGCCATTGCTGGGAGTTCAAAACTTCTTGGATGATTTTGAGCTCCATTGTTGGCTTTGTGTGCGATGTGAATCTGAGATATGCTTGGATGACCAGCGGGGGTTTAAATACAATTGGCTCCACTAGGATCAAGGGAAAAGAGGGGGAGAGTTGAACAACCATGAACCATGCATAGTGTGGCTCCTCTCTCCTCGCCCTTTCTTTTCTTATGTTTTCTTTTGTTCCCCTCTTCTAAATTTCTAATAAAAATACAGCAAACTCTTGCCATTCCTTAAAACAAAAGATCGTCAACACATTGACTTACATCCGTATGAGTACATCAATGTCGGGTATGCAGATGCAGCATATCTAGGAGAAAGCCAAGGGCTTATATACCTCCTAATGTCGTGAGATTTCCAAGTCAAAACCCAACCAATTTGCTGGTGGGGCAGTACTGGGGCATCTACGTCGTATCCTTCTTGGAGGCACTACCTACCTATGAGGTCCTTGTTGGGCCAGCATCGTATTCCTCGTTGTCGTTGTTAGGCATTGTCCTGGGTGGTGGCGATTGTGTCGGCATGCCTGCGAAGGAGTTGCATATGATGATTTCATAGCAGGGTGCTATGGCATCAAGTTTATAATTAAGTAGACGAGCGATGCAAAAGGATGGTGCTGCACAAAATTAGGTGAATCTGAGCCCTCTGTTTTGAGGGTTGGAGCTACCTTAAAAGCTTTGGTACCTTTTGGCTGTATACATCTACTTGAGGATATATAGAAGATAAATTTCTATTCTTTATCTTAAAAAAATCTGTCCCCTTTACTTTTCCTCTACGTCATGTGTGCTAGATTGCCCACCTTTTTTATCAAATGGGTTGCCAACTCGATTGCCATTTTTCTCTTCGTAGTAGGAGCCTCTCCTTTGTTAGGTCAAAAAGAAAAACATCAAGGTTTAACCCGAGAGCCCTCATGATTTGCAGAGGACAGGGATGAAAACAAATGGGATTAACAAAAAGGGAAAAGAGGGAGGGAGTATCGGAGAAGTAACAATGGGTTGAAGAAAGTAACATGGCACGGCACGGCCCGCGAGCGAGAGGTGGGCAGGGCGGTCGGTGGTGGGTCACCTTTGATCGCAGGTGGCAGTGGAGGTTCGCGAGTTTTATGGTTTCAGGATTACTAGGTTTGGGGTTGTAAGGGAGGACTTTATGGTTGTTGCCGGTGGTAGCAGGCTCGGCGGTGGGTCACCGTCGATCATAGGTGGCAGTGGATGTTGGCGAGTTTTATGGTTTCGGGCTTACCATGTTTGGGGTTGTAGGGGAGGACTTCATGGCCACCGCCAGTGGTAAGCTCGGTGGTGGTGGTGATCGAACCACTGGCCGGACAATGGAGGGTATCCGGTGGGCGGGCTGATGATGGGGTAAGGGCAGGGGAAGGGCCACGATGGGAGGCAGACAAGTGGTCGTCGTGGGTGGTGGTGTCACTCACGGGAGAGAACCGATTTGCATGGGGGCAAGGGTCGTGGCCGGCGATGGCTCCGAAGGGAGGGAGAGGAGGTTATGCGTGAGGAGAAAAAAGATAAGATTCGAGTGAGACATGTCAATGGATTCTTGTGTTAGTGGGTGTCCGTTTAGCAGCCTTCTAATTATTACATGCTTTATTCTAAGACTTGATGATTTTTTAGAAATTGGATTAAAATAACCCGACCTCTACACTCCCTGCGGGGAATGCATGCAACCCAAACAAGGTCACCACATTACAAAGACAATACTTAGATTGCACTACACCACAAGACACTATGTTCACCTGGACGCCACAACCGGCTAAAAAGAAAGAAAGGAACCAACATGTTTGCACCCGATAATAAACAACGAAAAACATCTACTAATTAGTAATCCTTAATGAATTCCACCCAAACTTGTTGAAGATTTCTAACGCGGTCCGTGCTTGAAGTGTATTATCAAAATCATAAGACAATCTTCTCGTGTTCTTTACGTAACACCCGAAAATTCCATCACAATAAAATATTGTTAGCAACATGGTTTAGTTTTATTTTCTAAGGATTTAATAAATTTGAGTAAATAAATTTGCCTTTAATTAAATTAAACATCATTTAATAATTAGAATCAAACAAGTGTTTGTGCATCATGTTATGCATGAGTTTTGTTTGTGGTGTGATTCTAAAAAAATTTTAAATTTTTTTTTGTGAAAAGTCCTTAAAAATAATTGTGAAAATTGGTGTAAAAGTTTGAATTACAAAAATGAAGGTTTGAATTTAAAGTAGGTTTGAAAAGTTGTTTAAAAGGTTTTCTAAAAATCTTAAAATAGTTGGAAAATTTGTGTTAAAATTTGAGTTTGAAAACATGTAAAAGATTTGAATTTAAAAGGTTTGAAATTGATTTTAAAATGGATTTGAAAAAAAAAAGAAAAGAAAAAAACAAAACAGCCCAACCCCGCGGCCCACTCCCCTCCCCTTCTCAATTCCCGCCGGCCCAACCATCTTTCGGCCCACACGGCCCGCTCCGCCCGCCTCCCCCTCCCTCTCTCTCTCACGCGGCCACCGACAGGTGGGGCCCACCTGTCGGGGTCGTCCCCTTCCCTCCGCGCCGCCGCCCCCCCCCTTCTTCCCCGCGCCGCCACCGGCCTTCCCCGCCGTTCGAGGAAGTTCAAGAGCGAGCTTTGCGGATAAGGAAAGTAGCTTATCGTTGGAGAAAGGCAAGTGACCCTAACCATCCTTCTACCTATGCTTTAATCAAGAACACTATAAATTAATTGGAACATGGAGAACCACCCGGAAAACAGTGCAACCACAGTCCATATGGCTTTGGCTTAGCCAATTAATTAGGTGTGCGATTGTATTGACGACCCTATCCGAAAGGAACACGGGGGCTCGGGTTGCGGGGGTATAGCCCGGTTCTTTTGGGGTAGCGACCTTTGCTAAGGTGCCGACCACTAGGGAGGGTTATGGTCCGCCCCGAGTCAGAATCGTCGTGGGTTGTTGATGCTTTTGCATATCTTTGTAAAGGCTTCGTAGCGTCCCTATGCAATCACACCTCGGAAGTGTGGTATTGTGCACGATCGGCACATGCGTGGTTGGGTTCAAAGTTCTTTGGAACTTTTACGCGAACCGTGGGAAAAGTGTGCAACCTCTGCAGAGTGTAAAACTGATCGATCAGCCGTGCTCACGGTCAAGAGCGGCTCGGGACCCTCACATGATTAATTGAACTTAAAGATGGATTAATATTGCTTTCCGGTTATTCCCGTGGCCTTGCCGAGTACCAACCATAAGTGTACTCATCCTTGCTTACGCCGTTCGAGAGAAGAATCTCGGAGTGGAGTACTTCACCGACTACGAGGAGTTCGAGGATGCGATCAACCGGTCGAAGCTTGTGGAAGATGAAGATGGAGTCGCGTCTTCATAGTTACCGTTGTTCGTGTAAAGACCTACGTGTCTACCTTCGTGAGTGTAATAAAAGTTAATAAACCTTTTACGTACGTTTTGAGCAATGTCTTGTGATATTACACTCATGAGTCTATCATATGTGTGAAATTGTGATCCCGGCACACATATGAGATGCATTCGGTTTTCTACGGAAAAACGGGTGTGACAGAGTGGTATCGAGCATTGCGGATCGTAGGACGCAGCCTCGGATAGAAATGGTCGAGATTAAGGACTCTCTTTCTAGAAAGCCTTTCCATCATTCAAAATATCTTATTTACGCATAAAAATATTTTATTCTTTATTCTTTAACAAAATCATATCTTTTGTTTTCTTCTACACCGGGTATAATTCTTGTTCTTCCACCTTGAACTACCACACGTTTTTTATAGGATAAGCTTCTTAGGTTGCCTACCCCTTTTGTCAAGTTTCGTTTCGATAGAGCCGTTCTTGTGAGGACGTACGATGTTAATGCTTGTTGATTGTAAACATGCATGATTTGGATCTTTGATATGATTGGAATGTTTTTGTGGAGTGATGGCCACAAATGCATCAATAAAATAATTAAAGTTAAAATTTGAATCTTAGCCCCCTTTTCTCTGATTCACCTTTATCAATTCAACTTCCTATCGGAAAACTTCTCTCTCTAACAATCAAATGGTAAACATCAGGTCAGGAGCTGGACAGGATATTCCGTTCGTCATCAATCAGCTGAATCAAGTTCCCTCCTTCACAAGAATTAGCGATGGATCCCGCGATGCAGCAGTTCTTTACGGAACAGATGCAATTAATTCGAAACCTCACCGCCACCTCCGGAATCTACGGGCACGGCAGAACCGGCCGCCACCTCAAGGACCCCCACCACCTCCACCACCGGTGAACAAGCATAGAGAATTCATGAGCCACAACCCGCCCACTTACTCTCATTCGGTGGATCCCCTCGATGCCGATGATTGGCTCAAGACCATGAACAAGATGCTGAATATCACCCAATGTAATGATCGTGAGAAGGTTTTGTATGCCTCGGGACGTCCGGAAGGTGCGGCCTCGATTGGTGGGATGCTTACACCGTCGCACATGCTGCTGCTGACACCATTACCTGGCAGGAGTTCCAGGAGAGTTTCCGTACACATCACATCCCAGTTGGTGTGAAGAAGCTGAAGAAGAGAGAATTTCTCGCTCTAAAGCAAGGCAACATGACAATTAGTGAGTATCTGGATCAGTTTACTCATTTGTCCCACTATGCACCAGATGAAGTCAACACGGATGCAAAGAGACAAGAACGCTTTCTCGATGGCTTGATAGGGTCACTTAATTATCGGTTGCGAGCCACACATTTCTTAACTTTCAGATGCTGCTCAATAAGGCTATAGGCTTGGAGAATAAACGCAAGGAACTTCGTGAACAGAAGCGCAAGTTTCAATCTCAGGGTCAGTCCAGTAGTAACACCCGCCCTCGTTACAACTCATCGCAAGACTCTCAGTTTCGTTCTAGCACACAAGGCAGAAATCATGGACAGAGTCAGCAGTATCGTTCATTTGAGGAACCCGAGAATCCAACCCAATGACACCTCAGGCTCCAAATCCTCATCAGAACCACTCGGGTGCACCGAGAAGGAACACTACTCCGGTTCATCCAAGTGGTTGCTTCAACCGCGGAGAATTGGGACACTACGCCGCATTTGCCCTCGGCGTAATATGCGGACACCCCGGAGAGATAACGAGAGGTCAACGGAACTATATGCATGGTAGAGTGAACCATGTGACGGTCGAAGAAGCTCAAGGAGACAAGGATGTTGTGCTTGGTACGTTCCTTATCAACTCGTACCCGCAACCATTTTATTTGATTCCGGGGCATCGCATTCATTTATTACCGAACGATTCTTCAAAGCATGATGTACCCGGAGTTCCATGAAGACACATTTGCTAATTAGTTCCCCAAACGGTGAAATGAAATCCACCTATGTATGCCCACGGGTCAATCTTAAGATCGGAGAGATAGATTTTGAAGCGGACTTAGTGATTCTAACATCCAAAGGGGAATAGATGTGATCCTTGGTATGGATTGGTTAAGCAAGCATGATGGAATCATTTTGTGTGCCAAGAAGTCGGTGCTCTTAACTACCTCGCAAGGAGATAGGATTGAGTTTGCCACTACAAGCCCGAAGAAGAAGAAGTGAACAAGCTCTCGTGATAGTAACCCATCATCTATCAAGAACATCTTGTATCTCCTCCTCTTGTTTCCCGATCCCTCCGAATCTCGGGACGAGATTCTTTTTAAGGGGGTAGGATTTGTAACACCCGAAAATTCCATGACAATAAAATATTTTTAGCAACATGGTTTAGTTTTATTTTCTAAGGATTTAATAAATTTGAGTAAATAAATTTGCCTTTAATTAAATTAAACATCATTTAATAATTAGAATCAAACAAGTGTTTGTGCATCATGTTATGCATGAGTTTTGTTTGTGGTGTGATTCTAAAAAAATCTTAATTTTTTTTTGTGAAAAGTCCTTAAAAATAATTGTGAAAATTGGTGTAAAAGTTTGAATTAAAAAAATGAAGGTTTGAATTTAAAGTAGGTTTGAAAAGTTGTTTAAAAGGTTTTCTAAAAATCTTAAAATAGTTGGAAAATTTGTGTTAAAATTTGAGTTTGAAAACATGTAAAAGATTTGAATTTAAAAGGTTTGAAATTGGTTTTAAAATGGTTTTGAAAAAAAAAAGAAAAGAAAAAAAAAAAAACGGCCCAACCCCGCGACCCCACTCCCCTCCCCTTCTCAATTCCCGCCGGCCCAACCATCTTTCGGCCCACACGGCCCGCTCCGCCCGCCTCCCCTCCCTCTCTCTCTCACGCGGCCACCGACGGTGGGGCCCACCCGTCGGGGTCGTCCCCTTCCTCCGCCGCCCCCCCCCCCTCTCCTCCCCGCGCCGCCGCCGGCCTTCCCCGCCGTTCGAGGAAGTTCAAGAGCGAGCTTTGCGGATAAGGAAAGTAGCTTATCGTTGGAGAAAGGAAAGTGACCCTAACCATCCTTCTACCTATGCTTTAATCAAGAACACTATAAATTAATTGGAACATGGAGAACCACCCGGGAAAATCGTGCAACCACGGTCCATATGGCTCTAGCTTAGCCAATTAATTAGGTGTGCGATTGTATTGACGACCCTATCCGAAAGGAACACGGGGGGCTCGGGTTGCGGGGGTATAGCCGGTTCTTTTGGGGTAGCGGCCTTTGCTAAGGTGCCGACCACTAGGGAGGGTTATGGTCCGCCCCGAGTCAGAATCGTCGTGGGTTGTTGATGCTTTTGCATATCTTTGTAAAGGCTTCGTAGCGTCCCTATGCAATCACACCTCGGAAGTGTGGTATTGTGCACGATCGGCACATGCGTGGTTGGGTTCAAAGTTCTTTGGAACTTTTACGCGAACCGTGGGAAAAGTGTGCAACCTCTCGCAGAGTGTAAAGGCGATCGATCGGCCGTGCTCACGGTCAAGAGCGGCCCGGACCCTCACATGATTAATTGAACTTAAAGATGGATTAATATTGCTTTCCGGTTATTCTGTGGCCTTGCCGAGTACCAACCATAAGTGTACTCATCCTTGCTTACGCTGTTCAGAGAAGAATCTCGGAGTGGAGTACTTCACCGACTACGAGGAGTTCGAGGATGCGATCAACCGATCGAAGCTTGTGGAAGATGAAGATGGAGTCGCGTCTTCATAGTTACCGTTGTTCGTGTAAAGACCTACGTGTCTACCTTCGTGAGTGTAATAAAAGTTAATAAACCTTTTACGTACGTTTTGAGCAATGTCTTGTGATATTACACTCATGAGTCTATCATATGTGTGAAATTGTGATCCCGGCACACATATGAGATGCATTCGGTTTTCTACGGAAAAACGGGTGTGACAGAGTGGTATCGAGCATTGCCGATCGTAGGACGCAGCCTCGGATAGAAATGGTCGAGATTAAGGACTCTCTTTCTAGAAAGCCTTTCCATCATTCAAAATATCTTATTTACGCATAAAAATATTTTATTCTTTATTCTTTAACAAAATCATATCTTTTGTTTTCTTCTACACCGGGTCTAATTCTTGTTCTTCCACCTTGAACTACCACACGTTTTTTATAGGATAAGCTTCTTAGGTTGCCTACCCCTTTTGTCAAGTTTCGTTTCGATAGAGCCGTTCTTGTGAGGACGTGCGATGTTAATGCTTGTTGAATGTAAACATGCATGATTTGGATCTTTGACTTGATTGGAATGTTTTTGTGGAGTGATGGCCACAAATACATCAATAAAATAATTAAAGTTAAAATTTGAATCTTAGCCCCCTTTTCTCTGATTCACCTTTATCAATTCAACTTCCTATCGGAAAACTTCTCTCTCTAACAATCAAATGGTAAACATCAGGTCAGGAGAGTGGACGGGATATTCCGTTCGTCATCAATCGGTGAATCAAGTTCCCTCCTTCACAAGAATTAGCGATGGATCCCACGATGCGGCGGTTCTTTACGGAACGGATGCAATTAATTCGAACCTCACCGCCACCGTCCCGAATCTACGGGCACGGCGAGAACCGGCCGCCACCTCAAGGACCCCCACCACCTCCACCACCGGTGAACAAGCATAGAGAATTCATGAGCCACAACCCGCCCACTTACTCTCATTCGGTGGATCCCCTCGATGCCGATGATTGGCTCAAGACCATGAACAAGATGCCGAATATCACCCAATGTAATGATCGTGAGAAGGTTTTGTATGCCTCGGGACGTCCGGAAGGTGCGGCCTACGATTGGTGGGATGCTTACACCGTCGCGCATCTGCCGCCGACACCATTACTTGGCAAGAGTTCCGGGAGAGTTTTCGTACACATCACATCCCGACTGGTGTGAAGAAGGCTCAAGAAGAGAGAATTTCTCGCTCTAAAGCAAGGCAACATGACGGTTAGTGAGTATCCGGATCGGTTTACTCATTTGTCCCACTATGCACCGGATGAAGTCAACACGGATGCTAAGAGACAAGAACGCTTTCTTGATGGCTTGATAGGGCCACTTAATTATCGGTTGCGAGCCACACATTTCTTAACTTTCGGATGTTGCTCAATAAGGCTATAGGCTTGGAGAATAAACGCAAGGAACTTCGTGAACGAAGCGCAAGTTTCAATCTCGGGGTCGGTCTAGCGGTAACACCCGCCCTCATTACAACTCATCGCAAGACTCTCGGTTTCGTTCTAGCACATAAGGCGAAATCATGGACGAGTCGGCGGTATCGTTCGTTTGATGAACCCGAAGAATCCAACCCAATGACACCTCGGGCTCCAAATCCTCATCGGAACCGCTCGGGTGCACCGATGAAGGAACACTACTCCGGTTCATCCAAGTGGTTGCTTCAACTGCGGAGAATTGGGACACTACGCCGATTTGCCCTCGGCGTAATATGCGGACACCCCGGAGAGATAACGAGAGGTCAACGAAACTATATGCATGGTAGAGTGAACCATGTGACGGTGAAGAAGCTCAAGGAGACAAGGATGTTGTGCTTGGTACGTTCCTTATCAACTTTGTACACCGCAACCGTTTTATTTGATTCCGGGGCATCGCATTCATTTATTACCGAACGATTCGTGACAAAGCATGATGTACCCGGGAGTTCCATGAAGACACATTTGCTAATTAGTTCCCCAAACGGTGAAATGAAATCCACCTATGTATGCCCACAGTCAATCTTAAGATCGGAGAGATAGATTTTGAAGCGAGACTTAGTGATTCTAACATCCAATGGAATAGATGTGATCCTTGGTATGGATTGGTTAAGCAAGCATGATGGAATCATTTTGTGTGCCAAGAAGTCGGTGCTCTTAACTACCCCGCAAGGAGATAGGATTGAGTTTGCCACTACAAGCCCGAAGAAGAAGGAGAAGTGAACAAGCTCTGTGATAGTAACCCATCATCTATTAAGAACATCTTGTATCTCCTCCTCTTGTTTCCCGATCCCTCCGAATCTCGGGACGAGATTCTTTTTAAGGGGGTAGGATTTGTAACACCCGAAAATTCCATGACAATAAAATATTTTTAGCAACATGGTTTAGTTTTATTTTCTAAGGATTTAATAAATTTGAGTAAATAAATTTGCCTTTAATTAAATTAAACATCATTTAATAATTAGAATCAAACAAGTGTTTGTGCATCATGTTATGCATGAGTTTTGTTTGTGGTGTGATTCTAAAAAAATCTTAAAATTTTTTTTTTGTGAAAAGTCCTTAAAAATAATTGTGAAAATTAGTGTAAAATTTTGAATTAAAAAAAATGAAGGTTTGAATTTAAAGTAGGTTTGAAAAGTTGTTTAAAAGGTTTTCTAAAAATCTTAAAATAGTTGGAAAATTTGTGTTAAAAATTGAGTTTGAAAACATGTAAAAGATTTGAATTTAAAAGGTTTGAAATTGGTTTTAAAATGGATTTGAAAAAAAAAGAAAAGAAAAAAACAAAACGGCCCCAACCCCGCGGCCCACTCCCCTCCCCCTTCTCAATTCCCGCCGCCCAACCATCTTTCGGCCCACACGGCCCGCTCCGCCCGCCTCCCCTCCCTCTCTCTCTCACGCGGCCACCGACGGGTGGGGCCCACCCGTCGGGGTCGTCCCCTTCCTCCGCCGCCGCCCCCCCCCCTTCTTCCCCGCGCCGCCGCCCGGCCTTCCCCGCCGTTCGAGGAAGTTCAAGAGCGAGCTTTGCGGATAAGGAAAGTAGCTTATCGTTGGAGAAAGGCAAGTGACCCTAACCATCCTTCTACCTATGCTTTAATCAAGAACACTATAAATTAATTGGAACATGGAGAACCACCCGGAAAACCGTGCAACCACAGTCCATATGGCTCTGGCTTAGCCAATTAATTAGGTGTGCGATTGTATTGACGACCCTATCCGAAAGGAACACGGGGGGCTCGGGTTGCGGGGGTATAGCCGGTTCTTTTGGGGTAGCGACCTTTGCTAAGGTGCGACCACTAGGGAGGGTTATGGTCCGCCCCGAGTCAGAATCGTCGTGGGTTGTTGATGCTTTTGCATATCTTTGTAAAGGCTTCGTAGCGTCCCTATGCAATCACACCTCGGAAGTGTGGTACGTGTCCGATCGGCACATGCGTGGTTGGGTTCAAAGTACTTTGGAACTTTTACGCGAACCGTGGGAAAAGTGTGCAACCTGCGAGTGTAAAGGCGATCGATCGGCCGTGCTCACGGTCAAGAGCGGCTTGGACCCTCACATGATTAATTGAACTTAAAGATGGATTAGTATTGCTTTCCGGTTATTCTGTGGCCTTGCTGAGTACCAACCATAAGTGTACTCATCCTTGCTTACGCCGTTCGAGAGAAGAATCCGGAGTGGAGTACTTTACCGAGCTACGAGGAGTTCGAGGATGCGATCAACCGATCGAAGCTCCGTGGAAGATGAAGATGGAGTCACGTCTTCATAGTTACCGTTGTTCGTGTAAAGACACGCGTGTCTACCTTCGTGAGTGTAATAAAAGTTAATAAACCTTTTTTGTACGTTTTGAGCAATGTCTTGTGATATTACACTCATGAGTCTATCATATGTGTGAAATTGTGATCCCGGCACACATATGAGATGCATTCGGTTTTCTACGGAAAAACGAGTGTGACACTTTCCAAATTCCTAGTAATAAAAATTAATTAAATTGCTTTGAGTGTTAAGGACAATCTCTATGTTAGTGTGATTTGGTCCTTAATTGGATTTTTAGTAAATCTTTGAGTGTGGTTTATATTTGAAACCTAATTTCAAATATAAATCTAAAGCTAACGAACTAACTAGCCTATCTAACCTTCGGATCGGCCTAAGCCACCTGAAGCTCTTCAATCTCTCAGTCGCAGTCGACCTTCTAATATTTCGCGGTCTAATCTTTTCCAAAGTGCTAAATGTATTGTGGTATCATTTTCCGACTCTTCGAATTAATATTTTTCAATTGATTCGATATCGGGAAATAAACCATAATTCATTGAATTAAATCTCCAAGAGCACATTTGAATTACGTCAATATTTTCCGGCTTCTCGAATTAATACCTTGCTATTTGATTCGTTTCAGAAAATAGTTATTTCAAGCGTATGAAATAAATAGGTATCGATTTATTTCGCGAGTTGAATTTGTTTGAGCCCAAAATCCCTAGCCCACCTAAGCCCATCTATCAAACCCGGGCCGTTACAGGGGCGCACGGAGCAAACAAGCAGAACACACATCCTCTCTCTGATTCTCCGCACCAAAGCAACCAAGCAACAAGCAGCAGCGATTCTACTCGTCCCTTTCTCCAAAGCGGCAAATCCCAAGAGGCATCGTGTTATTTTTCTTCTTCCAGTTCCACTGAAGCAACGTAGCAGCCCAGTTCTTTTTCTCCCTTTCTCAAATCCACCAGCTACAGCCGCATCATGAGTTTCCCCTGCCTGATCTCGCTTCTCTGTTCCTCCCATGCTCCAATCGAGCAACTAGCATAAGCAGCCTGCTACCTCTCTCCTTCCTTTTCCCCCTGAATCAGCTAGCGCTCAGCGCCTCTCCAATCCAGGCCAACAGGCGCACCTTCCCTTTTTCCCCCGTCGCAAGCTAGCAGAGCAAAAGGCTCCAGAGAGGGATGGGAGAAGGGAAGGAGGAGCAAGGCAGGAGGTGCCGGAGTACTGCCGCCTGCGCCGAGGGAGCCGCAGGGCGTCGCACCAAGAACTATGACACCTGCGCGTCGTCCGTATCGTGAACCTCGACCCCGCCTATGTTTCACCTTCCTCTGCACCGACCTGCACTGCCACCGCCGGCCGGAGCGGCGGCCACGAACGACAACGTCGACGACCTCGCTGACCTCTGAACCGTGAGCCCCCTTCTGCACTCTGCTGCATCTCCCCGTTGCCTCTCTTTTCGTTCCCAATCGGAGCACCAATCTTCTCCGCCTTCTCTGCAGAAGCAAGGAGCTGCCAACCACCCCGACCTGAACCTGTTCGATGGAATGCCTGACAGCCACCATCACGTCGGGCGGAGCCATGGCTGGCTGGAGGACCTCTCGTGCAGCTCAAGGTTGAGGCTTTTGCCTCACTCGTGGACAGTAGGCCTTGTTTGGCATGATCGTGCTGATCAGCTAAGGTGGCTGTCTCTGCTCCATCTACGTCGCCGCGTTCCTCTCCATCGTCAACAGTATCGCCAACCGCAAGCTGGACGACGTACCGGGAGTCGAGGACGACGACAACAGAACGACAAGCCTCTACACCAAGCTGAGGTCAGCGCCAAGCTACTGCCTCTACTGGGTCAGACTGTTGTTCATCCCTCGCCCACGACCTGTTCGACAGAATGCCGGAACACCCCGTCGAGCCCATAGGTGAGCTTCCAGCCCCTATCTTGCTATCCCTATGTGTCGGCCTTCGTGCCAAAGGGTGTGACTTGCTGTGACGCTTGCTCCGCGCTGTCGCGCGACCGCCGACGCTTGTGTGCCGACCATCGAGTCGAGCCTTACGCCTGCAGGTGCCTCTGCCGTCGACCCCGCGCGCGCCACCGCTTGACCATCCTTCATGTTCTTTCCGCCGTTGTGCACACGCCGGGCCGAGATGCTGCCGTGGCCTAGTTGCCGGCTTGCACGCGCACATTCTCACCCAAGGGGGCAAAAGCCTTACCTTTAGGTGTTTGTCCTCATCACGAACACACACACGCACTCCGTGCGTTTCCTTGATCAAGGACGGGTGTGCCGGCGACGATCACTGTCACCACCGCCCTGGTGCCTTCGCTGTCGTGTGAAGTTGCGCCTAACCGGTCAAGGCCGAGCCTTTCTGTGCCCATGGCTGAACCTTGGACCGCCCAAGAACCCTGGTCTCACCTTGCCAAGCGCCCAGTCCGCGCATCAACGTGGCCGTGTCGCGACCGAGGTGAATCACTTATGCGAGCACGCCGGCAACCTGATCGCAGCACCGCCGCCCTAGTGTCTCGCTGTCGTGCGAGCTGCGCCCAAAAGCCGACCAAGGATCGGTCAATCCCGAACCTTTAACCCTTCTAGCCGAGCCTCTAACCTTCCTAGACTCTGCCGCATTTCTTAGCCTTACCACAATAGTTCTCTGTCCTCTCCCACCAAAGCAAACTGGGTTTGCACTCCTCATCTGTGTGTCGGCCTTCATGCCGAGTAGATCGCCGTGTCGCATCGCTGCAGTCTGCTGATCCTTGTGAGCCGGTCTTCAAGCTGTGCCACCTTTTCATGCAGCTGCAGGTGGCATTTGCTTTCACCACCACTAAACCCTTGCAGTTGTGCGCCACTGTGAACTCACATAGTTGAGTGAAAACGTGTGTGCCGCAACCGTGGGACACCATGTGACCGAACACGTGCACCTATCCTCTGCTTTGCAAGCTGTCATCTTTAACCATCTCTAAGCATCGCACCCTTGCCGCGGGTGCACTTGCCATTCAACCTATACCTCACCTCACCATGTCAGCACGCAGCCCCGACACGTCGGTCTGCTGCGATGTTTGTCTCGCCTTACCCAACCTTTCCAGTGCCCGGAGTTGTGTTGTTCACCGTTGGCTATCTTGTTGCAGCCGCATAGCTTCGAGTCCACTATAGCTCCTGCCCTCAAACAGTGAAGCTTCAGCCCGGGCAAAGGCTATCAAGCTGCCTTATCTTGTTTTGTTTCCAAGCCAACCATGTTTGATCATGAGTCGTAATCTCTCTTGGCTGTGCATGCTCGTTGCTGAGCTGAGTGCCAAAGGTTCCAACCTGCCGAACCTGTAATGCCTAGTTGGCTACCATATCTCCTTTCCAACAAGCATGAGCTGCTAACCAAACCTGCATCCTGTAATGCTAGTTTTGCTCTAACCATCAGCCGAACCCTTTTTCCTTTAGTTGCCATATCTGCCCAGCAACCTTGTTTCCAGCCATGCTTGGCTTGTGATCTATCTGTCTCACACAGTGAAGCTGCGGTCAGTGCACGAAAGCTAGCAATCGTGACACCTTTACCTACACCTGCTCAACCGGTTTGCTTTAGTCCTAGCTTGTGCCCAGCCGTGCTCTGTCCTGTTTGTTGCAGTCACGATACCATGCAAGATGCTAGTAAGGCTGAATTGCTGAAACCAATCACAATTGGTTACATGCCATGGACGTATAGCTTTTGCTATCTTCCTGGAAGCTTAGCACATCAACTCCATCCCGTGAGCAAGCTAGTACCACATACCTGTAGTGTTTGATCTTGTTTCTACCACAAACCATACAAGCTGTAACAACTGTTTCTAATTCCTTTTTGCCGTGTCTAGCTTGTGACTTCTTCTGGTCCAAAACAAGGAACTGCAGCCCGTGCAGGAAACAAGCAGCTAGCAAGTGGAGCAGCCCTGTTTTAATTCCAGGACATGTACGTGCTAATTTAATCAACATGTACAAGTTTTGCTCTACCTGCTACTAGTGCCACTGAATTCCTTAAATATGTGTCACATGTTTGACCTATGTTCTGCTTCTATATATCCAACCATGCAACCGTCTTTTAGCAAGCTACCAGATAAGCTACGGCTATCCTGCTAGATGTGTGCGGACAGTCAAGCAAGTTGTAGCAGTCATGTAAGTGCTAATCTAGCCTTAGCTTTTTATCTAACTTGGTGAGTGTGTTGCTCGCTAGCAGCAACACTTGTCCTGTTTTCCGCCGAGCCTTATCTTAGTACCAACTACCAAGTACTTGTTCTCAGTCTTTCAAGTCCCGACCATAGCTTTTGCCGCGGCCGTGTCATGCCTTCGCCGTGCACGACGTGTGGGCTAACCAAGTTGTCGATGTTGGGGAATTCGGGAAAACCCGTCACCCTCGAAACTTCGAGTTTAACAAAGTTCTCGAAGCATGTTTTTCGGGAGCGAGGAGTTCTCGATTCTCGAAAGCACGGAACTTGTGGAGCCTCGAATTCGCGAATGTGCAAAGTTCGGGGATTTTGATTCGGTGAAGAAGTGGAGTCACGAATATGCGGAAGCCGGAATCTTGAACTGTCGATGGCCCGAACTTCGGAGGGCGGCCAATTCGGGAATCCGTCGAGGGCCGAGTTCGGGAGTCGGGCGCGTGGACATGCGCGAACCATCGGAGAAGCAAAGGCCGATTCGGGAAAGCGTTGAAGACCCCGTTCGAGAGTTTCATGCGAGGACATTCACGAACCAGGAGAGAAGCAAAGTCAAAGTTGTTGTCCCAAAAAGTCGGGTTTAGAGTGTGAACTAGTGGCGGATTTGTAAATATGTTAGATGAAAAAGACAATCCCGTATGCGTTCACACTAGGAATATTCTGCGAGGCTAAGGGTGTTATCGGTATGTAAAAGTCCCTTCGTCTCCCTATAAAAGGGGGCGTATGGGCACGTGTAAACGAATTCAGACTTTTTGGGACTTGTGCTACAGGCAGAGGGAATCACAGTCTCTTTGCGCTCTCACTTTGTACTTGAACGTGTTAAGAACTCTCACTCGTGTTAGGGTAGTTATCCAAATTTTTCGGGTAACCCCCCAACATTGGCGCCCACCGTGTTCCAGCCGAAAAGAAACTCACGATGCCACCTCAGAAGAAATCCAAGAAGAACGTTCCAACACGAAAACGAGACGATTGCCATCCTACCCAAGGGAATGAAACTTCGGTCGTTCCCGAATCTTCGAACACAACGGACCAAGAACGAAGAGAAAAGCTCGAAGCTCTCATGAAGGCAAGAGCGAGAAAAGACGACTCACACCCAAGAACAATCGAACGAACGGCAAGAGTTTGAAAATGTGGATGATGAGGATGACACCATAGACGAGAGAGCTAGCGATGGTTCGGCAAAAGATACGGCGGCTACGGAAAGACAAAAAAAAGTTCGCGGCTCGATTACAAGCGAAGAGGAAAATCTACGAAAAGCTAGAGCGGCTCAACAAAGCAAAAGAGCAAATCGAAGCGATACGAGAGAGAAATTGATGAGATGAAAGAACAAGAGAACGGTTCCCCGTGGCAGGGAATCACCACACCGAACTCGGGGCCGGCAAGAGAACCCCCGAAAGAAAACTTCTTCGCGGGAAACGGAGTGTCACACTTCGTGGATTCCGAATCACCACCGTCCGTTGGGCCGCAAACAAGCACCTTGGCCGCCGAAGTTCAAGCCCTGTCTCTCTCCCCAAATACAACGGCTTCGGAAACTCCGGGCAATTCCTCATGAGATACGAATCGGTGTGAATTCGGCGGGAGTAGATGATGTTGCACCGGCCAAATCATTCATCATTGCTTGCGAAGGGCCGGTGCGAATTGGTACTCACTTCGTTGCCTCCTCACTCGGTCTACGGTGGGTAGACCTCAAGACAAAGTTCATGCAAGCATTTCGGATGTTCCATGACACAACGGTGGAAGCATCGGATCCGTACAACCGCAAGCGAGAAGACAAAGAGCCACTTTGCGGAACTTCGTGAGAAGGTTCATGCAACGAGAGGTCTCAAATCCCCGAAGGCGATGACAAAACAACGATCAAGGCACCGATCAAAGGTCTCACCCCGGGGCCAACGACTTCCCATCTCACGAGAAAGAAACCCAAGACGGTTGAGGAACTTTTTCACGAATTGGAGGAGTACATTTTGTCCGATGACGACCATCGCAAGAGGGTAGCTGAGCGAAACGAGGCAAGACGGGGCAACGAGAGACATGGCATGGCAGGCACCACCCCAACATCCGCGAAATGTCAACAACGTCGGAAACTCGCAACCAGAACAAGGCAACGGTCAAACACCGGGGGGAGGAGTCAATCCCAAAGGAAGGGGGAGGGGCGAGAGGCCCCCGGACTCACGAACCACAACCCAAAGGATCCTCACTTCTATTGCCGGTATCATGGGAGGGGCCACGGCACCGAAGGGTGTCCGAAAACAAAGAAGAACATGGCAAGAATTCGAGAAGAGAAGGCATTAATGAGCATCGCATCCTCAATGCCGGGCCGGTTTCGTCCGAATTTCGGCGGCCGCAATTCGCGAATCCACGGTCGAGTTCTGTCTCGGTTCGGCAACTCCCGCAACCACGGTCGGCATGGCGGCCGTCGCGGCAATTTTTCCCTCGGTTGCAAGCGATCCGGTCAATCCAGCAAACACAACCCATTCGGAAAATCTTGCCACCACCTCCGGAAAGTTCGTCGGGACCTCGGTCGGGTTCGGGACCTCGAGAACTCCAAGGCATTGCCATCGTTCGGGACTCTCATGCCAATCACGGGTGGATCTGCTATGGAATTCGAAACCAAAAAGCGAGAGAAGCAATTACTTTAGATCCGTGAACACTATCATCAATGACGGCCCGGTACCGCACGCCCCGAGTGGGCAAAGGTGCCGATCACCTTCACGAAGAAGATTTCGGTCGAAATCCGCGATTCACAATGACGCCATGGTCATTGAGGTGAATATTCTTTGGGTGGGTCATAGGAAAAGTCCTAGTTGACAATGGGAGTTCGTCGGACATCCCGTTCCCGAAAACTTTCGAAAAGATGAATCGAGCCGGCACATATTAGACCCCCCGAATACCCACCGCAAGGGTTCGGAGGAAAGCCCATCAAGTCGGTTGGAAAAATATTGCTCCCGGTTTCCTTCGGAGATCTCGAGAATGTCGAACGGAGAATCTCATTTTCGATGTAGTCGACATCTACCATCCATACCTCGCGATTTTCGGCGGAGGGTTCATGAACAAGTTCGACGCGATCATAAGGCAGCAGTTCCTATGCATGAAAATGCCCGCACCCAAGGGAGTCATCACAGTGTTCGGCAATCAACAAGAGGCCAGAAACATAGAAAAGGGACATACACCTGGACAAACAAACGTATACCAGCTGAGAACAGCAGATGACCATAACCAAACTGAACCCAGGAAAACTTCATGAGTCTTGGGAGGGGCCTTACATTGCGGGAAACAGACATGCCGGGGGCTTTTCGTTTAATGGAGCAAGCGGCGAAAAGTTCTTTGTACTCGTGGAATGCCGAAACTGACCTAAAAAGGTATTACCCATGAAAATCCCGGTTGCATCTAGATGTAATATTCGATAGTTTCTCTATTTTCGTAAGTTTGTATTCTTAAAAACTAAAATCCGAATCACATGTCTATAAGTAATTTCGGGAGAAAAAATCAACTTTCCTTTTCCTAGTTGCATTAGAATAAGAAGGACCGTACTCTTTTCCTTGCAAAGGGGGCTCTAAATCAAGAGGCAAGGTTTTTAACGAGGTGGATCCTATGTAAATACTCTTTGTGATATATATATATATATATATATTATATATATATATAGAGTCTTCCCCAAATTGCGTATTTCCGAGAATTCCATCGTGAAAAAAGAAAAAAGTTCGTGAGAAAGGCTTCGTGATAGCCGAAATTCCATCGAGAAAAAAGAAAAAGTTCGTGAGAAAGGCTTCGTGATAGCCGAATTCCATCGAGAAAAAGAAAAAGTTCGCGAGAAAGGCTTCGTGATAGCCGAGAATTCCATCGAGAAAAAAGAAAAAGTTCGTGAGAAAAGCTTTGTGATAGCCGAATTCCATCGTGAAAAAAGAAAAAAGTTCGTGAAAAAGGCTTCGTGATAGCCGAATTCCATCGTGAAAAAAGAAAAGTTTCGTGAAAAAGGCTTCGTGATAGCCAGAATTCCATCGAGAAATAAGAAAAAAGTTCGTGAAAAAGGCTTCGTGATAGCCAGAATCCCATCGAGAAAAAAGGGGCCTAAGACAACAACAAGTTGTGGCCTAGAAAAATCCCATCCACGAAGGGATTCCCACCAAAGAGGCCTGAGACAAGAACAAGTTGTGGCCTAGAAAAATCCCATCCACGAAGGGATTCCCACCAAAGAGGCCTGAGACAAGAACAAGTTGTGGCCTAGAAAAATCCCATCCACGAGGGATTCCCACCAAAAAGTTTGCATGATGATTTCGAGAAAGTGAATGCCTAAGGGGTTGCCTGCAGATTTTCATTTAGTGTAGATTGTTGAAAATTTTTTAAATATCATCATTGTAAGAAAAGGGCAAGGGGCTCGTTCGGAGAATCGTAGAAAATCTTGGTTGAAGCAACTGAAGGTTGCAGTATCAACCGAGGCAAGTCTGTCGGTCGGGTCAAGTCCACAAAATTCGAAAACAAATTTTGTCGACTTGCGCAATGACGGTTGAAGTTTTCAAAAACTAACGAAGATTTCTCCTAAAGATATGCTTGAAATCCGTGAATAGTAAGCGTCACCAACCTGCCTTCAAGTTTTCATGCAAAACGGCAAGGTGGGGGAGGGTGACATTTTTTCAAGGAAAAAAACGTACTTGTTGCCTTATTCGCATAAAAACTTCCGAATAGTTTGTCAATAATTACGGCGATCACGAGAAAAATTTAAAATGAAAGCTCTACAATATGTCCTCGGTTTACAAACACTTGTTTTCGGCCATATCGCTAGCATAGGCGAAGTCGGACGCACCGCTAAGGGGCTAAGGGGCTCCGTCTTCGGAATTTTCGCGGATCGCGAAGTAGAGGATGCGAACGTCTCTTCTTACGAAACAAGAAAAATGAAGAGAGATCAAAACGACCTATAGAAAATTTAAGCGAGGCCTCAAGCCAAAAATCGGAAAAGTTTTGTTCGGGATGTGCTCGTTTGAACGGACGCCACGCTTCACCACTAACGAACATCCTATCCCGATGAATTCGTAGCGGCAACACGTCTGCGCGCAGGCCCGGCTTGCGGGACTGCGCGAGTTAAAGTATACAAAACATTTGTTCGGGGGAAGTTTAGTGAATCTACATAAATGTACAGGCAATCTTGAATACACCCAAGGTTCGAATATGACGTCTAGTTTGTAACATCCACCTTCGGGGAATCATCCTCTTGTTCGGGGGCTTGCTCGCCGTCGCTGTCTCCATCGCTGCTGCTGCTGCCGCCTGAACCTCCTTCGCCTGAGTCGCTCGAACCTTCGCCGGAGGTCGACCCTTCGGGAGACGCGGCGATGTCTTCACGGTTCTCCTCTTCGTTCAGTGAGAAAGGAAGGTAAATGTGAAGAAGGTTCGAGAAACTAAAACATCCGCGGCGAGGCACAAGTCATGAAATCAAAAAACTACCTCAACAAGCTTAGCGCGAGCAATGAGCTTAACGGTCTCCTTCCCGCTAGTCAGCCAGAAATCCCTTGCGAACTTGATCTTGATAGCCTGGACATCGGCGTTGGCTCGAAGTATCGCAGTACTTGTGGCGCTGGGGAATTCGGAGATCTTCTTGCGAAACTTCTCCAAGTCGGCGCAGTCATAGTCATGAAGAATCTTTAAAATGCTCTCCACGGAGAAGGCGGCCGCGAAGTCACTGGCGCCAGAGATCACCTCAGAAAGGGCCTTGAACTCGGTCTCCATCCGGTCCATGAATTCGGGAATCTCAATGTTATCCGGAAGAGGGGGCCGGACGAACGCCGAATTCGTTCAAGGACTTCTTGTATTCCTCATAGAGCGATTTCGGCTTTTCTAGAATTTCGGAAGTATTTTTATTCGAGGCTTCACTCTGCTCCGCCAGTGCCTTTTCAAGATCCACGATTTTACGGTCCTTCGCGCTCAGGGACTTGGCGAGGCGGCATTGTTAATACGAAGATCTTCGGCGGTTTTTGTAGCCCGCTCGTGTTCCACCCGAAGATTTTCAATCAAGCTGAGATCATCATCGTGGGCCTTCTGAACTTTCTCCAACTCTTTCTGCGATTGCTCGAGCGTTGCCTCCGCGACCTTCTTTTCATCATGACTTATCTTCAAAGCCCCCGCCAACTCTGCCACCTTTTTCTCAAGTTCCATGTTCGTGGATTGCGCGAGGGCGAAGCTGCGCTCCAGCTCCTTAGACTTATGGGAAAGCTGCTTATTCACCTTCTCCTGTTCAGCGAGCCGCTCTATAGCAACTTTCCCGAGCATAGAATGCTTGAGGGCATAATCCTCTTGAAAGTGTCCAAGCTTTGAAGGAGAGTAAGAGTGTAGAAGATCCTTGAATTCTGAAAAATTTAGGAGTAGAGTCTCAGATCAAAATTCAATAATCGGAAAAAGACATGAAAAAGTAATAAGAAGGAACGGACCTTGCTTACTGAAGCGCTGCATGGTGACTTGTTTAGCCGAATTAGAAGAAGTTTTCCCCCGAGACAAAGGAGTGCTTTCGGAAATAGAGTGAGGCCCCTTCCCGGAGTCCTGAGCAGCTCCTTCGGGTCGTTCTGAGGCCTCCTCTCCTGTTTCATCAACAATTGCGGATGATTTCCACAGAGTTAAAAACCTGGACGCCTTGCTCCCAACGCCAATTGTCTCGAAACCAACACGCAATAGCTTGCCGCGATGAGACGTACCAAAGCTTTTATTAAAAACTGTCACACCCGATTTTACAAGGAAAACCGAATGCATCTCACATGTGCGCCGGGATCATTTACACACACATGATTAGACAAAACGAGAGTAATACCATTGCCGTAATAAAACGTACAAGAGTTTAAACCAAGATGATATCCATTATTACATCCATATGGGTGGACTCGAAGGTCCGAACAAGACGATAACTAAACGACGACGAGTAACTCCATCGCTGACATCCACAGGCATGATGACTGGGGGATCCGCATGCCTAGAACTCCTCGAAGTCGCTCCAATACTCGTCCTCGCCTCCGACGTTCTCCTCTGAACAGCGGTAAGCAAGGGTGAGCACACTTATGGTTGGAGCTCAGCAAGTGGGGGAAAATGCAAGGCTATCAAGGATAGGCTATGGTTCACAGCGGTAAGCATTTTATAAGTTGGTCAAGTTTTATTAGCAAGCACCTAGATTACTAGATGTAAGTGTATACCAACCCACTTAACCTCAAAAGAAACCTCAAACCAAACCTCCAACCCATGATTTGCATTAATCTTCAAGTTTGTTAATCATGTGAGGGTCCAAGCCGCTCGTGACCGTGAGCACGGGCCGATCGATCGATTTTACACTGCGAGAGGTTGTACACTTTACCCACGGTTCGTGTTCCCCATCTTGCCCGGGTTAGCTAGACCCTTAAACACTTCCAAGGTGAGTGGCTAGGGGTCCACTACGAAGCCTTTACAAAGGAAAGAAGAGAAACCAACGACCCGCAACGATTACGGCGGCGGAGCGAGCCATAACCCTCCCTAGTGGTCAACACCTTAGCCAAGGTCGCTACCCCAAAAGGACCGGGCTATACCCCTTCAACTCCGGCCCCCTGTGCCCCTCTCGGAAAAGAGCTATCGGCTACCCCACTCTCCTAATTAATTGGCTAAGCCGAGCCATGTGGACTGTGGTTGTCTTGTTATCTTGGGTGGTTCTCCATGTTCCGATTATGAATCAAGTTATCTTGGTTTAAGCACAAACATGTTTATAAGCAAAGCCGAGACGTATAACATAAACAAGCATAACCAAACTTATGTTGAGCAAGCTAAGCATTTATCTACCCCAAACATTTGTTTAAACGGGGTTGATCAAGGTAAAGTGATAAAGCATCTAGTCAAGTCCTTAGCTAGGTGTTTGCCCATCGGATTTATGCATAACAACGGGAATAGTAAACATTGTTTAACATGCGGTGTCATAGGTTCAAAAAGATTATGCGAGAGGGGGAAAACCACTTGCCTTCCTCTACAAGTGGGTGAAATCCTCCTCAAAGACGGGTTCTTCCCGATCACTTCCGACGGGGAGCTCGGACGAAACGAGCACGATATCTACGAGTCAAACATGGATAACAATCAATAAACAAAACAAGACACCAAACGGTAATAAAGCGGTAAATTTCTTGTTTAAAAGATTCTACTCGTCGAGACGATCATTTCGGTATATAGAACGCTAAAAACGGAGTTAAAATGAGAAAGATATGATTAAAACGAGTTTTCGGGGGCCTATTTGCAAGAAAACTATGTTTACGGGGTTGTTTATGAATAAAATCGGGGGCTAAAACATTTTTATAAATTAAATCGGAGGGTCTAGGTGCAAAAAGAAGTGAAAAGGGCTTAAAACAAAATTAAACGGGGTAGATAGGGGCTAGATTGCAAGAATCGGGACCTAACCGTGAATATTCAAAAAGGTGGAAGGACCGGCTTGCTAATATTTGAAAACCCGGGGGTTCTTAATCAAATGCGACACTCCGCACCGTGGATCTTAGATCCAACGGCGGGCGTCGCACGCGTGCACCGTGGACCGGCCGTGGGCGCGGTCCATGGGTCCACCGTGGACCACCCCTCTTTAAACGAAAGGGTACGCGATCCCGGCCGTCCGCGCGTGATCTAACGGCTGCGGATGAGTGCGTGCGGCGGGCGGCGGTGATGACGCGGGAACGGGGGTGGCGCGGCGGCGTGCGGCGGGAGCTCGCCGGCGTGAGCCCTCTACGACGCTCGGGCCACTACTTCGACTATGGGTTGGCGCAAAATGATGTGGGGGAGCTTGCGCACATGTTCGTGGGCTCTACGGGCGCGATTAGGCCTCACCGGCGGCCGGCACCGTGAGGGGGCGGCGCGGGCGCTCCCGGCGAGCCGCGGGGAAGGCACCGGGCGCGATAAGGAGGGAAGCGGGGCGGGGAGATTTGCTTACCACACACGGGGAGATGAGGACGGGCCAATGGGTGGAGAAGAGGCGGCAACGGGGCGGCTTGGCGACGGCGGCGGCTCGGGCGGCGCTCGGTGAGCTCGGGGCGCGGCCGCGCACGGGCGTCGAGGACGAAAACCTGCGGGCACACGTGCTTGTCAAGCTCCTTGCGAACCTAATGGTCAAAGAAATCGGGCGGGGAAGTCTTGCTCTTCACGGCGGCGACGAATCGACGGCGGCGGTGGAAACCGAGGCGGCGGCGGCGGCGAAATTGAGCTCGGGCTCGTGCGCGTGTGCGTTGCGAGGCGAAAGGGGAGCTAAGGGGTGCGTGAGCGAGCTTATAAGGGCCCGAGGAAGGGAAGGCGAAGCGGCTAGGGGACGGGGCGGCGGCGGCTTGCCATTGATGGCGGCGGGCCGTCCGGGCTTAAAGATGGTAAGGGAAACGGCCGTGGGTTTTGGGTGGGGAGTAATTGCCTTAATTGGCATGCTCACGGAGAAGGGAAAGGAAGGGGAGAGGGCGGGAGCAAGGCGGATTCGGCGGCATGCGGCGGCGGCGGCGGACGCGGGGAAGAAGAAAGGAAGGAGGGGGGAAAGGGGGCCGACGGTGGGTCCCTCTGTCGGCGCCGCGGTGAAAGGAAAAGGGGAAGGGGGGTGAGCGGTGGGCGGCGGGGGAGTTGGGGTGGGCCGCACGGGCCAAATAGAGCGGGCGCACTTTTGTTTTTTTTTTTTTTCTTTTTTTTAAACTTCATTTTCAAATCCATTTTCAACTCAAATTCAAATCAAACTTTTGCAAACTTTTCGCAAATATTTTATAGACTTTTTAGAGACCACACAAGCAACCAAAAACCATGCAAGTCAGCGATGATGCACATACACTTGTTGTTTCTAAGTTTATTATATTATCTTTAATATTTTTAGAGCTCAATTTAAATAGCAATTTAATCTCCTTAAATCCCTAAGACAAATTTAAGTTGCTAAGTGATTTTAGTGATGGAATTTTAGGGTGTCACAAAAGCGGTCGGGGAAGGAGAGGGAGCACGATCCTCGGGGACAATTTCCCGAACTTCGATCAAAGGAGCGTGTTCGGTAGGAATCTCCCCCTTTTGAATGGTGAGCTCAAGTTCTTTACGGGTTCGGAGGAGGCTTGGCCGGCGGCGGGGGCTTCGGCAACGGGGGCTTCGGCAACGGCGGGTGACTCGGAGAGGGCGACAACGCCGGCGGCGACACTTGGGCTCATCGAAGCGGCGAGAACGGTCTCTGGCGAACTTCGGGAGCGACATACGAAAAGGAATCAACATCCACGAATTCATTCTCGGAGCCGGATGGAAAGTTGTCTCGAAAGTTAAACGGTGGCCGAGAGGAAGACACCTTTGAGGCCCATGTCGTTTCCACGAAGGCGTCGTCGTCGAAGGCGGATGGCACTCGCTGAACGCCGACGGAAGAAACTTTCTTCGCCGCCTTCTTCAATCTCTTGCGGCTCATCTGGGCAAGGCCCGAAGCAGCCTGGAGCTCTGCCTCCGAAGTTCATTTAGAAGATTTTCGCTTGCGCTTCGACGATTCCAGGGATTTAGTCCTGGAAGGCTTGACCCCCGAAGAAGTGCCCTTGGCCGGGGGTGATGAGCCTCGCTTCGACGACCTTATTCGGGGAGCATTGATCGGGGCGGTGAGGAGCGGCCACGGCGATGGCGAGGAAGCTTCAACTTGGCACCCGGGCCTCGAGAACCGAAGAACTTGTCCCCGCAAACTTCCGAAAAAACGCGGTTGATCTTCTTCTTATGTTTTACCAGGGCCTTATACGCCTTGTACTCGTTCATGGTATATTCGCCTACCATGACGTTTACCTTCTTCTCCACTTCTTCCATGAAGGCCTTGGCACTGCGGCCTTCGCGAAGCTTAATCCCGAACTTCGGGAAAGGCACCTTCGATACGCCCAATTAACGTTGAAGTACAAGAGCTCAGTAGGAGACCAACCGCTCGAAATAGGCCAGACACGGGCAGCGACGAATTCTTCAATGATGTCACGGCCCCCAAGTATGGTGCTGGCCAGGTGAAATGCATTCTCACAACTTCTGATTCCCAGGACCCGCTGGTTGAACTTCGCAACATTCACCGCGGCCAGAGGCGCAATTGGGCAAGATAATTTCGGCATATCAACCTTCAGATAAAACCAGTGAGATCTCCAATCTTCGGTGAGGTTGGACTTGCAACAAGGAGCAATCTGGATTCGGGTGATTCCTTGTCGGGTATTCTGACGTCGCGTGTTGAAAGTGCAACACGCATGCTGACTGTGATAGAATTGCCCGTCTTCACCTTTGACGACCTCGGGTATAATCACCAGTTCGTAGAATCTGGCGAAGGCATCAACACTGGGATTACAGCCAAAGGTCTTCAGAATCCAGATGAACTTCGACACTTCAGGGAAAGATGTCGGCGAAAGCTGGTGAATCTTCACCGAAAATGCATCAAGAATGGTTGGTAGGACTGGTTCGCAGGGGAACCTCAGCCCGCAAACAAAGAAATCCTGAAAAACAACAACTCCTCCGTCCCTAGGAGTAGGGATCTGCTCATCAAGCGGGGCACGCCCAGTGCCCGAAGAAAAGAACCCGGCCTTCTCGTATTCCCGAATCATGTTGCTTGTCACCTTCGACTCTCCGAAGGCGAGTGAGGGGTGGCGACGGGCGGAAGTCCTTGCTTTAATCATGTCACCGACGCCGCATCCACATCTCCGATGTCCTCGCCATTGTCGGGACCGAACCTCCCCGTCTTCGCGACTCCGGAGCCACCTGGGAGAGCCGAGATCCTCTGCGCCCGGTGCGGCACGCTCGGCATCTTCGGCAACCGGGTCGAGCGGAAGACCGGCCGCGGTGAGCTCTTCGGTAGTCATAGGTCTAGCGGTACTTTTAGTTCGAGCCACCTAACCAACAAATACACATGCGAAGCAATAGGAACAATATTCGAGAGTAACGTCCATGGAACTAAAATACTCTTTTCCGCTCATACGAACATACGAACTGTTAAGAATAACATTCAAGAATGAAGCTAACAAAAAGCGTGATACCACCGCACCAAAGTTAACAAGTAACAATTGACAAGAGAAATATGAAGGAATACCTTAGAGAAGTGCGAAGAAGACCGAAGTTCGCGAGCTTTTCGACGAGAAGACCGAGGTTCCGCGAAAAAGAGAGATGCACGAATCGTGAAAAGCCGGAAAGCCGTAAAATTTTTTAACGAGCGGCGGCCCCGCTATTTATAGGGCCGGGGAGGGGTAGTTCCGCGAAACCCGCCTCGATTTAACCGTCCTTGGTTTCCGGGCGACGCGTGTCCCCCTCCGACGTTACGAGGGTGACTTTTTTTTTTACTAAATTTCCGAATGATTCGTGGAATCGGATTGTCGGAGTCAACCCGCTTCCCCGAGGGGCTACTGTTGGGGAATTCAAGAAAACAGGTCACCCTCGAAACGTCAAGTTTAACAATGTTCTCGAAGCATGTTTTTCAGAAGCAGGGAGTTCACGATTCTCGGAAGCCTGGAACTTGTGGAGCCTCGAATTCGCGAATGTGCAAAGTTCGGGGATCTTGATTCGGTGAAGAAGTGGAGTCACGAACATGCGGAAGCCCGGAATCTTGAACTGTCGATGACCCGAACTTCGGAGGGCGGCCAATACGGGAATCTGTCGAGGGCTGAGTTCGGGAGTCAGGCGCGTGGACATGCGTGAACCAGCGGAGATGCGAAGGCCAATTCGGGAAACTGTTGAATACCCTGTTCGAGAGTTTCATGCGAACACATTTACGAACCAGGAGAGAAGCAAAGTCAAAGTTGTTGTCCCAAAAAGTCCGGGTTTAGAGTGTGAACTAGTGGCGGATTTGTAAATATGTTAGATGAAAAAGACAATCTTGTATGCGTTCACACTAGGAATATTCTGCGAGGCTAAGGGTGTTATCGGAATGTAAGAGTCCCTTCGTCTCCCTATAAAAGGGGGCGCGAGGGCACGTGTAAACGGATTCGATTTTTTTGGAACTTGTGCTACTAGGCGAGGGAATCACGGTCTCTTTGCGCTCTCACTTTGTACTTGAACGTGTTAAGAACTCTCACTCGTGTTAGGGTAGTTATCCGAACTTTTCGGGTAACCCCCCAACGATCGACCATGTCACACCTCGGCCCGAGTTCAGCTTGAGCTAAGTTCCTTCGCCGCACCACATCGCTTATAGCGAAACCGTCCTGTGCAATCTCTCCAACCTGACCAAAGGGGCCTGCGGACTTACCGCTTAGTCCCACTAACATGTGAGGCCGCTAACCGTCCAATCTAGTCCCATCTGGCATACGGGACCCATAGGATGACTTGTGGGGTCCAGTTGACCTTTGACCTTCCTTTTTGACCTGTTCAATAATGATCGTTGACTAGTCAACTTAGCCTGCATACCTATGTTGGGGAATTGGGCAAAAAACCTTACACTCTCGAAACGTCGGATTTGCCGAATTCGTGAATAAATTCGTGGGTCGCCTCAGAGTGGAAGGTTCTGTTTCGTGGGGAGGAAACATTCATGAAGAAATCCTAATGAGTCTTAAGTGTTTTTCGGACTTTCGAATAACATGCAAAAATAGTAGCCGAATTTGGCTCCTATTCGCTAATCTGCTGATTGTTTCAGGATAATTGGAAACTGGTGAAGTTAAAAGTATCGGGAATCTGTGAAGTTCAGGGAATCAGGAATGGTCTCAGGAACCGTGTTGGGCGGTGATCTTCATGAATAAGAGCTTCGGAAATCAAGAGGAAGCCAAGTCAAAGACGTCACTTCAAAAGTCGGGTTTGGAGTGTGAACTAGTGGCGGACTTGTAAATGTGTGAAATTAGTCCCCAAATCACGGGATGTAAAAGACATTCTTGTACATGTTCACATTGGGAATATTCCTTAGATTCGAGGACAATCTCGGAATGTAAAAGTCCCTTCGTCTCCCTATAAAAGTGGGCGCGAGGGCACGTGTAAAGGGATGCACAACTTTCGAGGCGAGTGCAGGCTTTCGGAGATTCTCTGTCTCCGCGTCTTTCGTGAATTGCGCACCTTCTTTCGCGACTCTTGTGTTCGGGGACTCCTTCCGATTTTCGGACCCCCAACAACCTACCCAAAACCTAGCTTATGGTTCCCTAACTTGTTGACTTATGTTTTCTGTGCTTTATCACAATTAATTAAATTCATAAATAATTTTCTTTATTTGAAAATCCATAATAAATTGTTTCTGCCTTAAAAAATATGAAATCAGTTTCTGTATTCTTCTAAAATCATGAAACACTCCTTAGACTACCATTTGGAGTTATTTGTTTCTTTATTACTTCTCTTTGGAGTTTATTCGCATATATACACTGTGTTTATTTATATTTGCGAATCTAGGTTTTTCCGGAGCTGAGGAGACGAGCCAGAAGATCAAGAACAACTACGGAAACTACTACGACTACCTGCACACAGGTGTTCACGCCTGAATACCTATTAGGCATTGCTATGTAGTATGCTAGCGCTTTACTTTAAATGCATGTTGATGAACCTGCACGACCTTCTTTAATTATCCTGTCCTTGATTGCCCTACTATTACTATATGTACATAAGCATGTATATACGCTGAGATTCGCGATGCATGTGTTGGGATGAGAATAGTGATTCTTGGTGTGTGTGGGGTAAAAACCGGCAGGAGAAGACGTTTTTTTGGGTACTTTGGCGAGGGTGAGCTCGAAACAACCGATCTAGAATCGGGGGGATGGGGATGCACTCCTCGGTGGGGTTAGGGCCGAGTTGAGCTCGGCAAGTGCGGAACCATATGCGCCGGTAGGACGAGAGGTTAACGGTGGGGGAGAGGTGGGAGTGAGACCACCTTCTCTCGGTGTGTCTCCCGTGTGGCCACACGGGGGCATTTCACGGTTACGGTGCAATTCCCTTTGCAAAGGGGATCGCTTTGAGGGCCGGATGCGGGACGTGACGGTAACTACCGAGAGTTCGCATGGTAGAATGGGCTCGGTTGGATTATCACCGTCGGGTTCCATTCGGGTTGGGTACGGGTGTACACGCTCTACGAGTTGTTCGATCTATAGCTATTGCCGCGTCCTCCGTCATGGACATGTCCTTTAATATCTTTGTCCTCATGTTTTGGGATTTCTACCTCCCCCTTAGATGGAAGTGTGGTGAGCCGTGGTTGCAGTCAGGGAGACGAGAGTTGTTCCCTCTACCTCGCGGATCCGATTGCAATCACATATCTAATTAACTCAATTACATAATGCACCCACTTTTTAGAGGACATACCACTAATAGAGAATCAGGCATTTGTCCTTGGCCCAATTTTTCATTTGTACCAGGTATTTTTACCCTCGGTAGAAAGGAGGGTATTTGTACCAGGTGGGGAAGAAAGGCCCCCAACAAGCCAAGTGAGGCTACATTTGTACCGGGTGGGGGCTAGCTCGCTACAATTGTAGATCTCCCCTCCCCTGCCTCTTTCCACACTTAGAACTATTGTCCCGTCCCTTCATCTTATATCCCTTCATCTCTCCCCCCATCTAAATCCCTCTCTCCTCTCCTCTCACGGGGGCGCGGTGCCGGGCGGCGCGGCGCGGATGAGCGGCGCGACCCCGACCGGGAGTCTTGGAGCGGGTGGAGGAGGTAGGCCGCGGGGCCGCCCGGCCGGCGGGCGCGACGGCGAGGCGGCACGAGCGCAGTGCAATAGCGTGACAGCGAAGCAGCGCAGGCTAGGGTTCCTCGATCTTCTTCCCCTTTCCTCACTAGATTTTGCACATATTCTTGATGTAGTGTTTCTTGATGAATTCTTTTATGTATTTTTGTGATTTTTGTTGTAAGATGCGTGATTGAGAATGTATGATGATTGTGGATCTATGTGACTGTGATGAACGGATGATTGAGAATATGCATGTGTGATTGTGAATCAATATATGTTAATATGAGATTGAGATGAGATGAGAAAAGAAAAGAAAAGAAAGAAAAGAAAATGAGAGGGAGGGAGGAAAGGGGCGTATGGGGCAAATCAGATTTGGACCGGGTGTCTCACGCGGTACAAATGTGCCTCCCTCATTTGTACCAGAGAACCTATACCGGTTCAATAACTGGTACAAATAAGGGTGATAAACCGGTACAAATAAATGATCATTTTCCAGTAGTGTACAAGACCATACAATCACACATATAGTTACAACTTCAGGAAAAATAATATAATGTAATGGCGAATGTTATAATTAACAATCTCCATTCATTATCTCCTAATAAATGTCATTGATATATATATATAGATCAGTTAGCGGCACGTAAAAATATCTGAAACAGTGTAAGAAGAGACAGATAGAGAGAGACTCACCGCTGTCTGTGCTTTTATCTCTTCAAGCGATAGAAGGGGTCGCCCTTCTGAATCCTCAAGAGAAACAAGCACGTCAAGGAAGTCTCTGATTTCTCTCCTCTCACCACCTTTACGTAGAGCAGACCACTCGCGTATCCTTTCTTCTATGATGGGATTGTGCAATCTGTTCAGTGTAGCCATCACGCCGTGCACAACCTTCTCATGGCCGTCAACGTCTAAGCCCACCAGCACAGGGAAGTAATCCGAGACGCAGAAGCTGTAGACGTGGTTCACTAGCGTGAACAGTGCATCGAGATGCTCCACCTCGTCAGGGCCAGGGCCGGCGCCGGCTGACGCCGGCTCGGCGAAGTGTCTCCTGCCGAGCACGAGGCTCCGTATCATGTTGCCACAGAAATGCCGGGCTACATGACGTACATCGACGACACTACGGTGGTTATTAGCCGCCGTTGCGTCGTTGCACTGGTTGTAAACGAACCTGACGAGGTGGTCGGCCTCCTCCGCTCGCCGGCCGTGGAACCGGCGCTCCATTGACGGCGACAGGACCTCCGAGGTGAGCACCCTCCTCATCTTCTTCCACTGCTCTCCGTACGGCGTCAGGATGGAGCCCTTGTATCCGAAGCTGAAGGAGCCGGAAGCGAATGTTACGGGGCGAGACGCGAGAACGGCGTCATTCTTCCGGAGAACCTCCCGGGCTATCTCCGGTGAGCTCACTATTATGACATGAACGGCTCCGAAACGGAGGCACATGATGTCGGTGTCCATCTCCTTGAGAAGGCGATGGATCCACCGAGATACCGGCTTGTTTGAGATCATCTGGTGCATGCTGCCGATGATAGGCAACCCGGATGGGCCTGGCGGCAACCGGTGGTGCAGCTCTCTTTTAACGGTGGTGGCTTTTGCTTTGTTTCGGTAGAGGAGAAACGCTAGGGCAAGTAAGGTGCAAACTAGGGTAACGGGAGCGACATGGCTTGGTGCCAGCGCCATGCTTGATGCGGCATTCGAGCTCATCATGTGTATCTGTTTTTGAGCTCGATCGATCTGCATGCAATAGTTGTGTATGGCTGCAAGTTTTTTTTGAGGGAACTGTGTATAGTTTTTTTGAGGGAACTGTGTATGACTGCAAGTTTGTGTTTGAGTTACATTGTTGGTGAGCAATGTGTGGGGCATATTTATTGATGCATTGGGCATATTTACAGCCGATGGATGGAGTCAGGTTTTCTACACGTGTCCAACAGACAAGTTTAATTACTAGTTAATATGATTCACGTTTTATACACGTGTCCAACTACTCTGTCGTAGTTTAATTTCTTCACCATTTCTGCGGACAAGTTTTATGTTTTGACCGTTGGAGTGACACGTTTTTTCACGTTACCTGCAACGTGCTATAAGAGCAATTATAATGAGCCAGTAAGCCCCACCTCGTGAGCTTCCATCCGAGTTGGAGGAGGGAGAAAACCGGGATGGGCGGCTCACGACTCGCTCGCTCACGGCCGCAGAACAGAGGCACAGTCGCTCGCTCTGCGTATCAGACTGTATCTAGTCTAGATAGATGTATTAACTGCTTGCTATTAGGCTGTCCGCACTTGTCGACCTCCAAACTCAACCTCTAAAAGGAATATTCCCGTCTACTCATCAAAATTTTACAGTCCAGTTCCAATTATCCCGCACCCGTCGTCCCCTATATGTCAATCTCTATACCAACTACCTGCTGCAGGGCCCACATGTCAATCTCTCTCTCCTCTTCTCTTTTATTTTTCTCTCCCTCCTCGTCCCCATCCGCGCACCCACCCAACCGCCCCCCTCGTCCACTCCGCCGGGCGAGACGGTGCTCGAGCTCCCCGGCGCCGCCCCGCCCTCCTCCCCGCCACCGCGGCGAGGTGCTTGGTTTCCCGGTGCTCGCCGGTATGCGTGGCGGCCTCTAGCGCCGGCAACGGGGGCATGGCGGCCTCGACGGAGATCCGGGTCGAGTGGGTCGGCGGAGGTGGAGGAGGTCCACGGTGGAGGCTCGGCGCCGCCGCCGCTCGGTCGGGGCGGCGGCGGCCATGTCCTTTCCCTCGGTCGGCCACCGAGGAGGCGCTTGTGGCCGAGCCGTGGAGGCTGCGGCGGCCGGATCCCTCCCCGGCCAAGATCCGAGTAGGCGGCTTGGAGGTCACGACGACGCGGATGCCGGCGGCGCACGATTCCTCCACGCGGCGTGGCTCCCCCCGGTCCCAAGGCGCGCGGCACGGCGACGACGACGACGAGGTGCTTGTTGTCGGTCGCCGGCGGCCCTCTCTCCCTCTGTTTCTTCCTCGGCGGCCCTTCCCCTGCTCCGTCGCTCGGGTCGGCGTCGTCCTTTCTCCCCGCCTCTGTTGCGCCCTTTCCCCCACCTCCGACTCGTCCTCTCTCCCACCTCCCGGCGTTTGCGGCGGCCTCCCCCTCGATAGGTGGTTGGGGAGGCGCGAGGGTGCGTGGGCCCGCCGCCACGTCCGCGCGTCCGGGCGCGTCCGGGCCGAACGGGACGACGCCGGTTTGGCGTCGCCGCGGCCGAACGCAACCATCCCGTTGCTTTTGGCGTCGCCGGTGCGGCCCAAAAAACGCCAAAAGCGACCTCCGGGTCGCTTTGCCGGCCCGATACGAGGCACCGGTGCGGACAGTCTTAAATCCAAGGAAAAAGTCTATTTTTGACCATCCAATTATAGGCTAAGTTTGGTTTTGGCCATCGAACTTCAAAACCGGACATCTTGGACCATCCAACTGTCAAAACCGTTCAAATTTGGCCATCGGGTGGTTTGGATAGGCGGTTTTGAATTTTTTTATTTAAAATTTAGTCCTTAGATCTTAAAATGATTATTATTTTTTGCTCATACTTCCGATTTCGGTGATTCTTGCGGTCACACGTTCATAATGGTGAGCTTTGTCTTTTCAGATGTTATTTATACTATTTTATCATTATTTATTATATTATTCTTATGTTGTGGTGTAGGAACAACAATATACGAAAAGTAAAATAAACGGGTACAAAATAATATGTACAACATTTCAAAATATAAAGCTCATCGTTAAGAACGCATGACCACAAGAATCATTTAAATCAGAGATACAAGTACAAAATAGTAGTCATTTTAAGTTAGGAGGACTAAACTGTAAATAAAATAATTAAAATAGTTCTTGGATCTTAAAATGATTACTATTTTTCCTCATATCCTTGATTTAAGTGACTCTTGTGGGTATGCATTCCTAACGATGAGCTTTATATTTTAAAATGTTATTCATATTATTTTGTACTGTTTATTTTAACTTTTCATATATTGTTGTTTCTACATCACAACATAATAATAATATAACAAATTGTGATAAAATAGTATAAATAACATTTGAAAAGAAAAAGCTCACCATTACGAATGCATGACCACAAGAATCACCGAAATCGAAGTATGAGAAAAAAGTAATAATCATTTTAAGATCTAAGGACTAAATTGTAAATAAAAAAATTGAAAACCGCCCATCAAAACAGCCTGATGGCTAAATTTGAACGGTTTTGACGGTTGGATGGTCAAAGATGTCCGGTTTTGAAGTTCGATGGCCAAAACCAAATTTAGCCTATAGTTGGATGATAAAAAATGGACTTTTTCCTAAATCCAATGACTATCTTAACCAACCTACTCCTAGTAGCCAACTCTATCATACAGGCTGACTGTGTGTTGCCTAGTTGAATGTGGCGTGGCTGTTGCATTCCGCCGGCCGCCGGCTAAACCATTAGCCATAATCTAATAACTCATTGTCAATTTTTATTCTGGTGTAATTCATGTTTGATCTAATATTGTTAAATTTGAGTCAAGATTAAATTTGTAGTTGTCTTGTTTATTGTTATTTGCAGGAGGTAGGTAGGGCCACACACTGCCATGCAGCACCTCTTCCTTCTCTCTTCTATCTCTTGCTCTCTTTGCCAAGCTGCACGCTACCTCTCCTCCCTACTCCCCTCTCTTTCATCTTTGTCTTTGTTGGTGAAAAAAGGTTTCTTTCTCAGTGGCCAAAGAAGCGCATACGAACCACGTGCCGTACCCCTATGCTTATATCTCTGTCGACATACAAAACGAACACCGGCTAAAACCCTCTCTATCTGCGTGGAAGAAGAAATTGATAGCAGCATTGAGTCTCTATTTCCCAAGTGAACCAGCGGTGCACTTCGTTTGCCCCCGTAATGGTAGCAGCTACCAGCAGAGAGTAGCTTAAGCTTCTCTCCAAATCCATCAGCAAGCAGAGAGGCCTCAGTGCTTTTGCTCCGCGTCCTTCAGAACACCCAGCTCTATTCTCCTCCACAACTGCCTCCCTCTCCAGATCAATTGCAGCCGATGCGGCCTATGTTAGGTTTAGTCCCATATCAAAAATTGATGTTGAGAAGTACAATATATAGGGTGGGACAGCTCTCACCTATCAGACTAGTCTTTTGAATTAAGTTAAGTTAGACCCAAGACTTTGTTGTTGTTGGCTTCAATGAAGCTAGACCTGGTGGGGGCGCCGTCAAGCTATTCTTTTAGGTTGAGTTAGGTCCAAGATCTTGTTGTTGTGGGCTTTGGTGAACCTAGATATAGTGGGGGCGCCGGCTCATTGGTATAGCGGGTCGAGTCAGAATACGGTGTGCACTCTAACAAGTTGTAATTATGTTGTTTGCGAGAAGATTGAAGCTTGCGACGGTTGAAAGGCGAGCGAGTAGGCAACGCTCGGACGGGTCGACATCCTTATGTGCGACGATGCGGTCGCACCCTCGCCTCCTACGTCACACAGCACGGCTCGCTGGCCTTATGAGGCTGGGGCCACCCCCTCCCTCTGCATGTGGCCGCCACGACGAGGGCGGGAGGCTTTTCTTGGACAGTGGGTTGGTTCTGAAAATGATGGGATTTTTTATCAAAATTGCTGGTGCTCGTCCGATCTGGTCGCGGTGATCGATCCGACGATCGGAAAAAGCAGGCGACATGGCCAGCTAGGTTCCTCGACCTCGGTATTAGCTAACTAAGATTCTTGTGTGTAAGATTACATGCATGTTCAAAGCACATTGGTAGGATGATCGATGTATGAATAAGTCATATATACTCCTTTGTTCAAAATTATTATTCCTTTGACTTTTTTAACTCAGGTTTGATTGATTGCTTGTCTTATTCAAAATATTTGCAGAAATAGTCAAACTTAAGACATTGTAGAATAACTTCTATTAATAAATTAAAGCAAGTTACAAAAATGATATAACGTTTTATGTAACTTTTTGAATAATATGATCGACCAAATTTGAAATAAAAAATCAAATGAATTATAATCTGGAAACATACTGAGTATCTTGTTTTGGAGCAGAGGTGGATAATTAAGAGCATCTCCACCAGACGGTGTAAATCTCTATAACTTATATAGATGCATCGTGAATCATTAACTATCACTACGCCCAAAACAATTTCCACCGACACATAGAAATTAGCGTGGTAGCGGGTGCAATTGGCACCCGTCAACACTTGTGGTGTATAGGGTTGTCGGGCTAGCACCCACCGAGCAGAGATGGCTCAATGCTGGTGGACGACATAAGCCACCTACCAGCTGAGAGGACACGGTGATAGCGGGCAACATAAGACAACGTCAGCACAGATGGGACGATTTGTGTTGGCGTGTGGCCGGCCTATGTCACCCGCCAGCACTGTGCCTTCTATAAGATTCCGACAACTTCTTCTTCTTCCCAACCAACCTTCCATGGGAGCTTTATTATTTGTCAGAGACGAGCTTGGGAAAAGCTTTAAAAGCACCAAATCTTGGGGGAAGGCTTTTGCTCTTGATTTCCTTTGGAGGAGGTGGCTATATAAAGGGAGTTTGTGCTATTCCAACCTTGTTTTTCACCTTTTATCCATCATTTCTAGCTTCATTAAAGATTTCGATCTAGATCTAGAGTGAAGAGATAGAAAATTAATTATGGATTGATTTTTAAGTAGAATTATATGTTCTTAATGTAATCATTGCAAATGCTATGTTTGTCATTTTTATCATTAGTTTCATTAAATAAAATTGTAGAATTTAGTTTTGAGGTTATTAATTTATGTGAATTTATATATTCGAGTTATTAATTATTGTGACCCATATATATCATTAAATTAGTTTATAAGATGTAGAATGCAGTTTAGTTTATATAAGTGAGTTTATAATACAATTGAGTTTAGTTGAGTTTTTAGTGATGTGGATTATCTATTATGTACTATGCTTTTTAAGTAATGAGAGTTATGTATTACTATGATAGTTTGTTTTATGTGGTTGAGATACATATTTGAATTTGGAGTTACGCCACCCACCGACGAAAGGTCTGCGTGGCGACGGGCGGGCACCGGCCGGCACAAAGGGTCATTTGTCTTTGGCCCAAAGTTGTTGGTGGTTGTTGCGCCCGCCAGCAAAGACCGACTTTAACCGCCAGCACAAATCATTTCTGGCCTACTGTATATTCCTCTCAACATACAAATTATTATTGTCATATATGATACAATGTATCAAACACCACATCACTATTCACTACGACTATCTATTTATTTCTTCTACCGGTTTTCTATGACTAATAGCATCAAGCTTGCACTTTATTAGTCTTTGTGAGTACCACATTAGAAAAATTCTCATAGTAGAAATAAATGGAGGGTCGACCATTTATGAAATTGTTTACTTTCAACAAAATAAAGATGTTTTGATGTATAATGTTGTTCGCGGAAAGAATGTTACCGGCGGTCGGTCCAAATCCAAAACCCGTGTGAGATTATTTGTCTTTTTCTTTGTGTCGTCTCATAGAAGCGTAACAAACCGGGTTTTCGGTGAGGAAAACCCGACTCCCTGTACCATTGTGATAGTCCCGGGATCGGTAAGCTATCACGTACGGAACTCATTACGGAATAATATCATTTCCATACAACGAAATCGAGTACAAATCATAATATTTACATCCGAAACAACTCGGTATACGAATTTAGTACAAGCCCCTTGGGCTAAGCGACAAGTTGAAATCCGGCGTAGCGGTAGCTAGGGCTTCAAGTCTTCATCTTCAGTCTTCACCACAGGCATCCTTGAGCGAAGCAACGCAACCCTACCTTCATGGATTCCCCGAACTCGGACTCTCAAGCCAAGTCCAATCCTGCACACTCACAAAACTATCCCCAAGGAACGGGATAGGTTCACGTCACCGACTGTATGCAGCTTTAAGTGGCCTATCTCTAAAGGGTAAGAAAGGTGGCAAGGTAGAAGCTCGGGTTTCCTATGCGGCGGCGACAAAGCATAAATAGAAATCATCTCCATATCGGACCCAAACCATTCTCTCAAACACGGCTCGGAACGACCTTGTACCCCGGGCCCCGTCTCCACATCCTATCTCCATCTAGGGTCGATGCGAGAACTTCCTCTCCTCGCACCTCAATGATTGCAATCGGATCGACGAGGTAGAGGGAGCCACTCTCCTCTAACCGACCGCAACCACGGCTCACCACACTCTCAACTACGGGGGGAGGTAGAAATCCCAAAACATGAGGAACGAACATGTCTTCAAGGTTTGTCCATGACCGAGGACGCGGCATACGTATAGATCGAACAACTCGCGAGCGTGTACACCCGTACCCAACCCGGGATGGAATCCGGCCGGTAGCTAGTCGGCCCGAACCCACCCTACCGTGCGAACTCTCGGTAGTTACGGTCCCACCACCGCATCCGGCCCTCAAAGCGATCCCCCTCGCAAAGGGAATTGCACCGGAATGTGAAATGCTCCCGTGTGGCCACACGGGAGACGCTCGAGAGGGTGGTCTCACCTCCACCGCTCCCCCACGGATACCCTCTATCCTTCCTAAGCGGGTATGGTTCCGCACTTGCCGAGCTCAACTCGGCCCTAACCCCACTCTCGGCGGGGGTGGTGTGTACGAAAGTCCTATCGACAAGTTGATCCACTCGCTTTCGGACGGGGCGAGCTCATGTCCTCCATCCGCAAGTAAAACCCCAACACCTAGGCTCCGAAAACCGTCAAAGTAGGGGTACACTGAGGAGTGCACCCCTATCCCCGATCCCCGGATCGGTTGTTTCGAGCTCACCCCCGCCAAAGTACCCAAAACGCCTTCTCCTGCCGGTTTTACCCCACACACGCCAAGAACCACTATTCCCATCCCAAACACATGCATCGCGAAGCTCAGCGCATATACACGCTTATATGAACATATATAGTAGTAGGACAATCAAGGACGGGATAATAAAAGAAGGCGATTGCAAGGTTCATCATCATCATGCATTTAAAGTAAAGCGCTAGCATTCTACATAGCAATGCCTAATAGGTATTTCGAGAATCGGTCGGGCGTGAACATCCGTGTGCAAGTAGTCGTCGGAGTTTCCGTAGTTGTACTCGATCTTCTAGCTTGACTCCTCGGCTCCGGAATTCCTAGATTCGCAAATATAAATAAACACGTTGTCTAGATGCAAATAACTCCAAAGAGAAGCAATAAAGAACCAAATAAACTTCAAATGCTAGTCTAACGGGTGCTTCAAGATTTTAGAAGATTACGAAACGATCTCATATTTTTCTAAGGTATGATCAATTTATTATTGATTTTCGAATAAAGAAATATTTTATGAATTTAGTTAATTGCGATAAAGCACGGAAAACACAAGTCGGCGGGTTAGGAAACCACGAGCTAGGTTTTGGGTCGGTCTGCATGGTAAATCGACTAGTCGACGATCTTTGTTGACCAAGTCAAAGGGGAAGATCAAAGGTCAACCGGGACCCCACAAGTCATCCTGTGGGCCCCGTAGGTTAGATGGAACCAAGTTGTACAGTTAGAGGCCTCACACGTTAGTGGGACCTAACGGTAAGTCCATATGCCCCTTTGGTAAGATTAAGAGATTGTGTACGATTGATCAGCTAGAAGAGAAGCTGTGTGGTTGAGAAACTCGGCTCGAGCTGGAACATGGTAGCGATGTGGCGAGGATGGTCTTAACCGGGATATGGGCGACGGGTTTAGATAGTGCACGCATTGTCCCCGACGAAGACGTGGCACGGTCGTGGCGAAACGTGTGGCCGGGACTTGAAAGATTGAGAACCAGCACTCGGTACCAAGATGAGGCTCGGCGGACAACGGGTCAAGTGTTGCTTTGCTAGCGAGCAACACACAAGCAAGAAGGATAAGGGGCTAAGGCTAGATTAGCACTTACACGACTTAGATTTACAAGCGGCGACTACTACTTGTATGGGTTGTGGCCGAGAACGAACACTACGGGTTTGTAGCCCCCGGCGTGCCCTCATGATGGATCCGAACTTCTAGGAAGATCGCTAGAGCTATACGCCCATGGCACATAACCAATCACGAGTGGTCTCGGCTTTGCTCGCTTCTGCATTAGCACCACTCACTAATTGGGACGGAAAGGTCACCAATTAAGCATGGCGGGAAACAAGGTCGCTAGACGGATATGATATGCCTCGAAGGTTTGCCAGATGGTACGCGGTTATGGGTGGTGGGTGTGATCACACCGGCTGGGCGCACAAGCAAGGGTAAGGACTTCATGTCCTTGGCCGAGGTTCGGCCTTGTCATGGAGAGCGAGAGATCGATGGTGCGACGTGCGATTCGTGATCCAGTAGCAAGCGGCGGCGCACGTCGTCGTAAGCTGCGGCACCTGCAATTCGAAACTTGGTGCGAAGGCCAGTTTCTCAGAGGGGCGTCGGCGCACGCGGCGGGGTGGCAAGCGAGCAAAGTGCCACCCGGATCACGTCTTGGTTGCAACACCGAAGGTCGGCTTCGTAGAGGAAAAGGTGATGGCATGGCCGGCTTGACTAAGCGTTTCGGCAAATCATCGAGTGGGTTGTGGGCATAGCAAAGGTCCCTCGGTTTTGCGTGCGAGCGCTCGATCAAATGCCACAAGGGCATGCGTCCCATGGCTGCACACTTTGTTGGGCTGGTTCACGACGGTGGGGGCTTCCCGTTGGCGGCGCAAGCATGGCCAACGGCCCTCCGGTGGCGGCACACGGGTACGGGTGGCGGCGAATTTCGTCGACTCCCACCCACGGGTGCATACGGGAGCACTTAGTGGTCGGCCGGCGGCTCGAACGGTGCAAAGGAGGACACCGGTTGATTTGGGAACGGGGAAGAGGTGAGGGACAGAGCGGGAAGCTTGGCTTGCTGCTCCTGGTGGAAGAAAGGAGATTGAGGTTGCAGTTCGGTGGAGAAAATAATTGCAGGCTATTACTCTGCATCTCGCGTGGAACGAAGAAGAGCCGAGGCAAAGAAAGAAAGCATTGGGGCTGCAGCTGCTGGTGTGGATTGGTTGCTCGAGTAAGATGAGAGCTTCTGGTGAAAAAGAAAATACAGAGGGAAGGATCGAAGTGCAGAGAAACAGCTTGCTTCCTCGATGAACAGAGAACAGGCGGAGAGAGAAGGGTGGTGGCGGCTTGCTGGTGCTTTGCTTGGATTTCAGCTCCTACTACTGGTTCTTGCAGGAATCGCAGAAGATAGGAAGGCAGCCAGCTGCTAGTCCTTGCGACGCAAGATCAGAGCAGCAAGTATGTTGTTTGTTTGCCAACCAGAGAGGGAGCAAAGCGGTGGCTGCCATACTTCGGATCTTGCGACGGGGAAAAACAAAGGGAGGAGAGTAGAGGCAAGGAGAGGCTGGTGGTGGTGGAACGAGAAGCGGTCCGCATCGAAGTTGGGGTGGCCAATTCCGAGCAACGGCGCGGCGGTAACGGCTTGGTGCGGCTCGAGCTCCGCGGCGTTGCGGGCCGGGGTACCCGTGGCGGCGCGGTAGTCCGCCAGCGAGGGAGTGCATGCGCGTGTATGTGCACGGGCACACGGCTGCGGACGGATGCACACGGTGTCGAGCAACGACCAAACGGTGGCGGCTCAGCGCGGCGGGGGCACCATCTTGCGAACGGAGGAGCACGGTCGGGAACGGCTTGTCCAGCGGCGGTTTGGTTGGCTCCCGCATGGGTATGCCAAAGGGAAACCCTCAACGGCGAGCTCCAGGCGGGACGGAAAAGGCGACAACTCGACCTTGCGCGCTCCCGACAGAGGATAGCATGGTTAAAGGTGGAGCCTTGGTTGGCTTTCTGGGCGCAGCTCGCTCGACGGTGAAACACCAGAGCGGCGGGGCTGCGTTTAGTTTGCCGGCGTGCTCGCACCGGCGCATAAGCGCGCCAGGAGGTGCATGGGCGTGGCTAAGAGCCCCTAAAGGCGATGCCTCCTAGCGTGCGCGTGTGCGCAAGCCAACGGCTTGACCTCGGCGGCGAGGCCGGGTGACGACGAGTGTACCAAGCACACGACGACATCTCAACCCGGCGAGCGCACGACGACCAAGACATGGAAGGAACTTCGGTTCGGCTAAGTACGGCGGGCCAAGGCAAAACCTTCCGCCTCCCTACACGTGTGTGCACGCGTGTGCAAGCCGGCGATTTGACCGCGGCGGCGACACAAGCAGGGCGGCGCACTCGACGACAATAATGACATAACGGTCAAGCGGGGAGCGCGCGCGGATCGTCGGCAGCGGCACCTGCAGGCGTAAGGCTCGACTCGATGGTCGGCACACAAGCGTCGGCGGTCGCGCGGTGGCAGCGGTGCGGTTCAACCAGATTAAAAGCACAACATCATGGGCAAGGCCCGATTTTTCCCCTCGGCTCGAAGGCGGGTTCCACGGCAAGGTGAAGGGGGTCGAGGGCTCACCTTGCGTTTACGGAGCGTGGCGGCGGGACGGTGGTGACGGACTCGACGAAGGGGGAGGCGGAGCGGAGTAGGAAGCGAACGAGGGACGGCGTCGAGGTCTTTGGGCTGGTCCGGCTCCTTGGCGGTGCGGTCCGTGGCTTCACGGCGGTCCCCTCCACGTAGCAGCTCGGCGCAAAGCAAACAGCCACAACGTGTCACACCCCTTTCGCACAAGGCCGACGGATAGGAACGACAAGGCGGGGACCTATGGCTCACCTACAATTTGTTGCCGGCTGCTTTGGCGATTCGACGAACACGCCGTGAGTGAGGTGAGTGGCGGTCGTGCGAGAGGTGGAAGATAGACGGTAGCTCGGCTTTGGTTCTCCCGGCATTTTGTCGAGCGGGTGGTAGGCGTGCTCTTGGCCATGGTTAGGTGGCTGCAACTTGGTGACGGCCGGCCACGGTTCAAATCTGCCGGGCATCAAACTCGGCACGAAGGCCGGTTTCAGAGACAAGAGCAAGGTGGTGGCTTGGTCCACCGTTTCATCGTGCACAGGAGAGGAGGGACTGAGGAGGGCAGTGCTCACCATGGAGAGTGTGAAGGCGCGGTCGACGTGGAGGGCATCCCTGTCAGCAGAGGCGCTCCAGTCCTCCGGGTACACGGTGTCGGCGTCCTTGCGCAGCAGCGCCGGCTCCCACGGCACCCGCGGCAGCTCCCGCTCCGGGACGGCGAGGTCCGGCCTTCCCCCGCCTCCTGCGCCTCCCTCCACGAACTGCAGTCCGGCTGCAGCTCCTGGGCGGCCTCTGGTGCCGGCAGCAAGGGGCGGCTTCGGGCTCCTCCATGGGCGCCCCCCCTCTTCCTCCCTTCCTTCTTCCCCCTCCTTCCTCCCTTCTCTGGTGGCGGCGCATTTGGGGGCGAAACCCATGGGCGGCGCGGTTCAGGGAGAGGAGGCAGGGGTTCGATTTAAAGGGGCGGCCAGCTAGGGTTTCAGGCAAATGGATGGACGGCGGCGATCCTTGGCATTCGTGCCCAAGGGCACGCGGCGCCCATCCGGCTGGGAAGGTGGGGGCGACGACCATGGGGGCGGTGCGGTGCCCCCGCCCCCACGGCGTGCGTCGGCCGGTCGCGGGAGGGAAGACAGGGAGGAAAAGAGAGATGGGAAAGGGCTGACCGGTGGGCCCCACATGGCGGCGAGACAAGGAGATGGGTAGGTGGAAGGCGGGGCGGCTTGTTGAAGTGGGCCGAAAGACCAAAAGGGTCGGCGGTTTGAGCGGGCCGGTGAAGGGAGTATGGGGTGGTCCGGTAGACTTCAACGAAAGGTTTGGGCCCAAACCGATAAAGAGGTTTTTCCCATTTCCTACACCTTAACTCCTATTCAAACTTTAGTTTCAAATTCGAAATAGAATCCGAAATTGAATCCCACATCATTAAGATCCATATTAAATCCAAGAAACTCCAAGGTTCTCACACTAGCAATTTATAGTTCCTAAATTTTATTATTTTGCGCAAAATAAATCTAAGAAATCAGGGAAGGTTCGAAGAAGACATCCTTATATTTTAACTATGCACTCAATTTCAAATCAAAATTTTGAAATCCACATTTTCGCATTGCTATCAATCCGGAGAAAATTCCAGGATGTTACGAAACGAGTTTTAAAATAAAATGTTGTAAACATATAGTAGAGAACATGTATGAATTCATATATATATATATATATATTAAGTGTCATGATTATTTTAAGCTTAAGTAAAAGGTTTGGTATGGTACTAAGGTTACATGATTTTCCTACCATTTTCCTCATCATACCCGGTGTTTGCTCCTAATTCGAAAGACACATTACAAAAAGCAAAATGAGAATTGTAACACTCAACGGCTATCATCCATCGTACCTTTGTAGTCGTCTCTACTACCCCCTCCGTCCCCAAAAGAGTGTCGCCATTGGTTTTTTTGCCACAAGTTTGACTGAATTTGTAAAAAATATATGCAATATTTGTATCTTGAAAATAATTTTTTAAAAAACTAGATTAAAATATCTATCAATGATATTAATTTTGTACCATAAATATTAATATATATTTTAATATATTTAGTCAAAGTTTTTTCTCGTGAAGTGAAAAAGACACTTATTCCGAGACGGAGGGAGTAGACCATTTAGGACCTTGTGTAGCAAACATGGCCCCATTTGCCATTTGTTCGAGTTTATTTTGGTGATTCATGACAACATAAGTAATGGGACTAACCAGATTGTCTAACATGTCTTTGTAGGCATTTCTAGGTCCCATGGATGTTACCACAAGTTAACATACCATGCACATGTTAACTTGTTCATAGCAAAAATGAGGACTTAGTATATATTTTGGGGCTATAAGTGATGTCATGTTAAGTATGTTAAGTTCAAGAAAAGATCCAAGTTGAAGACGCGAAGAGACACCGTTGGATGAACCGACGGTACCCTAGAGGCGAGCGTCGAGCACTTGGTACATTGCACGAGGCTGAAATCAAGCGGCACCGTCGGATGAACCGATGGTCCATTTTGTAGATGTGCCGGATGGATTGCGAGAGGAGAATCGGTGAACTTAGAAGCGTCAGATGAAACGACAGTCCATTGGAGGGTACCATCGGTCTATCCGGTGACCCAATTTGAATAAGACAGAGACGCGCCAAGACTGGAGTAGTAGCACTGGATGAATCGACGGTGGAGCAGCGGTTCATCCGACGGTCTCGAAGAAGCAAACAGTAAGGTTTTGGTGAGGAGTCCTTCAGCACCGGATGAACTGACGCACTGTCGGTGTATAGCGTCGGATGAATTGTGTCAACGGTCATGTGCGGTGGAGGGCAACGACCAACAATACTACTTTCGCAGCTTTTAGCCAACGGCTAGTTTGATGTTTGATACCTTGGGCTATTTATATCTCCTCCACTCGCCCATTTGAGGTAGCTAGATTGTGTGGAAGTGCGAGAGATCGGAGTGCAAGACACCTAGAAGATCATCTCCAATCCATCCAAGTGCTAAATTGCTCATCCATAGACTTGCACATGATTTGTGTTTGTGCTTAGTGCTAGACTTAGCTTAGAGCTGAGTGAGTGCAAGGTTGTGCCAACCTTGTGAGGTGATTCTTGAGTGAATCAAGTTGTACAAGGTGCGCCAGAACCCTTGGGACCTAAGTGGCTCACCGGTAATTGTCTTCGACCCTCCGACTTGGTGTGGAGTGTCGAGGACACTTTGTGCGGGGGACGTGGAGACCCCCTTCCTAAGTGGAGAAGCTCCTTAGTGGAGGCGGCATCAAGGTGACAAGGGAGCTTGGCGAGTGCATAAGTGGCGAGCTTTTGTGGCGAGTCAAGTGGTGCTCTTGGGAGAGATTTGGTGACCAAGAAGCAATACTTGTTGTATGAGTGCTTCAACAATGTGGACTAGGGGTGGCTTAATGCCTACGATACCACGGGATAAATCGCGTGTCAAGGGTTTGCTTCCTCTCATCCCTCTTCACGTTTCCACATTACTCTCTTGCAATTTTTGCTTGCCTTTACTTTCCTAGAGTAGTATCATGCTAGGATTGGCTATAGGTTTGAAAGGAATCGGATGCTCGTTAGCCTAAGAGGGGGAGGGGGTGAATTAGGCAATCTAAAACCTTAACCTATGGCTTCACTGTTTTTACACAAAGATAAACTAGAACATACTATCTAGATGTGCAACTAGGGTTGTTCTAGTTTGAAACTCCCATCCCAAAACAAGGTTTGCAACCTATAGCCAATCCTAGCATGATACTACTCTAGGAAAGTAAAGGCAAGCGAGAGATTGCAAAGAGTAAATGCGGAAACGTAAAGGGGATGAGAGGAAGCAAACTCTTGACACGCGATTTATCCCGTGCTATCGGTAGGCACTAAGCCACCCCTAGTCCACGTTGTCGAAGCACTCACACAAGAGTATTGCTTCCCGGTCACCAAGTCTCTCCCAAGAGCACCAATTGACTCGCCACTTAGGCACTTGTCAAGCTCCCTTGGTCACCTTGATGCTGCCTCCACTAAGGAGCTTCTCCACCAAGGAAGGGGGTCTCCACGTCCCCCGCACAAAGTTTCCTCGCCACTCCACACCAAGCCGGAGGGTCGATGATGATTGTCGGTGAGCCACTTAGGCCCCAAGGCTTCAGGAGAACCTTGTACAACTTGATTTACTCAATAATCACCTCACAAGGTTGGCACAACCTTGCACTCACTCAGCTCTAAGCTAAGCCTAGCACTAAGCACATACACTAAGCATATGCAAGTCTATGGATGAGAAATTAAGCACTTGGATGGATTGGATATGATCTTCTAGGTGTCTTGAACTCCTCTCGCACTTCCACACAATCCAAAGGCAACCTCAAATGGGTGAGTGGAGGGGGCATAAATAGCCCAAGGCATCAAACTAGTCGTTGGCTAAAAGCTGCCGAAAAAGGTAGCGTCGGATGAACCGATGCTTTGCTTTTCCGGGTGTCGGTTCATCCGGTGCCCTCCACGTCACTTAGCCGTTGCGGCTCGATCTGGCGACACAAGTGCTCCGATGCTATGCACCGACGGTGCGTCGGTTCATCCAGTGCTGATGACGTCGCGACCAAGTCGTCTCTGTTAGCTTTCACGCGACCGTCAGATAGACCGTCACTTCCCCTTGACCAAGGCGTCAGTTCATCCGGTGCTGAAGACTTCGTCTTGGCACGTCTCTGTCTTGATTCAAACCGCGGCGTCGGATAGGCGACGGTGTCCTACCTTAGACGTCGGAACATCCGGTGCTACTGTCTTTGCTGCTCTTCCTCTGCAACTCGTCCGACGCTACTAGAAAATGGACCGTCGGTTCATCCGACGGTGCCTAGGGTTTCAACCGGGTGTACCAACTCGTCCGACGATTGCACCGACGCTTGCTATCTTGGTACCGTCGGTTCATCCGACGATGTCCTTTCGTTTTCTTTTCTTTCTTGTTTTTAACCCTTGAAAAATAGACTATCTTCTCAATTTGGCATGTGGTATTTTGGCATCCTTGGGACCTAGAAATGTCTACAAAGACATGCTAAACAATATGGTTAGTCCCATTGATCATGTTGTCATGAATCACCAAAATCAAACTTGAACTAATGGCAGCATATGGGGCCATGTTCGCTACAAGGTTGCAAAACTTGTTTTGGATGAGAGTTTGATACTAGAACAACCGTAATTGCACATCTAGGTAGTATGTTCTAGTTTTACTTTGAGCAAAAGTAGTGAAGCCACCATAGTTGCACATCTTGGTATTAAGGTTTTTAAGTTGCCTATTTCACACTCTCCCCATTTTAGACTACGTGCATCTGAATCTTTTCACCTTTTAAACCCTCGATTATATATTTCCCTCCATCATGCGTGCATCATGTTCCTTTCATAGTGTCGTCCTCTACCAAACCACTAGAACCTCTTGGCGATGAATTATTTTCCTCATGTTCTTTTCATTTGCAATTGCCTGGAATTATATATTATATATATGCAATGTTTCTGTCACATCAAGGAGCAAATTTCCTTTTGACCCGGCTAGCTAAATATTTGCAGCACGGCATGCAAACAACACGCCAGCACGTTCTCTGGCTCAATGCATCACCATCCACGTTTTGCATATGCACCTGTTAGTTGGTAGGGACTGTTTGATGATGCCGAGGATACTACTACCAGACCAGCAGGTGGCTCAGCTTTTGCCGCAGGCAGCAGGCACAAGTGTAAAGGTGTAGTAGTGGTAGTGGAACCCTGGGCGCTGATGTGAACCGTGAAGTCGTGAAGACCAAGTATCCCATCAAGCTAGTACGTGGATGTGGATGACTAAATGTTATTAAGATAAGGAACCAAGGAAGGAATTTCATGTCGCAACAGGCAACATGCAAAGTACATGTGTGTTTTGTGTTTCTAAAGTGAGTGCGTTGTACTCTATACTGAAAAACAGGCAACACGCAAAGGGTACGTGCGTTTGTGTTACGATAAGGAATTAAGAATTCCATGCATTTAAATGTGTGGTCGACAGTAGCCAAAACAAAACAAAGCCACCTTCCAAGAGACACAAAATTACTCTCCTCAAGTATTGATAAAATATGAATAACCCCCTAAAGTATATTTTTTGTTCAGTGTACTCCCTAAACCATGGCATTTGGTTCAATTAACCCCCCTAATCCAATTTCTCTTTTTTGTTTCTCCATAAACAAGTTGAATCTTCCGTACAAATTTCAAAGTGGTAGCGGACATCACAATGTATGTCAAAAAAATATATTATAATTGTTTTATCATTATTTTTTGCATAATTTTGTATCTCAATGATTAATTATTCTTAATATCCTACATCTGAAAATAATGTTAAACATCATGATATAGTTTTCTAACATATGTTATGATTATCATCTCGCGAAATTTGAATTAAAGATTTCACTTGTGAATAAAGAAATAAAAAGACAAATTGTATTAGGGGGTAAAATCAATCAAATGCCATAGTTTAGGTGTAAAATGAACCAAAATATACTTTAGGGGGGGGGGGGGTTGGACTTTGCCTATAATCGAGGGGAGTAATTTGGACTTTAATACTTGTTATGCCTGATGATGCATCTATCTATCATATACTCCCTCCCTATCGAATTATAATTTATTTTGACTATTCTATATATATTTGTAGGTCTTATTTGTGCACCTAGACATAGAGTACATATATCTGTGTTCCAAATGTATGCATTTCGATTAGAGTCTATTCTACGGTTATGACTACAAGGATCATTAAAAAATTTCATCATAGACTTCTTCTATCACTTGAGAGCCAACCACCACTATCACTCTAAGTTCCGATGGGAGACTTTTTTTTGCCCCTGTCGAAAAAGCAACCGTTCCGCCACTGCATCTTGCCCCCGTGTCACCTGAGGGCGACACGGGCGGCGTGCTCCGCTCCCGTCAGCATCGGCACTCCATCGATCCGTCATTTGGTCCTCCTCCCTCCCCAACTCTGTCATCTCGCCGAAGGCCAGAGGAGGGAGGGGGATCCATCTCACCCAATAGTCATCAATATTAGATTAGGGTTTGAGTTTCTTTGTGTTGTGATTCATGGTATGTGGGATTTGTTTCCTCCTCCGCTCCGGCAACAGTGAAGAGATAAAGTGAATTGTGTCTCTCCATGACAACTTTTGTGAAGGAGGTGACAACATCTACGGCGTCGACAAATTTTTTTGGAGCGATGACATAGAGAATTAGGTTTTTGGATGGAGACATTGAGGCGAGGATATGGTGTTGTCATCGTGCAATAAATTTCTCTAGCCACTTCTCAATTTTGTCATGGTTATATCCAACCACGGTGAAAGTTCCGTGAGAATAAATTTGACCTTCGAGCTGATGTCGATCGATCTTGGATCGGATAGATTGGGATCAGTCTCTCTCTTCTTCAAAAAGAGGAAGAAGAAAGACGTAAAAAGGAAGAAGAAGATTGTGCTCGTTCCAACCTATAGGGATGTTGGTTGCTGTTCTTTGGGCGCTTGTTCTCAGCTTGCTTGTAGTGTATGACCGTGCGTCCTTCTATTTTATTTTTTACACGGGTTTGGAATTGAGATTTGGAGCTGCTTAGAGCGAGACTACTTTGAGAAATGTGTATGTAACTTGATGATGTACTCAACTTTGTTATAATATAATTCTCACTTTGATCTAAAAAAGACATAGAGTATATGTAAGTATATAATAAAATCCATGAATATGAAAGTACTAAGATGACATATAATTTAGGACAGAGTGAGTATTATATATAGGCACTTAAGATATATAGGAAGTTAGAAACTATAATCCCAATTATTGTTTTTTATTAACTATCATCCAATCCTCCCTCATTTTGCTCTCCATGTTCTCCTCCCTTTCTTGGTTCTTGCACTTAAGTCTGGGCATTCAGTTAACCAATACCGATCCGTTTGGGACCTAAGAATGTTAAGTGAGAATATGTGCAATTAGTTTTTTTTCCGTCTACATTTAGTACTCCATACATTATTGTGTCCAAACATCTGATGTCACGAGAGGAAAAATTTTAGAAGAGTAAGTAAGCATGACCTAAGAATGTTAAGTGACAGGATACGGCACACAAGTATAAATTGTATCTTCAGCAGATCACTCACATCCTTGATGTACATAGGCTGATCGGTTTGTAAAATGATGCAGCGGTGCCAGGCCTGAGCGCCGCAGCCGTCGAGACGGCAACTCGCAGTGGTGCCTGCTGGTCCAAATAGTGCTGTAGGCATTGATTTGGATGTGAGGTGTTGAATCAATTGATGGATGGAGTGGGGGGTGGACCCCACTATTTATGTACAAGGAAGGGGCACACGAGGCACCCTTTTGGGGTGGAATAGGCACACATGCGGGAGAGAGACACACCCGTACGGTGTGTAGGTGCCTTTTCCCTAATTACACACTAATGAATAGGAAAAAGTCTACTTCAGCCCCCAACCTAGGGGGGATTTGAACACACCCCCCAACGTATGAAACTGGATTTTTACCCCCTGGACTTTCTAAAACGGGACAAATCACCCCCTGAAGCAGTTTTGAAAAATCATAATAAATCACCGAAAAATCATAAAATGAAAAATCAAATTGTGTTGGACTTCAAATTAGTAGTTCTACGCAGTGAACATACAATATGGAATACTTTAGTACATATTTTTTGTTATAACTTTAGATCTATGCTTTTCTCCATAACTGTAAAAAAATATACTAAATATACCATATTGTATGTTCATTGTGTAGATGTACTCATTTAGAATTCAACACAATTGAATTTTCTATTTTATGATTTTTCTCTGATTTATTATGATTTTTCAAAAGTGCTTTAGGGGTGATTTGTCGTGTTTTAGAAAGTTCGGGGGTAAAAAATTCATTTTCATAGGTTGGGGGGTGATGTGTTCCAACCCCCATAGGTTGGGGGGTGAAGTAGATTTTTTCCCTAATGAATATGTTAATTACATAATTAGGCTAATGATCACCACTAATTATTTCTTAACACTAACCCTTGATCAATAGCTTCATTAGATCTTGAGGTAATTTGACTTCAATCTTCCTTGGATATCATCTTGTAAAACTCCTCCAAAAACCCTATGGGAAACTTGAGGAGAAACCAATCCGTGTGTATATGCCGCTAAAACTCCTTTAAACCCGGTGGAAAAATATTAGGAGAAAATGACATTATTGTCTTGTTAAATATTTGTATGAGAAAAAGTTGACGGTGAATTTCCGTCAACCTATAGTACTTGTTATACATTGGTTTCGATTATGATTTGCAACTAACCCGCCACTAGGCATACTAATGTAACAAGTTCACACTTGCATGTCAATTTTGGAGTTTGTTGTTTACGCAGGAAATCTACGCTAAAGAGAAGACTTTCGAGATAAGTTCATCAAGCACTTCAAGAGAAGATCATGAAGCCCATCACAAGTCAAGACACGTGATGAACATGACTCCAAATGACTCGAGGACCGAAGTGTCAACGTGCAAGTCTTCAGGGACTCAACCAGAAAACAGCGAAGCTTGCATTGCAAGGATTCAAGCCTTAACCGTGAAGGAAACGACGTCAAACGGCCACATGCAAGTGCACACAAATAAGGGCTCACACGAGAAGCAACGGGGAGGAAACCGGGGCCGAACCGGGCCGAAAGGGCTTGGGCCGACCGGCACGGGCCGACCGGCCCCGGCCCCACTCGGGCCGGTTCGCATCCCCCTTTTGCCCTAGGTGCTTGTCTATAAATTGTCTCTGCCTCCGCCGGCCGCCACATCCATCCTTTTATCAGAGAGCCACCGAGACGAAGGAGAAGCATCGGGAGGAAGCCGTCGGCCGCTGCGAGTCCTCGAGTTGCCTAGGAGATGGCTTAGGCCATGCCCTAGCCGCCATGGTTGGCCCTGCGTGGTGAAGCCATGGTGGAGTTCCCGAGCCGCGACTTGAATTCGTCAAGTCGTTTGTACCTTCAACATTCGGTGATGTAACTATATCTTGTCATACTTTGATCTACTACGAGTTATGCTTATTCATATGTATAGCTACCATATGCTTTTAGTAGGACTAGATCGAATCATGGTGATTAGTCTTGTCTTGCGGATACACCGTAGTAGTGCACGGACCAAGGTTGTTGCTCGGTGATGATTATCCTCACGTAGTGACGAAAGTACGAGAGGGGAGAAAGCGGCGAGTGAATGTGCATCGGACCACTACATATCAGGTTACTCCATATCGAGTGTAATCCTTATCATAGTATAGGTTTAGATTGGTTTATCACATTGGCCGGAACGGCAACAAGAAGACGATAGGCTAGGTTTACCTTTGGTTTGCTTACCTTTATGGCTAGGTGGATGTGATCCATACATCCCTTCGTGTTTGTATGTTATCTTTATGCAATCAACACTTCACATAGGGTTAGACCGGTAGGTTAGATAGAGAACCTTAGTGGTTTGCTTCCGATCCTTGTATTGACAAATCTAGGGAGAACCCTCCTTGGTGAAAAAGACACCAAGTCACCCGTAGGCTTGCGGTGAACTTGAGCACGGTTTTGAACCGTCAACAAGCCCCTTTCTTGATATATCTATTATTCGGCTAATGGATTGAATCCCATAGAAGCGAACAAGCCCAAAGGTTTAACCCGAGAGCCCTCATGATATGCAGAGGACAGGGATGAATACAAATCAGATTAGCAAAAAGGGAAAGAGGGAGGGAGTATCAGAGAAGTAACAATGGGTTGAAGAAAGTAACACGACACGACACGGCTGTTAACACCAAAAATTGGTACAGGAAAGGAACTGACTTGTGGGCCGAGTTTGGTAACGAAATACAGTTTGGCAGGAAAAAATCTTCTCAGGGGATTCGGTAAAGAATGCTTGCGGTCGGCAATGCACCATCATTCGGCAAAAGGACTGTTTGCGCTTTCAAAAGAAAGTTTTCGGGAATGCGTGATGACGTGGCCCGATATAAGGAAGGGACGAATTGATGGCGTGTACGAGATGGACATTGGCGTCGGAGCATTAATTTAGACATTAAATATTGTACTCGTAGTCGACCAGGAGTCGTGTTAGGACAAGGGTATAAATATAAACCCTTGATGTCTGTAATAGGGATCGAACATCTTCACAACAAAACCGGCCCCGTGCCAAACATCGAGTCCTTTAGTCGAGTCGTCGAGTTCTTCGAGAGGAGCCATCGATCCGTCGACCTCCGTAAGTATCGGCAACCTTGTATCATGTCTAGTATCATGCGGTGGATTTAGACCGTGATGCAAGTAGTCTTGTTACCTTGCTTAGTATCATGCGGTGGATTTAAGCTTGGTTCAAGAGGGTTTCATGTTGGATCATGAGCCATGCGGTAGGCTAAGATCTAGCTCGAAGCTAGTTATCGGCTCTATTAGATTTGGCAACATCTAATAGATTCATTAAGTTACCACGTGTTGCTTTGAGTTTTTGCTTTATGTTTAAATTCATGCAACACTCTTTTGCCCAATCTAGATCAATTAGTTTCGTCTTTACCTCTTTGAGATCCATGTGATGTACTTTCAAGTATTTGTTTATTATAAAGGATCAAGTGCTCTCAATAGCCGAATTCGGATCAATCTAGATTGTCACATGTTGCGGGTTCAAGCTTTGACTTTTCAAATGTTTGTTCCTTCTCCACGGAACCGGATCGGCATGCATATACCGTATTCAACAATGCTACCATGAGTAAAACATGTTCATAAGTTTGTTTTAAATAATGTGTGCTTTTAGCCTTCCATATTTAGATCGTACCATGCGGTGGATTAATCTCTTTGTGGTTGGTGGCATGGTTTCAAACAAGTTGTATCATGCGGTGGATTAACTTGTTTGTTATCATACTTGACGGGTTTGAAAGTACCTAGACATGCGGTAGACTAGTGCTTTTGGCCTATGCATGCTTGTTTACTTCATATTTATAATCATGCTTTTACCTTATTTGTTTTAATTGTTATTTATCCTCGAAAATCGGTCATGATCGAGTGCGAGCAATGCTATCTAAACAAAGACCGATCTTTTGTCATGCTTACGTCATGCATTCGGCTATATCCTCGTTTTCGTGTTTTAAAGCTCCCGAATGGTATTTAAACTGCTTACAGATAGCTTGTTGTAGCTATATGTCATTTTAATTGGCTTTCTAGCTGTAAATACGGAACCGCATGCGGTACCACCCGGCAAGTTCCATGTTTTATCTAACTATTTTTCATCCTTTGTTAGTTTCAGAAAAAATTGACTGGCACGCTTCGGATCCGGCACGTGTTTTAAGCCAGCTTCATTAGGCTTGCTGTGCGCTTGGCGCGAGGTGCTGATTTTGCGTCAACACACTTTTTGGCACGCTTGGTGGGAAAATTCTAGGCGATTCAAGATGCCTGACATTCATGACGTCATGGATGTCACCATGGATGACCTGTCTCCGGAGCAGCGGGTGCAGTTGAAGTATGCCATTGACCAGTTCCAACAAAAGTGTTTAATGTCATTTGGCAAGAATAGAGGTGGTGTGCCGTATCTCAAATAAGACATGCCAAGGGTTCTATTACCAGGGGAGCCTAACACCATGACTGCTGAGGAGAAAAAGGAGACTATGGTTGCTTTTCAGCAAATTATGGAAAGCATAATGGTCAAACATCATACTGCTTTCTTGACTATGTTCAAGCAGATGATGGTTGGAGTCTTTGGCCTAGGCATGGAGAGGACACTTAGTCGAGTATCGCCTCAAACATCTACTGTAGAGGTTGGAGAAACTAGTGCTGCTCAACCAACTCGAGATGCGAGTGCTCAGCCACCTTTGCAAAGTATGGGAGGCCAACCAATCCAACCACCTCCGCAAAGCGTGGGAAGTCAACCGATCCAACCGCCTCCACAAGGCACCGGAGGTCGCCCGGTCCAACGAACCGAACCCGTATCGGGCGGTGCCCAACGAGGCCTACATATGGGGATGCGGCGTTCGGTTCTTTTGGAGTTCCACCTAACTCCACTTATAGGATAGCCCCGGCCAACAACGAAGCTACGAGAAGAATATGTATGGTGAGGGATATTCGTAAATCATGGACTATGGCGCCATTGATGCTTTCCCAAACCCCGGATATGGTGCAGTGCGGGAATGCTTAATGGACTCGTTGGAAGGCCGGGGGATCAAGATGCTAATGTTGATCTTATGGTGCGAAAAAATGGCCGATGTTTTGCAAAATCAATTCGGCACCGAAACCTAAGATGCGGGGACAAGCTTACACACCTCCTTTCCCCGCAGTGGTACCACGGGGTGGCTTTTCCACCAAGGGTGAAACCTCTGCCGCATTTCACAAAGTTCTCTCGGGCAAGATGATACAAGTCTTGTGGAACACATAGCCCGATACTTGATGCGGCTTGGGGAAGCTTCAGTACCGATGAGGCGTTTAGGATCAGATACTTTCCCTTGTCGTTGACAGGCTCGGCCTTTACATGGTTTGCTTCTTTGCCTGCTTAATCGATCTGTTCCTGGAAGGATTTGGAATAGAAGTTCCATGCTCATTACATCAGTGGCGGTACTGAGAAAAAGCTAATTGATCTGGCCACCTTGAGACAGAGGCACAATGAAACACCCATGGAATTTCTCAGAAGATTTAGAGAGACCAAAGGCATGTGCTTTTCTTTGAATCTGCCAGATGATCAATTGGCTGACATGGCTGTTGCGGGTATGTTGCCAGCTATTCGGGAGAAGCTGTTCGGCATGGAGTTCGACAATCTTGGTCAAGCATTACGAGAGGTTGTCATTAATGAGCAATCAAGCTTACGGATTCAAGAAAGACTCCGGGTTTGCCAAGCACATTGATATAGGCGACATCTACAACCAATTCCTCGAAAGAGCCGATCAAGGGGAAGAATTTGATGATGAGGAGGAGATAGCGCGGTGAGATGGTGTGGGGCAAAGAGCCGCTAACTGTGAACCAAAGATGGATAAAGCAAGCCAAGGGCACATATGACTTTGATGTGACCAAGGCTGACAAGCTCTTTGAGTTCCTTGTAAAGGAAGGCCGAATCAAGTTGCCGAAGGGCATTCCATGCTTCGGCTTTGATGGAGTTAAAGAGAAAAGATATTGTGGATTTCATGACGGAACTCTCACTCCATCAATGATTGCGGGGTTTTCGGGATAAGGATCCGAGAATGCTATCCAGGAGGGTCACTTGAAATTTGACAATAAAATGAAGCTGGATGGCAACCCTTTCCCTCAGAACATGGTTGGTTTTTCTGTTAACATGGTAACCGCTAAGGAGAAGGGAAAAGTGAAGGTCATAACTTTGGCAAGAGCAAAGCAAGATGGATCAGTTGATCCTGCTCAGCAAGTGACAGTGGAACAAGTCCACAAAGAAGCGCCTCGCATCCTGAGAAGCCAAATTGATGTAGGGGAATCTTCCGGATCCAAACCCAGGGTGACTACACGTATCCTCCTTAACAAGTGGCAGCGTCAACAAGAGAAGGAACGCTACCAAAACAGAAATACGAGGAGGAAGCACGGAGGTTTGAGGAAGAAGCGCACAGAAGAAAGCTAGAGAACATGCACGAGAACAGGAGCATGCACATTGGGGATGTGCGTTCTTCAGGCATTGCTAGAATGAGGGTTTGAAGCTTCCTACATTGAATAATTGCCCTGAATGCAGTGACAAGTACACGAGTATAGGCAGGATACTGTCAATCGCCGATCCGTCCATGAAAGAATTGGAAGGATACATCCTAGTGACGGTCGGCGCGTAAAAATGAGTGAAGTCAATGATCACCCAAGGAAAAGATATGCTGATCAAAAGTGGGTTGATCAAGAGGAACAAGAGCGTGAATACATCTGGCAAGAAGGACAGTGGTGCCCACCTGGCTTGAGGAGAAGCCAAAAGAGAAGGGTTCAGCGCTTGAGGAATCAAGAGTTGAAACAAGCAGGAATCAAAAGAAAGCAGGTGGGGTGTCCAAAGGATAGGCCTGATGGATCTAGTCGTTCGGCTCCATCATGCATGGTATGCTTTTTGCCGAATGAGTTCATGGCTCCGGCTAACCAGGTTGTGCAGGAAGAGGCGTCCCCAGACATCAATGAGGATGAGCAACTTAGGCTAATGGCACAGCTGGTGTTGGCTAAGCAGGCAACTTTCGACAAACCGGCCAATAATTGACATATGAGGCCGCTGTACTTGAGAGGATACGTCAATGGCAAGCCATTGACCAAAATGTTTGTCGATGGTGGAGCTGCAGTCAATGTGATGCCATATACCACGTTCAGGAAGCTTGGCATGGGCCCTGGAGATTTAACACCAACAAGTATAATTCTGAATGATTTTGCTGGGAATCCTTCAGACACCAAGGGCTGCGTGCATGTGGACCTGATGATCGGGTCTAAAACTTTGCTCACGACCTTCTTTGTCATTGAGGGCAAAGGGGCTTATAGCTTGCTGCTTAGATGGGGCCGGATCCATGCAAATCGTTGCATCCCATCTACCATGCACCGATAGCTTGTTCAATGGGCGGATGATGATATAGAAGTGGTCCAAGCGAGATGATTCGGTGAGCATGGCTAACGTCGAACCAACCTTCGGGAGTATCAAGGCATAGATTGCTTCTCGGAAAGGACGGGGTGCGAGCCCTATTGAACCGGTCGGCGGTGATCAACGTACCGATTCAAGCGATCGGCTCTTATAGAACTTTTTAATGGATAATCCAATTGATGGAACCGATGGGAAGTTAGGACGTGGATTCATGTCGGCCGACAAATTAGAAGAAATTGACATTGGAGATGGTGACAAGCCAAGGCCGACATTTATCGGTGCTAACTTAGATTCAACTTTCGAGAGAGGGATTGATTAAGTTATTGAAAGAATATAAAGATTGCTTCGCTTGGGATTATTCGGAGATGCCCGGTTTGGATCGTTCCATTGTTGAGCATCGGTTGCCAATTAAGCCTGGTTTTAAACCTTACAAGCAACCTCCCGAAAAATCTACAAGGATGAAGTATTGGCCGACGTGAAAAAAGAAGTTGAGAGATTGATCGATGCAAATTTCATTCGGCCATGCGGATATGCGGAGTGGATCTCTAACATCGTCCCCGTTTACAAGAAAAATGGGAAGATGAGGGTTTGCATAGATTTTAGAGATTTAAACGAGCTACTCCCATGGATGGATATCCAATGCACTTTGCTGATTTGTTGGTTGATGCCGCCGCCGGACATAAAATTATTAGTTTCATGGATGGCAATGCGAGGGTACAATCAAATTTTTATGGCAATAGAAGATATATCAAAGACAACCTTTAGATGTCCCGGACATATAGGCCTTTTTGAGTGGATTGTCATGACATTTGGGTTAAAAAATGCCGGTGCAACTTATCGAGAGCCATGAATTATATTTTTCATGAGTTGATCGGCAAAATTGTTGAGATATACATTGATGATGTCATGATCAAATCTTTGAATCATGAATCACACTTAAATGATGTGAGAAAAACTCTAGAGTGTACCCGAAAGCATGGGTTGAAGATGAATCCGAACAAATGTGCCTTTGGGGTTTCAAATGGAGAATTCTCGGGGTTTTTGGTGCATGAAGGAGGAATAGAAGTTGGCAAGAAAAGCATGAAAGCTATCAATGAAGTTGTTCCTCCAACCAATCTCAAGGAGTTGCAATCATCGCTTGGCAAGATCAATTTTGTGAGGAGATTCATTTCAAATTTGTCACAAAAGGTTTTGCCTTTCTCTCCGCCGTTGAGGATCAAGAAAGATCGAAGTTTGTATGGGGTGACGAACAACAAAAGGCTTTCGATGAAATCAAGCAAGACATGAAGGAACCACCGGTATTGGTGCCTCCACCGTTGAACGGGCCTTTCAAGTTGTACGTGGCGGCCGGTACCCAAACTATTGGATCGGCCCTTATACAAGAATTTGAAGGAAAGGAGCGGCTAGTTGCGTACCTTAGCCGAAAGTCGCTTGATCCCGAGACCAGGTATTCGGTTGCGGAGAAGCTTTGCCTGTGTGTTTATTACTCATGTACAAAGTTTCGACACTATTTGTTGAATGCCGAATGCGTTGTATATTCAAAGTTTGATGTAATTAAACACATGTTATCTATGCCAATTTTGAATGGAAGGATTGGCAAATGGATTTTGGCTTTATCTGAGTTTGAGCTGAAGTTTGAATCGGCAAAAGCTATTAAAGGTCAGATTATTGCTGATTTCATTACTGAACATCGTGATCCATCAATTGATTTGCTTGAAATTACTCCTTGGGCTTTATTCTTTGATGGATCCTCATGTGGCAAAGGTGGTGGAGTAGGAATTTTATTAATTTCACCCAAAGGTGAGATGTTTGAGTTTGCTATTCCTATTCAGCTCTCGTCACCAATAATCAAGCCGAATATGAGGCAACGCTTAGAGGGCTTCAATATTTGAAAGAAGCAAATGCTATTTCGGTTGAAATTTATGGAGATTCGGAGCTAGTTATAAAACAATTGAATGGCCAATATGAATGTAGAAGTGATATCTTGAGGAATTACTATGAAGAGTGCAAGGAAATCTTGAAAAGTTTTTAGTTAGTAATTCTACAACATATTCCTAGAGAACACAATGAAGAGGCAAACAGGTTGGCTCAAAGTGCTTCGGGTTATAGAGAAAACCAAGAGGTGTTTGCCACGGAGGTGTGTGCTTTCGGGAGTGATCTAGCGAGAAGATGATTGGAGAAAAGAGATTGTTGATTATCCGGAAAATCCATCCCGAAAGGTTTCTAGGAAGCTCGGGTATAAAGCTATAAAATTTGTTCTTCTTGATGGACGTTTGTTTTACAAATCATTAGATGGGGTGTTGCCGTAATGCCTGGATCAAGAAGAAGCAAAGAAAATGATGAGTGAAGTGCACGATGGGTCAGTGGGGCGCATCAATCGGCTTGTCGAATGAAATGGGTTATTAGGCACACTGGATGTTTTTGGCCGACGATGCTGGAAGATTGTTTTGAGTATTACAAAGGTTGTCAAGATTGTCAGAAGTTTGGGAATATTCAAAGAGTCCCAGTGTTAGTTCTGAATCCTATTATCAAGCCGTGGCCATTCAGAGGATGGGGTATAGATTTGATTGGCCAAATAAATCCTCCATCTAGCAAGGGGCATAAATTTGTGCTTTTGGCAACAGATTATTTCACGAAATGGGTTGAGGCAATTCCATTGAAGAAAGTAACATCGAAAAAACATGGTTGAATTTGTTAAAGAACACATCATTTACGGATTTGGGATTCCTCAAACAATTACAACCGATCAAGGAGCACAATTTGTATCTTCGCAGTTCGCAGAGTTTGCCGAAAGCATGGGAATCAAATTATTGAATTCTTCTCCTTATTATGCCCAAGCTAATGGACAAACAGAGGCTTCTAACAAGATCATGATCAAGATTATACAAAAGAAAATTGATCGAAGCCAAAGAGGTGTCATTCGGTACTCAATGAGGCTTTGTGGGCTTACCGAATGGCTCCTCATGGAGCTACAAAAACATCTCCTTATGAGCTGGTTTATGGGCATCATGCTGTTTTGCCCTGGGAAATGCAACCAGATTCAAGGAGAGTGGTTTTGCAAAAGGATTTAAGTTCCAAAGATTACGGTGGCTTGATGATGGACGAGTTAGAGGATTTGCATATGATTCGTCTTAAGGCCTTGGAAAATATTGAAAAGAACAAGATGAGAGTTGCTAGATATTACAACAAGAAAGTAAAGGTCGAGCAATTTGCAGAAGGAGATTTAGTTTGGAAAGCGTTACTGCCGATCGGGACTAAATACAGCGCGTTCGGCAAATGGTCCCCGAATTGGGAGGGTCCTTTTCGGGTAGTTAGATGTACCCCTCGTAATGCTTACATATTGAAAACTCTACTAGAAGAGGAGTTTACTGCTGCTATAAATGGGAGATATTTGAAGAAATATTATCCTAGTATTGAAATTGATCGTTGATTACAAGCACCAGGATTACAGGCATCTGATACACAGAAACAGCCGCGTTCAGGAAAGAAGCCGCCTTTAGAACAAAAAATCCTAACAGAGGAAATGGCCAATACTGATGTGTATTGCCCTTAGCACAAAAATATTCTACATTACAAATGTTTCTTGCGAGGCTTTTATTTGACAACCCGGCTACCTAGAATTACAAGAGGGTGGGAAGCGAAGGCCTCGGAGGAAGAAGCGAAAGTATGCTTCATTCCTTTGATTCCTTGTTTTTCCTCTTCGACTCTTCCCTCTTCAACTGTTCCAGGGACCACCGTAACGGCAACCCGGAAGCTTCGGGGGTTGCCATGACTTGCGATTCCATTAGGTCGTCCCGGGAAGCCTTCAAGTTGTATCCGTCGAGACATCCGGAGAGGGGAACAGCTTGTTAAATGTGAAGATCCGAGCTTAAGCGTGGGAGTCAAATAAAACCGGAGATCTTACTCCCTATCAATGCCTCCAAGCCACGTGGCGTTCGCGTTCGACATTGCGGTGGGCGGTGATGTCCCGCAGTTGTGCTCTAGATGCCGAATACGGCGGTGCGGTTGGTGGTTGATCCTCTCGTTCGACGTGGCGTTCTCTTCTTCGGTGGAGGAATCGGAGAGGATGTACTCGGGAACCTCTTCGGGTCCCAAAGATCTCTTCGGGAAGCAAGTCAAGGCCGGAAAAAGGCGAGAGGGGGGTAGACCATGAGATTGCAATCGAGAGCACAAGAAAGGATTGACGAGAAAACTTACTCTCGAATGGTACGCTTCTTTGGTGGAGCGCCGCCTTCCTTGATGGGTTGCTTTCCCTTGTCCGCCATGGCCTTGGGGTTTTTTCCTCCGGAGCAGGGGGAGAAGATGTGAGGTGATGGAAGTGTATGCGAGTGGATTTTCAGGACGCCAAGGGGGCTATTTTATTAGCTATGAGAGCGCATTGGGAGTGATGACTGGTTGGCGTGCGTTATTGGAATACCAAGCGGCAGGGTTTTCTTCCCGAATGCGAAGGGTTTTCATTGAACAGTGTTTATGGTTCCCGAATTGAAGATTTTCTGCGGATTCTGTGCCAAGGGGCAGGAGTTTTTTGCGTGTTCGGCTAAGAAAAAGTTTCCGAATTCGTTCAAAGGATTCGCATTCACAAGCAAAAGGGAATCATCGCAATACAAGCACAGAAGTTAAAATTTCATTATTTATTGCTGAAATTCCAAACATCCCTAGTACAAACTAGTCAAAAAGCCTGTTCAACACAGATTGGGGATGGATGGAGTCGGCAATGGCGTCGTCGTGGCCGTCGAGGCGCTCCAGGATGACCTCGATCTCGTCGACGTCCTCTGGTGTGCGATCCTGGAAGACACGCGGCTGCATGGAATAGTCGACGCCGGTGTGCGTCGCCATGGCGGCCAGGCCAAGGGTGGTGCCCAGGCGAACGCCATGAAGGGCCACCGCATCGACACGGTCTTCCACCGCGGCAATGCGGTCCGCCGGCGTGTCCCCGGGGGCGTTCACCTTGTCCGCCGCTGGTTCACCGGCATCTTCGACCCGCTTAAGCTCGGCGTCGCGGGCCGCAACGTTGCGGGGCAATGGCGGTTAGTTCAAAGTTGAGTTGGAGCAAAGTCAATGAAGAGATTTACCGTTAATGGTTTCCGGCGGTACCTTGAGCCGATGCTCCCATTCGAGCTCGGCGATGCCAGCTTTCTTGGAAACATCTTCTAGCTCGCGCGGGTTTCGTCGCGCTCCGCCTTGAAACAGAGGGCGTCGCGCTCGTCGTAGCGTGAGGGGGAGTAGTTGTACGACTCCGAGGAGTCGTCTGGCAGGGCTGGATTCGCGGTCGGCGCAGGGGCCGGATTCCACTGGATGAGCCTGAAAAGACAAAGGGGATCGTCAGAAACAGAAAGAAATCTGGAGAGAATCGTAAAAGAAGTTGATGATCACCGCCTTCCTTCAGCCTCGTCGCTGGCACGACGCCTGCTGCTGCTGCCCACCATCACGTTTTTGGGAGTGCTAGTGCTGGAGAAAGAAAGTTTGGATTGGCAAAGGCTTGAAGGCAAAAGACTTGGTGAAAGGCTGGGGGCACCCACGATTTTATTTATGGGGGATGGCAAAGAGATCATGGCCGCAGATCGTGGTGCATATCCCGAGAAATTTGGAAGGTGGAGAGACTTCCTTAACCGAATCGCCGTCAGGTCGTTTGGAATTCAAGCTGAGTCATATTCGGTTGACTGGCTCGGTTGAGTTGCGGTCGGATTGCTGTTCGGGTCTAGTACTGTTTGACTAGAGTTGCTGAATGGATCGTCTAAAATTGCAAACAATGTGAGACAGAAAATAGAAAGTGAAATTTATGGTAAACAAAACTACAAGGACGATCAATCATTCGGCTACAAATTGCTTGGTACAATCAAGTGTTCAAATACTTTGCAATTACACTAGAAGCGTCTGATATCATTTTGCTGATACTCTCCAGTAGTTTCTGATCAGCTTCTTGAGTGTTAGACAGGGCGGAAAGTTTTGTTTTGAGCTGGTTTGACTCAATCAGGGCTGCTGAAGCTTCCTTTTGGATTTTTTCTGTCAATCCAGGGAGTTCGGCTATCTTCTTCCTGTCAGTCTCAATTTCAGCTGTCAAATTCTTCAATTCAGCTTCTAGTGCAGCTTTCCTTGCAATCTTCAACTCAAGTGCAGGCTGCAGTTCAGCCAACAACCCCTTGTTGCTCTGGATTTGAGCCTGGGATTCTATCACGAACTGCTTGGCTTTAGCTCTCTTTTGTTCCAGGATTGGTCGAGAGGATTGATTCTTCAAGGCTCTCCTCACTGCTGCAAAGTGGTTATCCAGTTGAGAGATAGGCTCCAGGGAAGCTTTGATGTCATCAGGAAGTTCTTGAGTGATGGATTCAAGTATTTCTTCCAAAACATCAACGTCCCTGACTTGGTCTTGGATGTCTCTTTGCAGCAGGGAAAAGATTTCTCTCAGTTTTACTTGGTTTTCCTCTGATAGAGCTTGGCTTGAAGATGCTTCATCACCTTTTTCGGCAGCCAAATCATCCATAGTGAATGAAAAGCTTGGTGGTGATGCAGCCTAACCCTGAAAAGGAAGGTTTGCCGAATTAAGGATGATTTATTGAAGGGAAATAACAGAGTTGGATGCCTATACTTACTTCGTTCCTGGCCTACTGAATTGGAGAAGGAGTTTGTTCAGGCTCAAGAGAGATTTCCTGGGTGATCAGCTGAGGAGGAGCTTGAGGAGTTCCTGGTAAAGCTGAAGCTTCTAACTGAGGGGAAGCTGGTGCAGTCCCTGATAGATTTGAAGCTTCTGGCTGAGGTGAAGATGGATTCATCCCTGGTGAAGCTGGAGCTTCTAGAATCCTTGGTGAAGCTGAAGTTTCTACTTGAGGGGAAGATGTTTGGACCCTTGGTGAATTTGGATTTGAAGCATGTTGAGGAGAAGAACTCTCCACAGGTTGATTCACCAATGTTTCTTCTGCAAATGACAAATAGAGGGTAAGTGCCAATGTAAAGAATGGTCTTTGAAAGGAAGTAAAATAGTAAGGACCATACCGGCGATGGGGCATTGGCGAGTTCGAAGTTGTTGATGGTTGCTGAATTTTAGTCTGAATTACACAAGATAGATTTGTCAGAATGAAGAATGGTTTTGTGTTCAAGAAGGAAGAGATGTTACCTCAATAAGAACTCTTTTGGAAGTTCTTTTCTTCTTGGCAGTTGGAGGAGCAACCAGAGATGGAGCTTTCCTCTTATCAGAAGTTGAACTGATAAGATTTGGGTCTGATGTAGCATATCTGGACATCAGCTGAGCCAGAGTTGTGGATTTAAATCCCAAAGCAGAAATTGGGCCTGCAGCATTGTAAGAAATTGTCCTAGCTCGAGGGGCAGGCACTGTATTCTGCAAGAAGTGGTAAAAATCATGATCAGTAAGGAAGGGCATGCTTGACAAAAGAAAAAGATAAGTGCATTACCTCTGAGGTTGGCTGGAAGGCAGGCATTAGCTCAAGACAAAAAGAGTGTGCTGGCTCACTGAAGATATGATCACGAAGCTCTTGCCACCAGGAAATAAAAAAGGATGAGCTATTGCTGTTGGTACAAAGGGCCAAGTATAAATAGTTGGACTGCATTGATATTCAAAGACCCTTTTGGCTTGCAGTTTTTCTTTTATTTCCTCTCTGGGCTTGAGGAATTCGTGGAAGAATAACCTTGGGGGCACTTGGCCACATCCAAGTCAGTCGGGCCATCATGTTTGGCCGATAATATTCATAGGTGCTATGATTTTTCCTTCCTCTACAAAATTCTCTGTGCGGGATGCATGGATGGATGAAGATATTGAAAATTTCTATGGATTTTGCATCATTGCATCCATTCTCAAAAGTGAATTCATAAGGGAGAGTCAAGTTATCATTGTTCAAATAAGGAAGCCAAAGGAGATTGGTGAAACCTCTGAAGAAAAGCTCAAAGAGTTGACTGATGTTTTGGTCAATGGATATGGTTGAGGCAGCTTCTCCATAGGTTTGGCATCCTTTTGTACTCTGGATTTCTCCTTCCTTATAGCCAGATGAAGGAAAATGTCAATTGTTGAGATTAATACCAACGATCTGGTGCATATATAGTTGCAGCCACATTTGTACAGGGGCCATTGACACAAGAGATCTTTTGGCTGGTGTACATCAGATGAGTGGTTTGATGAAGCATATGGTATACACTTCCTAGGAGATACTTCCCGAGGGGAATGAGGTGACCAGTAGCCAAATCTTCAGCCATTGCAATATGGTTCAGGGTTGGCTCATTGGCTTTGCCACAAAAGACAAATCTGCATAGCCACATGTTCAGGAAGGCCCTGTATTCAACGTCAGTCAGAGGACCATCAGACATATGGTTCTGGATATATGCTTTATATCCAAATCCTGTTTTACTCCTCTTTGCCTGATGGAGCTTTTGTATTTGCAAGGATACATGGATACTGTGATATCAAGGCCGGTCATCATATATACATCAGCCAGAGTGGGAGACATTGGTCCATGACCAAAAAGGAAAGCATTGATACCATTTGACCAGAAATGACAGGCTGGAATTAGAAGGCTCTCGTTCTTAGGAGTTTCGGCCAGAGATAATTCCAAACACTGGGCAATGCGAAGGCTGTCCCAATTGCCGGTTTTTACACTTTTATCTTCGAGTATTCTCTTATACCGCTTTCTCCAACCCGCAATTGGGGGCGAGGGGCCGCTTTTTGAAGGCGTCTTGCCACTCATGAGGTCTTGACAGAGCTTCTTTAAAGGGGATTTTTTTGGATTCGGCTTCAATAAACTCAAGGGGGTCGGAGATTCCCACGGGTCCAAGGAAATAAGATGATGATTTATCCTCAATGGGAATCAAAAGCCCGGTGGATAGAGCCTATCAAGAAAAGGCAGAGGAAGAAATCTAAGATGGGGATTGAAAAAGTAATACCAAATGAACCTTAAGGGAATGAGATTTACCTGAACAGCTTGATTTTGGTCTGCCATTGAAGATTTGAGCTTGGGAGATTGATGACCTAGGGTTTGGATCTGAGCGGGGACTCCAACAGATTGCAAGAGGAAAGAATGGGTGTTCAACAGATTTAGCTCGGAGACATTGAGCATTTATGGTCAATTCCGGAATAAAATCACTTTTATCCCGTAATTGAAGGGGCATATGTTAACACCAAAAATTGGTACAGGAAAGGGACTGACTTGTGGGCCGAGCTTGGTAACGAAATACCGTTCGACGGAAAAAATCTTCTCAGAGGATTCGGTAAAAAATGCTTGCGGTCGGCAATACACCATCATTCGGCAAAAGGACTGTTTGCGCTTTTAAAAGGAAGTTTTCGGGAATGCATGATGACGTGACCCGATACAAGGAAGGGACGAATTGATGGCGTGTACGAGATGGACATTGGCGTCGGAGCATTAATTTAGACATTAAATATTGTACTTGTAGTCGACCGGAGTCTTGTTAGGACAAGGGTATAAATATAAACCCTTGATGTCTGTAATAGGGATCGAACATCTTCACAACAAAACCGGCCCCGTGCCAAACATCGAGTCCTTTAGTCGAGTCGTCGAGTTCTTCGAGAGGAGCCATCGATCCGTCGACCTCCGTAAGTACCGGCAACCTTGTATCATGTCTAGTATCATGCGGTGGATTTAGACCGTGATGCAAGTAGTCTTGTTACCTTGCTTAGTATCATGCGGTGGATTTAAGCTTGGTTCAAGAGGGTTTCCTGTTGGATCATGAGCCATGCGGTAGGCTAAGATCTAGCTCGAAGCTAGTTATCGGCTCTATTAGATTTGGCAAGATCTAATAGATTCATTAAGTTACCTGTCGGTGTTTTAGACCAGCAACCTACTACGGGGAGTACCCGAAGTAGATGAATGTGACTCGCCGAGATCGGTAACTCGAAGGAAGAGACACGTGGCACACAATTTAGACAGGTTCGGGCCGCGAGGTGCGTAATACCCTACGTCCTGTATGCTGCGTAGCTCTGGATTGATAGGGCACGATTACACGATGGTGCAACGGTGCGCCGTGAGTTGTATGAGAGGAGATTGGATGAGGGGATCGGTCCCCGCCTCGCCTTATATAGTCGGGAGGCGGGGTTACAAGTCGGAGTAGGGAGAGAGTACTAGTCGAGTACGTCTAGGAGTCCTCCTCGTACGGTGCGGAACATGTACGGCTTCCTAACCGAGTACTACTCCCCGTGTAGTCCTTGTGCTCCACGCCTTCGGATGCCGTGTAGCGCAAGCCGGTAGTCCCGGGGGCCCACCGAGTAGTCGGTCCCGGTACCCACCGAGGTAGTGGGCCCGGGGAGGTCCATACGACAAGCCCCCGAGTACTTTGTAGTCGAGAAGGATAGCTTCAAGTAGTCTTGACGGCCTTAACGAGTAGTCCTCAAGCGTCCCCGAGCGCTACAAGTCAAAAGTCCTCAAGAGTAGTCGAAGCATCCCGAGGCCGGAATGTACTCCAGTCGATGTTTGAGCAATCTTGAAGTCTTCTCGAGTAGTCCCAAGCGTCCTTGAAATCCGCCTTTGAAGGTCTTCAAGAAATGCCGGCCTTGTCTTGAAGCCGGAGCCGTCATGGAGGTGCGATTTGCGTAACCGCACTCCACATGGAGTAGCCCCCGAGCCTCGAGCCGCGGGCTCTGGCTTAGGGTCCATCTGAAATCTTGGCAAGATAATCCCGAAAAATCCGGAGAGAAAAAACCGAAGGACACGTGGCACGGAGCCCCCGAGCCTTGAGTCGAGTACTTCCTCTCGAATTGAAGGGTCTTCTTGGAGAATGTGTCCTGAGATGCTCTTGAGACTAGCCGCGTCCCAGGTAGTCGAGTAGAAGTAGCCGAGCCCCCGAGGTGAGGCGCGTCGACTAGTAGAATACGAAGAGTCACGCGCGGACGCTGAGTCAGCCGCGCGTGGACTTATCCAGCCGCCCGTTGCGAGGCGATTTGGCTTATAAATAAGAGCCAAAACCCTTAGGGTTTTTCACCCAAGTGAGCCGCAGGTCATCTTCATTTGAATCTTGAAGTAGATCCACTCCGGCCGTTCGCCGCCGCCGTAGTAGATCCGAGCGCATCGCCACCCGAAGCCCGTAGGGTAGCCTTCGAGCGGATGCGAGTGAAAACTCCTTGCATTTGGAGAATGAAGCCGTCGCCGTCGAAGACATCCAAGGCCGGCGGGGAAGAAGAGGAGCCGTGCGAGAGGCCGCCGCGGCCGCCACCGGTGCGGCGCCGCCTCTCGTCTCCACCGCGCGCCGATCCAAGCGGCGAGTGGAAGAAATCGAAGGTCAAGACGGAGGACCCGCCGACCCCGTTGAACGGCGGGTTCGTCGGGGAAAAGGAAGTCGACATGTGGAGATCCGCCGCGGAGATCCTTATCCGATGGAGAAGGCCGAAGACGAGACCCCGATGTTCTCGCGCTTCGTGGAGCGCGGTCTTGCGCTCCCAGCAAGCGACTTCTTCCGGGGGGCTGCTCGGGTACTACGGCATCGAGTACCTCAACCTCGAACCCCAACGGCATCTTCCACGCGTCGGTCTTCGTCCACTTCGCAAGGCTTTCCTCGGAATCAAGCCACACCGGGTGCTCTTCCGAAGTTTTTCCGCGTCAAGCCGCAGCCCAGTGCCTCCAACCCCAGAGTAGTCGGAGGAGCCGGGATCCAGCTGAGGGAAGACGCCGCAGATCAGTACCTGGCGTACAAGCTCGTGGACTCCAACACGGACTGGAAGACGAGGTGGTTCTATATCACGAACCACCATCCTGGCCTGCCGAAGCCGAGCGGACGGCAGCCCAGGCATCGCGAGTGGTGGAACACGAGCCCACCATGCAAGAGGGGATCCGGCTCCCCGAGCGCTAGCACGCATTCGAGTGCTCGAGAGAAGCCGGACGAGGGCCGAACACGTGGCCTTCGGTTTCATGAAGCGCGAGGATCCGGCCGCCGATGGCGCGGGATACGCCGGGCTTCCCGTAACGCCCGCGTTTTTAGCTCTAAATAAATCACCTAATAAATCATGCGTAATTTCAAAAAAACCGATCCGCCGAGCTCAATTATCATTCAAATCCTAGCCACTGTTCTCTCTCTCTCTCTCCCCGACGCGCGTGCCGCGATTCCTGCCGGCACCGCACCCCGGCCGCACCCCTGCGCGCCTTCCCAACGTCGCGGTCGGCCACCGGCCGGGAATCCCGCGCCCGCCGCGGTGCCGGTGACCGGTCCGCCCCGCCATCACCACCGTTCCGAAAATGCGCCGACGCCGAAAAACCGGAAAAACCCCGCAAAACCCTTCCCAAATTTTCCCTTAACAATTTCCCGGATTTCTCCAAAATCTCTTCCTATTTTTCCCTCCCTTTTCTTTTTCTTTCTTCTCCTTCTTCCTTTTTCCTTTCTTTTCCTTTTCCCTTTTCTTTTTCTCTCTTTTTCTTTTTCCTTCCTCTTCTTCTCTTCTCCTCCTTTCCTTTCCTCCCCGCACGGCCGGCCGGCACCCGACCGGCGCCCGCCGCCGCCGACCGGCCCCCGCGCCGGCACCAACCCCCGCCGCACGCCACCGGGCCGGCCAAGCACCACCGCCTCCGCACGCCACCCCCGGCCCCGCCCGCCCCGCGCCCGCCGCGGACCGGCCGGCCACCCACCCGCCGACGCCATTAACTCCCTCGCCCGAGCTCCACCGACCACCGCCGCCGCACGCTAGGTCGCATCCACGACCTAACCTCCCTGTACACATTGACCCGTACCACTCCGAGCTGTCGCATCGCCGGTCGCCGCAAGGAGCCGGCCGGAGTTCGAGAAGCTCCCCGAGCTCGCCGGCGGCCTCGCCGGGAAAAATCTTCCCCCTCCCCAAACCGACCTACGGCGCCTATTTAAGGCCTGCACCGCCACCACCTCGCCGCACCGCACCGGAAGCAAGCCTCCCTGAGCCGGTTTCCCAAGCACCACCGCGCCGCCACCGTAGCGCCGCCTCCGCCCTCTGCCTGCCGCCGAACCACCTCCACCGAGCCCTATAGCCCAAGGTGAGTGCGGGATTAGGATCCCCTCTTCCCCCTCTCCGTTTTCCCCCCCCGTTTCCGTGCCGCCGCCGTGGACGGGAGCCGCCGGCGGGCATCCCGCCGGCCGGCCATGCCGCGCCCCCTCTCTCTGCGTTCGTATCGAGTGGGGGGAAGAAGAAAGAAAGCTCGTTTTGCTAATAGGCCCCCGGCCTTTTCCTTTAACCTAGCCCCCCCTTATCCTATTTTATTCCTTCCTTTTTCCTTCCAAATAGCCCCTGAGGCTAGTAATTAATTACTGTTGAGCCCTAAATAAATTACAAACAGACCCTAACCCAAATTATGTGGTCATAAACACACTCTCTCTCATTAGTAGAAAATTACCAATAGGTCCTTAATACCTATAACCCCTCCTTGACCCAGCCTTTCATACACGCCCTTCCTTCCCGTTAAGACCAGACGTTACCGTACCCCCCGCCGAACCAACCCCTTTCCTAGGGCCTATATATACCCCTCCTCCGCTCACTTCCCCCTTCCCGGGCTCGGCCGGAAACGTGTGTGCTAATATTGCTTGCTTGTGTGTATGCCATAGCCGACGGAGTAGACGGAGGGAGGTACCCCGAGCCGGAGATCGAAGCCGACTACTGCGAGCAGGAGCCCGAGGTCCCGAACGCCGAGCCGGCACTCCCCGAAGACTTCGAAGACGGCAAGTTCAACCTCCCCCTTTGATGCATGCTTCTGTCCTAGTTTTAAAAATATATATCCTATACCCGTTTTATAAATTGCATATTGTTTTACCGCAAAACATGGTAGGATAGCCACCCTTGATTGCTATGGTTGAACCTTGTTTTGTCCTAAATGAGTGCTTTTAAAAATATGTGTGTGTGCTTTCAAAATGTGTGAGTGCTTTAAAAACAAAAGGGGATATGTTTGGGAAATGAGTAAAGAACTCGGGTAGACGGGATGGACGTGTGTGTCGGGAGTATGAGTGAGCTCGTACCGTGTGGTTGAGCGTGTTGGGAGTTGTCCATCTTGTCGGTTAAGGACCGGGTTGCGTGACATATCACCCGACCCAAAACATCGTACAACCACTCGACCGTTGTATGTGGCAACGGCTTAGCATAAACCCCACTAGTTAATCTACTTGCCATCCCGGTGTGCGGGTGAGCGACGGGAGACCAAGGAGTAGGGGTACGCTTTGTGTGAGGTACGCCCCGGTTATGTGGGATAACCCCTTGGTTGCTTCCGTGGTGGCTCGTAGTGTTAGCTAAGGTGGGTAATGGCTTTGATAGGATCCGTACCGGCACTGAGGTGTCCGTGTGATGGTACCCTACTTGTGGGTAAAGATGTACAACCTCGCGCAGTGTCAAACCTATTCGAATAGCCGTGTCCACGGTATTGGACGAGTCACGGTGTGGTCACAAAAACTAGTGTTTGGGATGGGATGTTTTCTGGCGTGAGTTGTTTTCCGGTGAAGTGTGTGTGGCCGTGTGCCTGGGCTACGACGGACGGGAAGTCCGGTAGTTCCACAGTGGTTTCCCTAAAACTGTTGAGTTACTTGGGTTATGAAAATGATTTGCGAAAACCTTTTTGAAATGAACCCCTGCATGTGTAAGTTTGCAAAATGAACCTTAACCTGATCCTTGTTATACTTTATGCATGATTCTGCTTATAAGCCCCTCCGTGGGTGGGGTTGGATTTGCTGAGTACGTATGTGCTCACCCTTGTTTTACTAACTATTTTACAGAGGAGGATCCCGATTACATTCCCGAAGACGTTGAGTAGGTTGTGCCCTACACCCAACCGTGCCTGTGTACCCAGGGCCCTACCGAAAGCTTCCATGGTGTGGTACTCTGAGGAGGCTATGGAAGCCTTTGCTATTGTAGTGTGGTCGCTAGCGTTTGTGTTGTTCCTTGTAGCGTTGGCACTACCGTGCCCTTTGTGTCGCCGCGATGTAAAAGATCGATTCCACCCGTTGTAATAAATGTGTTACCGCCTCCCGGGACCGGTATTTGTGTCACATTTAGTCACCTCTCGATGAGGGGACGCTTCGGTGGTATCGGAGCCGTAGGTTTGGCCGTAGGACATGACCCTAGAATACGAGACCTCCTCTCGGCCCTCTCTAACCTTTCCTTTGCTAAGCTCACCCTTTTCCAAATCCTTACCTTGATTCTTGCCCGTTTCCGCATGCCTAACCCCGAGTGGAACGGAGGAATCGCCCCGTCTAGCCCGGCCTCCCTAACCCGTTGCTACTCGGCCCTAGAGCGCGTCGGAGTAAGGGATCCGCCGCAGTTCGTCTACCGAGAGTACGAACGCTTCGGCACCCTTCGGTGTAAGCCGCCGATCTTTGTGGGAAGGAGCACGCTTTACCCCGACATAGAGCCATGGTTCGTCTCCGCCACCGGTTTTCGCTTTGCCGACACCTACCCCAAGGCCGCTCGGAAGGCCCGCGTCGCCTACGAGTGGTTTATAGACAAGGCACCTCCGAAGGACTCCAATGGGATTCTTTCCGCCCTCCGGAGGAAGAGGACGCTCGTGGATTGATCGCATGAGAGGTTTGGAACGAGAGGAAGAAGACTTAGAAGAGGCGCTTCCCCACCTATCCATATACCTCGGAGGCCTAGACCACCCGTATCGGGGAGCAAGCCCGGCGGTTGTACCGGCGAGCAGATCGACGGAGCGGAAAGAGCAGAACGAGGATAGAACTAGAAAGGGTGAAGACAACCATAGCGAGAAGTTGAACTACACAACACAAAGCAAGAATACCTCGTGGAAAGAGAGCGCACGCCGTTGGCCCATAGAGCGCTATGGGATGAACTAAAAGAGCGAAGAAGCGAGAGATGAAGGAGCCGGAGCAGAAGAGGATGAACCCGAAGAAACCCACCGGGACAAAGGGACCCGGACCGAAGACGAGATACCGGAGCAAGATCTTCCACCGAAGAAGCGCCGTATCCGCCTAGAGGCGAATCACCATGAGACTAGGATGTTTAGGCTAGAAATCGAGTCCTAGCAAGAATAAGTGTACCCCGAAGGATGTACCCCAACCTTCCTACTAAATAAAGTTATCCATCTCTTGTACCCCACTACAACCCGTTCAACCCTATCTTTGTTTTCGGATGGCGGAAGATGGATGGACCCAAGGCGTGTGCTAGGAGGAGCCCGGTTTTGCTCGCCCCGCTCATCCACTCCCCGGAGCGCCTCGGTATCACCGAGCGCCCTAGGTACTACGACGAGAGAGTACGAGCAACTCGGCACTCTTCGCCGTAGAGTGGTCCTCTCCGTCGCTAGAAGCAACCGCCACCCCCTCCTATTGACTTGGCTCAAGTCTTAGCCAACCAGACCGTCCCCGATGGAGGCTATCTTCAATGCCATCAACCGCCCAAGACCCCGTGCCATGAGCATGAATGAGAAGCTGATCGAGTTCCTCAGGACTAAGCCGCCCACCTTCAGCGGGTTGGTGAATCCTTTGGACGCTGACGATTGGCTGAGAGCCATCCTGAGGGAACTGGAGCCCCTCCACTGCGAGGACCATGACAAGGTTCTCTCCGGCAGCTCACCAACTCACCGGGACGCCCTAGCTCCGGTGGGAAAATTACCGCGCCGCAGCCCAAGGATCCCTCCGCCATCACATGGGATGAATTCGTGGAGGAGTTCCGTCGCTACCACATCCCGAGGCCACACCGAAGCGGAAGGCGGACGAGTTCCGCGAACTCCGCCAAGGCAACATGTCCGTGGAGGAATACACGTACCGCTTGTTGACGGTGAAAATCCGTCAACCTAGCCATGAGTTTACCTTCGGTGTTGGCATGGGTTTTATACCTTATCCATTGGTACTAACCCCCGTGGTATAACAAGTTCACGTGTGCATGTCGGTTTTGGAGTTTAATGTTTATGCGGGGTTTTAGTGTTGAATGCAAGACTTTCGGGATAAGTTCATCAAGCACCTCATGACAAGACCTTGAAGTCCCGAACAAGTCATGCAATGAAGCAAAATTAACTCCAAGAAGCCGGGAACTTGATCCGAGAAGACGACGGACTCCGTGGATCCGACCGTAAAAGTGCCGAATCTTGCAAGACAAGGAGTTGAGTCCAATTCGGAGAGAAACCGACGACATGGACCTACATGCAGAAGGGGGAAGCATCCAGGAGCAAGGGAACCGACCTCGGCAAAGGAGCCCGCGGCCGGGCCTAAATGGGCCCCGGCCGGCCGGCCCGGGCCCGGTCGGCCCGTGCCCATTTAGGGCCCAAACCCGTCGCCCTTTGCCCTAGCCGCCAATCGGGCTATTTATAGTCCCCCGACCGAGAGCCACGCAGAAGATTTCGTCTTCGGCCGCCGAGGAGCAGAGAAGAGAGGGACACCATGTCGGAGAGGAGAGGGTCGAGCTAGTTGACTAGGGTTTCCCTAGCCGACGTGGGAACCTTGCATGGAAGACCACGTCGGAGTTCCCGAGCTAGAAGCAAGATCAAGGAAGGATCCCGGTGGTGATCTTGTGTATGTATCATTGTCATAGTTGAATTATCAAGTTGAATCTTTTTCTAGCGATCAAGTGTTTCCTCGAAGATTTCGTTTTTCGATCGGCTTTGCTTATTCCAATTCTATTCGCGCGATAGATTACATAGGGTGTTCTTGTAGCCGCGGTGGCTAGAGGTACACGCCGGATCTTCCGAAAGAATCTCGACTTGTCTTTTGACTCGCCCCTAAGCTCCCCGCATGAATAGGGATACGTTGTGACGAACGGGGTCTCGAAAGGCGGATGTTTTCGGATTTGGACGGGAAACCACGATTTAAAGAGGCTTTTATTAAGATTCGATTTGCTACTTCTTCTCTTGCTTGGAACTTCAACAAAAGGCTTACCCCGATCCCTCTAGATCGGTTTATCTACCCAATCTTACTTTGTTTTCTCCGGTCTTTAGTAGATTAGATTTGTTTCATGTCTTTTACTTAGATGCATTAGGTCTTTTATCGAATATTGAAGTTACTTGGCTTTAATAGATTAAGTCTTGCGTCACACATTTGTTCCACGGATTCGATACCTTGGGTTCACCACTCGAGGGAAGAAGGGTCCCTTGACTACGACGGGAGACTTGTACGCTTGCGAGTCACGAACGAACTTTGATACAATTATTAACCGTCAACAAGCCCCTTTTTCCGGCGCCGTTGCCGGGGAACAAGTGATCAAGATTTGATTTTTTATTGCTTTTTTTTGTAATTTTCAGTACTGATTTTGTTTTATTTTTGCATCTACTAAACTTTGATCATCCTCAAAATACATCTAATCTAGTTTGTCTAACTCTAGTCTTTATAGATTTGTTTTGTTTTCTAGTTTTTTTTGCATACTTTGTTTATTGCTAACCCTAACCGGAGATGGTTGGCTACCTCTCCAAGAAACCCAAGCTTTTTTGTGGATGATCCAGGAAAACTTTACAGGCAAAGGTGACATGCAACACAAGCTAAAGGGGTGGAAACCCTAGATTCAAAAGTTGAAGTCGAAGGACCGTCGAAATCTCCAAGGGAATCACCACCTCCAAGTCCAAAGGAAGATCAACCTCAACCACCGGAGCGCTGCGCACCCCGGACATTGTTGATCTACCTATCATAAACCTTCAAGACGCCGGGAGGCCGTTCAAGATCAAAGTCTCAACTATCCGCATGACGATTGCGAGAGCTGAATGCATACAAGTCGGATTCCTTGAGTGGCATATCGGTTTACTTAAGAGGAGGATGGAGAAGATGGAGATGGAGAAAGAAGCTCAACACCTAAAGGCCGCCGAAGCAAGATCCTCATGCAAGGAGTGTGTGGAGTATGACCATGTCCAAGGTAACCCCGATTTAATGCAAGTTCGTCGATTCAAGTTTTGGTTTTTCTTTGTGCACAATTCAAGGACTTGATGGACGAGCAAGCTAAGATCAACAAGGACGCCGTCACTAAGTTCGAGGCTATGGAGAAAATATTGAAGAATTTAGATGGCAAGGTGACGGAGGTCGGAAGCTCTATACGTGAAGTGTTCATCGTGATGAAGATGCTAGACGCAAGTGGGACAACTTGCCGGCGCCCGATGGGTAACTAAGAAGAATATCCGAGACAACTCCAAGGTCCCAAGACGGCGAAGGCTACTCAAGCTCATTCGGGAGAGATGAAGGATCACACTAGAGACCATGAAGATCACGACCGAAGGACCGGAGTTCGAGATGCCGAGCCACAAGGAAGATGTTGCATCCGTCAAGACCAAAGGACAAAGCCGCCCGTGAAGACCAAAAAAAAAATTGACTAAGCCAAAGCGGGTACCCAAGATTGCAACGCCCACAAAGAGCGTTGATCCGAAGTAATCAAGTGAAGAAGTCTAGCCATGGACTATAAACGAAGCGCTAGGTGGGAGGCAACCCGTTTCGTCGAGTCAAGAATAAGCTACGGGAGGACAACCCGATTCCAGGTTTTTCGAGTCTTTTTAATAATTTAGTTTTTGAGTTTTATTACGCAAAGACATTAGACTTAGAAGTGGTTGAACAATATTAGAGACATAATTCTTGATTGAATGTTTGCTTTATCATAAACCCTTTGCATGAACCCTCCTATGTGCTTGTTTGATTCTTTTCTTTTCGAGAAACCCTCAACCAAATAATTTCAGAACCTTAACTCAACCTTTCACCCTCATTATGGTGCTGAGGTTGACTTATTTTTCATGCTAAAACCACACGAGTAGAGCCACGATTTATGTTTAAGTGTTAATAAAATTCAGCACGTGGTAGGACTCGCGTGAACCTAGAAATCAAAGCTTTTGGTTGGTTCTAAAAATCTTTATCCTTGGTTTCTCTAGGATTAGAATTTTTCTAAGCCTATTCTAATTTTGTTTTATTCAAAATCTTTCTTATTTAGCCAAAATTAGAACCTAAACCTATGCCCCCATGATCAAGCCGGGAAAAAGTCTGCTCTCAACCGATGAAGGCAAACTATACCGGTGAGACCGAAATCGACGTAAAAAGAAAATATTTTCGACTTGCATTTGTTTTTAATGGTTTAAAAACTTCTCTAAAATTATGTTCGAGCTCTTGCATGGCTCTGAAAAATATTTTAAATTTCGAATTAGAGGAGTGCTTAACCTTAAACACACCATTAATGGAGGCAATCTAGTAATCATGCATGCACCATTGGATTCCCTTTCATCAACTTTCACCAATTCCACATGCAAAGGACAAGCATGGTGGGCAGCAAGCATCAACTTTGCAGGAACTTCATGGTGGCATGTGAAGCAAGTGGAGCTAGGGAGCATGGACATGACCCAAAATATGAAGCATCAAGTGGAAGGACCAATAAAAGGAGTGGACGAGAGCGTTTGGGCGGTGCAACTCGTGGAGCACGCGGGCAGGAAAGTTGCAGAGGTGAAATGATCGTGCTGGAAGAAAGAGGAGGCAGGGAAGAGCACCGAGGCCGGCCTCACCTACATAAGGAGCCCCCCGGCTCCCGTTTTCTGCAGGCAAGCTTCCCTCTCCTTCCTTTGTTTGTGTGTTCAAGTTTGTGTGCTCAAAACCTCCGTAGACATAGCCAACCTTCCCAAGCTTGAGAGCTCAAGAAAAAAAAATCCACATCCTTAATCCACTCAAAGTCCACATCCGAAGCAAAGAGTTTAAGTGCCTAGTTACCGGTTGCAACCCGGAATTTTAGTTGAAAAAAAGAGTGCAGCAACCATGTGGTAGAAGACCACAAGTCTCTTCTCCAAGAAGAAGAGTTCGTCGTCATCCAAGCCGTCATCAACCACGTCTTCGAGAAGGCACTCGGTTTCCGAGTCTCCCCGAGCATGGAGACGGACACGGCACCACCGAGGAGGAACGATGCTCTCCTCCTTGGTGGTATGAGGGCTGCGAGAAGCACTTCCATGAGGTTCACCGAACCTCGTGGGCACACGTTGGAGCAGCCCGCGCCACCACGACGATCGACTCGCTCAACCACGCCACCTCCTTACACCCCGACATACTCTTCGTACGGCTTCATCATCTTGTCGGCGGAGGAGGAGGAGAGGCTCTCTAATCTTGAGAAGAGGCTTGTGCCCAACTTCGAGTTCGACAACCAAGCACTCGCACCTTGGGTTTTTGCACCGACATATACTATATGTTGGGGCACCTCGGATGGGTGCGGTTCTCCAACGGAATATCGGTGGACACCCATTTGGGGTACGCCTTGGAAATTTTGATGACTATTGAACCCATCGTTGATGATGATGGGGTGCAAGGCTTGTCATTCCGTTTGGAGGGAATCGAACAAGTGGTTCCCTACGAGCACGTTAGGGAGCTGCTTGGATTCCACAAGGGAGCTCCGAGAAAGTTGACGTGCCACCCGCATGTTGGCGGGATTTTGGAACATGATCTCCGGAGAAGCCCATCAACAACGCAATTGCATCCGCAACCCCATTATCCGGATATTTCACTCTTGGATGTGCAAGAGGGTATTGGGGAGGATGAAGGAAACAAAGGTGACCGACACGGAGTTGAATTGGCTATACTCGGCTTTAATTGCCGGGCAGCCAATAGACCCCTCTTACCTCATGATCAACCGCCGCCGTTGTGAAGCAACATCGGGGGCGGGTAATATTGGTTCGGGGTGTTACCTCTCCATGTTGGCCTTTTCCTTGCGGCCGGGGATCGCAAGAAACCCCGCTCACCTTTTGCGTGGTACCTCTCTCGGTTTTGAGTATTTGCGGCAAGGCAAATACATTAGTGGAGATGAGAGAGGAGGTTACGGTTGGCCATAAGTGAACCTACCCCTTCCCAACGAGAGGCTTAGGCTTTTCAACGAGGGGAAAGAAGATTGGTTGGAAGAGGGACTACTTGTCCCCGCAAGGAAGAACAAAAGAGGAAGAATCGTAGAGGAGGGAATATCCTCCGCACAAGCGAGTGGAGTACAACCCATGTGCAACCATTCGGCGGGGTCCCTCCTCCGCCAAGTTATTACGGAGGGTCACAAGAACAAGCATGGGGGGGTGGTGTACCGGTACCCCCACAAAATTATGTTGTGCCCAACGCTAACTTCGCGGAGTCCTACGCTCATCATCCCCAACCACAACAAAGCATGGCCATTATTGGAGGGTATGCTGCAAGAAATGCTCAAAACATCGCAGCCATCCAAGCTAACGCAGCTCAACTCGGTGAAGGCAACGCAAATATTGCCTTCGAGCTCGACGCCTTCACCTCGTGGAGCCAAATCAATTCGTCGGAGGGAATGTCGTATTATGAGCAAGGGTATTATTATCAAGATCATCAACATCAACCACCGGCGGAGGACTAGAAGATTTAGGAACTTTAGTTTTCTTTTCTTTTCTTTTTCTCTCGTAATTTTCAGCTTTTGCTTATGTGTGTTTGCGTAATATTTTCTGTTTTTATTTAAATTTCAGCAAGCATGTTTGTTTATTTTCAGTTTGTATTTCAACTTGATGTCACCATTAATAAAGACACCACCTTGATTATATCATTGGAAAAGTTACAAAATTCGTGCCATGATGATATATGATTAAAATTGCAGCTTTGTTCATCTTTGTAATTGATTTATGCATGTTTAAGCTAGTGCTCTCTTAAAAATACAGATCTGAATTTATTTAAATGCTAGCACATCCCGGAGGCCACACCGAAGCGGAAGGCGGACGAGTTCCGCGAACTCCGCCAAGGCAACATGTCCGTGGAGGAATACACGTACCGGCTTGTTGACGGTGAAAATCCGTCAACCTAGCCATGAGTTTACCTTCGGTGTTGGCATGGGTTTTATACCTTATCCATTGGTACTAACCCCCGTGGTATAACAAGTTCACGTGTGCATGTCGGTTTTGGAGTTTAATGTTTATGCGGGGTTTTAGTGTTGAATGCAAGACTTTCGGGATAAGTTCATCAAGCACCTCATGACAAGACCTTGAAGTCCCGAACAAGTCATGCAATGAAGCAAAATTAACTCCAAGAAGCCGGGACTTGATCCGAGAAGACGACGGACTCCGTGGGATCCGACCGAGAAAAGTGCGTCGAATCTTGCAAGACAAGGAGTTGAGTCCAATTCGGAGAGAAACCGACGACATGGACCTACATGCGAAGGGGGAAGCATCCAGGAAGCAAGGGAACCGACCTCGGGCAAAGGAGCCCGCGGCCGGGCCTAAATGGGCCCGGGCCGGCCGGCCCGGTCCGGTCGGCCCGGGCCCATTTAGGGCCCAAACCCGTCGCCCTTTGCCCTAGCCGCCAATCGGGCTATTTATAGTCCCCTGACCGAGAGCCACGCGAGAAGATTTCGTCTTCGGCCGCCGAGGAGCAGAGAAGAGAGGGACACCATGTCGGAGAGGAGAGGGTCGAGCTAGTTGACTAGGGTTTCCCTAGCCGACGTGGGAACCTTGCATGGAAGACCACGTCGGAGTTCCCGAGCTAGAAGCAAGATCAAGGAAGGATCCCGGTGGTGATCTTGTGTATGTATCATTGTCATAGTTGAATTATCAAGTTGAATCTTTTTCTAGCGATCAAGTGTTTCCTCGAAGATTTCGTTTTTCGATCGGCTTTGCTTATTCCAATTCTATTCGCGCGATAGATTACATAGGGTGTTCTTGTAGCCGCGGTGGCTAGAGGTACACGCCGGATCTTCCGAAAGAATCTCGACTTGTCTTTTGACTCGCCCTAAGCTCCCCGCATGAATAGGGATACGTTGTGACGAACGGGGGTCTCGAAAGGCGGATGTTTTCGGATTTGGACGGGAAACCACGATTTAAAGAGGCTTTTATTAAGATTCGATTTGCTACTTCTTCTCTTGCTTGGAACTTCAACAAAAGGCTTACCCCCGATCCCTCTAGATCGGTTTATCTACCCAATCTTACTTTGTTTTCTCCGGTCTTTAGTAGATTAGATTTGTTTCATGTCTTTTACTTAGATGCATTAGGTCTTTTATCGAATATTGAAGTTACTTGGCTTTAATAGATTAAGTCTTGCGTCACACATTTGTTCCACGGATTCGATACCTTGGGTTCACCACTCGAGGGAAGAAGGGTCCCTTGACTACGACGGGAGACTTGTACGCTTGCGAGTCACGAACGAACTTTGATACAATTATTAACCGTCAACACAGTTCATAGAGCCGGCACGCTATGCCCCCGAGGAGGTGGATAAAGACTCCAAAAAGCAAGAGATGTTCAAGAAGGGGCGACTCCGAACCGAGGACACCGCCGACTCCTCGGATTTACCCGGACTTTAATACCCTTATGAACATGGCAATCCTCACGGAAAGAGCAAAGGCCGAGGAAAAGAAGGAAAACAAGCGCAAATTCATGGAACACAAGGCCAAGCAAGCAAGAGCGGTCCCGGAGGCCGAGAAACTTTGGACACCCCATGTCCGTGTTCCAAGCTCCTATGCGATGTAACCCAATCCCAAGCCACGAGCTCACGGTCCCCGCAGCCCGGTTCAAGCCCTCCTACAACCCGAGTGCCATGAAGCCCCCCACGAGAACAACACCGACGGATCACTACCAACAACAACAACAACAACTCCCGAGTGTGTTTCAACCGCCGAGAAACGGGGCACTTCATCGCCAACTCGCCCCTATGCTAAAAAGCCGCCCACCACCACCTACTCCAACTCGGTGAACGGGCCAAGGCCACTTGCGTCGAGAGCCAACCGCATGCCGGTGCGCGGCAACAATAACTTCGGCAACAACACCGGCAACCGGCGGATGAGGCAGCCCCAACAGTCGTATGGACGCGCCCGGGTGAATCACATCAATGCGCAGGAGGCACAGGAAGCACAAGGCGTAGTACTCGGTGAGTTCCTAGTCAGCTCAGTTCTGGCTACCATACTATTCGATTCGGGAGCATCGCACTCATTTATATCCTCAAGCTTTGTGGAAAAGCATAGCATACCCACAGTACTACTCAAAGCACCCCTAATAACTCGAACGCCCGGAGGTGACATTAATTGTCAACTGGGATGCCCCCGGGTAAGGATTATTTTAAGTGGGGTAGAGTTCCTAGCAGACCTGGTAGTACTGAAATCCAAGGGGATAGATGTGATCCTTGGTATGGACTGGTTAAGCCAACACCATGGCCTCATAAGTTGCGCCGATAAAGTAGTGCACCTGACCAACCCGGACGGGATACAAGTGACCTGCCACACCCGGGACACAAAGCCGGATATAATGGTTTTCAACATAGAAGCCAAGTCCATAGAAGATGTCCCGAAGAGTACGAGAATACCCGGATGTGTTCCCCGAAGAACTCCCCGAATGCCACCCGACGGGGACATAGAGTTCGTAATCGACCTTATCCCCGGAACCTCTCCCATAGCCAAGAGACCCTATAGGATGGCGGCCCCGAGTTGGCGGAATTGAAGAAGCAGCTAGCGAGCTCCGGCGAAGTGGGTTCATCAGACCAAGCTCATCACCATGGGGAGCCCCAGTGCTTTTCGTGGAGAAGAAGGATAAGAGCATGAGGATGTGTGTGGACTATCGCTCGCTGAACGAGGTCACTATTAAAAACAAATACCCTCTTCCCAGAATAGATGACCTGTTTGACCAACTGAAGGGAGCCAGATATTTCTCGAAGGTGGATCTACGATCAGGGTACCACCAGCTCAAGATCAGGGAAAGTGACATCCCCAAGACTGCCTTTGTCACTCGCTACGGGCAATATGAGTTCACGGTGATGTCCTTTGGACTAACCAATGCACCAGCCTACTTCATGAACCTAATGAATAAGGTGTTCATGGAGGAACTGGACAAGTTTGTCGTGGTCTTCATTGACGACATACTTGTTTACTCCAAGAGCATGGAGGAGCATGAGCAACATCTTCGAGTAGTGCTGGGAAAATTGAGGGCACACAAGCTTTACGCCAAGTTCAGCAAGTGTGAATTTTGGCTAGAGAAAATATCCTTCCTTGGGCACATTCTAACCGCTATGAAGGAGTAGCCGTAGACCCCGGGAAAGTTGAGACAGGTCTCCAACCGGCAAAGAACCAACCAACGTAAGTGAGATCAGGAGTTTCCTAGGTTTAGCAGGATACTACCGGAGATTTATCGAGGGATTCTCCAAGATCGCCTGGCCCATGACAGAGCTGCTCAAGAAAGAGAAGAAGTTTAACTGGACCGAGGCCTGTGAAAGGAGTTTCCAAGAGTTGAAGAAGAGGTTGACCACGGCCCCCTGCTAACCCCCGCCGGACATTCAACGAGACTTTGTCGTGTATTGCGACGCCTCCCGACAGGGGTTGGGATGTGTTCTCATGCAAGATGGGAAGGTAGTGGCATATGCCTCCCGTCGGCTCAAACCCCATGAGCAGAACTATCCCACCCACGATCTGGAGTTTGCAGCCGTAGTGCATGCCCTGAAGATCTGGAGACACTATCTGATCGGGAACAAGTGTGAAATCTACACAGACCACAAGAGTCTAAAGTACATCTTCACCCAGCCCGACCTAAACCTAAGACAGAGAAGATGGCTAGAGCTAGTCAAGGACTATAATCTAGAGATTCACTACCACCCGGGGAAGGCCAATGTGGTAGCAGATGCCCTAAGCCGGAAAACCTATGAGAAGGCGGCACCCAAGAGTGCCCAGTTGCAAGAGGAGATGGCCCGACTCAACGTACACATCGTCCCCCAAGGCTACGTCCGCCAGCTGAGTGTACAGCCTACCCTAGAAGAGAAGATCCGGAAGGCCCAAGAAGCCGACGAGGATCTGATGAGGATCCGCAAGCATACCGGAGAGAACAAGGCCCCTGACTTCAGGGTAGATGACCAAGGCACCCTATGGTACAAGAACGGGATATGCGTGCCCGAAGGTGGAGATTTCCGACGCACCATCATGGATGAGGCACACAACTCGGCATACTCCATTCACCCGGATCCACCAAGATGTACATGGACTTAAAGCGGAAGTACCGGTGGAATGGGATGAAGGCGGACATTGCACGGTTCGTCACCCACCGTGACACTTGTCGAGGATCAAAGCCGAACATCGAAGCCGCCAGGATCGTTGCAACCTTTACCAATCCCGCATGGAAGTGGGACGAGATAGGTATGGACTTCATAGTAGGGTTGCCAAGGACTCAGAAGGGACATGACTCCATATGGGTGATCGTGGACCGACTCACTAAAGTCGCTCACTTTCTACCCGTACGGACCACTTATGGTGGAGAGAAGTTGGCGAAACTCTACATAGAAAATATAGTGAAGCCGCATGGAGTGCCTAGCGAGAATAGTCTCTGATAGAGGGACCCGCTTCACCTCTAGGTTCGGGAAAAGCCTACACAAAGCCATGGGCACCAAGCTAGACTTCGCCTCGCGCGTACCACCCACGGACCGACGGACGGACCGAAAGGGTGAATCAAATCTCCGGAAGATATGTTGCGGGCATGCGTCCTCACCTATGGCAAGGATTGGGAGCAGAGCCTCGCCATATGCAGAATTTTCCTACAACAACGAGTACCAAGCAAGTCCGGGAATGTCGCCATTCGAAGCACTATACGGGAGAAAATGTAGGACACCCCCGATGTGGTCGAGGTAGGAGAGCGTGCCCCGGTTGGGCCCGCACCGATAAAGGAAGCCGAGGAGCGAGTAGCTGATATCCGAGAAAAGTTGAAAGCCGCTCAGTCCCGACATAAGAGCTACGCAGACAAGAAGAGGCGTGAAGCGAGCTTCAACCCAGGAGACTTCGTCTACCTCAAGGTTTCACCCATCCGAGGAACTCGAAGATTTCAAGTACACGGGAAGTTGGCCCCTCGGTACATCGGCCCGTATAAAGTGCTCAAGAGAGTCGGAGCGGTAGCATATCGACTGGAGCTACCCGAGGAAATGGCAGATATACACCCAGTATTCCACATCTCTCAGCTACGCCGATGTTTGAAGGTTCTGGAAGAAAAGCGAGTACCAGTGGAGACCATCGATCTACGAGCCGGACCTTAGGTACCGGAGGTGCCCGTCGAGATCTTAGACACCGTGGTCAAGCGGACAAGAACGTCGAAAGTACGGGTGTGCGAGTCCAATAGAGTAGACACGGGGTGGAAGAAGCCACGTGGGAACGAGAGGATGCACCGAGGAAAGAATTCCCCCACCTATTCGAGACTTAGCCGAATCTCGAGGACGAGATTCATTTTAAGTGGGGTAGGTTTGTAACGCCCGCGTTTTTTTAGCTCTAAATAAATCACCTACTAAATCATGCGTAATTTCAAAAACCGATCCGCCGAGCTCAATTATCATTCAAATCCTAGCCACTCTCTCTCTCTCTCTCTCTCTCTCTCTCTCTCTCTCTCTCTCTCTCTCTCTCTCTCTCTCTCTCTCTCTCTCTCTCTCTCTCTCTCTCTCCCCCCCCCGACGCGCGTGCCGCGATTCCCCGCCGGCACCGCACCCCGGCCGCACCCCCGCGCGCCTTCCCAACGTCGCGGTCGGCCACCGGCCGGGAATCCCGCACCCGCCGCGGTCCCGGTGACCGGTCCGCCTCGCCATCACCGCCGTTCCGGAAAATGCGCCGACGCCCGAAAAACCGGGAAAAACCCCGCAAAACCCTTCCCAAATTTTCCCCTAACAATTTCCTGGATTTCTCCAAAATCTCTTCCTATTTTTCCCTCCCTTTTCTTTTTCTTTCTTCTCCTTCTTCCTTTTTCCTTTCTTTTCCTTTTCCCTTTTCTTTTTCTCTCTTTTTCTTTTTCCTTCCTCTTCTTCTCTTCTCCTCCTTTCCTTTCCTCCCGCACGGCCGGGCCGCCGACCCGACCGGGCGCCGCCGCCGCCGACCGGGGCCCCGCACCGGCACCAACCCCCGCCGCACGCCACCGGGCCGGCAAGCACCACCGCCTCCACACGCCACCCCGGCCCCGCCTTCCCCGCGCCCGCCGGTGGACCGGCCGGCCACCCACCCGCCGACGCCATTAACTCCTCGCCCGAGCTCCATTGACCACCGCCGCCGCACGCTAGGTCGCATCCACGGCCTAACCTCCCCGTACACGTTGACCCGTACCACTCCGAGCCGGCCGCATCGCCGGTCGCCGCAAGGAGCCGGCCGGAGTTCGCGAAGCTCCCCGAGCTCGCCGGGCGGCCTCGCCGGGAAAAATCTTCCCCCTCCCCAAACCGACCTACGGCGCCTATTTAAGGCCGGCACCACCACCACCTCGCCGCACCGCACCGAAGCAAGCCTCCCCGAGCCGGTTTCCCAAGCACCACCGCGCCGCCACCGGTGCAGCGCCGCCGCCACCCTCTCGCCCGCCGCCGAACCACCTCCACCGAGCCCTATAGCCCAAGGTGAGTGCGGGATTAGGATCCCCTCTTCCCCCTCTCCGTTTTCCCCCGTTTCCGGTCGCCGCCGCGGACGGGAGCCGCCGACAGGCATCCCGCCGGCCGGCCATGCCGCGCCCCCCTCTCTTTGTTCTCGTATCGAGTGGGGGGAAGAAAGAAAGCCGTTTTTGCTAATAGGCCCCCGGCCTTTTCCTTTAAACGAGCCCCCCCCTTATCCTATTTTATTCCTTCCTTTCTCCTTCCAAATAGCCCCTAAGGCTAGTAATTAATTACCTGTTGAGCCCTAAATAAATTACAAACGTAGACTCTAACCCAAATTATGTGGTCATAAACACACTCTCTCATTAGTAGAAAATTACCAATAGGTCCTTAATACCTATAACCCCTCCTTGACCTAGCCTTCCATACACGCCCTTCCTTCCCGGTTAAGACCAGACGTTACCGTACCCCCCGCCGAACCAACCCCTTTCCTAGGGTCTATATATACCCCTCCTCCGCTCACTTCCCCCTTCCCGAGCTCGGCGGAAACGTGTGTGCTAATATTGCTTGCTTGTGTGTATGCCATAGCCGACGGAGTAGACGGAGGGAGGTACCCCGAGCCGGAGATCGAAGCCGACTACTGCGAGCGGAGCCCGAGGTCCCGAACGCCGAGCCGCACTCCCCGAAGACTTCGAAGACGGCAAGTTCAACCTCCCCCTTTGATGCATGTTTCTCGTCCTAGTTTTAAAAATATATATCCTATACCCGTTTTATAAATTGCATATTGTTTTACCGCAAAACATGGTAGGATAGCCACCCTTGATTGCTATGGTTGAACCTTGTTTTGGCCTAAATGAGTGCTTTTAAAAATATGTGTGTGTGCTTTCAAAATGTGTGAGTGCTTTAAAAACAAAAGGGGATATGTTTGGGAAATGAGTAAAGAACTGGGTAGACGGGATGGACGTGTGTGTCAGGAGTATGAGTGAGCTCGTACCGTGTGGTTGAGCGTGTTGGGGAGTTGTCCATCTTGTCGGTTAAGGACCGGGTTGCGTGACATCTCACCTGACCCAAAACATCGTACAACCACTCGACCGTTGTATGTGGCAACGGCTTAGCATAAACCCCACTAGTTAATCTACTTGCCATCTGGTGTGCGGGTGAGCGGCGGGAGACCAAGGAGTAGGGGTACGCTCCGTGTGAGGTACGCCCCGGTTATGTGGGATAACCCCTTGGTTGCTTCCGTGGTGGCTCGTAGTGTTAGCTAAGGTGGGTAATGGCTTTGATAGGATCCGTACCGGCACTGAGGTGTCCGTGTGACGGTACCCTACTTGTGGGTAAAGATGTACAACCTCTGGCAGAGTGTCAAACCTATTCGAATAGCCGTGTCCACGGTATTGGACAAGTCACGGTGTGGTCACAAAAACTAGTGTTTGGGATGGGATGTTTTCTGGCGTGAGTTGTTTTCCGGTGATGTGTGTGTGGGCGTGTGCACGGGCTACGACGGACGGGAAGTCCGGTAGTTCCACAGTGGTTTCCCTAAAACTGTTGAGTTACTTGGGTTATGAAAATGATTTGCGAAAACCTTTTTGAAATGAACCCCTGCATGTGTAAGTTTGCAAAATGAACCTTAACCTGATCCTTGTTATACTTTATGCATGATTCTGCTTATAAGCCCCTCCGTGGGTGGGGTTGGATTTGCTGAGTACGTATGTGCTCACCCTTGTTTTACTAACTATTTTACAGAGGAGGATCCCGATTACATTCCCGAAGACGTTGAGTAGGTTGTGCCCTACACCCAACCGTGCCTGTGTACCCAGGGCCCTACCGAAAGCTTCCATGGTGTGGTACTCTGAGGAGGCTATGGAAGCCTTTGCTATTGTAGTGTGGTCGCTAGCGTTTGTGTTGTTCCTTGTAGCGTTGGCACTACCGTGCCCTTTGTGTCGCCGCGATGTAAAAGATTGATTCCACTCCGTTGTAATAAATGTGTTACCGACCTCCCCGGGATTGGTATTTGTGTCACATTTAGTCACCTCCGATGAGGGGACGCTTCGACTTCGAGTACACCGGCGACGACGACTCGTCGCGGATGCCGGTGGCGAGTTGGACGACAATGACATCGTCGAACGGTTGTCGCGTATCTTCAAGGACATGCCGCCGTACACGGCGTGTCCGGTCGAGGAGTACTCCGCCGCGCGCCCGCCTAACGAGGTGAGTAGTCGTACCCGCTCGTCGAGTAGTGAGTACTCGTAGTAAAGTTGCCGACGCCTTGTGTCTTTGCGCGGGATGATGTGAAGCGGTTCGTATCCGAACCGCGGCCGCCACCGAGCGGGATCGAGATCCCGGCGGAGGAAGGTGAAGGAGCGCCGTGAAGTCGGTGAAGGCGACGACACCGTCATCGTGGAGGATACCTCCGATGACGACGACGAAGACGAAGAGACGCTGCAGGACCGCTTCCAGCTGCGGTCGAGGTTTAGCCATCCGGCTTGCCTCATGTACCACTTGTTCAAGATCCTCCGGCTAGCCTGGAGGCTAGCCTTGCTGCGCCGCCACGGAAGCCGCGCAACCCCCGCCAAGAAGCGAGTGGCGAAGAAGATGAAGGTCTCGGAGACCACGCCTCCGGAAGTAAGTTATCTTGAGCGAGTAGTCGAGTACCCGCCGTCCCGAGTACGTTGCCGACGAGTAGTCTTCCTTTGTGTGCGGGGAGGTGCCGCCGGGCGGGCCCGTTGAAGAGGGCGACGAGGGCATGTGGGACACGGTGGGGGAACCGACCGGAAGCCGAAGTCCAGCCCCCACCGGCCGAGGAACTCGCGCGCGGCTGGAGCGCCGGCCCCCGCTCCGGCGAGAGAGCAGAGGACCCGTGGCCGCCACCGTTGGAAAGGTGGTGACCCCTGGAGCGGAAGGTGAAGGTGCGCCGGCCGCCGCCGCCGTGGAAGAGGAAGTAGCCGCAGAGGCGGAGGAGGAGGCGCCCGCCGAGGGTGGACTGGTTGATATTGCCAGCATCCTCGGTGCTCCGGCCGTGACCATCGTCCGGTCGAGCTTGTAAGTACCATGTCCTTACGAGTAGTACTAGCTGCAGTAGTCGATGATTGCCTGACGATCTTCTGTGAACACTTCTGCAGAAAATCCACAGATCTAAGCTGGGATGGGGAAGAGCCCTCGACAGCGGAGGCGGAAGAAGCTGCGCCGCCCGTCGAGGAGGCCGCTCCCGAAGCCCAAGCCGCGACCGAGCCCCCGGCTACCGAAGCGCCGCTGCCAGAGGCGGTCGTAGTCGAAGGTGAGTACCCTTCTTGAAGCTGTAGAGCTCCAGGATGAGTAGTCGTAGGCACTGATGCGCGTGTCGTTTGTTGGCAGGCGCTGAAGGAGGTGACATCCCCTGCGGGGGGTGCCCGTGCGAGGAGTTGACACCAGAGGCCCCAGAGGCTGCAGAAGGAGCCCCCGAGCCCGTGGGGGAAGTCGTCGAGAAGTCCACCGGGGGAGAGGCGGTCACCCGAGTCGCCGGGGGTTGCCCCGGAGGTGGCTATCCGCTCCCCGAGATCCAAGACGCGGAGCCCATCCGGTGCGCGCCGATGACGGAGGCTACGTCGAGTAGCCGCGGTGGGATTGAACTTCTGGCCGACGACCTCGTCGAGCCGGCGACGGTGGCGCAGACACCCGGAGGCGATGCGGCGAGCCGAACAAAGGATGATGAAGGTACGTAGCCGTAGCCTCCCGAGTAGTCAATCCTTTGCCGTTGAGTACTCTTCTTGACTTGAGCTTGTATTGTGCGGGACGTCGCGGAGCGATCCCGCGAGAAGTCGAACTCGCTGCAAGGTTACGGCGACACCGTGCTCCGAGCCGAGGCCCCGGAGGAGCGACTCGTGAAGTCGCGGAAGCACGCGGCTGCCATGCAGTCGAAACTCGACGCCTCCTTCGCCAAGTACCACAACGACGTGATGGAGTTGCAGGCGAAGGGCGACGAGTTGGTGCGGAAGAACAAAGGCCTCCGCAACAAGAATAAAGGTATGTCCCTTGACTTGTCGGGTACTTGTTGGAACTCGTCAAGCCTCTGACCCGTTGTTGTGTTTCCGTGTTGCGAACTCGAGGGCCGAGTGGAGCGACCGAAGGCCTCGGAGGTCGGCATGAAGAACCTCTTCTACGGGAGCAAGAAGCCCGCCGGTACTTGAGCTCGACTACAAGGAGCTCGCCTTCGAGTGCGAGAAGCACATGGAGCCGCGGATTGCCTCTCGACAGGAGATCTCGTCAATCGCTACAAGTCTTTGCGAAGTTGAATGAAGATTGCGAGGCGCTCGGGCCCCGGTTGAAGGACCTTGAAGAGGCTGCTCTCCCGATCGCGAGGCTCCTGGTGCCGCACCCGGGCGGCCCCAAGATCGCTCCTCTGGCGGATCGTCTTCGTGAAGCACCAAGCCGGCTGGCCGCCTACGTCAAGCACATGGCCAAGTCGATCCCGAAGCAAGTCCTGGCCTTCATGAAGTCGTACTTCCCGAAGGCTCCAGTGGAGGTGGTCGCCGGCGGGGTAGCCGCCAACTGCTCGGATGAGCAATGCGCGTAGCCGCCGGAGCGAGATGGCTCCCATCGCGGAGCAGGTAGCCGAAAAGCTGAACCTCCAGTAGCCCTGCATAAGTAGCTAGTAGCCACAGTTGTACAAAAAACACTTGTAATGAATTATTCATATATCAATGAAATGGAATTTTCCGAAGAATGAGTACTCGTAATCGCGATCTCGAGTGCGGAGCGCCCATCGTGGAGTAGGTGCGAGTAGTAGTACTCGGCTTTAGTAGTCCCGTCGTAGGGAGCGAACAAGAAACAAGTTGATGAACAATCAAACTTTATTACCGAAGAAGTACACCCGGGTGGCCGGGGCCGTAGTTACAAGTAGTCGCCCCGGACCGGAGGCCGCTTACGCCTAAGTGGCGCCGGAGCGGGTAGCCGCTTGCGCGGGTGATCCGTAGGTAGCCGGTAGGGCCGGATCGCGGATCCGTAGGTAGCCGCACGGGGCCGGATCTTGGAGTGTGGTCTCTTGGTAGACCGGCCGCTAGAGTCCTTGACGCTCGTCGCGGCCCATGGTCCGTAGGTAGCCGCACGGGCCGGACCCCGGAGGAGAGTAGTCCGAGACCGGAGCCGGGACCGGAGGGTCACTTGTGGCGAGGGGGTGCCGATGTAGTCGATTGGACTTGAACCTCGGAGTAGTCGTGCGGACTAGGCGTAGAATCGACGAGTTGGTCGACGTTCCACGAGTTGTTGACGTCTTCGCCTTCAAGTGTTTGGAGGTGGTAGGAGCCCGGCCTGGTCACCTTAGCCACGGTGAAGGGGCCTTCCCGGGGGGAGCGTGAGCTTGTGGAGTCCTTCCGTGTTCTGGATACGGCGGAGGACAAGATCTCCAACGTTGAAGGAGCGTTCCTTGACGTTGCGGTCATGGTAGCGTCGGATACCCTCCAGGTACCTTGCTGATTGGACGAGGGCGGCGCAGCGAGCTTCTTCGAGGCTGTCGATATCAACTCGTCTGCTGTCTTCTGAGACGCCTTCGTCGTAGTGCTCCACTGCTGGCGAGTTCCATATGACGTCGGCAGGGAGGATGGCTTCGGAGCCGTAGACCAGAAGTAGGGGGATTGCCCCGTTGGCTTGGATGGTTGAGTCCGCGGCCCCCGCAGTGCGTTGGGTAGTTCCTTGATCCACTTGCCCCCTTTGGAGTTAGCGCCGTCGTGTAGCCGCTTCTTGAGGGCGTCGAGCACCATCCCATTGGCGCGCTCGACTTGTCCGTTGGCCCGTGGATGGGCGACGAGACGTATCCGACATCGATTCCGTCGTTCTCGCAATATTCCCCGGAAGCTGGTGGTTGTTGAAGTTGGACCCCGTGTCCGTGATGATGCGGTGGGGTAGCCCGTAGCGGTGTACGAGTTCATCCGGGAAGTCGAGTACTCTGTCGCCCTTGGGGCATGTGACCGGCTTGACCTCGATCCACTTGGTGAACTTGTCGATAGCCACCGCACCCCGTTGAATCCTCCCCGGCGCGGTTGGCGGTGGCCCAATCATATCGAGCCCCCGGCGGGCGAAGGACCGGGTTGGCGGTATGGTGACTAGCTTGTAGGCTGGGACGTGTTGCTGCTTGGCGAAGAACTGACATCCTTGGCACCTTCTGACGAGTTCTTCGGCATCGCCCAGGGCTGTGGGCCAGTAGAAAGCTCGTCGGAAGGCCTTGCTGACCAGCGTGCGTGAGGACGCGTGGTTGCCGCAGACGCCCTTGTGGATCTCCTCCAAGATGTCCTTGCCTTCTTCGCGAGGGACGCACTTCATGAGTACTCCAGAAGATGCGCCCCGCTTGTAAAGCTTGTCTCCGACGAGGACGTAAGATTTGGCGCGGCGGACGAGTTGTTCGGCTGCGTTCTTGTCGGAGGGAACCTTCTGCTCGCTGAGGTAGTCGATGAAGGGTTGCCTCCAGTCCACGTCGATCATCATGACCTCCGCCCACTGGTGGATGAGCCGGTACGGTGGTCGGTGGCGCCGGCTCCGGGATGGATGGCGTGTGAAGCTCGTGGACGAAGACGCCCGCGGTACTTGGGCGCGGGTGGATCCAAGCTTCGAGAGGACGTCCGCCGCAACGTTGTTGTCGCGGACAATGTGATGGAACTCGAGACCATAGAATTTGTTCTCGAGCTTGCGGACTTCTAGGCGTAGGCGTCCATGTTCTCCTTGTTGCGGTCCCGGTGCTTGTTGACTTGGTTGATGACCACCGCGGAGTCGTCGTAGACTAGTAGCCGCTTGATGCCCGGTGAAGCCGCGAGGCGGAGCCCGTGTAGGAGAGCTTCGTACTCGGCTTCATTGTTTGAGACCTTCCGGAAGATCTGCAGGGACGTACTTGAGTTGTTCGCCCGTTGGAGAGATCGGGGAGTACCCCCGCGCCCGCGCCCTCGAGGTTGAGTGAGCCATCAAAGTACATCACCCAATGCTCGGTCGCACGGTGGGAGTAGGTAGGCGGTTCTCCCGCCACTGCGCCATGAAGTCGACTAGTGCTTGCGACTTGATGGCCGTGCGTGGCTTGAAGTCGATGGTGAGGGCGCCGAGCTCAACGGCCCCACTTGGAGATTCTTCGGTGGCGTCTTGGTTCCTCGGGATGTCGCCGAGCGGGCGGTCGGTGACGACGGAGACCGAGTACTCCCGGGAAGTAGTGTCGTAGCTTCCGCGAGGTGATGAGTAGAGCGTACGGGAGCTTCGCACGGCCGGTAGTGAGCCTTGGACTGCGATAGAACCTCGCCGACGAAGTAGGCCGGGCGGCCCCGGACCGGATAGGCGTGGCCGTCTTCCCCGCCGCTCGACAACGATGGCGATCGACCACATGAGTAGTCGCGGCTAGGTAGAGCGATGGGCCCGCTCGCCCTTGTGAGGAGCCGTGAGGATTGGTGGCTTTGACGGGAAGTCCTTGAGCCGGGCAAGGGCTTGATCCGCCTCTCGGAGTCCACACGAACTTCTCGTGATGCTTGAGTAGTTTGAAGAAGGGGAGGCCCCGTTCTCCTAGCCTCGAGATGAATCGTTCAACGCCGCCATGCACCCCGTCAGCTTACGGACGTCCTTGATGCTCGTGGGAGCTTTCATGCCGGTGATGGCGGAGATCTTCTCGGGGGTTGGCTTCGATGCCGCGGCCGGGCGATGATGAAGCCGAGTAGTTTGCCCGAAGGGACGCCGAAGACGCACTTGTTCGGGTTGAGCTTCCAGCGGTACTCGCGTAGCGATGCGAAGGTCTCTTCAAGGTCGTTGATGAGGGTACTGGAGTCCCTGGTTTTGACAACCACGTCATCCACGTAGGCCTCGACGTTCTTGTTGAGTTGCCGCTTGAAGCCGAGCCCGGATGGCCCGTTGATAGGTAGCGCCGGCGTTCTTCAACCCGAATGACATGGTCGTGTAGCGAAGACGCGCCAAACGGGGTGATGAACGCGGTCTTTTCCTGGTCTTCCTCCTTGATTGCGATCCGGTGGTACCGGAGTAGCGATCGAGGAAGCGGAGGGGCGATCGCGGCCGCCGTGGAGTCGATGACTTGATCAATCCGCGGCAACCCGAAGGGGTCCTTGGGGCAGTGCTTGTTGAGGTCGGTGTAGTCGACGCACATCCTCCACTCGTTCGAGTTCTTCTTGCGGACGAGGACGGGGTTGGCGAGCCACTCAGGATGGAAGACTTCTCGGATGAAGCCGACGGCGAGTAGCTTGGCGAGCTCCTTCTTGATGGCGTCCCGTCTGTCGTCGGCAAAACGTCGGAGGTGTTGTCGCTTGGGGGTGGCCTTTGGATCGACGTTGAGGCGGTGCTCAATCGGCTCCCCGCGGGCACTCTGGCATGTCCGTCGGCTTCCACGCGAAGATGTCGCGGTTAGCCCGAAGGAAGCTGATGAGCGCGTCTTCCTATTTGGGGTCGAGGCCGGCCCCGATGGTGGTGGTCTTGCTAGGGTCGCCCTGTTCCAAGGTCGACCGTCCCGACGAGTACCTCCTCAGGTGGCTGAGGCTTGTTGGTGTTGTCAGACTTCTCTCGGGATGTCGAGTTCGCTCGTGGCGAGCTTCTTCGACGCGGCGTAGACCTCCATCATTGCGTTGGGTACTTGGTTCGTGGAGGCGATCACCACGGCCTGCGTATCGCGGTCGTGGGAGATCTTCAAGTCCCCTTGGAGGGAGAGTACGCCGACCGGACTTGGCATTTTGAGTACCAAGTAGGTGTAGTGGGGCACCGCCATGAACTTGGCGATGGCCGGTCCGCCGAGGATGGCGTGATAAGAAGTTTCGAAATCCGCGACCTCGAACTTGATGTACTCGGTGCGGTAGTTATCCCGAGACGCCCCGAAGGTAACTGGCAGTACCACTGAGCCCAGTGGGATAGCCGCGTTGCCTGGGACAATGCCGTAGAAGGGCGTGCTACTCTTGGTGAGCATGGGGGTGACGTCGAGGTTCATCTTCTTCAAGGTTTTGGTGAAGAGGACGTTGAGCCCGCTTCCACCGTCGATGAGCACCTTGTTGAGCTTGGAACCCGCCACTGTTGGCTTCAGGACGAGGGGGAACCGTCCTGGTTCGGAGAAGTTGGTCCATTGGTCCGCGCGGGAGAAGGTGATGGGTACCTCCGACCACCTGAGAGGGGTCGGGACCGCTGGTTCAATGGACATCACTTCACGACGGGTAGCCTTCTGCTCCCGCCTGCCGGCGATCCGCCGAAGAGGACGTTGATGGTCTTCTCGGGTTCTTGGAAGTCGTTGTCGTCGCCGTCCTTCTTCTTGCCCTTTTGGTCGTGAGGGTGCGGTGGCTCCGGCGTATCCTTGAGTGCGTGCTCGAGCCGGTAGCACCGCTTGGTAGTGTAGTTGCCGTTTGGATGCCACGGGCACTTCTCCTTCGGCGGGTCCTTGAACCCGCCGGAATTCTTCTTCGAGTTCCCTTTCGGAGGGCGCTGGATAGCCGCGACGGTGTTGTCCGGCTTGCGCTTGCGGTTGGAACCCGAGTAGTTGTTGCTTCGCGGCCGCCTTGGTTTGCATTGCTGCCGCCGCCGCCGCCGCCCGGTTCTCGCTTGGACTTGCCGCGGATGGCGTCGTACTTGGCGTTGGCCTTGTCCTCTTCATCCGACCAGGATGTGATCATGTCCTTGAGGTGGGGAATGGACTCGGGGCGGCGACGACCGAAGTCCTCGAAGGTGCGGCGATGGTAGAGGCCGTCCCCGGAAGAGGTCGATGACCTCCTTGTCGGTGACGTCGACGACGGTAGCGCGCTTGTCGAAGAAGCGGCGCATGTACTTGCGGAGGGTCTCGCCTTGTTCTCGCTTTATCATGGCAAGGTCCATGCGAGTACCCGAACGGCCCATGGCGCCCGCGAAGTTGCTCGTGAACTCGCTCCTTCGGTCGGTCCCACTTGTCGATCGAGTGCTTGTCCGGCGACTCGAGCCATGTGAGTGGAGCTTGGTCCGGACGAAGGGGAAGTAGAGGCATTTGGTGTCGCCGTTGCCGCCGCCGTTCTCGATGGAGAGGGCGTAGCATCGGAGCCACCGGATGGGATCCTGCTTCGCGTCGTATTTGGTGATCCCCAAAGGCTTGAACTTGTCGGGGAGGAGCAAAGGTTGCGAAGCCGAGGTGAGAAGGCGGGGAAGCCGTCGCCTTCGGCGGCGGTGGTCGACTTCTTCCGCCGCGGCTCCTCGATCTTCGGCGAGCGTCGTACCCGCCGTGGGGAGGCACGGAGGCGTGGGCGTTCGCGTGGCCGTGGCCGCTGCGGCCGCCGCCGCCTCCCGGCCCTCTGTTGGCCCCGTGGTTGGAGGCCGCCGCCGTCGGCTGCCGCCGCCGTCGGGGTCGTTGCCGCCGCCACCGGCCGGAGCGCGGTGGGGAACGACTTCTCGGTTGCCTTGGTCTTGTCGTGAAGGTCCGCCGGCGTTGGAGCGGCGGCGGTTTGGATCGGCGGGAGGTCGGCTCGAGTACGGTTGGGGCCGGGGTCGGCGCCGCGACTAGTAGCTTCATTGTCGCGGGGGTTTAGCCGGGAGAGGTTGGTTGACTTCGTTGTCGACCCGCATGAAGTAGGCTTCTTCGGCGAGCTTGGCGATGACCTCTCCCGGCGCGTATGCCCCGAGCCGACGTGCGATCGTTGTGATCGACATGAGGCATTGCTCGGGGGTGGTGTGTACTACGCTCTCGACCGCCTCGAGAGCTTCCGCAAGGTTGCGGATGGGGAGGTTGTCTCCGAGCCGCCGGCGTCGTTCGCCGCGCTTCTGTTGCGTTCGCGTCGAGCGTCCCCGGTGGCGGCGGTCTCATCCGCGGATGCGTTGGCGGATAGCTCGTCCGCGGAGATGTCCTCCGTGTACCGTCTTCGGCCGTGCCCGAGGGTCTCGGAGTTTCGCCGGCGGCCATGAAGACTTGGCGATCGGGGGTTCCCAAGGCCGGACTCGAGAGGGTGCCACCTCGGTTGGTGTGTTTGAGTCGGCTGGGCCGGTGGTGTTCCCTCCCGGAACGGTAGTGAGTCGATGTAGGCGACGTAGCGTGAGTCCTCCTTTGCCGGGTTAGCGAGGCTTGCGGTCGGCCGCAGACGTATCTTCCGGCCCGGCGTCGATTTTATAACCGGCCCGGGGCGGCCCCGACAAGGGAAGCTCGGTGGAGTCATCTTCGGACTCGGGCTCCTCGGGGTCCGACCCGAAGTCGAACTCGTAATTCGGGTTTGAGTAGAACTCGGAGAGAGGGCCGGAGTCTAAGATGTGGTCGGGGACGGCGTCGGAGTCCGAGTTGTACTCGGTTACGGGCTCCTTGCCGGCCCGGCGTGGAGTAGGAGCCCCCGTGCGGGCCGGCCGAGGACGCGGGGGCCACGCACGGAGGCCTGGCGTGGTGAAGGGGCCGCCTGCGATGGCTGAGCAGCCGGCTCGCATGCGATGGCCCATGGAGACGTCGGGTTCGAGTTGGAGACGGACTCGAGCTCAAAGTCAGCGTGATGGTTGAAGAGCGAAATTTCGCCGAACTTGCCGGCGAGTTCGCCTGTGACGACCTCGGGAAGCGTCACGAGGCCTGTCCTCGGGTTGGGCTGCATGGTCAGGCGGCGCTGGAAGGAGCCCGCGCCATCAGCAGTGCAGACCCAGGCGCCGAAGACGAAGGTGTCGCCGCGGTTGAAGGCGACGGTTGGCTTGATGTGAACGGAAGCCGTCGAGTTCGCCATGTGATCTCGAGCGAGATCCCCTACCTGGCGCGCCAGCTGTCGGTGTTTTAGACCGGCAACCTACTACGGGGAGTACCCGAAGTAGATGAATGTGACTCGCCGAGATCGGTAACTCGAAGGAAGAGACACGTGGCACACAATTTAGACAGGTTCGGGCCGCGAGGTGCGTAATACCCTACGTCCCGTATGCCGCGTAGCTTGGATTGATAGGGCACGATTACACGATGGTGCAATGGTGCGCCGTGAGTTGTATGAGAGGAGATTGGATGAGGGGATCGGTCCCTGCCTCGCCTTATATAGTCCGGGAGGCAGGGTTACAAGTCGGAGTAGGGAGAGAGTACTAGTCGAGTACGTCTAGGAGTCCTCTGTACAGTGCGGAACATGTACAGCTTCCTAACCGAGTACTACTCCTGTGTAGTCCTTGTGCTCCACGCCTTCAGATGCCGTGTAGCGCAAGCCGGGTAGTCCCAGGGGCCCACCGAGTAGTCGGTCCTGGTACCCACCGAGGTAGTGGGCCCAGGGAGGTCCATACGACAGCTTACCACGTGTTGCTTTGAGTTTTTGCTTTATGTTTAAATTCATGTAACACTCTTTTGACCAATCTAGATCAATTAGTTTCGGCTTTGCCTCTTTGAGATCCATGTGATGTACTTTCAAGTCTTTGTTTATTATAAAGGATCAAGTGCTCTCAATAGCCGAATTCGGATCAATCTAGATTGTCACGTGTTGCGCGTTCAAGCTTTGACTTTTCAAATGTTTGTTCCTTCTCCACGGAACCCGGATCGGTACATGTACACCGTATTCAACAATGCTACCATGAGTAAAACGTGTTCATAAGTTTGTTTTAAATAATGTGTGCTTTTAGCCTTCCATATTTAGATCGTAACATGCGGTGGATTAATCTCTTTGTGGTTGGTGGAATGGTTTCAAACAAGTTGTATCATGCGGTGGATTAACTTGTTTGTTATCAAACTTGACGGGTTTGAAAGTACCTAGACATGCGGTAGACTAGTGCTTTTGGCCTATGCACGCTTGTTTACTTCATATTTATAATCATGCTTTTACCTTATTTGTTTTAATTGTTATTTACCCTCGAAAATCGGTCATGATCACGTGCGAGCAACGCTATCTAAACAAAGACCGATCTTTTGTCATGCTTACGTCATGCATTCGGCTATATCCTGTTTTCGTGTTTTAAAGCTCCCGAATGGTATTTAAGCTGCCGACAAATACCTTGTTGTAGCTATATGTCATTTTAATTGGCTTTCTAGCCGTAAATACGGAAACCGTGCGGTACCACTCGGCAAGTTCCATGTTTTATCTAACTATTTTCCATCCTTTATCGGTTTCGGGAAAATTGACCGGCACTCTTCGGATCCGGCACGTGTTTTAAGCCGGCTTCGTTCGGCTTCTTTGTGTGCTTGGCGTGAGGTGCTTATTTTGCGTCAACAACGGCCCGCGAGCGGGAGGTGGGCGGGGGCGGTCCGTGGTGGGTCACCTTTGATCGCGAGTGGCGGTGGAGGTTCGCGGGTTTTATGGTTTCGGGATTACTAGGTTTGGGGTTGTAAGGGAGGACTTTATGGTTGTTGCTTGGTGGTAGCGAGGGCTCGGCGGTGGGTCACCGTCGATCATAGGTGGCAGTGGATGTTGGCGAGTTGTATGGTTTCGGGCTTACCATGTTTGGGGTTGTAGGGGAGGACTTCATGGCCACCGCCAGTGGTAGGCTCGGTGGTGGTGGTGATCGAACCACAGATCGGACAATGGAGGGTATCCGGTGGGCGGGGCCGATGATGGGGGAAGGGCAGGGGAAGGGCCACGATGGGAGGCAGCCAAGTGGTCGTCGTGGGTGGTGGTGTAGAGTGGTGGGGACACTCACTGGAGAGAACCGATTTGCATGGGGGCAAGGGTGGTGGCCGGCGATGGCTCCGAAGGGAGGGAGAGGGGGTTTGTTGGTAGTGATGCACGAGGAGAACAAAAGATAAGATTCGAGTGAGACATGTCAATGGGTTCTTGTGTTAGTGGGTGTCCGTTTAGCAGCCTTCTAATTATTACATGCTTTATTCTAAGACTTGATGATTTTTTTAGAAATTGGATTAAAATAACCCGACCTCTACACTCCCTGCGGGGAATGCATGCAACCCAAACAAGGTATACTCAGATTGCACTACACCACAAAACACTACGTTCTCTGGACGCCACAAGCGGCTAAAAACAAAGAAAGGAACGAACATGTTTGCACCCCACAATAAACAACGAAAAACATCTACTAATTAGTATTCCTCAATGAATTCCACCCAAACTTGTTGAAGATTTCTAACGCGGTCCGTGCTTGAAGTGTATTATCAAAATCACAAGACAATCTTCTCGTGTTCTTTCCAAATTCCTAGTAATAAAAATTAATTAAATTGCTTTGAGTGTTATGGACAATCGCTATGCTAATGTGATTTGGTCCTTAATTGGATTTTTAATAAATCTTTGAGTGTGGTTTATATTTGAAACCTAATTTCAAATATAAATCAAAAGCTAACTGAACTAACTAACCTATCTAACCTTCCGGATCGGCCTAAGCCACCTGAAGCTTTTCAATCTCTCAATCGCAGATCGACCTTCTAATATTTCACAGTCTAATCTTTTTCAAAGTGCTCGGAATTTCATAAATGTATTGTGGTTTCATTTTTCGACTCTTCGAATTAATATTTTTCAATTGATTCGATATCGGGAAATAAACCATAATTCGTTGAATTAAATCTCCAAGAGCACATTTGAATTACGTCAATATCTTCCGGCTTCTCGAATTAATACCTTGTTATTTGATTCGTTTCGGAAAATAGTCTAATTCTTTTGTTTCAAGCGTACGAAATAAATTGTTATTGATTTATTTGAGCCCAAAATCCCTAACCCACCTAAGCCCATCTATCAAACCCGGGTCGTTAGCAGCGAGGGGCGCGCGCGGAGCAAACATGCAGATACACACATCCTGTTTTGTTTCCAAGCCAACCATGTTTGATCATGAGTCGTAATCTCTCTTGGCTATGCATGCTGCTTGCTGAGCTGAGTGCCAAAGGTTCCAACCTGCCGAACCTGTAATGCCTAGTTGGCTACCGTATCTCCTTTCCAACAAGCATGAGCTTCTAACCAAACCTGCATCCTATAATGCTAGTTTTGCTCCAACCATCAGCCGAACCCTTTTTCCTTTAGTTGCCATATCTGCCCAGCAACCTTGTTTCCAGCCATGCTTGGCTTGTGATCTATCTGTCTCACACAGTGAAGCTGCGGTCAGTGCACGAAAGCTAGCAATCGTGACACCTTTACCTACACCTGCTCAACCGGTTTGCTTTAGTCCTAGCTTGTGCCCAGCCGTGCTCTGTCCTGTTTGTTGCAGTCACGATACCATGCAAGATGCTAGTAAGGCTGAATTGCTGAAACCAATCACAATTGGTTACCTGCCATGGACATATAGCTTTAGCTATCTTCCTGGAAGCTTAGCACATCAACTCCATCCCGTGAGCAAGCTAGTACCACATACCTGTAGTGTTTGATCTTGTTTCTACCACAAACCATACAAGCTGTAACAACTGTTTCTAATTCCTTTTTGCCGTGTCTAGCTTGTGACTTCTTCTGGTCCAAAACAAGGAACTGCAGCCCGTGCAGGAAACAAGCAGCTAGCAAGTGGAGCAGCCCTGTTTTAATTCCAGGACATGTACGTGCTAATTTAATCAACATGTACAAGTTTTGCTCTACCTGCTACTAGTGCCACTGAATTCCTTAAATATGTGTCACATGTTTGACCTATGTTCTGCTTTTATATATCCAACCATGCAACCGTCTTTTAGCAAGCTACCAGATAAGCTACGTACGGCTATCCTGCTAGTTGTGTGCGGACAGTCAAGCAAGTTGTAGCAGTCATGTAAGTGCTAATCTAGCCTTAGCTTTTTATCTAACTTGGTGAGTGTGTTACTCGCTAGCAGCAACACTTGTCCTGTTTCCCACCGAGCCTTATCTTAGTACCAAGTATTGTTCTCAGTCTTTCAAGTCCCGACCATAGCTTTTGCTGCGGCCGTGTCATGCCTTCGCCGTGCACGACGTGTGGGCTAACCAAGTTGTCGACCATGTCACACCTCAGCCAGGTTCAGCTTGAGCTAAGTTCCTTCGTCGCACCACATCGCTTATAGCGAAACCATCCTGTGCAATCTCTCCAACCTGACCAAAGGGGCCTGCGGACTTACCGCTTAGTCCCACTAACATGTGAGGCCGCTAACTGTCCAATCTAGTCCCATCTGGCATACGGGACCCACAGGATGACTTGTTGGGTCCAGTTGACCTTTGACCTTCCTTTTTGACCTGTTCAATAATGATCGTTGACTAGTCAACTTAGCCTGCATACCTATGTTGGGGAATTGGGCAAAAACCTTACACTCTCGAAACGTCGGATTTGCCGAATTCGTGAATAAATTCGTGGGTCGCCTCAGAGTGGAAGGTTCTGTTTCGTGGGGAGGAAACATTCATGAAGAAATCCTAATGAGTCTTAAGTGTTTTTCGGACTTTCGAATAACATGCAAAAATAGTAGCCGAATTTGGCTCCTATTCGCTAATCTGCTGATTGTTTCAGGATAATTGGAAACTGGTGAAGTTAAAAGTATCGGGAATCTGCGAAGTTCGGGGAATCAGGAATGATCTCAGGAACCGTGTTGGGCGGTGATCTTCATGACTAAGAGCTTCGGAAATCAAGAGGAAGCCAAGTCAAAGACGTCACTTCAAAAGTCCGGGTTTGGAGTGTGAACTAGTGGCAGACTTGTAAATGTGTGAAATTAGTCCCCAAATCACGGGATGTAAAAGACATTCTTGTACATGTTCACATTGGGAATATTCCTTAGATTCGAGGACAATCTCGGAATGTAAAAGTCCCTTCGTCTCCCTATAAAAGTGGGCGCGAGGGCACGTGTAAAGGGATGCACAACTTTCGAGGCGAGTGCAGGCTTTCGGAGATTCTCTGTCTCCGCGTCTTTCGTGAATTGCGCACCTTCTTTCGCGACTCTCATGTTCGGGGACTCCTTCCTTTCGGACCCCCCAACAACCTACCCAAAACCTAGCTTATGGTTCTCTAACTTGTTGACTTATGTTTTACGTGCTTTATCACAATTAATTAAATTCATAAATAATTTTCTTTATTTGAAAATCCATAATAAATTGTTTCCGCCTTATAAAATATGAAATCAGTTTCTGTATTCTTCTAAAATCATGAAACACTCCTTAGACTACCATTTGGAGTTATTTGTTTCTTTATTACTTCTCTTTGGAGTTTATTCGCATATAGACACCGTGTTTATTTATATTTGCGAATCTAGGTTTTTCCGGAGGCGAGGAGACAAGCCGGAAGATCAAGAACAACTACGAAACTACTACGACTACCTGCACACAGGTGTTCACGCCCGACTGATTCTGAATACCTATTAGGCATTGCTATGTAGTATGCTAGCGCTTTACTTTAAATGCATGTTGATGAACCTGCACGACCTTCTTTAATTATCCTGTCCTTGATTGCCCTACTATTACTATATGTACATAAGCATGTATATACGCTGAGATTCGCGATGCATGTGTTGGGATGAGAATAGTGATTCTTGGTGTGTGTGTGGGGTAAAAACCGGCAGGAGAAGACGTTTTTTGGGTACTTTGGCGAGGGTGAGCTCAAAACAACCGATCTAGAATCGGGGGATGGGGATGCACTCCTCAGTGTATCCCCACTTGTACAGTTTTTGGAGCACAGGTTTTGGGGTTTTACTTACGTTTGGAGGTCATGAGCTTAGCTTGCCTCGGTCTGAAAACGAGTGGACAGACCTTTTCACTGGACCTTTTCGTACACACCACCTCGTTGAGAGTGGGGTTAGGGCCGAGTTGAGCTCGGCAAGTGCGGAACCATATCCGCGCGATGGGACGAGAGGTTGAGCTCGGCGGGCGCGACGGCGAGGCGGCACGAGCGCGGTGCAATAGCGTGACGGCGAAGCGGCGCGAGGCTAGGGTTCCTCGATCTTCTTCCCCTTTCATCACTAGATTTTGCACATATTCTTGATGTAGTGTTTCTTGATGAATTCTTTTATGTATTTTTGTGATTTTTGTTGTAAGATCTGTGATTGAGAATGTATGATGATTGTGGATCTATGTGATCGTGATGAACAGATGATTGAGAATATGCATGTGTGACTGTGAATCAATATATGTTAATATGAGATTGAGATGAGATGAGAAAAGAAAAGAAAAGAAAGAAAAGAAAATGAGAGGGAGGGAGGAAAGGGGCGTATGGGGCAAATCAGATTTGGACCGGGTATCTCACGCGGTACAAATGTGCCCCCTCATTTGTACCGGAGAACCTATACCGGTTCAATAACCGGTACAAATAAGGGTGATAAACCGGTACAAATAAATGATCATTTTCCAGTAGTGTACAAGACCATACAATCACACATATAGTTACAACTTCAGGAAAAATAATATAATGTAATGGCGAATGTTATAATTAACAATCTCCATCGATAGTGCTAAACAGACTCATAAAGGTGCACTGACAGACGAGGTTCAGCTTGCAAGGTCAATGGTTCAGCCAGTGTGAGGCTTGTAGGGGACTCCTTGAGCTCGATTGATTGAACGCCAGGCAGCTTTGTCCAGGTGAAACCATGCAAAAGTCTTGCGAGTAGCATGACTGTCACAGAAGTGCCGAGTGACACCCCTGGGCAACCCCTCCTACCCGTGCTGAACGACAAGAATTTAAGGTCTGGCTCAGTGAGAACTACATTTGTCAAACAGCTGCTCATCAGATGCCTCTCTGGTCGAAATTCATGAGGATCAAGCCAAACATTGGGATTTCTCCCAAGCCCAACACGACTTATGATCACATGGCTATCCTTTGGAATCGAGTAACCGGCGATGGTGGTGTCTTCCATGGCAACATGGGGTGGGATGAAAGCATGGTAAGGGTGCATCCGGAATGCCTCCCGTAGGCAAGCTTTGAGATAGTTGAGCCGAGGAATGTCTGATTCCTGGACTAGCCTCTCTTTGCCGACGACCGTGTTCAATTCGTTCATCGCCTTCTCCATGACTTCTGGCTTGTTCACCATCTCAGCAAGCGCCCACTCAACCGCGTTTGATGGGTTGTCAACTATTGCATACATTATCTCCTAATAAATGTCATTGATATATATATATATAGATCAGTTAGCGGCACGTAAAAATATCTGAAACAGTGTAAGAAGAGACAGATAGAGAGAGACTCACCGCTGTCTGTGCTTTTATCTCTTCAAGCGATAGAAGGGGTCGCCCTTCTGAATCCTCAAGAGAAACAAGCACGTCAAGGAAGTCTCTGATTTCTCTCCTCTCACCACCTTTACGTAGAGCAGACCACTCGCGTATCCTTTCTTCTATGATGGGATTGTGCAATCTGTTCAGTGTAGCCATCACGCCGTGCACAACCTTCTCATGGCCGTCAACGTCTAAGCCCACCAGCACAGGGAAGTAATCCGAGACGCAGAAGCTGTAGACGTGGTTCACTAGCGTGAACAGTGCATCGAGATGCTCCACCTCGTCAGGGCCAGGGCCGGCGCCGGCTGACGCCGGCTCGGCGAAGTGTCTCCTGCCGAGCACGAGGCTCCGTATCATGTTGCCACAGAAATGCCGGGCTACATGACGTACATCGACGACACTACGGTGGTTATTAGCCGCCGTTGCGTCGTTGCACTGGTTGTAAACGAACCTGACGAGGTGGTCGGCCTCCTCCGCTCGCCGGCCGTGGAACCGGCGCTCCATTGACGGCGACAGGACCTCCGAGGTGAGCACCCTCCTCATCTTCTTCCACTGCTCTCCGTACGGCGTCAGGATGGAGCCCTTGTATCCGAAGCTGAAGGAGCCGGAAGCGAATGTTACGGGGCGAGACGCGAGAACGGCGTCATTCTTCCGGAGAACCTCCCGGGCTATCTCCGGTGAGCTCACTATTATGACATGAACGGCTCCGAAACGGAGGCACATGATGTCGGTGTCCATCTCCTTGAGAAGGCGATGGATCCACCGAGATACCGGCTTGTTTGAGATCATCTGGTGCATGCTGCCGATGATAGGCAACCCGGATGGGCCTGGCGGCAACCGGTGGTGCAGCTCTCTTTTAACGGTGGTGGCTTTTGCTTTGTTTCGGTAGAGGAGAAACGCTAGGGCAAGTAAGGTGCAAACTAGGGTAACGGGAGCGACATGGCTTGGTGCCAGCGCCATGCTTGATGCGGCATTCGAGCTCATCATGTGTATCTGTTTTTGAGCTCGATCGATCTGCATGCAATAGTTGTGTATGGCTGCAAGTTTTTTTTTGAGGGAACTGTGTATAGTTTTTTTGAGGGAACTGTGTATGACTGCAAGTTTGTGTTGAGTTACATTGTTGGTGAGCAATGTGTGGGGCATATTTATTGATGCATTGGGCATATTTACAGCCGATGGATGGAGTCAGGTTTTCTACACGTGTCCAACAGACAAGTTTAATTACTAGTTAATATGATTCACGTTTTATACACGTGTCCAACTACTCTGTCGTAGTTTAATTTCTTCACCATTTCTGCGGACAAGTTTTATGTTTTGACCGTTGGAGTGACACGTTTTTTCACGTTACCTGCAACGTGCTATAAGAGCAATTATAATGAGCCAGTAAGCCCCACCTCGTGAGCTTCCATCCGAGTTGGAGGAGGGAGAAAACCGGGATGGGCGGCTCACGACTCGCTCGCTCACGGCCGCAGAACAGAGGCACAGTCGCTCGCTCTGCGTATCAGACTGTATCTAGTCTAGATAGATGTATTAACTGCTTGCTATTAGGCTGTCCGCACTTGTCGACCTCCAAACTCAACCTCTAAAAGGAATATTCCCGTCTACTCATCAAAATTTTACAGTCCAGTTCCAATTATCCCGCACCCGTCGTCCCCTATATGTCAATCTCTATACCAACTACCTGCTGCAGGGCCCACATGTCAATCTCTCTCTCCTCTTCTCTTTTATTTTTCTCTCCCTCCTCGTCCCCATCCGCGCACCCACCCAACCGCCCCCCTCGTCCACTCCGCCGGGCGAGACGGTGCTCGAGCTCCCCTGCGCTGCCCGCCTCCTCCCCGCCACCGCGGCGAGGTGCTGGTTTCCCAGTGCTCGCCGGTATGCGTGGCAGCCTCTAGCGCCGGCAACGGGGGCATGGCGGCCTCGACGGAGATCCAGGTCGAGTGGGTCGGCGGAGGTGGAGGAGGTCCACGGTGGAGGCTCGGCGCCGGCGGCCGCTCGATTCGGGGCGGCGGCGGCCATGTCCTTTCCCTCGGCCGGCCACCGAGGAGGCGCTTGTGGCCGAGCCGTGGAGCCGCGGCGGCCGGATCCCTCCCCGGCCAAGATCCGAGTAGGCGGCTTGGAGGTCACGACGACGCGGATGCCCGGCGGCGCACAATTCCTCCACGCGGCGTGGCTCCCCCGGTCCCAAGGCGCGCGGCATGACGACGACGACGACGAGGTGCTGTTGTCGGTCGCTGGCGGCCCTCTCTCCCTCCTGTTTCTTCCTCGGCGGCCCTTCCCCTGCTCCGCTGCTCGGGTCGGCGTCGTCCTTTCTCCCGCCTCTGTTGCTGCCCTTTCCCCCACCTCCGACTCTGTCCTCTCTCCCACCTCCGGCGTTTGCGGCGGCCTCCCCCTCGACAGGTGGTTGGGGAGGCGCGAGGGTGCGTGGGCCCGCCGCCACGTCCGCACGTCCAGGCCGAACGGGACGACGCCGGATTTGACGTCGCCGCAGCCGAACGCAACCATCCCGTTGCTTTTGGCGTCGCCCGGTGCAGCCCATAAAACGCCAAAAGCGACCTCCAGGTCGCTTTGCCGGCCCAATACAGGCACCAGTGCAGACAGTCTTAAATCCAAGGAAAAAGTCTATTTTTGACCATCCAATTATAGGCTAAGTTTGGTTTTGGCCATCGAACTTCAAAACCGGACATCTTGGACCATCCAACTGTCAAAATCGTTCAAATTTGGCCATCGGGTGGTTTGGATAGGCGGTTTTGAATTTTTTATTTAAAATTTAGTCCTTAGATCTTAAAATGATTATTATTTTTTGCTCATACTTCCGATTTCGGTGATTCTTACGGTCACACGTTCATAATGGTGAGCTTTGTCTTTTCGAGATGTTATTTATACTATTTTATCATTATTTATTATATTATTCTTATGTTGTGGTGTAGGAACAACAATATACGAAAAGTAAAATAAACGGGTACAAAATAATATGTACAACATTTCAAAATATAAAGCTCATCGTTAAGAACGCATGACCACAAGAATCATTTAAATCGAGATACAAGTACAAAATAGTAATTGTCGGTGCGGAATATGGTCCCGACACTAACCGAGTAGATAACGCCTAGGTCTATCCCTCGATGGTCGATGCTAAGCAACAAATGACACAAGATTTTATCCTGGTTCCCGCCGAGGGGGCCGTACGTCCGACGGGGGCGTGCTCGTGGCACTATATTGCTCGGCACGGGGGTGCTTGTAGTGGGGCAAGTACAAGCAAGGCGGGAGAGGAAGCGTGGCTTCCAAGTCCCCGGGTGAGTGGCCGGAGATGTCGTGGGAGAATAAGAGAGTGAGTGCACGGTGCGCCGTGTTCCTCCGAATTCGTCTCCCTGTTTTCGTCTCTCCCGCGGTGGGGGGCTCGCCTCCCCTTTTATAGGCCAAGGGGGCGGCGAGTTACATGCACGCCGCGCTACCTAGCTACGTGTGGAAGCACGTCGTGCTACGGCGTAGAGTGGGCGGCCGTCCGGACGATCTTCGGCTGCGATCCGGCCATGATGGCCTACCTCGTACCCGAACGGTGGCGGTTCGAGGGTAGGAGGCGGCGGATGGCGGTGGCGTCCCCCGATAGGCTTCGAGGGAGGTGCGATGATGGGCGGTACGGAGTACGGGGAGCGGGCGAACGGCGTTCCTTCCCAATGAGCTCTGCGGTAGTGGAGTGGTTCTTTGCGGTGCTCGGGCGTGCGCCTCGCGGAGTCGGGCGTGCGCCCGCACATGTGGGTACGGCGGCCGCGCGCGCGCGCGGTGGCCGGGATGGCCGCCCACCGGCCTAGCGCCCCTCACCCAACTGCGGGGTCACGGGGAAAGTGGAGTCGAGGGTGCGCCGGCCCCCTTTCGAGGGTCGGGCGCGTTAGCCGTACGGTAGCGGGCGCACGGTGTCACGGGACGACACCGGCCGTACCGCACGGTCCATCCCACGGTAGCGGGGATGGGCTCCTCCCCGGGGAGTTGGTGCGGCGGCACGGGGCGTGAGCCCCGGCGCATGATGACGCCGTCTCCGCGGCGTCGGGGCGTTAAATGCCCAAGTACGGGGGCGGCGCACGCGCGCGGGGCGCCCGTGAGCGTGGCGGGCCCCGGCCGAGGGTGGAGCGGACCCTCGAGCGAGGCGAGGCCTCGCTCGAGGGGGATCGAGCCCTCGGCGGGGGCGGGACCGCTCGAGGGAAGGGTTGCCCCTCGAACGGGGCGGAGTCCGTTCGAGGAGGGGGTTGCCCCTCGAACGGGGCGGAGCCCGTCCGAGGAGGAGCGTACCCTCGGGCGAGGCGGAGCCCCGCTCGAGGGGTCTTACGGACGAGCCGTCTTGGTGGGCCTCCGAAGTCTGCTGCATGGGCCATGTCCCGCATGGTTAGTCTCTGCATGGTTAGGCTTAGCTTATTTTGATGCGGGAAATTAAGCAAGGGTTCCCCCATTGTTTGAGGGGACCCCTAGGGCGGTCCCCGACGGTAGCCCCCGAGCATCCGCGGGTTTGCCATTGAGGCTCCCGCAGATGCTGGAACCTACTGATAGGACGTTCTTCCCTCCTTGTTTGCGAACGCTTTCCGTGGGGCCGCGTCGGCGGGCCCGCGGGTCTAGCCCCGAAGCCTGCGGGAGTGTGGGTTCTCCTGCGGGGGGTTAACCGCGAGCAATTCGGTCAGAAAGGCGTGGCACATATGCCAACCGGCATCGGCGGTGTTTCAGCCGGCATCGGGGGTGCACGCTCCCCCTCGTCCTTGTCTCCCGGCGGGTGCAATTTCAAGGAGGTGTAGCCGTGCGTCAAGCCCCCGAGCCTTGGCCTTGTTCGAGGCGATCGGGTCGAGCTCGATGACTTGTTTTTTTATCGCGCCCTCGCCGTCCCTCCGCGGGTCGGAGGGTGAGGTTTCCACGACTCCCATCGAGCGGGTCGCGAATCGCGGATTCCTCTTCGAGCTGCTAGCGGGTGGTTCAAGTGGACGTCCATGCCCCGTTCGATAAGGGTAGGCTGCGCGGTCCGGAGACACGTCCATGGAAGCGCTTGCGTGGGTTTGCTAGGTGGGGCTCGGTCCCGTTCGCTAGGGACCGAGGGCGCGGAAGCTCTCCCTCGGTGGGATCCCCCCGGCTAGCGCCCTCGCCGGCTCTCGAACACGACATGTGGGGCACCCTCGAGCCGACGGGCTCGAGGAACGGCTCGAATGCGCGTGCCCTCGTCGTCCCTAACTGCGTGATCGGGGCGCCCGTTCGAACCCGTCGAGGGTCGGGCTTCGAACCTCGATCGGTAAGGCCGTGCGGGGCCGTGCCTTGGCTAGCCCCGTCTTTTCTCGTTTGCGGCCGTTGAGGGGCACCGGACGTGCCGGCCCTCGAGGTGCTTGTTGGCGGCTCGGCGCGGTATGAGTGCTTTTGGTGTCGCTCTATTTCAAGCGTGACCTCGGGCGATCCTCTTACGCGCGTGCCTTCTTTAGGGGGTTGACATCGTCTCGAGTTGGGGGTCATGCCGCTCGAGGGTCCTACGTGGCATGGGTGCCCGCGGTGGTCTGCTCTACATCGAGCAGGTCCCGGGCGGCCTTCTCACGCTGATATCCCATCGAGGGTCGCCTTGTTTCGAGTTGAGGGTCATGCCGCTCGAGGGTTCTACGTGGCATGGGTGCCCGCGGTGGTCTGCTCTACATCGAGCAGGTCCCGGGCGGCCTTCTCACGCTGATATCCCATCGAGGGTCGCCTTGTTTCGAGTTGAGGGTCATGCCGCTCGAGGGTTCTACGTGGCATGGGTGCCCGCGGTGGTCTGCTCTACATCGAGCAGGTCCCGGGCGGCCTTCTCACGCGGAAATCCCATCGAGGGTCGCCTTTGTTTCGAGCCGAGGGTTCGCCTCGCTCGAGGGCTCTCCTTGCTTGGCAAGGGGCCCGGGCATTTAATTGCCTTGCGGTCGTGGCCGCGGTTTTGCAGCGCGGGCGTGCCTTTTTAGGCGCTGCGGCCGCGCGCGCGCGCGTAGTGGGCGGCGTGGCCGGCGGACGTGACGGTTTTGCCTCGGTTGCTGTCGCCGGTCTCGCCGTAATGATGACCCGCCCGCAAGTGTTAGAGCCGGCTGCGGTCGTGGTGGGGTCCGCCAGCCGACGCGACGGAAAGATTCCTGCAGTTAATGCTGGCGGGGCGTCCGCTCCGGAGAACTCGCCCGTTGCCTATAAAACTGCGGGGAGGAGGGGACGGCGGTTTTTTACCTTGGCTTTCTCACCGTTTCAGTCCTCCGCCCCTTCGTCTTCGCCTCACTCTTGCCGTCGCGCGGGCTCGCCTGCTTAGAGCTTTTTCCTCGTTTCCTTGTCCTCTGCCTTCGCACTCGTTCGTCCCCCCTTATGGCGCCGCCTCAGCTTCCGATCAGGGTCCTGGAGCCGTACTCTCCGGGAGAGGTCGACCGTGACCCGGCTCGCCCTGGGCGAGTTGGTCGCCGCCGGCCAGTTGTCGGCCAATGAAGAAGGGCGCCGGCGGAGTGGATCGTGCCGCCGGCGACGCACCTTGAGCCCAACCCGCCGGAGGGCTACGTGGTGAGCTTCCTCCGCTACCACGAGCGCGGCTTCAACACGCCGGCGAGCACATTCATGCGGGCATTGTGCTACCACTACGGAGTGGAGCTGCACAATTTCGCCCCCAACGCTATCTCGCAGGCGGCCACGTTCGTGGGCGTCTGCGAAGGGTACCTGGGGATCCCAGTCAATTGGGAGCTCTGGGTACACCTCTTCCGCGGGGAGCTAATTACGCAGCCCACGTCGGAGCCGAGGACCCGCGCGCGGTGCGCGCCGGCGGGATGTCGCTTGCCCTGCGGGGGCGGCTCAAGAACTTCTACATCCCCCTCGCACCATGACGACGAACAACGCCGGCTGGGAGCGGGGATGGTTTTATCTGCGCAACGCCGAGCCCGGCCTCCCTCCCTACACCGGGCGGGTGTTCAAGGAGAGGCCGGACTCCTGGGGCTACGGGTTGCCTACGGCCAATCATCGGGCGCGGCAAGAATCCGTCCTCGCCGCCCTGCAGCGGCTGGCGAAGGAGGGGCTCAACGCGATGGGCGTCCTCGCCTTCCTTCACCACCGGCGGGTCGTGCCGTTGATGGAGAGGCCCCTCTGTATCTTCGAGATGACGGAGGCGGCCAACCCCGTCGACCTGGCGAGGTCGCGGATGCTCCCCGACGCCGCCGGAGCGGCCGTACGCGCTCACCCGGGCGCGGAGCGCCGTCGACACCCGGACGCCGGCGCCTGCGGGTCGGACCCCGTGGGATATCGAGATGCTCCCCGTCGGCCCGTTGGTGAGTGTGGTTTTTGATTCTGTTTTAGTCCTTGTTCTTGCTTCCGTTTCCTGATGCGCCATTGCCGCTCTCGCGCGCGCGCCTAGTGCGGTTCAACGCCGCCAAGTCCGTTCCACCCACCCCCCGACTCCCCGTGCGCTCGGCCGGGCGGCGCGGCGGGAGCGGCGGGGAGCGAGCGGCGCGCGCGGAGGGAGCACGCAAGGCGGCGCCAAGCGCGCCGCGACGCACGGTCCGCGGAGTACCGGCGGCGGGAGGAGCCGGGGCTCTCCTCCCCGGACATCGAGGAGCCCTCGTCCTCGGAGCGAGGACGAGGAGGAAGAGTCCGAGGGGGAGGGCCCCTCGGACGGTGGCGGCCGCGCCCCCGTCGCCGGAACCCGCGCCGGCGTCGGGGGCGGCCTCGTACGGGGCGGGCGCGCCGGCGCCCGCCGCCGCGCAATCATCGTCGGGGGCGGCACGCGCCGCGGGGGTGCCGGCGCGTGCCGCGGAGGCACGCGCGACGGACGTGCGCGCGCGCGCGCGCCCGGCGTGCCCGCGCGCGGCGGGGCGCGCGTCCGCGCGAGCGGTGTCGTCGTCGAGGGGCGCGTCGGGAGGCGTGCCGCGCGCGGGGCGAGCGTGCCCCCGCGCACCTGCGGCGTCGTCGGGGGGTGCGGCATCGGGCGCGCCCTCGCGCGGGGCGGGCGTGCCCGTGCGTGCGGCGGCGCCATCGGGGAGGCGGCTGCGTCGGGCGCGGCCGGCCGCGCGCGGCCTCGTCGGAGGCCTCGAGGAAAAGGAAGCGGGCCTTTTCCTCCGCGAGGTAAGGGGCTTCTCTTCCTTTGTTTAGCTTCGGTTGCTGGTTATTAGATGCTCTAACCCTCCGTTCGTGTTTGCGCGGGCGGTGCCAACCGTCCCTCCTCTTGCACCGGCCAAGGTGCCGAGGACGGACGCGTCGATCCCCACCCCGGCGGCGTTTGTCGAGGGGGTCGCGCCGGGGACGGGCGCGGCGGCGGGCACGAGCTCGCAAGGCCGGGCGGGGCCTCGAGGCCCCGGCCGGCGGATCGGCCCCGCCGCGGCGCGGCCGCGAGGTCGCGGGGGGCGGCCGGCGCCGGTCGCCACGGAGGCGCATGCGCGGCGGTGGCTACGGTGGAGGCGCCGCCCGCGGTGGCGGCCCCTGCGGAGGAGGCGGAGCGGGCGCAACCTGCGGGAGCGCCCGCGGATGCGGCAAGCACGGACGGAGGTGGCGGCGACGGCGCCACGACGGGCGCCCGTGGCGGCGGAGGCGCGGTGGAGGCGCCGGCGGGCGGGCGGAGCGGCGGCTCCTCCCCGCCGGCGGTCTCCGGGCGGAGGTGGTGGAGCTCTCGGATGACTCCCCGCCGCCCGGGTGGAACCGGTGGGCCGGGCGCCACGACCTCCCCCGAGCCCCGGGAGGGGGCCCTCGTGAGGCGGCGCGAGGGTCACCCCGACGGTGGAGGGTCAAGGGCACGGTGCCGGGGCCTCGTCCTCCCACGCCGGCCGCCCCGCCCCGGTGGGGGGGCCGTGGAGGATCCCCCCTCGCGTTTGCCGACGCTAGGGGGAGCAGAGCTTTGGGGCGAGCTCGGAGCCACGGCGCCACGCTCAACCGCGCGTTGAACGAGGCGCTGCGGGTCCACGGCGGCCCGGCCTGGATCGTCTTCCAGGTGAGCCACGGTGGCACTTCTCCCTTCTTTTTTTTTTTTTCGTTTTCGCGTGCTGCATTCAAGACTTGGCGCTCACGAGGTTCGATGTGTGGATGCCAGGAGCTCGAGCGCCGCGCCCATGAGAAGTACAGCGCGTTCGACCAGGTGAACGCCGAGGCCCGCCAGCTCCGGGAGCGATGCAGCGCTTTCGACGCGCTTGCGGAAGCTCTCAGGACGCCGGACGGTGGGCCGGTGTACGGGCGATGGCGTGGTGCGACGTGCTCCCCGAGAGCTCGGGGGTAGGGCACGGCGCGTCACGCGAGCCTCGAGCGGATCCGCGCGGCCCTCGTCGATCGCGACGAGGCGCCGTGGAACGTGCGTGAGGACTCGGACAAGACGCGGACGCTAGCCGCCACCCGGGAGGCGGAGGTGGCCACCGCTCGCGCCGAGACCGGGAGCTCCGCACGTCGGCGGAGGGGGCGGGGCGCGGCCGCCGCCGGGCCGAGGAGCGGGCGCGCGGGGGCCGGGAGCGGCGCGCCAAGGAGGCCGATGACCCGAGGGCCGCCCTCGACGCCAAGGCCGCGGCCTTCGTCGCCACCGAGGGGCGGCTTCGGCGGGAGCGCATCGCCCGCCGGGGGGCGAGGAGCGGCTCCGGCGGGAGCGAGGCCGCCCTTGGCGACGCCCGAGCGGCGCCGGGAGCGGAGCGCGTCGCGCGCGAGGCACGGAGAGGTCGGCCGGAGGAGCGGAACGCCGCGTTCTCCAAGGTTGAGGACGAGGCGCTGGCGCTCAGCATCAGCAGTGCCAGTCAGGAGATGGCCCTCGTCGAGCAAGGCGAGACCATCCAGCGCCTCGAGGCGGCGCTGGAGTCCGCGCGCCGCGACCTCGATCTGGGGAGGAGACAAGTCGAGGGTAAGTTGCTATTTGACCCTGCTTGTTAATTCTTGCTTTAGAGGGTTAGTTTCCCCCTTTCTGATTTCTTGTCGTCTTGTTGGTTCCAGGCTTGCGCACTGCCTTGGGGCACGCTGCTGGGCGGGCCGAGGCCCTGCAGGCTTCCTACAACTCCTCTGAGCAGGAGCTGCAGGAGCTGCGTGACGCGGCCCTCGAGACCTGCCGCGTCGTCGAGGAAGGCGAAGCCCAGGCCGGCAGCTCGCCCGGCCGGTCGCTGCGCGCCCTCGGCGGCCACGTCACGGAGCGGATGCGCCGGGCGTTGCACCTGGGCGTGCTGAAGGCCCTCGGAGTGGTGCGATCCCACTACGAGGTCAACCTCGAGGCGGTGGCGGAGGGCTACATCGTGCCCGAAGGCGTCGAGGACGAGGTGGCTATGGAGCGTGCGGACGCGCTTGTTGCTGACGCCGCCGGGTCGCTCGCCGAGGCCTTCGAAGAATTCCTCTTCCGGACGCCGCCGATGCTGCCGCTCCATCCGCCTGAAAGCACCTGGGCGGCCGGGCCCGTTTTTTGTTTATGTGTATCGAGTCGGCCTCGTGGCCTCTTGTAAATAAACAAGTCATTTCATGAACATGGGCTGTTGTTGTAAATGAAATCGTTTGCTTATTACGCTTTTTTGTTTCTCCTTCTTCCTGAGTAGATTCTAGTTAGGGGAGTTCGTTTTTCGCAGGGGGCCCGCTGGGTTGGAGGCGAGAGAGACGGGCCATAGCCACGCGGCGTAGGCTGTCTCTGGCTCGCGCGCTCCTTCCGCTGTGCCACCTGCGCCCTGTTCGAATCATGGCTCGAGGTTGAAGTGGGAAACAAACTTAGCGCGTGTTGTTACGTTTTTTGCGCGAAAAAATGGGGGGGGGTGCCCCCCCGCAGTAGCCCCCGAGGGTAACTTGGGTTTCAGGGGAAAGCCGAGTTGCCCTTTTATTAGATTTGGAGTATTTACATAGGTGGCACCAACTGGGGCGTTGGCCGTGTGTTTTTACAACAGAAAATACTTGGAAATCCTAGCTAAGGGTAGAAGCGACGTAGCTGTTGGATGTTCCAAGCGTTGGTGAGTTCTTCGCCGTCCTCGTTGGCCAGCTTGTACGTGCCCGGTTTGAGCACCTTCACCACGACGTAGGGTCCCTCCCATGGGGGCGATAGCTTGTGGCGCCCTCGATTGTCTTGGCGTAGCCTTAGGACCAAATCCCCCTCGCTGAAATCCCTCCGACGTATCTTGCGTGCTTGGTAACGTCGTAGGGACTGTTGATACCTCGCGGAGTGCATCAACGCCACGAGGCGTACTTCGTCTAGCTGGTCCAGTGAGTCCTCGCGGGCTCGCTGGTTAGCATCCTCGTTGTAGCCTCGAACCTTGGGTGACCCGTATTCCAGATCCGTGGGGAGGACGGCCTCCGCGCCATGGACTAGGAAAAACGGGGTGAACCCGGTGGCTCTGCTTGGGGTGGTCCTTAGGCTCCACACGACTGCTGGCAGTTCTTGGAGCCATTTTCGGCCAGATTTGTTGAGCTGGTCGAAAATTCTGGGTTTGAGGCCCTGTAGAATCATGCCGTTGGCACGTTCCACTTGGCCGTTGGTCTGCGGGTGCGCCACAGCTGCCCAATCCACTCGGATGTGGAACTTGTCGCAGAACTCCAAGAACTTCCGGCCCGTGAACTGGGACCCGTTGTCTGTGATGATGGAGTTTGGCACTCCAAAGCGGTAGACGATGTCCGTGAAGAACGTGACCGCCCTCGCTCGGCCCTCAAATTCGTAATGGGGCGCACCTCCACCCACTTGGAGAACTTGTCGATCGCGACGAGCGGGGTGGGTGAAGCCCCCGGCGCCTTCCGCGGGGGCCCGACGATGTCCAACCCCCACACGGCGAACGGCCATGTTACGGGGATCGTTTGCGAGCATGAGCCGGCAAGTTGGTCTTGCGGGCGTAGAACCGGCACCCTTCGCGGTGCGCACGATTTCGTTGGCGTCCGCGACCGCGGTAGGCCAATAGAAGCCCTCGGCGGAACGCGTTGCCAACGAGGGTGCGTGGCGCGGCGTGGTGGCCGCGGATTCCCGCGTGTATGTCCCGTAGGAGCTCGCGCCCCTCGGGAATCGGTATGCATCGCTGGAGGATGCCTGACGCGGCTCGCTTGTACGGCTCGCCGTCGACGAGGGTGAAGGATTTGGCCATCCCCGGCGATGCGCCCGGCGCGGCCCGGTCTTCGGGGGAGTTCCCCTCGAGCGATCCAGGCGGTGTACTTTTCACGCCAATCCGCTTGGACAGGAGCCGGCTCTGTATCCATCGCGTCGACTTCGTGGGAGCCGTACCCCTCGAGAAGGGAGAGCACGTACACCTCGTTCGAGGGGTCCTCTTCCATGGGTTCCGCACCCGCTGGATTCGAGGGAGCCCCCGAGGGTCCGCCGTCGCTTGAGGGGTAGGGCTCGAAGGTGACCGATGGGCGCGCGATGTCGCGCGCAAAAACGTTCGGGGGGAACGGTGATCCGCCCGGACGCTATTTTTGCCGGCTCGTACGCTTCCTCGTTGTACCGGCGGGGTACACGATTAAGCTCGATGCCGTAGAATTTGTCTTCGAGGGCCCGCACGGCTTTGCAGTAGGCCTCCATCTTGTCATCGTGGCAGCTCGCGTTCTTCATGACTTGATCGATCATGAGCTGCGAATCCCCTCGCACGTCGAGGCGCTTGATGCCCAACTCAATGGCGATTTGGAGGCCGCAGAGAAGAGCCTCGTATTCCGCCATATTGTTGGACGCGGGGAAGTGGAGACGCACTGCGTAGCGCATGTGCTCCCCGAGGGGTGACACGAAGAGCAGGCCCGCGCCCGCTCCCCGTCTTCATCACCGAGCCATCGAAGAACGGAGTCCAAAGCACTCGCTTGAATCCGAGGGGGCGGCAGCCGCGTGTCCGTCCACTCGGCCGACGAAATCGGCTAGGATTTGCGACTTGATGGCCTTGCGCGGAGCGTAGGCGAGCGTCTCGCCCATCAACTCCACGGACCACTTGGCAATTCCGCCGCCGCGTCGGGGTTGCGAATGATCTCTCCTAACGGGAAGGAAGAGACCACCGTAATCGGGTGGGCCTCAAAGTAGTGGCGGAGCTTGCGCCGCGCGAGGACTACCGCATACAACAGCCTTCGGGACCGGGGGGTAGCGCGTCTTTGTGTCCGACAGACTTCGCCGATGTAGTAGACCGGCCTCCCGCACGGGCCGGGCATGCCCTTCCTCCGTGCGCTCCACAACGATCACGGCGCCGACCACCTGGGTGGTTGCGGCCACGTAGAGTTGGAGGGGTTCGCCGTCTCGCGGCGGCGTGAGGATTGGGGCGTGTGTCGAGACGCCTTCGCCTTGTCGAGCGCTTCCCCGGGCCTCGGCGGTCCAAGAGAAGCGTTCGTGCTTCTTGAGCAGCGGTATAGGGGCGCACCCTTCTCACCGAGCCTCGAGACGAAGCGGCTCAAGGCGGCAAGGCACCCCAACACCTTCGCACCCCTTTGAGGTCCCGAATTGGACCCATTCGCTCGAGGGCCGCGACCTTTTCGGGGTTGGCCTCGATTCCCCGCCGGGAGACGATGTATCCTAGGAGCATGCCCCGCGGCACTCCGAAGACACATTTTTCGGGGTTGAGCTTGACCCCCGTTGGCCCGCAGGGCCGAACGCGATGCCGAGATCGCCAACCAGGTCGTCCGCCTTCTCGGTCTTGACGACGATGTCGTCCACGTAAGCCTCGACCGTTCGCCCGATATGGTCCCCAAAAACGTGCCGCATGCGCGCCGATATGTTGCGCCCGCGTTTCGAGGCCAAAAGGCATCGTGACGTAACGAACGTCCCGAACGGTGTGATGAACGAAGTCGCGAGCCGGTCGGACTCCTTCATTTTTATTTGGTGATATCCCGAGTAGGCATCAAGGAAACAGAGTAGTTCACACCCTAAGCGGTGGAATCAACGATCCGATCTATGCGTGGCAAAGGAAAAGGAACCTTTGGACATGCTTTATTGAGACTCGGTGTAGTCAATACACATCCTCCACTTCCCATTTTTCTTTTTTTACAAGCACGGATTAGCTAGCCACGTAGGGTGGAACACTTCCTTGATGAACCCGGCCTCGAGGAGCTTCCGCAGCTCCACTCCGATCGCCCGTCGCCGCTCCTCGTCGAAGCGGCGCAGCCGCTGCTGAACAGCGCGAGCGTTAGGCAGGATATCAAGGGAGTGCTCGGCGACCTCCCTCGGGATGCCTGGCATGTCCGAGGGGCTCCATGCGAAGACGTCGGCGTTGGCGCGGAGGAAGTCGACGAGCACTGCTTCCTATTTAGGATCGAGGGTCGAGCTGACCCTCAACACCTTGCCCTCGGGGGCTGTCGGGTCGAGGGGGACCCCTTTGGTTTGCTCGGCGGCCTCGAAGGTGCCGATGTGTTTGGCGGCGGAGCTGAGGTCGTCGTTGACCATCTTCTCCAGTGTGTTCACCAGCGCTTCATCCAGCGCTAGTGCCTCTGCATGTTCCACGCACTCGACATCGCAGTCGAATGCATGCTCGATCGATGACCCGACGGTGATGACGCCGTTTGGACCTGGCATCTTCATCTTCAGGTACGTGTAGTTGGGGACCGCCATGAACTTGGCATAGCATGGTCGCCCAAGGATGGCATGGTAGGCCCCCTTGAATCCCACCACCTCGAAGGTGAGGGTTTCCTTGCGGAAATTCTTGGGGGTCCCGAACCAGACGGGCAGATCGATCTGCCCGAGGGGTTGAACCTGCTTGCCGGGCGCGATGCCGTGAAACGGCTTCGTGCCGGCCCGCACCTGGTCCACCCAATCCCCATCGGGCGCAATGTATGCGCGAAGAGGATATTGAGGCTACCGCCTCCGTCCATAAGGACCTTCGAAAACCGGCGTTCCCAATGATGGGATCGACCACCGGTGGGTACCGGCCCGGTTCGGGATGCGATTTGGGTGATCATCCCGGCTAAAGGTGATGGCATCCTTCGACCCGCTGAGAAAGGCCGGAGGTGCCCTCTCTGCGGCGAGGACTTCGTGCCGCTCCTTCTTGCGCTGCCGGGTCGACATGTCGACAGTAGGTCCCCCAAAGATGAGGAACACATTTTCGACGGCGGGAAAACCACCCGCGTCGCCGTCGCCCCCATCCTTCTTGGCCTCTGCCTCCTTCGCGGCGGCACGGCCATAGAACTTCTTGAGCATGTCGCACTGCTCAAGAGTGTGGTTTACGGGGGTCTTGTGGTAGGGGCATGGCTTCTTCATCATGTCGTCGAACACCCCCGGGCCTCGAGGAGCCGGTCGAGGGCCCCGTCGGGCCGGGTCAACAGCGAGGGCCTCGGCGTTGCCGCCGTTGCGCCCCGCTCGCGCGCCTCGCGGCGCGGCTTCTTCCCCCTTCTTGCCCCGCTTGTCGTTGCGGCGCGGCTCTTTGGACCCGCCGCCCTCCGCGGGCGTGTCCTCGGAGCGCTTGCCCTTCTTGCCGTCGAAGATTGCCCCCACGGCCTCCTCTCCGAGGCGAAGCTAGTGGCAATGTCGAACGGCTCGTTCGAGTCCGTGGGCGGGCCGCGTCCCGGCCTCGCGCACAAGGTCCCGCACGTGGTGCCCTCGAGGAACGCGTGCACGATCTCGGATTGTGCCACGCCGGGGAGCTCGTGCGGCGCTTGGAGAAGCGTCGTATGAAGTCCCGCGGCGACTCGCCCGGCTTCGCGTGCGGGAGCGCGGATCCCGGGAGTTCCCGTGGCGCACGTACGTGCCCCGGAAGTTGCCCACGAAGGTGTGGACTAGATCGTCCCGCTATGGATCCGGTGGCGGGCAAGTGCTCGAGCCATGTCCGGCCGCGTCGCCTAGATGCGGGGGCAAGTTGCGGATGATTACTTCGTCGTTGGTGACCCCCGCCCACCGACGGGCCGGCGGTAATCGTTGAGCCGGACACGAGGGTCCGTCTCCCCGTTGTATTTGACGATCGTCGAGGGCGGCGACGGAAGCGGCGGGGGGAACGCCGCCGTGCGGATCTCCCCGCCGAACACACGGGTGCCCGGGGGCTCGGTGTTGGGGAGCGATCCTCACCGCTGCCGTAGCGTCCACCCCTTCGAGGGTGGTAGCCCCTAGCCGCTCGCGCGTCCGCCTTGCCGGTGCGCCCGGCGTTGATGACGTTGCGGGCATCGCCATCCAGCGCCCTGCGCGTGTCGAGGAGCCGTTCCTTGGCCGGCGTGCGTCCCTGGTCAGCAGGTTGACCTACGTGCACCGAGGGTTCGCCTCCCGGTGCAGGATCATCGCCCCGTGCGTCCCCCTGTTGGCGGATGCGTGAGGCTGAGCTCTCGGCCTGCTGGACGGCCGCTTGCTCAAGGAGAGTCTGCACCTCGCGGTGCATGTCTCGAGCCTCGGGGGTCGAGGGTGCCGGCATGGCGCGTAGCAACGTCGCGGCGGCGATGAGCTTTTGGCTCGCCCGTGGTGGCGTATCCGCGTTGTCGACGTTGGGGACGGGGTTGAGGCGGTCACGGACCTGTCGGCCCAGCTCCCCGCGCGCGTTCGCCGCGCGCAGGGCCTCCCCCCGCCATCGAGGCGCGGAGCGGCCGCACGCGTCCGTACTCCTCCGCCGCTTGGCCTCGAGCTCGCGGGCTTGGGCCGGGCGCCGTGCGTCGACGTCGGCCCCGGCGGGAGCGCTCGGCCCCGCGGCCGCGCGCGCGGCGATCCCCGGGCGGGCGTGACTTCCCCGTCTCCCGGCACCCCGCCGCACCGGCGCGTTTGCGGGTCGTTGGTGATGACGGCGCAACACTCCCGCGTGGGGTCGTAGCTCCCGGTGCTGGAGTCGTCGGAGCAGCCAAACCAGTAGTCCGCGGCGTCGAGGAAGCGCCTGAACGCGACTGGGTCCGGCACGCCGGAGAAGTCCCACTCCGCGTACCCGTGACGGTTGGTGGGTGGCATCGTGTCGACGGAGCCCAGGGACGACTCGTCCGCTGCTGAAGTGCCAGGATCCCTGGCGACGAAGACGTGCCGACCAGGCGGAACCCTGCGCATCGTCGTGTTGACGTTGGCGTTGTAGGCCGTAGTGGCGCCACGCAGTCCGATGGGGATGCGTGGTCCGGAGACCGCACGCGGTCCTGCTGGGACGGTGGCGGCTGTTGTGATGGTGGGCGCACCGCGCCGAGCGGCGGCGCGCTCGGCCCTGCCGTCGCTCGGACCGCGCCCCGACGCGAGCGTAGCCCGCAGCGACGACGGCGTCGCGGCGTCGACGGGCCCGCAGCATCCGTGCCTGCAGGTGCCTGCGCCGGTGTCGTGCGTGCGGCGGAGACCAGAGCGGACCTGGCCTCGCGCTGCGCGCGGAGCTCCTCACGGTTGGTGAGGCGCATGAGATAGCCGTTCCCCGTGGCCTGGAAGTTCAAGTCCCCGAAGCGGATCTCGAACCCGGCCGGAAGAGGGTCCGAGCTACCCATGTTGTAGCGGGTGCTACGGTACTCAGTGCGAATCACCATGGAGGGAGTTAACGAAATGACCTTAGGCGCTCGTTTGCCCCACGGTGGGCGCCAACTGTCGGTGCGGAATATGGTCCCGACACTAACCAGTAGATAACGCCTAGGTCTATCCCTCGATGGTCGATGCTAAGCAACAAATGACACAAGATTTTATCCTGGTTCCGGCCGAGGGGGCCGTACGTCCAGCAGGGGCGTGCTCGTGGCACTATATTGCTCAGCACCGGGGGTGCTTGTAGTGGGGCAAGTACAAGCAAGGCGGGAGAGGAAGCGTGGCTTCCAAGTCCCTGGGTGAGTGGCTGGAGATGTCGTGGGAGAATAAGAGAGTGAGTGCACGGTGCGCTGTGTTCCTCTGAATTCGTCCCCCCGTTTTCGTCTCTCCCGCGGCTGGGGGCTCGCCTCCCCTTTTATAGGCCAAGGGGGCGGCGAGTTACATGCACGCCGCGCTACCTAGCTACGTGTGGAAGCACGTCGTGCTACGGCGTAGAGTGGGCGGCCGTCCGGACGATCTTCGCCGCGATCCGGCCATGATGGCCTACCTCGTACCCGAACGGTGGCGGTTCGAGGGTAGGAGGGCGGCGGAATGGCGGTGGCGTCCCCCGATAGGCTTCGAGGGAGGTGCGATGATGGCCGGTACGGAGTACGGGAGCGGGCGAACGGCGTTCCTTCCCAATGAGCTCGCGGTAGTGGAGTGGTTGCTTTGCAGGTGCTCGGGCGTGCGCCTGCGGAGTCAGGCGTGCGCCTGCACGCGTGGGTACGGCGGCCGCGCCGTTACAGTGGCCGGGATGGCCGCCCACCGGCCTAGCGCCCCTCACCCAACTCCGGAGGTCACGGGAAAGTGGAGTCGAGGGTGCGCCCGCCCCCTTTCGAGGGTCGGGCGCGTTAGCCGTACAGTAGCGGGCGCACGGTGTCACGGGACTGACACCGGCCGTACCGCACAGTCCATCCCACAGAGCGGGGATGGGCTCCTCCCCGGGGAGTTGGTGCGGCGGCACGGGGCGTGAGCCCCGGCGCATGATGACGCCGTCCCCGCGGCGTCGGGCGTTAAATGCCCAAGTACAGGGGCGGCGCACGCGCGCGGGGCGCCCGTGAGCGTGGCGGGCCCCGGCCGAGGGTGGAGCGGACCCTCGAGCGAGGCGAGGCCTCGCTCGAGGGGGATCGAGCCCTCGAGCGGGGCGGGACCGCTCGAGGGAAGGGTTGCCCCTCGAACGGGGCGGAGTCCGTTCGAGGAGGGGGTTGCCCCTCGAACGGGGCGGAGCCCGTCCGAGGAGGAGCGTACCCTCGGGCGAGGCGGAGCCCCGCTCGAGGGGTCTTACAGACGAGCCGTCTTGGTGGGCCTCCGAAGTCCTGCTGCATGGGCCATGTCCTGCATGGTTAGTCTCCTGCATGGTTAGGCTTAGCTTATTTTGATGCAGGAAATTAAGCAAGGGTTCCCCCATTGTTTGAGGGGACCCCTAGGGCGGTCCCCGACAAGAATCATTTTAAGTTAGGAGGACTAAACTGTAAATAAAATAATTAAAATAGTTCTTGGATCTTAAAATGATTACTATTTTTCCTCATATCTTCGATTTAAGTGACTCTTGTGGGTATGCATTCCTAACGACGAGCTTTATATTTTAAAATGTTATTCATATTATTTTGTACCTGATTATTTTACTTTTCATATATTGTTGTTTCTACATCACAACATAATAATAATATAACAAATTGTGATAAAATAGTATAAATAAAATTTGAAAAGAAAAAGCTCGCCATTACGAATGCATGACCGTAAGAATCACCGAAATCGGAAGTATGAGAAAAAAGTAATAATCATTTTAAGATCTAAGGACTAAATTGTAAATAAAAAAAATGAAAACCGCCCATCAAAACAGCCTGATGGCTAAATTTGAACGGTTTTGACGGTTGGATGGTCAAAGATGTCCGGTTTTGAAGTTCGATGGCCAAAACCAAATTTAGCCTATAGTTGGATGATCAAAAATGGACTTTTTCCTAAATCCAATGACTATCTTAACCAACCTACTCCTAGTAGCAAACTCTATCATACAGGCTGACTGTGTGTTGCCTAGTTGAATGTGGCGTGGCTGTTGCATTCCGCCAGCCGCTGGCTAAACCATTAGCCATAATCTAATAACTCATTGTCAATTTTTATTCTGGTGTAATTCATGTTTGATCTAATATTGTTAAATTTGAGTCAAGATTAAATTTGTAGTTGTCTTGTTTATTGTTATTTGCAGGAGGTAGGTAGGGCCACACACTGCCATGCAGCACCTCTTCCTTCTCTCTTCTATCTCTTGCTCTCTTTGCCAAGCTGCACGCTACCTCTCCTCCCTACTCCCCTCTCTTTCATCTTTGTCTTTGTTGGTGAAAAAAGGTTTCTTTCTCAGTGGCCAAAGAAGCGCATACGAACCACGTGCCGTACCCCTATGCTTATATCTCTGTCGACATACAAAACGAACACCGGCTAAAACCCTCTCTATCTGCGTGGAAGAAGAAATTGACAGCAGCATTGAGTCTCTATTTCCCAAGTGAACCAGCGGTGCACTTCGTTTGCCCCCGTAATGGCAGCAGCTACCAGCAGAGAGTAGCTTAAGCTTCTCTCCAAATCCATCAGCAAGCAGAGAGGCCTCAGTGCTTTTGCTCCACGTCCTTCAGAACACCCAGCTCTATTCTCCTCCACAACTGCCTCCCTCTCCAGATCAATTGCAGCCGATGCGGCCTATGTTAGGTTTAGTCACATATCAAAAATTGATGTTGAGAAGTACAATATATAGGGTGGGACAGCTCTCACCTATCAGACTAGTCTTTTGAATTAAGTTAAGTTAGACCCAAGACTTTGTTGTTGTTGGCTTCAATGAAGCTCGACCTGGTGGGGGCGCCGTCAAGCTAGTCTTTTAGGTTGAGTTAGGTCCAAGATCTTGTTGTTGTGGGCTTTGGTGAACCTAGATATAGTGGGGGCGCCGGCTCATGGGTATAGCGGGTCGAGTCAGAATACGGTGTGCACTCTAACAAGTTGTAATTATGTTGTTTGCGAGAAGATTGAAGCTTGCAACAGTTGAAAGGCGAGCAGTAGGCAACGCTCGGACGGGTCGACATCCTTATGTGCGACGATGCAGTCGCACCCTCGCCTCCTACGTCACACAAAGCACGGCTCGCCGGCCTTATGAGGCCGGGGCCACCCCCTCCCTCTCGCATGTGGCCGCCGCGACGAGGGCGGGAGGCTTTTCTTGGATAGTGGGTTGGTTCTGAAAATGATGGGATTTTTTATCAAAATTGCTGGTGCTCGTCCGATCTGGTCGCGGTGATCGATCCGACGATCGAAAAAAAGAGCGACATGGCCAGCTAGGTTCCTCGACCTCGGTATTAGCTAACTAAGATTCTTGTGTGTAAGATTACATGCATGTTCAAAGCACATTGGTAGGATGATCGATGTATGAATAAGTCATATATACTCCTTTGTTCAAAACTATTATTCCTTTGACTTTTTTAACTCAGGTTTGATTGATTGCTTGTCTTATTCAAAATATTTGCAGAAATAGTCAAACTTAAGACATTGTAGAATAACTTCTATTAATAAATTAAAGCAAGTTAAAAAATGATATAACGTTTTATGTAACTTTTTGAATAATATGATCGACCAAATTTGAAATAAAAAATCAAATGAATTATAATCTGGAAACATACTGAGTATCTTGTTTTGGAGCAGAGGTGGATAATTAAGAGCATCTCCACCAGACGGTGTAAATCTCTATAACTTATATAGATGCATCGTGAATCATTAACTATCACTACGCCCAAAACAATTTCCACTGACACATAGAAATTAGCGTGCTAGCGGGTGCAATTGGCACCCGTCAACACTGTGGTGTATAGGGTTGTCGGGCTAGCACCCACCAGCAGAGATGGCTCAATGCTGGTGGACGACATAAGCCACCTACCAGCAGAGAGGACACAGTGATAGCGGGCAACATAAGACACTGTCAGCACAGATGGGACGATTTGTGTTGGCGTGTGGCCGGCCTATGTCACCCGCCAGCACTGTGCCTTCTATAAGATTCCGACAACTTCTTCTTCTTCCCAACCAACCTTCCATGGGAGCTTTATTATTTGTCAGAGACGAGCTTGGGAAAAGCTTTAAAAGCACCAAATCTTGGGGGAAGGCTTTTGCTCTTGATTTCCTTTGGAGGAGGTGGCTATATAAAGGGAGTTTGTGCTATTCCAACCTTGTTTTTCACCTTTTATCCATCATTTCTAGCTTCATTAAAGATTTCGATCTAGATCTAGAGTGAAGAGATAGAAAATTAATTATGGATTGATTTTTAAGTAGAATTATATGTTCTTAATGTAATCATTGCAAATGCTATGTTTGTCATTTTTATCATTAGTTTCATTAAATAAAATTGTAGAATTTAGTTTTGAGGTTATTAATTTATGTGAATTTATATATTCGAGTTATTAATTATTGTGACCCATATATATCATTAAATTAGTTTATAAGATGTAGAATGCAGTTTAGTTTATATAAGTGAGTTTATAATACAATTGAGTTTAGTTGAGTTTTTAGTGATGTAGATTATCTATTATGTACTATGCTTTTTTAGTAGTGTGAGTTATGTGTTATTATGCTAGTTTGTTTTATGTGGTTGAGATACATATTTGAATTTGGAGTTACGCCACCCACCGACAGAAAGGTCTCTGTGCTGACGGGCGGGCACCAGCCAGCACAAAGGGTCATTTGTGCTGGCTCAAAGTTGTTGGTGGTTGTTGCGCCCGCCAGCAAAGACCGACTTTAACCGCCAGCACAAATCATTTCTGGCCTACTGTATATTCCTCTCAACATACAAATTATTATTGTCATATATGATACAATGTATCAAACACCACATCACTATTCACTACGACTATCTATTTATTTCTTCTACCGGTTTTCTATGACTAATAGCATCAAGCTTGCACTTTATTAGTCTTTGTGAGTACCACATTAAAAAAATTCTCATAGTAGAAATAAATGGAGGGTCAGCCATTTATGAAATTGTTTACTTTCAACAAAATAAAGATGTTTTGATGTATAATGTTGTTCGCGGAAAGAACGTTACCAGCAGTCGGTCCAAATCCAAAACCCGTGTGAGATTATTTGTCTTTTTCTTTGTGTCGTCTCATAGAAACTGAGTTTTAAAATAAAATGTTGTAAACATATAGTAGAGAACATGTATGAATTCATATATATATATATTAAGTGTCATGATTATTTTAAGCTTAAGTAAAAGGTTCGGTATGGTACTAAGGTTCCATGATTTTCCTACCATTTTCCTCATCATACCCAGTGTTTGCTCCTAATTCTGAAAGACACATTACTAAAAGCAAAATGAGAATTGTAACACTCAACGGCTATCATCCATCGTACCTTTGTAGTCGTCTCTACTACCCCCTCCGTCCCCAAAAGAGTGTCGCCATTGGTTTTTTGCCACAAGTTTGACTGAATTTGTAAAAAATATATGCAATATTTGTATCTTGAAAATAATTTTTTAAAAAACTAGATTAAAATATCTATCAATGATATTAATTTTGTACCATAAATATTAATATATATTTTAATATATTTAGTCAAAGTTTTTTCTCGTGAAGTGAAAAAGACACTTATTCCGAGACGGAGGGAGTAGACCATTTAGGACCTTGTGTAGCAAACATGGCCCCATTTGCCATTTGTTCGAGTTTATTTTGGTGATTCATGACAACATAAGTAATGGGACTAACCGGATTGTCTAACATGTCTTTGTAGGCATTTCTAGGTCCCATGGATGTTACCACAAGTTAACATACCATGCACATGTTAACTTGTTCATAGCAAAAATGAGGACTTAGTATATATTTTGGGGCTATAAGTGATGTCATGTTAAGTATGTTAAGTTCAAGAAAAGATCCAAGTTGAAGACGCGAAGAGACACCGTTGGATGAACCGACGGTACCCTAGAGGCGAGCGTCAGAGCACTTGGTACATTGCACAGAGGCTGAAATCAACTGGCACCGTCGGATGAACCGACGGTCCATTTTGTAGATGTGCCAGATGGATTGCAGAGGAGAATCAGTGAACTTAGAAGCGTCGGATGAATCGACGATCCATTGGAGGGCACAGTCGGTCTATCTGGTGACCCAGTTTGAACAAGACAGAGACGCGCCAACACCGGAGTAGTAGCACCAGATGAACCGATGGTGGAGCAGCGGTTCATCCGATGGTCTCGTTGGAGCTAACAGTAAGGTTTTGGCAAGGAGTCCTTCAGCAACGGATGAACCGATGCACGGTCGGTGTATAGCGTCGGATGAATTGTGTCAACGGTCATGTGTGGTGGAGGGCAACGACCAACAGTACTACTTTCAGCAGCTTTTAGCCAACAGCTAGTTTGATGTTTGATGCCCTGGGATATTTATATCTCCTCCACTCGCCCATTTGAGGTAGCTAGATTGTGTGGAAGTGCAGAGATCGGAGTGCAAGACACCTAGAAGATCATCTCCAATCCATCCAAGTGCTAAATTGCTCATCCATAGACTTGCACATGATTTGTGTTTGTGCTTAGTGCTAGACTTAGCTTAGAGCTGAGTGAGTGCAAGGTTGTGCCAACCTTGTGAGGTGATTCTTGAGTGAATCAAGTTGTACAAGGTGCGCCAGAACCCTTGGGACCTAAGTGGCTCACCGGTAATTGTCTTCGACCCTCCGACTTGGTGTGGAGTGTCGAGGACACTTTGTGCGGGGGACGTGGAGACCCCCTTCCTAAGTGGAGAAGCTCCTTAGTGGAGGCGGCATCAAGGTGACAAGGGAGCTTGGCGAGTGCATAAGTGGCGAGCTTTTGTGGCGAGTCAAGTGGTGCTCTTGGGAGAGATTTGGTGACCAAGAAGCAATACTGTTGTATGAGTGCTTCAACAATGTGGACTAGGGGTGGCTTAATGCCTACTGATACCACAGGATAAATCGCGTGTCAAGGGTTTGCTTCCTCTAATCCCTCTTCACGTTTCCACATTACTCTCTTGCAATTTTTGCTTGCCTTTACTTTCCTAGAGTAGTATCATGCTAGAAAATGGACCGTCGGTTCATCCGACGGTGTCTAGGGTTTCAACCAGTGTACCAACTCGTCCGACGATTGCACCGACGCTTGCTATATTGGTACCGTCGGTTCATCCGACGGTGTCCTTTCTTTTTCTTTTCTTTCTTGTTTTTGACCCTTGAAAAATAGACTATCTTCTCAATTTGGCATGTGGTATTTTGGCATCCTTGGGACCTAGAAATGTCTACAAAGACATGCTAAACAATATGGTTAGTCCCATTGATCATGTTGTCATGAATCACCAAAATCAAACTTGAACTAATGGCAAGCATATGGGGCCATGTTCGCTACAAGGTTGCAAAACTTGTTTTGGATGAGAGTTTGATACTAGAACAACCGTAATTGCACATCTAGGTAGTATGTTCTAGTTTTACTTTGAGCAAAAATAGTGAAGCCACCATAGTTGCACATCTTGGTATTGTTGGGGAATTCAGGAAAATACATCACCCTCGAAACGTCGAAGTCTAATGGTATTCTCAAAGTATGTTTTTCAGGGGCAGGAAATTCGCGAATGCAGGAACTCTGTGACCTGCGAAGTTTCGAGTTCGCGGGAATGCTGAGTTCGGGAAACTCGGTTCGGCGAAGATGTGGAGTCGCGAACGTGCGGAAGCCCGGAATCTCGACTGTTGGCGGCCCGGATTTCGGAAATCTTCCAATTCGGGAATCCAGTGAAGACTCTGTTCGGAACTCAGGCGCTGGGATACGCGCGAATCTGCGGAGGAGCGAAGGCCATTTCGGGAGTCTGTTAGAGATCTGATTCGGGAATCTTGGGTGAGGACATCCACGAATCACGGGAGAAGCAAAGTCAAAGTTGTAGTCCCAAAAAGTCCGGGTTTAGAGTGTGAACTAGTGGCAGGCTTGTAAATATGTAAGGGGTGAAAAGACGTTCTTATGTGTGTTCACATTAGGAATATTCTCCGAGCCCAAGGGTGATATCGGAATGTAAAAGTCCCTTCATCTCCCTATAAAAGGGGGCGCAAGGGCACGTGTAAACGGATTCAGACTTTTTTGGGACTTGTGCTATTTGCGGAGAGCATCTCAAACTCTTTGCGCCCTAATTGTGTTCCCCGAACGTGTTGAGAACTCCTCTTGTGTTAGGGTAATTATCCGAATCTTTCGGGTAATCCCCCAACATTGGCGCCCACCGTGTCTCAGCCGAAAAAGAAACTCACGATGCCACCTCAAAAGAAATCTAAGAAGAACGCTCCAGTGCAGGCGAACCAGGATGATCGCCTTCCCACACAAGGAAATGAAACTTCGTTTGTGCCAGAATCCTCGAACGTAACAGACCAGCAGCGAAAAGAGAAGCTCGAAGCCCTCATGAAGGCTAGAGCAGAAAAAACAGCTCATACCCAAGAACAACCTACTGAACAGCAAGAGCACGAGAATGTTGATGCTGATGATGATGCCATAGACAGACAGCTAGCCATGGTCCACCAAAAGATACAACAGTTGCAGAAAGACAAAGAAAAGTTCGCGGCTCAATTGCAGGCAAAGAGGAAAATCTCTGAAAAACTAGAGCAGCTGAACAAAGCAAAAGAACAGATACAGGCAATCCAGAGAGAGATTGACGAAATGAAAGAGCAAGAAAACAGCTCTCTGTGGCAAGAAACACCGCAACAGAACATCGCACCTGCAAGAGAATCCCCGAAGGACAACTTCTTCGCGGGAAACGGAGTCTCACATTTCGTGGATTCTGAGTCACCACTGTCAATAGGGCTGCAAACAGCACCTTGGCCACCGAAGTTCAAGCCTGTCTCTCTTCCCAAGTATAACGGTTTCGGAAATTCCAGGCAATTCCTCATGAGATACGAGTCAGCCGTGAACTCAGCGGGAGGAGATGATGTTGCACTCGCCAAATCCTTCATCATAGCTTGCGAAGGACCAGTACTGAATTGGTACTCACTCCTGCCTCCACACTCGATCTACAGCTGGGTAGATCTCAAAACAAAGTTCATGCAAGCGTTTCAGATGTTCCACGACACAACAGCCGAAGCCTCAGATCTGTATAACTGCAAACAGAAGGACAGGGAACCCCTGCGAAACTTCGTGAGAAGGTTCATGCAACAGAGGTCTCAGATCCCCGATGCTGACGACAAGACAACGATCAAGGCATTGATCAAAGGCCTCACCCCAGGACCAACAGCTTCTCATCTCACAAGAAAGAAGCCTGAAACAGTCGAGGAACTATTTCGGGAGTTAGAAGATTACATCCTGTCCGATGATGACCACCGCAAGAGAGTAGCCGAACGGAACGAGGCAAGACAGGGCGGCAGAGATATGACCTGGAGGGCACCACCCCAGCATCCGCGAAATGTGAACAATGTCGGGAATCCTCAGCAACAGCAAGAAAGAAGGCCAAGTGCCAGGGGAGGATTCAATCAAAGAGGAAGAGGGAGAGGAAGAGGAACCTCAAACCTCCCGAACCACAACCCAAGAGATCCCCACTTCTATTGCCAGTATCACGGAAGAGGCCACAGCACCGAAGGATGCCCTGAAACAAAAAAGACCATGGCACGAATTCAGCAAGAGAAGGCGTTGATGAGCATCGCATCCTCGATGCCAACCCAGTTTCGGCCGAACTTCTGGCCGCCGCAGTTCGCGAGTCCGCAGCCAAGCTCCGTACCAATCCAGCAATTTCCACAATCACAAACAACGTGGCAGCCTTCACAGCAATTCTTCCCTCAGTCGCAAGCAATACAGTCAATCCAACAGCCACAACCCATTCGGGAAATCTTGCCACCGCCACCAGAAAGCTCTTCGAGGCCTCAGTCAAGTTCGGGACCTCAGAATTCCAAAGCACTGCCATCATTCGGGACAATCATGCCAATCACAGGCGGATCTGCCATGGAGTTTGAAACAAAGAAGCAGCGAAGCAACTACTTCAGATCTGTGAATACCATCATTAATGATGGTCCAGCTGCCCGCCCGGAATGGGCGAAGGTGCCAATCACCTTCACAGAAGAAGATTTCAGGCTGAAATCCACGATCCACAATGATGCTATGGTGATTGAAGTCAACATTGCTGGATGGGTCATAGGAAAAATCTTGGTGGACAACGGGAGTTCGGCGGACATCCTATTCCTGAAAACGTTCGAGAAAATGAATCGAGCCAAGCACATGTTGGATCCACCAGAGTACCCATTGCAGGGGTTCGGCGGCAAGCCCATCAAGCCAGTTGGAAAAATATCTCTCCCAGTTTCTTTCGGGGATCTCGAGAATGCCAGAACTGAGAACCTTACCTTTGATGTGGTTGACATATATCACCCGTACCTTGCGATCTTCGGCAGGGGTTTCATGAACAAGTTTGATGCTGTCATAAGGCAACAGTTCCTTTGCATGAAGATGCCTGCACCCAAGGGGGTTATCACAGTGTTCGGCAATCAACAAGAGGCCCGAAACATAGAAAAGGGCCACACGCCTGGTCAAACAAACGTGTATCAGCTGAAAACAGCCGAAGAGACAAGGGGAACTTACGAAGAGCCAAAGCGGGACAAAGAGAAAACAAACATAGCCGCGGAAGATGAAACAAAGAGAGTGTATCTGGATGACATGCCCGACAGAGCAGTCATAATAGGGGCGAACCTAAGCGCCGAAGAGGATGATGAACTAGTGCGATTTCTGAATAAGAACAAGGATGTTTTTGCATGGTCAGCCAAAGATTTGCAAGGCGTGGACAGAGACATAATTGAGCATGTCCTCGAAACAGATGACAAGATACCACCCAAAAAGCAAAAACTCCGGAAAATGTCTGACGAAAAAGTCAAGGCAGTGGAAGCAGAAGTTCAGAGATTGCAAGATGCCCAAGTAATCAGAGAAGTCAAGTACCCAGTTTGGTTAGCCAATACTGTGCCGTCAAGAAGAAGAATGGCAAATGGAGGATGTGTATTGACTTCACCGATCCGAACAAGGCGTGCAAAAAGGACGATTTTCCCTTAGAAAGGGTAGATAAAATCGTGGATGATGCAGCCAACAGCGAGATGCTTTCGCTCCTGGACATGTTCTCTGGATATCATCAAATCAGAGTTCGCAGAGAGGACGAAGAGAAGACAAGCTTCATCACTCCTTTCGGAACATTTTGTTTCGTGAGAATGCCGTAGGGGTCGAAGAATGCGGGGTGCACATTTTCAAGAATGATAGCAATAGTGCTTTGCACCAAAGAGATTCGGAGAAATATCTTGGCATATGTGGATGACATAGTCGTCAAAAGTGTTCAGAGAAAAGACCACATTAGCGATTTGGCTGAAACATTCGCGAACTTGAGGACAGCGAACTTGAAACTGAACCCAGAAAAGTGTGTGTTCGGGATTCACAAGGGGAAAGTTCTCGGGTGCCTAGTTTCAACTAAGGGCATCGAGGCAAACCCTGACAAGATCAAGGCTTTGATAGAAATGCAAGAGCCGGCCTCAGTGAAAGATGTCCAGAAGTTGACAGGGAGGGTGGCTGCCCTTAACAGATTCATTCCCAGAGCTGCAGAAAGAAGTCTGCCATTCTTCCAAGTTCTCAGAAGTGCCAAGAAATTCCAGTGGGCCGAACCTCAGAAGCAAGCTTTTCGCGAATTGAAAGACTACCTGTCCAACATGACCAAGCTCTGCCCTCCCGAGCCCAAATCGCCGCTTCTGCTGTATGTGTCAGCGTCTAATTCGGCAGTAAGTGCTGTGCTGGTGCAAGAGAAGGAAGAAGAAGGAAAGCTAAGGCAAATCCCCGTATATTTCGCCTCTGAGGCACTGTCTGGTTCCAAGGTTTTTTACTCCGAATTGGAAAAAATCGCGTATGCGGTTATCATGGCAGCGAGAAAGCTGAGACACTACTTCGAGGGCCACAGAATAAGGGTTGTCACCAACCAACCGTTAAACGACCTGTTCGCAAACAGGGAGGCATCTACTCGAATAATCAAGTGGGGTGCTGAACTATCTGAATATGTAGTGGATTTTGAAAAAAGAAGTGCAATAAAATCACAAGTCTTAGGGCATTTCGTCGTGGATTGGACCTCGCCCACTCAGAACACAGGGGAAAACATGCCCGAACCTTGGGTAGTGCAGTGTGATGGAGCATGGTGTTACAAGGGGGTCGGAATTTCGGCTGTTGTGACATCACCGACAGGTGTGGTTATAAGATATGCAGCACGGCTCGTGTTCGCGAACAACGAATATTCCACGAACAATACAACGGAGTACGAAGCTCTACTGCTGGCACTGAGAAAAATGAAAGCCTTGGGGCAACAGACCTTCATAATCAGAACGGATTCGAAAGTAATCCAAGAACACATAGAAAAAGAAAGCGAGGCCAGGAATCCAATTCTCATGAAGTATCTTGAAAAAGTTAGAGAAATGGAAAGACACTTCAGAGGATATTCAGTTCAGCATATCCCAAGGGATGATAACAATGAAGCAGATAAGCTCGCGAAGGCAGCAGCCAGAAATCAAGAGTTACCACCAGATGTGTTCTTTGAAATCATCAGGGAGCCATCCATCAAGGATTCACGAACTCAAATCGTGAACATGGTGCAAATTCCAGACTGGAGAGCAGAAATAATGGCCTACTTAAGAGGACATTACGAACCACAGGATGAACTAGAAGAGAAAAGGTTGAGACAAAGGGCTCGGGGCTACACTGTGGTAAATGGAGAATTGTACAAATCAGGAGTCACTGAACCTTGGTTACGCTGCATTACCTCCGAAAAAGGTCGTGAACTCTTGAAAGAAATTCACAGTGGATTTTGTGGGGCACACATAGGCACCAGGGCTTTGGCTGGCAAGGCAATAAAACAAGGATTCTATTGGCCAACCATCAACATCGACGCCAAGATGTTGGTTCGGCAATGTGAAGCATGCCAGAAGACGGCAAATCAGCAGAATCTGCCTTCAATGCCAGTTCATTTGATTCCTCCAACCTGGCCTTTGCAAAGATGGGGCATGGACCTAGTAGGACCGTTGCCAGCAGCTCAGGGTAATTGCCGATTTGCGGCCGTAGCGGTCGACTATTTCACGAAATGGGTAGAAGCAAAACCACTCGCGAACATCACGGCAACAACAGTTCAGAAATTCTTTTGGCAGAACATAATCTGCAGGGTTCGGAGTTCCTAGAGAACCGACGCTGATAATGGCAAACGGTTTGACCGCTACACCTTCAAAGAGTATTGCGTAACCCCGGGCACACAAGTGAAATTTTCGTCGGTCTATCATCCACGGTCCAACGGAGCGGCTTGAAAGAGCCAATGGCCCGATTTTTTCGGGGATCAAGAAATGCTTGTTTGATCGAAAAAAAGGAAAATGGGTGGATGAACTTCCAAAGGTGATCCCGTCTCACAACACCACGGTGTCAAGGGCAACAGGTTTCACACCTTTCCGCCTACTCTTCGGGACGAGGCCATGACACCGCAGGAGATCAAGAATGAAAGCATGAGGGTTTTGAAAGGAAAAGAGATAGAGGAAATTGACAAGAAGGTGGAGAAAGACATGATAGAGCTAACAATCCTCGAAGCAGCAGAAAACATCGAGAAATATCAGAGAGAGACAAGAGCATGGAGAGACAGAAAGGTGGTCCGGAAGGACATCAAAACCGGTGATCTTGTCTTGAAAAGGAAGAAAAATTGGGAGAACCCAGGAAAGCTTCATGAGTCATGGGAAGGGCCTTACATAGCTAAGGAAACAAATATGCCGGGGGCTTTTCGCCCGATGGAGCAACCGGCGAAGAGTTGCCGTATTCGTGGAATGCTGACAGCTTAAAGAGGTATTATCCGTGAAGATCTTAATTGTACATAAGTATAGTAAATAGTAGTTTTTCAAATTTCGTAAGTTTTCACCGTAGGAAAATAAAAGCCCGAGTCACGTATTTATAAGTGACTTCGGAAGAAGTTAGTTCTATGTCTTAATCGTAGTTCTAGAATAAGAAGGACCGTACTCTTTTCCTTGCAAAGGGGGCTCTAAATCAAGAGGCAAGGTTTTTAACGAGGCGGATCCCATGTAAATACTCTTTCCGATATATATATGAAAAGAGTTTTCCCCCAAATTGCGTGTTTCCTATCTTATGTTTCGAGAATTCCATCGTGAAAAAAGAAAAAGTTCGTGAGAAAGGCTTCGTGATAGCCAGAATTCCATCGTGAAAAAAGAAAAAGTTCGTGAAAAAGGCTTCGTGATAGCCAGAATTCCATCGTGAAAAAAGAAAAAGTTCGTGAAAAAGGCTTCGTGATAGCCAGAATTCCATCGTGAAAAAAGAAAAAGTTCGTGAAAAAGGCTTCGTGATAGCCAGAATTCCATCGTGAAAAAAGAAAAAGTTCGTGAAAAAGGCTTCGTGATAGCCAGAATTCCATCGTGAAAAAAGAAAAAGTTCGTGAGAAAGGCTTCGTGATAGCCAGAATTCCATCGTGAAAAAAGAAAAAGTTCGTGAGAAAAAGGCTTCGTGATAGCCAGAAGTCCATCGTGAAAAAAGAAAAAAGTTCGTGAGAAAGGCTTCCTGATAGCCAGAGTTCCATCGTGAAAAAAGAAAAGAGTTCATGAGAAGGGCTTCCTGATAGCCGAAATCCCATCCATCGAGGGATTCCCACCGAAAAGGCCTGAGACAACAACAAGTTGTGGCCTAGAAAAATCCCATCCATCGAGGGATTCCCATCGAAAAGGCCTGAGACAACAACAAGTTGTGGCCTAGAAAAAACCCCATCCACGAGGGGATTCCCATCAGAAAATTCACATGATGATTTCGAAAAAGTGAATATCTAAGGATTTGCTTGTGTTTTCTCACTTGGTAGAGATTGTTCAAAATTTTTCTTTTCAGGTATCATCATTGTAAATAAGGGGCAAGGGGCTCAGTCAAGTGATCGCAGAAAAACCTTGGTTGAAGCAACCGAGGGTTGCTGTATCAACCGAGGCAAGTCCGCCAGTTCGGTCAAGTCCACAAAATTCGGAACAAATTTTGTCGACTTGCACATTAGCAATCGAGATTCGCAAAAACTAAGGAAGACTACTCTCAGAAAAATGCGCTACAAAATTCGAGAATAGTAGGGTTCGCAAATCTGAAGTCCAGTTTTCATGCGAAACGGCAAGCCGGGGAGGGTGACGTTTTTTCAAAGAAAAAACATATTCATTGCCTTATTCGCATAAAAACTTCCGAATAGTTCATCAAAAATTACAACAATCAACACGAAGCTTAGAATGACAATTCTACTACGTATCCGGGTTTACAAACGTTGTTGTCAGCTACATCGCTAGCATAGGCGAACTCAGGTGAACCGGCTAAGGGGCTAAGGGGCTCTGTCTTCGGAGCTTTCGTGGATCGCGAAGTAGAGGCTGCAGAACAGCTATCCTTATGAAGCAAGAAAAACGAAGTGAGATCAAAACAACCTATCGAAAATTTAATCGAAGCCTCAAGCCAGAAGTCAGAAAAATCTTGCTCAGGATGAGCCTGTTTGAACAAACGCCATGCTTCACCACTAACAAGCATCCTATCTCGATGAATTCGTAGTGGTAGCACGTCCTGCGCAGGCCCAGCTTGCAGGACCTGCGCAGGTTAAAATATACAAAACATCTGTTCAGAAATGTCTGACGAATTTACACAAACAAACAGCCAACCCCGCTCAAAAGTTCAAACATGTTGTTCAATTCATTACATCCACCTTCGGTGACTCTCCTTCTGGTTCAGGAACTTGTCCACGATCGTCGCCATCGTCGCTGCTGCTGCTGCTGCTGCTGCTGCCAGAGCCGTCCCCACCAGATTCACCCGAACTTTCCCCGGAGGACGATTTTTCGGGAGATGCTGCGGCGCGCTCTAGCTCCTCCTTTTCTCTTAGCTGCGAAACGAAGAGAAGAGTAAAGAGATATTAGGAAACTGGAATACGTATGACGAACATAAGTTACGAAATAGGCCAGAGAATTACCTCGTCAAGTTTCAACCGCCCAACAGTCTTAGCCATTTCCGCCCCGCCAACCATCCAGAATTCCTTAGCAAACTTTAGCTTAATAGCAATGACGTCAGGGTTGTCTTGAAGTATAGCTTCACTAGTAACGCCAGGGAACTGAGAAAGGTTCGCGCGAAACTTCGCCAAGTCAGCACAGCCATACTCATGAAGGACCTTCAGAATGCTTTCTACAGAGAAAGATACGGCAAAGTTGCCGGCACCATCGATGACTTCATGGAGAGCCTTGAATTCCTCCTCGAGCCAGTCCATGAAATCGGGGATATCAATATCGTCTGGAAGAGGAGCTGGACGAACACCATACTCATTCAAAGACTTTTGATACTCAGCATAAAGCAACCTCAATCTTCCCAAGATTTCCGAAGTCTGTTTCTTCGAAGATTCACTTTCTGCCTTCAGCGCCTTCTCCAGATCTACGATTTTCTGGTCCTTCGAGCTAAGTGACTTGGCAAGGTTGGCGTTGTTGGTACGGAGATCTTCAGCAATCTTGGAAGCACGCTCTTGTTGTTGCCGAAGTTTCTCGATCACACTCAGGTCATCCTCGTGAGACTTCCGAACTTTCTCCAATTCTTTTTTGGAATCCTCGAGTGCGGCTTCGGCGAACTTCTTCTCGTCCTGACTTCTCTTTAAAGCCTCAGCTAGCTCAGAAACCTTCTTTTCCAGCTCTAGGTTCGTGGATTCTGCGAGACCGAACTTGCGCTCCAATTCCTTAGACTTCCGCGAGAGTTCCTCGTTAATCTTCTCCTGCGCGGAAAGCCGTTCCATGGCAACTTTCCCGAGCATGGAATATTTGATAGTGTAGTCTTCATGGAAGCGCGCAAGTTTTGAGGGAGAATAGGAGTGCAACGGATTCTTGAACTCGAAAAATTCAAGAATAAGTCTTAGACGAAGACTCTACAATCACGAATTGCGTAAAGGGGCACCGAGAATCAACGAACCTTGCTTACTGAAGTGCTGCATAGTGACTTGTTTGGTCGAACTCGAGGAGGCCTTCCCTTGAGGTGAAGGAGAAGTGTCGGAGATAGATAGAGGCCTCTTTTCAGAGCCTTGAGCGGCTTCTTCAGGTTGTTCCGAAGCACCCTCTCCTGTTTCATCAACAATCGCGGACGATTTCCATAGAGTTAAAAACTTGGACGCCTTGCCCCCGATGCCAATTGTCTCGAAACCAACACGCAACAATTTGCCGCGATAAGACGTACCAAAATTTTTGTTAAAGGCGGCCAAGGAAGGGGAAGGCGCTTGGTCTTCAGGGACAACCTCTCGAACTTCGACCAAGGGAATGTTTTCGGAAGAATTGCCGTCCCTTTGAATGGTCCGCTCAAGATCACGGGCAAAGTCGGAGGAGACTTGATCAGCGGCATCGGCGGCGGGAATTTCGGCAACGGCGGGGGATTCGGGGTGAGCAACGGTTCCTCGTTAATCGTGTCGGACATACGGCGATCAACTCTTCGGTAGTCATAGGTCTAGCCGTATGTCCGACACGAGCCACCTATCAAACATAACCAATACAACAATTTAAACTAACGGTCGAAGAAGAGCCACGAAAATCGTAACATCACTACACCAAAGATAAACGAATCAACGCAACAACACAGCAAACATAAAGGAATACCTTAGGAAATCGCGAGAAAGGCCTGAAGTTCGGAAACCTTCTTGCACAGAGAGCTAGTTCCGCGAAGGAAGAGATGTGTGAAAATCACGAAAGGCGCGAGAGCAGTAAAAATTTTTTAACAGCGTCGGCGCGCTATTTATAGGGCCAGGGAGGGGCAGTTTCGCGAAGCGTGCCTCGATTCAACCGCCATTTGCTCCCTGGGTGACGCGTGTCCCCTCCGACGTTCCGAGGGTGACGTTTTTTACTAAATTTCCGAAAAGTTCGTGGAATCGGATCGTCGGAGTCAACCCGCTTCCCCGAGGGGCTAGTGTTGGGGAATTCAGGAAAATACATCACCCTCGAAACGTCGAAGTCTAATGGTATTCTCAAAGTGTGTTTTTCGGGGCGGGGGGGTCGCGAATGCGGGAACTCGTGACTCGCGAAGTTTCGAGTTCGCGGGAATGCTGAGTTCGGGAAACTCGGTTCGGCGAAGATGTGGAGTCACGAACGTGCGGAAGCCCGGAATCTCGACTGTTGGCGGCCCGGATTTCGGAAATCTTCCAATTCGGGAATCCAGTGAAGACTCTGTTCGGAACTCAGGCGCTGGGATACGCGCGCGGATCGCGGAGGAGCGGAGGCCATTTCGGGAGTCTGTTGGAGATCTGATTCGGGAATCTTGGGTGAGGACATCCACGAATCACGGGAGAAGCAAAGTCAAAGTTGTAGTCCCAAAAAGTCCGGGCTTAGAGTGTGAACTAGTGGCAGGGCTTGTAAATATGTAAGGGGTGAAAGGACGTTCTTATGTGTGTTCACATTAGGAATATTCTCCGAGCCCAAGGGTGATATCGGAATGTAAAAGTCCCTTCATCTCCCTATAAAAGGGGGCGCGAGGGCACGTGTAAAGGCATTCAGACTTTTTTTTGGGACTCGTGCCATTTGCGAGAGAGCATCTCATACTCTTTGCGCCCCGATTGTGTTCCCGAACGTGTTGAGAACTCCTCTTGTGTTAGGGTAATTATCCGAATTTTTCGGGTAATCCCCCAACAGGTATTAAGGTTTTTAAGTTGCCTATTTCACACTCTCCCCATTTTAGACTACGTGCATCTGAATCTTTTCACCTTTTAAACCCTCGATTATATATTTCCCTCCATCATGCGTGCATCATGTTCCTTTCATAGTGTCGTCCTCTACCAAACCACTAGAACCTCTTGGCGATGAATTATTTTCCTCATGTTTTTTTCATTTGCAATTACCTGGAATTGTATATTATATATATGCAATGTTTCTATCACATCAAAGAGCAAATTTCCGTTTGACCCGGCTAGCTACATATTTGCAGCACGGCATGCAAACAACACGCCAGCACGTTCTCTGGCTCAATGCATCACCATCCACGTTTTGCATATGCACCTGTTAGTTGGTAGGGACTGTTTGATGATGCCGAGGATACTACTACCAGACCAGCAGGTGGCTCAGCTTTTGCCGCAGGCAGCAGGCACAAGTGTAAAGGTGGAGTAGTGGTAGTGGAACCCTGGGCGCTGATGTGAACCGTGAAGTCGTGAAGACCAAGTATCCCATCAAGCTAGTACGTGGATGTGGATGACTAGATGTTATTAAGATAAGGAACCAAGGAAGGAATTTCATGTCGCAACAGGCAACATGCAAAGTAGATGTGTGTTTTGTGTTTCTAAAGTGAGTGCGTTGTACTCTATACTGAAAAACAGGCAACACGCAAAGGGTACGTGCGTTTGTGTTACGATAAGGAATTAAGAATTCCATGCATTTAAATGTGTGGTCGACAGTAGCCAAAACAAAACAAAGCCACCTTCCAAGAGACACAAAATTACTCTCCTCAAGTATTGATAAAATATGAATAACCCCCTAAAGTATATTTTGGTTCAGTGTACTCCCTAAACCATGGCATTTGGTTCAATTAACCCCCCTAATCCAATTTCTCTTTTTTGTTTCTCCATAAACAAGTTGAATCTTCCGTACAAATTTCAAAGTGGTAGCGGACATCACAATGTATGTCAAAAAAATATATTATAATTGTTTTATCATTATTTTTTTGCATAATTTTGTATCTCAATGATTAATTATTCTTAATATCCTACATCTGAAAATAATGTTAAAAATCATGATATAGTTTTCTAACATATGTTATGATTATCATCTCGCGAAATTTGAATTAAAGATTTCACTTGTGAATAAAGAAATAAAAAGACAAATTGTATTAGGGGGTAAAATCAATCAAATGCCATAGTTTAGGTGTAAAATGAACCAAAATATACTTTAGGGGGGGGGTTTGGACTTTGCCTATAATCGAGGGGAGTAATTTGGACTTTAATACTTGTTATGCCTGATGATGCATCTATCTGTCATATACTCCCTCCCAATCGAATTATAATTTATTTTGACTATTCTATATATATTTGTAGGTCTTATTTGTGCACCTAGACATAGAGTACATATATCTGTGTTCCAAATGTATGCATTTCGATTAGAGTCTATTCTACGGTTATGACTACAAGGATCATTAAAAAATTTCATCATAGACTTCTTCTATCACTTGAGAGCCAACCACAACTGTCACTCTAAGTTCCGATGGGAGACTTTTTTTTGCCCCTGTCGAAAAAGCAACCGTTCCGCCACTGCATCTTGCCCCCGTGTCACCTGAGGGCGACACGGGCGGCGTGCTCCGCTCCCGTCAGCATCGGCACTCCATCGATCCGTCATTTGGTCCTCCTCCCTCCCCAACTCTGTCATCTCGCCGAAGGCCAGAGGAGGGAGGGGGATCCATCTCACCCAATAGTCATCAATATTAGATTAGGGTTTGAGTTTCTTTGTGTTGTGATTCATGGTATGTGGGATTTGTTTCCTCCTCCGCTCCGGCAACAGTGAAGAGATAAAGTGAATTGTGTCTCTCCATGACAACTTTTGTGAAGGAGGTGACAACATCTACGGCGTCAGCAAATTTTTTGGAGCGATGACATAGAGAATTAGGTTTTTGGATGGAGACATTGAGGCGAGGATATGGTGTTGTCATCGTGCAATAAATTTCTCTAGCCACTTCTCAATTTTGTCATGGTTATATCCAACCACGGTGAAAGTTCTGTGAGAATAAATTTGACCTTCGAGCCGATGCCGATCGGTCTTGGATCGGATAGATTGGGATCGAGTCTCTCTCTTCTTCAAAAAGAGGAAGAAGAAAGACGTAAAAAGGAAGAAGAAGATTGTGCTCGTTCCAACCTATAGGGATGTTGGTTGCTGTTCTTTGGGCGCTTGTTCTCAGCCTCGCTTGTAGTGTATGACCGTGCGTCCTTCTATTTTATTTTTTACACGGGTTTGGAATTGAGATTTGGAGCTGCTTAGAGCGAGACTACTTTGAGAAATGTGTATGTAACTTGATGATGTACTCAACTTTGTTATAATATAATTCTCACTTTGATCTAAAAAAGACATAGAGTATATGTAAGTATATAATAAAATCCATGAATATGAAAGTACTAAGATGACATATAATTTAGGACAGAGTGAGTATTATATATAGGCACTTAAGATATATAGGAAGTTAGAAACTATAATCCCAATTATTGTTTTTTAACTATCATCCAATCCTCCCTCATTTTGCTCTCCATGTTCTCCTCCCTTTCTTGGTTCTTGCACTTAAGTCTGGGCATTCAGTTAACCAATACCGATCCGTTTGGGACCTAAGAATGTTAAGTGAGAATATGTGCAATTAGTTTTTTTCCGTCTACATTTAGTACTCCATACATTATTGTGTCCAAACATCTGATGTCACGAGAGGAAAAATTTTAGAAGAGTAAGTAAGCATGACCTAAGAATGTTAAGTGACAGGATACGGCACACAAGTATAAATTGTATCTTCAGCAGATCACTCACATCGTTGATGTACATAGGCTGATCAGTTTGTAAAATGATGCAGCAGTGCCAGGCCTGAGGCCCTGAGCGCCGCAGCCATCGAGACGGCAACTCGCAGTGGTGCCTGCTGGTCCAAATAGTGTTGTAGGCATTGATTTGGATGTGAGGTGTTGAATCAATTGATGGATGGAGTGGGGGGTGGACCCCACTATTTATGTAAAAGGAAGGGGCACACAGGCACCCTTTTGGGGTGGAATAGGCACCTGTACGGGAGAGACACACCCGTACAGTGTGTAGGTGCCTTTTCCCTAATTACACACTAATGAATAGGAAAAAGTCTACTTCAGCCCCCAACCTAGGGGGATTTGAACACACCCCCCAACCTATGAAACTGGATTTTTTACCCCCTGAACTTTCTAAAACGGGACAAATCACCCCGTGAAGCAGTTTTGAAAAATCATAATAAATCACATAAAAATCATAAAATGAAAAATCAAATTGTGTTGGACTTCAAATTAGTAGTTCTACGCAGTGAACATACAATATGGAATACTTTAGTACATATTTTTTGTTATAACTTTAGATCTATGCTTTTCTCCATAACTGTAAAAAAATATAATAAATATACCATATTGTATGTTCATTGTGTAGATGTACTCATTTAGAATTCAACACAATTGAATTTTCTATTTTATGATTTTTCTCTGATTTATTATGATTTTTCAAAAGTGCTTTAGGGGTGATTTGTCCTGTTTTAGAAAGTTCGGGGTAAAAAATTCATTTTCATAGGTTGGGGGGTGATGTGTTCCAACCCCCATAGGTTGGGGGGTGAAGTAAATTTTTTCCCTAATGAATATGTTAATTACATAATTAGGCTAATGATCACCACTAATTATTTCTTAACACTAACCCTTGATCAATAGCTTCATTAGATCTTGAGATAATTTGACTTCAATCTTCCTTGGATATCATCTTGTAAAACTCCTCCAAAAACCCTATGGGAAACTTGAGGAGAAACCCATCTGTGTGTATATGCCGCTAAAACTCCTTTAAACCCAGTGGAAAAATATTAGGAGAAAATGACATTATTGTCTTGTTAAATATTTGTATGAGAAAAAGTTGACGGTGAATTTCCGTCAACCTATAGTACTTGTTATACATTGGTTTCGATTATGATTTGCAACTAACCCGCCACTAGGCATACTAATGTAACAAGTTCACACTTGCATGTCGATTTTGGAGTTTGTTGTTTATGCAGGAAATCTACGCTAAAGAGAAGACTTTCGGGATAAGTTCATCAAGAACTTCAAGAGAAGATCATGAAGCCCGTCACAAGTCAAGACACGCGATGAACATGACTCCAAATGACCCGAGGACCAAAGCGTCAACATGCAAGTCTTCAGGGACTCAACCAGAAAACAGCGAAGCTTGCATAGCAAGGATTCAAGGCTTAACCGTGAAGGAAACGACGTCAAAGGCCCACATGCAAGTGCACACAAATAAGGGCTCACACGAGAAGCAACCGGGGAGGAAACCGGGGCCGAACCGGACCAAAAAGGGCTTGGGCCGACCGGCCTGGGCCGACTGGCCCAGCCCACTCTGGGCCCGGTTCGCATCCCCCTTTTTCCCTAGGTGCTTGTCTATAAATTGTCTCTGCCTCCGCCGGCCGCCACATCCATCCTTTTATCAGAGAGCCACCGAGACGAAGGAGAAGCACCGGGAGGAAGCCGTCGGCCGCCGCGAGTCCTCGAGTTGCCTAGGAGATGGCTTAGGCCATGCCCTAGCCGCCATGGTTGGCCCTGCGTGGTGAAGCCATGGTGGAGTTCTGGAGCCGCGACTTGAATTCGTCAAGTCGTTTGTACCTTCAACATTCGGTGATGTAACTATATCTTGTCATACTTTGATCTACTACGAGTTATGCATATTCATATGTATAGCTACCATATGCCTTTAGTAGGACTAGATCGAATCATGGTGATTAGTCTTGTCGTGCGGATACACCGTAGTAGTGCACGGACCTAGGTTGTTGCTCGGTGATGAATATCCTCGCGTAGTGACAGTACGAGAGGGGAGAAAGCGGCGAGTGAACGTGCATCGGACCACTACATATCAGGTTACTCCATATCGAGTGTAATCCTTATCATAGTATAGGTTTAGATTGGTTTATCACATTGGCCGGAACGGCAACAAGAAGACGATAGGCTAGGTTTACCTTTGGTTTGCTTACCTTTATGGCTAGGTGGATGTGATCCATACATCCCTTCGTGTTTGTATGTTATCTTTATGCAATCAACACTTCACATAGGGTTAGACCGGTAGGTTAGATAGAGAACCTTAGTGGTTTGCTTCCGATCCTTGTATTGACAAATATAGGGAGAACCCGCCTTGGTGAAAAAGGCACCAAGTCACCCGTAGGCTTGCGGTGAACTTGAGCACGGTTTTGAACCGTCAACAAGCCCCTTTCTTGATATATCTATTATTCCGACCGGATTGAATCCCATAGAAGTGAACAAGCCCTAAGGTTTAACCCTAGAGCCCTCATGACATGCAGAGGACAGTGATGAAAACAAATCAGATTAGCAAAAAGGGAAAGAGGGAGGGAGTATCAAAGAAGTAACAATGGGTTGAAGAAAGTAACACGGCACAGCACGGCTGTTAACACCAAATATTGGTACAGGAAAAGAACTGACTTCTGGGCCGAGTTTGGTAACAAAATACCGTTCGGCAGGAAAAAATCTTCTCAGAGGATTCGGTAAAAAATGCTTGCGGTCGGCAATACACCATCATTCGGCAAAAGGACTGTTTGCGCTTTTAAAAGGAAGTTTTCGGGAATGCATGATGACGTGGCCCGATATAAGGAAGGGACGAATTGATGGCGTGTACGAGATGGACATTGGCATCGGAGAATTAATTTAGACATTAAATATTGTACTCGTAGTCGACCGGGAGTCGTGTTAGGACAAGGGTATAAATATAAACCCTTGATGTACGTAATAGGGATCGAACATCTTCACAACAAAACCGGCCCCGTGCCAAACATCGAGTCCTTTAGTCGAGTCGTCGAGTTCTTCGAGAGGAGCCATCGATCCGTCGACCTCCGTAAGTACCGGCAACCTTGTATTATGTCTAGTATCATGCGGTGGATTTAGACCGTGATGCAAGTAGTCTTGTTACCTTGCTTAGTATCATGCGGTGGATTTAAGCTTGGTTCAAGAGGGTTTCATGTTGGATCATGAGCCATGCGGTAGGCTAAGATCTAGCTCGAAGCTAGTTATCGGCTCTATTAGATTTGGCAACATCTAATAGATTCATTAAGTTAACAGTGTTGCTTTGAGTTTTTGATTTATGTTTAAATTCATGTAACACTCTTTTGCCCAATCTAGATCAATTCGGCTTTACCTCTTTGAGATCCATGTGATGTACTTTCAAGTCTTTGTGTATTATAAAGTATCAAGTGCTCTCAATAGCCGAATTCAGATCAATCTAGATTGTCACGTGTTGCGGGTTCAAGATTTGACTTTTCAAATGTTTGTTCCTTCTCCACGGAACCGGATCGGTACATACGTACTTTGTATTCGGCAATGCTACCATGAGTAAAACGTGTTCATAAGTTTGTTTTAAATAATGTGTGCTTTTAGCCTTCCATATTTAGATCGTATCATGCGTTTGATTAATCTCTTTGTGGTCGGTGGCATGGTTTCAAACAAGTTGTATCATGCGGTGGATTAACTTGTTTGTTATCATACTTGACGGGTTTGAAAGTACCTAGACATGCGGTAGACTAGTGCTTTTGGCCTATGCATTCTTGTTTACTTCATATTTATAATCATGCTTTTACCTTATTTGTTTTAATTGTTATTTATCCTCGAAAATCTGTCATGATCAGGTGCGAGCAATGCTATCTAAACAAAGACCGATCTTTTGTCATGCTTACGTCATGCATTCGGCTATATCCTGTTTTCGTGTTTTAAAGCTCCCGAATGGTATTTAAACTGCTTACAGATAGCTTGTTGTAGCTATATGTCATTTTAATTGGCTTTCTAGCCGTAAATACGGAACTGTCTGGTACCACCCGGCAAGTTCCATGTTTTATCTAACTATTTTTCATCCTTTGTTAGTTTCAGAAAAAATTGACTGGCACGCTTCGGATCCGGCACGTGTTTTAAGCCAGCTTCTTTCGGCTTGCTGTGGGCTTGGCGCGAGGTGCTGATTTTGCGTCAACACACTTTTTTGGCACGCTCGGTGAGACAAATCTAGCTGATTCAAGATGCCTGACGTTCATGACGTCATGGATGTCACCATGGATGAATTTTCTCCGGAGCAGCGGATGCAGTTGAAGGATGCCATTGACCAGTTCCAACAAAAGTGTTTAATGTCATTTGGCAAGAATAGAAGTGGTGTGCCGTATCTCAAATCAGACATGCCAAGGGTTCTGTTACCAGGGGAGCCGGACACCACGACTGCTGAGGAGAAAAAGGAGACTATGGATGCTTTTCAGCAAATTATGGAAAGCATAATGGTCAAACATCATACTGCTTTCTTGACTATGTTCAAGCAGATGATGGTTGGAGTCTTTGGCCCAAGCATGGAGAGGACACTCAGTCGAGTATCGCCTCAAACATCTACTGTAGAGGTTGGAGAAACTAGTGCTGCTCAACCAACTCGAGATGCGAGTGCTCAGCCACCTTTGCAAAGTATGGGAGGCCAACCAATCCAACCACCTCCGCAAAGCGTGGGAAGTCAACCGATCCAACCGCCTCCACAAAGCACTGGAGGTCGCCCAGTCCAACAGCTGAACCCGTATCAGGCAGTGCCCAACAGGCCTACATATGGGGATATGGCGTTTGGTTCTTTTGGAGTTCCACCTAACTCCACTTATAGGATAGCGCCAGCCAACAACAGGCTACAGAAGAATATGTATGGTGAGGGATATTCAGAAATGATGGACTATGGCACCATTGATGCTTTTCCAAACCCTGGATATGGTGCAGCTGCAGGAATGCTTAATGGACCTGTTGGAAGGCCAGGGGATCAAGATGCTAATGTTGATCTTATGGTGCAGAAAATGGCCGATGTTTTGCAAAATCAATTCGGCCTGAAACCTAAGATGCAGGGACAAGCTTACACACCTCCTTTCCCAGAGTGGTACCACAGGGTGGCTTTGCCACCAAGGGTGAAACCTCCTGCAGATTTCACAAAGTTCTCTGGGCAAGATGATACAAGTACTGTGGAACACATAGCCCGATACTTGATGCAGCTTGGGGAAGCTTCAGCTGATGAGGCGTTCAGGATCAGATACTTTCCCTTGTCGTTGACAGGCCCGGCCTTTACATGGTTTGCTTCTTTGCCTGCTCAATCGATCTGTTCCTGGAAGGATTTGGAACAGAAGTTCCATTCTCATTACATCAGTGGCAGTACTAAGAAAAAGCTAATTGATCTGGCCACCTTGAGACAGAGGCACAATGAAACACTCATGAAATTTCTCAGAAGATTTAGAGAGACCAAAGGCATGTGCTTTTCTTTGAATCTGCCAGATGATCAATTGGCTGACATGGCTGTTGCGGGTATGTTGCCAGCTATTCGGGAGAAGTTGTTCGGCATGGAGTTCGACAATCTTGGTCAATTGTCACAGAGGTTGTCATTAATGAGCAATCAAGCTTACGGATTCAAGAAAGACTCCAGGTTTGCCAAGCACATTGATATAGGCGACATCTATGACCAATTCCTCGAAAGAGCCGATCAAGGGGAAGAATTTGATGAGGAGGAGGAGATAGCAACGGCTGAGATGGTGTGGGGCAAAGAGCCGCTAACTCGTGAACCAAAGATGGATAAAGGAAGCCAAGGGCACATATGACTTTGATGTGACCAAGGCCGACAAGCTCTTTGAGTTCCTTGTAAAGGAAGGCCGAATCAAGTTGCCAGAAGGGCATTCCATGCTTCGGCCTGATGGATTTAAAGAGAAAAGATATTGTGGATTTCATGACAGGAACTCTCACTCCATCAATGATTGCAGGGTTTTCAGGATAAGGATCCAGAAGGCTATCCAGGAGGGTCACTTGAAATTTGACAATAAAATGAAGCTGGATGGCAACCCTTTCCCTCAGAACATGGTTGGTTTTTCTGTTAACATGGTAACCGCTAAGGAGAAGGGAAAAGTGAAGGTCATAACTTTGGCAAGAGCAAAGCAAGATGGATCAGTTGATCCTGCTCAGCAAGTGACAGTGGAACAAGTCCACAAAGAAGCGCCTCGCATCCTGAGAAGCCAAATTGAAGTAGGGGAATCTTCCAGATCCAAACCCAGGGTGACTACACGTATCCTCCTTAACAAGTGGCAGCGTCAACAAGAGAAGGAACGCTACCACAAACAGAAATACGAGGAGGAAGCACGGAGGTTTGAGGAAGAAGCGCACGAAGAAAGCTAGAGAACATGCACGAGAACAGGAGCATGCACATTGGGGATGTGCGTTCTTCGGGCATTCTTTGGAATGAGGGTTTGAAGCTTCCTACATTGAATAATTGCCCTGAATGCAGTGACAAGTACACGAGTATAGGCGGATATCGTCAATCGCCGATCCGTCCATGAAAGAATTGGAAGGATACATCCTAGTGATGGTCGGCACGTAAAAATGAGTGAAGTCAATGATCACCCAAGGAAAAGATATTCGATCAAAAGTGGGTTGATCAAGAGGAACAAGAGCATGAATACATCCGGCAAGAAGGACGGTGGTGCCCACCCCGGCTTGAGGAGAAGCCAAAAGAGAAGGGTTCGGCGCTTGAGGAATCAAGAGTTGAAACAAACGGAATCAAAAGAAAGGTGTCCGGCGTCCAAAGGATAGGCTCGATGGATCCGGTCGTTCGGCTCCAACATGCATGGTATGCTTTTTGCCGAATGAGTTCATGGCTCCGGCTAACCAGGTTGTGCAGGAAGAGGCGTCCCCAGACATCAATGAGGATGAGCAACTTGGGCTGATGGCACAGTTGGTGTTGGCTAAGCAGGAAACTTTCGACGGACCGGCCAAGAATCGACATATGAGGCCGCCGTACTTGAGAGGATACGTCAATGGCAAGCCATTGACCAAAATGTTTGTCGATGGTGGAGTTGCGATCAATGTGATGCCATATACCACATTCGGAAGCTTGGCATGGGCCCCGGAGATTTAACGCCAACAAGTATAATTCGAATGATTTTGCTTGGGAATCCTTCGGACACCAAGGGCCGCGTGCATGTGGACCCGATGATCGGGTCTAAAACTTTGCTCACGACCTTCTTTGTCATTGAGGGCAAAGGGGCTTATAGCTTGCTCGCTTAGATGGGACCGGATCCATGCAACCGTTGCATCCCATCTACCATGCACCAATAGCTTGTTCAATGGGCGGATGATGATATAGAAGTGGTCCAAGCGAGATGATTCGGTGAGCATGGCTAACGTCGAACCAACCTTCTCGGGAGTATCAAGGCATAGATTGCTTCTCGGGGAAAGGACGGGGTGCGAGGCCCTATTGAACCGATCGGCGGTGATCAACTACCGATTCAAGCAGTCGGCTCTTATAGAACTTTTTAATGGATAATCCAATTGATGGAACTGATGGGAAGTTAGGGCGTGGATTCATGTCGGCTGACAAATTGGAAGAAATTGACATTGGAGATGGTGACAAGCCAAGGCCGACATTTATCAGTGCTAACTTAGATTCAAGTTTCAGAGAGGGATTGATCAAGTTACTGAAAGAATATAAAGATTGCTTCGCTTGGGATTATTCGGAGATGCCTGGTTTGGATCGTTCCATTTTGAGCATCGGTTACCAATTAAGCCTGGTTTTAAACCTTATAAGCAACCTCCCCGAAAAATCTACAAGGATGAAGTATTGGCCGACGTGAAAAAGAAGTTGAGAGATTGATCGATGCAAATTTCATTCGGCCATGCAGATATGCGGAGTGGATCTCTAACATCGTCCCCGTTTACAAGAAAAATGGGAAGATGAGGGCTTGCATAGATTTTAGAGATTTAAACAGAGCTACTCCCATGGATGGATATCCAATGCCTGTTGCTGATTTGTTGGTTGATGCCGTTGCTGGACATAAAATTATTAGTTTCATGGATGGCAATGCAGGGTACAATCAAATTTTTATGGCAATAGAAGATATATCAAAGACAGCCTTTAGATGTCCTGGACATATAGGCCTTTTTGAGTGGTTTGTCATGACATTTGGGTTAAAAAATGCCGGTGCAACTTATCAGAGAGCCATGAATTATATTTTTCATGAGTTGATCGACAAAATTGTTGAGATATACATTGATGATGTCGTGATAAAATCTTTTAATCATGAATCACACTTAGATGATGTGAGAAAAACTCTAGAGTGTACCCGAAAGCATGGGTTGAAGATGAATCTGAACAAATGTGCCTTTGGGGTTTCAGCTGGAGAAATCTTGGGGTTTTTGGTGCATGAAGGAGGAATAGAAGTTGGCAAGAAAAGCATGAAAGCTATCGATGAAGTTGTTCCTCCAACCAATCTCAAGGAGTTGCAATCACTGCTTGGCAAGATCAATTTTGTGAGGAGATTCATTTCAAATTTGTCACAAAAGGTTTTGCCTTTCTCTCCGCTGTTGAGGATCAAGAAAGATCAGAAGTTTGTATGGGGTGACGAACAACAAAAGGCTTTCGATGAAATCAAGCAGTACATGAAGGAACCACCAGTGTTGGTGCCTCCACAGTTGAACAGGCCTTTCAAGTTGTACGTGGCGGCCGATACCCAAACTATTGGATCGGCCCTTATACAAGAATTTGAAGGAAAGGAGCGGGTAGTTGCGTACCTTAGCCGAAAGCTGCTTGATCCTGAGACTAGGTATTCGGCTGCGGAAAAGCTTTGCCTGTGTGTTTATTACTCATGTACAAAGTTTCGGCACTATTTGTTGAATGCCGAATGCGTTGTATATTCAAAGTTTGATGTAATTAAACACATGTTATCTATGCCAATTTTGAATGGAAGGATTGGCAAATGGATTTTGGCTTTATCTGAGTTTGAGCTGAAGTTTGAATCGGCAAAAGCTATTAAAGGTCAGATTATTGCTGATTTCATTACTGAACATCGTGATCCATCAATTGATTTGCTTGAAATTACTCCTTGGGCTTTATTCTTTGATGGATCCTCATGTGGCAAAGGTGGTGGAGTAGGAATTTTATTAATTTCACCCAAAGGTGAGATGTTTGAGTTTGCTATTCCTATTCAGTCTACTGTCACCAATAATCAAGCTGAATATGAGGCACTACTTAGACGGCTTCAATATTTGAAAGAAGCAAAGGCTATTTCAGTTGAAATTTATGGAGATTCGGAGCTAGTTATAAAACAATTGAATGGCCAATATGAATGTAGAAGTGATATCTTGAGGAATTACTATGAAGAGTGCAAGGAAATCTTGAAAAGTTTTTAGTTAGTAATTCTACAACATATTCCTAGAGAACACGATGAAGAGGCAAACAGGTTGGCTCAAAGTGCTTCGAGTTATAGAGAAAACCAAGAGGTGTTTTCCACGGAGGTGTGTGCTTTCGGGAGTGATCTAGCAGAAGATGATTGGAGAAAAGAGATTGTTGATTATCTGGAAAATCCATCCCGAAAGGTTTCTAGGAAGCTCAGGTATAAAGCTATAAAATTTGTTCTTCTTGATGGACGTTTGTTTTACAAATCATTAGATGGGGTGTTGCTGTAATGCCTGGATCAAGAAGAAGCAAAGAAAATGATGAGTGAAGTGCACGATGGGCTGTGTGGGGCGCATCAATCGGCTTATCGAATGAAATGGGTTATTAGGCACACTGGATGTTTTTGGCCGACGATGCTGGAAGATTGTTTTGAGTATTACAAAGGTTGTCAAGATTGTCAGAAGTTTGGGAATATTCAAAGAGTCCCAGTGTTAGTTCTGAATCCTATTATCAAGCCGTGGCCATTCAGAGGATGGGGTATAGATTTGATTGGCCAAATAAATCCTCCATCTAGCAAGGGGCATAAATTTGTGCTTTTGGCAACAGATTATTTCACCAAATGGGTTGAGGCAATTCCATTGAAGAAAGTAACATCAGAAAACATGGTTGAGTTTGTTAAAGAACACATCATTTACAGATTTGGGATTCCTCAAACAATTACAACTGATCAAGGAGCACAATTTGTATCTTCAGAGTTCAGAGAGTTTGCTGAAAGCATGGGAATCAAATTATTGAATTCTTCTCCTTATTATGCCCAAGCTAATGGTCAAGCAGAGGCTTCTAACAAGATCATGATCAAGATTATACAAAAGAAAATTGATCAGAAGCCAAAGAGGTGGCATTCGATACTCAATGAGGCTTTGTGGGCTTACCGAATGGCTCCTCATGGAGCTACAAAAACATCTCCTTATGAGCTGGTTTATGGGCATCATGCTGTTTTGCCCCGGGAAATGCAATCGATTCAAGAAGAGTGGCTTTTCAAAAGGATTTAAGTTCCAAAGATTACGGTGGCTTGATGATGGACGAGTTAGAGGATTTGCATATGATTCGTCTTAAGGCCTTGGAAAATATTGAAAAGAACAAGATGAGAGTTGCTAGATATTACAACAAGAAAGTAAAGGTCGAGCAATTTGCAGAAGGAGATTTAGTTTGGAAAGCGTTACTGCCGATCGGGACTAAATACAACGCGTTCGGCAAATGGTCCCCGAATTGGGAGGGTCCTTTTCGGGTAGTTAGATGTACCCCTGGTAATGCTTACATATTGAAAACTCTACTAGGAGAGGAGTTTACTGCTGCTATAAATGAGAGATATTTGAAGAAATATTATCCTAGTATTGAAATTGATCGTTGATTACAAGCACCAGGATTACAGGCATCTGATACACAGAAACAGCCGGCGTTCGGGAAAGAAGCCGCCTTTAGAACAAAAAATCCTAACAGAGGAAATGGCCAATACTGATGTGTATTGCCCTTAGCACAAAAATATTCTACATTACAAATGTTTCTTGCAGGCTTTTATTTGACAACCCAGCTACCTAGAATTACAAGAGGGTGGGAAGCAGAAGGCCTGGAGGAAGAAGCGAAAGTATGCTTCATTCCTTTGATTCCTTGTTTTTCCTCTTCAGCTCTTCCCTCTTCAACTGTTCCAGGACCACCGTAATAGCAACCTGGAAGCTTCGGGGGTTGCCATGACTTGCAGATTCCATTAGGCTGTCCCAGGAAGCCTTCAAGTTGCTGTATCTGTCAGAGACATCTGGAGAGGGGAACAGTTGTTAAATGTGAAGATCTGAGCTTAAGCGTGGGAGTCAAATAAAACTGGAGATCTTACTCCCTATCAATGCCTCCAAGCCACGTGGCGTTCGCGTTCGGCATTGCAGTGGGCGGTGATGTCCTGCAGGTTGTGCTCTAGATGCCGAATACGGCGGTGCAGTTGGTGGTTGATCCTCTGTTCCGGCGTGGCGTTCTCTTCTTCAGTGGAGGAATCAGAGAGGATGTACTCGGGAACCTCTTCAGTTCCAAAGATCTCTTCAGGAAGCAAGTCAAGGCTGGAAAAAGGCAGAGGGGGGTAGACCATAAGATTGCAATCGAGAGCACAAGAAAGGATTGACGGAAAAAACTTACTCTCGAATGGTACGCTTCTTTGGTGGAGCGCTTCCTTCCTTGATGGGTTGCTTTCCCTTGTCCGCCATGGCCTTGGGGTTTTTTCCTCTGGAGCAGGGGGAGAAGATGTGAGGTGATGGAAGTGTATGCGAGTGGATTTGCAGGGCACCAAGGGGGCTATTTTATTAGCTGTGAGAGCGCATTGGGAGTGATGACTGGTTGGCTTGCGTTATTGGAATACCAAGCGGCAGGGTTTTCTCTCCGAATGCGAAGGGTTTTCATTGAACAGTGCTTATGGTTCCCGAATTGAAGATTTTCTGCGGATTCTGTGCCAAGGGGCAGGAGTTTTTTGCGTGTTTGGCTAAGAAAAAGTTTCCGAATTCGTTCAAAGGATTCACATTCACAAGCAAAAGGGAATCATCGCAATACAAGCACAGAAGTTAATATTTCATTATTTATTGCTAAAATTCCAAACATCCCTAGTACAAACTAGTCAAAAAGCCTGTTCAACACAGATTGGGGATGGATGGAGTCGGCAATGGCGTCGCCGTGGCCGTCGAGGCGCTCCAGAATGACCTTGATCTCGTCGACGTCCTCTGGTGTGCGATCCTGGAAGACACGCGGCTGCATGGAATAGTCGACGCCGGTGTGCGTCGCCATGGCGGCCAGGCCAAGGGTGGTGCCCAGGCGAACGCCATGAAGGGCCACCGCATCGACACGGTCTTCCACCGCGGCAATGCGGTCCGCCGGCGTGTCCCCCGTTGACGGATAAAACTCGTATCCACCTACGATCCGCAAGCGTACGGACCTACACCTTTTTCACCACGGGATTCCCAAGGTTCTTGTCAATCCGCGGAGCAAGGGGATTACTAGCGCTTAACCAAGTACTAATCTAGTTGACTAAGGAAACCTTTAAAGAGAGTATTAATCTAAAGGTAAAACAATCTAACCTAAGTTAATCTAAGTTAAGTTGATCAAACAAATCTAGGGTTAAACTAGATGGTAAAGGGGTGAACACAAGAGAGTGAGCAAGAAAGATAAGCGTTCCCTCCCTAGGATCTAGGATAACATGGTATGCATCTACTACACGAAAGCGGTAAACCAATCTACCGGGGGTTGTGACCACGGTTTCGCCCTTTCCCTCCTCTCGTATCGTCACTACGCGAAGGTATTCGTGACTAGACCTATGATGGACACGGTATGTTGATGGAATCTATGGGAGTAGCGGATATCATACGCCCGAAAAACATGGTAGCTAACCTTAATCATCAAAGCATCATCAACATGAAAACAATAGATTGAAACCACAAATCGAGTAGCGATCACATAGCATGTATCCATCTAATCCTAGGGATGAACGGAGACATTACCCCATCATCTTACACGGATTGAAGCACATAGGGGTGATGGAGACTCCGGAGAACGTCGTCGATGAAGATGGCGGCGATGGAGCTTGGGAACACCCCTAGGCCAACGGCTTGGAGTCCTCCTCTTGCTTCCTTCTCTCCGCCGGCGTTGATCCTTGCGACGAGCTCATCTAACTCTCTCCCTCATCTTGCGGCGGCGGTTTTCTCGGTGATTGGCGTCGGTAGGATGATTTGTTCGATGGGTAACCACCTTGGGGCGCCTAGGGGGTTGTATTTATGTCCTTGAGGTGCCTTTGGGCGTGCTCCACCTTGCCTTGCACGAAATCCTCCTCGGGAGAGAAGCAACCTTGGTTTCCATAAAATCAGCCAGATTTTCCTGATTCATGCAGTCCTTCCTTGCCAGTGCCATATCTCCCACGTCTGGACTCCAAATAATGCAAATTCGGTGTCCAGGTTGTGTGCCACGAAATTATCTTCAACTTTGGTATTCATTTCTTTCCTTAAAAACGAAGATAAGATCTCCAAATCGGCCTTGGAAGATAATCTGTTCTGATTTCGGACTGATTGCGCAGCAGGGATTTCGGGGGCCATATCTCCTAGCTCCTTTATCCAAATTGGGCCTTCCACATGTCCAAATCGAAGGTATCGTCAAGGCCCACAACTTTGGTAGTCAAACTTTTGCCATTAAAGGCCGTTTAAGTCTCCGAATCTGCACCGAAAGATCATGCTGTCCTGAGCTGCGAGAATATCTCTCGGGCTGAGTTGATCTCGTTGGTAAACATCCAAGTCCCCGCAGTTTTGCGTGTTGATGCTTCGGTCCTCGGGTTGTTTGGAGTCTTGTTCACTTCGTGTCTTGACTTGTGACGGGCTTCATGATCTTCTCTTGAAGTGCTTGATGAACTTATCCCGAAAGTCTCCTATTTAGTGTAGATTTCCGCGTGAACAATGAACTCCAAAATCGACATGCAAGTGTGAACTTGTTATATCATTAGTATGCCTAGTGGCGGGTTAGTTGCAAATCATAATTGAAACCAATGTATAACAAGTACTCTAGGTTGACGGAAATTCACCGTCAACATCTCCCCCATGCTTAAACCTTGCTCGTCCTCGAGTAAGCAATCCTTGCTTAAAAGGGAAACCAATGTTGCCTTCCAATGTTGTCCCCGCACTTAGTCATTCATGACGAGGCAAATTGCTCTCTCTTAAGAATTTATTTTTAAAGTTCAAGTTGTGACCGACTTCTTTTTCATTATGGAAGATAGACTAACAATAAAGAACAAGCCACATTTAACACGATGCTCTCAAACTTAAGTGAACTTCAAACCATTACCTTGTCACATGGAAGATTTTCAAAAAGATGCATATCCAACATAAGTGAAAATCTCTTGCAAAAGCTCATGGAACACTCATCTCATCAATTCACTCAAGCCTATACTAGATTATTTTCAACCTACTCTACTCATATGTGATAGTGGAAGGCTTTTGTGGAGCTTGGAAGGTTAAAGACAATCCTAGCAAAACATACATCCGAAATATTGTCAAATTAAGAGAGAGGTCTATTGGAATTACCGAGACTCGTTAAAAAGGCCATGGAAAATAAATGTTGGAAAGAGAGAGGGACGAAACACACACATTTAGATAAGTGGACATGTGCAAGTGGCAAATGGATGATCCCGAGGCACGAGTGAAGTCCTCGTTATCGGATTGCACATGGTTGGAAGATTTGAGTATGGATTTGTCATCAAGTCACTTGAGAACTTATGAAGCAAAAAGAACCGAGGAGCATCTTTATTTTTTCTTTATTTTATTTCCTTCTCATTTTTCTCTCTTTCTTTTTTTCACTTTATTCTTCCTATTTTTCTTACTTTTCTTTTCTTCTTATCATATTTTTTTTCATTTTTCATTTTTTTTTCTTTTTTTTCTTTTGCTCCTCAAACCTTTTTGAAACATAATACTTACATAGCATTTGTGTCGAGAATGACTCCTCCCCCATGCTTGAACGATGCTCGTCCTCGAGCATAAAAGAGATGGGAAATGACCGCTAAAGTATGTATAAATTCCATAATCTTGCGGAATATTTGAATCTCCATAGAGAATTTTACTCCATACTCAAATTGGGTTGTGGACAAGGAGGTGATCACAAAAAGACGTTTTTGGTTTAGGGTGGATGCCCAGCGAAGCTTGTGGAATTTTCGATGTGAAAACCCACAATGCATGGACAAAAAGGCTAGCATGAAAAAGTTACACAAAGGAATGACCAGCTTCTTAGTCTCGAACCATAGAAATCAATCCTAATCCAACTCATCAAAACATATGTTTGCAATCTACGGGTTTTGTTATCATAAAACATATATGTATATGGCTTTGGTAGGTAGAACTTTGCAAGAGCATCACAAATATGTAGATAGCATAAAAGTTCAGTTTTCATAAAAACAACAAGTTAACCGGCTATCCATAAACTTAAATCAAAGAGCAAAGATATGTATGTGGGTCTAGAGCATAGTCATTTCACCTCCACAAATAAAAGAGCCGGTATTTAAATTAATTTCAGATCATATTATAGAGAGCAATTAGCCAAGACATGTATAACTTCATGTAGGTAAAACAAAGCGGCAACTTTCATCATCTTTCCGTAAGCATAGGCAATATAGAACATCGAGGTGAACACATGGTCATGCTTATCTATTGAAAGTAAAAAGAAACCTAGGTTGTCCTCCTAGTAGCCATGTTATTGTTTGAAGAGAAAAACAAAAGGTTGCACCTAGTTGAGGTTGAAGGCATACTTACAAGCATTTGTGTTTGGAAAAGACAAGGTCCATGATGTTACCATCCTTTGTAATTCTTCGTTGCCTTCTTCCGACATCTCCATGTATCGATGTGGCTTTTGCTTTTGTCTTGATTTATTAATGCTCCTAAACTTCTGAATTTGATCTTGTATGCTTAATGGAGTCATTGGTCACCCTTCTCTTCAATGTTGTCATCAGCATCTCCTCTTTCTTGTTCTCATCATCTCCTTGCTGTCTCTTTTTCATGGATTTCCCCCTCTGTCCAGAACAGAACATATATCGAAATATAGCTCTACTGAAAAATTTATGAAATTACCTTTCCAACGTGTGATCATTCATCGAAAACGGAGTTCAAACAAGGGAGCTATGTCCATTTTACTTCAGCGCTGCGTGCTGTCCAAAACTGATTTCAGGACGTGTTGCACTCGGTGATTCGGGCATAACCGCTTGTAGGAACCTCCGATTGTCTTGATTCTTGATTTGTTGGAATCATAACTTCATCTGTCTTCTAAATATCCAAAAATATCCAGTGTTCCCCCTTTGAGACTATGCAGAATTTTGATGAGATTGATAGCTTATCGCGCATTGATCCGGTGATGTGAACGATCTTGATCATTCTATCTTCTAGAACGTCATGTTGCACTTCCGTGTTGAAGATTCAGGGTCTCCCCCATGCTTAGCATTTAGCTAGTCATGGAAGAAGAATAAGACAAAGCACTTCTTAGCCATCCTTTAATTTCCTTGTAGTGAGAGTCTTTATCTTGCCTGTAAGACGTTTTAAACGCACATTCTACCCCCAAGGTGACGGTTGGGAGTAGATAGAATTGCCAACAATCCAACAATGTCTCCTAAGATTCTTAACTTGTGGCATAATTAGTTTAATGAGGAATAAAAACCTAATGAGTGTACGTGGTGCAAGGTGTGTATGCACATGATAGGAAAGCATATAAACAAAGACAATGTTTTCACCTAGTTCTAAACACCATGTTTACAACTAGGTCGCCGAATTTCTCCATAGCCATAAAGGTTTATTTATCAAGGGTTAAAACACCATGTCTATCCCTAAATCAATAACTCTTATAGCACAAGAAAAATTAAGCGCATTGCAAAGCTTATAAACTAACCAAAGCAACATGAAGACATATGAAAAGCTAGCTAGGTCTATCGAACTTAACGATGATGGTCCGCAATCTTGTTTAAACACCACGTTTACACAAGATCACAAAAGGAAAATACCCATAGGGCCCTATGAATCATTAACATGGAAACTGAAGCATACATCATTAAGTATATAAAACAATCAAGCCAACTATGTGCAAAACATGTATACGCAAAGAAACATCACGAGGACAACAAAATGCAATGCATGCAAATAAATAAATATGAGCATGAACATGATGGTGGTTCTAAAAAGGAAAACTGAACATAGATTAATAACCACAAGTTGATCATCATAAGATAGTGCCATGCTTTATTTTCTCTAAGAAAGTAGTAAAAATATAAAGAAACGGGTTGCCTCCCGAAAAGCGCTTCATTTAAAGTCATAGAGCTGGACTTTCTCACATACCTTCTTTTAGTTGCATAGCCATGGCCCTTCATGCAAGAAGAAAAGGTACCAATGCAGCTTTAATTTACTTCCCATGTTGTGCTTGATCACTTATAGAAGACTTGCCCAAAGCATCCTTTTGTTTCATCGTTATCTCCTTCTCTATCATCCTTCGGTGCTGCCTTCACTCTATGATTTTGTTTAATGTACAGAACAGAAAGTATACTCAAGCTCTACTCCATTGCATAGTGCACAAAATTTCCTTTCCAAAGAGTCTTTATTTGCTCAAATCGGACTCCGGACAAGAGAGTTACGTCCGTTTTACTTCGGCGATGAAATCTGTCCTGAAATTTCAGAACGCGCAACGCTCAATGTTTTCTCCATATCTCCTTGCACTGGTCTTCAAACTTGTTGGTTCTTGATGCGTTGGAATGGTAATTTGATGGAGCTTCTGAATATCTCATTTTCTTCATTTGTACACCTCTGAACAAGCTCTCAAATGGATGAAGACAGCAGCATCCATCGCGGGATTCGGAGAGGTTGATGATTTATCTTGCAACTCATTTAGGTATGACTTCTTTTTTTCATTATTCAAGCCTTGTCTACATGGTTAGTGAAAATCGGGCCTTTCCCGACATATGATTCTTTAAGGTCATTAGCTTGACCAAGCGCAAAGCATGATCGAGATTTACAAAACTTATTGTAAACATACGCGTCCATAATTAACACCACATGTGAATTGTAGCAACAAGTCAAGGTGTAAATAGAAGAAGCATATGTTTCATGCATAGCACTTAGCTCATCATTAGGCAAAGGTTCTTTAGGTGTGATATTAATTGGATCAAACATAAATGTTTCCTCTTTTTCATTCTCAAGAAAATCTAGCCTATCAACATGATCACTATTGGAACAAGGCATAGATATTAAACTATCATTCATACTATTGGTTGAGCATGAGTATTTGAATTTATCAACATCAATACCAATAATATCTTGAGATTTCAGCGCGTACCTTGGCCTTAGAGATTTTTCAACAAAAGTGATATTTGGTTCATCAAGCGGTGTTGAAGGCGAATCGATCTCAACAAGTGTAGTTGCCTCTTCATCACCATCTTGCAATTTCTTCAACTCATCATGTGGAACATGTAATCCTTCAACTATGTACGCATTCATCTCTTCTTTGAAGTCTTCTTTATCAACCAGATCTTCATCTTCAAAGACTTGTATGTTGCTTTCTTTATCTTCCATGTACCACATGTCGTCAAGATCGCTCATTGTTGATTCACTCTTTCCTTCATCCTTGAGTACTTCCATGTCTTGATTTGCTAGTGTGTAGGCTTCAATAGCACACAAGCTATCATCTAGCTTGAGTCCTATCTCCTCCCATTTATCCTTTGAGTCACTAGGCTCATCACGGTTGTACTCTTCTCTTCCTTCATCATAAATCTTTGAGTTGTCAAACCGGTCGATCCATCCTTCATCTCCTTCTTCTCTTTCTTCTTCAAACATCTTTTGGATCGACTCTCCACGCATCTCTTGATCAAATATATCTTCAACTAGTTTGGCAATGTGTCGGCGTTCCTCCTTCCTTCGGTAGTTAATTAGTGGGGCGAAATCAACTTGAACCCAACCGGATTGCTTGAACTCCGCCAATGGTCTAGCATTCCACATACTTCGGCCTACATTCATGTTAGTTTCAACATTTTTAACGTCCGAAATGACTTCTCTTACCTTGGGAAGTGGATCTTCACTTTCTTGTATGGTCGGTTCATCTTCCTTGACCTCCGGTTCATCTTTTTCGAAAATTTCAGCAAGCACCTTGGGCTTGCTTTTGTCGTTTTGCTCCTCTCGACAACATCTTTGCCAATCTCGTAGCATTCTTTGTCCATTGCTTATCCTTTGTAAGATTTGTGCGGCTTCACTAATAGTTTTATCCATTATATCACCGCCTGCACACATGCTTACAAAACGAGACGAGTTAGGGGTTAGTGAAAAATAAAAGGTATGCAACATCAAGTCACCGGAAAATCCCAAGTTCGGGCCTCGCTCAAGTAGTTCATTAAAACGGTCCCATGCTTCATCAATTCCTTCATCTTCTCCTTGCTTGAAAGTGAGCACTTGCCTCCTTAAGTCTTGGACCTTGCTTATGGGAAAGAACCTCAAAAGAAACTTCTTCACTAGCTCATCCCAATTTCCTTTTGCTTCAACGGACGCAAGTGTGTACCATCTTCGCGCTTCATCTTCGAGAGAGAATGGAAAAAGATTCCACTTGAACCAAGCGGCCGGAACTCCTTTTTGTTGCACCGTGTTGCATAACATCGTGAATTCCTTAATGTGTCTATATGGGTTGTCATCCTCCAATCCTCTAAATGGTTTTGTCGCCACTAACTTGATGATTCCGGGCTTCACTTCATAGTGGGTTGTAGCAAACGTCAAATCTGATTTTTGCATCTCGGTGTCTTCCATTGACGGCATTGCTAGCTCCCTTAGCGACATCTCTTCGTCTTCCAATGGTGAGGTGAACAAATCCATCTAGGCACAAGAAAAGTAGAAAGAAAAACAAAAAAGATTTTTTTTCTTTTTTTTTAGAAAATAAGGGTTAGGTGTTAGTAATCAACAAAATTAATACTAGATTAAACGTAGCAAACTGGCTTGCTCCCCGGCAACGGCGCCAGAAAAAGGGGCTTGTTGACGGATAAAACTCGTATCCACCTACGATCCGCAAGCGTACGGATCTACACCTTTTTCACCACGGGATTCCCAAGGTTCTTGTCAATCCGCGGAGCAAGGGGATTACTAGCGCTTAACCAAGTACTAATCTAGTTGACTAAGGAAACCTTTAAAGAGAGTATTAATCTAAAGGTAAAACAATCTAACCTAAGTTAATCTAAGTTAAGTTGATCAAACAAATCTAGGGTTAAACTAGATGGTAAAGGGGTAGGGATGGCGGTCCGACCCGTGGGTGCGGGTGCCCGCGGGTGCTAGACCCATTGGGTGCGGGTGTGGGTGTCAAATCGCACCCGTGGGTGCACCCACACCCGCACCCGTAATAAACCGAGTCGGGGCCGGGTGTGGATTTCCACCCGTGGGTGACCCATGGGGCCCATAAAATAGCAAATCTCCACAGTTACACCTATTGAATGTATTCCCAATCTACTTTGATTGTCTTGTATTGAGTGTTGATGACCTTTTATTCTGCATGATGATGTACTGATGTACTATAATCTACTTGGATTGTCTTGTACTGAGTGTTGATGACTTTTTATTCTGCTTGATTATGTACTGGTGTACTATGATTATGATGAAAGTTTGGTTTGCTACCATTATATTTATACATTGAATGTTGTATTGTCGGACCCAACGGGTGCCCAAGACCCGGCAGGTGACCCGAGGGTGTGGGTGTGGGTGTGAAAATCCACCCTTTAACTTGATGGGTGCGGGTGTGAATTTCTTTGACGGGTGTGGGTGTGGGTGTGATTTTGCTACACCCGACCCACACCCACCCATTGCCATCCCTATAAAGGAGTGAACACAAGAGAGTGAGCAAAAAAGATAAGCGTTCCCTCCCTAGGATCTAGGATAACATGGTATGCATCTACTACACGAAAGCGGTAAACCAATCTACCGGGGGTTGTGACCACGGTTTCGCCCTTTCCCTCCTCTCGTACTCGTCACTACGCGAAGGTATTCGTGACTAGACCTATGATGGACACGGTATGTTGATGGAATCTATGGGAGTAGCGGATATCATACGCCCGAAAAACATGGTAGCTAACCTTAATCATCAAAGCATCATCAACATGAAAACAATAGATTGAAACCACAAATCGAGTAGCGATCACATAGCATGTATCCATCTAATCCTAGGGATGAACGGAGACATTACCCCATCATCTTACACGGATTGAAGCACATAGGGGTGATGGAGACTCCGGAGAACGTCGTCGATGAAGATGGCGGCGATGGAGCTTGGGAACACCCCTAGGCCAACGGCTTGGAGTCCTCCTCATGCTTCCTTCTCTCCGCCGGCGTTGATCCTTGCGACGAGCTCATCTAACTCTCTCCCTCATCTTGCGGCGGCGGTTTTCTGGTGATTGGCGTCGGTAGGATGATTTGTTCGATGGGTAACCACCTTGGGGCGCCTAGGGGGTTGTATTTATGTCCTTGAGGTGCCTTTGGGCGTGCTCCACCTTGCCTTGCACGAAATCCTCCTTGGGAGAGAAGCAACCTTGGTTTCCATAAAATCAGCCAGATTTTCCTGATTCGCAGTCCTTCCTTGCCAGGGCCATATCTCCCACGTCTGGACTCCAAATAATGCAAATTCGGTGTCCAGGTTGTGTGCCACGAAATTATCTTCAACTTTGGTATTCATTTCTTTTCTTAAAAACGAAGATAAGATCTCCAAATCGGCCTTGGAAGATAATCTGTTCTGATTTCGTACTGATTGCGCAGCAGGGATTTCGGGGGCCATATCTCCTAGCTCCTTTATCCAAATTGGGTCTTCCACATGTCCAAATCGAAGGTATTGTCAAGGCCCACAACTTTGGTAGTCAAACTTTTGCCATTAAAGGCCGTTTAAGTCTCCGAATCTGCACCGAAAGATCATGCTGTCCTGAGCTGCGAGAATATCTCTCGGGCTGAGTTGATCTCGTTGGTAAACATCCAAGTCCCCGCAGTTTTGCGTGTTGATGCTTCGGTCCTCGGGTTGTTTGGAGTCTTGTTCACTTCGTGTCTTGACTTGTGACGGGCTTCATCATCTTCTCTTGAAGTGCTTGATGAACTTATCCCGAAAGTCTCCTATTTAGTGTAGATTTCCTGCGTAAACAATGAACTCCAAAATCGACATGCAAGTGTGAACTTGTTATATCATTAGTATGCCTAGTGGCGGGTTAGTTGCAAATCATAATTGAAACCAATGTATAACAAGTACTCTAGGTTGACGGAAATTCACCGTCAACGGTCCCGGGGGCGTTCACCTTGTCCGCCGGTTGGTTCACCGGCATCTTCGACCCGCTTAAGCTCGGCGTCGCGGGCTGCAACGTTGCAGGGCAATGGCGGTTAGTTCAAAGTTGAGTTGGAGCAAAGTCAATGAAGAGATTTACCGTTAATGGTTTCTAGCAGCTGCTTGCGCTGATGCTCCCATTCGAGCTCGGCGATGCCAGCTTTCTTGGAAACATCTTCTAGCTCGCGCCGGGTTTCGTCGCGCTCCGCCTTGAAACAGAGGGCGTCGCGCTCGTCGTAGCGTGAGGGGGAGTAGTTGTACGACTCCGAGGAGTCGTCTGGCAGGGCTGGATTCGCGGTCGGCGCAGGGGCCGGATTCCACTGGATGAGCCTGAAAAGACAAAGGGGATCGTCAGAAACAGAAAGAAATCTGGAGAGAATCGTAAAAGAAGTTGATGATCACCGCCTTCCTTCGGCCTCGTCGGCCGGCACGACGCCCGCTCGCCGCTGCCCACCATCACGTTTTTGGGAGTGCTAGTGCTGGAGAAAGAAAGTTTGGATTGGCAAAGGCTTGAAGGCAAAAGACTTGGTGAAAGGCTGGGGGCACCCACGATTTTATTTATGGGGGATGGCAAAGAGATCATGGCCGCAGATCGTGGTGCATATCCCGAGAAATTTGGAAGGTGGAGAGACTTCCTTAACCGAATCGCCGTCAGGTCGTTTGGAATTCAAGCTGAGTCATATTCGGTTGATCGGCTCGGTTGAGTTGCGGTCGGAATTGTTGTTCGGGTCTAGTACCGTTTTGACTAGAGTTGCTGAATGGATCGTCTAAAATTGCAAACAAGGTGACACAGAAAATAGAAAGTGAAATTTATGGTAAACAAAACTACAAGGACGATCAATCATTCGGCTACAAATTGCTTGGTACAATCAAGTGTTCAAATACTTTGCAATTACACTAGAAGCATCTGATATCATTTTGCTGATACTCTCCAGTAGTTTCTGATCAGCTTCTTGAGTGTTAGACAGGGCGGAAAGTTTTGTTTTGAGCTGGTTTGACTCAATCGTGGCCGCCGAAGCTTCCTTTTGGATTTTTTCTCGTCAATCCGGGGGAGTTCGGCTATCTTCTTCCTATCGGTCTCAATTTCACCGTCAAATTCTTCAATTCAGCTTCTAGTGCAGCTTTCCTGGCAATCTTCAACTCAAGTGCGGGCTGCAGTTCAGCCAGCAACCCCTTGTTGCTCTGGATTTGAGCCTGGGATTCTTTCACGAACTGCTTGGCTTTAGCTCTCTTTTGTTCCAGGATTGGTCGAGAGGATTGATTCTTCAAGGCTCTCCTCACTGCTGCAAAGTGGTTATCCAGTTGAGAGATAGGCTCCAGGGAAGCTTTGATGTCATCAGGAAGTTCTTGAGTGATGCATTCAAGTATTTCTTCTAGAACATCAACGTCCCTGACTTGGTCTTGGATGTCTCTTTGCAGCAGGGAAAAGATTTCTCTCAGTTTTACTTGGTTTTCCTCTGATAGAGCTTGGCTTGAAGACTCTTCATCACCTTTTTCGGCAGCCAAATCATCCATAGTGAATGAAAAGCTTGGTGGTGATGCAGCCTGACCCTAAAAAGGAAGGTTTGCCGAATTAAGGATGATTTATTGAAGGAAAATAACAGAGTTGAATGTCTATACTTACTTCGTTCCTGGCCTCCTGAATTGGAGAAGGAGTTTGTTCAGGCTCAAGAGAGATTTCCTGGATGATCAGCTGAGGAGGAGCTTGAGGAGTTCTTGGTAAAGTTGAAGCTTCTAACTGAGGGGAAGCTGGTGCAGTCCCTGGTAGATTTGAAGCTTCTGGCTGAGGTGAAGATGGATTCATCCCTGGTGAAGCTGGAGCTTCTACTTGAGAGGGGGATGATTGAATCCTTGGTGAAGCTGAAGTTTCTACTTGAGGGGAAGATGTTTGGACCCTTGGTGAATTTGGATTTGAAGCATGTTGAGGAGAAGAACTCTCCACAGGTTGATTCACCAATGTTTCTTACGCAAATGACAAATAGAGGGTAAGTGCCAATGTAAAGAATGGTCTTTGAAAGGAAGTAAAATAGTAAGGACCATACCAGCAGATGGGGCATTGGCAGGTTCTGAAGTTGTTGATGGTTGCTGAATTTTAGTCTGAATTACACAAGATAAATTTGTCAGAATGAAGAATGGTTTTGTGTTCAAGAAGGAAGAGATGTTACCTCAATAAGAACTCTTTTGGAAGTTCTTTTCTTCTTGGCAGTTGGAGGAGCAACCGGAGAGATGGAGCTTTCCTCTTATCGAAGTTGAACCGATAAGATTTGGGTCCGATGTAGCATATCCGGACATCGGTGAGCTAGAGTTGTGGATTTAAATCCCAAAGCGAGAAATTGGGCCTGCGGCATTGTAAGAAATTGTCCTAGCTCGAGGGGCGAGCAATCGTATTCTCGCAAGAAGTGGTAAAAATCATGATCAGTAAGGAAGGGCATGCTTGACAAAAGAAAAAGATAAGTGCATTACCTCTGAGGTTGGCTGGAAGGCAGGCATTAGCTCAAGACAAAAAGAGTGTGCTGGCTCACTGAAGATATGATCACGAAGCTCTTGCCACCAGGAAATAAAAAAGGATGAGCTATTGCTGTTGGTACAAAGGGCCAAGTATAAATAGTTGGACTGCATTGATATTCAAAGACCCTTTTGGCTTGCAGTTTTTCTTTTATTTCCTCTCTGGGCTTGAGGAATTCGTGGAGGAATAACCTTGGGGGCACTTGGCCACATCCAAGCTGTCGGGCCATCATGTTTGGCTGATAATATTCATAGGTACTATGATTTTTCCTTCCTCTACAAAATTCTGCTGGCAGGATGCATGGATGGATGAAGATATTGAGAATTTCTATGGATTTTGCATCATTGCATCCATTCTCAAAAGTGAATTCATAAGGGAGAGTCAAGTTATCATTGTTCAAATAAGGAAGCCAAAGGGGATCGGTGAAACCTCCGAAGAAAAGCTCAAAGAGTTGATCGATGTTTTGGTCAATGGATATGGTTGAGGCAGCTTCTCCATAGGTTTGGCATCCTTTTGTAATCCGGATTTCTCCTTCCTTATAGCCGGATGAAGGAAAATGTCAATTGTTGAGATTAATACCAACGATCCGGTGCATATATAGTTGCGGCCACATTTGTACAATGGCCATTGACACAAGAGATCTTTTGGTCGGTGTACATCGGATTAGTGGTTTGATGAAGCATATGGTATACACTTCCTAGGAGATACTTCCCGAGGGGAATGAGGTGACCTGTAGCCAAATCTTCAGCCATTGCAATATGGTTCAGGGTTGGCTCATTGGCTTTGCCACAAAAGACAAATCGCATAGCCACATGTTCGGAAGGCCCCGTATTCAACGTCAATCGAGAGGACCATCGGACATATGGTTCGGATATATGCTTTATATCCAAATCCTGTTTTACTCCTCTTTGCCTGATGGAGCTTTTGTATTTGCAAGGATACATGGATACTGTGATATCAAGGCCGGTCATCATATATACATCAGCCAGAGTGGGAGACATTGGTCCATGACCAAAAAGGAAAGCATTGATACCATTTGACCGTAAATGACAGTGGAATTAGAAGGCTCTAGTTCTTAGGAGTTTCGGCCAGAGATAATAAACACTAGGCAATGCGAAGGCTGTCCCAATTGCCGGTTTCTACACTTTTATCTTCGAGTATTCTCTTATACCAGTTTCTCCAACCTGCAATTGGGGGCAGGGGCCAGTTTTTGAAGGCGTCTTGCCACTCATGAGGTCTTGACAGAGCTGCTTTAAAGGGGATTCTTTTGGATCCGGCTTCAATAAACTCAAGGGGGTCGGAGATTCCCACGGGTCCAAGGAAATAAGATGATGATTTATCCTCAATGGGAATCAAAAGCCCGGTGGATAGAGCCTATCAAGATAAGGCAGAAGAAGAAATCTAAGACGGGGATCGAAAAAGTAATACCGAATGAACCTTAAGGGAATGAGATTTACCTGAACAGCTTGATTTTGGTCCACCATTGAAGATTTGAGCTTGGGAGATTGATGACCTAGGGTTTGGATCTGAGCGGGGACTCCAACAGATTGCAAGAGGAAAGAATGGGTGTTGAACAGATTTAGCTCGGAGACGTTGAGCATTTATGGTCAATTCCGGAATAAAATCACTTTTATCCCGTAATTGAAGGGGCATATGTTAACACCAAAAATTGGTACAAGAAAGGGACTGACTTGTGGGCCGAGCTTGGTAACGAAATACCGTTCGACAGGAAAAAATATTCTCAGAGGATTCGGTAAAGAATGCTTGCGGTCGGCAATACACCATCATTCGGCAAAAGGACTGTTTGCGCTTTTAAAAGGAAGTTTTCGGGAATGCATGATGACGTGACCCGATACAAGGAAGGGACGAATTGATGGCGTGTACGAGATGGACATTGGCGTCGGAGCATTAATTTAGGCATTAAATATTGTACTCGTAGTCGACCAGGAGTCGTGTTAGGACAAGGGTATAAATATAAACCGTTGATGTCTGTAATAGGGATCGAACATCTTCACAACAAAACCGGCCCCGTGCCAAACATCGAGTCCTTTAGTCGAGTTGTCGAGTTCTTCGAGAGGAGCCATCGATCCGTCGACCTCCGTAAGTACCGCAACCTTGTATCATGTCTAGTATCATGCGGTGGATTTAGACGATGATGCAAGTAGTCTTGTTACCTTGCTTAGTATCATGCGGTGGATTTAAGCTTGGTTCAAGAGGGTTTCCTGTTGGATCATGAGCCATGCGGTAGGCTAAGATCTAGCTCGAAGCTAGTTATCGGCTCTATTAGATTTGGCAAGATCTAATAGATTCATTAAGTTACCACGTGTTGCTTTGAGTTTTTGCTTTATGTTTAAATTCATGTAACACTCTTTTGACCAATCTAGATCAATTAGTTTCGGCTTTGCCTCTTTGAGATCCATGTGATGTACTTTCAAGTCTTTGTTTATTATAAAGGATCAAGTGCTCTCAATAGCCGAATTCAGATCAATCTAGATTGTCACGTGTTGCGGGTTCAAGCTTTGACATTTCAAATGTTTGTTCCTTCTCCACGGAACCCGGATCGGCTGTACAGCTGTATTCAACAATGCTACCATGAGTAAAACGTGTTCATAAGTTTGTTTTAAATAATGTGTGCTTTTAGCCTTCCATATTTAGATCGTAACATGCGGTGGATTAATCTCTTTGTGGTTGGTGGAATGGTTTCAAACAAGTTGTATCATGCGGTGGATTAACTTGTTTGTTATCATACTTGACGGGTTTGAAAGTACCTAGACATGCGGTAGACTAGTGCTTTTGGCCTATGCATGCTTGTTTACTTCATATTTATAATCATGCTTTTACCTTATTTGTTTTAATTATTATTTACCCTCGAAAATCGGTCATGATCACGTGCGAGCAACGCTATCTAAACAAAGACCGATCTTTTGTCATGCTTACATCATGCATTCAGCTATATCCTGTTTTCGTGTTTTAAAGCTCCCGAATGGTATTTAAACTGCTGACCGATAACTTGTTGTAGCTATATGTCATTTTAATTGGCTTTCTAGTCGTAAATACAGAACTGTCTGGTACCACCCGGCAAGTTTCATGTTTTATCTAACTATTTTTCATCATTTATCAGTTTCAGGAAAATTGACTGTTACGCTTCGGATCCGGCATGTGTTTTAAGCCAGCTTCGTTCGGCTTGCTGTGTGCTTGGCATGAGGTGCTGATTTTGCGTCAACAACGGCCCGCGAGCGAGAGGTGGGCAGGGCGGTCGGTGGTGGGTCACCTTTGATCGCAGGTGGCAGTGGAGGTTCGCGAGTTTTATGGTTTCAGGATTACTAGGTTTGGGGTTGTAAGGGAGGACTTTATGGTTGTTGCCGGTGGTAGCAGGCTCGGCGGTGGGTCACCGTCGATCATAGGTGGCAGTGGATGTTGGCGAGTTGTATGGTTTCGGGCTTACCATGTTTGGGGTTGTAGGGGAGGACTTCATGGCCACCGCCAGTGGTAGGCTCGGTGGTGGTGGTGATCGAACCACGGATCGGACAATGGAGGGTATCCGGTGGGCGGGGCCGATGATGGGGGAAGGGCGGGGGAAGGCCACGATGGGAGGCAGCCAAGTGGTCGTCGTGGGTGGTGGTGTAGAGTGGTGGGGACACTCACTGGAGAGAACCGATTTGCATGGGGGCAAGGGTGGTGGCCGGCGATGGCTCCGAAGGGAGGGAGAGGGGGTTTGTTGGTAGTGATGCACGAGGAGAACAAAAGATAAGATTCGAGTGAGACATGTCAATGGGTTCTTGTGTTAGTGGGTGTCCGTTTAGCAGCCTTCTAATTATTACATGCTTTATTCTAAGACTTGATGATTTTTTTAGAAATTGGATTAAAATAACCCGACCTCTACACTCCCTGCGGGGAACGCATGCAACCCAAACAAGGTCACCACATTACGAAGACAATACTCGATTGCACTACACCACAAAACACTACGTTCTCTGGACGCCACAAGCGGCTAAAAACAAAGAAAGGAACGAACATGTTTGCACCCGACAATAAACAACGAAAAACATCTACTAATTAGTATTCCTCAATGAATTCCACCCAAACTTGTTGAAGATTTCTAACGCGGTTCGTGCTTGAAGTGTATTATCAAAATCATAGGACAATCTTCTCGTGTTCTTTCCAAATTCCTAGTATTAAAAATTAATTAAATTGCTTTGAGTGTTAAGGACAATCTCTATGTTAGTGTGATTTGGTCCTTAATTAGATTTTTAATAAATCTTTGAGTGTGGTTTATATTTGAAACCTAATTTCAAATATAAATCAAAAGCTAACTGAACTCACTAACCTATCTAACCTTCCGGACCGGCCTAAGCCACCTGAAGCTTTTCAATCTCTCAATCGCAGTCGACCTTCTAATATTTCACAGTCTAATCTTTTTCAAAGTGCTCTGGAATTTCATAAATGTATTGTGGTTTCATTTTCCGACTCTTCGAGTTAATATTTTTCAATTGATTCGATATCGGGAAATAAACCATAATTCGTTGAATTAAATCTCCAAGAGCACATTTGAATTACGTCAATATCTTCCGGCTTCTCGAATTAATACCTTGTTATTTGATTCGTTTCGGAAAATAGTCTAATTCTTTTGTTTCAAGCGTACGAAATAAATTGTTATCGATTTATTTGAGCCCAAAATCCCTAACCCACCTAAGCCCATCTATCAAACCCGGGTCGTTAGCAGCGAGGGGCGCGCGCGGAGCAAACATGCAGATACACACATCCTGTTTTGTTTCCAAGCCAACCATGTTTGATCATGAGTCGTAATCTCTCTTGGCTATGCATGCTGCTTGCTGAGCTGAGTGCCAAAGGTTCCAACCTGCCGAACCTGTAATGCCTAGTTGGCTACCGTATCTCCTTTCCAACAAGCATGAGCTTCTAACCAAACCTGCATCCTATAATGCTAGTTTTGCTCCAACCATCAGCCGAACCCTTTTTCCTTTAGTTGCCATATCTGCCCAGCAACCTTGTTTCCAGCCATGCTTGGCTTGTGATCTATCTGTCTCACACAGTGAAGCTGCGGTCAGTGCACGAAAGCTAGCAATCGTGACACCTTTACCTACACCTGCTCAACCGGTTTGCTTTAGTCCTAGCTTGTGCCCAGCCGTGCTCTGTCCTGTTTGTTGCAGTCACGATACCATGCAAGATGCTAGTAAGGCTGAATTGCTGAAACCAATCACAATTGGTTACATGCCATGGACATATAGCTTTAGCTATCTTCCTGGAAGCTTAGCACATCAACTCCATCCCGTGAGCAAGCTAGTACCACATACCTGTAGTGTTTGATCTTGTTTCTACCACAAACCAATAACCATACAAGCAGTAACAACTGTTTCTAATTCCTTTTTGCCGTGTCTAGCTTGTGACTTCTTCTGGTCCAAAACAAGGAACTGCAGCCCGTGCAGGAAACAAGCAGCTAGCAAGTGGAGCAGCCCTGTTTTAATTCCAGGACATGTACGTGCTAATTTAATCAACATGTACAAGTTTTGCTCTACCTGCTACTAGTGCCACTGAATTCCTTAAATATGTGTCACATGTTTGACCTATGTTCTGCTTTTATATATCCAACCATGCAACCGTCTTTTAGCAAGCTACCAGATAAGCTACGGCTATCCTGCTAGTTGTGTGCGGACGGTCAAGCAAGTTGTAGCAGTCATGTAAGTGCTAATCTAGCCTTAGCTTTTTATCTAACTTGGTGAGTGTGTTACTCGCTAGCAGCAACACTTGTCCTGTTTCCCACCGAGCCTTATCTTAGTACCAAGTATTGTTCTCACTCTTTCAAGTCCCGACCATAGCTTTTGCTGCGGCCGTGTCATGCCTTCGCCGTGCACGACGTGTGGGCTAACCAAGTTGTCGACCATGTCACACCTCGGCCGGAGTTCAGCTTGAGCTAAGTTCCTTCGCCGCACCACATCGCTTATAGCGAAACCATCTCGTGCAATCTCTCCAACCCGACCAAAGGGGCACAACGGACTTACCGCTTAGTCCCACTAACATGTGAGGCCGCTAACTGTCCAATCTAGTCCCATCCGGCATACGGGACCCACGGGATGACTTGTTGGGTCCAGTTGACTAGTCAACTTAGCCTCGCATACCTATGTTGGGGAATTGGGCAAAAACCTTACACTCTCGAAACGTCGGATTTGCCGAATTCGTGAATAAATTCGTGGGTCGCCTTCGAGTGGAAGGTTCGTTTCGTGGGGAGAAAACATTCATGAAGAAATCTCGATGAGTCTTAAGTGTTTTTCGGACTTTCGAATAACATGCAAAAATAGTAGCCGAATTTGGCTCCTATTCGCTAATCTGCTGATTGTTTCAGGATAATTGGAAACTGGTGAAGTTAAAAGTATCGGGAATCTGTGAAGTTCAGGGAATCAGGAATGGTCTCAGGAACCGTGTTGGGCGGTGATCTTCATGAATAAGAGCTTCGGAAATCAAGAGGAAGCCAAGTCAAAGACGTCACTTCAAAAGTCCGGGTTTGGAGTGTGAACTAGTGGCAGACTTGTAAATGTGTGAAATTAGTCCCCAAATCACGGGATGTAAAAGACATTCTTGTACATGTTCACATTGGGAATATTCCTTAGATTCGAGGACAATCTCGGAATGTAAAAGTCCCTTCGTCTCCCTATAAAAGTGGGCGCGAGGGCACGTGTAAAGGGATGCACAACTTTCGAGGCGAGTGCAGGCTTTCGGAGATTCTCTATCTCCGCGTCTTTCGTGAATTGCGCACCTTCTTTCGCGACTCTCGTGTTCGGGGACTCCTTCCGATTTTCGGACCCCCCAACAACCTACCCAAAACCTAGCTTATGGTTCTCTAACTTGTTGACTTATGTTTTCTGTGCTTTATCACAATTAATTAAATTCATAAATAATTTTCTTTATTTGAAAATCCATAATAAATTGTTTCTCGCCTTATAAAATATGAAATCAGTTTCTGTATTCTTCTAAAATCATGAAACACTCCTTAGACTACCATTTGGAGTTATTTGTTTCTTTATTACTTCTCTTTGGAGTTTATTCGCATATAGACACCGTGTTTATTTATATTTGCGAATCTAGGTTTTTCCGGAGCTGAGGAGACAAGCCAGAAGATCAAGAACAACTACAGAAACTACTACGACTACCTGCACACAGGTGTTCACGCCCGACTGATTCTGAATACCTATTAGGCATTGCTATGTAGTATGCTAGCGCTTTACTTTAAATGCATGTTGATGAACCTGCACGACCTTCTTTAATTATCCTGTCCTTGATTGCCCTACTATTACTATATGTACATAAGCATGTATATACGCTGAGATTCGCGATGCATGTGTTGGGATGAGAATAGTGATTCTTGGTGTGTGTGGGGTAAAAACCGGCAGGAGAAGACGTTTTTTTGGGTACTTTGGCGAGGGTGAGCTCGAAACAACCGATCTAGAATCGGGGGATGGGGATGCACTCCTCAATGTATCCCCACTTGTACGGTTTTTGGAGCACAGGTTTTGGGGTTTTACTTACGTTTGGAGGTCATGAGCTTAGCTTGCCTCGGTCTGAAAACGAGTGGACAGACCTTTTCACTGGACCTTTTCGTACACACCACCTCGTTGAGAGTGGGGTTAGGGCCGAGTTGAGCTCGGCAAGTGCGGAACCATATCTGCCAGCAGGACAGAGGGTAACAGTGGGGGAGAGGTGGGAGTGAGACTACCTTCTCTCAGTGCGTCTCCCGTGTGGCCACACGGGGGCATTTCACAGTTCTGGTGCAATTCCCTTTGCAAAGGGGATCGCTTTGAGGGCCGGATGCAGGACGTGACGGTAACTACCGAGAGTTCGCATGGTAGAATGGGCTCGGTTGGATGATCACCGTCGGGTTCCATTCCGGGTTGGGTACAGGTGTACACGCTCTACAGAGTTGTTCGATCTATAGCTATTGCCGCGTCCTCCGTCATGGACATGTCCTTTAATATCTTTGTCCTCATGTTTTGGGATTTCTACCTCCCCCTTAGATGGAAGTGTGGTGAGCCGTGGTTGCAGTCAGGGAGAGGAGAGTTGCTCCCTCTACCTCGTGGATCCGATTGCAATCACAGATCTAATTAACTCAATTACATAATGCACCCACTTTTCAGAGGGCATACCACTAATAGAGAATCAGACATTTGTCCTTGGCCCAAATTTTCATTTGTACCAGGTATTTTTACCCTCGGTAGAAAGGAGGGTATTTGTACCAGGTGGGGAAGAAAGGCCCCCAACAAGCCAAGTGAGGCTACATTTGTACCGGGTGGGGGCTAGCTCGCTACAATTGTAGATCTCCCCTCCCCTGCCTCTTTCCACACTTAGAACTATTGTCCCATCCCTTCATCTTATATCCCTTCATCTCTCCCCCCATCTAAATCCCTCTCTTCTCTCCTCTCACAGGGGCGCGGTGCCAGGCGGCGCGGCGCAGATGAGCAGCGCGACCCCGACCAGGAGGCTTGGAGCAGGTGGAGGAGGTAGGCCGCGGGCTGCCCGGCCCGACAGGGCGCGACGGCGAGGCAGCACGAGCGCGGTGCAATAGCGTGACAGCGAAGCAGCGCAGGCTAGGGTTCCTCGATCTTCTTCCCCTTTCCTCACTAGATTTTGCACATATTCTTGATGTAGTGTTTCTTGATGAATTCTTTTATGTATTTTTGTGATTTTTGTTGTAAGATCTGTGATTGAGAATGTATGATGATTGTGGATCTATGTGACTGTGATGAACAGATGATTGAGAATCTGCATGTGTGACTGTGAATCAATATATGTTAATATGAGATTGAGATGAGATGAGAAAAGAAAAGAAAAGAAAGAAAAGAAAATGAGAGGGAGGGAGGAAAGGGGCGTATGGGGCAAATCAGATTTGGACCGGGTGTCTCACACGGTACAAATGTGCCTCCCTCATTTGTACCAGAGAACCTATACCGGTTCAATAACTGGTACAAATAAGGGTGATAAACCGGTACAAATAAATGATCATTTTCCAGTAGTGTACAAGACCATACAATCACACATATAGTTACAACTTCAGGAAAAATAATATAATGTAATGGCGAATGTTATAATTAACAATCTCCATCGATAGTGCTAAACAGACTCATAAAGGTGCACTGACAGACGAGGTTCAGCTTGCAAGGTCAATGGTTCAGCCAGTGTGAGGCTTGTAGGGGACTCCTTGAGCTCGATTGATTGAACGCCAGGCAGCTTTGTCCAGGTGAAACCATGCAAAAGTCTTGCGAGTAGCATGACTGTCACAGAAGTGCCGAGTGACACCCCTGGGCAACCCCTCCTACCCGTGCTGAACGACAAGAATTTAAGGTCTGGCTCAGTGAGAACTACATTTGTCAAACAGCTGCTCATCAGATGCCTCTCTGGTCGAAATTCATGAGGATCAAGCCAAACATTGGGATTTCTCCCAAGCCCAACACGACTTATGATCACATGGCTATCCTTTGGAATCGAGTAACTGGCGATGGTGGTGTCTTCCATGGCAACATGGGGTGGGATGAAAGCATGGTAAGGGTGCATCCGGAATGCCTCCCGTAGGCAAGCTTTGAGATAGTTGAGCCGAGGAATGTCTGATTCCTGGACTAGCCTCTCTTTGCCGACGACCGTGTTCAATTCGTTCATCGCCTTCTCCATGACTTCTGGCTTGTTCACCATCTCAGCAAGCGCCCACTCAACCGCGTTTGATGGGTTGTCAACTATTGCATACATTATCTCCTAATAAATGTCATTGATATATATATATATAGATCAGTTAGCGGCACGTAAAAATATCTGAAACAGTGTAAGAAGAGACAGATAGAGAGAGACTCACCGCTGTCTGTGCTTTTATCTCTTCAAGCGATAGAAGGGGTCGCCCTTCTGAATCCTCAAGAGAAACAAGCACGTCAAGGAAGTCTCTGATTTCTCTCCTCTCACCACCTTTACGTAGAGCAGACCACTCGCGTATCCTTTCTTCTATGATGGGATTGTGCAATCTGTTCAGTGTAGCCATCACGCCGTGCACAACCTTCTCATGGCCGTCAACGTCTAAGCCCACCAGCACAGGGAAGTAATCCGAGACGCAGAAGCTGTAGACGTGGTTCACTAGCGTGAACAGTGCATCGAGATGCTCCACCTCGTCAGGGCCAGGGCCGGCGCCGGCTGACGCCGGCTCGGCGAAGTGTCTCCTGCCGAGCACGAGGCTCCGTATCATGTTGCCACAGAAATGCCGGGCTACATGACGTACATCGACGACACTACGGTGGTTATTAGCCGCCGTTGCGTCGTTGCACTGGTTGTAAACGAACCTGACGAGGTGGTCGGCCTCCTCCGCTCGCCGGCCGTGGAACCGGCGCTCCATTGACGGCGACAGGACCTCCGAGGTGAGCACCCTCCTCATCTTCTTCCACTGCTCTCCGTACGGCGTCAGGATGGAGCCCTTGTATCCGAAGCTGAAGGAGCCGGAAGCGAATGTTACGGGGCGAGACGCGAGAACGGCGTCATTCTTCCGGAGAACCTCCCGGGCTATCTCCGGTGAGCTCACTATTATGACATGAACGGCTCCGAAACGGAGGCACATGATGTCGGTGTCCATCTCCTTGAGAAGGCGATGGATCCACCGAGATACCGGCTTGTTTGAGATCATCTGGTGCATGCTGCCGATGATAGGCAACCCGGATGGGCCTGGCGGCAACCGGTGGTGCAGCTCTCTTTTAACGGTGGTGGCTTTTGCTTTGTTTCGGTAGAGGAGAAACGCTAGGGCAAGTAAGGTGCAAACTAGGGTAACGGGAGCGACATGGCTTGGTGCCAGCGCCATGCTTGATGCGGCATTCGAGCTCATCATGTGTATCTGTTTTTGAGCTCGATCGATCTGCATGCAATAGTTGTGTATGGCTGCAAGTTTTTTTTGAGGGAACTGTGTATAGTTTTTTTGAGGGAACTGTGTATGACTGCAAGTTTGTGTTTGAGTTACATTGTTGGTGAGCAATGTGTGGGGCATATTTATTGATGCATTGGGCATATTTACAGCCGATGGATGGAGTCAGGTTTTCTACACGTGTCCAACAGACAAGTTTAATTACTAGTTAATATGATTCACGTTTTATACACGTGTCCAACTACTCTGTCGTAGTTTAATTTCTTCACCATTTCTGCGGACAAGTTTTATGTTTTGACCGTTGGAGTGACACGTTTTTTCACGTTACCTGCAACGTGCTATAAGAGCAATTATAATGAGCCAGTAAGCCCCACCTCGTGAGCTTCCATCCGAGTTGGAGGAGGGAGAAAACCGGGATGGGCGGCTCACGACTCGCTCGCTCACGGCCGCAGAACAGAGGCACAGTCGCTCGCTCTGCGTATCAGACTGTATCTAGTCTAGATAGATGTATTAACTGCTTGCTATTAGGCTGTCCGCACTTGTCGACCTCCAAACTCAACATCTAAAAGGAATATTCCCGTCTACTCATCAAAATTTTACAAATCCAGGGCCCAATTATCCCGCACCCGTCGTCCCCTATATGTCAATCTCTATACCAACTACCTGCTGCAGGGCCCACATGTCAATCTCTCTCTCCTCTTCTCTTTTATTTTTCTCTCCCTCCTCGTCCCCATCCGCGCACCCACCCAACCGCCCCCCTCGTCCACTCCGCCGGGCGAGACGGTGCTCGAGCTCCCCGCGCCGCCCGCCTCCCCTCCCCGCCACCGCGGCGAGGTGCCGGTTTCCCGCGTGCTCGCCGGTATGCGTGGCGCCCTCTAGCGCCGCAACGGGGGCATGGCGGCCTCGACGGAGATCCGTGGTCGAGTGGGTCGGCGGAGGTGGAGGAGGTCCACGGTGGAGGCTCGGCGCCGGCGGCCGCTCGATTCGGGGGCGGCGGCGGCCATGTCCTTTCCCTCGGCCGGCCACCGAGGAGCGCTTGTGGCCGAGCCGTGGAGCCGCGGCGGCCGGATCCCTCCCCGGCCAAGATCCGAGTAGGCGGCTTGGAGGTCACGACGACGCGGATGCCCGGCGGCGCACAATTCCTCCACGCGGCGTGGCTCCCCCGGTCCCAAGGCGCGCGGCATGACGACGACGACGACGAGGTGCTGTTGTCGGTCGCCGGCGGCCCTCTCTCCCTCCCCGTTTCTTCCTCGGCGGCCCTTCCCCTCGCTCCGCCGCTCGGGTCGGCGTCGTCCTTTCTCCCGCCTCTCGTTGCTGCCCTTTCCCCCACCTCCGACTCGTCCTCTCTCCCACCTCCGGCGTTTGCGGCGGCCTCCCCCCTCGACGGGTGGTTGGGGAGGCGCGAGGGTGCGTGGGCCCGCCGCCACGTCCGCGCGTCCGGCCGAACGGGACGACGCCGGATTTGGCGTCGCCGCGGCCCGAACGCAACCATCCCGTTGCTTTTGGCGTCGCCCGGTGCAGCCCATAAAACGCCAAAAGCGACCTCCAGGTCGCTTTGCCGGCCCAATACAGGCACCAGTGCAGACAGTCTTAAATCCAAGGAAAAAGTCTATTTTTGACCATCCAATTGTTGGGGGTACCCGAAATATTCGGAATACTACCCTAACACAAGTGGAAGTTCTTAACACGTTCAATAGCACAGTTAGGGCGCAAAGCGATTGAAATCCCTCCTGCCAATAGCACAAGTCCCAAAAAAGTCTGAATCCGTTTACACGTGCCCTTGCACCCCCTTTTATCGGGAGACCAAGGGACTTTTACATGCCGATAACACCCTCGGGCTCAGAGAATATTCCTAATGTGAACACACACAAGAGTGTCTTTTCCCCCCTTACACATTTACAAGTCTGCCACTAGTTCACACTCTAAACCCGGACTTTTTGGGACTACAACTTTGACTTTGCTTCTCCCGTGATTCGTGAATGTCTTCGCCCGAAATTCCTGAACTAGGTCTTCTACAGATTCCCGAAGTGGCTCTCGCTTCCCAGCAGGTTCGTGCGTGTCCTTGCGCCTGAGTCCCGAACAGAGTCTTCCTCAGATTCCCGAATCGGCAAATCTCCGAAGTTCGGATCATGAACAGTTCAGATTTCGGGCTTCCGCATGTTCATGACTCCGCCTCTTCACCGAATCAAGATTCCCGAACTCTGCACATTCGCGAATTCGAGACTCCGCAGGTCCCAGACTTCCGAGAATCGCGAATTCCCTGCTCCTGAAAAACATGCTTTGAGAATTCCGTTAAACTCGGCGTTTCGAGGGTGACGGGTTTTCCTGAATTCCCCAACACTAGCCCCTCGGGGAAGCGGGTTGACTCCGACGATCCGATTCCACGAACCTTTCGGAAATTTAGCAAAAAACGTCACCCTCGGAACGTCGGAGGGGACACACGTCACCTAGGGAGCCAAAGGCGGTTAAATCGAGGCGCAGTTCGCGAAACTACCCCTCCCCGGCCCTATAAATAGCGGGCTGGCGCTGTTAAAAATCTTTTTACTGCTCTTGCGCCTTTCATGATTCTCACATTTTTCTTCCTTCGTGGGACTAGCTTTCTCTGCTAGGAAACTTGCGAACTCCAGGGCTTGTTCGCGCTCTTCTAAGGTATTCTTTTATGTTTGCTTTGTTATTTCGGTAGTTCGTTAAACTTTAGTGTAGTAATGTCACGATTTCCCTAGTTTTACTTTCGAATATTAGTCTAAACTGTCTGAATGTTCGCGTTTGTTAGGTGGCTCGCATTAGAAGTACAACCTAGACCCATGACTACCGAAGAGCCGATCGCCGCCGGTCTCCCACTCGACCCACCGCCGAAAGTGCGGATCGCGATGCACCGGCCGAAGATGTTGGTTCACCCAGCGGTTCCCGAAGTCGTGAAGACGGAGCGGTTGGGTCCGACGGCGGCGAAGACGTTGGGGATGTGGACGCCGGTGTCGACGATCTCGTCATGCTGAGGACTTCTGGCCCACTGCCGCCCTCACTCGCCTTCGGAGAGTCGAAAGTCACCAGCAACATTATTCGTGAGTACGAGAAGGCGGGATTCTTCTCTCCTGGCGCTGGGCGTGCCCCGCTTGATGAACTAACTCCTACTCCCAAGGCCGGCGAAATTGTGGTTTTTCGAGACTTCTTCATCTGTGGGCTGCGGTTCCCTTGTGACCCAATCCTCGCCAAAGAATTCTCGATGCATTTTCGGTGAAGATCCACCAGCTTACCCCGACGTCCTTCCTTGAAGTATCGAAGTTTATCTGGATTCTGAAGACCTTCGGCTGCAGTCCTACCATCGACGCCTTCACCGGATTTTACGAACCGGTGATTATTCCGAAGTTGTGAAAGGTGAAGACGGGCGGTTCTACCACGACCAAGACGCATGCCGTACCTTCAATACACGACGCCGGAACACCCGACAAGGGATTACCCGAATCCGCATTTCTCCTTGCTGCAAGTCCAACCTTCCGAAGACTGGAAGTCTTACTGGTTTTATTTGAAAGTCAATGTGCTGAAGCTGTCATGCCCGATCGCGCCCCTCGCCGCAGTGAATGTAGGGAAGTACAACCAGCGGGCCCTAGGAATCAGGAATTGCGAGAGTGCATTTCATCTGGCCAGTACAATACTTGGCGGCCGTGATATTATCGAAGAATTTGTCGCCGCGCGAATCTGGCCTATCTCGAACGGTTGGGCCCCTGCCGAACTCGTGTATTATAATGTCAACTGGGCCGATCAGAAGGTGCCTTTTCCGAAGTTCGGGATCAAGCTTCGCGAAGGCCAGAGCGCCAAGGACTTCATGGATGAAGTGGAAAAAAGAGTGAATGTTATGGTGGGCGAATATACGATGAATGAGTACAAGGCATACAAAGCTCTGGTGAAGCACAAGAAGAAAATCAACCGCATCTTTTCGGAAGCTTGTGGTGATAAATTTTTCAGCTCTCGAGGACCCGGTCCCAAGTTGAAACTTCCCGCCGTCGCCGTTGCCGACCGCTCGCCCGCCCCCATCAACGCTCCTCGAATCAGGTCGTCGAAGCGAAACTCGTCACCTGCCACCGAGGGAACGTCTTCGGGAGTGAAGCCTTCGAGGACCAGATCACTTGAGTCGTCGAAGCGTAAACGAAGGACCTCCGAACCTCAAACCTCAGAAGCTGAACTCCAGGCTGCTTCAGGGCTTGCCCAGATGAGCCGCAAAAAATTGAAGAAAGCTGTGAAGAAGGTTTCTTCCACCGGAGTTCGGCGGGTCCCGTCCGCCTTCGACGACGACATCCTCACGAAGACAGATAGCCCCAAAGGTGTTTTCCTCTGGCCATTATTTAACTTTCGAGACATTTGCCCCCGTCGGTTCCGAAAATGAATTCGTCGACATCGATTCCTTTTCGGATGTTGCTCCCGAAGTCCAACAAGAGGCATCCCCCGCCGCCGCCGAAAAGTCGGCTTGTTGCTACCGAAGTTGCTTGTTCATACCGAGTCCCCCGCCGCCGCCGAAACTCCCCGCCGCCGATGTCACCGCCGCCGATCAAGTCTCCTCCGACCTCGCCCGTGACCTTGAACGTACTATTCAAAGGGAGGGCCATTCTTCCGAAAATGTTCCTTTGGTCGAAGTTCGGGAGGTCGTCCCCCGAAGACCAAGCGCCTTCTCCTTCCTTGGCCGCTTTCAACAAAAGCTTTGGTACGTCTCATCGCGGCAAGTCGTTGTGTGTTGGTTTCGAGACAAGTGGCGTCGGGGGCAAGATGTCCAAGTTTTTAACTCTATGGAAATCGTCCGCCATTGTTGATGAAACAGGGGAAGAAGCGCCCGAACGACCCGAAGAGGCCGCTCAAGGCTCCGAGAGAAGGCCCCTCTCTCGTCTCCGAAACCGCTCCTTCGCCTCGAGGGAAAACTTCTTCGGGTTCAAGCAAACAAGTTACCATGCCGGGTTCTCTAAAGAAGGTTCGTCCTTCCTTACTATCTTTTCATACGTTTCCCGGCCTATTGAGTCTTAGTCCGAGACTTTCTCTTGATCTTCGCGAATTCAAGAATCCGTTACACTCGTATTCGCCTTCAAAGCTTGCACGATTTCATGAAGACTATGCCCTCAAGTACTCGATGCTCGGGAAGGTTGCCGTAGACCGGCTTTCGAACAGTGAAGATTAATGAAGAACTTTCTCGAAGTCGAAAGAGCCGGAGCGCAACTTCACCCTCGCGCAATCCACGAATCCGGAACTCGAGACGAAGGTGTCCGAGCCGCGCAGGCTCGAAAAGAAGTCAGGATGAAAAGAAAGTGGCCGAAGCTGCGCTCGAGGAATCGAAAAAGGATCTCGAGAAAATTCGGAAATCTCACGAAGATGATTTGAGCGTAATCGAAAAACTTCGGCAAAAGCAAGAGAGAGTCGCGAAAATCGCTGAAGATCTTCGCATCAACAATGCCAGCCTCGCTAAGTCACTAAGCTCAAAGGATCGGAAGATCGTGGATCTTGAGAAGGCGCTGGTAGAGCAAGGTGAAGCTTCGAAGAAAAACACTTCGGAAATTTTGGGGAAGCTGAAATTGCTTTATGCTGAGTACCAGAAGTCCCTGAATGAGTACGGTGTTCGTCCAGCCCCTCTCCCAGATGACATTGATATCCCCGATTTCATGGATTGGCTTGAGGATGAATTCAAGGCTCTTCCCGAAGTGATCTCTGGTGCCAGCAACTTCGCCGTATCTTTTTCTGTGGAGAGTATTCCCAAGGTCCTTCACGATTACGACCGTGTGGACTTGGCGAAGTTTCGCGCGAACCTTTCTCGGTTCCCAAGCGTTACCGGCGATACGATACTTCAAGACAACCCCGACATTGTGGCTATAAAGTTGAAATTCGCGAAGGAATTCTCGGCGGTTGGCGGGGCGGATATTGCTAAGACCGTTGCGCGGGCAAAGCTTGACGAGATAATTTCTTTTTGCTCGATTTCGTGACTTATGTTCGTCGCAGGTGTTCCAGTTTCTTAAGCCTTCCTTACTCTTCTCTTCCTTTCATAGCTGAGAGAAAAGGAGGACCAAGAAGGCGTCGCCGCGTCTCCCGAAGGATCGACTTCCGGGGGAGTTCGGGTGGGTCCGGCGAGGACGGCTCGGGCGGCGGCCAGCGCGGTGCGAGCAGTGATGATGGCAACGACGGTGGACAAGTCCCCGAACAAGAAGAAGATTCGCCGAAGGTGGATGTTACGAATTGAGCGACATGTCTAAACTCTTTTTGGGTGAATTCGAGACCGGCCGTAGATTTATGTAGATTCATCAAACTTCTCCGAACAACCGTTTTTGTAAATTTTAACTCGCGCAGTCCCGCAAGCCGGGCCTCGCGCAGACGTGCTACCACTTCGGATTCATCGAGACGATATGTTCGTTAGTGGTGAAGCGTGGCGCCTGTTCAAACAAGCGCATCCTGAACAAGATTTTTCGATTTTTGGTTTGAGGCTTCGCTTAAGTTTTCTATAGGTTGTTTTGACCTTTCCTCGTCTTTCTTACTTCGCAAGAAGGTTCGCTCTGTGTCACCCACTCCGCCGTCTTACAAGGTTCCCAAGACGGAGCCCCTTAGCCCCTTAGCCGATGCCTCTGATTTCGCCTACGCTTGCGATGTGGGCGAAGACGTGTTTGTAAACCGGACATGTTGTTGAGCTTTCGTTTTGAATTTTACGCCAAGTGTTGTAATTATCGAAGAACTGTTCGGAAGTTTTGATGCGAATAAGGCAATGAATATGTTTTTTCTTTGAAAAAACGTCACCCTCCCCCACCTTGCCGTTTCGCATGAAAACTAGATTGCAGGTTCACGAATTTTACTATTCTCGAATTTCTAGCATATCTTTCTAGGAGAAGTCTTCCTTAGTTTTTTGTGAACCTCGATTGCTACTGCGCAAGTCGACAAAATTTGTTTCGAATTTTGTGGACTTGACCCGACTGGCAGACTTGCCTCGGTTGATACGAAGAACCCTCGGTTGCTTCAACCAAGGTTTTTCTCGCGATCGTCTGATGGAGCCCCTTGCCCTTTTCTTACAATGATGATACTTGAAAAATTTTCAACAATCTATACCGAGTGAGAATACACGGCAAGCCCTTAGACATTCACTTTCTCGAAATCATCATGCGAACTTTCTGGTGGGAATCCCTTCGTGGATGGGATTTTTCTAGGCCACAACTTGTTGTTGTCTCAGGCCTTTTCGATGGGAATCCCTCGATGGATGGGATTTTTCTAGGCCACAACTTGTTGTTGTCTCAGGCCTTTTCGGTGGGAATCCCTCGATGGATGGGATTTTTCTAGGCCACAACTTGTTGTTGTCTCAGGCCTCTTTTTCATTGATTAAAATCTGGCTGTCGCACAGCCTTTTTCACAAACTTTCTCTTTTTTATGATGGGATTTCGGCTATCAGGAAGCCTTTCTCACGAACTTTTTTCTTTTTTTACGATGGAATTTCGGCTATCACGGAGCCTTTCTCACGGACATTTTTCCTTTTTTCACGATGGGATTTCGGCTATCACGGAGCCTTTCTCACGAACTTTTGTGACACCCTAAAAATTCCATCACTAAAATCACTTAGCAACTTAAATTTTGTCTTAGGGATTTAAGGAGATTAAATTGCTATTTAATTTGAGCTCTAAAAATATTAAAGATAAAATAATAAACTTAGAAACAACAAGTGTATGTGCATCATCATTTGGCTTGCATGGTTTTTGGTTGCTTGTGTGGTCTCTAAAAAGTCTATAAAATATTTGAGAAAAGTTTGCAAAAGTTTGATTTGAATTTGAGTTGAAAATGGATTTGAAAATGAAGTTTGAAAAGAAAAGAAAAAAAACAAAACGACCCAGCCACCCTTTCGGCCCAGACGGCCCAGCCCAGTTTTCCCCGCCGGCCCACTACTCACTCCCCTTCCCCTTTTCTTTTCACAGCGGCGCGCCGACAGGGGGTCCCACCGTCGCGCCCTCCGTTTTCCCCTTCCTTTCTTCTTCTCCCTCCTTCCTTCCTCTGCCCCGCCGGCCGCCGCCGCAGCCGCGGATTCCGCCGCGCCCCGCCTCTTCCCTTTCCTTTCTTTCCTCCCCCGAGCCCGCCAATTAAGTCAAGTAACTGCCCTTGATCAATTGGGGCCGTTTCCCCTTTCTTTACACCGAGCCGTGATGGCCGCGGCCATCAATGGCAGGCGCCGCCGCTCGGGTCCGCCCATCTCCCGTCGCCTCCCTTTCCGCTGGCCCTACATAAGCTCGCTCACGCACTCCTTGGCTCCCCTTTCGCCTCTGCAACACACACGCGCACGAGCCCGAGCTCAATTCCAACAGCGCCAGCGCCTCGGTTTCCGCCGCCGCCGTCGATTCGTCGCCGCCGGTGAAGGGCTAGGCCTCCTGCCCGTTTCTGTTGATCATTAGGTTCGCAAGGAGCTTGACAAGCTCGTGTGCCCGCAGTCCACGCCCTCGACGCCCGTGGCGCCCGCGCCCCGAGCTCACCGGAGCGCCGCCCGAGCCGCCGCCGTCACCAAGCCGCCCCCGTTGCCGCCTCCTCTACACCCTTTGGCCCGTTCTCATCTCCGGTGTGTGGTAAGCAACTCTCCCCGCCCAAATTGCCTCCTTATCGCGCCCGGTGCCCTCCCCCGCGAGCTCGCCGGAGTAGCGCCCGCCCCCCTTCCGCCGCCGGCCACCGTGAGAGCCCGAGCCCCTCCCCTGAACCCCTAGTTGCGTGCGCTAGCTTCCCCACTACGCGTAGCACCCGCTTGTGCACGAAAAGACGGTCGGGAGCTCACCCCGCAGCTTGCGCCGGCGAAGCGCCGCCGCGCGCCGCCGCGTCGCCCCTGTTCCCGGCGACATCGCCGCCGCCCGCCGCACGCATTCGTCCAGCGCCGTTGGATCACGCGTGGACGATGGGGATCGCGTACCCCTTCGGTTTAAGTGGTTGGTCCACGGTGGACCCATGGACCGCGCCTACGGCCGGGTCCACGGTGCACCCTTGCGCCATCCGCCGTTGGATCTCAGATCCACGGTGCTGAGTGGCGGTTTTGTTTAAGAACCCCTGGGTTTTCAAATAATAGCCGGCCGGTCCTTTCACCTTTTAAAATAATCACAGTTAGGTCCTGATTCTTGCAATCTAGCCCCTATCTACCCTGTTTAATCTTGTTTTAGGCCCTTTACACTTCTTTTTGCACTTAAACCCTCTGATTTAATTTATAAAAATGTTTTAGCCTCTGATTTTATTCATAAATAACCCTGTAAACATAGTTTTCTTGCAAATAGGCCCCCGAAAACTCGTTTTAATCATATCTTTCTCATTTTAACTCCGTTTTTAGCGTTCTATATACCGAAATGATCGTCTCGACGAGTAGAATCTTTTAAGCAGTAAATTTACCAGTTTTATTACTGTTTGGTGTACTGTTTTGTTTATTGATTGTTATCCATGTTTGACTCGTAGATATCGTGCTCGTTTCGTCCGAGCTCCCCGTCGGAAGTGATCGGGAAGAACCTCGTCTTTGAAGAGGATTTCACCCAGCTTGTAGAGGAAGGCAAGTGGATTTCCCCCTCTGCATAATCTTTTGGACCTATGACACTGCATGTTAAACAATGTTTATTATTCCTGTTGTTATGCATAAATCTGATGGGCAAACACCTAACTAAGGACTTGACTAGATGCTTTATCACTTTACCTTGATCAACCATGTTTAAACAAATGTTTGGGGTAGATAAATGCTTATCTTGCTCAACATAAGTTTGGGTATGTTTGTTTATGTTATACATCTCAGTTTTGCTTATAAACATGTTTGTGCTTAAACCAAGATAACTTGATATAATCGGAACATGGAGAACCACCCAAGATAACGAGACAACCACATCCACATGGCTCGGCTTAGACAATTAATTAGGAGAGTAGGGTAGCTGATAGCTCTTTTCCGAGAGGGGCACAGGGGGCCGGAGTTGAAGGGGTATAGCCCGGTCCTTTTGGGGTAGCGACCTTGGCTAAGGTGTTGACCACTAGGGAGGGTTATGGCCCGCTCCGCCGCCGTAATCGTTGCGGGCTGTTGGTTTCTCGTTCTTTCCTTTGTAAAGGCTTCGTAGTGGACCCCTAGCCACTCACCTTGGAAGTGTTTAAGGGTCTAGCTAACCCGGGCAAGATGGGGAACACGAACTGTGGGTAAAGTGTACAACCTCTCGCAGTGTAAATTGATCGATCAGCCGTGCTCACGGTCACGAGCGGCTTGGACCCTCACATGATTAATAAACTTGAAGATTAATACAAATCATGGGTTGGAGGTTGGGTTTGAGGTTTCTTTTAAAGGTTAAGTGGGTTGGTATACACTTACATCTAGTAACTAGGTGCTTGCTAATAAAACTTGACCAACTTATAAAATGCTTACCGCTGTGAACCATAGCCTATCCTTGATAGCCTTGCATTTTCCCCCACTTGCTGAGCTCCAACCATAAGTGTGCTCACCCTTGCTTACCGCCGTTCGCGAGGAGAACGTCGGAGGCGAGGACGAGTACCGGAGTGACTTCGAGGAGTTCTAGGCATGCGGATCCCCCGGTCATCATGCCCGTGGATGTCAGCGATGGAGTTGCTCGTCGTCGTTTAGTTATCGTTTTGTTCGGACCTTTGAGTCCACCCTTATGGATGTAATAATGGATATCATACTGGTTTAAACTCTTGTACGTTTTATTACAGCAATGGTATTACTCTCGTTTTGTCTATCATGTGTGTGTAAATGATCCTGGCGCACATATGAGATGCATTCGGTTTTCCTTGTAAAATCGGGTGTGACAACTTTTTTCTTTTTTCACGATGGAATTTCAGCTATCACGGAGCCTTTCTCACGAACATTTTTCCTTTTTTCACGATGGGATTTCGGCTATCACGGAGCCTTTCTCACGAACTTTTTTCTTTTTTTACGATGGAACTTCGAGACACAAAATACGAAACGTGCAATTTGGGGGAAGACTCTTTTCATATATATATATATATATATCAGAAAGAGTATTTACATAGGATCCGCCTCGTTAAAAACCTTGCCTCTTGATTTAGAGCCCCCTTTGCAAGGAAAAGAGTACGGTCCTTTTTATTCTAGAACTACGATTAAGACATAAAACTAGTTTTCTCCCGAAGTCACTTATAGACACGTGATTCGGGCTTTTATTTTCCTACAGTGTAGACTTACGAAAATTGAAAAACTGCTACCTACTACACTTATGTACAACTAGGGTCTTCATGGATAGTACCTCTTTAAGCTATCGGCATTCCACGAATACGGCAATCGCCGCCGCCGGTCGCTCCATCGGCGAAAAGCGCCCGGCATATCTGTTTCCCTAGCTATGTAAGGCCCTTCCCATGACTCATGAAGCTTTCCCCGGGTTCTCCCAATTTTTCTTTCTTTTCAAGACAAGATCACCGCTTTGATGTCCTTCCGACTACTTTTTTGTCTCTCCATGCCCTTGTCTCTCTCTCGGTACTTCTCAATGTTTTCTCGCTCGCTTCGAGGATTGTCGGCTCTATCATGTCTTTATCCACCTTCTTATCAATTTCCTCTATCTCTTTTCCTTTCAAGACTCTCATGCTTTCATTCTTAATCTCCTCCGGTGTCATAGCCTCGGTCCCGAAGAGTAGGCGAAAAGGTGTGAAACTCGTTGCCCTTGAAACCGTGGTGTTATGAGACCGCATCACCTTTGGAAGTTCATCCACCCACTTTCCCTTTTTCGATCAAATAAGCATTTCTTGATTCCCGAAAAAATCGGGCCATTGGCTCTTTCAACTCGCTCCATTGGATTGTGGATGATATACTGACGAAAATTTCGCTTGTGTGCCTAGGGTTCCGCAATACTCTTTGAAGGTGTAGCGAGTCAAACCGTTTGCCATTATCAACCGTCGGTTCTCTAGGAACTCCGAACCCCGCGGACTATGTTACGCCAAAAGAATTTCGAACTGTTGCTGCTGTGATGTTCGCGAGTGGTTTTGCTTCTACCCACTTCGTGAAATAGTCGACCGCTATAGCCGCGAATCGGCAATTACCCTGAGCTGTTGGCAACGGGCCTACTAGGTCCATGCCCCATCTTTGCGAGAGGCCGGGTTGGAGGAATTAAATGAACGGCATTGAAGGCGGATTCTCGCCGATTTCCCCGTCTTCTGGCATGCTTCACATTGCCGAACCAACATTTTGGCGTCGGTGTTTATAGTGGGCCAATAGAATCCCTGCTTTATCGCCTTGCCAGCCAAAGCCCTGGTGCCTATGTGTGCCCCACAAAATCCACTGTGAATTTCTTTCAGGAGTTCGCGACCTTTTTCGGAGGTGATGCAGCGTAGCCAAGGCTCAGTGACTCCTGATTTGTACAATTCTCCATTTACCACTGTATAGCCCCGAGCCCTTTGCTTCAACCTTTTCTCCTCCAATTCATCTTGTGGTTCGTAATGTCCCCTCAGATAGGCCATTATTTCTGCTCTCCAGATCCGGAATTTCCACCATATTTACGATTTGAGTTCTTGAATCTTTGATGGATGGTTCTCTCGATAATTTCAAAGAACACGTCCGGTGGTAGCTCTTGATTTCCAATTGCTTGCCGCTTCGCCGCTTATCCGCCTCATTGTTATCATCCCTTGGGATGTGCTTTGAACCGAATAGCCTTTGAAGTGTCTTTCCATTTCTCCGACTTTTGCAAAGATATTTCATGAGAACTCGGATTCCCGGCCTCGCTTTCCTTCTCGATATGTTCCTGGATCACTTTCGAATCCGTTCGATTATGAAGGTTTGCTGCCCCAAGGCTTTCATTTTTCTCAATGCCGGCGGAGAGAGCTTCGTACTCTGTTGTGTTGTTCGTGGAGTGTTCATTGTTCGCGAATACGAGCCGCGCCGCATATCTTATGACTATGCCCGTCGGGGATGTTACAACGGCCGAAATTCCGACCCCCTTGTAACACCATGCTCCATCACACCGCACTACCCAAGGTTCGGCGTATTTTCCTCAAGATTCTGAGCAGGTGAGGTCCAGTCCACGACAAAGTCTGCCAGTACTTGCGATTTTATTGCACTTCTTCTCTCGAAATCCACCACATACTCAGAGAGTTCGGCACCCCACTTGATGATTCGGGTGGATGCCTCCCTGTTTGCGAACAAGTCATTTAATGGTTGGTTGGTGACCACTCTTATTCTGTGGCCTTCGAAATGATGTCTTAGTTTTCTTGCTGCCATGATGACCGCATACGCGATCTTCTCCAGTTCGGAATAGAAAACCTTGGAACCAGACAATGCTTCAGAGGCGAAGTATACAGGAATTTGCCTGAGCCTTCCTTCTTCTTCCTTTTCTCCGTACCAAAGACCGCACTTACCGCCGAACTTGATGCAGCCACGTACAGCAGAAGCGGCGATTTTGGCTCGGGCGGACGAGCTTGGTCATGTTGGACAGGTAGTCCTTCAGTTTGCGAAAGGCTTGCTTCTGAGGTTCGGACCACTGAAATTTCTTGGCACTTCGAGAACTTGGAAGAATGGCAAACTTCTTTCTCGCGGCTCGGGGATGAATCCGTTGAGGGCGAGCCACTCTCCCCGTCAACTTCCGAACATCTTTTACCGAGATTGGCTCCTGCATCTCCATCAGAGCCTTTATCTTGTCGGGGTTCGCTTCAATGCCTTTCGTTGAAACTAGACATCCAAGAACTTTCCCCTTGTGAATGCCGAACACACACTTTTCTGGATTTAGCTTCAAGTTTGCTGCCCTCATGTTCGCGAATGTTTCTGCCAAATCACTGATGTGGTCCCTTCTTTGGATACTTTTGACAACTATGTCATCCACATATGCCAGAATGTTTCTCCGAATCTGCTGGTGCAGTACTATTGCTATCATTCTCGAAAACGTGCATCCTGCGTTCTTCAGTCCCTCTGGCATTCTTACGAAACAAAACGTTCCGAAAGGAGTGATGAAACTCGTCTTCTCTTCGTCCTCTTTGCGAACTCTGATCTGATGATACCCAGAGAACATGTCCAGGAGCGAAAGCATCTCACTGTTGGCTGCATCATCCACGATTTTGTCTACCCTTTCCAAGGGAAAATCGTCCTTCTTGCACGCCTTGTTCAGATCTGTGAAATCCACACACATTCTCCACTTGCCATTTTTCTTCTTGACTGGCACAGTGTTGGCTAACCAGACTGGGTACTTGACTTCCCTGATTACCTGGGCGTCCTGCAATCTCTGAACTTCTGCTTCTACTGCCTTGACCTTTTCGTCAGACATTTTCCTGAGTTTTTGCTTCTTGGGTGTTATCTTGTCATCCGTTTCGAGGGCATGTTCGATTATGTCCCTGTCAACACCTTGCAAGTCCTTGGCTGACCATGCGAAAACATCCTTGTTTCTATTCAGGAATCGTATGAGTTCATCATCCTCTTCGGCGCTGAGGTTCGCCCCTATTGTGACTGCTCTGTCAGGCATGTCATCCAGATACACCTTCTATGTTTCATCCTCTGCGGCTATGTTATTTTTTCTTTGTCCCGCTTAGGCTCTTCATAGGTTTCCTTCCTCTCTTCAGCTGCTTTCAGCTGGTACACATTCGTTTGGCCAGGCGTGTGGCCCTTTTCTATGTTCCTGGCCTCCTGCTGATTGCCGAACACCGTGATAACCCCTTTTGGCGCAGACATTTTCATGCATAAAAACTGTTGCCTTATGACAGCATCAAACTTGTTCATGAATCCTCTGCCGAAGATCGCAAGGTACGGGTGATATATGTCAACTACGTCAAAGGTGAGGTTCTCCGTTCCGGCATTCTCAAGATCTCCGAAAGAAACCGGGAGTGAAATTTTTCCCACCGGCTTGATGGGTTTTCCTCCGAACCCCTGCAGCGAGTACTCTGGTGGATCTAACATGTGCTGGCTCAGGTTCATTTTCTCGAATGTTTTCAGGAACAGAATGTCCGCCGAACTCCTGTTGTCAACCATGATTTTTCCTATGACCCACCCAGCAATATTGACTTCGATCACCATGGCATCATTGTGAATCGCGGATTTCAACCGGAAATCTTCTTCGGTAAAGGTGATTGGCACCTTCGCCCACTCCGGGCGGGCAGCTGGGCCATCGTTGATGATGGTATTGACAGATCTGAAGTAGTTGTTTCGCTGCTTCTTTGTTTCAAATTCCATAGCAGATCCACCTGTGATTGGCATGATAGTCCCGAACGATGGTAATGCTTTGGAGTTCTGAGGTCCCGAATTTGACTGAGGCCTTGATGAGCTTTCTGGAGGGGGTGGCAAGATTTCCCGAATGGGTTGTGGCTGCTGGATCGACTGTATCGCTTGCGACTGAGGGAAGAATTGCTGTGAAGGCTACCATGCCGATTGCGGTTGTGGAAATTGTCGAACCGGAACGAGCTTGATCGCGGACTCGCGAACTGCGGTTGCCGAAAGTTCGGCCGAAACTGGGTTGGCATCGAGGATGCAATGCTCATGAGTGCTTTCTCTTGTTGGATTCGTGCCATGTTCTTCTTTGTCTCTGGGCACCCTTCGGTGCTGTGGCCTCTTCCATGATATTGGCAGTAAAAGTGGGGATCTCTTGGGTTGTGGTTCGGGAGGCTTGGGGTTCCTCTTCCTCTCCCCCTTCCTCTATGATCGAATCCTCCCCCGGCACTTGGCCTCGCTTTCTTGTTGTTGCCGAGGATTTCCAACACCGTTTACATTTCGTGGATGTTGGGGTGGTGCTCGCCGGTCATATCTCTCGCCGCCCTATCTTGCCTCGTTTCGTTCGGCTACTCTCTTGCGGTGGTCATCATCGGACGAATGTAATCCTCCAATTCCCGAAATAGTTCTTCAACTCGTCTCGTGCTTCTTTCTTGTGAGATGGGAGGCCGTTGGCCCCGGGGTGAGACCCTTGATCGGTGCCTTGATCGTTGTCTTGTCATCGGCGTCGGGGATCCGAGACCTCTCGTTGCATGAATCTTCTCACGAAGTTTCGCGGTGGTTCCCCGTCCTTCTCGCTTGCGCTATACAAATACGAGGCTTCGGCCGTTGTGTCATGGAACATACCGAAACGCTTGCATGAACTTTGTTTTGAGATCTACCCACTCGTAGATCGAGTGTGGAGGCAAGCAATGAGTACAAATTCGAAGTCTCGGTCCTTCGCAAGCTATGATGAAGGATTTGGCGAGTGCAACATCATCTCCTCCCCGCCGAATTCACAACCGACTCGTATCTCATGAGAAATTGCCCGGAGTTTCCGAAACCGTTGTACCCGGGAAGAGAGACCGGCTTGAACTTCGGCGGCCAAGGTGCTGTTTGCGGCCCTATTGACGGTGGTGATTCGGAATCCACGAAGTGTGAGACTCCGTTTCCCCACGAAGAAGTTTTCCTTCGGGGATTCTCTTGCGGCGCGGGGTTCCGCCGCGGTGTTTCTTGCCACGAGGAGCTGCTCTATTGCTCTTTCATTTCGTCAATTTCTCTCTCGTATTGCTTGTATTTGTTCTTTTGCTTTGTTCGAAATTTGCTCTAGTTTTTCGAGAGATTTTCCTCTTCGCACCGCAACCGAGCCGCGAACTTTTCTTTGTCTTTCTGCGTTTTGTTGTATCTTTTGGTGGACCATGGCTAGCTCTCTCGTCTATGGAATCATCATCGGCATCGACATTCTCGTGCTCTTCTTCGTTCGGCAGGTTGTTCTTGGATGTGAGTCGTTTTTTCTCGCTCTTGCCTTCATGAGGGCTTCGAGCTTCTCTCTTCGCTGCTGGTCTGTTACGTTCGAGGATTCAGGAACAAACGAATTTTCGTTCCCCTAGGTGAGATGGCGATCTTCCTGGTTGGCCTGCACTGGAGCAGTCTTCTTTGACTTCTTCTGAGGTGGCATCGTGAGTTTCTTTTCGGCTGGAACACGGTGGGCGCCAATGTTGGGGGTACCCGAAATATTCGGAATACTACCCTAACACAAGTGGAAGTTCTTAACACGTTCAATAGCACAGTTAGGGCGCAAAGCGATTGAAATCCCTCCTGCCAATAGCACAAGTCCCAAAAAAGTCTGAATCCGTTTACACGTGCCCTTGCACCCCCTTTTATAGGGAGACCAAGGGACTTTTACATGCCGATAACACCCTCGGGCTCAGAGAATATTCCTAATGTGAACACACACAAGAGTGTCTTTTCCCCCCTTACACATTTACAAGTCTGCCACTAGTTCACACTCTAAACCCGGACTTTTTGGGACTACAACTTTGACTTTGCTTCTCCCGTGATTCGTGAATGTCTTCGCCCGAAATTCCTGAACTAGGTCTTTTACAGATTCCCGAAGTGGCTCTCGCTTCCCAGCAGGTTCGTGCGTGTCCTTGCGCCTGAGTCCCGAACAGAGTCTTCCTCAGATTCCCGAATCGGCAAATCTCCGAAGTTCGGATCATCAACAGTTGAGATTCCGGGCTTCCGCATGTTCATGACTCCGCCTCTTCACCGAATCAAGATTCCCGAACTCTGCACATTCGCGAATTTGAGACTCCGCAGGTCCCAGACTTCCGAGAATCGCGAATTCCCTGCTCCTGAAAAACATGCCTTGAGAATTCCGTTAAACTCGGCGTTTCGAGGGTGACGGGTTTTCCTGAATTCCCCAACACCAATTATAGGCTAAGTATGGTTTTGGCCATCGAACTTCAAAACCGGACATCTTGGACCATCCAACTGTCAAAATCGTTCAAATTTGGCCATCGGGTGGTTTGGATAGGCGGTTTTGAATTTTTTTTATTTAAAATTTAGTCCTTAGATCTTAAAATGATTATTATTTTTTGCTCATACTTCCGATTTCGGTGATTCTTGCGGTCACACGTTCATAATGGTGAGCTTTGTCTTTTCAGATGTTATTTATACTATTTTATCATTATTTATTATATTATTCTTATGTTGTGGTGTAGGAACAACAATATACGAAAAGTAAAATAAACGGGTACAAAATAATATGTACAACATTTCAAAATATAAAGCTCATCGTTAAGAACGCATGACCACAAGAATCATTTAAATCAGAGATACAAGTACAAAATAGTAATCATTTTAAGTTAGGAGGACTAAACTGTAAATAAAATAATTAAAATAGTTCTTGGATCTTAAAATGATTACTATTTTTCCTCATATCTTCGATTTAAGTGACTCTTGTGGGTATGCATTCCTAACGATGAGCTTTATATTTTAAAATGTTATTCATATTATTTTGTACCTGTTTATTTTTACTTTTCATATATTGTTGTTTCTACATCACAACATAATAATAATATAACAAATTGTGATAAAATAGTATAAATAACATTTGAAAATAAAAAGCTCACCATTACGAATGCATGACCACAAGAATCACCGAAATCGGAAGTATGAGAAAAAAGTAATAATCATTTTAAGATCTAAGGACTAAATTGTAAATAAAAAAATTGAAAACCGCCCATCAAAACAGCCTGATGGCTAAATTTGAACGGTTTTGACGGTTGGATGGTCAAAGATGTCCGGTTTTGAAGTTCGATGGCCAAAACCAAATTTAGCCTATAGTTGGATGATCAAAAATGGACTTTTTCCTAAATCCAATGACTATCTTAACCAACCTACTCCTAGTAGCCAACTCTATCATACAGGCTGACTGTGTGTTGCCTAGTTGAATGTGGCGTGGCTGTTGCATTCCGCCAGCCGCTGGCTAAACCATTAGCCATAATCTAATAACTCATTGTCAATTTTTATTCTGGTGTAATTCATGTTTGATCTAATATTGTTAAATTTGAGTCAAGATTAAATTTGTAGTTGCCTTGTTTATTGTTATTTGCAGGAGGTAGGTAGGGCCACACACTGCCATGCAGCACCTCTTCCTTCTCTCTTCTATCTCTTGCTCTCTTTGCCAAGCTGCACGCTACCTCTCCTCCCTACTCCCCTCTCTTTCATCTTTGTCTTTGTTGGTGAAAAAAGGTTTCTTTCTCAGTGGCCAAAGAAGCGCATACGAACCACGTGCCGTACCCCTATGCTTATATCTCTGTCGACATACAAAACGAACACCGGCTAAAACCCTCTCTATCTGCGTGGAAGAAGAAATTGACAGCAGCATTGAGTCTCTATTTCCCAAGTGAACCAGCGGTGCACTTCGTTTGCCCCCGTAATGGCAGCAGCTACCAGCAGAGAGTAGCTTAAGCTTCTCTCCAAATCCATCAGCAAGCAGAGAGGCCTCAGTGCTTTTGCTCCGCGTCCTTCAGAACACCCAGCTCTATTCTCCTCCACAACTGCCTCCCTCTCCAGATCAATTGCAGCCGATGCGGCCTATGTTAGGTTTAGTCACATATCAAAAATTGATGTTGAGAAGTACAATATATAGGGTGGGACAGCTCTCACCTATCAGACTAGTCTTTTGAATTAAGTTAAGTTAGACCCAAGACTTTGTTGTTGTTGGCTTCAATGAAGCTCGACCTGGTGGGGGCGCCGTCAAGCTAGTCTTTTAGGTTGAGTTAGGTCCAAGATCTTGTTGTTGTGGGCTTTGGTGAACCTAGATATAGTGGGGGCGCCGGCTCATGGGTATAGCGGGTCGAGTCAGAATACGGTGTGCACTCTAACAAGTTGTAATTATGTTGTTTGCGAGAAGATTGAAGCTTGCAACAGTTGAAAGGCGAGCAGTAGGCAACGCTCGGACGGGTCGACATCCTTATGTGCGACGATGCAGTCGCACCCTCGCCTCCTACGTCACACAGCACGGCTCGCTGGCCTTATGAGGCTGGGGCCACCCCCTCCCTCTGCATGTGGCCGCCACGACGAGGGCGGGAGGCTTTTCTTGGACAGTGGGTTGGTTCTGAAAATGATGGGATTTTTTATCAAAATTGCTGGTGCTCGTCCGATCTGGTCGCGGTGATCGATCCGACGATCGGAAAAAGCAGGCGACATGGCCAGCTAGGTTCCTCGACCTCGGTATTAGCTAACTAAGATTCTTGTGTGTAAGATTACATGCATGTTCAAAGCACATTGGTAGGATGATCGATGTATGAATAAGTCATATATACTCCTTTGTTCAAAACTATTATTCCTTTGACTTTTTTAACTCGGGTTTGATTGATTGCTTGTCTTATTCAAAATATTTGCGAAATAGTCAAACTTAAGACATTGTAGAATAACTTCTATTAATAAATTAAAGCAAGTTAAAAAATGATATAACGTTTTATGTAACTTTTTGAATAATATGATCGACCAAATTTGAAATAAAAAATCAAATGAATTATAATTTGGAAACATACCGAGTATCTTGTTTTGGAGCAGAGGTGGATAATTAAGAGCATCTCCACCAGACGGTGTAAATCTCTATAACTTATATAGATGCATCGTGAATCATTAACTATCACTACGCCCAAAACAATTTCCACTGACACATAGAAATTAGCGTGCTAGCGGGTGCAATTGGCACCCGTCAACACTGTGGTGTATAGGGTTGTCGGGCTAGCACCCACCAGCAGAGATGGCTCAATGCTGGTGGACGACATAAGCCACCTACCAGCGAGAGGACACGGTGATAGCGGGCAACATAAGACACCTGTCGGCACGACAGATGGGACGATTTGTGTTGGCGTGTGGCCGGCCTATGTCACCCGCCAAAGATCGTGCCTTCTATAAGATTCCGACAACTTCTTCTTCTTCCCAACCAACCTTCCATGGGAGCTTTATTATTTGTCAGAGACGAGCTTGGGAAAAGCTTTAAAAGCACCAAATCTTGGGGGAAGGCTTTTGCTCTTGATTTCCTTTGGAGGAGGTGGCTATATAAAGGGAGTTTGTGCTATTCCAACCTTGTTTTTCACCTTTTATCCATCATTTCTAGCTTCATTAAAGATTTCGATCTAGATCTAGAGTGAAGAGATAGAAAATTAATTATGGATTGATTTTTAAGTAGAATTATATGTTCTTAATGTAATCATTGCAAATGCTATGTTTGTCATTTTTATCATTAGTTTCATTAAATAAAATTGTAGAATTTAGTTTTGAGGTTATTAATTTATGTGAATTTATATATTCGAGTTATTAATTATTGTGACCCATATATATCATTAAATTAGTTTATAAGATGTAGAATGCAGTTTAGTTTATATAAGTGAGTTTATAATACAATTGAGTTTAGTTGAGTTTTTAGTGATGTAGATTATCTATTATGTACTATGCTTTTTTAGTAGTGTGAGTTATGTGTTATTATGCTAGTTTGTTTTATGTGGTTGAGATACATATTTGAATTTGGAGTTACGCCACCCACCGACGAAAGGTCTCGTGCGACGGGCGGGCACCGGCCAAAGACAAAGGGTCATTTGTCTTGGCTCAAAGTTGTTGGTGGTTGTTGCGGCCGCCAACAAAGACCGACTTTAACCGCCAGCACAAATCATTTCTGGCCTACTGTATATTCCTCTCAACATACAAATTATTATTGTCATATATGATACAATGTATCAAACACCACATCACTATTCACTACGACTATCTATTTATTTCTTCTACCGGTTTTCTATGACTAATAGCATCAAGCTTGCACTTTATTAGTCTTTGTGAGTACCACATTAAAAAAATTCTCATAGTAGAAATAAATGGAGGGTCAGCCATTTATGAAATTGTTTACTTTCAACAAAATAAAGATGTTTTGATGTATAATGTTGTTCGCGGAAAGAACGTTACCAAGGAATCGGTCCAAATCCAAAACCCGTGTGAGATTATTTGTCTTTTTCTTTGTGTCGTCTCATAGAAACTGAGTTTTAAAATAAAATGTTGTAAACATATAGTAGAGAACATGTATGAATTCATATATATATATATATTAAGTGTCATGATTATTTTAAGCTTAAGTAAAAGGTTCGGTATGGTACTAAGGTTCCATGATTTTCCTCATCATACCCGGTGTTTGCTCCTAATTCTGAAAGACACATTACTAAAAGCAAAATGAGAATTGTAACACTCAACGGCTATCATCCATCGTACCTTTGTAGTCGTCTCTACTACCCCCTCCGTCCCCAAAAGAGTGTCGCCATTGGTTTTTTGCCACAAGTTTGACTGAATTTGTAAAAAATATATGCAATATTTGTATCTTGAAAATAATTTTTTAAAAAACTAGATTAAAATATCTATCAATGATATTAATTTTGTACCATAAATATTAATATATATTTTAATATATTTAGTCAAAGTTTTTTCTCGTGAAGTGAAAAAGACACTTATTCCGAGACGGAGGGAGTAGACCATTTAGGACCTTGTGTAGCAAACATGGCCCCATTTGCCATTTGTTCGAGTTTATTTTGGTGATTCATGACAACATAAGTAATGGGACTAACCGAATTGTCTAACATGTCTTTGTAGGCATTTCTAGGTCCCATGGATGTTACCACAAGTTAACATACCATGCACATGTTAACTTGTTCATAGAAAAAATGAGGACTTAGTTATATTTTGGGGCTATAAGTGATGTCATGTTAAGTATGTTAAGTTCAAGAAAAGATCCAAGTTGAAGACGCGAAGAGACACCGTTGGATGAACCGACGGTACCCTAGAGGCGAGCGTCAGAGCACTTGGTACATTGCACAGAGGCTGAAATCAACTGGCACCGTCGGATGAACCGACGGTCCATTTTGTAGATGTGCCAGATGGATTGCAGAGGAGAATCAGTGAACTTAGAAGCGTCGGATGAATCGACGATCCATTGGAGGGCACAGTCGGTCTATCTGGTGACCCAGTTTGAACAAGACAGAGACGCGCCAACACCGGAGTAGTAGCACCAGATGAACCGATGGTGGAGCAGCGGTTCATCCGATGGTCTCGTTGGAGCTAACAGTAAGGTTTTGGCAAGGAGTCCTTCAGCAACGGATGAACCGATGCACGGTCGGTGTATAGCGTCGGATGAATTGTGTCAACGGTCATGTGTGGTGGAGGGCAACGACCAACGATACTACTTTCGCAGCTTTTAGCCAACGACCCTAGTTTGATGTTTGATGCCCCGGGATATTTATATCTCCTCCACTCGCCCATTTGAGGTAGCTAGATTGTGTGGAAGTGCAGAGATCGGAGTGCAAGACACCTAGAAGATCATCTCCAATCCATCCAAGTGCTAAATTGCTCATCCATAGACTTGCACATGATTTGTGTTTGTGCTTAGTGCTAGACTTAGCTTAGAGCTGAGTGAGTGCAAGGTTGTGCCAACCTTGTGAGGTGATTCTTGAGTGAATCAAGTTGTACAAGGTGCGCCAGAACCCTTGGGACCTAAGTGGCTCACCGGTAATTGTCTTCGACCCTCCGACTTGGTGTGGAGTGTCGAGGACACTTTGTGCGGGGGACGTGGAGACCCCCTTCCTAAGTGGAGAAGCTCCTTAGTGGAGGCGGCATCAAGGTGACAAGGGAGCTTGGCGAGTGCATAAGTGGCGAGCTTTTGTGGCGAGTCAAGTGGTGCTCTTGGGAGAGATTTGGTGACCAAGAAGCAATACTGTTGTATGAGTGCTTCAACAATGTGGACTAGGGGTGGCTTAATGCCTACTGATACCACAGGATAAATCGCGTGTCAAGGGTTTGCTTCCTCTCATCCCTCTTCACGTTTCCACATTACTCTCTTGCAATTTTTGCTTGCCTTTACTTTCCTAGAGTAGTATCATGCTAGGATTGGCTATAGGTTTGAAAGGAATCGGATGCTCGTTAGCCTAAGAGGGGGAGGGGGTGAATTAGGCAATCTAAAACCTTAACCTATGGCTTCACTGTTTTTACACAAAGATAAACTAGAACATACTATCTAGATGTGCAACTAGGGTTGTTCTAGTTTGAAACTCCCATCCCAAAACAAGGTTTGCAACCTATAGCCAATCCTAGCATGATACTACTCTAGGAAAGTAAAGGCAAGCAGAGATTGCAAAGAGTAAATGCGGAAACGTAAAGGGGATGAGAGGAAGCAAACTCTTGACACGCGATTTATCCCGTGCTATCGGTAGGCACTAAGCCACCCCTAGTCCACGTTGTCGAAGCACTCACACAAGAGTATTGCTTCCCGGTCACCAAGTCTCTCCCAAGAGCACCAATTGACTCGCCACTTAGGCACTTGTCAAGCTCCCTTGGTCACCTTGATGCTGCCTCCACTAAGGAGCTTCTCCACCAAGGAAGGGGGTCTCCACGTCCCCCGCACAAAGTGTCCTCGCCACTCCACACCAAGCCGGAGGGTCGATGATGATTGTCGGTGAGCCACTTAGGCCCCAAGGCTTCAGGAGAACCTTGTACAACTTGATTCACTCAATAATCACCTCACAAGGTTGGCACAACCTTGCACTCACTCAGCTCTAAGCTAAGCCTAGCACTAAGCACATACACTAAGCATATGCAAGTCTATGGATGAGAAATTAAGCACTTGGATGGATTGGATATGATCTTCTAGGTGTCTTGAACTCCTCTGCACTTCCACACAATCCAGCAACCTCAAATGGGTGAGTGGAGGGGGCATAAATAGCCCAAGGCATCAAACTAGCCGTTGGCTAAAAGCTGCTGAAAAAGGTAGCGTCAGATGAACTGATGCTTTGCTTTTCCAGGGTGTCGGTTCATCCGGTGCCCTCCACGTCACTTAGCCGTTGCAGCTCTGCTGACACAACTGCTCTGACGCTATGCACCGACGGTGCGTCGGATCATCTGGTGCTGAAGACCTCGCGACCAAGTCGTCTCTGTTAGCTTTCATGCGACCGTCGGATAGACCGACGCTTCCCCTTGACCAAGGCGTCGGTTCATCTGGTGCTGAAGACTTCATCTTGGCGCGTCTCTGTCTTGATTCAAACTGAGCGTCGGATAGACTGATGGTGTCCTACCTTAGACGTCGGAACATCCAGTGCTACTGTCTTTGCTGCTCTTCCTCTGCAACTCGTCCGACGCTACTAGAAAATGGACCGTCGGTTCATCCGACGGTGCCTAGGGTTTCAACCAGTGTACCAACTCGTCCGACGATTGCACCGACGCTTGCTATATTGGTACCGTCGGTTCATCCGACGGTGTCCTTTCGTTTTCTTTTCTTTCTTGTTTTTGACCCTTGAAAAATAGACTATCTTCTCAATTTGGCATGTGGTATTTTGGCATCCTTGGGACCTAGAAATGTCTACAAAGACATGCTAAACAATATGGTTAGTCCCATTGATCATGTTGTCATGAATCACCAAAATCAAACTTGAACTAATGGCAGCATATGGGGCCATGTTCGCTACAAGGTTGCAAAACTTGTTTTGGATGAGAGTTTGATACTAGAACAACCGTAATTGCACATCTAGGTAGTATGTTCTAGTTTTACTTTGAGCAAAAGTAGTGAAGCCACCATAGTTGCACATCTTGGTATTAAGGTTTTTAAGTTGCCTATTTCACACTCTCCCCATTTTAGACTACGTGCATCTGAATCTTTTCACCTTTTAAACCCTCGATTATATATTTCCCTCCATCATGCGTGCATCATGTTCCTTTCATAGTGTCGTCCTCTACCAAACCACTAGAACCTCTTGGCGATGAATTATTTTCCTCATGTTCTTTTCATTTGCAATTGCCTGGAATTATATATTATATATATGCAATGTTTCTGTCACATCAAGGAGCAAATTTCCTTTTGACCCGGCTAGCTAAATATTTGCAGCACGGCATGCAAACAACACGCCAGCACGTTCTCTGGCTCAATGCATCACCATCCACGTTTTGCATATGCACCTGTTAGTTGGTAGGGACTGTTTGATGATGCCGAGGATACTACTACCAGACCAGCAGGTGGCTCAGCTTTTGCCGCAGGCAGCAGGCACAAGTGTAAAGGTGTAGTAGTGGTAGTGGAACCCTGGGCGCTGATGTGAACCGTGAAGTCGTGAAGACCAAGTATCCCATCAAGCTAGTACGTGGATGTGGATGACTAAATGTTATTAAGATAAGGAACCAAGGAAGGAATTTCATGTCGCAACAGGCAACATGCAAAGTACATGTGTGTTTTGTGTTTCTAAAGTGAGTGCGTTGTACTCTATACTGAAAAACAGGCAACACGCAAAGGGTACGTGCGTTTGTGTTACGATAAGGAATTAAGAATTCCATGCATTTAAATGTGTGGTCGACAGTAGCCAAAACAAAACAAAGCCACCTTCCAAGAGACACAAAATTACTCTCCTCAAGTATTGATAAAATATGAATAACCCCCTAAAGTATATTTTTTGTTCAGTGTACTCCCTAAACCATGGCATTTGGTTCAATTAACCCCCCTAATCCAATTTCTCTTTTTTGTTTCTCCATAAACAAGTTGAATCTTCCGTACAAATTTCAAAGTGGTAGCGGACATCACAATGTATGTCAAAAAAATATATTATAATTGTTTTATCATTATTTTTTGCATAATTTTGTATCTCAATGATTAATTATTCTTAATATCCTACATCTGAAAATAATGTTAAACATCATGATATAGTTTTCTAACATATGTTATGATTATCATCTCGTGAAATTTGAATTAAAGATTTCACTTGTGAATAAAGAAATAAAAAGACAAATTGTATTAGGGGGTAAAATCAATCAAATGCCATAGTTTAGGTGTAAAATGAACCAAAATATACTTTAGGGGGGGGGGGGGGGGGTTGGACTTTGCCTATAATCGAGGGGAGTAATTTGGACTTTAATACTTGTTATGCCTGATGATGCATCTATCTGTCATATACTCCCTCCCAATCGAATTATAATTTATTTTGACTATTCTATATATATTTGTAGGTCTTATTTGTGCACCTAGACATAGAGTACATATATCTGTGTTCCAAATGTATGCATTTCGATTAGAGTCTATTCTACGGTTATGACTACAAGGATCATTAAAAAATTTCATCATAGACTTCTTCTATCACTTGAGAGCCAACCACAACTGTCACTCTAAGTTCCGATGGGAGACTTTTTTTTGCCCCTGTCGAAAAAGCAACCGTTCCGCCACTGCATCTTGCCCCCGTGTCACCTGAGGGCGACACGGGCGGCGTGCTCCGCTCCCGTCGCATCGGCACTCCATCGATCCGTCATTTGGTCCTCCTCCCTCCCCAACTCGTCATCTCGCCGAAGGCCGGAGGAGGGAGGGGGATCCATCTCACCCAATAGTCATCAATATTAGATTAGGGTTTGAGTTTCTTTGTGTTGTGATTCATGGTATGTGGGATTTGTTTCCTCCTCCGCTCCGGCAACAGTGAAGAGATAAAGTGAATTGTGTCTCTCCATGACAACTTTTGTGAAGGAGGTGACAACATCTACGGCGTCAGCAAATTTTTTGGAGCGATGACATAGAGAATTAGGTTTTTGGATGGAGACATTGAGGCGAGGATATGGTGTTGTCATCGTGCAATAAATTTCTCTAGCCACTTCTCAATTTTGTCATGGTTATATCCAACCACGGTGAAAGTTCTGTGAGAATAAATTTGACCTTCGAGCTGATGCCGATCAGTCTTGGATCGGATAGATTGGGATCAGTCTCTCTCTTCTTCAAAAAGAGGAAGAAGAAAGACGTAAAAAGGAAGAAGAAGATTGTGCTCGTTCCAACCTATAGGGATGTTGGTTGCTGTTCTTTGGGCGCTTGTTCTCAGCCTGCTTGTAGTGTATGACCGTGCGTCCTTCTATTTTATTTTTTACGCGGGTTTGGAATTGAGATTTGGAGCTGCTTAGAGCGAGACTACTTTGAGAAATGTGTATGTAACTTGATGATGTACTCAACTTTGTTATAATATAATTCTCACTTTGATCTAAAAAAGACATAGAGTATATGTAAGTATATAATAAAATCCATGAATATGAAAGTACTAAGATGACATATAATTTAGGACAGAGTGAGTATTATATATAGGCACTTAAGATATATAGGAAGTTAGAAACTATAATCCCAATTATTGTTTTTTAACTATCATCCAATCCTCCCTCATTTTGCTCTCCATGTTCTCCTCCCTTTCTTGGTTCTTGCACTTAAGTCTGGGCATTCAGTTAACCAATACCGATCCGTTTGGGACCTAAGAATGTTAAGTGAGAATATGTGCAATTAGTTTTTTTTCCGTCTACATTTAGTACTCCATACATTATTGTGTCCAAACATCTGATGTCACGAGAGGAAAAATTTTAGAAGAGTAAGTAAGCATGACCTAAGAATGTTAAGTGACAGGATACGGCACACAAGTATAAATTGTATCTTCAGCAGATCACTCACATCGTTGATGTACATAGGCTGATCAGTTTGTAAAATGATGCAGCGGTGCCAGGCCCGAGCGCCGCAGCCATCGAGACGGCAACTCGCAGTGGTGCCTGCTGGTCCAAATAGTGTTGTAGGCATTGATTTGGATGTGAGGTGTTGAATCAATTGATGGATGGAGTGGGGGGTGGACCCCACTATTTATGTAAAAGGAAGGGGCACACGAGGCACCCTTTTGGGGTGGAATAGGCACCGTACGGGAGAGACACACCCGTACGGTGTGTAGGTGCCTTTTCCCTAATTACACACTAATGAATAGGAAAAAGTCTACTTCAGCCCCCAACCTAGGGGGATTTGAACACACCCCCCAACCTATGAAATGGATTTTTTACCCCGAACTTTCTAAAACGGGACAAATCACCCCTTGAAGCAGTTTTGAAAAATCATAGTAAATCACAGAAAAATCATAAAATGAAAAATCAAATTGTGTTGGACTTCAAATTAGTAGTTCTACGCAGTGAACATACAATATGGAATACTTTAGTACATATTTTTTGTTATAACTTTAGATCTATGCTTTTCTCCATAACTGTAAAAAAAATATAATAAATATACCATATTGTATGTTCATTGTGTAGATGTACTCATTTAGAATTCAACACAATTGAATTTTCTATTTTATGATTTTTCTCTGATTTATTATGATTTTTCAAAAGTGCTTTAGGGGTGATTTGTCCTGTTTTAGAAAGTTCAGGGGGTAAAAAATTCATTTTCATAGGTTGGGGGGTGATGTGTTCCAACCCCCATAGGTTGGGGGGTGAAGTAGATTTTTTCCCTAATGAATATGTTAATTACATAATTAGGCTAATGATCACCACTAATTATTTCTTAACACTAACCCTTGATCAATAGCTTCATTAGATCTTGAGATAATTTGACTTCAATCTTCCTTGGATATCATCTTGTAAAACTCCTCCAAAAACCCTATGGGAAACTTGAGGAGAAACCCATCTGTGTGTATATGCCGCTAAAACTCCTTTAAACCCAGTGGAAAAATATTAGGAGAAAATGACATTATTGTCTTGTTAAATATTTGTATGAGAAAAAGTTGACGGTGAATTTCCGTCAACCTATAGTACTTGTTATACATTGGTTTCGATTATGATTTGCAACTAACCCGCCACTAGGCATACTAATGTAACAAGTTCACACTTGCATGTCGATTTTGGAGTTTGTTGTTTATGCAGGAAATCTACGCTAAAGAGAAGACTTTCGGGATAAGTTCATCAAGAACTTCAAGAGAAGATCATGAAGCCCGTCACAAGTCAAGACACGCGATGAACATGACTCCAAATGACCCGAGGACCAAAGCGTCAACATGCAAGTCTTCAGGGACTCAACCAGAAAACAGCGAAGCTTGCATAGCAAGGATTCAAGGCTTAACCGTGAAGGAAACGACGTCAAAGGCCCACATGCAAGTGCACACAAATAAGGGCTCACACGAGAAGCAACCGGGGAGGAAACCGGGGCCGAACCGGACCAAAAAGGGCTTGGGCCGACCGGCCTGGGCCGACTGGCCCAGCCCACTCTGGGCCCGGTTCGCATCCCCCTTTTTCCCTAGGTGCTTGTCTATAAATTGTCTCTGCCTCCGCCGGCCGCCACATCCATCCTTTTATCAGAGAGCCACCGAGACGAAGGAGAAGCATCGGGAGGAAGCCGTCGGCCGCTGCGAGTCCTCGAGTTGCCTAGGAGATGGCTTAGGCCATGCCCTAGCCGCCATGGTTGGCCCTGCGTGGTGAAGCCATGGTGGAGTTCTAGTGCCGCGACTTGAATTCGTCAAGTCGTTTGTACCTTCAACATTCGGTGATGTAACTATATCTTGTCATACTTTGATCTACTACGAGTTATGCTTATTCATATGTATAGCTACCATATGCCTTTAGTAGGACTAGATCGAATCATGGTGATTAGTCTTGTCTTGCGGATACACCGTAGTAGTGCACGGACCAAGGTTGTTGCTCGGTGATGATTATCCTCGCGTAGTGACAGTACGAGAGGGGAGAAAGCGGCGAGTGAACGTGCATCGGACCACTACATATCAGGTTACTCCATATCGAGTGTAATCCTTATCATAGTATAGGTTTAGATTGGTTTATCACATTGGCCGGAATGGCAACAAGAAGACGATAGGCTAGGTTTACCTTTGGTTTGCTTACCTTTATGGCTAGGTGGATGTGATCCATACATCCCTTCGTGTTTGTATGTTATCTTTATGCAATCAACACTTCACATAGGGTTAGATCGGTAGGTTAGATAGAGAACCTTAGTGGTTTGCTTCCGATCCTTGTATTGACAAATCTAGGGAGAACCCTCCTTGGTGAAAAAGGCACCAAGTCACCCGTAGGCTTGCGGTGAACTTGAGCACGGTTTTGAACCGTCAACAAGCCCCTTTCTTGATATATCTATTATTCCGGCCGGATTGAATCCCATAGAAGCGAACAAGCCCAAAGGTTTAACCCGAGAGCCCTCATGATATGCAGAGGACAGGGATGAATACAAATCAGATTAGCAAAAAGGGAAAGAGGGAGGGAGTATCAGAGAAGTAACAATGGGTTGAAGAAAGTAACACGACACGACACGGCTGTTAACACCAAAAATTGGTACAGGAAAGGAACTGACTTGTGGGCCGAGTTTGGTAACGAAATACAGTTTGGCAGGAAAAAATCTTCTCAGGGGATTCGGTAAAGAATGCTTGCGGTCGGCAATGCACCATCATTCGGCAAAAGGACTGTTTGTGCTTTTAAAAGGAAGTATTCGGGAATGCGTGATGACGTGGCCCGATATAAGGAAAGGACGAATTGATGGCGTGTACGAGATGGACATTAGCGTCAGAGCATTAATTTAGACATTAAATATTGTACTCGTAGTCGACCAGGAGTCGTGTTAGGACAAGGGTATAAATATAAACCCTTGATGTCTGTAATAGGGATCGAACATCTTCACAACAAAACCGGCCCCGTGCCAAACATCGAGTCCTTTAGTCGAGTCGTTGAGTTCTTCGAGAGGAGCCATCGATCCGTCGACCTCCGTAAGTATCGGCAACCTTGTATCATGTCTAGTATCATGCGGTGGATTTAGACCGTGATGCAAGTAGTCTTGTTACCTTGCTTAGTATCATGCGGTGGATTTAATCTTGGTTCAAGAGGGTTTCATGTTGGATCATGAGCCATATGGTAGGCTAAGATCTAGCTTGAAGCTAGTTATCGGCTCTATTAGATTTGGCAAGATCTAATAGATTCATTAAGTACCACGTGTTGCTTTGAGTTTTTGCTTTATGTTTAAATTCATGCAACACTCTTTTGCCCAATCTAGATCAATTAGTTTCGTCTTTACCTCTTTGAGATCCATGCGATGTACTTTAAAGTCTTTGTTTATTATAAAGGATCAAGTGCTCTCAATAGCCGAATTCAGACCAATCTAGATTGTCACGTGTTGCGGGTTCAAGCTTTGACTTTTCAAATGTTTGTTCCTTCTCCACGGAACCCGGATCGGCTGTACAGCTGTATTCGGCAATGCTACCATGAGTAAAACGTGTTCATAAGTTTGTTTTAAATAATGTGTGCTTTTAGCCTTCCATATTTAGATCGTATCATGCGTTTGATTAATCTCTTTGTGGTCGGTGGCATGGTTTCAAACAAGTTGTATCATGCGGTGGATTAACTTGTTTGTTATCATACTTGACGGGTTTGAAAGTACCTAGACATGCGGTAGACTAGTGCTTTTGGCCTATGCATGCTTGTTTACTTCATATTTATAATCATGCTTTTACCTTATTTGTTTTAATTGTTATTTATCCTCGAAAATCGGTCATGATCAGGTGCGAGCAACGCTATCTAAACAAAGACCGATCTTTTTTCATGCTTGCGTCATGCATTCGGCTATATCCTGTTTTCGTGTTTTAAAGCTCCCGAATGGTATTTAAACTGCTGACAGATAGCTTGTTGTAGCTATATGTCATTTTAATTGGCTTTCTAGCCGTAAATACGGAATCGTCCGGTACCACCGGCAAGTTCCAAGTTTTATCTAACTATTTTTCATCCTTTGTTAGTTTCAGAAAAAATTGACTGGCACGCTTCGGATCCGGCACGTGTTTTAAGCCAGCTTCATTAGGCTTGCTGTGCGCTTGGCGCGAGGTGCTGATTTTGCGTCAACACACTTTTTGGCACGCTTGGTGGGAAAATTCTAGCTGATTCAAGATGCCTGACATTCATGACGTCATGGATGTCACCATGGATGACTTGTCTCCGGAGCAGCGGGTGCAGTTGAAGGATGCCATTGACATGTTCCAACAAAAGTGTTTAATGTCATTTGGCAAGAATAGAAGTGGTGTGCCGTATCTCAAATCAGACATGCCAAGGGTTCTACTACCAGGGGAGCCTGACACCACGACTGCTGAGGAGAAAAAGGAGACTATGGATGCTTTTCAGCAAATTATGGAAAGCATAATGGTCAAACATCATACTGCTTTCTTGACTATGTTCAAGCAGATGATGGTTGGAGTCTTTGGCCCAGGCATGGAGAGGACACTCAGTCGAGTATCGCCTCAAACATCTACTGTAGAGGTTGGAGAAACTAGTGCTGCTCAACCAGCTCGAGATGCGAGTGCTCAGCCGCCTTTGCAAAGTATGGGAGGCCAACCAATCCAACCACCTCCGCAAAGCGTGGGAAGTCAACCGATCCAACCGCCTCCACAAAGCACTGGAGGTCGCCCAGTCCAACAGCTGAACCCGTATCAGGCAGTGCCCAACAGGCCTACATATGGGGATATGGCGTTTGGTTCTTTTGGAGTTCCACCTAACTCCACTTATAGGATAGCGCCAGCCAACAACAGGCTACAGAAGAATATGTATGGTGAGGGATATTCAGAAATGATGGACTATGGCACCATTGATGCTTTTCCAAACCCTGGATATGGTGCGGTTTGCGGGGAATGCTTAATGGACTGTTGGAAGGCCAGGGGATCAAGATGCTAATGTTGATCTTATGGTGCAGAAAATGGCCGATGTTTTGCAAAATCAATTCGGCCTGAAACCTAAGATGCAGGGACAAGCTTACACACCTCCTTTCCCAGAGTGGTACCACAGGGTGGCTTTGCCACCAAGGGTGAAACCTCCTGCAGATTTCACAAAGTTCTCTGGGCAAGATGATACAAGTACTGTGGAACACATAGCCCGATACTTGATGCAGCTTGGGGAAGCTTCAGCTGATGAGGCGTTCAGGATCAGATACTTTCCCTTGTCGTTGACGAGCTCGGCCTTTACATGGTTTGCTTATTTGCACCTTAATCGATGCGTTTCTGGAAGGATTTGGAATAGAAGTTCCATGCTCATTACATCGGTGGCGGTGCGAGAAAAAGCTAATTGATGCGGCCACCTTGAGACGGATGCACAATGAAACACCCATGGAATTTCTCAGAAGATTTAGAGAGACCAAAGGCATGTGCTTTTCTTTGAATCTGCCAGATGATCAATTGGCTGACATGGCTGTTGCGGGTATGTTGCCAGCTATTCGGGAGAAGCTGTTCGGCATGGAGTTCGACAATCTTGGTCAACTGTTACAGAGGTTGTCATTAATGAGCAATCAAGCTTATGGATTCAAGAAAGACTCCAGGTTTGCCAAGCACATTGATATAGCTGACATCTACGACCAATTCCTCGAAAGAGCTGATCAAGGGGAAGAATTTGATGATGAGGAGGAGATAGCAGCAGCTGAGATGGTGTGGGGCAAAGAGCCGCTAACTGTGAACCAAAGATGGATAAAGCAAGCCAAGGGCACATATGACTTTGATGTGACCAAGGCTGACAAGCTCTTTGAGTTCCTTGTAAAGGAAGGCCGAATCAAGTTGCCAGAAGGGCATTCCATGCTTCGGCCTGATGGATTTAAAGAGAAAAGATATTGTGGATTTCATGACAGGAACTCTCACTCCATCAATGATTGCAGGGTTTTCAGGATAAGGATCCAGAAGGCTATCCAGGAGGGTCACTTGAAATTTGACAATAAAATGAAGGTTTGGATGGCAACCCTTTCCCCTCGAACATGGTTGGTTTTTCTCGTTAACATGGTAACCGCTAAGGAGAAGGGAAAAGTGAAGGTCATAACTTTAGCAAGAGCAAAGCAAGATGGATCGATTGATCTGCTCGGCAAGTGACGAGTGGAACAAGTCCACAAAGAAGCGCCTCGCATCTCGAGAAGCCAAATTGAAGTAGGGGAATCTTCCGGATCCAAACCCGGGGTGACTACACGTATCCTCCTTAACAAGTGGCAGCGTCAACAAGAGAAGGAACGCTACCACAAACAGAAATACGAGGAGGAAGCACGGAGGTTTGAGGAAGAAGCGCACAGAAGAAAGCTAGAAGAACATGCACGAGAACAGGAGCGTGCACATTGGGGATGTGCGTTCTTCAGGCATTGCTGGAATGAGGGTTTGAAGCTTCCTACATTGAACAATTGCCCTGAATGCAGTGACAAGTACACGAGTATAGGCAGGATAATGTCAATCGCCGATCCGTCCATGAAAGAATTGGAAGGATACATCCTAGTGATGGTCGGCGCGTAAAAATGAGTGAAGTCAATGATCACCCAAGGAAAAGATATTCTGATCAAAAGTGGGTTGATCAAGAGGAACAAGAGCATGAATACATCTGGCAAGAAGGACAGTGGTGCCCACCTGGCTTGAGGAGAAGCCAAAAGAGAAGGGTTCAGCGCTTGAGGAATCAAGAGTTGAAACAAGCAGGAATCAAAAGAAAGCAGGTCTGGCGTCCAAAGGATAGGCCTGATGGATCTGGTCGTTCGGCTCCAACATGCATGGTATGCTTTTTGCCGAATGAGTTCATGGCTCCGGCTAACCAGGTTGTGCAGGAAGAGGCATCCCCAGACATCAATGAGGATGAGCAACTTGGGCTAATGGCACAACTGGTGTTGGCTAAGCAGGCAACTTTCGACAGACCGGCCAAGAATCAACATATGAGGCCGCTGTACTTGAGAGGATACGTCAATGGCAAGCCATTGACCAAAATGTTTGTCGATGGTGGAGTTGCAGTCAATGTGATGCCATATACCACATTCAAGAAGCTTGGCATGGGCCCTGGAGATTTAACACCAACAAGTATAATTCTGAATGATTTTGCTGGGAATCCTTCAGACACCAAGGGCTGCGTGCATGTGGACCTGATGATCGGGTCTAAAACTTTGCTCACGACCTTCTTTGTCATTGAGGGCAAAGGGGCTTATAGCTTGCTGCTTAGATGGGACTGGATCCATGCAAACTGTTGCATCCCATCTACCATGCACCAATAGCTTGTTCAATGGGCAGATGATGATATAGAAGTGGTCCAAGCAGATGATTCAGTGAGCATGGCTAACGTCGAACCAACCTTCTAGGAGTATCAAGGCATAGATTGCTTCTCAGGAAAGGACTGGGGTGCAGGCCCTATTGAACCAGTCAGCAGTGATCAACAGCCGATTCAAGCAGTCGGCTCTTATAGAACTTTTTAATGGATAATCCAATTGATGGAACTGATGGGAAGTTAGGACGTGGATTCATGTCGGCTGACAAATTAGAAGAAATTGACATTGGAGATGGTGACAAGCCAAGGCCGACATTTATCAGTGCTAACTTAGATTCAAGTTTCAGAGAAGGATTGATCAAGTTACTGAAAGAATATAAAGATTGCTTCGCTTGGGATTATTCGGAGATGCCTGGTTTGGATTGTTCCATTGTTGAGCATCGGTTGCCAATTAAGCCTGGTTTTAAACCTTACAAGCAACCTCCCCGAAAAATCTACAAGGATGAAGAATTGGCCGACGTGAAAAAAGAAGTTGAGAGATTGATCGATGCAAATTTCATTCGGCCATGCAGATATGCGGAGTGGATCTCTAACATCGTCCCCGTTTACAAGAAAAATGGGAAGATGAGGGCTTGCATAGATTTTAGAGATTTAAACGAGCTACTCCCATGGATGGATATCCAATGCTGTTGCTGATTTGTTGGTTGATGCCGTTCTTGGACATAAAATTATTAGTTTCATGGATGGCAATGCAGGGTACAATCAAATTTTTATGGCAATAGAAGATATATCAAAGACCGACCTTTAGATGTCCTGGACATATAGGCCTTTTTGAGTGGTTTGTCATGACATTTGGGTTAAAAAATGCCGGTGCAACTTATCAAAGAGCCATGAATTATATTTTTCATGAGTTGATCGGCAAAATTGTTGAGATATACATTGATGATGTCGTGATCAAATCTTTGAATCATTAATCGCACTTAGATGATGTGAGAAAAACTCTAGAGTGTACCCGAAAGCATGGGTTGAAGATGAATCCGAACAAATGTGCCTTTGGGGTTTCAGCTGGAGAATTCTTGGGGTTTTTGGTGCATGAAGGAGGAATAGAAGTTGGCAAGAAAAGCATGAAAGCTATCGATGAAGTTGTTCCTCCAACCAATCTCAAGGAGTTGCAATCCTTTGCTTGGCAAGATCAATTTTGTGAGGAGATTCATTTCAAATTTGTCACAAAAGGTTTTGCCTTTCTCTCCGCTGTTGAGGATCAAGAAAGATCAGAAGTTTGTATGGGGTGACGAACAACAAAAGGCTTTCAATGAAATCAAGCAGTACATGAAGGAACCACCAGTGTTGGTGCCTCCACTGTTGAACAGGCCTTTCAAGTTGTACGTGGCGGCCGATACCCAAACTATTGGATCGGCCCTTATACAAGAATTTGAAGGAAAGGAGCGGCTAGTTGCGTACCTTAGCCGAAAGCTGCTTGATCCTGAGACCAGGTATTCGGTTGCGGAGAAGCTTTGCCTGTGTGTTTATTACTCATGTACAAAGTTTCGACACTATTTGTTGAATGCCGAATGCGTTGTATATTCAAAGTTTGATGTAATTAAACACATGTTATCTATGCCAATTTTGAATGGAAGGATTGGCAAATGGATTTTTGCTTTATCTGAGTTTGAGCTGAAGTTTGAATCGGCAAAAGCTATTAAAGGTCGGATTATTGCTGATTTCATTATTGAACATCGTGATCCATCAATTGATTTGCTTGAAATTACTCCTTGGGCTTTATTCTTTGATGGATCCTCATGTGGCAAAGGTGGTGGAGTAGGAATTTTATTAATTTCACCCAGAGGTGAGATGTTTGAGTTTGCTATTCCTATTCGGCCCTCTTTTGTCACCAATAATCAAGTTTGAATATGAGGCAACGCTTAGAGGGCTTCAATATTTGAAAGAAGCAAAGGCTATTTCAGTTGAAATTTATGGAGATTCGGAGCTAGTTATATTACAATTGAATGGCCAATATGAATGTAGAAGTGATATCCTGAGGAATTACTATGAAGAGTGCAAGGAAATCTTGAAAAGTTTTTAGTTAGTAATTCTACAACATATTCCTAGAGAACACGATGAAGAGGCAAACAGGTTGGCTCAAAGTGCTTCGAGTTATAGAGAAAACCAAGAGGTGTTTTCCACGGAGGTGTGTGCTTTCGGGAGTGATCTAGCAGAAGATGATTGGAGAAAAGAGATTGTTGATTATCTGGAAAATCCATCCCGAAAGGTTTCTAGGAAGCTCAGGTATAAAGCTATAAAATTTGTTCTTCTTGATGGACGTTTGTTTTACAAATCATTAGATGGGGTGTTGCTGTAATGCCTGGATCAAGAAGAAGCAAAGAAAATGATGAGTGAAGTGCACGATGGGCTGTGTGGGGCGCATCAATCGGCTTATCGAATGAAATGGGTTATTAGGCACACTGGATGTTTTTGGCCGACGATCTTTGGAAGATTGTTTTGAGTATTACAAAGGTTGTCAAGATTGTCAGAAGTTTGGGAATATTCAAAGAGTCCCGATGTTAGTTACGAATCCTATTATCAAGCCGTGGCCATTCAGAGGATGGGGTATAGATTTGATTGGCCAAATAAATCCTCCATCTAGCAAGGGGCATAAATTTGTGCTTTTGGCAACAGATTATTTCACGAAATGGGTTGAGGCAATTCCATTGAAGAAAGTAACATCAGAAAACATGGTTGAGTTTGTTAAAGAACACATCATTTACAGATTTGGGATTCCTCAAACAATTACAACTGATCAAGGAGCACAATTTGTATCTTCGAGTTCGAGAGAGTTTCTTTGAAAGCATGGGAATCAAATTATTGAATTCTTCTCCTTATTATGCCCAAGCTAATGGACAAGCAGAGGCTTCTAACAAGATCATGATCAAGATTATACAAAAGAAAATTGATCAGAAGCCAAAGAGGTGGCATTCGATACTCAATGAGGCTTTGTGGGCTTACCGAATGGCTCCTCATGGAGCTACAAAAACATCTCCTTATGAGCTGGTTTATGGGCATCATGCTGTTTTGCCCTGGGAAATGCAATCAGATTCAAGGAGAGTGGTTTTTCAAAAGGATTTAAGTTCCAAAGATTACAGTGGCTTGATGATGGACGAGTTAGAGGATTTGCATATGATTCGTCTTAAGGCCTTGGAAAATATTGAAAAGAACAAGATGCGAGTTGCTAGATATTACAACAAGAAAGTAAAGGTCGAGCAATTTGCAGAAGGAGATTTAGTTTGGAAAGCGTTACTGCCGATCGGGACTAAATACAGCGCGTTCGGCAAATGGTCCCCGAATTGGGAGGGTCCTTTTCGGGTAGTTAGATGTACCCCTCGTAATGCTTACATATTGAAAACTCTACTAGAAGAGGAGTTTACTTGCTGCTATAAATGGGAGATATTTGAAGAAATATTATCCTAGTATTGAAATTGATCGTTGATTACAAGCACCGGGATTACGGGCATCGATACACGAAACGTAGCGTTCGGGGAAAGAAGCCGCCTTTAGAACAAAAAATCCTAACAGAGGAAATGGCCAATACTGATGTGTATTGCCCTTAGCACAAAAATATTCTACATTACAAATGTTCTTGCAGGCTTTTATTTGACAACCCAGCTACCTAGAATTACAAGAGGGTGGGAAGCAGAAGGCCTGGAGGAAGAAGCGAAAGTATGCTTCATTCCTTTGATTTCTTGTTTTTCCTCTTCAGCTCTTCCCTCTTCAACTGTTCCAGGACCACCGTAACGACAACTTTGGAAGCTTCGGGGGTTGCCATGACTTGCGAGATTCCATTAGGGTCGTCCCGGGAAGCCTTCAAGTTGCTTTGTATCTGTCAGAGACATCTGGAGAGGGGAACAGTTGTTAAATGTGAAGATCTGAGCTTAAGCGTGGGAGTCAAATAAAACTGGAGATCTTACTCCCTATCAATGCCTCCAAGCCACGTGGCGTTCGCGTTCGGCATTGCAGTGGGCGGTGATGTCCTGTAGGTTGTGCTCTAGATGCCGAATACGGCGGTGCAGTTGGTGGTTGATCCTCTGTTCCGGCGTGGCGTTCTCTTCTTCAGTGGAGGAATCAGAGAGGATGTACTCGGGAACCTCTTCAGTTCCAAAGATCTCTTCAGGAAGCAAGTCAAGGCTGGAAAAAGGCAGAGGGGGGTAGACCATAAGATTGCAATCGAGAGCACAAGAAAGGATTGACAGAAAACTTACTCTCGAATGGTACGCTTCTTTGGTGGAGCGCTGCCTTCCTTGATGGGTTGCTTTCCCTTGTCCGCCATGGCCTTGGGGTTTTTTCCTCTGGAGCAGGGGGAGAAGATGTGACGTGATGGAAGTGTATGCGAGTGGATTTGCAGGGCACCAAGGGGGCTATTTTATTAGCTGTGAGAATGCATTGGGAGTGATGACTGGTTGGCGTGCGTTATTGGAATACCAAGCGGCAGGGTTTTCTTCCCGAATGCGAAGGGTTTTCATTGAACAGTGTTTATGGTTCCCGAATTGAAGATTTTCTGCGGATTCTGTGCCAAGGGGCAGGAGTTTTTTGCGTGTTTGGCTAAGAAAAAGTTTCCGAATTCGTTCAAAGGATTCACATTCACAAGCAAAAGGGAATCATCGCAATACAAGCACAGAAGTTAAAATTTCATTATTTATTGCTGAAATTCCAAACATCCCTAGTACAAACTAGTCAAAAAGCCTGTTCAACACAGATTGGGGATGGATGGAGTCGGCAATGGCGTCGCCGTGGCCGTCGAGGCGCTCCGAGAATGACCTTGATCTCGTCGACGTCCTCTGGTGTGCGATCCTGGAAGACACGCGGCTGCATGGAATAGTCGACGCCGGTGTGCGTCGCCATGGCGGCCAGGCCAAGGGTGGTGCCCAGGCGAACGCCATGAAGGGCCACCGCATCGACACGGTCTTCCACCGCGGCAATGCGGTCCGCCGGCGTGTCCCCGGGGGCGTTCACCTTGTCCACCAGTTGGTTCACCAGCATCTTCAGCCAGTTAAGCTCGGCGTCGCGGGCTGCAACGTTGCAGGGCAATGGCGGTTAGTTCAAAGTTGAGTTGGAGCAAAGTCAATGAAGAGATTTACCGTTAATGGTTTCTAGCAGCTGCTTGCGCTGATGCTCCCATTCGAGCTCGGCGATGCCAGCTTTCTTGGAAACATCTTCTAGCTCGCGCCGGGTTTCGTCGCGCTCCGCCTTGAAACAGAGGGCGTCGCGCTCGTCGTAGCGTGAGGGGGAGTAGTTGTACGACTCCGAGGAGTCGTCTGGCAGGGCTGGATTCGCGGCGGCGCAGGGGCGGATTCCCTTTGGATGAGCTCGAAAAGACAAAGGGGATCGTCAGAAACAGAAAGAAATCTGGAGAGAATCGTAAAAGAAGTTGATGATCACCGCCTTCCTTCAGCCTCGTCGCTGGCACGGCGCCTGCTGATGCTACCCGCCATCAGGTTTTTGGGAGTGCTAGTGCTGGAGAAAGAAAGTTTGGATTGGAAAAGGCTTGAAGGCAAAAGACTTGGTGAAAGGCTGGGGGCACACACGGTTTTATTTATGGGGGATGGCAAAGAGATCATGGCCGCAGATCATGGTGCATATCCCGAGAAATTTGGAAGGTGGAGAGACTTCCTTAACCGAATCGCCGTCGGGTCATTTGGAATTCAAGCTGAGTCATATTCGGTTGACTGGCTCGGTTGAGTTGCGGTCGGATTCTTTGTTAGGGTCTAGTCTTGTTTGACTAGAGTTCTTTGAATGGATCGTCTAAAATTGCAAACAATGTGAGACAGAAAATAGAAAGTGAAATTTATGGTAAACAAAACTACAAGGACGATCAATCATTCGGCTACAAATTGCTTGGTACAATCAAGTGTTCAAATACTTTGCAATTACACTAGAAGCATCTGATATCATTTTGCTGATACTCTCCAGTAGTTTCTGATCAGCTTCTTGAGTGTTAGACAGGGCGGAAAGTTTTGTTTTGAGCTGGTTTGACTCAATCAGGGCTGCTGAAGCTTCCTTTTGGATTTTTTCTGTCAATCCAGGGAGTTCGGCTATCTTCTTCCTGTCAGTCTCAATTTCGAGTTTGTCAAATTCTTCAATTCAGCTTCTAGTGCAGCTTTCCTTGCAATCTTCAACTCAAGTGCAGGCTGCAGTTCAGCCAACAACCCCTTGTTGCTCTGGATTTGAGCCTGGGATTCTATCACGAACTGCTTGGCTTTAGCTCTCTTTTGTTCCAGGATTGGTCGAGAGGATTGATTCTTCAAGGCTCTCCTCACTGCTGCAAAGTGGTTATCCAGTTGAGAGATAGGCTCCAGGGAAGCTTTGATGTCATCGGGAAGTTCTTGAGTGATGGATTCAAGTATTTCTTCTAGAACATCAACGTCCCTGACTTGGTCTTGGATGTCTCTTTGCAGCAGGGAAAAGATTTCTCTCAGTTTTACTTGGTTTTCCTCTGATAGAGCTTGGCTTGAAGACTCTTCATCACCTTTTTCGGCAGCCAAATCATCCATAGTGAATGAAAAGCTTGGTGGTGATGCGGCTTCGACCCTAAAAAGGAAGGTTTGCCGAATTAAGGATGATTTATTAAAGGAAAATAACGAGTTGAATGTCTATACTTACTTCGTTCTCGGCCTCTGAATTGGAGAAGGAGTTTGTTCGAGCTCAAGAGAGATTTCTGGATGATCGGTGAGGAGGAGCTTGAGGAGTTCTTGGTAAAGTTGAAGCTTCTAGCGAGGGGAAGGCGGGTGCGGTCCCTGGTAGATTTGAAGCTTCCGGTCGAGGTGAAGATGGATTCATCCCTGGTGGAGCCGGAGCTTCTACTTGAGAGGGGGATGATTGAATCCTTGGTGAAGGCGAAGTTTCTACTTGAGGGGAAGATGTTTGGACCCTTGGTGAATTTGGATTTGAAGCATGTTGAGGAGAAGAACTCTCCACAGGTTGATTCACCAATGTTTCTTCTGCAAATGACAAATAGAGGGTAAGTGCCAATGTAAAGAATGGTCTTTGAAAGGAAGTAAAATAGTAAGGACCATACCAGCAGATGGGGCATTGGCAGGTTCTGAAGTTGTTGATGGTTGCTGAATTTTAGTCTGAATTACACAAGATAAATTTGTCAGAATGAAGAATGGTTTTGTGTTCAAGAAGGAAGAGATGTTACCTCAATAAGAACTCTTTTGGAAGTTCTTTTCTTCTTGGCAGTTGGAGGAGCAACCAGAGATGGAGCTTTCCTCTTATCAGAAGTTGAACTGATAAGATTTGGGTCTGATGTAGCATATCTGGACATCAGCTGAGCTAGAGTTGTGGATTTAAATCCCAAAGCAGAAATTGGGCCTGCAGCATTGTAAGAAATTGTCCTAGCTCGAGGGGCAGGCACTGTATTCTGCAAGAAGTGGTAAAAATCATGATCAGTAAGGAAGGGCATGCTTGACAAAAGAAAAAGATAAGTGCATTACCTCTGAGGTTGGCTGGAAGTCAGGCATTAGCTCAAGACAAAGGAGTGTACTGGCTCCCTTGAAGATATGATCACGAAGCTCTTGCCACCGGGAAATAAAAAAGGATGAGCTATTGTTGTTGGTACAAAGGGCCAAGTATAAATAGTTGGACCGCATTGATATTCAAAGACCCTTTTGGCTTGCGGTTTTCTTTTATTTCCTCTCCGGGCTTGAGGAATTCGTGGAGGAATAACCTTGGGGGCACTTGGCCACATCCAAGCTGTCGGGCCATCATGTTTGGCTGATAATATTCATAGGTACTATGATTTTTCCTTCCTCTACAAAATTCTGCTGGCAGGATGCATGGATGGATGAAGATATTGAGAATTTCTATGGATTTTGCATCATTGCATCCATTCTCAAAAGTGAATTCATAAGGGAGAGTCAAGTTATCATTGTTCAAATAAGGAAGCCAAAGGAGATTGGTGAAACCTCTGAAGAAAAGCTCAAAGAGTTGACTGATGTTTTGGTCAATGGATATGGTTGAGGCAGCTTCTCCATAGGTTTGGCATCCTTTTGTACTCTGGATTTCTCCTTCCTTATAGCCAGATGAAGGAAAATGTCAATTGTTGAGATTAATACCAACGATCTGGTGCATATATAGTTGCAGCCACATTTGTACAGGGGCCATTGACACAAGAGATCTTTTGGCTGGTGTACATCAGATGAGTGGTTTGATGAAGCATATGGTATACACTTCCTAGGAGATACTTCCCGAGGGGAATGAGGTGACCGATAGCCAAATCTTGACCATTGCAATATGGTTCGGGGTTGGCTCATTGGCTTTGCCACAAAAGACAAATCTGCATAGCCACATGTTCAGGAAGGCCCTGTATTCAACGTCAGTCAGAGGACCATCAGACATATGGTTCTGGATATATGCTTTATATCCAAATCCTGTTTTACTCCTCTTTGCCTGATGGAGCTTTTGTATTTGCAAGGATACATGGATACTGTGATATCAAGGCCGGTCATCATATATACATCAGCCAGAGTGGGAGACATTGGTCCATGACCAAAAAGGAAAGCATTGATACCATTTGACCAGAAATGACAGGCTGGAATTAGAAGGCTCTCGTTCTTAGGAGTTTCGGCCAGAGATAATTCCAAACACTGGGCAATGCGAAGGCTGTCCCAATTGCCGGTTTTTACACTTTTATCTTCGAGTATTCTCTTATACCAGTTTCTCCAACCTGCAATTGGGGGCAGGGGCCAGTTTTTGAAGGCGTCTTGCCACTCATGAGGTCTTGACAGAGCTTCTTTAAAGGGGATTTTTTTGGATTCGGCTTCAATAAACTCAAGGGGGTCGGAGATTCCCACGGGTCCAAGGAAATAAGATGATGATTTATCCTCAATGGGAATCAAAAGCCCGGTGGATAGAGCCTATCAAGATAAGGCAGAAGAAGAAATCTAAGACGGGGATCGAAAAAGTAATACCGAATGAACCTTAAGGGAATGAGATTTACCTGAACAGCTTGATTTTGGTCCACCATTGAAGATTTGAGCTTGGGAGATTGATGACCTAGGGTTTGGATCTGAGCGGGGACTCCAACAGATTGCAAGAGGAAAGAATGGGTGTTCAACAGATTTAGCTCGGAGACATTGAGCATTTATGGTCAATTCCGGAATAAAATCACTTTTATCCCGTAATTGAAGGGGCATATGTTAACACCAAAAATTGGTACAAGAAAGGGACTGACTTGTGGGCCGAGCTTGGTAACGAAATACCGTTCGACAGGAAAAAATATTCTCAGAGGATTCGGTAAAGAATGCTTGCGGTCGGCAATGCACCATCATTCGGCAAAAGGATTGTTTGCGCTTTTAAAAGGAAGTTTTCGGGAATGCATGATGACGTGGCCCGATATAAGGAAGGGACGAATTGATGGCGTGTACGAGATGGACATTGGCGTCGGAGCATTAATTTAGACATTAAATATTGTACTCGTAGTCGACCAGGAGTCGTGTTAGGACAAGGGTATAAATATAAACCCTTGATGTCTGTAATAGGGATCGAACATCTTCACAACAAAACCGGCCCCGTGCCAAACATCGAGTCCTTTAGTCGAGTTGTCGAGTTCTTCGAGAGGAGCCATCGATCCGTCGACCTCCGTAAGTACCGGCAACCTTGTATCATGTCTAGTATCATGCGGTGGATTTAGACGGTGATGCAAGTAGTCTTGTTACCTTGCTTAGTATCATGCGGTGGATTTAAGCTTGGTTCAAGAGGGTTTCCTGTTGGATCATGAGCCATGCGGTAGGCTAAGATCTAGCTCGAAGCTAGTTATCGGCTCTATTAGATTTGGCAAGATCTAATAGATTCATTAAGTTACCACGTGTTGCTTTGAGTTTTTGCTTTATGTTTAAATTCATGTAACACTCTTTTGACCAATCTAGATCAATTAGTTTCGGCTTTGCCTCTTTGAGATCCATGTGATGTACTTTCAAGTCTTTGTTTATTATAAAGGATCAAGTGCTCTCAATAGCCGAATTCAGATCAATCTAGATTGTCACGTGTTGCGGGTTCAAGCTTTGACATTTCAAATGTTTGTTCCTTCTCCACGGAACCCGGATCGGTACATGCATACCGTATTCAACAATGCTACCATGAGTAAAACGTGTTCATAAGTTTGTTTTAAATAATGTGTGCTTTTAGCCTTCCATATTTAGATCGTAACATGCGGTGGATTAATCTCTTTGTGGTTGGTGGCGTGGTTTGAAACAAGTTGTATCATGCGGTGGATTAACTTGTTTGTTATCACACTTGACGGGTTTGAAAGTACCTAGACATGCGGTAGACTAGTGCTTTTGGCCTATGCATGCTTGTTTACTTCATATTTATAATCATGCTTTTACCTTATTTGTTTTAATTGTTATTTACCCTCGAAAATCGGTCATGATCACGTGCGAGCAACGCTATCTAAACAAAGACCGATCTTTTGTCATGCTTACGTCATGCATTCGGCTATATCCTATTTTCGTGTTTTAAAGCTCCCGAATGGTATTTAAACTGCTGACAGACCTTGTTGTAGCTATATGTCATTTTAATTGGCTTTCTAGCCGTAAATACGGAACTGTCTGGTACCACTCGGCAAGTTCCATGTTTTATCTAACTATTTTTCATCCTTTATCAGTTTCAGGAAAATTGACTGGCACGCTTCGGATCCGGCACGTGTTTTAAGCCAGCTTCGTTCGGCTTGCTGTGTGCTTGGCGTGAGGTGCTTATTTTGCGTCAACAACGGCCCGCGAGCGGGAGGTGGGCAGGGCGGTCCGTGGTGGGTCACCTTTAATCGCAGGTGGCAGTGGAGGTTCGCGAGTTTTATGGTTTCAGGATTACTAGGTTTGGGGTTGTAAGGGAGGACTTTATGGTTGTTGCCGGTGGTAGCAGGCTCGGCGGTGGGTCACCGTCGATCATAGGTGGCAGTGGATGTTGGCGAGTTTTATGGTTTCGGGCTTACCATGTTTGGGGTTGTAGGGGAGGACTTCATGGCCACCGCCAGTGGTAAGCTCGGTGGTGGTGGTGATCGAACCACTGGCCGGACAATGGAGGGTATCCGGTGGGCGGGCTGATGATGGGGTAAGGGCAGGGGAAGGGCCACGATGGGAGGCAGACAAGTGGTCGTCGTGGGTGGTGGTGTCACTCACGGGAGAGAACCGATTTGCATGGGGGCAAGGGTCGTGGCCGGCGATGGCTCCGAAGGGAGGGAGAGGGGGTTTGGAGGTAGTGATGCACGAGGAGAAAAAAAGATAAGATTCGAGTGAGACATGTCAATGGGTTCTTGTGTTAGTGGGTGTCCGTTTAGCAGCCTTCTAATTATTACATGCTTTATTCTAAGACTTGATGATTTTTTTAGAAATTGGATTAAAATAACCCGACCTCTACACTCCCTGCGGGGAACGCATGCAACCCAAACAAGGTCACCACATTACGAAGACAATACTCAGATTGCACTACACCACAAAACACTACGTTCTCTGGACGCCACAACCGGCTAAAAACAAAGAAAGGAACGAACATGTTTGCACCCGACAATAAACAACGAAAAACATCTACTAATTAGTAATCCTCAATGAATTCCACCTAAACTTGTTGAAGATTTCTAACGCGGTTCGTGCTTGAAGTGTATTATCAAAATCATAGGACAATCTTCTCGTGTTCTTTCCAAATTCCTAGTATTAAAAATTAATTAAATTGCTTTGAGTGTTAAGGACAATCTCTATGTTAGTGTGATTTGGTCCTTAATTAGATTTTTAATAAATCTTTGAGTGTGGTTTATATTTGAAACCTAATTTCAAATATAAATCAAAAGCTAACTGAACTCACTAACCTATCTAACCTTCCGGACCGGCCTAAGCCACCTGAAGCTTTTCAATCTCTCAATCGCAGTCGACCTTCTAATATTTCACAGTCTAATCTTTTTCAAAGTGCTCTGGAATTTCATAGCCAACCATGTTTGATCATGAGTCGTAATCTCTCTTGGCTATGCATGCTGCTTGCTGAGCTGAGTGCCAAAGGTTCCAACCTGCCGAACCTGTAATGCCTAGTTGGCTACCGTATCTCCTTTCCAACAAGCATGAGCTTCTAACCAAACCTGCATCCTATAATGCTAGTTTTGCTCCAACCATCAGCCGAACCCTTTTTCCTTTAGTTGCCATATCTGCCCAGCAACCTTGTTTCCAGCCATGCTTGGCTTGTGATCTATCTGTCTCACACAGTGAAGCTGCGGTCAGTGCACGAAAGCTAGCAATCGTGACACCTTTACCTACACCTGCTCAACCGGTTTGCTTTAGTCCTAGCTTGTGCCCAGCCGTGCTCTGTCCTGTTTGTTGCAGTCACGATACCATGCAAGATGCTAGTAAGGCTGAATTGCTGAAACCAATCACAATTGGTTACCTGCCATGGACATATAGCTTTAGCTATCTTCCTGGAAGCTTAGCACATCAACTCCATCCCGTGAGCAAGCTAGTACCACATACCTGTAGTGTTTGATCTTGTTTCTACCACAAACCATACAAGCTGTAACAACTGTTTCTAATTCCTTTTTGCCGTGTCTAGCTTGTGACTTCTTCTGGTCCAAAACAAGGAACTGCAGCCCGTGCAGGAAACAAGCAGCTAGCAAGTGGAGCAGCCCTGTTTTAATTCCAGGACATGTACGTGCTAATTTAATCAACATGTACAAGTTTTGCTCTACCTGCTACTAGTGCCACTGAATTCCTTAAATATGTGTCACATGTTTGACCTATGTTCTGCTTTTATATATCCAACCATGCAACCGTCTTTTAGCAAGCTACCAGATAAGCTACGGCTATCCTGCTAGTTGTGTGCGGACGGTCAAGCAAGTTGTAGCAGTCATGTAAGTGCTAATCTAGCCTTAGCTTTTTATCTAACTTGGTGAGTGTGTTACTCGCTAGCAGCAACACTTGTCCTGTTTCCCACCGAGCCTTATCTTAGTACCAAGTATTGTTCTCAGTCTTTCAAGTCCCGACCATAGCTTTTGCTGCGGCCGTGTCATGCCTTCGCCGTGCACGACGTGTGGGCTAACCAAGTTGTCGACCATGTCACACCTCGGCCAGGTTGAGCTTGAGCTAAGTTCCTTCGCCGCACCACATTGCTTATAGCGAAACCATCCCGTGCAATCTCTCCAACCCGACCAAAGGGGCACAACGGACTTACCGCTTAGTCCCACTAACATGTGAGGCCGCTAACTGTCCAATCTAGTCCCATCTGGCATACGGGACCCACAGGATGACTTGTTGGGTCCAGTTGACCTTTGACCTTCCTTTTTGACCTGTTCAATAATGATCGTTGACTAGTCAACTTAGCCTGCATACCTATGTTGGGGAATTGGGCAAAAACCTTACACTCTCGAAACGTCGGATTTGCCGAATTCGTGAATAAATTCGTGGGTCGCCTTCAGAGTGGAAGGTTCTGTTTCGTGGGGAGAAAACATTCATGAAGAAATCCTGATGAGTCTTAAGTGTTTTTCGGACTTTCGAATAACATGCAAAAATAGTAGCCGAATTTGGCTCCTATTCGCTAATCTGCTGATTGTTTCAGGATAATTGGAAACTGGTGAAGTTAAAAGTATCGGGAATCTGTGAAGTTCAGGGAATCAGGAATGGTCTCAGGAACCGTGTTGGGCGGTGATCTTCATGAATAAGAGCTTCGGAAATCAAGAGGAAGCCAAGTCAAAGACGTCACTTCAAAAGTCCGGGTTTGGAGTGTGAACTAGTGGCAGGACTTGTAAATGTGTGAAATTAGTCCCCAAATCACGGGATGTAAAAGACATTCTTGTACATGTTCACATTGGGAATATTCCTTAGATTCGAGGACAATCTCGGAATGTAAAAGTCCCTTCGTCTCCCTATAAAAGTGGGCACGAGGGCACGTGTAAAGGGATGCACAACTTTCGAGGCGAGTGCGTGCTTTCGGAGATTCTCTATCTCCGCGTCTTTCGTGAATTGCGCACCTTCTTTCGCGACTCTCGTGTTCGGGGACTCCTTCCGATTTTCGGACCCCCCAACAACCTACCCAAAACCTAGCTTATGGTTCTCTAACTTGTTGACTTATGTTTTCTGTGCTTTATCACAATTAATTAAATTCATAAATAATTTTCTTTATTTGAAAATCCATAATAAATTGTTTCCGCCTTATAAAATATGAAATCAGTTTCTGTATTCTTCTAAAATCATGAAACACTCCTTAGACTACCATTTGGAGTTATTTGTTTCTTTATTACTTCTCTTTGGAGTTTATTCGCATATAGACACCGTGTTTATTTATATTTGCGAATCTAGGTTTTTCCGGAGCCGAGGAGACAAGCCGGAAGATCAAGAACAACTACGAAACTACTACGACTACCCGCACACGGTGTTCACGCCCAACCGATTCGAATACCTATTAGGCATTGCTATGTAGTATGCTAGCGCTTTACTTTAAATGCATGTTGATGAACCTGCACGACCTTCTTTAATTATCCTGTCCTTGATTGCCCTACTATTACTATATGTACATAAGCATGTATATACGCTGAGATTCGCGATGCATGTGTTGGGATGAGAATAGTGATTCTTGGTGTGTGTGGGGTAAAAACCGGCAGGGAGAAGACGTTTTTTTGGGTACTTTGGCGAGGGTGAGCTCGAAACAACCGATCTAGAATCGGGGGATGGGGATGCACTCCTCAATGTATCCCCACTTGTACGGTTTTTGGAGCACAGGTTTTGGGGTTTTACTTACGTTTGGAGGTCATGAGCTTAGCTTGCCTCGGTCTGAAAATGAGTGGACAGACCTTTTCACTGGACCTTTTCGTACACACCACCTCGTTGAGAGTGGGGTTAGGGCCGAGTTGAACTCGGCAAGTGCGGAACCATATCTGCCAGCAGGACAGAGGGTAACAGTGGGGGAGAGGTGGGAGTGAGACCACCTTCTCTCAGTGTGTCTCCCGTGTGGCCACACGGGGGCATTTCACAGTTCCGGTGCAATTCCCTTTGCAAAGGGGATCGCTTTGAGAGCCGGATGCAGGACGTGACCGTAACTACCGAGAGTTCGCATGGTAGGATGGGCTCGGTTGGATGATCATCGTCGGGTTCCATTCCGGGTTGGGTACAGGTGTACACTCTCTACAGAGTTGTTCGATCTATAGCTATTGCCGCGTCCTCCGTCATGGACATGTCCTTTAATATCTTTGTCCTCATGTTTTGGGATTTCTACCTCCCCCTTAGATGGAAGTGTGGTGAGCCGTGGTTGCAGTCAGGGAGACGAGAGTTGTTCCCTCTACCTCGCGGATCCGATTGCAATCACATATCTAATTAACTCAATTACATAATGCACCCACTTTTCAGAGGGCATACCACTAATAGAGAATCAGACATTTGTCCTTGGCCCAAATTTTCATTTGTACCAGGTATTTTTACCCTCGGTAGAAAGGAGGGTATTTGTACCAGGTGGGGAAGAAAGGCCCCCAACAAGCCAAGTGAGGCTACATTTGTACCGGGTGGGGGCTAGCTCGCTACAATTGTAGATCTCCCCTCCCCTGCCTCTTTCCACACTTAGAACTATTGTCCCATCCCTTCATCTTATATCCCTTCATCTCTCCCCCCATCTAAATCCCTCTCTTCTCTCCTCTCACAGGGGCGCGGTGCCAGGCGGCGCGGCGCAGATGAGCAGCGCGACCCCGACCAGGAGGCTTGGAGCAGGTGGAGGAGGTAGGCCGCGGGCTGCCCGGCCCGGCGGGCGCGACGGCGAGGCGGCACGAGCGCGGTGCAATAGCGTGACGGCGAAGCGGCGCGGGCTAGGGTTCCTCGATCTTCTTCCCCTTTCCTCACTAGATTTTGCACATATTCTTGATGTAGTGTTTCTTGATGAATTCTTTTATGTATTTTTGTGATTTTTGTTGTAAGATCCGTGATTGAGAATGTATGATGATTGTGGATCTATGTGATCGTGATGAACAGATGATTGAGAATCTGCATGTGTGACTGTGAATCAATATATGTTAATATGAGATTGAGATGAGATGAGAAAAGAAAAGAAAAGAAAGAAAAGAAAATGAGAGGGAGGGAGGAAAGGGGCGTATGGGGCAAATCAGATTTGGACCGGGTGTCTCACACGGTACAAATGTGCCTCCCTCATTTGTACCAGAGAACCTATACCGGTTCAATAACCGGTACAAATAAGGGTGATAAACCGGTACAAATAAATGATCATTTTCCAGTAGTGTACAAGACCATACAATCACACATATAGTTACAACTTCAGGAAAAATAATATAATGTAATGGCGAATGTTATAATTAACAATCTCCATCGATAGTGCTAAACAGACTCATAAAGGTGCACTGACAGACGAGGTTCAGCTTGCAAGGTCAATGGTTCAGCCAGTGTGAGGCTTGTAGGGGACTCCTTGAGCTCGATTGATTGAACGCCAGGCAGCTTTGTCCAGGTGAAACCATGCAAAAGTCTTGCGAGTAGCATGACTGTCACAGAAGTGCCGAGTGACACCCCTGGGCAACCCCTCCTACCCGTGCTGAACGACAAGAATTTAAGGTCTGGCTCAGTGAGAACTACATTTGTCAAACAGCTGCTCATCAGATGCCTCTCTGGTCGAAATTCATGAGGATCAAGCCAAACATTGGGATTTCTCCCAAGCCCAACACGACTTATGATCACATGGCTATCCTTTGGAATCGAGTAACTGGCGATGGTGGTGTCTTCCATGGCAACATGGGGTGGGATGAAAGCATGGTAAGGGTGCATCCGGAATGCCTCCCGTAGGCAAGCTTTGAGATAGTTGAGCCGAGGAATGTCTGATTCCTGGACTAGCCTCTCTTTGCCGACGACCGTGTTCAATTCGTTCATCGCCTTCTCCATGACTTCTGGCTTGTTCACCATCTCAGCAAGCGCCCACTCAACCGCGTTTGATGGGTTGTCAACTATTGCATACATTATCTCCTAATAAATGTCATTGATATATATATATATAGATCAGTTAGCGGCACGTAAAAATATCTGAAACAGTGTAAGAAGAGACAGATAGAGAGAGACTCACCGCTGTCTGTGCTTTTATCTCTTCAAGCGATAGAAGGGGTCGCCCTTCTGAATCCTCAAGAGAAACAAGCACGTCAAGGAAGTCTCTGATTTCTCTCCTCTCACCACCTTTACGTAGAGCAGACCACTCGCGTATCCTTTCTTCTATGATGGGATTGTGCAATCTGTTCAGTGTAGCCATCACGCCGTGCACAACCTTCTCATGGCCGTCAACGTCTAAGCCCACCAGCACAGGGAAGTAATCCGAGACGCAGAAGCTGTAGACGTGGTTCACTAGCGTGAACAGTGCATCGAGATGCTCCACCTCGTCAGGGCCAGGGCCGGCGCCGGCTGACGCCGGCTCGGCGAAGTGTCTCCTGCCGAGCACGAGGCTCCGTATCATGTTGCCACAGAAATGCCGGGCTACATGACGTACATCGACGACACTACGGTGGTTATTAGCCGCCGTTGCGTCGTTGCACTGGTTGTAAACGAACCTGACGAGGTGGTCGGCCTCCTCCGCTCGCCGGCCGTGGAACCGGCGCTCCATTGACGGCGACAGGACCTCCGAGGTGAGCACCCTCCTCATCTTCTTCCACTGCTCTCCGTACGGCGTCAGGATGGAGCCCTTGTATCCGAAGCTGAAGGAGCCGGAAGCGAATGTTACGGGGCGAGACGCGAGAACGGCGTCATTCTTCCGGAGAACCTCCCGGGCTATCTCCGGTGAGCTCACTATTATGACATGAACGGCTCCGAAACGGAGGCACATGATGTCGGTGTCCATCTCCTTGAGAAGGCGATGGATCCACCGAGATACCGGCTTGTTTGAGATCATCTGGTGCATGCTGCCGATGATAGGCAACCCGGATGGGCCTGGCGGCAACCGGTGGTGCAGCTCTCTTTTAACGGTGGTGGCTTTTGCTTTGTTTCGGTAGAGGAGAAACGCTAGGGCAAGTAAGGTGCAAACTAGGGTAACGGGAGCGACATGGCTTGGTGCCAGCGCCATGCTTGATGCGGCATTCGAGCTCATCATGTGTATCTGTTTTTGAGCTCGATCGATCTGCATGCAATAGTTGTGTATGGCTGCAAGTTTTTTTTGAGGGAACTGTGTATAGTTTTTTTGAGGGAACTGTGTATGACTGCAAGTTTGTGTTTGAGTTACATTGTTGGTGAGCAATGTGTGGGGCATATTTATTGATGCATTGGGCATATTTACAGCCGATGGATGGAGTCAGGTTTTCTACACGTGTCCAACAGACAAGTTTAATTACTAGTTAATATGATTCACGTTTTATACACGTGTCCAACTACTCTGTCGTAGTTTAATTTCTTCACCATTTCTGCGGACAAGTTTTATGTTTTGACCGTTGGAGTGACACGTTTTTTTCACGTTACCTGCAACGTGCTATAAGAGCAATTATAATGAGCCAGTAAGCCCCACCTCGTCAGCTTCCATCCGAGTTGGAGGAGGGAAACCGGGATGGGCGGCTCACGACTCGCTCGCTCACGGCCGCAGAACATAGGCACAGTATCAGATTGATCTAGATAAATGTATTAACTGCTTGCTATTAGGCTGTCCGCACTTGTCGACCTCCAAACTCAACCTCTAAAAGGAATATTCCCGTCTACTCATCAAAATTTTACAGTCCAGTTCCAATTATCCCGCACCCGTCGTCCCCTATATGTCAATCTCTATACCAACTACCTGCTGCAGGGCCCACATGTCAATCTCTCTCTCCTCTTCTCTTTTATTTTTCTCTCCCTCCTCGTCCCCATCCGCGCACCCACCCAACCGCCCCCCTCGTCCACTCCGCCGGGCGAGACGGTGCTCGAGCTCCCCTGCGCTGCCCGCCTCCTCCCCGCCACCACGTATCAGATTGTATCTAGATAGATGTATTAACTGCTTGCTATTAAATCCAATGACTATCTTAACCAACCTACTCCTAGTAGCCAACTCTATTATACAAGCTGACTGTGTGTTGCCTAGTTGAATGTGGCGTGGCTGTTGCATTCCGCCGGCCACTGCCTAAACCATTAGCCATAATCTAATAACTCATTGTCAATTTTTATTTTGGTGTAATTCATGTTTGATCTAATATTTTTTTTTGAGTGAAACAGGAGGGGAGACCCCTACTGATTATATATTAAATAAAATTAACCTAAGTACAGCCTAACAAAAGAGAATCAGGAAACAAAAAAGGTGTGGTAAAAAATCAAAAAAATTACACATAAGCTTCTAGCCATGTAACCAAAAGTTGTTTGAGACTAGGTTTTGCTCTTAGGATAACTAGAGCAAACTCCTTCCGAAAGCAAGCCTTAGCTGACTGTAACGAAGCTTGTAGACCATTAAAGATGAAGTCATTGCGGGCCATCCAAATCGACCAACTCATGATGATGATGATATCCATGAAGAAGGATAAGTTAAGCTGGTGACGAAAAGAGGTAAGAACAACAAAAGGGTCTCCGGCCCCAATCTGTAAGTTTAAGGATGCCCAACAGCTGCGCGCAAAATTGCAATTGAGAAAAAGATGCTCCAAGGTTTCCTCAGCATGCAGATTGCAAAGAACACACTCATATGATGGTATAACTTGATTGCGGCGCCGAAGAATGTTTCTTGTACTCAGCCGATCCTTAAGCAACAGCCAGAAAAAAACTTTGTGTTTTTTTTGTACTGATGATTTCCACAACCATTTGAAAGCCTGAGGCACCTGTCTAGGGCCAAGGAGATGAAGATATGCACGTCGGGGAGAAAATGAGAGTCAAGATTAAATTTGTAGTTGTCTTGTTTATTGTTATTTGTAGGAGGTAGGTAGGGCCACGCACTGCCATGCAGCACCTCTTCCTTCTCTCTTCTATCTTTTGCTCTCTTTGCCAAGCTGCACGCTACCTCTCCTCCCTACTCCCCTCTCTTTCATCTTTGTCTTTGTTGGTGAAAAAAGGTTTCTTTCTCAGTGGCCAAAGAAGCGCATACGAACCACGTGCCGTACCCCTATGCTTATATCTCTGTCGACATGCAAAACGAACACCGGCTAAAACCCTCTCTATCTGAGTGGAAGAAGAAATTGACAGCAGCATTGAGTCTCTATTTCCCAAGCGAACCAGCGGTGCACTTCGTTTGCCCCCGTAATGGCACCAGCTAGCAGCAGAGAGTAGCTTAAGCTTCTCTCCAAATCCATCAGCAAGCAGAGAGGCCTCAGTGCTTTTGCTCCGCGTCCTTCAGAACACCCAGCTCTATTCTCCTCCACAACTGCCTCTCTCTCCAGATCAAGTGCAGCCGACGCGGCCTATGTTAGGTTTAGTCCCATATCAAAAATTGATGTTGAGAAGTACAATATATACACAACAGGAAACGCGTGCTTCGCCAACAGCGCTAAGCTGTTGGCGAAGACTCCAACCCTGTTGGCGAAGGCTTTCCCAACAGGGTTTCCGAGTTCCTGTTGGGAAAGAACCGTTGGCGTTTTAAGTGATGGGAAAGAGCTCTTCGCCAACAGGAACTCCGGCCCTGTTGGGAAAGCTTCGCCAACAGCCATGTGTGCCGTTGGCGAAGAGGGGACGCCGTCAGCTCGGATGCCGTTACCTTCGCCAACAGGGAAGCGACGGCTGTTGGCGAAGTCCGGTTGGCAAAGGGAATGGCAGCTTTGCCAACAGCTAGCTTTGCCAACAGCTTTGGCCCAGGCTGTTGGCAAAGCTGGGCGCGTGCTTCAGGGGAAGCCCATCTTTGCCAACAGCCTGGCCCAAAGCTGTTGGCAAAACTGGGAAGGCTGGTGAGGAAAACCCAGCTTTGCCAACAGCTTTGGCCTATGCTGTTGGCAAAGATGGGAATTCCCCCCCTTTTTTTGCTGTTTTCTAGCCTTTAATTCACACATCAAATCCACACATCAACATATGAACCAGAATACCACATATATATCAACAATATAGCATATGAACCACATTTCGGCATCGGTTTCGATCTCAACATGAATCCAACATTATAACTTAAATTTCATTGAATCCAACATGAATACAGCCCATAACTTTTAATTGTAGACGATAGACATAAAACACAGAAGAGAACACATTATAACTTAAATTTCATTGAATCCAACATCATTGGTTTATTTAGTCACTAAACACAGCCATAAGTTTGACTTGTCACAACACAACACACGACACAAAATGTCTAAAAAACAATCAAACCCAAAATCGCTTGCCGACCACATGATCGAGCAGCTACCACTATAGGACCTCCCACCGAAAAAGTAAACGATTTAAATTGTTCAAAACATTTGCTGCATATAGACATGACTAGAACGATCGGCGCACGTTGCGCACCCTACGATGTATATAAAGTAGATGGTGGAGACTTAAGGAGATTGTTACTCTCAATTTACAAATATCTCACAATTGTCTAAGTAGGTTTTTATACTTTTTTCCCTTTTACGGTTTAAGCATTTTTATACTCCATTTTAGTCATCTTAAGCAAACCAATATGAAGGAAAGGTAAGCACAAAGGCAGGAAAAGACAAAATAAGAAGAGAGATTGCATCATCGGGGCATAATTATAGTGCAAATAAGCAAGTGAAGCAAATAACATACCGAAGCAAATAACATTCTTGGATTGGCGGTGGTCACTACTCGGGTAATGGGTATTGGCGGTGGCGACAAGCCGTGTCGGTCCATCCAAATTATAGATCCATCCCGTTAAATCATGCTCCCAATATGATTGTGAGAAAGGCATTGACAAAACGTGAATGAATATATTATAATGCGTAGAACACTAATGCAAATGGTGGCGGTAGGGTACGACTTTTAAGGGTTTTTTTAATCATATAAGGACACCAAGTTGCCAAGGCCGCTTGCTTTCCGTAAATATACTTGTATAATAATACAACGAAGAACGGGACATAAAGTATATCGGTGAAGATGCGTGTATCACCGCACATCTTCACAATTACGAAAGCACATACGTAATACTAATAAATAAGCCTCGCTCGGTAAATCAACTACGAATAATTACGAACAAGAGGAATAAAGCATTCACAAGAAGCATGCGCTAGATCTTAGATCCTCACACTTTGATATCGCCGTCGACGACTTTGGATCAAACCCGATGATGAGCGTCGGCATCGGCACAAAGATCCCTCCACCACCGACTCCGCCAACGCTCCCGAACGCGGCACCGAAGAAACCGATCGCTGACCCCAAGACAATTTGCCACCCGAATTTCAAAACTAGGCATGTTGTCGCTTTCTCCTATCCTAGATCGTATTTCTTTGGCTTCTTCTCTCGATAAAAATGAGCAAAGCCATCTCAATACCGATATAAGCTTAACTAGCGTACAATTCCAAAATGGTAAGGAAAATGAACACATTAATTATACCGTCTTCAAAGCAAAATAAACATGCTTGTTTGGACGCTTGGCATCCAACTCATGAAGTGTTGAGCTTAATTTCTCAATTTTCTATAAAGCGGTCCCATCCAAATTAAAACAGAATACGGCTTTCACGACAAGAACAAAACTGTACTTATTTGCTATGAATACTTTAGAAGTCACCACAAACCTTTTTTTCACTTTGAATACTCTGAAGGATATATCCCATATCTTTATTTTTCAACAACAGAAGTTCCTCTTCTGTATACTTATTATCTTCAGGCCTAACAAAAGGTATAGCAAAGTCAAAATTGAAACATAGATGCATATCAAACCTTTACAATAGTGAGTCTGATGGGGGCAGAGGGACTGCATTGTACATACTTTGGCCTATGAACTCGACCAACAGTCCTACTGTTGATCATCTTGAAGTAGAACTCATCTGGATTCCTGAATGCTGCCTTCTCCTTCGCTTTCGCAATTAATCACAAACAAGCAAGCACCTTAGATGATGACAAGCATAAAGAACCTTAACCATGATTCCATGAACTACCATAAGTTCACCTCGGGGAACAGTCGAGGTCGACGACGTGTGGGGAGTAGAGAGGAGAGGGAGCCGCGGTCATGGATGCAGGCATGCAACGGAGCCGACCGGAGAGGGAGGGGCTCGCCGGGAGGGAGGGGCGCCCCCCCGCTCCTCCACCGCGCGGCCGCCGTCCCGGGAAGAGGGGCGCCCGGAGGCCGCCGCGTGGCCGCGAGCCCGGGAAGAGGGGGCGCCCGGAGGCCGCCGCGTGGCCGCCGGCCCGGGGAAGAGGGGCGCCCGGAGGCCGTCGCGTGGCCGCCGGCCCGGGGAAGAGGGGCGCCCGGAGGCCGCCGCGTGGCCGCCGTCCCCGCCCAACACACTCCCTTCCTCCGGCCCGGCCGCCGGCGGGAGGGAGTGATGCGGCGGGGGGCGGGGGCGCGCCGGCGCGGCGGCCGGCGGGGCGGGGAGGGGCGGGGCGGGGGCGGCGCGGCGGGGCGGGCCCGCTACGGGGGCGGGGCGGGGGCGGCTACGGCGCGGGGCGGGCGGGGGCGGATCCGCCGGCGGCGGGGGCCGGGACCGGCGGCGGCGGCGGGGGGCCGGGACCGCGCGCGTGGGGGGGGGGGGGGGGGGGGCGGGACCGCGGTGCGCGGGGTGGGGGGGGCGGGACGGCGGCGCGCGTGTGGGTGGGTGTCTCGTGTGTCTGTGGAGGGAGGGAGAGGGCTTTTAGGGTTACTGTTCTTTGCCAACAGCCTATAAGTGGGGCTGTTGGCAAAGCCTTTTTTATTTTTTTTACTGCGCCAGCCTTCGCCAACAGCTGCGGTATTAAAGCTGTTGGCGAAGACACCTTTTCCAACCGCGTCACAAAGCTGTTGGGAAAGAATTTTTGCATTTTTGTTTTTTTCCTTTCAACTTTTTTGTGGGTCCTTCCTACTATTATTACATCTCAACTTCAAAACTTGGGGATGTTTTGAGTTATTTAGCTATATTTCATTAATTATTTAAGTTCACTTGAATTTTCCGGCATAATCCAAATTTGAACTGCAGGTGCGTGAAATAATGAAACTTAGGCGTTCGAAAATTGATATTCATGTTGGGGAGTGCGTTTTGAGGCCGTTTCCCAAAGCTCACCCAAAATTTCGAAGTCTTTGTCCACGTAACACGATGGTCCAGGCGTGGTACAATTGTTTTTTAATTATATAAAATACAAACTAAGTCGAAAAATCACGAAACTTGTCGAGGTGTCTTGTTATCTCATGTGGAGGCTACGATAAAAATTTGAGGAAGTTTGGAGAAAGTTGCCGTGTCGGATGCTCAAAACCCAGACATCTCCACCATGTGATCACTTGTGAGCACATGTGGAGCTGTCTAGGTTTTGAGCATCCGACGCGGTAACTTGCTCCAAACTTTCTCAAATGTTTATCGCAGCCTCCACATGCGATCACAAGACACCCCGACAAGTTTCATGATTTTTCGACTTCGTTTGGATTTTATATAATTAAAAAACAGTTGTACCACGCCTGGACCGTCGTGTTACGTGGACAAAGACTTCGAAATTTCGGGTGAGCTTTGGGACACGGCCTCAAAACACACTCCCCGACATGAATATCATTTTTCGAACGCCTAAGTTTCATTATTTCACGCACCTGTAGTTCAAATTTGAATTATGCCGGAAAATTCAAGTGAACGAAAATAATTAACGAAATATAGCTAGATGTTGCAAAATGGGCCCACATTTAACCATGTGCTTGTAAACAATGTAGCAAGGCTACCAAAAAAGTTTGAATTCAAAATTCGAAAAAAAATGAAAATTCTTTGCCAACGGCCGCAATCTTCTCCAACAGCCCCTACAAGGCTGTTGGGAAAGAAGGCTCTTCGCCAACAGCTTGGTAGCCCTGTTGGCGAAGGGCTGCTCCCTTTGCCAACAGCTAACGGCGAAGGCGTTGGCGAAGCGGACGGCGGCGGTACCGTCCGGCCGCGCCGGGCTTCGCCAACAGCTTTTCTTTCCCAACGGGAATGCCGTTGGGAAAGAACCCCTTCGCCAACAAACCGAACTTTGCCATCGAATTGGATTTTGGGTCGTTGGCGAAGATTTCTTTCCCAACGGCAGAATTTTCCCCGTTGGGAAAGAGTTTCTTCGCCAACAGCTCAGGTCTTGGCTGTTGGGAAAGCTCTGGGCTGTTGGCGAAGCCACAGTTTCCTGTTGTGATAGGGTGGGACAGCTCTCACCTATCAGACTAGTCTTTTGAATTAAGTTAAGTTAGACCCAAGACTTTGTTGTTGTTGGCTTCAATGAAGCTAGACCTGGTGGGGGCGCCGTCAAGCTATTCTTTTAGGTTGAGTTAGGTCCAAGATCTTGTTGTTGTGGGCTTTGGTGAACCTAGATATAGTGGGGGCGCCGGCTCATTGGTATAGCGGGTCGAGTCAGAATACGGTGTGCACTAACAACTTGTAATCATGTTGTTTGCGAGAAGATTGAAGCTTGCGACAGTTGAAAGGCGAACAGTAGGCAATGCTCGGACGGGTCGACATCCTTATGTGCGACGATGCAGTCGCACCCTCGCCTCCTACATCACACAGCATGGCTCGATGGCCTTATGAGGCTGGGGCCACCCCCTCCCTCTGCATGTGGCTGGCGCGACGAGGGCGGGAGGCTTTTCTTGGACAGTGGGTTGGTTCTGAAAATGATGGGATTTTTTTATCAAAATTGTTGGTGCTCGTCCGATCTGGTCGCGGTGATCGATCCGACGATCGGAAAAAGCAGGCGACATGGCCAGCTAGGTTCCTCGACCTCGGTATTAGCTAACTAAGATTCATGTGTGTAAGATTACATGCATGTTCAAAGCACATTGGCAGGATGATCGATGTATGAGTAAGTCATATATACTCCTTTGTTCAAAATTATTATTCCTTTGACTTTTTTAACTCAGGTTGGATTGATTGCTTGTCTTATTCAAAATATTTGCAGAAATAGTCAAACTTAAGGCATTGTAGAATAACTTTTATTAATAAATTAAAGCACGTTAAAAAATGATATAATGTTTTATGTAACTTTTTGAATAATATGATCGACCAAATTTGAAATAAAAAATCAAATGAATTATAATTTGGAAACATACTGAGTATCTTGTTTTGGAGCAGAGGTGGATAATTAAGAGCATCTCCACCAGACGGTGTAAATCTATATAACTTATATAGATGCATCGTGAATCATTAACTATCACTACGCCCAAAACAATTTCCACTGACACATATAAATTAGTGTGCTAGCGGGCGCAATTGGCACCCGTCAACACTGTGGTGTATAGGGTTGTCGGGCTAGCACCCACCAGCAGAGATGGCTCAATGCTGGTGGACGACATAAGACACCTGCCAGCAGAGAGGACACAGTGATAGCGGGCAACATAAGACACTGTCAGCACAGATGGGACGATTTGTGTTGGCGTGTGGCCGACCTATGTCACCCGCCAGCACTGTGCCTTCTATAAGATTCCGACAACTTCTTCTTCTTCCCAACCAACCTTCTATTGGAGCTTTATTATTTGTCAGAGACGAGCTTGGGAAAAGCTCTAAAAACACCAAATCTTGGAGGAAGGCTTTTGCTCTTGATTTCCTTTGGAGGAGGTGGCTATATAAAGGGAGTTTGTGCTATTCCAACCTTGTTTTTCACCTTTTATCCATCATTTCTAGCTTCATTAAAGATTTCGATCTAGATCTAGAGTGAAGAGATAGAAAATTAATTATAGATTGATTTTAAGTAGAATTATATGTTCTTAATGTAATCATTGCAAATGCTATGTTTGTCATTTTTATCATTAGTTTCATTAAATAAAATTTAGTTTTGAGGTTATTAATTTATGTGAATTTATATATTTGAGTTATTAATTATTGTGACCCATATATATCATTAAATTAGTTTATAAAATGTAGAATGCAGTTTAGTTTATATAAGTGAGTTTATAATACAATTGAGTTTAGTTGAGTTTTTAATGATGTAGATTATCTATTATGTACGATGATTTTTTAGTAGTGTGAGTTATGTATTACTATGCTAGTTTGTTTTATGTGGTTAAGATACATATTTGAATTTGGAGTTACGCCACCCACCGACAGAAAGGTCTCTGTGCTGACGGGCGGGCACCAGCCAGCACAAAGGGTCATTTGTGCTGGCTCAAAGTTGTTGGTGGTTGTTGCGCCCGCCAGCAAAGACCGGCTTTAACCGCCAGCACAAATCATTTCTGGCCTACTGTATATTCCTCTCAACATGTAAATTCTTCATGTCATATATGATACAATGTATCAAACACCACATCACTATTCACTACGACTATCTATTTATTTCTTCTACCGGTTTTCTATGACTAATAGCTTTAAGCTTGCACTTTATTAGTCTTTGTGAGTACCACATTAAAAAAATTCTCATAGTAGAAATAAATGGAGGGTCAGCCATTTATGAAATCGTTTACTTTCAATAAAATAAAGATGTTTTGATGTATAATGTTGCTCGCGGAAAGAACGTTACCAGCAGTCGGTCCAAATCCAAAACCCGTGTGAGGTTATTTGTCTTTTTCTTTGTGTCGTCTCATAGAAACTGAGTTTTAAAATAAAATGTTGTAAACATATAGTAGAGAACATGCATGAATTCATATATATATATATATATTAAGTGTCATGATTATTTTAAGCTTAAGTAAAAGGTTCGGTATGGTACTAAGGTTACATGATTTTCCTACCATTTTCCTCATCGTACCCAGTGTTTGCTCCTAATTCTGAAAGACACATTACTAAAAGCAAAATGAGAATTGTAACACTTAACGGCTATCATCCATCGTACCTTTGTAGTCATATCTACTACCCCCTCCGTCCCCAAAAGAGTGTCGCCATTGGATTTTTGCCACAAGTTTGACTGAATTTGTAAAAAATATGTGCAATATTTTTATCTTGAAAATAATTTTTTTAAAAATAGATTAAAATATCTATCAATGATATTAATTTTGTACCATAAATATTAATATATATTTTAATATATTTAGTCAAAGTTGTTTCTCGTGAAGCGAAAAAAGACACTTATTCCGAGACGGAGGGAGTAGACCATTTAGGACCTTGTGTAGCAAACATGGCCCCATTTGCCATTTGTTCGAGTTTATTTTGGTGATTCATGACAACATAAGTAATGGGACTAACCACATTGTCTAACATGTCTTTGTAGGCATTCCTAGGTCCCATGGATGTTACCACAAGTTAACATACCATGCACATGTTAACTTGTTCATAGCCAAAATGAGGACTTAGTATATATTTTGGGGATATAAGTGATGTCATGTTAAGTATGTTAATTTCAAAAAAAGATCCAAGTTGAAGACGCGAAGAGACACCGTTGGATGAACCGACGGTACCCTAGAGGCTAGCGTCAGAGCACTTGGTACATTGCACAGAGGCTGAAATCAACTGGCACCGTCGGATGAACCGACGATCCATTTTGTAGATGTGCCGGATGGATTGCAGAGGAGAATCAGCGAACTTAGAAGCGTCGGATGAATCGACGATCCATTGGAGGGCACAGTCGGTCTATCTGGTGACCCAGTTTGAACAAGACAGAGATGCGCCAACACTAGAGCACTAGCACCAGATGAACCGATGGTGGAGCAGCGGTTCATCCGATGGTCTCGTTGGAGCTAACAGTAAGGTTTTGGCAAGGAGTCCTTCAGCAATGGATGAACCGACACACTGTCGGTGTATAGCGTCAGATGAATTGTGTCAACGGTCATGTGCGGTGGAGGGCAACGACCAACGGTACTACTTTTAGTAGCTTTTACCCAACAGCTAGTTTGATGTTTGATGCCTTGGGCTATTTATATCTCCTCCACTCGCCCATTTGAAGTAGCTGGATTGTGTGGAAGTGCAGAGATCAGAGTGCAAGACACCTAGAAGATCATCTCCAATCCATCCAAGAGCTAAATTGCTCATCCATAGACTTGCACATGATTTGTGTGTGCTTAGTGCTAGACTTAGCTTAGAGCTGAGTGAGTGCAAGGTTGTGCCAACCTTGTGAGGTGATTCTTAAGTGAATCAAGTTGTACAAGATGCGCCAGAACCTTTGGGGCCTAAGTGGCTCACCGGCAATCGTCTTTGACCCTCCGGCTTGGTGTGGAGTGGCGAGGACACTTTGTGCGGGGGACGTGGAGACCCCCTTCCTAAGTGGAGAAGCTCCTTAGTGGAGGCGGCATCAAGGTGACAAGGGAGCTTGGTGAGTGCATAAGTGGCGAGCTTTTGTGGCGAGTCAAGTGGTGCTCTTGGGAGAGACTTGGTGACCAAGAAGCAATACTGTTGTATGAGTGCTTCAACAACGTGGACTAGGGGTGGCTTAATGCCTACCGATACCACAGGATAAATCGCGTGTCAAGAGTTTGCTTCCTCTCATCCCTCTTCACGTTTCCACAATACTCTCTTGCAATTTTTGCTTGCCTTTACTTTCCTAGAGTAGTATCATGCTAGGATTGGCTATAGGTTTGAAAGGAATCGGATGCTCGTTAGCCTAAGAGGGGGAGGGGGTGAATTAGGCAATCTAAAACCTTAACCTATGGCTTCACTATTTTTACACAAAGATAAACTAGAACATACTATCTAGATGTGCAACTAGGGTCGTTCTAGTTTGAAACTCCCATCCCAAAATAAGGTTTGCAACCTATAGCCAATCCTAGCATGATACTACTCTAGGAAAGTAAAGGCAAGCAAAGATTGCAAAGAGTAAATGCGGAAACGTAAAGGGGATGAGAGGAAGCAAACTCTTGACACGCGATTTATCCCGTGCTATCGGTAGGCACTAAGCCACCCCTAGTCCACGTTGTCGAAGCACTCACACAAGAGTATTGCTTCCCGGTCACCAAGTCTCTCCCAAGAGCACCAATTGACTCGCCACTTAGGCACTTGTCAAGCTCCCTTGGTCACCTTGATGCCTCCACTAAGGAGCTTCTCCACCAAGGAAGGGGGTCTCCACGTCCCCCGCACAAAGTTTCCTCGCCACTCCACACCAAGCCGGAGGGTCGATGATGATTGTCGGTGAGCCACTTAGGCCCCAAGGCTTCAGGAGAACCTTGTACAACTTGATTTACTCAATAATCACCTCACAAGGTTGGCACAACCTTGCACTCACTCACTCTAAGCTAAGCCTAGCACTAAGCACATACACTAAGCATATGCAAGTCTATGGATGAGAAATTAAGCACTTGGATGGATTGGATATGATCTTCTAGGTGTCTTGAACTCCTCTCGCACTTCCACACAATCCAAAGAACCTCAAATGGGTGAGTGGAGGGGGCATAAATAGCCCAAGGCATCAAACTAGCCGTTGGCTAAAAGCCGCCGAAAAAGGTAGCGTCGGATGAACCGATGCTTTGCTTTTCCAGGGTGTCGGTTCATCCGGTGCCCTCCACGTCACTTAGCCGTTGCGGCTCGATCTGCCGACACAACCGCTTCCGACGCTATGCACCGACGGTGCGTCGGATCATCCGGTGCTGAAGACCTCGCGACCAAGTCGTCTCTGTTAGCTTTCATGCGACCGTCGGATAGACCGACGCTTCCCCTTGACCAAGGCGTCGGTTCATCTGGTGCTGAAGACTTCATCTTGGCGCGTCTCTGTCTTGATTCAAACTGAGCGTCGGATAGACTGATGGTGTCCTACCTTAGACGTCGGAACATCCAGTGCTACTGTCTTTGCTGCTCTTCCTCTGCAACTCGTCCGACGCTACTAGAAAATGGACCGTCGGTTCATCCGACGGTGCCTAGGGTTTCAACCAGTGTACCAACTCGTCCGACGATTGCACCGACGCTTGCTATATTGGTACCGTCGGTTCATCCGACGGTGTCCTTTCGTTTTCTTTTCTTTCTTGTTTTTGACCCTTGAAAAATAGACTATCTTCTCAATTTGGCATGTGGTATTTTGGCATCCTTGGGACCTAGAAATGTCTACAAAGACATGCTAAACAATATGGTTAGTCCCATTGATCATGTTGTCATGAATCACCAAAATCAAACTTGAACTAATGGCAGCATATGGGGCCATGTTCGCTACAAGGTTGCAAAACTTGTTTTGGATGAGAGTTTGATACTAGAACAACCGTAATTGCACATCTAGGTAGTATGTTCTAGTTTTACTTTGAGCAAAAGTAGTGAAGCCACCATAGTTGCACATCTTGGTATTAAGGTTTTTAAGTTGCCTATTTCACACTCTCCCCATTTTAGACTACGTGCATCTGAATCTTTTCACCTTTTAAACCCTCGATTATATATTTCCCTCCATCATGCGTGCATCATGTTCCTTTCATAGTGTCGTCCTCTACCAAACCACTAGAACCTCTTGGCGATGAATTATTTTCCTCATGTTCTTTTCATTTGCAATTGCCTGGAATTATATATTATATATATGCAATGTTTCTGTCACATCAAGGAGCAAATTTCCTTTTGACCCGGCTAGCTAAATATTTGCAGCACGGCATGCAAACAACACGCCAGCACGTTCTCTGGCTCAATGCATCACCATCCACGTTTTGCATATGCACCTGTTAGTTGGTAGGGACTGTTTGATGATGCCGAGGATACTACTACCAGACCAGCAGGTGGCTCAGCTTTTGCCGCAGGCAGCAGGCACAAGTGTAAAGGTGTAGTAGTGGTAGTGGAACCCTGGGCGCTGATGTGAACCGTGAAGTCGTGAAGACCAAGTATCCCATCAAGCTAGTACGTGGATGTGGATGACTAAATGTTATTAAGATAAGGAACCAAGGAAGGAATTTCATGTCGCAACAGGCAACATGCAAAGTACATGTGTGTTTTGTGTTTCTAAAGTGAGTGTGTGTACGTGGGAGCGTGTGCGTTGTACTCTATACTGAAAAACAGGCAACACGCAAAGGGTACGTGCGTTTGTGTTACGATAAGGAATTAAGAATTCCATGCATTTAAATGTGTGGTCTACAGTAGCCAAAACAAAACAAGCCACCTTCCAAGAGACACAAAATTAAGGGCCTATCTAGTGGGCAGCGTGTATCAGCATTATTAGTGCATTTTTTACATTTTTACACAGGCATACATTACAATATATACTTCAAAATACTATAGATTATGTTGCTATATCAAAAAAATTTAGGAAAAAGTCTAAATTACTCTCCTCAAGTATTGATAAAATATGAATAACCCCCCTAAAGTATATTTTGGTTCAGTGTACTCCCTAAACTATGGCATTTGGTTCAACTAACCCTCCTAATCCAATTTCTCATTTTGTTTCTCCATAAACAAGTTCAATCTTCCGTGCAAATTTACAAAGTGGTAGCAGACTGCACAATGTATGTCAAAAAATATATAATTTTTTATCATTATTTTTTGCAGAATTTTGTATCTCAATGATTAATTATTCTTAAATACCCTACATCTGAAAATAATGATAAAAATCATGATATAATTTTCTAACATATGTTATGATTATCATCTCGCAAAGTTTGAACTAAAAATTTCACTTGTGAATAAAGAAATAAAAAAGACAAATTGTATTAGGGGGTAAAATCATCAAATGCCATAGTTTGAAATTGATGAAATGAAAGAACAAGAGAACAGTTCCCTGTGGCAGGAATCACCGCACCAGAACTCTGGGCCAGCAAGAGAACCCCCGAAAGAAAACTTCTTCGCGGGAAACAGAGTCTCACACTTCGTGGATTCTGAATCACCGCTGTCTATTGGGCTGCAAACAGCACCTTGGCCGCCGAAGTTTAAGCCTGTCTCTCTCCCCAAACAGGGGCGGAGCCAGAAATCCACCATAGGGGGTGCGGAGTCATAGGTTACCGTTTACCGATTTTATAATCATAGTCACATATTAGCATTTTAGTTAACTGATTTAAAGAAACACTTAATTTCTAAGCAGATTGCAAGCACTTGTTGAGCTGTAATTTGAAAAGACAGCTTTAATACATGAACTAATGAATACTAATAAGTAGATAATGAGAGATTAGCAGGCATGAACTAACGAATGTTAAGTATCTAATGTGAGATAGCAGCTTGTTGGGGGGTGCCAGGTCCCCCTCAGTCCCCCCCTCCCTCCGCCACTGTCCCCAAATACAACGGCTTCGGAAACTCCAGGCAATTCCTCATGAGATATGAATCAGCTGTGAATTCGGCAGGAGGGGATGATGTTGCACTGGTCAAATCATTCATCATCGCTTGTGAAGGACCGCATCGAATTGGTACTCACCGCCGCTCTCCACACTCAGTCTACAACTGGGTAGACCTCAAGACAAAGTTCATGCAAGCATTTCAGATGTTCCACGACACAACAGCGGAAGCATCAGATTTGTATAACTACAAGCAGAAAGACAGAGAGCCACTGCGGAACTTCGTGAGAAGGTTCATGCAACAAAGGTCTCAAATCCCCGAATCTGATGACAAAACAACGATCAAGGCACTGATCAAAGGTCTCACTCCAGGGCCAACAACTTCACACCTCACGAGAAAGAAACCCAAGACGGTTGAGGAACTTTTTCGCGAATTAGAGGAGTACATTTTGTCTGATGATGACCACCGCAAGAGGGTAGCTGAGCAAAACGAGGCAAGACAGGGCAACAGAGAGATGACATGGAGGGCACCACCCCAACATCCGCGAAACGTCAACAACGTCGGAAATTCACAACCTGAACAAAGCAACATGCCAAGCACCAGGGGAGGGTTCAATCCCAGAGGAAGGGGGAGAGGCAGAGGACCCCCAGGACTCACGAACCACAACCCAAAAGATCCTTACTTCTATTGCCAGTATCATGGGAGGGGCCATAGCACCGAAGGGTGCCCAGAAACGAAGAAGAACATGGCAAGAATTCAGCAAGAGAAGGCACTAATGAGCATCGCATCCTCAATGCCAAGCCAGTTTCGCCCGAATTTCTGGCAGCCGCAATTCGCGAACCCACAGTCAAGTTCTGTCCCAGTTCAGCAATTCCCGCAACCACAGTCAGCGTGGCAGCCGTCGCAGCAATTTTTCCCTCAGTCGCAAGCAATCCAGTCAATCCAGCAACCACAACCATTCGGGAAACCTTGCCACCACCTCCAGAAAGTTCGTCAAGACCTCAGTCAAGTTCGGGACCTCAGAACTCCAAGGCATTGCCATCGTTCGGGACTATCATGCCAATCACGGGCGGATCAGCGATGGAATTCGAGACCAAGAAGCAGAGAAGCAATTACTTCAGGTCTGTAAACACCATCATCAATGACGGCCCAGCTGCTCGTCCGGAGTGGGCAAAGGTGCCAATCACCTTCACAGAAGAATATTTTAGGCTGAAATCCGCGATTCACAATGACGCCATGGTCATTGAGGTGAATATAGCCGGGTGGGTCATAGGAAAAGTCCTAGTTGACAATGGGAACTCGGCGGATATCCTGTTCTTGAAGAATTTCGAAAAGATGAATCCGAGCCAAGACATGTTGGACCCCCCAGAGTACCCGCTGCAAGGGTTCAGAGGAAAGCCCATCAAGCCGGTTGGAAAAATATCACTCCCGGTTTCCTTCAGAGATCTCGAGAATGCCAGAACGGAGAGTCTCACTTTCGATGTAGTTGACATTTACCACCCATATCTCGCGATTTTCGGCAGAGGTTTCATGAACAAGTTTGATGCTGTCATAAGGCAGCAGTTCTTATGCATGAAGATGCCTGCGCCCAAAGGGGTCATCACGGTGTTCGGCAATCAGCAAGAGGCCAGAAACATAGAAAAAGGCCACACGCCCGGCCAAACGAACGTGTACCAGCTGAAAACAGCTGACGAGAAGAAGGAAACCTACGAAGAGGCTAAGCGGGATAAGGAAAAAATTGAAATAGCTGCAGATGGCGAAACCAAGAAAGTGTATCTGGATGACATGCCTGATAGAGCGGTCACAATAGGAGCGCACCTCAGCACCGAAGAGGACAAAGATCTCGTACAATTCCTGAACAAGAACAAAGATGTTTTCGCATGGTCAGCTAAGGACCTGCAAGGTGTGGACAGAGACATCATCGAACATGCCCTGGAGACAGACGAAAAAATACCTCCCAAGAAGCAGAAACTTCGGAAAATGTCCGAAGAAAAAGTGAAAGCAGTGGAAGCTGAAGTTCAGAGATTGCAAGACGCGCAAGTAATCAGAGAGGTGAAGTACCCGGTCTGGCTAGCCAACACAGTACCAGTCAAGAAGAAGAATGGAAAGTGGAGAATGTGCGTGGACTTCACAGATTTGAACAAGGCATGCAAGAAAGACGATTTTCCCTTGGAAAGGGTAGACAAAATCGTAGATGATGCAGCCAACAGTGAGATGCTCTCGCTCCTGGACATGTTCTCTGGGTATCATCAGATCAGGGTTCGCAAGGAGGACGAAGAAAAAACAAGTTTCATCACTCCCTTCGGGACATTTTGCTTCGTAAGAATGCCAGAGGGGCTAAAGAACGCAGGATGTACATTCTCAAGAATGATAGCAATAGTACTACACCCACAGATTCGGAGAAACATCTTGGCGTATGTGGACGACATAGTCGTCAAAAGTGTTCAGAGGAAAGACCACATCAGTGACTCCGACGGGAACATTTGCGAACATGAGGGCGAAATGAATCTGTAGCTGAATCCGGAAAAATGTGTATTCGGCATTCACAAGGGGAAAGTTCTTGGATGCCTAGTTTCAACGAAAGGCATAGAGGCAAATCCCGACAAAATCAAGGCTCTAGTAGAAATGCAAGATCCAGTTTCAGTGAAAGATGTCCAGAAACTGACAGGGAGAGTAGCTGCCCTTAACAGATTCATTCCCAGAGCCGCAGAAAGAAGCTTACCATTCTTCCAAGTCCTCAGAAGTGCTAAGAACTTCCAGTGGTTTGAACCTCAGAAGCGGGCCTTCCACGAACTGAAGGATTACTTGTCCACCATGACCAAACTTTGTCCTCCCGAACCAAAATCGCCACTTCTGCTATATGTGTCCGCATCAAATTCGGTAGTAAGCGCAGTGCTAGTGTAGGAAAAAGAGGAAGAAGGAAAGCTCAGACAAATTCTTGTATACTTTGCTTCTGAAGCATTGTCTGGTTCCAAGATCTTCTATTCCGAGCTGGAAAAAATCGCATATGCGGTCATCATGGCAGCAAGGAAGCTAAGGCATTACTTCGAGGGTCACAGAATAAGAGTCATCACCAACCAGTCGCTGAATGATTTGTTCACAAATAGAGAGGCATCCACCCGAATCATCAAGTGGGGCGCTGAGCTTTCTGAGTACGTAGTAGACTTCGAGAGAAGAAGTGCAATAAAATCACAAGTTCTGGCAGATTTTGTTGTGGACTGGACTTCACCTACTCAGAACTTTGAGGAAGATGCACCTGAACCTTGGATAGTACAGTGTGACGGGGCCTGGTGTTACAAGGGGGTCGGAATTTCGGCTGTTGTGACGTCCCCGACGGGCGTAGTCATAAGATACGCAGCTCGGCTCGTATTCGCGAACAACGAACATTCCACGAACAACACAACGGAATACGAAGCTCTTCTGTTGGCATTAAGGAAAATGAGAGCCTTGGGGCAGCAGACCTTCATAATCAGAATGGATTCAAAAGTGATCCAAGAACATATCGAGAAAGAAAGCGAGGCAAGGAATCCCGTTCCCATGAAGTATCTAGAAAAAGTAAGGGAAATGGAAAAACATTTCAAAGGCTATTCAGTCCAGCATATCCCAAGGGATGACAACAATGAGGCAGATAAGCTGGCGAAAGCAGCATCCAGAAATCAAGAGCTACCCCCGGATGTGTTCTTCGAAATCATCAGAGAGCCCTCCATCAAGGATTCGAGAGCCAAAATCGTGAATGTAGTAGAGACTCCTGATTGGAGAGCAGAAATCATGGCTTATCTGAGAGGACACTACGAACCACAAGATGAGTTAGAGGAGAAAAGATTGAAGCAAAGGGTTCGGGGCTATACAGTAGTGAATGGAGAACTATACAAATTAGGAGTCACTGAACCTTGGCTGCGGTGCATCACCTCCGAAAAAGGTCAGGAACTTCTAGAGGAAATTCACAGTGGATTCTGTGGGGCGCACATAGGCACCAGGGCTTTGGCCAGAAAGGCGATAAAGCAGGGATTCTATTGGCCCACCATAAACATTGATGCCAAGACGTTAGTTCGGCAGTGTGAAGCATGCCAGAAAACGGCAAATCAGCGAGACCGCTTTCAATGCCGCTTCACCTAATTCCACTAACTTGGCCTCTCGCAAAGGTGGGGAATGGATCTAGTGGGCCCGTTGCCACGGCTCGGGCAACCGCCGATTCGCAAACCGTTGCGGTCGATTATTTCACAAAGTGGGTGGAGGCAAAACCACTTGCGAACATCAAAGCAAAGAACAATTCGGGAAATTCTTTTGGCAAAACATAGTCTGCAGGTTCGGGGTTCCTAGAGAACTAACTGTTGACAATGGCAAACAGTTCGACTGCTACACCTTCAAAGAATATTGCAAAACCTTGGGCACTCAAGCGAAATTTTCGTCAGTGTATCACCCGCAGTCCAATGGGGCAGTTGAAAGAGCCAATGACCTGATTTTTTCGGGAATCAAGAAATGCTTGTTCAACCAGAAGAGGGAAAATGGGTAGATGAATTACCGAAGGTGATCTGGTCTCATAACACCACAGTGTCAAGAGCAACAGGTTTCACACCTTTTTGCCTACTTTTCGGCACTGAGGCTATGACACCGGAGGAAATCAAGAATGAAAGCATGAGAGTCTTGAACGGAAAAGAGATAGAGGAAATCGATAAGAAGGTGGAAAAGGACATGATCGAGCTGACGATCCTTGAAGCCGCAGAAAACATTGAGAAATCCCAACGAGAAACAAGGGCATGGAGAGACAAGAAGGCGGTCCGAAAGGACATCAAGACTGGCGACCTTGTGTTGAAAAGGAAGAAAAATTGGGAGAACCTAGGAAAACTTCATGAATCTTGGGAAGGGCCTTATATCGCCAGAGAAACAGAAATGCCAGGGGCTTTTCGCTTAATGGAGCAAACTGGCGAAGAGTTGCCGTATTCATGGAATGCTGACAGCCTAAAAAGGTACTATCCATGAAAACCCCAGTTGCAGCTAGATGTAATGTATAGTAGTTTTTCCATTTTCGCAAGTTTGTATTCTAAAAAACTAAAAAATCCGGATCAAGTGTCTATAAGTGATTTCGGGAGAAAAAAATTAGCTTTACTTTTCTAGTCGCATTAGAATAAGAAGGACCGTACTCTTTAACTTGCAAAGGGGGCTCTAAATCAAGAGGCAAGGTTTTTAACGAGGTGGATCCTATGTAAATACTCTTTGTGATATATGTATAAAAAGAGTCTTCCTCCAAATCGCGTATTTCCAAAATTCCATCGTGAGAAAAGAAAAAAGTTCGTGAGAAAGACTTCGTGATAGCCAGAATTCCATTGTGAAAAAAGAAAAAAGTTCGTGAGAAAGGCTCCGTGATAGCCAGAATTACATTATGAAAAAAGAAAAAAGTTCGTGAGAAAGGCTTCGTGATAGCAAGAATTACATCGTGAAAAAAGAAAAAAAAGTTCGTGAGAAAGGCTTCGTGATAGCCAGAATTCCATCGTGAGAAAAGAAAAAAGTTCGTGAGAAAGGCTTCGTGATAGCCAGAATTCCATCGTGAAAAAAGAAAAAAGTTCTTGAGAAAGGCTTCGTGATAGCCTGAATTCCATCTTGAAGAAAGAGGCCTAAGACAACAACAAGTTGTGGCCTAGAAAAATCCCATCCACGAAGGGATTCCCATCAAAAAGGCCCGAGACAGCAGTAAGCTGTGGCCTAAAATCCCATCCACGAAGGGATTCCCACCAAAAAGGCCCGAGACAGCAGTAAGCTGTGGCCTAAAATCCCATCCACGAAGGGATTTCCACCGAAAAAGTTTGCATGATGATTTCGAGAAAGTTAATGCGTAAGGGGTTGCCTACAGATTTTTATTTAGCGTAAACTGCTGAAAAGTTTTTTGTGATAACATCGTTGTAAGAAAAGAGCAAGGGGCTCGTGCGGAAAATTGTAGAAAATCTTGGTTGAAGCAACTGAGGGTTGCAGTATCAACCGAGGCAAGTCTGCCAGTCGGATCAAGTCCACAAAATTCGAAAACAAATTTTGTCGACTTGCGCAATGACGGTTGAAATTTTCAAAAACTAACGAAGATTTCTCCTAAAAGTATGCTCGATCGAAATACGCGAACAGTAAGCTTCGTCAACCTGCCTTCAAGTTTTCATGCAAAACGGCAAGGTGGGGGAGGGTGACGTTTTTTCAAGAAAAAAACGTATTCATTGCCTTATTCGCATAAAAACTTCGGAATAGTTCATCAAGATTACAGCAGTTAGTGCAAAATTTAGAAGGAAAGCTCCACAACATGTTCTGGTTTACAAACATTGTTTTCAGCAATATCGCTAGCATAAGCGAAGCCAGACGCGCCTGCTAAGGGGCTAAGGGGCTCCGTCTTCGGAATATTCGCGGAGCGCGAAGTAGCGGATGCAGAACGTTCCTTCTTACGAAACAAGAAAAAGGAAGAGAGATCAAAACAGCCCATAGAAAATTTAAGTGAGGCTTCAAGCCAAAAATCAGAGAAGTCTTGTTCGGAATGAGCTCGCTTAAACAAGCGCCACGCTTCTCCGCTAACAAACATCCTATCTCGATGAATTCGTAGTGGCATCACGTCTCCGCGCAGCCCGCCTTGCGGGACTGCGCGAGTTAAAGTTTACAAAACATTTGTTCAGAAAAGCTAAGTGAATCTACAAAATGTACAGACAGCCTTGAGGGTGTGCAAGGTTCGGACAAAACATCTAATTCGTGACATCCACCATCGGAGAACTATCATCGCGCCCAGAAGCTTGCCCGTCATTGCTGCCCCCATCACTGCTACTGCTGCTGCTGCCACCCGAACCCCCTTCGCCTGAGTCGCTGGAATCTTCGTCGGAAGTTGACCCTTCGGGGGATGCAGCGATATTCTCGCGATCCTCTTCCTCGTTCAGCTGAGAAGGAAAGAAAAGCAAATGTAAAGAAAACTCGAGAGACTGAAACATCGATAGCCGGTGCAAGTGACGAAATCGTGCAAAAATTTACCTCAGCAAGTTTAGCGCGTGCGATGACCTTGACGGTCTCCTTCCCGCTGGTCAACCAAAATTCCCTTGCGAACTTGTTCTTGATGGCCTGAACATCTGCATTGGCTCGAAGTATCGAAGTGCTTGTGGCACTAGGGAATCGGGAGATCTTGTCGCGAAACTTCTCCAAATCAGCGCACTCGAAGTCATGAAGAATCTTCAATATGCTCTCCACAGAGAAGGCAGCCGCGAAGTCGTTGGCGCCGGAGATTACCTCAGAGAGGGCCTTGAATTCAGTCTCCATCCAATCCATGAATTCGGGAATCTCAATATTATCTGGAAGAGGAGCTGGACGAATGCCGAACTCATTCAGTGACTTCTTGTATTCCTTGTAAAGCAAATTCAACTTCTCCAGAATTTCGGAGGTGTTCTTCTTCGAAGCTGCATCTTGCTCTGCCAGCGCTTTTTCAAGATCCAAGATTTTTCGATCTTTCGCGCTCAAAGACTTGGCGAGACTGGCGTTGTTAATGCGAAGATCTTCGGCAATTTTCGTAGCCCTCTCGTGTTTCTCCCGAAGATTTTCGATTAAGCTGAGATCATCTTCGTGGGCCTTCTGAACCTTTTCTAGCTCCTTTTTAGACTGCTCAAGTGCTGCCTCCACGATCTTCTTTTCGTCTTGACTGGTCTTCAAGGCATCTGCCAGCTCAGCCACCTTCTTCTCGAGTTCGATGTTCGCGGATTGTGCAAGGGCGAAGCTGCGCTTGAGTTCCTTGGATTTTTGGGAAAGTTGCTTATTTGCCTTCTCTTGTTCAGCAAGCCGCTCGACGGCAACTTTCCCGAGCATAGAATGCTTGAGTGCGTAGTCTTCTTGAAAACGCGCCAGCTTCGACGGAGAGTAAGAGTGGAGAAGATCCTTGAATTCTGAAAAGTCCAGGATCAAAGTCTCAGATCGAGATTCGAGAATCGGAAAAAGCACAAAAAGTAATGAAAAGGAATGAACCTTGCTTGCTGAAGTGTTGCATGGTGACTTGTTTCGCCGAACCGGAAGAAGTCTTCCCCCGAGACGAAGGGGTGGTTTCGGAAGTAGGGTGAGGCCCTTTCTCAGAGTCCTGAGCAGCTCCTTCGGGTTGTTCCGAGCCCTCCCTTCCTGTTTGATCAACAATTACGGGCGATTTCCACAGAGTTAAAATCTTGGACGTCTTGCTCCCAACGCCAGTTGTCTCGAAACCAACACTTAATAACTTGCCGCGATGAGACGTACCAAAACTCTTGTTGAAAGCGGCCAAAGAAGGAGAGGGAGCCTGATCTTCGGGAACAACCTCTCGAACTTCGACCAAGGGAGCATGTTCGGTAGGATCCTCCCCCCTTTGAATGGTGAGTTCAAGCTCCTTGGTGAATTCGGAGGAAGCTTCGTCCCGGGAGCGAGTGGGCAGAGAAACATCGGCAACAGGGGCTTCGGCAGCAGCGGGGGCCTCGACAGGGGCAGTAACTTCAGCAGCAACAGTGGTCTCAGCAGCAACAGCAAGTGCAGCCTCTTTGCTAACTTCGGGAGCAGCATCTGAAAAGGAATCAATATCCACGAACTCATTCTCAGAACCTGACGGACAATTGTCTCGAAGTTAAATAGAGGCCAGAAGCAAAAACCTTTCTGGCTATCCGCTCCCACGAAGACGTCGTCGTCGAAGGCAGATGGAACTCGCCGAATCCCTGAGGAAGAAATCTTCTTCACCGCCTTCTTCAATTTTTTGCGACTCATCTGGGCTAGGCCTGGAGCCGCCTGAAGCTCGGCATCCGAAGTCTGTTCAGAAGTCTTGCGCTTATGATTCGACGATTCCAGAGATCTTGTCCTGGAAGGCTTGACGCTGGAGGAAGTGCTCTCACTGACAGACGACGAGCCTCGCTTCGAGGACCTCATTCGTGGGGCATTGATAGGGGCAGCCGAACAACTGGCCACTGCAACCGCGGGAACCTTCAGCTTGGGACCCGGACCTCGAGAACTGAAAGATTTGTCACCACAAACCTCGGTGAACACACGATTGATCCTCTTCTTGTGTTTCACAAGAGCCTTGTACGCCTTGTACTCATTCATGGTGTATTCGCCTATCATGACGTTCACCCTTTTCTCTATCTCAATCATGAAGGCGTCAGTGCTCTGGTTCTCACGAAGCTTAATCCCGAATATCGGGAAAGGCACCTCTTTAGCTGCCCAGTTGACGTTAAAGTACACGATCTCATTGGGAGACCAACCGCTGGAAATAGGCCAGATCTGGGCAGCCACGAACTCTTCAATAATGTCGCGACCACCAAGTATAGTACTGGCGAGATGAAATGCACTTTCGCAGTTCCTAATCCCCACTGCCCGATGATTGAATTTTGCAGTATTCACCGCGGTAAGGGGTGCAATTAGGCAGGACAAGGGGTGAGCCGGGCCTGTGTAGCCGGAAACTTCCGACATGTTGACCTTCACGTAGAACCAATGAGAGTTCCAGTCGTTGGTGAGGTTAGTCTTGCAGCAGGAGCAATCTGAATTCGGGTGATCCTCTTTCGGGTGTTCTGCCGCCGGGTGTTGAAGGTGCAACACGCATGTTGAGTGTGATAAAACTTCGCGTCGCTAGCCTTGATAACCTCGGGGATAATCACCAGTTCGTAGAATCTGGCAAAGGCATGGACACTGAGATTGCAGCCGAAGGTCTTCATGATCCAAATGAATTTCGATATCTCAAGAAAAGACGTCGGCGAAAGTTGGTGGATCTTCACCGAAAAGGCATCCAGAATAGCCGGCAAGATCGGATCGCAGGGGAATCTGAGTCCACAGATAAAGAAGTCACGAAAGACGACGACCTCTCCTTCCTCAGGGGTAGGGATTTGCTCATCAAGCGGGGCTCGCCCAGCGCCCGGAGGGAAGAACCCGGCTTTTTCATATTCCCGAATCATATTGGTTGTGACCTTGGACTCTTCGAAGGCAAGTGAGGGTGGCAACGGTCCGGCAGTCCTCGCTTTAACCAGATCGTTGACATCGGCGTCCACATCCCCGATATCTTCGTCATCATCTGATTGAACTTCCCCGTCTTCGCGACTCCTGGAGCCACTAGGAGAGCCGGTGTCTTCAGCTGGTGCAGCATTCTCAGCACCTTCGACAACTGGATCAACTGGGAGACCAGCTGCAATGAGTTCTTCGGTAGTCATGGGTCTGGCAGTGCTTTTAACTCGAGCCACCTAACCAACAGAAATACACATACGAAGCAATAAGAACAACATTCAAGAATAAAGTTCATGGAACAAAGATACTACTGAAGCAAAATATGATAAGTAAGAATTGAAAGAGAGAAATAAGATAATACCTTAGAGAGATGCGAAGAAAACCGGAGGATCGCGAACTTTTCAGTAGAACACGAGATGCTGCGAGCAAGAAAGTTTCACGAACCGTAAAAATCAGGAAGGCCGTAAAATTTTTTAACAGCGGGAGCCTCCTATTTATAGGGCGCGGGGAGGGGTAGTTCTGCGAAACCTGCCTCGATCTAACCGCTCTAGGGTTTCCGGGCGACGCGTGTCCCCTCCGACGTTCCGAGGGTGACGTTTTTTACTAAATTTCCGAAATATTCGTGGAATCGGATCGTCGGAGTCAACCCGCTTCCCCGAGGGGTTAGTGTTGGGGAATTCAGGAAAACCCGTCACCCTCGAAACGCTAAGTTCGACAAAGTTCTTGAGACATGTTTTTCAGGAACAAGAAACTCATGATTTTCGAAAGCCTGGAACCTGTGAAGCCTCGGATTCGTGAATGCGTGAAGTTCGGGAATCTTGATGCGGTGAAGAAACGGGGTCGCGAACATGCGGAAGCCCTGAACCTCGAGCTGGCGATGGCGCGAACTTCGGAGGACAGCCGATTCGGGAATCTGTCGGGGACCCAGTTCGGGAGTCACGCGCGAAGACATGCATGAACCTTCGAAGAAGCGAAAGCCGATTCGGGAATCTGTCAAGGGCCTGGTTCGGGAGTTACACGTGAAGACATTCACGAACCGACGGAGAAGCAAAGTCAAAGTTGTTGTCCCAAAAAGTCCGGGTTTAGAGTGTGAACTAGTGGCAGATTTGTAAATATGTTAGACGAAAAAGACATTCTTGTATGCGTTCACACTAGGAATATTCTCTGAGCCTAAGGGTGTTTTTGGTATGTAAAAGTCCCTTCACCTCCCTATAAAAGGGGGCGCGAGGGCACGTGTAAACGGATTCAGACTTTTGGGAACTTGTGCAATCTGCGGAGGGAATTACAGTCTCTCTGTGCTCTAACTTTGTGCTTGAACGTGCTAAGAACTCTCTCTCGTGTTAGGGGAATCATCCGAATTTTTCGGGTAACCCCCAACAGGCACTTAAGATATATAGGAAGTTAGAAACTATAATCCCAATTAATGTTTTTAACTATCATCCAATCCTCCCTCATTTTCCTCTCCATGTTCTCCTCCCTTTCTTGGTTCTTGCACTTAAGTCTGGGTATACAGTTAACCAATACCGATCCGTTTGGGACCTAAGAATGTTAAGTGAGAATATGTGCAGTCAGTTTTTTTTACCATCAACATTTAGTACTCCATACATTATTGTGTCCAAACATCTGATGTCAAGAGTAGAAAAATTTTAGAAGAATAAGTAAACGACCTAAGAATGTTAAGTGACAGGATATGGCTACACAAGTATAAATTGTATGACTCTTTCTTCAATACTTGAGGTTTTTATGAGCCGTCTGGTCCAGATCGGGTGGTTGTAAAATAGAAGGAACCTATTATAAGGAACCAATTTTGTCGATCAGAACCAAGTAATCGTGGGTCAGAAACTAAATAATAGTGAGTAGGAACTAATCCTTGTTATGAATTGTGGACCGGAACCAAGTAATTGTGTACCGGAACCACTGGTTCCTCCTTGTTCAGCCTGGTTCCGGTCAAGCACCGTAACATTCCTCTGTATGTATCTTCAGCAGATCACTCACATCCTTGATGTACATAGGCTGATCGGTTTGTAAAATGATGCAGCGGTGCCAGGCCTGAGCGCCGCAGCCGCCGAGACGGCAACTCGCAGTGGTGCCTGCTGGTCCAAATAGTGCTGTAGGCGTTCAGCCTGTTCGGTTGGTTGGTGGCTGATGGCTGGTGCTAGTTTGCTCTGAGAGAAGAGTACTGCTGGCTGATTGCCGGTGGCTGGTTTGTTCTGAGAGAAAAGTACTGCTGGCAGGTGGCTGATAAGCCAAACGAACAGGGCGGATGATTTGGATGTGAGGAATCAAACTCTCTCTCTGCTAATAATGTGATCAGGAAAAAAATACAAGTTGCTTAATTAGTGGGCTAATAATGACTATGTGCAGCTTTGGCGGTCCTCACTATGTCAGGATCGTTCACATTGAAGGCGCGGGTAAAACATGTCACTATTTTTTCGTCCCTAATGACTACATGAGAGACGCGTAAAATATACCAGTTTCCTTTGAGAAGGACACAACAGATGCATCATAGCCACATCTTTGAACACTTCCATAACTCATCGTCGGAGTAAGGTAAAGACGACGCTTGTTAGAGCAACTCCAGCAGATGGAGTAAATTTCATCCCCTATATGAAGTTATTGGGGGTGAAATAAAAATATTTTCATCCCTAAAACACAACCTGCTCCAGCAGTTTCCCTATTTTCCTTCCCAACTCGTGGGTCTCACAATGTCACATCATCTTCTCCTTTATAAAGTGAGTAGGTCCCACTGATAGGGGGTGGAGGAGAGGTTCCCTTTATAAAGGGGATGAAGAGTGAGTTTTAGTCCATGGAGAAAAAGAGTGAAGGGGATAGGGAGGGCTGTGGAGAGGTTTTTTTGTCATCGATCCCCTATATCACCGTTTTTTTGATATTGGGGATGGGAAATGGGAGCTGCTAAAGTTGCTCTTAACTCCTCTTTCTCGACAAAAGGAGCCGTCTCTACATAACCTGTGTCTCTAGGGGCGGAGCCGGGGGGGGCGGCGGCGGGGCGTGGGCCCCCCCCTGATGCTGCCGTAAGTCCCTAGCTAAGGATGCAAATAATTAAGAAAGCTCCCTTGATTATGGCTGATTACAGAGATTAGTTCCTCACATCGTAGTGATTAGTCTGTAAGACATAGTTAGCTCAAAGCAAATATCAACACACCACCGGCTCATGAGACCATACCAAGTTAGATCGATCTCGGTGGGGATGTCAATAACTCAATAGAGCATTACGGATGCATGAAAATTACTCAATGTGCAGTTCTTCATTTTTTTCAACCACTAGATTATGTATATCTTTAAAATATACTATCCTTTTCCCTTAATTCTCTTGGACACTAGCCAACCAAGGAAACAATCGATTCAAGAATATTGAGAAAAATTGTATAATTTACTTGTAAGTTCTATTCTTTCATGTTTTGTATTTCAAAATTTCGTAAGAGATTGTTTTCTACTCGGTGCCCCACCCTCTTACACCCTTGTGTGTCTCCTCTATCTCGACGATAGAAGGCGCGCCTTGTTAACCCACATCTACTCTTGTTGACTCGTGTCTCCTCTGTCTCGATGAAAAAAGACACTTCTTATTAACTGTTGATGGTGTATTTTGGTACACCAAACATGTTCATTACACTTTGGTTTGGATTTGATTATGGAACTAACCCGCCACTAGGCACACTAATCATATAACAAGTTCATCTATGTGCATGCATTTGGAAGTGTTGTGTTTATGTAGGAAAACATGGACATAAAGACGGATTCACAACAAGTTCAAATGAGCATTTACGGAGTCTTGGTCGTGTTCATGAGCTTCATGAAATCACTTCCAATGGTGGCAAGGACCGAAGTGCTACATAGGAACACCCCCGGGGATTGAAGCGTAAAAGAGCAGACTTCATGCAAAGAGAACCTCCATCTTGGACGCGAGGATGACATCGTCATAATCATGCAAGTGGAAGGGGCAAAGTGCATAATCACCTGGGGAACCACGGAAGCAAAGGGGCGACCGAACCGGGTCGAAATGGGCCTGGGGCGGTCGGCCCAGGCCGGCCGGCCCAGCCCACTCCGGGGGTCGGTTCGGCCCCTCTTTCCTTGCACCCGAAGGATCTTCAACCCTAAAGCCCTGGAGGCACCGCCATTTGCAGGGGGAGAGAGAGAGAGAGAGCGATTCGCACCAGGAGGCCATCCACAAGCTAGAGAGAGAGGAGGGAGATCTCCGGAAGGGGGTCGACGACCTCGAAGGAAGCACCCACAAGTGGAGAAGAAGGACGACACCGTCGGAAGGGTGACCATGATCAACGGTGCTATGTCTAGCACCTTGATGGGGTAATCTCTTTATTCGTCCATGGGTTGTAATCAATCTTGAGATGTAATCGTACTTTGTTGGTTTATCTATCTATCATCATGTGTTGAATATACTTTAATGCTTAAGGTTAGATACCATGTCGTAAAGGGAAGTAGAGCTCTAATGCTCCTTTGGATCCATTCAATACACCGTGTCCATCATAGGTCTAGTCACGAATACCTCTGCGTAGTGACTACGAGGGGAGGGAAAAGGCAAAACCGTGGTCACAACCCCCGATAGATTAGTTTGGTTTTCTTGTTTAAAACGATTGCATGTTCTAGTATCTTAGACCCATGGGCATGTGTCTCCTATCTTGATAGCTTAATCATTCTCTCTAGTGTAGTTTAGTCATTTTCTAGTCTAATCATAGTTAGGGTTTGAGTAGTTAGTGAGTAGAGGTAGATCAAACGCTTGTAATCCCCTTGCTCCGCGGATTGACAAGAACCTTGGGAATCCCGTGGTGAAAAAGGTGTAGGTTCGTACGCTTGCGGATCGTAGGTGGATACGTCTTTTATCCATCAACAAGCCCCTTTTTGTGGTGCCGTTGCCGGGGAGCAAGCTAGTTTACATCGTTTGGTTTGCATCTAACTTAGTTTTATACTTAGTTTATCTTTTGTTTGCTAATATCTAACACATATTACCTAGAAAACCACTTTGTTTTGTCTTTGTTTTTGTTTTTATCTTATTGTCTACATGGCGTTTGTCAATCAACCCGTGGAATAACCGTAGAAATCACTAAGGGATTACGCTAGCCCTCGATGTGAAGACATAAGAGTATAAGAGTCGGATTCGAAGCTCGAAGTGACCAAGTATGAAATCAAATCCAATATCATCGAGATGGTGGCTGCAAACCCGTTTGAAGGGATGGTTTCAGAGAACCCATATAGACAAATAAGGCATTTCACGACGCTATGCAACACGGTGCGTCAAGAAGGAGTTCCCGATGAATGGTTCAAATGGAATCTCTTTCCCTACTCACTTGCCGGTGAAGCAAAGTCATGGTACTCGTTTGCATCCTTTGAAGTTGAAAGCAATTGAAACAAGTTGACGAAGAAGTTTTGCGAGAAGTGCTTTCCAATTAGCAAGGTTCAACATCTAAGGAGGCAAGTGATCACTTTCACGCAAGGAGAAGAGGAAGGGATAGACCAAGCTTGGAATAGGTTTAATGAGTTGATCGAACAAGGACCAAGACTCGGCTTCTCCGGTGACGTACTCTTGCATACATTTTTCTTTTCCCTAACCCCTAGTTGCATGCAACTGTCCAAATATGTGCAGGTGGGGATCTCATGGAGAAAACACTCACGGAAGCCGCTCAACTTCTACAAAAAATTAGTAAAGCGGCTGCCATGCGAAGAGATTGGGAAACAAGACTTGCGGGAGTGTGCTGAATTTAACTCGAGGATGAATGAGTGTGCTAAATTTTGTAAAGAGGCAACCCCGTAAGTCACAAAGGAGGAGCCAATCCCAGAAAAGCTTGAACAAGAACACATCAAGTCAAGAACTACCCCAAGTGTTGACTTCGCCGTACCAAATGAGACAAACAAGAGACGCATGTCAAGCGCGAGGCCACTAAGTGAGTTTGAACCAATGGATTGGGTTCCTATCGATTACGGATAAGTATTCAATAAGAGAAGACCGTTTCCTAATCAAAAGGGGATGGCAAGAGCATTGGAAGTGGATTTCCCACCGGAGAAGAAAGCGTAAGATTCATACGACCTTGAAACCACCAGTGAGATCTTTCAAAAGCTCTTTGGAGATGATGAAGTGGATCCGGAACACATAGCTGAGGTGAAGAAAATCATGGGGGTCAAGCCTGAAGCATTGCCATACGCTCGCCTCGCCAAAGTTTATGCGATAGGATCCGAAGAAGAAGAGAAGACGGCACCACACTTGAGTTGCGAGATCAACGGAGTTCAATGCAAAGCTTTATGCGACATCGGAGCCCAAGTAAGTGTCCTATCTTCTAAAATTTATGATAAAGTTCAAGACCACAACCTAGACTTAGCTCCTACATCAACAAAATTAATCATGGGAGATGGTAGAACTTTTAGACCTCTAGGTATTGCTTGCAACATGAATGTAAAAATCTCTGGAAAATGTATACCAACCGATTTTTTTGTTATTGATGCTTACCATAGTAATCATGATCACATAATCCTAAGTAGACCCTTTCTTAAGTTGGTTGATTCCGTGTTGGATGCCGGAAAAGGCAAAGTAACAATGAACCTTAATGGAAAGAAGTACACATATAATTTTCTTCGCGTTTCTAAACAACCTACACCCTTTCATCCCGAAGACGAAGTAGAGGAGGTAGATAGTCTTTGTTTTGTTGAAACCCTTAGAGACCCGCTGCAAAGAACGATGGAAAATCAAATTAATGATCAACAAGATGAAGAGCTAGAAGAAGCAACAAAAGTCTTAGAACCGCATGATGGAAGCGTGGAGGAAGAAAAATTTGAGGAAAAGGAGAGATTAAACCCGAGGAGCCACAAGTGCCCGAGGTAGACCTTAAACCTTTGCCCAAAGGATTAAAGTATAAATTTTTGGGCCCAGACAAGACTTATCTAGTCATCGTGAGCGACAAGGATTAAAGTAGCTGATTTTATTGAAAAAACATTGGAAGGTGATTGGATATTCGATCAATGATCTCAAAGGTCTTAGCCCAGCCTTTTGCACTCATCGTATACGAATGGAAGACCAATGTAAGCCCGTAGTGGACCACCAAAGGAGGCTAACTCCTGCCATGCGAGAGGTAGTGAAGAAAGAGGTCATCAAGTTACTTGATGCCGGAATCATCTACCCGGTTCCTCATAGCGAATGGGTGAGCCCGGTACATTGTGTACCGAAGAAAGGAGGTTTAACCGTGGTGAAGAATGAGAAGAACGAGTTGATACCACAAAGAACCATGACCGGGTGGCGGATGTGTATCGATTATCGAAAGCTAAACAAAGCAACGAAGAAAGATCACTCCCCCCTACCGTTCATTGACGAGATGCTCGAGAGATTAGCAAACCACACTTATTTTTGCTTTCTCGATGGGTACTCGGGGTTCATGCAAATTCCGATTCACCCGGATGATCAACACAAAACAATGTTGAAGGATCAGATGGCGACTAGAGAGGGGGGGAGTGAATAGGAGCCGGTAAAAATTCTTCCAAAAGAATCCGGCCTATACCCTAGACAAACCCCGGTCACACACAAGCGATGGATCGAATCACGCACCAATCGCCAAGACCACGAGGTTATGGATCAACCTCTAGCCTTAGGAACGATTCCTAGAAGCACACGCGGAAGCACTAGAAAGGGAGGGAGGAATCGAACCAAGAAGCAAAGCACACGAGGCTGCGGCGGACCGTCCGGCCAGAGGGGCGGACCGTCCACGCAGCCTCGCGGACCGTCCGGCCGCTCTCGCGACCGTCCGCGCCAACCCCGCGGACCGTCCGGCCCTACACCGCGGACCGTCCGTTAAAGCACACGAACACCGTGAGCGACCCGAGAAAAACGGACCGTCCGCCGAGGCCGGCGGGGACCGTCCGCGCCACCCGCGGACCGTCCGCTACTCAAGCCCGTCCGTCCGCAAACCGGCGCAACAAAAACCAAAAACCAAAACGGATCGAAAGCAAAGGCGCGCAAGAACACTACGAACACGCGACGAACCCTAGCCGCGCGGACGTCCGCCCGGCACCCCGCGGATCGTCCGCCGAAGTGCGGACGGAGCGAAAGCGACCCGACCCCGAAAGTCAACTCCCCCAAATCATCATCGGATTTCCCAAATGGTTGAAGCTATGGAGACAAGGGTTGGGGGACTTGAAAAGCGTCACACAAGGATGCTATAGCCCAAAAATCTTGCCTCCTAACTCCCTAAATCACGGGAATCGCGAATCCTTTGAGCACCACCAAAAGCTAGAGCACCGAACGAAAAACTTCGAATCCAAGTGGTTTCCCGGCGTTTGAGGGCACAAGATCAATCACAAAGATGCACGAGACATCTATCCATGTATCCCTCAAAGAAATCCGGGGAGAAACCCACTCAAATCCGCGGAAACGAACCGGGAACAAAGGCACGAAAACAAGCACAAAAAGGCCACGAAAAACAACCCCGAATCTTCTATACAAACCAGGAAAGATTCACAAGGTCTAGCATGCCGCCCTAGCATCCATCCCTCTCAACAAATCTCTCATGAAGCTCTCATGCTAGCCTAGAGAAAATGGAAGAAAAATAGCTACGAAAATGAGAAAGAGGAGGGAGGAAATGAAACCCTAAGTCACGGAGAGGGAGAGCCATCCACACACACTCATGGCTTATATATCAGGTCCCGCCGGAGTGGTAAATGACTCGACTACCCCTAACTTAACTACTGGCGATACAACACACGTAGGGGCATTTTGGTAATGTTTGTGGGTCTTGCCATCGGACGGCCACGCCTTTGCCGCACCCCGCGTCCTCCCGACGCAAGCCATGCGATCCCGCCGCGTGTCCTCCGCCTCGAAGCTTCCCGACACGCCCGGATCCCGTCTCCGTCGTGTTGGGCCCTCGGACTTGGTTTTGAGGCCCAAACCAAGAAACCGTCCGCCGATGGTTTTGTGGGCAAACCACCAAACCCCGCGTGCTCGGTCCGGCCTCCCGCCAAACCACTTGACTTGACCGCCACCGTGCACCGGCTCGCTTGTACATGACTTCGTCTTGCTTGTGTCACCACCATGTGACCCGCACCCAGTCCCGCTGTCCACCGGGTCCCTCGAACTGAGCCTACTTGTCTCTCCATCTCCCGGAGGCCCCTCAAGGCTGAAGACCTTTCGCGCCCGTTCTTCACCCTCGCAACAACACGAACTAGGCCGCGCCTACACCTGCGCACTAAGCCAAGAGTCAGTCCAACACCTGTTGTCAATCACTCATCACTGAGGAGCGGTCATCCATCGACCACTGGGACGCTCCTGGTCCTCAATCTCCCCCTTGATGAGTGCATTGACAACACACAACACGAAATGAAATTCAGAGAAAGAAAGAAAGGAAGAAGAAAGAAAAACAAAGAATCTCAACTTATGACCAAAACCAATGAAAGGCAAAGAAAGGTCACAAGCCAAGCAAAGCACAAACTTCACACCGAAAATAGCAAGAAAGCTCCCCCTTAACAAATGCAAGCTCCCCCTGAACATGTGGATGCAGTTCAAATTTCAGCTCACCTCTTCTGAATTTTCATTAAGTTCACCTCTTCTCCTTGTTGACAATGTATGAATCAAGGTGAAAATGCAGAAATGCAAAACAAAACATATAAACATCTACATGAGCTTCTCAAATAGGCCAAATTTAGTGTCAAAGGCTAAAAATGAGACAAAGATCACACATATGAATCATAGCATAGTCAAAGCATTGCCACAAGTAATATATGAAAATACAAGCATGTGACAAAGCAAAATTTTCAGATTTAAGCAGCTTTTACCAAAAGAAGGCTCGCTTCACATGTAAAAGCCTATCCATGTCACACTTGAGCCACGAACATGCATACCATTCAAAGATCATACAAGGATATCAAATTCTCAAAGCAAAAGATCATGGCAAACACCCATAAAGCAAAGCATGTCATGTCAAAGCTCATGAGCCATGTGTCCACTTCGGGGAGACTTCTCCACTGGTGAACATCATGCAACATGTTTTGCACCCATATGTGAAAGATAATATATTTCAAGCACAGACATGATGGATGGAGCATTTTTCAAGCATTATACACTTCTTTTCAAGATTAATTCATTTCATGGTACATGAAGTGCCTTTGCGGCAAAAAGAAGCTTATGCTCCCCCATGAATGCAACATAGGCTAAACATTCACAATGATATTCGGCCTTTGGCCCAAATGCAAGAACAAGGCATCCAAGCACAATCTAAGCATGAAAAGCACATTTAGACCAAACCGTGACATGGATACACAACTACACATGAGTGGAGTATATTTCATCAAAAATTAGTCAAGATTAGCATTTATTTCAAAAAGGGCTATCTCACCACACATATATCTCAAATATTCCAAGAGCATAGCCTCACATCACCATTTCTCCACACATATGACCAAAATCTCACAAGTAGCCAAAGAAACTCAAACATGGCATATGAAAGAAGCTCATCATCCTAAAATGCAATATGATACAAATGCAACATGATATATGATAAGATGGCTATCCTACCATGGTTTATACATCAAGCAAAGCATGTATATACATCAAAATAAACATGGTATGATACATATGATGCACAAAGGAAATCCCCCAAGAGTCAACTAGAAAGGGCAACAAACCCCAAGTTCCCCCCGCAAGCGCACAAATGTAGCTTGGTCGAGAGGCTTTGTAAAGATGTCGGCTAGCTGATCTTGGGTAGGGACATGGCTCAACACAATGGTTCCTTTCTCCACATTTTCCCTCAAGAAATGATACCTCACTTCTATGTGTTTGGTTCCGGAGTGAAGCACCGGGTTTTTGGCTACGCTTATGGCACCGGTGCTATCACAAAGAAGTGGGATCCGGGTGCACTCCTCACCAAAGTCTCTCAAAGTGTATGAAATCCACAACAATCGGGAGCAACAACTCGCGGCAGAAGAACATACTCCGCCTCCGTGGTAGACCGAGCTACACTAGACTCGCTTGCGGGAAGACCATGAGACCAACGAAGAACCAAGAAACCGGCAAGTACCGTAAGTAGACTTCCTCTCGACTCGACATCCAAGAAAATCCGCATCGGAAAAACCATGAAGAGAAAGAGTCGAGGAGGAAGAATACCAAAGGCCAAGACCGAAGGGCGATCGTAGGTACCGAAAATCCTCTTGACCGCCCGTCGATGTGATGTCCTCGGCGAAGCTCGAAAACGAGCGCACGGACACACGCCGAACCGTATGTCCGGCCTCGTCGCCGTCAAGTAGAGGAGGGAGCCGATCATGCTCCCCGTACTCCCGCCGGTCCACCGGTTCTCCGTCCTCATCCGCATCCAAAGTGGCCGTACTCCCCATGGGAGTCGATATCGGCTTCACATCTTGCATCCGGAACTTCCTCGCATGTCTTTTGTGTACTTGGTCCGGTGCACGAATGTTCCATCCTTCACTTGCTTGATCTCGCGCTCCGAGAAAATACCGCAACTCGCCCATCATGCTCATCTCGAACTCCCCGCTCATCTCATCCGCAAACTTGGCAACAAGGTTATGTGACGAGCCACCAAAGACAATATCATCCACGTATATCCGAACAATCAACAAGTCATTTCCATGCTTGAGGAGAAACAAAGTCCTATCCATGGTACCCATCACAAACCCTCTCGCTCAACGTAAAACCTCTCAATCTCCCATACCAAGCACGGGCGCCCGTTTCAACCCATACGAGCCCTTTTCAACCCGTACACCCCGTGTGGGTACGCCTCGCTCTCAAACCCGTGTGGTCGCTTCACATACACCTCCTCCTCTATGACCCCATTCAGAAAAGCACTCTTCACGTCCATCTGAAACAACTTGAACCTTTTAGCCACGGCAAAGGCTAGAAGGATCCGAATTGCCTCAAGACGAGCCACAGGAGCAAAGGTCTCCTCATAGTCGATCCCCTCCTTCTGACTAAACCCCTGAGCAACAAGTCTGGACTTGTTCCTCACAACCATCCCATTCTCTCCCTCTTTGTTCTTCCAAACCCACTTGGTTCCTATGGGATGGCAATTTGGAGGTGGTTCAACTAACTCCCACACCTCGGTTCCTCTCAAAGTTTTCCAACTCCTCATGCATAGAATTGACCCGCTTGCATCGGATAAAGCATGTCCAATGTCCTTGGGCTCAAAAGTGGCAACAAAAGCAAGATGAGCAAAATGAGAGGAATTCTTGGACCTTGACCGTGTAGTGCGTTCGTCGATGTTCCCAATGATCTTCGACAGGGGATGCACTTCTTGAATCCGCCGGGGAGCCTCACGCCTCGAGACTACCTCCCCCCTCAACTTCGCCTTCTCTCGCCCGGTCCTCTTGTTGCATCGTCGTTGTCCATGAAGTAGACGGTCCACGCTCCATAGTGGTCGTAGGGGAAGTAGTGGGTACACACTCGCTTCGTGCGCATGGTTCTCCCCATCATCATCTCCAGCTTCATCCTTCTCCTCTTCAAAGAGGTCCTCGGCCATCTCTTCGTCACCTGCACATTCAAAGCCAAGAGAGGTACATGGCATGGTCTCGTCGAAGGTCACCTCGCAAGTCTCCATGATTTTGTTAGTCTCAAGGTTAAGCACCCTATAGGCTCTAGAGTGGTTAGCATATCCAAAGAAAATACCATCACTAGACCTAGCCTCAAACTTGTCGAGTTTTCCCTTCTTCGAATAAAGCACTTGCAGCCAAAAACTCGGAAGTGACTCACCTTGGGTGCCCGACCATGCATAAGCTCATAACAGGTCTTCTTCTTGAAAGCTCGCAATAAAATCCTATTGGAAACATGACAAGCTGTATTGACTGCCTCAGCCCAATACCTCCTAGGAGTCATGTGCTCATCGAGCATCGTCCTAGCCATCTCACAAAGAGTCTGATTTTTCCTTTCCACGACTCCATGTTGAGGGGGCACATAAGGGGTCGAATACTGATGTTCAAGACCTAGATCACGACAAAAGGCATCAAAACGAGAGTTCTTGAACTGCGAGCCATTATCACCTTGCGGATAGCTCGAATAGCATTCCCATGCCTCTCGTTTTTCAACCTCACAATCGGATCTCGAACAAAACCAAATGTCTCACTCTTATCTTCCAAGAAGAACACCCGTGCATAGCGAGAGTAATCGTCCACCACAACAAGGACATACCACTTCCCACCCACCGAGCGAACTCGAGCTGGCCCAACAAGGTCCATATGCAACAGCCTACGTCGGACGCTCGGTCATGACATCGGTCAGGGGTGGATGGGGAGTGGCTACCATCTTACCATGCCTACAAGGAGCATAAACCAAATCCTTCTCAAGCTTCAACCTCGGCAATCCTCAGACAAGGTCAAGACCACTCAAGCGGGAAACCAAATCAAAGCTCAAGTGTCCCAACCGCCTATGCCATTTCCACAAATCAGAAGAAGGACCGGCCATCAAACAGCGAGCAGGACCCAAAGAACGAGAGAAATCAGCCCTGAAAATCTGACCCTCAGGGATGATCATATAGACAAGATCACCTCGAGAATCAAGCAAACGAGACTCGCCAGACTTGAAACGCACCTCAAAACCCTCATCAAGCAACTGAGAAACCGAAAGCAAATTGAAACCCAAAGACTTCACAAGAGCCACTCTCTTCAACGTTACCTTGTCACTCACATGCACAACACCCTCGTACAAAGACCCTTCCTCGTCCATTGTCCCCAAATGTGATGTACATCTTTTCCTTCACCGGGGTGAGGTCGGAGAACCACTTCTTATCTCCGGTCATGTGTCGAGAACACCCCGAGTCGATCAACCAAATGTCCTCCAAGCCTCCCTGCCCGCAAATCGAAACAAAAACGAGAATGAGCTAGCGACTCGACACGGGGTTAGCACAAAGAAAGTTAAACCAAAGGTCGAGCCATCTGCTCAAAAGAGGGGTTAGCAAACATCACTCCCTTGCCACCAAACTTCCCATGTCCCATGTGAGGAGTACGAGCACCACGAGGGGGAAAACGTGGTCCGTAGTTCCTCTAGAACCCAAAGCTGCGATCATCTCCCCTGAACCCGTACTGAGGACAAGTAGGAGGACGTCCAGCAAAGCCACCACGAGCCCGACCAAAACTCTCACCAGCACGCACACCATCATCTCTCCTCGCAAACCTCTCACCGCCACCTCTCTGTGGGAACCTGCCAACACTCCTCATACTTCCCACACCCCGTGGAAGTGGCACTCTAGGCTCAAGAATGCCATGAGGCTGGCAATACCTGCCCTGGTTTGCTTGCTCCCTAGCAAGCCTCTCATCCCTCTTCCTCTTGTAGCAAAACTCTGCAAGGTGCCTCTCCTTGCCACAATACTCACACCTGAAGGGGATGGGTTTTGGTTTTGGCTCTGACTTCTCACTAGGCTTCACACCCTTCTCACCCACAAACTTCACAGGTTTCTTGAGATCATTTGTCTTAGGTGGGAATTTGGGTGGATCTTGGGTTGTGTCAAGCTTGTTGCAAAGGTGGTTGGGCTTTGGTGTTAAAGAGTTCTTGGGTGCTTTTGGAAGTGGGACTTGGATGTCTCCGATCACCTCAAACTTGGGGTTAGACTCAACACACTTCTCATACACACTCTCCCCACTGTTCTCTCCCACTTTCTCACCCAACTTCTCAAAACCCAAACCACGACCATCAGCTCTCTTGAACTCCTCAATCATGATTTTCAATTGAGGTTCCTGCCCAGACAACCAACCCAACACCTTCATCAAATAGTCATTCTCCTCATAGATGACATCCAACCGGGAAGTGAGTTCAAGATTGCGCAAAGTAACTTCATCACAACTCGTGCATGCATTTGCAACAGGAGATTTCAAAGATGCTTCCAAAGAACTAATGGTAGAACGAGCATCAACAAGTTTAGCATGCATAGTAGGACATGATTTGCAAGCACCAAGCAAAGTAGGTCTAGCCTTAAGCTCATCATACTCAGTCCTAAGAGCATCTAGTTTAGCCAAAGTAGAAGCATTCTTCTCATTAAGCGCTTTGATCTCATTCAACCATGCATCACACTCAACACATTCAACATCATCAGGAGTAGTAGGAGCAAGTTTCAAAGAGTCATTCTCAAGTTTCAATTCAAGCAATTTGGACTCTAACTCTCCTACTTTCTCACTAGCATTCTCATGTTGTGCCCTAAGATCTTTCCTCATCTTTTTGGCATCTCTAAGCACACTATCTCGGTTGTCAAGCAAGCCATTCAACATAGCAATCTCAGCAAGCAAAGAGTCGGGGTCACGATTTACCTCATCCTCCGAGTCGGAGTCGCTGTCTTCCTTCTCGCTCTTCTTGCCGCTTGAGCTCGAGCCATGCCACAAAAGCCCTCAAGCGCCATACGGCTCAACCCGCCGAGGTTCCGCTTGCACTCTTCTTACCCTTGCGCCTCCCGGCGTCTTCATCTTCGGGCCGCTTGAGCTTGACCGCTCCTCGCTTGAGCTTGAGTCGACGTCGCTCGCACCCGCCCACCATCGCTCTTGCCTTGTTCTTCTTGTAGCCGCTCTTGCCGGTCGCCGCTTGTCCTTGTCCTTGCTCTTGGACTTGTTGAAGTGCTTGCCCTTGGAGGAGTACTTGTCTTCACGCCTCGGGTGCGCCTTGTACTCGTTCACCTTGTACTTGTTCTCCTCCGCTTCCGGCACTCGGCGATGAAGTGGCCTCGCTTGCCACACTTGTAGCACGTCCCCGAGCTCCGCCTTGCGTTCCTCCGACTCTCGTGTAGTCGATCAAACCTCCTTGAGAGCAAGGCCGCCTCCTCCTCGCCCAACATCAAACTCCTCATCCGGAATGGACATAAGAGAAGACAAGGAAAACTGTCGACGGGAAGGGTTAGATTTGCCCTTTGATCCGCCCACAAGAGCAAGACTATGGTCAGTCGAGCCCTCATGCTTAGATTGCAACTTCTTGTCAATCTCAGCCGACTTGAGCTTAGAAAAGAGGTCATCCAACTCAATAGTCAAGTACGCCGCCCGTACTCCTTGATGGCCTCAACCTTAGCACCCCAAACATTTGGGTCCAAGACATGCAAGAGCTTCAAAGCCTGATCATGCTCGTGTATGGAAAATCCTCAACATTAGCTTTCATGTTGTTCACGATGGCGGTGAACCTCTCGAAACATCGCATCAATGTCCTCACCGGAAGTGGAGTGAAATTCTCATATTGCATCCGGTAAGAGACAAAGAGGCGAGCCTTCACATGGTTATCACCACCGTGAGCAACCAACAACTTCTCCCAAATTTGCCAAGCAAGATTCAAATGGCGAACACGCTCAAACTCGGATCACACAAGCTCCGACCAAGTGATCAACGGCTTTTGCATTAGCCTCATACTTGGCCTTAGCACGGCATCGGTCACCATAAGAGTATGGATGTTGACCGGAATAGCATAGGTCTTGTCAAGCACAATGAAATCCAACAACTTCCCACGAAGAAAGATCATCATACGAGCCGCCCACTTGTGGTAACCCTTGCCATCGAAGTGCGGCGGACCGCCCCCACTCAACATACACCATCTTAGGATTCGAGACTTGTCAAAGTCGCAAAGAATCCAAAGACCGAGCTCGATACCAATTGAAGGATCGGATGGCGACTAGAGAGGGGGGGGGTGAATAGGAGCCGTAAAAATTCTTCCAAAAGAATCCGGCCTATACCCTAGACAAACCCCGGTCACACACAAGCGATGGATCGAATCACGCACCAATCGCCAAGACCACGAGGTTATGGATCAACCTCTAGCATTAGAAACGATTCCTAGAAGCACACGCGGAAGCACTAGAAAGGGAGGGAGGAATCGAACCAAGAAGCAAAGCACACAGGCTCTGGCGGACCGTCCGGCCAGGAGGGGCGGACCGTCCGCGCGGGCCTTGCGGACCGTCCGGCTCGCTCTCGCGGACCGTCCGTGCCAACCCCGCGGACCGTCCGCCCTACACCGCGGACCGTCCGTTAAAGCACACAGAACACCAGAAGCGACCCGAGAAAAACGGACCGTCCGCCGAGGCCGGCGGACCGTCCGCGCCACCCGCGGACCGTCCGCTACTCAAGCCCGGTCTGTCCGCAAACTGGCTGCAACAAAAACCAAAAACCAAAACGGATCGAAAGCAAAGGCGCGCAAGAACACTACGAACATGCGACGAACCCTAGCCGCGCGGACTGTCCGCCAGCACCCCGCGATCGTCCGCGAAGTGCGGACAGAGCGGAAACGACGACCCCGAAAGTCAACTCCCCCAAATCATCATCGGATTTCCCAAACGGTTGAAGCTATGTAGACAAGGGTTTGGGGACTTGAAAAGCGTCACACAAGGATGCTATAGCCCAAAAATCTTGCCTCCTAACTCCCTAAATCACCGGGAATCGCGAATCCTTTGAGCACCACCAAAAGCTAGAGCACCGAACGAAAAACTTCGAATCCAAGTGGTTTCCCGGCGTTTGAGGGCACAAGATCAATCACAAAGATGCACGAGACATCTATCCATGTATCCCTCAAAGAAATCCGGGAGAAACCCACTCAAATCCGCGGAAACGAACCGGGAACAAAGGCACGAAAACAAGCACAAAAAGGCCACGAAAAACAACCCCGAATCTTCTATACAAACCAGGAAAGATTCATAAGGTCTAGCATGCCGCCCTAGCATCCATCCCTCTCAACAAATCTCTCATGAAGCTCTCATGCTAGCCTAGAGAAAATGGAAGAAAAATAGCTACGAAAATGAGAAAGAGGAGGGAGGAAATGAAACCCTAAGTCACGGAGAGGGAGAGCCATCCACACACACTCATGGCTTATATATCAGGTCCCGCCGGAGTGGTAAATGACTCGACTACCCCTAACTTAACTACTGGCGATACAATCCACGTAGGGGCATTTTGGTAATGTTTGTGGGTCTTGCCATCGGACGGCCACGCCTTTGCCGCACCCCGCGTCCTCCCGACGCAAGCCATGCGATCCCGCCGCGTGTCCTCCGCCTCGAAGCTTCCCGACACGCCCGGATCCCGTCTCCGTCGTGTTGGGCCCTCGGACTTGGTTTTGAGGCCCAAACCAAGAAACCGTCCGCCGATGGTTTTGTGGGCAAACCACCAAACCCCGCGTGCTCGGTCCGGCCTCCCGCCAAACCACTTGACTTGACCGCCACCGTGCACCGGCTCGCTTGTACATGACTTCGTCTTGCTTGTGTCGCCACTATGTGACCCGCACCCAGTCCCGTTGTCCACCGGGTCCCTCGAACCGAGCCTACTTGTCTCTCCATCTCCCGGAGGCCCCTCAAGGCTGAAGACCTTTCGCGCCCGTTCTTCACCCGCAACAACACGAACTAGGCCGCGGCCTACACTCGCGCACTAAGCCAAGAGTCGGTCCAACACCCGTTGTCAATCACTCATCACCGAGGAGCGGTCATCCATCGACCACCGGGACGCTCCCGGTCCTCAATCTCCCCCTTGATGAGTGCATTGACAACACACAACACGAAATGAAATTCAGAGAAAGAAAGAAAGGAAGAAGAAAGAAAAACAAAGAAGCTCAACTTATGACCAAAACCAAGGAAAGGCAAAGAAAGGTCACAAGCCAAGCAAAGCACAAACTTCACACCGAAAACAACAAGAAAGCTCCCCCTTAACAAATGCAAGCTCCCCCTGAACATGTGGATGATTTTTCTGTTTATGGCAAGATGTTCATGGATTGCTTGGCAAACTTGGATAAGGTCCTCACGAGGTGTGCGGAGGTAGACTTGGTGTTGAATTGGGAAAAATGCCACTTCATGGTTAAGCAAGGCATAGTGCTCGGACATGTTATATCTGAGAGAGGCATTGAAGTGGACAAGGCTAAGGTAGAGACGGTTGAGCAACTCCCACCTCCGACGAATGTTAAGTCCTTGAGGAGCTTTCTAGGCCATGCCGGATTTTATAGAAGATTTATTAAGGACTCCTCAAAGATCACTAAGCCTTTAATGCATCTCCTTTAAAAGGATGTGGCTTTTGACTTCGATGAGATGTGCCTAGCGGCATTCCGGACCTTGAAAAGTGCGTTGGTGAGTGCTCCCATTATTCAACCTCCGGATTGGAGCCAACCTTTCGAGATCATGTGTGACGCAAGTGACTACGTCGTAGGCGCAGTTCTGGGTCAAATAAAGGAAGGCCGAGTTCACGCCGTTTACTACGCTAGCAAAACTCTTAATGAGGCACAATTGAATTATGCCATTACGGAAAAATAGTTGCTAGCGGTAGTATTCGCCTTCGAAAAATTCAGATCTTACATCGTGAACTCGAAGGTCATTGTTTACACCGATCACGTGGCCATCAAGTATCTCTTGGCTAAGAAGGATGCCAAACCACGATTGATTCGTTGGATCCTTCTTCTTCAAGAGTTTGATGTTGAAATTCGTGATAAGAAGGGGGTGGAGAATGTTGTGCCCGATCATTTGTCTAGGATGACTCATGGACAAGATGGTATAGAGCCCATAGAAGACAAGATGAGAGATGACCACCTCTATCGAGTGCTCGATAAAGCCACTTGGATGATTGATATCATTCGAGCAATTCAGAAGATGCCTATTGGCCATCTAGATAGAAACTCTCAAAGGAGGATAATCTCTGAAAGTAAGAAATACTTTTGGGATGCACCGTACCTCTTCAAACTTGGCAATGATGGAGTCATGAGAAGATGTGTGCCAAGAGAAGAGAAGCTAGAAATTTTGATAAAGTGCCACGCGGTGGAGTACGGTGGACACTATAGACATTTTCGGACCCAAGCAAAAGTATGGTCTAGCGGATTCTATTGGCCGGAGATGCATGAAGATACTAAAAGATATGTTGCATCATGCCCCGAATGCCAAAGAACCGGAAACATCTCTCAAAGAAATTCTATGCCCTTGAGATATAATCTACAAATCGATTTATTCGATGTATGGGGAATAGACTTCATGGGGCCTTTCAAAAACTCACATGGATATGAGCATATCTTAGTCATGGTTGATTATGTATCCAAGTGGGTAGAGGCTATGCCATGTCGTAAAGCTTCCACAGAGGAGTCCATTGCCGTGATCAAGAACATGATTTTTCCTCATTTCGGTACACTGAGAATCTTGATAAGCGATGGGGGAACTCACTTCACCGGGAAGAATTTCAAAAAGTGCTTGTCCAAGTTGGGAATTGAACATAAGGTCTCTACAGCCTATCACCCACAAACCAACGGACAAGCGGAAACGTCGAATAGGCAATTAAAAAGCATCCTCAACAAAACCATAGAGAAGGGAGGCAAAGATTGGTCAAAGAAATTAGACGGAGCTTTGTGGGCTTATCGAACGACGTTCAAGACACCGTTAGGTATGACCCCTTATCAATTTATCTATGGAAAAGCTTGCCACCTTCCGGTTGAGTTGGAACACAAAGCCTATTGGGCGATTAAAGAGATGAACCTTGATCTCGATGCCGTGGTGGTGAAATGAAGGATTCAAATAAGCGAGCTAGAGGAGATGAGGTTGAAAGCATACGGGAATGCAAACATATACAAGGAGAGAATTAAAAGGTGGTATGACAAAAGGTTGAAGAAGAAAGAGTTTAAAGAAGGAGATAAGGTCCTCCTCTACAATTCGAGGTTTAAAACCTTTGGAAAGGGGGAATTGCAAAGCATGTGGGACGGACCTTATGTTGTTCATTTGGTGCTCTCCAACGAAACGGTAACCATTATGGATGTGAAAGGTGATCAATTCATGGTGAATGGTCAATGACTTAAGGTTTACTACGAACCCGACGTTGTGCTCCTTCACCATATTGATGTCTTCACCATGGAAGAAGAGCCCGAACGTCCCGCCTAGGACGAAAAACAAGGTATAGATTTTTGTAAATAGTTTCTCTTTTTTTCCTTGGAGTTTCTCGCGAAGATTTACTGGGCCAACTTTTTCCCATGAGCTGAGAAAGCGAAAAAAGGGCGGTACACGGGAAACCGGCCCGGCCCGTCCCCTGAAACAGGGTGGGCCGGCCGGCCCAGTCCGACCGGCCCAGTGGGGCCCCGGCGGCGGTTCGCCCGGGTTTTTCCCCGGAATGCTCTTTTTCGACTTCCTTCTTCGGTCAGAAAAATTTAAGGGAATTTTGAATAAGGAAAATGAGGCTTCTAGGGTTTTCCTTTTCGAACTATTTATTTGGCTGAATTGGGAGCTCAAGAATCCATCTCAGCTAGCAATTTTTTGCACCCACGCAGCAGCCATGGTGTCCCCAAGGAGTGTAGAGTTGAAGCAAGGCTCCAAGGAGCCATCGATGGTGGAGGTGAAGCGATGCGAGCTCAAGCTACCCGTCGAGATAAAGAAGACCGCCCGCATCCGTTGTGGAGGGCGTGTCCCGACCGGAGCTATCGCATCTTGCAACCCCGTCAAGGAGGAGAACATCCCTACTCCCGTTCGAAGGTCGGCGAGCATCCGAGGCATGAAGCGGAAGGACTACAAGGAGGTGTCGCCCGAGCCTAAGGACTATGAGGATAGCGACTACTCTGACGATCATAGCCCGAGCTCGTGGGTGGCCGCCAGAAGAGATGATAATGATTTGTACATTTGGGAAGAGGTGCCCAAGGAGAAGACTCCCGAATGCCCCAACGGCGGCGGCAACGACGACGGTGGCGATGACAATGGTGATGGCGACGATGGCAGAGAAGACGACGGAGACCCTGGAGATGACAACCCTTTCGGGATGCATCCGATGTGTTGTGCGGTTTGCCGTCACTCCATCTGGGAGCTTTACGCTTCGGTCGACGAATGTTTCCAGGCCATGGAGGCGATGAGATAACGTATGGAGGATTTGGAGTGCGTGGTCGAAGACGACTACAAGTTCCTAAATCGTAACGTGCGCAAACTTTTTGGCATGGTTGGGAACATGAAGGGCAAGTGGTGCAATAGTTGCGGGAAGTACCACTAGGTTTAGTTTTCCCCTCTAGGATTTTTGTAAGATACGATGAGGACGTCGTATGATTTTAGCGTGGGGGAGAGCTAGCTTGCTAGCCTTTAGTTTTTGAGTTTCAAGTTAAGTTTGGTTCAGTTTAGTCTTTGAGAGAGTTGAGTTTTCGAGAGATTTTAAGAGTCTTTAGTTTTTGAGTGTGCTTTTAAGTTTTTGCAAGTGTCTTAATTTAGTGTTTGCATCAAAGAAAATAAAAAAAGAGTCCTTTAAATTTTGTGTTTTGTGTGTTGCTTATCTTGATTTACTCGTTTGTTCATCTTTAGTTTTTGGTATATGAACATAAGTGTGTGGTTTGAAAAACGTTTACCGCGGTGCTTAGTGGAGTTGCTACTTCGATCTTGAGCTTCACATGTTGGTTGTGCTATGTTCAATGCTAAAAGTTGGAGGAATTCAATTCCAAAATTTATCTAAAAACCCTTGTAATAAAGGTTAGCAAAACCTCTTTTTCCAAGATGAGAGTAAGAAAAAAATCTTATACAAAGCCAAATTTATTTTTTGCTCCACCATAAGTGTGATTAGCACAAAGAGTTGGGCTAGGACCCTTCTCTCTTGGGAGATTTAATTTTGAGCAATGATCATGTCCTTGTGCTTATCTTTTGTTGCTAGCCTTGTCATGCATTCATTAACGTGACTTTCACATCGGAAGTCCCGTACATCGCCGAATTCCATACCCAACCCTATACATCTCTTTTGTACATCGCATTCCTTGAACACAACCAACTCTCAAAGTTTCGTCTCGTCTCTAGCATGGTTTATTTAAAATGTCAGATTGTATTATGTAAGAAAGAGAGGAGTTGAGAGCTTTGAAAAGAGTGAAAAAGATGTAAAGAGAGGGAAAAATAAAAAGAAAATCATGCGTATGGAAAAGGAAGAAAGAAAGAAAAATAAATATATGTATGAGAGAATGAAAGAGAGAAGAAAAAAGAGAAAAGAGGAGTGGCAATAAAGATATGAGAGGGATGAATCAAGTAAAAGAAAAAAGAATAGAGTGCGAGGAAGGATGTCATGTTGTTGAGAGACGGAACTTTCACTCTTTTTCCAACCATGTGCAATCTGACAACGAGGACGTCATCGGTGCCTCGTGGTCATATTTTCTTTTGCCCTTGCACATGTCCACCATTCTAAATCTTCTTAGCCTTGATATCCCCACATATGGATTAATTCTCATGATCATTGGCTTTGAAAGGTAAACAACCATTAGAGAAAGTTCTTAGTTTGACAATACTTGTGTTGATTGCGCTAGCCCTACCTATAGCTCCACTTTACATGTCATATGAGAGATTTATGGGAGGTGAGAGTTTTTGTTGACAGTGAATTTCCGTCAACCTAGAGTACTTGTTATACATTGGTTTCGATTATGATTTGCAACTAACCCGCCACTAGGCATACTAATGATGTAACAAGTTCACACTTGCATGTCGATTTTGGAGTTTGTTGTTTACACAGGAAATCTACGCTAAAGAGGAGACTTTCGGGATAAGTTCACCAAGTACTTTGGAAGAAGATCATGAAGCCCGACAAGAGTCAAGACACACGATGAACATGACTCCAAATGACCCGAGGACCGAATCGTCAACGTGCAAGTCTTCAGGGACTCAACCAGAAAATAGCGAAGCTTGCATAGCAAGGATTCAAGCCTTAACCGTGAAGGAAACGACGTCAAAGGCCCACATGCAAGTGCACACAAATAAGGGATCACGCGAGAAGCTACCGGGGAGTAAACCGAGGCCAAACCGGGCCGAAATGGGCCTGGGCCGACCGGCCCAGCCCACTCCGAGGTCGGTTCGGTGCCCCCTTTGCCCTAGGTGTTTGTCTATTTATTGCCTCCGCTGCCGTCGGCCGCCACATCGAACAAATCATCCTACTGATGCCATTGACCAGAACACCGCCGCCGCAAGATGAGGGAGAGAGTTAGATGAGCTCGTCGCAAGGATCAACGTCGACGGAGAGAAGGAAGCAAGAGGAGGACTCCAAGCCGCCGGCCTAGGGGTGTTCCCAAGCTCCATCGCCGCCATCTTCATCGACGACTTTCTCCGGAGTCTCCATTACCCCTATGTGGTGTCAGGATCCCTCAGCATCAGAACCCTGGGCATCTCAAATTTAAGGTACGGGACGCCGCTCCTATTTTTGCCGAACGACATCAAGCGCTTCATCTGGAATTGGTCAGCAGCGTCTTTCAGCAGTACTTGTTGCTCTGGAGTCAACTCATCAAAAGTAACATCCATGATGTCGGAGATGTCGGGCATCTTGGATGTGGTGTCAGTCTCCCCCGGCATCAGAGCCTCTTCTTTCTCTTGAAAAGATGTGGTGTCAGGCTCCCCCGGCATCAGAACCATGGGCATCTCAGATTTAAGGTACGGGACGCCGCTCCTATTTTTGCCGAACGACATCAAGCACTTCATCTGGAATTGGTCAGCAGCGTCTTTCAGCAGTACTTGTTGCTCTGGAGTCAGCTCATCAAAAGTAACATCCATGACGTCGGAGATGTCAGGCATCTTCAGAGCCTCTTCTTTCTCTTGAAAAGATGTGGTGTCAGGCTCCCCCGGCATCAAAACCCTAGGCATCTCAGATTTAAGGTACGGACGCCGCTCCTATTTTTGCCGAACGACATCAAGCACTTCATCTGGAATTGGTCAGCAGCGTCTTTCAGCAGTACTTGTTGCTCTGGAGTCAGCTCATCAAAAGTAACATCCATGACATCGGAGATGTCAGGCATCTTGGATCAGATGGAAAATTGTCCCATTGGGCGTGCCAAAAAGTGTGTTGACGCAAAATCCGCACCCTACGTCAAACACACAGCAAGCCAAACAAGCTAGCTTAGCACACGAGCAGATTCCGAAGCGTGCCAGTCAATTTTCCTGAAATTAACAAAGAGTAAAATAGTTAGATGCCAAAACTCGGAACTTGCCGGGTGGTACCAGACAGTTCCATATTTACGGCTAAAAGCCATGTGAAGTGACATATAGCTACAAGAAGCTATCTCTCAACAGATCAAAAACCATTCGGGAGCTTTAGAACGTGAAACAAAACATAGCCGAATAGATGACGTAAGCATGACAAGAAATCAGTCTTTGTTTAAACGACGTGGCTCGTGCACAGGGTCGTGACCGATTCTCTAGGATAAATAACAGTTAAAATAAATAAAGTAAAGCATGATTACGAATATGTAAAGAACAAGCATGCATAGGCCCAAAACACTAGTCTACCGCATGTCTAGATGCTCTGAAACCCGTCAAGCACGAAATCAAACAAGTTAATCCACCGCATGATACAACTTGTTTAAAATCGTACCACTAACCACAAAAGATCTATCCACCGCATGATACAATCTAAATATGGAAAGCTAAAAGCATACATTATTTAAAGCATAACCCGCAAACACGTTTCACTCATGAAAGCATAACCGAAGAAGGAACAAACATTACCAAAGAAGATAAATCTATCAGATTGAATCGAAATCTAATCCACCGGATGATTAGCTCTAAAACAACCCAAAAACCTGCATCTACCGCATGATACCCGGTTCTTTCAAGATTCATACAAGATTTGACAAGCTTGAACCCACAACACGTAACAACTTAGATCGATTCGGTTTCAGCTATTAGGGAACATGTGATCCACGTGTCCTATTGAGCCAAAAATACGAACTTGAGTTGCATAAGGATCATCAAAACAGGATTAAGCCGATTCGAACCAATCTAAATTGGGCAAAGGAGTGTTACATGAATTTAAACATAAAGTAAAAACTCAAAGCAACACGGGGTAACTTAATGAATCTATTAGATCTTGCCAAATCTAATAGAGCTGATAACTAGCTTCGAGCTAGATCTTAGCCTACCGCGTGACTCATGATCTAACAAGAAACCCTCTTGAACCAAGCTTGAATCTACCGCATGACACGAAGCATGGTAACAAGACTACTTGCATCACGATCTAAATCCACCGCATGATACTAGACATGATACAAGGTTGCCGGTACTCATGGAGGTCGACGGATCGATGGACCCTCTCGAAGAACTCGCCGACACGACTAGGACTCGAAGGTTTGGCGTAAAGCCAGTTTGTTGTGAGAATGTTCGATTATAATTACATACATCCAGGGTTCATATTTATACACTGTCGTGGCATGACTCCTGATGGACTACGAGCACAATATTTGATACCTAATTTAACGCCTAAGTGCGAATGCTTATCCATTTATTCATTCCTTCCGCTCGGGCCACATCACCAGGCGATCCCGCAAAATCAGCGCAAACAGTCCCTTTGCCGAACGGAAGCAAACTGCTGACCGCAAACGTCTCTGCCGAATCTTCTGAAGAAATCTTCTCCCATTGCACTGGAGCCGTCACCGAATCAGGCCCACAAATCAGTCCTTCTCCTATACCAATTTTTGGTGTTAACATATGCCCCTTCAATTACGGGATAAAAGTGATTTTATTCCGAAATTGACTGCAAACGCCAACATCCTCAAGTCAAATCTGTTCAACACCTATTCTTCCTCCTTGCATCCCATCGGGGCCTCCGTCTAGATCCAAATCCTAGGTCATCTTTCCCCAAAGCTCCAATCTTCAATGGCGGATCAAAATCAAGCCGCTCAGGTAAGCTTCACTCCCTTAAGGTTCATTCGGCATTGCCCTTTTCGATTCCTATCTCAGATTTCTTCCCCCGTTTTTTCCTGATAGGAACTCTCCACTAAGCTTTTGATTCATACTGAGGCCAACTCAACATCATATTTCCTCGGACCTGTGGGAATTTCTGATCCCCAGGAGTTCATTGCAGTCAAATCCAAGAGAATCCCCTTCAAAGCGGCTTTATCAAGGCCTCCTCTATGGCAAGGTACTTTCAAGAACTGGCCTTTGCCCACAATTGCAGGCTGGAGAAATTGGTACAAAAGGGTACTTGCAGATAACATCGCCAAAACCAAAAACTGGGACAACCTCCGCATCACCCAATGTTTGGAGCTATCTTTGGCTGAGACCCCAAAGAATGAAAATCTTTTGATAGCAGCCTGTCATTTTTGGTCAAATGGCGTCAATGCTTTCTTCTTCGGTCACGGCCCAATGTCCCCAACTTTAGCCGATGTGTACATGATCACCGGCCTTGACATTTCAGGATCCGTGTATCCCTGGGAATACAAAGGCTTCACAAGGCAAACAGGGGTAAAGCCAGGAAGCGGATATAAGTCATATATCCAAAGTCACATGAAAGACGGCCCTCTGAGTGAAGTCGAATACAGGGCATTCTTGAACATGTGGCTGTGTAGATTCATTTTTTGTGGTAAAGCCAATGAGCCAACTTTGAATCACATCGCAATGGATACACAGTTGGCTGCTGGTAAGCGCATTCCCCTTGGAAAATACCTCCTGGGGAGTGTGTATCATATGCTCCATCAGACTATCTCCCAAATGCATACTGGCCAGAAGATACTCTGTGTCAACGGCCCTTGGTGGTTTGTGCAAATGTGGCTGCAACTGTATATGCACCGAATTGTCAACATCAATATCAACAATCGACTCTTCCCCTCATCCAGCCACCAAGAAGGGGAAGCTCAAATCACCAGAGGATGCCAAACTCATGGAGAAGCTGCTTCAACCATACCCATTGACCAAAATGTTAGTCAGCTCTTTGAGCTCTTTTTTAAAGGCTTCCCTGATCCTCTTTGGCTCCCTTATCTGAATAATGACAATTTAACTCTCCCCTTTGAATTCTCCTTTGAAACTGGATGTCACGATGCAAGATCTATAGAAATCTTCAATGTCTTCATCCATCCATGTGCTTTGCCAGCAGAATTTTGCGGAGGGAGGTTAAATCACAGCACTTATGAATACTACCAGCCAAATATGATGGCCCGACAACTTGGATGTGGACAAATGCCCCCGAGATTATTCCTTCATGAATTCCTCAAACCCAGTGAAGAAATCAGGGAGAACATGCAAGCCAGAAGAGTTTTGGAGTATGAATGCAGCCCAACTCTTTATACCTGGCTTTTCACACCAACAACAATAGCTCACCCCCTCTTCATCTCCTGGTGGCAAGAATTCCATGACCACATCTTCAGTGAGCAAGTGCATTCATTCTGCCTGGAACTGATGCCTGACTTTCAGCCAACCTCAGAGGTAACACACTTGTCCTTTTCCCTTTGATCAGGCGTACTTTCCACCACTAACAATGATTTTAATCATCTCCTGCAGAACACAATGCCTGCCCTTCCAGCCAGGACAATTGCTTATAATGCAGTGTGCCCAATCTCGGCTCTGGGATTTAAATCCCCAACTCTGGCTCAGCTGATGGCCAGATATGCTACAATGGTTCCAATTCTCATCAGTTCCACTTCTGACAAGAGAAAAGCTCTTCCCTTGGTTGCACCTCCAACTGCTAAGAGGAAAAGAACTACCAAGAAGGTCCCCATTGAGGTGAGATCTTTTCTTTCTGAACACAAGACCATTCTTCATCTGACAAATTTTATCCTGTGCAGTTTCAGACCAGAACCCAGCAACCATCAACTTCAGAACCTGCCAATGCTCCATCTGTTGGTATGTCCTTTATTGCTTCTTTTCTTCAGAGATCATCGTTTACACTGGCATTCACATTCCATTTGATATTTGCAGAAGAAATATTGGTAGACCATCCTGTGGAAATCTGTTCCCCTCATCATACAATTTCACCAAGGGCTGAACCATCTTCTGCCCAAGTAGAGACCTTATCTTCATCAGGGACCCAGTCATCCCCCTCTCAAGCAAAAGTGCCAGCTTCACCAGAGATGAACCCATTAGTTCAACCAGAAGCTTCAAGCCCTCTGAGAGTTCAATCTCCCCTTGGCCAAGCAGAGATCCTAGTCTTAACAGAGATAAATCCACCTTCACCTCAGGCAGAAGCCTCAAATCTACCAGGGACTGCACCAGGTCCCCTCAAGTAGAAGCTTCAGCTTTGCCAAGAGCTCCTCAGACTCTTTTTCCACCAGCTGTCCAAGAAATTCTTCCTGAACCTGAACAAGTCCTTGCTTCAGTACAGGGAATTAGGCATGAGGTAAGCGCATACACCCAATTCTGTTATCTTCTTTTAATAAACCACTCCCAACTCGGCAATCCTTTCTTTTCAGGATCAAACTTCATCACCATCAAGCTCGTTCATGGTGAGTGAACCAGCTGCCGAAACAGGAGACGGAGGGACTCCTAACCAAGCTCTATCGGAGGAAACTCAGGCAAAGCTCAATGAAATCTTTGCCTGGCTGCAAAAGGATGCTCGAGATCAAATTAGAGATGTTGATCACTTCGAGGAGATGCTTGAGCCCATCAGTCAACAGCTCCCTGAAGACATCAAAGCTTCCTTGGAGCCCATCTCAGGTCTGGACATCCATTATGTGGCAATAAGGCGAGACTTGAAGAGTCAATCCTCCCGACCAGCCGTTGAGCAGAAGAAAGCCAAAGCTGAACAAGATGTGAAAGGAGCGCAAATCCAGACTGAGAGCCACAAGGAGATGTTGACCAATCTGCAATCCGCCCTCAAGTCGAAAATTGCCAGAAAGACTGTACTGGAAACTGAACTGAGGAACTTGTCAGTTGAAATTGAAGCTGACAAGAAGAAGATAGCCGAGCTCCCTGGACTGATAGAGAAAACCCAGAAAGAAGCATCAACGGCCATGACTAAAGCAAATCAGCTCGAGGCACAACTCTCCGTCCTGTCCAATACTCAGGAAGATTATCAGGAACGGATGAAAAACATTAATCAGATAATATCGAATGCCTCTAGTGTAATTGCAATGTACTTGAACATTTAGTTGTACTGAGTGATGTGTAACCGAATTAATCGTCCTCGTAACATTGCCTTTTATAAACTTTATTTTCCTTTTCTTCGCATGACCTTGTTTGCAACTCTGGACGATTTACTCAGTAACCATTGCCAAACAGTACTATACCTGAATAGCACTCAGACCGCAACTCAGCCGAGCCAATCAACCGATCATGACTCAGCTTGAATTCCAAACGACCCGATGGTGAATCGGTTACGGAAACCTCTCCACTTTCCAAGTTTTTCGGGATATGCACCACGATCCAAGGCCACGATCTTCTCACCAATCCTATAAATAAAACCATAGGTGCCCCTAGCCTTTCATCAAGCATTTAGCCTTCAAGCCTTTGCCAACCCAAGCCTGCCTTGTCACCATCACCAGCGCGGCTCCAAGAACCAATGGTGGGTAGCAGCAACAGGCGCCGTGCCACCGACGAGGCGGAAGGAAGTCGCGTCGCGCGCGTCGAAGGTAGTGATCGTCATCTTCTCTTATGATTCTTTTCACATTTTCCTCTGTTCCTGACGATCCTCTCTATTTCAGGCTCATCCACTGGAATCTGGCCCCCGCGCCGGCCTCGAATCATCTTTTACCAGGCGACTCCTCGGAGTCGAACAACTACTCCCCCATGCCCTACGGGGTGCTCGACGCCCTCCGCTTCAAGGCGGAGCTTGAGGTGGCCCAGCGCGAGCTGGAGGATGTCTCCAAGAAAGCTGGCATCGCCGAACTTGAGTGGGAGGACCAGCGCAAACAGTTGCTGGCAACCATCGATGGTATTTTTCTTAGATTAATTCCCAATCCAATTTGACTTTGATACTAACCACCACTGCTTTGCACTTCACAGCCCGCGACGCCGAGCTCGACCAGCTGAAAACGCTGGTAAAGCAGTTGGCCGACAAGGTGAACGCCCCTGGCAACACACCGGCGGAGCGCCTCACTGTGGTGGAAGACCGCGTGGACGAGGTGGCCGTCCACGGCATCCGTCTTGGCACCACCCTGGGCTTGGCCACCATGGCGACGCATACCGGCGTCGACTACTCCATCCAGCCGCGTGGCTTCCAGGGCGGCGAACCAGAAGACCTCGACGAGATCGAAGTCATCTTGGAGCGCCTCGATGGCCACGGCGATGCCATTGTCGAACTCACTCATCCCCAGTCTGTGCTAAACAGGCTTTTCGATTAGATTGTACTAGGGATGCTTGATCTTCGGCAATAAATAAAGAATTTTAATCTCCATGCTTGTATTGTGATGATCCCCTTCTGCTTGCATCTGCGAACTTTACTGTTTCCAACGAATTCGGGACTTTTACTCAAGCCGAATACGCAAAAACAACCATCCCTTGGCGCAAAATGCACAGAAAATCCTCAATTCGGGAACCATAAACACTGTTCAATGAAAACCTTTCGCATTTGGGAGAAAAAACCCTGCCGCTTGGTATTCCAATGACACACGCCAACCAATCATCACTCCCAATGCGCTCCCTTAGTAAATAAAATAGCCCTCTGGGATGCCCTGCAAATCCACTCACACACTCCTCCATCACTTCACATCTCCTCCTCTGCTCCAGAAGAGAAAACCCCAAAGCCATGGCGGATAGAGGCAAGCAACCCATCAAGGATGACAACTCTTCATCAAAGAAGCACACCATTCAAGAGTGAGTCTTCTCCTAATCTGCTTCTTGCCCTCACCTGCAGTCTTATGTTTACCCTTTCTTGTCCATTCCAGCCTTGATTTGCTTCCTGAAGAAATCTTTGGGACTGAAGAAATACCCGTGTGCATCTCCTCTGACTCCTCCCTTGAAGCGGAGGATGCCACGCCGAAGCAGAGATCAATCATCGGCTGCGCCGCCGCATCCGGCATCTGGAGCACGATCTGCGAGACATCATCGCCCGCTGCCATGCCGAACGCGAACGCCGCATGAGCCTAGAGGCACTAGTAGGGGGTAGAAACTTTTGCCTTCATTGGATTCCATGTTCAGGCTCAGACTTTCATTTTCTAACAACTGCTCTTTTTCCTCAGATGTCTCCGATAGGTACAGTAACCTGAAGGCCGCCTGGGACAGCCTAATGGAAGCTGCAAGTCATGGCCACCCCCGAAGCTTCCAGGTGGCCGTCATGGTGGTCCTGGAACAGTTGAAGAGGGAGGAGCTGAAGAAGCAAAACAAGAAAAATGAATGAAGCATACTTTCGCTTCTTCCGCTAGGCCTTCTGCTTTCCACCATCTTGTAATCTTGAGCAGCTGGATAAGAGCCTGCAATAAACACCTGTAATGTTATGTATTTTTGTACTAAAGGCAATGCATCTTAGTATTGGCCATCTCCCCTGTTTAGGATTTCTGTTCTAAAGGCGGCTTCCCTCTTGAATGCCGGCTATTTTTGTGTATCAAGTGTTTGTAATCCTGGTGCTCGTGATCAACGATCAACTTCAATACTAGGATAATATTTCTTCAAATATCTTCTATTTATTGCAGCAGAAAACTCCTCTCCAAGTAAAGTTTTTAACATGTAAGCATTACCAGGCACACATCTGACTACCCGAAAAGGGCCTTCCCAGTTCGGAGACCATTTGCCGAATGCACTGTACTTGGTCCCAATCGGCAATAACGCTTTTCAAACCAAGTCCCCTTTTGCAAATTGCCTCACTTTTACTTTCTTGTTGTAATACTTAGCAACTCGCATCTTGTTCTTTTCAATGTCCTCCAGGGCTCTAAGACGAATCATATGCAAATCTTCCAACTCATCCATCATTAAGCCACTATAATCTTTGGAGCTTAAGTCCTTTTGCAAAACCACTCTCCTAGAACCTGATTGCATTTCCCAGGGCAAAACAGCATGATGCCCATAAACCAACTCATAAGGAGAAGTCTTTGTAGCTCCATGAGGGGCCATTCGGTAAGCCCATAAAGCCTCATTGAGTACCGAATGCCACCTCTTTGGCTTCTGATCGATTTTCTTCTGTATAAGCTTGATCATGATCTTGTTAGAAGCCTCTGCCTGACCATTAGCTTGGGCATAATAAGGAGAAGAATTAAACAATTTGATCCCCATGCTTTCGGCAAACTCCCTGAACTCCAAGCATACAAACTGAGCTCCTTGATCAGTTGTAATTGTTTGAGGAATTCCAAACCTGTAGATGATGTGTTCTTTGATAAACTCAACCATGTTTTCTGATGTTACCTTCTTTAGTGGAATTGCCTCAACCCATTTGGTGAAGTAATCTGTTGCTAAAAGCACTAACTTATGCCCCTTGCTAGATGGTGGGTTTATCTGGCCAATCAAATCTATACCCCAGCCTCTGAATGGCCATGGCTTGATAATTGGATTCAGTGCTGACATTGGAACCCTTTGAATATTTCCAAACTTCTGACAATCTTGACATCCCTTGTAATACTCAAAGCAATCTTCCAACATCGTCGGCCAAAAACATCCAGCTTGCCTAATAACCCATTTCATACGATAGGCCGATTGATGCGCTCCACATAGCCCATCATGCACCTCGCTCATCATTTTCTTTGCTTCCTCTGGACCCAGGCATTACAGCAACACCCTATCCAACGATTTGTAAAATAGATTTCCATCAAGAAGAACAAATTTTATAGCTTTATACCTAAGCTTTCTAGAAACCTTTCGGGATGGATCCTCCAGATAATCAATAATTTCCTTTCTCCAATCATCTTCTGCAAGATCACTCCCGAAAGCACACACCTCCATGGCAAATGCTTCTTGATTCTCTCTGTAACCCGAAGCACTCTGAACCAACCTGTTTGCCTCTTCATTGTGTTCTCTAGGAATATGCTGCAGAATTACTAACTGAAAACTCTTTAGATTTCCCTGCATTCCTCGTAGTAACTCCTTAAGGCATCACTTTTACACTCATACTGGCCGTTCAATTGCTTTATGACCAGCTCTGAATCTCCATAAATTTCAACTGAAATGGCACCAGCTTCCCTCAAGTACTGAAGCCCCCTAAGCAACGCCTCGTACTCAGCTTGATTGTTCGTGACAGTAGGCTGAATAGGGATAGCAAATTCAAACATCTGACCCTGGGTGAAATCAATAAAATCCCTACTTCTCCACCTTTACCACATGAGAATCCATCGAAGAACAAACCCACGGAGTAATCTCGAGCAAATCAATTGATGGACTACGATGCTCAGTAATGAAATTAGCAATAATCTGACCTTTTATAGTTTTTGCCGATTCGAACTTCAACTCAAACTCAGATAAAGCCAAAATCCGCTTGCCAATCCTTCCATTCAAAATTGGCATAGATAACATATGTTTTATTACATCAAACTTAGAGTATACAACGCATTCGGCATTCAACAAGTAGTGCCGAAATTTTGTACACGAGTAGTATACACATAAACACAGCTTCTCTGCAGCCGAATACCTGGTCTCAGGGTCAAGTAATTTTCGGCTAAGGTACGCTACTACCCGCTCCTTTCCTTCAAACTCTTGTATAAGGGCCGATCCAATGGTTTGGGTATCGGCCGCCACGTACAACTTAAAAGGCTTGTTCAACTGCGGAGGCACCAGTACTGGTGGTTCCTTCATGTACTGCTTGATCTCATCAAAAGCCTTTTGTTGTTTGTCACCCCATACAAATTTTTGATCCTTCTTGAGCTTCAACAACGGAGAAAAGGGCAAAACCTTTTGTGACAAATTTGAAATGAACCTCCTCACAAAATTAATCTTGCCAAGCAGTGATTGCAACTCCTTGAGATTGGTTGGAGGAACGACTTCATCGATAGCTTTCATGCTTTTCTTGCCAATTTCAATCCCTCCTTCATGTACTAGAAATCCCAAGAATTATCCGGCTGATACTCCAAAGGCACACTTGTTTGGATTCATCTTCAACCCATGCTTTCGGGTGCACTCCAAAGTTCTCTTCACATCCTCCAAGTGCGAGTCATGATTTAAAGATTTGATCACGACATCATCAATATAAATTTCAACAATTTTGCCAATCAACTCATGAAAGATGTAATTCATGGCTCGCTGATAAGTTGCACCAGCATTTTTCAACCCAAATGTCATGACTATCCATTCGAACAAACCTATATGACCAGGACACTTGAAGGCTGTCTTCGATATATCTTCTATTGCAATAATTATTTGGTTGTACCCTGCATTACCATCCATAAAACTGATAACCTTATGTCCAGCAGCAGCATCAACCAGTAGATCAACAACAAGCATTGGGTATCCATCCATAGGAGTAGCTCTGTTTAAATCTCTAAAGTCTATACAAACCCTCATCTTCCCATTTTTCTTGTAGACAGGGACGATGTTAGATATCCACTCCGCATACCTGCATGGCCGAACGAAGTTTGCATCAAGTAATCTCTCAACTTCCTTCTTCACATCAGCCAATACTTCATCTTTGTAGATTTTTCGGGGAGGTTGCTTATAAGGTCTAAAACCAGGCTTGATCGGCAACCTATGCTCAACAATAGAACGATCCAAACCAGGCATCTCCGAATAATCCCAAGCAAAGCAATCCTTATATTCTTTTAACAACTTGATTAGCTCCTCTCTGAAACCTGCCTCCAAGTTAGCACTAATAAATGTCGGCCTCGGCTTGTCACCATTCCCAATATCAATTTCCTCTAATTTGTCGGCCGACATGAATCCTCGCCCTAACTTTCCATCGGTTCCATCGACTGGATTATCCATTAAAAATTACTATAAGAGCCGACTGCTTGAATCGGCTGTTGATCACTGCTGACAGGTTCAACAGGACCTTCACCCCAGTCTTTTCCTGAGAAACAATTGATGCCTTGATATTCCCAGAAAGCTGGTTCGATGTTTGCCACGCTCACTGAATCATCTGCTTGGACTACCCACTGAATGAGCTGTTGATGCATGGTAGACGGAATACAACAATTGGCGTGGATCTAGTCCCGCCCAAGCAGCAAGCTATAGGCTCCTTTGCCTTCAATGACAAAGAAGGTTGTGAGCAAAGTTTTGGACCCGATCATCAAGTCCACGTGCACGCAGCCCTTGGTATCTGCAGGATTCCCAGCGAAATCATTCAGAATTATGCTTGTTGGCGTCAAGTCCCCGAGGCCCATGCCAAGCTTCCTGAAGGTAGTGTACGGCATCACGTTGACCGTAGCTCCGCCATCAACAAACATCTTGGTCAAAGGTTTGCCATTGACGTATCCTTTCAAATACAACGGCCTCATGTGTCGATTCTTGGCCGGTTTGTCGAAGGTGGCCTGCTTAGCCAATACCAGCTGCGCCATTGCTCTCTCAAGTCGTTCATCCTCATTGGCCTCTGGAAACGCTTCTTCCTGCACGACTTGGTTAGCGGGAGCCATGAACTCATTCGGCAGAAAATATACCATGCACGCTGGAGCCGAACGACCCGATCCTTCAGGCTTGCCTCTTAGGCGCCACACTTGCTTCCTCTGGATCCCCGCCTGCTTCAATTCCCGGTTCCTCAAGCGTTGAACCCTTCTCTTTTGGCTTTTCCTTAAGCCAGGCGGGCACCACTGCCCTTCTTGCCAGATGTACTCGCGTTCCTCTTCTTCTTGATCAGCCCACCTTTGGTTAGCCTGTCTTTTCCTGGGGTGATCAATAACCTCAATTTTTTGACGCCGATCGTCATTAGGATGCATCCTTCCAATTCTCTCATGGACGGATCGGCGATTGACAGTTTCCTGCCTGTATTCAGAGTACTTGTCACTGCACTCCGGACAATTCTTCAACATGGGGAGCTTCAAGCCTTCGTTCCAGCAGTGCCTAAAGAAAGCACATCCCCAGTGTGCATGCTCTTGCTCCCGTGCGCACTCCTCTAGCTCTTCCCTGCGCGCCTCTTCTTCAAACCCGCGCCTCTCATCTTCATACTTTCGCTTCTCGTAGCGTTCCTTCTTTTGCTGACGCTGCCATTTGTTGAGGAGAATGTGCGTGGTAACCCTGGGCTTGGACCCGGATGATTCTCCAACTTCAATCTGGCTCTTGAGGACGCGAGGGGCTTCCATGCGGACCTGGTCCACCGTCACTTGTCGTGCGGGATCTACTGATCCACCTTGTTTTGCTCTGGCTGACGTCAGGACTTTCACCTTCCCCTTATCTTCAGCAGTCACCATGCTGACAGAAAAGCCAACCATGTTTTGAGGGAAAGGGTGGCCATCCAGCTTCATCTTGTTGTTGAATTTCAAATGCCCCTCCTGGATAGCCTTTTGGATCCTCATTCTGAAGACCCTATAATCATTGATGGAGTGAGAGTTTCTATCATGAAAACCGCAGTAATGTTTCTCTTTAACCCCATCGGGCCGAAGCATAGAATGCCCTTCAGGCAACTTAATTCGGCCTTCTTTTACCAAGAACTCAAAGAGCTTGTCAGCTTTGGTGACATCAAAGTCATACGTGCCCTTGGTTTGTTTTATCCATCGCTGATTTACAGTCAAAGGCTCCTTGCCCCACATTATCTCAGCAGCGGCCACTTCCTCATCGTCATCAAAAATCTTCCACCTGGTCAGCCTTCTCGAGGAACTGGTTGTAAATATCAGCTATGTCATGATGTTTGGCAAGTCTGGTATCCTTCTTGAACCAGTAGGCTTGATTACTCATCAATGACAGCTTCTGAGACAACTGACCAAGGTTGCCAAACTCCATGCCAAACAACTTCTCGCGAACTGCTGGCAACATCCCTGCAACAGCCATATCAGCCAGCTGATCATCCGACAGGGTCAAAGAGAAGCACATGCCCTTGACTTCCCTGAATCTTCTGAGAAATTCCAGAGGCGTCTCATTATGCCTCTGTTTCAAAGTGGCTAGATCAATCAGCTTCTTCTCTGTGCTACCACTAAAGTAATGGGCATGAAACTTCTTTTCTAGCTCCCTCCATTTGCTTACGGACTGAGGAGGCAAAGAAGTGAACCATTGGAATGCTGGGCCCGTCAATGACAGCGGAAAATATCTGACTCTGAACGCCTCATCAGCCGAAGCTTCCCCAAGCTGCATTAAATATCGAGCAATATGCTCCACAGTGCTTGTTTTGTCCTGTCCAGAGAACTTTGTAAACTCCGTGGGGGGCTTCACCCTTGGCGGCAAGATCACCCTGTAATACCACTCTGGGAAGGGAGGCATATAAGCTGGTCCTTGCATTTTAGGTTTAAGGCCGAATTGATTTTGCATCAGATCGGCCATTTTCTGCACCAGAATATCGTCATCTTGTATTCCCGCAGATGTACCGTATCCAGGATTCGGGAGAGCATCTATAGCACCACAATCCATAACTTCATGATATCCTCCACCATACATATTTCTCTGCAACCTGTTGTTTGCTGGGGCTATCTTGTAGGTAGAGTTGGGTGGCACTCTAGCTGAGCCGAACGCCATGTCCCCATACGTGGGTTGATACGGGTTCGGCTGTTGGACCGGTTGACCTCCATTGATTTGTAGAGGTGGCTGCACTGGCTGACCCCCCATGCCTCGCAGAGGAGGTTGTATCGGCTGACTTCCAACGCTCTGTGGAGGAGGCTGGACTGGCTGGCTCCCAACTCTTTGTGGAGGAGGCTGGATCGGCTGGCCCCGCAGTGGCGGTTGAACTCCTGTTGGTTGAGCAGAATTGGTTTCTCCGACGTCTTGAGGAGATACTAGGCTAAACATTTTTTCCATGCCCGGACCGAACACACCAATCATCATCTGCTTGAACATGCTCAAGAAGGCCGTATGATGCCTACCCAATACGGCTTCTGCAGTCTCCCGAAAAGCATTCAGAGCCTCTTCTTTCTCTTGAAAAGATGTGGTGTCAGGCTCCCCCGGCATCAGAACCCTGGGCATCTCAGATTTAAGGTACGGACGCCGCTCCTATTTTTGCCGAACGACATCAAGCACTTCATCTGGAATTGGTCAGCAGCGTCTTTCAGCAGTACTTGTTGCTCTGGAGTCAGCTCATCAAAAGTAACATCCATGACGTCGGAGATGTCAGGCATCTTGGATCAGACGGAAAATTGTCCCACTGGGCGTGCCAAAAAGTGTGTTGACGCAAAATCCGCACCCTACGTCAAACACACAGCAAGCCGAACAAGCTAGCTTAGCACACGAGCAGATTCCGAAGCGTGCCAGTCAATTTTCCTGAAATTAACAAAAAGTAAAATAGTTAGATGCCAAAACTCGGAACTTGCCGGGTGGTACTAGACAGTTCCATATTTATGGCTAAAAGCCATGTGAAGTGACATATAGCTACAAGAAGCTATCTGTCAACAGATCAAAAACCATTCGGGAGCTTTAGAACGTGAAACAAAACATAGCCGAATAGATGACGTAAGCATGAAAAGAAATCAGTCTTTGTTTAAACGGCGTTGCTCGTGCACAGGGTCCTGACCAATTCTCTAGGATAAATAACAGTTAAAATAAATAAAGTAAAGCGTGATTACGAATATGTAATGAACAAGCATGCATAGGCCCAAAGCACTAGTCTACCGCATGTCTAGATGCTCTGAAACCCGTCAAGAACGAAATCAAACAAGTTAATCCACCGCATGATACAACTTGTTTAAAATCGTACCACTAACCACAAAAGATCTATCCACCACATGATACAATCTAAATATGGAAAGCTAAAAGCATACGTTATTTAAAACATAAACCGCAAACATGTTTTACTCATAAAAGCATAACCGAATACGGCTGAACAGCCGAATCGAGGTCTATGAAGAAGGAACAAACATTACCAAAGAAGATAAATCTATCAGATTGAATCGAAATCTAATCCACCGAATGATTAGCTCTAAAACAACCCAAAAACCTGCATCTACCGCATGATACCTGGTTCTTTCAAGATTCATACAAGATTTGACAAGCTTGAACCCACAACACGTAACAACTTAGATCGATTCGGCTTCGGCTATTAGGGAACATGTGATCCACATGCTATATTGAGCCAAAAATACGAACTTGGGATGCATAAGGATCATCAAAAGAGATAAAGCCGATTCAAGCCAATCTAAATTGGGCAAAGGAGCGTTACATGAATTTAAACATAAAGTAAAAAACTCAAAGCAACACGGGGTAACTTAATGAATCTATTAGATCTTGCCAATTCTAATAGAGATGATAACTAGCTTCAAGCTAGATCTTAGCCTACCGCGTGACTCATGATCTAACAAGAAACCCTCTTGAACCAAACTTGAATCTACCGCATGACAACAAGCATGGTAACAAGACTACTTGCATCACGATCTAAATCCACCTCATGATACTAGACATGATACAAGGTTGCCGGTACTCACGGAGGTCGACGGATCGATGGACCCTCTCGAAGAACTCGACGACACGACTAGGACTCGAAGGTTTGGCGTAAAGCCGGTTTGTTGTGAGAATGTTCGATTACAATTACATACATCCAAGGTTCATATTTATACCCTGTCCTGGCATGACTCCTGATGGACTACGAGCACAATATTTGATACCTAATTTAATGCCTAAGTGCGAATGCTTATCCATCCATTCATTCCTTCCGCTCGGGCCACGTCACCATGCAATCCCACGAAATCAGCGCAAACAGTCCCTTTGCCGAACGGAAGCAAACTGCCGACCGCAAACGTCTCTGCCGAATCTTCTGAAGAAATCTTCTCCCATTGCACTAGATCCGTCACCGAATCAGGCCCACAAATCAGTCCTTCTCCTGTACCAATTTTTGGTGTTAACAGTTAGCTACCGTGTTTTTCGGGCGTATGATATCCGCTACTCCCATAGATTCCATCAACATACCGTGTCCATCATAGGTCTAGTCACGATTACCTTCGCGTAGTGACAGTACGAGAGGAGGGAGAGGGCGAAACCATGGCCACAACCCCCGGTAGATTGGTTTACCACTCTTGTGTAGTAGATGCATACCATGTTATCCTAGATCCTAGGGAGGGAACGCTTATCTTTCTTAATCACTCTCTTGTGTTCACCCTTTACCATCTAGTTTAACCCTAGATTTGTTTGATCAACTTAACTTAGATTAACTTAGGTTAGATTGTCTTTACCTTTAGATTAATACTCTCTTTCAAAGGTTTTCCATTCAACTAGATTAGTACTTGGTTAAGCGCTAGTAATCCCCTTGCTCCGCGGATTGACAAGAACCTTGGGAATCCCGTGGTGAAAAAGGTGTAGGTCCGTACGCTTGCGGATCGTAGGTGGATACGAGTTTTATCCGTCAACAAGCCCCTTTTTCTGGCGCCGTTGTCGGGGAGCAAGCCAGTTTGCTACGTTTAATCTAGTATTAATTTTGTTGATTAATAACACCTAACCCTTATTTTCTAGAAAAAATCTTTTTTTTATGTTTTTCTTTCTACTTTTCTTGTGCCTAGATGGATTTGTTCACCTCACCATCGGAAGACGAAGAGATGTCGCTAATGGAACTAGCAACGTCGTCAATGGAAGACATTGAGATGCAAAAATCAGATTTGACGTTTGCTACAACCCACTATGAAGTGAAGCCTAGAATCATCAAGTTAGTGGCGACAAAACCATTTAGAGGATTGGAGGATGACAACCCATATAGACACATTAAGGAATTCACGATGTTATGCAACACGGTGCAACAAAAAGGAGTTCTGGCCGCTTGGTTCAAGTGGAATCTTTTTCCGTTCTCTCTCAAAGATGAAGCGCGAAGATGGTACACACTTGTGTCTGTTTTTTTTTTGAACAAGAACCGTGGGGCAAAGCCCCCCGGCAACGAAAATAATATTACGACAAAAGATAAGAGTACAGGAGGACTTACAAGCAGGCAAGCAAGCAAAAGGGAAGGCCTAACCAGCAGTTAGGCCAAGGAAAGCTAACAAAAGAACTAGCTAACTAACAGCAAGCCGCAGGAAGGAGAAACAAAAAATTACAGAGAGTTCAACCAGGAGCGAATAGCAGGATGCAAAGAGGGTTTAATTCTGTAGAAGTGGAGCAAAACTTCTTTCTTGAACTGAGCTTTCCAAGAGGCCAAGCAAGGCAGCTTCCCATTAAAAATCAGATCATTGCGCTCATTCCAAATGCACCAAGCACCAATCATCACCACCTCCATGAAAAATGGTAATCCAAAGTTACGCTTAGCAATCAGGATTCTCTCATGAATGTCAGCCCCCTCATCCCAGGAAATGCCAACAGCAAACCATCTAGCTTCCAAGGAGGAGCAAAAGAAAAACAAATGATCCATAGTCTCTTCTATGAGGTCCAGGCAGAGAACGCAATTATACCCTTCCTCCAAGAACTTGCCCCTCCTTCTCAGAATATTCCGAGTATTAAGCCTATCATTAAGGAGAAGCCAGATGAATAACTTGATCTTAGGCATACAACCAGACTTCCACAGCCAAGGAATAGTCCTGGGGGTAGAAATAGAGGAGAAGTGATATTGATAATATCTTCTAGAGGAAAAGCTCTGCCGACCCCAAATATAAGTCCAGCCATCTTTTGAATTATCAGTGGAAGCGTTAAAGTTGTCGATTAAATCCCGGAGTTGGATGAACTCATTGAAAGCCTGTCTAGGCATGGGAATCCTGAAGCAGTTAATCAAAGAATCCGACATCCTAAACTTATAAAGAGAGATCCTGGGATCTTTGGCAAACTGAAAAAGAGTTGGCAGAGAATGAGAGTGAACCACACCAGCAAAGAGATCCTCCCAAAGACCAATGGTGTCGCCCATGCTAGGAATACAGCGGGCAATACCCCTAAACACAGGGTTATGTCTAAGAATGTCTTTCCACCAGAAGCAAAAGGAAATTGGGATGAGCTAGTGAAGAAGTTTCTTTTGAAGTTCTTTCCCATAAGTAAGGTCCAAGACTTAAGGAGGCAAGTGCTCACTTTCAAGCAAGGAGAGGACGAAGGAATTGATGAAGCATGGGACCGATTTAATGAACTGCTTGAGCGAGGCCCGAACTTGGGATTTTCCGGTGACTTGATGTTGCATACCTTTTATTTTTCACTAACCCCTAACTTGTCTCGTTTTGTAAGCATGTGTGCAGGCGGTGATATAATGGATAAAACAATTAGTGAAGCCGCACAAATCTTACAAAGGATAAGCAATGGACAAAGAACACTACGAGATTGGCAAAGATGTTGTCGAGAGGAGCAAAACGACAAAAGCAAGCCCAAGGTGCTTGCTGAAATTTCTGAAAAAGATGAACCGAAGGTCAAGGAAGATGATCCGACCATACAAGAAAGTGAAGATCCACTTCCCAAGGTAAGAGAAGTCATTTTGGATGTTAAAGATGTTGAAACTAACATGAATGTAGGCCGAAGTATGTGGAATGCTAGACCATTGGCAGAGTTCAAGCAATCCGGTTGGGTTCAAGTTGATTTCGCCCCACTAATCAGCTATCGAATGAAGGAGCAACGCCGACACGTTGCCAAACTAGTTGAAGATATTTTTGATCAAGATATGAGTGGAGAGTCGATCCAAAAGATATTTGAAGAAGAAAGAGAAGAAGATGATGAAGGATGGATCAATCAATTTGACAACTCAAGGATTTATGATGAAGAAAGAGAAGAGTACAACCGTGACGAGCCTAGTGACTCGAAGGATAAATGGCAGAAGATAGGACTCAAGCTAGAAGATGAACGGGAAGGAGTTGACATAGAGCAAGTACTCCAAGAAGGCCCCTCCCCACAAGGTGATAGCTTGTGTGCTATCGAAGCCTACACACTAGCAAATAAAGACATGGAAGTACTCAAGGATGACGGAAAGAGTGAATCAACAATGAGCGATCTTGACGACATGAGGTACACGGGAGATAAAGAAAGCAAAACACAAGACTTTGAAGATGAAAATTTGGTTGATAAAGAAGACTTCAAAGAATAGATGAATGCGTACATAGTTGAAGGATTACATGTTCCACATGATGAGTTGAAGAAATTGCAAGATGGTGATGAAGAGGCAACTACACTTGTTGAGATCGATTCGCCTTCAACACCGCTAGATGAACCAAATATCACTCTTGTTGAAAAAGCTCTAAGGCCAAGGTACGCACTGAAATCTCAAGATATTATTGGTATTGATGTTGATAAATTCAAATACTCATGCTCAACCAATAGTATGAATGATAGTTTAATGTCTATGCCTTGTTCCAATAGTGATCATGTTGATAGGCTAGATTTTCTTGAGAATGAAAAAGAGGAAACATTTATGTTTGATCCAATTAATCTCACACCTAAAGAACCTTTGCCTAATGATGAGCTAAGTGCTATGCATGAAACATATGCTTCTTTTATTTACACCTTGACTTGTTGCTACAATTCACATGTGGTGTTAATTATGGGCGCGTATGTTTACAATAAGTTTTGTAAATCTCGATCATGCTTTGCGCTTGGTCAAGCTAATGACCTTAAAGAATCACATGTCAGGAAAGGCCCGATTTCCACTAAATATGTAGACAAGGCTTGAATAATGAAAAGAGAAGTCATGCCTAAAAGGGTTGCAAGATAAATCATCAACCTCTCCAAATCCCGCAATGGATGCTGCTGTCTTCATCAATTTGAGAGCTTGTTCAGAGGTGTAAAAATGGAGAAAATGAGATATCCAGAAGCTCCATCAAGTTACCATTCCAACGCATCAAGAACCAACAAGTTTGAAGACCCGTGCAAGGAGTTATGGAGAAAACATTGAGCGTTGCGCGTTCTGAAATTTCAGGACAGATTTCATCGCCGAAGTAAAACGGACGTAACTCTCTTGTCCGGAGTCCGATTTGAGCAAATGAAGACTCGTTGGAAAGGAGATTTTGTGCACTGTGCAATGGAGTAGAGCTTGAGTATAATTTCTGTTCTGGACATTAAAAAAATTCATGGAGTGAAGGCAGCACCGAAGGATGATAAAGAAGGAGATAACGATGAAACAAAAGGATGCTTTGGGCAAGTCTTCTATAAGTGATCAAGCACAACATGGGAAGTAAATTAAAGCTGTATTGATACCTTTTCTTCTTGCATGAAGGGCCATGGCTATGCGATGAAAAGAAGGTATGTGAGAAAGTCGAGCTTTATGCCTTTAAATGAAGCGCTTTTCGGGAGGCAACCCGTTTCTTTATATTTTTACTACTTTCTTAGAGAGAATAAAGAATGACACCTTCTTATGATGATCAACTTGTGGTTATTAATCTAAGTTTAGTTTTCCTTTGTAGAACCACTATCATGTTCATGCTCATATTTATTTATTTGCATGCATTGCATTTTGTTGTCCTCGTGATGTTTCTTTGCGTATACATGTTTTGCACATAGTTGGCTTGATTGTTTTATATACTTAATGATGTACGCTTCAGTTTCTATGTTAATGCTTTATAGGGCCCTATGGGTATTTTCCTTTTGTGATCTTGTGTAAACGTGGTGTTTAAACAAGATTGCGGACCATCATCGTTAAGTTCGATAAACCTAGCTAGCTTTTCATATGTTTTCATGTTGCTTTGGTTAGTTTATAAGCTTTGCAATGCGCTTAATTTTTCTTGTGCTTTAAGAGTTATTTATTTAGGGATAGACATGGTGTTTTAACCCTTGATAAATAAACCTTTATGACTATGGAGAAATTCGGCAACCTAGTTGTAAACATGGTGTTTAGAACTAGGTGAAAACATTATCTTTGTTTATATGCTTTCCTATCATGTGCATACACACCTTGCACCACGTACACTCATTAGGTTATTATTCCTCATTAGACTAATTATTCCACAAGTTAAGAATCTTAGGAGACATTGTTGGATTATTGGCAATTCTATCTACTCCCAACCGTCACCTTGGGGGTAGAATGTGTGTTAAAAATATCTTGCAGGCAAGATAAAGACTCTCACTACAAGGAAAATTGAATGATGGGTAAGATAAAGAATGCTTTGTCTTCTTCTTCCATGACTAGCAAAATGCTAAGCATGGGGGAGACCGTGAATCTTCAACACGGAAGTGCAACATGACGCTCTAGATCAAGATCATTAACGTCTCCGGATCAATGTGCAAGAAGCCACCGATCTCATCAAAATTCTGCATGTCTCGAAGGGAAAACACTGAATATTTTTGGATATTTAGAAGCCTGATGAAGTTATGATTCCAACAAATCAAGAATCAAGACAATCGGAGGTTCCTACAAGCGGTTATGCCCGAATCACCGAGTGCAACACGTCCTGAAATCAGTTTTGGACAGCACGCAGCGCTGAAGTAAAACGGACATAGCTCCCTTGTTTGAACTCCGTTTTCGATGAATGACCACATGTTGGAAAGGTAATTTCATATACTTTTCAATAGAGCTATATTTCGATATATGTTCTGTTCTGTACAGAGGGGGAAATCCATGAAAAAGAGACAACAAGGAGATGATGAGAACAAGAAAGAGGAGATGGTGATGACAACATTGAAGAGAAGGGCGGCCAATGACTCCATTAAGCATAGAAGATTAAATTCAGAAGTTTAGGAGCATTGATAAATCAAGACAAAAGCAAAAGCCACATCGATACATGGAGATGTCGGAAGAAGGCAACGAAGAATTACAAAGAATGGTAACATCTCCATGGACCTTCTCTTTTCCAAACACAAATGCTTGTAAGTATGCCTTCAACCTCAACTAGGTGCAACCTTTTGTTTTTCTCTTCAAACAATAACATGGCTACTAGGAGGACAACCTAGGTTTCTTTTTACTTCCAATAGATAAGCATGACCATGTGTTCACCTCGATGTTCTATATTGCCTATGCTTACGGAAAGATGATGAAAGTTGCCGCTTTGTTTTACCTACATGAAGTTATACATGTCTTGGCTAATTGCTCTCTCGTAATATGATCTGAAATTAATTTAAATACCGGCTCTTTTATTTGTGGAGGTGAAATGACTATGCTCTAGACCCACATACATATCTTTGCTCTTTGATTTAAGTTTATGGATAGCCGGATAACTTGTTGTTTTTATGAAAACTTAACTTTTATGCTACCTACATATTTGTGATGCTCTTGCAAAGTTCTACCTACCAAAGCCATATACATATATGTTTTATGATAACAAAACCCGTAGATTGCAAACATATGTTTTGATGAGTTGGATTAGAATTGATTTCTATGGTTCGAGACTAAGAAGCTGGTCATTCCTTTGTGTAACTTTTTCATGCTAGCCTTTTTGTCCATGCATTGTGGGTTTTCACATCGAAAATTTCACAAACTTCGCTGGGCATCCACCCTAAACCAAAAACATCTTTTTGTGATCACCTCCTTGTCCACAACCCAATTTGAGTATGGAGTAAAATTCTCGATGGAGATTCAAATATTCCGCAATATTATGGAATTTATACTTACTTTAGCAGTCATTTCCCCTCTCTTTTATGCTCGAGGACGAGCATCATTCAAGCATGGGGGAGGAGTTATTCATCTCTGACGAATGCTAGTAAGTATTATGTTGCAAAAAGTTTTTAGGAGCAAAATAAAAAAATGAAAAAAAAGAAAAAAATTATGATGAGAAGAAAAGAAAAGTAAGAAAAATAGGAAGAATAAAGTGAAAAAAGAAAGAGAGAAAAATGAGAAGGAAATAAAATGAAATTAAGAAAAAAAATAAAGATGCTCCTCGGTTCTTTTTGCTTCATAAGTTCTCAAGTGCCTTGATGACAAATCCATACTCAAATCTTCCAACCATGTGCAATCCGATAACGGGGACTTCACTCGTGCCTCGGGATCGTCCATTTGCCACTTGCACATGTCCACTTATCTAAATGTGTGTGTTTCATCCCTCTCTCTTTCCAACATTTATTTTCCATGGCCTTTTTGACGAGTCTCGATAATTCCAATAGATCTCTCTCTTAATTTGACAATATTTCGGATGTATGTTTTGCTAGGATTGTTTTTAACCTTCCAAGCTCCACATAAGCCTTCCACTATCACATATGAGTAGAGTAGGTTGAAAATAATCTAGTATAGGCTTGAGTGACTTGATGAGATGAGTGTTCCATGAGCTCTTGCAAGAGATTTTCACTTATGTTGGATATGCATCTTTTTGAAAATCTTCCATGTGACAAGGTAATGGTTTGAAGTTCACTTAAGTTTGAGAGCATCGTGTTATTAAATGTGGCTTGTTCTTTATAGTTAGTCTATCTTCCATAATGAAAAAGAAGCCGGTCACAACTTGAACTTTAAAAATAAATTCTTAAGAGAGAGCAATTTGCCTCGTCATGAATGACTAAGTGCAGGGACAACATTGGATGGCAACACTGATTTCCCTTTTAAGCAAGAATTACTTACTCGAGGACGAGCAAGGTTTAAGCATGGGGGAGATGTTGACGGTGAATTTCCGTCAACCTAGAGTACTTGTTATACATTGGTTTCGATTATGATTTGCAACTAACCCGCCACTAGGCAAACTAATGATGTAACAAGTTCACACTTGCATGTCGATTTTGGAGTTTGTTGTTTACACAGGAAATCTACGCTAAAGAGGAGACTTTCGGGATAAGTTCACCAAGCACTTTGGAAGAAGATCATGAAGCCCGACAAGAGTCAAGACACACAATGAACATGACTCCAAATGACCCGAGGACCGAAGCGTCCAAGTGCAAGTCTTCAGGGACTCAACCAGAAAACAGCGAAGCTTGCATAGCAATGATTCAAGCCTTAACCGTGAAGGAAACGACGTCAAAGGCCCACATGCAAGTGCACACAAATAAGGGATCACGCGAGAAGCAACCGGGGAGGAAACCGAGGCCGAACCGGGCCAAAATGGGCCTGGGCCGACCGGCCCAACCCACTCCGGGGTCGGTTCGGTGCCCCCTTTGCCCTATGTTTTTGTCTATTTATTGCCTCCGCCGCCGTCGGCCGCCACATCGAACAAATCATCCTACCGACGCCATTGACCAGAACACCGCCGCCGCAAGATGAGGGAGAGAGTTAGATGAGCTCGTCGCAAGGATCAACGCCGACAGAGAGAAGGAAGCAAGAGGAGGACTCCAAGCCGCTGGCCTAGGGGTGTTCCCAAGCTCCATCGCCGCCATCTTCATCGACGACGTTATCCGGAGTCTCCATCACCCCTATGTGCTTCAATCCGTGTAAGATGATGGGGTAATGTCTCCATTCATCCCTAAGATTAGATGGATACATGCTATGTGATCGCTACTTGATTCGTGGTTTCAATCTATTGCTTTCATGTTGATGATGCTTTGATGATTAAGGTTAGCTATCATGTTTTTCGGGCGTATGATATCCGCTACTCCCATAGATTCCATCAACATACCGTGTCCATCATAGGTCTAGTCACGATTACCTTCGCGTAGTGACAGTACGAGAGGAGGGAAAGCGCGAAACCGTGGTCACAACCCCCAGTAGATTGGTTTACCACTCTTGTGTAGTAGATGCATACCATGTTATCCTAGATCCTAGGGAGGGAACACTTATCTTTCTTAATCACTCTCTTGTGTTCACCCTTTACCATCTAGTTTAACCCTAGATTTGTTTGATCAACTTAACTTAGATTAACTTAGGTTAGATTGTCTTTACCTTTAGATTAATACTCTCTTTCAAAGGTTTTCCATTCAACTAGATTAGTACTTGGTTAAGCGCTAGTAATCCCCTTGCTCCGCGGATTGACAAGAACCTTGGGAATCTTGTGGTGAAAAAGGTGTAGGTCCGTACGCTTGCGGATCATAGGTGGATACGAGCTTTATCCGTCAACAGTTTTATAAAACTTGTTTAGGATAGCCACCTCATATGAGTGACTTGAGAGAGCTTGGAGAAAGGTTTTTGTCTAACACTTGTTGCAGGAATTTTATTTTTGAAAAATCATAAAAACCCTCTGATGGAAGCAAAGAAGTAAGCATGGCTGAAATTGAAGACTTCGAGTGAAGAGTTTGAGTTGTGGGGTAAATCTTGACGTGGTAAAAATTCTAGACGCCCATGTTTATGTATGATGATCATTACTTTATGTTTATGTATTAAAGATAAAAGATTGACTAAGTTGTGAAGAAGGATTAGCGGTACACGATTACAACACTTTGGATGAAGTTCTTTTACAAGTACTTGCTCGAGAACGAGCAAGAGTTAAGCGTGGGTGAGATGTTGACGGTGTATTTTGGTACACCAAACATGTTCATTACACTTTGGTTTGGATTTGATTATGGAACTTACCCGCCACTAGGCACACTAATCATATAACAAGTTCATCTATGTGCATGCATTTGGAAGTGTTGTGTTTATGTAGGAAAACATGGACATAGCGGATGGATTCACAACAAGTTCAAAGGAGCATTTACGGAGTCTTGTTTGTGTTCATGAGCTTGATGAAATCACTTCCAATGGTGGCAAGGACCCAAGTGCTATGTAGGAACACCCCCGGGGATTGAAGCGTAAAAGACTAGACTTCATGCAAAGAGAACCTCCATCTTGGGCGCGAGGATGACATCGTCAAAATCATGCAAGTCGAAGGGGCAAAGTGCATAATCACCTGAGGACCCACGGGAGCGAAGGGGAGACCGAACCGAGCCGAAATGGGCCCGGGCCGATCGGCCCAGGACGGCCGGCCCAGCCCACTCCGGGGGTCGGTTTGGCCCCCCTTTCCTTGCAGCCGAAGGATCTTCAACCCTAAAGCCTTGGAGGCGCCGCCATTCGCAGGGAGAGAGAGCGATTCGCACCAGGTGGCCATCCACAAGCTAGAGAGAGAGGAGGGAGATCTCCGGAAGGGGGTCGACCACCTCGAAGGAAGCACCCACAGGTGAAGAAGAAGGAAGACACCGTCGGAAGGGTGACCATGATCAACGGTGCTATGTCTAGCACCTTGATGGGGTAATCTCCTTATTCGTCCATGGGTTGTAATCGATACTGAGATGTAATCGTACTTTGTTGGTTTATCTATCTATCATCATGTGTTGAATATACTTTAATGCTTAAGGTTAGCTACCATGTCGTAAAGGGAAGTAGAGATCCAATGCTCCCTTAGATCCGTTCAATACACCGTGTCCATCATAGGTCTAGTCACGAATACCTCTGCGTAGTGACTACGAGGGGAGGGAAAAGGCAAAACCGTGGTCACAACCCCTGATAGATTAGATTGGTTTTCTTGTTTAAAACGATTGCATGTTCTAGTATCGTAGACCCATGGGTGAGTGTCTCCTATCTTGATAGCTTAATCATTCTCTCTAGTGTAGTTTAGTCGTTTTCTAGTCTAATCATAGTTAGGGTTTGAGTAGTTAGTGAGTAGAGGTAGATCAAACGCTAGTAATCCCCTTGCTCCGCGGATTGACAAGAACCTTGGGAATCCCGTGGTGAAAAAGGTGTAGGTCCGTACGCTTGCAGATCGTAGGTGGATATGTGTTTTATCCGTCAACATTGACCCACATCTTTTCTGTTTCTACAAAAGGAGACGCTTCTTGTTAACTCGCGTCTTCTTTTTCTTGATGAAAGCATACATGTCTTTATAACCCGCGTTTCCTATGTTTCGAAGAAGCGAGACCCTTCTTCTAAACACATGCCTCCTTTAGTTGTTTCAAAGGAGGTTTCGTTCAAATTATGCAATATCTTCATACTGAAACATGCATGCACTAAAATCAGATAGAATAGTCTCATCTTGAGTCTCTTCTTCAATTGCCACCATTTTCTTCACTTTTTTCTTCTATCATCCCAATTTTAGTTTTATTAGGACTACTTATGAGAAGTATAGAGAATAGATGATAATTAATATAGCTTTTTAGTACTCGTATTTGATATCAACTCTTTCAAATTAGTTCAGACTGTTAAATCTTTTAAAATCCAAGGGTGGGAAGTCCGTTATTTAGATTGACATGAGAATATCAAAGTCCCGTAGAGTAGACGAACATGAAGGCTTAGTTTAACACAATTGAACTATTAAGGGTCTGTTTGGGAGAGCTTGACCTTAAAAAAACAACTCTGCTCCATAAACTCCACTGAGCAAACTCCACACCACTTCAGCAAATTCGAGTATTATGTTTGGGAGAGCTCCACTCCGCAAATAGCAGAGGTCCATTTCCCTCCGCCTCTATAGCCTAGTGTGCAAATAGCGGCCCAGCTTGGCCCAGCTAAATTCCCCTCACTTCCATGTGCGTCCCGCTTGTTGGGTTATCTTCAACCTCAGCGGGCTGAGGAGGCGGTGCCACAGCAGCAAGGGGTGGGCATCCGAGTGAACGAGAGCGTCATGGATGAAACCCGGTGTTGACGGTGTATTTTGGTACACCAAACATGTTCATTACACTTTGGTTTGGATTTGATTATGGAACTAACCCGCCACTAGGCACACTAATCATATAACAAGTTCATCTATGTGCATGCATTTGGAAGTGTTGTGTTTATGCAGGAAAACATGGACATAAAGGACGGATTCGCAATGAGTTCAAAGGAGCATTTATGGAGTCTTGTTTGTGTTCATGAGCTTGATGAAATCACTTCCAATGGTGGCAAGGACCGAAGTGCTACGAAGGAACACCCCCGGGGATTGAAGCGTAAAAGATCGAACTTCATGCGCGACCGAACTGGGCCAAAATGGGCTTGGGCCGGAGCGAAGGCGCGACCGAACCGGGCCGAAATGGTCCCAGGCCGGTCGGCCCAGGCCGGTCAGCCCAGCCCACTTCGGGGGTCGGTTCGGCCCCCTTTCCTTGCACCCGAAGGATCTTCAACCCTAAAACCCTGGAGGCGCCGCCATTCGCAGGGAGAGAGCCATTCGCACCAAGAGGCCATCCACAAGCTAGAGAGAGAGGAGGGAGATCTCCGGAGGGGGATCGACCACCTCGAAGAAAGTACCCACAAGTGGAGAAGAAGGAAGACACCGTCGGAAGGGTGACCATGATCAACGGTGCTATCTCTAGCACCTTGATGGGGTAATCTCCTTATTCGTCCATGAGTTGTAATCGATCTTGAGATGTAATCGTACTTTGTTGGATTATCTATCTATCATCGTGTGTTGAATATACTTTAATGCTTAAGGTTAGCTACCATGCCGTAAAGGGAGTAGAGCTCCAATGCTTCCTTGGATCCATTCAATACGCCGTGTCCATCATAGGTCTAGTCACAAATACCTTCGCGTTGTGACAATACAAGGGGAGGGAAAGGGCGAAACCGTGGTCACAACCCCCGATAGATTAGATTGGTTTTCATGTTTAAAGCGATTGCATGTTCTAGTATCGTAGACCCATGGGCGAGTGTCTCCTATCTTGATAGCTTGATCGTTCTCTCTAGTGTAGTTTAGTTGTTTTCTAGTTTAATCATAGTTAGGGTTTGAGTAGCTAGTGAGTAGAGGTAGATCAAACACTTGTAATCCCCTTGCTCTGCAGATTGACAAGAACCTTGGGAATCCCGTGGTGAAAAAGGTGTAGGTCCGTACGCTTGCGGATCGTAGGTGGATACGTCTTTTATCCGTCAACACCCGGCGAGCCGCAACGGGCCCTGGTGGCAGACGGCGTGGGTCCTCGGTAACCATCACCGTCAGGGGAGGCAGAATCCCGACGAGTGAAAGAGCGGTGGGGTGGAGGCTGAGAGCCCCAACGGGCAGAGGAGGAGGCGGGCAGTGGCGAGTCCGGTGTCAGGCGAGCCCCGACGGCGGAGCTTCCAGCAGCAACACGTTTTGATACACACGCCACGCTGCCCCGCACAATTGTGTCGATGTTCGGATCGGTGAAGCACTGGACCTGCACGTGGCGCTAGGGGACACGACGCCGGGGCCACCGAAGTGTCACACCCGATTTTTCGTAGAAAACCGAATGCATCTCATATGTGTGCCAAGATATTTCACACATATGATATACTCATGAGTGTAATATCACAAGACATTGCTCAAAACGTACAGAAAAGGTTTTATTAACTTTATTACACTCACGAGGGTAGACACGAAGGTCTTTACACGAACAACGATAACTATGAAGACGCGACTCCATCTTCATCTTCCACAGGCATCTGACTGGTTGATCGCATCCTCAGAACTCCTTGTAGTCGGTGAAGTACTCCACTCCAGGGTTCTCTGAACAGCGTAAGCAAGGATGAGCACACTTATGGTTGGAGCTCAGCAAGGCCACAGGAATAACCGGAAAGCAATATTAATCCATCTTTAAGTTCAATTAATCATGTGAGGGTCCAGGCCGCTCTTGACTGTGAGCACGACTGATCAATCAGTTTTACACTCTGCAGAGGTTGCACACTTTCACCACAATTCGTGTAAAAGTTCCAAAGAACTTTGAACCCAACCACGCATGTGCTGATCAGGCACAATACCACACTTCCGAGGTGTGATTACATAGGGACGCTACGAAGCCTTTACAAAGATATGCAAAAGCATCAACAACCCACGACGATTCTGACTCGGGGGCGACCATAACCCTCCCTAGTGGTCAGCACCTTAGCAAAGGCTGCTACCCCAAAAGAACCGGGCTATACCCCTGCAACCCGGAGCCCCCTGTGTTCCTTTTGGATAAGGTCGTCAATACAATCGCAGACCTAATTAATTGGCTAAGCCAGAGCCATGTGGACTGTGGTTGCAATGTTTTCCTGGGTGGTTCTCCATGTTCCGATTAATTTATAGTATTGTTGATTAAAGTATAGGTAGAAGGGTGGTTAGGGTCGCTTGCCTTTCTCCAACGATAAGCTACTCTCCTTTACTGCAAAGCTCTGCTCTTGTTCTTCCTCGAACGGGGCGTTGGCTATGATCATGCAAGAAAACATACAATAAATAAAACAATACATCAAACATTACCAAAAGACTAAAACAAGCTTTTATAAATTACGGGCTCTGAGAGACGGTCACGTGGACACCAAGAACGCGTAAAACGGAGCTAGGACTGAAAAGATATGGCTAAAACAAGGTTCAGGGACTAAATTGTAAAAGATCTGGAAGCTTAGGGGGTTTTCATCCAGATTTCAAGGACCTAAACATAATTATGTGTGAAACTAGGAGGTCTAACATGTAAAAGGTCAAGGGTGGGCTGCTGAACATGAAAACTAAAGAGATCAAGGGCTTAAGCATAAAAGAAAGGACTTAGTTGAAAGGCTTTTATATAGGTGGAAGGGTATATTTGTGAATTCCGGAAACTGGGGTCCCTTTTTGCAAAATTGCCAAGGCAGCCGGAGGAGAGGCTGCGGTGGCGCCACGTGGTGAGCTGCGATTGGCCGGCTGACGCAAGCATGACGCAGAGCTGACGCAATTGCTGACGTGCGCGGTGGACCAGCGCGGTGGACTCGGTCCACCGGTCCACCGTGGACCGGCCGAGGGGTTATAAGGCCCTTTTAATCTGGGCCGTCTGTCGCTGATCGAACGAACCAGGTGGCATGCGGGCGATGGGCGGCGGGGAGACGGCTGGCGGTGGTGGCGCGCGGCGGCGGCGGCTCGCCGGCGAAGCTCGGTTTTCGAGCTTCAGAGCTCGGATTGTGGCACTGCTTAGCTCTACGCGAAGAGGAGAAGACGGCGAGCTTAACTAGGGACATAAGGAGGTGGATAGGTCGGCAGAGCGGGCACGGAGACCGGCGAGGCGGACGGCGGTGGCGGGCTCCAAGTCCGGCGAGCTCGCGCGGCTTCTACGGCTCGGGTGCGAAAAGGAAAAGGGAGCGGGAAGGACCCTTACCTCAATGCGAAGCTCCTGTGAGGAAAAAGGCATCGGAGAGGCAGTGGAAGAGGAGATCGATGCCGGCAGCTTGCGGCGGTGCTCCGGGCTCCGGCGGTGGCGGCGCTGCACGGGTGAAGGAGAGGGGTGCTCGGTGCGGGAGGAGCAGGGGCTCGAGGGGGGGGCTTTATAGGTGAATAGGGGAGGGGAGGGGGCGCGACCGAGGTGGTGGCGGCCGACGGTTCCGGCAGCGGCCATTAAAGCTCGGGGGCGGTGGAGTTCAGTGGGGCGGCGGTTTCGGGAGGGGAAGAGACGTGGTGGCGGCGGCGGTGCTTTCAGTGCCGCGCTCGGTGGAAGGGGAAGGGGCGCGGGAGAGGAAGGGCTCGGGACGAGGGGCGGCGCCGGGGACGGGCGGCGCGGCCATGGGGAGGAAGGGGTGCTGGAGGTAGGGGATGACCCCGACAGGTGGGTCCCACCTGTCGGCGGCCGAGAGAGAAGGAGGCTGGAAGCAGACTGGGCCGCGCAGTGGGATGGGCCGGTTGGGCCGCGGTGGGAAGGAGGGAGGGAAGGGAATGGGCCGTGGGTAGAGTTTGGGGTTTATTTATTTTTTATATTCTTTCTTTTTTCTTTTTCAAATCCTTTTCAAATCTTTTTCAAACCTTTTTTAATCAAATCTTTTCACAAAATTTTCCAACTTTTTCACCAATTATTTTAAGGATTTTTCACAAATATTTTTAAGACTTTTAAAATCACACCACAACCAAAACTCGTGCATTTCAAAATGATGCATAAGCACTTGATTGATTCTAATAATTTAAATGTTGTTTAATTTAATTAAAGGCAAATTTGTTTATTCAAATTTATTAAATCCTTAGAAAATAAAACTAAACCATTTTGCTAACAATATTTTATTGTGATGGAATTTTCGGGTGTTACAAATCCTACCCCCGTAAGAGAATCTTGTCCCGAGATTCGGAGAAATTGGAAAACAAGGGGAAGAGATACAAGACGATCTTGAAAGATGATGGTTTACTACCACAGAGCTTATTCACTTCTCCTTCTTCTTCGGGCTTGTAGCGGCAAACTCAATTCTATCTCCTTGCAGGGTAGTTAAAAGCACCGACTTCTTGGCACACAAAATGATTCCATCATGCTTGCTTAACCAATCCATACCAAGGATCACATCTATCCCACTTGATGTTAGAATCACTAAGTCAGCTTGAAATCTATCTCTCCGATCTTAAGATTGACCTGTGGGCATACATAGGTGGATTTCGTTTCACCGTTTGGGGAACTACTTAGCAGGTGCGTCTTCATGGAACTCCTGGCTACATCATGCTTTGTCACAAATCGTTCAGTAATAAATGAATGCGATGCCCCAGAATCAAATAAAACTATTGCAGGTACAGAGTTGATAAGGAACGTACCAAGCACAACATCCTTGGCCTCTTGGGCTTCTTCAGCTGTCACATGGTTCACCCTACCCTGCATATAGTTCTGTTGGCCTCTGTTATCTCTCTGAGGTGTCTGCATATTGCGCTGAGGGCAAATACTGGCATAGTGTCCCAATTCTCTGCAGTTAAAGCAACCACTTGGGTGAACTGGAGTAGTGTTCCTTACTGGTGCACCTGAGCGGTTCTGATGAGGAGATTTGGAGCCTGTGGTGTCATTGGGTTGGATTCTTCGGGTTCCTCAAACGGATGATAAAACGGTTGATTCAGTCCATGGCTTCTGCCTTGTATACTAGAACGAAACTGAGAGTCTTGCGATGAGTTGTAACGTGGGCGAGTGTTGCTGCTAGATTGTCCCTGAGATTGAAACTTGCGCTTTTATTCACGAAGTTTCTTGCGTTTATTCTCCAAGCCTATAGCCTTATTGAGAAACATCTGGAAGTTAAAAAATGTGTGGCTCTGCAATTGATAGTTAAGTGGCCCTATCAAACCATCGAGAAAGCGTTATTGTCTCTTAGCATCCGTGTTGCCTTCATCTGGTGCATAGCGGAACAAATGAGTAAACTGATCCAGATACTCACTAACTGTCATGTTGCCTTGCTTTAGAGATAGAAATTCCTTCTTCTTCAGCTTTTTCACACCAGATGGGATGTGATGTGTACGAAAACTCTACTGAAACTCCCGCCAGGTAATGGTGTCGGCAGCAGCATGTGCGACGGTGTAAGCATCCCAGCAATCAGAGGCTGCACCTTCCAGGTGGCCAGAGGCATACAAAACCTTCTCACGATCATTACATTGGGTGATATTCAACATCTTGTTGATGGTCTTGAGCCAATCATCGGCATCGAGGGGATCCACAGAATGAGAGTAAGTGGGCGGGTTGTGGCTCATGAACTCTCTATGCTTGTTCACTGGTGGTGGAGGTGGTAGAGGTCCTTGGGGTGGCGGCTAGTTCTGCTGTGCCTGTAGATTCTGGATAGTGGCGGTGAGGTTCTGAATTAACTGCATCTGTTCCGTAAAAAACTGCTGCATCGTGGGATCCATTGCTAATTCTTGTGGTAGTGGAGGGAACTTGATTCAGCTGACTGACGATGTGAGTACGTATCACGAACGGAATATCCTGTCCAGCTCCTGACCTGGTGTTTACCATTTGATTGTTAGGGAAAAGGTATTTCCAAAAAGAAGTTGAATTGATAAAGATGAAGAGAAAGGGGCTAAGATTCAAATTTTTAACTTTAATTATTTTATTGATGCATTTGTGTCCATCACTCCACAAAAACATTCCAATCATGTCAAAGATTCAAATCATGCATGTTTATAACCAACAAGCATTAACATCGCATGTCCTCACAAGAACGGCTCTATCGAAACGAAACTGATAGAAGGGTAGGCAACCTATGAAACTATCCTATAAAACACGGGTGGTAGTTCAAGGTGGAAGAACAAGAATCAGACTCAGTGTAGAAGAAAACAAAAGATATGATTTTGTTAAAGAATAAAGAATAAAATATTTTTTTAAGTGTAAATAAGATATTTTGAATGTCGAAAAGGCTTTCTAGAAAAAGAGAGTCCTTAATCTCGACTATTTCTATCTGAGGCTGCGTCCTATAGTCAGCATTGCTCTGATACCACTCTGTCACACCTGATTTTTCGTAGAAAGCCGAATGCATCTCATATGTGTGCCAGGATATTTCACACATATGATAGACTCATGAGTGTAATATCACAAGACATTGCTCAAAACGTACAGAAAAGGTTTTATTAACTTTTATTACACTCATGAGGGTAGACACGAAGGTCTTTACATGAACAACGATAACTATGAAGACGCGACTCCATCTTCATCTTCCACAGGCATCTGACTGGTTGATCGCATCCTCAGAACTCCTCGTAGTCGGTGAAGTACTCCACTCCAGGGTTCTCCTCTGAACAGCGTAAGCAAGGATGAGCACACTTATGGTTGGAGCTCAGCAAGGCCACAGAAATAACCAGAAAGCAATATTAATCCATCTTTAAGTTCAATTAATCATGTGAGGGTCCAGGCCGCTCTTGACTGTGAGCACGGCTGATCAATCAGTTTTACACTCTGCAGAGGTTGCACACTTTCACCACAGTTCTCGTAAAAGTTCCAAAGAACTTTGAACCCAACCACGCATGTGCTGATCAGGCACAATACCACACTTCCGAGGTGTGATTGCATAGGGACGCTACGAAGCCTTTACAAAGATATGCAAAAGCATCAACAACCCATGACAGTTACAGCTCAGGCGAACCATAACCCTCCCTAGTGGTCAACACCTTAGCAAAGGCTGCTACCCCAAAAGAACCGGGCTATACCCCTGCAACTCGGAGCCCCCTGTGTTCCTTTCGGATAAGGTCGTCAATACAATCACACACCTAATTAATTGGCTAAGCCAGAGCCATGTGGACTGTGGTTGCACTGTTTTCCTGGGTGGTTCTCCATGTTCCAATTAATTTATAGTATTCTTGATTAAAGCATAGGTAGAAGGGTGGTTAGGGTCACTTGCCTTTCTCCAACGATAAGCTACTCTCCTTTACTGCAAAGCTCTGCTCTTGTTCTTTCTCGAACGGCGCGTTGGCTACGATCATGCAAGAAAACATACAATAAATAAAACAATACATCAAACATTACCAAAAGACTCAAACAAGCTTTTAGAAATGACGGGCTCTGAGAGACGATCGCGTGGATACCAATAACGCGTAAAACGGAGCTAGGACGGAAAAGATATGGCTAAACCAAGGTTCAGGGACTAAATTGTAAAAGATCTGGAAGTTTAGGAGGTTTTCTTCAAGATTTCAGGGACCTAAACATAATTATGTTTGAAACTAGGAGGTCTAACATGTAAAAGGTCAAGGGTGGGCTGCTGAACATGAAAACTAAAGAGATCAAGGGCTTAAGCATAAAAGAAAGGACTTAGTTGAAAGGCTTTTATATAGGTGGAAGGGTATATTTGTGAATTCCGGAAACTGGGGGTCCCTTTTTGCAAAATTGCCAAGGCAGCCGGCGGAGAGGCTGCGGTGGCGCCACGTGGCGAGCTGCGATTGGCCGGCTGACGTGAGCATGACGTAGAGCTGACGCAATTGCTGACGTGCGCGGTGGACCGGCGCGGTGGACCTGGTCCACCGGTCCACTGTGGACCGGCCGAGGGGTTATAAGGCTCTTTTAATATGGGCCGTCCGTCGCTGATCGAACGGACCAGGTGGCATGCGGGCGACGGGCGGCGGGGAGACGGCCGGCGGCGGCGGCGCGCGCGCGGCGGCGGCGGCTCACCGGCAAAGCTCGGTTTTCGAGCTTCGGAGCTCGGATTGAGGCGCTGCTTAGCTCTACGCGAAGAGGAGAATACGGCGAGCTGAACTAGGGACATAAGGAGGTGGATAGGGCGGCGGAGCAGGCACGGAGACCGGCGAGGCGGACGGCGGCGGTGGGCTCCATGTCCGGCGAGCTCGCGCGGCTTCTACGGCTCGGGTGCGAAAAGGAAAAGGGAGCGGGAAGGACCCTTACCTCAACGCGAAGCTCCTGTGAGGAAAAAGGCGTCGGAGAGGCAGTGGAAGAGGAGATCGACACCGGCGGCTTGCGGCGGCGCTCCGGGCTCCGGCGGTGGCGGCGCTGCACGAGTGAAGGAGAGGGGTGTTCAGTGCGGGAGGAGCAGGGGCTTGAGGGGGGCTTTATAGGTGAAGAGGGGAGGGGAGGGAGCGTGGCCGAGGCGGTGGCGGCCGGCGGTTCTGGCGGCAACCATTAAAGGTCGGGGCAGTGGAGTTCAGTGGGGCGGCGGTTTCAGGAGGGAAAGAGACGTGGTGGCGGCGGCAGTGCTTTCAGTGCCGCGCTCGGTGGAAGGGGAAGGGGCGCGGGAGAGGGAGGGCGCGGGACGAGAGGCGGCGCCGGGGACGGTCGGCGCGGCCATGGGGAGGAAGGGGTGCAGGAGCTAGGGGATGACCCCGATAGGTGGGCCCCACCTATCGGCGGCCGAGAGAGAGGGAGGCGGGAAGCAGACTGGGCCGCGCGGCGGGATGGGCCGGTTGGGCCGTGGCGGGAAGGGGAGAGGGAAGGGAATGGGCCGCGGGTAGAGTTTGGGGTTTATTTTTTTTCTTTTCTTTCTTTTTTTTCAAATCCTTTTCAAATTGTTTTCAAACCTTTTTAAATCCAATCTATTCACAAAATTTTCCAGCTTTTTCTCCAATTATTTTAAGGATTTTCACAAATATTTTTAAGACTTTTAAAATCACACCACAACCAAAACTCATGCATTTCAACAAGATGCATAAACACTTGATTGAATCTAATAATTTAAATGTTGTTTAATTTAATTAAAGGAAAATTTATTTATTCAAATTTATTAAATCCTATGAAAATAAAACTAAACCATGTTGCTAACAATATTTTATTGTGATGGAATTTTCGGGTGGTACACGAAGTAGCGGACCTAGGGGGTCCCGGGTGGCAGTGCCGGTGGCAGGGCATGCGGTGAGCATGCAGCGCAACTTGGATGGTTTGGCCCAGATGAGCTCCCTCGTGGGCGATGACGACGAGCCCCAGCAGGCTGATGAGGTGGAGGCGGAGATGAGCCCTGGTGGCAGGCGGCGGGAGCCCCAACGGGCTGAGGAGGCAGAGGAGGCGGCAACCCGGTGACAGTGGCCTCGGGAGCATATGCGGCAGAGCGCTGTTGACTTTTCTTCTTTTTTTCTTGAAATGTTATGGGAAATGTGCGTAACCAGTGGCAGTGAGTAATTTCACCGGTTCCCGAAATTGGTGGAGCACCTCTGTTGTCGGTGAAATTCCGTCAACCTAGCCATGAGTTTACCTTCGGTGTTGGCATGAATTTTATATCTTATCCGTTGGCACTAACCTCTTTGGTATAACAAGTTCATTTGTGCATGTCGGTTTTGGAGTTTAGTATTTATGCAAGATTTTAGCGTTGAAAGCAAGACTTACGAGTAAAGTTCTTTAAGCACCTTGTGACAAGACCTCGAAGCCCGGTACAAGTCAAGCAATGAAGTGAACATGACTCCAAGAAGCCCAAGGACCAAACCCGTGAAGATGGAAAACTCCGAGGACCCAGACAGAAAATGCCGAATCTTGCGGGACAAGGAGCTTCATCTAAACCGAAGAGAAACAGACGTCAAGGGCCCACATGCAGTTGGAGGAATACTCTAGAAGACTAGGGAAGCAACACCGGGCAAAGGAGGCCGCGGGCCGGGCCGAAGTGGGCCCAGGTCGGCCGGCCCAGACCACTTCGAGGCCCAGTCGGGACCCCTTTGACCTAGCCGCCATTCAGGATATTTATAGCCCGAGGTCAGGCGCCATGCATCAACTCATTCGCCATCCGCCGCCGAGGAGCAGAGAAGAGAGGGACACCATCTCGGAGAGGAGAGGGTAGAGCTAGCTGACTAGGATCTCCCTAGCCGGCATGGAAACCTTGCAAGGAAGACCACGTCGGAGTTCCCAGAGCTAGAAGCAAGATCAAGCTAGGATCCCAGTGGCAATCCGATTTCTAGCGATCGAGTGTTTCTCCTACAATTTTGATTTCAATCAGCTTTTGTATCTTAAGATCTATTCTCGAGATAGATCATCGTGGGTGTTCTTGTAGCCGTGGTGCCTAGAGGTGCATGCCTGACCTTCCGTGAGATTTCAACTTGTCCTTGGACTCGCCCTAGACTAACCCGCACGAATAGGGGTGCGTTGTGACAGAACGGTGGCTCCAAAAGACAGACGTTTTCGGAGTCAGACGGGAAACCGTGATTTAAAGATCCTTTTTATGAGATTGAACTTGTTTATTTCTTCTTTACTCGGAACTTCAATGAAGGCTGGATCCAATCTCTTTAGATTGGTTTATCTACCCCTCTCTACCTCTTGCTACCTTCAGATTTCATAGATTACATTCGTTTTCATGGTGTTCTTTAGATTAGATGCATAGATTTCCCCTTTGAAGATCAAAGTTCTCAGCTTTATTAGATTGGTTCTTGCATCACACATTTGTTCCACGGATTCGATACCTTGGGTTCACACTTGAGGGAAGAAGGGTCCATTGGACTTATCCGCTTGCAAGTCCAATTGAAGTTTGATACGACTATACACCATCAACAACCTCTTGAGGAGCTAAAAAACATGGAGTGGAGCTAATATTTCTTGGAGTGGAGTTGAGTTGGTTGACCTGTTTTGGTGTTTTTTTAGAGTGGAGCTCTCCCAAACAGCCTGTAAGACAATAGATAGCAAGTATTTGCATTTGCTTAACAGATGGACGGCTCGTAATCAGCCTCGGTTTTGTTGGCATCAAATCCAATAGATGGAATGGAGGAATGTGTGGCACTCACTGCTCTTGATCTGTTGCTTTGTACTGGTGCTCACAACCATTCCCCTACAAACAGTTTTAGAAAAAATGTGCGTGGTTAAAGAATTGAATGTTTCTCTCTTCAAAAGATATAGTAATTCCTGAAATTCTTCCCAAATAAAATGAAGTGATACAAAGAAATACTACATGTTATTTTACCACACCCGGGCTGCAGGCTGCAGCACCCTGAGAGCCCCACGGAAAAAAAGCTAAGTCGGTGGGTGTAAGACCGCCTCAACGCTTCTACTGTGTGGATCCGCCAGCTGCCAGCTGATGGTACTGAGAAATTCAACTTCCTGCTGTAAGGTATTGTAAGGAATCGGATGCTCGTTAGCCTAAGAGGGAGAGGGGGTGAATTAGGCAACCAAAAACCTTAACCTATGGCTTCACTAATTTTACACAAAGATAAACTAGAACGTACTATCTAGATGTGCAACTAGGGTTGTTCTAGTGTGAAACACCCATCACAAAACAAGGTTTGCAACCTCTAGGCAATCCTAGCATGATACTACTCTAGGAAAGTAAAGCCAAGCAAAGATTGCAATAGAGTAAATGCGGAAACGTAAAGGGGACAAGAGGAAGCAAACTCTTGACACGCGATTTATCCCGTGGTATCGGTAGGTACTAAGCCACCCCTAGTCCACGTTGTTGAAGCCCTCACACAAGAGTATTGCTTCCCGGTCACCAAGTCTCTCCCAAGAGCACCACTTGACTTGCCACAAAGGCTAGCCACTTAGGCACTTACCAAGCTCCCTTGGTCATCTTGATGTCGCCTCCACTAAGGAGCTTCTCCACCAAGGAAGGGGGTCTCCACGTATGGTCCCCCGCACAAAGTGTCCTCGCCACTCCACACCAAGACGGAGGGTCGATGACGATTGCCGGTGAGCCACTTAGGCCCCAAGGCTTCCAGCGAACCTTGTACAACTTGATTCACTCAAGAATCACCTCACAAGGTTGGCACAACCTTGCACTCACTCAGCTCTAAGCTAAGCCTAGCATTAAGCACATACACAAAGCATGTACAAGTCTAAGGATGAGCAATTAAGCACTTGGATAGATTGGATATGATCTTCAATGTGTCTTGAACTCCTCTGCACTTCCACACAATCCAGGAACCTCAAATGGGTGAGTGGAGGGGGTATAAATAGCCCAAGGCACTCAAAGAGACATTGGCTAACAGCCACAGAAAAAGGTAGCGTCAGATGAAGTCGATGCTATGCTTTTTCTAGGCATCGGTTCATCTGATGCCCCTCCCACGTCACATAGCCGTTGAGATTCTCTGACACAACTGCTTCGACGCTATACACCGACGGTCTGTCGGATCATCCGGTGCTGAAGACTCCGCGGCCAAGTCATCTCTGTAAGCTTTCATGCGACCGTCGGATAGACCGACGCTTCCCCTTGATCAAGGCGTCGGATCATCCGGTGCTGAAGGCTTCGTCTTGGCGCGTCTCTGTCCTGATTCAAACTGAGCGTCAGATGGACCGACGGTGTCCCCACTCAGACCGTCGGATCATCCGGTGCTACTGTCTTCTCTGCTCTTCCTCTACAACTCGTCCGACGCTACTAGAAAAAGGACTGTCGGTTCATCCGACGGTGCCTAGGGTTTCACCTAGTGAACCAACTCGTCCGACGATTGCATCGACGCTTGCTATTTAGGTACCGTCGGTACGGTGTCTTTCCTTTTTCTTTCTTGCTCGGTTTTGACCCTAGAAAAATACACTATCTTCTCAATTTTGCATGTGATATTCTTGCATCCTTGGGACCTAGAAGTGTCTACAAAGACATGCTAAACAATATGGTTAGTCCCATTGATCATGTTGTCATGAATCACCAAAATCAAACTCGAATTAATGGCATATGAGGCCATGTTCGCTAAAATCTCCCCCTTTTTTGTGATTTATGACAACACAACCAAAGCAAGCATAAATTTGAAAGTTGACAAAATTAGAACCACTTACACTTGCTTGGATGCTTACCATCATCCAAACCCCCCCTAGATTAAACTTCCCCCTTTTTGATCTTCTCTTCCTATGTTCACACATAGCTTGCCTCTTCCCACTTTGGAACCACTTATCTTGCTTTGGTCTCACATTCTCCCCCTTTGGAATAAAATCTCCAAGAAGTCCAAAACAAAAGGGATCCAAGGAAACTAGCAAGGCCTAGCAAACATAGCTCAAAGACAAATGTTAAATACAAGGGAGAAAGTCGCATGAACCATGATCCATATGTATGATATCAATGAAGATACCACATGTGAGAATAACTAAGTTGGATCACAAGCTCATGAGACTAGCATGATACAAACTAAGCTCTCCCTAAGTGTGTGCACAAAAGAATAATGTGAAAAACAAGTGCACAACTACAAACTTGTAAGACAAGGAAGCTTAGAGCATATCATGCAAGGAGGTAGCTTAAAGGACAAGAGATAAGACAAATGAGTTCTTGTTACATTACCACTTGTAGATATCATTTGTAGTCTTTTGATCATTGCATACCTCCGGGGAATGGTCCTCTCTACCTTGTTGGCACCATATTGAGATAAGCCACTTGGAAATGATATCACTAGGTGACACCACTTGAAAGAAGCTTGCATAGAAGACACTTGGGATACCACAAGGATTAGGAATGTATGAGTACATTGCCTTTGAACTTATATACATAAGCTCGCAAGGACATGACTCAATAGCATGAAGCTCATATTGCTATTTTCACTCTTTTAGAGATGTTAGATCACATTGAGAGTGAAATAGCATTCTCTTAGAATGAAGTACCGCACCAGAACGCGTCGCTAAGGGACTACATAAGATAAGCTTGAAACAATGTTAGTCCCATAACCCAACCATAGGATGAGCTCCCCCTAAATGTGTGCATTTAGAGTTTGAATCACCAACCAAATGTATGCACATTGTTTATGGGAACAAAAGGGAAGCTAACCCTATAGCTTGCTCATGATGCAAAGAGATGAATATGAAAACATGCACCATGAAAGAACAAGTGTAGCTTTCCTACACACTAATCAAACCATGTAGGGGTCTCATGGGTTAGCATATGACACAAGCAACCTACCATATGCAAACATTGCAACAAATGAAACCTAAACAAGGCAATGGAGCTACAATGATACAAGAGATAGGTACTAGTTTTCATTACCTCAACTGGGGATCTTGGGCAACACATGTTCAGTTTGCAAGCTTGGCTTATAGGCTTGAATCTTCTAATCTTGATTGTGCCAAGCCTCCCAAGTCCCCGTTCACAAGGCCTTCAAGTGTCCTTTGGAACCCAAACCATTTGAGGCCCCTTCATGTTGATGATGACTTCCTTGGGCACCCAAATGGGTTGGTTCCTACCCCGCTCCTCCTTCATCTTCCCAACCTTGTGTGCAACTATCTTGCCATTAGCCTTCTTCTTGATGACGTAGGTGTTGCTCTTGGTCTTGTTCTTGCAGTTGGGTTTGGTGTAGATGAGGGAGCTTTTGACGGTGGGGTTCAACTTCTTTGCGCCCTTGTCCATCTTCTTGACAAATTGAGGGCATTTGTAGAACTTGTGCCCTTCTCCATGACACTTGTAGCAAGTCACGGTTGCACCCTTCTCAAGCTTCTTCACCATGGGATCACGGTTATCTTGAGAAGGTTGGACTATGCTCTTCATGTCTTGAGAGATGTCCACTTGTTTTTCATCGTTCTTGCCCTTGCCCATCAAGTTTGCCAACCTCTCTCGGAGCCATTTCACTTCTTGTTTAAGCTCATCATTTTTCTTGGATATGAGACAATCACATGTTTCTACAACAACATTCTCATTGCAAGATGGTGAGCAAGATTCATCAATTGAAATTAGTCCCGACACTAACTAGTAAGAGCGCTGAGATCTATCCCTCGATGGCCGGTGCTAAGAAACTAGATGACACGAGTTTTATCCTGGTTCTGGCCGGGGCCGTACGTCCAGCAGGGGCACTATATTGCGTTGCACTGTGGTGCTTGCAGAGGGGTGCTACAAGCGAGGCGGGAGAGGAGGCTGGTCCTCTAGGTCCCAGAGGTAGTGATTGAGGCGAGTGCCAATATCGGGGTGAGGGGCGAAAGGCGTGTAAGTGTGACGATCATCTCTGTCTATCCTCCCCTGCGGTTGGGGGATTGCCCCCCTTTTATAGGCCAAGGAGAGGAAAATTTACAGGCGTGCTGCACTATTCTGCCTACGTGTAGAGGTATGGCGAGCAGTGCCGCGGAGTTGACGACCGTCCTGGTGAATCTTGCTCCTGTTGAGGCGTCGTGGCGAGTCCTGTGCTCGTACAGGAGCAACTTCGAGGGTAGCAGTGTAGAGGTTGGCCGTCCGGCCGCCGCCTGCAAACCGACTCGAGGGTGGAGTCAATGGGAGATCGTACGAAGTACAGTGGCGGGCGTGGCGGCGTCCTATCCCCGTGCGCTCCAATAGCATCGGGGATGTCGTCACAGTACCCGGCGTGATGCTGCAGTGGCGGGGATGACCGCACAGGGCTGATGGCGACGGAGAGGACCGTTCCTGCTGGCCTGACATCACGGTGTAGTCCTGTGTAGCCATAGAAAATGTATTTGTTCCCCTTCGAGGGTTCCGCCCCCCCTTCGAGGGCTCGACGGGTTAGCCGTACAAAAGTAGGCGGCACAGTGTCACGGATCTGACACTGGCCTCTTCGCACAGCGTTGTACATCAGCGGGGATGGCCGCACCACGGGAGTTGGTGTAACAGCACTGGGGCGGGATTCCCAGGCGCGTCGGGGTTCTGGCGCAGTCCCGCGGTGTCAGAGCATTAAATGCTTGGACGTGTGAGCAGGAGCGGGGGTGTCGCGTGTGCGGGGGCCCTAGAGCGAGGCGGACCCCGCCCGAGGGGGCGTGCAGCCCTTGAGCGAGGCGGAACTCACCCGATGGGGCGCTCAGCCCTCGAGCGAGGCAGACCTCGCCCGAGGGGGCATTCAGCCTCGTCGCTCTGGTGGGCCACGGGGGCCACCAGGGTCGTCATCGTGGCATGTGTGTGTTTTGGCTTTGTGGATTAGTTTGCGTTTTGTATTTAATACGAAATTAGGTGAGTTTTTCCCCGATTGTTTAGGGGACCCCTAGGGCTGTCCCCGACAGTAGCCCCCGAGCATCTGCGGGGTGTCCGCAAGGATCCTGTAGATGCTAGTGCTAGCTGATGGGACGTTCTTCCCCCTGGTTGTTGTGCTATTCCGTGGGGATGCGCTGGCGGACCCACGGGTCTAGCCCCCGAAGCCTTGGAGGAGTGTGACACTCCTTCAAGGTTTTATTCGCAGCGTCGTCTTTGGGCGAGGCGTGTATCTCAGCCGGCATCGGCGGTATTTCAGCCGGCCTCGGCGGCGCCGTATGCTTGTGTCGACATTCGCGTGCGTTCGGTGCATATCCAGGAGGCGTAGCCTCGCGTCGAGCCCCCGAGCCTGGGTCCATTCGAGGCGATCGGGACGGGCTCTCCGACTTTTCCGTACGTCCCCTCGCCGTCCCTCTGCGGGAAAGGGGGTGAGGTGTCTGCGACTCCCATCGAGCGGGTTGCGAATCGCAGGTTCCTCTTCGAGCTGTTATCGGGTGGTTCAAGTGGACGTCCATGCCCCGTTCAATAAGGGTAGGCTCGTGGTCCAGAGACTCGTCCATGAAAGCGCTTACGCGGGTATGCTAGGTAGGGCTCGGTCCCGTTCGCTGGGGACTGAGGGCGCGAAAGCTCTCCCTCGGTGGGATCCCTCGACTAGCTGCCCTCGTTGGCTCTTGAACACGACATGTGGGGCGCCCTCGAGCTGGTGGGCTCGAGGATAGGCTCGAGTGCGTGCGCCCTCGTCGTCCCTGACTCTGTCGACTTGGGGCACCTCTTCGAACCCTTCGAGGGTCAGGTTTCGAACCCCTGATCAGTAGGGCCGTTGCGGGGTGGTAGCTAAGTGCCCCCCGTCTTTTTACATCTGCAGGACTCACGGGCGCCCGGTCGAACTGGCCCTTGAGCAGCTGATCAGTAATTCTGGATCGAGGGCATATGTGGTGCTCGCTCTCGTCAAGGTGGTCTCGAGCCCACTGATCAGTATTCGCACCCTTCGAGGGTCACGTTTTTTGAGCCCGAGGCTTGGGCCGCTTGAGGGTCACGCTTACTAGGTAAGGGACTTGGCCATTTAATGCCCACAGTCGTGGCAGAGGCCGTGCGCCGCGGGCACGCCTTTTCAGGCGATGCGGCCGCGCGTGTAGTGGGCGACGTGGGTAGGCGGACGTGACGGCCCGCCACGGCTCTTCGGTTGCCGCACCGTAATGATCGCGTGCGTGTGTTGTTTCGTCGTCGTGGGACCCGCTTGTCAGTAACGGACACCGTTGCCTGCAGTTAATGCATGCAGAGCGCGCGATTCGGGGAGCGTGGCTCCTGGGGATCTATAAATCCGGGAGGAGAAGGAGTGGGAAACCCCTTACCTCAACACTTAGCGCCCGTTGTTCTTGGTTTCTTCGCTTTCATTTCAGAGCACCGCGCGCCCCTTCACTGTCATCTAGTGTTCGCCTCGCGCTCCACGCTTCTTCGCCGATTCGCATGGCTCCCCCACAATCCATCATTGTGATCGACCCGCTGTCGTGGCCTCGCTCAACGGTGACAGCGCTCGCACTGCGTGAGCTCGAGAACAGCGGCCAGCTGGTGCCGAACGTGGACGGGCAACCTCCGGCGTGGATTGTCCCGCCGGCGGCGGACCGGGAGCCTAGACCGCCGTTTGGCTACGTTGTCAGCTTCATCCGCTTCCACGAGCGTGGCTTCGCGGCGCCGGCGAGCCGCTTCATGCGCGGGTTGTGCTACCACTACGGCGTGAAGCTGCACAACTTCGCGCCGAATGCGATCTCGCAGGCGGCCACCTTCGTCAGCATGTGCGAGGGATTCCTGGGGATCCCAGCGAACTGGGATCTCTGGGTCCACCTCTTCCGCTCGGAGCTGCACACACTCACCACGCCGTCGCCGAAGGTTCGCCGCGCGGTGCGCGCCGGCGGGGTGTCTGTCGTGCTACGGGAGTCGCGCAGGGAACTTTACATTCTCTGCACGATGACCTCCAACAACGCGGAGTGGGAGCGGGGGTGGTTCTACCTCCGCAACAACGGCGCCGGCCTCCCCCCTACACCGGCAAGGTGCTGAAGGAGAAGGCCGACTCCTGGCACCACGGCATGTCTCCCTCCTCATACCAGGCGCAGTTGCATTCGCTCCTTACCGCGTTGAAGAACCTGGTGGACGCCGGGTTGGGCGCGGTCTCGGTTCTCGCGAACCTCCACCACCGGCGGATCGTCCCCATCATGGAGAGGCGGCTCCGCATTTTCGAGATAGACGAGGAGGCCGACCTCGTGGCGTTGGCGCAATCGCGGCTGCTGCCCGACCCCCTCCCGCAGGAGTACGCGGCCACGAGGGCGAGGCGCGCCATCAACCTCAGAGCCGTCAAGCACAGCGACGACGACCTCCGGTCGTTCGTCATGCTCCCCTACGGTCCACTGGTGAGAAGATTTCTGCCCCCTTCTCACTATCCATCCGCGAGGCGCCGGCGTGGCTTGAGTTTTCATTCACCCCTCGCAGGTGATGGACGTGGACGCCGCGTGGTTTGATCCGCCCACACCCCGAGCCCGGGCGCGCGGCGCAGCAGCGGGAGCAGGAGCGGGCGGCGCGCAAGGAGGAGAGAATTGTTGACGGTGTATTTTGGTGCACCTAGCATGTTCATTACACTTTGGTTTGGATTTGATTATGGAACTAACCCGCCACTAGGCACACTAATCATATAACAAGTTCATCTATGTGCATGCATTTAGAAGTGTTGTGCTTATGTAGGAAAACATGGACATAAAGGACGGATTCGCAACAAGTTCAAAGGAGCATTTACGAAGTCTTGTTCGTGTTCATGAGCTTGATGAAATCACTTCCAATGGTGGCAAGGACCGAAGTGTTACAAAGGAACACCCCCGAGGATTGAAGCGTAAAAGACCGAACTTCTTGCAAAGAGAACCTCCATCTTGGACGCGAGGATAACATCGTCAAAATCATGCAAGTGGAGGGGGCAAAGTACATAAATGCATAATGACCCACGGGAGCGAAAGGGGCGACCGAACCGGGCCGAATTGGGCCTGGGCCGGTCGGCCCAGGCCGGCCGGCCCAGCCCACTTTGGTGGCCGGTTCGGTACCGCTTTCCTTGCACCCGAAGGATCTTCAACCCTAAAAGCCCCGAGGTGCCGCCAACACCGAGGGAGAGAGCCATTTGCACCAGGAGGCCATCCACAAGCTAGAGAGAGAGGAGGAGGATCTCCGGCGGGAAATCAACCACCTCGAAGGAAGCACCCTCTCGTGGAGAAGAAGGAGGACACCGTCGGAAGGAAAACCATGATCAACGGTGCTATGACCAGCACTTTTATGGGGTGATCTTTTCGTTCGTCCATGGGTTGTAATTGATCGTAAGATGTAATCATACTTTGTCGGATTTCTATCTATCGTCTTGTGTTGAATATACTTTATTGCTTAAGGTTAGCTACCATGCCGTAAAGGGAGTATAGGCCTCAATGCTTCCTTGGATCCATTCAATACGCCGTGTCCATCATAGGTCTAGTCATGAATACCTTCGCGTAGTAACAGTACGAGAGGAGGGAAAGGGCGAAACCGTGGTCACAACCCCCGATAGATTAGATTGGTTTTATGTCTTAATTGATTGCATGATCGTAGACCCATGGGCGAGTGTCTCCTATCTTGATTATATATCATTCTCTCTAGTGTAGTTTAGTTGTTTTCTAGTATAATAATAGTTAGGGTTTTAGTAGCTAAGTGTGTCATAGTAGATCAATCGCTTGTAATCCCCTTGCTCTGCGGATCGACAAGAACCTTGGGAATCCTGTGGTGAAAAAGGTGTGGGTCCGTACGCTTGTGGATCGTAGAGGGATACGTATTTTATCTGTCAACAAGAATCCGGCGGCGGGAGCGCCGGGAACAGAGAGACGAGGAGTTCCGGCTGCGCGAGCAGCAGGGACTCTCTCCCCTGGTGACTTCAGAAGACTCGTCGTCGGGAAAGGAGGAGGAAGAGAGTTATTGGGGGGGGGGCGAGCTCTCTTTGAGAGGTGGGAGCCTGCGCCCTCCTCACCGAGAGCCGTAGGGGCGGCAAGGGAGCAAGCGTCTGGGGCGGGTGCAGGAGCGCCCTTCGCCAGGCGGTCTATGATAGAGGCGGCGCGGGCCGCGGAGGTGCCGGCACGCACGGCGGAGGCGTCTGGGGGCGCGGCGGTGGCAACGTCAGCCACGCCCACAGCGCCTGTCGAGCCCTCAAGGAAGAGGAAGCGGGGCTTCTCTACCCTAAGGTAAGGAATCACTCCACGAGACACCCTGTCCTCGAGAGGCGGGGATTTGATTTTTCCGTCTTTGTGTTCGCAGGGTGACGCCGACCATGCCACCCCCCCTCGCGCCTGCCAAGGTGCTGAGGTCGGACGCGGCCGTCCCCACAAGGCGGCGCTCGTTGAGGGTGCCACGGGTGACTAGGAGCGCGACGGAGGCAACATGTGAAGCCTCGCGCAGCGTGGCCACGGTCACGGAGCCGCAGCAGGTGGCGACGGCCACGACGGTGGTCATGACCATGGCGGTCACCGCGCCGTCGACTTTGCCGGTGCCCGCCCCTGCTGGCAGCCTCGGGTGGCGGTGATGGAGGTCCCGGACAATGACATCCTGCTGCCAGGATCGGATCAGTGGGCGAGTTCGCCTACATCAGCCCCCGAGCCCCCGGCGGGGGCGCTTGTGATGAGGGAGGACGGCTGCGTGATGCCGGGGCGCCCGACGCACGGCGCTGAGGCCTCGTCGTCGTGTGCCGCTGTTGACGGTGTGTTTTGGTACACCAAGCATGTTCATTACACTTTGGTTTGGATTTGATTATGGAACTAACCCGCCACTAGGCACACTAATCATATAATAAGTTCATCTATGTGCATGCATTTGGAAGTGTTGTGTTTATGTAGGAAAACATGGACATAAAGGACGGATTCGCAACGAGTTCAAAGGAGCATTTGCGGAGTCTTGTTCGTGTTCATGAGCTTGATGAAATCACTTCTAATGGTGGCAAGGACCGAAGTGCTACGAAGGAACACCCCCAGGGATTGAAGTGTAAAAGATCGCACTTCATGCGCGGAGAACCTCCATCTTGTATGTGAGGATGACATTGTCAAAATCATGCAAGTGGAGGGGGCAAAGTGCATAATCACCTGAGGACCCACGGGAGCGAAGGGGCGACCGAACAAGGCCGAATTGGGTCTGGGCCCGTCGGCCAAGTCCACTTCGGAGGTCGGTTCAGCCCCCCTTTCCTTGCACCATAAGGATCTTCAACCCTAAAACCCTGGAGGCGCCGCCATTCGACAGGGGGAGAGCCATTCTCACCAGGAGGCCATCCACAAGCTAGAGAAAGAGGAGGAAGATCTCCGGAGGGGGATCGACCACCTCGAAGGAAGCACCCACACGTGGAGAAGAAGGAAGACACCGTCGGAAGGGTGACCATGATCAACGGTGCTATGCCTAGCACCTTCATGGGGTAATCTCCTTATTCGTCCATGGGTTGTAATCAATCTTGAGATGTAATCGTACTTTGTCGGATTATCTATCTATCATCTTGTGTTGAACATACTTTAATGCTTAAGGTTAGCTACCATGCCGTAAAGGGAGTAGAGCTCCAATGCTTCCTTGGATCCATTCAATACGTCATATCCATCATAGGTCTAGTCATGAATAACTTCGCGTAGTGACAGTACGAGAGAAGTGAAAGGGCGAAACCGTGGTCACAACCCCCGATAGATTAGATTGGTTTCATGTCTTTAAGCGATTGCATGTTCTAGTATCGTAGACCCATGGGTGAGTGTCTCCTATCTTGATTGCTTAATCATTCTCTCAAGTGTAGTTTAGTTGTTTTCTAGTTTAGTTGTAGTTAGGGTTTGAGTAGCTAGTGTGTAGAGGTAGATCGAACGCTTGTAATCCCCTTGCTCCGTGGATTGACAAGAACCTTGGGAATCCCGTGGTGAAAAAGGTGTCGGGTCCGTACGCTTGCGGATCGTAGAGGGATACGTCTTTTATCCGTCAACAAGCCCCTTTTTCTAGCGCCGTTGCCGGGGAAGCAAGCTAGTTTACATCGTTTGATTTGCATTTAACTTAGTTTTATATTTAGTTTATCTTTTATTCGCTATATCTAACATATATTATCTAGTAAACCACTTTGTTTTGTTTTTATTTTTTTAATCTTATTGTCTAGATGGCGTTCGTCAATCAACCCGTGGAAGAACCGGAGAAATCACTTAGGGATTACGCTAGCCCTCAATGTGAAGACATAAAAGTACAAGAGTCTGATTCGAAGCTCGAAGCGACCAAGTATGAGATTAAATCCAAGATCATCTAGATGGTGGCGGCAAACCCGTTTGAAGGGATGGTTACGGAGAACCCATATAGACACATAAGGCATTTCACAACGCTATGCAACACGGTGCGTCAAGAAGGAGTTCCCGATGAATGGTTCAAATGGAATCTCTTTCCCTACTCACTTGCCGGTAATGCAAAGACATGGTACTCGTTTGCGTCCTTTGAAGTTGAAGGAAATTGGAACAAGTTGACAAAGAAGTTTTGCGAGAAGTTCTTTCCAATTAGCAAGGTTCAACATTTAAGGAGGCAAGTGATCACTTTCACGCAAGGAGAAGAGGAAGGGATAGACCAAGCTTGGAATAGGTTTAATGAGTTGATCGAACAAGGACCAAGACTCGGCTTCTCCGGTGACGTACTCTTGCATACATTTTTCTTTTCCCTAACCCCTCGTTGCATGCAACACGTCCAAATGTGTGCAGGTGGGGATCTCATGGAGAAAACACTCACGGAAGCCGCTCAACTTCTACAAAAAATTAGTAAAGCGGCTGCCATGCAAAGAGATTGGGAAACAAGTCTTGCGGAAGAGCCGGAATATAATTCAAGGAAGAAGAAGTGTGCTGAATTTTCTAAAAAGGCAACCCCAGAAGTCACAAAAGAGGAGCCAATCCCGGAAAAGCTTGAACAAGAAGACATCAAGTCAAGAACTACCCTGAGCGTCGACTTTGCCGTACCAAATGAGACAAACAAGAGAAGCATGTCAAGCGCGAAGCCACTAAGGGAGTTCAAACCAATGGATTGGGTTCCTATTGATTACGGAGAAGTATTCGACAAGAGAAGACCGTTCCCTAATCAAAAGGGGATGGCAAGAGCATTGGAAGTGGATTTCCCACCGGAGAAGAAAGCGGAAGATTCATACGATCTTGAAACCACCGGTGAGATCTTTCTAAAGCTCTTTGGAGATGATGAAGTGGATCCGGAACACATAGACGAGGTGAAGAGAATCATGGGGATCAAGCCCGAAGCATCACCATACGCTCGCCTCACCGAAATTTGCGCGATAGGATCTGAAGAAGAAGAGAAGATGGCACCACGCTTGAGTTGCGAGATCAACGGAGTTCGATGCAAAGCTTTATGTGACATCGGAGCCCAAGTAAGTGTCCTATCTTCTAAAATTTACGATAAAGTTCAATACCACAACCTAGACTTAGCTCCAACATTAACGAAATTAATCATGGGAGATGGTAGAACTATTAAACCTCTAGGTATTGCTTGCAACATGAAAGTAAAAATCTCTGAAAAATGTATACCAACCGATTTCTTTGTTTTTGATGCTTACCATAGTAATCATGATCACATAATCCTAGGTAGGCCCTTTCTTAAGTTGGTTGATGCCGTGTTAGATGCCGGAGAAGGCAAAGTAACCATGAACCTTAATGCAACCCTAAACCCTAAACCCTAAACCCAAAACCCAAAACCCTAACCCTAAACCCTAAATCCTAAACCCTAAACCCTAACCCAAACCCTAAACCCTAAACCCTAAAATAATTTTCTTCGCGTTTCTAAACACCCTACACCCTTTCCTCCCGAAGACGAAGAAGTAGAAGAGGTAGATAGTCTTTGTTTTGTTGAAACCCTTAGAGACCCGCTGAAAAGAGAGATGGAAAATCAAATTAGTAATCAACAATATGAAGAACTAGAAGAAGCAACAAAAGGCTTAGAACCACATGATGGAAGCGTGGAGGAAGAAAAATTTGAGGACATAGGAGAAATTAAACCCGAGGAGCCACAAGCGCCCGAGGTAGACCTTAAACCTTTGCCCAAAGGATTAAAGTATGAATTTTTGGGCCCAGACAAAACTTATCCAGTCATTGTGAGCGACGAGTTGAGTCCCGAAGAAAATGAAAAGTTGCTGATTTTATTGAAAAAACATAGGAAGGTGATTGGATATTCGATTAATGATCTCAAAGGTATTAGCCCAGCCTTTTGCACTCATCGTATACCAATGGAAGACCAATGTAAGCCCATAGTGGACCACCAAAGGAGTCTAACTCATGCAATGCGAGAGGTAGTAAAGAAAGAGGTCATCAAGTTACTTGATGCCGGAATCATCTACCCGGTTCCGCATAGCGAGTGGGTGAGCCCGATACATTGTGTACCAAAGAAAGGAGGTTTAACCGTGGTGAAGAATGAGAAGAACGAGTTGATACCGCAAAGAACTGTGACCGGGTGGCGGATGTGTATCGATTATCGCAAGCTTAACAAAGCGACGCAGAAAGATCACTTCCCCCTATCGTTCATTGACGAGATGCTCGAGAGGTTAGCAAACCACACTTATTTTTGCTTTCTCGATGGGTACTCGGGGTTCATCCAAATTTCCATTCACCCGGACGATCAACACAAAACAACATTTACATGCCCTTATGGAACGTTTGCATATAGAAGGATGCCCTTCGGCGTATGCAACGCTCCGGCCTCTTTTCAATGTTGCATGATGGCCGTATTCTCGGAATTCATCGAAGAAATTGTCGAGGTGTTCATGGATGATTTTTCCGTTTATGGGAAGACGTTCATGGATTGCTTGGCAAACTTGGATAAGGTCTTCACGAGGTGTGCGGAGGTAGACTTGGTGTTAAATTGGGAAAAGTGCCACTTCATGGTTAAGCAAAGCATAGTGCTCGGACATGTTATATCCGAGAGAGGCATTGAAGTGGACAAGGCTAAGGTAGAGACGGTTGAGCAACTACCACTTCTGACGGATGTTAAGTCCTTGAGGAGCTTTCTAGGCCATGTCAGATTTTATAGAAGATTTATTAAGGACTTCTCAAAGATCACTAAGCCGTTAACGCATCTCCTTCAAAAGGATGTGGATTTTGACTTTGATGAGAAGTGCCTAGCGGCATTCCGGACCTTGAAAAGTGCGTTTGTGAGTGCTCCCATTATTCAACCTCCGGATTGGATCCAACCTTTCGAGATCATGTGTGATGCAAGTGACTAGGCCGTAGGCGCGGTTTTTGGTCAAAGAAAGGAAGGCCGAGTTCATGCCGTTTACTACGCTAGCAAAACTCTTAATGGGGCACAATTAAATTATGCCACTATGGAAAAGGAGTTGCTAGCGGTGGTGTTTGCTTTCGAAAAATTCAGATCTTACATCGTGAACTCGAAGGTCATTGTTTACACCGATCACGCAGCCATCAAGTATCTCTTGACTAAGAAGTAAGCTAAACCACGTTAGATTCATTGGATCCTTCTTCTCCAAGAATTTGATGTTGAAATTCGTGATAAAAAGGGGGTGGAGAATGTTGTGGCTGATCATTTGTCTAGGATGAATCATGGACAAGATGATAAAGAGCCCATAGAAGATAAGATGAGAGATGACCACCTCTATCGAGTGCTTGATAAAGACACTTGGATGATCGATATCATTCGAGCGATTCGAAAGATGCCTCTCGATCATCTAGATAAAAACTCTCAAAAGAAGATAATCTCCGAAAGTAGGATATACTTTTGGGATGCACCATACCTCTTCAAACTTGGCAATGATGGAGTCATGAGAAGATGTGTGCCAAGAGAAGAGAGGGTAGAAATTCCGAGGAAGTGCCACTCGGCGGAGTACGGTGGGCACTATAGCCTTTTTAGGACCCAAGCAAAAGTATGGTCGAGTGGATTCTATTGGCCGGAGATGCATGAAGATACTAATAGATATGTTGCATCGTGCCCCGAATGCCAAAAAATCGGAAACATCTCTCAAAGAAATTATATGCCTTTGAAATACAATCTACAAATCGACTTATTTGATGTATGGGGTATAGACCTCATGGGGCCTTTCAAAAACTCATGAGGATATGAGTATATTCTAGTCATAGTTGATTATGTATCCAAGTGGGTAGAGGCCATGCCATGTCGTAAAGCTTCCACGGAGGAGTCCATTGCTATGATCAAGAACGTGATTTTTTCTCGTTTCGGTACACCGAGAATCTTGATAAGCGATGGAGGAACTCACTTCACCGGGAAGAATTTCAAAAACTGCTTGTCCAAGTTGGGAATTGAACATAGGGTCTCTACGGCCTATCACCCACAAACCAACGGACAAGCAGAAACATCAAATAGGCAATTAAAAAGTATCCTCAACAAAACCATAGAGAAGGGAGGCAAAGATTGGTCAAAGAAATTAGACGGAGCTTTCTGGGCTTATCGAACGGCGTTCATGACACCGATATGTATGACCCCTTATCAATTCGTCTATGGAAAAGCTTGCCACCTTCCGGTTGAGTTGGAACACAAAGCCTATTGGGCAATTAAAGAGATGAACCTTGATCTCGATGCCGCGGTAGTGAAACGAATAATTCAAATAAGCGAGCTAGAGGAGATGAGGTTGAAAGCATATGAAAATGCAAGCATATACAAAGAGTGAATCAAAAGGTGGTATGATAAAAGATTGAAAAAGAAAGAGTTTAAAGAAGGAGATAAGGTCCTCCTCTACAATTCGAGGTTTAAAACCTTCGGAAAGGGGAAATTGCAAAGCAAGTGGGACGGACCTTATGTTGTGCATTCGGTGCTCTCCAACGGAGCGGTAACCATTATGGATGTGAAAGGCGGCCAATATATGGTGAATGGTCAACGGCTTAAGGTTTACTATGAACCCGAAGTTGTGCCCCTTCACCATGTTGATGTCTTCACCATGGAAGAAGAGCCCGAACGTCCCGCCTAGGACGAAAAACAAGGCTTGAATTTTTGTAAATAGTTTTTCTATTAATTTTCTGGAGTTTCTCGCGAAGATTTACTAGGCCAACTTTTTCCCATGGGCTAAGAAGGCGAAAACAGGGCAGTGTATGAAAAACCGGACCGGCCCGGCCCCCGAGACAGGGTGGGTCGGCCGACCCAGTCCGACCGGCCCAGGTGGGTCCTGGCGGCGGTTGATCCCGGTTTTTGCCCGAATTGCTCCTTTTCGACTTCCTTCTTCGGTCAGAAAATTTTGAGGGAAGTTTCAAAAAGGAAAATGAGGTTCCTAGGGTTTACCTCTAAGGACTATTTATTTGGCCAAATTGGGAGCTCGGGAATCAATCCCATCAAGCAATATTTTGCACCCACGCAGCAGCCATTGTGTCCCCGAGGAGCTTAGAGTTGAAGCAAGAAGCCAAAGAGCCATCGATGGAGGAGGCGAAGCGATGCGAGCTCAAGTTACCCGTTGGGATCAAGAGGACCGCCCGCATCCGTTGCGGAGGGCGTGTCCTGACCGGAGCTATCGCATCTCGCAACCCCGTCAAGAAGGAGAACATCCCTCCTCCCGTTCGAAGGTCGGCGCGCATCCGTGGCATGAAGCGGAAAGACTACAAGGAGGTGTCGCCTGAGCCTAAGGACTATGGCGGTAGCGATTACTCCGATGATCGCAGCCCGAGCTCTTGGGCGGCCGTCGGAAGAGATGATAACGATCTTTACATTTGGGATGAGGAGCCCAAGGAGAAGACTCCCGAAGGCCCCAATGGCGGCGGCAACGACGGCAACAACGGCGGCGACGACAATGGTGGTGGCGACGACGGCGACGATGACGGCCGAGACCCTGGCAATGACGACCCTTTCGGGTTGCATCCGATGTGTTGTGAGTCTTGCCGCACTCCATCTCGGATCTCTACGCAACGGTCGACGAATGTTTCCAAGCCCTGGAGGCGATGAGGCAGCGTATGGAGGATTTGGAGCGCGTAGTTGAAGACGACTACAAGTTCCTAAACCGAAACGTGCGCAAACTTTTTGGCATGGTTGGAAACATGAGAGGCAAGTGGTGCAATAGTTGCGGGAAGTACCACTAGGTTTAGTTTTCCCCTTAGGAAATTTGTAAGATACGACGAGGACGTCATATGTTATTAGCGTGGGGGAGAGCTAGCTAGCTAGCCTTAGCTTTTGAGCATCATGTTTAGGTTCGGTTTAATCTTTGAGAGAGTCTTAGATTATAAAGAGTCTTTAGTTTTTGAGTGTGTTTTTAAATTTTTGCAAGTGTCTTAAATTAGTGTTGAGTCAAAGAAAATCAAATAAAAAGAGTCCTTTAAATTTTGTCTTGTGTATTTCTTATCTTAGTTTACTCGTTCGTTCATCTTTAGTTCTTGATATATGAACATAAGTGTGTGGTTTGAAAAACGTTTACCGTGGTGCTTAGTGGAATTGCTACTACTAAAGGTACCCATACCACACTTCGATCTTGAGCTTCACATGTTGGTTGTGCTATGTTCAATGCTAAAAGTTGGAGGATTTCAATTCTGAAAATTATCTGAAAACCCTTGTAATAAAGGTTAGCAAAACCTCTTTTTCCAAGTTGAGAGTAAGAAAAAAAAATCCTATACAAAGCCAAATTTATTTGTTTCTCCACCATAAGTGTAATTAGCACGATGAGTTGGGCTAGGACCCTGGAGTTTTTATTTTCGAGCAATGATCATGTTCTTGTGCTTATCTTTTGTTGCTAGCCTCGTCATGCATTCGGTAACGTGACTTTCACATCGGAAGTCCCGTACATTGCCGAATTCCATACCCAACCCTATAAATCTCTTTTGTACATCGCATTCCTTGAACACAACCTTCTCTCAAAGTTTCGTCTCATCTCTAGCATGGTTTATTTAAAATTTCAGATTGTATGCATGCAGGAAAGAGAGGAGTTGAGAGCTTTGAAAAGTTGTCAAGAGAGGGAAAAATAAAGAGAAAAGTATGAGTATGGAAAAGAAAGAAAGAAAAATATATAATAGAAAAGTAAAGAAAGAGAAAAATATGAGAATGAGAGAATGAAAGAAAAAGAAGAAAAAGAGAAAAGAGGAGTGGCAATAAAGATATGAGAGGGATGAATCAAGTAAAAGAAACGAAAAATAAAGTGCAAGGAAAGATGTCACGTTGTTGAGAGACGGAACTTTCACTCTTTTTCCAACCATGTGCAATCCGACAACGAGGATGACATCGATGCCTTGTAGTCAAAATTTTCTTTTGCCCTTGCACATGTCCACCATTCTAAATCTTCTCATCCTTGATATCTCTACAATTGGATTAATTCTCATGATCATTGGCTTTGAAAGGTAAACAACCATTAGAGGAAGTTCTTAGTTTGACAATGTTTGTGTTGATTGCACTAGCCCTACCTATAGCTCTACTTTACATATTATATGAGAGATTTATGGGAGGTGAGAGTTTTATAAAATTTGGTTAGGATAGCCACCTCTTATGACTGACTAGAGAGAGCTTGGAGAAAGGTTTTTGTCTAACATTTGTTGCAGGAATTTTATTTTTAAAAAATCATAAAAACCCTCCGATGGAAGGAAAGAATTAAGCATGGCCGAGATTGAAGGCTTCGAGTGAAGAATTTGAGTTGTGGGGTAAATCTTGACGTGGTAAAGATTCTAAACGCCCATGTTTATGTATGATGATCATTACTTTATGTTTATGTATTAAAGACAAAAAGATTGACTAACTTGTGAAGAAGGATTAGCGGTACACGATTACAACACTTTGGACGAAGTTCTTTTACGAGTACTTGCTCGAGAACGAGCAAGAGCTAAGCGTGGGGGAGATGTTGACGGTGTATTTTGGTACACCAAGTGTTGACGCAAAAAGTGCACTCAACGCCAATCACACAGCAAGCCGAACAAAGCTGGCTTCACACGCGCGGAGAGCAAATGACGTGCCAGTCAATTTTTCCTGAAAATTAACAAAAGATAAGGCAGTTAGATATCAAAGCTTGGAACTTGCCGGGTGGTACCAGACAGTTCCATATTTACGGCTAAAGAGCCAGATGGGATAACACAATAGCTATAGAAAGCTATCTGTCAGAGATCCACGACCATTCGGGAAACTAAAAGGGAGAAATGACATTGCCGAATGGATGACGTAAGCATGACAACAATCGGTCTTTGTAAAGACATGGATACATGCGCAAAGCTATGACCGATTCCCATGAAGATTAACATTAAATAAATGAAGTAAAGCACGGACATGATTATGTATTAAATAAGCATGCATAGATCCAAAGCACTAGTCTACCGCATGTCTAGTTACTTTAAGATCTGTCGGGTACGATATCAAACAAATCTATCCACCGCATGATACAACTTGCATGAAAAACCGTACCACTTTCCACAAATAGATCTATCCACCGCATGATACAATCTAAATGTGGAAAGCTAAAAGCATGCATCATTCAAAACATAAATAACGCACGTGATCTACTCGTGGAAAACATAACCGAATACAGCTGAACAGCCGATTCGGGGTCCATGAAGAAGGAACAAAGATTACCATGAGAATAAATCTATCAAGTTGATTTGAGAATCTAATCCACCGGATGACTAGCTCCAAAGCAACCCAAAAACCTGCATCTACCGCATGATACCCGGTTCTTTCAAGATTTATACGAACATAGCAAGCTTGAACCCGCAACACGTAACAACCTAGATCGATTCGGTTTCGGCTATCAGAAAGCATAAGATCCACGTGTTAAAACATGAAACCTACTCGAACAAGGATCATAAAAGAGATATAGCCGATCCAAATCCATCTAGATTGGGCAAAGATGTGTTACATGAATTAAAACATAAAGTAAAAACTCGAGATAACACGGGATAACTTAATGAATCTATTGGATCTTGCCAGAATCCAATAGAGCCGATAACTAGCTCCAAGCTAGATCTTAGCCTACCGCATGGCTCATGATCTAACAAGAAACCTTCTTGAACCAAACTTGAATATACCGCATGACACGAAGCATGGTAACAAGACTACTTGCATCAGATCTAAATCCACCGCATGATACTAGACATGATACAAGGTTGCCGGTACTCACGGAGGTCGACGGATCGATTGGCCCTCTCGAAGAACTCGACGACACGACAAGGACTCTAGGGTTTGGCGTAAGGCCGGTGTATAATGAGGAATGATTGTGTCCGTTACATACATTCAGGGGCCGTATTTATACCCTGTTGAGTACAACTGCGAATGGATTAGTTGCCTAACTAAGCTCGATCGCCTACCCATCCATTCGTCTCCCCTGATTGAGCCACGTCGCCGTCCAATCCCGCAAAATCAGCTCTACTGTTCCTTTGCCGAACCGGAGCAAATAGCCGACCGCAGATCCCTTTGCCGAAAATCTCTGAAAATATCCTTCCTTCCACCAGACGGACTCTTTTTCGAACCGGACCCACAGGTCAGACTCCTTACCAAATTTTGGTGTTAACACATGCCCCTTCAATTGTGGGATAAAAGTAATTTTGTTCCACAATTGACTCCAGCCACGAATCTTCGAATCAAATCTGTCAACACCTGTTCTTCGCAATCCGCCGGAATCTTCATCCGGATCCAACCCTAGATCTCCCCGTTCCAAGCTCGAACCTCCAATGGCAGCTCAGAACCAAGATGCTCAGGTAAATTCATCCCCCGCAAACCTTGTTCGGCATTAGGTTTTCAATTTTACCTGTGATTTTCCTTTTTCGCTTTCTCTCAGGAGCCTTCTACTGAACTTTTGATTCGTACCAAGGCCAATTCGAGGTCTTATTACCTTGGTCCCGTGGGGAATCCCGACCCTCGAGATCTCATTGCCGCTGAATCTCAGAGAATCCCCTTTAAAGCAGCTTTGTCTCCACCTCCTCAGTGGCAAGATGCATTCAAGAACTGGCCTTTACCCCCAATTGCAGGCTGGAAGACTTGGTATCGGAGGATTCTTGCGGATAAGAGTGGATTGACCAACCTGGATGCTCTCCGCATTGCCCAGTGCTTGGAGCTATCCGTGGCTGAGACCCCCAAGAACGAAGATCTTCTGATAGCAGCTTGCCACTTTTGGTCAAACGGCGTCAACGCCTTCCTTTTTGGCCATGGTCCGATGTCTCCCACCTTGGCCGATGTATATATGATTACCGGCCTTGACATTACAGGATCCGTTCAGCCTTGGAATTTCAAAAATTCCTCACGGCAGACAGGGGTGAAGCCAGGGAACGGATACAAGCAATACATCTTGAAACACATGAAGGATAATCCCCTAGGTGAAATTGAATACGAGCCTTTATGAATATGTGGCTGTGCAGATTTGTCTTTTGTGGGAAAGCCAACGAGCCCAACCTGAACCATATTGTGATGGCATCTCATTTGGCCGGTGGCAACCGCCTCCCTCTTGGAAAATTCTTCCTCGGCAGTGTATATCACATGCTTCACCAAACTGTTACTCAGATGTATACTAGCCAAAGAATATCATGTGTCAACGGCCCTTGGTGGTTCGTTCAAATGTGGCTGCAGCTCCACATGCATCAGATCATCGGTGTCGACTTGAACTCCAGGTTCTTCCCCTTGTCCAATCACCCTGAAGGAGAACCCCAAGCTACCAGAGGATGCCAGAATTACGGAGAAGCGGCCTCAACTGTCCTCGTTCAGCAAGACATCAGCCAGTTCTTCGAGCTATTCTTTAAAGGTTTCCCCAATCCTCTCTGGCTTCCTTATTTGGGCAACGACACCTTGACCTTCCCTGTTGAATTCTCTTTCGAGCCCGGCCATCAAGATGGGAGATTCTTGGAGATCCTTAATATCATAATCCGCCCATGCATACTGCCGGCCGAGTTCAATGGAGGAAGGCAGAATGTCAGCACTTATGAGTACTATCAGCCTAATGTAATGGCCAGGCAACTTGGATGCGGCCAGATGCCCCCAAGATTGTTCCTGCATGAATTCCTCAAACCCAGAGAGGAAATCAAAGAGCTGATGCAGGGCAGCAGAGTTTTCAACTATGAGTGCAGTCCCACTGTCTACACATGTCCTTTCATGCCCACAACCATAGCTCACCCCACCTTTGACTCCTGGTGGCAAGAATTCCACGATCACATCTTCAGTGAGCCTGTTCATGTATTCTGTGCAGAGTTGGTGCCTGACTTCCTGCCGACTTCAGAGGTAATACAATGAGCCTTTGGATCAGACATGTCTTCTTTATTCATGGTCCTGACCTTCATCTTCTCGTCCACAGAACACGGTGCCTGCCCCTCGAGCCAGGGTAATTGCTTACAATGCTGAAGGCCCAATTTCAGCACTGGGATTCAAATCCACAACTCTGCATCAACTAATGGCCAGGTATGCTACCACAGATCCCAGCCTTTCTAGCCTTGCTGCAGGCAGGAGGCAAGGCCTGCATCTGATTGCTCCTCCAAGTGCTAAAAGGAGAAGAACTGTCAAGAAAGTGCTTGTTGAGGTAAAACCCTGTACCTTCTTGATTACCAGGTCATTCTGTTCTTGATGACTCATATCATTGTGCATTTTCAGACCAGAGTCCAGCAGCCTTCAGAACCAGTACCTGCCAATGCCCCATCCACTGGTATGACCTCTACTGTTCTTCCTTAAGGATGAGCACTGGCATTTACCCTTTCAATTTGACATTTGCAGAAGAAGCCATGGAAGGACAGCTTGTAGATGTTCCAGTGGTCCAACAAGCGAGTCCATCCAGGGTTGAATTACCCATCCCAGTGGAGATCTCATCTTCATCACCTTCTGCAGAAGCAATAAATTCTCCCAGAGATGAATCTCCCAACTCAACCGAGCCAATAAGTTCTCCAAGGGTGCCATCACCGTTGGCCAAGCAGAGATAACCAACCCAACAGAAGCAGACCCGACTCTTCTTCAGCCAGAAACTCATGAGCTGCTAGTAGCCGCATCGGCACCTCTCAGCTTGGAAGTTTCGGCTTTACCTGGAGCATCTCCTTCACCTGGGATCGCCCCTGCTCAAGAAACCATCCATGAGGTATCCACCTGCATTTAATTCTGGTACCTCAATATTTAGCATTCTTATTTCGGCAATGTTGTTTCTCAGGATCAGGCTCCATCATCATCAAGCCTGCCATTAGAGAGCAATCCAGCTGTTGAGGTGATGGAAAGAGTATACCGGCCTCTACCGGATGAAGTATCGTCAAAGCTCAAAGAAATCGCCGCTCGGCTAGAAAAAGATGTTCAAGATCAGTTCAATGATCTCCATCGCTTCGAAGAGATGTTTGAATCTATCAGCCAAGAACTTCCTGAAGACGTCAAAGCTTCTCTATCATCCGTTTATGGCTTAGAAACCCTTTATGCACCCGTAAGGCGCGCTTGGAGGAAATTGCGCTCACGCCCGGCCATTGAACAGAGGAAAACTGATGCTGAACACGCTATGAACGGGGCGCAATCCCAAGCAGAGAGCCACAAGGATGCATTGGCTAACCTGCAGGCTTCTTATGATCTGAAGATTGCCAGGAAAGCCGCTCTAGAAGCAGAACTGAGAAGCCTGTCAGTGGAGATAGAGGCTGATAAAGAGAAAATAGCCGAACTTCCTGGATTGATAGCAAAGACCCAAGCGGAAGCAAAATCGGCTATCACCAAGATAGAGCAATGCGATGCAGAACTCGCTGATTTATCCGGTACCCAAAAGGATTGCCAGGAGCTGCTGGACAATTCCCATCTGATAACATCCAGTGCTCGTAGTGTGATTGCAAAACTTCTGAATGCTTGAATATCCTTATTGATGTATAACTGAATTGGTCGTTCTTGTAATATCTTCTTGCACTCTGTTTCCTTTCTTCTGCGCACTTTCAAATATAATGCTGAACGACCCATTCGGTAGTGAAACGCCAACTCCCGAACGGCACTTCGATTTTCTATAGCCGAACCAATCAACTGCACGCGGCTCAGCCTAGAACTCCAAGCGACCCGTCGGCGGGCTGGCCAAGGAAACCTTTCCACCTTCCGATTTTCTTGGGATATGCGCCACGATCCTCAGCCACGACTCGAAGCCACGATTCATCCTACCAGGCCTATAAATGTTACCATAGGTGCCTCTAGCTCTCCACCAGGCCTTCTAGCTCTCGAATCTTTGCCAATCTTTAGCCCTTTTTGCAAACAAGGCACATCCCAAACCACAATGGTGCGCCGCCTCAACCGCCGCCGCGCCTCCGACGAGGCCGAGGGGAGCGCGCCAATGCGCGCGGCGGTGATGATCGTCGATCTCTCCTCTTTGATTCTATTCTTGATCTTCTTTTGCCACCGACGATCACCCCCTTTTTTCGGATTGATTCAGTGGAATCCGCCTCGTGCGCCGGCCAATCAGCCCCTCCCAGATGACTCCTCGGAGTCCGATGGCCACTCCCCGGTACCGTACGGGGAAGAAGACGCCATCCGCTTCAAGGAAGAGCTGGAGGCGTCCCGGCGTGAGCTGGAGGACGTCTCCAAGAAAGCGGGCATAGCCGAGCTAGAGTGGGAGGACCAGCGCAGACAGCTGCTGGAAACCATTGATGGTACGGCTTTGAGATTAGTTCTTGATTCCACCCGGCTTTTGACGCTAATCTTTTTCTTCTTGCTTCTTGTAGCCCGCGACGCGGAGCTCAACCAGCTGAAGGAGCTGGTGGAGCAGCTGGCCGAGAAGGTGAACGCCCTCGGCAATACACCAGTGGAGCGCCTTGCCGCGGTGGAGCGCCGCGTTGATGAGGTGGCTGTCCACGGCGTCCGTCTGGGCACCACCTTGGGCCTGGCTGCCATGGCGACGCACACGGACGTCGACTACTCCACCAGGCCGCGCGGCTTCCGGGGCGGCGCGCCAGAGGACATCGAGGAGATCGAGCTCATCCTGGAGTGCCTTGATGGCCATGGCGACGCCATTGCCGAAATTACTCATCCCCAATCTGTGCTGAACAGGCTCTTCGACTAGATTGTACTAGGGATGTGTAAATATCGGCAATAGATGAAGAACTTTTGAAGTTTTGCACCTGTTCTGTGATGACTCCCTTTGCATTTTGCATCTGCGAATTTTGTTTTCTTTGAATGCATCCGGGAACTATCTTTAGCCGAACGCGCGAGAACAACTGCCCCTTGGTGCAAAATCCACAGAGGATCCCAGTTCGGCAATCCATAAACACTGTTCAAGAGAAAACCCTTCGCACTTGGTAGAAAACCCTGCCACTTGGTATTCCAGCCGTGTGTACTGGCTAGTCATCACTCCCAATGCGCCTCTCCGGTCAATAAAATAACCTGCGGGGTGCTCTGCAAATCCACTCGCGCACTCATCCATCATTTCTCCTCTCTTCCCCTGCCTCTAAAGGAGAAAACCCCAACGCCATGGACAAGGGTAAACAACCTCAGGAGAGCGGCTCATCAAGGAAGCGCACGATTCGGAAGTGAGTTCTTTCTTGATCTGCTCCTTGTTCTCCCGCATGATCTTGCGCTTCATGTTTTCCTCTCATTCTTTTCAGCCTTGATTTGCTTCCCGAAGAAGTCATCGGGACCGAAGATGTGCCTGAGTACATCTCCTCCGATTCCTCCATCGAAGCAGAGGATGCCACGCCTGAACAGAGGACCAACCATCAGCTGCGCCGCCGCGTCCGGCACCTGGAGCACGGCCTCAGGGACATGTCCGCCCGTTGCCAAGCCGAGCGCGAGCGTCGCATGGCTCCGGAGGCATTAGTAGGGGGTAAATGTTCCCGACTCCTTCTTGACCTCGTGCTTGCACTTGGATTTTTTGCCCCTACTCTTGATTCCTCCGCTTTAGATGTCTCCCGACAGTACAACAACCCGAAGACGGCTTGGGATAGCTTGGTGGAGGCTGCCAACCATGGTCACCCCCGTGCGTTCCGGTGTTGCCGCTTGTCACGGTGGTCCTGGAGCAACTGAAGAGGGAGCAGCCGAAGAATTAAAGAAAAGATTGTATCTTACTTTCGCTTCTTCCGCCACGCCTTCTGCTTCCCTCCTCCTCGAGGATCTGACCACCGGGGTTGTTAGACGTAGTCCTACGAGGAACAGTTGTAATGTAATTTTGAGCTAAGGGCAATGCATCCAGGCACTGGCCATTCTCTCTTGTTCATGGATTTTGTTCTGAAGGCGGCCTCATTCTTGAGCGCCGGCTATTTCTTGTGCCAGATGTGTGTAATCATCGATCGATCTCAATGCTAGGATAATATTTCTTCAGATATCTTCCATTTATTGCAGCGGAAAATTCTTCCCCTAGCAAAGTCTTCAATATGTATGCATTACCAGGGACGCATCTGACCACACGAAAAGGTCCCTCCCAGTTAGGGGACCATTTGCCGAATTCACTGTATTTAGTTCCAATCGGCAATAGCGCTTTCCAAACTAGATCGCCTTTTGCAAATTGCCTTACTTTTACCTTCTTATTATAGTATTTGGCAACCCGCAGTTTGTTTTTCTCGATGTTCTCCAGGGCCCTGAGACGGATCATATGCAAATCTTCTAGTTCATCCATCATTAGGCCACTGTAATCCTTGGAGCTCAACTCGTTTTGCAGCACCACTCTCCTTGAATCTGATTGTACTTCCCAAGGTAGGATTGCGTGATGCCCGTAAACCAACTCGTAAGGAGACGTCTTTGTAGCTCCATGGGGGGCCATCTGGTAAGCCCATAGCGCTTCGCTGAGTACCGAATGCCACCTTCTTGGCTTCTGATCGATCTTCTTCTGTATCAGCTTGATCATGATCTTATTAGAAGCCTCTGCTTGACCATTAGCTTGGGCATAATATGGAGAAGAATTAAACAATTTGATTCCCATGCTTTCGGCAAAGTCTCTGAACTCCAACGACACGAATTGTGCCCCTTGGTCAGTGGTAATCGTCTGAGGGATCCCAAATCGATAGATGATGTGTTCCTTGACGAATTCGATCATGTTTTCTGACGTCACCTTCTTCAGTGGGATTGCCTCGACCCATTTGGTGAAGTAATCTGTAGCCAAAAGAACGAACTTATGCCCCTTGCTAGATGGCGGATTAATTTGGCCAATCAAGTCTATACCCCAGCCCCTGAATGGCCATGGCTTGATGATGGGATTCAATGCTGATGCAGGGACCCTCTGAATATTCCCAAACCTTTGGCAATCCTGACATCCCTTGTAATACTCAAAGCAGTCCTCTAATATCGTCGGCCAAAAGCATCCAGCTTGTCTAATAACCCACTTCATACGGTAGGCCGATTGGTGTGCTCCACATATTCCATCGTGCACCTCGCTCATCATGTTCTTGGCTTCTTCCCGGACCCGGGCATCGTAGTAATACCCCATCTAATGATTTATAGAACAGATTATCATCCAGAAGAACGAACTTAATTGCCTTGTACCTGAGTTTCCTAGAGACTTTTCGGGATGGATCTTTCAAGTAATCGACGATTTCTTTCCTCCAATCATCTTCTGCAAGATCAGCCCCTAGTGCACACACTTCTGCAGCAAACGCTTCTTGACTCTCCTTGTAACCAGAGGCGCTTTGAGCTAGCCGATTTGCTTCCTCGTTATGCTCTCTAGGAATGTGCTGTAGGGTTACCAATGGGAAGCTCTTCAAGATCTCCCTGCACTCTTCGTAGTAACTCCTCAGCGCTTCGCTTCTGCACTCGTATTGGCCGGTTAATTGCTTGATTACCAATTCTGAATCTCCATAGATCTCAACTGAAACGGCCCCAGCTTCTCTCAAATATTGAAGCCCTCGAAGTAATGCCTCGTACTCAGCCTGGTTATTTGTGACAGTGGGTTGTATAGGAATGGCGAATTCAAACATCTCACCTCTGGGCGAAATTAGCAGGATCCCTACTCCCCCACCTTTGCCACACGATGACCCATCAAAAAATAAAGCCCAAGGGGTAATTTCAAGCAGATCAATTGACGGGTCACGATGTTCAGTTATAAAATCGGCAATGACCTGGCCTTTGATGGCTTTTGCCGATTCGAACTTCAACTCGAATTCTGATAAAGCTAGAATCCACTTGCCAATCCGACCGTTCAAAATTGGCATAGATAACATATGTTTTATCACATCAAACTTGGAGTATACAGTGCATTCGGCATTCAACAAGTAGTGCCGAAACTTTGTACACGAGTAGTACACACAAAGACACAGTTTCTCTACAGCCGAATACCTGGTTTCAGGATCAAGTAGTTTTCGGCTAAGATAAGCTACTACCCGCTCCTTTCCTTCGAATTCTTGAATAAGGGCCGATCCAATGGTTTGGGTATCGGCCGCCACGTACAACTTGAAAGGCTTGTTTAGCTGAGGAGGAACCAACACCGGCGGCTCCTTCATGTACTGCTTGATCTCATCGAAAGCCTTTTGTTGTTCGTCACCCCATGCGAATTTCTGATCTTTCTTTAGCTTCAGCAATGGAGAGAATGGCAGCACCTTCTGTGATAAATTTGAGATGAATCTTCTCACGAAGTTGATCTTGCCGAGCAGTGATTGCAATTCCTTGAGGTTGGTTGGGGGAACGACTTCATCAATGGCTTTCATGCTCTTCTTGCCAACTTCAATTCCTCCTTCGTGGACCAAAAACCCCAAGAATTCTCCAGCTGATACCCCAAAAGCGCACTTGTTTGGATTCATCTTCAAACCATGTTTCCGTGTGCACTCCAGGGTCTTTTTCACATCTTCCAGATGGGTGTCATGACTTAAGGACTTGATCACCACGTCATCAATGTAGATTTCCACAGTTTTGCCGATCAACTCATGAAAAATGTAATTCATGGCCCGTTGATAGGTTGCACCGGCATTTTTCAACCCAAACGTCATGACTATCCACTCGAACAGGCCTATATGACCAGGACATCTAAAGGCCGTCTTTGATATGTCTTCTATTGCCATGAAGATCTGATTGTATCCCGCGTTGCCATCCATGAAACTAATCACCTTGTGTCCAGCAGCGGCGTCAATCAACAAATCGGCAATAGGCATCGGGTATCCATCCATGGGAGTAGCTCTGTTCAGGTCCCTGAAATCTATGCAAACCCTCATTTTTCCATTCTTCTTATACACAGGGACGATGTTAGACATCCACTCCGCATATCTGCATGGCCGAACGAAGTTTGCGTCAAGTAATCTTTCAACTTCCTTCTTCACATCGGCCAATACTTCATCCTTGTAGATCTTCCGGGGTGGTTGCTTATATGGTTTGAAACCAGGCTTGATTGGCAACCGATGCTCGACGATGGAACGATCCAATCCAGGCATCTCCGAGTAATCCCAGGCGAAGCAATCCTTATATTCTTTGAGAAGCTCAATTAAATTCCCCCTGAAATCTGGCTGCAAATTTGCACTGATGAACGTCGGCCTTGGCTTATCACCGCTTCCAATATCAACTTCTTCCAGTTTATCAGCCGACATGAATCCTCGCCCTAATTTGCCATCAGTGCCATCTACGGGGTTTTCCATTAAAAATTACTACAAGAGCCGACTGCTTGAATCGGCTGTTGATCACTGCTGACAGGTTCAACAGGACCTTCTCCCCATTCTTTTCCTGAGAAACAATCAATGCCTTGGTATTCCCAGAAGGCTGGTTCCATGTTGGCCATGCTCACGGAGTCATCTGCCTGGACGACCTCGATTTCATCATCCACCCACTGGATAAGCTGTTGATGCATGGTGGACGGGACGCAACAGTTAGCATGAATCCAATCCCGCCCAAGCAAAGAGTCGTAGGCTCCTTTGCCCTCGATGACAAAGAAGGTGGTGAGTAGCGTCTTGGACCCGATCATCAAGTCCACGTGAGCACATCCCTTGGTGTCCGAGGGGTTCCCGCGAAGTCGTTCAAGATGATGCTTGTAGGCGTCAAATCGCTCGGGCCCATTCCAAGCTTCCTGAAGGTGGTGTACGGCATTACATTGACTGCCGCTCCACCGTCGACGAACATCTTGGTCAATGGCTTGCCATTGACGTATCCTCTCAAGTACAGCGGCCTCATGTGACGGTTCTTGGCCGGCTTGTCGAAGATGGCCTGCTTGGCCAGCACCAGTTGTGCCATCATCTCCTCGGTGTGCTCGTCGTCGAAGGAAGCTTCCTCCTGCATAACCTGGTTAGCAGGAGCCATGAACTCGTTCGGCAGAAAGTATACCATGCATGCTGGAGCCGAACGCTTCGATCCCTCAGGTTGGTCCTTGGGACGCCACATCTGCCTCGTCTGGGTCCCGGCCTGCTTCAACTCACGGTTCCTCAAGCGCTGGACCCGTCTCTTCTGGCTCTTGCGTAGGCCGGGTGGGCACCACTGCCCCTTTTGCCAGATGTAGTCAATCTCGTCGTCTTCTTGATCAGCCCACCTGAGATCATCTTGGCGCTTCCTGGGATGATCGATGACCTCAATTTTTTGGCGCTGATCCCCATTAGGGTGGATCCTTCCAAGTCTCTCGTGGACGGATCGGCGATTGCGCCTTCTCGCCCGTATTCAACATACCCGTCGCCGCATTCGGGACGGTTCTTCGGTGTGGGCGGCTTTAGGCCCTTATTCCAGCAGTGCCTGAAGAAGGCGCATCCCCAGTGTGCGCGCTCCTGTTCGCGCGTGTACTGCTCGTGGTCCCTTCTGCGCGCCTCTTCTTCAGCTCTGCGCTGCTCCTCTTCGTGACGACGCTTCTGGTAGCGCTCTTTCTCTATTTGGCGCTGCCATTTGTTGAGGAGAATGCGCGACGTCACCTTGGGTTTAGGCCTGGACGACTCCCCAATCTCGATGTGGCTCTTGAGAATGCGGGGGGCATCATCTTGTACTTGCTCCAGAGTCACCTGGCGCTCTGGGTCCACTGCTCCACCTTGCTTGGACCTGGTTGAGGTCAGGACCTTGACCTTTCCCTTCTCTTCGGCTGTTATCACATTGACAGAAAAGCCGAGCATGTTCTGAGGAAAGGGGTGGCCATCCAGCTTCATCTTGTTATCGAACTTGAGGAGTCCCTCTTGGATGGCCCTCTGGATCCTCATCCTGAAGACCCTGCAATCGTTGATGGAGTGTGAATCCCTGTCATGGAAGCCGCAGTAACGTTTCGCCTTAATTCCATCAGGCCGAAGCATAGAATGCCCTTCAGGCAGCTTGATTCGGCCTTCTTTCACTAAGAGCTCAAACAACTTATCAGCCTTTGTGATGTCAAAGTCATATGTCCCCTTGGTCTGCTTGACCCAGCGCTGATTCATCGTCAAGGGCTCCTTGCCCCACATGATCTCCGCTGCAGCTACATCCAATTCGTCCTCAGAATCCTCGAACAGATCAGCTTTGTCCAGGAACTGGTTGTAGATGTCAGCGACGTCGTGCTGCTTGCCAAATTTGGGGTCGTTCTTGAGACCATATGCCTGATTGCTCATTAGAGACAACTTCTGTGATAGCTGGCCCAGGTTCTCGAACTCCATCCCAAATAACTTCTCGCGCACGGCCGGCAACATCCCGGCGACGGCCATATCAGCCAGCTGATCGTCTGGCAAGTTCAGCGAGAAGCACATGCCTTTGACTTCCCTGAACCTTCTAAGAAACTCTAGCGGTGTTTCACTGTGCCTTTGCTTCAGGGTGGCGAGATCAATTAGCTTCTTCTCAGAGCTGCCGCTGAAATAGTGAGCGTGGAATTTACGCTCCAAGTCCTTCCATCTAGCCACTGATTCAGGAGGCAGGGACGAGAACCACTGAAAAGCTGGACCTGTCAGCGAGGCGGGGAAGTAGCGAACCCTGAACGCCTCCTCGGCCGAGCATTCCCCAAGCTGCATGAGGTAACGGGCGATGTGCTCGACCGTGCTTGTCTCGTCCTGCCCCGAGAACTTTGTGAATTCCGTCGGCGGCTTCACCCTCGGCGGTAAGAGCACGTTATAGTACCACTCTGGGAACGGCGGCCTATAGGTGGGACCCTGCATCTTTGGCTTGAGGCCGAACTGATTTTGCATCAATTCGGCCATCTTGCGCTCTAGGGCGTCATCTTCTTGCGCGCTGCCGGCACCGGCGTGTACCCTGGGTGCGGGAAGGCGTCGAACGCTCCGTAGTTTCCCACTTCATGATAACCACCGCCGTACAAATTCTTCTCGGGAGCCGCTTGGTCGACGGAGCAATCCTCCGGCCGGGATCAAGTGGGGCCCCGCACGAGCCGAACGCTAGGTCTCCGTACGTAGGGCCGGTACGGATTCGGCCGTGCACGTGGCCAACTCGTGCTGGCTCGTGGTGGTGGCGGGGATTGGCCGACCTCCCCGAAGCTTGCAACGGGGGCCGAACGGGCGCCCCCCGCCGCCTGCGGAGGAGGTGGGAATGCTTGGCTTCCGGAGCTCTGAGGAGGAGGCTGCTTGCGGCCGGCTCCCGTAGCGGCGGCTGGGAGCTTGATTCACCCAGCTCCACAGTGCTCTTCCCGACGGGCGCCTTCCCGAACGCCTGCTCCATGCCCGGGCCAAAGAAAGCCACCATCATCTGCTGGAGCGACCCGAGGAAAGCCTTGTTGTGCTTGGTGAGCATGTAGTCCGCTGACTCTTGGAATACGCGTGCGCATTCCTCCTTTTCCTGCTGGGATGTGGCATCGCTTTCTCCTGGCAGTAGCACTCTGGGCAGGTCATTCTTCAGATACGGGACACCACTTCTGTTCTTCTTAAACGACATGAGACACTTTTGCTGAAACTGGTTCACGGCGTCTAGGAGCTGCTGATGCTGCTCTGGAGAAAGCTCTTCGATGTTGACATCCATGAGGTCTGAGATTTCAGGCATCTTGAACCGATTCGGCTGTTGTCCCACTGGGCGTGCCAAAAAGTGTGTTGACGCAAAAAGTGCACTCAACGCCAATCACACAGCAAGCCGAACAAAGCTGGCTTCACACGCGCGGAGAGCAAATGACGTGCCAGTCAATTTTTCCCGAAAATTAACAAAAGATAAGGCGAGTTAGATATCAAAGCTTGGAACTTGCGGGTGGTACCGCATAGGTTCCATATTTACGGCTAAAGAGCCGGATGGGATAACACAATAGCTATAGAAAGCTATCTCGTCGAGATCCACGACCATTCGGGAAACTAAAAGGGAGAAATGACATTGCCGAATGGATGACGTAAGCATGACAACAATCGGTCTTTGTAAAGACATGGATACATGCGCAAAGCTATGACCGATTCCCATGAAGATTAACATTAAATAAATGAAGTAAAGCACGGACATGATTATGTATTAAATAAGCATGCATAGATCCAAAGCACTAGTCTACCGCATGTCTAGTTACTTTAAGATCCGTCGGGTACGATATCAAACAAATCTATCCACCGCATGATACAACTTGCATGAAAAACCGTACCACTTTCCACAAATAGATCTATCCACCGCATGATACAATCTAAATGTGGAAAGCTAAAAGCATGCATCATTCAAAACATAAATAACGCACGTGATCTACTCGTGGAAAACATAACCGAATACGATTGAACAAAATTCGATTCGGGGTCCATGAAGAAGGAACAAAGATTACCATGAGAATAAATCTATCAAGTTGATTTGAGAATCTAATCCACCGGATGACTAGCTCCAAAGCAACCCAAAACCCGCATCTACCGCATGATACCCGGTTCTTTCAAGATTTATACGAACATAGCAAGCTTGAACCCGCAACACGTAACAACCTAGATCGATTCGGTTTCGGCTATCAGAAAGCATAAGATCCACGTGTTAAAACATGAAACCTACTCGAACAAGGATCATAAAAGAGATATAGCCGATCCAAATCCATCTAGATTGGGCAAAGATGTGTTACATGAATTAAAACATAAAGTAAAAACTCGAGATAACACGGGATAACTTAATGAATCTATTGGATCTTGCCAGAATCCAATAGAGCCGATAACTAGCTCCAAGCTAGATCTTAGCCTACCGCATGGCTCATGATCTAACAAGAAACCTTCTTGAACCAAGCTTGAATCTACCGCATGACACGAAGCATGGTAACAAGACTACTTGCATCAGATCTAAATCCACCGCATGATACTAGACATGATACAAGGTTGCCGGTACTCACGGAGGTCGACGGATCGATTGGCCCTCTCGAAGAACTCGACGACACGACAAGGACTCTAGGGTTTGGCGTAAGGCCGGTGTATAATGAGGAATAATTGTGTCCGTTACATACATTCGGGGGCCGTATTTATACCCCGTTGAGTACAACTGCGAATGGATTAGTTGCCTAACTAAGCTCGATCGCCTACCCATCCATTCGTCTCCCCTGATTGAGCCACGTCGCCGTCCAATCCCGCAAAATCAGCTCTACTATTCCTTTGCCGAAACGGAGCAAATAGCCGACCGCAGATCCCTTTGCCGAAAATCTCTGAAAATATCCTTCCTTCCACCAGACGGACCCTTTTTCGAACCGGACCCACAGGTCGGACTCCTTACCAAATTTTGGTGTTAACACATGCCCCTTCAATTGTGGGATAAAAGTAATTTTGTTCCACAATTGACTCCAGCCACGAATCTTCGAATCAAATCTGTCAACACACGTTCTTCGCAATCCGCCGGAATCTTCATCCGGATCCAACCCTAGATCTCCCCGTTCCAAGCTCGAACCTCCAATGGCAGCTCAGAACCAAGATGCTCAGGTAAATTCATCCCCCGCAAACCTTGTTCGGCATTAGGTTTTCAATTTTACCTGAGATTTTCCTTTTTCGCTTTCTCTCAGGAGCCTTCTACTGAACTTTTGATTCGTACCGAGGCCAATTCGAGGTCTTATTACCTTGGTCCTGTGGGGAATCCTGACCCTCGAGATCTCATTGCCGCTGAATCTCAGAGAATCCCCTTTAAAGCAGCTTTGTCTCCACCTCCTCAGTGGCAAGATGCATTCAAGAACTGGCCTTTACCCCCAATTGCAGGCTGGAAGACTTGGTATCGGAGGATTCTTGCGGATAAGAGTGGATTGACCAACCTGGATGCTCTCCGCATTGCCCAGTGCTTGGAGCTATCCGTGGCTGAGACCCCCAAGAACGAAGATCTTCGATAGCGGCTTGCCACTTTTGGTCAAACGGCGTCAACGCCTTCCTTTTCGGCCATGGTCCGATGTCTCCCACTTTGGCCGATGTATATATGATTACCGGCCTTGACATTACAGGATCCGTTCAGCCTTGGAATTTCAAAAATTCCTCACGGCAGACAGGGGTGAAGCCAGGGAACGGATACAAGCAATACATCTTGAAACACATGAAGGATAATCCCCTGGGTGAAATTGAATACAGAGCCTTTCTGAATATGTGGCTGTGCAGATTTGTCTTCTGTGGGAAAGCCAACGAGCCCACCTTGAACCATATCGTGATGGCATCTCATTTGGCCGGTGGCAACCGCCTCCCTCTTGGAAAATTCTTCCTCGGCAGTGTATACCACATGCTTCACCAAACTGTTACTCAGATGTATACTAGCCAAAGAATATCATGTGTCAACGGCCCTTGGTGGTTCGTTCAAATGTGGCTGCAGCTCCACATGCATCAGATCATCGGTGTCGACTTGAACTCCAGAGTTCTTCCCCTTGTCCAATCACCACCGAAGGAGAACCCCAAGCTACCGGAGGATGCCGAATTACGGAGAAGCGGCCTCAACCTGTCCTCGTTCGGCAAGACATCGGCCAATTCTTCGAGCTATTCTTTAAAGGTTTCCCCCAATCCTCTCCTGGCTTCCTTATTTGGGCAACGACACCTTGACCTTCCCCTGTTGAATTCTCTTTCGAGCCGGCCATCAAGATGGGAGATTCTTGGAGATCCTTAATATCATAATCCGCCCATGCATCTCGCGGCCGAGTTCAATGGAGGAAGGCAGAATGTCAGCACTTATGAGTACTATCAGCCTAATGTAATGGCCAGGCAACTTGGATGCGGCCAGATGCCCCCAAGATTGTTCCTGCATGAATTCCTCAAACCCAGAGAGGAAATCAAAGAGCGTGCAGGGCAGCAGAGTTTTCAACTATGAGTGCAGCCCCACTGTCTACACATGTCCTTTCATGCCCACAACCATAGCTCACCCCACCTTTGACTCCTGGTGGCAAGAATTCCACGATCACATCTTCAGTGAGCCTGTTCATGTATTCGTGCGAGTTGGTGCACGACTTCTCGCCGACTTCGGAGGTAATACAATGAGCCTTTGGATCGGACATGTCTTCTTTATTCATGGTCCCGACCTTCATCTTCTCGTCCACGAACACGGTGCTGCCCCTCGAGCCGGGGTAATTGCTTACAATGCGAAGGCCCAATTTCGACAACGGGATTCAAATCCACAACTACGCACCAACTAATGGCCGGGTATGCTACCACGGATCCCGCCCTTTCTAGCCTTGCGCTGTGATAGGAGGCAAGGCACATGCATCCGATTGCTCCTCCAAGTGCTAAAAGGAGAAGAACTGTCAAGAAAGTGCTTGTTGAGGTAAAACCCCGTACCTTCTTGATTACCGGAGCCATTCCGTTCTTGATGACTCATATCATTGTGCATTTTCGGACCGAGTCCGGCGGCCTTCGGAACCGGTACACCGCCAATGCCCCATCCACCGGTATGACCTCTCTTGTTCTTCCTTAAGGATGAGCACCGGCATTTACCCTTTCAATTTGACATTTGCGAAGAAGCCATGGAAGGACGGCTTGTAGATGTTCCGGTGGTCCAACAAGCGAGTCCATCCGGGGTTGAATTACCCATCCCGGTGGAGATCTCATCTTCATCACCTTCACGCGAAGCAATAAATTCTCCGGAGATGAATCTCCCAACTCAACCGAGCCAATAAGTTCTCCAAGGGTGCCATCACCGTTGGCCAAGCGAGAGATAACCAACCCAACGAAAGCGGACCCGAGCTCTTCTTCGGCCGAAACTCATGAGGCTGCTAGTAGCCGCATCGGCACCTCTCAGCTTGGAAGTTTCGGCTTTACCTGGAGCATCTCCTTCACACAGGATCGCCCCTGCTCAAGAAACCATCCATGAGGTATCCACCTGCATTTAATTCTGGTACCTCGATATTTAGCATTCTTATTTCGGCAATGTTGTTTCTCAGGATCAGGCTCCATCATCATCAAGCCTGCCATCAGAGAGCAATCCAGCTGTTGAGGTGATGGAAAGAGTATACCAGCCTTTACCAGATGAAGTACTGTCAAAGCTCAAAGAAATCGCTGCCTGGCTAGAAAAAGATGTTCAAGATCAGTTCAATGATCTCCATCGCTTCGAAGAGATGTTTGAATCTATCAGCCAAGAACTTCTCGAAGACGTCAAAGCTTCTCTATCATCCGTTTATGGCTTAGAAACCCTTTATGCACCCGTAAGGCGCGCTTGGAGGAAATTGCGCTCACGCCCGGCCATTGAACGAGAGGAAAGCGATGCGAACACGCTATGAACGGGGCGCAATCCCAAGCGAGAGAGCCACAAGGATGCATTGGCTAACTGCGGGCTTCTTATGATGCGAAGATTGCCGGGAAAGCCGCTCTAGAAGCGAGCGAGAAGCACAGTCGGCGGAGATAGAGGCTGATAAAGAGAAAATAGCCGAACTTCCGGATTGATAGCAAAGACCCAAGCGGAAGCAAAATCGGCTATCACCAAGATAGAGCAATGCGATGCGAACTCGCCGATTTATCCGGTACCCAAAAGGATTGCCAGGAGCTGCTGGACAATTCCCATCTGATAACATCCAGTGCTCGTAGTGTGATTGCAAAACTTCTGAATGCTTGAATATCCTTATTGATGTACAACTGAATTGGTCTTTCTTGCAATATCTTCTTGCACTCTGTTTCCTTTCTTCTGCGCACTTTCAAATATAATGCCGAACGACCCATTCGGTAGTGAAACACCAACTCCCGAACGGCACTTCGATTTTCTATAGCCGAACCAATCAGCGCACGCGGCTCGGCCCTAGAACTCCAAGCGACCCGTCGGCGGGCTGGCCAAGGAAACCTTTCCACCTTCCGATTTTCTTGGGATATGCGCCACGATCCTCAGCCACGACTCGAAGCCACGATTCATCCTACCAGGCCTATAAATGTTACCATAGGTGCCTCTAGCTCTCCACCAGGCCTTCTAGCTCTCGAATCTTTGCCAATCTTTAGCCCTTTTGCAAACAGTGCACATCCCAAACCACAATGGTGCGCCGCCTCAACCGCCGCCGCGCCTCCGACGAGGCCGAGGGGAGCAGCGCCAATGCGCGCAGGCGGTGATGATCGTCGATCTCTCCTCTTTGATTCTATTCTTGATCTTCTTTTGCCCGACGATCACCCCCTTTTTTTTCGGATTGATTCGGTGGAATCCGCCTCGTGCGCCGGCCAATCGGCCCCTCCCCGGATGACTCCTCGGAGTCCGATGGCCCACTCCCCGTGCCGTACGGGGAAGAAGACGCCATCCGCTTCAAGGAAGAGCCGGAGGCGTCCGGCGTGAGCCGGAGGACGTCTCCAAGAAAGCGGGCATAGCCGAGCTAGAGTGGGAGGACCGGCGCGGGACAGTACCGCCGGAAACCATTGACGGTACGGCTTTGAGATTAGTTCTTGATTCCACCGGCTTTTGGCGCTAATCTTTTTCTTCTTGCTTCTTGTAGCCCGCGACGCGGGGAGCTCAACCGGCCCGAAGGAGGGCCGGTGGAGCAGGTGGCCGAGAAGGTGAACGCCCTCGGCAATACACCAGTGGAGCGCCTTGCCGCGGTGGAGCGCCGCGTTGATGAGGTGGTCGTCCACGGCGTCCGTCCGGGCACCACCTTGGGCTCCGGCCGCCATGGCGACGCACACGGACGTCGACTACTCCACCAGGCCGCGCGGCTTCCGGGGCGGCGCGCCAGAGGACATCGAGGAGATCGAGCTCATCCCCGGAGTGCCTTGATGGCCATGGCGACGCCATTGCCGAAATTACTCATCCCCAATCGTGGCCGAACGGGGCTCTTCGACTAGATTGTACTAGGGATGTGTAAATATCGGCAATAGATGAAGAACTTTTGAAGTTTTGCACCTTGTTCCCAGTGATGACTCCCTTTGCATTTTGCATCTGCGAATTTTGTTTTCTTTGAATGCATCAGGAACTATCTTTAGCCGAACGCGCGAGAACAAGCGCCCCTTGGTGCAAAATCCACAGAGGATCCCAGTTCGGCAATCCATAAACACTATTCAAGAGAAAACCCTTCGCACTTGGTAAAAAACCCTGCCGCTTGGTATTCCAGCAGTGTGTACTGGCTAGTCATCACTCCCAATGCGCCTCTCCGGTCAATAAAATAACCTGCGGGGTGCTCTGCAAATCCACTCGCGCACTCATCCATCATTTCTCATCTCTTCCCCTGCCTCTAAAGGAGAAAACCCCAACGCCATGGACAAGGGTAAACAACCTCAGGAGAGCGGCTCATCAAGGAAGCGCACGATTCGGAAGTGAGTTCTTTCTTGATCTGCTCCTTGTTCTCCCGCATGATCTTGCGCTTCATGTTTTCCTCTCATTCTTTTCAGCCTTGATTTGCTTCCCGAAGAAGTCATCGGGACCGAAGATGTGCCTGAGTACATCTCCTCCGATTCCTCCATCGAAGCAGAGGATGCCACGCCTGAACAGAGGACCAACCATCAGCTGCGCCGCCGCGTCCGGCACCTGGAGCACGGCCTCAGGGACATGTCCGCCCGTTGCCAAGCCGAGCGCGAGCGTCGCATGGCTCTGGAGGCATTAGTAGGGGGTAAATGTTCCTGACTCCTTCTTGACCTCGTGCTTGCACTTGGATTTTTTGCCCCTACTCTTGATTCCTCCGCTTTAGATGTCTCTGACAGGTACAACAACCTGAAGACGGCTTGGGATAGCTTGGTGGAGGCTGCCAACCATGGTCACCCCCGTGCGTTCCAGGTTGCCGTCACGGTGGTCCTGGAGCAACTGAAGAGGGAGCAGCCGAAGAATTAAAGAAAAGATTGTATCTTACTTTCGCTTCTTCCGCCACGCCTTCTGCTTCCCTCCTCCTCGAGGATCTGACCACCGGGGTTGTTAGACGTAGTCCTACGAGGAACAGTTGTAATGTAATTTTGAGCTAAGGGCAATGCATCCGAGCAACGCGGCCATTCTCTCTTGTTCATGGATTTTGTTCGAAGGCGGCATCATTCTTGAGCGCCGGCTATTTCTTGTGCCGGATGTGTGTAATCATCGATCGATCTCAATGCTAGGATAATATTTCTTCGAGATATCATCCATTTATTGCAGCGGAAAATTCTTCCCCTAGCAAAGTCTTCAATATGTATGCATTACCGAGGGACGCATACGACCACACGAAAAGGTCCCTCCCGCTTAGGGGACCATTTGCCGAATTCAACGTATTTAGTTCCAATCGGCAATAGCGCTTTCCAAACTAGATCGCCTTTTGCAAATTGCCTTACTTTTACCTTCTTATTATAGTATTTGGCAACCCGCGGTTTGTTTTTCTCGATGTTCTCCGGGGCCCCGAGACGGATCATATGCAAATCTTCTAGTTCATCCATCATTAGGCCACCGTAATCCTTGGAGCTCAACTTGTTTTGCGGCACCACTCTTCTTGAATACGATTGTACTTCCCAAGGCGAGGATTGCGTGATGCCCGTAAACCAACTCGTAAGGAGACGTCTTTGTAGCTCCATGGGGGGCCATCCGGTAAGCCCATAGCGCTTCGGCGAGTACCGAATGCCACCTTCTTGGCTTCGATCGATCTTCTTCCGTATCGGCTTGATCATGATCTTATTAGAAGCCTCTCGCTTGACCATTAGCTTGGGCATAATATGGAGAAGAATTAAACAATTTGATTCCCATGCTTTCGGCAAAGTCTCTGAACTCCAACGACACGAATTGTGCCCCTTGGTCAGTGGTAATCGTCTGAGGGATCCCAAATCGATAGATGATGTGTTCCTTGACGAATTCGATCATGTTTTCTGACGTCACCTTCTTCAGTGGGATTGCCTCGACCCATTTGGTGAAGTAATCTGTAGCCAAAAGAACGAACTTATGCCCCTTGCTAGATGGCGGATTAATTTGGCCAATCAAGTCTATACCCCAGCCCCTGAATGGCCATGGCTTGATGATGGGATTCAATGCTGATGCAGGGACCCTCTGAATATTCCCAAACCTTTGGCAATCTCGACATCCCTTGTAATACTCAAAGCGAGTCCTCTAATATCGTCGGCCAAAAGCATCCAGCTTGTCTAATAACCCACTTCATACGGTAGGCCGATTGGTGTGCTCCACATATTCCATCGTGCACCTCGCTCATCATGTTCTTGGCTTCTTCTGGACCCAGGCATCGTAGTAATACCCCATCTAATGATTTATAGAACAGATTATCATCCAGAAGAACGAACTTAATTGCCTTGTACCTGAGTTTCCTAGAGACTTTTCGGGATGGATCTTTCAAGTAATCGACGATTTCTTTCCTCCAATCATCTTCTGCAAGATCAGCCCCTAGTGCACACATTTCTGCAGCAAACGCTTCTTGACTCTCCTTGTAACCAGAGGCGCTCTGAGCTAGCCGGTTTGCTTCCTCATTATGCCCTCTAGGAATGTGCTGTAGGGTTACCAATGGGAAGCTCTTCAAGATTTCCCTGCACTCTTCGTAGTAACTCCTCAGCGCTTCGCTTCTGCACTCGTATTGGCCGTTCAATTACTTGATTACCAATTCTGAATCTCCATAGATCTCAACTGAAACGGCTGACTTCTCTCAAATATTGAAGCCCTCGAAGTAATGCCTCGTACTCGGCTGGTTATTTGTGACAGTGGGTTGTATAGGAATGGCGAATTCAAACATCTCACCTGCGGGCGAAATTAGCGGGATCCCTACTCCCCCACCTTTGCCACACGATGACCCATCAAAAAATAAAGCCCAAGGGGTAATTTCAAGCGAATCAATTGACGGGTCACGATGTTCGGTTATAAAATCGGCAATGACCCGGCCTTTGATGGCTTTTGCCGATTCGAACTTCAACTCGAATTCGATAAAGCTAGAATCCACTTGCCAATCCATTGTTCAAAATTGGCATAGATAACATATGTTTTATCACATCAAACTTGGAGTATACGGTGCATTCGGCATTCAACAAGTAGTGCGAAACTTTGTACACGAGTAGTACACACAAAGACACGGTTTCTCTACGGCCGAATACCTGGTTTTCAGGATCAAGTAGTTTTCGGCTAAGATAAGCTACTACCCGCTCCTTTCCTTCGAATTCCTGAATAAGGGCCGATCCAATGGTTTGGGTATCGGCCGCCACGTACAACTTGAAAGGCTTGTTTAGCTGAGGAGGAACCAACACCGGCGGCTCCTTCATGTAATGCTTGATCTCATCAAAAGCCTTTTGTTGTTCGTCACCCCATGCGAATTTTTGATCTTTCTTTAGCTTCAGCAATGGAGAGAATGGCAACACCTTCTGTGATAAATTTGAGATGAATCTTCTCACGAAGTTGATCTTGCCGAGCGTGATTGCAATTCCTTGAGGTTGGTTGGGGGAACGACTTCATCAATGGCTTTCATGCTCTTCTTGCCAACTTCAATTCCTCCTTCGTGGACCAAAAACCCCAAGAATTCTCCAATGATACCCCAAAAGCGCACTTGTTTGGATTCATCTTCAAACCATGTTTCCGTGTGCACTCCGTGTCTTTTTCACATCTTCCGGATGGGTGTCATGACTTAAGGACTTGATCACCACGTCATCAATGTAGATTTCCACGGTTTGCCGATCAACTCATGAAAAATGTAATTCATGGCCCGTTGATAGGTTGCACCGGCATTTTTCAACCCAAACGTCATGACTATCCACTCGAACAGGCCTATATGACCGGGACATCTAAAGACCGTCTTTGATATGTCTTCTATTGCCATGAAGATCCGATTGTATCCCGCGTTGCCATCCATGAAACTAATCACCTTGTGTCCGGCGGCGGCGTCAATCAACAAATTGGCAATAGGCATCGGGTATCCATCCATGGGAGTAGCTCTGTTCAGGTCCCTGAAATCTATGCAAACCCTCATTTTTCCATTCTTCTTATACACAGGGACGATGTTAGACATCCACTCCGCATATCTGCATGGCCGAACGAAGTTTGCGTCAAGTAATCTTTCAACTTCCTTCTTCACATCGGCCAATACTTCATCCTTGTAGATCTTCCGGGTGGTTGCTTATATGGTTTGAAACCGAGCTTGATTGGCAACCGATGCTCGACGATGGAACGATCCAATCCGGGCATCTCCGAGTAATCCCGTGCGAAGCAATCCTTATATTCTTTGAGAAGCTCAATTAAATTCCCCCCCCCGAAATCGGGCCGCAAATTTGCACCGATGAACGTCGGCCTTGGCTTATCACCGCTTCCAATATCAACTTCTTCCGCTTTATCAGTGACATGAATCCTCGCCCTAATTTGCCATCGGTGCCATCTACGGGGTTTTCCATTAAAAATTACTACAAGAGCCGATTGCTTGAATCGGTTGTTGATCACCGCCGACGGAGTTCAACGGGACCTTCTCCCCATTCTTTTCCTGAGAAACAATCAATGCCTTGGTATTCCCAGAAGGCTGGTTCCATGTTGGCCATGCTCACGGAGTCATCTGCCTGGACGACCTCGATTTCATCATCCACCCACTGGATAAGTCGTTGATGCATGGTGGACGGGACGCAGCGGTTAGCATGAATCCAATCCCGCCCAAGCGAGGCCGCAGGCTCCTTTGCCCTCGATGACAAAGAAGGTGGTGAGTAGCGTCTTGGACCCGATCATCAAGTCCACGTGAGCACATCCCTTGGTGTCCGAGGGGTTCCGCGCGAAGTCGTTCAAGATGATGCTTGTAGGCGTCAAATCGCTCGGCCCATTCCAAGCTTCCCGAAGGTGGTGTACGGCATTACATCGACTGCCGCTCCACCGTCGACGAACATCTTGGTCAATGGCTTGCCATTGACGTATCCTCTCAAGTACAGCGGCCTCATGTGACGGTTCTTGGCCGGCTTGTCGAAGATGGCCTGCTTGGCCAGCACCAGTTGTGCCATCATCTCCTCGGTGTGCTCGTCGTCGAAGGAAGCTTCCTCTGCATAACCCTGCGGTTAGCGGGAGCCATGAACTCGTTCGGCGAGAAAGTATACCATGCATGCGGAGCCGAACGCTTCGATCCCTCAAGGTTGGTCCTTGGGACGCCACATCCGCCTCGTCCGGGTCCCGGCTTTGCTTCAACTCACGGTTCCTCAAGCGCTGGACCCGTCTCTTCTGGCTCTTGCGTAGGCCGGGGGGGCACCACTGCCCCTTTTGCCAGATGTAGTCAATCTCGTCGTCTCCTTGATCAGCCCACCTGAGATCAGCTTGGCGCTTCCTGGGATGATCGATGACCTCAATTTTTTGGCGCCGATCCCCATTAGGGTGGATCCTTCCAAGTCTCTCGTGGACGGATCGGCGATTGGCAGCTTCCTGCTTGTACTCAACATACCTGTCGCTGCATTCAGGACAGTTCTTCAGTGTGGGCAGCTTTAGGCCCTCATTCCAGCCAGTTCTGAAGAAGGTGCATCCCCGGGTGTGCGCGCTCCCGTTCGCGCGTGTACCGCTCGTGGTCCCTTCGCGCGCCTCTTCTTCGGCTCTCTGTCGCTCCTCTTCGTGACGACGCTTCCGGTAGCGCTCTTTCTCTGTTGGCGGCGCCATTTGTTGAGGAGAATGTGCGACGTCACCTTGGGTTTAGGCCCGGACGACTCCCCAATCTCGATGTGGCTCTTGAGAATGCGGGGGCATCATCTTGTACTTGCTCCCGAGTCACCCTGGCGCTCTCGGGTCCCCTTTGCTCCACCTTGCTTGGACCTCGGTTGAGGTCGGGACCTTGACCTTTTCCCTTCTCTTCGTACATTATCACATTGACAGAAAAGCCGAGCATGTTCTGAGGAAAGGGGTGGCCATCCAGCTTCATCTTGTTATCGAACTTGAGGAGTCCCTCTTGGATGGCCCTCTGGATCCTCATCCTGAAGACCCTGCAATCGTTGATGGAGTGTGAATCCCTGTCATGGAAGCCGCAGTAACGTTTCGCCTTAATTCCATCAGGCCGAAGCATAGAATGCCCTTCAGGCAGCTTGATTCGGCCTTCTTTCACTAAGAGCTCAAACAACTTATCAGCCTTTGTGATGTCAAAGTCATATGTCCCCTTGGTCTGCTTGACCCAGCGCTGATTCATCGTCAAGGGCTCCTTGCCCCACATGATCTCCGCTGCAGCTACATCCAATTCGTCCTCAGAATCCTCGAACGGATCGGCTTTGTCCAGAAGCTGGTTGTAGATGTCGGCCGACGTCGTGTTCGCTTGCCAAATTTGGGGTCCTTCTTGAGACCATATGCTCGATTGCTCATTAGAGACAACTTCGTGATAGGCGGCCAGGTTCTCGAACTCCATCCCAAATAACTTCTCGCGCACGGCCGGCAACATCCGGCGGCGACCATATCGGCCACTCGATCGTCCGGCTTTCATCGAGAAGCACATGCCTTTGACTTCCACGAACCTTCTAAGAAACTCTAGCGGTGTTTCAACGTGCCTTTGCTTCGGGGTGGCGAGATCAATTAGCTTCTTCTCAGAGCTGCCGCTGAAATAGTGAGCGTGGAATTTACGCTCCAAGTCCTTCCATCTAGCCACCGATTCGGGAGCGGGGACGAGAACCACCGAAAAGGCGGACCGTCGGCGAGGCGGGGAAGTAGCGAACCCGAACGCCTCCTCGGCCGAGCATTCCCCAAGCTGCATGAGGTAACGGGCGATGTGCTCGACCGTGCTTGTCTCGTCCTGCCCCGAGAACTTTGTGAATTCCGTCGGCGGCTTCACCCTCGGCGGTAAGAGCACGTTATAGTACCACTCTGGGAACGGCGGCCTATAGGTGGGACCCTGCATCTTTGGCTTGAGGCCGAACTGATTTTGCATCAATTCGGCCATCTTGCACGCTAGGCGTCATCTTCTTGCGCGCTCCGCGTGGCGCGTACCCCGGTGCGGGGAAGGCGTCGAACGCTCCGTAGTTTCCCACTTCATGATAACCACCGCCGTACAAATTCTTCTGGAGCCAGTTGGTCGACGGAGCAATCCTCGGCCGGGATCAAGTGGGGCCCCAGACGAGCCGAACGCTAGGTCTCCGTACGTAGGCCGGGTACGGATCGGGCTGCTGCATAGGCTAACCTTTGTCTTTCTCCGTGGTGGTGGCAGGATTGGCTGACCTCCTGAAGCTTGCAACGGGGGCGGGGAGCCGGCTGCCCCCGGCGCCGCCTGCGGAGGAGGTGGGAATGCTTGGCTTCGGAGCTGCGAGGAGGAGGGCTGCCGCGCTGGCCGTGGCGGCGGGCGGGAGCTTGATTCACTCCGGCCTCACGGTGCTCTTCCCGACGGGCGCCTTCCCGAACGCTCGCTCCATGCCGGGCCAAAGAAAGCCACCATCATCCGCCGGAGCGACCCGAGGAAAGCCTTGTTGTGCTTGGTGAGCATGTAGTCCGTGACTCTTGGAATACGCGCGCGCATTCCTCCTTTTTCCCCGTCGCGATGTGGCATCGCTTTCTCTGGCGGCGGCACTGGGCGAAGTCATTCTTCGGATGCGGACACCACTTCGTTCTTCTTAAACGACATGAGACACTTTTGGCGAAACCGGTTCACGGCGTCTAGAGGTGCCGATGCCTGCTCCGGAGAAAGCTCTTCGATGTTGACATCCATGAGGTCCGAGATTTCGAGCATCTTGAACCGATTCGAGTGTTGTCCCATGGGCGTGCCAAAAAGTGTGTTGACGCAAAAGTGCACTCAACGCCAATCACACAAAGAAGCCGAACAAAGGCGGCTTCACACACGCGGAGAGCAAATGACGTGCTGGTCAATTTTTTTTCCTGAAAATTAACAAAAGATAAGGCGATTAGATATCAAAGCTTGGAACTTGCAGGTGGTACCGGACAAGTTCCATATTTACGGCTAAAGAGCGAGATGGGATAACACAATAGCTATAGAAAGCTATCCATCGTAGATCCACGACCATTCGAGAAACTAAAAGGGAGAAATGACATTGCCGAATGGATGACGTAAGCATGACAACAATCGGTCTTTTGTAAAGACATGGATACATACGCAAAGCTATGACCGATTCCCCATGAAGATTAACATTAAATAAA